>JAQPPZ010016675.1:4800000-7482500 GCA_028583015.1 Wollemia nobilis
GAAAGGCAAATGCATGGTGTTGACGTCGCTCCTACAGGTCTGGTGCTGGGAGCACATTATGGTGAGGAGGCCTATAGGGCTTCCACTAACAAGGGTCGATGGAGAGAGACCCAGGGTGTTCTACTGGTGGCTGTAGAGAGGCTCACAGAGGAGAGCTAATTTACCTACCTCTCACAGGTTTATAGATGACTTGAATCTAGACCAGATTACCTAGAGGCCATGGAGAGAGCTTCCAAGATGGCCAGAGGATGGATATGAGTTGGCTCACATCAGGTGAGTGATCTGGATGAGGATGGAGTAGGGTGAGATAGAGCTCCATCGATATGATAGAGTTCCCCTCCTCAACAGATAGACAGACCACCTTCACCCGAGAAGGGCAAAGGTGTAGATGTTGGGGAGAGCAGCGAGATGGCAGCTCTCCAGGTAGAGAATGCCCAATTACAGGCTCGGGTGCAGAGTTTAGAGTCTGAGGTTGCACGGCTCAGGGCTCGGGGTGGAGGAGCGAGTGTGATAGAGCTAGCACGGTCTATGGTGCAGACCACATTTTATCAGGGGATTTACTTTCAGATGGTACCTGAAGGTCAGAGACATACATTGCCTCTAGAGATCATGGGGCCTATCAGGTTAGGGTCATCCTCGAGGTCTTCATCTAGATCGATGATGAGGACCCACACTACTCGGACACCCATGGGACCACCCCCTCCACCTCATGGTGGTAGAGGAGATGAGGCTGAGAGCTCGAGGAGCTCTCGATATTAGATGATATAAGATGTGTATATATTTTTTTGTGTATATCATTTTGGATGATGATTGAGTATGCCGAATTGGATATTGTGGCATACCAATCGAGTTTTGGTGATGTATATATATTTTTGATATATATAGATATATGGTTATTTTTGTGATATGACTTGTGTATATTTTTCTGATGCTTTGATTTTTTTGATTTGATTGATTTGTTCATATAATCATGTTTTTTGAAAATAATTATAATTTTTGTCATGCTATAATTAAATGAAAAACTGACTTAACAAAGATGTGTTGATGAATTGATGATAGGAAAAGGGACTTTTAACAATAAACCTCGAAGGATATTGTCGTTGTTACATGACCATTTTGTGGAGTCGTCGCTCGCTAGGTCATAAAGCTAATCCAAATATGAGGAAAAATATTGCTAAAAGTAAGGTGTGCTTAAGAGTCTGTCTTAAGGCTTTTGTAATGGTGGAAAGAGAGATATGATTTGTTTTCAGGATTTCACGTAATTTTATGCATGAAAAATTTAAAAGAGGATTTTCGCTAGGCATAAAATTCCTAAGTGTGATAGATGATTGAACAATTACCTAGAAATTATGCCATCATCGCAAAAGTCAAGATGTTCAACATGATAAAATGAAATAGTAAATTTCGTTCTTCTAAAGCATGATTTTGTGAAAAATATTTCAGTCATATGGTTTTTGTGGTTTTTTGAAATAAATTGGGAGTAAAAATTTAGAAGGATGACTTGCGCTAGGCATAGAATTCCCAGTGTGGAATTATACCATCATCGCGAAAGTCGAAAGAATTTAGAATAGTTTTATTGCATGGTTTGTTGGTGATATTTATAATAGACAGAAAATATGATAAAGATGACTTGCGCTAGGCATAAAATTCCAAATACATCTAGGAATTATACCATCATCGCGAAAGTCAAAGTATTAATGAAATTTTATTGCAAGATTTTTGAAAAGATTTTTGACAAATGAAATTTGACAATTTAGAAAAAAATGTGTAAGCTTGACTCACGCTAAGTAAAATTCGCAAGTATGAAAGTCAAATTCATAACAACCTGAAAATAATGCTATTATAACGAAGTCAAAAAACAAAATAAGATATGTGTAAATAAATAATTGAATGTTGAAAAATATTTAAAGTTTGAAATTTCGAAGAAATATTTTAATTTATTTCAAAGACAACATTTAAATTTATCAAGAACCCAATGTGTGCATACGTGAGTTCGTTATCCATCTTGATTTATCATAATGACACAAAATCTCTCGAAGATCAAATGTGTGTGCTTTGTAATGTTCATTTACCCATTTTGAGTGAGGTATTGATACAAGTAATTGGAATGAACCAATGTGTGTGCAAGTGAAGATTCATTAACCATGATTTTTGTGCATGTAACCGTACCAGACTACTATGTAAGTCAGGTCATCAAGAGCTAGCTAATCCACAAGCGAACATAGGTCTATACAAAATAAGGTCGCTAATGTGACAGACATATCACCACGCCAGGAATTACCCAATGTCAAGCAAGTTGGGCACAAATCACCTGTTATGGGGCTTACCTCATGATTTTTGAATAATTGAGAATTCTAGGGATTCAAGCTCATTCACCCTTATTTTCTTTCAAAGGGTAGGGAGGGAAATTTTATTGCTTTTCTTGTTCTCTTTTCTTTCTCTTTCTAATTTTTCTTGACTTTTCTATGATCTTTTGATTTTTTTTTGCATTTTTCTTGGATTTTGAACATTTCTCTTTTCTTTCTTTTCATTATTTTTCTGATTTTTTTTTCTTTTCTTCCTATTCTAGGGATACTTGCTCAGCTTAGATGTGGAGCAAGGGATTTTTATTCCGGGTAGGGGTGAGCTTGTCCTTTTGCCAATTCTCAAATATTCTAGACCATGTGCATGATAGGATAGCAGGGGAAACTTTTCACTCAGGAGACCACAACTACTGTGTAGTATCATTTTTCGAATTTGCAACAATCATTTTAATATGTAAAAGTGGACTTGGTTCAAATAAATAACAAGATCAGTTCCCAAAACTCAAAATGTTATTTAATGCAATAGTGGACTTCGATATAAGAGAGATTTATAATCATAGCAATAAGATCAAAATTATTATGTGAGCTAAAAGTGCGTGGTTCAAGATAACTTATAAAGTTATCTGAAATAAAAGGAAAATATAACTGCAAAATTTTAGGAACTGATAATGCAAATATAAACATGTTTTTGATGGTTTTAATGATTTTTTATTTTTGTTTGATTTTGAATTGTTATGTGGATTGCTTGAAATGAGGAAATTATATACAATTATATACAATGATGGGATTTTGGATTTAAGCATAATATCATTTGAGATGCATAATGTTCATGGGTTCCTTAAGATCTTTTCCATCTAAGGTTGCCAATCGATATGCACCCGATCCAAATTTAGCAGTAATGATGTATGGTCCAAGCCAGTTGGGCTGAAATTTACCTTTATGATCTTTAGTGGCATTAGTGTTCTTTTGATTTTCTTTTAAGACTAGATCACCAACTTCAAAAGATCGGTTATGGACTTTCTTTGAATATGCTCGTTTAAGCTTGTTTTGATAGGCACGAAGATGTTCCAAAGCATTGATGCGCTTCTCATCTAGGAGTTCCAGCTGACTAAATCTGCCAGCATGATATTCATCTCCTACTTCAGTGTCCTAAAGTAGCAGAGCCAAAGAAGGAACTTCTAGCTCGAACAAAAAAATAACTTCGACACCGTAAACCAAAACAAAAGGAGAAGTGCCCGTGGGAGTACGAACACTGGTTCGATAGGCCCACAAGGTAGGGTATAATTGCATGTGCCAATCACGACCTGATTTGTTAACCAATATTTTGAGGATTTTAATCAAGGTTTTATTAGATGCTTCTGCTTGGCCATTACCCTGAGGATAATAGGGAGTGGACCAACGATGTTGGATTTTATATTTTTGACATAATTTCTTAACATATTTATTTTTGAAACAAGTTCCATTATCTGAGATGAGATTTGCAGGAATTCCAAACCTACAAATGATTTGATTGAGAATAAATTTTGAAACTTGAGTTCCCGTGCAAGAAGCTAAAGGCATAGCTTCTACCCACTTCGTAAAATACTCGATGGTAGTTATGATGAATTTGTGACCATCGGATGATATGGGATTGATCTTCCCAATAATGTCTAAGCCCCATTTAGAAAAGGGCCAAGGGGATGAAATAGCTTGGAGTTCTTGAGCAGGAGCATGGACAAGGTCAGCATGTTTCTGGCACTTGTCGCAATGGCACACATAATCATGGGCGTCCTTCTCCATGGTAGGCCAAAAGTATCCTATTCTAAGGAGCTTCTTAGCAATGGCACTACCACTAAAGTGTCCTCCACAAGATCCGTCATGGGCTTCACTTAAAGCTTTTCTAGACTCTTCTAGATTTAAACATCTCAATAGGATACCTTCAAAGGATCTCCTATACAAAATATTGTCGACTATCATGAAGCGAACAACTCGTTTACGTAATAACCGATGTTGGTTCCTATTAAAACCTTCAGGGAAGGTTCCCTTCTGGAGAAAATTGAGGATGTCGATGTACCATGGTTCAGGAGTAATTTCATTGATTAGAAATACATCCAATGGCTCTAAATAGGATTTTGTAGAAGTGGGTTCCTGGAGTCGATGAATAATGATAGTAGCATACTCATCATCCAACTCCAAGGGCAATAAGGAAGCGGTTGCAGCCATAGCATCAACAACACGATTACTAGTTCTAGGAATAGCTTCTAAGGTGACTTTATCAAATAAGGATATCAACTGTAATACATAAGCTTTATATGGGCACATTTTATCATCTCGGGTCTGATAAACATCATTAATTTGATTTATTACTAATTGAGAATCACCAAAAACTAATAAGTCTTTAATTTTTAGTGCTAAGGTGGCCCGTAATCCAAGGATTAGAGCCTCATATTCGATAGTATTATTAGTGCAAGCAAATGTTAATTTAAATGATAAAGGTATAAGGTGCTTCTGAGGGGATATTAGGATGATACCCACACCAGCCCCACTCATACATCGGGCTCCATAAAAATATAAAGACCATTGTTCAGAATGATCTTCCTCTAGATTGAGGCATTCATCAGGAAACTCAATGATGAGGGGATGAGTGGCTTCTAAGGGTGCAACAACTAATTGGTCTGCTATGATTTGACCCTTAATGGATTTTTGACCTATGAATGTGAGTTCAAACTCACTCAGAGTGAGAACCCACTTAGTTGTGTGACCAGATAGATAAGGTCGGCTCATGAGATACCTCAAGGGATCAGATTTGGCAATGACATATGTCTTTTGACTAAGCATATAATGGCGCAATTTCTGCGTAGAAAATATGACTACCAAACATAACTTTTCTAGTGATGTATAATGAGTTTCATAACTTATTAATGTTCTACTAATATAATAATTAGCTCGTTCTTTCTTCTCATCATCAAGTTGAGCTAACATAGCTCCTAAGGCAAATTCTGAAGCAGAAATGTATAAGATGAATGGGCGATCAATTTTGGGAGGAGCAAGCATAGGAGGACTTAAAAGATATTGTTTTATTTTTTCAAAGGCTTCTTTACATTCATCATCCCATTGAAAGAAAGTATTTTTCTTAAGTAATTTGAGAAAAGGTCCAGTTTTGTCCGCCAACTTATCAATGAAGCGACGGATAGATTGAAGTTTACCTTGTAAACTTCGTAACTCAGATATGTTTTTAGGAGTTGGCATATCAATGATAGCCTAAATTTTGAGAGGGTCAATTTCGATACCATGCAAAGAAACAATAACCCCCAACAGTTTACCTGACTTAACTCCAAATATACATTTTACTGGGTTTAAACGGATATGATATTCTCTTAACCGATCAAACACTTTTCTCAAATCATCTAAATGCTCATCTTCTTCAGCAGAATGGGCTATAATATCATCCACATAATCATGCAGAATATCATACATCATATCATGGAAGATGTATGTCATAGCCCGTTGATAGGTTGCACCTGCATTCTTTAATCCGAATGGCATTACTTTCCAACAAAAGGTTCCCCAAGGGGTAATAAAGGTTGTTTTAGCTTGGTCTTCAGGAGCTATCCTGATCTGATTATAACCTGAGAATCCATCCATAAGGGATAGCATCCCACTTCCAATAGTAAAATCAATGATCTGATCCATATTAGGAAGAGGGAAATCATCTTTAGGGCATGCAACATTAATGTCTCTAAAGTCTATACAAACCCTAATCTTGGTTGCTTCTTTTTTAGTTACAGGGACAACATTAGAAATCCAATCAACATAATCAATGGCTTGAATAAATGTAACATTTAGGAGTTTTTCTAACTCACCTTTGACTAGTAGGGCAACTTTAGGATGCATTTTTCTAAGTTTTTGCTTAACTGGTTTCGCATCCGAGCATACTACTAGATGATGCATAACTACAGAAGAGTCTAAACCAGGCATATCTGCATATGTCCAAGCAAAGACATCACTATATTCTATAAGAAATGCAATATATTTATTTTTTTTTCTTCATTTAATTATGATCCAATGTTGACTATGTGAGAATTCTCTTCTGTTCCAATATTAACTTTTATGACATTTTCCACTTCCATATGTAAGTCTCTTTCAAAATTAGGAGGGGCGGGTGATACACCCAATTCTTGTAATTCTTCTAAGGTCAACTTAGATAATTCTTCTTGAGGGGTTGTGGCCTCAAGATGAGCTACAGGTGGTATAGACCCATCAAAATAAAAGCCATTATACAATAATTCTTCAATGGAAATATCATGGAAAATGTCACCTTCTAATTGTTCGTCCAACTCAACAATCATTTTGGGGTAAGCTATAGACAACATATTACAAGAAAATAACTTACCCATAGACTTAAGGATCTCTTGTTCATCTAAATAATCTTGATAGGGTATTAAGTGATCATCATCCTCAAATGGGAATGGCTGACACTTACTAGAAAATAAGCCTATACCGCATCGAGCAGGCCATGCTTCGACCTCAAAAGGTTCTTTCATGCCATTCTGGAAAGGTCCCAAACCTTTCCCTTCATATCCTAGTTTAAGCATTATAGGTTTAGCTTTAATATATTTATCGATGAAATAACATTGAGCATATCCATCATAATTAGTTTTAATATTTCTAGGTATTCTACCCCAATCATATCCCTTATAAATGAAGGCACAACTCCCGACTTGGTAAATACTTCCCATAGGTTGTGGCAAGCCCAAAGTACGAGGAGACGATGGTAATTTGTTTAAGGCAAGGGAATATTGCATAGAAAAATCTGTTTCTTCTGATGTTATGAGAATTTTAGACAAATCAGGTAATAGCTCATCAGATAAAGCATATGAAGTAGAAGGAGCCTCTTCTACGACTTTAGATGTAGAAAATATAAATTTAGTAGATGTGGATGGGATAGAGGTTGTAGTAGATGGATTTATTGTGGATTCAGATGGTGTAGGGATAGAACAAGGAGAAATTATTGTGGGATTAGTATTAAATGTAGATTTTGGTGGAGATTCTTTAGGAGAAGGTTGAGGAGATGGGGATGTAATTGGTGTAGATGGAGGAGATGATATTTTAGGTGTGAGCTTCACACGTTTAGTGGGAAAGGTAGAATTAGGATGAGTAGAAGACAAGGCGGGGCAAAATTGAATCCCAATTGGTTCTGCCAAGGCACACATATCAAATGGTCTGGGATCACCATGAATGGTGACCAACTGATTCTTAAATTTGAATTTGACACATTGGTGTAAGGTAGAGGGTACAACTCGCATTGCATTGATCCAAGGGTGACCCAAAAGTATATTGTACGATGCAGGGCAATGTACAATAAATACGGTCGTATCCAAGGTTCTTGGACCAACCTGCAATGGGATTGTAATAACTCCACATGTTTCTTGTGTTTCATCATTAAAGGCTTTTATGATCATATCCGTTCTCTTCATCTCATCACTTCTAAATCCAAATCTCTGGTAAAAGTCAAAAGTACAAATATTTAGGGATGAGCCATTATCAATCAAAATTCTTTTGACAACTACATCTCCAATTAATGCAGTAATGTATAAGGGATTGTCTTTATGTAAACTATGAAGTGGAATGTCTCTATCTCGAAATTCAATACAGTCAACTTCATGGGGCACAATGGTATTTGCCATGGCTTCAGGTTGTATGTCTTGTGGTACCATCATTTGACTTAATGTATGCATTAATTCTTCCCTATGTGTGGGAGATGATCTTAGAAGGTCTAAGAGGGAAATCCTTGTTGTAATATTAGAAAGTTGTTCATTGATATCATAAGGAGGTTTAGGTTGAGCATTTGATGCATTATTTCCTTTACTAGGAACCTTCAAAACAAATGGGGTTGATTTATCATTATGATTTTGATCTTGTTGAGAATTTTGGGCCTGTTGTCTAGTAACGGCTCCGATGGTACCCACAATATTATTGTGTGCATGATGAATGGGTCATGGTCTAGCATTCATGGCTTGCTCATTAGGGAGGATTTGTTTTGAGGATGGTCATGTTGTGATCCTTCTTGGAAATGGTTCCTCTGGAACCATGTGAGCTGTGATAGGGAGAATAGGTTCTGACTCATCTTCAGAACTATTCGATTGACTGGAGGTAATATCCAGGTCACTTTCTATTTCACAATCTGTGTCACTTGGATATGATGTTTGAATGTTGTGTATGGGTCTAGTTGTGACCACAGATAATGTTGTCCCAAATATCTCAAGGTTATGAGAAGGTATATGTCCACTAATGGTTCCCACATATCGGGTTGGATGGGGAACATTATGATGTTCGGCTTGATTAGCCACTTCTTTACCGTGCTTGGGTAAAGGATGTTGAAAAATATCCAATGTTTGATTTGCATTCTGATTCTGATTTTGTTGTGTATCTTTCTGAGCATTGTTTGGAGCATTTTGTTTTGGTTGGAAACTTTGTACTTCCATTTCATTGTTATCAATCAAATCTTGTATTTTATGTTTTAATATTTTGCAAGAATTTGTTGAATGTCCAGGTCCTCTATGGAAATCACAATGTAAATCTGCTCTGTATCCAGGTATGGTTGTATCAGGTTCCCAAATATTAGGTAATTGTATTAAACCTCATTCTAATAATTGTGGCAAGATAGTGGATAAAGGTTGATTTAACCTAGTAAATTCTCTTGGAGGTCTATCAGGAACCTTCAATACAAACTTCTCTATGGTTTTTGCAGCATTAATATTCGTAGTATTCCTACTGTCGGTGACTCCATCACCCACAACCTGTTTATTCTTATATTGATTTTTAGATGTCTTATCATCATCCTTCTTCTTAAATTGGCCTCTTCTAATGAGGGCATCTTCAACTCTTCATGCTAAATCTATAGCCTGATCGAAGGTTGTCAAAGTAGCAGTTGAAAGCTCATAGGACAATTGTTCTTGCAAGTTATTAATGAAAATATCCAACATCTCCCTATGGGGTAATGCAAAGTGTAATTTCCCTAGCAACTGTCTCCATATTGCTAGGAAATCGGTAAAGCATTCATCTTTGCCCTGCTTCAAGTTGTACAAATCCTTAATTGTCACATGCCTCTCTATGTAGGCACTAAATTGGTGGACAAATGATTCAGTTGTTTCTTCAAAATTTCTCAAAGAATTGGTAGGCAACTGATAATACCATTCCAATGCCATGCCTCCCAAGATTTTTGGGAACATCTTTAGCAATAGCAAATCATCATGAGATATATCATGACATGCTATTCTAAACATACGAAGATGCTCTATGGGGTCTTCGGTTCCTTTATATATAGGGAGAACAGGCATAGGAAAATACTTAGGATAAGGTTGGGCAACAACTATGGGATCCAAAGGTTGACTACACATCTCTCGATAATTGTACGAGGGATGGTAGGGGTCTATCTGGTCCATGCGGGAAACTAATTGTTTCACTACGGCTTCAAGATTACTGGATTGTCCACCATATTGGTTTGGTTGCATGATAGTGTTGGATCTTTGAGTGTAAGATGGTGTAACATAAGGATTTGATGCTAGGTTACTATTGTGCAAAGTATTACTAGGAAGAGTGTTGTGAAGTGGATATGGGACAGTATTCTGTTGAAATTTTTGTTGTTGATAGTTGACATTTGGTTTTGGTTTAGGTTTCTGCTGATTTGAAATTTGTTGATTAATAGCTTGAGAAAATAGAGCAGTAAATGATGGTTTCTGAGGTGGAGGATTGGTTTTTGGTTTATTGACAGGAACTTTAGAATGTTGAGTTGTTTGTTGTTGTTGCATGTTTTGAATCAAAGATGCCATATTTGTATTTGATGGCCCTGCTTGGTCACTTTCTTGATCTATGTATGAAAGAGGGTTTGTATGCATTTGAAATACATTTTCTAAAGTTGCCTGTGTCTCACTAATTCCAGCTTTATCTGCTAGTGCTGCTAGAGTAAACCCCTCAAGGTTAGTTTTTACAAATTTTAGAAGGTGTTCCATAGATTTAAAATTAACATTTCCTTCTGAAGTCACTCTAGGTGATCCAGTTTCATCTTCCCTATTAACTTCTTGTTCATATTCTTCAACAGGAATCCCATCATGATGGTCCTGAGCAACTTCCTCCTGATCTTGTTCTTCAGGAGGGGGATTTTGAGTAGGTGGTTGCTCCAGCCACTCATCATCTATTTGTTTACCACTCCTTAGTTTAGGCATTATGGTAGATTTGGGTTTTTGCAAATATATATGTTCTTATATATAAATGCAGTGGAATTTAAGGGGTATATATTTTATATATATATATATATATATATATATATATAATTATATAATTATATTTTTTATATTTTTTTTTTTTTATGGTTTTACTTTGCAGGAATTAAAGGAAAATAGGAAATACAAAATATTATAATATAAGTATTATTACTTAGTTCTCCAGGAACAACTTGTAAATATCATTGACAGGTTCAAGTTCATCAGGTGTCATGTAATGCTCTTCTTCAAATTGAAAGTTGTTTTTCAGAAATTGGACAAAGTGAGCTATAGTGATACAGTCGACTTCAGAATTTGACACATAAAAGTAAAGTTCATGACAATATTCTCGATATAAGACAGCTCTAGGAACTCTACTGAATCTTTTTCTATCTGTTATAACAACTTCTTGACTTTCCACTTGTGCTAAAAACTTATGTACTACTACAACATTATCAAGATATTCTTCAAAAGGATAAAGTTCTATAGAAATCAAGGCCCTTTTGTTGGCTAACCACCTATGGCAAGCACTCTGAAGTTCATGGTAAAAAGGTAAGCTATCGAAATCCAGGATTCTATCTAAGTCAAACCTCTTAATCTGTTTAAGTTCTTCTTTTTGGAATCAAGAATGCGTAGTCTTCTATCAAGTTCATTCCAATGCTCTTCAGAATTGAATCTAGAACCTCCAACTATAGTAGAGACCTCTAGGACTGCCAAATAGGTACCAACATTGAACTGAGCAACTCTTCTTCTATTATAGTCTACCATCTAGAATGAAAATGGAATATTAGGCACCTAAATATATTTTTATTTTTTTTTCAAAAGGTATTAATGTGATTCACGTCGGGTTCACCAAAGAATGTAGGTTTAAAATTTTTGCACTCCTTTCCTCTAGGCTAATGGATCCGCGCCTCAGAGGGGAATGGGAAAATAGTAAAGCTACACCTCGGACGAGAGACACTTGAGTCGTGTCCTCTTTGGTGATTTGTCGATGGATGGTGGGTTCACCAGGAAGCATTTTGTGGTAGCTTTCGAGCCTAGGTTGAAGATGTGTTTGATGAGTTCATTTTAATTTCAATCACCTAGGTTGGCCATAATGAAACTAAACTATTCTATATGTGATTTTACGATTTATATGAAGACAACAAACGAAATGATAATTAAATGCAGCTAACAGAATATTTTAAAGAAATTGGAAATGACTCACTCAATTTCGGATGTCTGATGAAGGTTCTACTTTTTGAAGTAGTCCAGAACGTCTACGATTTGCTGAAATCACCTGCAATTCGACAATATCATCTGCAATTATGTAGGATCATCCAAAATCGGATGATATCATCTGAAATCAGGCGAAATCGTCTAAACGATTTTGTCTGAAACCTGCAACTACACAAGTTGATGCCAAAACACAGAGAAATACTCCAAAATATAGTAAAATCTATTTAACAGTATGTAAATGAATGCTTATGATGACTTAGAAACTAATTTCAGATTGAATTGAAGATAACTGCTTATGCTAATAGAAAAAGGATAACAAATTGTAATCTATTGACAAAATGAGGTGAACACCAGATGCATTATAAGCAATAAACTAATCTAATGCAATTTGACTAAAGAAACTGGGAGAGAATGCAAACTGTATATCATAATTACCCCCAAGAGGGCTGCAAACAGGATCATCTCTAATCCAGCAAGATCACCTCCAATCAGCACAGGATCATCTGCAATCGGGACGAGATCGTCTGCGATGATCCGAGCTTCTTCTGATGGATGCACAGTGAAAAACCTGCAAGTGAGCTGATAAAAATATGAAAATAACAATACTTGGGATGCTTTTTGAAACTAATAGGATTTGGGTTGTAGGTACTTGATCAGCCAGGGGGATTTCATTAGCAAAGCATGAGTTTTATAGGGCTAGGAGGAAGTTAGAGGGTTGGGATCCATCCCAATATGGGAGATATCCAGTGGGAGGATAGTTAACAGCCCCAACGCGCTTATGCCCAGATAAGCCAGGAGGTTGGAACTGATTTGATTGCGCTTCTATTCTTGCAAATTTCTATTTTGGATGAAATCGTCTGGACGTTCGGCTCTAGACGATTTCATTCAATTAGGGACGATATCGTCAAATCGAGGATGATATCATCCAACGGTCAAAACAAAGCCTATTTGTGGCACAAAAATCGAGGCAGGTTGTTTAAAATACGGTTTTAAGGTGAATTTTTGGATTTTTAACCTTATGGTAAATTGATTGCATCATTTTTAGGGTGTTACACCTTGAAGTTCATGTATTACCTTGACCTTATTTTTATTTAGTTGAATGACTCTCCTCTTAGACTTCACAAGATTTAATCCCAATTGTTGACAAATGGCTAGATGCATGACATTGGCTAAAGCACCAGAGTCCACTAGACAGTTATGTAAGTTTTTTTCCAAATATACGACATGTCAATAGGAAAGGTGGAACTTCAGTATTTTCCTTGTAAATGGCCACATTGGAATTTGCTATTTTCTTCCCCTTTTTTGGAGGTTTTATGGAGGGCTCATAGTAAGTTTTAATAAAGTTATCTCTCTGCTCAATGATCTGAGCTAGCTCATGAAGAGTAATGTTGGCTTTAATTTTCTTCATGTCCTCCACTATATTATACCCTCTGTTGAGCGGAGCAGTAAATCCATCCTGCACTCTTGGATCTCCCCCCTTGGGTGGAGGTGGATTATTATTTGGAGAAGTATCAGGAGGAATACTATGAGAGTTGCTAGGATGTGTAGATGTAGTTTTGGGCTCCAGATTTCTATTTCTAATATTGTAATTATCTCTTTTGTATTGTTGAAAATCTTGCACTTCATCCATAGGCACTTCTACAATATTTTTGGAGTCATCCGAGATAGTGAATGAATCTAACACCATAGTTGTACTATGTTTGGATGAACTAGCACCATCAGCATTTTTTTTATTTTTAGTAAAACTGAATTCACCAGATAAAGCTTCAAAAGTATTGCAAAATTCTAGGTAATCTAGTTCTCCATGTTGAGATGTTCCATGAATCCTACACCAATTAGGTAAAGCCAAATCACAAATGTTTACTTCAAGTCCCTTTCCTTTGTTATAATCCTTATTGGGTTCATACGAAGGTCTGGAAAATCTATTTTGTTGGTAGGGAAACCTATTTGAATTTTCTCCTATAGACACTTGTCTCTTGAAACTCAAGAAGTCATTTGCCATTTTTTGGACTATCTTTGTAACTTCCTCAACTACAATTTTATCTGATTCTTTCTCAATAGTCTGCACATGCCTAGTGTGTAGCAAAGTCAACAAATTTTTTGTAGGTGGAGCTTGAAATGTTGGCAATAGCATTTGATATGGAATGGGATTCAGCACCGGTGTATTTTGTGTGACAAAAGGTATCAAAGGACTATTCAGAGGCTAAGGGCCCAACTACTTTTCAAGAGTCATAGCTTCCTTATAAGCCTTTGTCAAGTTTGTGATATTGGTGTATCTTTTCAGGAAAACTGAGGTTACTAGATCCAAAGCATTCTTATAAATATTTAGGGCTAAATCTACACTTGAGATGTAATGACCTATCATCCTGCCATAAGCCTTCTAGAATATCACATTAAAATACTTGACAATTTCACTGGATTCTCTTCTAATGCTAGAAAATTGTTGATATAGGACGTTGGGATCAATCACTTGACCAAATTGGGATACAAAAACCTTTTCCAAACCATCCCAACTAGTAATTGAATCATTCGTAATATTTAAAAACCAATCATATGCTCCTTCTTGGAGAGTGAATGGGAATAATCTACAGGCCACATCTCCATGTTGTACATTTAATAATTTTAAAGAATTTTTAAATGCCACCAAGTGCCCTTCCATTGTCCTGATTCCATCATGTCTGTAGGTGGGAAGATACTTCTCTAGATTTCTCAGTAAATCATGGGCTGCACCAAGCATATTCAAAGCAGTGGAACCCAACCAGTTGGCCATGACTATTTTATTAATGGTAGGATTTTGAGTCACAGTTGGAGGAAGCACTATTTGAGACAAAACTATGCTAGACAAAGATCTAGCCTTCCTAATATTACTTCTCTTTGGACTTTCCAACTTAGACACAAGGAGCTCTCTAGCTCTTGGGTGGGACCTGGTTATTCTAAAAAAAGAATCCAACCTACCATATTATCTTAAAAACAAGGTCAAACGCAAGTTTCAGTCCCTCCTTCTAGCGCTAATTTTATGTTGGCTCAGATTTCATGCACACCCTATGGAGAGTAAACTGAAAACACAAGTAACATTTAATGGGAATAAATTCCCTCTCACTTTAGGATCTTGCTGGTTATCCAAGGTGTGAGTTACAGGGTTGGGTCGAACGTCCTCGCTCTTTTCCACTTCTAGAATAGTTTCAAGTGGATTGCCTATGTACCTATAAGGGGTTCAACTTTTGTCTAGTGCTTTTTGGTTTATCAATCAGATTTGTATTTTTTTGAATTGATCTAGCTCTTTGTATCTCAGCAGATTAAACAAATAAAGAATTTTAAAGAAAATAAAAATGGGAACATTTTCAAAATAAAACAGAGAGAGTAGGGTAGGGTAGGAAAGAGAGGATGAAATATTGTAATTTTAATTGTTAACCATTATTTTAATTAAAACATGCTATTGTGTTCACTAACTAGAACAAATAGAATAACTAATTATCCAGCTTTATAAGATTAACTTGTTATCTAGCAAAGGGTATAACAGGGGAATAAAACAAAATAACTTATTTAAATCATAATTTTCCCTAAAATTAACAATATTAATCTGCAGATAGCCAACGCTCATGCACACAAACTAGAACTGTCAAATTTAGATCTTCAAACTAGGTGATTTAAATAATCCTTACGATAGTTTAACACTTCTAAAATTTTAGACTTTCTGGGATTATTTTATCGGTAGCATAGCACATGCAGCAAAACTAGAGCCAGTAGGAAAAGAAATTAATTTTAGAAATATTAAACTATAATTTAGCTCTCAAACAACACCAACAACATATTAAAATTAATTGAATTCACAACAATTATAACTACAAATATTTCAGTGAAAATAAGAATAAGGAAATGAGCACCATTCAAGCTCCAAAAGTAGATTAGGCTCTTGGCCACTCCACTTCAGAGTAACAACACCACAACAAATCCTATGTCGAGAACAGAGGCTTTTCCAAAAAAAATATTTTAAAAAAGAAATTCTATTATAAATTCTTACACCAAGATTTTACATTCAATGGGAGTATTTATAGACTAGGGAGATGCCCTGATCTTTTTAGAAAATATCTTCTCCCATGAACCTAAACTAATAAAAAAAATCAAAAAAAAATGTTAGAACATTAGGTTTAAAATTAAATTAATTTAATTTTTTCTAAGGTTTCAGACTTTAATTCTTTAGGTTTTAAATTTTTAATCATTTTTCAAAGTTTGCCTTTAATTGATTTTCTTAATATTATTTTAATCTACTAGGGTTTGATATTGGCCATCATCAAATTTGTCAGGCACTTTAAAATTTCTATCTCGCAAGGGATGTCTTGAAATCACGATATTTTAATTCCCTTTACTTTCGTCCGTAATAATGTCGTGATATTGTGACATTTAAATATACCTCTATGTCCAACCATGCAAATTTGCTCTCCCAAGGGATGTCGCAAAATCGTGACATTTTAATATTATGTTCTTCCAACACTTTAGCACTTTGAAAATTTTCTATCTTCCAAAGGATGTCACGAAATCGTGACACTTTAGTTATCTCTTGCCCTTTTATGAGAATGTCGACATCTTTGATTATTTTCATGCCCAACTATAGGATGTCACAAAATCACGATATTTTTTAATTTTCTCTTCTTTCTTTGGTGAGAATGTCACAAAAATCAAACATGTCCGAAACCATGACATTCTTTTATTTTCTCTTCCAATACTTAGGAAAATTTCTATCTTCCTAAGCATGTCGTGAAATCGCGACATTTTCATTTTCTCTTCTTCCAACCATAGAAATGTCATGAAAACCAAACAAATTAAATTTTTCTTTCTTCCAATGTTGGAATGTCCCGAAATCGTGACATCTTTGCCTTCATTTCCCTTTTTGGTTTGGCCATTGCGAAAATCAAACATTTCCCAAAATCACAGTATTTTTCATTGAAGCCTCCTTTGTTCCAACACTTGCAAATTTCAACTTGTCGGGAACTTTAAAGGTTTGTGAAGGATCCTCCATTCTCGAAAATGATTTTCAAATACTAAAAAATGAATTTTAATTGCCCGAAAGTTTCTAGTTTCACGTGGTGTGAAATTTAAGGCAAAACTTCTTAGGCATTAAAATAAGCCAACTGGGTATCCGAATCTGTAGAAAAATATTGAAAATTTACTTTGGATAAGAAGATATTTCATTAATAAGCTCACTGGCTAAAAATAGAAACTGCTATTTCTGGAAGGTGAATCATGTCTAAAAATCTAAAAATTTAGTACTGTTGGAAAGGTGAGATCAAGATACCCCACCCAGAACTTGAATTACTTAAAAGGGATTCCCGTAGTAGAAGATATAGCATTTCCAAGATTGAAGTAAACATTAGGGCAAAGTGCAAAAATTCAAAGAACCTTAGAAATTAAATTTAATACCTCAAACCTTAGGAAACTATTGAAAATCAAAATTTCTGAAACACTTAACCAGAAATAATACAATTGAAGCATAAATTTTCAGAGGAAATTAATTCAAATCAATGCACTAAGTAAGCATTTTTTGACACCTTGATGCAGGTAAAATTTAAAGGCTTGATGTAACAAAACTTGGATTAAAAAACAAAAAATTCAAGAGGGTCCCCTTGGAAATGAAAATTAATCAATTTTAAAGGAGTCAAAATTTTATTTTCAGTAGGGGTGTGTTGCTTCTCAAAAAATGGTGACGTCTACGGGGAAATAGTAGCACTATTTAGAACCCATAACTCTAGTTTTAAAACAATTTAAACCATGCATCCTACCTTGCCGCAAATATTTTCAAAATATTTTAATTATTATCTGCCCGTCCATTGAAATTTCCCAGGGACATACTAGGTTGAATCACTCAAGTAAAATGTTGGTGTGTGATTGCAGTGCATAAATTCTTCCTTTTAGGATGACCATGGCTTAGAATTCCTAATTAGGATTAACCAGACTGTTTGGGGTGCAAAATTTTATTTGAGTAGAGCTTTATTGCTAGTTTAGCCTTTTAGAGCCCCAACAGAGTTACTCTTAACTTTCTTTTTAAGACCTTGGTTCATAGCCATGGAGCATCTATAGCCCTGGTGAACATTTCTAAGATTTCTCTTTGAGAAATATTGACTATCTTCCTCTTATTATGGAACTCTTTTTTGTTGGAACTCTCTTTATTTTTTTTTTAATATAGACTAGATAGCCGAGAAGCCTTACTAAAGGTTTGAAAGTTGCATTTGCCTTGATATTTCATTCACCAAATAGTCTATCAACTAACCATTTCAGTTTTCAAACACCAATAGCCTCTTAAGAGTTATTAAAATGATCTTTGTGAATCAGATTTTTTCTCTCATGACCAACGATTCCCTAGGAGTTCTCCAGCTAAACAGCATAACAGTTCTTTTATGATTAAAATGATTACGGTAGGCAAGATACAAAATTTAAACTATCTCTCTACTATTAATTTGGATAGCAAACATTACCACTCTCTCCCTAATTAGAACATCCCTTTATCAAATCACCCTTCTTTGATTCTTGAAACCAAGAGAAAGACCCAAAAAAAGAAAGAAAAGGAAAACAAAGAAAACAAGGAGAAACTAACTTAAAGCCGAAAAATAAACTTAAACAAAAGCACTGTCACTTTTTTTTTAAATATATATATGTAAAAAGGTTCCTTCAATTACTCAAATGATGTAGCAGATGGAATATCCGAGAAGTAATGCTTCAGATATTGACCATTAATAGACAAGTTAAGAAAATTACCTTCCAAGGTCTATAGACAAAATGCATTATTACCCAAAAATTTTACAATTTGGTATGGACCTATCCACAGAGGTTTTCGCTTAGTGTGCTCACATTTCTTCTCATGGGCTTTGTCCCATAGGAGCACAAGGTTTGCAAGCCTGAATGCTTTTACTTTTGAAATTTTATCAAACCAATATTTGATTGTCTCTTGATGTTGACTGAAATGCTCCAAAGCCTGGAGTCATTCATCCTGTAAATTAATTAAGTCCAGCATACGAGCTTCTACATCTGCATGATCATTAAAATAATCCAAGGTAAACTGGTATGTGGGCAATTTTAAATAAATAGGAACAATGGGCTGAGTACCATACAATAAAGTAAATGGTAAAGTTTTAAGAGCTTCTTTGTGTCTTATCTTGTTAGTCCAAAGTGCATACTTTAGTAATATATGCCATTGTCTAGGTTTATCTATAGCATAATTCTTAATGGCATTTATTAAATTCCTATTCGTGGACTCAACTAGTCCATTTCCTTGGGGATAATAATTAGATTAAAATTTTATAACTATCTCTTTTTGGTATGCCCACTCTGCAAATTCCAATGACTGAAATGTTGGCCCATTATCACAAACTAAATTCAAAGGAACCCCAAACCTGGTTATGTATTTACCTCCAAAAACTCAATCACTTCATGAGTTGTTCTTCTCATTGTGGTTGCTGCTTCAACCCATCATGTACAATAATCGGTGGTGGTTAATACATATTTGTGCCCAACTGATGAATTTGGGTTCATCACTCCCACAAAATCAAGTCCCAACTATGTGAAAGGTTTATCTATTATAACAGGCTGCAATGGTAGATCGCATTTAGTTTCCTTGGCTACAAATATTTGACATTAGTGACAAGTTCTCATATGGATATGTGCATCTTTAAACAATGTAGGCTAGTAGTAGCCTACTTTTAAGATTCTGTGTGTATTAGTTGAACCTGAAGGATGTCCTACCCCTAACTTCTCATGAACACTAGACATGACTTCATTCACCTCCTCCTAATAAATACATCTTAAAAATACACCAGCATAATTCTCCCTATAAAATTTACCCCCTTTGAGTAGAAAATGAGTAGATTTCAACTTCAGTGCTCTTCTTTTGGTTTTATTCATGTAAGGTGGGCAATTCTCGAGTTTCAACAAATGGATAATATTCCCATACCAATCATCCAACCTAGAGTCCAGCTGGTTCCTTTGTAGGTATTTCAGAAATATGCTAGGATAGATCAAGGCCTCTAATTAATTTAGCAGGTCAAATTTCTAAGTCAAATTCCTATAATTTTGTGGCCCAATTGCCCCTCAGTTCACCCATTTCATTTTTACTTAACAAATATTTAACAACTGGATCAGGGACTATGGCATAGACTTTGCTCCTCATAATGTAATGCCTAAATTATTTAACTACTTTCACTAAGGCATAGGCTTGCTTATCCAAATGAGAGTACTTCAACTCAGCACCCTTTAGATTGATACTTTTGAAGGCAATGGGGTTCTCCCCTATTTCTCTTCCTTGAGTTAAAACTACAACAAGTGTATGTTCAGAAGCAAGAGTACAGGTAAAAATCTTACTAAAATCTAGACTTACCATAACTGGGGCTTGTTGGATAGTAGATTTAATCTCTTGAAATGCCACCTTGGCTTCTGTTGACCAAACAATCTGAGCAGTCTCCTTTAACATATCATTGAGTGGTTTGACTATTTCAGCAAATCCAAAAATAAACTTCCTAACAAAGTTAATTTTCCCAAAAAATGATTTTAACTATTTTTTAGAGTTGGGAAAGGATATCTTTGATATGGCCTCGGCTCTCTCAGGGTCCAAAAAAATACCATTTTGGGTGATCAAGTGGCCAAGGATTTTTCCTTCAGTTACACCAAAAACACATTTCTTTGGATTTAAAAAAATACCAAATCCTCTGCATTTGTCAAAAATAGACTCCAAGTGTTTGACATGATCAAATCAAGATTTATAAAATATTGTTAAGTCGTCCATATATACCACAATGCACTTTCCCATGAGACCTTTAAATGCATGATCCATTTCACGTTGGAAGGTGGATCCAACATTTATCAATCTGAATGGTATTCACTTGGAGGTGAAGGTGCCCCATTTGGTTGTGAAGGCAGTCTTCATTAGGTCTTTTTTTCCACCAATATCTAGTTGTACCTAGAAAATCTATCCAAGAAGGACACCATATTTGAACCATTCACAATATACAATAATCATCCATGGAAGGCAAAGGATAATTATCCTTTTCAGAAGCCTTATTTAGGTTTCTAAAATCCACACACAAGTGAATTTCCCCATTCTTATTTCTAACTGGTACTAAATTAGCTACCCAGGTAGAATGCCTGATAGGAAAAATAATGATCGCACTCAATAATTTTTCTACCTCTTTTAGAATGAGAGGTTCCAACAAGGCATTAACATGTCTCTATTTCTGCTTGAAGGGTTTACAAAATTCTTTCAGGGGTATAGTATGTGTGTACACTTTCAGATCAAAAATCTTCAGCTCTTTATAAGACCAGGCCATAACATCTTTGGACTTATGTAGCAATTCTGTGAGATCTCTTTTAATTACAGGGTCATAGGCCTTAGACAATTGAATGTACTTGGGATCCCCTTCAGTTCCTACATTCAATTTTTTAGTCTCATTCCATGTCATGTTTACAAAAATTCTAGAATTTATACTTTGTTTAATTTTATCATTTTCAAACAGCCTCTCAAGTTCTACCATTTCCCTAGGAATCCTATTTTTTTTTAGCCTCATTATTCCCTCTTCATTATCAAAATTTTCTAGCACAATATCCCTCTGACCATCATCAATTATAGTTTTTTTAAATGCATTTGTATTCTGTAAGAAATTTATAATTTGTTGGTCATCAGAAAATAATTGAAATGTATTTATGTTATCTGGAATAGAAGGGCAAGGAATTAATTCCACTGAATCTTACAAGGCAGATTCGAGACAAGTCTTTGAGAAGACTTATGAGCAAAGTTGATTGATTGATTTGTTCAAACCTTGAGTTAAGGTTTAGGGCAGATCCAATAAAGTCGATTTGTGATTGATTCAAGCTTTGTGTTAAGGCTTGAAGACAGAGATTGAGGATAGATTTGTGCTAGACCGAAGGACTATGTTTAGTTTAAATCATAGGATAGATATTGAGGATAGATTTGTGCTAGACCGAAGGACTGTGTTTAGTGTAGATTTGAAGATAGATTTTGGTGCAAATTTGAGGACATGTTTGTGCCAAAAAAAAAATAGATATTCATCATATTTGTGCTAGACCAAAGGATTGTGTTTAGTGTAGATTTGTGACAGAGTTTTGAACAAATATTTGGAGGTGATAGAGTATAGAGGATGATAATATCTAGTGTATAGATATCCATTAGCTAGGGTAGTGAGGACAGAAGTCTTTAGTGGATAGATATCCATTAGCCAGTGCAGTGGAGGTAGCAGTTATTCTAGAAGATCATCAACCAGAGCTAAGGAGAAATGAGTTCTCCTATGGATAGAGATCCATGAACTTGATTAGGGGATTGGTGTCTCCTTTGGATAGAGGTCCATAAATATTGTAATAGGGAAATAATTCCCAAGAGATTGATTAAAAAAAATTTAGTAAAATATTTTCTTCGTGGAGTAGCCCACATTGGGTGAACCACGTTAAATTGGTGTCTCTATTGTGTGTGGTGATTTTTGCATTTCTTTGGTTACTGCTATTGATATTTCTATCTATACATTGTATAATATTGATTGGGAAAGAAAAGTAAAAAGTGGTCTTATACTGTTCACCCCCCCTCTCATCATAATTTTGTGTTCTTCAATTGGTATCAGAGTGAGTTCCTTCAGAAGAGTTTAATATCTTGAAGAAAAAGCTTTCAAGAACACAATGGATTCTAAGAATGGGTCCTCAAATAATTCAACACCAATATTTGATGAAAGTTATTATGTATTTTAGAGTATGAGAATGAATATTCACCTGATGGCACTTGGCAATGAAATATGGGAAGTAGTTAAAAATGGATACATACCACCAATTACTCCACCTATAGATAAATATGGTAAGCTTCTACAACGTTACAATTCAAAATCCATTAATGTAATTTTGAGAGGTTTGCATAGAATAGAGTTCATAAAATTTATGCATTGCAAATATGCAAAAGGAATTTGGGATAAGTTGCAAAGCATTTATGAAGGAGATAAAAGTGTCAATAAGGCAAATATATGAAATATCAAAGGATAATTTGAAGAATTAAGAATGAAGGATGAGGAAAACATTATTTCTTATCTACTTCATGTAGACGTGGTTGTTAATTCCATGCAAGGACTTGGACTTGAGATTGAAGAATATGATGTTTGTGATAAGATCTTAATATCTCTTCCAAAAAGGTTTAGTGAAAATATCTCTACTATAAAGGAATCAAAAGATGGTGATTCTTTGACAAGAGATATGTTACTTGGTATTCTTACAGCTTTTGAGTTAAGAACAAAAGAGAAACCTAATCTCTAAAAGGAAGCAGCCTTCAAAGCTACTAAGAAGACAAAGGACAAGAAGTTAGATTCAATCAATGAGTCATCCAGTGATGAAGAAGTAAATTATGGCAGAAGGAATAAGGATTCAAGAAGATTTAAAGATGCAAAATCTATTAGATGTTTCAATTGTAGAAAGTATGGTCACTATGCAACTGATTGTCAAGAAGCCAAAAATAGTAATGATGAAGAAAAATACGATCATAAGAATAGGGAATCAGAAAAATATAGACACCAAAATAAAGGTAAGGATGGACAAGGCAGACAAGAAAATAAGTTCTTTCAAAGACAAAATAGGAGCTACTATGCAGGCAAGACAAGTAAGTATTCAAGTAATAGTGATAATAGTTTCTCAGATAATGATAAATATGAAGTCATATTTCTGATAGAAGAAAAAGAAGTTAAGAAAATGTCACCAATAATTCTCAAGTATTTTAGATGTGGTAATTTTGGACATCTTGAAGATAGTTGTACAAAGAACAGTTTCAGTTTCAGTGATGATGAATATGAGGATACACTTGAAGGACCAGAAGAGAACAATCTAATGGCACTAGAAGAAGGAGGTGATCCTATAGAATACAAGTTAGAAAATAATGAAGATTTTCTCAAATGAAAACAAATAGAGGAAGAATCAAAAAAAGGAGAATTTGATCGTAAGGGAGAGCTTATTTATGCTCTTAAAACTTTAAAGAAGGTAATAAAGAAAAACTCCCAACTTGAGCTTCAGTTTCAAGAATGTGATGAAGAGAGGAAAGATTATAGAGGATCTAAATAATTCAATAGCTAAGACAAATAAGTTCAAGGATAAGTTAGAAGCAAAGGTCTTAGAATGTGAAAGGATAGAACAAGAAATAGCCCTACTAAGGGAAGAAGTATAAAATTCTAAGGAGAAGCTACATAATTTTGGAAGAATCTCAAAGAATTTGGATAATATTATCAAGTCACAAAAGCCCACATCAAGCAAAACTAGTCTTGGTTTTGAACAGGTACAAAAGAAGCAAGAAGAAGAATGAACCTCAAGTTTTGAAGAAGAAGAAACTTTAGAAGAAGATAGTGTGAGAGAAAGTGAAACTTTTGAGGATGAGTTGGACAATAGAAAGTTCAACAAGGAAAGAAACAATGCACAAATAAGAAACATATGGAACAGGAACTAGCACAAAGAAAAATAGACTAAGAGACCAATGAGGTCAAGGCAAGAAAATTTCAATGGGCGATGTTTCTCATGTCATAGATTTGGGTACAAGGCTTCACAATGTAGGACACATGAAAGACAAGAATATGGGAACTTCAGAAACAGGTAGCCTTTTCATGGGTATTTCTACTCATGTAATCTTTTTGGTCACAAGAAAATGAATTTTAGGGTCCATGATAGGAATAGATATGGCTTCACCAAAAGAAATCCCAAGATATTTGCACCTACAAGAAATAACAATACTAAGTGTTACAAGTGCAATAATGATGGACATACAGCAAAATTGTGTAGATCAAACTTTCCAGAATCAATAATGAACATGAACAAGAACAGAAATAAGAATATGGACATGAACAGGAATAGGAACATGGACATGAACAGGAATAGTTAGAGAAATTAGAAGAATCAGATGAGAAGGAAAGTGGACAAAGGTAAAGATCGGTGCTTTCTAGGAGTAGAAATACTCCCACCCTAGAATTAACCACCTCAAGAGGAGGTGGGGGAGGGGCTAAGAGACTCATTCTTAGCCTCGATCCCCAAAGGTGACCCTTTGCCATTGATGTCAAAGGGGGAGATATTTAAGTAAGGGGGAGAGATTTGATTTAAGAAGAGAGCATTGAGTCAGGGGGAGCAGTTTCCCAAGGGGAGCAGGACAGAAACAGGTTAAGAAATTTTGAAAAGATAATTGGGTTACCATTAATGAAAAAGGGGAATATTATTGGATATTTTGAGTAAATGAGTTGTCATTGATGTCAAGAGTGAATGGTCATTAATATCGATAGTCAGTTTTAGTGAGCAGTGCAAGGAGAAGTAGTTCTGCAATCAGTGCAGAAAGGAGAGTTCGCTTCCAGTTGGTCAAAACCCGGTTCCAGGTAGTCATATGTGGTCCAAAGTGCAAAGAAGAAGCCCAAGTGAATAATATTATAATATTCCTTTATAATATTATACAGGGAAGTTTAAAATTAATTATAAATTAATTAATATAATTTTATTTTTAATTAATTTATTAATTAATTTTAATATTAATTATATATTAATTTATGGTTTTTTTAATAACCCTAAGGTGGGTTATTAAATTCAAAATTCGAATTTCAAATTCGACCATCAAGCACCGATGTGGGAGTCAAATATCAAAATATGTATAAAAAGGGACTCCTCCACCTTAGCCTAAAAAAACATAAAATGTTTTCGAATTAATCTTTGTGTTATGCAAGCTTGTGTGAATCGTTCTATGCAATCAAGAGGATTTCATTTTTGTTAAAGTGCCAAGATGAGGCAAAGGGACTTCACCCACCAAGGAAGGTGCCTTGGTCACCAAGCATAGGTAGCATAGTTGGCAACCGTAGTGAAAGTAAAGTGTTGGGGCACCGAGTGGTAGAGGTTCGAATCCATGGCAGTGTGGTTTTTTATTGAATTCAACAGTGGATGAAGGTACAAGAGTAAGGAAGCTTCCTTTCTTTCTTGTGGGTGCCTATAGCCCATGCGGTGGGCACCAAAGCACTAAGGTTCTTGGCGCTTGGGGAGACGGTGGTTCGAAACTCACCGAAACCCTTTTGGGATAAAAGACAAGGTATGCAATTTGTTGTTGGCACTGGAATTTTTGGAGGAATTAATTTGAGCCATAAAAGTTTAATTTTTGCATAATTTATTTAGTTTATAAGGTTTTAAGGGGAGTTATAAGGTTTAGGCAAATATTATTTTTGAGAGATAAATTTTGGAGATTGATTTATTAAAATTAGAAATTATAAGGGGCATTTTGAGTGAGTAATTTTTATGTGTGATTTGATGATTGCTAATTTCAAGGAGTAATAAGGTGTATTTGAGTTTGATTATTTTTGTAATTAAGGAATATTGTGAGAGAGTGTTAGTGTGATATTTTGTCATCTAACCATTGAAATTGGCAAAGAAGAAAATTGTGATTGAGACAGGTTTTTAAGGGCACTTCTACATCAAACAAAAGGTATGGGCACATCTTCCTATTGAATGATTGTTGAATGTTGTGAACGCTAAGTTGGAGTGAAAAGGCTTTTTCTGGATTAATAGTGTTTATAAAACCTTGTTTGATAAACATTGTTGTTGAAGTGATTAGTTGAGTTAGGAACTTGAACTAGAGTTTGTGCAAATATCACGAGCATCATTGTCATGTAGATTTTGTGCAAAGATCATGGGTATCATTGTTATGTGAAGTTATCAAAGATCATGAGTATCATTGTTATGTGAGATTAGCATTGTTGTTGAAGTAATTAGTTAAGTGAGGAACTTGAACTAGGGTTTGCAAAGATCATGAGTATCATTGTTATGTGAGATTGGTTGATAAGCATTGTTGGAAACATTTGAGTGAATGTTCATAATTTTGGACTAGGTTTTTTGAGCAAGGATTATTTCATTGAGTGATTGGTTGAGTAGAGTTGGTTGAGCCTAGTCAATTGGATGTGTTGATGTGATAGTTCAAGTTCTGTGAAACAAATTGTTCTATATTCTGAATTGATTTGAGAAAGAGGTTGAGTTTTGATGAATGTGAAACATATTGAGTCTCTAAAAATTCTCTATATGTTTTTGTAATAAAAGAGAGATTGAAAGTGATTGAGTGTTGATGAATGTGAAGCATATTGAGTCTCTAACAATTCTCTATATGTTTCTATAGTAAAAAAAGAAATTAAAAGTAATTGAGCATTGTGGTGAATGTGAAGCATATTGAGTCTCTAACAATTCTATATATGTTTCTATGATATTGGACAAGTTCTAGTGAGGACTTGTTGAGTAGATTTAAGACAAGTATTTGAGAAGACTTGTGAACATATTTGTGTGAGCTTTTGTGGAAGCTTACAATATAGAGTTTGAAGATAGAGATTATTGAGCAGATTGGACAAGTTCTAGTGAGGACTTGTTGAGCAGATTGGATAAGTTCTATAGAGGACTTGTGGACAGATTAGTGTGAGATTTTGTGGAAGCTTACAAGGTAGATTTAAGACAAGTCTTTGAGAAGACTTTGGATAAGAGTTGATTGATTGATTTGTTCAAACCTTGAATTAAGTTTTGGGGAATATCCAGTAGAGTTGATTTGTGATTGAGTCAAGCTTTGTGTTAAGGCTTGAGGATAGATATTGAGGATAGATTTGTGCTAGATCGAATGACTATGTTTAGTGCAGATCAAAGGATATATTTGTGCTAGATCGAAAGACTATGTTTAGTGTAGATTTGAGGACAGGTTTGTGCCAGATCAGAAATAAATATTGAGTAGATTTGTGCTAGATTGAAGGACTATTTTTAGTGTATATTTGTGATAGATTTTGGAGTAGAGCTTTGGAGGTGATAGAGTATAGAGGATGATAGTCTCTAGTGGATAGAGATCCATTAGCTAGGGCAGTGAGGACAGGAGTATTTAGTGGATAGATATCCATTAGCCAGTGTAATGGAGGTAGCAGTTCTTCTAGAAGATCATCATCCAGAGCTAAGGAGAAAGGAGTTATCCTGTGGATAGAGATCTATGAACTTGATTAGGGTATTGGTGTCTCCTTTGGACAGAGGTCCATAAACATTGTAATAGGGAAAGGATTCCCAAGATATTGATTGAAAAAAAATTAGTGAAATATTTTCTCTGTGGAGTAGCCCACATTGGGTGAACCACATTAAATTGGTGTCTCTATTGTGTGTGGTGATTTGTGCATTGCTTTGATTACTACTATTTATATTAATATCTATACATTGCATAATATTGATTGGGAAAGAAAAGTAAAAAATGGTCTTACAATTTTCACCTTCCTCTTAGTATAAGCTTGTGTTCTTCATGTTAGGCCCTGGATCTTAGGATGCCTGTAGCTTGCATGCAGGTATTGTCCCTACAAAACACACTATAAGCTAGAAAGTAGAAAAATGTAGGTCTAGTGCAATCCATGCATGTTAGGCCCTAGCTCTTAGGATGCATGTAGCTTGAATGCGGGCACCATACCGACAACATGCAAAAAAGAAAAACTAAGACTATATTGTTTTTATTGGACACCCTTGTGTCCACCGTGTTGATGAGAAGACATATTTTTAATTAGATGGGGTCTCCCCCATGCCTGTTCTTGAATCCACCATTAAATTTATGTACGTGTGATATGGATGCAACCTATGGTCGTTAACTGTCAGGATGGTGTTGTCGTTAATTATCTTGACACGCATAGCACCATTTTTAATCAGCTCTACCACCTTGTATGGTCCCATCCACCTCTGCTTCAACTTAGCCTTATGTTCCTAGAATCTAGAATCATATAGTAATACCCAGTCTCCTTCCTTGAACTACTTTGAATTAATGTGGTGGTCATGCCACTACTTTCTTTACCTTTGGATGATTTTCATATTCTACAGGGCATCCATTCAATATTCATCCAGTTTATTTAACTATCGAATCCTCTCCCTCTATGCATCGTCTAGGCTTAGGTTCAATTATACTATAGTTCCAAACATTTTTAATTTTATATTCAATGGGCATCATTGCACTCTTCTCGTATACCAGTTGGAATGAGGTAAAGCCTATGGTTGTTTTCCATGTGGTTATGTATGCCCATACTGCCTCTGGTAGTCTTGCAGCCCAATATTTCATGTGTTGTTACACGGTTTTTGTCAGGATGTTCTCTAACTCCTTGTTGGTCACCTCTACCTGTCCATCCACCTACCGATGGTAGGGGGTGGTTTTGTTATACCAAATCCTATATTGCTTCATTAGCTTCTCAATTAATTTTGAGGTGAATTGGGGCCCCGGATCCATTGTAATATCTCTCAGTACCTCGAACCTCATAAAAATTTGAGAAAATAGTAATTTTGCCATCATTCCTTCTTTAGAGTCCTTTAGTGCCTACACTTTGACCTATTTGATGACTTAGTCAGCATAGACTAGAATGTATCTCTTTCTGGCTGAAGGTGGGTTGATTGGTCCCACAAAATCCATGCCCCATTTGTCGAAGGGCTCTATGCGTACGTGAGGTTGGAGGGGTATTTCATCCTTGTGGGTTGGCATGCCCATACTTTGGTATTCATCACACTAGCTAGTGTATTGTGCTACATCTTTGAATAATGTAGGCCAACAATACCTAGTCTGTAGGACCTTGTATGTGGTCCTCCTTCCTACAAAATGTCCTTTGCATGGCTCATTATGGTAAGATTTGAGAAATTCTAAAAAAAATTTCTCAGCTATACACCTTCTCATGATTTTATCAGACCCTATTTTAAATAGAAGGCCATTAATCCATGAAAAATATGCGCTCTTTTCTATCACTATTTGCTTCTCTCATGATGAAAGAGTAGGATATGTTCTACCGATGGCCAAGTAATTATCTATGTCCATGTACCATGATGTCTGCTCAATGATGAAAAACAAATGCTCATCCAAAAATTGATCTTCCATGGCTACATGATTTAATGGTATTAGTCTAGACAAGAAGTTTGCTACTACATTTTCCTTTTTGAGCTTATCCATGATGGTAATATCAAAATCCTATAGAAGTAAAAGACATCCAATGATTTTGTCACTAATCATGGGTTTAATCATTAAATACAGATAGACGCATGGTCTGTATGGATGAACACCTTGTAAACCATGATGTAGTTACAAAATTTGTTGATGGCATGCATGACCATGAGGAACTCCTTCTCTATCACCATGTAATTGAGCTCAGCTCTAGCTAGGTTCTTGCTAACATAGTAGATGATAGAATTCCTTGCCATCCATCTATCCTAGGATCGCTCCAATTGTGTTATTAGATGCATCATAGTAAATGTGAAATGGGATGGTCCAATTTGGGCCCCACAGGACTGGGGTAGTAATCAAATTTTCTTTCAACATTTAAAAATCTCATTTGCAATATTCTTTCTAGATGAATTCCACATCCTTGGAGAGTAGTGTGTGTAGAGGCTTAGCGATTTTTTTGAAGTCGGTGATGAATCACCTGTAGTATCTGATGAAGCCAAGAAAACTCCTCACATCCGTCTACATCTTAGGACTAGGCAGGTCTTTTATAACCTCAATTTTCTTTTTGTCCACCTTAATCCCTTCTGATGAGATGTGGTGTCCCAGCACTATGCCTTCATGCATCATCATGAAGCATTTTTCATTGCTGAGGGATAACTTGTTTTCTTTGCATTGCTGAAGCACTCATTACAAATTAGTCATCACTTCATTAAATGTTTCATCATAGATGGTGAAATCATCCATGTAAACTTCTACTTCTTCCCCCATCATGTCTAATAATATGCTCAACACCACCCTCTGAAAGGTGTTTGGTGCGTTGCACAACCCAAAGGGAAGTACTCTATAGGTGAACGTCCCCCATGGGCAGGTAAATGTCATCTTGTTTTGGTCCTCCTCTCAAATATGGATCTGGTTATATCTGCTAAACCCATCCATAAAGGAGAATTATTTTATCCCAGATAGCATATCCAAGACTTTATCAATGAACAGTAGAAAAAAATGATCTTTCTTGGTCACCTTGTCCAGCGATCTGTAATCAACACAGATCCATAATTCCCCATTTTTCTTGGGAACCACCACTAGTGGTAACACCCATTCACTATTATATATGGAGTAGATAAACCCTACTGATAAAAGCTTTTATAACTCTACTTTGATGATTTCTTTCATGGCAGGGTTCATCCTCCATTGTGGCTATCTAACTGAGATCGCCTACTCTTTGAGATAGATTCAATGGGTGCAAATTTTTGGGCTGATTCCCTTCATGTCTAAGTAATCCTAGGTAAATGCTTGTTTATGTCTGGTTAAGACTTCCCATCAGTTGTGTGGGTTTCAATCCACTACTAACATTTAATGTTCTACCAAGCCCTATTTTTATTTTCCTGGTGTGGTGATCTTGGGCACCGACCAAAGGTGATTCAAGAATAATGGGAGAGGACTCTCCATGGAGGAATATCATAATGATGTCATCTTCATCAACTTCCTCCTCCAATTATTTTAATGCCATCACTGGTTGGAGCATTTCCAATGACCCATCCTATTGGTTTTCCCACATGGGCTCTCCCAATGTATCTACAAACTGTGCAGAGGGATAGATTGTCAACCTTTTGATATTTTGACCATTTGAAATGGTCATTTGTCCATCATGGTAGCTAATGTAGGAATTGACTATTGCTAGCCATATCTTATCTAGTATGAGTGGGTAACCATCCAATCTGTATTTGGATTGCAAAACCAAAAAAACCATCGGGTACTCCCATGCATCCACCATCACAATAATGTCTTCGAGCATCCCTTCTGGTGCTACGATTGACCTATCAGCTAGCTATAGCATCATCTTGGTGGGATTCAAATCCGTGACCCTTAGCCTCTACATAGTTTCCTTTGGCATAACATTGATGGCTAAACCCAAATCAACCAAAATGTTATCTAACAAATGACCACCTATTTTTACATTCAAAACTAGATTACCTAGATTGGCGTATTAAGGGTGGCACGTATTTCCCATCATCAGATCGGTCAACTTCCCTACTATGTTGATGTTCTGGGTTGTATTTCATCCTAGTATCCTCATACATAGTTCCTTTATTACCTTTGTATAAATAGGAACGTCTCTGATAGCTTGAAAAAGTGGGATAGTGACTATTAAGTTCCTCAAGCTTGAAAGGATATCAAACTCAGGTTGTATCGACTTTTTTTGCTCCTATAATATCTTGGGAAAAGGAGCTTCTATTTTCTTAGTAATGTGTTCTTCTTCAAATTCTTCTACAAGAGGTGGTTCTCCTACATTTTTCTCCTCTTATATCATGGGAGGAATTTCTACTCCTAACTACCTACTGGATCGAAGTTGAATTGGATTACAACTAATAATATACATTGCATAATCTCTCCTTACAGTTAGTACACGGGTTGGTTTACCTTATTTGGATTGATCATCGGTTGTGTTGGTAGCTATGCAAGTCTCACTATAGGGAGAGTCGATATGCTTTGCTATGATGGAGCCTGAGCTACATTCTATGGATTCAAGTTCCATGATCCATTGTTTCTCCATTATTATTCAGATTGTTGGTACGGTATCCATGGATGTTGGCTAGTAAATGTGGCCCTTGAAAGTGTGTTCATCCATGGTTTTGGTCCCCACCATCCCATATTTGGTTGTGTCTCCTACCCTTGTGGCATGTAAGTTCCTCCTCCATAGGGTGATATCCCCCCTAGCATATTCCCCATAGGGGGTTACTACCAGTTTCTTTTATTTCCCATGAAATAAGCTTCACTGACTTTAGCATCCTCCTTAATATTTGGTATTTGTGGGTATAGTCATGTCTTATGATTCTACTATAAAATAGCACATACTCTAACTTTTTTCTTTGGGTATGCATTCCTTACATGTTTCCCTCTATATTTTGGGCAAAAATACGCTAACGCAGCTTCGTTTTCTTGCTTTTTTCTCTCTAGCAGGAGCATGTCCAACTACAATTCTAGAGAGGAGATAATTTCACTCCTCAGATACTCTAGCATATTGCCTATCTTCATTTTCATGACTAAATTGATTACCTTCATGGTCCTAGAATTTGGTTTACCTCTTCTTCATGAGTATTTCTGACATAATTATCAAATATCTTCTATTGGGTGCCGGTAAACGTCACCTCCAGAGATTAGGTTGAGTGCTTTGAGTGATTCATTATTAATTATCCTCAATAAAATACTCCTAAGGGACTTGTCACCTAGCTTCATGTGATGGGATCTCTACAGATTAAAGTTGAATCTCTCCCAGTACTCCTCTAGGGATTCGTCCTCCTTCTACATCATGCTTAGAACCTCCTCCTTGGAATCTGATGCTCTATCAAAGTCTTGGTACTATTCTAGGAAGATCCTCTTCATTTCCTCCTAGGTTTTGGTATGTTTGTTCCCCAAGCTGATAAACCAGCATAGGGATGAGTCATCCAATGTTGAAGGGAAGAGCTTTAACTTCTGGGTATATTATTTATAATCTACAGACCTACACAAGATATCAAACTTGAATAAAAATAGGTCAAGATCTTTGGTTGGGTATCTCTTGAAGGTAGAAATATGGGTAGGGGATATGTTTTTTATTTTAGTTTTCCTTGCACCTTCTTCTATCGAGAAGCTAAAACTAGTCGAAGTCTTTTCGACTATTTTTTAGGAAATATGGTCTCTAATGCAGATTTTATAGCCTTTTGGTCATTTTGAACCTTTTGTACGAGAGAATCTAAGCCAGCTAGTGTTATTGTTTTATCCTCTATTGCTTTCCACAATAATTCCTCTTTGGAAGGTGTCCTTTTAAACAAAGTATTTTGTATAATCATCTATTTTCCTAGCCTATGGGATGAGGAAAAGCTTTGTGCAAAGAGAGGGTGTTCACTCCAGTGCACTGCTGATGGAGATTGAGGAGATCTAACTCAACTTCAAAATTTTTAGCTGAATCAAATTTTTCTTATGGGATTTGCTTTATGAAATGACCATCGGGTCCTCTTTTCCTCAATGGACTCATGTAAAGTTAGATGGAAGGTTTAAGGTATTGTAATCAATCTATCAGTGGTACTTCCCTAAAAATAATGCCAAAATGTTGTAGCAAAAACATTGGTTAAACATGATCTTATTTCTATCATAGCCCTCTCATTTAATTTGTCAGACTATGGAACTCTTAAAATTTTGAAGCACCACACTCAAGCTTAATTACAACACCATTATTGAGATGAGTCCACTAAACCTATTATTGGGGGGAGTGTTTGTGCAATGTCGTTTATTCATCCATACCAATTAAATTATGCATAAATGAAAGTATAAGAAAATAAATCACACCACACCATACTTGGGAAATAAAGGAAAGAAGTAAATCACACTTGTAGAAATAAAAGATACAGCATACAAAAATAAATAATCTAATCTAGAAAATAATAAAAAATAGGGGAGGAATACTATCTCGGAGTGGTCCCAGGCTCTAGTAGCTTCTACCCAGCTAGTTACGAAGATATAATGCTAAAGAAAGAACTCTCGAGCTTTATTAATATTGCAGTGTAATGTTTACATATGCCAACACTCTTAGAAAAACTACCTCTCCTATTTCAAAGAAGTCTATGTATTTATATAACACACACAAAACTTCCTGTTATAGTGTTGTTACAATAGAAGGTTTGGTTACAGTCTAAACTGAGATAGTTTAGTTACTGTAATAGGCACATGATAAAAATAGTTTAAACCTTTTTTAATCTTTTACTGAAGATAGAATATTTTTAGGTTCGATCTCTATGTTACCCGTGTTCTGCTTCATCGAGTGGTTATGTGTTTCTTCCAATATGACTGGTACAACTCATACATTTGATAGTCCTCCAAGGATAGCCTACATGACATGGAGTCAAAGTTTTCCCCAATCAATAGGATCTTCTTCAATCGTATGGTCAAAGCGCTTAACATCAAGGCACCTACTTGTAGAGTAAGGCATCTTCCTATAGATTAAGGCACCTACCTAAAGAGTAAGGTGCCTACCTCTAAGTAAGGTGCCTACCTAAATATTAAGGCACCAACCTCTAGAGTAAGGTGCCTACCTAAATAGTAAGGTGCCTACCTAAAGAGTAATGTGCCTACTTGTAGATTAAGGTGCCTCCTCGTAGAGTAAGGTGCCTACTCATAGAGTAAGGCACCTACATGAAGAGTAAGGCACCTACCTAAAGATTAAGGTGCCTACCTCTAGAGTAAGGTGCCTACCTGGAGATTAAGGTGCCTACTTGTAGAGTAAGGTGCCTTCCTTAATATCAAAGCATGTTCCCAATATGTCTTAGACTCGTGAATCAAAATCATGATAGGTCCATGTAGGACCTTTACTGATCAAGAGAAGATAAAATTAGCAAATATCTACACAAAACACACTTCACACATAGATAATGCACATAATTTTATTAAATAGATACATTATAATTCATAGAAATATACAACTCTTATTATACTATCGCAAAAAAACCATTAGAACTCATACAAAAATATGAGCATTTTTTATGGTCATCACTTACCATAGCTTGTATATTTTACATCTTATGGTTGCATCTCCATTAATATACATCACCAAAATCTAACAGTGGTATTAGAGCACATGGTAGATTAATAGGAAATAGGGAGATCCATAAAGAGATATTAAGAGGAGTTCAAAAATCTTATTTCTAGAATTTTTAGGATTGTAGGTGGCTAGTATTTCCACAAAGTTGCAAAAAAACTTGTGAATACTAGGACTGAACGTTAATTCCACTAGATTGACAAATCAACTAGTGAAGTTCATTATCTCTAGAATTATAGATTCTTCCATTCTAGTTTCTAACATCTTATTAAAGGAAAATAAGATTTAGAGAAAGTTGGGAAGCTTCCTACATAGCGCTAGGAAGAATATCTTCATTATAATTCTAGAACTTGCAACAACAAGTAGGATACTGAATATTTTAGATACCTAAGAAAAGGTCCCATTACAAGAGTTGTAGATCTATAAATTATAGAAGAGAGAAAAAGGCTATAGCAGCCTTATTATAAACTCAAGGAAGAAGATACTCCAAAGATGAGTCCAGGAGAAGATTGGAGATTGGTGATCTCCATTGAATATTGAAGCCTACAGATTGCAAAAGGAGAAAACAACTCAAGAAGCTAAAAAATACCTACAAGAGGTCCCATTGAAGAACTTCCAGTTTAGGAAGATAGAATACTAAAGAAGGACAAGCAACAAGTCCCATTCTAGATTCTAGCAATAACAAATTTTAGAGATCTAGGAAGGAGATCTCTTTGCCAACACTTCCACAGTAGAAGGTTGAAGGAAATGTCTAATTGGGAAGACCAAAGAAGCTATGAGAGTAAATATCCTAGAGAAGAGGTCTCAAGGAGAAACAAGGAGAAGGCTTGGTGAGTCTCATTGAAGGAGATTCAAAGAAGGCCATTAAAGGAGTTCCAAGGAGAACTCATTGGAGAAATATACCACCAAGGATAAATTCTCAATAAAGGAAGATTTTGAGACAATTGTTTCCATTGAATAACAATACCAAACAGATGTAGATTGGCAAGAAGCTTGCTAAATTTTAGATAATATTAGTGAAGACTTGAAGATTTTTAGATTCTTAAGAAGAAGGCTTAGATTGAAGTTAGAATTTGATAGGAGACTGAAGTAGAAAGGAGCCAAACATTACTACCAAAATTGAAATATTTGAAGATTACCTTTGAATGCTAGAATGCTCATTCAGATAAAGGAGTTATGGTTTTGCTGAATATATAGCAAAATACTGAATTATTCTTGAAGAAAAATCTTAGCTACGATTTGGAGGAGCTCCCTCCCAAATTTTTGAGATTCAAGGATAGCATTTTAGTGGAGATATTGACTAGTTTACAATCTAAAATCTTTTATATTTGAGGACAGAAAGAAAGAAGCAAGTTGGGCAACATCAAACTTCAGATTTATAGAGTGCATTTTGAAGGAGAGTTGAAGTCACCTACTATAGTTTTAGGGTAGCATATTAGAGGATTTCAAATCTGCAAATAGGTGAGATAGAGAGCTATTTTGGACAGCCAAGAAGAGTTGCAAGTCCATCCAATAAAAGGTAGCAATAAGGTGAATCTAATCACCTTGAAATCCTTCATCTACAAAGTTCATTAAGATAAGCAACTTTGGTGTAATAGTTTCATCACTAAGCATTAAGTTGCTTAGTTCTTTATTAAGTTTACTTAAACACCATATCAGAGTTAAACTTGCAAGGAGAAGATTACATATTAAAGTCTTCAAAATGAGTGCAAAAGATAATTTCTTTTAAGGTTAATACCTACACATTAAAATAGGAGTTAGATATATTTTGATAGAAAGAAAAATATCATCTTCCTATTATCTAGTTACAACAAAGAAGATATTACTACTAAGTGAAAGCTAGAAAGTCTATTAGTACACTTGAGATTTATTTAAGAGTTACTATTAGTACATCTTGCAAGTTACTTTGAAGGAGCAATAAGGTGAGATTACTATTACACTATTTTAGTTGTTCTTAACTACATTAAACTTATTACTCGTAAAGGATTATTATGTGCATTTGTTGTTAAGTTAAAGTGAAATACCAAAGAGGATAAATAACCATACTATCAAAGTTTCTAGAGACACTATTCGATGCATAGAACCTGCAACATTTTGTGGCCTAGAGAAGCCATCAAATAGGATAATATTATTCCAATGAGTTGAAAAGAATGTTGCCATCAAAACCTGTAGAAGGAGCTACAAAACAAGACTAGGAGAGTCTCATATTTTAGGTGCAACTAAGGAATATTTTACAGGGTTATACAAGAACCACATTTATCTCTATTATTACATCAAAGGAAGATAAATGTTAAGTGTCTTAAGGACACTCTACGTAGCCTATAATCCTATATACAAGTAGCTACCATTAGGACTGGTAAAAAGTTCTCAAAGAGGATCCATACAAAATGGGCTCAAAATCCACCATTAGCACTAGCAAAAGTGCTCAAAGAGGAGCCATACAAAAGAGGCTCAACATCCACTATTAGCACAAGCAAAATATATTTAATAAATAAGCCAATCAAAGGGCTCTATATCTGTCATTGGTAAGGAAAGCACAACCTAAGGTGCTTGAGCAAAGAGCCATTCATAAGACTCGGTATCCAACTTGTTAAGGTGTTAGAAGATACCTTAGTCCAGTAGATAAGGCAACGTCAGCCTACAACACAAAGGGTATACATAAGGTGTAAATTATATATTACACTCTATGTAAAACACAATACTTAGGACAACATATTGCAAGCAAGGAGGAGCAAGGTATAAGGTTATATCAAAGGTGTATTACCATAGCTCCAACGTGGTTGAATCACCAACCTAGAACCTCATCGAAAGCTACCATTGGAACACCATTATAGTGCTTGGAAGCCATCATGGTTGAAGCAAGTTTCATCACATCAATGTTTACTTGGAAATAGATCGTTGAACACAAGAAATAATAAGGTATTTACTAGCATGAAATGGACATAGAATAAGAGATATTGGGGAATCTTGACATGCATTATTTTGGAGTGACACTTGCAAAATTCTACAAAAAATATTGTGCCACTTCGCACAAAGGTGAAAGAGCATCTCCATATTCATAATTCTAGTGCTCAATAGAAAGTTTGACTAAGCAAAGCAACACCTCTCATCATAGCTACAATACTCAAGAAGGCATCTACAACATTCATCAACACCTAGGAGTTACATTCAAACTTGCACCATGTAACATAATGCTTCTCAAAATCCATAATAGGCATTGTGCCATCTAAGGAGGAGATAAAGAGTCTTGGGAAACACCCAGTACCACTTGGCATTTGCTTAAAGATAAGGGAATCGCATTTATAGCCACCAAAAGTAAGAGTGCTCATAGAGGAGGAAGCACATTCTAAGCATGCATTGAATGTAGAGAAGTCAAGGGATGTCTAAGTGGGATTAAGAGCAAGATCAAGGTATGTTTAAGAGTGAATATCCAAGGAGTTGAAAAGGATTCAAAGAAGCATTAAATCTTTATAGCATACACGCTGCCATTATTTTCGTACATTCGTCATCGAAGGAATACAATGCCCACTATTTAGAAGGTTACAACATTATAGAGGTAAGGTTTTACCTTAGTTAAAATTGCTTTCATTTAGAAGTTATCAGATTTATAACATAAGGTTGAAGTTCATTCATCATTTACGTTGGGAGTTTTAGAAAAATAAACCTTAATACATTTGAAAGCATATCAAAGGAGTACACAACATTTCAAATCACTTTAGTTGAAATACAAATATTTTAATATTTACAATTAAATACCATAGGAGATATAAAGGTTTATACTTGGAAAATCAAAACTTTATTATATTGTAAATATTATTATTTTATAATATTCCAAATTAGGGAGTTATAAAGAATACTACATCAAACATAGTTTATTAGAATTTAGAAAATTAAACTATTGGTTATTAAATTTTAAATAAGTAAGTTCATTAATTGCTTACTTAAAAGAGTTGTAATTATTTACTTATACTTTTCCCATAGTCACATTAAAGGGACAAAATAAATCCAACCATAGAGAACTTCGTTAAATTGGAAAGTGCATAAGGAAAAAGGAAATTAAGAGTTGAAATTCAAACCATTAGGGATTCAAAAGGGATTCAACTCAAAGTAAACCTAAAAGCTAAATATACTATCAAGCACTTTATCAAAAACTTAGACTAACTAAATCACTAGGGAGGCATAAGGATAGATTTTAAATAAAATTAGTTCACATATCAAGTCTTGGATAGGTTTTTATCAAATTAGTTCACATACTCTAAACTAGGGAGTTATAAGGTAGTCTACAACTATTATCATGACAACAAACAAAATCGTTCTTACAAAATATCAACTACTTAAAGGACCAAATTACTCATGGAAAAACAAAGTGAAGGCAATTCTAATAGTTGAAAAACTTTGGGATATTGTCCAAGGAACAATGACTAAACCTACAAGTGAGACAAAGATTTAAAAATATGAAGAAAATGATGCAAAGGCCCTCATGATAATAACCTTTGCAATTATAGATGAAATACAACCTTACATTAGTTTAGAAATAACTTCTATAGATTCTTGGAAAGCTTTATCTAATATATTTGAAGGGAAGATTAAATCCACTATCTTAAATCTCCAAACTCAATTACATTCCTTGAAAATGAATAGTGGTGAAAGTATAGAACTATTCCTAAGGAAGGTAGCAGATATAAATGGAAAATTATTAACCTTAGGAGAAAAGGTTGAAGATAAGTTTCTTGTTCAAGTAACTATGAGAGCACTTCCAAAAAACTACAAAAATTTAGTTACATATTTACAAATTCTAAGTAAAGATACTTCCTTTAATGATTTAGTCAATATTCTTCAAAAATACGAAGTGTAAAATATAATTAAATATGAAATTACTAACAATGCATTGGTTTAAAAAGATACTCCATAAGGATATTGTCATGTATGTAGGAGAAAATGACATAGCACTAATTACTATAAATTCAATCCTAGAAATCAAAATCAAAGAAATTAGACAAACTATGGAAGCCAATCAAATAGGGTATTCCAACCAAGACAATATCAAAATCAGTATAGTCCACATCAACAACAATTTTAGCATCCATATCCTTCTCAAAATAAATGCAAATATCCACAATTGCAATATCGAGAAGGGAATAAAAAAGGGCACTTGGATTTGGATATCCTTGATATTCAAGAACTAGAAGAACCCGCAGAGTAATATGAAGTTAAATCTCTCTCAATAAAGATAATATTTTATGAAGATACTAACTACTTGCTTGAATAGGATACAAACATCAGAGAAGGAAAGTACAAGTTATAGACAGATGAAGATCCATATTGAAGACTAAAGTCTTCAATACCCAAATAATGTAATATAGGGGAGTGTTAGAGTATATTACATTATTTGGTACATGTCAATATACCACCTTGGGTACATTATTAGATTAGGAGTTTATCTTATGTTAAGTAGTTACTTAGGGAAGAAGTAATAAATGCACAAGTGTTAGAATGTGCAATGATGTAAATGTGCATGTAGTCCACATGTACATGAGTCATAGGAATAGGTAGAGTAAAGCCCAAGGAACTTATCTTCCTATATATATGTACCTTGAGCTATAGTAGACACATAGAGGTATGTGTGAGATAAAGTTATCATAGAGTAGTGAGTAGGTACAATATAGATCTTCCTTGTAAAATTCTAGAGTGTTCATAGTCCTCCATTATATTGCATTGTACTATTTTTTTGAGCTTTCATTAATGGTATTTTACTGAGTTATTCCAAAAGTCTATTCTCTTATTTTCTTGCATATTTAAGTACCATTATCATATACTAACCATAGCTTGCATATTTTACATCTTGTGGTGCATCTCCATTAATATACATCACCAAAAGCTAATAGGTATTTCCTTCATTCTCTCTTGTATTTTGGTTTGGCTTGGACCTTGTATTATTATTCGATTAGCTTTTGAACCTATTTTTTTGGCATGTATGTAATCAGGAGTTCACATTAATAAGAATTTATGGCTACTGTGAAATTCGTGTCTTGGTTCTTGTGTAGATATTCTATATTATGTATTTTTGAGTGTGTGCAACCCTGGGAAGCATGCACCACACTTACCCTACTTGCAATGTTATTATATCAAATGAAAATGAAGAAGCACATATAACATGAAAATAACAAGCAATGAAATATTCTTTTATTAATGCTTCTATATCTCGGTTACATGTATATCCCTTTGAGGGATACCCATTTTTGATACAATCTATTATAAGTGGAGTAATTATTAATGCATCTCCTACAAGGGGACGGTGCACCTTCGAGGGCCTCCCGATCTTGCACACCAAACTTTTTGAGGGCTTACAGATGCCTCCTATTTTCATCCTGGAGGGATCTCGTGCTACCTGGAAATGATCCTATGAACCTGTATCTATGTTTATGGAAAAAATAGAGCACAAAAAGTAGTATGGGTTGCCTCTCTGAAGGAGGCTTCTTATTAGTAAATCTGATAATCAAGATAAATAAGCATAATGTGATTAAATGCAATAAAACTCAACAATATTAATGTAAATGCATAAAAGAATTCATATCTATGCTAGAACTAAATATTGAAATAGAAAGCACATGGATCTAAGCTATAACTAAATAAAATAATATCTAATTTCTTAAAATATGTCTAGGGGCCACTATTTGAGATAGCAACCATGATACAAAGCTCGTCTCCTCATAAATCAAGGGTTGTGGCACTATCTTCCTTGGTCCAATTGATTTTCAAGGGTCGTCGAGTGTGTCTCCTACACTGGTTGGTGTATGGGAATGATGGATCTGAATACTGATGCATGGACATGGATCAGTCATACGGTGCTCCAATGCTCCTCAAGGGGCATATATTGGCTCTCTATTTTGATAGGGCTCCGCTGCACACAATTTGAACTCTCTATATCTCTCTTTCATCCTATAAATTTGTATATGTAGCCTTCCTAGTTTTAGATCTAGATCTAGATCTACATGTGAACTGACCATCAAATAATAAGGTTTATTCATAAACTGGTATTGATGGGATAGTCAAGAGGAACTATGGGAGTTTCTTGCTGAAATCCCTTCACAAACCATGCAAACTATTATCTTCACCCTTGATTTGGGCTCTTCTTGATGGCAATATGTGTTTTAGTGCTAGCCGCTATCATTAGCAGTGGCTAGTTGTGGTTGCTCTTGGCTTGAGCGACCAGGATTGGGGGCCACTTTGATGGATAGTGTCTAGGCCCGTATGGGCTAGAACTGCCCCTTTTTATTGGTTAGGACCACTGCTTGCTCTTAGAAAGGTCCAATATTGGCCATATGGTCTATGAATGTTCCCATATGAGTATTCTCCTAAATAGGACATATTTTAGGTATCTACAAATACCCCTTTTTGGGATTCATTGTGGGAAAACACAGTGCAGAGCAAAAATAGACCACCTAGATCCATATTGTAGGGTGTGTAATGATCATTTATTTGATCAACATTGGATGCCCCAGTCATGAGAAAGTGCATGCATCCTAGAATTATTACCTTTGATGAGTTGAAGAACTTGATTTTTGGTAAGCTTAAGTCAAAATCATAGCCTTGGTGGCAATTAGGAGATAAGCTTAAGTCTAATCCTAGCCTTGGTGATAATTAGGAGATAAGCTTAAGTCTAATCCTAACCTTGTCGGCAATTAGGAGATAAGCTTAAGTTAAATCCTAGCCTTGATGGCAATTAGGAGACAAGCTTAAATCTAATCCTAGCCTTGGCGGCAATTAGGAGATAATATTAAGTTAAATCCTAGCCTTAGCAACAATTAGGATATAAGCTTAAGTCTAATCCTAGCCTTGATGGCAATTAGGAGACTAGTTGTATGGCTTTCTTGAATTTGTTTTTGATGTTTTGTTTATTTACCCCAAGTGAGGGAGGGTGCATGATTTTCTTTGGAAATGATTCTTGAATGAATGCACTTAGCAATGATTAAGTGTTTAATTGTTGATTTATATTGTACATGTTGTTATTATGACCAATGGGCTTAGTGGATGTCGTTGGGACATTTTGGGTGACCAAAGGGTTTATGGATACCTTTGGGGCTCTTTTGTTGACCAAAGGGTTTATGGACATCTTTGAGGCTTTTTGGGTGACCAAAGGGTTTATGGATACCTTTGGGGCCTTTTTGGGTGACAAAAGGGTGTATGGATACCTTTTGGGGCCTTTTGGGTGACTAAAGGGTTTATAGATACCTTTTGAGCTTTTTGAGTTGACCAAAGGGTTTACGTATGCCTTTGGGGCCTTTTTGGTTGACCAAAGGGTTTATGGATGCCTTTGGGGACTTTTGGGTTGACCAAAGGGTTTATGGATACCTTTGGGGCTTTTTGATTTGACCAAAGAGTTTTTGGATACCTTTGGGATCTTTTGTGACCAAAGGTTTTGGATACCTTTGGGGCATTTTGGATTGACCAAAGGGTTTTGGATACCTTTGGGGCCTTTTGGGTGACCAAAGTATTTTGGATACCTTTGGAGCCTTTTTATTTGCCAAAGGGTTTTGGATACCTTTGGGACCTTTTGGGTGACCACAGAGTTTTGGATACCTTTGGAGCCTTTTGGGTTGACCAAAGGGTTTATGGATACCTTTGGGGATTTTTGGGTGACCAAAGGGTTTATGGATACCTTTGGGGCTTTTGGGTGACCAAAGGGTTTATGGATACCTTTGGGGCCTTTTGGGTGACCAAAGGGTTTTTTATACCTTTGGATTCTTTTGGTTTTACCAAAGGGTTTATGGATACCTTTGGGGCCTTTTGGATGACCAAAGGGTTTTGGATACCTTTGGAGCCTTTTGGGTGACCAAAGGGTTTATGGATACCTTTGGGGCCTTTTGGGTGACCAAAGGGTTTTGGATACCTTTGGAGCCTTTTGGGTGACCAAAGGGTTTATGGATACCTTTGGGACCTTTTGGGTGACCAAAGGGTTTATGGATACCTTTGGGACCTTTTGGGTGACCAAAGGGTTTATGGATACCTTTGGGGCTTTTTGGGTGACCAAAGGGTTTATGATACCTTTGGAGCCTTTTGGGTGATCAAAGGGTTTATGGATACCTTTGGGGATTTTCAAAATTGATTGCTTAATTGTTTGATTGCTAATTAGGGGAGGTATGATACCAATAATGCCTCAATTGATGTTTAGCAATTTTTTTTGTTTTTATTTTATGTTATGGATGTAATTATGGATGCTATGCCTAGATAATGATTTGATTATGCTATATGTATGCAATGTACTAGTGACATGCACTAGCTAGATGAAATATGTATGCTTAGATACTATGATCTATATATATGGATGCACTATGATGATGGATGCATATATGAATGCAATGCTTACATGATTTGATTTTTGCTATGTGATGTGATGTATTGACATGCACTAGCTAGATGATGGATGTATGATTAGATGTTGTGACTTAGATGTAGATGGACTACTTATGATGTATGCATTTATGGATGCAGTGCTTATTGTTAAATGCATGTTTAATTTTGATTTAATTGTATGCATTCAATTTATGTTGTTATGATATGATGAATGCAATGTGTGCAATGCATTATTTACATGATGGTGATCTAATGTAAATGAACCTGTATGCTTTAATGGATGAATGTGATATGATTTTAACAATCTAATGGGCGACACCACATAATGTATAACAATCATGAATAAATAATAATTCCTACAATAGGAATTAATCATTTAAACATCCAGATATGAGATGAGATGATGTGATATGTATGTACTTTTTTTATAAGCTTCTGTAAGTTAAAAGATATACCCAAAATAGTTAGTGGCCGTCTAAATTTCATTGCTGAAATTCATCCGGTATCTAACCTTTTTATGTACACAATTTAATCCATAAAATTTCCTAAAGAAAGTTGATGATTTGACTAGTGGAATGATTTGTAGCTATTAAGGGACTTCTGAGGTTTTCCATGAGACTCTACTAATCCTAATTTGGACTCAGTTGGATTAGACCACTAGGTGATACAGGACACCTTAAGCTAGTCCTTCCACATGTAAACATTGGTATGTGTAGACACCTAAAATGTGTCATTCTTATGGGAGCTCCTCACATAGACACATTCATAAGATCAAATGACATAATCTTGGACTTCCCAAGCATTAACAGTGGTTCTCACCACTCATTTATGACCTTTTCAAGCCATCCAAGCCTAGTCACTCAAGCCAAGAGTTGCCATAACCTATCCTCTCAAGCCTAGAGAGGCCAGACCTTAGCCACTGTAGATGATAATGGCCAGATCTTAGTCATTGCAGACGATAGCGGCTAAACCCTAAAAGCATTTTTATCGATAAAGAGGCCTAATCATGGGTGGAAGTGGTAGTCTACATGCAATAAAGGTGAGTGGGAGTAACTTTGCATTCCTTTTCATGACCAGTTCACATAGGAGACTTGAGTTTGCATTTAGGATTTAGTTATCCTCCAAACATAAAAAAAGGACAAAAGCTTCTCATGCTAATGACCAGTTCGCATAGGAGACTCAAGTTGGTAGTTATATTTTAGTTAACTAGCCTCAAAACATGGAAAGGACAAAAATATTCTCATGCTAACTCACACTACGCATGATAAATTCATTTCTAGGGCTTGGACATAGACCTAGGGTTTCACACTATAAAAGGTGCAAGCCTAAGAGCACCAAAGGGGGGATCATATATACATATTTTATCAATCTTGGTCATTGAGGAGAGCTTTCGAGACTTGGAGAGTTCCCTTGGAGATCATGTGTATGGTGAAGCCCTAACAGATTGGAGAGCATAGCAACCATTATTTCAACATCGGATACAAGCTTTGATCCATAGCTTTGGATCAAAGAGGACGAGAATCACTTTAGCAATCATTGTCTTGGAAATGGCCCGCATGCTTGGCTTAGGGTTCTAGACATTAGATTCATTATTTTAGCATATCATTAGCATAACATCATTTCATTCATTCACACTCATAGCATTAGTCTAATTTGCACTTGCTTTCATTTGTTATATCCATTGCTAACAACCTCATCCGGGGAGGTGTTCTCGCACATCTAAGCATATGTTGTTGTTTCATTGCTTACAGGGCCACAGGTTCATTGGATGGAGTCTGCAACATACGAGAGCAAAAGGGATCCCTCTAGGAAATAGGCCTAGAGAAGGAGGCATCTATAAGCCCTCATACATTTCCATGTGCAAAACCGGGAAGCTTTTTAAAAGTGCACCACCTCTTCACGAAAGAGGCACTTTTTACCTATTTGTAACATTATTGTATCGAAATGGGTATCCCTAAGAGGGACCGACATGTAACCAGGTTTTAATATGAATAAAGAGATCCATATTTGTTATTTTCATGTTATATGCTTTTCATTGTCTTCCATTTCATCTTGGGTTCTTAATACATTGCAAGTAGCATAAAAAGAGCGGTGCGTGCATCCTGGGATCGCTACAGATGGCGATCACGGTGGGACATCCACTAATTTTTCATTTGCTAATGGAATACTAACTTAGTTTTGTGTGTAGGTCTAGACACTCTAAGCTATAGCGACCAACAATCATTTGCTCTGAGATACAATGGACAATAGATATTTAGCCACTCCCACTAACAGCGGCTAAGAACCAGTTGCTCTGGTCAACAAAGGCTAGAATTGGAGTGCAATAGAGGTCAAAACATAGACTCTCTGAGCTGGATCAAAGGTTGGTACAACTTATCTAATATTTTATAGCTTTCTATCTACTTCTGTGTCTCTAAAAGAGAGAACTTAAAGCACATTTATGTTTAGAAATTGAAAGAATAAAAGGAGAAATAATTAATCATTTTACATATCTTAGATCTTCTTTTAGATTTCCACTAGACGTTTCTAGGAACAGCGGCTTATGCCTAAAAATTTCACCCTAGAATCCAACATGATAGACATTATATGTTGTTTTCTTGCTTTGAGTCCCTACTAGAGGTCATAGCTGCATAAAATAAAGTGTGCTCATGCAAATCATAGTAGTTTATGCATCTTTCTAAATATTGAAACATATTTTTGCACTTTGGCATATAGGAAAGATTCATTGCTACTATATGATGAACTTTATGTTATGCAATATTAAAATGAATACCACACACACACATCTCATTTAAACATTGGGGAGTTGGATTTCATCACCAACATTCGATTCAGTCTAGTGACATTGGAATTCATATCCTTCCATTGGTTTGCCCCCTAGAGCTTCCTATAAATGGATTGAGAAACTTACTTATAATGATACTAAGTTACTTGTGCTCAAACTGTCTCCTCCTATTGGAACAATCATTGGTTAAGATTGGAATAGCTAGGTGAACCCCCCACTAGTTTTTCAGTGGTGTACCTTAGCTTCTTTTGAGAAAACCATGTTTGGCATGGGTGTACATTATTGTCACTATGGATGAGTCTTCTCATTCTTAATCCAAAAACAAGAGCAATAAATCGAAATAACAACACATCAAAACACACCAAACAATTTAGGGCACACTTAAATTGTTAATCAAGATAAACATTTATTTGGCATTATGTGGTTATTCCTAAATTGCAACTCAAAAGATCAATTCATAGACAACGTGGTCAAAATAAGAAGTAAACACCCTCGATTTGATACTAAGGGAGATACTGAAGCAACTCATACCCATAGGCGGAGTCATAGTAACATTGAACGACCTACCCGTAATACCATGAGATGTAGCTTTGCGAGCCTAAGGGGTGATAATTCAACCCTTGGGGGATCTCCTCAAGAAACCCCAAGTAGGGAACCACATCATGGAACAAATTCACATAAAAAAAAGAGGCTTCACAGCCATCCTCATCAATGAGACATGAGGAGACCTCAAGGGCCTCCTCTAAACACACAAAAACATCTCAAAGATGTGAGGAAGCTTCAAGGGCTTCCTCCTCACATGGACATAAAGAAGGTTCTAAAACTCATTCTTCACATAGGTATGATGATATTGCTACATCTCCATCCACATGGATAAAACATGTCACCACAAATCCCTCTTCATCAAGAAGGCAAGCAAGAGTCGCAACACCTCAAGATTCACAAGAAACATATGAAACAAGTCTGCCCACTAAAGGGTAAGAAAATAGAGTTACATCTAGTCATGTGAATCAGATAGAAGAAACCCTTCATACAAAAGGAAATATTCCCATAGACTATGACCTCATAGGAGTGAATGGCACCCCATGGGACCAGCCATGGAAAATAAGATAGCTACAGGTTGGATCAGTTTCCTACATGACCAAATCAAAGAATTGTAGCTAATGAGAACTTTGCATCTGGAAGCTCATGAAATATGACTTCTAAACATAACTCTCAGTTTGGAGGTACCTCAGAGTGACCCTGCAGTAGATGCATAGAGTCTAATCATAGGGATACTCAATAGTACACTAAGCAAGTCACATTAGCTAGCAAGAGTATAGGTACAACAAAAACCTTCTCAAGGAATCTGCGAGTCAAGACAACAAGAACAGAGTCATATAAACATGAGTCTTTTGTAATAGTGCAAACTAACTAAATGAGGTGGTTAGAAAATGCATTACATAAGGAGTGAGAGCTAGTGGAAGCTCTTGAATAGTATAAACAAATAGAATGACTCTTGCTCCAAGATGAGCAGCACTTAAGAGAGCAAGTTGAGCGGCTAGCTCTTAACAATTTATAGACAAATGGTGGTGACCACCAAATAACTAGACATGTTGACTCACCTAAGGAGAGGTGCACTAGACAAGATAGCCCACAATGAAATCCCCCACCAAATCATGAATGAAATCCGACTAGTGGGAAAAGGGCAACCACAACAAACCAGGATCACAATCTTGAGTCCCCTCGTAGGAGAGAGGAAAATGGAACAAATCAAATGGATAGAGAGTTACCTCCATTGCCACTACGAGTAGACTTACAAGAGGAGGAAATTCATTCATCAAAGGTATTTCAAGAGCTTGCTAAAAATATGAAATCCTTTGAGAAACAAGAGACACCTGACTTTGAGAAAAATACACAACCAACCATTATGCCCATCAATCCCTAGCCCTCCATATCCTAATCACTTCGATATGCCAAAGTTATAAAAATTTAATGGTGAAGAGGATGCACAAGATCACGTCATCAATTTTATCAATGCTTATTTTCATCTTGAAGACAATGATGCTCTCATGCTAAGAACATTCATAATGATATTTTTAGGTGCTACCACTCAATGGTTCAACCAACTACCTAAGCATAGCATAACCAACTTTGAACAACTAGTAAATGCATTCTTAAAGAATTTCTCCTTTGGTGCTAAGAAGAAGGTGAACCTTTCAAACCTGGACAACTTGAAACAGTATGATGATGAACCAGTAATGGATTATGGAAATAGATGGAGAAAATTCATGGCAAAATTATCATTCTTCGTTCCCATAGAAGAGATCATTCGCATGTTCACCAAAATTTTCTCTAAACACATCTCCCTCTTACTACAACTTCAGTAGTATCCTTCATTTTAGGAATCTTTAACATAGGCCAAGCTCATCGAAGAAATAAAAGTAGAGGAAACCATTAAACTCTAAAATAAAAAGGAACGAAACAAGAATGGTAAGAATGACAAGTACAAGTAAAATCAGGGCAACCCTGCTCCAGTAAATCAAGTCATATTGGCTACACCTAAGGATGGGGGTGCACAACAACCCCATAACTATCAAGCACATCCCCAGCTAGCCAATTATGACCAAAGGAACAATCGGGGGTGAAACAAAGAATGTAAGCTGCCTCACTATTTCACACCTCTAATAGAGTCAATGCAATTAATATTTAATCAGTTGAGCAAGGCCTGGAGGATCAGATTCCCTAATATATCTCTTATAGATTCCAACCATCCTAATCCAAAAGGATATAGGAAATATCAATTTTACCCTTATCACAGGATATCGGGGCATGACATTGAGGCTTGTGTTGGTTTTAAGCATCAAGTGCAAAACATGATTGAGGTGGTAGAACTCAAAGTTGACAACCCACTTGCTCCCGATAATAGATACATGGGCATATACAAAAACCCATTACCCAATCATGATGACCCTAGAGAGCAAGGGGCCCAAGTCAATCAGGTTCAAGCTGATATACCTACCCACAAATGTGTTGGGATGGTTGAGATTGTTAACATAGCAACAAGGACTAGGCAGTATGGTCAACCACAACCTTCGGTAGCTCCAATGAATGTCCCAGTCGCACCTAGGCAAAGGCAAGACAACCTTCTAGGTCCACCAACATGACCTGTGGTAACTATCCAAAGTAGATTGGAGCAAAACCTATAGAAGAATCTAGCTAATTTATCCATCTATGAGCTCATACAATAGTCCCCAAAGTATAGGGAGACTCTAATGGAGATTTTAAGGATAATTGAGCTCCAACCACAAGATGTGAATGCATTCACTCACTTTTTAGGACAAGTACAAGAATGCCAGGAAACCATAATTCGATTATATGATTATGATATTAATACAGTACCTGCTGCCTTACCAAACCCTCTGTTAAACATTATGGTGGCAATCAATGACTTACCTTTCAAGAGGGTCTTGGTCAATACAGTTTCATCAATAAAATCATCACAAAAATAGCAATAGAGCACCTCAAGATCCCCAAGTCCAATATTGTTCCAAGAGCTTACACATTGAGAGATTTTAATGATGCTTTATGTAATACTGTGGGAACGATAGTCCTACCCATAAATGTGGGGCACAAGACCATCCCCGTGATGTGTCATGTCTTGGAAGGATCTATGCAGTACAACATCCTCTTAGGGTATCCTTGGATAAGGGCCATGAAGTGTGTGCCTTCGATATTGCACCAGTGTGTCAAGTATGTGCATGAAAACAAATTCTATGTGGTTCTAGCCGATGAAGAGTCTTTTAAATACATCCATCATGTGGACATTCTGGGATAATTTGTAATCCCTTCTACCCACCTATATGTAGCACCTTCATCCCCAACCACACAAGTGGATAACAAAGACAAAAGGGTAAGAAAATACCCATGCACATCAACACCTCTTGGTGCACTCAAAATAGTCAATGCTTCTAAAGTACCATCAATGTCAAAACCAAAAGACTATCATAAGCTAAAGGCACCCTTAGTTAAATAATAAAGGCCCAAGGAAGTGCCAACCATAGCCATTGGTGAAAATCCAAGTCCTATGGAAAAAGAAGATCTTCAAGATCAAGATGAAGATAGTGATTACCACCCGCTTTGCTAGTATCATCCGTAGGGTCATCCATGTCGCATGCATCAATACACTTGGCAAGCACAGGCATAGGAGAGTACCTTGTGTATAACATTACCTTTACACCTATCATTGAGTCTACATAAAAAATAGGAAGACCTAAGAACTTTAGGCCACCAGGGGAATAGTGGTTCCACTTAGAATCCCTCCCAACCAAACCAATTTTGTCTATGTCGGCCTGGACTACACCCATAAGTCTTCAGACATAGAAGAGGATAGTGATGAATTATTCATGATCAATGTTTGTTACCTCTCTAATCTTGAGTTTTCTCTAAACTACTTTGAGCATTGCCATTGGCATGGCTATGGACTTGGTATACATGAGCAGGGTTGTAGGCGGCCATACGAGCCATAATATCAGCTTCCCTCCGACAGGTTTGGGCTAGGCTATTATATCAAAGGGCGATATGACTCTCTTGCATTGGCATTGGACAGATTAAGCTTAGGGTTAGGATATTACATTGATTTCATTCCTTATCACCCCCTAAGAACAAAAAAATTGAGCAACAGATAAGTGGCCACGATAAACGTACCACCACCAAAATTTTATCATCCAAACATCTCAATTGATTCCACCCCAATAGGTTATACCTTGTGGGATGAGGATAATGGATATGAAGGAAGTGATGATGAGGTGTAACTTGGCTTAGCCTACTAGGGGCCTCGCTATTTACAAAAATTCACATGGTCCATCCATGATGAGAGTGGGTATACATCAGAGGAAAGTGACTATGAATCAGAAGACTCAATAGAAAGAGCCTACTTAGGCCTGAGCGATCAACCCCTGACTTTGGGGCAAGAGACAAATGCAAATGGATTATTCATAAGTGACAAAGAATATGAAGATGAAATGGATATGGACTACTTGGGGCCAAGGCATGAGCCCCTTATCTTAGGGTTGCATACCAATGCTAACAATTTCTGGATAAGTGATTATGACTTTGAGGATGAGACCAATATGGCTTATCTTGGACCTCACCACTTTCGGTAAGTCAACAAGCTAGTAGAGAGAGAGGCAGCACTCCATGCTATAGACCCTCATCTATGATTTTTGGGGAGACCTATTGACCTAGCTACATTTCACCAGATGGTCAATCCCCCTCCACATACATTCAGAGAGTTATTAGAGCCCAATGATCCTATTATCTACCCTGCTCATGGGCTAGATCTAGAAATTCTCATTCCTCCAGAGCCTCATCGTAAGTATGGAAGGGAAACCCCTGAGATAATATTACACACATGTGATCCTGGAGATTTCATCCCATCCATCAACATGATCTCCATTGATTTGACCACTACACTTCATAATCCAGCAGATCCTACCAAATCATTGCATCTTGATGAAGAGGCTATTAATTGAGATCGTGCTAATTTTCCCATAGATCTTGAAGACCTCTTCCGCAACGAAGATATGTTATACAACATCTTCCATGTTGGTTTGGAACCTGAGTCAGTAGGTCCTGTAAATCCCACTGATGATAATAATTTGATACCCACACCTCATCAACTAGAGGATGGATAACATATGGCTATAGAAGTGACTTTCAAGGTGGATATCAATGATGATTCTACCCAACCAAGAAAATCCAAGTTCAAAGAAATTCTATCTCCGGAGGAACAAGCCATCCTAATTCCTCTCCTCAAAGAGAGGCCAAATATTTTTGCTTGGACTTACAAGGACATGCTAGGGATAGATCCAAAGTTAGTCATTCACAACCTTTCATTGGATCCCATGAAGAAGCCAGTCAAGCAAAAGCTTATGAAAATGCATCCCACCATCGCTTTGATGGTGAAGAATGAATTGCAAAAACTACTCGATGTAGTATTCATAGTTCCTATCGACTACCCTGAGTGGGTTTCAAACATGGTGCCCATGGGGAAACCCTATGAAAGATTCTAGATCTGCATGGACTTCAAATATTTAAATAGGGCAACACCAAAGGATTCATTCCCATTGCCAAACATATATGCTCTTGTAGATGCAACCACAGGTCATGAGATGCTCTCCCTAATGGATGGTTTCTCCGGATACAACCAGATTCGGATTAAGCCTAAAGATCAACATAAAACTGCTTTCATTACTCTATGGGGAACATTCTATTACAAAGTTATGCCATTCGGTCTCAAAAATGTTGGTGCCACATATCAACAGGCCATGACATACATATTCCATGACTATATGCATAAGATCTTAGAGTATTACATGGATGACTTACTGGCCAAGTCCCTGTTGCGACAAGAGCACGTCGAAGTCCCTAGACAAGTCTTTTATCACCTCATAGAACATAATGTCCGATTGAATCCTAAGAAGTGTGTATTTGGCGTAACTTCTAACAAGATTTGGGATTCATCGTATCCAAGAGAGGCATCGAAGTAGATCCTGCAAAGGTAAAGGCTATATTGGAAATGGCTACCCCTACCAACATTAGGGAGTTGAGGAGCCTACAAGGCAAGATAGCATCCATAAAAAAATTCATTGCACAATTATCAGACAAATACCGACCTATGAATCGATTGCTATGCAAGGAGGTCCCCTTTCATTGGGATGAAGAATACCATCAAGCCTTTGCAGAGATCAAGACTTATCTGGAAACACCGCTAGTATTAGCTCCACCAAGGCTAGACATACCATTTTTACTATATATCAGCTACTTATTTCACATTGGGCACCATGTTAGCCCAAAAGAATGCACAAGACAAAGAGCAATCCATATATTACATTAGTTTCACCTTGGTGAGTTATGAGCTAGGATATGCGTATGTCAAAAAGTTGTGTTTAGCAATGGTCTTTGAAACTCGAAAGTTGCTACACTACATGTTGAGCCATACGACCTACGTCATATCAAAACAAAATCCTTTGTAGTACATGATGAGCAAGATATACCACAATACATGTACCACAAATTGTATCATGTTATTGATAGAATTTGATCTAGATTTCATAAGCCAAAAGTCCATCAAGGGACAATTCATAGCAATTCAATTAGAAGAGGCACCTCTTCAGGATAACAAGCCTCTCACTATAGAATTGCCTGATGATATGGTCTTTTAATTATAAAATCTACCAGAACTCGAAGAACCTAAGAAAGAAAGAGACATGTCATTGTTCTTTGATAGTTCAAAGTGTGAACAAGGGGGCAAAGCAGGGAATTGTATTTATCACACCACAAGGCACTCCATTGCCCTTATAATTCAAACTAGACTTCCCATGCACAAAAAACAATACAGAAAATGAAGCATTGATCCTAGGACTCCAAACAGACGTAGCAATGGGAATTAAAAGACTGAATTTTTTTTTACTCCTTGCTCATAGTAAACCAGGTCAAAGGGCTATTTCAATGTAGGTGCCCACTCCTTAAGACTTACAAGGAACTTTTTGACACATACCTAGCCTGGCTGGAATGGTATGACATCGAGGCAATCCCTCGTACATCAAATAGATTTATGGACACCATGGCCTCTTTGGGATCCTTAATCCCTCAAAATTCATCTGCTGATTTTACAACCATTCATGTGAAAGTGCTTTCACACCTAGAAATATGTCATGAAGCTTCTAACAATCAAAAATCAGTCAACATGATCAACATCGAGCCAAATCAGGATTGATCCTTCATAGCCAAAGATTTATTGCAAATGGCACCTTGGGGTCTTTGATCTCCCAATGACCTATGAAATGTGGTGCAACCATGCACCATAGATTTCTTCCTCAATCCATGTTCACTAGCTCAAAAATACAAGAAAATAAAGTCATCTTTTCTATAAAAGTCATGGCTTATCAAGATTGGCTTTCCCAACTGCGATACTTCCTAAAACTTGGAATAGTACCTCAAGGTTTGTCGCATATTGAAAGGCGAACGTTCAAATAGAAAGCAACAAGATACATCTTTCTAGGAGAAATCCTTTATAGACGAGGATATGATGGAGTATTACTCTGTTGTCTTAAGCCCCAAGAAGCATATTATGGTAAGACCCCAAGGTCTTACTATAAAATTATTAACAAATTAATGTAAATGTAATCACAGGCCACTCAAATGGGGCTCCCTTGTAATCACTTTGCCACTATAGGGGGCTCCCTCATTTAGAATCTATATTCTTATTCTTCTTCTTATTATTCATGGATGATTTGATATGGATGGCCAACCTAATATATATATCTACCCTAAAGCTACGTTGGTGAAGAGACATGATGGTTCACATATGAAGAGACGTTATGGTTCATGTTATGAAGGGTTGTTATGGTTCACTTTATAAATTAATAATATAATAATTAAATGATTAATAATACTTACTAATACTAAATAATAATGTTAGGATTGAGGATCCTAACATTCCACCCTCCTTAAAAAGAGCTTTGTCCTCAAAGCTCAAATTGAGAAGTTTTGTCCTTTTTTTTCCAAGAAGTATTTGTGTAAGTTCTTGGACTCTTTTAATGGCATCCTTTTGTAGGCAGGGATATCAAGAAGGATGAAGCATTAGCGGGGGGTTTCCAAGAACAATAGTAGAATCTCCCTTAGGAAAATCATGATGACAATGGGAGGGCAACCCTTGGGGTTCCTCAAATACTTCAGAATGATGCATCAAAAGTGATGGTAATGATTTCATATCCTTTTTTGGTTCCTTGGTAGAGCCAACGGATAAGGAGTGTGTAGTCACTCTACGTTGGTTCCGAATAGGTTTGGTCATATGGCAATAACTCACTATTGGTGAGGAAGGTATGTGTAGGTCTTGTAGAGTGCATGTTTGGCTAGCATTGATAACTTTGGGTATGCCTACTTCATCCTTGCTTGGTACATCAATCACTTCTTACACATCGACCTCATTGTCTTCATTGCAGTGAGTAGGTGCACTGGTCACTTCAGACACAACTACCTCAGTTGCTTGCTCTATGGAGAGATAGGGATCAACTTCCTTCAATAAATACAATGTTAGTGTAGCACATTTATGGTGGGGTCCAAATTGTTCATCACAATTATCACAGAGTCCTTTTGCTCATCGTTCCTTCATCTCCTCAAAGCTAAGATGTTTAATTCATAATGTTCAATTAGATTTGCAGGTTGTGTAAGTGCTTTGTGCCCTTCCATTATGCATAGGTTTGGGAGCGACGTAAGTGGTTGATGATTTTTTTCATAAGTGGTTTCCCTAATCGTTGTTGTGTATTGATTTTATCTTTAGCTAATTTTGCCAATCCATAGGTCAGCATCATGGTATAGGGATTGAACCTTATCACCTCCATTCTAATTTCCTCTTTTAATCCCCTAATGAAGCCATTGATGAGAATTGATTCATCTAATATTGTGTTGTGTTTGGTGATATCCTCAAACCAAGTTTGATACTCACGCACAGAAGTGATTTGATGAAGATATTTGAGCAATTCCCACATGAATGGGTCCCACATGGCTCTGATACCAAATGGTAAGACCCCAAGGTCTTACTATAAAATTATTAACAAATTAATGTAAATGTAATCGTAGGCCACTCAAAGGGGGCTCCCTTGTAATTGCTTTGCCACTATAGGGGGCTCCCTCCTTTAGAATCTATATTCTTATTCTTATTCTTATTATTCATGGATGATTTGATATGGATGGCCAACCTAATATATATATCTACCCTAAAGCTACGTTGGTGAAGAGACATGATGGTTCACATATGAAGAGACGTGATGGTTCACGTTATGAAGGGTTGTGATGGTTCACTTTATAATTTAATAATATAATAATTAAATGATTAATAATACTAACTAATAATGTTAGGATTGAGGATCCTAACATACTGGGCAATTTGGTAAGCTCACAACGGCACATATGTAGGGCATTTCAGTGGCATGGCCATCGTTAAGTGCATCTTGAGAATGGGTTACTATTGGCCCACCATGGAAAAGGACTACTATGAGTATGTCAAGAAATGTAGTAAGTGCCAACATCATGCAAATCTAACGCACTTGCCATCGCAAGCCTTGCAACCCATCCAGGTAGCATGGCCATTCTCACAGTGGGGACTAGAATTGATTGGAAATATCTCACCCCCATCCTTAGGCTGGCACACATTCATCATAATGACAATAGAATACTTCACTAAATAGGTGGAAGCGATACCCTTAACATCAATAACTAGACCAAGGATTGCGGATTTTATACTCCATAATATCATAAGTTATTTTGGGGTCCCTTCTAAGATAATATCGGATAATGGGACATCTTTCAAAAATAAAAATGTGCATGCCTTAATGAAAAAATACAATATTCAGCACATTTTTTCAACACCTTATTATCTGCAAGCAAACATGCAAGTAGAATCCTCAAACAAAAAAATAGTCTCTATCTTAAGGAATATGGTGCAAGACAATCACAAGGATTGGCACATGTAGTTGCCTCTTGCACTATGCGCATATAGGACTAGTATATGGACGCCCACTAGGGCAACACTATTTTCAGTAGTATATGGCACTGAAGCCATCATACCACTAGAGTTGGAAATTCTAACTCTACGCATAGCATTAAAAGACTTCATAGATGATGATGTCGCGTGGCAAGGCCACCTTCATCAGTTGATGCTTCTTGATGAACATCGAGTCAATGCTTTAGAGAATCTTCACATATACCAATATCGTCTTATGCGAGCTTACAATATTAAAGTCCACTTAAGGGAATTCAAGGTTGGAGATCTAGTGCTTAAAGAAAACCAATAGAATTTGAATCTATCGCCACATCTGCGAGATAAATTTATGGTAAACTGGATAGGCCCATACATGATTTCATAGATAGTTGGGCCTGGAGCATATTGCCTTATATCATTAGATGGTGTTGAGGAGCTTGAACCTCTCAATATCATTCACTTAAAGGCATTCTACACATAAAATATAAAAACATTCAAATATGTCAAAAAAACAAAAAACATTCAAATATGTCAAAGAACAAAAAAAATCAAATAGGTCAAAAACACAAACAAATCATAAAAACATAAAATTTCAAAATACAATCAAAAATGCTCCAAGGGTATTCAAACCGCTTGGTCAACTCCAATCAATTCAAAATGCTCCAAGGGCATTCAAGCCGCTTGGTCAAAATCAATTCAAAAAGCTCCAAGGGTATTCAAACCGCTTGGTCAACTTCAATCAAAAATCTCCAAGGGTACTTCATGCTACTTGGTCAAAAATCAAAAAGCCCCAAATGCATAATAAGCCCTTCTACTAATTAAAGTTGTTTTCCACAAAAGTTGATAATATCACTAGGTGTGGTTGATTAGCTAGAAAACCTTCGTATATTATGTATAGCAACAAATAATGGTTGGGTTAAAAATACAATTACACACGTGTTAATGAAGCTATAGATTTGAATGATTTGTGCGACAAACTGTGGTATAACTTTTAAGGCTTTCATGACATATGCAATTGTAGTGGATATGAAAATGCAATGCAATGATGTCGATCTATGATAATGCCTTGGATATTCAATATTCCATCACTAATTGAAACACTAAATTCCTAGCTGGTACAAGGAAAATATGAAATCTGCAAAGCCGTCTAGATTACCTTAAGCAAAAATGATTTTACTTGCTTATCCCCCTATGCAACCAGTTTAAAGGTGCTAAGAATTGGCAAAAGGACAAGCTTTGCCCTATCCAAATCCCTTGCTTAAATAAAAATAAGCAAAATCCCAAAACAAAGTACATATTCAAAAGGCCAAGCATACAGTCCAAATTTCAAAGCAATAATCCGATACACAAATCAAAAATTTCAATAAAAACCTTGCTCAAAGAAAATAAATAAAAAATAAACAGTGATTTTCATCACTACATATGAGCAAAATAAACAGTGATTATCATCACTACAAAAATCCTCGCTCAAAGAAAAAAATCAATCAAAAATAAAAAATGATTTTCATCACGACATATGAGCAAATATCCAAAGCCAAAAGGAAGCCAAAAAGAAAGGAATAAAGCTTGAATCCTTGGAATTCTCAGCATTGTACAAAACCAAAAGGAGATATCCTTACGCATGACGATATGTCTACCACAATTGCTTTATGCATTTGTGTAGACCAATGTTTGAATGTGGATAAGCTAGCTTAGGTAACCCAATATTGCTTAGTGGTATAGTCCAACTAAGTCCAACTTAGGATGAGATGAACACTTGAGAATCCCTTATCTTAGCAATGAGCTGAAAGAATCCCACCTAACATCAAAGGAAATGCTTGAGTTATATCTCATAATATACAATCACTTGCACACACAGAGATCATGAAAAAGTAGGTCTGTGGTAAAAGCCTTACTTTTCAAAAGTCTAGAGTGGTCAGTAGACAACTGTTGATAGGGTAACTAGAGTGTTTGAATCTCTAGAAAGCCCCAAAAATTCTTACATAGCAACAAATCATATCATCATTCACACCATAACTTTCTTTATAATATTTTATAAATTAGGGGGTATCAACATAGTAGGATAGATACCGCATATATATTAGAAATAGTATATAGATGGCCACTGACTACTTTATATATTTTAATTTATAGAAACTTATCAAGAAAATACATTACACACCATTACATCTCATATATGAATACTTAATAAATTCTTATGATAAGAGTGATTATTTAAATTCATGATTATTTTTTTACTTTTTGTGGTATCACCCATTAAGATTGTCAATGTCATATACATTCCTTATGTTTTAAGTGATTAGACCATACAGGTTTGTTTATACCATCCCATCACATAAGTTAGATGTATACAATCAAAGCAAAATTAAACATGCATTTAACAATAACATCACATCCACAAACACAAGTCATTAATCATCCATAATCACATCATAAAGCACATCATACAACATATAGGCAATATCCATTTACATACAATCATGAATTCATCATTCATCATCAAAATACATCAGGTCACATCATCAAATCATATAAGCATCTACACATCCATATAAGCATATACAATATCATCTATCATCTAACATATACATCAAATCATCATAATTCCATCATCACATCACATAATAAAACAAAATAACAACAAAAACATGAGCAATAAATGATACACATAATGAGTCATAATGCAAAGATATCATAAAAGTATGTGTTTCAAGTCCATGGATGTACAAAAATACCTATGGGCGATAGTTATATAGGTCATTCAACCTCAAAAATGAATCAAAACCAAGAGCATCATCAATCAAATACTGGGCCTACGCCCCTTGCAGCACCGCCCCCTATGGACGAATCTCTAGGAGAATGGTGCGAGATGGATCCTATTGGTCTCTCAGTATGAGTCCAAGTCCCATGACCAGGCTGGATGAAATACTGCCCTACTGTAGATCTCCTGCTGACCTATGACCCACCTGTAGCCCCTATATCCCTAGGGATGGCTCCTAGCCTCCTGATCTTCCTTGAGAGAGTGGTAATCTGTGTTGCATCCTTAGTAATCTAAACATCACTCTCATCCAGCAAACCCTACAGATGATGGATCTCAATCTTGACAGTTGCCCTCGAAGGATCCTCAGGAGTAGGAGTTGCAACAACAACCTACATTTGGGTAGCTCCTCCCATAGCATCCTATAAATCCTATATTTGGTCTGACAGTTGCACTATAGTAGTATCCCTCTGAGCTATGATGGCATTGTGTTGTTGTACCTGTATCTTGGTCGACTAGAGCTCAGCCTCCACATCATGTAGCTATACCCTAATAGGATAATCTCTCTCCTTAGTCTCCATCTCCTCCTCCACCTCCTCAAGAGACTCCTGCTCCTCCATCACCACCTGCTCTGCGTGCTAGCCCCATATTGTAGTCCTAGCATGAACCCTGTGCCTTGATGGATCTACCCCATCTCTACCATCATCCTCTTAGCCCAGAATGCCCTCATCATACCACATCAAGTCATCCCACCACAACATAAATGTGTTTGTAACTCCACCAACTACTCTAGGATCAACAGTTGGGGCATCCTCCTCATCAGCTAGCATTGTAACCTATCGATGAGGGAGGTCTCTTTCTGCTTTGATGCACCTATATAGAAATGGTACTAGTGGCACATCCTACTACAATTCATACTAATGAAGAACCTAAGAGTAGAAGAAGTGCTCCCAAATGTTAACCTTGCGGCCAATGAGCCATCGCTCATGTCGTGTCCTAGCAATAAAGCTATTAGGGTCATCCCAAGCAGGACACTCATGATACGGGTGCCATATGACATCTCCATCTCGAAGTCTAGTGAAAGTATCAGTGTAATGAGTTAGCTCCCCTACAAAAGTGTGGCTCTTGTGCTCCTCACTCTCTTTGGCCCATCTAGCACCATAGCATTAGATCCTCCTATCCACAATTATGATCTCAATAGGAAGCCCCTTAGGGCGATCTACCCTAATGTGCTCCCATCCCCAGATCTACAAAAGCTAACTACAGGTGATGCTAACATGACCCCTTTGGTGGATGTGTTATAGCTCATCATAAAACTGAGCTAGAGACCTACCCCATGCATATCTGATAGGGTCCTTGCTATCCATCAAGTCCTAAACCATCACAAGGAGGTTCTAAGGGAATCTTAAGCTTGAGAAATTTGGGATAAGGACATTTTCAATGACCATCAGTAGCATCGCATACCTCATTGTGAAAACATGCTCCTGATACCAGCGAATGATAAACACTCCCCCATACTTTTTGTCCTTGAGAGCATCCTCATAATGCCTCCTGAACACCTGAGTGAAGATGGTCACCTGAGTGCTAGTGGTTGAAGAAACAATATCCACCCCATCAAAAGGGATCCAAAAGATCCTGTACACATCCTCTGGTGTGATGGTCATCTCATCGATCAGGAGGTGGAAGGTATTAGTTCAAGGATCCCAATGATGGGCCAAAGTCATAAGGTAAGCTTGGTTCAACATAACATGAGGTAGTCTAGTAACATATTGGAGCCCGTGAGCCTTAAGCCACCTCCAATACATGTCATCCAGAAGAGGTACAAAGTCATTCATGAGCCTCAGGTCTTGAGCCCAAGTAGTAAGGATCTAATAAAAGCAAAAGAAATATGAAACATAACTACAGTGCAACACAGGCTAAAGAGTAGTCCAAAATTTCAAAAAAAAATAAAAACTATCTTAAAAATCCAATAAAAAGCAAAAAATTTGTGCAAAATTGGCTAAGGGGATTATTCGTCTCCTACAGCGGCCAGAATCTGGCCACTGGAGACAATAGTGGCCAAATCCCAATGGTCAAATTTTTGACCTTTGAGGTTCAAACTTAGCCGCTTTGGGCGACAACAGCCAAATTGTCGTCGCTCTGAGCAACAACGGCTGAAAGGTAACACGGTAAACCCAAGAACCCTCGACCATAAAATTCAAAAAAAATGAAAAAGAATAAAAATGGGGACCAACCCACCACTTATAAACTTAAAATAATCCTAACTATGGATTTCGTTCGTTACCAACAAGTTTAGTGAGGTTCATTTGCAAATTACTTAGTGAGGTTCAATTTTACCCAAAAAACAAATAGAGGTTAGGGTTTAAAAAAAAATACCCGAGAAGCTTCGGCTCCTCTGACAACTGATGCCTCACCCTGTGTAGCCATGTCCTCGACATAGGTAGCTTCATAAATCACAATTGATGTTGTCTCACCAGAGCTCTAAAAAGTGAATTGACAGCAAATGAAAGTGACAGGTCAAAACCCTAAAAATGCATTTTTTTCATATTTTCAAATTATGCCTTGGTTGCTGCTGACATTAACGGCCTAAACTTCATGGCCACTCAAGGTGATAGCGACCATAGGAAGAAACTCAGAGGCCATTGGGCCTGACAACAGCCTGCTCCGTAGATAAAAACAAGAAAAATCCTTCCATGGGGGGATGACAAAAACATTAAATAAACACATTTTGATGAATTAAAGTCATCTTAATGACCAAAATCACATAAAAGCATAATCTCAAGTAGGCCTCGTACCCAGTTACTTGCTCTATCCACTCGATGATTGCAGCGATTCACACTCCATGAATTTTTATGAGATGAGTAGGCTACCATAAGGCCACTTGGAGCAAAAACATTTCTTTTTAGAATTACGATGTGCCACCCTGCAATCTCAAAGAAGACCAAGATGGTCGAACTGCTCCACAGGTGCGAAAGGATCATCCTAATTCCCCTATGATATAAAAAATATTAAGCCATAGTGATACAATATGAACATAAATAGAATCACTCATCCTAACTCCCTAAGAAAGATATTGATGGCTAGACCGCTCCTCGGGATAGGGATAGATGATTATCATAAACAATTGGAATCACACTTGGATATGGGATTGCCCATTAAAAGCAACAAATGCTAGAAAGGAACCAGATTAGTCATATTGGTCAAGCGACTTGTCGCTTCATTCATTGTCATTTCTTCACCAATCCATTGTGTGAGGAAGTAGTTCAAAACTTCAACATAATCATAATCAAATCAACAAAAGATCACTCGATCATAGTAAAATTGTGTTCGTTCTATGAATCATTGCATACAACAAACACAAATTTCTCTTGTTTGCTAGGAACATAAGCAAACATGACATATTCAATTATAGCTCTCCTACCAGTAGGAACTATTGTAGCAGCTAAAGCTACCCGATTGAGTTTGAGGAATGAGTGCAATTTAACATGCCCAAGCCACTGAGCTAAGTCCTTCGAATGTTGAGACAATGATTCAAGGGATGCATGTCATCTTGCATGATTGGACCATCCAGCATTGATCATACCATTGATCACCATACACCCTACAAACATATCAGTCTACATTTTTGCTCAGCATTGTGTTTTTCACATAGTGCATCATAAAAAGGGGTATTTGTAGACACCTAAAATGTGTCATGCTTAGGGGAGCTGCTCACATAGACACATTCATAAGATCAGATGACATAATCTTGGACTTTCCAAGCATTAACAGTGGTTCTCACCACTCATTTGGGGCCTTTTCAAGCCATCCAAGCCTCAAGCCAAGAGCGGCCAGATCCTAGCTGCTCAAGCCTAGAGCGGCTAGACCTTATCCACTGTAGATAACAGTGACTAGATCTTAGTCACTACAAATGATAGTGGCTAAACCCTAAAAGTATTTTTGTTGAAAAACAAGCCTAATCACGAGTAGAAGTGGCAGTCTGCATGCAATAAATGTGAGTGGGAGTAACTTTGCATTCCTTTTCATGACCAGTTCACATAGGAGACTTAAGTTTGCATTTAGACTTTAGTTAACTAGCCTCCAAACATAAAAAAAAGGACAAAAGCTTCTCTGGTATGAAACTAAATAGTGTGGAAGTAGGAATCATTTTTATATTGAATTGCTTTTTGATTGTAAGGTATAAAAACCCATAGTAGACTTAATTAATATATTTGTTCGATGATGCCTTATTATCATATTTGGATTGCATTTAAATACCTAGTCTAATAGTTGTAAGAGTGAAGGGTTGTGACCCTAAAATATAATTAATAAATAATATTAGGGTATGTTAGGAGGGTCCTAACATGCCACCCCCCTTAAAGGAGCTTTGTCCTCAAAGCTAGAAATTTGGAAATTGCTGCTAGATATCTTGAAAATTTTCCCACATTGCATTTTCTAAAGGTAGACCTTTCCAATGTATTAAAACTTATGTGATATCGTGAGTACGAAGATGATGAGAGCGGCAATCCAAGATAGCTTCTGGCTCGACTAGAAGTACTCCATCATCGGAGAGTTCAGGGAGAGTGGTTTGTGTCAAGATATGGGCTCCAACTGCAAGCTTAAGGCAAGATACATGAAATACAGGGTGAAGTTTGGAAGAGGGAGGAAGCTCTAGTTTGTAAGCAACGGTCCCGATACGCTGGAGAACTTTATACGGACCTTATAATTTGGGTGCTAACTTCTAAGAACCTTTTTGTTTAAGAGAGGATTGACGGTAAGGTTGGATACGTAAGAAAACCATATCACCCTTGTGGAAACTACATTCACTTCTATGTTGATCAGCTTGCTGCTTCATGCGATGTTGGGTGGTGTGTAGGTTCTCTTTTAGGATCCGTAGTATGTCATCTCTATTAGCAAGTTTCATTTCCATCGCATGGACTTTTGTAGTCCCTGGAATATAGGAAGTGAGGGATGGTGGTGTTTGACCATATAGTGCTTCATAAGGAGTCATTTTGATGGACGTATGGTATGAAGTGTTATACCACCATTCCGCTAGTGAAAGCCACTTTACCCAATGGAGTGGTTGAGTAGAAACAAAACATCAAAGGTATGTTTCCAAGCATTTATTTACAACTTTTGTTTGGCCATCGGTTTGAGGATGGTAAGCAAAGCTCATACAAAGTTGATTACCTTGTAATTTGAACAATTCCTTCCAAAAGGTGCTAGTGAAATTTGGGTTGCGGTCACTAACAATTGTGGAGGGCATACCATGTAATTTAAATATGTTATCTAAGAAGAGGTGGGCTATAGTGTTAACGGTATAAGGATGAGCCATGAAACAAAAATGGGCATATTTAGATAAACGATCAACAACTATGAAAATGATTGTTTTTCCTCCTAATTTTGGTAATCCTTCAATAAAGTCCATAGAAATATCTGCCCATGTTTTGGTGGGTATAGGAAGAGGTTGAAGTAATCCTGGAATAGCAAGGGTCTCCCCCTTTTTTCTTTGGCAAACTTCACATTCTTTTACAAATTTTTGATGTAATTTTTCATTCCTACCCAATAGGAGGTAGTGGCTCTTTTATAGTTTTTTAAGAACCCTGAGTGGCCTGCAGTGGGTGAGGTATGTAACTCATGAAGAATTTTTTTCATGATAAGTTGAATTGGGGGTGAGGACCATCCTCCCTTTGTATCTTAATATATTGTCCTTCCAAGTGTATGGAGGTTTGCTACTAGGATTATGTTGAAGTTGTTGAATTAAGGCGTGGATAGTAGGATCATTTATCCATTCTTCATGCACCTCATCTACCCATTTAGGAATAAGGGAGGAAAGAGCATGGACTTGAGGAATATCTTCAAATTTTCTATAAAGTGCATCAGCTGCCATGTTGTCCTTTCCCTTTTTATATGTAATTTCATAATCATAGCCAAGAAGTTTAGTAACCCATTTTTGTTGTTCCGGGGTATTAGTCCTTTGTTCCAAAAAATACTTCAAGCTATGATGGTCAGTGCATATAATGAAATGTTGGCCAATAAGGTAAGGCCTCCAATGTTGAATAGCATGGACAATCGCCAACATATTTTTTTCATACGTAGAGCGAGCTAAATTCTTAGGAGAAAATGCTTTGCTTATAAAAGCTAGAGATATTTCATCCTGCATGAGTACGGCTCCCATTCCTATTCCTGAAGCATCACTTTCAATGACGAACGGTTTAGAAAATTTGGGCATGGCTAGAATAGGGGTGGTACACATTGTAGTTTTCAAGGTGATAAAGGCCTCATCCACTTTAGACGACCATTTGAAAGCATTTTTCTTAAGTAATGTTGTTAGAGGAGCAGCGATTTTACCATAATTTTGGATAAATTTTCTATAATATCCCGTTAGTCCAAGAAACCCACGTAGAGCTTTTAAGGTTTTTGGAATAGGCAAATTTTTCACCTCCTCGATTTTGGAAGGATCTACCATAACTCCTTCCTTTGAGACAATATGCCCTAAGTATTCAATTTCTTGTTTTCCAAAGGAACACTTTGATCTTTTTGCATAAAGTTGATTTTCCTTCAATATTTGGAACGCTTGTATAACATGGTCCAAATGTTCTTCCCATGTTTTGCTATAAATCAAAATGTCATCAAAGAAAACTAATATAAATTTATGAAGAAAAGGGTGAAATACCTTATTCATTAGACTTTGAAAGGTAGGAGCGTTGGTCAGGCCAAATGGCATCACCAAGAATTCGTAGTGCCCTTCATGAGTGCGAAAGGTCATCTTAGGAATATCCTTTTCATTGAATCGTATTTGGTGGTAGCCTGACCATAAGTCTAACTTGGAAAAATAAGCTACCCCATGGAGTTCATCTAATAGCTCGTCTATGACCGAAATAGGAAATTTATCTTTGATGGTCATTTTATTAAGTGCTCAAAAATTGACACATAAACGCCACGAGCCATCCTTTTTTCTAACTAAAATAATTGGAGAGGAGTAAGGGCTTTTGCTAGGTCTAATGAATCCTGCCTTAAGAAGCTCTTGTACTAATTTCTCTATTTTGGTCTTTTTTAGGTATGGATAATGATAAGGTCTAATATTAGGAGGTTGATGCCCTGGAAATAGTGGAATAGTGTGATCATGACTTCGTTGTGGAGGTAGTCCTTTTGGTTCATTGAATACCGCCTTATGGTGGTCTAAAATATTTTGTAACTCTGGTGTCTCATATTCTTTGTGACTAGGTTGAATTGAAAATAATTGGGCGATCATTCCTTTGTTTCCTTTTTGGATAATTTTCTCCATTCTATGCGAGCTGACGATTTGGGAAGGTCCTGATTTCAGGCCTTGGATAATATAGGTTTGGTTCTTTCTTGTGAATTTCATCCATAGTTCATCAAATTCCCATTGGACTATGCCCAAGGTTCATAACCATTGTATGCCTAGTACAATGTTGCACCCACCTAGGGGTAGGACGTACACTTCGCCTTTCATGTTATAAACCACCATAGTTAGTTTTATATTTTTGCATTTTCCTTTACATGTAATTTTTCTGCCATTTCCAATCATCACTTTGAAGTTATTGCAAGGGTATATAAAACAATTTGCTTGTTTAGCCACCTTTGGATTGATAAAATTGTGCGTGCTACCAGAATCTAGGAGCATGGTAAGGTTTTTTTTCTTAAAATACCCTTTAACTTGCATTGTTTGAGGGGCAAAAAATCCGGCAAGGGCGTTGAAGGAAACCTTTGGTGCATTTTCTTCGTCACTTTCAAGTGTGTTGGATAATACCTCTACTTCGAGTTCAAGTTCCTCTTTAGTAGAATTCCCTTCCTCTATGGCATCTAGAATATATAATTTTCGTGAGGCACATTTATGATTTTTGTCAAATTTCTCATCGCAATGGTAGCAAAGACCCTTAGCTTGTCTTTCCTTCATTTCCTCGAAACTCGAACGCTTAATTGGTAGAGCGGGGTTAATTTTGGGGGCTATGTAGGAGTTTTGGGTTCGTCCATTTTGCATTGGTTTGGGGTTGGTATAAGTGTTTGATGGTTTCCCCCAAGTTGGTTTTGTGAACTGATTCCGTGCCTTGATTTTGTCCTCCGCTAATTTTGCCAAGTTGATGGTCTCTAACATGTTTGTAGGGTTATACATTTTCACCTCTATTCGAATTTCTTCTTTTAATATGCTGAAAAAACATTCTTGAAAGAAGGCAGCGTCTAATCCGGATGTTCGATTAACTAGCCTTTCAAATTCTGCTTGGTATTCGCTTACCAAAGTGGTTTGGCATAATTTAGTGAGGGCCCCTATAAAGCTTTGAAACTTGCTAGGGCCGAATCGCACTAATAGATTCTGTGTAAAGGTTGACCATGTCAGAGTGCCGTTAGTTTTCTTGAACCATTGGTACCATTGGATAGCGTCATTTTCCAAGTGGAAGGAGGCGATATGCACTTTTTGCATTTTCAAATTTTGATTTAGTGAGAAATATTGCTCTGCTTGGTAGATCCATTTTGTAGAGTCTCCTCCTTCAAATTTTGGGAAGTCTAATTTGGTCATCCATGGTAGAATGGAAGTTTGTGGACCTCTTAACATTGCTCAGTTTGATGACCCGTTGTTGGTTGAATTTGCATGTGTTGTTGCCTGATTTTGACTGATGGCATCAAGTTTAACATCCATTGCAAATATTTTCTCGAAGAGTTCTCTTGTGTTACGAGTATTCTCCTCTCTTTCCTGTTGAACTTCTTCAGCGAGCCTTTCGTGTTTCTCATGAATGGAATCTAGTGATCGTCATCCTTCAGCCATTGTGGTTGGTGTAGGTAACGATCAATATGACTTGGTATAGGTGAGAAAAAAAATAAAAAATAAAAAAATTTGGTGGGCAATGCCCTATCAACTTTTTGAATTTGGTGCTCTCTTTTATTTAACAGGTAGCTTGTAGAGGCATCAGGGTCGAGAGCGCACGACGGTCGGCAGGAGGAAGGCAGACTGATAGGGTGGCAGGTGGGAAGGGAGACTAGCAGGGCGGCAGCAAGCAACTGAGGCATAGGGGTGGCAGCCGAGAACACGAGGAGTCGGTGGGTGGTGCAAATTTTGAGGAAGGACTAGGTAGCGGTTGGTTCACACAAGGTATGGGGGGCGTGACCGAAGTCACATTCTTCCTTGTGCCTTTTGGCACTTATAAAGCGCTACAAAGACGTAGCACCATGAATGTGGGACTTTAGTCCTTAAAAAAAAAATTAATTTTTTTCCTTTGTATTTCGAACGTTGAAAACCTTGATGTTGCATTGAAGATTTTAGATTTTTTAAAATAGCCACTGGTCACCACGTGAAAGGTCGAGCAATTTGGGTGTAAGGCAACTTAATTTGTACCTTAGGAGAAGGGTTAATTTTCTATGAGGATTATGACACGGATCTATGAAGCGTGAATGTTGTTTGCGTCCTCGCGAATGTGGACTGGCTGAAATGTGCGGTGGGAAAAAAAATTTAATGGTGAATTTGCTCCTTGATCTAGCTCTGATCTAGATGGTATGAAACTAAATAGTGCGGAAGGAGGAATCGTTTTTATATTGAATCACTTTTTTATTGTAAGGTAGAAAAACCCACAATAGACTTAATTAATATATTTGTTCGATGATGCCTTATTATCATATTTGGATTGCATTTAAATACCTAGTCTAATAGTTGTAAGAGTGAAGGGTTGTGACCCTAAAATATAATTAATAAATAATATAAGTATTAGGATATGTTAGGAGGGTCCTAAAATTCTCATGCTAATGACCAGTTCGCATAGGAGACTCAAGTTGGCAATTATATTTCAGTTAACTGGCCTCCAAACATGGAAAAGACAAAAATATTCTCATGCTAACTCGCACTACGCATGAGAAATTCATTCCTAGGGCTTGTACATAGACCTAGGGTTTCACACTATAAAAGGTGCAAGCCTAAGAGCACCAAAGGGGGGATCATATATACATCTTTTATCGATATTGGTCATTGAGGAGAGCTTTCGAGACTTGGAGAGTTCCCTTGGAGATCGCATGTATGACAAAGTCCTAACAGATTAGAGAGCATAGCAACCATTATTTCAACATCGGATACAAGCTTTGATCCATAGATTTGGAGTAAAGAGGACAAGAATCACTTTAGTGGTCATTGCCTTGGATAGTGGCCCGCATGTGTAGCTTAGGGTTCTAAATATTAGATTTATTATTTTAGCATATCATTAGCATAGCATCATTTCACTCATTTGCACTCATAGCATTAGTCTAATTTGCACTTGCTTTCATTTGTTATATCCATTACTAACAACCTCATCTAGGGAGGTATTCTCAGACACCTAAGCGTGTGTTTTTGTTTCATTACTTATAGGGCCACAGTTTCACTGGACGGAGTCTGCAACATACGAGAGCAAAAGGGATCCCTCTAGGAAATAGGCCTGGAGAAGGAGGCATTTGTAAACCCTCATACATTTCCATGTGTGGAACCAGGAAGCTTTTTGACATCACACCACCTCTTTGTGAAAGAGATACTCTTTGCCTATTTGTAACCTTATTGTATCAAAATGGGTATCCTTAAGAGGGACCGACATATAACCGGGTTTCAATATGAATAAAGAGATCCATATTTGTTATTTTTGTGTTATATGATTTTCATTGTCTTCCATTTTATCTTGGGTTGTTAATACATTTCAAGTAGCATAATAAGAGCGGTGTGTGCGTCCCGGGGTCACTACAATATGTACAAAAGCAGGATGCTAATGTGACAGACATATCATCGTGCATAAGAATATCGCCATTGCCAGGCAGGCTTGATGCCACAAACCTATAATGAGGATCACCTTACGGTTCATCAATGCTGAGAACTCCAAGGATTCAAGTTCAATACTCCCTTATTTTCTTCATATTTATTTGGGATACTTGCTCATACTTAGTGATAAAAATCATTGTTTATTCTGAATTTTTATTTTTTCTTTTGAGCAAGGGATTTATGTAGTGATGATAATTGTTGTTTATTTTGTTTTTGAATTTTTCTTTGTTTTCGGATTTTTGCTTGTTTTGATGAAAGCAAGGGATTTCTTTGGGTAGGTAGAACTTGTCCTTTTGTCAATTCTCAACATTTCCAAACCGGTCACATAGGGGGATGAGCAAGATAAACTTTTCACTTAAGGATGCCTAGTACCACTTCGCAGCATTCATCTTTCCCTTGTTCCAGCTAGGATTTTAGTGTTGTGATTAGTTATGGTATTTTGAAATATACCAGGTGCTATCAAAACCAAACCTCATCTATTAAAAGCAAACATAACTTTCAACAAAGTTTGATAAAACCACTAGGTATGGTTGAGTGATAGGAAAACCCTAGTATATCCCTTATAGAAATAGAAGGGTTTGTGTTGAAAAACATAGTTACACACATGGGTTATGGATGATGATGAATTTTGATGATGCATGATTGAGGTACAAACATGGTATCATTTGTAAGATTGTAAACACAATCTATCCTAATGTAAATGCAATGGATGCAACATGCCTAATGCAATGCAACTATATGGATGCAAAGTGAAAATGCATAATACAAATATTTTTGTGTTTTTGATGGTTTCAATTGTTTTTTAGTTTTGATTATTTTGAATGTTTATGAATTTTTTGACTTTAAACTTTTTTTGTGCTTTTATGTTTATGTTTTTGACCAAAGGGCTTATGGTGCCTTTGGGGCTTTTTGGGATTTTATTGAAGGGCTTTAAGATGCCTTTGGAGCTTTTTTTATTTGACCAAAGGACTTTAAGATGCCTTTGGAGCCTTTTTTGATTTGACCAAAGGGCTTTAAGATGCCTTTGGAAACTTTTGTGAGTTGACCAAAGGGCTTATGATGCCTTTGGAGCTTTTTGTGTTTTGACCAAAGGTGCAATGCTGCCTTTGGAGCCTTTTGTGTTTTCACCAAAGGTGCAATGTTGTCTTTGGAGCCTTTTGTGAGTTTACCAAAGGGCTTATGATACCTTTGGAGCTTTTTTTATTTTTACCAAAGGTGCAATGTTGCCTTTGGAGCCTTTCGTGTTTTGACCAAAGGTGTAATGCTGCTTTTGGACCCTTTTGTGAGTTGACCAAAGGGCTTATGAAACCTTTGGAGCATTTTGTGTGTTGACCAAAGGGCTTATGATACCTTTGGAAATTTTTTTGAGTTGACCAAAGGGCTTATGATGCCTTTGAAGCCTTTTGTGAGTTTACAAAAGGTCTTATGATGCCTTTGGAGCCTTTTGTGAGTTGACCAAAGGGCTTGTGATACCTTTGGAGATCTTTGTGAGTTGACAAAATGGCTTGTGATGCCTTTGGAGCTCTTTGTGGGTTGACCAAAGGATTTATGATGCCTTTGGAGCTTTTTGATTTGTTTGAATTTTTATGTTTTCTATTATTTTTGACATTTTGAATTTTATTGTGAAAGTATGATACCTTAGGTATCCCCCATGTGTGTGCCACTCAATGAAAGTGAGGGAGTCATGATACCTTTGGAATCCTCCCTTTGCCTCATTGAACTTTATGTGGAATATGGGGAAGGTATATTACCTTTAAGGCCCCTAGTGTGCATGTTTTTCACTGCAATGTAGTCAACTTGCTTAGGAAGAGTGACAGAAATCAACTCTCCCAATTAGGGCACAGACCTCTACGGGGTGCCCCTATCTTTATGGGGTGAAACAAGTGAACCATCTGCATGGAGCTCATTTCACTCAAATAGGTTTTGTACCACCTTTCAAAATGATTTATAGCTACATATGTCATGCCCCTGTATACGATGATACATACAAAAGAGGCTTTCATCAGTGGACCCATGTTTGGGCTCTATTTGTTTGACTTCAAGCAACACAAATGCATTTACCTCATACAAAATTTAAAATAAAGTTGCAATAGTCATTTCAAATATGACCACTCACTGATGTGGCTTGTTTGGCCTACGATGTGGCTTGTTGAGGTCTCAACTGGGATGATATAGCCTCTATTTTGGTAGGTTGGGATTCTGTGGATGAACCATATATGGGAAAATCCCCACTATCTATGAGATCTTGAACCACATTCCTGAATTCATGACAATTGAGAATGCCATGGCACCCTATTTGATGATAGAGATAGTAATGGTCCTCCCTATAATCCTTAGGTTTAGCTTTGTTTGGGTCTAGAAGTTTTATGTCGGGTAAGGTTAAGACATTATGTTCTTGTAGCTTTTGGAATATGATAGACATAGGATCATTTAAAGGATTCCAGATGCATTGTGGATGCTTCAAGTGTGCAGCATGCATTGGCCTAGTTTGAGGACTAGGTTGAGCCCTAGGTATGTCACTTGCTTGCTTAGGGGGATCCCCTTGCATTTTGGATGCAAGGGATGGATTGTAGCCTAAGACCATCTATTGGTTGACAACCCGAAGTTGCTTCTTTTCAAGCATGTTATATACTATGGCTCAAAATATTTGACATGATTGAATATCATGACCATTTTTTCTATGATATAGACAATGTGATTCTTCCTCATACCCTTGTGGTCTTGGAAATTTTAGATTCAACTAGCACACCTCAGGTGAGATGATGGTATTTTTGGTACACAATCAATTGAAAACCAATTCCACAGGCTCAGGCAATGAGGGATGCTTGTCAGGTTGCTAAGGCGGCCGAGTTGGTGCTAGCTCTGGTTGAAGCTTTTCCTATGGCTTCACAGGGGATAGTTTAACCCTAGATGAGGGTTGCTTTTGTATATCTTGACTTTCAAGTTGGATCAAAATATATTACAATGCCTCATTTTGTTGCTCCATTTGTGCCTCTATATTATAGAGGTGATTTTGCATATGCTCCAATACTAATAAGGCTCTCATGTGTATTTCTAGTGATTGGTTTGAAATACCATTTTCTATTGAAGGAGGTGAAAGAGTGGGTGCTAAAGATCCACCAAGTAACTGTAAATCACCCATTTTATTTATTTGAGTTGATGTGGAGGCTTCATGATGATCCAATTTGATAGTGGTATCCACGTGCTCATATTTATGACTCAGTTCATATTTCTATTTCACTTTGTGGTGTTGAACTGTATTAGCTTTGGTACCCCCATTTTGATGTGGGGGAAACACCTGTTATTGTTCTTGAGGAGGCACCATGAGAAGTGAGTTAGGGGTGACTAATGTTAATGGTTTTGACCCCTTCAATGTGGAAGCAATGTCTAATTGTATCATATCTTGTTTTATCTGCCTTAGATTCACTTGGTCTTCTAACTTAATGTTAACCATTGCCACAAACTCTTGAGAAGGCACTTTAGCTTTTGGACCAGTTGAAGGTGCTTTAGTCATGTTAACTAATGTTTTCTTCTCCTCATCAGGTAATATGATACTATGATTTTTGGTGATGGGAAAAGGTAGCGACTTCTTGATGCAAACCTTAGTCGAATGTTTGGTGATTTCATCCGATTGAATGTTTGGAGGCCTGCATGTAACCAAAGTTTCTTGTGGCTCATCGAACTCCTTGTAATACTTGAATGGCTCAGGATCATGGGGGACCACATACACTTTTTCTTGGTGTATGAATTTTAGATTTTGGTGCACTATGGAAGGCACACATTCCATATCCCTCATCCATGGTCTACCTAGAAATATGTTATACTGCCTCTCACCCCTCAGGATATGGTACAATCTAGGTATCATATTTATCCCAACCTGTATAGGTAGGATTACTATACCAATTGTTGGGGAAGTGGCATCATTGAAGGCTCTCAATGTGAATGTTGAGTCCTTAATGCGTGAAGGCAGCAAATTTAAATGCTTCAAAGCTATAGTTGTGATGATGTTGGTCTATGATCCAGTGTCAATCAAGACTCTCTTGTATGGAATTTGATCGATTATTGCTATGATGTGTAGCGTAGGATCGGGTTCATCCATATATATTCGCTTAATCTCCTATCTACGAAAGGTAATCACAAGATCCTTTTGTAAGTGAATTGGATTCATTGTTGGTGTGGACCGTGATAGATTATTATATTTAGTTGAATTTTTTGGTATATTGGGTTGATCGAGGTATCTTTTGCTTTATGTCATAGTATTGATCATACTGATAAAACCCTCATCGGGTGGGGCTATATGCACCTCATTGATGTGCTCAACTTGATTGTTGGGTGCTATTTTTGCTTCGTGTGTAGGCAAGGGTCTTGGAAGACTCCTATTTGAAGCTCCTACCTCTCGATCATATCCTGCACTAAGTCTCTAAAGGGATGACATGTCTGAATGTCATGACCCCTTTGTCAATGGTACATGCAATATATATTTTCTTTGTGTGACTTTTATTTATGCTTGTTAGGCTTCCATTGACTGATATCTAGAATATTGATTCTTTGTGCCTAATATAATCGATCAAAGAGTGATGCTAATGTCTCTAGAAAATCAGTATATTGTTGTTGTGGCCAATGTTGTTGGCCCTGCATCTGATTTTGTTGCATATAATTTTGGGCTAGAGGAGGCTGGTCTTGGTAATTATGTTGCATTGGTAGAGGTGGTATGACCTGGTTTACGGATTCAGGGATACTCAAAACAACTCGATTGACTGGGGCCGCATTTTATTATGTTTTTCCACCTAGAATATTCTTGTTTGGCCATTTCTTTTTTTTTAGTTGAATATCACCCTCCTATATATTTATTACCTCAATGAACTCAGCATGTTCTAAGGCGTCCTCAAATGTTTGATACTACTACAATTGTAAGAGAAGCAATATTTTATTTGAACAACTTCTCATAAACATTATAATGAGCTCTATTGTGGATAGGGTGAAAGGTAGTTTTAACATCACCTTCCTCCACTTAATTCCACACTCAATGATTGGCTCATCATCAAGTTGACGAAGGCTAGCCAAGTCAAACAAGTTTATCGTTTTCTTAGCACTAGAGGCAAAACATTGTAGGAATGCATCGACTAATTGCTCAAAAGTGTATATGCTATGGTGTGGTAGGTGATTATACCATTCTAAAGCATCTCCCACTAGTGTTGTAAGAAATATTCTCAACATCAAGGGGTCATTTTCTAGAAAATGGAAGCACATATTGATGAATATTGTCATGTGCTCTTGTGCATCTTCGTCATCTTTGAAAATTTCAAGTTGAGGCATCTTGAAATTCGATGGATATGTCAATGATGACATTGATGGATGCAAAGGCTGATTACTAAGTTGCTTTCGTGTAGGTTTTTGATAAACCAATATTTGATTTTATTTTTTGAATGAATTTATTCGATCAACTAGTGCTTTGTATGGCCCTGACGAAATGATATGATCTTCCTTTTTTTTCCCTTGATTAGGTAGAGGAGGTTGCTTTTGATGTTGAGGTTGATGATAAATGTAATCATTAGGTACCTCATCATAAATGGATTTAGGGTAGGCATCCTCTTCTTCTTGATGTTCCCATTGGGACTCTTCATATAATTCCTCATTGTATTGATCTTGGTAATGTTGAGGAGTATGATGTTCTTGATGATAACCAAATAATGGCCTTTTATGTTGAATGTTATTTTGGCATGGCCGAGGGGAAAGACCTCAAGATTGCGTTGGATGTCTTATGCGTTGTTGCATACTCTGGATGCTAGGTGTAAGAACCACTTTATGTAATGCATTTTGTGCTTGCTCTTGTTGTATCTTTTGTTGTTCTTGTATCTTTCGTTGATACAACCTTTGTAGGTGTGCTCGTTGTGAGTCCACCCCTTGTTGATTTAATTATTATTGATCCAACTAGAGTTTATCCATATATTATTGTTGGTTAAGCTGTGACCTCAGTGCCTGATGTGTATGATCTCATTATTCAGTTTTATGGGGGCTATGTACCCTCGTATTGGAAACATGAATGGGTTTGTCATGTCTTTTCCCCCTAGTAGGATCTATCACTTGTTTTCCATGCTCCTTAAAGGTTGCATTGACCTAATACTTTGGTTTATGAATTGGCTTTGTATAGTTTGACAATGTGGATATGCAACATTGCTACCCCATATACTCTTAATGAGGAGTAGTAGGATGACTTGGGTCCTCTTCCTCATCTATGAGGAATGATGCATATTCAATCTTAGATATAATTTCTATATATTTAGACTGCACAGAAGCACAATGTGTATATGTAGAATGCTCTCTATGAGGAGTAGGGGGATGACTTGCTCAATCAAATAGGGTGGTTTGTTTGTCAAGGATAGGCCATGGTGTGCTCTAATTTTCATATTTTGATTGATGTATAGAGTAATTTGGGATGAGAGCTTGTGACATTAACCTACTAGGCCCCTCAATGGGCGGATTGTTCCTCATATAGAATTCTATCAAGGTGTTCCAATTAAGAAGGTTTCCTGGAGGACCTGTGGGTTTCTCCCTAATAGGTCTATCTTGAAGTTTTGAATCCCTATGGATGGTATTGATGTTATGATAAGACCTGGTATACCATTGAGGGATGGCCATGTCCTCTCGACTGATTTGGATATGTTTAGTGGTTATGGAGCTTGAATCTCTCTCTAAATTGGAGGTCTTGTTTTTAACCACATTTGGACCAAATCCGTAAAAATGTTGTAAGTGTTGTATACCAAAATTAACAGTGCAACAAGCTGATCACAATGGGCTATGATTTCAAAAAGTGTCTTCTGGGTCAAAAATTTGTATTTTTGAGATATTTGGCCAACCGAGGCTCGTTGGGAATTGCCCACTTTTAGGAATTTTTAGGAACTTTTGAAGAATGAATATTTAGGACTCAAAATTTATATGAGATGTGCACAAGGGGATAACTCAGAAAAAAAAACAAATTTGGCAACTTTTGGAGTTGTCTAGCCCATTTTATGACTATTTTACTGTAGTTTTTCCCTATTTTTGGCTTCAAAAATAGAGTAATCATAAAACCAAAATAACTTTTTCATTATAGCTCCAATTTGCATGATTCTCGATCCATTGGATGCAGAACCAAAAAGTATATTTTTAATTTTACATTCAAAAATAAAGAAATACTTTGCAGTAGTACCTTAGCATAACAGAAATCAAATAGCAAAGAGGAAGTAGAAGCAGATGTGATCAATGCAAAAAGGGCACTTCATGACATAAGAACAAGAAATATTGAAATGAAAGGGAAAACTTTGAAAATGTGTTTCACACCTTAAGTGCTCATCAGTTTAGTTGATGACCAAAAATTACAATCCATATTGTTTATATATATTTCTCAAACCAGTGGGTGCACTAGCCGACGTGTCACATGACGAGAATCAAGAAAAATGGATTGTTACCTTGGGATATGCAAAACAAGATAGTGATTGCCAAGGATAGTGGTTGAAAGTGCTTAAAATATTAAATATGCTCCTTGGGATGTGCACCCATGAATACGAGGTATTGATTTCCAAAAAGAGTGTAGGAAATTAGAATAATTAACATTGACAAAACATTGTATAAATACTACAATAGTGGCTTAGATTAGCCCGTAACCAACGGAGCTAACTAGCCGACTTAGGTAGGAGTTGCAACAACATTAACAACTCACTAATAATGTAATAACCTAAGTACGTAGTACACTAACATCCCCCTTATTACATTATTTGGGTAATGTAATAACTACTAGCTACACTATCATCCCCCCATACAACAATATTTGGGTAAAGTATATAACTGCCCCAATACAGTGAAGAAGATGTTGATCTACTAGTTCTTTGCTCTGTCACAGTGCTCTGGCTACTCCTAAGCAAAAAATGGGTCATTTCTCCCTTCGTCTTCACGTCAACAAATGTCCTTATGGTAATCACATCATCCAATCGAATTTGCATGGGTAACCAGCCGCTACAATCACTAGGTGTAGTAGAATAGATCACTTCATACAAGGTTCATTCTTTTAAAATATGAATTTGTAAAAGATAAGGTAGCTAAGGTGTCGGTCGCTGCCGAAAATGCACCCTTATAAGTTCCCCCTTCTTGTTGCAAAACATAGTGTAATTAATTTCTAAAGGAAGTGTGACTAAGGTGTCGGTCAAAGCCGAAAATGCACCCTTATAAGTCATCTTCCCTATTTACAAAAATTAGTGAAGAAAAGAAATGGATATCCCCCTCAATTGCAAAAATTATGCAACTCAAGAGTGTTGTGAAGGATTTTACAAATATTGCCTCCTAGACAATTTTACATCACAAAAAATCGCTCCTCTTGTTACAAGTACTTCAAACACCTAGAATTTGCTATTTATGAAGCCTAAAAGAGGTACAAGCACCCCTTATTGCAAGGTCTTCAAACAAAAAAACTTATGCTTTTTATGAAGCCTAAAAGAGGAGAGAGAGAATATGGTGTTTTTGCCCAAGGGACACATGTGTTTTCCCTCTACAAAACTATTTTAGCAATTTAGCACTCCTTGTGCTATCTTTGAACCAGAAACAGAATCAGAATGAGACACTTCACTAGAAATATGGCTTATGTGTTGTGCCTTTGCCATTTTAGTTTTGCTTGTTTTGAAACCAACACTGAAGGGTGTCATGGTTGTCATTTTTACAATTTGTGCAAAACTATGCTTTCTAGGCAATTTGTGCAAAACTATGCTTTCTAGGCAATTTGCTTTTTATTTTTTTTAAATTTCAACGCATAAATTTAATTTAATTTAGCATAATTTAATTAATAAAAAAATAATTGATAAAAAAAAATATTATAAAAAATCACTTAATTTAAAAAAAAATGATTTTTATAACAAAATAGATTAATTTATTAATTAAAAAAACTAAAAAAAATTAAAAATACAAAAAAAATTAAAAAATACCTTAGGTTTTTTTTAATTTGTGCTGCCCCTTGCAAAAACAAATTTTGGGATGTTGCCGGGAGTCGAACTCCCGACCTTGCGACTGTTAGCCCAACGACTGGCGCTCCTGCCAGTCGGGCTACGCCACTCGACGGGAAGGAAAGGGAAGCTCCTTCCCTTTCTTCCTGTCCTCGACGTGAAGCGAGAAAAAAAATCTCGTGGGATTAATCCCACATCGCCCCTACGGGCGATGCTTCACGGGGATAAAAGGGCAAACTCGCCCTGTTTATTTCGATTGCCTACGGGCAATCGGGTGTCCCGTGGCTTTTTGCTGTGCCAAGTGGCACGTGGCTAGTCCGCCACATGTTGCATCTGGGTGGTGCATGGCCAGTCTGCCATGTGTCACCACGTTGTCTATCCAGGTGGCACGTGGCCTATTCGCCATGTTTCATCTCATTCTTCAGCCTCAGGTTCTGTGCCTGAGGTCCGCATCCAGTCAGCCTCGAGTTTTGTGCCCGATCTACCACCTCAAAAAATGTGTCTGATCCACCTTGATATTCAGTCCAATCTAGTAGCCCTATCTGGTCCAGTGCCTCAAAAAATGTGTCTGATCTGCCTCAAGATCCGGTCCAGTCTAGCAGCCCCGTCCGATCTAATGCCTCAAAAAATGTGTCTGATCTACCTCAGGATCCGGTCACTACCTGGGGGAGGGCACACCTGCCCTCTCTTTTTGGTCATCAACGATGGGCTCCTTGTGCTTCCTGTGTCAGCTTGTCACGCCTGATAAGTCAAACAATAGAATGCTATCAAATCTGTCTAGGCCTGCAGGCCGTCTCCCATGGTAGCTCGATGACGTGGGCCTGTGGGCCCTCTCCCGTGGCCGCCTAGTGATGTGGGCCTGTGTGCCTGCCTAGGGATTCATGCAGGTGCTAAGGGCCAGCAGGGCCCTCGAATGTCATGCCAGTTCTAGGTCGGGTGGAACGAGTGAAGCTCGTATTAGGCCACCCGACTCTGATACCATGTAGGAAATTAGAATAATTAACATTGACTAAACATTGTATAAATACTACAATAGTGGCTTAGATTAGCCCGTAACCAACGGAGCTAACTAGCCAACTTAGGTAGGAGTTGCAACAACTTAACAACTAACTAATAATGTAATAACCTAAGTACATAGTACGCTAACAAAGAGATGTTACGAAAAACTTCTAAACTTTAAAACTCATTTTTGAGGGGTCTAGAGGCTTCAAAAAAGGCCCATTCCTCAGAAACCCACTTAGGGTTTTGTTTCTCACCGTAGAAAATTTTATAAGATTTCCAACACTTCAAATGGTTTGAGAATCGGATCCCTATAGCAAAAGTTATGGCCAATTGAAGTTGGGTTGGGTTCTCACGACCCGACTGAGGCACAAAAATTTCTTCATATTTTTGCTATTTCTCCAACAGACAATGCCACGATCGATATGGGAGAGATGGGGGTATTTGCTCTATTTTTCATAGATAGGTCCAAGCACATTTTTGTTTAGACAAAGATCATGAGCAAAATGGTAGTTGTACAACTTCATCAGAACTAGGGGAGATTTCTTTAGACTTGGCTGTCTTAAAGAGATCTTCTAGAATATTTTATGGAGCAGTGCAGGTCGGTGTCGAAACTCTACCTGGGCAAAGAGTGGAAATAAGAAACAGGACGGGTAGCCCTGGGATCTCAACCTATGAAAAAACTGATGCTTCATCTTTTTGAATCCTTTATCATCTACCTCTCTGACCAAAAACTTGTTGAGTTCGCTAACTATGAAGGCTTTTTTCTATTGGGGTGGATGGAATGAACAGAAAGGGATATTGATACACATTATTTGGTTTTTGGTATAGTTTAGTACCCAAACAACCTAGAATAGTCATGGAGGGTGGTTTGACCACCAGAATATCTAGGATGTTAACTTCAAAAGTGGAAATGGTAGTAGTGATGTTGATGCTGGGATAAACAGAACCATAAGAATCAAGGAGAGCTTGAAGACTCTCGTTAGTACCATTCCAAACTCCAAAAGCATCATCAATTTATCGTTTATAAAAGCAAATATTTTTTGAAATAGATGGAAAAAGACCGAAAACTTACAATTCCAAGTAACAAAGAACAAACAGGCATAGAAAACTACAAAAATTTCTCCCCATTGTTGTACCTCTTTTTTTCTTGTAGATCTTACCATCAAATTCTAGATAATGTCAGTTCAAGACCGGTTCTACAAGTTCGAGGATCAACTAGACTAAACCTGGCTTGAACCTTCCTGAAATAAAGTGTTGAAGAGTGGCAAATATTGATGTTCTAGGAATGCTTGGGTATAGGATCTCAACATCAAAGGTAAACAGAACACAGCTTGGAGGAAAATCTCTTTCATGAAGGATTTTCATTAGGCTCAGAGAGTCCTGTATATAATTTAGCTGCTCTAGGAGAATGGGGAGAAGTTGTGGTGAAGCCATTTGGAAACAAGCTCCAACATATAATTGTAGTAGAAGCAGATGGGTCTACCCTTCATAGGTTATTTGTGAACCTTTGGAATGAGGTAGAAAGTATAGACTCGAGCAATGATGGGGTTCTTTTGCAGAAGATAATCCACTATTTTCTAATAGAGGAGAAGAATTCTTTGTGCATTTTTAATAATGGACTCCAAGCTAGAAAAAAGAGAGTTCCATAAGGAACATAAATAACCTCTTGGTGAACTTCTAGATCTAAAATTTGTTTGATCCCTTCTTCCAAGTACCATCCCTTACTGAGAATAGTGAGGCTAAGATTTTTTTCAGTAGCTCTAATGACAATGGAATCATAAAATATGAGAGAGTCCAAGGCTCTTTCTAGATTCCTGGGCAAGGGAGGCTGGAAGATACTCTCTATGGAAGCAAGTTGTTATTCAACTCGATACTTTCCATTATCAAGAAGATGCAGTACGGGCTGATATTTCACATTAGGTTCCCATGCAGAATTTGAAATATGGAAGGGAGAGTAGGTAGGTTCTTCCCAGTTGGTGATGTTCCTTTCTTTTGAACTAAAAAACCATCGAAGCTTGAGAATCTTGGAAAATAGAACATACTCCGCACAAACATCATCATGGGCCATGGGAGGTGGGACAGGGATATATTTCAATCCTAGCCCAAGAAGCTCTTTTTTCGCCACTATGAGAGGTCTATCAGAGAAATTATGAACAGTGACATTTATGATCATGCCATCGACAACACCTACCATGCTCTTGTTGAAGAAGAGTAGGCATCTATCGGTAGGATTGAAGATGGCACTCCAATGATTCAGTAGTGGTTTATGCCACCATCGCAAGGATGACCTTGGGTCTACTACAATCCTGGACCTAAATTCCTGGGCAAAGATCTCATGGAGTTTTGATTCGTTCGAGAACCAGATCCTTGGAAAGTTCCACCAGAGCCTCATTGTGACTATTGTTATGCAGGAGGTATGAATTCTTTCTCTGGTTGTTTCCAGTGAACTCTTCTCTAGGATCGGTCCCGCGACCCATTTTTTGATTGAGATCATTGGTTTTGTCTGTCGGGGTGATTCTACTATTGTTTTTTTTATGTTTTTGATGTTTTTCGCTACGAGCACGACTCTGGCTTCTATTCCTTCTCCTTCAATTTCAGGGCGAGGGATTACGGGAGATGGGTCAGGAGGAAATAGAAAGATCTATGACAAGTTTTCTGAGCTCTTGGATCTCAAAAAAGAGTGGAGCACACTCCTTTTTTATGAGGGAGGCCACTAAAGTGTTGGCTTCATCCATGATAGTATCTTGCTATTGCTTCTCAGCAAATTTTCAAGTGTTGGTTGCTTCTTGTTGGACCTAACGATCCACCCCACTAGAAAAACCTTTATAGTTAGTGACCATTTCAAGAGCATTGGCCTATACAGTGAAGTCTTGCTTGATTTATAAATTTCACAATAGGATGCAATCTCTATGATTCTAAAACATTTAAAGTCATTGGAAAGCTTACTAAATATTTTCTCGATTGTGAATCAAACTTACGTGAGGAATGGATCCTTTGCCCTCTAAATCCTCAAAAAGCTTTTAAGTTTAGAATTTCTTTTCTATCGAAAGATATACTTTCGAGGAGCATTATTTAATGTTTTAGGCACTTTCAACTATTATCCTTGGAAATCATTATCTTTTTTGACATATCCCAAGGTAACGGTCCATTTTTTCTTGATTCTCGCCACGTGGCATGTTGGCTAGTGCACCCACTAGCTTGAGAAATCTATATAAACAAGATGGATTGTAATGTTTGGTCATCAACCGAACTGATGAGCACTTAAGGTGCAAAACATGTTTTTAGAGTTTTCCCTTTCATTTTAGTCTCTCTTGTTCTTATGTCATGAAGTGCCCTTTTTTCATTGATCGCTTGTGCTTCTACTTCCTCTTCATTATTTTATTTTTGTTGCACTAAGGTACTGCTATGAAGTATTTCTTTCTTTTTGAATATCAAAGTGAATTTTTCAATCTAATGTCGCACGCTACCCTAGTTATTCAAAATCTAGAAGAGGATCCCTATTTCTTTCATGAAGGCTCTCCTATTATAGAATCCACTAGATCCACTCAAAAGAGACCCAAGATGATACTTTCAGAGATTGAAGCTTCCCCTTCACACGTAGAATGCACTCAAATGCAGTCCTGCTCTTCTATTCCTAAAGTGATGCAACCCTCAATGCATATTCCAGATCTATCATAGAATCTTAAAGATCTCAGCTCAAAATTTTGGGAAACCTTTAGATCTGCGTTCATCAAGGTCCACAAAATTGAGACCTTCATCATGAAAATCTAGAAAGGCATCATGAGGGCACCATGCCAAATAGTTTGTGCATGAAACCTCCAAGCCTTCGGATTCTAGATCCTACTCTTCAGGAAGAGATGGATAAGAAATTTATCGAGCTCACCTTGAATTTCTAGAAAGCATGTTCGAAAGTATATCTTTCAACAGAAAAGAAATTACTTGAGAGCTTGAAGGTTCAGAAGGATGTTGTTATCATGAAGTTTGATGTACAAATGGAGAAAATATTTAGTAAAATGACTATCATTTTAGATATGGATATTACATCCTATTGTAAATTGTAAATCAAGCAAGACTTCATTATGAAGGCCAACACTCTCAAAATGGAACTATGTGTGGATCATCAGGTCCAACAAGAAGCAACCGACACTCGAAAAGCTACTGAGAAGCAACAATAAGATACTATCATGGATGAAGCCAACACTTCGGTGGCCTCCCTCATCAAAAAGGAGTGTGCACCACTCTTTTCTGAGATCCAAGAGCTCAGAAAACTTGTCATAGATCTTGCCATTTCCTCTCGATCCAACTCCTGCAATCCCTCACCCCAAAATCGAAGAAGGAATAGAAGTCAAAGTCATGCCTACAGAAAATAGTAGCAACAACAACAATAACATCAACCTCAATAGTCGAGCTAATAGCAACAATAGTAGAATCACCCTAACAGATAGAACCAACGATCTCAATCAAAAATGGGTCATGGGACCGATCCCAGAGTAGAGTTCACTAGCAACAACCAGAGAAAGAATTCATAACCTGATAACAACTCAGAGAAATTTCACTATGCAATCAATCGAGAGCCAAATATTAGCACTTCCAAAATATGCCTACTCTTCTTCAGAAAGAGCAAGGTAGGTGTTATTGATGGCATGATCACAAATGTCATTGTTCATAATTTCTCTGATAGACCTCTCACAGTGGTAGAAAAAGAGCTTCTTGGGCTAGGATTGAAATATATCCCTGTCCCACCTCCCATGGCCCATGATGATGTCCATGCGGAGTATGTTCTATTTTCTAGGCTTCTCAAGCTCCAATGGTTTTTCGATCCAAAAGGAAGGAACATCGCCAACTAGGAAGAACCTGCCTACTCTCCCTTTCGTATTTCAAATTCTACATGGGAACCTGATGTGAAATACTAGCCCCTACTAGATCTTCTTAATGACAGAAAGCATCGAGTTGAACAACAACTTGCTTCCATGGAGAGTATCTTCCAGCCTCCCTTGCCCAGGCATCTGGCAAGAGCCTTGCACTCTCTCAGATCTGATGATTCCATTATCATTAGGCCCACTGACAAAAATCTTGACCTCACTATTCTCAGCAAGGCATGGTACCTGGAAGAAGGGATCAGACAACTTTTAGATCTAGAAGTTTACCAAGAGGTTATTTTTATTCCCTGGAACTCTCTTTTTTCTAGCTTGGAGTCCATTGTTAAAAATGCACAAAGAAGTCTTCTCCTCGATCAAAAAATAGTGGATTATCTTCTACAAAAGAACCCCATCATTGCTTGAGTCTATACTTTCTACCTCATTCCAAAGGTTCACAAACAACCTATGAAGGGTAGACCCATATGCTCCTACTATGGTTATATGTTGGAGCCTATTTCCAAATGGCTTCACCACCAGCTTCTCCCCATTCTCCTAGAGTAGCCAAATCATCTACAAGACTCTCTAAGCCTAATGAAAATCCTTCATGAAAGAGATTTTCCTCCAAGCTATGTTATGTTCACCTTTGATGTTGAGAGCCTGTACCCAAGCATTCCTACAGCAACAAGATTGGCCGCTCTTCAACACTTCATTTTGGGAAGGTTCAAGCCAGGTTTGGTCTAGTTGATCCTCGAACTTGTAGAACTGGTCCTGAACAGACATTATCTAGAATTTGATGGTAAGATCTATAGGCAAAAAAGAGGTACAACAATGGGGAGCAATTTTGTAGTTGTCTATACCTGTTTGTTTCTTTGTTACTTGGAATTGCAAGTTTTTGGTCTTTTTCCATCTATTTCAAAAAATATTTGCTTGTATAAACGATATATTGATGATGCTTTTGGAGTTTGGAATGGTACTAATGAGAGTCTTCAAGCTCTCCTTGATGCTTATGGTTTTGTTTATCCCAACATCAACATCACTACTACCATTTCCACTTTTGAAGTTAACATCCTAGATATTATGGTGGTCAAACCACCCTCCATGACTATTCCAGGTCATCTAGGTACTAAACTATACCAAAAACCAATGAATGTGTATCAATATATCCCTTTCTATTCATTCCATCCACCCCACCAAAAAAAGCCTTCATAGTCAGTGAACTCAATAGGTTTCTGGTCAGAGAGGCGGATGATGAAGGATTCAAAAAGATGAAGCATCAATTTTTTCATAGGTTGAGAGCCCGGGGCTACCCATCCCATTTCTTATTTCCACTCTTTGCCCAGGTAGAGTTTTGACACCGGCCTACACTGCTCCAAAAAATATTCTAGAAGATCTCTTTAAGACAACCAAGTCTAAAGAAATCTCCCCTAGTTCTGATGAAGTTGTACAACTGCCAGTTTGCTCGTGATCTTCGTCTAAACAAAAACGTGCTTGGACCTCTCTAAAAAAAATGGAGCAAAGACCCTCAGCTCTCCCATATCAATCATGGCATCATCTATTGGAGAAACAACAAAAATATGAAGAAATTTATGTGCCGTAGCCGGGTCATGAGAACCCAACCCAACTTCAATCGGCCATAACTTTTGCTACAAGGCTCCGATTCTCGAACCATTTGAAGCATTGGAAAGCTTATAAAATTTTCTATGATGAGAAATAAAACCCATTAGGTTTCTAAGGAATGGGCCCTTTTTAGAGCCTCTAGACCCCTCAAAAATGAGTTTTAAAGTTTAGAATTTTTTCGTAACATCTCTTTTCGGTAATCAATACCCCGTATTCATGGGTGCACATCCCGAGGAGCATTATTTAATGTTTTAGGCACTTTCAACCATTATCCTTGGAAATCACTATATTTTTTGGCATATCCCAAGGTAACGGTCCATTTTTCTTGATTCTCACCACGTGGCATGTCGGCTAGCGCACCCACTAGCTTGAGAAATCTATATAAACAAGATGGATTGTAATGTTTGGTCATCAGCCGAACTGATGAGCACTTAAGGTGCAAAACATGTTTTTAGAGTTTTCCCTTTCATTTCAGTCTCTCTTGTTCTTATGTCATGAAGTGCCCTTTTTTCATTGATCGCTTGTGCTTCTACTTCCTCTTCGCTATTTGATTTCTGTTGCGCTAAGGTACTACTGCGAAGTATTTCTTTCTTTTTGAATATCCAAGTGAATTTTTCAATCTGATGTCGCACACTGCCCTAGTTATTCGAAATCTAGAAGAGGATCCCTATTTCTTTCATGAAGGCTCTCCTATTTTGGAATCCACCAGATCCGCTCAAAAGAGACCCAAGATGATACTTCCAGAGATTGAAGCTTCCCCTTCATACGTAGAATGCACTCAAACGTAGTCCTGCTCTTCTGTTCCTGAAGTGATGCAACCCTTGATGCGCATTCCAGATCTACCATAGAATCTTAAAGATCTCAACTCAAAATTTTGGGAAACCTTCAGATCTACGTTCATCAAGGTCCACAAAACTGAGACCTTCATCATGAAAATCCAGAAAGGCATCGACGAGGGCACCATGCCAAATAGTTTATGCATGAAACCTCCAAGCCTTCGGATTCTAGATCCTACTCTTCAGGAAGAGATGGACAAGAAATTTGTTGAGCTCACCTTGAATTTCTAGAAAGCATGTTCGGAAGTATATCTTTCGACAAAAAAGAAATTACTTGAGAGCTTGAAGGTTCAGAAGGATGTCGTTGTCATGCAGTTCAATGCACAAATGGAGCAAATCTTTAGTAAAATGACTTTCATTTTAGATCTAGAGATTGCATCCTATTGGAAATCATAAATCAAGCAAGACTTCATTGTGAAGGCCAATGCTCTCAAAATGGAACTATGTGTGGATCATCAGGTCCAACAAGGTGCAATCGACACCCAAAAAGCTACTGAGAAACAACAACAAGATACTATCATGGATGAAGCCAACACCTCGATGGCCTCCCTCATCAAAAAGGAGTGTGCTCCACTCTTTTCTGAGATCCAAGAGCTCAGAAAACTTGTCACAGATCTTGTCATTTCCTCTCGACCCAACTCCCACAATCCCTCACCCCAAAATCAAAGGAGAAGGAATAGAAGTCAGAGTCATGGCCATAGCAGACAACAATAGTAGCAACAACAGCAACCTCAATAGTCAAGCCAATAACAATAGTAAGAGAATCACCTCGATAGATAGAACCAATGATCTCAATCAAAAAATGGGTCATGGGACCGATCCTAGAGCAGAGTTCACTAGCAACAACCAGAGAAAGAATTCATACCTCCTACGCAGCAACAATCATGATGGGGCTCTAGAAAAACTTTCCAAGGATCTAGTTCCCGAATGAATCAAAACTCTATGAGATCTACTCCTAAGTAGTCAGGTCTAGGATTGTAGTAGACCCAAGGTCATCCTCATGGTGGTGGCATAAATCGCTACTGAATTGTTGGAGTGCCATCTTCAGCCCTATTGATAGATGCCTGCTCTTCTTTAGCAAGAGCATGGTAGGTGTTGTTGATGGCATGATCACAAATGTTGATGTTCATAATTTCTCTGATAGACCTCTCACAGTGGCAGAAAAAGAGCTTCTTGGGCTAGGATTGAAATATATCCCTATCCCACCTCCCATGGCCCATGATGATGTCCGTGCAGAGTATGTTCTATTTTCCAGGCTTCTCAAGCTTCGATGGTTTTTTGGTCCAAAAGGAAGGAACATCACCAACTGGGAAGAACCTGCCTACTCTCCCTTTTATATTTCAAATTCTGCCTGGGAACCTGATGTGAAATACCAGCCCCTGCTGGATCTTCTTAATGATGGAAAGCATCGAGTTGAACAACAACTTGCTTCCATGGAGAGTATCTTCCAGCCTCCCTTGCCTAGGCATCTGGAAAGAGCCTTGCACTCTCTCAGATCTGATGATTCCATTGTCATCAGGCCCGCTGACAAAAATCTTGGTCTCACTATTCTCAACAAGGCATGGTACCTGGAAGAAGGGATCAGACAACTTTCAGATCTGGAAGTTTACCAAGAGGTTATTTTTGTTCCCTGGAACTCTCTTTTTTCTAGCTTGGAGTCCATTGTTAAAAATGCACAAAGAAGTCTTCTCCTCGATCAAAAAATAGTGGATTATCTTCTACAAAAGAACCCCATCATTGCTTGAGTCTGTACTTTCTACCTCATTCCAAAGGTTCACAAACAACCTATGAAGGGTAGACCCATCTGCTCCTACTATGGTTATATGTTGGAGCCTATTTCCAAATGGCTTCACCACCAGATTCTCCCCATTCTCCTAGAGCAGCCAAATCATCTACAAGACTCTCTGAGCCTAATGAAAATCCTTCATGAAAGAGATTTTCCTCCAAGTTGTGTTCTGTTCACCTTTGATGTTGAGATCCTGTACCCAAGCATTCCTACAGCAGCAGGATTGGTCGCTCTTCAACACTTCATTTTGGGAAGGTTCAAGCCAGGTTTGGTCCAGTTGATCCTCAAACTTGTAGAACTGGTCCTGAACAGACATTATCTAGAATTTGATGGTAAGATCTACAGGCAAAAAAGAGGTACAACAATGGGGAGCAATTTTGTAGTTGTCTATGCCTGTTTGTTTCTTTGTTACTTGGAATTGCAAGTTTTCGATCTTTTTCCATCTATTTCAGAAAATATTTGCTTGTATAAATGATATATTGATGATGCTTTTGGAGTTTGGAATGGTACTAACGAGAGTCTTCAAGCTCTCCTTGATGCTTATGGTTCTGTTTATCCCAACATCAACATCACTACTACCATTTCCACTTCTGAAGTTAACATCCTGGATATTCTGGTGGTCAAACCACCCTCCATGATTGTTCCAGGTCATCTGGGTACTAAACTATACCAAAAACCAATGAATGTGTATCAATATATCCCTTTCTATTCATTCCATCCACCCCACCAAAAAAAAACCTTCATAGTCAGTGAACTCAATAGGTTTCTGGTCAGAGAGGCGGATGATGAAGGATTCAAAAAGATGAAGCATCAGTTTTTTCATAGGTTGAGAGCCTGGGGCTACCCGTCCCATTTCTTATTTCCACTCTTTGCCCAAGTAGAGTTTCGACACCGACCTGCACTACTCCAGAAAATATTCTAGAAGATCTCTTTAAGACAGCCAGGTCTAAAGAAATCTCCCCTAGTTCTGATGAAGTTGTACAACTGCTAGTTTGCCTATGATCTTCGTCTAAACAAAAATGTGCTTGGACCTCTCTACAAAAAATGGAGCAAAGACCCTCAGCTCTCCCATATCGGTCGTGGCATCATCTGTTGGAGAAACAACAAAAATATGAAGAAATTTTTGTGCCGTAGCCGGGTCGTGAGAACCCAACCCAACTTCAATCGGCCATAACTTTTGCTATAGGGCTCCGATTCTCGAACCATTTGAAGCGTTGGAAAGCTTATAAAATTTTCTACGATGAGAAACAAAACCCTAAAGTTGGTTTTCAAGGAATGGGCCCTTTTTGGAGCCTCTAGACCCCTCAAAAATGAGTTTTAAAGTTTAGAATTTTTTTGTAACATCTCTTTTCGGCAATCAATGCCCCGTATTCATGGGTGCACATCCCGAGGAGCGTTATTTAATTTTTTAGGCACTTTCAACCATTATCCTTGGCAATCACTATCTTTTTTGACATATCCCAAGGTAACGGTCCATTTTTCTTGATTCTCACCATGTGGCATGTCGGCTAGCGCACCCACTGGCTTGAGAAATCTATATAAACAAGATGGATTGTAATGTTTGGTCATCAGCCAAACTGATGAGCACTTAAGGTGCGAAACGTATTTTTGGAGTTTTCCCTTTCATTTCAGTCTCTCTTGTTCTTATGTCGTGAAGTGCCCTTTTTGCATTGATCGCTTGTGCTTCTACTTCCTCTTCGCTATTTGATTTCTATTGTGCTAAGGTACTGTTGTGAAGTATTTCTTTCTTTTTGAATATAAAAGTTTACTTTTCAATCTGATGTCGCACGTTGCCCTAGCTATCTAAAATCTAGAAGAGGATCCCTATTTCTTTCATGAAGGCTCTCCTATTATGGAATCCACCAGATCCACTCAAAAGAGACCTAGGATGATACTTTCGGAGATTGAAGCTTCCCCTTCACACGTAGAATGCACTCAAACGTAGTCCTGCTCTTCTTTTCCTGAAGCGATGCAACCCTCGATGCGCATTCTAGATCTACCATAGAATATTAAAGATCTTAGCTCAAAATTCTGGGAAACCTTCAGATCTGCATTCATCAAGGTCCACAAAACTGAGACCTTCATCATGAAAATCTAGAAAGGCATCGACGATGGCACCATGCCAAACAGTTTGCGCATGAAACCTCCAAGCCTTCGGATTCCAGATCCTGCTCTTCAGGAAGAGATGGACAAGAAATTTTTTGAGCTCACCTTGAATTTCTAGAAAGCATGTTCAAAAGTATATCTTTTGATAGAAAAGAAATTACTTGAGAGCTTGAAGGTTCAGAAGGATGTCGTTGTCACGTAGTTCGATGCACAAATGGAGAAAATATTTAGTAAAATGACTTTCATTTTAGATCTGGAGATTGCATCCTATTGGAAATTGTAAATCAAGCAAGACTTCATTGTGAAGGCCAACACTCTCGAAATGGAACTGTGTGTGGATCGTCAGGTCCAACAAGGAGCAACCAACACTCAAAAAGTTGTTGAGAAGCAATAGCAAGATACTATCATGGATGAAGCCAACACCTCGGTGGCCTCCCTCATCAAAAAGGAGTGTGCTCCACTCTTTTCTGAGATCCAAGAGCTCAGAAAAATTGTCACAGATCTTGTCATTTCCTCCTGACCCAACTCCCACAATCCCTCACCCCAAAATCGAAGGAGAAGGAATAGAAGTCAGAGTCATGGCCATAGCAGACAATAGCAACAACAATAGCAACCTCAATAGTTAGGCCAACAACAACAGTAGCAGAATCACCCCGATAGACAGAACCAGTGATCTCAATCAAAAAATGGGTTGCAAGACCGATCCTAGAGCAGAGTTCATTAGCAACAACCAGAGAAATAATTCATACCTCCTATGCAATAGCAGTCACGATGGGGCTCTAGAAAAACTTTCCAAGGATCTAGTTCCTAAATGAATAAAAACTCTACGAGATCTACTCCCAGGTAGTCAAGTCCAGGATTGCAGTAGACCCAAGGCCATCCTCATAATGGTGGTGTAAACCACTACTAAATCATTGGAGTGCCATATTCAACCCTATCGATAGATGCCTACTCTTCTTTAGCAAGAGCATGGTAGGTGTTATTGATGGTATGATCACAAATGTCATTATTCATAATTTCTCTGATAGACCTCTCATAATGGTAGAAAAAGAGCTTCTTGGGCTAGGATTGAAATATATCCCTGTCCCACCTCCCATGGCCCATGATGATGTTCATGCGGAGTATGTTCTATTTTCTAGGCTTCTCAAGCTTCGATGGTTTTTCAGTCCAAAAGGAAGGAACATCACCAACTGGGAAGAACCTACCTACTCTCCCTTTCATATTTCAAATTTTGCATGGGAACCTGATGTGAAATACTAACCCCTACTGGATCTTCTTAATGATGGAAAGCATCGAGTTGAACAACAACTTGCTTCCACAAAGAGTATCTTCTAGCCTCCCTTGCCCAGGCATCTAGCAAGAGCCTTGCACTCTCTCAGATCTGATGATTCCATTGTCATCAAGCCCACTGACAAAAATCTTGGCCTCACTATTCTCAGCAAGGCATGGTACCTGGAAGAAGGGATCAGACAACTTTCAGATCTAGAAGTTTACCAAGAGGTTATTTCTATTCCCTGGAACTCTCTTTTTTCTCGCTTGGAGTCCATTGTTAAAAATGCACAAAGAAGTCTTCTCCTCGATCAAAAAATAGTGGATTATCTTCTACAAAAGAACCCCATCATTGCTCGAGTCTATACTTTCTACCTCATTCCAAAGGTTCACAAACAACCTATGAAGGGTAGACCCATCTGCTCCTACTACGGTTATATGTTGGAGCCTGTTTCCAAATGGCTTCACCACCAACTTCTCCCCATTCTCCTAGAGTAGCCAAATCATCTACAAGACTCTCTAAGCCTAATGAAAATCCTTCATGAAAGAGATTTTCCTCCAAGTTGTGTTCTATTCACCTTTGATGTTGAGAGCCTATACCCAAGCATTCCTACAACAGCAGGATTGGCCACTCTTCAACACTTCATTTCAGGAAGGTTCAAGCTAGGTTTGGTCCAGTTGATCCTCGAACTTGTAGAACTGGTCCTGAATAGATATTATCTAGAATTTTATGGTAAGATCTACAGGCAGAAAAGAGGTACAACAATGGGGAGCAATTTTGCAGTTGTCTATGCTTATTTGTTTCTTTGTTACTTGGAATTGCAAGTTTTCGATATTTTTCCATCTATTTCAGAAAATATTTGCTTGTATAAATGATATATTGATGATGCTTTTGGAGTTTGGAATGGTACTAACGAGAGTCTTCAAGATCTCCTTGATGCTTATGGTTCTGTTTATCCCAACATCAACATCACTACTACCATTTCCACTTTTGAAGTTAACATCCTGGATATTCTGGTGGTCAAACCACCCTCCATGACTATTCTAGGTCATCTGGGTACTAAACTATACCAAAAACCAATGAATGTGTATCAATATATCCCTTTCTATTCATTCCATCCACCCCACCAGAAAAAAGCCTTCATAGTCAATGAACTCAATAGGTTTCTAGTCAGAGAGGCGGATGATGAAGGATTCAAAAAGATGAAGCATCAATTTTTTCACAGGTTGAGAGCCCGAGGCTACTCGTCCCATTTCTTATTTCCACTCTTTTCCTAGGTAGAGTTTCGACACCGGCCTGCACTACTCCAGAAAATATTCCAGAAGATCTCTTTAAGACAACCAAGTCTAAAGAAATCTCCCCCAGTTATGATGAAGTTGTACAACTGCCAGTTTACCCGTGATCTTCATCTAAACAAAAATGTGCTTGGACCTCTCTACAAAAAATGGAGCAAAGACCCTCAGCTCTCCCATATTAGTCGTGGCATCATCTATTGGAGAAATAACAAAAATATGAAGAAATTTTTGTGTCACAGTCGGGTCGTGAGAACCCAACCCAACTTCAATTGGCCATAACTTTTGCTACAGGGCTTCGATTCTCGAACCATTTGAAGCATTGGAAAGCTTATAAAAATTTCTATGATGAGAAACCATGTAAACCCCTCAAAAATGATTTTTAAAGTTTAGAATTTTTTTGTAACATCTCTTTTCGACAATCAATGCCTCGTATTCGTGGGTGCACATCTCGAGGAGCGTTATTTAATGTTTTAGGCACTTTCAACCATTATCCTTGGAAATCACTATCTTTTTTGGCATATCCCAAGGTAACGGTCCATTTTTCTTGATTCTCACCACGTGGCATGTCGGCTAGTGCACCCACTAGCTTGAGAAATCTATATAAACAAGATGGATTGTAATGTTTGGTCATCGGCCAAATTGATGAGCACTTAAGGTGCGAAACATGTTTTCGGAGTTTTCCCTTTTATTTTAGTCTCTCTTGTTCTTATGTCATGAAGTGCCCTTTTTGCATTGATCACTTGTGCTTCTACTTCCTCTTCGTTATTTTATTTCTATTGCGCTAAGGTACTACTGTGAAGTATTTCTTTCTTTTTGAATATAAAAGTTAACTTTTTTTCAATAAATTTCTTTGAAAAATTAGGGTTAGGGCTTGGTCCCTGATCAAGTTTTGATTACCCAAACAATAAAGAAACACACAAAGTAGACAATATGATTATCTCTTTTAAATATTAATGTGTGTTCCCTAAGCTATTTAGTGTGTTTGATTTGTTGTGAATATACTTTGAACTCTTATCATTTTTTTCAAAATTTGATGTTATACTCAATTTGTTCAAAGGTTTTCACCTATATACTTGCACAAGCTGAATATGGGAGTGAATTCCATACTCAATGAGGTAGAATAGGTACTACCAACCCTCACCCATCACATTGTGTGTAGTGATACACTCCTCCGAAGAGGAGTGCATGTTATTTTTCATGGATATGACAGTTCTTGGGTTAGCCTTAGCCATAGATAGGTCTCGATGATGCTCTTTCACATGAGCCAACCAAGTGTAATGACATCCACTGTTGGTCTTGATAAATAGGTTTTATGTAAGCACCCAATTTTGTTGATGTTAAAAATAATACATGATGTGTGTGGGGTTTATTTTAACCTTGCATGTAAACAAAATGCATCACCAAGTAAACATGATCTTTTCTATAGGCCTAAGATAAAAGACGTTTCATTTTAGAAAATGCATGTATTCAGCTTATATGAACTTCATAGAATGCATTCTACTTCATGAATTAATGGCCACTGGCTGGGCCACATGCAAGCAAACTAAACACACAGAATCCTAGCACGCTGGAGACTAGGGCAGACCTTAAAAATAAAGACTCGTTGTTCCTAGTAGCACCTAGAGGAAACTAAAGAAAAATCTAAGAAACATCAAATGCATTTTATTTTTCCATTTTCTTTATATTTTCCTTAATAAAAAAAACTTGATTTAAGTTGTTTTCTGGAAAAAAAGTTGCAAACAGAAAAACATAGAGAAGTAGAGAATGCTACCAACCTCAAATCCTGGTCTGATGATGGAAATTTTGCCCTCTACTACACTTTTTCTACTGGCCACTATTGACCATAGTGGTTGCTTCTAGCCACTTACTGCAGGAGAGGTTAATATTTTTTGGTCATTGTCGACCAGAGTGGCCAAACCTGTTGGTCACTATCAACCAGAGCAACTGAACCTACACACAAAAAACTCATAAATATCCATTAATCAACAAAAAATAAAAACCTAGTGGTGGTCTCACCGTGATTGCCATCTATGCAGTCTCGGGAAGTGCACACCACACTTACCCTACTTGCAATGTTATTATATCAAATAAAAATGAATAAACACACAAGCACATATAACGCAAAAATAAAAAGCAATGAAATATTATTTTATTAATGCTTCAAGATCTCGGTTACATGTACGTCCCTCTGAGGGATACCCATTTTTTATACAATCTATTACAATTGGAATAACGATGAATGCATCCCCTACAAGGGGACAGTGCATCTTCGTAGGCCTCCTGATATTGCACACCAAACTATTTTAGGGCTTACAGATGCCTCATTCTCCTGATTTTATCCTGAAGAGATCTCATGCTCTGGATACCTAGAAATGATCCTGTGAACCTGTATCAGCATGCATGGAAACAACAGAGCATAATCAGTAGTACAAGTTGCCTCTCTGAAGGAGGCTTCTTTTTAGTAAATTTGATAATCAAGATAAATAAGCATAATGTGATTAAATGCAATAAAACTCAACAATATTAATGTAAATGCATAAAAGAATTTAGATCTATGCTAGAACTAAATATTGAAATAGAAAGCACATGGATCTAAGCTAGAACTAAATAAAATAATGTCTAATACCCTAAAATATGCCTACGGTCCACTATCCAAGATAACAGCCATGATATGAAGCTCTTCTCCTCATGAATCAGGGGTTGTGGCACTATCTTCCTTGCTCTAATTAATGTTCAAGGGTCATTGGGTGTGTCTCCTACATTGGTTGGAAGTTGGGAATGATGAATCTGAATATTAATGCATGGATGTGGCTCAGTCATATGGTGCTCCAATGCTCCTCAAGGGATGTATATTGGCTCTCCATTTTGATAGGGCTCCGCTACACACAATTTGAACTCTCTGTATCTCTATTTCATTCTAGAATTCTGCATATGTAGCCTTCCTAGTTTTAGATCTAGATCTAGATCTGCATGTGAACTGACCATAAAAGAAGAAGGTTCAATCATAAACTGGCATTGAAGGGATAGTCAAGAGGAACTCTAGGAGTTCCTCATCAAAATCCCTTTACAAACCATGCAAAATACTATCTCCACCCATGATTTGGGCTCTCCTTGATGGCAGTCTATGTTTCAGTGCTAGCTGCAGTTATCAGCAGTGGCTAGCTATGGCCGCTCTCATCTTGAGTGGCCAGGATTGGTGGCTGCTCTAATAGATAGCGGCTAGACTTGGATGGGCTAGAACTACCCCTTTTGAGTGTTTAGGACCACTACTTGCTCTTGCAAAGGTCCAAGATTGGTCATATGCTCTACGAATGTGCCTATATGAGAATTCTCCTAAGCATGACATATTTTAGATGTCTATAGATGGGACTATGTTCCTTGTATACTATTAGTTATTATGCATGTGTTAACTTAATACATCATGATATGGAGAATCTTTAGATCTTTGGTGCATTGCCACCAATAGATAGGCTAGATAAATTTTGTTTCTTGCACTTTCATTTCTAGTTATTTACTACTTTTCTCTTTTTTATATTTTCCATGGCAATGACACTTGGTAGAGTAGGCTAGCATAGGAAGCAATACAAGCACAAAAATATCACACATAGTCAAGGATCTAGCCTTGGTAAACAATCCTAGAGGTCATTCAAAGGAGTTGTATTCCACACTCCTTGAACTTCTCAAGGCTAGCATCCCAAGCAAGGCATAGGGCATTGAATGCACCCATTAAAAATTGAGAATACTACAACCATAGAGGTAAAATTTCCTAGGACACAAGGATCATCTTAGGCTTCCAATAGTTTAAAGTAGCACACCCGATGGGACCCAACTTATAAATTTTTTTACTAATCAAAAGTGAGACCAAGGTTCCAGTGAAGGCCTTGAAAGCTAGCTTGTTGAAGCACCTAAAATATTTACTTAGTGACTCTATTGAAAGAGAAGAACCTTAAATAAATCACCATTATGAGCTAAGGTTATGGTGGGAACCTCCATTTAGTTAAAGTAATGACTATCTAATGACTCTATTGGTCATCAAACTACACAACTTTGGTGACTCCACTAGAAAGTGATTTTGGAAATTGTTATTTTAAATGGATACCAAAATAATCCTAGCATGGAATAATTAGGGCCCCTTGGCTTCACTGGTCCCACCAGAGAAAGAGGACCCAGTCCCTTCTGTAGACTTGGAATCCCTTCCATATTTCATTGGAGAAGAAGGGACTACCTCATTAGAGCACCTACATCACATGGTTACATTTTATACTATGCACAATATAGCCACACAAAATGTGGCCTTAAGAATTTTTGGTGGCATCCCTTAAAGAAAAAGCACTAGAATGGTATGTGTTCCTCCCTACACACTCAATAAGAGATTTATAATAGTTTTCCTAGTAGCTAGCAAATAGATTTAGGAAAAATATAGATATAAATTTATTATTAGAACTCCTGAATGGTATAAAAAATGCTCCCATGAAGGCAATGGAGGATTTCAATGATAGGTTTCATAAAACCTAACACAATATCCCAGACAATTTCAAACCCCCTAGGTATGGCACTCATTTTCTACCTTAAGTCCTTCAATTCAAAGATTTCCATGATGATTAAAATTAAGGAAGGGAATTATTTCATAGCTTCCTATCAGATAGCCATCCAAGAAATAAATGACCTCATATGGATAGGTAAGCTTCCCCCAAGGTCCTTAAAGCCTTTTTATTATCAATTTATATACTTCTACTACCAACCACTCAATCATATATGGATCTAGTTATTCACCCTTTCTTGTACCATCCCAACCCAACTTCCTTACCTACAACTAAGATATATAAAATGAGGAGAGCATAGACTCTTTCAATAGAGTTTCTCATCCTAAGGAAGTAGTGCAATGGCACACAAACTCCATATTTTCAACCATGGGATAATTTTCCTCAAGGATATTTGGTCATGAATTATTATCCAATCTTGAGGGCTCATATTGTACATCAACCATGGCATAATTTCTAACCTCTGGTAGAGGTTCAAGGGAAAGGAGTACTAGTAGCACCAGTCCAATACCATCCAATTTGTTGTCAAAATGCTAGTACCTTAGATATTCCTTTTATAGGAAAAGTTTTATTTTTATGGGGAGAATGTAGAATGTGTGTGGTAAACACTCAGACCTATGTAATACCATCGAGTAGATATGAAAGACAATAGGACTTGAGATAGGCAACTGAAACCAAACCTATTAGAGATTTTTGAGAAAGTGGGTCAACTAGACAAAAGAAGGTATCTACTATGACAAATATTTTGGAGTGGCAACCATTTGATCTTCTAGTGAATATCAACATTAGAAACCAATTTCCTTGAAAATCCCCAAACCAATAAAATAGAAACCCAGGCCTTGGCCATAATCAAAATTCTCTCTAGAAGAGAACTAGAAGGGGACACTAGCAGGATAAGGAAAGGTGGAGGCAAATCCACCTATGTAGATCAAAGTGGGACCTTTCCACCTAACCTTGAGGAATAGGGAAAGGTCTGTTCAAAGCTATATTATGGATCCTATAGTGATAAATCACTACAACTTTGATAGATTGCGCCCCATAAGAAGATGAGGAGATCCTGAACCTAAAACTAGGGGAGCACAATCCATGCCATCCTAAAAAGATTCCATATCAAATTTCACCAAATAGATATCTCCAAAGGGTAGAGATAGGAGTGGAGACTCTCCTTCTATGTGGGCAAGTTGACCACCTGATAATAAGATAGCCCATAATGAGTAGTTTGTAGCCTTTTTAGTGATATCTGAGATAAACCTCACTCCTAATAGAAGTTGATGAGCCTTTTTGGTGATATCTAAAAAGACTCGATTATAGGATGAGGATCAACCCAAACATCAACCATGGTAGAATTAGCAGAGCTCATCATCATTTATATTAGTTTGGGTAAGCGACCTCTAGTAACTCATGCATCATCTCACCACTAGACACACAAGGATATCCTTGATGATGGGATATGGCAAGGGAAAACCAACAAGTGGGAGAAGAAGAGGGATCTTTGTGATCACTCTATAAGAATGGAAGTTTAAAGATATATACTTCCCCATATTCAAAAGAAATGCCACTAGGGTGAAAGATTCTCTGCAGCAATAAAAGAATTAGTTGAGTCTCCAGTAGAGTAAGTAGACATGGAAGCATCCTAGGACAAAGGTTGGCATGAAAAAAGAGAAAAAGAGGAGCATAAAACAGAACAAAGGAAGAAATAAGAAAGCTATGAAGGAAATCAAGAGTTTTGATGAAATCCAATAAAGAAAGAAGGTTTGATAAAAAGGCCCAATATAGTGACTTGTCAGAACTTTTAAAGTCTTGAAGAAAGGAACCAAGCAAAATTCTTGATTAAGAAGATCCCGATCATGTAGACAAAGGATGCTAAAAAAGTTCTGAAATAATGGACAACTCTGAAGGTGGATGAGGGAACCAAGACCAAGGAGGAGGTAGGTGAGTGCATGGTTCCCCAAGAAGAAGAAAGATAGTATGCCATTACTAAGAAAATATGGCTATCTACCAACAATACTTTGGCTCTATGAATCAAATGAAGGTAGGTAAACCATTAAAGGTGAAGGAAGGGGACCTATAGCCACAAAAACTATAGACTGACAAGAATGATAAACAATGGCTACACCATTAAATATTTAGAATCCCTAGGAGATGGATAGACAGAAAGTCAAATCATCCTATAAATTTTGGAGGGAAAATTCTCCTCTTGTAATATATAAATAATAGTAGTATTAGCTTTGTAAAGGATCGACAAGTTTGAAATTCTATGTATTTGTAGGATTTCCTTTCATTTCTCCCTATAAAAATAGTTGTGGTTCTTGAGTAGCTTGTGGGAAATTTTGAACCCCCACTTTTGGCACAATATTTGTAATAATATATATTAATGTGTTTGTGTTTATATTATATATACATTATATATATACATGGGAGCCTATGTCTATTTTTTGGCCTTTTCTTGTAGACCTATTGCTGTCTATGTGTGTGTTTGTGATATTTTGCCTGAATATCAGATTTGCTAAGTGTACATGTGTGTGAGGGGCCTGCATCTATTTTTGAACTAAGTCACTTACTAGCTTGGATCTCCTATGGGACCTACCTACTCATATATGCATATAACTAGTATATTTTGATTGCACTTCACTATGTCAAGGAGAGGAAGTGTTCACTATTGGCACATAGCATTCATGCCTATTTTTGCAAGAAGATATTAGAGGATCTCTTGGTGCATCATCCCTTTTTTCTTTTATTTGTTGAGTTTGTTTATTTTCTTGCACCCCTTTCCCTTTGTAGAGAAACTAGCACCTTGAAGATCACATTTTAACAAGGATATAACCTTGTAAAAACTCCTGGAGGTCCCTGATTGAGCCAAACCCCATGCTCTCGATTGTGGCCCTCTGTGTCACTTCGATGTGAGGTATGCTTTTCCTAGGTGGGGATAATCAAATATGGCAATAGTTTAATGGCACATCCAATGGGACCCTAGTGACACATCATTGATCCCAAAATTATAACAAGGAGTAGGGTTGAGACTTGGTGAGGGTCTTAGTCTATTTCCTACCTATTGAAGCATCTCTTTTCTCACCTAGTGACTCTATTCTAGAATGAACATGCTTTTCCTAGGTGAGGATAATCAGAGATGGCAATAGTTTAATGGCACATCCGAGGGGACCCCTAGTGACACATCATTGGTCCTAAAATTATAACAAGGAGTAGGATTGAGACTTGGTGAGGGTCTTAGTCTATTTCCTACCTGTTGAAGCACCTCTTTTCTCACCTAGTGACTCTCCTCTAGAATGAACACCAAAAGAAGCTACTACTAAAGGTACTAAACTAAGATTTGGGTGAATACCTATGTCTATTTGGTTTCTAGAAGTAAGAAACCATATTCACCTGACAACTCTATATTGAAGAAAGAACCCAAAGATAACCAAGCAACAATCCTTTGTTTAGGATATTGTGTCCAATAAACATGATAAGGGTTGATATCACTATCTATAATCATTCCATGAAAAAGGAGAGCCATAGTCCATAATATGGCTACTCCACCCCCACTTCCACCCCCTAGAACATTCCTTGCTTGGAATGATAGAGGTCCATTGGCACCACCAACACCAAATGAAACATGGGAGGAGATACCCTAGTCAGACTTGAAATCTCTCACCTATTTCATGGGTGAAGATCTCACCACCCCCATTGAGCACCTTAACCATGTGGAAAGCCTGTGTATGATCCATAACATACCAGAGAAAAATATAGATTTAAGGTTGCTGGCAACATATTTCAAAGGAAAATCCCAAGAATGGTACATCACACTACAACCCAGTTTGATCACCAGTTGGGACCAACTTGACAACATCTTCATTGAAATATTTAGAGAAAAGGTAGATGGGGTGTCTCTCCTACAACAATTGGAAATAATAAAAAGGGATCCCATGGAGGTAGTGGAAGACTTCAACCTTAGATTTCATAAATCTTGGCACAAAATACCAGAGGAAATGTGCCCCCCACCAGGTATGGCACTTATATACTATCTGAAAGCCTTGGATTCTAAGATTTCAATGATGATTAAAGCTAGAGGAGGAAACTCCCTACCAAAAGCATATGAGTTAGCCATCCATGTTGAGCATGATCTAATTTAGATTGGAATACTAGCCCCTAGGCTTCCCATGCCTCTATACCCTAATGTGTGACCCCTAATTCCTATTGCTAAACCAACATCCTCCCAACCATCCTCTCATTCACCCTCAATTACTACATCCTCACAAATCCCAACTCCATTGAACCCTAGGGACCTTGAGCAAGACTCATCCCACAATATTCTTGCATTTATAGCTAACCAAATGTTAGCCATGAGAAGGGAGCAAAATACCCTGAGATATCCCTATCAAAACAACTATAGACCTTCCTTCCCACAAGGGAACTAGGGATACATGAACCCACCCATGAGAAATCCTAGAGCCCAGTTCCAAAATACTCGGGGAAATGGTTAATCCCAAATAGTCTCATGGCAACCCTACTACAAACAATAGTTCCCAATCATGCTAGGGAATTGGCTCCTATACAAAATAATTATATAGAGGAACCCCCACATGGTACTACCCACCTCTTGAAAACTCCCTCAATTAATTCAACCTAGGAGAAGCATCACTACTATTGGCCACTTCAACACAAGAAATGATACCATCCAGTTCATATCCCAAAGCTAAAATCTAGATGCTAGAATACAATTCCCAGACCACCATCATAAAACCTAGTCATGTTTCTCAAGATCAAATCTTAGTGATATGGGATGAGGAAGAGATATATGCAGTATCTAACCAAATGAGACAATCTAATGGGAAAAATACCTCAAGTCCAATTAGATTATCTAATGAGGTCCAAGAAGTGGGTAATGGAGGAAAAGGATGCAAGCAACCCACCAACCCTTGGTAGTCAACATAAGTCAACTTGGTCAAAACAATAACCTTTGACTACAACACCGCAATGGTCAATGACTTTTGTACCCCTTGCCATCCCTTAACCAAATGGCCTAAGGGCCCCAAGTAGTCTGAATAGAGTAGTCAAAAATGGATCAAACCTAATGATAATTTTTTTGCCAAAAACCTTGATATTTATTAAATAGAATACCCCAACAATCCTAAGGCAACAATTAGTACCATTGGAATCAACCAAAGAAATGTAGCCAATCCCAAAGAAACCATGCTTCATTCCTCAAAAAATGGTATCTATGGAATATTTTAGCATAGTGGATCACTTGAAGAAATATACTATACCAGTCCTAATCTAGAAAATATTAACTATCCCAGGGTAGAAAGAATATTTGTAAAAGTCCCTAAAAGAAGAGGAGAAAAAAAGAAAGCAACCACAACCTATGACTATGTTGCAAATCTTATCCCCAAGATCTAATAGACCTAAATATTCCTCGTTTAATCTAACTTTGGTTTATAAAGATAATTTAATCCATAACTATATTATAGACTTCGAGACTAGTACATCCATTATGCCAAAAGAGATAGCAGATACACAAGAAGTGAGATAGCAAACAAAAAATAAAAAAGTAGTGCAATATACTAGCAACCTGGTTCAAATATTAGGGATTGTAAAAAAACTTTTGCTTTCTCCTTATGCATGTCTAGATAAAATAGTATTGCAAGATGTATCAATAATTGATCTTCTTATTTTTTTTGGCATTTTCCTATCTAGACACTTCATTACCAAATTGGAATGATATATATATTTGGACTAGTCATTAATGGTGTTAAGGATAGTATACAAAATCATGATCAAAATTCTAAGTGAGTTGGTGCATCCTCATCATATAGAGACATTATCACCCTTCCAAATGGAGCAATGATCATATACTGGTAGCTGAAGAAGAATGGCCAAACCCCTTCAAAATAAATGAAGAATCAAGACCAATTAGACATGAGGCACCAATAATTTAGGATTATGATCCCTCGAATGAATATAGAAAAATAGGCATGGGTAGGATCAACTCGAAATGAGATCCAAATCATGGGTCATGTATATATAAGAGATATATGTAACATTTTTTGCTTTATTTTCTTTTATTTTGGAGGATATTTTTCAAAAAAGGATAAGTACATAAAACCCATAAACTAGGCTATTCTTGAGACCAATGCCAAACTTAATGATCAAAACAAGTGAAGTGGCAGTCCTGCATCAACTAAAATATATATATAATATTACAAGCAAGCCAAAGTTCTCACCATGTCATTCTAGGCACAAAGAAAGAGGCTCACTCAAATGAAAACATAGGATAAGTGAAAAAAGGAATTAATCCAAGTAATTTGAATTAAAGGAGAATGAGCCTCACCCCAAAATAAAGGTTATAAAAGAAGACCAATGTCCTCTAGAACGCAATTCCTTTGCAACTTCATGTTTAATGAATAAAGGTATTTTAGCTTCTAATTTTATTTCCTTTTGTGAGTAGAAGGACCCTTGAGATATACCAAAATTGTAGAGATAAATCACTACAAATTTGATAGATTATGCCCCAAAATAAGATGATGAGCCTAAACCTGAAATCAGGGGAGCACAATCCATGCTAGCCTAAAAAGATTCCATGTCAAATTTTACTAAATACATATATCCAAAGGGTAGATATAGGAGAGTAAATTCTCCTTCTATGTGATAAAGTTGACAAATTGATAAGAAGATAGCCAACAACTAGTAGTCTATAATATTTTTGGTGATATCAGAGAAAAACCTCACTCCTAAGGGAAGCTAATGACCATTTTGGTGATATCTAAAAAGACTCAATTATAGAAGGATCAACCCAAATATTGGCCATAACTGAATCAATAGAGCTCATCATCATTTGCATTTATTTGGGTAAGTGACCTTTGACAACTCATGCATCATCTCACCACCAAACACACAAGGATATTCTTAATGGTGGGAGATCACAAGGGGAAACTAGCAAGTGGGAGAAGAAGAAGGATATTTATAATCACTGTATAAGAATGGAAGTTTAAAGACATATAATTCCCTAATTCAAAAGAAAGGTTGCTAGGGTAAAATCTTCTTTACAACAATAAAATAACTAGTTGAGTCACCAATAGAGTAAGTAGACATAGAAGCATCCTAGGACAAAGGTTGACATGAATAAAGAGAAAAGGGGAGCATAAAATAAAACAAAGGAAAAAATGAAAAAGCTATGAAGGAATCAAGAGTTTTGATAAAATCCAATGAAGAAACAAGGTCCAATGAAAAGGCTCGACAACTTGTCAAAAAAATTTAAATTCTTGAAGAAAGGAACCAAGAAAAAGTCTCTATTAAGAAGATCTCGATTGTGTATATAAAGGATGCTAAAAAAGTTTTAAAATATCAAACAACTCCAAAGGCATATGAGGGCACCAAGACCAAGGAGGAGGTAGGTGAGTGTACAGTTCCCCAAGAAGTAGAAATATAGTATACCTTTACTAAGAAAATATGACTATCTACCAATATACTTTGGCTCTATGAATCAAATGAAGGTAGGTAAACCATTAAATATGAAGGAAGAGGACCTACAACCATGGCATATATAGATTGAAAATAATGATAATTGAGGGCTACTCCATTAAATATCTAGATTCTCAATAGATGGGTAGACAAGAAGTCAATTCATCCTAAAAATTTTGGAGGGAAAATTTTCCTCTTGTAATCTATAAATAGTAGTAGTGTTAGCTTTGTAAAGGATTGACAAGTTTGTAAATCTGTGTATTTGTAGGCTTTCATTTCATTTCTCTTTATAAAAATAGTTGTGGTTCCTGAGCAGCTCGTGGAAAATTTCAAATTCCTAATTCTGGCACAATATTTGTAAAATTTTACCTGCATTATATATATATCGGAGTCTATGTCTATTTTTTAACCTTTTCTTGTAGACCTATTATTGTGCATGTGTATGTGTTTGTGATCTTTTGTATGAATATCATATTTGCTAAGTGTATGTGTGTGGGAGGGGCCTACATATATTTTTAGGCTAAGTCACTTACTAGCTTGGCTCTCCTATGGGACCTTCCTACTCATATATACATATAACTGGTATATTTGTATTGCACTTCACTATGTCGAGGAGAGGAAGTGTTCACCACTTACACATACCATGCAAACCTATTTTGAAATATCTTAGAAAATATCTTGACTATATTATTTTCTTGCATCCCTTTCCCTTTATAGAGCAATTAGTACCTTGAAGATCACATATTAACAAGGATTCAGTCTTTTAAAAACTCTCAAAGGCCCTTGATTGAGCCAAACCCTATGCTCTTGACTACAACTTGTTGTGTCACTCTGATGTGAGGCACGATTGTCCCAAGTAGGGATAATCATAGGTGATAATAGATCCTATACTCATATCCTCTTCTTTATTGAAAGTAGTGGGTGAGGCATTAATATCAACCCAATGGCTGATTGGGAGAGGAGTAAGACAAATGGATAAAGGGCCAAACCTAGTGATCAACCTCTTGATGCCATACCATGACTATATTCCTTGGGATAAAACTTTATATCCAAATGGATATTAAGAGGTAGGACAAAGTTTTAAGGCCCAATGAATAGCGATCAAGGCAAATACCATCCCTAAAAATTAGCACAATATGAACACAAAGAAGATCCATCCACTAAAGATCTAGTGAAGGAAGGTAGGAGGGCCCAACTCCAAGTCAAACCACACCCAACTCATAAAACAAAACAATGCATGATGGAAGTCTAGGAAGTTGATCTTGTTAAGGCCTTCAAAAACATTAGAATAGGATAAATGCTCGATATAAGGAATGATCCACTAGCCCTTTGGCAGGGTTATGCATAACGACAAATATTCGCCATTCGGGTGAATATTAGCATTTTTGAAAATTCAAATTTGCGAATTTGGGGGACCCGACATCGACCATTTAGCCAAAAAATTGGGACAAAAAATTTTTAGGTGTCGGTTCATCGTGCGTTGATAATAGTATCACGGATATTTTTAAAAATTCGCCAACAATCCCGCCTAAATAGAGGACCCTTTTCGCCATAAAATTTTAAAATTTCTAAATTATCCCGCCCAACTCGCCAAGTATACCACTATATATAATTAACACCCCAGGGATACTTTTTCATTTTTGGACCTTGTTCTACACTCGATGGATATACCGACCCAGTTCTGCACAAGACCGGACCCATTTTAGCACCAGACAAGATCGAACCCATTTCTACACTAGACCAAACCCTTTACAGCGCAAGATAGGACCGAACCCTATTCTACAACAGATCTGACTAATTTCAGCACCAGATAAGATCGGACCCATTTTTGCACTAGACCAAACCCTATTCTACACCAGGCCAGACCCTATTCTACACTAGGTCGAACCCTATTCTACACCAGATAAGACCAAACCCATTTTTGCATAGGATCGAACCCATTTTGCACTAACAAACTTTTCTACACTAGGTCGTACCCTATTCTGCACCAAGCTAGACCCTATTCTACACCATAAACCACCCATTTTCAAACCACCTTTTTACACATTGGACCCTATTCCACACTAGATAACCTTTTCCACACCACCTATTCCACAACCAACCTTTCCCAAACTTACTTTTGCACCAAGTTATTTTTACCTCTTTTTCACCAGGCCAATTTTCAACCCTATTCTACTTTTAAACTAACTATCAAACTCTATTCTACACTAGAATAGACTACTAGACCATGTTCTACACTAGGTTCTCTATCACTACTCTGTTTGCCATGTTTTTCTCTATTTTACCATGTTCTGCATGTTGTCCCCTATTTTCTCTCTTTTATTAAAACTCTTTGATTCTCTATTTCTATTCAAATCTACTTTTCTATTATAATATTATGAATAGGTGAACGCTTTGGTTCTTTAAAGACATTGTGATGCTTTGTTTCTTCGAAGACATTGTGATTCTCTATTTCTAGTCCATTTTGTACTATAATATGATATTTTTTACATGTATCTTTAATTATTTTTCAATCATGTTCTGCACTATACCAATATTCGAGCCATGTTCTGCATCCGGATGGTCATTGCTTTGTTCCCATGTTTTTCTCTATTTTACCCTATTCTACATGTTTTCCCCTATTTTCTCTCTTTTTGTTAAAACTCTTTGATTCTCTATTTCTATTCAGATCTATTTTTTATTATAATATTATACATAGGTAAATGCTTTGGTTCTCTAAAGACATAGTGATGCTCTATTTCTCCGAAGACATTGTGATTCTCTGTTTCTAGTCCATTTTGTACTATAATCTGATATTTTTTGACATACGTATCTCTAATTATTTTTTGCATAGACAAGTTTTTTCTTAAATTGATTTCAATTTGTATGTTAATTACTTTTGTGCTCTTATTAGTTACAAGTGCTATCACCAGAAAATGGACTAGTGGCATAAACTGATAAAATCACAATAAAGCATGGTAGGAAACAAGTATGTATTTTCTACCAACCAACCATCTGTTTATTCTATTTACAATATTATCTTGAGGCCTAACAAGTATGACCTCTTCAACATTTTATTACTTTTCTAAATTGAAAAACATTTTCTTTACAAGTAAAATGTCACCTACTAGCGATGGAAAGAAGGGGGCCAAATCTTCTACTGAAAAGAGTATCCTCAAATATTTTAGCCAAATGTCGAAATGCAAGGAGCCAACGACATCCATGCAAATTCAAGGTACAAATAATTTTTGACTTCTAAACAGTTAGTTGTATATTCTATAATTAATTTAAATACTACTTTCTTCCTCAAACAATTACTTCTTAATATGTGCTTGACGATATGAATATTTTTTCTATTTTTAAGTTTCTTTTGTAACTTTTTTTAATCCAAGAATGATAAAAAATATTATGGTATGCTACTATGCAGAATACCCTATCGACCCTGATATGCCTCGACTTGAAGATATTCCCCAGCAAGAGATGCCTTCTAATGAAAATCCTCTTGACAATGACATCCAACAAACACTTGAAGAAAACCCTCAAAATGACATATCAATTGAAAATGAAAGTGATAAATCAAATACATTACAAACTTCTTTTGAATCTTCAAGCAAAAATTCTAAAAAGAGAAAAGCATCTAACTGGATTATTGGAAGGGGATTTAAGAAAGAATGGGCAGAAAAATTTCCCTAGATTGAGCCTGTCCTGATTGAGGATAACCAAATCGATCAAAAAGAATGTAGATGCAAAATTTGTAGTTGGAGACTTGGTAAGGATCACAGGCTGCAAAATAAGATAGATACAATAGAAAAACATGTTGGCAAAGCTTATGTAAAAGTTACAAGAAGTAATGGTGAAGTTAGTAAAGAAGTTAGGTGGAAGGATGCATCAGAATGTATGCATGTTAGATATGCAATAGAATATGACAATCACTTAAAGCAACAACAATCTCTTGTTGAGAAAGGTGGAACGATTGTAGCCCAATTTCATAAAATTCACAAGACCACCTTAGCTTCAAAAAGTTTGCAGTTTGTCATTGTATATAGTATTCTCAAGAAAGGTAGACCCATGTCCGATTTTATTGATTATAAGCACCTATTACAACTAGCTAATGTGCAAAACCTTCCTAATTCCCATTGGTCAGATCGAAGTGGTTGGGAAATGGTAAAATATCTATCATTAGTTGAGAAGGAAGACCTGAGGGAGCAAGTAAAACTTGCCAGATTCATTTCACTTTCTATTGATGAGGTGATGGTTGTGGACAACACATCCTGGATTTGCATGCATGTGTACACATTTCAAAATCATGTAAGGAGGCCTAGTTTGCTAGGATTACATAAGATGGTGGAAAGTTCAAATGCAGAAAATATCTATAATGTTGTTGTGACTAGTTTAAAGGATATTGCGGGAATGAATGATATAGACATAGCAACAAAGTTAATTTGCGTTGGAGTTGATGGTGTTGCTATTATGCAAGGGCACAGGACTGGTCTTTGTGTTCGACTCCAAACCATAGTTGCCCCATATATGATTCCCATTCATTGTATGGCTCATAGAGTGAATCTTGCATATAAAATCATGAGCACCTTTGCAAATGTTGGTAGAGTGGAAGACCTCATTCATGAAATACATTCTTATTTCTCATGCAGCCCAAAAAGGTTTGCAGAGTTTCAATAGTTTGCACTAGGAGTTACAGAAGGAAAAAAATTGTTAAAAGATGTGGATACAAGATGGATTTCATTGTATCAACCTGCTCATAGAGTTTTTATAGAATATCAATCATTAATGGGGTTTATGCATGTAAATCGTAGGATAGTTGATAAGGCAAAATATTTGTTGTTCCATTTGACTGACTTGGAAACCCTTTTGACCTTATGTGGTATTCTTCCAATGTTACAAGAAATGAATAGATTAATTAAACTTGCACAAGAGAGATCCATCTATATCGTTGATTTCATGAGGATGAGAAAACAAATATGTGTGCTTATTGATACGTTATATGTGTCTAAAGCAGATTTTATAGATCCCTTGTTTGATAGTTGGAATACATTGACAAACGTGAACAATCCAAAAAGCTTTTTGAAGTTTGACATCAATGATCATCTTTGTATTAATGTTCATGGAAAGTTGATAGCACTTTATTGTTTTGAAAGGCAATCAAGTATAGTTGTGGATGATTTTGAAGAAGTTCTTATAACACACAATAGATTTCATGTTATTTTACACAAAACTAAGACAAATTTGTCAAAAATAGCAAAATATTTGACAAGTGAGATAAGAGAACGATTTCAGAGAGATGAGTTGCTTGAGGCCATGGGTGTGGTTAACCCCATGTTTTGGGGTCCTTGTACTGAATACAATTCTACAAATGAGTTGTTTATTAAATATATGGGCATCCTCATTAACCATTTTAGTAAGAGTGTGGAAGTCAATGGTGTTGAAATCAAAGGTATACTCAACAAAGATCTTTTGAAACAATAGTCATCACATTTTGGAAGAACAATGGTTGGGCAAACATCACTTATGACTAGCATCCATGAGATTGGTTCCACTGCACATTTGTGGCAAAAATTGTATCCAAGTACTATCTTACAAGATACGATAAGTGAATACTTTTGTTTATATGAATTATGTGAAACAATGATTTTGGGGTCTATGGAAGATGAGAGAGTTTTCAGTGCACTATATTTTGTTAAATCTAAGCTCCACAATAGGCTCGACAAAAATTTAGAAAATTGTTTAAGAATTTATGTGTCATCGTATCAGTTGGACAAATTTTTGTATGATAGAGCATTGGCATACTAGAGTTCCCTTGTAGGCAGAAGGGGTACCATGAATACGATCGATAAGGATGATGATGATGCTTTCAGTGATCAGATGGTGGAGACATAGATATTCGCTATGCTTAATAATGATTCTGGACAAGCTGATATGTTTTAGCTACCTGAATTCTAATTATTCCATGATTTCATGGACATTGATAAACATGAATTCATTTGATAGCAGATTTCACAATATTGTTTCAGATTTATAAGATTTCAAAAAAATTGTTTATTCATAAATTGTATGTTTTATATCACATTGTTGTTTTATAAATTGCATGTTTTATATCACATTGTGGTTTTAAAAATTGTATGTTTTATGTCATAGTGTCTCAACTACCTTCATTGATAAATATTTATGTTTCATGTTTTAAATCATAGTATTGGTATATTATTGTTGATGTATGTATGTTAAACAACAATAAGTTTAGGATCTATTTCAGTTCATGAGATATTAAAATATGCTTGGTTTGCATGAAGATCTATGATCTTATCTATGATGCTTAAGATCATTGTTTTGGTTTATTTTAGTTTAGGATCTATTATAGTTCATTTTAGTTTAGGATCTATTACAGTTCATGAGATCTTAAAGATGCTTGGTTTGCATAAAGATCTATGATGTTATCTATGATGCTTTTGTTGTTTGAGATGAACATAGTAAACAATATTGGCCAGAAATAAACTAAAATAGCAACACAAATTTATAAATGCAAACAACCTTTGAATGATGGAAGACACAAAATGAGAAAATATCTTTTTCATTAATTCGAATAGAAATATATTACATCGTACAAAATTGTTGACTACAGTCAACTTGAAAGCATTTTACATTGTTAAACATTTGATTGGGGGTTTGTTGCTTCAATATCGATTGGAGTTGCCTTTTCTTTTCCTTTATCTGCTTTCGTGACACCCTCTTATGGCAGTGCTCCAACTCTGACTAGGTTTTCACGTACTTTCACAATACTCCCCACCAATGTTGCTTCTTCTTTGTTTGGATCTTCGAGTATTGTTGGAAGTGTTTCTTTTGCTTTCTATTGCTCTAGTACGTGGTCCGGATCTTCATTGAGCTTATCCCTGATATATTTTCTTAAACGATTATTCTCCACTATTTTTTATTGCATTTTCTTTTTCATTTCCATTGCATTATGCAAAAATGTCTTCGCCCTATTAATATTGACGTCCATGCTCTTAACTTGTCTTTTTAAGTTATCAAAATTTGACTGCAAAAAGAAATTGAAAACATAATTCAAAAGAGTTATATGAAAATTATTACATGTTTTAAAGAAATATAAAAATTTAACTGCAATAGAAAATTGAAACATAAAAAACTTTTCTTACCTCAACCAAGTCCCTAGAAGCCTCAACAACTACAACTTTGTCCTTATCGAAAGTCCAATGGTTATAAAAATCTTGGGCTTCAACATTAATGTTCTCTAATCTACCGATCACAACATTTAAAACATCATCATCATAAACAAAATCAGACTTCACTGATCCTGATGTGGCCTGTTGTAGCAGGCCACCAAGCTTTTCTGGTTCATACTGAACCAAAGAATAAATAGAATCTCTTTTTGTATAATTCTTATATCGGGCATTAATTTCCCTTATAAGGACTTTGGCCCGATATTCCCAATCCTTCATCTCTTGCAAATCTCTAAGCACAACCTGTTTAATGGTTGCTTCAGTATTCTCAATCATTAAAATATTTTCATCAAAATTTACAATATCATCCTCAGTTTGAGGACCCTGAGGATGAGGGTTATTTCCTTGAGATGATGGTAATGATGTCTACTCAGCTGTAGGGGCTTCTCTTTGTTCTACTTCACCCTATGGATCATGAAGCACATTTATTGTCTTGAAGCCTAAAATGTTGCCCTACAAAAGAAAATCATCATCGAGTTGGATATTATCCAATCCCACGGTTGAAACTTCTAGTGCCTATGAATTTGTGTTAAATGTAAAATATGACCAACCATACCCAGAACTTGGTGTTGGCCCCTATGATCTATGTGAGAACCCATACCTAGAACTTATTGTTGGCCCCTGTGATCTTTGTGAAAACAATTGTTTTCCAATGCGCATATGGCCTCGCATTTGCATAGGTTGTGCCTATCGTTGATGTGGTGGAAGTGGTGGTTGTGGTGCAAGTGGTGGCTATGATGGAGGTAGTGGTGGCATATGGCCTCTCATTTTTATAGGTTGTACTTGTCGTTGAACTTGAGAATCGACTGAAAATAGTCAAAAACATTTTGTTACAATTTTTCAAAAAATAAAATAGAAAAAAATCTTAATTTAAATTAAATACACAGATTTACCTGAAGATGATGAAATTTGTTGAATTTGGGTGCCAATGGGTGAGGGGTTGACCGCACTAGATTCAGCCTACACATTTTGTGCATACCTAGGTGTACGAGAACCCCTAGGAGGAGTGACTTGCCTAGAACATTTATACGACCTCTACAATGGTGTCGCTTCTGATCTAATGTCTTCAGAATCACCAATTTGTTCTGGCCTGTAACCCCTATTGGCAGCATCCTATTTATTCTTTGTAATGGCTGCCCTACCCTGCATTTAGATGAAAAGAAAATTAAAAAAAAATGTGATAAAATATAAAATAGTATTTCATGGTCAAAGATGGACTTATCACCTTCAATTCCTCTATTGTCATTGCAATAGCTTGTAGTGTTGCATGCACTACAGTTGGTACAGGAGTAGTTTGTAAATTATGAAAACACTCATAATAGAGTGCTAAAATATAATTAATGGTACCCACAATGGGTTGTGTCTTGTTGGTTTGCATTTGAATGCAATGCAACTCAACCCTGATTCGGTCCAAAATATACGTGCACCAATCGAACCTCTGATGCTTCTCACAATGAACAACATAGGCCAGTGCCCAAAATAGAATTTTTGATCTTTCAAGCAGAATCAATCTTGCCTGGAAGAACTCGATAATGGCCTTCAGAGTTGCATGGTTAACATCATTGATTGTTAACCCTCTTTTTGACTTGGCGATGAAAGCTGCAAAAACAAAATTAGATGATAATTTACAAATTTGAAACTTTGAACATTAATAGAATATAAATAACAAGAATTATACCTACCAAATATTTTGATCCTAGACCGTACGTTATTTTGAGGTATCCTTTGTCATCTGGAGTCAGTTGCAACCTCATTGACACTTGAGGACAATCATTGAAAGGAAGATTTATCAATATATTAATATCTGCAGGTGTGATGGTGAAAACTAGATTTCTATTTTATACTTTCATTTTGACTATAGCCTTGTCATGGTCATAACCGGCTATGATATGTTGCTTTATCAGTTTTGAATTGTGGCATTGAAACCAAGGTTGTCAAACCTACATCATCTAGCCATAAAAATTCTATACCTAGGGTTGTTAGTAAATCTAAAATTAAACTGCAAGAAAGGTTCTTGAACTTTGGTGTAGGGGTGGAAGAGGTGGCCATTGCAAGAAGTTGGAAGTAGAAGAAATTGGATTGGGAACCGAAAGGTTGCTTGTAATGGTTAGCTCTGGTTGGGTGTAGTCATAGAAATGAAATAGAAAAATGATTGTTGATGCCCTTTTATAGAGAGAAGAGATGGGGTTGACACGTGGTAGCATTGTATTGGACATGTAGTGTGGTTGATCGAATGTGTGACATATGGTAGCCGATCAAAGGGGGAACATTTTCAAAGTCGGACCTTTATCTGCATCTGAACCATATTCTGCATGAGGCCCCGACATCGGACCTTATTCTGCATCAGGCCCGAGATCGGACCAAATTCTGCATCAGGCCCGATACCGGACCACATTCTACATCAGGCAAGATACCAGACCTTATTTTGCATGAGGTCCGATACCAGACCATATTTTGCATCCGATCCAATACCGTTCCACAATCTGCATCCGGTCCTATACCAGACCATTTTTTGCACCCGATCCGATGCCGAACCAAATTTTGCATCAGGCCCGATATCAAATCGTATTATGCATTTGGTCCGATACCATACCATATTCTGCATTAGGCCTGATACCGGACCACACACTGCATCAGGCCAGACCATATTCTGCATTCGAGTCCATACTGGACCACCCACTACATCAGGCCGAACCATATTCTACATCCAGGCCCATATCGGACCACTTTTTACATCTAGGTCCATACCGGATCACATTTTGCATCTATACAAATATCGGACTATATTCTACATCCAGATCAATACTGGACCATATTTTGCATTCGAACCAATATCGGATCACATTCTACATCCGATCCAAGATCGGATCATATTATGCATTCGATTCGAGATCGGATCATATTTTGCATTTGGTCCGAGATCGGATCATGATTTGTAACTTGTTCATCATCGTCGAAACTCGTTTTCCACCTGGTCCAGTCAAAACTTTGAAATTCACCATTTTTTTCAATTTTTTTGAAAAATTAAGGTAATTCGCCATGTCCTCCTACATGAAGTTGGCTAGGATTCGCCAGGGTTTCGCAATAGATTCACCATTTTTTTACAAGTACATTTTGGGTCCGACCCCTTATGCATAACCCTACCCCTTGGGCCTTTGTGTATATATATATATAGCAAGGTGACCTAATTATTGCATGACATGAGTGAGTTTATATTCATAGTAGAAAGATTGACATCACACTTGATTAAAGGACATGGTTATTGAGATCAAGGTATGTACACCAGCCCTCTTGAGATTGATAGAAAATAATTTTTTTATCAATTAAAGGATAACTACATATTTAGACAAGAGGAAGCATGAAAAATGATGGCATCCCCCATTGCCTAGGCATGAGGGAATGAGTCATTGCATATCCATATATCATCAACATATCATTGAAACGTGAGTGAAACTCAAGAGTTATCCAAGGGACACGGCCTATAAATTAAGGTACATCCCATTCCAATTCCCCATGAAGTCTCAAGCAAAGTTGTCTTCAACACCATCCTTCTCTAAACATGCATCATTGTTGTAGAAACCTCTAGATTTTTCCTATTTAGACTCCTTTTTTTCTAGGTTCCTTGAATTTTACTAGTGGGAGTTTCCTTATGAGTTGCCAAAGCTGTAATGAACTGTCACTACATTGGGAAAATCCTGCCTCCAAATGCAATTTTTATTAGAGCACCTACCTGAAACTAAAATGAAGGGGCCCAAGGTCCCTACTACCTATGAATTAGTTGAAGCATGAAGACCATCCAAGGTGTAACCAAGGAGAAATCACCACTGCCAACTAGTATTGAACCTAAAGCTTCCCTCACCATGTAACCAAGCGAATCTACCAAATTAAAGCCAAAATAGGGACTCAAAGCCTTTCTAGTGGAAGCTAAAGTATATTTTTTTAATATTAAAGACTCCTTAGTCTTTTATGATGACTAAAATGGATTAATTATTAACAATATCTTGCTCAAACAAACACACATAACCCTTCCCTTTCATTGGATATCAAAGGCCATGGATCTAATTCCTTTTCTTTATTGAGAGTTTCCCCAATCCCCAATGCATTTCCAAAAGGAAACCACTAGTGAATGTTGGGGACTAAGTTTCATTCCTCGTCTAAGGAGAAGGAGGACCCAAGGTGGCAAAGTATAGAGGTAGCAAGGCAAGCCCCTCTCCTCCCCTAAGAGGGGCTTGATACCCAAAGATCAAGAAAATATAAAGCAACTCAAAGAGTTTTTGGCTACAACGTCTTCCTAAAACTTCTTGGCTTACTGGATCCCAATAAACCTCCTCATGATCCATGGTGGAAGAGAAGTACTTGGGAACCAGAGAAGAGAAATTTTAAATGCAACAATCGTAATCTTTGAAGGACATGTTGAAGGACATATTCACCAAGGAAACCTATCAAGAGCATGGGAAAATCCAAGCATTAAAACACCATCAAAATGATTGGACCATCCCATAAAATCCAAATGCAAGGAAAGGGATGATGATCTGATATTATTCTTGGCATCCCACAATCGATTGTAGTTCCCTAGGTAATATTTGAAGCATTAATATGGTGATATAAATGTCATCCCAGGGGAAGATGCAAAACCTAAGGTATTGATGATGAAAGATCCCAAAGGTCTAATCATGGATATTCCTAACATGAGATATTTCAACAATATTCAATTGGCCAATAACATTTATGGCTATGAATTTCCAAGTACTCATGGTCATTCATTGTTGATGTTGACTAGCCCAAGAAATTTTGAAATGGATAATTTTGAATTCATACATGAATTTTGGGGGGAAAATCCCCTAATTTCTTCTTATAAATACCTCCTTAATTATAAATAATCTAGTTATTCTCCTAAAGGGCTTTCCTTAATTCTCTCTTATGTTTTGGCCTAGCTCAAGCCTTATGTTATCGGTCGATTAGTTTTTGAACCTCTTTCCTTGGCATGTATGCAATCTAGAGTTCACATTAATAAGAAGTTGTGACTATTATGAAATCCCTATCCTAGTTCTTGTGTGAGTATTTTGTATTACGTGTATTTGAGAAGACCATGTTCCTTGTACATTGTTTACCCCTATGCATGTGTTCACTCAACCTGACATGATGAAAAGAGACTCTAGATATTTGGTGCATCACCACCCATAGCTAGGCTAGATAGGTTATATAGATTTCCTTTCCTCCACTTTTATTTCAAGTTATTTACTAATTTACTCTTTTCTCCTTTCTCCAGCAATGACACCCAATAAAATATGCTAGCATAGGATGGAATACGAACACCAAAATATCACACCTAGTCAAGGAGTTGACCTTGGTAAAAAATCATAGAGGTCATCTGAAGGAGCCACATCCCACTCTCCCTAAACTTCTTAGGACTGGCACCCCAAGTGAGGTGTAGGGCATTGGATGAACCCGCTTGGAAGTGAGAACACCAAAATTATAGGGGTTACGATGCCTAGGGCACAAGGGTCATATCAGACCCCCAACACCAACTTAAATAAATTACCAAAGCTAATATCTAGCCCTTGATATTGAAGCCATTGACATGTCTAGGCATGTCCCTAAATTATTTTATGATGGAATAAATAAATCTCAATTTGTTTTTAACAAGTTCACTATATATTATAGGGGATAGTTATATAATAAAAAATCATTGTTAAAATTAATGATTAGGGATTTGGTAGGAAATGCTCTTTATTAGTTTGCATTTTTTCCAAACACTTTATCGACTCTCTAGATACCTTTGTTAAAAATTTAAAACAAGAATTTGATGATGATGTGATTGTTATAAAATTAAGGGATGTGTTTGTAAATTTTAAAGAAGTGAAAATGAACATGTAACTAAATTCTATAAGAAATACGAAAGACTTAAATGCAATGTTAATATGATCTTAACTAAATAAAAAATTGCTAGAATGTTTGTAAATAAGTTAAGGCAACCTTTTCAAGCTAAAGTCCAAGAAAATGATCTTTATGGTTTGCCCTCCTTAGAAAAAGGTCATAAAATTTGGTAAATTTTTTAAACATTGAAAAACAAAGATGGCAAAAAACCCTTGAAATCCAAACACTCTAATAAGAATGCTATAGGGGATGGGAATTGTATTCTAATTGTTCAAACTACTTCTAATGAAATAGAGATAGTTAGAACCCCTATATACATATTAACCAAAGTAAAAGGTGTCCAAAAATATGATAATACTATGCCATAATGAATACCTAAAGATATTATCAATATTTTTCAATCCCCTAGAATTAAAAATTACCATTATAATAAAATGTTTGAAGCATCTGAGTGGAATTCCCCCAATAAATTTTATTTCTAGTATGGGACCTATGGACATGAACCTAATACTTTCTCAGAGTTATGGAAGTTCTATTATAGGAAAGGCTTGGTACTAATTTAACATTGATAAAATTAGTATTGATAGGATTAACCTTTTATATTAAAAAATTAAGGATTTCTAGAAGAAATACAATCATCCTCAAGCTCCATTTCCCAACCATAAACAACAAGTTCCTAATCATTGTGAATAATAGAAATTGAACTATAATCAAGTTCAAGGGTTAAACCAAGTCAATTATCAAACTTATTAAAATAAAGGGTACAAACTTGTTCAAGGAAACCAAGGGTATAACCCAGGAGGAGGTCAATGTAACCATAATTAAAATTGTACTCATCCTTTAAACCAAAATGTTGGTCCCAAAAATTCACAAAATGCTCCTCAAGTCAATCAAGCATTTTTCAAATCTAGTCCAAATGGAGAGTATATTTGTAGTCATCCAAATGTAACTCATTATATCAATATTTTGGAGGTGTAAAGAGAAACCATTGGATGTCTAGAATAGCAAATTTCTACTATCACTAGAATTTTATCCCAATATAGAAATAAATAACCTTCTAAGGATGAAAAAAAAAGGAAAAGGTCAAAGAACCTATCCAAGCAATGGTTAATCCATCCATATAATGATAAGATCCCAAACCCTCCTCTAGTCATCGAATAACTAGCTAGAAAATATAAATTGCCTATTAAAGTAGAAAACATTCCCTATAAGACTTCAGTCAACTCGATAGACAACTATTCCTAAAAATGCTAAAAAATAATACCCATCACTTCTCAACTCCTAAAGTAAAAAACATTAGGATCCTAGACAACCTAAAGAGTTATTGCTTAAATTAGTCATGAGCAAAATAAAAGCATAGGGTAATGTAGAGGAGTTGCATACAACACCTGATAATATCCCATACTTGGAACTACTTAGAACATCTTCCTATCAATGCCACTAATTAAGAAAATTACTAGATGAGATGGAGATGCCTAGACCTAGGGTTGCTAATATCATGCCATAATTCTAAGGTCTTGTCAAGTCCAATACATTCATTCAATCACATGACAAAATTTATTGTATTGATACACACATTAGCCCTAATTTGATTGTCATTTTTATTTTAAAAACATGATTACTATTTATTATATAAAAAGGGTTGATGACTCATCATTATTGATTACAATTATATATAATACTATGGTTGTTCATAGGGATTTGGTTGATGGAGGGAGTGTTACATGTGTTATGTCATTGTCCTTGATAGACTATCTAAATATCCCTAGAGAAAATGTCTTGTCCACTAGAAACCATTGCTATGATTATAATGGATATTTAAAAGACCTTATAGATTTCACATGGAAACCTATTTTTATTGGGCCTAAATAAGATAGAGTGAATTTCATGGTCTTTGATTAAAATACTAACTACAATATACTATTGAGTAGATGTTGTACTTGTTGGAATTGTGTTGAATATTTTCCATGTTATTCAAGTGGGGTTAACTTTGAGAGGACTAGACACTCTACCCCTATACTCACTGGGGTTCAGGTTTGGGCTGGGCCTCGAGTGGGGATACGATGGTGATAACACCTGAGGAATTATTTTTGGGGTTTTAAGCTATTTTTTAGACCCATATGGGTGCTTTTGGTTTAATGTATAGTTTGCCCATGGATTTGTGTCCATGGTATTGTAATTCCTCTTCTTGTGTTGTTGGTATATAAAACAACACTTGAATGAGGGTATTTTAAGTGTGAAATATGCAAGCAATGTAATCACAAGTGAAAGCAAGCAAAATATGGATAAGAATATTATTGTATTGGAGACGGTCAAGTTTATACAATAAGGAAATATTTTTGTTGGGTTTTTTTCCGAAAGGATTTCCTAGGATAAATTCTTGTGTAATGTGTTTCTTCTCTATTTTTCTTTGATTCTACACTTACTAGATTTTCTAGATTTCATTTATTAGGGTATTATTTCTCTTTATTTGGTATTAGAGTTAGGTTTTAGCTTTGTTCAAGGAGTAAGGGTTTCAACCCTAGGATAAATTAATTCTTGAGTGGGAGAAGTGCGTGAAAGAATCTAGGCAAAGGAAAAATGACAAGAAGCGCACAGGTAGAGATCAACAAATTTAATGGATAGAACTTGAGTTATGGAAACTCAAGATAGATGATCTATTGGTGGATAAAGATCGTTGGGTTGTGGTCTTGAGAGAAAAACCAATAAGAATAATAGATGAGGAGTGGCTAAATATTGATAGGAAGGTAAGGAGCTCTATTAGATTGTGCTTATCTAATTTAGTATTATTGAATGTATCAACGTAAACCATGACAAAGTTATTATGGGAAATTTTTGGGAGCGTTGTATCAAACAAAGTCGCTAGTAAATAAACTCTTTCTCTAAAGGAAGTTGTATTCACTTTGGATGAATGATGGTGACTCTATAGCTAAACATATGAATGCTTTTAACACAATGGTAAGTCAATTAAACTCTGTAGATGTAAAAATATATGAAGAGGAAAAGTGTATTACTTTACTTTATTCATTACCTGATTCCTAGGATAACCTAGTTATGGCTATCACCAATACTACCTCTATATTGAAAGTAGAGGATATAGTAGGAACATTGTTTTCTGAGGCAATGAGATGAAAATATTCTAAGGATTATCATTAGAAGGATGTCTTGGTTTTGAAAGGTCATTTTCAAGAAATAAGCAAAACAAAAATAGGAGAAAGGAAATCGAAATCTAGGGGAAAATCTCTTGTTCTAGACAAAAGGAAATATTGGAAGTGTGGTAAAACAAGGCATTATAAAAGAGACTGCAAAGGGGGAGATTGTTGGACATTTTGAGTCCCTAAGCTGAAATGTTGTCATTGATGTCAATAGAGCAATAAATTTCAAAAGGATCTATGAAGGGTTTTTGTGAAAACCAAGGTAGGGAAAATAAAATATTTTATTTAAAACCATGGACAGCAGATTTTATCTGGATTTTTCTTAAAACCCACATTGGGCTTTCGTTTCATCGAAAAAGGGATGATGGAGTTATTTGAGTTTTAATGTTTGGTTTAAATTTTAATTATTTAAAATTTAAATTCAAATTTAAATGGAAAGTTTCCCGTCGATGTCATCATGCAAATACAATTTTAATATTTCCATCGACATCTTCAAAGTGTTATTAAACACTATATAAAGGGGTGGCAATTAAACCAAATAATCATCCTTGCTCTCTTGTGCTAATTGCCTTGGAATTCAAAAGAGCTCGTGCAAATTGTTGAAAAGGAAGCAGCGAAGAAAGCGCTACGATTTGGAAATCTCAAACGTGGTATGAGGCATTGTGCATTGGCATATCAATTTTGCTAAGATTGTGGGTAGTGCAAATATTAAGTATTGAATCCCCTTGACGGTAGCGTGTGGGAAGCATTTTGGCACTTTGTCCTTTGCGACAGGTAGAGGAATATTAAAGTCCCTTTTGGCCTTTACTTTTCCAACGAGCACTTTGGCTCGGTTGGAATCTTAGCCATGGCTAAGACGCTCGTGGTGTGTGACGGACGGGGGTTTGAATCCCCTTGAGAAGAAATTTGTGATTAAGTGTGGTAAATTTTATGGACAACTTATTGGCATCAAAAAAGTATGGGCACATTCTCCTATTGATTGTTTGTGGTAGTTGATTTCTAAAATATCATTGGAGTGAAAAGGATTAATTGAATTTTCTTTTGTGAAGATGGTTGGTTGAATGCTTCAAGGTTTTTTGGTTTGTGAGTTGTAATTAAACCTTATTTTATTAGCATTTTTGTTGAAGCCCATTGATGATGAAATGAACTTGAACATGAGCTAGAAAGAACATGAGTATCATTGTTATGTGAGACTTGAGATAAAGCATTGTTAGAAACATTTTGAGTTGGTTGATACATGCTTGAACTAGGGTTTGTAAGAAATGGTTGTTCCTTGATGTGATTGGTTGAGTTGAGTTGGTTAAGCCTATTCAAGTGGATGTGTGAAATGGTTTTTCAAGTTCCATAAAACAAACTATTCTATATTCTAATTTGAGTTGAGATTGATATTGAATAATAGGACATATTGAGTCTCTAACAATTCTCTTTATGCTTCTATTGAGTTGAGATTGGGATTTGAGTATAGAACATATAAAGTCTCTAACAATTCTCTTTATGCTTCTATGAGATTGATTTGAGTTGAGATTGATATTTAAGAATATGACATATTGAGTCTCTAACAATTCTCTTTATGCTTCTATTAAGTTGATATTGGGATTTGAGTATAGAACATATAGAGTCTCTAACAATTCTCTTTATGCTTCTATGAGATTGAATTGAGATATTGATTGTAATTTGAGTATAGAACATATAGAGTATCTAACAATTCTCTTTATGATTCTATGAGATTGAACAAGTTCTATGTGAGCTTGTTAAGAATATTTGAGACAAGTCTTTGAGAAGGCTTGTGGACTGTTTTGAGTTAAGCATTTGTGAAATCTTGCTAAAAATATTTGAGCAAGTCCAAGAGAGGACTTATTGATCAAATTTGAGCAAGTCCAAGAGAGGACTTATTGAGCAGATTTGAGCAAGTCCTAGAGAGGATTTATTGAGCAGATTTAGACAGGTTTTGTGTGAACCTATTGAGCAGATTTAGATAGGTTTTTGTGTGAACCTGTTGAGCAGATTTAGACAGGTTTTTGTGTGAACCTATTGAGAATATTTGAGCAGGTTTTGAGTGAACCTATTGAGTAGAATTGTACTAGACCGATTGTACTATGTTTAGTGCAAGAGATTGAATAGAACTATGCTAGACCGACTGAACTTTGTTTAGTACAATATTGAGACAGAGCTTTGGAGGTGATAGAGTATAAAGTACAAAATCTTAGTGGATAGAGATCCAGCAGCTAGGACAATTGAAGATAGATCTGAGTGATCCACCATTCACTGCAGCATAGAGACAGAGTCTTGTAGAAGATCACTAGCCAGAGTATAAGGGGAAAGAGTTCTCCTGTGGAAGAGATCCACGAACTTGATATTAGGGTATCAACATCTCCTTTGGACTGAGGTCCATAAACATTGTAATTTGGGAAGGATTCCCAAGAGATCATTTGAGAAATATTTAGAAGAAATATTTTCTCTATGAGTGTAGCCCACATTGGGTGAACCACGTTAAATTTGTCTCTATTGTGTGTGGTGTTTTGTGAATTGCTTTGATTACCATTATCTATACACTGCATAATATTGATTTGAGAAGAAAAGTAAAAAGTGGTCTTATATTTTTCACCCCCCCTCTTAGTATAAGCTTGTGTTCTTCAATTGGTATCAGAGCGGGTTCCTTCAGAAGAGTTTGACAGATTGAAGGAAAAGCGGTCTAATAACACAATGGATCAAAAGGATCAAAATAATAAGGCCTTCAATAATATAGTACCAGTATTTGATGGAAGTGACTTCCTATATTGGTGTGTGCTAATGATATTTCACCTAAAGGCACTTGGCAATGAAGTTTGGGATGTAGTGGAATTTGGGTACAATTCAAAAATTAATCCTCCTACAGATAAGGAAGGTAGGTTTCTCATGCATACAAATTCAAGAGCTATGAATGTAATTATAAGAGGATTACATAGATAAGAATCTATAAAGGTAATGGAATACAAAATAGTAAAAAATATGTGGGAACTCTTGCAAACCATATATGAAGGAGATAAAAGTGTCAGGAAAGCAAAGATCAAAAATCTCAAAGGAGAATTTGAGAATCTAATAATGAGGGATGATGAAATCATTCATGACTATCTCAACAAGGTTGATAAACTTATACATGAGATGAAAGGTCTTGGAATGAAGGTTGATGAATCTGATGCTTGCGACAAGATCTTGAGGACCCTTCCAAAAAGGTATAGTGAAAAAGTTTCTACCATAAAAACATCAATTGATAGTGATAATCTAACAAGAAATTCTTTGCTTGGTATGCTTAAAACTTTTGAGATAAGAACAAAAGATCCTATTTCTCTAAAATAAGATGCATTCAAAGTGGATAGTAAGAAAAATGGTAAGAAGACATAATCAAGCAATGAATCTTCTAGTGATGAAGAAGCTAACTATGGTAGAAGAGATAAAGGGTTAAAAATACCAATAGATATGAGATCTGTCAAATGCTTTAATTGTGGCAAGTTTGGACATTTTGCAATAGAGTGCAAAGAGCCAAATATCAATAATGATGAAGAAAAATAGGATCACAGGTACAAGGAATCTAAAAATTACAGGTACCAGAAGAAAAATAGGGATGGACAAAATAGGCAAGGGAAGAATTTCTTCCAAAGGCAAAAGAGAAGCTACTATGCGGATAATCCAAGTAAGTACCAAATTGATAGTGATGCTATATTTTCAAACAATGATAGAGATGAAGTCTTGTTCATGGTTAAAGAAAAAGATCAAGTTAAGAAAAAGACTCCAATTATTCTCAAGTGTTTTAGATGTGGTAAATTTGGACACCTTGAAGATGATTGCACAAGAAATTATTATAGTTCAGTGATGATGATTTTGAATATGGACTTGATAGAACAAATGAGAATTTTCTAATGGCTTTAGAATATGAAGAAAAGAGTGATCCTATAGAAAGCAATTCAAATGAAAGAAATAATATGGACAAAGGTAAACAAATAGAGGACTACTCAATAGAGAATGGTTATGATCTCAAAGGTGAACTTATCTATGCTCTTGACATAGTGAAGAAGGTAAGAAAGCAAAACTCTAAACTTGAAAGTCAGTTTCAAGAATGTGATGAAGAAATATTATTGCTCATAGAGGACTTAGAGAAGTCAAAGGCCAAGGCAAGTAAGTTTAGAGAAAAGTTAGAAGCAAAAATCTTGGAATGTGAGAAGTTAGCACAAGAAGTGGCCACTCTAAAGAAAGAGTTACAGGACTCCAAGATCAAGATGAAGAGTTTCACAAATAGCTCTAAGAACTTGGATAAGTTCATTCATGGAAAACAAAGAACATCATGTTCAACAGGTCTAGGTTTTGGAAAGAAATAGGAAAATGCAAAGTCTACTTCAAGTCTTGAAGAAGAAGAAAAAACATCAGAAGAAGATACTTCATAAGAGGGATTCTCAGATGTAAGTGAAAGTGAAACTTCTAAGGATGAGTTAGATTGCAGTGAGTCCAATAGGGATAATGGGCAAAGAAGATACAGATGGAACAACAATCATAACAGGAGACCAATGAGGTCTAGGCAAGGAAGATTCAATGGGATATGCTTCTCATGTCATAGTTTTGGGCACATGGCTTCATAATGTTGGACACATGAAAGACAAGTATATGGAAGAGAACAGCTTTTCCAAGGATATTGTTATTCATGTAATGAGTTTGGTCATAAGGCAATAAATTGCAGGATTCATGATAGAAGAGGATATGGCTTCACCAAGAGAAATCTTAAGACCATTTCACATCCAAGGAATAACAACATTAAGTGTTATACGTGCAATAATTATTGTCACATAGCAAGATGGTGTAGAGAAAATATTCCAAAAATAGGTATGAACAGGAACAAGAATATGAACATGAACAAGAATATGAACATGAACAGGAACAAGAATATGAATAGGAACAGGAACAGGAACATGAACAGAAACAAGAAGATGAACGGGAACAGAGACTCATAAAAGAATGAGAACAAGAACAGGTACAAGAACAGGAACATGGATGAAAACAAGAATAGGAATAGGAACAGGGATGATGACTCGAAAAGAAACAGTGAGAGAATTCAGCAAAAATAAAAAGGAAAAGACAAAGGCAGAGAACAATGCTTTCGGGGAGTAGAAATACTCCCACCCCAAAATTAACCACCTCATGTGGAGGTGGGGGAGGGGCTAAGCTAAGAGGCTTAATTCTTAGCCCCGAGCCCCAAAGGTGACCCTTTGCCATTGATGTCAAAGGGGGAGATATTTGTGTATTATGGGGAGAGTTTTTGGATATGAGGAGATATTTTATATCTAAGAGAGCATTGAGCCAGGGGGATCAAAGCCCCAGGGGGAGCATAAAAGAAGGTCAAAATTTAGTAAAAGTATTTGGGTTGCCATCAATGATAAAGGGGGAGATTATTGGACATTTTGAGTCCCTAAGCTGAAATGTTGTCATTGACGTCAATAGAGCAATAAATGTCAAAAGGATCTATGAAGGGTTTTTGTGAAAACCAAGGTAAGGAAAATAAAATGCTTTATTTAAAAGCATGGATAGCAGATTTTATTTGGGTTTTTCTTAAAACCCACATTGGGCTTTCGTTTCATCGAAAAAGGTGCCCCGGTGATGGAGTTATTTGAGTTTTAATGTTTGGTTTAAATTTTAATTATTTAAAATTGAAATTCAAATTTAAATGGAAATTTTCTTGTCGACGTCATCATGCAAATACAATTTTAATATTTCCACTAACATCTTCAAAGTTTTATTAAACACTATATAAATGGGTGGCAATTAAACCAAATAATCATCCTTGCTCTCGTGTGTTAATTGCCTTGGAATTCAAAAGAGCTCGTGTGAATTGTTGAAAAGGAAGCAACGAAGAAAGTGCAATGATTTGGAAATCTCAAACGTGGTATGAGGTGTGGCGCATTGGCGTATCAATTTTGCTAAGACTGTGGGTAGCACAAATATCAAGGATCGAATCCCCTTGACGGCAGCGTGTGGGAAGCGCTTTGGTGCTTTGTCCTTTGTGGTAGGTAGAGGAAGATTAAAGGCCCTTTTGGCCTTTGCTTTTCCAACGAGCACTTTGGATCGGTTGGAATCGTAACCATGGCTAAGACGCTCATGGTGTGTGATGAACGGGGGTTTGAATCCCATTGAGAATAAATTTGTGATTAAATGTGGTAGATTTTGTGGACAACTTATTGGCATCAAAAAGGTATGGACACATTCTCCTATTGATTGTTTGTGGTGGTTGATTTTTGAAATATCATTGGAGTGAAAAGGATTAATTGAAGATCCTTTGTGAAGATGGTTGGTTGAATGTTTCAAGGTTTTTTGGTTTGTGAGTTGTAATTAAACCTTATTTTATTAGCATTTTTGTTGAAGCCCATTGATGATGAAATGAACTTGAACATGAGCTAGAAAAGAACATGAGTATCATTGTTATGTGAGACTTGAGATAAAGCATTGTTGGAAATATTTTGAGTTGGTTGATACATGCTTGAACTAGGGTTTGTGAGAAAGGGTTGTTCCTTGATGTGATTGGTTGAGTTGAGTTGGTTAAGCCTAGTCAAGTGGATGTGTGAAATGGTTGTTCAAGTTCCATAAAAAAAACTATTCTATATTCTAATTTGAGTTGAGATTGAGATTGAAGAATAGGACATATTGAGTCTCTAACAATTCTCTTTATACTTCTATTGAGTTGAGATTGGGATTTGAGTATAGAACATATAAAGTCTCTAACAATTTTCTTTATGCTTCTATGAGATTGATTTGAGTTGAGATTGAGATTTAAGAATAGGACATATTGAGTCTCTAACAATTCTCTTTATGCTTCTATTAAGTTGAGATTGGGATTTGAGTATAGAACATATAGAGTCTCTAACAATTCTCTTTATGCTTCTATGAGATTGAATTGAGATATTGATTGTACTTTGAGTATAGAACATATAAAGTCTCTAACAATTCTCTTTATGATTCTATGAGAATGAACAAGTTCTATGTGAGCTTGTTAAGCAGATTTGAGACAAGTCTTTGAGAAGGCTTGTGGACTATTTTGAGTTAAGCTTTTGTGAAAGCTTGCTAAACATATTTTATCAAGTCCAAGAGAGGACTTATTGAGCAGATTTGAGCAAGTCCAAGAGAGGACTTATTGAGAATATTTGAGCAAGTCCAAGAGAGGACTTATTGAGTAAATTTGAGCAAGTCCTAGAGAGGATTTGTTGAGTAGATTTAGACAAGTTTTGTGTGAACTTGTTGAGCAGATTTAGACAAGTTTTTGTGTGAACCTGTTGAGCAGATTTATACATGTTTTTGTGTGAACCTATTGAGCATATTTGAGCAAGTTTTGAGTGAACCTATTGAAAAAATTTGTACTAGACCGACTATACTATGTTTAGTGCAAGAGATTGAGTAAAATTATGCTATATCGACTGAACTATGTTTGGTATAGTATTGAGATAGAGCTTTGAAGGTGACATAGTATAGAGGACAAAATATCAGTGGATAGAGATCCAGAAGCCAAGACAATTGAAGACAGACCTGAGTGAGAAGTCTTTAAGTGGATAGAGATCCACCAGTCAGTGCAGCATAGAGACAGAGTCTTCTAGAAGATCACTAGCCAAAGCAGAAGGGGAAAGAGTTATCCTATGGAAGAGATCCACGAACTTGAGATTAGGGGATCAACATCTCCTTTGGACCGAGGTCCATAAACATTGTAATTTTGGAAGGATTCCCAAGAGATCATTTAAGAAATATTTAGAATAAATATTTTCTCTTTGGAGGTAGCCCACATTGGGTGAACCACGTTAAATCGGTGTCTCTATTGTGTGTGGTGTTTTGTGCATTGCTTTGATTACTACTATTGATACTGCTATCTATACACTGCATAATATTGATTTGAGAAGAAAATTAAAAAGTGGTCTTATACTGTTCACCCCCCCTCTCAGTATAAGCTTGTGTTATTCAGTCTGACCTAGTGTTGATCAAATATATGAGACTCCCAATCAACTGGTTATAGAGAGTACAATCTACCTATGGAGATTTATGATATCATGATAACTATAACCCTGTTTCCATTGGAATTGCTTTGGGCTTACAATCAGTCATGTGATATTTCTCAATTAATATCTTGGAATGTTTCTTATATGTCACTTTGATATAATTCTTCTTGTGTGCCACTTCTAAACCAAGATAATAATGAATAAGTCCTAGATTTGTCATCTCAAATGACTTTTTCAAGTCACCTTTCACTGCATCTATCAATTTTTTTGAACTGCCACTGATAATCAGGTCATCAACATAAAGTACTAAAATCACTATATCAGAACAATTTTTCTTCATATAGAGATTAGCATCCGAAGGACTTCTCTTGAATCCATACTATAATAGATGATTGTCTATTTTTATGTACCAAGCTCATGGATCTTGTTTTAACCCATACAAGGATTTAACCAATTTGTAAACTTTTTACTCTTGGTCTTCAACCATAAATCCTTCTGGTTGATTCATGTACACTTCTTCCTATAGATCACCATTTAAGAAGGTACTTTTGACATCCATCTGACATAGCTTCCATCCGAACTAAGTTGCCATAGCACAAAGTACACGAATGGTGTGTTAGAATTTCCCAAAAATAGATATGCAAAGCATTCAAGAAGTTTGAAGAGAATAGTATAACTGATTGATTATTCCATGGGATCAACTTTGTATAAATAGAAAAATTGATCAATGTGAGTCGTTGGATTACAACAACTCAAAAAATTTGAACCAGTCTAAACTAAGAGCTCACCTACCTGATGGAAGAGTGGTAACTCAAGTTAGACTATCGTAGTAGAACTTAAGAGAACTAATATTTATTGTAACACCCTCCCTTAAGTGATGCTAGGGGTGAAATTAATAGTAAATGAGTCTCGGCAACAAGGCCTAATGAGGTACTCATGTACAATACTGGTGCTACCAAAAAATGAGTCTCGATGTTATGGCCTTATTAGATACTCATGTACATTGAACTTACATTTTGGAGAGATGGTGAAAAAACCACATGGGAAAAACTATCTTCCAAAAAAGAAGAAGAAGAAGAAGAAGAGGTGAAAACCTTTGTGCACTAATGCAACTGCCTAACCCCAAGTTTTTCATGCAACTGAATGTAATGCGGAGAAGGAAAGAAATGGCAAACAGTTTGCTCCACTCAAGAGATCTTCCAGTAGTTTTTTGGGCTGAGGCAATTAACTATGTAAATTATATTCAAAATCGCACACCTCATAAAGCTCTTGGCCATTTGAATCCTGAGGAAGCATGGACTAGCTCAAAACCTGATGTCTCCTTTTTTAAAGTTTTCTGATGTACTGCTTGGGCGCATATTCCAAAGAAAAATAGGAAGGCTCTATAAAAAAAGAGCAAGCAACTCATATTTGTTGGTTATTATGAATAATTGAATGTCTAAAGGCTCCTTTATCTCACAACTCATGAGGTGTTTTTCATATAAATATTCAATTTGATGAAACATTCCCTCATAAAGATCCTCAATCTTCATCTTCCAACATTAATTCTCTTGAGCCAATTCCAATATTTGAGCCTCAATATAATGAAGATCCCATCCTTGATATAGATGACCAAAATGAGGATCCTATACTTCAAACTCCAACTCAAAGTCCTGCCACACCCATTAGCCCTTCCACAATGCCAAAATGGGCCCACACCACAATTCAAGAGGCCACTCCTTACATCCAAAATCTTCCATCATCTAGAATAACCAACTCCATGGGTTCTGGTCTGGTTTGTCAGTCCATTTCCACAGATCCTCAATCCTTCAAGGAAGCAACTAGTATAAAAGAATGGTATGATGCCATGGACAATGAATTTTCTTCCTTAATAAAAAACAAAACTTAGGATCTAGTCCCTCTACCTAAAGGAAGGAAATTGGTTCGTTGTAAATGGATTTATAGAGCTAAGTATGGACCTGATGGAGAAATTGATAAACACAAATCTTGCTTGGTAACTAAATATTTTTTACAAATTGAAGGTATTGCTTATTCTAAAAGCTTTGCACCAGTTGCAAAAATGGATTCTATAAGGCTGGTACTTGCACTTGCTGCCTCTCAAAAGTGGCCAATTTTTCAAATGGATATTAAAAGTGCTTTCTTGCATGGTGACTTAAAAGAGAAAATATTCATGGAACAACCTGTTGTATTTATTCAAGACTCCTCCCTTGTTTGTAGACTAAGGAAATCTCTCTATGGTCTCAAAAAATCTCCTAGATCTTGGTATGAAAAAATGGACTCCTTCCTTTTTTCCTCAAGGTTTTCTCATTGTGAGTATGATGCAACAGTCTACATTTGGAGGGATAAAGAAAAAATCATTATACTTGTTCTCTATGTTGATGATCTACTACTCACTGGTAATACCATTTCTCACATCCAGACTGTCAAAGAATCCCTTTCTGAGAAATTTGAGATGGCTGATCTGGGTTTAGCTCATTACTTCTTTGGGTTTCAGATAACTCAAATAGATGCAAGAATTTCATTGTGTCAACAGAAATATACTCTAGACCTTCTTCAATGGTTTAAGATGACTAATTGCAAGCCTTTTTCCACACCTTTTCAGTCTGGAGTCACTCTAAGTACTTCCTGTAAGTCCCCTCTATGTGATGCTACTCTCTAAAGATAGCTTGTAGGAAGTCTATTATACCTCACTCATACTCACCTAGATATTTTATATGTTGTTGGCTTAATATCTAGATTCTCACATCAACCTCATTTCAGCCATTGGAAAGTAGCAAAGAGAATCCTCCGCTACTTGCAAGGAACTACTCACTTTGAGCTCTTATATGAGGGCATATCCATGGATATCATTGGTTACACAAATTCTAATTGTGTAGGTTCAGTTGAAGACAGATGTTCCAACTCTGGCTATGTTTTTTGTCTTGGTTCACCTATTGATTGGTCATGCAAAAAACTACAAGCAATAGCATTATCATCTATAGAGGTAGAATACATAAATATCCTTTAGAGAAATCAAATGATATATATATCTGCCTATGAAAAAAAAGTTCTCAATAACTCTCAAGCCTAGTAAAATCTAACCTGGCTCTGATCCCATGTTAGAATTTCCCAAAAATAGATATGCAAAGCATTCAAGAAGTTTGAAGAGAATAGTAGAACTGATTGATTATTCCATAGGATCAACTTTGTATAAATAGCAAAGTTGATCAATGTGAGCCATTGGATTACAACAACTCAAAAACTCTGAACTAGTCTAAACTAAGAGTTCACCTGCCTCATGGAAGAGTGGTAACTCAAGTTAGACTATCCTAGTAGAACTTAAGAGAACTAAGATTTATTCTAACATGGTATTCATTCTAGCAATTGGTCCAAAAGTCTCTTCATATTCAATGCCTTCTTTCTTTGCATAGCCCTTTGCAACAAGGCATGCCTTATACTTATCTATAGTTCCATCTGCCTTATACTTCACTTTGAATACCCATTTGTAGCCAATGGGTTTATTTCCAGAAGGCAGATCAACTAGCTTCCAAGTGTTATTTTTAATGAGAGACATATGTTCAGCATCCATAGTAGCCTTCCACTGAGACTCACTAAGTGCATCTAAAACTGAGATAGGTTCATGCTCATCCAATGAATTCATATAAACTCTTTCATCATCCACATCCATATCTTCTTCTCTATCTTCCTCTGCATCTACAGAAATTTTATCAAATTGTTGACAAAGTTAATCAACCTCTGAAATTGATGCTTTTGCTCTCATTTTCTGAGTCATACTATGTGTACAAGGTCGATCTAGAGTTATATATGGAGGTGTAGTCAGTTTTGAATCTCTCATTGTGCTAGTATACCATTTTGGAACCTTTTTTTGTGGGGGTGGAGTCTCTTTCTTAGGCTCCTCTTCATCCAAGTATACAGCTAAAGATGTGTCATCTGATGTGAAAGCTTCATCAAATACCACATCTCTACTTATGTGAGTTTTCTTGATTTTAGAATCTATCAACCGATATCCCTTGGAATGCTCATCATAACCAAGAAAAATACATTGCAGGGATTTCTCATCTAACTTCTTTCTCTTTGCTTTTGGAATGTGCATGAATGCTTTACACCCAAAAATTCTTAGATGAGAAATGGAGGGTTTTCTACCACTCCATGCTTCTTGTGGAGTCATACCCTTTAGATTTTTTATGGATGCTCTATTCAGGAGGTACGTTGTTGTATTGGCATATTCTGCTCAATACTATTGCTCAAGATGTGCCCCCTTAAGCATATAGTAAATCATTTCCACGATGGAATGATTTCTCCTCTCAGCAACTCCATTTTGCTGTAGAGTATAGATTTTTGTAAGCTACCTCTTAATCCCATGTGAACTTAGAAATATGGAAAATTATTTTGAGGTATATTCCCCCCCTCAATCTGAGCGGAGGGTCTTAATACAACATCCCGATTCCTTCTCAACACCCTTCTTGAACTACTAAAAATACAAAAATACCTCTGACTTCAATTGTAGAAAAAAAACCCACATATTTCGTGAGTAGTAATCAACAAACAATTGAAAACACCTCTTTCCCCTATAACTGTTGGGCATAGGACCGCATAGATCAATGTGTACCAACTCCAAAGGTCTTTTGGCTCTTGAAGAGCTCAACTCAAAAGGTACTCGATGTTGCTTCCCTGCTAAGCAATTCGAGCAAACTGATAAAGTGGATGAAAGGTTGGTAAGACCTTTCACCATCTCATATTTACTTAAGTAAATATCTTGAACTTAGATGCCCATATCTCTTGTGCCAAAGAGAAGTCGTATCCTTTGTGTTTACTACCATGGCAACATGAGGTGTACAAATAGCATCTAAAGTAAAAAATCCATGCTTGTAGAAAACTGTTGCAACATGCTTTTCCTTCCTGGTGATGAAGCATCGCTTCTTTCCATCCTCAACTCTAAAATCAATAGTCATGTTTTTATCCAAGATCTGAGATATTGACAACAAATTGTTTGCCAATCCTAGAACATAGAGAACTTTCTCAATCTGACATTGTCCATTTGGAATAGTGACGAAAAACATCTCCTTCACCCTAGATTTGGTAGGTCTTATCATCAACTATTGTAATTGGTTTGCCTTACTTAGCCTCAAATATCTCAAACCATGATTTATCACCAATCATGTGTAAACTGGTGCTAGAATCAATATACCACACAAGATCCTTTTGCTGAGAAGCTGTGTGAGTCATGAGCACCTTGTGTGCTAGAGTTTGAGTCTGATTCCTCATAAGAAACATTACCCTTTGGTTTCTTATTCTTCCTTTTAGTTTTTACTTGCCCTTTTTATTTTGATCTTGCGCATTTGGTTGTTTATTCTTGAACCAACACCTGTTGGTGTCATGGTTGTCCATATCATAGATTTTACAATACTTTTTTTCTTACTGTTGAGGTTGTTTTCCTTTGAAACTTTTGGAAGAATCCCCCTTCTAAAATTTACCCTATTTCTTTACCCCTTTTTTTGAGTAAAGTGTGTTATCTATCACTTCATCTCTTTGAAGTTGATTTGCCTCCTCAGTTTGAAGCAAATTTACCAACTCCAAAAATGTAACTTGTCTCATGGATACTTGAAGGGATGTGATCAAAATCTTGTAGGAATCTTGCAAAGCTCTCAAAATAACTGAAGTCAAGAGCGTATCCTCTACTTTTTCTCCCAAAGCATTCAACTTGGCCTTCAATTTTGCCACTCTACATAGGAACAATTCTACTAATTCACCAAAATTCATGCTGAGAGTATGAAGTTGTGATTGAAGGTTAAGAATGGTGGACTGATTCTTCCCTTCATATATGGTAACTAATGCATCCCAAGCATATTTACTAGTTTTAGCATCACAAATGTGAGGTTGTATCTCATCAGTAGTAGCAAGTATGATAAACATGAGGGACATTTTATCCTTTTTATCATATTCATCCTAATTTGTACCTGGTGTACTGGGATTTTTTGTAGTGTCAGTCACTCCATCCCCTAAATCTTCAACCTAAAGAATGGCTCTCATCTTTATTTTCCATGGAGCAAAATTGGAACCTTTGAGCAACTGTGAATCTGAAATATATTTGTGAACAGAGGCCAATGTGAAGGTTCCTTATCTTACCAAAATGGTCCCCCTTTCGATATACTAAAAAGAGTACATGAAAGAGAATTCACTCAAATTGATGGCACCTACCTCAAAACCCTTTCAAAAAAGGATGATGAGTTGGAGGAGATTAAGCCAAGCAATAAGAATGAATTAGGGTATATGATGGAGTGAATATCAAAAGAAAATTGGCTTTCCTTATTTCTCCCCGACAATTTATAGAGAATAATAGCTCATATGTCATTGTTGCAGCTATATTAGGCATTAGATACAGTATCCCAAAGCACAACAACTTTACCTGTAAGTGTGGTCCATAGGTACTATATATACCGAAAATTGCGATGCAATAAATTGCACAAATAGATTTAAAATTTGGGGTCTTTCTTTGCTTTTGAATTTTAACTTATGATGTAAATGCAAAAAATAGGAAATTAAATGCAGTATACAATCACAAGTGCCCACAAATTTTAAATATAGGTATCGGATTCCACCGAAAATGTACCTATTCTACAATTCCAATTTGAAAGGTGTCGAATGCAATCAAAAATGCACCTTTTTTACAATAAATTTTGCAATAAATTTTGTTTTGTGCGTGCAAAATTTGATATTCACAACTCCCCCACTTGTGTTAGAATTTTGTAAAAAAGAATATTATTTTTCCCCCTTTTTTTTGTAAAATAAACAAGGTTTTGATGGAATTTGCCCTTCGAGTTTGCAAAAAAAAAATTGATGCTCCTTGGGTAGCAAAAAAAATGAATTTGCAAAGTATAAAAAAAAAAAATTTTAAGTCTCCTTCTTTGTCTTTTGTAGCAAAAATCTCGCCTTCTTGTAGTAGAAAATTGAAAAAAATTGCAAAATATGGCAAAAATTTGCAAGTAGTTTTTCTCGTTGCAAAACTTTTGTGCTTTAGAGCGGGTAGGATTTGTTCCCCCGAGATCCTGCTAGTCAATACCTTCATGCTAGTCTGACTAGTCAGTCGGGCTAGCAGGGCAAACAAGAATATAATGCCTTCACCTTCTATTTATCATCTCCTCTTATTCATGGTAAAAGAAAAAAAACTTTGAGGGTCCATGGGGTTTGAACCCTCGACCTCCTGCCACGCAAAATCTTAGACACATCGTTGCCAACCGGTCTGACTACTACTCCAAATGGGTAGATAGGGGGAGCACCTTTCTTTTGGTTCCTTCTCTGATGAAAGGTCAAAAAAAAATTGTGATAATTATCCCACATGCACCATGCAGTGCATTTGGAGGTGTTTAAAAACAATGTTGCATGCATAGATTATTAATTGCCTTCGGGTAATTGGGAACCACTCTTTTTGCTGCCACAACCAACAAATCACAATGCAACACATAAAATGCCACCTCACCATGCAACACATCAGACGTCACCTCACCATGTGACACATCATATGCCACATAACTAGTCTGCCACATCATCACCCCGATCCACATGCTTGCCAAGTTAGTGCTGCCAACTACCACATGTCTGCCTGTAGGTCTACCATGTCAGCTCCGCCTCAGGGTTCATGTCAATCAAGTCTGTCCAAGGATCTCGCTCCTCATGATTTATGCCCTGGCTCAAAAATATATCCACCTCGAGAAACATGCCTTGAAAAATGTGCCCTACATAATCATCGCTCTGATACCATGAAGAAATACGTGAACATTTAAATTGTATTGAGAAAAAAAGAGCAATATATAATACATGTGAAACGGGTGGAGTGGTTATACCAACTTCCCTAACTACCTAGTTAAGCATGAAGCACTTAACATGATATATAATGTAATAATATATTGCATAAACTATGCTATGTACTATGCTATGCTAACAGATGTGCCCTAACGACACCCAAGGGTCGTAGGGCTGCAGAACATGGATTGGAAATGCCTGTGAATGCTTGGTGCTGACCAAAAATGCCTAGAGGTGCCTGGTAGGCTCTGGTGGATGCTCTACGGACTTTGATGGGTGCTCAAGAAGTTTGTAGACTCCAGTGGGTGCTTTGTAGACTCTAATGGATGTTGAGAGGAAGGTCGTAGAATCATATCTAGTTTATGAGATGGACAGTGGTGGATGTGGTGGATGTAAGAGGAAGCGATGAAGGATGGGAATGGTGAGGATGCTTGGGTACTTTGGGACTTAGGGCACAAGGTCTCAGGGAACTCAAGACCTCAGAAAAATGGTAGGGACTCAAAAAACTTAGGAATTCAAGGCTTTGGAACTTAAGGGTTGAGTCATCAAAATGACTCCTCTTTATAATCTTCCCTTAGGCACATTAGGGTTTCAACGACACGAAATGTGTGGCTGAGATTAAAACATGATGAAGGGTGGAGATTAAAGTGGGGCAAGTGGCATGGATTAAGGCGGATGGATGGCTAGGATTAAAACATGATGGATGGTTGGGATTAATTCATACATATATACATATATTTATAAAATATATAAAAATATTATATATAAAATAATATTATTTAAATATATATTAAATAAATATATATATATATATATATAATGGATAATGTGGCAGGAAACTATGGATGGATGACAAGTAGCTAGATTTTTGTGTCTACAGATGCCCCTTTTTGTACCACATTGCGTGAAACACAATGTGGTGCAAAAATACAAGACACCTGGTTTTTGGCCTGATGAAGATGTAGCTTTCTCTTGTTGGAATGTAGAGATGAACTTGAAGATAAAAGAATTTTGATTGTGTAGCTTACCCCCTCAATTGGCAAATGAGTGATGGATGCATCTCATGAGCCAATTGATAGATTTGTGCAAATGATTATGTGAAATGCATGGTGCAATTGTGGATGATATGAATGATGTAAATGGAATGGTGTTTTTTCCCCAACGGTGGAAGGGGGTTGTTGAAATATGCAAGTGATTGATTCTATTTTTGCCCTAACAGAGAAAAGGGGTTTTTGCCAAATTTTGATGCCATGATCATGTAAGATGTATCCCCATTGTGCGAAAATCAAAAGTAAATGTGGTTACCCCAAGTTTGGGGTGATTCTATGTTGTTGAAGAAATCATCGTTTGGCATCATTGAAATGCAAAGTGATGAAGATACAACAAGAAAAAGAGTCAACTTCGGAAGGCCAGCTAGTGACTGTCAGCAAATTCCTGCAATTGGAACCAATCGGCCTAGCTTGGGCCAGTTGCCATGATGACTGTTAATGTAAAAAGGAATTATGATATATGATTTTTTCTATGTTCCAGGCCCCACGAACAAGGCCATGAATGACAGATGTTGAGCAAATTGTTCTTGGCATAGTTTCACTCAAAAGGTGAAGTACCAAAACTGATTTTATTTTCGATAAATGAGATATTGGAGGATGAAATATAACCAAGTGTCCTTATGGTGATTATTCATCTTACCGAATTGCATGGATGCAAATCACTGCAATTGCCAAGGAGATAGAACAAACCACTAGATACGAGGTTCACTTGAAATTGTATATGAACTTGGCAAATGTGCAAATGCAATGATTGGAAAATGATGTGTTAATTAAAATGTGATGATGAGAAATGCATTAATGGTTGAATTGAGCGATTTTTGTGAAATTTTGTATTGATTTGGAGTATTTTAAAGCAATTTTGGATAATTTTCGCCTTGTGGGTGTAAATAAAAGTTAGTCATCCAAATCAATTCATATTATCACGATACGAGGTTCACTTGAAATTGTATATGAACTTGGCAAATGTGCAAATGCAATTATTGGAAAATGATGTGTTAATTAAAATGTGATGATGAGAAATTGCATTAATGATTGAATTGAGCGATTTTTGTGAAATTTTGTATTGATTTGGAGCATTTTAAAGCAATTTTGGATAATTTTGCGCCTTGTGGGTGCAAATAAAAGTTAGTCATCCAAATCAATTCATATTATCACAAAAATGAATGCAATGATGGAATTGATGATGAGAATGATGAAAATGGTTGTTTTGTGAAAATTTAGATCATTTTGACACATTTTGTAACTTGAAATGTGATTTTGTGACTTTTGGTCACAAGCAAAAATTATGAATCCCAATCAATTTTGGTTTTCACAAAACATGATATTATGATGAAATTTTTGTATGGATGAATTTGGAATGAATTTTTGGAGGTAAGCTATCTTTTTTATTGTTTTTTGTTTTTGACGATAAACATCGATGGGAACCCAAGTGTTGTAGGTGAGTTAGAGAGGAGAGGGAAATCCTCCAAGAGAGGTCCCAGGTTTAAATCTCCACCCTACCAAAAAGCTGAATTGGGTATCCAAAATCCAATTGATAATGTTGGTGCGAGCAGGGTCGGGTGCGACTCCCGGGTGACTTTTACGGTGTAGAACCCTCTCTTCGTGGTCTCTCAGACCAAGGCAGCCCTGCAAGGGATTTTTCACTAAAAAAAAAAAATGTCGATGGGCTCCTACTGAATGTGCAAATGCCCACCAAATTTTGTTGTTCTCCAAATGCAAGAAGGTGTTTCAATGTGCCTGGAAGCACCCATGGGCATTTTAATACGCCTAAAATAACTATACATATCATGTAGAACAAACAACAATTTCATTTGTGTGTTTGCAAATTTCTAAAGCTACGTTTGAGGGAGTGGAGTGAGGTGCTACGAAATCTATGGCGATGGAGGGGGTGGATGCGGTAGCATGATTAGATGTGCATTTTGCCAAGGTAAGTATCTTTGAAGCTCTTTGCGTTTGTGTAAAGATTTTTGTATTCTTTTTTTAAATTTAATGTTTTTACCTTTATGTATTATGTTGCAGTTGAATATTTTGGAGGCTCGACATCGGTTCTCGCATCTCATCTCGGGTATGAGGAAGGCGGTGCAGGAGGATGAGTGGAATTAGCTAGAGATTTTGGGCCTAGCTTAGATAGATGTGGTGAGGACAGATGAGGGGTATCCCTCTGCCTTGGAAGAGAGATGGGATCTAGATAGGGGAACTTTTTAGCTCCTTACTATAGAGATTATTATGACACTTGAGGATGTATATTGCATCCTCAAGTTGTCAATGGAGGGCTTACATGTCAAGGTTGGACATGATAAGGGATATGAGTTGAGAGGATTATTTGAAGATGAGTGGCAGGACATGGATGTGAAGTGTGGAGGGATTACATACTATTCCATGTATAAGGACAAGAAGTTGGATGCCCTTCATGCTTTGGTGATGTTCGTGTTGGCCAACATAGTGGCCTCGAATAGTATTAGTTTTTTGTCCCCATGGAACCTTATCGGGTTGGTGTGTGATATTATCAATATACCTCAGGTATATGCATAGGCTTCTGCTTTATTGGTGTAGTTGTACCAGGAGATATATAATGTGAGAAGGCAAATGCAGAAGGGGATAGGTTATTGTTTGCTACTGCAGTGTTGGTATTGGGAGCACTTTAGTGTGGCTTGATCGATGGGCTTGCCTGCTATAATGTGGGATAGGGAACAACCCTATTCTATGAGGTGGCCTGTGGTAAGGAGGTGTAGCTGATTCATCCTATTTGGATGAGTTAGTGGTATCAGGATATGTGGTCTAGATTGACAATAGCTCAGGTGGTATGGAGGCCATGGTGAGGTACCATGTGGACAGGTGATGGGGAGCATTTATGGTGGGTGTGGTAGGCTAGGTGGATGTTTGGGAAACACATAAGTGAGGTGGAGTTGATCCAGTTCTCACGGGTGCTATGATAGTTTAGACTAAGGCAATAAGTTCCTGAGGCACCAGTGCTCTATAGGCATCATCAATATGAGATAGGTCTCCCTTGTGTTGAGGCATGGAGGATGACTTATAAGGATGACGAGGAGATGGATCTCCTCGATGTGGATGATGCAAGGACTACTAAAGAGTATGATGCATGGTTCTCTACATAGTAACCATGGGTACCAATTATGGTAGTAGATGGGGCGAATGAGGATGAGGATGAGGCAAAGGTTGAGGAGGCTGATGAGGCTCCTAAATGTTAGAGGCACCTTCGAGCTAGTAGTCGAAGGAGGCGGTCAAGGGGTACAATTGAGTAGGCTCCAAATGGTGGGAGTGATGGAGGTGGTATGGAGGATAGGGAGGAGATTTCAAATGGACCTCCTGGTTAGAGTGAGGAGGATTAGGTGAGGTTGGATAAACTAGTGGTAGAGCGGGATGCTATGGTAGTGATTCAAGACATAGAGATAGCTTGACTACAGGATGGGAATATGGCTTAGGATGAGGAGATAGCTCGGTTGTGAATGGAGTTAGAGGTACAATCATCTACAAGTGGAGGTGAGGACTGGATCACAAGGCTCCAGGTAGATTTTCTAGATAAGAGTCATCGATAGAGACATGATGTACAATGCCTTCGAACTTAGGATGGATATATCTAGTTGCTAGAGGATCGATTGATGGAGCATGACATTGGGCTTTTAGATCCATCCTCCTCATCCATATCTGGGTCTATTAGGCCTAGTGAGTCTAAGCATAGCTCTAGGTCTAGGGATCCTTCAGTGTCACAGGGGTCCTCTTATAGGCATTAGCTAGTGCTTAGATGCACTTTTTGTATATGAGCCTTGGTGCTCTATTGTATATATCCTTTGGGTATTCATTGTACATGCGATATATATATACATGGCTTTACTTTTTGTGTCATGCTTTTGTGTGAATGTTTTTGTGTAGATGCATGTGTATATGGATGATTAAAGCAAGTGATAGTAGTCATGTATGCAAATGTTCTAATGATTATTCATAGTTTAGAATTTTCTTGACCATGTTTAGCATTATTGTTTAATCAGATGCACCAAACTGGTGGTACATGGGTGAAAGACTCATGGAATGACATGGATGTTGACATGGAAGAAGATATGGATGTTGATATGGAAGAAGATATGGATGTTGATAGGGAAGACTGACTATTTTTTAGAGACTCATACATACAAGTGATATCAAACAAACTCACTAAATACTACCTAATTCTTCTAAGACCAAATGTGTGTGTAGTGAATTCATTTAGTGAATCATGAGCATGGTAATGACTCGAGGCAATTAAGAACCGATGTGTGTGCAAGGGAGTTCATTAACTCATATTGAATAAATATGGTTAAACCTATTATGGATGAGATCAAAAAGCTAGCTTGTCCTTCTATGTGGTCAGAGGTATCTTTAAAAGAGATGTGTCACCACGCATGAGCATACTCCACTGCCAGTCAAGTGTTTATAGCTATGGTGGAGACTAGCTCCATAGTCCAATTATTTTATCTTTAGACTTTGGGTATGACTACCTAACCATCTGACTGGATATGTAGTACTATCATTACAGCTTGAGGATCTATGGTGTGTGATGAAATATTTAGAGCTTTAGGGAATTGGATTCTAAAACTAAGTATGATGAGACTTGTACCCTATCCTTACTACTCTGTATTTTAAATTTAGAAGCAACTGTGATAGTGGTGAAAACCATTGTTTTTGTGGACTATGTTGCATAATGGGACAATCAAAGGTTATCCTTTTCATTTTGAGGTTCAAACCAAATATGGTGGTATCCCTCTTTGATACAAGATGTATTTAAAATGTGTGATTGTGTTTGGTTCAAGAATGTTTTGGAGTCCATTCCCAAAACTCAAGATTTTCTTAGTGAAAATTGTGTCTTGGTCCTAAAAGAAATCTCGACATGTATTTGGAGGTTTCTTAAAACACTAGGAGTGGTTGAGTGATCGAAAACACCTAGGAATTATAGACATATGACTTTGCTAATGATAATTTGGCTTTATGGAATGGTGCAATGAAATGGATGGTGTTTTGAAGGTGCCCTAATTAAGGCAACATTTTGTTGGACCAATTATTTACTAAATTGAATAAATGATCCCTTATATGAAATGTGAAATGTGTGAAAATTATGGTGCGAATGCAATGAATGAAGTGTAAGTTTTGAAATGAAATGTGTGTAATTGAAATGTATGCAAATGAAATGTGTGCAATGCAATGTATGCAATGCCTTGTGTGAAATGAGATGTATGAAATGCAATGTTTTTTTTGTGTATATCCATGTATATATACATATATATAAATCACATTATGCATAGAATTCTCTCAAGTGTATAACATTAAGTGGTTTGGGCTCTTCAACTTCCTCTAGATTGGCAAGCCTATAAGTTCCTTTACCCACTTTTTGAGTAACAATGTATGGACTGTTGAGTGGTATTTTCACCCGATTGTGAAAACACACTCTCCGATAGGATTTGGGTTCCAAATCCTCTCTTGCAAAGAAATTAAATAAATAATTTCTCCAAGGTCTCCGCTATATTAGCATTTTACATTTGTGTATTAATAATCTCAAATAAAGATATTCAATTTAAATGCTTGGAACACCTTAGTGGTTGCAAGTAACTGAAAACAAGGGGCAATGTTGGTTTATTTTATTGTGAAACTTTAATGATTGTTCATTGAACCCGAATAAAGCAAATGTGATTTGGCCCTTGTATGACCACGTTGTAACTTCAAAGTGGAAATTGATGAAATGCCATAAAACATAACTCCTTCAATGAAATTGGAATTTTCATGAAGGGAATGTCATCATCGGCTCATGAATGAAAAACAAAACTGAAAAATGAAATTCTGGCCCTGAAATGGAAATTTTCTATTTTCGGATTTTGAAGTTTTTTAATTTTTTTATTTTAATGACTGTAGAATTAAAAGAAAAAATGAACTAAACAAAAAGTGCAAGAAAATGAAAATAAAATGCAAAAAATGAAAATGAAAAATGCATTCAGTATGATGCTATCCTATTTCGACAAAACCGAAGATATGAGGTTTCCATGCATACAACCTAACCTATTGGACCTGCAAAACATGCACAATCCTAATAAGCTAAGTGCTAGTTCCTAGGGTTTTGAATGGGGTTTTCAGATTTAGACATTCGCTTGGAGCAACCAAGATAACTTGCATTAAACTCCACCTATAAGCCTAAAATCTGAAAAGGGGAAAAATAGACATTAAATCTTGCATGCAGAAAATAACTCCTTCTTTCTTGTCAATGAGGTGCAACTCTCTGAATTTTCTGTATTAAAAATTGATCATTTTACAATAACAGAAGTCTCTAGTTTTCTCAAAACCAGAAAAAGGGGAAGAAAAACACTCCAAAACAGGCCCAGAATGGCTTATCACCCTCAGCTCTGCAACCCTGCCCGTAGCGATTTTTGACCCTTGTACCTGTCCTATGCTTCTGCTTTTAAACTTTTTGGTGTGGTTCTCTATTTTGCTCTATGACGCTTCATTTCATTTCCCAGATCGCATCATTTCATCTTCCTCGCCTCTTCATTGTCTTTGACTTTTTGCTCGGATGTCGAACGTTTGATCTTCTCTATGAACTATAACTGCTAGTCCTGAAGCGTTACACCATAGTCCTGACATCTTCATGCCACGTGTTCTATGCCTTACCTATATAATCTATAACGGCCCGCCATGAATCACGACAAAAATAGCATGTCGCGATATTGCGACATTTTTATATCTACAACTTTGCTCCTCTACCTGTATCACGAAAACAAGACATGTCACGATATCGTGACATTTTTCTCCACCTTGTTCACCTTCATGCATCGTGAAAATGAGACATGTCACGATATCGCGACATTTTTCTCCTTTAGGCCGCGTGGATGCAACCTATCATGAAATCTGACATTTTTCTTTTTTTTTACTAAAACGTGACATGTCACAAAATCATGACACCTTTTCATTTCTACCATCTCACTACTTTTTGTCACAAAATCATGACACTTTTCTCTTTCAGGCTATGCAGATGCAATCTGTCACAAAATCATGACGTTTTTCTCTTTAGCTCTATCTTCCTGCCTTTGGTCATGAAAATCCAACATGTCACGATATCGTGACACTTTTCCTCTATGTTCACTTTGGCTGCTCCAGTCATGAAACTTCGACATGTCGCGATATCACGACATTTTTTCTGTTTGCTCCTTCCTTGCTTTCTAGCCACGAAAACCTGACATGTCACGATATCATGACATTTTTTTCTCCTTGCGCTTCATTTCGTCTTCGGGTCATGAAAACGTGACATGTCACGATATCACGACAACTTTTGCATTGACTTTTTCTTGCTGCCTTTGACCACGATTTTATGACATGTCGCGATATCGCGACAATTTTTCTTGTGGGCCGCGAGACCGAAACATGTCACGATATCGTGACACTTTTTCATTTGCTATCCTCTGATCGAGCGAACATGACATGTCGCGATATCACGACAATTTCTATACTTTGCCCTGTTTGACTACTTTGACCATGATTTCATGACATGTCGTGATATCATGACATTTTTCCACTTCGTCTTTCTCTCTCCTCTATGAGCCACGATTTCATGACATGTCGTGATATCACGACATTTTTGGCATCTCTGTTTGACCACTTTGACCACGATTTCACGACATGTCGCGATATCACGACACTTTTTATTTTTGTCTTTTGTCGATCTAGGCCATGAAACGACATGTCACGATATCGCGACATTTTCTCATCCTTAGCCGCGACAGAGCAACATGTCGCGATATCGCGACACTTTCTTTTTCTTAGCCGCGACAGAGCAACATGTCACGATTTCGTGACATTTTTCTTTTTCTTTGATTTTAGCATCTGGGCCACTGCAGTCTTCTTGGAAAGCATGTAAAAAAGAGTGGGTCCCCAATTTTGGGGTGTGTTGTGGAGCAGCCACAACAAATGGTGACTCTGCTGGGAAATGCTCCTGAGCATTTCGGTGAGAACCTAACCTGGAAATATACAAACTTGAAAACAGGTGTCAGCCCATAAAAACATAACAAATGTCGATAGATCAGAGATGCATGAAACATTAGAATCATTAAGTATCAGCTCGGTGTGTGCAATGTGCTCCATTTTCTATCGTTTGAAATTGATCAACATTCCATTGTCAGTTTTACATGAATGCATATGTGAGATTGTGAATGATTTATGCATCCTGATAAATATGCTTAGAGATGTAGCAATCTGCTTTAAGCTTTCTAGTATCATACACAAACATTTAAAATTATCAAACCCTCTTAGGATCAACTATATATATAATGAATTACTTTATTAGATCCCAAAGTTGGTTATGAGTCACTACTATCTTGAACCCATGTGCAAGTGAAAGTGAAATCAGAGCTTTGGGGAATCGGATTCCCAACCTAAACGAGATGGGAATTTAACCCTATCCTTACTACTCTGATATGGAATTCATTACCTCACTTTGAGCAAAATGATTTAACCAGTTATGGATGAAATGGTCATGCTAGTCTATCCGTTTGAACAGTCAGTGGTCTTGTTTTAGACAAGACATGCTGCCACGCATGGGCATACTTAACCCCATAATCCATGATTTGGCTTCATTCATTCTCTTTTTTTTCTTGGACCTTTGGGATGACTACCCATCCTTGCGAGGGACATGTAGTACGATCCTTCCAATCCAATATTAAGATGAAATGGGAAATATTAATTTTTTACTTCTTGGACCTTGGGGATGACTACCCATCCTTGCTAGGGACATGTAGTACGATCCTTCCAATCCAAGATTTAGATGAAATGGGAAATATTAATTTTATTTCTTGGACCTTAGGGATGACTACCCATCCTTTGCAGAGGACATGTAGTACGATCCTTCCAATCCAAGATTTATGATGAAATGAGACATAGGAGCTTTGGGGAATCAGATTCTCAACCTAGGCGAGATGAGAATTATGCCCTATCCTTACTACTCCATGTAGGTCAAATCAGAGCTTTGGGGAGTTGGATCCTCAACCTAAGTTCGATGAGGATTTAACCCTATCCTTACTACTCCGATTTTAGGCTTTAAGCTTTATGGAAGTGGTAAAAACCATTGTTTTAAGGATCATGTTGCATAATAGGATAGACATGAAATACTTCTTTCGCCTGACCTTTTCTTCCAAGCAAGGTTTTGATCATTTTGCTCAAGATCCTTTTTAATGTGAATAAAATGTGCTTGGTTCTAGATATCTCGGGCCTCAGTTCCCAACCTTAGGATTTTTTCTTATTTATGTTATAGCATAACCCTAAGAGGATTTGACACACTTCAATGATTTGTATCTGAAATGCATATGCAACTAAGATGGCATGTATATGCAAAGTGAGATGTAATATGAATGCATTGCCCTTTGAATTGCAGATGGAGTATTGCCATAAAAATAACTGACAACTTCATGCATCACAAGATTCAAACGATATTATTTAAAATGTTTGTGTTACTTGTGGAGCTTTCTACAACACAATTCCAATGTTTCATATTCTCCTGATCTTAGGCATAAGTTGACATCTCAATTTTTTTTTTTTTTTTTTTTTTACAAACCAAACATGTCCATAGGACCAACACATAACTTTAAATCAAAACTTATTCAATCCAAAACCAAAATGCAATCCAAAAATGAAAATTTGAAAACACAAACCAAAACCAAAAATCAAAACCTATATACAAATGTACAATATAATACAAGATGATGCAAAGCTTGGATTATCACTTTCCTGGATCCCAAACATGATTAGAACATTTCAACAAAAATATAACGTGATGTGCATGCCAAATGTTGTAGGAATCCAAAAAAAACAATATTATACCACACCATGCAACAACTTTTAACTTCCCTTGCTCACCCCACCAATTAGATTTAATTCCATTAGTACTCTCATAGGTGAGCGTTAAAATACTAAAATGATTAGACAATAAATGATATTCAATTTTATCTTGTCTATTCTTGAAAGTATCCATTTCATAATTCGATTCATGATTTAGAACTAGGCTCTCTTTATCCAAAATGAGACTTTGTAAGCAAGAGCCTATTTCTAAAAATTTTAAAGCCAAATCATTTTCCAAATTTGTAGGCCAATCAAATTTGTGTAACAGTTTGCAAGCATCTAGGATATTTACTAAATTAGGATCATTAAAAGTTTTTACCCTAGATTCAATTAGTAATTGTTGATGAATTTGATTTAACAATTCAAGTGCATCAACTTCTTTTCCATTCATTAAAACAATGTTATCAAAGGTGTGATTAGAAATCATACCTTGTTTTTCATTCACCTTTAATGACATTTCACCATAAACATCATTCAAATTCAAAATATGGTCATGCAACCAAAAAAACCACAAACAAAAACCCCCACGCGCCAAGGCACCCAATTGAAAACATGGCCATCCTTTTCAACCTTCAAATATTCTTGGTCAAAGTGTATGTCCAATGACTCATCTTGATGATCCTTCATTTGAGTTGTTTCCAATTGATCCATCTCTTCGTCATTTAGTTCCCATTCTTTGTTCACTATCCATGGTATCTCTTCATGTGAGATAGAAGTTTCAACGTCTTGCATATCAAGTGAAATATGAGTTTCATCTATAGGGGTGTGAGAAAAAAATGCATTATCATATCTCCCCCAACCATTGTAAAAATTGTCATCCAAATCCATGATGTTTGTGGCATGATCTTTTGATTCATTCATCAAATATTTTTCTTCTTTGTCCTTGGTAATGGAATCATTATAATCTTTCAAAATTTGATGAGACTTGAAACCCTCTTCCAAAACATCCTCAAATTGTACAGGAGTTGTAATATCTTCCTTTGAGTAGGCGATTGTGTCATCCTGCATATCAATTGGCACACAAGTTTCATTAGTAGTTTTGGAGTGAGTGTAGTCTTCCCACTTCTTCCAAGCATCGTAATAATCATCTTCCAAAATCAAGTGGTGACGTTCAACTACTTCTTCAACATCCTCCAATTCATCAATGTGTTTCTCATCAAATTCACCTTCACCTTCCTTAGATGGTTCAATTATTTCCAAAAGTGGGTCATTTCTTGAATTCAAATTTGTAAGGCTATCATCGTCCAAATTAGTAACCCATGATTCAATTTTATCACAATTTGGAGGGTGAAGAATTTCTTGATCATTAATTGTACACATCTCATCAATAGTATCTTCCAAGAACAAGTGGTGAAACTCTATCATATCTTCAAATTCATTTATTGATTTTCTTCCAATTTCACTTTCAACCACTTCATTCAATTCTATGGTAGGTTCCGTCCTATCACCTATCTCAAACCTTGTTGAATTTAGGACCCCTTTATCCGCATAATCGTGCATCTCTATGAATGAGATCGCTTCTGCATAATCTTCACTAGCGGATGTTGGTTTAGCACTTTGCACCTCCTCTTGGACTACATCTAAGGTGGTTGTAACATTTGGATATTCAAATTCATCCCCTTGATCATTTACCTTAGGTATCATTGGAGTGGAGGGTGCTATATTTGATGGTTGGTGTAGGTTGGCATCAATATCTTTAGAAGGACAATCTCTCATGTGAACATGTTGTGCCTTTTCTTCTTCAAGACCTTGTCGTTCTACCTCTTCTAGGATCTCATAGATTTTCTCTAGAGACAAGCCACCCATTTTTTCCTCAATGAGTGAAGCAAGTGTGGGGTGTATGGCTCCCAGGTATACTTCCATGGCTTCCTCTTCTAATGTGTTAAAATTTTCCCACATTTGGGAGTGCAACTCACGAAATCTTCCATTGAATTGACTCAAGGATTCATTAGGCTCCTTACATATGGAGGTAAACTGATTTTTCAACATTTCTAAGTCAACCTGATTATCAAAATGATAAAGATAGGCTGCTTCTAGTTGTATCCAAGAAGTCCTAACCTCCATGGGTAGTTGGCTGTACCAAAAGAATGGTTTATCATCCAAAATGTATGCAAATAACTTACAAGCCACCTCCTCATAGAAAATTTGGAATCGACATAATGTATCCTTGTAGACATGTAGTTTTTGCAAGTATCCTAGTGGCACCTCTTGATTAAAACATCGTAGAAACTCCAATAACAATTTAGGAATTTGATAGGGTATCACATGTATAGACAAACCCTTATAATGATCCTCCATCATAGATACCATTCTTTCTCTTAGAGACATCATTTCAGCTCTTAGGGATACAATTTGCTCCTCAAATGTTGCCATTAGTGAAACTCAAAATGTAACTTTAGAACCAAATCTGTTAGTCAAAAATGATAGAAGGAATCACGACACATCAGCGTGGAATGACTAGCAAATATCCAACCTGCAATGTATAAAAATCAAGTTAGCATCAACTAAGAGATGTATTCATTAAAATCAAATGAAAAGTAATTGCATGAAACAACACTTCGTTAGTCGCGACCAAAATTTTCAAAATTAAATCAAATCACATCATTTCTGTATGAACAATCAAAAGCGTTAGAATAATATACAACATACCTGAATTGCTTAAAACAGAATAAAGTAAACCAATTCAGTCCCTCTTTACAATGTTAGAGGACTAAAGATAACAATCATAGAGCATGAAATATAAAATTTAAATCACAATAAAATAAACCTCATCGGCCCTCCTTCTAGCGCCAATCTATTGAGTGGTATTTTCACCCGATTGTGAAAACACACTCTCCGATAGGATTTGGGTTCCAAATCCTCTCTTGCAAAGAAATTAAATAAATAACTTCTCCAAGGTCTCCGCTATATTAGCATTTTACATATGTGTATTAATAATCTCAAATAAAGATATTCAATTTAAATGCTTGGAACACCTTAGTGGTTGCAAGTAACTGAAAACAAGGGGCAATGTTGGTTTATTTTATTGTGAAACTTTAATGATTGTTCATTGAACCCGAATAAAGCAAATGTGATCTGGCCCTTATATGACCACGTTGTAACTTCAAAATGGAAATTGATGAAATGCCATAAAACATAACTCCTTCAATGAAATTGGAATTTTCATGAAGGGAATGTCATCATCGGCTCATGAATGAAAAACAAAACTGAAAAATGAAATTCTAGCCCTGAAATGGAAATTTTCTATTTTCGGATTTTGAAATTTTTTAATTTTTATTTTGATGACTGTAGAAAAAGTAAAATGCAAAAAAAATGAAAATAAAATGCAAAGAATGAAAATGAAAATGCATTCAGTATGATGCTATCCTATTTCGACAAAATCGAAGATATGAGGTTTCCTGCATACAACCTAACCTATTGGACCTGCAAAACATGCACAATCCTAATAAGCTAAGTGCTAGTTCCTAGGGTTTTGAATGGGGTTTTCAGATTTAGACATTCGCTTGGAGCAACCAAGATAACTTGCATTAAACTCCACCTATAAGCCTAAAATCGAAAAGGGGAAAAATAGACATTAAATCTTGCATGCAGAAAATAACTCCTTTCTTGTCAATGAGTGCAACTCAACTCTAAATTTTTGTATTAAAAATTGATCATTTTACAATAACAAAAGTCTCTAGTTTTCTCAAAACCAGAAAAAGGGAAGAAAAACACTCCAAAGCAGGCCCAGAATGGCTTATCACCCTCAGCTCTGCAACCCTACCCGTAGCGGTTTTCGACCCTTGTACCTGTCCTGTGCTTCTGCTTTTAAACTTTCTGGTGCGGTTCTCTGTTTCGCTCTGTGATGCTTCGTTTCATTTCCCAGACTGCATCATTTCATCTTCCCCGCCTCTTCATTGTCTTTGACTTTCTGCTCGGATGTCGAACGTTTGATCTTCTCTGTGAACTGTAACTGCTAGTCCTGAAGCGTTACACCATAGTCCTGACATCTTCGTGCCACGTGTTCTATGCCTTCCCTATATAATCTGTAATGGCCCACCATGAATCATGACAAAAATAGCATGTCACGATATCGCGACATTTTTATATCTGCAACTTTGCTCCTCTACCTGTATCGTGAAAACAAGACATGTCGTGATATCGACAATGTTTTCTGCTAGCAACCTTGTTCGCCTTCATGCATCGCAAAATGAGACATGTCGCGATATCGCGACGTTTTTCTCCTTCGGCGCATGGATGCAACCTGTCACGAAATCGCGATGTTTCCGTTCGAGCAAACTTACCCACGAAACGCCTTTTTTGACAATCCAAAATCGTGACATTTTTCTCTTTAGCTCTATCTTCCTGCCTTTGGTCACGAAAATCCAACATGTCACGATATCGCGACACTTTTCCTCTATGTTCACTTTGGCTGCTCCAGGTCGCGAAACTCCGACATGTCACGATATCGCGACATTTTTTCTGTTTGCTCCTTCCTTGCTTTCCCACCGAAAACTGACATGTCGCGATATCGCGACATTTTTTTCTCCTTGCGCTTCATTTCGTCTTCGGGTCGCGAAAATGCGACATGTCGCGATATCGTGACAACTTTTGCATTGACTTTTTCTTGCTGCCTTTGACCGTGATTTTATGACATGTCGCGATATCGCGACAATTTTTTCTTGTGGGCCGCGAGACCGAAACATGTCACGATATCGTGACACTTTTTCATTTGCTGCATCCTACTGATCTGAGCCATGAAAACGTGACATGTCGCGATATCACGACAATTTCTATACTTTGCCCTGTTTGACTGCTTTGACCGTGATTTCATGACATGTCGTGATATCACGACATTTTTCCACTTCGTCTTTCTCTCTCCTCTATGAGCCATGATTTCATGACATGTCGCGATATCGCGACATTTTTGGCATCCTGTTCTGTTTGACCACTTTGACCGTGATTTCACGACATGTCGCGATATCGTGACACTTTTTATTTTTGTTGTCTTTTGCCGATCTAGGCCGCAAAAATGCGACATGTCACGATATCGTGACATTTTCTCATCCTTAGCCATGACAGAGCAACATGTCGCGATATCGCGACACTTTCTTTTTCTTAGCCGTGACAGAGCAACATGTCACGATTTCGCGACATTTTCTTTTTCTTTGATTTTAGCATCTGGGCCACTGTAGTCTTCTTGGAAAGCATGTAAAAAAGAGTGGGTCCCCAATTTTGGGGTGTGTTGTGGAGCAGCCACAACAAATGGTGACTTTGATGGGAAATGCTCCTAAGCATTTCGGTGAGAACCTAACCTGAAAATATACAAACTTAAAAACAGGTGTCAGCCCATAAAAACATAACAAATGCTGATAGATCAGAGATGCATGAAACATTAGAATCATTAAGTATCAGCTCGGTGTGTGCAATGTGCTCCATTTTCTATCATTTGAAATTGATCAACATTCCATTGTCAGTTTTACATTAATGCATATGTGATATTGTGAATGATTTATGCATCCTGATAAATATGCTTAGAGACGTAGCAACCTGCTTTAAGCTTTCTAGTATCATACACAAACATTTAAAATTATCAAACCCTCTTAGGATCGACTATATATAATGAATTACTTTATTAGATCCCAAAGTTGGTTATGATTCACTACTATCTTGAACCCATGTACAAGTGAAAGTAAAATAAGAGCTTTGGGGAATCGGATTCCCAACCTAAACGAGATGGGAATTTAACCCTATCCTTACTACTCTGATATGGAATTCATTACCTCACTTTGAGCAAAATGATTTAACCAGTTATGGATGAAATGGTCATGCTAGTCTATCCGTTTGAACAGTCAGTGGTCTTGTTTTAGACAAGACATGCTACCACGCATGGGCATACTTAACCCCATAATCCATGATTTGGCTTCATTCATTCTCTTTTTTTTTTCTTGGACCTTTGGGATGACTACCCATCCTTGTGAGGGACATGTAGTACGATCCTTCCAATCCAATATTAAGATGAAATGGGAAATATTAATTTTTTACTTCTTGGACCTTGGGGATGACTACCCATCCTTGCTAGGGACATGTAGTACGATCCTTCCACTCCAAGATTTAGATGAAATGGGAAATATTAATTTTATTTCTTAGACCTTATGGATGACTACCCATCCTTTGCTAAGGACATGTAGTACGATCCTTCCAATCCAAGATTTATGATGAAATGAGACATAGGAGCTTTGGGGAATCAGATTCTCAACCTAGGCAAGATGAGAATTATGCCCTATCCTTACTACTCCATGTAGGTCAAATCAGAGCTTTGGGGAGTTGGATCCTCAACCTAAGTTTGATGAGGATTTAACCCTATCCTTACTACTCTGATTTTAGGCTTTAAGCTTTATGGAAGTGGTAAAAACCACTGTTTTAAGGATCATGTTGCATAATAGGATAGACATGAAATACTTCTTTTGCCTGACCTTTTCTTCCAAGCAATTTTTTGATCATTTTGCTAAAGATCTTTTTTAATGTGAATAAAATGTGCTTGGTTCTAGATATCTCGGGCCTCAGTTCCCAACATTAGTATTTTTTCTTATTTATGTTATAGCATAACCCTAAGAGGATTTGACACACTTCAATGATTTGTATCTAAAATGCATATGCAACTAAGATGGCATGTATATGCAAAGTGAGATGTAATATGAATGCATTGCCCTTTGAATTGCAGATGGAGTATTGCCATAAAAATAACTGACAACTTCATGCATCACAAGATTCAAACGATATTATTTAAAATGTTTGTGTTACTTGTGGAGCTTTCTACAACACAATTCCAATGTTTCATATTCTCCTGATCTTAGGCATAAGTTGACATCTCAAATTTTTTTTTTTTTTTACAAACCAAACATGTCCATAGGACCAACACATAACTTTAAATCAAAACTTATTCAATCCAAAACCAAAATGCAATCCAAAAATGAAAATTTGAAAACACAAACCAAAACCAAAAATCAAAACCTATATACAAATGTACAATATAATACAAGATGATGCAAAGATTGGATTATCATGATATTCTTACAATGACACTGAGAGGGGGGGGTGAATCAGTGTAACTATTTAAAAACTTAAATCTGCAACTTTTAAAACTAATAGTGCAAGCTTAAAAATAGATAATGCAAGTATCACACAAGAGCTTCACACAACACAGGATTTTACGAGGTTCACCGATGTGGCTACTCCTCAAGTAATGATTGTTTGGACTTCAATCCAAATCTAGTCTTTGCAAGGATTCTCTATTTACAAATAATTCTCCAGCACCCACTGGAAGGAGCACCAACCCCTAATTTTTTTTGCTGCAACAGAAAGGAGCACCAACCCCTTTTACCAGGAACCCACTTGGATTTCAAATTTTTAACAAAATAATGACATAAAAATGCCTTCTCTTTTACAAGACCCTCACTGGTCTAAGGCTCAAACAATCTATCTTACAGAAGCATAAAGAGACTTGTTAGAGACTCAATATCTTCTGATCAATTCAAAAACCTCTCTGTTATTTTTACAATAAATATACAGGTTTTTGTTCTCTGGCTGTTGTTCATCCAGCACTATTTACCACACTACGCCCTTTTTTTTTTTTGTATTCAATAATGCACAGTGCAGTTACCCTCTTCTACACTCATTCGAGTCCATTTATTTGTTTTTCTCGAACGGATCAATTTCAAACGGCTCAAAGTTTCCCTCCAATTTCTCATGCATTCTTGGCTGTAAACGTGTCGATCCTTTGTGACAAGTTCTACCTTTTAGTCGCTTTTCTTTCTGACTCACTCTGACATTCTGATAGCCTTTTTCTCTGCACATTCTAACTGGTATCCTGACAGTATTTCTGCTTATCTCGGATCACTGATGTTCTTCTTTCTGATCTTTTGAAAACTGTGTATCCTTTATCTTCTACGATCAACTATGACTTTTGATATACGCAACAGAACAATGCTTCTGCAATCAGTTCTCGATACAACCGTCTAGTTGTTATGTTCTGTCTTTAATGTTGTGTTCCATAGCTCCCCTGTGAAGCTGTCACCTTTTCCAGTCAAGCTGTGTTACGGCCCTGCAACAGCCGTTTTTCTCTTAAATGCATTGCTTTGAAACTAACACTTGAAACTCCAGTCGACTCTTGTAGTGTATTCTCTAATCTTATGCTAACACCTGTCACTTGGAACTGCAGATCTGACCCAAGTTAACTTTACTGTAACTGACTGCATGCTTATTCGACACTTGTCACTTTGCATGTATTTTTGACTTTTTCCCGCCAACAACAGTTACCTGTCGCGATATCGCGACGTTTTTGCCTCCTGCTTTGCTCGGCATACATCCACAAAAATATGACATGTCGTGAAATCGTGACATTTTTGGCTTTCCTTCTATTTCCTACGCTTACCTCCGTGAAATTGATACATGTCGTGAAATCGCGACACAATTCGCTTTTGCTGGCATCATCCTCCATGTTGTCGCGAAATCACGACGCTTTCGACTTCCAACGGCTTTTCTGGAAAATTTTTGTGATATCACGAAATTTTTAAATTTGCTGACGTCATCCTCAAAGATGTCGCGAAATCGTGACTCTTTCGACTTGAATCAGCTTTTCTGGCAAATTGTCGCGATATCGCGACATTTTTAAATTTGCTGACGTCATCCTCAAAGATGTCGCGAAATCGTGACTCTTCCGACTTGCATCGGATTTTTTGGCAAATTGTCGCGATATCGTGACATTTTTAAATTTGCTGACGTCATCCTCAAAGATGTCACGAAATCGTGACTCTTTCGACTTGCATCGGCTTTTCTGGCAAATTGTCGCGATATCGCGACATTTTTAAATTTGCTGACGTCATCCTCAAAGATGTCATGAAATCGCGACTCTTCCGACTTGCATTTTTCGTTGCTTCATCTTCCGAAAGCTACGTCTTGTTAAACTTAGGCTTGTAGCGAAATCGCTACACCAACTTGTTCTATGTTATGCATTTGTAGCGAAATCGCTACACCTATGCCCCTTGTTTTTCAAACCTGTAGCAAAGTCGTTGCACCATTTCACTTTGCTTTTCAAACCTGTAGCGAAATCGCTACACCAACTTGTTCTATGTTATGCATTTGTAGCGAAATCGCTACACCTATGCCCCTTGTTTTTCAAACCTGTAGCAAAGTCGCTGCACCATTTCACTTTGCTTTTCAAACCTGTAGCGAAATCGCTACACCTTTGCACTTTTCATTTTGAACCTGTAGCGAAATCGCTACACCCTTTTCGCCGAGCATTTCATCCTTGTAGCAAAATCGCTACCACTCTTTACACTGGCATCTGAAGTCTTCTTCATCCCGTGAAAATTTGATATGTAGCGAAATCGCTACGCTTTCTTCACTTTGCTGCTTTGCCTTCAGCATGTCGCGAAATCGCGACATTCTCTCATGAATTTTCTCTCTCCTCCGATGTGTCGCGAAATCGCGACAATTTCTCAAAGCATTTTCTCTCTCCTCCGATGTGTCGCGAAATCGTGACAGAAAACATGTCGCGATATCGCGATAGTTTTCTTCCTCGTCTTTTTTTGCAACTTTCTGAATCTGGGTCCCCTCTATTTTTCTTGAAATTTTCTTCACTTGATCTTACTGACCTCTGAACTGCATCAACTGCATCAATCTATCTGTGTTGACAACAATTACAATATTTTTGCACTGCTTTTGCTGCACCTTGCTCAACAATCTCCCCCTTTGGAATTGTTGGCAACACTTTGTAGCCTTGCTCAAATTCTTCTCCCCCTTTGCCAATAATGCCAAAGGGCTGCTGCAGACTCCCCCTGAGTCTATGCACAACATTCTTAGGCATAAATAACTTGAATTCTCCCCCTGAGAATGTATTTCCCATAGCTAGTCAGTGCTTGGGAAGTGTGACTACTCCCAACTTCTTCCGAAGGTATTCAAATACTTCCTTTGGTAAAGGTTTGGTGAATATGTCTGCTACTTGCTCTGTAGTGGGAAAAAACTCCAATATGACCTCTCCTTCTGCAACCTTATCCTTCAAGAAGTGATACCGGATTGCAATATGTTTGGTGCGGGAATGCATTACCGGATTCTTTGAAATGTTGATTGCACTAGTGTTGTCACATTTGACTGAAATGGGCTCATTGAAGTGAATACCTAGATATTTCAGTGTTTGTCTCATCCATAGTATTTGTGTGAAGCATGTTGTTGCTACAATGTATTCTGCCTCAGCTGTGGATAGAGAGACTGATTCTTGCTTCTTATTGTGCCATGCTACCAATTTATCTCCAAGGAAAAATGCTCCTCCACTTGTACTTTTTTTGTCATCAATGCATCCGGCCCAATCTGCATCAAAATATGCAAAGAGAGTGAAGTCTTTTCCTTTTGGATACCACAGCCCATACTCCATAGTACCCTTGAGGTACCTAAAGATCCTTTTCACAGCTATTACATGAGTCTCTTTTGGACTAGCCTAAAATCTTGCAACCATGCAAATAGCTTGTAAGATATCCGGTCTGGTTGCTGTCAAATACAGCAAGCTCCCAATCATTGATCTGTACATTGTTTGATCAACATCCGGAGATTTATCATCCTTGCTCAACTTGCAACTTGTTGTCATAGGGGTGCTCACTGGCTTACTATCTTCCATAGTGAACTTTTTCAGCATTTCTTTCACATATTTAATTTGAGAAATAAAGATCCCCTTTTCAGTTTGATTAACTTGTAATCCAAGGAAATAAGAAAGTTCACCTATCATAGACATTTCAATCTCTTTCTGCATTTTTTTTGCTATGTCTTTGCATGATTCATCATTGCTACTCCCAAAAATTATATCATCTACATAAACAACTAGAACAATGAAATTGCCATTTTCATTTTTCGCATATAAATTGCTATCCACCATACCTTTCTTGAATCCTTGCTTAGTGAGATAGTTGTCCAGTCTTGCATACCAAGCTCTAGGTGCTTGTTTCAAGCCATACAATGCTTTCTTCAGCTTGCAAAAAAAGTTAGGATTATCACAAAGTTGAAAACCATCAGGCTGTTCAATATATACTTCTTCTTCAATATTTCCATTTAGAAATGCTAATTTTACATCCATCTGATAAACCTTGAAATTCTTATGAACAACTAAAGCCAAAAACAGTCTTATTGCTTCAAGTCTGGCCATGGGTGCAAAAGTCTCTTCAAAATCAATCCCCTCAACTTGGGCATATCCCTTACAGACTAATCTTGTTTTATTCCTTACAACCTGTCCATCTTCATTCGCTTTGTTTCTAAATATCCATTTAGTACCAATTATGTTTTTATTTTCAGGCCTTAGTACTAATTCACAGGTTTTGTTTTTCTCAATTTTATCTAGTTCTTCATTTACTGCTTCCATCCAGCTTTCATCCATGCTTGCTTCAATAATATTCTTGGGCTCAATACTGGATAACAGAGAATAGTTATTTACTACTCTTCTTCTTGTCTGAATGCCAACTGTAGGGTCCCCAATAATCTGCTCTTTGGGATGATTTTTTTGCCAGCTGCCTATTCTGAATTTCTTGTTTTCTTCTCTTTCCAAATCATCTGAATCTGATTTCTGTCTCTCTTCCTTTTCTTGATCTTCATCTTCTTCAATAAATTCTTCATAGGTTGGGTAGTTTTCATTATTGTTGATTTCTTGTTTCCTCGCCTTCATCAACCTTCACATCCGCACTCTCCACAATTTTCTTTAGTCTTTTGTTGTAGCATGTGTAAGCTTTACTTTTTGTTGAGTAACCAAGAAAGATACCTTCATCAACTCTATCTTCGAATTTGACACAAGCTACAACAACCCTAAAAGGTTTACAGCGGATTTTACAGCGGATTTTACAGCGGAGAACGACCACCCCATGGCTCTGTAAAACGGCGGATTTTATAGCGGAAATTAATGATACAAGCGGTGTTAGCAGAATATCTGATCCGAGGCCACGCCTCATAACTACGATCTGTCAGTGCAAGCCAGGTCCCATAATGGCCCGATAAGGATCAAATTTGGGTGGCACCTGTGAATTTAGGGTTTTGAACATTAATGTTCTCAGAGGCCGAACCCTCTATAAAAAAAACGGCTCGATACGTAATAAGGACTGCGAAGCATTTTTCTGAAGCATAGCGAAGTGCTATGCAAAACCAGAGACTCGTTTACAGTCTTTCTTCACTACATTCTTCTGACTTTCAGACCCGACCATAGGATTACAATAATCCATTAATTTGCCGACAACACGTTATCCGGGACTTTGAGCCAATTCCTAGTGGATTGGCGTCGAAGTCGGATTTTTACAGGGCGGCCCGCTTGGGCATCCCACATATGTTCGTAGTGCTAATTCAATTTATGTTGTTTCGAATGGATTAAAGCCGTTTACGTTTTGTATATGCTGTTTTCAAACGTATTGAAGCAATAGTTTATGTTTTATCATGTTTGAATACTTGTTGTCTTCACATATGATTAAAATAGTTCATGCTCTATAACATATGTTTTCGAATATGCATGCTATTCTCTGTAACAGTTGCAGGTTTATTTAGAATTGTTTCATTCAAAGCAGCTAATCAGTCTTGTACGTGCATTTCTCACTGCTCTCTACAGTCAAACGTTTTGTCTTCTTGTTGCAGGTGCTATTAACAGTTCTTGTTTCTTTTGCAGCAAGAACAGCAGCAAGCAGGGACTCATTAAACATCAAGCGGCAGCAACACTACAGCCCACCCATTTTACATGTGGGCATGCAGAAAGAAATTACTGTTCATCTGTTGTAATAAAAAAATTAGACTATTGTAACCGAGTTGGAATTAATATAAAAAGGCGGTGCTCTTACCTTTTGATATGATTACATCCGTGTTATTACATGCATTAAACTAGTTCTGTTTTTATTGCATCTCGGTGTTTTATTTCCGAAATCTCATGCTTTCAGGAAGATGATCAGATTGATAGGGAAGACCCTAATGTAGGTCCAAAAAAGCAAGAAGAGGTAGACATGGAAACTGAAACTAATCATGATCCTTTTGTTGGACCTAATGGTAGTTATGTATTTTCATCATTTGATCACATTTGGGAATTCATGAAAGCTCATAAGGAAAAACTATTGGAATATGTGGAACGAGAAGCTCATATTGAAAAAGAGGATGCTACTCCTTCCCCTCCCAATAGGTCTCCTTTGCTTCATCATGGCATTCCTACATCTCAATCCTTGCATCAAAACAATTTTAAGAACCAAGTGACTTGTGCCATTACTAATACCACCAATGTTGGAGGGAATTTGCAAGTCCCTCTAACTAGTAGTGGCCCAAAAAATTATTCTCAATTTCCTCCTTCATCCTCTAATATCAACACTATTGCTTTTGTTCCACCAAATGTTAGTTATCCACAAAATGCCACATACAACCAAAGTATCCAAAACTTGAATCAAACATCAAGGTTTCAACATACATACATTCCTCCTTTGGGAAATCTGGGAAACACACATAATAATTCAGAAATGCAAAATTTGGCAAGTGTTGTGAATCAATTGGTTTCAAGGATGGATATGATTCAACCTTCAGGGTTTACATACAACTATAAAGAAATGTGTAGTCATCCATTGGATCCTATTGTTGTTGCTAGACCTTATCCCAAGCATTTTCCTATGCCAGTTTTACCAATCTATAAAGGGACTGAAGATCCAATAGAGCATTTAAGAGGATTCATGATAGCTTATCATGATCTTATTTATGATGATATGCTCTTATTGAAAACATTTCCAAAGAGTCTTGCTGGAGTGGCATTAGAGTGGTATTATCGATTGCCCAACTATTCTTTGAAGAGTTTTGAGAAGACTATAGAGATGTTTGTTCATCAATTTAGTGCTTACATTGAAAAGGAAGTGACTATGAGAGATTTATATGATTTAAAGCAAAGTAAAGAAGAAATATTTTCAAAATTTTTAGCCCGTTGGAGAAGTTTAGTTGGTCGATTAAGACAACCTGTGTCTCAAAAAGATATGCTTGATATATTCATTGGTAATTTACAAGAACAATTATCTTATGCTCTAGAAACTACTACTATCACATCTTTAGATCAAGCAATTGAGTTAGCAAGAAAAGTGGAACAAGCTCTCATTAGAAGAGGTCAGCTTAAGGTTAAAGAAGATAAGCCAATTAAGTCTCAACCTAAGAGTAAGCATATAGGAGGCAATAGTGATAGTAGGTCTGTTAACAATGTCAATAACAACCTACAAAATATTGTACTTTAGAAGCCTCCTCAAAGGAATTTTACAAGACTTAATATCCCTATGGAAGCAGTTTTAAAACAATTATTGGATGCTAGGGCAATAGAATTACCTCTAGTAAGATAGCCATATACTACAGCTCATTGGTATAAGGTAAATCAATATTGCACTTATCATAGAGTAGAAGGACATTGGACAAACACTTGTAAGAAATTGAAGCATGTGGTTCAAGACTTGATTGATGCAGGACGCATTGATTTAGGAAATATCCAATCAACAAGTAATCAAACTCCTACTCAACAAGTTCCAACAACAAATCAAGACATGGGGATATTTAAGGATCCATTACCAAAGCATGAGCAACAAGCAACCAATCAGGTGGCTCATCAAGATGATTCCCTACGTCATAGTAATGTGGTTGGTATGGTTGGGGTAACTACAAGGAAACAGGCTCAGAATCAACAACATCAGCAAGGACAGAGTTCAGTATCTCAACCCAATTTAGTTTTAAAGGAGAATCAGAGAAAAGATTCAACTACAAGGATTCCACCTATAGTGTTGAGACCACAGTCACAGGTTTCATTTGATCTTCAGAAGTAGTTAGCTAGTACTCCAAAAAAGATATCAGTGTTAGAACTTTTGTAGACTTCTCTCGACCACAAAAATGCTTTAATGAAATTTTTACAACAACAATCTATTTTCCCAGATATCCCTCCTGATGCCATAGTTGACACCGTAGGTTCTTTTGGGATACATCATGTCTCATTCTCAGATGATGATAAACCTTCCTCAAACTTACATGGAGATTCTTCACTTTACATCACCACACTTATTGGGGATACCCTTATCAAGCGAGTTTTGATTGATAATGGGTCATCCCTCAATTTGTGTACATATCAATTCTTTCAAAAATTTGGATTAAAAGAGGAAGATTTAACAAAAACTGATATCATCATTAAAGCTTTCAACAATGAGTCCCAAGAGGCTTGTGGTGTCATATCTCTTCCCTTAAAAGTAGGGCCGAGAATATTGGATACTTTGTTTTATGTGGTACATTGTCCTGCATCTTTTAATCTTCTTCTTGGGTGACCTTGGATCCATGCTATGAAGGTTGTCCCTTCTACTTTTCATCAGTGTCTCAAGTTTGAATTCAAGAATCAAGTTATCACCATTCCGGGTGACCCTCGACCATTTGAATTTTGTTCAAATATAGAGTTAGCTCAAATTGATTCTTATTCTTGTCCTTCTATTTCTTCAACAATTTCTCCATGTTCCTCATCTCAAATTTTTGAGCATATTCAAAGTTTAAAAGTGAGTGAGGAACATAAGACCCATTCTTTCTCCTTGGATCATGATAATCAGTTTCTTCAAGAGCCTCTTCTGGATCTAGCCAAGCTACCACCTTCACCCCAAACTATGGGCTTACCTCATAAGAAGGGTGATGTTATACACATTGGCACGTGTGCTTTCATCTTTGGAGGTATGGCTTCCAAAGAAAAGCTCCATGGTAGCAACCCATCTCTCAATGAGCGCTCTTTTTCTCAATGCTATCTCACTAATGATTATCCCCTTCCTAAGCAGATCCTATCCGGTATGGGATATGCAGGTAAAGGATTGGGACCACAACATAAGGGTATTCAAGAACCCTTGGATGTTGAGATTTGGCCTGGGAGATGTGGTATAGGTTTTATACCTAATAAGAATCAACCTCTACCTTTTGAGGATGATGACCATCTTATGACTTATGCAGAATATATGGAATATCAAATGTTGTCAATAGATGATAATAAAAGTGTTAATTTTTCTTTTCCTCCTAAGATAATGTCTTGTAATATGGTTGGTTCTGTTTGTTCTAAAAATAACATTGTTTCTGTTCAAGAAAATGATGAATCTTTGTATGATGTCTTTTATGCTAAAAAGAATGGTGCTATTAGGAAATGTTGTGATTATCGTGCCATGGATGTTGAACGAAAAGCCTTAAAAGAGCTTCTCCATGATTTTGAGGATGTCTTCGATCCAACACCTCATGGCACACCCATTTATTTTGATAAGATGTATGGTGCATTTAGGCTTTGCATTGATTTTAACTCTCCCTAACAAAAATAAATAAATAAATATAAAATAAAAATACAAAAACTTTCATATAGTTGCATCTTCATTTTCCATTGCATTTTTCTCTTGCTTGCTCATATTGCATTATTGCTTGTCATCCTTGCATGATTGCTTGACATCTAACTTAAACACCTTGCATGTTTGCCTGTCATAAATGCATGATTGATTGTTCATGATTGCTTGTTCATATAGATTTTTGGGGATCTTGCAATAATGGCATGTGATGATACCTAGTTAGGTCATAGCTCACATGCATTGCACTTCTCACTAGGACTTTGATGCCTAGCAAGATCCCCCTAGGGATTCTTTCCTTCTTATTTTTTTGTTTATGATCGCTTCTTCTCCTTTTCTCGATTCCTTCATTATGCTGAAAACTCTTGTTGCACAAAGTCTTCTTAAGATCCCTATCTGGGATAGCACTTGCATACTATTTTTATATATATTACACCCCACATGGGATACTTATACATCCTAGCGGGTATTGCACTATTTATGATCTTCTATCGGGTCATACTCTCTTTTGACTCAACAGGCTCAACACCCCATTACAGGATAAGCTCCTTGGTCATTTTTAGTAGACCTCGACATACATCCTAGTGGGTAATCGCCTCACAACAGTCAATAAGGGAGCAACCACCCATAGTGGGTCAACACTCCACACACACTTTTTCACATTAATGCAAGTGCTATACCCATAACGGGTCTAGCTATCTCATTAATACGATCTATAGTGTCTGGCTACACTGGTTCATTGCAACCTACGCTAGTCTTATACTATGGATCGTTCATTCTTCTCCTTTTCTGATGGTTGACCTTTGGACCCCCTATTTTCTCTTCTTCTTCTTCTTTCTTCTTTCTTCTTTCTTCTTTCTTCTTCTCTTTCTTCTCTCTTCTTCTTTTCTTCTTTCTTCTTCTCTTCTTTATTCTCTCTTCTTTCTTCTCTTCTTTCTTTCTCTTGTTTTCTCTTGTCTGATCTCGTTTCTTCTTCCTTCTTCTTCTTGTTCTTCTTATTTTGCATTCATTCATCCTCATGTAGTTTGCATTAGGATAGTTTGCATACATAAAAATACTTAAAATAAACAAGTAAAACATATAAAAACATGCATTAAATCATTACACATAGAACACATAAAATCATAATAATATCTGTAGCTATGTATTACTCATAGGAAAAAGAGTACATCATGTGAGGTTGGTGTACCATAATCTAGACTCGATACACTCAACCTAGGGATGCACACCACAATAAAAAATTGGTGCGTCATCTCAATCCCTAGCCTATCCTCTCCTAGCTCTAAGAGCCAGCTCCCTCTAGCCCTCCCTGAGGTGGAGGCAACCTCGACTAAATCACCAACTATTGAGATATCATCGATGCCCATGATCGAGATCATGATCTACTCACTAATCGAAGGGACGGAGGAGGCTCCATCCTCCACTCTAGAGGGATAGCTATGTAGTAAGCCACCTCAAAAAATATGGCCCTCCAAATAGCTACCTCCAACCTATCGCCTGATCACTATAGCTCCACTTGAAGGAGCTGCACCGCATCCCCTGCATGGCTGCTCCCAATGATAGCCATCCCCTCAGCCCTAGCCCATTGGTGCTCTCCATCCAACTAGGCCACCTCTCCCTAAAGTCGGGTAGCCTTCGCTAGTGTTGTGTCCCTCTCAACCTACAGTTGGACCATCTATGTCTATAGAGAAGCTAGTTGTGCCCGTAACTCCTCTATCCCCTAGCTCTAGCCTCCCACCACTACTGATGTGGATGCCTCCTAGGGTCTCTAACCTATGGCCCCTCTACCTATGTAGGGACATCTCTCGCTCCTCCCTCTCTAGTCCCTACTGCTGGGATGGTCTCCTCTACCACCCAAATCTAGACCCATGTCAGCCTCTATCTCAACATAGTAGGAGCCTATTATGCCCTCTCTATGGCCCTATGAGCTACCTCTCAAAATACTTATTGCATGCCTAGGTCCATCACCTAGCACCTCTATACTAGTATGGGTAGGGAGATCCTCTGGGGCATGACTCCTCTATACCATCACCTATACCCGATGGCCACCCCTACATCACCTACCCCTAGGTCAACGTAAGGAGGATCATCTATGTCCTCCTCGACCCATCTAGTGAGGTCTAGCTCACCTCCAACCCCTACTGGGTCTCGAGTCACCCTCTAATACCAGTAGTCCCCAGGTCCAAGATTCCCTATAAGATCTCAAACTACCATAGGACTCGATCGAACCTGAATACCTCTGGCTCTCCCCTCTTTGACCTCAGCCATATGATCCTCCTCACCCTAGCCAACTCTATCCTATCATCTACCCAACCAGGGTGAAGCCTCCATGGTCACCAGATGAGCTACGTATCCCAAAGCTCATCGATCACCCACCTCGCTAGTGGTAGGTTCCCTGCATAGGCCCTCACGGTCCTCTCTAAGGATCTTGACCATCTGTATATTGTTGGCTACTCTAGGTTAGGCAATGGTCTTAGTAGTGCTAATGGTCTCCACATCATAATGTGCTCCTAGCACCACACATGGAGCAAAGTCATACACACCAGTCCTATACACCACTTATACATGATGTTGTACAATATCCTATATAAACAGGCCAACACATAAGGGCCCCATGTGAATCAAACTCCCTGATGTTGCATGTCTACTACTACTCCCACCAATGCCCATGGTAAGTATCATCTGCTAGTGTGGCATGTCAAGAGACCAGCCACAACCCCTGAGAGCACCACGGTCAGAGGGTCCACTTCATAGCGATCAACCAGGTCATCAACTGCTATGGTGCCCTCTCACACCTGGTGGGTGAAACCTATAGAAAACCATTGAAGAGTGGTTGCCTACCCTCATGCTCCATAGACCTCTCTCCCTGATGGGGATCCTCAAGATCCACCACATATCCTCCAATGTGACGGTCATCTCCCCTATCGATAACCGAAAAGTGGAAGACTCCGGATACCACCTCTCTGCTAGGGCGGTCAACATCGCCCTATCTATCTCTATCCATGGCATCCTCGCCACATGGTCTAGCCCAACCACCTCTAGCCTAGCCCTCTCCACCTATCCCAGAGCATCTAGCTCTGCCAAAGCCCCTGCCCACCACTCTTGACTCTCGAGAATACCTAGTTGCATTCACAAAATAAAATAAAATTTAATCAGTTCCATAATAAAGTTAAAGAAATTAAAATTAATCCAACATTTTAAGCATACAAAAATTTCAATTCAAAATTTACTTTGGGTTTTACTTGCTTTCTTTCTTTTTTTCTCTCTTTCCTTTTTTTTTTCTTCTTTTTTCCTTAGTTTTTGTGAAATCGCATCCCATTTTTAGGGTGTGTGACTTCGCTTTCATGAAATCGTGCCCATTATTTTTGGGTGCGACTTCGCAAAACCGTACCCAATTTTTGCCAGGTTCGATTTCATCGCGCTTCACCCTGGGCAAAAACATATCCAAGTTGTAAAGTTGTACCCAGGTCATGGTGAAAAATCCACCAATTTCTATAGTGAAATCCATCAAAAATCCTAATTAAATCATGAAAAAAGAGATTAAACTTGCATGAGAAGAGTCAGAAGTGATCCTTACCCATTCTCATGCCTCGACCTCACCCCTCATGGTCGCTGCTCGGTGAACTGGAAGCACCATCATCCTTTCTCTCCTAGAGCTTTGTTTTCTCTCCTCTTCATAAAAATGAATTAGGGTTTTACCCCTTTTTACCTTTTTAACCCTATTTTTATTTTCTTTTTACCCCTTTTGCTTCGCTCGGTTGTTGCTCTTTCTCTCTCTCTTTCTTCTATGTCAGTTCTTTCGAGTTTTTATGAAACATTGCTTTTTCATAAAAACTCGAGGGGGCACCTCGGCCTATAGAGGCATTAATGTCCCTAATACCTCGATTTACGTGTAAAATTAAAAGTGTCTGGAATGACACCATTTTTGCACCACTCCTTTCTTCTAACCTAGCCACCCCATTTTTGCTTGTTGTTTTTCCTAGTGTGTGTGCCTACATCCTTTCTTTGATGCATTTAATAGGCCATAAATGCATCAAAGAGGGGAAAAATGTAGACACGGAAAATTGACCCACTTTCAGTGGGCAATCTTCCTTGTAACCCCTAAGAGGCCCTCAACCCCTGCCAAGAGCAAGGGAAGACCTCTTTGCCCCTCCTTTTAGTTTCTTTTGTCTTTTAGCGAAATCGTGCCCCATCTTCATGAGGTGCGACTTCGTGCAAGCGATATCGTACCCCATTAGGACGGGGTGCGACTTCGTTGTTTTTAATTTAATTTTTATTTTATTCTTTTTGGCCCGCTTAGACCTAGGTTTAAACCCTCCAACATGTTTTGGCATCGGCTTTGGGTTTATTTTGCCCATCTTTTTCCCTCCGATTTCATCTATAAAAGGAAGGATGTTTTTGCTTAATCAAAAGAGACATATGTGTGCAAGTTTTATATGCAAGTTTTTGATGTGTGATCTTAATGCAAAATTTTGATTATTGATTAAGCTCAAAATTTTTATGATAGTTCGTTCTTCTTCCTTTGCTTTCTCTACTGCAAGCTAACCTCGAAGTGCAAATTTCAGATTTGATCTTCTATTGCATGGATTGGATTGATTTGTTGTGTGACTTGGTGGATCCGTGGTGTAGTTCGGAGAGATAGAGTGTCTACTTGGATACTTCAATCTTCTTTTCTTGCTTATGTGATGTCCATTAGGGTTTGCTCACTTTTTTTTGGCATTTATTTCATCTTCTGCACTCACTTTTTATTTTTCATTAATCTACAGTGATATCGCACCCAACATTAGCGAGGCATGACTTCGCTTGCCCTAATTAGGGTAAACCAGTCTGCAGAAGCGAAATCACACCCCATCCAGGCAGGGTGCGACTTTGTTGTTGTGTTATCATGCCCGCTCCAGGTGAGGCACAATTTTGCCCTAGGGCACACTAGGGGAAATTTCAAGATTCTGTTTTCACTGTTGCATTCCATTTTGCATCTAGATCATATTGTTGCATTCTGTTTTCTATTTTCTATTACTGCATTTTTATTTTATGATTAATTATCCAAAGGTCAATTTCTAATTTTGTTTTAAAAGGTCATCTAAAAGGACCTAGGGGGCTTGACTATTGCACCTCCAAGGACTGTTACACAGTGGCCTAAGCAGGCCCCCTAATGCTAATTCTATTTTTTAGTGTTTTATGAGTTATCTTGCAGAAACAGGTATTTTTGATATCATTGGACAAGAGGTAGAAAGAGCTAAATCAACCACCGATCTAGATAAGTGCTCTAATCATTTTATTGGTTGAATATCTGATCTAATTATTGATTCTTAGGCATCTGAAAGTGAAAGGCATTTAGTTTGCATCTAGGGATAATTTTTGTGCATTTATTTTGTATATTTCTGCTTTAAAGTTTTTTTGGAATAAACCCTAGGTTAGTGAGCATTAAAAATAAAGAATCATTTTAGGCTAGCTCTTGTATGCTTGCATTCTATTTTTAGTTGTTATATTATATTTTTTGCATTGTCCTTTATCTTTTCTAGCTTAGATCTAGAAAGGCCAAACTTAGGTGTTTTCTTAAAATTGAATACATCAAACATTCCTGAATATCCTGAGGACTTGGAACGAGTCCTTAAACCATTCCTGGTGAACCCTTCCCCCTAGCACCGAGTGTAGAGTACAACATAGCCCCCATGGTTCACCCCACAAAAGGTTCTCTCCTTGTGGATCCAACCTTTTGTTTGGGAATTGTACGTGGTAGGGTAGTTTTCCCCCTCTACAGGTCAAGATGTGCTTGCCTAGCAGTGTCATCATCTATGAATTCCTACAATGAAATTTGGAAGGAGTTGATTTCAAGCTCAAGAGGCATGATTGATTTGGCTCCATAGACCAATGAAAATGGTGTTTCCCCAATAGGCATTCAAATGCTTGTTCAATAAGCCCATAATGCCAAGGGAATTTGTGTATGCTAATCTCTATGATTTTATTTAACAAGTTTCTTGAGAATAGCAATTAAGGTCTTATTGGTAGCCTCAGCTTGTCTATTTGCTTGTGGGTAATAAGGAGTCAAGAAACTATGTTGGATGTTATATTTCTCGCAAAGTGCTCGAACATCCTTGTTCTTGAAAGACTTACCATTGTTAAAAATGATTTTTGATGGAATACCAAAATGATAAATGATATGATGAAGTATAAACTCCACAATTCTAGGCCCTGTCATGTTGGTTAGAGGAATTGCCTCAACTCACTTTGTGAAGTATTCAGTAGCTATGATGATGATTGTATATTATCCCAAGGAAGGAGGTGAGATTTTGCCAATTAAATCAAGACCCCATTGTGAAAAGGGCCAAAGGATTTGAATAGGTTGTAATGCTTGTGATGGCACATGAGTTAAATTAGCATGCTCTTGACATTGCTTACAATGTTTGACATATGTGCAACAATCTCGTTCCATTGTGGGCCAATAATAACCCATGCATAAAATACGCTCTGCAATGACCATTCCACTAAAATGAAAACCACAAGTACCATCATGAGCTTCAACTATGGCTCTTTGTGCCTCAACAGAATCGAGACAACAAATGAGGATTTCATCATAACCACATCTATACAACACGTCCTCCAAAAGAGTAAAATGGGCTACCTTTATCTTGAAAGTGCATTTAGCGATCCGTGAAATATCTGATGGGAGTGTTCCAAACTTGAGAAAGGCTATTATTTGGTTTGACCAAGGCTCATCTAGTTTTGAATGGATAAATTAATCATCATTTTCATCCTTAGATTCAACACAAACAATTGTAGATTTAGATATTGTTATAATGAGTGGTTGCAGCTCTCCTAAGGTATCCTTTGGAATAAATGATTGAAGAGAGGCCATAACATCTGCAAATATATTAGTTGAACGTGGCAAACTATCAATTTCATACCAATAAAACTTAGAGCAATTTCATTGCTACTTCATGGTAAAATTTTATGGTAGATTCTTTACATTGGTATTCTTAGGTGCTTTGTTTAACAACAAGTTGAGAATCACCAAATATCTTGATACACTTTATGTCCATAGCTATAGCTGCTTGAAGACCTAATATTAAGGCTTCATACTCTGCATTGTTGTTTGTACATTGGAAGTCTAGTTTGAATGATAAGGGGATAGGCACACCTTGGGGTGTATGAAACAAGACTCTAGAACCTTGACCTTTTTCACACTTAGCACCATCAAATAATAGTTTGATATTGACATCTTCCTATGGAATGACATCTTCTTCTTGTTCGGTGACTGAATACCGAATCATCTGGAAGCTCAATAATCAAGTGTTGATCACTAGGTAGTCGAGCTTCCACAAGTTGATTGACTATAACCTAATATTTAATGGATTTTTGTCTTATGCACTCAAGATCAAATTCAGTAAGAAGAATTATCCAATTAGTGGTACGGGTGTTATTGTAAGTGCAAGACATCATATAACGCAAAGGATTTTCTCTAGCAATGACATATGTGGTATGACTAAGCATGTAATGTCTAAGTTTTTTAGAGGAAAAAACCACTACTAAGCATAATTTATCTACGTAAGAGTATCTAGTTTCATAGCTTACCAATTTTCAACTAATGTAATAGATAGCTTTCTCTTGATTGTTTTCATTCTTTTGTGCAAGCATTGTCCCTAATGCAAAGTCCGTTGTTGAAACATAAAGATAGAAGGGGACCCCCAGATGAGGAGGAGTTAATACTGGTGGAGAAGTTAGGTATTTCTTAATGTCATCAAAGGCTTTTTTTACATTCATCTATTTATGAAAATGGCACCCCCTTTTGTAGCAGGTGATTGAATGGCCTACATTTGTCACAAAGTTGCGCAATGAAAAGACAGATTGATTGAATCTTTCCTTGTAAACTATGCAGTTTCTTTAGGTTTGTTTGGGGAGGCATCTCCATGATGGCCTTGACTTTTTTGGGGTCCACCTCAATGCCTCTTTTGGAGACAATAACCCTAGTAGTTGTCCAAAGGTAACACCAAAGACACATTTCTTGGGGTTCAACCTTACATTATGCTCTAAAAGTCGATAAAAGACTTTTTCCAATACACCATTGTGCTCTTGTCGAGTTTTAGATTTTGCCAAGAGATCATCCACATAGTCTTTGATGATCTTATGCATGTAATCATGGAAAATGTATGTCATTGCACGTTGATAAGTGGCACCCACATTTTTGAGGCCAAAGAGCATCACCTTGTAACAAAAATTTCCCCAAGGTGTAGTGAATGTTGTTTTGTGTTGGTCATCAGGATTTATTCAAATTTGGTTGTATCTTGAAAAAACATCCATAAGAACCCACGTTTTGTAGGTGAGTTGGAGAGGGTAGGGAAATCCTCCAAGGGAGGTCCCTAGTTCAAATATCCACCCTACCAAATGCACATCGGGTACCCAAAATCCAGTTGATAATGTTGGTGCGATCAGGACAAGGCACGACTCTCGGGTCATTTTGATGGTGTAGAACTCATTGGTCATGGTTTCTTAGCCCAAGGCAGACCTACAAGGGGTTTTTTTCTAAATTTAAAAAAAACATCCATAATAGAAAGCATTTCATGGCCAACGCAGGTATCGACAAGAGTATCGATGTTTGTAAGAGGAAAATCATCCTTAGGACACACTTTATTAAAATATTGAAAATCAAACAAACATGTATCACCCTGTTCGGTTTGTGAATGGGTATCATGTTTGAGAGCCACTCAGGATAGTAAATTGGGATAATGAAACCCACATCTACTAGCTTTTGAAGCTTTTATTTGACCAAGAGGGCAACAGTAGGATGCATCCTTCTATGCTTTTGTTTGATCGACTTAGCATCGGAGTTTAAGGTGAGATTGTGTACAACCAAATTAGAGTCAAGACCAGGCATATCTTTATAGGACCATGCAAAAATTTCCTTCTTCTTCTTGAGGAGAGCAATTAATTGCTTTTGTTCATCTGTGGATAAGCTTTTGCCAATTTTGATAATTTGGGGATTGTTTGCATATGAACTAAGGTTCACATCAATAGTATCTTCAATAAACATGTGAGAACCTTCCTCAAGTTGATGGGGTATTGGTATCAGATGAGTATCTTCTATGATGTCATAAAACTCTTCTAACTCAACCTTGTCTATGTCTGCTTGGAAAACCTCAGGATCTCAAGATGAAGGTAAAGGTGAAGGTGGGGATGATGGAGGAATGTAGTTGGCTAAAGCTCTTAACAATTCCTTGGACAAGATAAACTTGAAAAAATATGGTGGCAAGGAAATTCGGTCCATATCAATAAGACTCGTGTCGATAGGAATTGGATTTGCTAAATCGTATGGATTACAGAGTGGGGTGAATAAGTCAGCATGATTCATGTTGACTTAAGGGTAAAATGGATCGTTGGTAAGGTGAATAGATGGGTGGATCTTGTTTGGTAGAACCAGTGCTAGAACTATGTTAAACCTGAAAAGCAACAAGCAACACAAATAAATGCAATGTACATGTAATACAAAATGTTTTTTTTTGTTTTTGTTTTTGTTTTTGTTTTTGTTTTTGTTTTTGTTTTTGTTTTTTTTGAAATTTTGAAATTTGATTTATGTACATATATTACAAGCAAAGTTGACCGGTGATGTGGATCAATGGAATGGAGGTGGTGGTTCACCAATTGGGTAGCCTCACTCTTGTGGAAGAAGAAAGCAAATGATGGGCCGGTGGATGGGGAATACTTTGAGTTAAAACTCATCCTGTTCAGTGTGTGGGATGATAGGCTATGATTTCTCTTTATATTAATCAGAAGCTATCGACATGAGGTCAAATTCTTCATAGATTTAATCTTTGGAGTCATCAATGTGATGGATATCTTCTCCTGAATTAAAATTTAAGCTTTGGAAAGCTTGTTCAAGAGAAGTGGATAAAAGGGTATGATAGCCTAAACCCAAATGATCATGCATTTCTCGATATGAAACATCGATAATTTTGTGCATTCCCTGTTTGTGTCATCCTAGGCCATGTCCTTGCCAATTAATAATGTGAAAATATCAAGATGGAAAACCCAACATATGTTGTATATTGGCAGATGTTGGTGATTTGGATTCATCTGGAGTAGCTAGATTGGACGATGAATCAAGCCCATCATGTATAAAATTAATTCTATTAGGCACTGAACCCATGTTACATATCGCTCCTATAGATAAGGGTGGACCACGTGGGTGACCGTAGTCCTTAGAAGTTTGAGTATTGAGTGGTGTAACTGTGATGTCTTGGCCCACATATTCATCAATACCAGGATTAGTGAGGTGGACCTCGGCTTGGGATGATGTGGATGGATTGGATGTAGATGGAACCGACTCATGGTTGGCTAATGGTATCTCACAATCTATCATTTTGACTTGTGAGACATTAGCTGATGGGGATGGAGATGGTTTTTGTTGGGTGGATAATGATGATTTGGAAGGAGTGATTATGGAAGGTGATGATGTGGCTAATGTAGATTAAGTTTTACCACATGTGCATGTAGTCAATGGTGATGAAGATGGGCATATGAAAGTGGATTTTTATTATGAAGTAGTGATGGGAAGCTCCTCCAAAATAGGAGCTTTAGATGAAGATATGGATGGGGTGGTTGATGAGGTGGTTGATGAAGTGAGGAATAGATGAGTGGAAGGTAACATGGACTCATAGGAGTTTGAGATAAAATTGCAATACTTGAATGGTTCAACATCCGTTGGTATGCAATGTACTTGTCCCTCATGTACATATTTCAAGTATTGATGTAGTATAGAAGGAACACATCTCATTTCCCTCATCCAAGGTCATCCAAGGAGTACATTATACGCCATGGATCCTTCCAATATGTGGAACATAGTATGCAATGTTTTGACCCCCACTTCAATGGGCAAAATAATAGTGCCAACTATAGAGTAGAGAGCATAGTTAAATGCTTTCAAGGTGAAAGTGGATTTGGTAATGTGGTCTGGTGAAAGCTTTAGATGTTGAAGGGCAGAGGTTTTGATAATGATGATGGAGGAGACAATGTCAATTAAAACTCTTTTGAAAGGATTTCTATCAGTTTGAGTCATCATATGTAATGGAGGATCTATAGATTTCGATGATATTGGTTTGATCTCAAAATCATATAAAGAGATGGAAGGTTCCATACATGTTTGGATACTCCCCACAAAATTGCTAAAGGCATTAGGATCTTGGGATTGGAGTTCAATGGACTTTAAAATATCCATTAATGCCTCATGATATGGAGGAGATTATTGAATGAGCTCGTATATAGATAGTTTTACTGAAGTTATTTTAAGACTTGTGGTTAACCGATTGCTCAAGAATATGATTGGCCTTAGGGGGCAATTGATGGGATGAATTGGGGGATATGGATGACTTGGAATATGGATGGGTTGAGATGGATTGGTAAATATGGATGATGATGAATTTACAGGTTGAGACACACTTACTTGTGGAGGTATGGGCGGTGGAATAGGTTGTTGTTGTACATTTTGTTGATTTGTGTGTGTTGTTGTTGACCTCAGGTTACTACATGAATAGCACCCACAAAACCTTATTACTGTTGCATATGATTAACTTAATTTGGGGGAATCTTGGTGTTATATCCTCATGTTATTGGTTGCACTTCCTCATGATGAGGAAGTGGTGTTTGAAAGATACCAAGGTTTTGGTTTTTTTGAGCTATGAGGTTATCAAGCTTGATGGCCCCCGATTCAATGAGATCTTGCACTCTATCTTTAAATACATGGTAGCTGTTAATACCGTGCCCATTTTGCCTACGATAAGGGTAAAACAAATGTTATTGGTAATGTTTATCATGTTTAGTAGGATCATTTGGTTTAATCTCAGGTAAATCAAGTTGGTTAGTGTCATATAACCTATGAAATATGGAAGCATAAGATTCGGCTAATGGGATGTATTGATGAGGTTGTTGAATAGATTGTCGATGTGGTCAATTTTCCATAGCTGGAACTATGTTTTCACTTGATTGAGTTATTGATGGAACCACATGATATTCAATTTGTCATGGTTGTTGTTGCATATTTTGTTATTGAGCCATTACCGACTGGCTCATCACCACTTGATTAACTTGGTTAGCTTGGTTGGCCGGATTGGCTTGATTTGATTTTGACTGGCTAGAATAATTATTTTTATATTGGCCCTTACTTTTCCATTCTTTCTTTTTAGGCTTGAGCACTCCTTGGATTTTTATCTCTTCGATCGTGTTGGCCTGGGCAAGAGCTTCCTCAAATGATCGGTATTGTTGCAATTGTAACAACCAAGAGATGGGTTTTAAGTAACTCTTAGTGAATAGTAAGCTCTTCCATTGGTAGGGAAAATGGAAATTTGGTGATAATGGTCCTCCAACAGTTACCAAAGTCATAAACAGACTCATCATCATATTATTTTAGACCATATATATTGGATAATGAGACTTTATTTCTAACATTGAGAGAATATTTCAAGAAATTGGTCAATTAATTGTTCAAAAGTATAAATACTATGATGAGGAAATGGTTATACCACTCTACATCTCCCCTAATGTTTGAGAAAATATTCTAAGCATAAGAGTATCATTTCTTTGGATTTAAAAACATGAATGGATGAATGTGCTCACATGTTCTTTAGTATCCTAAGTCCCTTTAAATTTGTCAAACTTTAGTACTGTGAAGTCTTCTAGATATGGCGGTGATGGTACCGAAGGATGGATTGGTTGATTGATCAGTTGATGTAAAGTGGGATTCTGGTTTTGTAGACACCAAAACAGCACCAATCCAATTATGTGACTACAAGCACTGACCGAATTGGCATACATACCCCCTAGGGTAGCCTCCAGAGGTTAAGCAGTGGTCCTAACCACTCCCAAATCAGTTTTGGAAGGTCAGAGGTCAGTTTTGCACCTTTTAAGCACTTTGCTCCCTATTCATCCCACCCAGGGATGATTAGAATCCTATTTGTCCCACCTCGGGACGATTAGCAACAATCGCGCCAAGGTGGGATGATTAGCAGGTTTGATTGGCAAAAATTCAAACCTTGAAAAATGGTAGCCCAAATCCACCACCTAACTCCACCTTCAAGGCATGCAATTGCGAGGGAACGTTTCAAATCATGGAGGCCTCAATCAAGGAGGCCCTAATTAGGGAGGAATATTCTCTCCCCCAAAAAGGCATAATGAGCCAAGTGGTGCCCTCGCATGTGCATTCAAAGGAGACCCTTAGGTCTATAAAAATGTGAGCCTCCTCACCCCAAAAAAAGAATAGAGCTGGAGCATTTGGAGCAACGAAGTGTTGCCAAATTATACCCCCATTCCTCTTTGTGCTTCCTACATCCCTAATCTCTCTCTTCTGGAAGAGAGGTTATCGAGTGAACAATAGGAACACAATCCAGATCCAAAAACCTAAGAAATCAGCCATAATCCCACCCCAAACTCATTGACACAACCCCCTAGGAAGTTTTGGACCCATCCCACTTGGATTGGTGTCAAAACTAGGCCCTAAATGGTGGGCTTCCCACCCCCGGGTGCCCCCAAACTGCTGTAGTCCTAATCGCCCCACCCCGGAGTGATTAGAAATATGTTCATGGTTTTGTTACTATTATTTTTGCATTCTTTTATATCTAATGTACTTATGCTGTTGTCCAAATTTCATTGCTTTCTAACATGATTTGACCTGGTTTCTATCATTTTATGCGTCTACTAACATATAGGGAGCACATTCGGATACAGGACAACTTGGATAGAATATGCAAAATCTGACCTTCTAGGTCATCTCAAAATGTTGTTTTTAGTCTAACCATAAGTTTGCAAGAGTTTTGGAGGCCTTTGGGTAGGACATTTGCAAGGTCACTTTTTGCAGGTTTTGCGACAGTCCCCAACGTCCCACCCCAGAGCGATTAGAAACCTGTGCATGATTTCCATACTTTTATTTTTTTAATATGTCCCAGATGATATCCTAATGCCTCTGTTAAATTTTTAACTCATTCTGACATGATTTGATGATCATTTTATTATTTTATGTGTTAACTAGCTGGAAGGACACCCCTGTCACATACAAGAGAATCTGGGTAGGATATGCAGATTTCGAGCATCTGGGTAGTCTTAGAATTACATATAATGCCTAACTCATGAGTTTTAGATGATTTGGATAATAATAGGTGGGACATTGGAGCTCTCACTTTGGAGAGGCCCCCAACGTGTAAACGAGCATAACGGGGCCGTCCAACGCTACTTCGACGCAAAATCAAGTGATACCAATTCTATACATTTTCCTTTACATTTCCATATGATTATGTAATTGATTTATCAATCTTATCACTGATATCCCACAAGCGCCCGCTGGAGGCCTTGGGGATTGCATGTTTTTCTAGATACGCATATGCTATTAATGATTTGTTGTCTTTATGTGCATAGGATCTCACCACCAAGAATACTAGAGGGGAAGCAAGGAATGATAAACAAATGGACACAAGTGGTGGCAACTTTTAGCTCATCCATTTTGAATGTGGGCATGCGAAATACGTTGGAAGCGTATCGTCTGATCTTGGAAGCGTAGCTTCTTTCGGGCATCCATTAATGTAACAAAATGTATCAAATATTCTGATCCCTAGAGGGGGGTGTATTGTAATAATATTAAAAGCAATATCAATAAAGGAGGCCCCGCTTTGTTTGCTCACATCTCGTTTCTGCGTCATTTCCTTCATGCATTGCTCATCGCATTCGTAGGACTTAGCATCTATATATATTTTTTGTTTGCATCATATCGGTACGTCGTCTTTCTATTTTTGCTTTCAATGGTGATCACGGTGGGACCCTATCCCCTGCTGTTAGGATCAAGTTTCTGATCCAAATTTTGTGGTTTTTCTTTGCAGGTGTTACTCATTCGGGTACTGGATTGGTACTCGTGCCACCTCGGGATGAATACGTATTCGTCCCACCCTATGATGAGTATAGACATGCTATTCGTCCCACCCTAGGATGATTAGTGCTCTGTGCATTTTCTAAGCAGAAACTCAAAGGCATCTGGTTTAGACAGAGAAGAGGTAGGCCTTCTGAACATCCTCTGTGTTTTTCTACTTTCTGTTTCTGCAATTTTTTGTTTTCTTTGCTTTATTTTTGGACACTTGCATAGAAAGGTTAAGTAGTTTGTTTTCCTTTATTGCAATAAAGAAAAATAAATAAAAACATAGAATAAATTAAATGGAAGGAACTTTATTAGGAATGCATGTTTCTCTAGTTTGTTTGCATGATACTTGCACAAATGGCAAGTCCTCATTGTAGGTTTAAGTTGTAGTTAGGTTTTGTGATTTCCTTTTTGCTACTAATTATCTCTAAAAGATAAAACATACTTTAAAGCATTGCATTAGTGAAAATCATCTTTTGTTGTATGTTTTCTTTCTTTACACAATTAAAAGGAACCACACACACCACCTAATAAAATTAACATCAAGGAGTTGATCTTAATACCCCAACACTTGATCAAGACCAACGGTGGGTTTCATCACCACATTGGCTTGTATTTTGCATACATATACCCTGATCACGATTGTTGCTAGATGTAAATCCTGACGAAAGCTTACCAAGTGTAGCGGGGGTGATTCCTCGTGCATGAGGATAAATCTTCTAAGGTAGGTGTCAAAAACAGAGCGATCCCCCTTTCGTACCGTCTATGTTCCACTTACTGTTCTGCTCTCGTGTACCAATAGTTTCCCTCACGTAAGGTCGGGTATATTGAGAGGTTCGGTATAACGGCCTGAAAATGGTATATTGAAGGGGCGACCATTTTGGAGATACAAGAGCCCTCATTATGCATGTATAACAAAGTTTTCTTTACAAGAGTTACATAACAAAAATCAAACACACTAAACCAGATCTAGGACACACATTTAATCTATAAACAAGATAATCATTTATTTGTTTGTGTGGTCCCCTTTTGTTTGGTATAGCATAAAAATTGTAAAGGAGATAAAAATATACATATCTTTTTAGAAAAACCACCACCATGGTGTATACCCGTAGCCAAGCCCAATCATGGGCAAAAGCTATGAAAAGTATGCAAGGAGGCACAAGTCGCCTCCGTTATAGCCCCAAGGACTTGGTTATACCACCTTGGCAGCCTGACCCACAACATAGTCCACACCATACCACTACAGAACAGGACTATAGAGGCACCCCTTTAAGGGGCACTCCCGCTCAACATAGACCCTCTCAGGAGGAGTACACACATGGGAAGGCCCCCTTAGACACTCATTATGAGTGGCCACTACGTGATGAAGTGCTAGAGCAGCATAGGGTTCATAAGGAGGGCCCACATGATTATATCATTCCTCCTCCACCCCTCATTATTGTTAGAACTAATAGGCCAAATCTAGAGCGCAAGGCTCTTCAGATAGGGCGAGCCAACTCCACCCATCCCTTTCACATGTATGAAAGGGAGCACGAGGAAAACCAGTATATTCTTCAAGAGCAATACACTGCATGAGAGCAATGTGCCTCCGCACCTACTGATTATCAAGATCACCTATTGAGGGCAGAGCCTCGGGTGAATGTTGCTAACCTCAATAGAGGAAAGTGACCCATAGAGATCTCGGATCACCATGATCGAGATAGATATGTAGGGGAGGCATCTAGGCCTCCTAGACCTAGGATGGCAAAACAAATTGACTTGGCATTTGCCAAACATGTCGCCCGCCAAGTGCAAATCATGCAGCTTAGGCAAGATCAGCAGCAATTAGAACAACTGTATCATCTTAACAAAGAGCGCATTCAGCGCCAGATAGGTGAGTTGTTCCAGAACACTATGCATGAGAGGATTCCAACCCCTTGCACACATAAGACAAAAATTTATGAGAGGCACAACCCCTTAGTATGAGACAGGTCTCCATGACCTTATCAAGAGTTGCCTCCAAGACCTCCTAGACCTGAGCGGGAGGCCACTCCTAGAACCAATGATGGGCGCCTTCCTCGGGCACCCATCCATGTTTATAGTTCATGCCCAAAAACTCCTCACGAGGCCTATGAGGAATTTGAGCGAGAAGAAGAGCGGGCTTAAATGCCCTACCAAGGCAAGGGGGCGCTATCCGGCTACCCCTCCATAGGCCTCAAGTTCCTCATAATTCATGATGGGAACAAACCAAAGAAGAGGAAATCAAATCCTCTAATGCATTCAAAGCACTACTAGAGTTCTTAGAGTCTATGGAGACTAAGACTTCAGGGCCCCAAAAGCCCACCTTACTCCAGCTCTGTAGTCACCCTGTGCATCCTTCAGTTTTGGCACCCCCATACCCCGACCACTTCAAAGTGCCTCAATTGGCAATTTTTAGAGGGGATGAGGATGCCCAAGAGCACATAACAAGGTTCCTAAGTCAATGCTTTGGCATTCAGGACAATGATGCATTGCTTCTAAGAACGTTTATAACCACGTTCCCAGGCCCTGCCTCGGATTGGTTTACCCAGTTGTCGAAGCATAGCATCAATAATCTAGACCAACTAGTGGATGCATTCCTTGAACGTTTTGCCTTCAACACCAAGAAGAAGGTATAATTAAGTGACCTAGCTGGCCTTAAGCAGTATGATGATGAGACCATAGCCTCTTATGGGAATCGATGGAGGACATTGCTTTCAAAGCTACCTTACCTCCCTCCCATGGCCGACATGACTCAAATGTTTTCAAAGAGTTGCTTAAGGTCGATCTATGTGCTATTGCAGCTGCAGTAATATGCCACCCTCAAAGAATCCCTGGCGCAAGCCAAGATAATTGAGGAGATCAAAATACAATACGACGAGATTGCCAAGCTGCACAAGAAAGAGTGGCCCAAAAATTCTAAACCTGGGCCTACACAACCGAAACCCGTCATGGTCAATCAGGTTGCCATAACTATACCAAAGCCTGCACAAACGACACAGCCCCCAAAGGCTAATTATCAGGCAGTTCCTCTTGATAACTATGAAAAGGAAAATTATAAACAAGAGCAAAATCAGCAGCATCACCCTAGGCGACAATTCACACAAGTCACGCAGTCTAGAGACTCCTTGTTTGACCACTTGTTCGTGGCAAACCTGATAAAATTGTCGAAAAGTCGACCCATAGACCCCAACGCGCCAAAACCCAAGGGCTATAGGAAATACTTATATTATAGATTTCACCGACAGAAAGGACACGAAATCTCCACTTGTTGGAAATTCAAACACTTAGTGCAGGACTTGATAGACAACAAAATGCTCATGGTAGATAGTCCCGTAGTGCTGAGCAACCAACAGATGGAGGTCTTCAAAGGCCCCCTGCCTGCCCATGATGCGCAGGCAAAGACTTTACAAGTGAACGAGGTAAAACAAAACTACCCCATGCAAGGATACGTAGGGATGATAAGCATCATGACACGGAACAAAAGATACCCAAACACGACTGCACCCGTTGCAGCTACAGGAGATGTTTCGTCAATGTCACAACCTCCACAACACCCTACGCAACCTCCCCCACCTAGACTAGTGGCCACGATTTGGACTAAAATTACTCAAAGTTTAAGGACCATGTCGGCTAGGCTCTCCATTTATGAGCTCATCCAACAATCATCGCCCCATCGGGAGGCTCTGATGGAGATACTCAAAGCCATTGAGCTACAACCCCACGAAGCCAATTCTTTCAACAATTTTGTGGGACATGTGAGACAATGCACAAAACCAGTCATAACCTTCAGGGAAGACGAACTGAAACTGGTGATTGGTGATATGGTGGATCCACCCCTGCACATCATTACGCGGGTCAACAGGATTCCATTCAAGAGGGTGTTGTTGGACACTGGCTCATCCAGCAACATCATCATGACAACGGCATTAAAACACCTTAAGCTGCCAGTATCCCACATTATGGCATCCACATACATTCTTTGAGCATTCAACAACGCGTTATGCTCGACGGTTGGCACAATTGTCCTGCCCATCCAAGTAGGACAAAAGACCATTCCTACATTGTGTCACATCCTTGAGGGTGATATGGCCTACAATATCTTGCTAGGCCGGCCTTGGATCAGGGACATGAAGTGTGTCCCTTCGATAGCCCATCAATGCCTCAAATACACATACAAAGGGCAAGTACATGTAGTCCCAGAAGACTTAGAGCCCTTTAAGTTTTGCAATGTGGTGCAGTTGATGCCACAATTGACCCTCCCATCGACACATTTGGACTTTCAATTGAATTCATCCACATAGGGTCCAATTTCGCCTACATCCTCATTATTGAGTCCCTCAACTCACCAACCTGGCCCATCTTCATTGTCTGTTCGTTCACCAACGATGCCACCTATGGTGGCCACACCAAAGGGCAACAGGAAGAAGCCCCTAGAGGAGGTACCACCATTAGTCTCAACCATCTCTACTAAAGAAGTGCCCAGTCGAATGGAAGTCGAGACACCTGGTTCACCCAACATGGAGTGGACTTAGGGAGAACTCCCATTCCCTCCCCCTCAACCGCCGACGATTACCGTTGAGATGGCCAATACGGGCCTGGGGGAGTACCTAGTGTGAAACATTATGGCAACACCCATGCTCGAATCCATGCAAGACATGGGGAGACCTTGCCTCCCCATTGGCACTATCATCCCTTTAGGCTACCCACCAAATCAGACCAATTTTGTATATGGGGGCCTTAAGAATGGCATTGAACCCTACCTACAAGAGGAAGAGGACGAAGAGCCATTTGCTAAGAATTTTGACTATCTTTCCAACCCGAAATTCACCTTGAAATACCTAGACTGATGTAATTGGCATGGATATGGATTGGGCAGATACGAACAAGGAATGCACATTCTTTGTCAACCGAGATACCAGATGTCATATGATAAATCATGAGTAGGGTTCAATCACCCTTTGCCCCTTGACATCTTGGTAGAAACCATGCAATTCCTAGGTCTAGGCAATAGGGATGGGTTGGCACAAGATCCATATGCCAATCCCAACACAACATACACATTGGGGGATTATCTCCCATTGTTAACAACAAACCTTGTTGACCTCAACAACCCCTCCCCATTGATCGAGGAAGGGGAAAGTTCAAGAAGTAACCTCCAAGAGGGATATGAACAAGATCAAGGAGGGTCTTCTAAAGATGAGTCGGATTATGAGGTAGCACCTTGGGACCCTTTTGAGTCCGATAGCAATCACTCGCAGGTGACACCCATTGACGACTATCAGGAGAACTTCGTGGTAATGTTCCCCTTTAATGTTCCAATCGGGCAATTGCTACCTCCAGAGAATTCAGCCCTCCCATAGATAGCGGAGTAACCCATAAGGGACCAAATCAACTTGCTCGAACAAAACGAGCCTCCCATGTCGACCATAAGGCCAAGTGATCCACCGGAGGAAGAAGATCCAAATATCTTCTTCAACATCGACTACCTGCATGCCAAATTTCTGATTTTCGTAGAGAGTGAGGATAGTGATCAAGAAACACCTAGTGGGAGGCTATACCAGCCATAGGGGCACATAGTTGTCGAATCCAATGAAGGCCTATGGATCTTTGATAGCGACTATGAGGATGAGACTGAGATGGCATATCTCAACCATATGAGGCAACAGGAATACCCCATAGACATCGATGATATGTTTGAACATATAAATATGGGACCAAGGCATAGGTGGCATTTAAACCAAGTACAGTTAAACCAAGTGCTTCATCCACCACTTCGGGCATACAGGGAGCACCTCCCACCTAGAGACCCTATAGGGCCATCAGTGCCAAGGGCAGACCCTGTCCTTCTATCCGCACATAGGACTGATCATTTTGTGCCAGTACCCACAGAGCCAGATCCAGGGTATAGGGATCACCAAGGATTTTTGAATCAACACCCACGCGGCAATGGAGACCAAATTCATTCCATAAACATGATCTCCATTGATTTAACCGCCCCCATCCACAATCCAACCGATCCAACATGACCATTGTATCTAGACCTAGATGCCATAGATTGGGATCACGCTGACTCACCACCATCCCCATCAGATTACTGGCCTTGCAGTGAGATGTTTCATTTCACCCCATGACAGACTGAGGATATATTCCATGCTGAAGAGGAACCTGACATTCCCAATGTAGATATAAATTCAGCAATGATATCCACCTGATCCCAACTCCACATCGATTGGAGTACGGATCCTACATGTCAGTCGAAGAGACAATTGACGTAGACATCGGTTCTGATCCAATGAATTCGTAAATCATCAAGTTGGGGGTAATTTTATCCCTCGAAGAGCAAGTCGATTACATTGCCCTTCTCAAAGAGAAGAAGGAGGTTTTTGCATGGTCCTACAAAGACATGTCGGGGCTAGACCCACAACTAGTCACGCATAATCTAACACTTGATCCGATAGTCAAGCCAATCAATAAAAAGCTACGTAAGATGCACCCAACAGTGGCCTTAATGGTCAAAGACGAGCTATAAAAGTTGTTGGATGCACAGTTTGTCATCTGCATAGATTACCCACCATGGTTGTCCAACATGGTACCCATCAAAAAGCTTGACGGGAGGATTTGCATATGCACCGATTTTCAAGATTTAAACAAAGTGAGTCCCAAGGATGATTTCCCCTTGCCTAGCATCGACACATTGGTAGACGCTACAACAGGCCATGAAATTCTTTCCCTCATGGATGGTTTCTTGGGATACAACCAGATTTGTATCAATCTCGATGATCAACTAAAAATGGCGTTCACGATGCCTTGGGGGACATTTTGTTATAAGGTCATGCCCTTTGGCCTTAAAAATGTTGGCACCACTTACCAATGCGCTATGACATACATCTTCCATGATCACATGCATAAAACTTTGGAAGATTATATGGATGATTTGTTGGCCAAATATCTTTTGCACCAAAATCATCTCGATGACTTACGCAAGATCCTTGATCGCCTCATCGAACACAAGGTTAGGCTAAACCCCAAGAAGTGCGTATTTGGTGTCACATCTAGAAAACTCTTGGGTTTCATAGTCTCAAAATGAGGCATCGAGGTAGATCCAAATAAAGTCAAGGTAATCCTTGAAATGCTTCCCCCAACCACCATCAGGCAGCTCAGAAGCTTGCAGGGTAAGGTCGCGTCGATCAAGCGTTTCATAGCACAGTTATCTGACAAGTGTCGACCCATGAATAAATTATTACACAAGGGAGTAGCATTTCATTGGGATGACGAGTGTCAGTCAACCTTCGATGACATCAAACAATACTTGGCTTCGTCACTAGTATTGGCACCACCTAGACCAGGAGTGTCATTCTATTTATACATCTCAACTATTGAGGTGGCACTGGGCGCCATGCTAGCCTAGAAAAATGAATTACATAAAGAACAGGCTAATTATTATCTTAGCCGCACCCTGGTCAGTTATGAACTTAACTATGCATACGTTGAGAAGCTATGCTTGGCGATGGTATTTGCCACCAAAAAGCTATGCCATTACATGTTGAGAAATATGACGTATGTTGTTTCTAAGGAGAATCCATTGCGGTACATGATGAGTCATACTTATCACAATAGTCACACGGAAAAATGGATCATGTTGTTGACGGAGTTTGACATCGAATTCATTGGACAAAAGTCCATCAAAGGTCAAGTCATCATCGATCAACTAGTAGAGGCTCCTCTCGAAGATGATCAACCTTTGACCGTAGAGCTACCCGATGATGGGGTCTTCCATGTCTCGAGATTGCCAGATTCTGATGAGCCTAAGTCACAGGCCGACATAACCTTATTTTTTGATGGTTCTAAATGTGAGCAAGGCCACTAGGAATCATGTTTTTCATACCGTAAGGGGCTCCAATGCCTTTATCATTTAAACTTGATTTCCTGTGCACCAATAACAATGTTGAATACGAAGCCTTGCTCATAGGTCTTTAGACAACCATCACCATGAACATCAAACGCTTAAATATCTTTGGTGATTCACTATTAATTGTCAACCAAGTGAAAGGGGTATTCCAATGCAAATGCCCAGTTCTGCAGGCCTACAAAGCCCTTATGGATAAATTCCTGGCAAAGCTTGAATGGTACGACATGAGGCACTCCCTCGATCATCAAATCATTTTACGGATACTATGGCCTCCTTGGGGTCACTAATCCTGCAAGACATTTCTGGTGAGATGACAACCATTCAAGTCAAAATGTTATCGCAATCCACGATGGAGTGTGCAAGCTCTGACATAACGCCAGGAATCCACCTGATCCAGATTGAACCATCTCAGGATAGGTTCTCTCAAATCCATGATAGTCTGAATCACGCCAACTGGGGGTTTTTTTTCTCTCCAACCCCTCTTAATAGCAACACAATGCTATTTTTACAAGTTCTTTCCCACTCAGCTTTTGCTAGGGACGAACTTCAAGAGGGATCAGCTGTTCATACCATCAAGGTTTCTGATCAGCAGGATTGGTACACACCCATAAGAGACTATCTCAAGTTAGGTAGCCTCCCACTTGGATTGTCGTACGCCGCAAGAAGATCATTCAAACAGAAAGTGGTAAAACATGTCTTGCTAGGAGACATTTTATATCGTCGAAGCTACGAAGGAATCCTCCTCCGTTGCTTGGACTAGCAGGAGTCCACTTGGGCGATCACCCAAGCGCATGATGGTACATGTGGTGGCCACTTTAGCGGTATGGCCATCGCAAAGTGCATTCTTTGCATGGGCTATTATTGGCCATATTTAGAGCGAGATTGTTGCGTATATGTGCGAAAGTGCGTGAAGTGTCAACACCATGCTAACTTGACACATGTACCTTCTCAGGCCTTACAGTCGATCCAATCGGCTTGGTCATTTTCACAGTGGGGCTTAGATCTCATCAAAAAGATCTCCCCCGCGTCGTCAGGTCATCACACGTTTATCATAACGGACACAAAGTACTTCACTAAGTGGGTGGAAGCAATTTCGCTTACCTCTACGATGGGGCCCCGCATTGCGGAGTTTATTTTACATAACATCATATGTCATTTTGGTATTCCATCCAAGATCATCTCGGATAATGGGACATCATTTAAGAACAAATATGTGCATGCTTTGACAACAAAGTACAAAATTTAGCATAGTTTTTTGACACCTTATTATCCATAGGAAAATGGGCAAGCAGAGGCGTCAAACAAAATGCTAGTTGCCATCCTTAAAAATACCATCGTAGATAGTCATAAGGATTGGCACATCCAAATACCACTTCCTATGGGCTTATCGCACTAGCATTCGGATGCCCACTGGGGCAACTCCATTTTTGCTAGTGTATGGCTCCGAGGTAGTCATGCCTCTCGAGTTGGAAATACCCTCCCTGTGCATATCAATGCAAGAGTTCATCGATGATGACACTGCACGACAGGCCCGGTTAGACCAGCTTACGTTACTCGATGAATGACATGTCAATGCTCTCGATCATTTACATATCTATCAAGAGCGACTTAAGAAAGCATACAACATGAAAGTTCACTTGAGGTACTTTTAGGTCAATGACCTGGTCTTAAAAGAGAACCAACAAAATTCTAACTTGCCACCACATTTAAGGGACAAGTTCACGGTAAATTGGTTAGGTCCTTATGTAATCGACAGTAAAATAGGACCTAGAACATACCGACTCGCCTCTCTTGAAGGAATCAAGGAACTAGAACCCTTGAACATCAGTCATTTGAGGCCATTCAACATTTAGAGAGCCATGGCCCACTCCAAAATCCCCAAGGGTTCTCGCCACCGCTTGGTCACCCAAAACACCCCAAAGGTATCCATAATCCCTTTGGTCAAACCAAAAGCTCCAAGGATTCCCGCAATCGCTTGGTCAACCTAAAACGCCCCAAAGGTATCTATAATCCCTTTGGTCAAACCAAAAGCCCTAAGGGTTCTCGCCATCGCTTGGTCACCCAAAATGCCCCAAAGGTATCTATAATCCCTTTGGTCAAACCAAAATCTCCAAGGGTTCCCACAATCGCTTGGTCAACCTAAAACACCCCAAAGGTATCCATAATCTCTTTGGTCAAACCAAAAGCTCCAAGGGTTCCCATAATCGCTTGGTCAACTAAAAACACCCCAAAGGTATCTATAATCCCTTTGGTCAAACCAAAAGCTCCAAGGGTTCCCACAATCGCTTGGTCAACCAAAAATGCCCCAAAGGTATCTATAATCTCTTTGGTCAAACCAAAAGCTCCAAGGATTCTCACCACCGCTTGGTCACCCAAAACGCCCCAAAGGTATCTATAATCCCTTTGGTCAAAACCTCCAAGGATCCATAAGAATCACTTGGTCCACACCCATTCGGGTTAAACCACCATAACGAATATTCAAAAACAACAGATAATAAAAAATAACAAAAAAATTTGCATCTCACTTTCATGCATAATCTTAAAAATCAAAACACGAAAAAAAAAGTTGCATTAGGCATCGCATACATACATTACATATTTGCTAGTCATACATGTCAAACACACCATAGACTGTAATTACTCGGCAATTACATCATTTTCCACATTTTTCCATTTTGTAAATAATCCAACAAGAATAACGCCATTCGCATTTTTGCCATATCATAGTCAGTTGTCTTCTAATGTCTTTAGGATTTTCTTCATTCAGCTATCTTTAGATTTCTAGGCAAATGTTGTACAAAGTCAGACCGATTTTTACAAGGTAGAGTTTTACTTGGATCACGCCTTGTTACATAGCACCCCAACACAATCTTAAAACACATAAAAACTCCCAAGTTGTGTGAACAAAAGATGAAACCTACAAAGTGGTCTAGGGTACCTTGAGCAAAAATTTATCCTGCTCATCCCCCTGTGCGAATGGTTCAATAATGCTGAGAATTGAAAAAAGGACAAGCTCTTCCCCATCCAATTCCCCAAAATAAATAGTGGTTTTCACCACTATCAAAAATCCCAAACACCCTTGATCCCTAAATTCGTAAGGATTCGTACTACACGTCCCTAAGAAGGATGGGTAGTCATCCCCAAGGCCTAAAGGATCAATACCATTCCAAAGCAAAATCCCAAAAGTTCACCATCAAAATTCCCAAACACCTTTGATCCCCAAAGTCGTAAGGATTCGTACTACACGTCCCTGAGAAGGATGGGTAGTCATCCCCAAGGCCTAAAGGATCAATGCCATTCACAAGCCAAAAATCCCACAAGCTCAACTTTGAAATCAAAATTCAAAATCTAAATCCTCAAAAAGCAACAATAAAAAATAACAATGGATATCAACACTACTCAAACCCCTTGCTCAAGAAAAAAAAATCAAAATAAATAGTGATTTTCATCACTATATGTGAGAGCAAGTATCCCAACAAATTGAACAACCGAAAGACGTCTGAGCTTGAATCCCTGGAATTCTCAGCATTTGAAAAACCATTTAGGTGATCCTCATTACGGGTTTGGTGGATAGCCTACTTGGCAATGGCGATATCCTAAATGCATGACGATATGTCTATCACATTAGCTTTGCATGTGTGTAGACCAATGTTTGCATGTGGAAGAGCTAGCTTATGGTATCCTAGATTGCGTCGTAGATTAATCCTACTAAATACAACAAAGGAGTTAGTGGAGCTAATTAGGTTATCCTCAATACAGGTTTGGTGGACATCCTACCTGGCACTGGCGGTATCCTTACGAATACCACATCAACGAACTCAATCGCACACACAGAGATGTGAAATAACTTGGTCAAACTCAAGTCTGATTCGTACCTTGTTCGAAAGTCTTGTAAGATAATGTATAGTCTTGACTATTTAGTTAAAGCATCTGAGTCTCAGAAAAACCTTAACTACATTCTAAAACAATTGTTGTATATTGCATTACTTACATCACCATCAGAAAATACAAAACAAAAATTACAAATGCAAAGTTATTCCATAAAGCAATCGCGTAGAAAGCCAGTAAATCTTGTACAGTCTATGGTGCCACCGTATGTATACCAACAAATCATTCCATCCATTCCATATGCATACATCTATATCCGAAAACACGAGATTCCGAAAACAAAAAGGAAATACTAAACAAAATTGTATTAAAAGGAAAGAACACAAATGAATGAACACAAGATATTAAAGCAATATAAACTATCAGCCCTTTTATTGATATGCTTTTCAAATTCGTGTTACAATGCGTCTCCTTCCTTTTTAGGGGATAGGAGCGTTAAATATTGCTCTTTACAACTTGTTTCAGAATTCCTTCTTCCGCGTGCCCACATATAAGATGGGCGAACCAAAACGTTGTCGCCGCTTGCGTTGGTAAAGGTCGATTCCTCGTTGCTCCTCCAATGCTGCAAATCTGCGTTCAAAGAAACAAACAAAGAATCAGTAGCACCTGTGTATGAAAAATAAAAGATAAATCTAACTATGGTTAAAATGAATCTAAATGAAATGAAAACTTGACAAAAGCATAAACATGAAACTAGCTAAATACTATAAAAGAAATAAAGCGGGAGGGGTGCCCGAAGGCAAACCACCCGCGGGTGAAACTTTGCTTCGACACCAATCCGCTTAGGATGGGTCCGAAACCTGATGTGATGTGTTGTCGGCAAATTGGTAGAATATTGTGGTCAAAAAATCGGTGTTGGTTCTTGATTCGTGCTTTCAAAAGTCACCCAATAACCTCTCTTTCGATTAAGAGATTATGGATGTTGAAAACACAAATCGCAAGTAAATGAATTAGCAGCACTTCGTCGCTCAAAATGCTCCTGCTCGGTATCTCTTTTGGGTGAGGAAACTCACCATTTTATAGACCCAAGGGGTCTCTTTGAATTAACATGCAAAAGTGTTTCTTTGCATGAATGCTTTTGTTTGTGAAGAGAAGACTTCTTCTTGATCAAGGGCTTCTTAACTGCCTCTGTGCATGTCTTTGTATGTTTTAGAAAAGCTCACTTGCACTCCCATGCAATGAAGGGATAGCTAAGTGGCAAATCTAAGTTGTCTTAAAAAGCTCACTCTCATTCCCATGCAGTGAAGGGAGAGTCAATTGGCAGATATGAGTTGTCAAAAGAACTCACTCGCACTCCTATGCCATGCAAGAAAAGCTAAGTGGCGGTTCCGAGTTGTCATGCGCCGAGGTCCGACTTTTGCTGGTCAAACCTGGCGTTCGTCCCACCCCGGAGCGAGCGCTAATAATCGTCCCTGGGTGAAACGAGTATAAATCCATACTCGTCCCTGGGTAGGACGAGTACAAATTCGCACTCGTCCCTGGGTGGGACGAATAAGAAATAAAGTGTCTAAAAGGTGCCAAATTGATTTTTGACTTGCAAAACTGCTGTGTAAGTGGTTAGAACCATTGTTTAACCTCTGGGGGCTACCCTGGGGGCTGTGTGTGTTAATGTGATCAGTGTTTGTAGTCACATAATCGGATTGGTGCTGTTTTGGTGTCTACAGATGCCCCTTTTTGGGAAGCGTTGTGCAAGGCGCAGCGTCGAGCAAAAATAGATAACCAAAGCACTAATGATTAGGGTTTCTCAGTAACCTAACCAACTCTTGATGCCCCAAGTATGGAAAGGGCATGCATTCTTGAATCCTTGCTTCTGACGAGCTAAGGAATTTGATTTCAAGTATTAACCTGTTTTGGTGAGGTGTGACTTGAGCTTGGACATTGATCAGTCATGAATAGGCAAAGGGCGCAACCTTTTATCCACGGGGGAACCTTGTGTTCATGCTTCGGGAATGCCAAGTGTTTAATCAGTTTGTGATAATTGCTTGTTTGCTGCCCCAAGCAGGAGCGTGATTGTCTTTGTCAATGATTCTTTGAATGCATGCTATTGCCGTGATTGGGTGTGTTGTTGTTGATTGGTGACTTAAGTGTGACTACCCCCTCAAGCGACGAATCGATGAAGGAATGACTGCCATGAGAAAAGCGACGAGTCGCTTGACCCAAGATGACTTAAGTGAGGGTGCCTTCAGATGTTTGTCCGTTGAATGTGCAAGCAGTTTTCTGAAATTTTGGACCTATTTTTGGTGGGTGTGAACCCATTTTGGGATGCCATTTGGGGTTAACATTGGCGAAAATCCATCTTCCCGTGGAGCGGTCCGGCTATGGTAGCCTTCTTGGGGAGTAGGATAGCGACAAGGTAGACCCCGACATCAGTTTTCTTATGCCAAGAGGTTAAGTGCAAGAGCACTTTTGTCCGACAATTTTTAGTGGTTTTGTTGGCATTTGTCATTTTTATATTTTGGTTGTTTTGTTGTGTTTGTTTTTTTTTTTTTTTTTGTGGCGTGTTTTTTATGTATGTGTTTGATGTATGCAGAGGTGATTATGAATGTGATGTTTCTAATTTGTATGATGTATAGATATGGAATGAATGAAATGAGTTGTTGATGATGTGTCGATGCACCATAGACTGTACAAGATTTGACTGACTTGCTATACTAATGGGATGACTTTGTGGAATGACTTTGCATGTGATAACTGTGTGTTTTTGTATTTTGCATATATTTTGATGGTGATGTACGGAATGAAATGTACCAGTTGTTTTTAAAATGTAGTTAAGCTTTTCTGAGATTCAGATATTTTAACTAACTAGCCAAGACTGTACATTTATCTCGCAAGACTTCTTAAACAAGGTCTAAATCTGACTTGAATTTAACCAAGTTATTTCACATCCCTGTGTGTGCAATTGAGTTCGTTTATGTGTTATTCATCGGGATACCGCCAGTGCCAGATGGGCTTTCAACCGAACCTGTACTGAGGATCACCTAATTAGCTCCACTAACTCCTTTATTGTATTTAGTCAGATTAATCTGCGATGCTATCTAGGATACCATAAGCTAGCTCATCCACATGCAAACATTGATCTGCACACAAGTTAATGTGACAGATATATCGTCATGCGGGAGGTTTACCGCCAGTGACCGATAGGCTATCAACCAAACCGGTACTGAAGCTTGCCTCATGACCTGTCGAAATGCTGAGAGTTCCAAGGATTCAAGTTCGACTCCCTTCTTTTCTTCAATTGTATTGGGATACTTGCTCTTTATAGTGATAAAATCACTGTTTATTTTTGTGATAGTACTTTTTTTTTTTTTTTTTTGAGCAAGGGATTTGAATATGGAGTGACGAGAATCACTATTGTTTGTGCCTTTTGATGTGTGCACTGTAGGATGTCAAATTTTAGTGTTTTGACGTTTTGCAAATTTTTGATGTTTTTGCAACTTTTGAGAACTTGGGATTCATGGGGAATTGGGTAGGGAGGATGCTTGTCCTTTTGCCAACTCTCAGCATTCCTAGGGTCATTCGCACAGGGGGATAAGCAAGATAGCCGTTTCGCTTATGGTGACCTGGATTACGATGCAGGTTTCATCTTTCGTTCACACAACTTAGGAATTTTTATATGTGTGTTAATTTGTGTTGGGATGCTACGTAACAAGGTGTGATCCAAGTAAAACTTTCCCGTGTAAAATCTGTTTAACTATGTACAGTTTTGGCTAGAAATTTAAAGACATCTGAATGACGAAAACCCTATATACATTAGGAGACAATTGACGATGCTAAAATAAAAGGGTGATATGCTGGATGTATGCGTGTATGAAAATGGAGTTGATGTGGAAATGATGGAATTGCCAAATAATGACTGTCTATGGTGCTTGTGACTTGTATGACCTATCGAAGTATGCAATGTATGGATGCAATGCTTAATGCAACCTATATTTTTGTATTTTGATTTTTATGAGAATGCATGGAATTGGAATGCAATTGTTTTTGTGATTTTGATGTTTATGAGAATGCATGAAATTGAAATGCAATTGTTTTTGTGATGATTGATTTTTTTTTAGAATGCATGGAATTGAAATGCAATTGTTTTTGTGATGATGATTTTTTTTGTGTTATTTTTGTTGATTTTTGAATATGTATTTTGACCAAGCAGTTATGGTAATGCTTGGAGCGTTTGGTGTTGACCAAAGGGTTTATAAATACCTTTGGGGCATTTAGGGCTGACCAAGAGATTATGAGAATCCTTGGAGCTGTTGGGGTTGACCAAGAAATTACGATAATCCTTGGAGCTTTTTGGGATGACCAAGCGATTGCGATAATCCTTGGAGCTTTTAGGGTTGACCAAGATTCGATAATCCTTGGAGCTTTTGGGATGACCAAGAGATTGCGATAATCCTTGGAGCTTTTGGGGTTGACCAAGAGATTACGATAATCCTTGGAGCTTTTTGGGATGACCAAGCGATTACGATAATCCTTGGAGCTTTTTGGGATGACCAAGCGATTGCGATAATCCTTGGAGCTTTTTGGGATGACCAAGCGATTGCGATAATCCTTGGAGCTTTTTGGGATGACCAAGCGATTACGATAATCCTTGGAGCTTTTTGGGATTGACCAAGAGATTACGATAATCCTTGGAGCTTTTGGATGACCAAGCGATTGCGATAATCCTTGGAGCTTTTGGTTTGACCAAAGGGTTTATGGACACCTTTGGAGCATTTGGTGTAACCCACTGGCTCTTCAGGGAATAGAGGTACCCCCAGCTTGATGATCTGTGTGCACCGGATCTGGCTCTGTAGGAATTGGCACGAATGGATCGGCCTTATGCACGGATAGGAGGACAGGGTCTGCCTTCGGCACTAATGGTGCTATGATATCTCTGGGTGGAAGTTGCTCGCGATCTTCCCAAAGGAGCGGGATCAACATGTGATGCCAGTGGGTCGGGTCTATGCGCCACTCATGCCCTAGTCTTATGCCTAGTTGTGCCATTAGTTCGTCATGGGTTACAGGGTGATTGTGTCGTCGTGCATGATTGAGATATTCCATCTCAGTTTCATCTTCGTAATCATTATCGATGATCCAAAGGCCTTCGTTGGCCCCGACAACTATCTGCGACATGCTAGGCTCTTCTTGTTCGAGTAGATTGATGTGGTCCTCATGGGGTTGTTCCGCTCGTTGCGGGGGGACCTGATTTTCTTGCAATGGCACGGGCTCGATGGGAGCCTCCAAAGGGAATAATGTTAAGAGACTTTTGTGATGATCATCCATGGGGACCACCTGTGAATTAATGTTGTCGGACTCGAACGAGTCCCATGGTGCTATTGCATATGCTGACTCATCTTTGGCGAGAGAGTCAGGCTCATCAGAATCTGGTGATTTTGAGATATGGAAGACCTCGTCATCAGGTAGCTCTACAACTAGGGGTTGATCCTCTTTGAGAGGAGTTTCATGTGAGTTGGGCTTTTGGGGCCCCAAAATCTTGGTCTCTACCGACTCTAAGTGCTCTGGCAGTGCATTGCTTGTATCGAGGGATTTGAGCTCCTCCTCTTTGATTTGTTCCCGTTGCAGGTTGTGGGGAACTTGGGGCCTATGGAGGGGTGACAGGATAGCACCCCCCATGCCTTGGTATGGCATTTCATCCCGCTCTTCTTCTCGCTCAGGTTCCTCAGAGGCTTCTTGAAGAATTTTTGGGGGTGGCCCATGAACTTGGGTGGGTGCCTGAAGAAGGCGCCCGTCATTGGTCTTAGGATTGGCCTCCCGCTCAAGTCTAGGAGGCATCGAGGGCAACGTTTGATAAGGTCGTAGAGACCTGTCTTGCACCCAGTTGTGTCTCTCATAATGTTCTGTCTTATGCGTGTGAGGGGTTGGAGTCTTCACCTGCATAGTGTGTTGTAACAACTCATCCTCCTGGCGCTGAAGGCACTCTTGATTTAAAAGATACTGTTGCTCTAACTGTTGTTGTTCTAGCTCAAGTAGTGTGAGTTGCATCCGACGTGCAATATGCTTGGCAGATTCTAAGATAGTTGGTCCTACCGTCTCATGTCTAGAAGGCCTAGATGCCTCTCCTAGATATCTATCCCGGTCATGGTGATCCGAGATCTCTATAGGCCGCCTCCCTCTGTTGGGGGTAGCGGCATTCCCCTGAGGCTTTGGCCTCAGTAGGTGATCCTGATAGCTAGCAATTGCGGAGGCATATTGCTCCTGCGATGTATATTGTTCTTGAGGAAGGTAAGGGTTTTCCTCGTGCTCTCTTTCGTAAGTGAAAGAGGAACGGGCGGAGTTGGCTCGCCCCGCCTGAGGAGCCTTGTGCTCTGGATTTGTCCTTGTAGTCCTGACAACTAGAGGGGGTGAAGGAGGGATAGTGTAATCATGTGGTTCCTCCCGTCGAACCCTATGTTGACCTAGCGCTTCATCACGCGGTGACCACTCATAGCAAGCATCTAAGGGAGCTCTCCTATGGATGTACCCCTCATGGGAGGGTGTGTGTTGGGTGCTATGCTGAACAGGAGTGCCCCTAGAAGAGGTGCCCCTATAGTCCCTTTCCGTTAAGGTGTGGAGGGGACTGCCTTGTGTGTTAGGTCACCAAGGTGGTATGACCAAATCCTGGGGACTATAACGGAGGTGACTCGTGCCTCCTTGGACATTCTCCGTAGCATCCGCCCGTGATTGGGCTTGGCTACGAGTGAACACCATGACGATGTCTCTCTAAAAAACCCAAAAATTTGAAATGAGTCAGATGGGGCCCAAAATTGGTGTGCGCATCCCTCTTACAATAGATAAGCCATAAATAAAGTTTCAAGTCCTAACTCTAAATACATTAGGAGATATTAGCCTTCGAACAGCTCAAAAAGCGTAAAAAATTAGGTAAGCAATTTTAAAACCTAATTTCGGGGCACTAGATGATGGAATTTGGCCCCGAAAACTGACTTTTCTGGACAAATACAACTCAAGAGAGTTATATTTGTTTAAAACTCTCCCAACTAACTCCCTGTAAAATTTCAAGTCAATCGGAGCTACGGTTGAGAAGTTATGGCCCCGACAAGATGCACTAAAATTTAGAGAAAAATATAAAATTTCCCATATTTTGTTGGATGCTCCTGCATCACTTATGGGCACCTTCAGGGTGCTTTTGGGTTGACCAAAGGGTTCATGGACACCTTTGGAGCATTTTGGGGTGACCAAGCGATTGCGGGAATCCTTGGAGCTTTTGGAGCGAGTGACAAAATGCGTAGATTTTTATCTTTGTTTATGATTTTTTTTATTTTTGATTTTTTTTGTCTAAACAGAAAATAGCATACACACACAAGCAATGATTATCTCTTTTAAAGATTAATAGTGTGCCCTAAATCTGGTTTAGTGTGTTTTTGTTGTTTGTTTTGTTTTTTTTGAAAATTTTGTGAAACGTTTAAATGCAATTATGAAGGCTCTTATGACTCCCAAAATGGTCGCCCCTTCAATATACCATTGTCGGACCGATATACCAACCTCTCTATATACCCGCCCTTACGTGAGGGAGACTATAGGTACGTGAGAGCAGATGATACGTGGAACATAGGCGGTACGGAAGGGGAATCGCTCTGTTTATGACACCTACCATAGAAGACTTATCCTCGCGTGCTGGGAATCACCCCAAGCTACACTCGGTCAGCTTTCGTCAGGATTTACGTCTAGCAACAGTCGCGATCGAGGTAATGGATGCAATATCTCAAGCCAAAGTGATAATGGAATCCACCTTTGGTCTTGCTCAAGGGTTGGGGTTTTACGACCAACGCCTTGGTTTAAAATACCACGTGATGTGTGGGGTTCATTTTAATTTTGCAAAAATTGAAACAGGCAAACGAAAAAGAAATCTTTCCCTAAGCCATACAAAACCGAAAACCAGAAAACAGAAAAACAGAAATTTGACAGAAGTTGTAAAAAACCCCTACCTCTTCTCTGCCTAACCGGATGTTTCTGATTTGCTCTGAAAATTGCACAGAATTATACTCGTCCCTGGGTGAGGCGAATATCAGAACCGTAATCGTCACAGGGTGAGACGAATAATTTATTCGTCCCGGGGTGAAACGAATACCAATTCTGTAATCGTCACTTGCAGAGACGAATAACAATCTGATGTTGAAAAATAGGTACTTGTAAAAAAACAAGCAATTTTAGATCAGTAAGTTAACCTAAAAAAAAATAGAGGACAGAGGTCCCACCGTGATCGCCATTGAAAACACGAGATTCCGGAAACAAAAAGGATAAACTAAAATTGCAAAATTGTAATAAAAGGAAAGAACACAAATGAACATGAACACAAGATATTAAAGCAATATAAAAAATCGGCCCTTTTTATTGATATGCTTTTCAAATTCGTGTTACAATGCGTCTCCTTCCTTTTTAGGGGATAGGAGCGTTAAATATTGCTCTTTTACAACTTGTTTCAGAATTCCTTCTTCCGCGTGCCCACATATAAGATGGGCGAACCAAAACGTTGTCGCCGCTTGCGTTGGTAAAGGTAGATTCCTCGTTGCTCCTCCAATGCTGCAAATCTGCGTTCAAAGAAACAAACAAAGAATCAGTAGCACCCGTGTATGAAAAATAAAAGATAAATCTAACGATGGTTAAAATGAATCTAAATGAAATGAAAACTTGACAAAAGCATAAACATGAAACTAGCTAAATACTATAAAAGAAATAAAGCGGGAGGGGTGCCCGAAGGCAAACCACCCGCGGGTGAAACTTTGCTTCGACACCAATCCGCTTAGGATGGGTCCGAAACCTGATGTGATGTGTTGTCGGCAAATTGGTAGGATATTGTGGTCAAAAAATTGGTGTTGGTTCTTGATTCGTGCCTTCAAAAGTCACCCAATAACCTCTCTTTCGATTAAGAGATTATGGATGTTGAAAACACAAATCGCAAGTAAATGAATTAGCAGCACTTCGTCGCTCAAAATGCTCCTGCTCGGTATATCTTTTGGGTGAGGAAACTCACCATTTTATAGACCCAAGGGGTCTCTTTGAATTAACATGCAAAAGTGTTTCTTTGCATGAATGCTTTTGTGTGTGAAGAGAAGACTTCTTCTTGATCAAGGGCTTCTTAACTACCTTTGTGCATGTCTTTGTATGTTTTAGAAAAGCTCACTTGCACTCCCATGCAATGAAGGGATAGCTAAGTGGCAAATCTGAGTTGTCTTAAAAAGCTCACTCTCATTCCCATGCAGTGAAGGGAGAGTCAATTGGCAGATATGAGTTGTCAAAAGAACTCACTCGCACTCCTATGCCATGCAAGAAAAGCTAAGTGGCAGTTCTGAGTTGTCATGCGCCGAGGTCTGACTTTTTGCTGGTCAAACCTGGCATTCGTCCCACCCCGGAGCGAGCGCTAATAATCGTCCCTGGGTGAAACGAGTATAAATCCATACTCGTCCCTGGGTAGGACGAGTACAAATTCGCACTCGTCCCTGGGTGGGACGAATAAGAAATAAAGTGTCTAAAAGGTGCCAAATTGATTTTCGACTTGCAAAACTATTGTGTAAGTGGTTAGAACCACTGTTTAACCTCTAGGGGCTACCTTGGGGGCTGTGTGTGTTAATGTGATCAGTGTTTGTAGTCACATAATCGGATTGGTGCTGTTTTGGTGTCTACAATATCATATAGTTAAAATCATCTGTAGTCATAATAGCATATGCATACATCAACATAAATAAATGTCCATAAAGAACAATAAACCATGACAAGTATATAATCAAACCAAAAAGAGTCATGTATATATATCAAGTCAAAATGCCCTCAGGCTACAATAAGAAGGTCCTCCGACCTCACAAAAACCAAAAACTCAAAATACCCAAAGCCTAGGGAGTCGACCACCATGATCACATAGGATCGGTGCGACTGGAACTACCCCCAGTAGTATGGATCCTATGGGACCTCTCAGGGCGGTTGCTGCCAGCCCTCGCACCCTCCCACCAACACTACCCTCACCTAGCCGCCTATGATGAGATGATGCAGACTGCTTAGTCTCACTACCTCTCGTACGGCACGACGAACCACCTCCATCAAGCACAGGCAACTGTCCATCGAGGTGAACAACCTATCTCTAACTCTATTCGATACCGACCCCACTCCATATCTCATTGGCGATACACAACCAATGCACTATCCCGTTGTGCCAACTGAGTTTGTAGGAGATCCCTCTCCTGTGTTACCTCCACCAAAGCATCTTTATGCTCCTCCTCCTATCTCTGTAGGAGACCCTCCAATTGTGCTATCTCAACATGAAGCCCAGCCTCCACATCCCCTGAGACAGCCTGAGGCATGGGCACCTCTGGTACGGCCTATCGCTCTGGCACCCACTGCTCCGAGACATCCTGTACATTCAACTACTCCGAAACCCCCAAATCATCTCCATCATCGATGAAGTCATCGACCTCCACCATGTCAGCATCATAAAGTAGAGCCCCCCAACCCTCCACCGGTGCCTTTGTACCCCCACCTACTACTGCTGCAGTATCCATGCCTCCTAGAGTCCCCTCACTTCGCCATCACCACATAATCCACCACCGATCATACTCTGTAGTCACCCCGACATTGTCCATGTCGGGTACATCAATAACTGCATCGAACCCCTCACCCAACTGCTCAATGATAGGCTAGACTAGAGTCCTCTCATCATCGCAACGTTGATAGATCAAGGGATCACCAGGTAATCCCTAGCACACCCCAAACTGCCACATCACCCAAACATATGGGAAGTACTCCTGCTTTGTCTTATGTCACCCAATCAACCATCTACCCCTGCACACACGTCGAAGCCACTCTCCAGCCTCAGGCCAGGCTGGATAGTCCCGGTACGGTCATCAGAACGCCTACCCGGGCACTAGACGAGAGAAGGCATCAGTATAGTGACCTACGTCACCTGCCCACCATCGACTTTATCCATGCTCCTTTGACCTTTGCCATAAATTGGCATATCCAATTTCTCGATCCACCATCTCACCTTAGGTGGTCCAAGGCAAACCCTTGCGGTCGCTCCACAGCTATGTGCTGCTACCCCCAAAGACGCAAGAGATAGCTGCACCCGATCCCCTTTCGCTTCTGATAGCGGACCTCGTACAGCTTGTCGTACAACTATGCCAATAAAGTCTGACCCCATCTCATAATAAGTGGAGCTGATGTGGGACACTCCACCAATGTGAAAACCAACTCAAACAGGTTCCAAGGGAACCTCACACCTAAGGAGTCAAGAAGTAGCATATTGGATATGAGGGTCATGATCAAAGCATGCCTCACCCCTAATATGCCCTTCTCCAGCAACCACCGCACCAGAATATCGTCTATCTGGCAGTCAGCCTCTGCCCTCTCCATAGCCCTCTCTACCCCCCTCTCCACCGTCGGACCAAAACATCGTGTCAATACCACTGTCCGCTGGTCACGGTGGGCCATATGGATAGGAATTCCATCTATCGAAATCTATAGAATCTGATACACATCCTCTAGAGTAACAGTCATCTCCCCTATTGGGAGATGAAAAGTGTTGGTGCGGGGATCCCATAGATTGATCAAGGCAGTCAAATATGCCTGATCCCCCACCACAGACTCTAGACGTGTCACGTGCTTGACCCCAAAGGCATCAATCCACTCCCAATCCACAACTGTCAGGGCATCCTGGGCATAAGAGAAAACAGTCGGCTGGCGATATCGACTCTTCACAACCTGAAACAACAAAATAAAACAAAAAATATATATTAAGTACATACTTAATATAAACAAAAACATTAAAATAAAACTATAGAGCAGAAGTCCAGACTACAATTTACAATTGTATCGCAAAAGTACAGCATTAGAAGTACAGTAAAACAAATGTATAGTGAAAGTATAGAATCATTAAAATAAAATTGTACAACAACAACAGCATACATGAAAATAACTGTACAATCAACAAAAAAAAAACAACAAAAATCATAGTAGGGTTTCAACCTTAATGTGAACGCAAAACAAAACAAAAAAAAAACATATTAGGGTTTCAACCTTAATATGGCAAAAACAACCATGAAATAAAACATATTAGGGTTTCAACCATAATATGAACAAAAACAACAAAATAAAAATGAAAACGTTTTGGGTTTTAAACCTAAATACAAACACAAACAAAGTACAGATAACAGTTGTGTACTAGGGTTTTGACCTTAATATATGAAAATTAACAACAAAAAAACAAAGCAAATAAAGTTCCTATATTAGGTTTTCAACTTGATATACGAATAAAATCAAACCAACACACACAAAAAAAATTAGGTTTTTAAAACCTTAAAAACAAAATAAAGCGAACAAACATTTTATATGTGAGTTTATATAAAACACGCACGAATAACAGGCAGAGAGAAGGAACATCATACCGGTCTTGCCTCGGCTCCTCCACTCGAAGATCCGGTTCTCACACTCATGATGTCCATGAAATTTCAACAGGGCTCCACTACGCACACTTGCACTCCTCCTCCTCACTGCTCCAAATCGCCAATAAAAAAATTTTGCAAATGAGCCCAAAACCTAGTTTTGGTCCTTATATAGGCTGTTAGGACTGTAATCATTCCACCTTGGGATGAGCGCTCTAGTTAGAACTCATACCACCCTGGGACGATTACAAAATTGGTATTCGTCCCACCCTGGGACGATTACAAAGCAAGAAATAAAGCAACAAAAATTGCATCCAAAAAATGCACCAAAAACAACAATAAATCTGCCGAACAAAGGTGAATTTGCACCTAACATTCATGGCATAAAAAACCATTGTCGGGGTCACAAATACTCACTATCATACTCCTTAAGAAGGCTAGCATAGCCGGACCGCTCCACGGGAAGGAGGATTTTTGATAATTTCTACCCCAATAGGCATCAAAAAAAGGGTCAAAACCCACCAAAAACAAGTTTGATGGTTGGAAAACTGCAATAAGCGTTCAACGAAAACAACTTAAGGCACCCTTACAAACGTCATCTTGGGTCAAGCGACTTGTCGCTTTTCTCATTTTTGGTCATTCCCTCATCGATTCGTCGCTTGAGGGGGTAGTCACACTTAGTCACCAATCAACAAATACACACCCAATCAAGGAAATGGCATGCATTCAAAGAATCATTGACAAAGACAATCATGCTCCTGCTTGGGGCAACAAACAAGCAATAATCATAGGCTAAACAAACACTTGGTATTTTGGAAGCATGAAGAAAAGGTTCCTCGGACAAAAGGTTGTGCCCTTTGCCTATTCATGACTGAACAATGTCCAAGATCAAGTACACCTCACTAAAAAAGGTTACACTTGAGTTAAACTCCTTAGCTCGTCAGAAGCAAAGATTCAAGAATGCATGCTCTTCCCATACTTGGGGCATCAAAAGTTGGTTAGGTTACTGAGAAACCCTAATCATTAAGTGCTTTGGTCATCTATTTTTGTTGTGCCACACACAACACATCCCAAAAAGGGGCATCTATAGACACCAAAACAACACCAATCTAATTATGTGACTACAAGCACTGACCGAATTGGCATACATACCCCCTAGGGCAGCCTCTAGAGGTTAAACAGTGGTCCTAACCACTCCCAAATCAGTTTTGGAAGGTCAAAGGTCAGTTTTGCACCTTTTAAGCACTTTGCTCCCTATTCGTCCCACCCTGGGATGATTAGAATCCTATTCATCCCACCCCGGGATGATTAGCAGCAATCGTGCCAGGGTGGGACGATTAGCAGGTTTGATTGGCAAAAATTCAAACCTTGACAAATGGCAGCCCAAATCTGCCACCTAACTCTACCTTCAAGGCATGCAATTGCGAGGGAACATTTCAAATCATGGAGGCCTCAATCAAGGAGGCCCTAATTAGGGAGGAATATTCTCTCCCCCAAAAAGGCATAATGAGCCAAGTGGCGCCCTCGCATGTGCATTCAAAGGAGACCCTTAGGTCTATAAAAAGGTGATCCTCCTCACCCCAAAAAAAAAATAGAGCTAGAGCATTTGGAGCAATGAAGTGCTGCCAAATTATACCCCCATTCCTCTTTGTGCTTCCTACATCCCTAATCTCTCTCTTCTGGAAGAGAGGTTATCGGGTGAACAATAGGAATGCAATCCAGATCCAAAAACCCAAGCAATCGGCCATAATCCCACCCCAAACTCGTCGACACAACCCCCTAGGAAGTTTTGGACCCATCCCACTTGGATTGGTGTCAAAACTAGGCCCTAAACGGTGGACGTCCCACCCCCGGGCGCCCCCTAAACTGCTGCAGTCCTAATCGCCCCACCCCGGAGCGATTATAAATATGTGCATGGTTTTGCTACTATTCTTTTTGCATTCTTTTATATCTAATGTACTTATGATGATGTCCAAATTTCATTGATTTCTGACATGATTTGACTTGGTTTCTATCATTTTATGCGTCTACTAACCTACAGGGAGCACCTTCGGATACAAGACAACCTGGATAGAATCTGCAAAATCTGACCTTTTGGGTCATCTCAAAATGTTGTTTTTAGTCTAACCACAAGTTTTCAGGAGTTTTGGAGGCCTCTGGGCAGGACATTTGCAAGGTCACTTTTTGCAGGTTTTGCGACAGTCCCCAGCGTCCCACCCCAGAGAGATTAGAAACCTATGCATGATTTCCTTACTGTTCTTTTTGCAATATGTCCTAGATGATATCTTAATGCCTCTATTAAATTTTGAACTCATTTTGACATGATTTGATGATCGTTTTATTATTTTATGTGTTAACTAGCTCGTAAGGCGCCCCTGTCACATACAGGAGAATCTGGGTAGGATATGCATATTTTGAGCATTTGGGTAGTCTTAGAATTACATATAATGCCTAACTCATGAGTTTCAGGTTATTTGGATAAGCATAGGCAGGATATTGGAGTGCTTGCTTTGGAGAGGACCCCGATGGGTAAACGAGCATAACGGGGCCGTTCGATGCCGCTTCAACGCAAAATTAGGTGATAACAATTCTAGACATTGTCCTTTACATTTCCATATCATTATGTAATCGATTTATCAATCTTATCACTGATATGCCACAAGTGCCCACTAGAGGCCTTAGGGATTGCATGTTTTTCTAGATACGCATATGCTATTAACGATTTGTTGTCTTTCTGTGCACAGGATATTGCAGCCAGGAATACTAGAGGGGCAGCAAGGAACAACGAACACATAAACACAAGCGACGACAACTTTTAGCCCGCCCATTTCGAATGTGGGCACACGAAAGATGCTAGAAGCGTACCGTCCGATCTTGGAAGCGTAGCTTCTTTCGGGCATCCATTAATGTAACAAATTGTATCAAATATTTTGAGCCCTAGAGGGGGGACGTATTGTAATAATATTAAAAGCAATATCAATAAAGGAGGCCCCGCTTTGTTTGCTCACATCTCGTTTTTGTGTCATTTCCTTCATGCATTGCTCATCACATTCGTAGGACTTAGCATCTATATCCATTTTATGTTTGCATCATATCAGTACGCCGTCTTTTTATTTTTGCTTTCAGGTTCATCAAACCAGGAGTATGTTGCAACAGGCTATCAATCTATTGTTGCATAGTTTGGATCCTAGGGTCTTCCTATGTAATGTGAAAACCATGAATCACTTGATGATTCTGTGAAGGTGGGGTGGAAAGATGTTGAGGTGTAATGATATTATGATTAGGTGAGGTGGATTGAAATTGATGATAATGAGTTTGGCGAAGAAATGATGGTGAATGTTGAAATGGATATGATGTATGGGGACTGTTATTATAATGATTATTGATGGGAATGGTATGGGTATGCGTTGATGGTGGTGTGGGGATGGAAACCACAGAAGATTATGGTACCCATGATGGACTTTGGGTGATAAAGGTGGGTTGAGTAGAAATAGGTTGAGGTTTATGATTGACCACTTGAACTTGTTGTTGAGCATTCTATCGTTTCTTAAGCAATTTGTTAAGGTGTTCCCATGCTTCATGTATTTCCATATCTGAAGTGGAAGGCATGGATATGGATGGAACTGATGAGGTTAGTGGATGACAAGTTACAACAGAAATTACAATTGTATTGGTGACATTGGATGAGGTGGATGTTGGCATCTGTGAAGCAGCATTGACATGTGCTTCATACAAAGGATTGACATAGGTAGATGTGTAGTATGATGGGATGGATATACTTGGAGCACATGATGATTTTGGGATGGACCAATGTTGGTAAGGTGTAGTTGATGCCTCAAAAATAGGATTATTATACACCTGGGCAAAGCTTGAAGGTTGGGAGGAGATAAGTTTTTTCTGGAAAGAAGGATCATGCCTAGGTGAGTTATGGACTGACCCTAAGACAAAGTTAGCATATCTCTGAAGAGCCTCTACTTAGGCCATGTCTATATGGGTGATGCAATGACCAAAGGTAGGTGAATATGACTCAATTTGTGGAATGATCATGTGGAATGACTGTGTAGATGACACAGTGTGTGAGGGACCCGTAGACAAATATGAATGACTTGCCTGTATCACACTAGTGGGATTGACCACAAGAGTGGTGGGGAGGGATGATGAATTATCCATGGATGCAATGTGGTGTGAGATAAAAGTTGGATTTAGTGCTTCTTTCTTTTTCTGATTTCTAGTTAAGACCATGATGTGGAATCAGTTACACAAACACGAGGAATGAGAATACAATCCAAACAGTTATACAGACACGAGGAATAAGAAGACAATCCAAACTTAGTTGTATTAGCATAAGAACAGGTGCCTATAAATAGGCATTACAAGACATGACAACGGATAAGAATGCATTAAATAATGCTTATCCGTAACTAATAAATTATTAAAACATGTACTATAATCCATATCATTCCTCCCCACTAAAGAAGCATTGGTCCCCAATGCATACAAAGGTGGAAGAGAAAGAAGAAAAAATAGCCAGGAGTATCGAGTACAACCGAAAATGTACTCCTATTACAAAAGACGAAGACCAAAATAACAAAGTTTAACAGGTCTTTAGAAAACCAAAATCTGACACTGGATCTGGATCAATCTTCAAAAATGTTCTCCGATGACTATAAACACTGCTATACCGATGGACACCTGAAATGGGTCCCTGAATTCGATAGAAGAAAATAGCAATTGAAATGTCGAAGAAGATGTAGCAGAAGATGCCTCGAACCACATGCCAAACAAAAAATTTAATTGTTACAGCATTTAAGACAAGCGGGCATGCATTGAATTGGCTGAGTTGTGCATTAATGGAGATGGAAAAATATTAAATTAAATTAAAAACAATCTAATTTAATTTAATTAATTCGTGGTTAATTGTGGGTCGCTTGCATTAAATTATTGGTGGATCGAGACAACGATCAATGGAGACGAAAGTGATGGATTAAATTAAATTAAATTAAATTTTAATTTAATTTAATTATGGGTTTATGGAAATGTGAATGTGCAACGATCAACGAAGAATATTTAATTTAACGCATAATTATGGTATTTAAAAATACGTGCAATATTAAATATTGTAATTTTAAATTAAATTAAATAAAATTTAATTTAATTTAAAAATTTCTCCAAGGGAAAGGGAGCAATGACTATTGTGGAATGGCAACAACTAATTTAATGGCAACACAAGCAAGTGGCAAGTGGCAGGCATGTTTGACCGGTGATAATGACTAGCAATCAACATGGGGTGAGAGGGGGAGGCCATGGGGGTGCATGGGTTGGAGAAACAAATCATTGATCTATGACGATAGGGAATGACCAAAACGGTGTTTAAGAAATCAAGAGAAGATCATATCAGCACCAAAAAAAGAGACAACATTGGTAAACATCAGATCACCATCGAAAACATGATGCTACAGGCATGAAGTGTGGAAGCAATGCCCAAAAATACAGAAACGTGTTGAAAAGTCGTAGAGGAGTTGAGGAACCACCAAGGAAGACGACATGAAAGTTGTGGGAAGCAGATCATCACCTAAAATTAGGAGATTATCACTATAAAATAGTGAATCATGCAGCGGTGGCAACAATTCAACATCCAAAAATAGGAGAACATCGCTAGGAGAAACAGGTGGATCCTAAAGTACAGTAGACATGATGACAGCGATAGAGATAGCAACTGGTTCTTCAACTGCAATGACTTCTGGAAAGCATGGATCTATAATTATTGGAGGGGTTTGATCTGCATCAAGAGCTTCAAAGTAGCTCGAATCTGCAACAAAAGTTGCATCATCTAGTGTAAAGATGTTGGGTATATCATCCAGAGAACCTGATTTGAATCCAGGTATGGCTATGAATCCTTCAAGTTCTAGATTAGGGGTAGAATCTTGATCTTCTTCACTGAGACCTATGTCGGTATGAATGAGATCTTTGGCATCTAGGTCTTCGCCAATAGTAGCGATAGCTACTGAAGACTGGCGATGAAACAACTTGAATTGCGATAAGGTTGGTAGAAATCTCTGCAAGACTTGAAATTATGAATTACGATCACGAAAGGAGTTTGAAAATGGTCAAAAATGCAAGGCGAAAGCAGGATGAAAGTGTGTATAGAAATCCTACAAAAAAATGTTTGAAACGAAAGTAACTTCTCCACAAATAAATCTACGAAGACATTCTCATTCCCCGTTTGAACCAATATTGGCCTAGGGGAAAAGGATACTAGCTTGTAACCCGTAACCTGCTCTAATACCAATGATGTAGGAAACACTCTTAAGAGACGACACAAAATGACACAAAATGAAAATTGTAATTGCATTAATCAAAAATATATTTATAGGCATGTCTACCTTTACAAGTCAGCATTTAATACACACAATTTGTGTGAGTATTAAATACAATACATCATGATCCATGTGAAAATGAATAATATAATATTAATCCCTATCAATCAGAGTAGGGTAAGGCCAGTCTGAGGCCTTGGAAGGTACATCAACGGATGGGGCCTTGGATGAGGAGCTGGAGAATGGATTTCTGGGAAGAAAAATCCAAGAACCTCCCAAAAAATGGTCCTAGAGAAGGGGCAGGATGAATCAGAGGCAAACAACGGTCAGGAGAATTGGGCCCTAGAAATGGGATAGAAACGCTCTTGGGCCCAGGTGGTACATGGTTCTAAACCTGCTACTACTCTTCCTCCATTGGTAAGCCACTTAAACTTGAGAGTTAAAAATGGCATTCTCAACATTCCCTTAGAGATAATTTGAACATGAAGGCGAAAGGGGAACACAATTTGATGGGCAAGCTGTTAAGGGCAAGGCCAGATGTAGATACTATTCAAAGGTGGGCCACCAGTAGGCTGCATGGAGATTGTAGTGCTCCCAAATTAGTTCTTCATGATCAAACTTACTAAGGTAAGTGACATGCAAAAAAATTTAGATGGAGGACCATGGTCGCCTGTTTCTCAAAAAATGAGATGTGGATTTTAATCCTCACACCCAAAGTCTCAACACAACTGTTGTTTAGGTAAGATTACCTCACCTTCCCTTTTAATATTGTCACAATGATTTTTTAATGGCTACTGCAAATCGTATTGGTACCTTTGTTACCATGGATAGGGTAACTAGGCTCAAGTCTCGTATGGTGTTTTGCTGAATTTGGGTTAATGTTGATCTGGATAGCAAGCTTTCAAAAACAATAGACCTAACATCCCGAGTGGGTACCTGGACTCAGAGGTTGAAGTATGAAAATATTCTGCCCCTTTGTAATCTTTGTAAAGGGAGAGGCCATATCTCAAGCTTCTGCCCGAAGAAGAAGAAAGCTCCCAATAAGAAAATTTGGTAGAGGAAGGAGAGTAAAGATGCAGAGCAGGGTAAAGGCACGGGTCTCATGGTGGATAATTAGAAGGAAGCAAGCACATCACACCAGCCAACTATGGTGGCTAAGGAGGAACACATGGAAGATCCCTCTTATGGAGTTGTGGTAGTCCAGCCCCCCTGGAGCTGTGGAACCCCTTGACTTTGTAGATCCTAACTCTTTTGCTTTCTTGAGAGGACTCAAAGAGGATGAAATAGGAGACCTAGTCGAAGTTGTGGAATTTGTGAAGGAGACACAATGGGTGAATCATGAGGGGGTACAATAGATTCTAAAACCTTTAGAATCGAATGCAGAGGTTAACCCTATCAACATGATTCTTACAAATCAGGATAGACAAGATGAAGCTGGAAAAACATTAGAGAAAGATAAGAAAATCCTAAAAAAGATAGAGGTGAAGCCTGTAGCTCCAATAAGAGAGGATTTCGGTTCATAGGAGGTTTCAATGACGTCTTCAAGGGTGACTAGGAATCAAGCAAAGAGAACTCCTTTGGATGTTGGCAAGGAACACAGTATAGGTATACCCCCTTTAATAGGGGTAAGGAAGAGGGAAACAACAATAAAGACAGTCAGAGGAACACAAACCGTCATCAATCTGGGTGGGGTAGGGAAGAAATCAGCTAAATCTTAAAAATAAAGGTTTTGTCATGGAATGTACGAGGTCTCAATGGGACTAGAAGACATAGATCAGTACAAACGTTGAGAAGAGATAATCGCCTATACATTTTGCTATTACAAGAGACAAAGGTGGTAGAAGTAAACTTAACAATGGTTAAAGATAAGATTTGGAGAGGAGCAGACTTTGTTGCTCAACCCTCAATGAGCTCCTTAGGAGGAATTGATGTGTATTTGCCCAAATAAATTGGAAGGATAAAAAATTATCTCAAATGACAAATTTTGTGCTATCCACTTCTTTTCAAAGGAGGATAATTCCCAATGGATCATTATAAATGTTTTTGCACTCACTACTATGGTTGGAATATGAAGGTTATGGAGGGAATTGAGTGAACTTAGACATGTCTTTGTAGGCATCCCATGGATCATTGTAGGGGACTTTAATACCCCTTTGTATCCGTCTGATAAGAAGGGAGACATTGAAGGATATTCATAGAGTATGATTGAGTTTGGTGATTTTATAAATTCAAATGCTTTGATGGACTTGGAGCTTAGACAAGCAAATTTTACCTGGACTAATAGGCGGTTGGGGAGTCAATTGATTTATATCAGAATGGATAGGGTGTTGATTGCTTAGGAGATCTTAGTGTTGTTTGGGGACACTACTCTCACGACCCTCCCAAAAACTAGCTCAGACCATAATCCTTTGATTTGGGAAACAACGGACAGGAAAAGGCTCTTTGCTACCCCTTTCGGTTTGAAAAGATGTGGATCCTTAATTATGATTTAGAGAGCAAGATTCAATCTTGGTGACAACAATATTTTTCTTGGGATATATTGACTCAAGTAGCAAAGAAACTGAGATTTGTTAAGCGAAACATAAAACTCTGTAATAAAGAGGTGTTCGAAGACATTATGGTTAAAAAGGCAGCTTTACAACAATAGCTCATGGAGTTAGATAACTCTTTGCGTTTGGGGGAGTATTCAGAGGAAGTTTGGACTACAGAAAAGGATCTTCTATGTGATTGGCACAATACTCTGGCATGTGAGGAGGCTTTCTAACGACAAAAATCAAGAGCTTTGTGATTAAAGGAAGGGGACATGAATACGAGGTTTTTCCATGTTTCAACTCTTAGGCACAGAAGTTTTAATAAAATCCATGATATCAAGATTGTTGATGGTTCTTCTACAAGGGGTCCTTTCCAAATTAGAGGGGAAGTTCAATTTTTACAAGACATGTTAGGAGTGGATTTAGAGTTGGATGAAGAGGCGATGAACATGTTAGGCCATATTCCCTTAAAGATTACAAACCGGATAAATGACTATCTCCTCAACCCCTTTACAAATGAGAAAATTAAAGAGGTGGTCTTATCCATGAAGGGAGACAAATCTACTGGTCCATATGGGTTTTTGATGCTCTTATATCACAAGTTTTGGCACATCATTGGCAATGAGGTCACCTTGATAGTTAAGGAGTTTCAGACCTCTAAAAGGATCCCTTCTCATGTGAATTGTACGTTCTTGGCCCTCATCCCAAAGATTGTAGGTGCTAATTCTTTTGCAAATACCACCCAATTAGCCTATGTAATACTCTATACAAAATTGTGTCCGAAGTCCTTTCAAACCGACTGAAGATGGCTCTCCCTTTTGTCATTAACAAACACCAAAGGGGGTTTGTTCAGGGGTGACATATTCTTTATGGGATCATTTCAATACATGATATCTTGCACTCTCTCTCTAAATCAAAAAAAGGAAGGTATGTTCTTAAATTGGATATGAATAAAGCATATGACAAAGTTTCTTGGGATTTCCTTACCAAAGTGCTCCAATGTTTTGGTTTTCATGAGGATTGGATCTCTATGATGAAAAATACATCTCTATAGTGATGATCTTTGTCTTAGTTAATGAATCTACGGTGGGTTATTTTCCTAGAAAGAGGGGGTTAATACAAGGGGACACCATGTCCCCTTATCTATTTATAAGTTTACCTGAAGCTATGGGTAGAGCCTTCATAGTAGCCACGAATAGAGGAGACATACAAGGTATCAGGCCAACTTCCACTTAGGTACTGGACTCTTTCCAACAGTTTGTGGATGATACTCTAATTTTGAAAAAGATCATCTCTTCCACAAACAAGACATATTAAGATGATTTTACATTTCTATGAGCGTGCAGCAAGCCAAAAGGTAAATTTTAATAAAAGTAAGTTTTTTTTCCTGAATAACTCTAGAGCTCTCCAACTGCAGATAGCAAGAATCTTCAACTATGGCATAGATTATTTGCTAGAAACCTATCTAGGGATGGCTTTATTCCATGAGAGTATGAAGGAAGACTTATGGGATCTGATTATTGAACGTGTTACAAAGAAACTGTCTTCTTGGAAAGGCTTTCTTCTTAGTCAGGAAGGAAAGGCCTAGCTTGTGAGATCCTGCCTTTAAAGTATACCTATTTACTTCATATCAATATTTAAAATTCCAGTGTCAGCCTGCAAAAATATTGAATAGATCCAAAGGATTTTTTTGTGGTCTGGGGCTGAGGAAAAAAAAGATATCTTTACTTGCTTGGAAAAAAGTTTATACCTCTAAACAATATGGGGTATTGGGACTGAGAAATCTTCCCAAAATGAACAAATATCTAATGGGAAAGTTGGGTTGGAAGTTGGCGAAGGAAGAAGACACTCCCTGAGTCGAAATTGTAAAAACTAAGTATTTACGTAATTTCTCCTTTCTGGAAAACCTCAACCCCTCTAAGGGGTCTAGTTTCTAGAATAGCCTTCAACATGTAACACCTCTAATCCAGCAAGGCTATAGATGGTAGATTGGATATAGTGCTAATGTGATATTTTGGCAGGATACTTGGCTCTTTAACTCTCCCCTTTATGAGATCCCAAGGTTTGCAAACTTAAGAACAATCCTGACTCCTATTTATTGACTATTAGTTCGGGATTATATTGTGGAATAAAATGGCATCAAGAAGTGGAAGTGGCTTTATGCTGAAAACATCAATGAGGACTTGCGTCCACACTTGGAAAGTCTTAATAGATGCCTTAATGTCTACGTCCTCAGCCATTGGCGATCGAATGATATATTTATTTGGATGAAAACGAAGAGTGGAGATTATTCTATGAGATCTGGTTATAACTTGGTTGAAGGTATAGGGGTAGTGTGGCCCCATGTAAAGGTTTGGGACAAAGATCTCATACCTAAGATTACTATTTTCCGGTGGTTGGTTATGCATAATAAAATTATGACCTAGGATAATGTGAAAAACGTGGTTTCTCCTTACCAAATACATGTGTTTTGTGTGAAAAAAAGGAGGGAAGCATTTATCATCTACTTCTTATGTGCTCCTTTACCAAAACCTTGTCTTGCTAACAGGGTAGTAGAGAAGCCAACAGGGAAGTAGATGGTCTTGCTAACAAAGGAGTTATGGCATATGCCAAAAAGGAATAGGGGAATGATATCCCTGTGCACATAAATAATTTAGTTGACACTGATGATGCCAAAAGAATTGACAATGGGGATCAGTAGGAAGAGGCTGCCATGAAAGCATAGAGTATATGATATTTATATATGTAATGTGTATGTTAATTTTCTAGTTTTGGATGTGGTTAGTGAAGTGTGTTTGTTGTTACATGGTTGGTATAGGCTTTATTCCAGTGGGAAATCCTTCTTGGTGAAATGGACAGTGATTGGCCATATTTGTTGATGTAAAAGGTTAGCATTCCTTTCAAAAATGCACTTTTCCAACTTAACAAAAAAAAAGTCAAGATCAAGTTCTTGGCTTTGGGATTATTCCCTAGACTATATAGCTTTTCTTTGGGGAAAATTTCGACCATTTTCTTTTTAACATCTTTCAAGTGGGCAACCACCTCTTCAACCATCATACTAACCATTCTATTAATTCTCAGAACAAAGTCATTCAAATATTTGATTATTACATAGTTGTTGCACAAACCAAAAAAAGAATGGGTCCACATCCCAAATCCCCATTGAAATTTGAATATTTTACCTCCAACCCTGCTGAGGCACGCCTCCAGATCTCTTCATTTTCAGTTGACCATAGAAAATTAACCTGTTACCGAACAACATGATAAAAATCATAGTTTTCAATTTTTCATTTGAAATATCACAATAGAAGATTAAAAAAATAAAACCATTTTTAGGAGTGGGCACAATTGGATAACCTAACCAATCATCAAAACTTACAACATTGATATAAATAAGAACCTGCTTTATAATAAAAAAATAAAATAATCCATATGTAGAAACTCAAGATTAAAGGACATGGAACTCATAGGAAAAAAACCATATCAAAAGGTCACTCAAATAAAGAGAAAATAAGTCAAAAAACAATACCACTCTTAATTCTCCCACCCAAAGCCAAAATCAAAACAACTCTTCCAACCTAAAAGCAAAAAACAGGAAGGAGCAACATAGATAACCAAACTAGAAACCTAGGTAAGAGAATAATTAAGGTTTGTCCAAGCACCTAGGCATGAACTAACTCTCCATAAACACCTACAAGATAGAACAAACACCTTGGACAATAGGAAAGGGCCAAGGTAAAGAGAAACTCTACCCCTAAACACATTGTAAACTCTCCCATCATCATAGCTGAATTTTTTGGGCCTATCACACCTATTAGGGAGACCTAAAAAAATAACTTTAGATAACCACTCAACCATTAATATCAACCACAAGAGTGTCTTTCTGATCGTCTCTAGAAGAACAATAGGATAATATTGAATCCACACTATTAGCTTCTTAAGGTCCGTCCCAAGGTTATCCGTATAATCTATTGAAGCATTCTCTTCCCTATAAATATAATTAACCTGGTTATTCTCCAAGACCTATCGAATTTCTTTAACCTATATCAACATAACCTCTATGCTCCAACTAGGCTTATGCAGACCTTTGACATAATTTATGATGTTTAAAGAGTCACCTTCTATTATAAATACGTTGATATTTAGTATTTTCATCAAAATAACATATTGATATAGAGCTTGTGCTTTTGTGAAATTACTGGTTTGATATCCCAAACCTTTCACATAGGCAACAATTAAGGTTCCCTCTTTATCTTTGATAACTCTAGCACTAGCTTTTCCAGGATTACCCTTTGCTACACCATCAAAATTCAGCTTAGCCAACCATCCGACGAAGCTTTCCATCTAGTTTGAGAGCGAATGAAGGGAAGGATATGATTAGAAACTTCTATAATATTAGAAATACCCATATTTCCACAATAACTAGATCTTCATTTGCCTCTATGGTATTTTCATAGTTTAGGATATGATTATTTTCAATAAAAGCGACAAATATCCTGGCTCCAATGAAGTTACAGTCCTTCTTCTCATTGTTAAAAGCTCTTCTATTCCTTTCTTTCCACAGACTCCACATGATATGGGGAAGACTAAACATCCAAAGAGACTTTAAACGAGGACTAGAATTAGGGAAGAACCATTAGAGGTAAAGATATACCATATTATTTGGAAGGACCCAAGAGATACCAAACTTTTGGAAAATCAAGGACATCACTTCCAGTAAAAACAAGCATTCCAAAAATAGGTGTTTAACACATTCAAAGTCCTTTTCACATAAATAACATCTATTGGGTAAGGCCATACCTCTCTTTTGAAGGTTATCAATTGTTAGGATCTTGTTTTGGATACATAACTAGTAAAAGAAATTGATTTTACAAATTAGGCCTTTTAGCCAAATTTTAGAAGCTTGGAACCAACTTTCCTCATTACCTTCCAACAACTGATATGTTGATTTCACAATAAACTACCATTGTTTGTGCGTTTTCCAAAAAATAAAATCATTCTCTCTAAAATTATTAAGACTTTTCATTCTCAGCAAATCTTTTCAATTTTTGAGAGCCTTTTTACCATTTTGGTCCAAGTCTACTATATGAATGGGTTTCCAGTTTTTTCCATTTTCATCCTTCTGAATAAAGTATGAGATCAATTTACCATAATTCTAAGTTAGATGAGGTTCTAGGATTGCCAAATTTTGATTATCAATCAACGGGGTCTGTTGTACCTAGTACTCGTTCCAGAAATCAATATTACTACCATCTCCAATTTTCTAGCCAACACCTCTCCTCATAAGGGCTTTGGACTTGAGCACTTGATTCCACAGGTAGGATCCTTGAGGTGGGTTTTCCTCTTCCATGAAGTTCTTACCATTCTTGAGGTATTTTGCTTTGAGAATTTTCATCCACCTTATTTGGACATTCGTAAGCAACTTCCATCCAATTTTAGCAATTAATGCCTTGTTCATCCTCTTTAATTTTCTCAGACCCAGGCCTCCCTTTTCCTTGGGTACACAAACCTAATCCCACACCACCAAGGCTAACCTTCTCTTTTCCTCTATGCCAGTCCAAAGGAAAGATTTAGGAATATGCCCAATGGAATATCCAACTTTAGAAGGCATCTTGAATAAAGATAAAAAATAGATTGGGATACTTTGTAGCACATATTTAACCAATTGGGCTTTCTTAGCCTGACTTAATTTGGGAACCTTTCCATCATGTAATTTTTCTTCTAATTCTTTCTATCATAAGGTCCCACTAAGTGGATTTCAAACTACCATTGAAGAGGGGCATTTCCAAATAAGCAATCGATAGACACCCAATCTCACAGCCAAGGATTTTGGCTATTTTGCCTTACCTTCTCATTGGGGTGTTCAAGAAATATAATAGTGTTCATCATCCCATTTTTTGAAATGAACCATTCAAAATCCAACATACTCTCAGACTAGTTGGGAGTTCCACCCATATTATCATAAGGGAATAGAGGGGTGTTAAAGTCCCCAACAATGACCCAAGCCAACTGATGGAAGGTTCTCCTCATAGTGGTTAGATCATTCGAGAGTTGTCTTCTACCTATAATGGAGTTAAGGACATAAACATTAGTTAAAACATAGGTTGTCATGGTGGATTTGCAAGGAAAAATACATCAATAAGTCTATTAGTAGTTAATAACACTTTTCCTTCCTCCTAATTACTATCCCACAAACAAAGGAGTCCTAAAGCACCATTCGCTTCACTAGCAATAAAGTTGGCTTCTTTCCAGACACTTTGCTTAACCCTTTCAACATTTTGACTACTCAATTTGGTTTCCTATAACAATAAAATTTGGGGCTTAAGGTCTTTTCTAATAGCCTGGACAATTCAATGTTTGGAAGGTGCATTGATCCCTCTAATATTCCAAGATATGATTCTCATATTTTTAGTTTAGATTGGGTCTTTTTACCCCCAAACTTCAAATTTGATTGACTTTCACCTACCACTTCTTTGGTTGTTTCTCTCTCCGATCTCAATCTATGAAAATCTTCCTCTCTCTCTGATCTCAATTTTAGAAGGTCTTCCTCTCGATTTATCTCTCCCCACATCTGCCTGATTTTTTCTCAAACTTCTTGAAGACCTATTGGGGCTACCCAGGTTACCCACCCTATTGGGCTTGGGAGGTGATTCCATAAAATCAAGGAGATTTGGTTTAGAGGATGAATTTGAGTTTAACTAAATTTATGTCAAAACAACATTTCTTTTACAAGACATGTCCTCATTTGAGACATCAATATCTACACCTTCCAAGGAATTAGCTAAAGATTCAAAGTGATTTTGAGTATTAATAATAATATAATCATTAGGGTTCGGGTTACTAAAAATACTCACTTGAAGATTAAGCTCTTTGAAAACCCTCTTCGCTTCCATTTCTGAGATGACTTAGGATCACATAAATCTTCTAAACCCATCTTATTCCCTGAATAACACCTAGTCAGATCTTCCATAATATTTAGGCTCTTCTTTTGAATATTAAGCTCCTTAGAAATAGCTTCTACTTCCTTTGCTGAAGATATTTTAGATCTAGAGAGCTCCTCTGTGCCCACTTTAACTCTTGAAGCTTAACCAAAAAGGTCTTCCCCCACCTTCAAATCTTTCTTTTGTTGCCAATACGGAGCGACTTTCTTAAAGGTACAATCCCTTTTGATATGTCCAATCTTAGAGCAAGCGCTGCATTTCACTAGGATATTTTCGTATTCTAGGGTTCAAGACCATGTTCCAAACATGGAAACCAAATAAATAGACTTCAAATGGGGCTGATCCATATTTAGGTTGATACATATTCTGGCATAAATGAGCCTAGATCTGGCTGAGGTTGTCGGATTGATTGTAATAACCCTAACTCAGCAAACTAGGGTTTAAACAAATAAAAATCAGATTTCTACAAAATAGATCAGATCTACAATTACTACTCAAAAATTACTCCAGAAACCCTCAAAAATGGATGTTCCAACCATACAAATTTTTATTAATTTTTTGAAAGTGCAAATAGGCCAAACAACTATTCAAAAACACAAATCAACCCTCAAAACTGGCTAGAAAAATCCCCAAAGTTGGATGATCCTCCTATGAGGGTAAAACAGGTCACAAAACATGCACAAATGGCCTCCCAAAGCTGGATGACCCGCTCCCAGAATTCAACATACCAAAATCTGCAACACAATTTTGAATCCTAAGATAGATCCACCCAATCTCCAATCAAGAACAAGGGCACATCACCTTGTCTACAATATTGGCTATTTCTGAAGGTTTAGGGCACACCACCTAAGCAACAGAAGGTGAGGAAAGGTTCAACCCTCTCTCTTACAATTCACAAGATGAACATGACATAATGAAACCCTAAAAGTGACTTTCCAAGCCTATATACTAGTCACCCCACTAGAGGCTTATAATTATTCATTAAGTGAGGGTTACATCAATATTAATCCCCAACACTTAATTTTTATTACATAAAACACCTATTAGCCTAGCAAAAAGGGGATGTCCCACTTCCTTATCCACAAATGACAAAAATAAAATATTATAATGTGTGGGGTACACATAGTCTTCAAAATGGGACATTACAAGTCCTCCCTTCCCAAATTGCTTGTCCTTTAGCAATTCAGGGTTGGGTGTGCAAGAATATCTTTTACCTCCCAAGTAGCATCTTCAATGGGCAAGCTCCTCCATTTCACCAAGTACTCTTTGATGACCCTGTTTCTCAACTTCCTCTCTCTAGTCTCCATGATCATTTCAGGTTCCAAAATCAATTTTCCCTCATCATCAAATGGGGGGGCAACTCAATGGAAGGATCAATGTGTTGTCCAATTGCCTTTTTAAGGCATGAAACATGGAATACATTGTGTATTTTACTGTTGTTTGGTAGCTCAAGCTCATATGCAACCTCCACAATCATGCGTATGACCTTGTAAGGGCCATAAAAATGTGTCTTGAGCTTATGGTGGACTGTCTATAGGGTTGCAACCTCAAATAAACCATATCTCCAACCTCAAAATGATGCTCAATACACTGCTGATCAACATACTTTTTCTACTGATTTTGTGCAAGCTAAATATTATCCTTTAATGTCTTCATAATATCCTAAATTTCCTGCATATAATCCTTGGCTTTTGCCACCCTACTATCACTCAACGACAAATCAGTGAAGTTAGGAGCATCATATCCATATAAATCCATAAATGGGGTCATTTTAATAGACATGATAGGAAGAATTATAAATAAATTATCCCAAGTGCAGCCATTTAATCCATGCATTTTGTTGCCCTAAAACATAGTTTCTCAAGTAACCTTCAATCCATTTATTCACAATCTCTATTTGGCCATCTGTTTTGGGATGATAGCTTGTACTTGGGGTCAAAAATGTGCCATAAAGCTTGAACAACTCTTTCCAAAACATATTCATGAATTTGTTGTCCTTGTCACTCACAATATTCTTTAGCATGCCATGCAATTTAAACACTTCTCTAAAGAACAAATCAACAACTTGTACTATTGTATATGAAGTTGAAATAGCATAAAAGTGTGCAAATTTAGTTAACCTATCCACCACAACATATATACAATCCTTACCATGCGCTTTTGTCAGCCCCGTGATGAAGTCCATTGATATACTTTCCCATTTTTGATTGGGAATGGGTAAGGATTGAAGAATACCAACAGGCAATGTGTTTCCAATTTTTTTTTCCTGACAAGTGGTGCACTCCCTCACATGCTTCAATACATCATATTTTAGCCCCTTCCATGAAAACCTTTCACGCAGCTGTCTATAGGTCTTAAAAACCTTGGATGACCCACCATGGGTGCGTCATGCATAGTGGCAATCAATTTCTCTTTAAGCTTAGAATTTGGCACAATAAAAATTTTGTTTTTGTAAAAAATCAAACATTCCTTCATGATGTACCTGTCATCTTTCAAATGGCCATCAAGAATGTTATATGCAAACGTGTTCTTCATATACTTAGCCATAATTGTAGCCTTCCAATCAACTGTTATAATGGAAATAGAGTGAAATGTGGGCATTCTAGATAGTGCATCAACAATTGAATTCTTTTTCCCTTTTATAAACTCAATCTCAAAATCATATGCCTGCACTTTAGTGACCCATTTTTGTTGCCTATCATTTAAATCTCATTATCTAAGGAAATATTTAAGGCTATTATGATCAGTCCTTACCATAAATTTACCACGAACAAGGTATTTCTTGAACTTGGTCAAAGCGTGCATAATGGTAAGCATCTCCTTGTCATATATGCTAAAAGTTCTCTCCATTGAACTAAGTTTCTTGCTATCAAAGGCAATTGGCCACTCCTTTTACATTAGGACAACCCCTACTCCAACACCTGAAGCCTCGCAATCAATGGTAAATGGCAAAGAAAAATCAGAAATTGCAAGTAGAGGGCAAGAAGACATCACTTTATTCAATTTATCATAAGCCTTTTGGTCTTCATCACTCCACACAAACACTCTCTTCTTTGTTAATTCATTCAAAGGTGCTGCCAAGGCTAAAAACCCTCTAATGAATCTCCTGTAATAGTTGCGAAGTCCCAAAAACCCTCTCAATTTAGTTAAGGTAGTGGGAATAGGCTAATTTTGAATTACCTCTATCTTGTGTTGGTCTACATGCACTCCTTTATTGCTGATTATGTGCCCCAAATAATAAAATTTGAGACATGCCAAATTCACACTTAGACTTCTTTGCATAAAATTGTTGTTGTCCCAAAATACTCAAAACATAATGCAAATGCTTCAAGTGATTTTCTCATGAGCTGTTATAAAAAATAATATCATCAAAGAAAACTAACACAAAATCCCTCAAATACTCCCTGAAAATTTAATTCATGGCTGATTGGAAAGTGGCAGGGATATTTTTCAATCCAAAGGGCATCACCAAAAACACAAAATGGCCAAAATGACATCTAAAGGCTGTTTTATGCACATCTTCGTCTCTCACCCTGATTTGATGATATCCTGATCTCAAATCAATATTATAAAAATACATATCCCCATGCAATTCATATATGAACTCATCTACTCTAGGAATAGGGTATCTATTTTTTATTGTCTTTTTGTTCAAGACCCTATAATCAATACACATCCACATAGTCCCATATTTCTTTTTCACTAAGACTACGGGTGATGCAAATGGGCTAGAGCTAGGGCGAATGTGTCCCATGGCAAGTAGCTCTTTTATAGCCTCCTCTATCTCATCCTTATATATTCTAGGATGCCTATAAGGGGTTATCATGATAGGTTTTGTTCCTGGTTCCAACTCAATCACATGCTAAAATCCCCTATGGGGTGGCAATTCCTTAGGCATATCCCCAAAAATAGCACTATGTTTTTCCAACAAAATCTGAATTTTAGGATTATAAGAGACATGATTATCAAATAAATAAGGCATACATTTTGTCATAAATATACCAACAGCCCAAACTATCTCCTCTTTCTTGAGAATCCTCTCCATCCTCTTGGACGTCACCTCTTGGACCATATTTTCCTTGATCACTTGCAAAACTACCTCATGCCCTTTAGCTTTAAATTTCAGTTGCAATGTTTGGTAATTTGTGGTGTAGTATCCCAATGAATACAACCATTGAACTCCTAGTATAAAATGAGGAATTCCTCCCAATGGAAACACATAGAAGTCATCTACTATGAAGTGATTCTCAAAATTTACCTTCATTTTCCTCATAAATCTGTTGCAAGGCACAATGCTCCCATTTCTAGTAGCAACATTAAACCCTGTAAATGTTTCTGGTTTTAGCCCTTTCTTGGCTACAAAACCCTCATCCACAAAATTATGGGTTGCCCCACCATCTATTAATACTATCACCTTATTTCCCAATATATCTCTTGGAACCTTGATTGTGAGATGCATGTTCGCACTGCTCAACATGGCCAACGTGCCAACATTTGAGCTCTCATGAGACTCAAGGGATGGCTCCTCATTCTCACGCTCCTTCAAAGACTTATAATCACTTTTTGATGCTTCCTCATCTAAAACGACATCAATGTAGTGAATATACCCTTTTTCCTTGCAATGATGGCTTGGTACCCAAGGGCTTTTGCATGTGAAGCACACTTTTTTCCTCCTAAGATCATCACGCTCCTCATTTACCCTCCTTCCTAGTGGCGTAGGTGCTAAATCCCTCTATGGAGGGGGCATTGGCTTCCCAAAAGCCTGTTTCTTCCTTGAAGGGGGCATATCTCTCTTCTAGAAGAAATTCCCTCTCTAGAATGATCTTGACGGTCCTACCTGGCTAAACCTAGGTGGTGGTGGTGCTAAAGCCCTAGGTTTTGGTGATGTTGTAGACTCAAGGTTCAAAGCCCTTCTCATTACAATATGCAATAAAGCAGGCTTAAAGGCTTTTACCAAGCCTCTCAAGGAATCCACCAAACCCTTAATGAAAACAAAGGTAACTCTCTTCTCTGAAATGTTAGACACCATAACTAAAATCTTCTGGAACTCCTCAATGTATGCCTCCATTGTAGTTTTCAGCTTAAGGGTGGCCAACTCCTTAAAATATTCCTCCTCATTCCTCATCTCAAAATGATCCAAGACCCTCTGACTAAACTCATCAAATTAGGTGATCTCTCCATGGCCTTGTGTATTGAGACCATGATACCACCAGTCGTATGCAACCCCCTCAAGATGTAGGGTAGAAAATTGTACTACATCCTCTTCATCCATAGGGTTGGGAGTAAAGTAAGTCTACAATTTCTATAGCCATGCCCTAGCAGACATTATATCATCTCCATTGAACACTGGTACTTGCATTTTTTGCTAAAATTTCTTTCTTTCTCCATACTTACTGCCTCTCCCAACCTTCTTCCCCACGATATCTAGGTAACTCTAGAAAGTGACTGCAATTCTGAATTCTTCAGCCCTACACTAATATTTTTCAAATAGGACATCTAGTTCATCAATCTCCTAGCGTACATCAGGTTCTTACCTGGGCAAAAACATGGGTTTTACTGGCCTGGACAAAGGAGAATGAGTGTATCTCATAGACCTCTCACTCCCTTGGTCTTGACTAGTCGCCCTATTTGATGGCTTTCCCTTATATGGTGGTGGCTGAGGGTTAGGGTTTGCTCCCTAGTTTGGTGGTGGTTGAAATCCACCCTGATCCATCTTGGTCACCAAACAAGTTAGTAACTCAAGCATGGTGTCAAACTTATGCTCAACAAGATCCCTTTACTTATCTGCCATCTCCACCAACTCCCTTTGTTCAAATTATGGTTCTGGAATTTCTTTCCCCTGGTTGAGGTTAGGGTTTGACTTATTTCTCCTCATATAATACCTATTTTGCTGCATAAAGAGCTCTCAAAAGTTGGTAGGAAACCAACTATGATACCATTATAATAACCCTAACTTAGCAAACTAGGGTTTAAACAAATAAAAATCAGATTTTTGCAAAATAGATCAAATATGCAATTACTACTCAAAAATTACTCCAAAAAGCATAAAAAATGGGCGTTCCATCCATACAATTTTTTTATTAATTATTTGAAAGTGCAAACAGGTCAAACAACTATCCAACAACACAAATCAACCCTCAAAATTGGCGAGAAAAATCTTCGAAGTTGGGTGATCCTCCTATGAGGGCAAAATAGGTTATAAAACATGCATAGATGGCCTCCTAAAGCTAGACGACACACTCCTAGACTCCAAAACATCAAAATCTATAACACAATTGTGAATCCTAAGATAGATCCACCCAATATCCAATCAAGAACAAGGGCACATCACCTTGTCTACAAGATTGGCTATTTTTGAAGACTTAGGGCACACCACCTAAGCAACAGAAGGTGAGGAAGGTTTCATCCCTCTCTTACAATTCACAAGATGAACATGACATAATGAAACCCTAAAAGTGACTTTCTAAGCCCATATACCTAGTCGCCCCACTAGAGGCTTCTAATTATTCATAAATTGAGGGTTACATCAACATTAATCCGCAACACTTAATTTTTATTACATAAAACACCTATTAGCCTAGCAAAAATGGGACATCCCACTTCCTTGTCCATAAATAAAAAAATAAAACATTACAATGTGTGGGTCCACATAGTCTTCAAAATGGGATATTGCATTGATAGCCACCAGATACCCCAACCAGTGACCAATACCAATAAAAATGGCTTCATGCCATAGATACGATGGTAGGCTAGGGAGACTAACCCACATCGGGGCTTGATTAAGGCTCTAGGTATTTGGATTAAAGTCTAGCATCTAGCATTTCAAAAACAGGCTATGACTCCCAAAGAACCGTGGGCTCTATTGAAGTATCCATTCTAAATCCTTCAAAGAGTTGAAGTGAACCAAAAAAAGTTCTTTGGCAACACCGCAATTTCCAAACTACCCATAACATGCCATTTGGAATGAGCACACCGCCTAATAGTATCCATATTTAGGTGGTTTCCCAAAAACTTACCAACTAGGCACAAATCCCCCTGAGCCACAAACATTTTGACTAACTCTTTTGGGATAAAAAATTGATTGCATTATGGGATTAAGTAGAACTTCTCCTCCAAGGGTTTCCCATAAGACCTCTTTACAATTTGGCTCCAAGAGGCTCTAAGGCCACAAGGAATAGAAGAGGACCCACTGAAACCTGTACCAAGGCCTTATTGGCCAAAAGGGCATAGAAAACCCTTAGAATCTCAAGGAATGAAACACTTGTCGTCATAATTCCCACTCTCATCCACCTTCCCACTTGTGCCCTCATCCTTATCACTCACATCCTTCCTGCTCGCTTCCTTCTTGCTCGCTTCCTTCCTGCTCACCTCCTTCCTACTTGTCATTATCTTCTCACTCTATGAGCTATATCTTAGTTGGGCTCTAAACATATTTTTTTTTCCATTTGGTCTTTGCATATATGTACTTATTTTAACTATGTTTACAGTATGGGTCAAACTTATCGATGTATAACTATTTTTTCCTTCCTAAAGTTTTAGTCTACATGACAAGTTTGAATGTTTTTGTTAGTCAATTAGTTATATGGGATTGAAATGAGTCCCACACGTATTACAACATCACCACATAGTGGTATTACACAGCTTAGATATCATCCATGTATCGTTTGGCAAGATTCAAACCTAGGTCTCTTATTTAAATGTTGAGGAATATATCTGATTGAGCTAATATCATTTGATAATTTTCCCCTTATACAACGTTTAATTTTCTTGCTCGAGTTTAGAACCTCGTGATGCTTCATTTTTTCATTCATTTGTTGTTATGTTTATCCATGTGTCTTTTATTCTATTATTAACTATTTTGATTACTTGTTATCTTCCATTATTTCTATTTTTTTTAGATACCTAGAAATCTTACCATAGCTTTTGCTTATAGGGAAAAAAATCATATTTCAGTATGTAAAATTTGATATGGGATTGACACTTTAATTATGAAATTCTTTAAAATTAGTCACTTCTGAAGACATTAATTTTAATCTTACTAGTGTTTACTTGCATCCTATTTTTTTACAAAAATGCTCTAATTTTTTTAGATATTCTTTTATTGTTTGAAGTGTCTTGCCAATCAAGATTAGGTCATTGACATAGAGGATAAGTTTTACTATATTATTAACTGATTGTATTCCCTTTCCTCCCATTTTTTCCATTCATTCCTCTAATTTATCAAATAAAGGCTAAATAAAGTGGGCAATAATAACAATCTTGTTTCACACTGATACCACTCCCAAAACACTAACAATCCTTTTGGAGTTTTGATTTTTGCTACCACATTCTCATAAAGCCTCTATGCAATTGCTTTTTTTTTTGTTAGTACACCAAGTTCTTCCATTCTTTTTTATAATTCACCTCTAGGTACTATGTCAAAAAACCTTATTAAAGTCCACGAAACAACATTAAACTTCTCATTTTTTATTCTATATCCTCTCTAATAGGTGCCTTAAAATAACATAATGATCTATTGCTGAATAATTTGGTTTAAACCTTGCTTACCCTATTGACCTCTTTTCTTGTTTTTTTGTACACTAATTTTGCTTTCTACTATAGTGCCAAACAATTTTACAAAAATAGGATTAATCATGCAAATACGATAATTTAAAAGATGATTGGTGTCTCCATTTTTATAAAATAGTATGAGTAGGTCGATTATCCATTCCAATGGAAAGCCTTTTTTTTAAATAAGCTATGTGTGGCTTCTATTGGGGGCCACTCCCATTACAAAAACAAAACATTACATTTCTAACAAGTTAATTAAAGCATATCCAACTTTGCATTTCTATCAAAGATATTCTCTATCTTCCTCAAACTACTAAGTTTCCACAATCAACTCCTTTTATATCAGATGCCTTTCAAAATTTAAATTTTGTCAAGATGAAATTCAACACCGCTAATGGCTAAAATATTTACTACCCAACTTCTATATCTATATATATCTTGTCTATAACAAACTCATAATTTTTTAATACCTTTTTTTAGGGTTCTTATTCATTCCCTTAATATTCCAAGATATTATTTTCATTGTTATTTTTTGTTTTTATTTGTGGGTTTAGCCCCACTTCTTGTTAGCACTTGTGATATTTGATTTTGTTTTCCCATATCAATATCCCTATGGGTTTCTTTTTCTCTTTTTTTTCCTTCTTGGGTCTTCCTCTTTTTTTCATTCCCAACAATACTTTCATCTTCATCAATCTCTTCAATCTTCTCACACTACTCATAGTAAGACTTATCATCTTTAGGTTTACCTTATTTTGAAGGATTTGAAGTGCAAGGAATAATCTCAAAAGCACTTTCTTCTTTATGTTGCCTTAGAAACCTTAAAGTGCAAGGATGCTCTTTTGTACCAATTACCTTCTTATTATATTCTAAAAAACCCAAATTGTTATGGGTTTCCTCCATCCACGTTTCTTTATTATGTTGCTCTTGAAACCTTAAAGTGCAAGGGATAACATCTTCATCCCTTTCATTCTTATTACTTGGAGAGGATTCTATACTACTTGAAGAAAATGAAGATGATTTACTTGGAATAAACTTGACCTCTTTTATTGTCTTTGTTTTAGGATTTCTCTCCACATCTTCTTTTGCACCTTTAATTCCTTCTAAACTTGCCAAATGATACTATAGATAGGTTTTCTTTACCTCTTCTTTCAGAGTGGAATATCCTTGATTTGATATAGCTTCTATTACTGTATGATTTCCTTGCTTTATCTTGAAGTTTATCTCATGGCTAGAATTTTTTGTCTCTTTCTTCATATTTTTCACTTTGCAAACTCTTACCATGTGTCAAATCTCATAACAATTGTTGAAATGAAATGCAATATTTTTCTAATTTACATGTTGATCTCATTCTCTTGATTTAGATTTTATCTTAATGGATTGTGGCAAAGGTTTTGAAATATTCATAACAACACATGCTCAAGTATATATAGCATGCTTTTGCTCCTGAGTAGTTAGTTCTTCCTTGATGAATTCCTCTAGGGTATTTCCAATATTCTTCAAAACATCCTTATTTATAAGTTGATATGGAAGTCCAAAAAGCCTAACCCATAGTGGAAGCTTCTTAATAGTTTCTATCTCAACAAAAAAATCATTCCATGGTCTTGAATAAAGTGCATCTCTTCCCCTAAACCATGGGCCACCAACCATTATTTTATCCTTAATTTTTGAATTGAAAAATATGATAAGGAAAAAACCTTTAGGAAGAAAAATCATAGAGTAATATGAATTAAATCTCCAAAAACCATGGCCATGATCTATGGAACTTATATATTAACCCTTTACTTTTAAGAACCATTATATCATGCTCAATCATCTCATCCTTAATACTCACTTTTGGTGTAACATCTACTATCTAGATCGAACTTGCCATGTATTTGCTCTTCTGCTTATTTCCAACTTGGGCCTCCATAATTCCAACTAGTGCATCCTGACTTCCCATTAGAGCTTTTAAATATGACTTTCCTTCCATACTAGCTAATGGGGCTCGCTCTTGACTTGCATTCCCTCTTGGCTCACATTTCCTCCTAGCTTGCACTCACTCTCAACATGCACTCTCTCCTGCCTCGCACTCACTCCTCAAAAACTTACCTAATATTACATTTCCTCCTTAAATTAGATCCTATCAAAGAATAGAGTTGATGGCTCTAAGAAGCTTACCTTTCACCCTAACATCCTCAATCGTGCAAAGTAGATCTTCTTCGATGATATGTAAGTATTGTTGGTAAAAGTTATTTGTGAATCCACCAGGTCTGAGAGCTTTGTCCTTTGGTGATTATAATCTCCTTAAGTTCCTCCATAGTGATTGGCTAATTGAGATCCTGTTTGTCTTCCAAACTTAATATTGTCAGTATATGTTGCAGCAGTATTCCTTGGGAATGTGGGTTTCCATTTTCTATGGAGAGCAGAGTTGAGTAGTGTTTATTAACAAGTTCCTTAATTCTCTCCCTACCTATATAAGTGGTTCCTTCATGCTCTATCTCCTTGATTATGTTTCTTTGGCAGCATTACATGGTTTTCAAATAAAAATATTTTGTGTTTCTATCCCCCTTGCTTAGCCAAACCATTATGGATCTAAGTCTCTAATGTGTTTCTTCTTAAGTGCTTAATTTATTGAGCTTCTAAATTAGGTCATTTCTTACATCTTCTTGCCATGGTTGACAAGGATGATCCCCAATTATTGTTTCTAGTTGCTCTAGTTGCATCAACTACTTATTGTCTGGTTTGATTCTTGCTTTTTGTCAATCATTTTTATCAAGTGCTTCAATTTCTTAATTTTTCTTTTCCACTTTTCTTGGGGGCTGGTGGATTGGACCTATTGGTTCCAAGTTTTTTCCACAAGTTCACTAAATCTTCTTCTGTCGCCCATTCAGAGTTGTACTTAAAAGAAATTTTTTGGGGTTATAGGCTTTGGCTGCTATCCAAGAGAAGTGGCTTATGATATGAGATAGAGTAATGAATGATGTGACTAGAAGTGAGGAGAAAGTGTGTTAGGAAATTTTCATTGATAGAAAATCTATCCAATATTTTGGTAATATAGTTTACCCTTGCTCTTCTATTGCTCCAAGTGTACTTCTCTTTGGTTAGTCGAATGTCTTGTAAGTCATCCACCATAATTTGATTGTACATATCTCTATTTGGATCCCTTGATAAACTTCCCCCAACCTTCTCTCAGTGGTAGAGTATCATGCTGAGATCTCCTCCCAGTATTATGTTGTCAAACTTCTTAGTTTCTAGCTATTCGTTATTCTATGTTTTGCCATGTTTCTCTTTTTTGGATAGGATAATTTGGAAAATACAAATTTATTACTGCTACACTAGTTTCATCTAGTAAGAGGAATTTTGTTCCTATCTAGTTATTGTGCTTATGTTGTAAGCTACAGACTAATTGTTGCAAGTCCCAAGCCAAAGTTAGTCCCCTTGAAGCTCCCATAGAATCAACAATTATCAATTTTGATTGTGCCCATATCTTTTGTCATTTTGTAGTTAGTGTTGCCTTTATTATTTTTGTTTCCTGAATGTAGACTATTGTTGGCTTTTACTCATGTACTAAAACTTTGAGATAGTTTTTCTTCAAAGGACTTCCTAGTCCCCTATAGTTCCATGACATAATCTTCATTTTTTGGATTGCTTCTTATTTTTTGTGAAGTTGTCCTCAATTCTGTTTTATGTTTTGGATTGTAAATATTTTTGTGCTTGTTCATTTATGAGTTGTTGGTTTGGTTTTATTCCCTTAGCTAGAGATTGTGTGGTTGACAAGCCCCCGAGAATCACTATTTCCTCCACTTTCGTTTCTTCTACCTCTTCCTTTAAGTTCCCATCAGTTTCTTCTCCAGTTGCTGTATTCTCTGGTGTATCTCCTAAGATCTCTGGTGAGTTGTCAGCTTAAATCATAGGTGTCTTCTCTTTACCTTTAGGAGTCATCACATCTAGAGAGGTGATTTCCTTTTCTCCTTCACTAAGACTTGCAAATTTATTTTTGTGTTGGATGTTTTTTTGATCCTATGGTTGAGGTTGTCATTTCTTGCTTCTTGATTTGTGTGGTCTCCTTTTGACTTCATGGAAGCATGGTTCTTTTTTTTTTTTCTTGTGCTTATTTAATTGGATATTTTTGGGAGAAGTGCCCATGCTCATGGCAGGTTATACACTTGAATGGTATATGCTCACAGTTCATGGGTTGGTTATGTATCCAATCAAACACTTTTATGCATATTTTAATAATTAATTATTAATAAATCAAATAATATGTCTTAAGTTGTCTTTAACATATTATAATATAAAGTTATCATTGAGTTTCACCTTAATTTAAAATAGTTTCTATGTTGTAGGTATTACCAAGTAATAAGCTCCTCTCTTTTTAAATACCAATTTAAGAAAAAAATGACTTATCTTTATAACTAGCGAATTGAACATTTCTTATATTTAGTTTAATATTTATTATATGAATAAAATGAAATAATTTTAATTATATTTATGACACCAAAATAGTCTATGGGACCTAGAGTTTTAATACAAGATAGGGAATGGTGTAAATCCTACTTCCTTCTGGATTCAAACCTTGGACATCCTATTCAAAGTTCCAAAGTCTTAACAACATCCAAAAAAAAAATCACAAAATAATATAACTGTTTACAATTTTTACTAAAAATTTTGTTTAACAAAGTTTAAAAGTTTGGCATCCTTTTATCAGTTTATGGAGTGTGTTTATTTTGTTGTTGATTTTGATGAAAAGTTTCCTTGTTTTTTCTATTCTCAATTCTTTGAAAAGTTCCATCAATGAGTTCACTTGTAAAGCATCCTCAAATGCATTCCTAATGTAAATGTAGACTTCACATTCTATGACAATGTGCTTTTTGGTCTCTACCATTCATGTTGTGCAAGATACACATATATCTAAAGATACCTCTTGAGATATTGTCCAACTCCTAGTTTCACATTTGAGATGGTATGAACTAGATATTTTTTTGATTGGTAAATAAGGGGTCTTGAAAGGGACCTCACACCTTTTACAAAGAGCAAATAGGATCTCAAAAGGTCAAAGAGAAGCACATAAGAGGACACAAATCAAAATAAGCCTTAAACCATTAGGCAAGGGCCAAAGAAAGACATAATAGAGAAAGACAGAGAAACCAACTAGACAAAGGATGCATATTCGATGAGGGATCAAACACCTAGACATGATCAAGTTCTTGGTTTTGGGTTTATTCCCTAGACTATATAGCTTTTATTTGGGGCAAATGTCGACCATTTTCTTTTTAACATCTTCCAAGTGGGCAGCCACATCTTCAACCATCATACTAACCATTCTATTAATTCTTAGAACAAAGTCATTTGAATATTTGATTATTACATAGTTATTGCACAAACCTAAAAAAAGAATGGGGTCCACATCCCAAATCCCCATAAAAATTTGAATGTTTTACCTCCAACCCTGATGAGGCACACCTCCAGATCTCTTCCTTTTTAGCCGACCATAGAAAAATAAACCTGTTACCAAACAACATGATAAAAATCATAGTTTTAATTTTTTATTTGAAATACCACAATAGAAGGTTAGAAAAATAAAACCACTTTTGAGATTGGGCACAACTGGGCAACCTAACCAATCACCAAAACCTACAACATTGATATAAACAAGAACCCACTTCCTAATAAAAATAAAATAATCCATATCTAGAAACTCGAGCTTACATGACATGGAACTCACAGGAAAAAAAACCATACCAAAAGGTCACTAAAAAAAAGAGAGAAAATAAGTCAAAAAATGAGACCACTCTTAATTCTCCCACCCAAATCCAAAATCAAAACAACTTGTAGACACCAAATCCTAGCGATTTGCCTTCCATATTAGCCTTCCCACCATTTCCACCACCAAATCCTAGCCAATTTGCCCACTATTCCTATTTTCTTGCCATTTTCGATCATTATTCACATTTATTTATATATATTTAAATATAATATTTTATATTATATTTTAATATATATTTAATAAATATATATTTATTTAAGTGAATTAATCCCAACCATCCAATTTCATTTAATCCTGACCATCCATTTACATCAATTCGTGCCACACCCTAGATTTATTGTCAACCCTTGGATATGCTTTAATCTCAACCACACGATTAGTATCATTGAAACCCTAGTATGTCTTAGGGTAGATTATAAATAAGAGCCATTTTGATGGCTCAACCCCTAGATTTTCAATGCTTGAGTTCCTGATTTTCCTGATTCCAAGTTCTTGAGTTTTTTGAGCTCTCGAATACCCTAATTCCCTGAGTGCCTTAAGTCTTTTATCAAGCCTTTTGTGCCCTAGTCCCATTCCATCTATCACATTTTGTTCCCCTCGCTCGCCATATCCATCCTCGCAACTTGTGCCCTCACCCGATCTGCTTCTACAGATGTCACCAGCCACTAGGTGCCTCTAGGCATTTTTTCATCAACGTCAGGCACTCACAGGTGCCTTCTCACCAGTCCCAGGTTCCCATGGGTGTTTCTTACAGTTGCTAGGTGCCTGCAGGTATTTTACGCTCTCATTCCTGAAGTCCCTCTAGCCTTCGGGCGATGTTAGGGCATCACCGCACCATCCACCTATATCAAACATCATGTATCATAAGACAGTAAGAAGGTAAAATACATCAACCCTATATTTTTTATTTCATGCATGTGTTTTTGTTTCTGTTCATTATATTTGCAGTATCTAGTTAGTGTTTTATTATTGCATATAGAGGGCCTCACATTGTGGAGCCCTCGCATATACTACTAACTATTTTATGTGTCATTGTGTGCAGATATGGAGCACTACATCAACATATGGAGTGGTCCAACCTTGGATATCCAAAAAGCCCACTCAACCTTGTTGGGATCAAGACGCACTTGAAGACACCATGACCTTGCTTCTTAGGGTTTCAGAGAACCCTAAATTATTGTAATATTGTATCAAAAGGATTCAAGGATCCAAGCTTGTAACAATGGAGTTTCTAGGCTCCCCCCATCAATAAATAATTTATTCTATTGTGCAATATTGTGTTACCTTGCATTTTATTTTGTTCAAAGCATTGTCTGTGTGTTGCGTTTTGCATCTTTCACAACTCTTCCAACCTAAAAGCAAAAAATAGGAAGGAACAACGTAGAGAACCAAACTAGAAACCTGGGTAACAGAAGAATTGAGGTTTGGCCAAGCACCCAAACATGAAATAGCTCCCCAAAAACACCTACTAGGTAGAACAAACACCTTGGACAATAGGAAAGGGCCAAGGTAAAAAGAAACTCTACCCCTAAAAACATTGTAGACTCTCCCATCATCATAGCTGAATTTGTTGGGCCTACCACTCCCATTAGGTAGACCCAAAAAAATAACTTTAGAGAACCACTCAACCATTAATATCAACCACAAGAGTGTCCTTTTTGGAGGTCTCTAGAAGAACAAGAGGAAAATATTGAATCCACACTATTAGCTCCTTAAGGTCCACCCCAAGGTTGGCCATACAGTCTACTGAAGCATTCCCTTCCCTATAAATATGATTAACCTGGTTATTCTCCAAGACCTATAGAATTTCTTTAACCTCTATCAGCATATCCTCTATGCTCCAACTGGGTTGATGCAAGCCTTTAATACAATTTATGATGTTTAGAGAGTCACCTTCTATTATAAATATGTTGATATTTAGTTTTTCATCAGATTAACACCTTGATATAGAGCTCATGCTTCTATGAAATGATTGGTTTGAGATCCCAAACCTTTCGCATAGGCAGCAATTAAGGTTCCATATTTATCTTTGATAACTCCACAGCACTAGCTTTTCTAGGATTACCCTTTGCTATACCATCAAAATTTAGCTTAGCCAACCATCCAACGGAGCTTTCCATCTAGTTTGAGAGCGAATGAAGGAAAGGATCTTATTAGAAACTTCCACAATATTACGAAGACTCCATATTTCAACAATAACTAGATCTTCCTTTGCCTTTATGGGAATTCCAAAGTTTAGGCTATGAATATTTTCAATCAAAGTGACACATATCCTTACTCCACTGAAGTTACAGTCCTTCTTCTCATTGTTAAAAGCTATTTTATTACTTTCTTTCCACAAACTCCACATGATATGGGGAAGACTAAACATCCATATAGACTTTAAACGAGGACTAAAATTAGGGAAGAACCATTAGCGGTAAAGATCTACCATATTATTTGGAATGACTTAAAAGATACCAAACTTTTGGAAAATCAAGGACATCACTTCTAGCAAAAACAAGCATTCCAAAAATAGGTGTTTAACACATTCAAATTTCTTTTCGCATAAATAACATCTGTTGGGTAAGGCCATACCTCTCTTTTGAAGGTTATCAATTATCAAGATCTTTTTTTGGATACATAACTAGTAAAAGAAACTAATTTTAGAAATCGGCCTTTTAGCCAAATTTTGGAAGATGGGAACCAACTTTCCTCATTACCTTCCAACAACTGATATGTTGATTTCACAATAAACTGCCCTTGTTTGTGCATTTTCCAAAAAAGGAAATCCTTCTCTATGAAATTATTAAGACTTTTCATTCTCAACAAAGCTTTTAAATTTTCTAGAGTTTGTTTACCATTTTGGTCCAAGTCTACTATATGAATGGGTTTCCAGTTTTTTCCATTTTCATCCTTCTGAATAAAGTCTAAGACCAATTTACCATAAGTCTAAGTTAGATAAGGTTACAGGATTGCCAAATTTTGATTATCAATCAATGGGGTCTGTTGTACCTAGCAGTCCTTCCAGAATTCAACCTTACTACCATCTCTAATTTTCTAGCCAACCCCTCTCCTCACAAGGGCTTTGGACTTGAGCAATTGATTCCACGAGTAGGATCCTTGAGATGGGTTTTCCTCTTCCATGAGGTTTTTGCCATTCTTGAGGTATTTTGCTTGAAGAATTTCCATCCACCTTATTTGGACATTTGTAAGCAACTTCCATCAAATTTTAGCAGTTAATGCCTTGTTCATCCTCTTTAATTTTCTCAGACCTAGGCCTCCCTTTTCCTTGGATACACAAACCTAATCCTACTCCACCAGGGCTAACCTTCTCTTTTCCTCTATGCCAGTTCAAAGAAAATATTTATGAATATGCCCAATGGAAGATCCAACTCTAGCAGGAATCTTGAAGAGGGATAAAAATTATATTGGGATACTTTGTAGCACATATTTAACCAATTGGGCTTTCTCGACCTGACTCAAAAGGGAACCTTTCCATCATGTAAGTTTTCTTCTAATTCTTTCTATCATAAGGTCCCACTGAGTGGATTTCAAACTACTGTTGAAGAGGGGCATTCCCAAATAAATAGTCGACAGACACCCAATCTCACGACCAAGGATTTTGGCCATTTTGTCTTGCCTTCTCATTGGGGTGTTCAAGAACTAGAATAGTGTCCATCATCCAATTTTTTGAAATAAACCATTCAAAATCCAACATACTCTCAAACCAATTGGGGGTTCCACCCATCTTATCATAAGGGAATAGAGGAGTGTTAAAGTACCCAACAATAACCCAAACTAACTGATGGAAGGTTCTCCTCATACTGGTTAGATCATTCCAGAGCTATCTTCTACCCATAATGGAGTTAAGGACATAAATGTTAGTTAAAACCTAGGTTGCCATGGTGGATTTGCAAGGAAAACAACGTCAATAAGTCTATCAGTAGTTAATAACACTTTTCCTTATGCCTAATTACTATCCCATAAACAAAGGAGACCTCCTAAAGCACCATTTGCTTCACTACCAATAAATTTGACTTCTTTCCAGACACTTTGCATAACCCTTTCAACATTTTGACTACTCAATTTGGTTTCCTATAACAATAAGATTTGGGGCTTAAGGTATTTTATAATAGCATGGACAATTTAGTGTTTGGAGGGTGCATTGATCCCTCTGATATACCAAGATATGATTCTCATTTTTTAGTTTAGATTGAGTCTTTTTACCCCTCAACTTCAAAGTTGATTGACTTTAACCTGCCACTTCTTTGGTTGTTTATCTCTCTATGATCTCAATCTAAGAAGGTCTCCCTCTCTCCCTGATCTCAATTTGGTAAGGTCTTCCTCTCGACTTATCTCTCCCCACATCTGCTTAATTTTTCTCAAACTTCTTGAAGACATATTGGGGTTACCCACCCTATTGGGCTTGGGAGGTGATTCCATAAAATCAAGGAGATTTGGTTTAGAGGATGAATTTGAGTTTAACTAAATTTATGTCAAAACAACATTTATTTTACAAGACATGTCCTCATTTGAGACATTCAGATCTATACCTTCCAAGGAACTAGCTAGAGATTCAAAGCGATTATGAGTATTAATAATAGCATAATCATTAAGGTTAGGGTTACTATAAATACTCGCTTGAAGATTAAGCTCTTTGAAAACCCTATTCACTTCCATTTATGAAATGACTTAGGATCAAAGAAATCCTCTACACCCATCTTATTCCCTGAAGAACACTCAGTCATATCTTCCACAACATTTAGGCTCTTCTTTTGAAGATTAATCTCCGTAGAAACACCTTCTACTTCCTTTGTTGGAGATATTTTAGATCTAGAGAGCTCCTATGTGTCCACTTTAAATCCTGAAGCTGAACCAAAAAGGTCTTCCCCTACCTTCAAATATTTCTTTTGTTGCCAATTAAGGGTGACTTTCTTAAAGATACAATCCCTTTTGATATGCCCAATATTAGAGCAAGCGTTGCATTTCACTAGGAGATTTTTATATTTTAGGGTTCATGCCCATGTTCCAAACATGGAAACCAAATCAATAAACTTCAAAGGGGGTTGATCCATATTTAGATTGACACATATTTTCACATAAATGAGCCTAGATCTAGCTGAAGTTGTCGGATTGATAGCCACCAGATACCCCAACCAGTGACCAATATCAGTAAAAATGGTTTCATGCCATATATACAATGGTAGGCTAGGGAGCCTAACCCACATCGGGGCTTGATTAAGGCTCTGGGTATATGGATTAAAGTCTGGCATCTAGTATTTCAAAAATAGGCCATGATACCCAAAGAACCATGGGCTTTATTGAAGGATCCATTCTAAATCCTTCGAAGAGTTGATTCGAACCAAAAAAAGTTCTCTGGCAGCGTCGCGATTTTCAAACTACCCATAACATGCCATTTGGAATGAGCCCACCACCTAATAGTATCCATATTTGGGTGGTTTCCCAAAAACTTACCAATGAGGCACAAATCCCCCTGAGCCACAGACATGTTGACTAACTCTTTTGGGATAACAAATTGACTGCCTTATGGGATTAAGTAGAACTTCTCCTCCAAGGGTTTCCCATAAGACCTCTTTACAATTTGGCTCCAAGAGGCTCCAGGGCCAAAATGAATAGAAGGGGACCCACTGAAACCCGTACCAAGGCCCTGTTGGCCAGAAGGGCATAGAGAACCCTTATAATCTCAAGGAATGAAACACTTGTCGCCATAATTCCCACTCCCATCCACCTTCCCACTTGTGCCCTCATCCTTCTTGCTCACATCCTTCCTGCTTGCTTCCTTCCCGCTCACCTCCTTCCTACTCACTATTATCTTCTCACTCTATGAACTATATCTTAGTGGGGCTATAGAAACATTTTTCTTTCCATTTGGTCTTTGCATATATGTACTTATTTTAACTGTGTTTATAGTATGGGTTAAACTTATCGATGTATAATTGTTTTTTCCTTCCTAAAGTTTTAGTTTGCATGACAAGTTTGATTGATTTTGTTAGTCAATTACTTATATGGGATTGAAATGAGTCCCGATCGTATTACAACATCACCACGTAGTGGTATTACAAAGCTTGGATATCATCCATGTATCGTTTGGCAAGATTGAAACCTAGGTCTCTTCCTTGAATGTTGAGGAATCTATCTAATTAAGCTAATGTCATTTGATAATTTTTCCTACACATCATTTAATTTTTTTGTTCGAGTTTGGAACCTCATGATGCTCCATTTTTCATTCATTTGTTGTTATGTTTTATCCACGTGTCTTTTATTCTATTATTACCTATTTTGATTACTTGTTATCTTCCATTATTTCTATTTTTTTAGGTACCTAGCAATCTTACCATAGCTTTTGCTTCTAGGAAAAAATCCATATTTCAATAAGTAAAATTTGATATGGGATTGACACTTTAATTATGAAATTCTTTAAAATTAGTCACTTTTGAAGACACTAATTTTAATCTTACTAGTGTTTACTTGCATCCCATTTTTTTTTTACAAAAATGCTCTAAATTTTTTAGATATTCTTTTAAACTTTGAAGTGTCTTGCCAGTCATGATTAGGTCATTGTCATAGAGGAGAAGTTTTACTATATTATTAACTGATTGTATTCCCTCTCCTCCCATCCTTTCCATCCATTCCTCTAATTTGTCAAATAAAGGCTAAATAAAGTAGGCGACAATAACAATCTTATTTCACACTGATACCACTCCCAAAACACTAACAATCCTTTGGAGTTTTGATTTTTGCTACCACATTCTCATAAAGCCTTTGTGCTATTGCTTTGTTGTTGGTTAGTACACCAAGTTCTTCCATTTTTTTTATAATTCACCTCTAGGTATTGTGTCAAAAACCTTATTAAAGTCCACGAAACAACATTAAACTTCTCCTTTTTTATTTTGTATCCTCTCTAATAGGTGCCTTAAAATAATATAATGATCTATTGTTGAATACTTTGGTTTAAACCTTGCTTACCCTATTGTCCTCTTTTCTTGTTTTTTTGTACACTAATTTTGCTTTCTACTATAGTGTCAAATAATTTTGCAAAAAGAGGATTAATCATGCTAATACGATAATTTAAAAGATGATTGGTGTCTCCATTTTTATAAAATAGTATGAGTAGGTCGATTATCCATTCCAATGGAAAGCCTTTTTGTTTTTATTTATTTTTAAATAAGTTATGTATGGCTTCTATTGCGGGCCACTCCCATTACAAAAACAAAACATTACCTTGCTCTCATTACATTTCTAACAAGTTAATTAAAGCATATCCAACTTTGCCTTTCTATCAAAGATATTCTCTATCTTCCTCAAACTACTAAGTTTCCACAATCAACTCCTTTTATATCAGATGCCTTTCAAAATTTAAATTATGTCAAGATGAAATTCAACACCACTAATGGCTAAAATATTTTCTACCCAACTTCTATATCTATAAATATTTTGTCTATAACAACCTCACAATTTCTTAATACCTTTTTTTAGGGTTCTTATTCATTCCCTTGACATTCCAAGATATTATTTCCATTGTTATTTTTTGTTTTTATTTGTGGGTTTAGTACCACTTCTTGTTAGAACTTGTGATATTTGCTTTTGTTTTCCCATATCACTATCCCCCTGGGTTTCTTTTTCTCTTCGTTTTTGCTTCTTGGGTTTTCCTCTTTTTTTTTCTTTGCCAACAACACTTTCATCTTCATCAATCTCTTCAATCTTATCACACTACTCATAGTAAGACTTATCATCTTTAGGTTTACCTTATTTTGAAGGATTTGAAGTGCAAGGAATAATCTCAAAAGCACTTTCTTCTTTATGTTGCCTTAGAAACCTTAAAGTGCAAGGATGCTCTTCTGTAGCAATTACCTTCTTATTATATTCTAAAAAACCTAAATTGTTATAGGTTTCCTCCATCCTCATTTCTTTATTATGTTGCTCTTGAAACCTTAAAGTGCAAGGGACAACATCTTCATCCCTTTCACTCTTATTACTTGGAGAGGATTCTATACTACTCGAATAAAATGAAGATGATTTACCTGGAATAAACTTGACCTCTTTTGTTGTCTTTGTTTTAGGATTTCTCTCCACATCTTCTTTTACACCTTTAATTCCTTCTAAACTTGCCAAATGATACTATAGATAGGCTTTCTTTGCCTCTTCTTTCAGAGTGGAATATCCTTGATTTGATCTAGATTCTATTATTGTATGATTTCCTTGCTTTATCTTGAAGTTTATCTCATGGCTAATTTTTTTTGTCTCTTTCTTCATAGTTTTCACTTTGCAAACTCTTACCATGTGTCCAATCTCATAATAATTATGGCAATGAAATGCGATATTTTTATAATTTACATGTTGATCCCATTCTCTTGATTTAGATTTTATCTTAATGGATTGTGGAAAAGGTTTTGGAATATCCATAACAACACATTCTCAAGTATATATAGCATGCTTTCGCTCCTTAGTAGTTAGTTCTTCCTTGATGAATTCCTCTAGGGTATTTCCAATATTCTTCAAAACATCTTTATTTATAAGTTGATATGGAAGTCCAAAAAGCCTAACCCATAGTGGAAGCTTCTTAATAGTTTCTATCTCAACAAAAAAATAATTCCATGGTCTTGAATAAAGTGCATCTCTTACCCTAAACCATGGGCCACCAACCATTATTTTATCCTTATTTTTTGAATTGAAAAATATGACAAGGAAAAAACCTTTAGGAAGAAAAGTCACGGAGTAATATGAATTAAATCTCAAAAAACCATGGCCATGATCTATGGAACTTATATATTAACCTTTTAATTTTAAGAACCATTATATCATGCTCAATCATCTCATCCTTAATACTCACTTTTGGTGTAACATCTACTATCTAGATCGAACTTGCCATGTATTTGCTCTTTTGATTATCTCCAACTTGGGCCTCCATAATTCCAATTAGTGCATCATGACTTCCCATTAGGGATTTCAAATATGACTTTCCTTCCATACTAGCTAATGGGGCTCGCTCTTGACTTGCATTCCCTCTTGGCTCACATTTCCTCCTAGCTTGCACTCACTCTCAACATGCACTCTCTCTTGCCTCACACTCTCTCCTGACTTGCACTCCCTCTTGGCTTCCAATAGCCCTTGTCTCTTCTTTTTCATAGCATTCCCTTTCTTTAGCATTTTTTTGGAAACAATGTTCCACGCATTCATGGTAAGGGTTTAAAGCATTGATGCACTTTGGATGAACCCACTGCTCTTTTGCTATGATTGAATTTCAGCTTGCACTCCCTCTTAGCTTGAAATTCCTCCCAGCTCGCACTTCCTCTCGGCTCGCACTTCCTTCCAAATCAAATTAGATTTTCTTCAACTGGATTGCACTTTGCTTTCTACTACCTACTCACACTTCTTCCTCGCTCTTGGCTTGTGTTTGCACTCACTTTCAACTACACTCATTCCCACCTCGCATTTGCACTCGCTTTCAGCTGCACTCACTCCCAATTCGCATTTGCACTCGCTTTCGACTGCACTCACTCCCGACTTGCGCTCGCACTCGCTTTCGATTGCACTCACTCCCGACTTGCACTCGCACTCACTTTCGATTGCACTCACTCTCAGCTTGCGCTCGCACTCCCAACTCGCACTTCCTCTCGACTCGCACTTTCTCCCGACTTGAACTAGATTTTCTTCAACTGGATTGCACTTTGCTTTCTACTTGCCTACTCACACTTCCTCCTCGCTCTTGGCTTGCGTTCACACTCACTTTTGGATGCACTCACTCCCACCTCGCATTTGCACTCGCTTTCGACTGCACTCACTCCTGCCTTGCATTTGCACTCACTTTCGACTACAATCACTCCCGACTTGCGCTCATGCTTGCACTCGCTTTCGATTGCACTCACTCCCAGCTTGCGCTCGCACTCACTCTCGGCTTGCACTGGCACTCACTTCCATCTACACTCACTCCCAGCTTGCGCTTGTAAACTTTAAAGTTTTTTTGTCTACAAATTATATATATATAAAATGGAAAGCCTTTTTTAACAATATCATTATTATTATTATTATTTTTTTAATACATAGGAAAATCGATAACACTATTGAATGCTGCCACTATAGACCCTAACTTGCTAGGTTAAACAAAGCCAACAAGACCATGACCCTCGGAGGCATCAAATTGAGGTAGCCAATCGACAAACACTTGATGGCTACCATCCAACCTACCTCGTATAAGTACGTCGTGGTTTTTACCTTGGACCTCTCAAAAAAGTCAAAACTGCACTCACTCCCGGCTTGCGCTCACAATCGCTTTCAACTGCACTCACTCTCGGCTTACGCTTGCACTCGCTTTCGATTGCACTCACTCTCGGCTTGCGCTCGCAATCGCTTTCAACTGCACTCACTCTCGGCTTACGCTTGCACTCGCTTTCGATTGCACTCACTCTCGGCTTATGCTCGTGCTTCTAGCTTGCACTTCCTCTCGACTCGCAGTTCCTCCTGACTCGAACTAGATTTTCTTCAACTGGATTGCACTTTGCTTTCTACTGCCTACTCACACTTCCTCCTTGCTCTTGGCTTGCGTTCGCACTCACTTTTGGATGCACTCACTCCCACATCGCATTTGCACTCGCTTTCGGCTACACTCGCTTTCGGTTGCACTCACTCCTGCCTCGCATTTGCACTCACTCCCGACTTGCGCTCGTGTTTGCACTCGCTTTCGATTGCACTCACTCCTGACTTGCACTCACACTCACTTTCAATTGCACTCACTCTCGACTTGCGTTGGCACTCGCTTCCAGCTACACTCACTCTTGGCTCGCGCTTGCACTCGCTTCCATCTACACTCACTCCTAGCTCGCACTCGTAAACTTTAAGTTTTTTTTGTCTACAAATTATATATATAATGGAAAGCTTTTTTTAACAATATCATTATTATTATTATTTTTTAAATACATAGGAAAATCAATAACACTATTGAATGCTGCCACTATAAACCCTAGCTCGCTAGGTTAAACAAAGCCAACAAGACCATGGCCCTTGGAGGCATCAAATTGAGGTAGCCAACCAACAAACACTTGATGGCTACCATCCAACCTGCCTCGTATAAGTACGTCGTGCAGGGTTATGCATAAGGGGTCAACCCCAAAATGTAGTTATAAAAATTTTGTGAATTAGTTTCAAAATCTAGGCGAATAGTATCGAAACACATGTAAAAGGTTAATTATTATTAGGGGTAATGTTGGAAATTTAAACTTAAAATAATCAAATTATTATAAAATTAGGGCAAATCGACCCCCCGAAAATATTGCACTCAAAATTTGTTGGCTAATCAGCCTGGGTCAAATGTTCCAAATATTAATCAATGCCAAATTTTAAAAATCCTAATTATAGCCAATTGACTATAAATAGCCGATATGCATAACCCTGATGTCGTGGTTTAAACCTTGAACCTTCCAAAATAAAATCAAAACTCTAACCATTATACTATTCTTATCAAAACACAATATCATTAAAATTATTCTAAATGTGTAATACTAAAATATTCTTTCAAGCGTACAAACCATTTATATTATGTTTAAATTGAATTGAACGCTAACCTTATGGGTATGGGTCTTTAATGAGTTTGATGGGCGAAAGGTTGAGGGAAAAAAATTGTTTTAAATTATAGAAGTTTAGATATAATATTAACCCATCTAGAAATCTCAACTAATGCAAAGGTATTTTGATACATAAAAAACCCTTTTTATATTTAATCTGAATGTGTTTGCCGACATGCAATATCGAGGAGGTGGACCCTACCACTTGTTAGAGGAAGCCTTATTAGTGGTGTTGATTTTGTAAGCTTTGGTGAATATCTAGAGGGGCACATGCTAAATTTTTCCATACAAGAAGAGAGAGGAACTCCCTATTTCCGAGAGCTGCTACCTATTTTCCCTTCTCTTCGAAAGAAATACAAGATTTTATAAGGAGAAAAAACAACTGGCCTCCTTAGCCATAGGTAAGTACTTACATCTCCATTAATATATTTTTAAATGTTTTTGAAGGAGATGTCCAACCCGGACTAAGCAAACCCAAAAATGCATGGTAACCCAGGATTAAAAAAGCAGATGAGAAATTTGGAATGCAAGGAACCCTAGTCCGTCACGACAACGTGGCAGCTTAGTAAACGGGCAATCTTCCGTTCCGGAACGTGATGAGGAAGCAACCAGCGGCCGCGTGGCGCCTCTTTATTGCTTAGATTGCGTTCACGGTGGTACTCGCCCGGTCGATAGTTTGCGTTGCCATCGTGGCATGCCTTTGCCTTGCTAGATTTGGACCTTTTTATCGCCGGCGCGGAAACCACATAGGGGAGAGAGAGGGGGGCCAAAGTAAGCGAAGAAATTAGGGGGGGACTAAATATTTGGAATTAAAGAAATAGAATTATAGAAAATGATAAATATAGATGGTGGGTTTTGGGGGGCTTTCCGGGTGGTATTGGTATTGTCTTGATTGTATATGTGGGGTATTCTTTTCTTCTTGGTTTTGTGCTGGGGTGGGTAAAATGTTGTATTGCATAGGCAGGAAGGAAGGCAGGCAGGCAGGCAACCCGAATTGGAGTGGAGAGTTGTAGGTATTCGGACCAGACCATCTATGTCCACGCCCACGCCCATTTCCTCGATACGTTTTGTGCTCGCCCGTAAAACGGTGCTGAATAACTTCCCAACGTTGGGTCTTAACAAAAACCAAAATAAAAATACGGTTTAAGGAATCACAGGGCTATTCTATTGTCTCTTCTCTCTACTGCACTCTCTCGGAGGGGCCGTGGGACTCGAACGGCCGATCGGATTGGGTTGCTCAACTCAAGGGTTTCGCCCTTCTTTTTTTCAAACATTTGTTTTTGGCCTGGTGAGAACTTTATATCACCTGTCCTCTTCGATCCTTTTTATAGCGATTTTAGTTTGCATATATGAAATTAGAAAAGCGGGAACACGAATTCACATTTGAAAACTTATTAGGGTTAATTGGATAAGACCTAGGGTTTTTTAATGCATGCGAGTACAGGATCCTGCATTTCGGATCCGAGTGTTTTGCCTTTGATCTGATTATTCAATTGCTTACATGCAAATATATAATTGAGATAACGCAACCGATCATATGTTCCCTGATCATCCATGACTGTAGAAACATGCTTTCCTTTCCCCCATCCCCCCTCGTGCTCTATGCTCTATGCGATTGTCTCTTGGGTGTCATCCCTTCTTCCCTGGTGCTCTTTTCTGCCTCTTCGTTTTTTTGTTTTTTGGCGGGGGGGGATTAAGGTTTTCATCGTTCCACTCTGGATTTGTGTGCCTAATGCTTGGACCATATAGATTTCTTATCACAATGATTCCCAGCCAAAATAGTTCCCTCGCTTTTCGTAAGTTTGAATTTTTGATTTTAACTGTTATGGATGCCTGTTGTTAAGAGTCATCGCCAATTACGAAAGCCGCACTACAATCAAACAGCCTCCGTTCTTTCATACAAAAACTGCATTAGCAATTTCCCGATGAATGATATTTATCTTACTTTTTTCTTTATTGATGATCATTTGAAATTGTTACGTGAAAATTCAGTAAACTCTTGACAAAATACTTGGATTTAAATTCATGTTATAAGGTCATGTTTTTATAAATTCAGGACCTAACATCATTTTTCTATTATAAATTCTTGTCACAGCGTGATTGATTATTAATGAATGTACGTGGGTGCAGTAAATTTTGCTAATAGGTGCTTTAAATAATTCAACAACGTAGAGAAAGGCTTCCATGTGAAGTATGGCACTTTATGGCAGTTACAGTAGTGCTGTTGATCTTAACAATGAAAAGGCTGAAGAAAGCAGTGGGAGAGACGGAGAGAGGCCACAGACTTCAGTGGGCAATTGCAGGGTGGATGCCAGTTCAAGTGATAAAGATGTGGTTGGACACTATCCAAGCGAGGACGAAGTAATAGGCACTGACAGTGGGGCTCTTGACAAAGAAGAGGAACCTACTGTGTTAGGCAGTAGGAGGCAGGGCTTCCAGCACCCATCAAGGAGAATGTTGGGCAAATGGGGTTCAGGGTTTTGGAAGGATCGCCAGATGGTTGATAACGAGGATGGTTCTGAATCTGAGCAAGATTCAAAAAAATCAGACTCAGATTTCCAAGTTGAGGAAAGGTCTGGGGGCAATGCGTCTGATGGTCAAGAAAACCAGTTAGAAGTAGAGGATTATTACGAGCATAAAGAAGGTGGACAAAATCAGAGAGACCAGACAGAGGATCCCGTCGAAGAGATGTTGTCTGATGATTATTACGAGCAAGGTGGGGAAGAAAGAAGCGAGTCAATATCAGGTAAGGAAGGTAACAAAGTAAGAAGCTTAAATTCTAGGTTTTCAACAAGATCCACAGGTGGAAACAAGAACAGGAGAGTAAAATCTGTAAAGTCAGATGATGATGATGATTATGAGTATCATGAAGAGGAGGAAGATGATGAAGAAGATGGTAAGCTCTTTCCTGTCCCAGTCTCATATCTAGGGGGTGTCATTTTTATCTGTCCCAAAGTTAGGTATAGTTTTTGTTGTTTTGGCGTTTGGTATGTTTGAGATTGTTTTTCACCAACAAATTGTTACTTTTCAACCAACAATGACAACTTCTTTCTCTCTGCAAACTGTAGAAGATGATCCTGATGATGCTGATTTTATTCCTGTTTCTGCTGGTGGCACTCGGAGTCGTCGCCAAACTCGGAGGGTAAGAGTTTGTTAGGACATGCTTCTAATACGTTTGAAATGGAATAAATTATAAAGGATATTTTATTCCCTTACAGTGTAAAGTATGCAAGTCTTTACCTTCTATTAGGTTTGTTGGACTCCATAACAGTTTTTCTTAGAGAGGTATATAGTCCCATTTATCTTTATATTGTATTGGTCAGAAAGGGAAAGAGGATGTATATCCTCTGAAGTCTTCAACCATATGTTTCGTGTGTGCTGTTATCTATACAGAATGAAAATGCAGAGTTCCTCTTTTCATATTTGTTGTGTGTCAGGAACTTGTGGTCACTGCCTAAACTTTATATTTGTTTTTGTCTCCTGAAAAAGGAGGCAAAAAGTATTTTAACAGTCCATACCAGTATAATTGGAACCTTATAGTACCATGCACAATTTTTGTCACGAACTTGTGGTTATTGCCTAAACTTTATATTGTTCTGCCCATCTCTAGATGGAGACCTGAAGAAGGAGACAGAAAGTATTATAACAGTCAATACCAGGACAATTGGAACTTTATGGTACCATGTAAGTCACATCAGTGTTTTCCTACACTCAATCCTTTCTCAATCAAGACAGTGGCCTCTACAGAAGTATAAAGGCTCTATGTTTGTAGCTGTGGTCCATTGCAGGCAGACCAGTGCATGACCAGTAATAGCCTTGTAGGCTTCACAAGAAATATTTTTGTTAGTGCTTTTCAGACCATTATTAAACCTCCAAACCTTAAACGAAGAGTGAAATATAAATTATTTTAGTGCTTTTATGGGAATTGATTTCTTTTTAGTTTTTATCTCAAATGACATCCTTTTGTCTGCTTGTCCTTTACGACCTTCACTCTTAATTTTGGTTGCCAGATCCGAGTTGCTTATGTTGAATGTTATTTTTCTTATACCTAGGCACTTTTACTATGTTATTTAAATCTTGGGAATTTAAGAATGGCTTAAAATTCATGTTTTCTAAACATAAGTACTCTGTTTTTGGTCCTCTTGTTGGTCAGGTTGAGTTTTCGGAAAGTGAAGAATATGTTGAAGAAGAGCGTGAGGATGATGATGCAGATTTTTCAGATAGTGATGAAGAATATGCCGGGCGAAGTTATCGATCTAGCCGCAGGATTACAAGAGCTTCACAGTCTGGTAAAGAAGCTAAAGGCTTCAGTGGATCTACACGACCAAAAAGAGGAAGGATAGTATCAGAAGAGGAGGAATCCTCTGCGCAAGACACTGACAAAGACAGTGATGAAGACTTTTGTCGCCCATCAAGGAAAGTTGCATCTCTTCATAAAAAAGGTGGGGTTCGCCAAATTACATCTGGCAGTAAGGATATACGTTCAATCGAGCTGCGTACATCAAGTAGATCTGTTCGTAAAATATCATATGCTGAAAGTGAAGAAAGCGAAGAAGAGGAAGAGGAGAGGGCCAAGAAAAGGGTTAAGGTTTGGACTAAACATCCCTTTTGATAATTTCAGGATGCAAAAACATGGCTTGAAATATAAGTATTATTTGAACTAGATTTTCTATGAAGGAATAAACTTGAGGTTGTTACACATTTAATCCTTAGGCCTGTCAGATCTAAAATTCTATGAATATTTATAATGTGGTTCTCTTCTTGGATATTTTGTGTCTGCAGCATGTATAGTTCCTTCTGAAGTTGGGCAACTGCTTTTTCCATTGCCAGTAATTGTTGTTGTATTATTAAATGCAATTTTTTTTCAATGGTTTATATGGGATTGAAATTGTCCTACCTGTATTACATTGTGACCACATTGTGGTATTACAATAGCTTGGCAATTATGCATATATCGCTTGACAAGATTCAAACCTTGGTCTCCTTCTTGAAAGTCGAGGAATCTAACCAGCTGGACTAATGCCATTTGATGGATTATTAAGTGCAATTGCACTTCAGGCTATATTGAGTTTTGAGGGGTGCCAGTTGGTCTTAGATAATTTTGTTTTGAAAGCATGTCCAAATAATTTTGTTTTATTGTTGGGTGCATTTCACCCCAGATAGTCAAGGTGATCTCTGACATGTTATCCAATGTGATTGACTTGTGTGCTTTATTAAGCAATATAAGGCCATACTTAGGCAACATATACCATGTCTCTGAAAAAAATTGGCGCAAACCTATCCTATCCATTTGCATATATTATCTTAGTGAGGCTCTTTATCATAGGTTGAATATTGTTATCTCATTTTGTCAATAGCTTGTGTTAATCCGGTGTTTGGACATGTCAGGGTATTTGCTACTTGTTCTAAACAAGGGGATAGATTCACTGACCGACAAATATTTCTCTTATAATGAAAAAACCCCAAAATATATAATGGTGGAGCTTTTGCAAAGCACTGAATACAGAATAAAAAAGTAATTGAGTGGAACATTTAAAAACAAATGAGAAGAGTCCTTACTTTGATGAGTAGAAATAAAAGCGGGGCATGAATCGTAAAATATATAACCTATATGAAAAAATTCATGTTTTGAAGTATATTGCTTGCATTTTATAGGTTAAATTAGCTGTAGCAAGACATAATTTATAGTCGTGTTGTGAGAACATTTTTATATTCATATTTATATATTGAAAAGTTTTCTGCAATGTTTTTATGAGTTGAAACATTAAAAACAACTGGGTATATGGACCTTGAATGTCAAATGAGATATTAATCAGGTGCATATTATCAGCATTTCTTTTCTTGATGTGACATGTTTATGGCAGTTTCATCAATGATGTGGAGGGTTGAAAGTGTTGTTTCTGATTTTTCTGCTTGCAAACTATATTTCTGATTTCTGGTTAGCATTTGAGAATATTTAAGTTTTTGCTGCTCAAAACTTTTATGGCCCTGTCAATGTGGGTTTGGTTTTCTTAAAATTTATTTGTTTTGTGTAGATTTTTGTAGAAGATGCTGAAGAAGATGATGCGGATGCAATTGAGAGAGTGCTGTGGCATCAGCCGAAAGGAATGGCACAAGCAGCAATTGGAGAAGATAAGCGGCCTGATCCGGTTTTATTAAGTACCTCAGCAGATATTGACCAGGATTGGAACGAAACAGAATTTTTGATTAAATGGAAAGGTCAATCTTATCTCCATTGTCAATGGCAAGCTTTGGCTGATCTTCAACATGTAAGCTGCTTGCATCCTTTATTGAGAGGACTGAAAGTTGGATTTATTATCTGAGGGAATGGTTTTACTTTTACGGAGCTAAAGAGTACACATGGAACCGTGATTTTTTTCCTCTTTATATGGGCTTTGTTAAGTTTCTAACTTCCTATTGTTATTTAAGTCCTGAACAATTAATGAGCACATTCATACCCTTTGATGATCATACAGCTAAGTGGATTCAAAAAGGTCATAAATTATATGAAGAAGGTAGAGGATGAGTTGAACTTGAGGCAGGCACTCTCACGTGAAGAGGTATGTTGGTAGGAATGTAATCTGCATTATGTTTTTCACTTAGGATTCTCATGCAAACTAGTTAAAGCACTTGTGAGTTTCCTTATGCCAATATTGTCTTTTGCCGAGTTGAATTTGCTAGCTAAATATTCTAAGCATAAAAAGTCTTGCAATAATAGTAAAGAATTTCAATGATCTGATTTTTTATTTCTTTCTTTCTGTTGCTTCTGCTAATTCATTGATGTCTTTGGTACTGTATTTGTCCGGTGTCATTTCATTATTTGTGTGTGTTTTCTGAGTATGTAAATGTGCAGTTGCAATTTTATCTATTTAATTTGGGAATCCTGTCATTATGCTTGTGTCTGCCAGGCAGAGGTTCATGATGTCAGCAAGGAAATGGAGTTAGACCTTCTTAAGCAATATAGACAGGTGGTGCTTGCATTTTGGTTTGTTACTTTTATATAAACTATCCTCAGGCAAGCAATTTTAGTTGCTTCTTTGCTTTTATATTGTTTGAAGAATCTTATTCATGTGGAAATTGTGTTACTAGGTTGAGAGAGTATTTGCAGATAGAACAGTTAAGAATGATTCAGATGAAGAGGTCCAGGAATATTTAGTAAAGTGGAAGGGGCTCTCATATGCTGAAGCCACCTGGTATGTGAATTTTGTGATTTTGATCCCATTCATTCTTACGTTTGTTGAATGCTAAAAAGTTCAATGGAGGTGTTGTATAAACTTTGAAAGCTGCTAGGTGCTCTATGACTGAGCAGTTGTTTCCTAGAGATATGTTTCTCTATGGATGATAGTTGTCAAACCATCTGTACATATGCATAATCTCATTGTGCATGTTTGAAAATTTATATGCATAATTATTTGTATTGCTTGTAATATGCATTGTGGACAAAACACTCAGTATTTAATGTTATGTGCTATGTGAGGATAAAGTTATATCTGCCTTTAAGCTAAATTGAGGGCCAGTAGTGGTGTTCTTCATCATAAGGGGTATTATCTTATTTCAGATTTTTGATTCTTTTCATTACAGGGAGAAGGATACAGACATTGCTTTTGCTCAAGATGCCATTGATGAATTTAAGGTAAGATCTCCTATTTGATTCCAAAGGTTTTTTATAAGTTAAACAGGTAGTTTTAGTCTGTTTGTTGCATTATGCTCATTCTCAACTGATGGATAAAGTGATGTATGGTTATGTGCTTTCCCTTGTCCAGAACGGTAGTGTACAGTCATCAGATATGGGATATCTATTTATGCACTCATATAGCTTGACAGAAAGTGGAATATAGATCCCTGTCTTAGTAATTTTATGGCTCATGGATTTGTGATTAAGTAGTTTAAATCATGGATTAGAAGTTAACAACCTAAAGTTGGTTTTGCCTCAATATTGATTTTACTATTTTCAATATTTTGGTCTCTGTCGTGGACTTTTGTAAAGGGTGGTGTAGGTTAATAGGAGCAACATATTATTTGTGGGAAGAAGAGTGAGTACTCAACATAACTGAATAATTAGCTTTATTTTATTCTGAAATTATAGAATTTGGGAAAGAAGTTTAATGTGATATAACATAAACAAAGTTGTGAAAGGTTTATAAATGTAGGTGATATTTGCTTAATAAATAAAAATTTACTGGGTTTGATTATTGTTGGATTCTCTTAGTTGTTGAATTATTTATTTTGCATTTTTAGTGCACTTTTTTATTTTGCTAATCATGTGAGTATGTTTGATTTTCAGGCCCGTGAAGCTGCAATGACTGTGCAAGGAAAGCTGGTGGATGCCCAGAGGAGGAAAAGCAAAGGTATCTATATAGTTTTCGTTATTGTTATCATGCATACATTTGTGATATTTCATATGAGTAATGTTTAACAATGTACTAAGTCAAAGGTTTGAAATTTCTTTTGAAACGAAGTGATGTGCTTTTGAAAAAGCATCTTCTTTGAATCTGTATTTCTAAATGTGTGTGTTCCGTCTCCAGCAAGTTTGCGTAAACTGGAAGAACAACCTGAATGGCTGAAAGGAGGGACGCTTCGTGATTATCAACTAGAAGGTTTGAACTTTCTTGTTAACAGGTGTGTGTTTATAGCTAGATCAAATTTCTTCCATTTTTGTTCTAATAAAGCTTGCTTCTAATTTTGTTCTTATAAAGCTTGCTTCTAATTTTGTTCTTATAAAGCTTGTTATTTTTGGAAGTGACTCATTGTTTGCATGTAAAACAATTTTTATTTGTAATACAGCTGGAGGAATGACACAAATGTTATTCTTGCTGATGAGATGGGCCTTGGGAAAACTGTACAGTCTGTGTCAGTTCTCGGGTTTTTGCAGGTATGGCCTACAATAGCTTTCGAAGTTGGTATTTAACTGTTACTATGAATTTATCTTTTTTAGTTCTTATGTCTGTTGCCTTCTCTGCTTGGTGCAGAATGCTCAGCAGATACAAGGACCATATCTTGTAGTCGTCCCCTTGTCAACAATAACAAACTGGGCAAAAGAATTCCGCAAGTGGCTTCCTGACATGAATGTTGTTGTTTATGTTGGCAACCGTGCAAGTAGAGAGGTATATTTAATTTGTGTTTTGTATCTTCTCATGGTTTGTTTTGCTTATGTTTTTGCTAAGTATTGTCATTTTTTCTATCCTGATGTCTAATTTTACAGAGTGTCGCATAGATGCCTTGTTTAATTTGTAGACTTTTAACAGACGTTGGGACTCTAGTTCTGTTTGAATTTGAGGCTCTTGAATTGTTTGTGAACTAACAATCTTGTTGACTTTTGAGCTAACTTCTGGATCCAATTCATCTGGATCTTTTGTTGGCTAATATAAATCTTCGTTTTATAACATATATCTTCTAGATGATTAACTTCCCTCATATGACCAAAAAAACTCAAATGCTGGATTGCTTTTTTCTTCCTCCTAGGTGTCAACTCTGAAAATAAATATATATTTAATATTTTAAAATAAGTATTTTTAATATATCCAACTCTGAAAATAAATATATATTTATTATTTAACTCTGCAAATAAATATATATTTAATATTTAACTTTGAAATTAAATATATATTTAATATTTAACTATGAAAATAAATATTTATTTAATATTTTACTAATAATTTTGATATATCCATGGGATTGTTAGCTATGTCTGTGGAATTTTGCATGCATACATTCATCACAAGAATGGAACATCTAGAACTTGTTTTGGACACCTGGAGGTAAATGTCATATTGTGTGATCATATATTGCATGGCGTGAATATAGTGTAAAATTTTGGGGCTCCCTTTTTTTAATTGGTTATATGGGATTGAAATGGGCCTCACCCGTACTACATCATGACCACATAGTATTATTACAACAGTTTGACAATTATGCATGTATCGCTTGGCAAGTTTTGAACCTGGGTCTCTTTCTTGAAAGTCGACAAATTTAACCAATTGAGCTCATACCATTTGATTATTGTGGGGCACTTTTAAGTGGGGCTTTAGTTACCAATTGTTCAAGTTCTTTTAGTATGCTACTGTCATTCTGTACTGTTTCTATAGCAATCTTAATCATGTTCCTCAAACTTATCAGGTTTGTCAGCAATATGAGTTTGATACCAATAAGAAGACTGGACGAAGCATTAAATTTAATACTTTGTTGACTACATATGAAGTTGTTCTTAAAGACAAGCATGTTCTTTCGAAGATCAAGTGGAACTATCTAATGGTTGATGAAGCTCACCGGTTGAAGAATTGCGAAGCCTCACTATATACATCTCTGTGTGTATGGCTCTTAACTCAGATTATCGTACACCTGGTGATTTTGAGTCATTTAACTAAAGCATGATTTTGTAGTTGTGATAGTCTAGAAAAAATTGTTCCTATTATTGACAGAAGCCATTGAAGATGTGCTCTAATTACAGGAATTTAGCACCAAAAATAAGTTGCTTATTACTGGAACACCTTTGCAGAATAGCGTTGAAGAGCTGTGGTAAGTATTTCCTCGTTCAAATTGTTTGATTACTCTATTTTTTTTTGTTTCTTATTCAAAACTCAAGGTATGAATTGTATTAAATGTGAAGTATAGTGTGTTTTTAAAGAGTATAAAGAGGGCTGTCAAGGATGTTTGAGCCAGAATGATCTGTGGAATACCATTAAGTAGTTTTAAATTACCGGATTATAGCCTGCATTTTAAATTTAAGAAGAACTTACTGATTGATTAACAAAATCAGTAGAACCATATCCGAATATAATGTTAATATTTAAATTAGAATAGGAATATCATTTTTTGGCAAATTAGGTAGTGTAGGCAAATGATTACATTTGTCTTTAATTTATATTACCTGTGCTCGAAATTGAAATGAATTCCTTCATTAAGTTTGGTGTTTCCATATGACCGTAGAAGGCTTACAAATTTTGGGTAAACACTTCAGAAGACCATATGAGGTTTCTGAACTTGTTTCAGAATCAAGGTTGGTGTTTCCATATGACCATAGAAGGCTTACAAATTTTGGGTAAACACTTCAGAAGGTTATATGAGGTTTCTGAACTTGTTTCCGAATCATTTGTCTAATTTGTCGACATCTTTCACACTGGACTTCAAAATGATATAAATCTGTATATATAAAGTGGAATGTCAACACATACAATAGAGCCAACGGTGTGGACTTAAGATCTGACATAGTGCTGACTTATGGAATTTGAGTCTGGGATTTATCTCATTAGGGTTTTTTTTCCTCCTAAAATTACATAGACATAGAAGTAAACATGAAATATCAAATGTGTACCATATTGGGGATGAGCTGATGCTGCTTACATATTAAGAGATGCACTTTCCGTCTGTCTTGGTCATTGGGTTAATTCTAATTTATCGAATTGATTTAAGGATTTATACGACTAAGATTTTTAAATATTATATAGCCATCAAAGCAATAGAGGGAAATATTATTTGCTTACTAGGAACAAACTGAGGCTATTTATATTACAAGATACACTCTACACAGATATGAAATTCCTTGAATCTGCCCTATATGGGGATATAGGACTAGATATATACAACCAAATGCTTTACATGTGTTCCAGGTATACATCTTGTATCTGATATTGATATAGATACAGATATGGTGCTCCTTGAATGTGCCCCAGATACGGATATAGGACATGGTCTATATAAAACTAAAAGTAAAGTAGTTTTTAATGTCCATATGGCCATATGGGACGGTATGGTTATTCAAGTGTTTATCCACCCATACCGGAGTATGGTGTACAACTGTACCCCCCTTTGGACTCGAACTGTGGACCTCCTATTTCAGTATAAATAAGAATTTAAGATATTGCTGAAATATGTGTGTGTGTAGTTATGTGCCTTGCGTATGGTTGGGAGAATACTTATATGCCTTGTGTATAGCTGGGAGAATACTTATATTGCTTTTGTATAGCTCTGGGAGAATACTTATATGCCTTGTGTATGATTGGGAGATGTATTGGATGCAGTTGTTACAAAATTTTATTCTCATAAATATAAATAATCTATAATATACTGAAATATCAAATATTTCATCTACAAATAACAATCCACAATGTAATAATGCACACAATGAGATGTAGATAGATAATACCCTTAGTGTAGGGCAACACCAATAATGCTCCTTAAGGAAGGAATAATTCCACAAGATCTATCAAGATAAGGGCGCCACTTACAAGGGGAAAAGTCTTATGAGTCACTTTGTGGGCAAAGACAAATGCAAAGAATATTTGTTATGATCAGTTATTCATTACAATGACAATATTCTTTCTTTTTATATCCATCATCTAATGTTTCTTTGGGGAGGGTATAACCCAAACCCTAGCTGTCTCCTTAGCCTTTATTCAACTTATTATTATAATATAATATTACAACACAATAAACCTTGAGTTATGTGTGGCACATGCCAACTATTTATAACACCCATATACAATATAATATAATATCCAAATATACCTATCCAATCTTGATCATCCATCCATCAAAGTGAAATCCTGATTGGTAGACTCAGATCCATTAGTGCTCCTTTGGTTCTATGTGTTTGCTGCGCCACTCTGATATCCACACTAATTGCTCCTTTGGTGCCACACCACTTTGACATCCACAATTACTGCTCTTTTTCTGCCATGAACTGCTATACTTGATGTCTTTCTGACTCTATGTAGATATAGAATAATAGTGATGCCTTATGCCATGCCTCCATGATTGTTGTCGCTCATGGTGGTGCAGATGGTGATATGCTTTAACCCTATCTTGATGTTCTACTTCCTTTGACTCTTTTTGTTCCTTTATTGTAAATTCTTTGTCATGCTCTTCTCTCTTGTGCCTGTCGTTTGTTTCGTCTTTATGCTTTTCTAACTGTGCTTCCTTGGACTTTGCTTCTGCTTCTGCCGTGGACTCTGCTGTTGCCTCTTCTGTAGATACCGTTTTTGACTCTTATGCTGGTTCTTTAATCTGTTCTCCTGCAGTGACTTCTTGTTTTTTTTGGGATTCTTGCTTCTTAAGCTGAGAAATATCCTAATGTTATCTTCTTTTTATTGTATATAACTTCATGAGCTTTTGCACATTAATATTAACAGTATCCAAAGAATCCAACCAAGGATAACCAAGAATAATATCCACATCATCCATTTCAATATTACAAAAATCTGAGTGTAAAATATATTTGTCCATAGTGATATTTAAATCTTCAAAAAATTTGAACATTATTACTTCAAGTATGTCTTTAATTTTCTTTGCTTGAACCTGCAATCTTTTAGCCAAATCAATATTGATGAAAGTATACCTGTTGCTAGGGTTTATGGATATAATAATCTTCTCTTTTTGAATGCATCCATAAACCTGCAAAATAGAGTTGTTAGATGATAACAAATCCTTTCGACACTTATCTTGATTTTCTAAGTACAGAAATATGCTTTCATCATTCTTCTCACTTTTTTTCTCTATTTTTTCTTAAGTATATTTATTTATTTTTTTCAGTCTTCTTTCTGTTTCTTGAAAAATTCAAACTCTACTTATTTCTTTGTGCTCCTCTTGAAGCCTTTTTATTCTCTCTTCATAGCCATTGATGGTATCCTTCAAATTAACTATCTTGATATATGGGTCCCATTTTCTCAAGAATACTTGTTCAAACTGTTTTGAAGTGAAAGTTATATTGCCATTAGAAAAACTTTAATACCATGACTTTGCTTTCCTTTCAAAAGAGATTAGAAGTAGATATCTCCAGTGAACATTATCATAATATAAATATTTAAATTTTTTCCTCCACTTTCTAGCATCAATATCAACTTCTCCAGGAAAGTTTGGTAACTCCATGAGCTCACACCCCCAAAAGAATAATAATGAAAGTTAGGGAACTAGGGTTTCATAAAAAAATACTTCATAGAATTCCACCTCACCAAATCCAATCCCAAATGTCGCATAAACGAGTAAACCCAAAAACCTACTTCAAAACACAGCATATGGCAGTTGATTTGCTTACCTGTATTGAAGGTATCTCAAATTTTGTTCTTTTGAAAAATTCAATTTGAAAAAACATCAATGCCCTTGTTTTCCTCAATATGCTCCAATTCCTTCATATGACCACTCATTTCCAAGCTTTTCAGAATTTGAACAAGATGACACAAGAATAGTCTCAACTGGACAACTTTATGCAAAAGATATGGTTCTTGGAAAGTGAGACATTTTTTTGGAAAAAATTGCCCAAATTTTGGAAATAAAAAAACAATCTCCACTTTGCCGGAATTGTTGCTGTAATACCACTTTTACAAAACTTTCTTCTCATAAACATAAATCATCCACATTATACTAATTCATACATAAATAGCAATCTACAATTCGATAATTCTCGCATTGAGATAGAGATAGATAATATTTTTAGGACAGACCAGCACCTATAATACTCCTTAAGGGAGGAATAACTCCACAAGATCTCCCAAGATGAGAGCACCACTTAGAGAGGGCAAAGTCTTACAAACCGGACGATTACAGATAATATTTGTTATGAATGATGATTCATTGCAATGGCGATATCCCTTTTTTATATACCCATCATTTAATGTTTCTTTGGGGAGGGTATAACCCTACCTTGGATGACTCTTAAACCCTTATCTAATTCATTACTATAATATAATATTACAATGCAATAAACCTTGGGTTATGTGTGGCCTATGCAAACTATCCATAATACTCATATAAAACTCAGGTTTGTAGTAGCTTCTGCTGGGGTACCTAGGGACAGGTATATTAGGCTATGGAAGGAACATTCTGTTCAGTGCACTTCATTACAAAGAGAGACAAATGACTTTGTAACAAATACCACTCAATTTGTGCCCAATATTTGTGGGGTCTGTAGCTGAGAAATTCGTTCTTTGAAATTTCTATGTTTTAATGGTCTATGTATATGCTTTGATATTATACTATTTTAGTTAAAGCCAACCATAGATGTCAATTCTGTTAATGGGAAATGCGTTTGTAGGTCCAATATACTTTTTAGATTTTTTTTTTCCTCTTTTAGGAATGGAGCCAATTTCTGACGAATTTGTTATTCATAGAATAGTGCTTCTTTATTTAGAGTATACTAAAACAAAACTGTCCTACTCTGGGGAGAATTTAAAGAATGCCTAGAATCTTATTGAGGTTGCTTGAAATTATAAACAAAGTTGATCAATTGGAAAATACACCGCTGATAGCTGGCACTAAACGGACAGGTTGCTTGCATTAGCAGATTCAATGAACTGAATGTAGACTGAAACACACCTAATGAGACACATATTTGTAGACAATATGATGTTTTAGGCTGCATAATATGATATGTTCAATTGTTTTGGGTATTTGTTTTACTTTTAAAGCTTGTTATATCTTCCATTTCATAATTTTCAAGTTTTACTTTTAAATTGTGTGATTTACAAAATCTCTGTGCAATATCCTCTCTAAGCAAAATTTGCTGTGTTTTTGCATAGGGCTCTGCTTCATTTCCTTGATCAGGACAAGTTCAAGAACAGGGATGATTTTGTGGAGAAGTACAAAGACTTGAGTTCCGTGACTGAGAATGAGGTGAATAAATTTGAATTATCACCTTTGAATCTCTGTATGCTGATATTCATATATGAGGTATGCTGAAGGATTGGGAACTTTATAAAAGAAAATTCAATTGGTTGTTTTGTTTTGTAGCTTGCTAATTTACATAGGGAACTTCGGCCCCATATTCTTCGAAGAGTCATCAAGGATGTTGAAAAATCTTTGCCTCCAAAAATAGAACGGATTCTACGAGTTGAGATGTCTCCTTTGCAGAAACAGTAAGAAGTTCAATATTTGGAAATTCTATAGTGGCAAAATGATTGTAAATTATAGTATTTGACTTTTCCTTCTGAAATCTATAGTTTCTGCGTAAGCCATATGCACTCTTCTGACTATTTTCTATCCAAAAAGGTATTATAAATGGATTTTGGAGCGGAACTTTCATGATTTGAATAAAGGAGTACGAGGAAACCAGGTTGGTTTATTATTGCGTAGTTTCAAGGATCTTGCTTGTGGTAATAGAGATAACATCCCCATAGAAATCATTTCCATGGGATATTTTGTTCTTTTAGGATTTCTGTTGCTGTAATGTATTTGTTTAAGCCTGTTTGTTAATGCCAGGTATCACTACTGAATGTTGTTGTTGAGTTGAAGAAATGTTGTAATCATCCATTTCTATTTGAGAGTGCGGATTATGGCTATGGTGGAGATGCCAATGACAGCAGCAAAATTCAGCGTATCATTTTAAGCAGTGGAAAGCTAGTTATTCTGGACAAACTGCTTGTTAGGTTGCGAGAGACTAAACATCGGGTCTTGATATTCTCACAGGTTTGTCATATAATCCACCTAAATGTAAGCATCCATTGAAGGCATGATAACTGCTAAACTGCTGGATTTGTTTGTGTTTGGAAGCATTTCTAGGAGGAATTAAAAAAAAAAATACTCTTATTGTGCTCAAGTTGAACCATATGAAGAATGCTGTGACTTATAATGAGAACCACCACATCTTATTTGAAATGATGGAAGGGCAGTATAAGCCTTAAGTATCGTTAGTTTAGTAATTTAGCTAGATCAGTTGTCTATATATTTGGCTCTTAGTAATTGAGATTCACATTTGAATGTTGTTTAGAATTTTGATTGTTATATTATTTCTTGTAGTATTATCACTGTTGGGCTTTTCTGGTTCCTGATTAACAATAATAGTTTTTCAACAGACAGGGAAGAATAATATGACTTGTAAATTTTTTTTTGAGAGGATTTGAGGCTTTAATGGAGAAGAAGTGACAATTATTAATTTTTGTGTTAAATCACTTCTTGATGCAGATGGTAAAGATGTTGGATTTACTGGCAGATTATTTGACTCTAAGGGGCTTCCAGTTTCAGAGGTTGGATGGTAGCACAAGAGCAGACTTGCGCCATCAGGCGATGGAGCATTTTAATGCACCTGGAAGTGAAGATTTTTGTTTCCTGCTTTCAACCCGTGCAGGTGGTCTGGGAATCAATCTGGCTACTGCAGATACAGTTATTATATTCGATTCTGACTGGAATCCACAAAATGATTTACAGGTTTTATTTCATTTCTTTGGGATTTGATGAATTTGTTTCCTTAGTCGTTTCTAGAAACAAAAGCGGAAATATTTTTTGTTTCAAGTGGTTTATATTGTAGTTTGGTATTTTTATTTCCTGAAATCTTTTGCATGACTATAGTTTTTTGCATGATCTATCTTCTTTTGCCAATCATAGGCAATGAGTAGAGCCCATCGAATTGGCCAGCAGGAGGTTGTCAATATTTATCGTTTTGTCACCAGCAGGAGTGTTGAAGAAGACATTCTTGAGAGGGCTAAACAGAAGATGGTACTCCAATATTCATTAGTTCATACTTTTTGTGACCCCGTCCTATATCTAAAACTAACATATTCTGTCTTTTTGATAGGTTTTGGACCATTTAGTTATTCAGAAGCTCAATGCACAGGGCAGGCTGGAAAAGAAGGATCCCAAAAAAGGAACTTCACTGTTTGATAAGGTGTTTTGACGTTTGCTCGTGTTTATTAGCCAGCTATGTAGATCATTGTTTAAGAATTTCTGGGTTGGTTGGTTTATAAGTTGTACAACTATTTGTACAGATTTATCCTTTGGATAAAGAAACATAAAATACTATAAACTAAAAAATGACATACGTTGTGTCATACTGAATAAGTACTATCATAGCTATTATTTGCTATGGATTTGGGCTAATCTGCATTTTAGCCATCTTTCTCTATATATATGCAGAATGAGCTCTCAGCAATTCTTAGGTTTGGTGCTGAGGAGCTTTTTAAGGAGGATAAAAATGAAGAGGAGGCAAAGAGGAAGCTTGAGAACATGGATATTGATGAAATTCTTGCAAGAGCTGAGAAGGTTGAGTTGAAGGGAACTGAAGAGCAGGATGGAACTGAACTCTTAAGTGCTTTTAAGGTAGGGGAATTCTTGTTCCTGATCCTCTTTTTTTTGTTAAATTTGTTAGATGGGACTTAAATGGGCTCCACCTATGTTACCTTATGACTGTTAGTGTGGCATTTCAATGAACCATAGTGGTATACAACAAATTGTATAGATTAAGACTTTTTTTTTTTCTGTCTGCAGATTTGGAGTTTAGAATCAAGATTTGAATTAAAACTTATTTAATAGGGGATTTGGTTATTAATTAAATTTGTTTGTGTACGCTACCAATTTTTATCTTTCTTGTCATCTTGAAGTAATCTGTTTAGCAATTTTGAAATTCTGAGCAAATACGTAGAAATATTTAAAGCAAAATTGAAGAATCTTAAAGTAAGTGGTATATCTTGACAGCTGTTTAACTCTTTTTCTTCCAGGTTGCAAACTTCAGTAGTACTGAAGATGATGGAACATTTTGGAGTCGTTTGATTCATCCCGAAGCAATATCACAAGCTGAAGTATGTATGAGGCAACTGTACAGTTCAAAGTATGCTGTGGAAACTTCATTGATTTTGTTAGAATGTGCATCATAAATGTGTGGAGTGCCTTGAACCTTTTAGACTCACCTTTGCTGTTAATTTCCGGGCTGGCTTTTAATTGGATTTATGTGCTGTCCTTAATTCTTCTGTGATCGATGAAGCATGTCGTTCTAGATATTAAAGACATTGACTGTCATTTATCTTTTTAGGAAGCACTGGCACCACGTGCTGCAAGAAACACTAGAAGTTACGCAGAAGTTCCTCAGCCTGACAAGAATGGAAAGAGGAGGAAGAGAGGAAGTGAAATACGAGAGAGGGTGCCAAAGCGTTCTGGAAAAGTTTCAGAAGCGCCTATTCAATCATTGCCACGTATTGGAGGAGCGTCTGGTTATGTTTGTGAATGGGCAGGTGGTGGTCTGTCAAAAAAAGATGCAACCAATTTTGTAAAAGCGGTGAGACTTTTTGCTGTATTGTTTACTTTTTTATCTGCTGTGCGATGTAGTTTGTACTTTTATATCTGTTGTGCTCTAAATGGTAGACTCTTCATGACAATATGATCATAGTTGTCAGAAGAGATCTTGAGGCATTTCTTTTGTTGAACATAAATCCTTATTGGCAAGTTTTGTCTTTGTTCAATACATATTTCAATTGTTTTGTGCATAATTTCTGAAAAACAAAGTTTGACAAACTGATTTGAATTTTATGATATGTAAATTTTAAATTTCATTCATTGGCATTTGATGAGAATCTTGATGGCCTTAAAATGTCATTTTTTTCTCATCAGGCACCAACACAATATTCTTATGGCTTCAGAGATCATGAATTTGATAGTTATATAATATTTTCTGAGCTAAATTTTGTTATCTTCATCCTTATAGTTCTGTAATCCTGATAGGTAAAGAAATATGGTGATTCAAGCCGCATAAGCTTGATAGCAGCAGAAGTTGGGGGTTCAATTGAATCTGCCACATCTCGTGCCCAGGTGGAGCTTTTTGATGCTCTAGTTAATGGATGCAAAGAGGTTATTGAGAAGGGAAATGGTGAAGGCAAGGTTTGTGTTCATATCTGATTCTGGACCTTGTACATTAGCTTTGTTGCTTTTGTTTTTAAGCATGCTGTGCTTTTTTCAGGGGGCTATCTTGGACTTTTTTGGGGTGTCTGTTAAAGCACAGGAGCTGGCAGAACGAGTGAGAGAACTCCAGCTTTTGTCTAAACGTATCAAGCGGTTCCAAGACCCTGTAGCACAGTTCCGTTTGAAGACGCATCCTAGAAACCCTGCATGGTCAAAGTCTTGCAGCTGGAACCAAGGTATGTTGGGAATGCATTTTTTTTGTATTAGCTTCTCAGTTTATGGACCGAGTCAGTTTTACAGTCTTTGTATCTTTTTACACAGTGGATGATGCAAGGTTGCTTCTTGGCATCCACTATCATGGGTATGGAAATTGGGAAAAGATAAGGACAGACTCCAGGCTTGGTCTGGCTGGAAAGATAGCACCTGCTGGCCTCTCAGCATCAGAAACATTTCTACCACGTGCTCCTCACTTGGATGCTCGAGCCTCTACTCTTTTACGAAAGGTTGCTTTTCCTGTTCCTTTTTGGCTTTTCTTGTTATATCACTGGTCTGCACATTCGGAAGATTTCGTTTTCTCTAAAAGCTTCATTCAAATAAATAAGGTATTTAGCTATAGACCATTTAGCAAATTTATTACATCTGCAATAAAGTCTGAAATTCAATAAAAATCCTTGCAGTTAACAATCTGCAAAAGAAATGGAACAGAGATGTTAAGCTCTGTACCACAAACAGATAAGAAAAAAATCATAACACAATGAGAAAAATAAATATAACAAAATGATGCTGGGATCTTGAAATTGTTCACATTAATTTAAGATGCTGGAATATTAGTGTATTTCAATGCATCATTTGCAGATGTTGTCTTCAGATAATGTAGTTAGGCTTCAGAATAGGATTTGTAATTTAAGTTAATCACATATATAGCATGAAAATATCCCTTGGAATCCTTTTAAACTTTTAAAAACAGGGTAAAAGTGGATGTTTTTACTACAACATCATCATCAATATTCGGAAGGGACATGCAAGTGCTATTTAGAACTTAAATTATCATACTGCATTCTTCTGTAACATCAAAATATTGAACAGGCAGCTGGGATTACTATTTTTTTCAAAACACAACTATAGTGCAGATGCTCAAAGCTTCACTGAGTGTTATCATCCCACATTATGCATTAGTTGCCCTGAATAATTTTCTTTTAACTTCTAATTGTATTAAGAGCAATATATGTCGGCTGCAGGAATTTGAATCTGAGAAGGAAACAAATACAAAAATGCAGTCAACTGAAAGGAGGCTAGCTGTTAGGAATGAGAAGGATCTCCTCAAAACCTCAGTTGCTGATGCTAAAGAAAGGCATGACAAGGCCAATCATTCAAAACAGTGGATTAAGTCAAATAAACAACGCCCTCAAAAACGTCCTAAGATTGAGCCTAAAGTGAAAGAAGAAGGCGAAATATCTGAATCTGAAGAGCCTCACTACCAAAGATATCGGGAGAAAATTGACCAGGAGACAAAGGAAGAAAGGTGGAGAGAATGGTGTGCGGATGTCATGTATGATCAATTACGCACTCTTAAACGTTTACAGAAGTTGCAGACAACTAGTGTAGACCTTCCAAAAGAGGAGGTACCATGCGATCAACCTTTTTGTTATTTATTTATTTGTGCTCTTGCTTACCTCAATTACACCAAGCAGACTATATGAGCTGATGCTTTACTGAAGTTTAAGTCTCAATAATTGCAGGTACTACACAAAGTTAAAAAATATTTGCAGCTTCTAGGCCAGAAAATCGATCTTATTTTGAAAGAACATTCAAACTCGCGTAACCATTCAAGTAAGTGTTGTTTTTTGAGTTTATCATAATTATAGCCCTTGTTTAGATTCTTTTTTGATCTCTGTATATTACGTTTTCTTTTAAATATATTTGGCTGCAACACTATTTTTTCTGTTTGACCAGGTGCTTTCTATAGTCTTGCCTTTGTCAAGCTCTCTAGTGTTTTGCCTTAGCCATGTTTCCAGAGGCACATGATTTTGTGTGTTAGTAATAATATTGAATAATGCCATATTATGTCCTAATGTTAAATGCACATTTTATGTCAATAAGAAAGTTTGAATATCCTTTTACAAATAAAATAAAAATGGTTCCTAATAGAAAATAGTTTGCTTTGGACCCTATAGGTTATAGTTATATGCATAGTTACGAAAATTGTGATTTAAATCAGCAAGTTGCATTTTAATTGGACTCGCTGATTTTTTGCCAATTTTTTCTCATCTTTTCTTGTTTTTCCCCTTTTTTTTAATGCCAATTTTTTTCCCGATTTTTTTCCAGCCTGATCCAAACCGATTCTAATTTTCTCTACTATGGTTATACCTTTTAATCTGAAACTAGTTTCGTGAGTACACATGCAATAGAATCTCTTGAATAATGTAGCATTTTTTTTTTCAATTGGTTATATGGAGTTGAAATAGCCCCCACTCATATTACAACACGACTGTATTTTAGAAGTATTTCAATGAACCACACTATTTTTTAACACAACAATCTGTTTTATCATGGGCTGCCTTATCATGGGACTGACCATCACATTGGGGGGAGTTAACTTGGATTGCATTCTTATGATTGCATCTCTTTTACTATATTTTCATGATGTCATAGAATTTAAATTATGATGTTACAAAATGGTAGTTTTTCTTTTTGGTAAATTTTTAAATTCTTATTTTTGGGTTATAGAAATCTCAATTGGTTCTAAACTATGTTCTGCTGAAGTCCCCTTTTATAGGGGATGCAGAAATGTGAGGACGCTTGGAGGCTTCCTACAAATCCTAGGAAAAAGAGGACAGCAGTACAGAAAAAATTAAAATGTAACTTATAAATTTTTGCAGCACGTTGTTTATTTCTAATACAAGTACTACATGACTGAGAAGTTTTAGCGAAAACAATAAGGTTCATGGCTGTTGGTGGTGATTACGTGACCATGGCTTAGAAAAGCATTTGCTTGGATGGGAAATGAAGGGAATGAATCCCCATGGGATGGGATGATATGGGGAGATGTAATAGATAATAGGTCTGGTTGAACTTGGCAAAGGTTTAGTTCAGGCCAAACATTTATGCCAAAATGATTGCTGTGGTTTGGTTAGGATAATCTATAATTCTATTTAGAAATTAATAAATACATTTGAACAGAGTTTTAAATTGAAAATCTAAAGATTCCGTTTCCTAATTTGTTCTTGTGATGACTTTCGTTTCTTCTTCTAGGAGGATTCTCTGGTTAATATTCTGTTTTTTACATAGTAGTTTGTCGTTGTTTTCAGGGCATCTTTCGTTTCATATTTGTTCCTCATAGCGGTGTGGAATTATATTCCTAACTGTATCCTTCTGGATGTTCTCCTTTATGGAGCTGATTGCTTTGGCCCATCTTCTCAATCCTAAGTTAGCTTTCTACATGGAGGATATCCTGAGAATTGAGGATGGTGTTATCATTTGACCTGATTATATCCAACAACATTGGACACACCTTCAAACGTTTCCTAGTCAGCTTAAAGTCCGTTCACATTAAGTGTGAGTGGAGATATACCACCATATTCCTTGAGAGGCTAGGGTTTGTAACCTTTGCACCCTTCAGGAGGGGAAGAGTGAAGAGAATTTGAAGTGTCCTGTCTATTACAAGATTTGGGGCCAGGTACTATTGTTTGCGTAGATATTCAGGTAGACTGCGTGTTTCTTTCTTTCATTATCCTGACCAGAGATGCTTGTCTTTGTACCTTCGGGAGGTTATCATTCTTTGGCATCAAACATTACAGTGGAGATCTACTACCTCTCATTTTTCATCCTATCTCTACTCTTGGGGGCAATAAGAATTCATGCAAGGCTACACTTTCCCAGAATGATGATTGCAGACTTGTTCATCCTTGTTTGCATACTAGAGTTGTTACAAGGGCTATGGTACCTCCTCCTTACATGTGGCATGACGGGAATATGCCTTGTCTATGTTGGGTTTTGAGTCTTTCGACCACACCTAACTCACTTCGGAGGGGCTGGCACATTCAACTTATTAGTTTCTGACCTTCTTTTATTAGTTTTTCAGCCATGGATTTTAGGAGATTTTTGAGGGGTCGAATTCTATGACCTCACAAGGTTATCCAACCAGGCCCACTCAGTCCTAGTCATTTGCCTAGGAGCATTATTAGATCTTGTGTTGGCTCCTTTGGATGACAATACAGTTCTACTCCACATTCCACTACTTGTTAGTGTTGACCCTTGGATGCTCTCTCTTTCTCTCTCTCTCTCTCTCCCCTTGAATGTTCCCTCATCTCTTTTTTGCTACTCATGTTTAGGGTTTTATATATATTTAGGTCCACCCCATGATGGTGTACAACAGTTTCATTAGTATACCTTGTTCTAGTTTTGTTTTTCTTGCTAGCATTTGTTTTGGTTGCTATAGTGGATTGTAAGAGTCTATTTCTGGCATTGGTCTACTTTGGCCATCCATGGACATTATCTTATATATCTATGTTTTTGTTGGTATACATATTACATTTTATTAAAATCTACTCACCCTCTGCCTTACATTATCATTAAAGTTAAAATTATTATTACTTTAAGTTGATATAATGTAAGTTTATATGCCTAATGGGTTTGGGCAAAGCAATGGGGAGTGAGGAGTTTTGCAATGTAAGCTAAGGTTCCAATTACGTGTGCAGGCACCAAATGTTGAGCTTATTATATTACGGATCCAAGCTCCCACTGTCATGTTCTCTTTGAGCTTTGCCCAATTTTAACATTTTGAGACGTCCAAAGGGTTTGGTTCAAGAAGACACCATAAGCCAAGAGTTGGTTCCAAAAGGCAGATACGTCGTAGAGCTTATGACCCAGGTTTGAGTGGCCATAGACCTTGGGTCGAATATAACAATATTATGGATCCAAGCCCACCCTCTTGTTCTCTTCAAGATCTATGTCAATGTTTATGTTTAAAGCCCAATAGGTTTGGGGCAAGCAGTGGGGAGTAAGTAGTTTTATATTAAGCCAATTTCTAACGCATGTTCCAATGTTCTAGGGAATTTTAGAGCCACGAGGACACATAGAGTTAAGGATTGAACTTATGGCAACACATGGACCTACTGACACATGGAACTAGGCTTTGAGTCTAGGGTAACCTATGTTATGATATTTGCCGAACATGATCTGTTGTACTCAAAATTTGTCAATTTTTAAGGGGAACAAGTTTAATCGTTCCTATTCAGCGATTATGTACCCCTGTTCAGCGATTTTAACTGGTTATATGGGATCGAAACTAGTGACACCTGTATTACATCATGACGAGATAGTAGTATTACAACACCTTGGCTATTATGCGTGTATCATTTGGTGAGATTTGAACATGGGTCTCCTTGAAAATTGAGGAATTTAGCTGGTTGAGCTGATGCTATTTGGTCAAGACACATTTTTTTTTTCCTTTTTCAAATTTTTTATATGTTATTTAATTTAAAAAAAAGAAACTTAGATTTTTAAATTTAAATTTTTAATAAAAAACATCTAATTAATTTTTATTTATTATTTATTAAAAGATATCTATCTATATATATATTAAGCTTTTAAATAATTGTATTTTTTAATTAATATTATTGTATTTACTATATTAATCAAATGGCATGAGCTCAATCAGTTAAATTTCTCCACTTTCAAGGTGGAGGCCTAATTTTGAGTCTGGCCAAGTGATGCATGCATAATTGCCAAGCTATTGTATTATTACTATGTGGTTATGATGTAATACGGTGGGGCTCGTTTCAATCCCATATAACCAATTTAAAAAAAAATGATATATTATATCAATTGATATTAGCTCAACTGGTTTAAAATATAGGTTACTAATGGGGAGATCCAAGTATAAATCTGAGTAGGTGATATCATAACACTAGTTTGTTGAAATACCATGGTAACATCACATGATGATGATGCAATATGGGTGATGTCCGTGTCAATATATATGTGTGTGCGTGTGTCTGCACACGTATTTTTAATGTTTCGAACTTTTGAATTTTATTCCAAACTTCATGGCATGTCGAGTTTCTTTCAGACTTCAAACCTGTTGAACATGAACCCAGTAACAGAGAGCATAACCATAATATGGATCCAAGTCCACCCTCATTTTGTCTACTAGATCTGACTCAATGTCAACATTAACATCTATTTGTGATAATGTGGGTTGTGTTTTTTTACTATATGCGTGGCTTCTATTTTGGGGCCACTCATAAAAATAACAAAACATTACATTGTTCTCATTACATTGCTAGGTTAATTAAACCATATCCAACTTGGCTTTTATCAAATATATTCTTCATTTGCCTTTCTATCAAAGATATTTGTCATCTTCCTCAAATAGTTACGTTTCTGCAATAAACTTGTTGATATCATTTTTATTAATAGAGAAAATTTCACTCATCCAATTGCCTTCTAAAATTTGAATTTTGCCAAGATGGAAATCAACACTGCAATTGGCTAAAATATCTGTGGCCTGGTTTCCCTTTCTATAAATATGTTGTTGATAACAACTTGTCAGTTTCTTAATAACTTTTTTTAAGGGTCTTATTCTTGTCCCCGATATTCCAACGTATCATTTTTATCATCACTTTTTATTTGTGGTTTTAGCCCCACTTCTTGTTAATACTTGTGATATTTGCTTTTGTTTTCCCATATCAATATCTATATGAGTTTCTTCTTCTCTTTGTATTTGATTCTAAGGTCTTCCTCTCTTTTTTTAATTCCCATCAAAACTTTCATCTTCATCAATCTCTTCGATTTTTCACATTGCTCATAGTGAGACTTATCATCTATAGGTTTGTCTTGCTTTGAAGGATTCAAAATGCAAGAAATAATCTCTAAAGCACTGTCTTATCTATGTTGCCCTGTAAACCCTAAAGTGCATGGATGCTCCTCGATAGCAATTACCTTCTTATGCTGCCCTAAAAACCCTAAATTGCTATGGTTTTCCTCCATCATTTCCTTGTTTTCCTTCATCTTGAAGTTTGTTTCATGACTAAAATTTTGTCTCTTTCTTCATTGTTTTCACTTTACAATCTCATGCCATATGTCGAGTCTCATAACAATTGTGATATCAGATTGCAATGTTTTCATAATCCACTTGTTGATCCCATTTTCTCGATTCAGATTTAATCTTAATGGATCGTGGCAAAGGATTTGAAATATCCATAGCAACACACATTTGAGCATATATAACATGCTTTTGCTCCATGGTCTTAAATAAAGAGCATCTCTCCCTCTAAACCATGGTCCACCACCCATTATTTTATTTCTGATTTCCAAACTGGAAAAGATGAGGAAAAAACCTTTAGGAAGAAAAGTCATAGCATATTTTGAATTCAATCCCCTTTTCACTTGATCCAATTTTGAATCCTCGGAAACTCTGGCCAGTATCCATAGGACTTATATATTAAACCTCTACTTTTAAGAACCATTATTTCATGCTTGATTATCTAAACCTTAATAATCACTTCTGGTGTAATATTTGTTCCTTGGATTAAACTTGACATATATTCACTCTTCCCCTTATCTTCAACTTGGGCATCTATACTTCCAGGTAGAGCATCTTGACTTCCTGTTAGGGCTCTCAAATATAACTTCTTTTCATGCTACTTAGTGGGGCTCACACTCGCACCTGGCCTGTGATAATGTGGGTTGTTGTAGTGCCTAGAGCCTGTTTCAATCCCATACAGTGAATTAAACAATATAATATAATATATTTTAGATTTCATACCCCTACTTTGTGCTTGCTATCAAGCAATTCAATACTTTTGGAAGTACAAGCCTTTAGTAAAATTTTAGGAGTGTATTCCGGCAGATGGAATTAGGCAGAGGGACAAAAGGCAACCCATTTGCTGGGGCCTGGGAAGTGACAAGTGTACGGTACAGCAGCCTAGTGTTATGTTTAGTAAGTGCTAGGTGTTGTTTGGTTTTTGTTTTATCCTGAATAGTCCAGCGGCAAGTATAGGACTGCGGACTCTAAGTATGGCTCAATGTGGGTCTTGGGAAGATCCATTTTGTATTTTGATTATATGGGCTTGGAACTAGAACCAGCCCATTTTGACTATGTAAAAGGTTTGTGGACCTTATAACCACCTATACCTAATATCAATTTTTTTTTTTTTAAGAGTATGAATGAACATAAAATAGAGGCTAAGTAAGGGAAACTTATTATTATTTTTAAATTCGATATATGTGGATTCTATTGGGGGCCACTCCCCTTTAAATACCAAAACATTACATTTTATCAAAGATATTCTTCATTTCCTTTTCTATCAAATATATTCTTCATTTTCCTCAAACCGCTATGTTTCTGCAATCAACTCTTTGCAATCATTTCAAGAAGAGATCGGATCTTACTTGGCCAGTTGCCTTCAAAAATTTGAATTTCATTAGAATGAAGACCAACACCGCGTTTGGCTAAGTTATCTTCTACCGGATTACCTTCTCTATAGATATACTCACATTTCTAAGAGTCTGCCTCCAATAGTAGTTGATGAATATCAGCAATAATGTAGTTTTTAATTCAATCCCTACATCCATTTTTGTTGATAGCATTAATAATAATAATTTGTGAATTCTCCTCAGTTGAAATATATTAATAATATAATTTTGATCTCTGTAAGAAGTGCCTTAGCCTCCATAGTTGTTAGTTTAATAATGTTGTTTTTTTTATATTATTTGAAATTTATATTTAGAAAAGTAATTTGTTTCTATTATGTTTGACTTGAATGTACATCTACTAAATCAAGGCGACAAATGTTAGTTTACAATGTATTTTATAGTTATGAAATTTAAAATTTCATAAAGTATTTATTTATTTTATTATTTACTTTATATTTATAAATTATAATGTATAAATTTAATTTGATTTTGTTTATTTAATATATTATTATCAAATTTAGCAAGATAGTTTGATTAAGTATCTTATATATACATTGATCTTCAATATGGCTTAACTTAAAATAAAACAAAAGCAATACATGAATTTTTGATTAATATCTTAAACATGGTCCATCTCTTATTTTCTGCCTGGCCTTATATTTCACATCAAAAAGTACTGATCAATGCAAGCGGCTTACTGATAATGGTCACGATTGCTCAATATGACCTCCTAATATTATGTCATATATGGTTGGAATTAGAAAGCTCGTTAATGAGCATGGCAGGTAATAATAACAAAGTCTAAATTTAAAATATATCCATAACATAAAATAATCTGTTTTTTTTTGTTTCAGGTTTTGGTTCCTGCTGCTATTCTCATTGTAGAGAATCCATGTTTTGTGTTTATTCTTCCACAGTATGTACCTATATGAAAGTTTCTTTTCCTGGGAGTTTGTATTAGGAGATCTTTTTAGCTCAAGCTCAGAGTATGGAGCACATTATCGGATTATTTATGAGTAGTTGAGTCAATTGCATGTTATTTCCCATTTGTTTAACAGCCTTTAAAGGTTTCTAGATAGGTTGTAGGTGCTAAGAGTATGTGGTAAATAAAAAACAGAACCAACTTTGACAATACTGAAAATTCTAGAAATGAAGTATGTAGGTCTCATGTTAGCAAAGATGTGATGTGAAGTACTATTCAGAATTAAATATGAACCAGAAAACAATATCACAATATGAAGGATGTTACAAAGTAAATTTGTAGATATCATGAAACATGGCACATCTTGAAGTATATTATCTGCCTTTACAAGTTCTACATTTGTATATTGCAGGAATGGTTACCTGGCTGTTATAAGCTTTTATTTGTATATAGCTGGAATGACTATATGGCTAGTATAAATTTTCATTTGGATTTCGCAGGAATGGTAACACGGCTCTGGAACTATGTTGCTACTTTTTCCAACTTATCTGGAGAACGTCTTGCGGAGATATATCAGAAACTTACTCAAGAGGCACATCTAGATACAGGTGTTGCAACTGACAACAATTCTGCACCAGGCCCAAGCGGCAGAGATATTGATCCCAGTCAATCTGCTTCATTTAATGCTGATCATCCTCATTCACGGAGGTATCCGAATTTGGAAGCACATGGTGCAGGTACTTTTCACAGGGACCAAGAGACAGGAAAGTCAGAAGCTTGGAAGAGACGCAGGAGAATTGGAACCTATGAGGAAAGGGGTGGGCTGGGAAGTATGGAGAGGCCTGCTGTATGCTCATATGCGACGTATGGAGTATCTGCAAATGGCAACAGATTACATGATCCTAGTTCAGCGGGTATCTTAGGGTGTGGACCTGGAGACAACAGGAGGTTTGTTGGTGAAAGGTGGAACAGGCAACATCCAAATTACCCCTTCAGTGGACAGGAGTTAACTATGTCCAGGCAAGGCAGGCAGACTGAACATGCCTCCTTTCCTAATAATCATTCTCCTCCTTTCATGCGATAAGTGTCACCAAATGTTGAAGTCATCTCAGTTTCTCTGTAATGTGCATTAAAATCTGTCATACATATTTGTTATTTTGTGCAGTAGCACATCATTATGGTTGAGAAGAGAAGCTTCTACAAGGTAGTCAGAAGTAATCCCTTGTCAATGTGGGCAGATTGTCAAAGCAGGTGGGCAGTTGTTAGTAAAGCCTCCTGCATGACACAGTGACTGTAAATATGAGTTGTTGGGGTTTATCTCTGCAAAAATTGTCTTGTTATTATCCCCTCTGATTTTTTGTTCTATTCAGGTAATAATGACATATCCTTCATTGGATTCTCAAATTGGAGAAATTGTAAATCAATTTTGAAATTCACGGAAGTCTTTTTAAAACATTGTTAATATTTACTTAATTTTCTGGGTGCTGTCTTGCTTTTTTTAACTATGACTTTGCTGATGTCATTTGTAAGGCCACTTTATTAAGGAGTCCCTTTGCTCCGTACACTGTAAATTGAAATATTTGATTGTTCCCATTGGAAATGTACAATATCAAACTTCTATGTGGAAGCATTTGAGACATGATGTACAATGCACGTTGAGATTGATCAGGGAATCATCATAACAAATGAAAAATGCAAGCTTTATGCTGCAGACAGAAGGCTTATATTTCATTGACAGATGTTTCTGATTTGTCATAGAATGAGAAATGTGCACTGTTGTGACCTGCCATATGAAGGTTTCCCATTTAGTATTGTGCAGAAGTGAGGTGATCTGAACACTTTTTTTTTTCCTAGGGATGGCCTTGTGTACACTTATGCTGCTAGGGGCACTTCAAATATTTTCATGAAAGACGAACTATTTTTGGTGATAGAATTGCAAGAGCAGGCTTAGCATGAAACTGAATGATAAGTTGTCAGCAATGAGCATTTGCAGAACCATGGCCCTGATTAAGCAGGGTAGGAAGACGCTTAAGATGATGTTCCTGTGGTGGATTCTTCATAAGTTTGATGCAGTTTAAAAACTATTTAGCATTAAACATTTCTATCTGTCTAAATTTATTAGCATTCAAGACCTATATTGCAATTTGCTTCTTGTATTCCTCGTGGCTATTCTCTTACCTTGATTTGATTTTCATTTTTTTCTAAATGCTTATTTGAGATGATTTCCGGAGTAAGTATAAAAGCAAAAATGAGGTAAACTGAGATGGTTCTCATCGGGGAGATATTTCTTAGCCTGGTGGATAGAGCAGAAGAGTTTTCTTCAAATTACTCGAGTTGAACAATCTTTCTTATTGTGAAAGGGAAACAGAACAGTAGATGTGAGATTGATCGGCTATTAAGCATGTGTAATAAATAATTCTGAATAAATTCTATGAGAAAGAGAGCCCTATAATTTTTTAAATTATGGTGCAAATGCCGATATTGGTACTTTTTGCTGACAGCTAATAGCATTATGATCTGGCAAACGGAAATCTGGAGTGATAACGAGTAAAAGAATTGTTTGGAAGTTCTATTTGGTAGTTGAACCAAATGTGTCTTGAGCACAGCAGTTTAAAAACTATTTAGCATTAAACATTTCTATCTGTCTAAATTTATTAGCATTCAAGACCTATATTGCAATTTGCTTCTTGTATTCCTCGTGGCTATTCTCTTACCTTGATTTGATTTTCATTTTTTTTTCTAAATGCTTATTTGAATTGATTTCCAGAGTAAGTATAAGAGCAAAAATGAGGTAAACTGAGATGGTTCTCATCGGGGAGATATTTCTTAGCCTGGTGGGTAGAGCAGAAGAGTTTTCTTCAAATTACTCGAGTTGAACAATCTTTCTCATTGTAAAAGGGGAACAGAACAGTAGATGTGAGATTGATGGGCTATTAAGCATGTGTAATAAATAATTCTGAATAAATTCTATGAGAAAGAGAGCCCTATAATTTTTTAAATTATGGTGCAAATGCCGATATTGGTAATTTTTGCTGACAGCTAATAGCATTATGACCTGGCAAATGGAAATTTGGAATGATAACGAGTAAAAGAACTGTTTGGAAGTACTATTTGGTAGTTGAACCAAATATTTCTTGAGCACAGTTTTCTTTAGATATAAATATGAGTTTCACGTCACTAATAAAATGTGACTAGTATGGCTCATTTTATAATTCTGAAGATGGTTTAAGCTTGTAAGCACACATGGTGTTGGCCTGGTGAGAGAGGGGGTTGGTGTCGGCATGGTGAGAGAGGGGGTTGCTTACCATGGAAGTTTCAGATTAAGGATTCCTTTTGCAATCCCTCAGGAAGAGATTTTCAAAACAAGATTCAATTTAATGACGACTGTTGTGACCCTGGGGTTGCTTGCTTGAGCTTAGAAGTGCACTCTTTTACTTTGCCTGAGTAGCACATAACTTTTTTGGGTTAGTCCCTGTTGGGACAGCGCAGTGGATAGGGCTTTGGGCTCTCTTTTGGGAGACCCAGATTCAAACCATGGCCCAGAAGAGGTTAGTCCCTGTTGAGACATCAATCAATATAATTCATTTTAATATTATCTAAAAATGAAGATCAAATTTTAATTATCAAATAAGAGGTGATTGCCCGTGTCTAGACTTGTCTTTGTAGTCCGATGTCAGCACTTAACTTTAGGTTCACTTGTGCCACATTTATAATGACATCGATAAAAAACATTATCAATTTTAAGGCTCACTTGGGGCCGCACTAAATGAATCAACATAAAATCGTCATGATAGCATTGAAGTGCATTTTCAAAATCATGCTCAAGGTAGATCTTATTTTCATATAATGAACCATTATGCTAAAGCATTTTGAACAATCTTGTTTCCTACGTAGAGAGGGAGAGGGAGTTCTAAGATAAGAAAGGATTTGTATTACAAGCCCTTTAAAAACAAAATTCAATTTATTAATTAGGATGGGACTCTAGCCTTGCCTACTTTTTCTAGAGCTGCACGCTTTCACTTTGCATTGTCAGCACATAACTTTAGGGTTCATCAATATAATCAAGGTCTGAAGTAAATACAAACTTTGTAATAGCTCAAGTGAAGTTCATAGTATTTAACTTTCAACAATTCATATTAACAAGGAGAGGAATATGGAGCAAGATGAAAATGTAGGAAGTTTAAGCAGGGAAGATCTCCCTATGGATTTTGCACTAATTATCTCCAAAGTAAACATCCTATTCTCACCGCAATGTAATATTTGCCATTGGCAAATTGAAGACAATTGCACAAATTCTAATCGATAGGAAGCAATAAGGCCGTTATTGCTAAACCTTGATAAAAGGATAACTGTTAAGAATTGAGAAAAATGAACCAGAGGGGCCAAGTATAAACCACAAATGTTGAGAAATCTGGTATTCATGCCTGTGCAGGGATGCAGGAGTTTGGAGTGACATGCAATCAAGGAAGAGCATAAACCAACAAAGTGGAGCATTTGAGTAGTACATACATGGCTTGCATGCAGAGATGTGGAAGCTTAAAATGATTGTGAGGTTCATGTAAGCTTGAAGTGATTGTGAGGTTGAAGAACCAATGCTGGTAATCTTATGGACCCTAAAGTCATTTTGGTAGGAGTCCTTGTTGGTCAAGGTAATGCCATGGTTTGGGATGGTCAAAAGGAGAGTGCGTAGCACTAAATGGTGTGATTGGCTAAGCGAAGTGGTCCAGAGGATTATGGCTTCCAGTTTTGAAGCTAAGGAGGCTGAGGAAGTTTGAGGGAGAGGAGGGGGGATGATGTGATTGGATAAGGGAAGTGGATCAAAAGATTATGGCTTCCAGCTTTGAAGCTAAGAAGGCTGGGGAAGCTTGGGGGAGGAGATGCCATCCTTTAAGTCTATGGTCTTTAGAGTCTCTAACTTTAAGCAGGAATTTTTAAGGCTTTCTTAAAGAATCAACAAAATGAGTATCTTTGGTACAAGGTTGGTTGTATAAAGGTTGCAAAAAAAGAGCCAAAGGTGAAGTTCAAAGTGAAACGGCATGGGAAAGAAGTGGAGAATTTTGTAAGGTCAGCACGAACTTGCAAATTTATAGGAAGGTAGCCCAGGTAGCAAGTACTAAGATCGAGGGTTTAGAAAATGTCAAACACACACAATCAAATCCAGGTTGCTATATCACGTTCTAAAGGTTGGTTGTTGGTTGTTCAAGTAATGATGAGAAATATTAAAAAAAAAGTGAAATGGAATTGTGTAGTCATGAAAGGTTTTTGAGGTGGATTTATATCAATTTGGAATCTTAAAGAAGTATAAGAATGGTCGTGAGGGAGAATCACAGGTGCTAGAAGAGCTTGAACTTCGCCATTTGCAACAAAACCTCGAAGGGTTGATTTGAAAATGTTTATGCGAAGGTTGACAAAAAGGGAAGACAAAATGTAGGAAGCTATCTTTGATGGAGAGATATTTTCAAGTTATAATTGGGGACATGATTTGTTATTGACAATCTATAAGTAGCATACTGGTTTTCCACTTTCAAAAAATAGAGACACTTGTTGGCTTTTATTTTGGAGAATTGCGTGTGGGATGTATAGCCAAAGAATGGCTTGTATACATGGCATAACAAAAGATTTGGAAGCAAAGAAAAGGTTTGGATAAAAACATCTTTGCTTCCAAACAAAGCCACTAAAGGGATCCCCTTTTAAATTTGAGTTAATGGGGTTAATCCATGAAGAGTTTGGGTTTAATGTTAAAGAATGAATGGAGAAGTCATTCTGAAAGTTTTTTTTGATGTATAATTTGGTGTCGAAGCTGTAATGAAATAAATGGAAATTACAATGAAGTAAACAAAGTTTTGGGGACATTTTTAGAAGAAGATTGAGTTTGAAAAGAGGATGTCAAGAAATCCACAATAGAGTTAAACAAAATCAATATATTGCCCAAATTCATAAGGAAAATATGGTGATCACAAATTTCCAAAATGAACATAATAAAATATATGAAGTGGGCTTTAGATATAAAATACTTTATTAATTGATAGAAATGGAAGCAATGTGCAAAAAAATGGGTGAATGAGGTTATAAACACCCACCATGCTACAAGGTATCGAATCTCAATAATTGTCAAGCTAAGTTATAGGATATTCAATATAATATATGACTAATATTTCAAGGTGAAGAAGGAGCTTGTGGACTAATACAAAAATACAAAACAAAGTAGATTGTGGCCAAAAGTGAAAACTATACATTTAGAAACCCTCCTTTAACTCGAGCAAGGGCTACAAAGAGGATACATTGCTAAACATCCTCCCTTAAGAAGCTTTATCATGCAAAGATATCACAATTTAATGAAGGTGACTCTTGACATGGTTTTAGTGAAGATATCCATAAGTTGATTTGAAGAAGCCACACATAGAAGCACAAATCAACCTTGAGAAAGAAGCTTTCAAAATGGTGAATCAAATGTCAATGTTTTTGGTCTACTAATCCACCATTGAACGTGAATGAATTGAATAAAACTTACTATCACAAACCAAAGTACTAGGATTTTTTAGGGAAGACCTAATTGCTTAAAAAACATTTGCATCCATTCAAGATGTTTTCCAACAAGAATCATGCTATTATATTGCGCTTTTACTGAAAATAAAGATATATTGTGTTGTTTTAGATCTAGATCCAAGAAAAACAAATATCTAAATGTAGACTTTTGCTCATCAAGATCACCAATCCAATTTGTATCTAAGTATCCCTAAAAAGGAATAAAAGCCTTGGGGATGTAGTGAATGCCCACGTGAGTATTACCTTTGATGTAGAGTAACATTCCGACAAATTTTATGAGGCACTTGCATGTATCTGGCATAAGACACAATAAAAGCAATGACTATTTTAATGCCAATGAGATAGAGAAGTCTATCAACCAAAGACCTATGGACAATAATATCAATTAGATGAGAATGCTTAACATTAAGCTTCTGTTAGAGTAGGTGTTTAGACTCTAGCTCATGCTCACCTAGGTACTTTATTTTTATATTAGTTTAGTTTATTTTCCCCACCCACTTTATGTGTGGATATTTGTTTTTATCTTATTTAGATATTATGGGGATATTTGGCATTCTTAAGGAGTTGCACTCATTGATTACATTTGGAGGGTTGAGATCTTTTCTCCACGGATCATATCACACCTCCTTGTTTGTACGGTGGATATTGATCCTTATCTCTTTGTTGATCCTACAACTATGGTGGATCTTCCTTGCCTATTTAAGCAAGGCTTCTCCATTGTACTCATAATCAATTTTGATATATGATATGATATTGCAGTTTTTGTGTTAGCTTCCATTATCTTGTTTCTATTTTTTAGTCTATGTTTTGGTTAATGTGGTGTAGCTTCAACCCCTTGATCTTTGTGGTTTGGTTTGGTGTTTTACATTTTTCCATCATTCCTTTCATGGTATCAGAGCTTTGAGGACTGTTGGAAACATCCATTGTTGAGGTTCGTGCAATCAAGTCATGTTGAAGGTATTGCAGTTAGAGATTGAAGGTTTCTAAGCCCTAGAAGGTGAAAATTGATTTTTTTTCTCTTGTATTGTTTTGTGAAGAACTTCTATATCTTCTTTAGCCCTTTTCATTGCATCTTGGTTGATCCCTCTGACCACGGAGATTGATTAGAAAGGTTGTCTTTTGAATTTTTTTTGGAGTTTTGATTTCTGGGTTGTTTTAATAGTTGCAGAACCATCAGATCAAAAAGGTTCTATTTTTTGGAGTTTTTTTGTGGGTTGTTTTAATAGTTGCAAAATCACCGATGACCTTGTTCACCTGACCGCCATCAACCCAGAATCGTCATCGATCACTTCTTTATGCTAATGACCACTATCGTATACATACATACATACACACATACATACATACATACATACATACATACATATATATATATATATATATATATATATATATATATATATATATATATATATATATATATATATATATATATATATATATATATATATATTGTATGCAGGTTTTTTCTTTGCATAGTCCGTGAAATATATGGTTTTTTGTAATATCTGAAGTTGTTTGTTATAGATCTGGTTTTATGAGATCTGCAACTTATCCTCTTCACTCCTGAGTTTTTTCCAAATTTTAAACTTAGATCTGCATTTAAGTTACTGACAAGGTTTGCTAAAAATATGTTTAAAAAAAAAACAAAAAAAACGTGTATTTAAAAACAACTTTGTAAAATATTTGTTTTGTGAAGTTATTTTTTTTTCTTTTTAGACCTACAAAATTTCAGTGATTGTAAAAATTAGATCTAATCATATGCTCTTTGTAATGTCTGAATTATAAAGGCATTTGATTTTTTGGGGGGGCTCTTATTTATGAAAACATTGAATAAAAATCTTTTGGGTGAGGTGTCTTGGTGTCAATTTGAACACCATCTTTGTGGATCTTGCATTTTATTTCTTGTGATTGAAAAATGGGTTTAGAGGATTTTGAGTCACTTAACTCACATAATTACCACATATGGAAGCCACACATGATGACACTTGTTCAATCTAAAGGGTTATCAAGATTAATGCAAGAAGAGCTACCTTAAGTTACAAAATATTATTTATAAGTTTGTTTGTGGTTGTAAAATGGATGAATGTAAGGGATTACTTGGGATGCATGTGAGTGGCGATCTATTGTTTCATCTTAATGATTGTGACACTTCTTTTCAAAATTGGAAGAAGCTTGAGAAGCTATTTGGGCAAGTGGGCACTTTGAGAGTTTTACATCTTGATGCTGAACTTAGTGCTCTCAATCAGATGCTTTTCCATCTATGGATGGTTTTCTCACTTCTGGTTTGAGAGCTTCTGGATACACATTGTACATGAGTACCTGATCGAGGCTTGTTGCCGAGACTCATACCGTGGATATGCCACTTCTTTTTGATCCCTAGCTTCCCATGAGGGGGGTGTTAGAGTAGGTGTTTAGACTCTAGCTCATGCTCACCTAGGTTCTTTATTTTTATATTAGTTTAGTTTATTTTTCACCACCCACTTTATGTATCGATATTTGTTTTTATCTTATTTAGATATCATGGGGATATTTGGCATTCCTAGGGAGTTACACTCATTGATTACATTTGGAGGGTTGAGATATTTTCTCCACGAATCATATTGCACCTCCTTGTTTGTACGATGGATATTGATCCTTATCTCTTTGTTGATCCTACAGTTGTGGTGGATCTTCCTTGCCTATTTAAGCAAGGCTTCTCCATTGTACTTAATCAATTTTTGATATATGATATGGTATTACAGTTTTTGTGTTAGCTTCCATTATTTTGTTTTTATTTTTTAGTTTATTTATTTTGGTTAGTGTGGTGTTGCTTCAACTCCTTGATCCTTGTGGTTTGGTTTGGTGTTTTACATTTTCCATCGTTCCTTTCAGCTTCATCCTTGAAGTGAAGGAGCTAGCTTATTGTAGACACGAAAAATTGACCCACTTCAGTGGGCAATCTTCCCTGAGCCCTCTGGGGGACCCCTTAGACTTGCCTAAGGCAAGGGCATGGCTTTCCCCCTGTTTTACCTATTTTCTCTCTCTATGCAAAGTCGCACCCCGTCCCTTGTTTTACCTATTTTCTGTCTCTCTCTCTCTATGCGAAATTGCACCCGATCCTTGACGAGGTGCGACTTTGCATTGCGATATCGCGATCAGTTCGAACGAGCACGATTTTACATTTGAAAGGTTTGACACATCGGAACCCTAATTTTTTGAGGTTGGCATGTTTTACGTCGGCCCTCCTTGGTTTTCCTACTCTTTTTACCTTCAAATACGCTATATAAGGAGGGTTTGAATTCACTTCTCACACACGATAACACACAAGTTAACATGCGCTCACATAATTGGCACTTGATAATATTATTTCTTGCATTTGATTTCTCACACAGTATTTTTTCTGTCTGCATCCTTCTTCTTTTCCAAGCAACTTTGAAGTTTGGAGTTTTGATTATCTGTTGCATTGGATTGTTATTGTTCGCTCTTGGTGGATTGTTGTGGAGCCCTAAGGAGAGATTGACCATTTCCTCTTCTTCTGTTGAGGTTGCTTGCCTTTTCCTTTCGTATCCTGTTGAGAATTTCCTCCTTTCTGAAAGTTGCCTCCTTTTTGCCCATTACCTTTCTTCCTAGAACCCTGCCTGTTGGTGTATAGGGCTGTATTGGAAGAATCATCCTTGTGAAGTTGGCGTGCCTCCTGTTGTTGAAGCAGATTGACCAACTCGATGTAGGTAATTTGTCGTTGGGACACCTGGATGGAGGTTATCAACATGTCAAATGAAGAAGGTAAAGCTCTCATCACAAGTGAAATGAGAAGCTTTTCATCCACGGTATCTCCTAGAGAACTCAATTTCTCTTTCAACTCAGACACTCTGCACAGAAAGAGTTCAACTGTTTCACCCTGTCTCAAACTCAGGTTATGAAGTTGTTGTTGAAGATGAAGAATGGTGGATTCATTCTTCCCCTCATAGATGGTTCTAAGGGCATCCCATGCCTCTTTACCACTTTCTTTATCAGCTATATGAGGTTGCACTTCATCGGAAACAGCAAACAAAATGAGCACCTTTGCTCTACTGTCTTTCTTGTCAAAAGCAATCTGATCTGCTGAAGGACCTGTGGATCCTGCTGTTGGTGAAGGCCTTGTTGCTACTCCAATAACAATATCCCACAAATCTTCCATTTGGAGAATAGCCTTCATCTTATGTTTCCATGGTGTATAATTTGGACCTTTCAATAACTGATGCGGATCAGTCATCAACTTTGCAACAGCGGCCATAGTGAAGGTTCCTTATATCACCAAAATGGTCCCCCTTTCGATATACCTTTTGCTAGGCCAATATACCGTACAAAATACCCGCCCTTACGTGAGGGAAACTATAGGTATTTAGAAAGATCAACAAAAATCACCCGCCCTTACGTGAGGGAGACTATAGGTGAATTTTAGAGATCATACGATACGTGGAACATAAGCGGTACGGAAAGGGAATCGCCTTGTTGATGGCACCTACCATAGAATATTCTTCTCATGCGTGGGGCGTAACTTCCCCTAAACACTATGAAGAATACTTCGTCAGGATTTACGCCTAAACACAAGTGCGATAAAGGGTAGTGGATGGAGTAAAAAATGCAAAAAATGGCGTACTTATTCCTCCCCGACGATTTATAGAGAACAAGCTCAGACGTCGTTATAGCAGCTATATTAGGCGGCGGATACAGTAGCCAAATCACGACAGCTTTACCTGTAAGTGCTGGCCAGAGGTATCGCAAATACCGAACGCTGCAGTGCAATAAAATTGCACAGATGGGTTTTATATTCCGGGGACTTAGGGAGTGTTTGATTTTAAGTTTTTAATGTTATAGTGCAAAAATGAAATATGCAACATACAACATAAAAAAACTGCCCACAAGAATAACCCACAAGGTGTCGGTCACAGTACCGAAAATGCACCTTTTACAATGCCAAATTGCTATTTTTCATAAAATTACTCTCAATCCCCCTTTGATTTTTTTGAAAAAATATCCCCCCTTAAAAGGCTTTCTTTAACAAAGCATTTTTATAATCATGATTTATTTAAAATTAAAATAAATAATTTCAATTTATATAGTTTTAAAAACTTTAGAAAAAATAAATTAAAATTAAATTTTAATTTATAAAGTTTAAAACTATATTAAAAAAATTAAAATTAAAAATTTTAATTAAAAATAATAATAATTAAAAACGACTTTGAAAAAAAAATATACCTGAGGGGAGTCGGTGGGATTTGAACCCCCGACCTGCAGGCTCCCTGAGCCTTACCGCACGGCTCACGACCACGTGAGCCAGCGGGCTGATCCGAGAAGATCAGCGGACCTCCTCCTCTTTCAACCCCTCCTTCTGTCTCCTCCTCTGCATGACCTCGGCTTGCGACCGCAAGCATCTTGCTCCCGGGGTTTTTTTCGTACCGCTTCCGCTCGCAACTCCGTCCTCCAACCGGGAAAAAAAATAAAATTTTCTTCTTCCGGCCAAACAGCTTCCGCCCGGCCTGCAAGTCCTTCCTCCAACCGAAACCGAATTTTTTTTTTTTTTTTTCGTTTGGGGTGAGGCTGACGCCGCTGCGCGTCGGGGGGGGGGGGTCCCGCGCGCAGCGCAATTCACGCTTCGCGGGGGGGGGAGCGGCGGGAATTTTAAAATTGAAATTCCCGCCGGGGAATTTGGGGGGGAATTTGGGGCGGGGCACGCGTCCGTTGACGCGTGACGCGTCCTCCCTCCAACACTGCGCGGGGGGATAGGGGGGGCTGCGACAGGGGCGTTCTGTCGCCTGCGCGCCCTGTCCCGACAGTCCCGCGCGACGGGAATTTGAAATTCCCGCGCGTGCGGGGGGAGGCGTCCTCCCTGCGCAGATGGGACGTCTACGTCCCCTGCGCGTTCTGCGCCCTGCGCGCAGAACGGGACTCTGCTCCCTTGCGCAGACAGACCGGGCGTCACGTCTGCGTTCTGCGAACGCAGCTCGTCTGCGCTCTACGTGGGCGTGACGTCTGCGTTCTGCGCAGGCTGCAGGGCCGCAGCTGCGTCCCGTCCTTCCTGGACGCGAAGTTTTTTTTTTTTTTTTTTTTTTTTTTAAATCCGCTCCTCGGCTGTAGCTGCTTTCACAACGTCGTGAAATTTTTTTTTAAAAACAATCCGCACGCACAGCAAAATTTTCCAGCATCCGCCTCCTCCCTTTGCTCTGGCTCTGGTACCATGTAATTGTGCGAACAACATTGTATTATTGAAGAGCAGTTTAAATAATACAACATGCAGAAACAGCACTCCTGGATTAGCCCGGGTTGGGCGCATCTCAACAGGATGCCGCTGCAACAAGGTGCTAAAGTTAAATAACTTGTTAACTAATATAACACCTATTGTAATAGTACGCTAACACCAGGAGAACTAAAACCCTTCTATTTTTCTTCTACACTCTCTGCTAGGTGAATTTGCTCTTTTGCATGCATGTTTGGATTTTATGAATGACATAATCGAGCTTTTGCACTTATATTTTATTTTTTGCATAGTTTATGCAAAATCATGCCCAGTCTTCTGCAGGGTATGACTTTGCCTAGCGTTATCGTGATTGCCCATCATGGGGCGCGATTTCACCTAAGACCAAACCAGGGGTAATCTGTTGTCCCTATTTTTTCCATTGCATTCTAAATTACATCTAGAGCATAGTGGCATATTTTGTTTGATGATTTCTACATTCTATTTTCAAGTGTTTGTTGAGTTATCTTGCAGGAACAAGAATTATTGATAGTGTTGGACAAAGCATAACATCAAAGATCAACCACCAGATAAGATAAGTGTTCCAATTAATCTTTAGGCTATTTGTTGAGTGCCTTCTATTTCTTTTATAAACCCTAGATTTGATATAATAGAAATATATTTAATTAAGTTCTAGGTATTTGAAGGATAAATAACATATAGTGTGCACTTAGGGTTAATTCTATTTGTGCATCTCTTCTTGATCCATTGCTTAAAGTTTGTTTATCTTAAAACCCTAGGGTTAGAAAAGCATTCAAAGAAAGAATAATTTTAGGGTTAGCTCTTGTAATCCTGCATTCTGTATTTTTGCATTATCCTTCATCTTTTATAGCATAGATCTAGAAAGGCCAAATCTAGGTGTTTGTCTTGAATCTAACATCAAACCCAAGTTGGTGAGTTGAGAGAAAGGCAATCCTCCAAGGGAGGTCCCAGTTTCAAATATCCACCCTCCAAAAAGCTGAATTGGTATCCAAAACCAATTGATAATTGGTGGGGGGGTCGGTGCGAATCCCGGTGACTTTGACTGTAAACCCCTTTCCCGTCTCTCACCAAGGTGCCCCCCAAAGGGTTTTTCGCTTAAAAAAAAAATACATCAAACATTCTTGAAAATTCTAGAGGACTTAGAGCGAGTCCTTAAACCATTCCTAGTGAACCCTTCTCCCCCTAGCACCAAGTGTAGAGAATAACACATACCCCTATGGTTCACCCCAAAGGCTTCTCTCTTGCGGATCCAAATTTTGGAAATTATACGTGGTAGGGCAGTTTTCCTCCTCTACATCTTTGGTGAACCCGACGTGAAAACCTCTTTTTCTTTTAAAACTTTAATCAAGATCATTAATTTTGTGTGTGATAGATCAAAAAATATTAAAAACATAATTTTTGGTGCTTGTTTTTGTGGGTCTTAGTTTTTTCTCCTTTTACCTTTAGTCTTTCTCTCCTTTTCCAATGGCTTCCAACCTTGGGAATGGAAGAAGGTTTTTAGGGTTTGATGAGATTTTTCAAGAGAATGATCAAATTGATAGAGAAAATTCTAACCTTGAGGAAGAAGAGATTGATAATAGTCTTGATCCTATTAGGGGACCTGATGGGAACCTTATTTTTAAATCCTTTGACCATGTGTGGACCTTTTATAAATACCATAAGCATGCACTAGATCTAGCTTTAGAGGAAGAAGCCCTACTTGAGGAAGTTAGACCATCTCATGCTAACTCGAGAGAATATTTGAATCATGATAATCCTGTTCACCATCCAACTTATTCCACTACTATAACCACCAATGTTGGAAGGAATCTACAAATCCCTCCCACTAGTAGTGCCATTCAAAAATTTCAATTTCCTCCTCAATCTGCTTATCTCAACATTGTTTCCTCTATTCCATCAGATTTTAGTCATCCTTTTCAACATGAGATCACATACTTCAATAGTATTAATATGTCCAATACCACTCCTTTAGGGAATCTAGGGACAGTACATGACAATAATATAGAAGTGCAAAATTTAACAAATATGGTAAAGCAATTGGTTTCAAAAGTTGAGATGATTTAGCCTTCAAGTTTTACTTACAATTATAAGGAAATGTGTAATCAACCATTGGATCCTATTTTTGCTACTAGACCTTATCCTAAGAATTTCCCTATGCCATTTTTACCTATTTATAAGGGTATAGAAAATCCAATTGAGCATTTAAGAATATTTAGAACAAATTGCTATTATATCATTTATGATGACATGTTATTACTTAAAATATTTCCTAAGTGTATTGGTGGCATAGAATTAGAGTGGTATTATAGGTTATCCAATTATTCCTTTAAGAGATTTTAAGAAATAGCAAAATTATTTGTTCAACAATTTGGTGCTTATATTGAAAAGGAAGTGACAATGAAAGATGTTTACAATTGAAAACAAAGAAAAGAAGAAAACTTTTCAGAGTTCTTGGCTCATTGGAGAAGTTTATTTGGATGTTTGAGATATACTTTACCTCAAAGGGATATGCTTGATATATTTAATGGTGATCTACAAGAACAGTTATCTTATGCATTAGAGACTACTACTATTACATATTTTGATCAAGCAATTAATTTAGCAAGAAAAGTATAATACACCCTTATCAGAGAAGTCCAACTCAAAGTCAAAGAAGATAAACCTACAAGTCTCAACATAAAAATAAGCATGTAGGAGGTGATAGTGGAATGGATATTAGGCCTATTAATAATATTACTAACAACATACAAAAGATAGTACTTCAAAAACCTCCGCAAAGGAATTTTACAAGGCTTAATATGTCCATGGAAGCAATTTTGAAAATTTTTTTAGAAGACAATGCAATTGAGTTACCTCCTATAAGGAAACCAGATACTACAACTCATTGGTATAAGGTAGGTCAACATTGTGCATATCATAGAGTTGAGGGACATTGGAAAAATTCTTGTAAGAAGTTGAAACATGTGGTTCAAGATTTAATTGATGTAGAATGCCTTGATTTAGGAAATTTGCAACAAAAATCATTTGTTAATCAGAATGTAATTAGACAAGAAACTAATAAAATATCTTAGAGAAGTGTACCTCACCATTATGATAATAACATGGTTGGTATGATAACAACCACTTCAAAAAAATCAGTGCATAATCAACAAATTCAACGATCTTAGTAGGAAATTAGTTTCTCAAAAAATATCTCTCTTTTGGAACTATTGCAGAATTCTCCTACTCATGGATAAGCCTTAATAAATGTTCTAATACAACAATATATCCCTCCAAATATCTCCCCTAGTGATATATCCAATATTTTAATACCTCTTGGGATACATCATCTCACATTCTTAGATGTTGATATTTCTTTCTCAAACTTGCAAAAAGATTCTTCTCTTTACATCACTGCATTTATTGGGGATACTTTTATCAAGAGAGTTATGATTGATAATGGTTCTTCCCTTAATTTATGCACATATAATTTCTTTCAAAAATTTGGATTAAAAGAGGAAGATATAACTAAATCTGATGATATCATTAAAAATTTCAACAATGAGTCCCAAGAAGCTTATGGTACCATATCACTTCCCCTCAAAGTTGGACCTAGAATTTTAGATACATTTTTTTATGTGGTATCTTGTCCCACATATTTTAATCTTCTTCTTGGACGTCATTGGATCCATGCGATGGAGGCTTTCCCTTCTAATTTTCATCAATGTGTGAAATTTGAATTTGAAAATCAACCTGTCTCTATCTTGAGTGATCCTCATCCATTCAAATTTTTCTCACTAGATGATCTAGCTCAGTTTAATTCATCAAATTCCATATTTAACAAAACCAATAAACCTAAAAAACTTGCTAAGAAATTACCAATCAATGTCTCATCTCAGGATCAAGAAAAATCTTCTTATCAAGAATATCTCTTAGATAAATCTCATAAAAGTTTAGAGTTGAGTGTTGAGGATGAGGGGCCATCCTCTCCTTCTTTGTCGGTCATAACCCCTCAGCAGTATGTCAAAGATGAGGATCCACCTCAGAATGATATTTTCTTTGATGGGTCTTTCCCTTGCACTCCACGGGTTGAATCTTTTAGATCTCAAGTGGACTTTGGTTCTATGTCTCCTAAGGACCTTGAGCACTTAGGAGTGATTCCTGCCCTACCTCCTCTTGAGGATGACTTGTCCATCCTTATTGAAGAGACCATATATGTGAACATAGGTTTTGAGGAAGCCCCTAGAATCATTAATCTAGGTAAAGCCTTATCCATGGATGAGTAGGAGAAATTGACCAATTTTTTAAGAGAATATCAAGATATCTTTGCTTGGTCATATGCCAACATGTTAGGGCTTGACCCCTCCCTTGTAAGGCATCATTTTTTAGTTAAGCCTAGTTCTAATCCTGTGTAGACACAAAAATCCAACCACTTGTCATCCATCCATGTTTCCCAATCTCCACTATCCTTTATTAAATTTATTTATATATATATATATATATATATATGTATTTTTAATATATATTTAAATATTAATATTTTATATTATATTTTTATATATATTTAATAAATATGTATATATTTATTTATATGAATTAATATTATCCCTCTTTCATGTTTTAATCTTAGTCATCCATCCACATTAATCCATTCCACTTACCTAGATTTAATCTCCACCCTCCTTCATTTTAATCTCGACCGCTCAAATTGTGTCATTGAAACCCTAACATGCCCTAGGAGAGATTATAAAGAGGAGTCATTTTGATGACTCAAACCCTAACTAAGTCCTCTAAGTTCTTGGAATATCTAAGTACCTAAGTTTGCTAAGTTCCTTGAGAGATTTTTGGAGTCCAATATCTAGCCTCCAAGCATTTTCGTCATCTCCCCTCGCTTGCCGTCGTCTCCGCATCTACTGCCATCTATTTCACTACACTAGATCTGCTTCTACAAATTTCCGTTCAATTCTCGAGTGCCCTCTCAGGCAATCCTAGCACCCGTGCTCCTAGGTGCTTTCACTCCATTATTGAGCACCTCTAGATGCCTTTCAGGCCATCCAAAGCCGAGCATCCATTGGGCGCATTTTGGGTAGTTTCTAATCATCCCCTCACGGGTGTCTCATACACCATATCTATATCCCGACGAACCCTCGGGTGTCACTAGGACATATTCGCAACTATCATTGACTTTCAATTATGTAAGCAGAAATAGAAATAGAAAGTGACAGGTTCATGACAAGGTAAATATTCCATGTATTGTATTCATTTTTATTATTAGATCATATTTACATGCATTTTATCATTTGGTATTTAGGCTTTAGTTATTTTATTTCTAAGGGTCTCATGCAGTGGAGCCCTCACAGATGGTACTAATCCTTGTTACTATTTGCTATGTGTAGGTATAGGAATCATATATTTGGTAGCTTTTGAAGCTAGGGTGGTCCTATCTAGGATACACAATCCCACCCACAACCTTTTTGGGATTAGATCGAGCATGAAGATACCATCCGATTCTTTTTGGCTAGGGTTTCGAAGAACCCTAGTATATTGGTAATATTGTATTAAAAAATAAAGCATTGTAAAAAACTCTCAACTGGGGCATATTGATTGTAATATTTGAGATCCACCCATAGTAATAAAAATCAAATTTATGTATGTGCAATCATTGTGTTTATTTTGCTTTAATTGTTCATTTATTTAAGTTTAGTAATTTGGTGTTGTTCGATTTCATATCTACAAATGGTGATCATGGTGGGACCCAAACCCATACAACATTTGGAGTTAAGCTAGGCTAAGCCTGCTAAGTAGAAACTTAGGAATATGCATCCTAAGGTCACCCTTTTGGTCAAGGAAGAGCTCCAAAAACTCCTTGATATCATTTTTATAAAATCTATCAACTATTCTGATTGGATCTCCAACATCATTCTTATAGCTAAGAAGGAAGGAAAAATAAAAATATGTACTAACTTTTGGGACATTAATTTAGCATGTCCCAAGGATGATTTTCCCTTGACCAACATAGATCATATTGTAGATTTCACTACCAAATGTGGAATTATTTTTCTTATGGATGGTTTCTTAGGTCTACAATAAAATCATGATTACCCTTGAGGATCAGACCAAGACAACATTCAATACTCCATGGGGTACCTTCTACTGGAAGGTCATACCTTTTGGCTTGAAGAATGCAGGAGCTACCTATCAATGAGCCATGACTTATATTTTCCATGACATGATGCATGATATTCTCCAGGACTATATGGATGATCTTCTAGCTCACTCCATAGAACGAAAGGATCATGTTCATGATTTAAGACGAATATTTGAAAGACTTTGAAAATACAAGGTTCATCTTAAACCCGCTAAGTGTGTGTTCAGAGTCACATCTAGCAAGTTGTTAGGCTTCATAGTTTCTAGGTAATACATTGAAGTGGATCCTACTAAGATAATGGCCATCATTGATATACCTCCTTCCACCCTAATTGAACTACGTAGCCTGCAAGGTAAACTTTAGTCTATTTTTCAGTTCATTGCCCAGTTAGCCGATAAGTGTCAACCCTTTCTTAATCTTCTTAAGAAATATGTGGTCTTTCGGTGGGATTTTGAGTGTCAAAAATATTTTTATGATCTCAAGCGATATCTCACTTCCTCACTTGTTTTAGTTCCTCTGGTGCCTTGTGGGCATTTTATGCTTTACATAGTAGCCATTGCTCATGATTTAGGAGCCATGCTAGCCCAACATGATGATCAAAATAAAGAATGAGCTATCTACTATATCAGTAGAACCTTGGTTAGCTATGAAACTAGGTACACTCCCTTAGAGAAGATTTGCCTTATCATAGTGTTTGATTCTCAGAATTTAAGACACTAAATGCTTAGCCATAAGATGTTAGTGGTTGCAAAGTTTGATCCTTTGGGCTATTTGATGTCTAAGCCCCACCTTTTAGGTCAAGTTTCTAAATGGGTTTTTATCCTTAGTGAGTTTGACTTGACTTCCATAGGTCAGAAGGCTATCAAGGGTCAAGTGATTGCTGATAAGTTAGCCTCCACTCCCCTAGAAGTTGCCCATCCTATAGTTGTTGAGTTTCTCGATGAGTGCTTCAATGTTTAAATTAAAGAGTCTGAGTCTTGGAATTTGTTTTTTGATGGATACCGATGTATGAAGGGCGCTGGTGCTGGAGTTATTCTAGTCACCCCACAAAATCAACTCATCCCCTTATCCTTCAATATTCATTTCTATTGCATGAATAGTACTATAGAATAGGAGGTCTTGATCCTTGTCTTAGATCTACCTTAGCTTTACAAGTTCAAGTTCTTTTAGTATTTGGTGACTCTCAACTTGTGGTTAATCAATTTAACGATTTTTATTAGACTCAAGATGGTAAAATTAAATCTTACAAGGAGATTATTACTAAGTCATCCTCATTTCATCAAGTAACTATATAGTCTATCCCTAGATCCTCAAACCACTATGCAAATGCCATGGCTACTACTACATCCTTGTTCCCTCTAGAGTTAGAAGATGATCAAGAGTTGATTATTATTAGAAAACTCTAGGAACCTGCATTGCTTAGTTCTTATCTTGTCTTGTTATATTGTTTGACCATCAAAGCTTCCCCATATAAGCCATGGTATAACGACATATTTAATTTCCTTAAGGATGATTCGATGATTGATGGTTTAGATCACAATCAACATAAGATTTTGCACAAGAGAGCATGTCAATTCAGCATAATCAACAATACCTTATATCAAAGATTCTTTTGAAGGCATCCTCTTGTGATTACTTAACTTTGATGAAACCCAATTTGCTCTTAGTGATGCTCATGAAGGTTCATGTGGAGGTAATTTTAGTGGTAATGATATTACCAAGAAACTCCTTTGGATGGGGTACTATTGGCCTTCCATGGAGAAATATGCATGCGATTATGTTTGGTGCTGCGACAAGTGTCAATGCCATGATAATCTCATCCATGCTCCTTCTCAAGACCTTTAAGTTATCTCTTCTCCTTGGCCATTCTCCATGTGGGGATTGGACATTATCGGGAAGGTTAACCTAGTATCATCATATGGTCACAAGTTTATCATTACTATGACCGAGTATTTCACTAAATGGGTTGAAGCCATACCTCTGGCTATGGTGAATGGAAATCAAGTTTCTAAGTTCATATTCAACCATATTCTTTGTAGGTTTGGTATTCCTTCGATGATTGTTTATGAAAATGGCACTCCTTTCAATAATAAGGATGTTTGTAATATTTGTGCTAAGTACAAGATTAAACACAGGTGGTCAACTCATTATTACCCTCAAGGTAATGGGTAAGCCAAAGTATCCAATAATTTCTTGATCAAGATCTTGAAAATATTGGTTGGTAAGACCGATCATGATTGGCATATCCAACTTTATCCTTCCTTGTGGGCCTATCATACTAGTGTGCGTAATCCCACAAGGGCATCACCATATATCTTGGTATATGGGCTGAGGCAGTGTTTCCTTTTGAGATTGATGTTCCTTCATTGTGCATCTTGTTGCAAGATGCCGAGATCGACGATGAGTATCGTGCAGACCATTTGCACTAATTGGAGCTATTGGATGAAAAGTGCATCCATGCCTTAGAGCATTTGAGAGCCTATCAGGATAGACTTTGGTGATCTTATTCTAAGAAAGTTTGCAATAATTATTTTGAGGTTGGGGATCTTATCCTCAAAGAAAACTAAATGAATACCAATGCTCGTGCTGATCTTTGAGGTAAGTTTTAGCCCAATTGGTTAGGGCCCTTTGTCATAATGGCCAAGTTTGGCTCATGTGCCTATTATTTGGCTTCTCTGGATGGTAAAGAACTTAAAGAACCTATGAATATAATGCATTTAAAAATATATTATGCTTAATATATTTTCTATATTTTGCATCTATTTTAGATCATATTACATCTATTTTCCTACTCATATTGCATGATTTCTTGTCATACTTTGCATGATTGCCTGATATTCTGTTTCTCTTGCATTTCTACTTGTCATAATTGCATTGTTGCTTGTTCATATAGCTTTTGGGGATTCATGACAATTGCATGTGATGATACCTAGTTAAGTCATAGCTCACATGCATTGCACTCTCTCACTAGGGCTTTGATGCCTAGAAAATCCCCAACCTAGGGCCCATGCATTTTCATCCATTCTCTTATTGTCTTCATTTTTTTCTCTTTCTTCTCCTCTCTCTTCTTCTTGTACTCCTTGACTTGGAAAATTTTCACAATGATCATCATCTCTCTTAAAATTCAAGGAATGTAATCTTCTTTTGGTATGTCATTGTCATTTGCATTATTCTTATTTTTTCCTTTGCCTTCTTTGTTCAAATAAGGATATACATTCTTCTCTCCCTTGTTTGCACATTTCCTCCCTCTTGAATTTTCAATAGCTGAAACTTCAAGTTGGGGGTACACATGCACAACTCTTTACTCCTCATTTTCTTCCTCTTATTTCTTCTAGCACATGCATACACTCACTTTGTGTTATACTCATATCGATTGGTATATATATTTTACACACCCCTATCGGGTAGTACTTGCTAATACATCATTCACATTAGCAATGATGTATTCCCCTATCGGGTTATGCTTCTTTTGACTCAGTGGGCTCAACATCCCATTACAAGATAAGCTCCTTGGCCATTTTAGTAGGCCTCGGCATACATCCTAGTGGGTAATCGCCCCACAATAATCACTAGCGAGAAATCATCCATAGCGGGTTATGCTCTATCATTTTATCATTTGAGAAATCACCCATAGTGGGTTACACTCCATATTTTACCCATCTATCCATACTAGCGAGTACTACACCCATAGTGGGTTTTCACTCCACACCTGGACCATTATTTTGGGTATAACACCCTTTATTTAGGGTTCTTGATCAACTTCTCTCACTTTCTATTATTGACCTTTGGATTTTTCTTCTTGTTCTTATTCTTCTATCTTCCCTTCTTCTTTATTTTCCTTTCTTCTATTCATCCATGCATTTCATGCTTGCTGCATTAGATTCATGTTGTACCCAGGAATATTTGCTCTGCTATTTGTTTTGCTTGCTTTGTGTTTATGTGTATTGCTATTTCTATCCTTTCCTCTTTCGAGTTTCCTAAGGAATATTCATTCCTTTCAAAACTTGAGGGGGCATCCCAACCATAGAGGGATTAATGGTAATAATATCTCACCTAGAATGCAAATGTCCAAAGTATCCTTTGTGATAACATTTTTTGCATTACCCTTTTACCCAAACATGGCCACTTCTTTCTGTGCTTCTTGTCTTTTTGCCTATAGGAGTCTACATCTTTCTTTGACACATTTACTTGGTCTTAAATGCATCAAAGAGGGGGTAAAATGTAGACATGAAAAATTGACCCATTTTAGTGGGTAATATTCCCTAAGCCCTCTGGAGGACCCCTTAGAATTGCCTAAGGCAAGGGCAAGGCTTCTCCCCCTATTTTGCCTAATTTTCCTCTCTCTATGTAAAATCATGCTCACCCTTGAGGGGGTGCAACTTCGCATTGTGATATCATCGTTGGCTTTGATGGGGCATGATTTCACATTTTTAAGGTTTAACCTAAGAATACCCTAATTATTTGAGTTTGGCATGTTTTACATCGACCCTCCTTGATTTTCCTACTCTTTTTGCCTTCAAATTCACTATATAATGAGGGTTTGAATTCAATTCTCACACACGATAACACACAAGTTAACACATGCTCACATAATTGGCACTTGATAATATTATTTCTTGCATTTGATTTCTTGCACAATATTTTGTTCAGTCTGCATCCTTCTTCTTTCATAAAAAAATTTGAAGTTTGGAGTTTTGATTATCTGCTACATTGGATTGTTACTGTTCGCTCTTAATGGATTGTTTTTGGAGCCCTAAGGAGATATTGACCATCCAGGTCATCTAAAACCCTTTTATTTTGATTTTGCACTCTCTGACAGGTGAATTTGCTCTTCTGGATGCATGTTTAGATTTTTTGAAAGACTTAATCGAGATTTTGCACTTATATTTTATTTTTTGCATAGTTTATGCAAAATCACACCCGGTCTACTATGGGGCATGACTTTGCCTTGCGTTATTGCGATCGCCCATCACGGGGCACAATTTCACCTAATACCAAACCAGGGGTAATATGCTATCCATGTTTTCTCCGTTGTATTCTAGGCTACATCTAGAGCTTGATACTGCATATTATGTTCTGTGATTCCAGCATTCAGTTCTGCTGTATTGTATTATGCTTGTTTTTATCCAAAGGTCAATTTTCACTTTTAATTATCAAATGTCAGCTAAAAGGACCTAGGGGGCTTAACTAATGCACCTCCAAGAACTATTGTATAGTGGCCTAAGCAAGCCCCCTAATGCTAATTCCATTTTCAAGTGTTTGTTGAGTTATCTTGCGAGAACATGAATTGTTGATAGTGTTGGATAAAGGGATAAAAGCAAGGATCAACCACCGGATAAGATAAGTGTTCCAATTAATATTTAGGATATTTTTTGAGTGCATTTTATTTCTATTATAAACCCTAGATTTGATTTAATAGAAATATATTTAATTAATTTCTAGGTATTTGAAGGATAAACAACATATAGTGTGCACTTAGGGTTAATTCTTGTTTGTGCATCTCTTCTTGAGCCCTTGCTTAAAGGTTTGTCTATCTAAAAACCCTAGGTTAGAAAAGCATTCAAATAAAGAATCATTCTAGGGTTAGCTCTTGTATTCTTGTATTTTTATATTTATGCATTGTCCTTTATCTTTTATAGCATAGATCTAGAAAGGCCAAATCTAGGTGTTTGTCTTGAAACTGAATACATCAAACATTCCTAAAAATTCCCATGGACTTGGAGCAAGTCCTTAAAGCCATTCCTAGTGAACCCTTCCTCCCCTAGAACTTAGTGTAGAGAATAAACATACCCCCATGGTTCATCCCAAAGGCTTTCTCTCTTGTGGATCCAAATTTTGGGAATTGTACATGGTAGGGTGGTTTTCCCCCTCTACACTTACATTCACATTCAATTACTGTAGAACAAAGTACATACTGAGGATGAGAAAGAGAAATCCCTAGAGGACTAAACAACTTGAATATCCAAAAAATAATGTAGGTCCAAATCTATCATCTTAAAACAATTCTAAAACTATAGTTTTATGTTTTCAATCATTGAAATCCAACTCCTAATGATAATTAGCTCATTAACATAAAGTGAAACAATACAAAATTATTTCCATGTTAGTTATGTAAACATCATGGTCAACCTCGTAGTGATGGAAGTCATAATTGATAAAGAATACAAGTCTTCTCATACCAAGCTTGAGGTACTTATTTAAGCCCATTCAAGGATTTTTGAGTATTAAAATCATTGGTGTGGGCTCATTGTGAATGAAACTTGATGATTGCTACATATATATCTCTTGAAGGTCCCTAGGAAGAAACACACACTTTTCATCCATTTGATAGAATTCCAAATAAAACAAAGCAACAATTAAGAGGATCATTTGATGGAATCCATAGAAGCAATAGGGGAAAATTACATTATGCTTAGCCTCTTTTTGGAGAATAGATTTTATAGATAGAAAATTATTATGCTTCTCAACCTAACCATAAACATCAAGTCTAGTTTTATAAACCTATTTGGTTCCGAAAATATTTTTTTCCTTAAGGAAGGAATCAACTCCCAAGTCCAACTCTCCATTGCTAAATAATATTCTAGTACCACAATTACTTCTTCCTAGGCATGACTAACCTATTTATAAGTAGTGCACTCTACTAGTGAGAAGAGCATGAGGTGGAGACTTTTGATGACATCACTACTGAAGAAAATCCTTTGATGCTTTGAGTATAAACCTATGGGTTTAGGCTTTATCCTGGTTGAAGGAGTACCCAAATTTGGGAACTCTTCCATTAAAGCCACATCAAGAACATGAGGAGGATCTGAATTATCAAACACTAAAGGAATCTCCATAATTGAAAATTGGGGAGAATGAGAAACCTCACCCAAGGAAGTGTCTATAAAATTGTGATACTAAGTAACATTAACATGTCGAGGATGAGTATCAATAAAAACAAATGAGATGAAGTAGAACTAGCAATAATGATAAGAGATCCATAACACCCATAATTGAGAACCTCTTTAGCATCTGTCCAAGTGATGACATCACATGTAGTTGGATCATAAAACCAATCTATTTGAATCCTCACTATACCCAATAAAAATGCACTTGTGGTTATTATATTCAAGCTAGTTTTTTAATTGAATAGAAATATGTGCCTATGCAATTAAATCAAACATATTTAAATAGTAAAATAAAAAATTAAATGCCTTTTTGCTATACAATTATCCTAGGATTCATGTACTTGATGATATGGATGTGTCATACCATTAATATAAACTACATAATGCAATACCTTCATCCAAAACATGATATGCATCTACTTAGCATGAATTATACAATAAACCATTTCCATAATGACCCTATTCTTTCTAAGCAATTACTATACTTTGCTTCAAGGTGCAAGGAAAAATATTTTATTAGGTAACTCCATGAGAGGTTAGATAATTATCAAGCACACTGGTATCATTCTTTCCCTGATCAGTCCTCAAGTACTTAATATTATTTTCACTCTAATTTTTTTCCAATTATTTAAAAATATTAAACTTTGTAAAGCCTTATATTTAGATTTGATGGTGTAATTTTTGATCTATGCTACCATGTCTTCCACAAAGTTCCATTTGGAGAGGTCCTTCAAGTGCTAAGTAGTCAAGTCTATGATGAGAATCCACCCTTCAAAAATCACCATAAAAAATAAAGAAGAGAGGTAAATATTCAATATTATGATATTTTAGGCCTAGGAATAGGTGCTTCATATCTAATTTTAGAATCAAATGTTTTTATGAGTTTGAAAGATACTCCTAGTTGCTTCCTTTAATTTTAAGCATGGAACATGCACTTGTCAATGTAGGGATCTAAACACACAATCAAAGGTAGGAATAACTTGCTAGCTAAGATGTCTAGATCAACCACATGCTTGAAAGAAAGTGGAAGCATATTTCCTATTTGGGGATAACCTCATCACCAACTCCCAAGAAAAAGGATACCAATTGATCACGCCCATATTCCCACAAATTCAAAGGGGAGGAAAGCAACCAAATGGAAAAATAAAATATTGTATCTTAATAAGAATATTCCTTGCTTTATCCCCTAATTCCCAAACCTTAAATATTATAAGATAAAAAATTGCAAACATGGTAACCTATGCCTATATCTCAAAATTGTTGTCGAGGACAAAATAATCATAAAAATAACTAAAGTAGGACCCTTATAAAATTTAGCCTAGAAAAAAATATAGATGAATTTTTGATATTCTTGATTTGATACTCTCTTGTGGTGTCATTTCTACTAGAGTTATGTTCTAGAGATTGTGATTATAGAGTATCAAAACAAATTTGGTTAGGATTTTTTATAACTCATTTTTATTTTTATTTTCATGCATTTTTTATATTTAGAATATATAAAGGGATAGTGGGTCAAGGATGTAAATAATAAAATTTTATGCTAATTTTCAAAGGCTTGCTTCAATGCATTGAGATTTTTTTGGAAAAAAAATTGCATCATGGATATATTCCATAGATAGACATTAGATATGCAATGAATTAAATTTAAGTTCCTTCAATATTTATGTCACCACTTGTTCATGCCAATTATAATAAATAGTATTCTAGATTTTATAGGAAAACTCTCAAGGACAAGTTATTTTTAATTACGAAAAATATGTTTTTGGATTTGAAACAAATTTTTGTGGGATTCTAGTTTAATGATTTTGGTTATCTTGAGAGGGAATATATATTTTTATTAGGGTAAAATCTAGGTTTTTGAAAGGGCCTGAACCCTTTTACAATCCTAGACTAGTTTGTCTAGTCTTACCAAAAAAATAGTTTCATCTCTAAAGGCTACAAGAATTTCACAACATTGAACCAACTTGTTTTAAAAATATACATATTTACATTCATTACTAGTCTCTTTGACTTCATATCTTTGAAGAGTCTTTAGAAAATGAAACCCTCAATAGAAAAGTACATAGATCTCCAAACAATGGAACCCTTAGTATACAAATCCATAGATCTTCAAAAAATGCAACCCTAAGTAGACAAATCCATATGTCTTTAAAAAATGGATCCCTTAGTAGGAAAATCCCACAAAAACCCAAACTAGAATATTTCTCACTTTGAATCTTATAATGCTTTAAGAAAATCACAAATCCACACATCACCAAAAACTAATACCCTTAGAAGACAAGTCCCCATATCTCCAAAAGATGGAACCCTCAACAAACATCTCCACATATCACCAAAAAAGGAACCCTCAATAGACAAATCCATAGATATCTAGAAAATGAAATCCTTAGCAAACAAATCCATAGATATTTAGGAAATAGAATCCTAAACAAACAATTCCCTTAGAAACTTAAATTGACACATTTCTTAATTTATTATAGCTAAAAGCCAACAAATCACATAGATCTCCAACATTCTAAAAATTGGAACTTTCACCAATTGACTTGACTTTCTAAATTTCTTCTCTCCTTTGCCACTATTTGGAATACATTTTGATGGATCCCATTTATCCATATTTTATCTTCCTCTCTAAGAGATCCCCAATTAGATATCCAATCAACCACCCCATTTTCTTCTCTATACACATGTATCACATGGAGTTCTTCTAGTAAATATAGGGATATTAGTGTATTTGTTATTATGTCTTCTACTCTCTAGCTTACCACTTACCTTTTATTAAGGTAATTAATGATATTTAGTGAGTCTCCCTCAATTATTAATCTCTTAGCTTCCAATTGAACCACCATATTTACTCATACCAAGACTACTCTAGCTTCAGCTTGATTACTAGTCATAATGACCAAGTACTCACTCATCGCTCTGATCACCATTTCCTAACTATCCCTTAGCATTGCTCCTCCTCCAAATTTTCCTAGATTACCTTTAGAATCACCATAAATATTTAGTTTCATTCATCCTTTTTTGGATGGATGCCACTTGGTCATGCTCCTCAAGCCTCCTTGGGGATTGTCATTTGCCCCAAATAGAGTTAGGTTCCAACTTTCACTTAATTTAGCCTCCTCCAATAAATATTGACTCTCATGCACTTTCAAAGTTTTAACATTCTCCACTACGATTGCTATGATGTGCTTTCTATTCTTGGTTGTAGATCTTTTCTCCTATTTAAAAATATTTGTATTTCTCACCAACGAAACTCCCTCAAAATTTGATTTAGTCTTGGGATTTTAAATGGCTTCTCCCACTATTCTATCCATATTGCCATGTTATTAGGAAACACCCACACCACCCCCATATTCTTTATTATATCATACAATATTTTGAGGAAGTAATTACATTCTAGTAATATATGACTCATTAATTCCTCATGAGCTTCACAAAGGTAACATATATTAGGGAACTGAAAACCCCTCTTATGCAAGTTATATACTATCAAAAATTTATTTTGTATTGCCAACCAAAGGAAAATTTTTAACTTTGGAATTGATTGCCTTCCCCATAATCAATCCAATTGAAAGCCCCCATTAGGAACTACAAGTGAAAGATAATGGGATGATTTAATAGTGAGTGACCCTTTCTAAGTAGCTCCCCATACTACTGTATCCTTAGCCGAATTGAGGCTTACATAATATACTCTTAGATTAGAAATTATATTTTGTAGCTCTTTCTCATTGATTATCGATTTCCATATCATTCCATCTTACCTTTCCTTCTATAGCCAAATAATCACTCACTATATTCCCATAATTCCATTCCAACTTTACTATGATACTTGCTAACTCTTCATCCTTCACTAATGGGTACTTATCTAGCCATGCATCTTCCCATAAGTGGACAAACTTACCATTCCCCACTTTCCATTGGGTGCCTTTCCATAGCATCTCTCTACCCTTTACTATATGGTTACATAATCCCCGACATGGCTCTAGTTTGATAAAAAATCTACTATCCTCTTGGATGTCAAGGTATTTATCTCTTAGAATTCTTGCCCATAAGTCATGACCCTCCTTCACTAGCATCCATCCTACCTTTGCTACCAAAGTCTTGTTCATATCCCTTATTATTCTAATCCCAAGTCCTCCACTTGATTTACCATTGCATAATATCTCTTAGGATACAAGCATAATTATGCTATTCTCCTCTAGTATTGACCATAGGGAATTTCTTTGAATACGTTCTATTGAATTAACTGCTTCAAGTGAGATTTTAAACATTGATAAAAATATACTAGGATTTCTTGGAGAGTACTCTTAAGAAGCTATAACTTACTTGAATAACTCAACAAATTTCCCTTCCAACCAACTAATTTACTTTGGACCCTATCAATCAACACATTCCACATATGATCCTTGCATGCCCCTATGAACATTGGTATTTCCAAGTAAATAGAAGGGAGAGTTAAAACACTACACCCAAGATTTACTGCTATTCTTCTTTATCAATTCTTTGTAGTGTTTATAAAAAGTACCTTACTATTGTCCATATTTATCATTTTTTCATATGTTTTTCATAGAGATTATCTTCATAAATCCCTTCACCTAAGCTACAGATGGTCTCCCAAACAAAAATATGTCATCCACTAATTATTGGTGACTAATACCTTCTATGTATATAGATGGTTTCAACCCACTTAGTCATTCTGCTTGTTTTTCTGATCCAATGCACCTTCCTAATACTTCTGCTATTATTATGAAGAGATACGAGGATAAAGGGTCCCCTTGCATTAAGCCCCTACTACTTTGAAAGAATCCAACTAAATAATTGTTCATTATAACTAAGAATTTAGGTCCTCTATAACAATTAGTCACCCACCTTCTCCAATGTCTATTGAAGCCAAACTTCTCTAAGAATCGATCTAGGAAACACCATGAGACCCAGTCATGATTTGTTTATATCAATATTTAACACTGTTCCCTCCATTTTACTACTTTTAATTGAATGCATGGTCTCATTAAGTGTGATTACTCCATACAAAATTTACCTACCCTTCATAAAGCCTCCTTACTGCTATAAAATGATCTTTGGGAGAACATAATTTAGTCTTAATGCAATCACTTTTGATATTATCTTATAAATAACATTGCATAGAATAATTGACCTAAAGTCATTAAATCCCTTCAATCCATGCATATTTAGAATGAGCAATAGGAAATTATTATTGTATTATTTAACACTTTGCTTGAATGGTATGGCTCTCTTATTGTTACTACTACATCCTCACTCACTATGTTCTAGAAGGCTTGGAAGAAACCCACTTGAAATCCATCAGGTCCTAGAGCTTTATCTTTTCCCAATGAGAAGACCACTTCCTTGACCTCCTCCTCACTCACCTATTTGAAAAGTTTTGTATTCATTTCTTTAGATATAATCCTTGGGATATGTTCAGTTAATTTATCCAAAGCTTCCTGATCCTCCTCCTTTTTCTTTGGTAGCAACAATTTAAATAAGTCCACTATCTCTTGTCTAATTTGATCTTCATATATTATTAATTTTCCATTCTATTTTTTTATTTTAGATATCCTCACTGCACTTTAATATCTTATGATTAAAACATGAAAGAATATTGTGCTCCTATATCCTTCTATTAACCATTGGTTCCTTGGATTTTAACTCTAGTACATCTCCTCCTTTTCCTTTTTTGTATGCAATTTTGGATAGGTAACTTTATCTCTAATAAAAAGGACTTGGTCTATCCCATTTTTATTTATTTCCTCTTCAATTCAACTTAGTTCTTGTCTTAACCACTCTTTTTGCAAGGTGTTTCTAAAGACCTCATTGTTCCATTTTATTACTTCCCTCTTCACACATTTTGATTTTCCAACAACCACATACATCTTGGATCCTTGGATCAGATGCATCCATCATATTTCCATTTTCTTATAAATGCTTGGGTGCTGTAGCCACATGAATTAAAATTTGAAGGGGATATTTTTATTTCTAACTTCCACACTACACCAAAATATAAGAGGATTATGGTTTGATCCTATTTTTGGCAATGGTGCCAAAGTATGCTCATAATTTTCCTCTAACCACTCCAAGGATAACAAAACCTTATTTAATTTAACCTAGATCAAGACCTCCCCTAACCTCCTATTAGTCCATGTGAATGCATTCCCATTCAAATCAACATCATAAAGACTTAATTATGATATAAAATTGCTAAAGTCTTATATACTCTCAATGAATACCTGGAGTTAGAGTATATTACATTATTTAGGTACATGTCAATGTACCACCTTGGGAACATTGTTATATTAGGAGTATATCTTAGGTTACTTGAGGAAGAAGTTATAAATGCACAAGTATCAATGTGCAATGATGTAAATGTACACGGAGTCCACTTGTACATGAGTCATAGGAAAGGTAGTTAGGAAAAGTAAGGACCAAGTAACTTTTCTTATATATAGGCCCCATAGTGAATAGAAAGTGCATGTGTGTGTGTGAAGTAGAAGTGAGACTACTATAGAGTAGTAATGTAGTTTCCATTAGAGTTTGGGAGTGTTTATTTCCTTCATTATATTGCATTGTACTATTTTATGATTTTCCATTAATAGCATATTTTAGTCTTATTGTAGCATTCCATTATCTTACTCTTCTGCATATTTTACATCTTTTGATTGCTTTCCCATGTTATACTTTATCAAAAGCTAATAGTGGTATTAAAGCTACAATAGATAAAATAGGAATAGGGAGAACCACAAGAGATATTGAGAAGAGAGAAGAAAATATTAGTTCCAAAACTTATGAGATTGCATTTGGCTAGATTCTTTCCACAAAGTTGCAAAAAAATTTGTGAAGACTAGGACTCAACATTCATTCCACTAGATTGAAAAATCAACTAGTGAAGATATATCACCTACAATTTATTCCATTATAGTCCTAATACTTTGTTGTATGAAAAAGAAGATTCAAATAAAGTTGAGAATATTTTTACAAATAGCTAGGAAGAATATCATCTTTAGAATCAATCCAACACCAGAAGCAACAAATGAAAGAAGAGGATATTCCAATAACTTGAGGGAAGTCCTGTTGTAGACCTACACATTGTAGAAGAAGAAAAGGCTATAGGACCCTTATTTCTTATCCCAGAGACTTTAGAGAAGAGTCCAAAAGAATATAGGAGATTGGTGAACTCCATAGAATACTACATATAGTAGATTGAAGAAATCAACCTAAAGAAGCTGAAGAGACCCATAGAAGATCCCATTAAAGAACTCCTAGTTTTGAAATATTGGAGGTTGGTGATCTCCATTGAAGCCTAAAAATTGTAGAAGTGAAGAAGGACTAGCAAGGTCCTATTTTAGATTCCAAAAGTATAGATTCTATAGATCTAAGATATCTCATTTCCAACACTTCCATAGTATAATGTTGAAGGAAATGTCTCATTGAGAAGACCAGAGAAGTTGCAAGATTGAAGACCTTGGATAGGTCTCAAGGAGAAACAAGGAGAAGGCTTGGAGAGCCTCATTGCAGATTTTGAATAAGTCATTAAAGGAGTTTCTAGAATAACTCATTGGAGAAATTCATTACCAAGGATAAGATCCTGATAGTGAAGGAATTGGGACAATTATCACCATCCAAAAACAAGACCAAAGGATAATGATTTGAAAAATATATCAAATTTTGAAGGAGACTAGTGAAGACTCAGATTCTTGAGAAGAAGACACCATTTGAAGTCAAAATTTTAAAAGCAGGTTGAAGGATAACTCATATAGAAGAAGCCTACAAAATCCAAGAGATTTGGAGATTGCCTTTCATATATAAGAAGGCACATTTTAAAGATAGGGGTTTGCTAAATCTACAAAAAAATACTAAAGGTTTCATAGCTGCAATTTACTACCATTCTAAACAAATTTTTTTTGAGTCTATTCATCAAGATCTACATCATCTTCAGAGATCATTAAATGTAAGCAACTTAGGTACAAAGGGTTCATTAATTGAACACTTATATTCAGTTTATTAATTATCTTCATTAAGCACCTTATTAGAATATAGAAGTTGCAAAGAGAAGGTTGCATTCTAAAGTCTTCAAGGGAAGTGCAAAAGATAGTTTCTGTTAAAGGTTATTACCTGCACATTAAAATAGAAGCTGGATATATTTTGAAAGAAAAAAAAAATCTTCCTATTATCTAATTATAGAAAAGAAGAATACATTAAGTTGCAGATATTATAGAAGCATTTAAGAGTTATTTAAGCATTATCATTAGTGCATATTACAAGTTACTTTTAAGGAGTAATAAGGAGATTGCAATTGCACTATATTAGTTTCTCTTAAAGATTATTAGAGGTGCACTAAGTATTACAGTGAAGGTGAAAATTAGGGCAAAGATTAACATCTCTAGCATATTGGTTATATTATTATTAGCTTGGATTTGTTGTAATAAATTATCCAAGTGAAGGAGTTTGATATGAGTGTTGTATAATAAGAAAGGTAATAATATATTACTCTCAAAGAGTAAAGAAAGTAGCGACCATATCTGAGAAGCAAAGGAAAAGCTTCAAATAAATCTACATTAGTCCTCAAGCTACACAAAAAATATCTATGTAAGGAACCTACTATTGAAATAAAGCTCACACACAAAATACTAAAAGATAACTAAAATACATGCAATAACAGAATAATACTATGCATAAAGTAATTGTAGAATTTAAATAATCTAAAAAATAACTCAGAATTGCAGGCCTCTTTGAGGGAGAAACCTCCTTCAATATTTCACTAACTTGTAAAAAGATACATTCGTACATGACTTCATGTATTTTAAAGATAAAGCTGCATGTAATCCTACCTAAAGGCTCAAGAATTGGCTTACATGCAAAATGCCACTCAAGCTAGAATATTCTACCAAAAATCAATGACAATCTTGATGATGGTTACATGCGATGGCACCACTTGGCTAGGTGCCTTACTTGCCACAGACATTACAAAGTATTACAAATAACATTATAATATAATCCTCCCACATTGGAAGTGGGTAATTATATAATAACGAGAATTATAAAATAACGTTAGGATGGGATCCTAACATGTTCTTCCCCTTCAAAAATATTTGTACTCAAAGTTGAAGGTGAGGAAACTTGTGCTGGAGCTGATGGAGAGACTCCCATGTAGCATCTTTTGGCTGGAGTCCACAACATTGAACAAGTACTTCAGTAATGGTACAGTTGCAGAGAGTGTGAGTCTGACGGTCCAAAAACCATTCGATTTCAAGCAAGATAGAGCCTTATTCATCTAACTTCAAGAGTGTATATTGAACCTGTACTTGATTTCCAACCATATTTTTGAGAGAGGAAACATGAAAAATAGGATGGATCTTAGATGGAGGTGGAAGGGTCAATTTTTAGGTTATGGTACCAATCCGATGTAACACTTGGTAGGGACCATAGTATTTTATAACAAGTTTCTAGCATCGATGAAGCTTGAGGTACAACTATTTATACAGTTGCAAGCAAAGGAAAATCATAACACACATGTCAAAACTATGATTGAAATGGTGTTGGTCAGCCTGTTGGCACATCTAATTTTGGATCACATCCAAATTCATCTTTAGTTGATGGAGGACATCAACATGGTAAATGAGATTTGTGTCGACTTCCTAGACCTTGGAGCTACCTAAAATATAGGAGGAAGGCGTGGGTGGAGGGCACCCATAAAATACCTCAAAAGGAGTAACCTTGGTTGCTGTGTGATAGGAAGTGTTGTACCACCACTTGACCAAAGGAAGCCATTTCTCCCAATGCGTAGGATGATCAAAGGTAAAGAAATGAAGGTATGTTTCCAAATATTTGTTGACAATATCTATCTAGACATCTGTTTGTGCATGATAAGCTGAACTCATTTTGATATGAGTTCCCTAAAACTTAAACAATTCTTGCTAGAAGTGACTAGTGAATGTGGGGTCATGAACGAACATGATGGAGGAGGGTAGACCATGGAGGTGAAAGATATAATCAAGTAAAATTTAGGTAATGGTGGATGCTGTGTAAGGATGGGATAGGGAACAAAAGTGAGCATATTTCAAAAGATGATCCACTACCATGAAGATAATATATTTACCTCTAGACTTAGGTAATACTTAAATAAAATCCATAGAAATATCCGTTCAAACCTGGTTAGAAATGGGCAACGGTTGAAGAGTGCCTAGAGAATGCACCGGTTCACCTTTCATCCATTGACAGGTATCACAAGCTGCCACAAAAAATTGAATTTTATTTTTCATACCCTTACAAAAAAAGTGCGCTTAAGCCATTCATATATTTTGAGAAATCCTGAATGGTCGGCATATGGGGAAATATGCAGTTCTGTCATGATAATTTCCTACAGTGGGGACTTATGGGGAATAACAAGGCATTGGTGGTAACACAAATCTTGGCCATACCAATTTTAGTATGGACATGAAGTAGGCTTAGTGTGTAGGGAAGCAACCAAAGTCTACAATTCAAAATACTGACGTAAGGAATTGATCCATTGGGGAACTGGTAATGAAATATTGGAGATTGGTGATCTCCATTGAAGCGTAAAAATTGTAGAAGTGAAGAAGGACTAGCAAGGTCCTATTTTAGATTCCAAAAGCAGTAGATTCTATATATCTGAGATATCTCATTGCCAACACTTCCATAGTAGAATGTTGAAGGAAAGGTCTCATTGAGAAAACCAGAGAATATGCAAGATTGAAGACCTTGGATAGGTCTCAAGAAGAAACAAGGAGAAGGCTTGGAGAGCCTCATTATAGAGTTTGAATAAGTAATTAAAGGAGTTTACAGAAGAAATCATTGGAGAAATTCATTACCAAGGAGAAGATCCTGATAGTGAAGGAATTGGGACAATTATCGCCATCCAAAAACAAGCCCAAAGGAGAAGGATTTGAAAAATCTATAAAATTTTGAAGGAGACTAGTGAATACCTCAAGACTCTCATATTATTGAGAAGAAGACCCTATTTGAATTCAAAATTTGAAAATGAGGTTGAAGGAGAACTCAGATAGAAGAAGCCTACAAAATCCAAGAGATTTGGAGATTGCATTTCATATCTAAGAAGGCACATTTCGAATATAGGGGTTTGATAAATCTACAAAATAATACTAAAGGTTTCATAGCTGTAATTTACTACCATTATAAACAAAAAATTGTTGAATCTATTCATCAAGATCTACATCATCTTCAGAGATCATTAAAGGTAAGCAACTTAGGTACAAAGGGTTCATTACTTGAACACTTATGTTTAGTTTATTACTTAGCTTCATTAAGCACCTTATTAGAATCTAGAAGTTGCAAAGAGAAGGTTGCATTCTAAAGTCTTCAAGGGAAGTGTAAAAAATAGTTTTTATTAAAGGTTATTACCTGCACATTAAAATAGAAGCTAGATATATTTTGAAAGAAAGACAAATATCTTCCTATTATCTAGTTATAGAAAAGAAGAATACATTAAGTTGCAGATATTATAGAAGCATTTAAGAGTTATTTAAGAATTATAATTAGTGCATATTACAAGTTACTTTTAATGAGTAATAAGGAGATTGCAATTGCACTATATTAGTTTCTCTTAAATATTATTAGAGGTGCACTAAGTATTACAGTGAAGGTGAAAATTAGTTCAAAGATTAATCTCTCTAGCATATTGGTTATATGATTATTAGCTTGGATTCATTGTAATAAATTATCCAAGTGAAGGAGTTTGATACAAGTGTTGTCTAATAAGAAAGGTAATAATATATTACTCTCAAATAGTAAAGCAAGTAGTAGCCATATCTGAGAAGCAAAGGAAAAGATTGAAATAAATCTACATTAGTCCTTAAGCTACACAAAAAAGATCTATGTAAGGAACCTACTATTGAAATAAATATCACACACACAAAATACTGAAAGATAAATAAAATACATGCAACACCCGAATAATACTATGCATAAAGTAATTGTAAAATTGAAACAATCTAAAAAATAACTCAAAATTGTACGTCTCTTTGAGGAGAAACCTCCTTCATTATTTCATTAAATTGCAAAAAGATACATTCGTACATGAATTCATGTATTTTAAATAGAAAGCTGCATGTAATCCTACCTAAAGGCTCAAGAGTTGGCTTACATGGAAAATGCCACTCAATCTAGAATCTTCTACCAAACATCGGTTACAATCTTGATGACGATTACATGCGATGGCACCACTTGGCTAGGTGCCTTACTTGCCACATACATTACAAAGTATTACAAATAACTGTAGACACCAAAACAGCACCAATCCGATTATGTGACAACAAGCACTGATCGCACTAACACACACAGCCCCCAGGACAGCCCCCAGAGGTTAAACAGTGGTTCTAACCACTCGCACAACAGTTTTGCAAGTCAGGGATCAATTTGGCACCTTTTAGACACTTTATTGCTTATTCGTCCCACCCAGGGACGAGTGCGGATTTGTACTCGTCCTACCCAGGGACGAGTGCAGATTAATACTCGTCTCACCCAGAGACGATTACCAGCGCTCGCTTCGGGGTGGGACGAACGCCAGGTTTGACCGACAAAAAGTCAGATCTCGGCATGTGACAACTCAGAACTGCCACTTAGCTTTTCCTGCATGACATAGGAGTGCGAGTGAGTTCTTTTGACAACTCATATCTGCCAATTGACTTTCCCTTCACTGCATGGGAATGAGAGTGAGCTTTTTAAGACAACTCAGATTTGCCACTTAGCTATCCCTTCATTGCATGGGAGTGCAAGTGAGCTTTTCTAAAACATACAAAGACATGCACAGAGACAGTTAAGAATCCCTTGATCAAGAAGAAGTCTTCTTTTCACACAAAAAGCATTCATGCAAAGAAACACTTTTGCATGTTAATTCAAAGAGACCCCTTGGGTCTATAAAATGGTGAGTTTCCTCACCCAAAAGAGACAGAGAAGGAGCATTTTGAGCGACGAAGTGCTGCTAATTCACTTACTTGCGATTTGTGCTTTCAACATCCATAATCTCTTAATCGAAAGAGAGGTTAGTGGGTGACTTTTGAAGGCACGAATCAAGAACCAACACCGATTTTTCTGACCACAATATCCTATCAATTTGTCGACAACACATCACATCAGGTTACGGACCCATCCCAAGCGGATTGGTGTCGAAGCAAAGTTTCACCCGCGGGTGGTTTGCCTTCGGGCACCCCCCCGCTTTATTTCTTTTGTAGTTTTTAGCTAGTTTCATGTTTATGCTTTTGTCAAGTTTTTAGTTCATTTAGATTCATTTTAGCCATAGTTAGATTTATCTTTTATTTTTCATACACAGGTGCTACTGATTCTTTGTTTGTTTCTTTGAACGCAGATTTGCAGCATTAGAGGAGCAGCGAGGAATCTACCTTTACCAACGCAAGCGACGACGACGTTTTGGTTCGCCCATCTTACATGTGGGCACGCGGAAGAAGGAATTCTGAAACAAGTTGTAAAAGAGCAACACTTAACGCTCCTATCCCCTAAAAAGGAAGGAGACGCATTGTAACACAAATTTGCAAAGCATATCAATAAAAGGGCCGATTTTTATATTGCTTTAATATCTTGTGTTCATGTTCTTTCTTTTTATGCAATTTTCAATAACATAGGGTTTAAGCGTTATTTTAGTTTCATTTACATCGCAATTTTAGTTTATCCTTTTTGTTTTCGGAATCTCGTGCTTTCAATGGCGATCACGGTGGGACCTCTGTCCTCTATTTTTTTTAGGTTAAATTACTGATCTAAAATTACTTGTTTTTTTTTTTACAGGTACCTATTTTTCAACATCGGACTGTTATTCGTCTCTGTAAGTGACGATTACAAAATTTTATTCGTTTCACCCCGGGATGAATATTTTATTCGTCTCACCCTGGGACGATTACTGTTCTGATATTCGCCTCACCCAGGGACGAGTATAAATCTATGCATTTTTCAGAGCAAATCAGAAACATCCTGTCAGGCAGAGAAGAGGTAGGGGTTTTTACAGCTTCTGTCAAATTTTTGTCTTTCTGTTTTTTGGTTTTCGATTTTGTATGGCTTAGGGAAAGATTTCTTTTTCATTTGCCTGTTTCAATTTTTGCAAAATTAAAATGAACCCCACACATCACGTGGTATTTTAAACCAAGGCGTTGGTCGTAAAACCCCAACCCTTGAACAAGACCAAAGGTGGATTCCATTATCACTTTGGCTTGAGATATTGCATCCATTACCTCGATCGCGACTGTTGCTAGACGTAAATCCTGACGAAAGCTGACCGAGTGTAGCTTGGGGTGATTCCCAGCACGCGAGGATAAGTCTTCTATGGTAGGTGTCATAAACAGAGCGATTCCCCTTTCGTACCGCCTATGTTCCACGTATCATCTGCTCTCACGTACCTATAGTCTCCCTCACGTAAGGGCGGGTATATAGAGAGGTTGGTATATCGGTCCGACAATGGTATATTGAAGGGGCGACCATTTTGGGAGTCATAAGAGCCTTCATAATTGCATTTAAACGTTTCACAAAATTTTCAAAAAACAAAACAAACAACAAAAACACACTAAACCAGATTTAGGGCACACTATTAATCTTTAAAAGAGATAATCATTGCTTGTGTGTGTATGCTATTTTCTGTTTAGACAAAAAAAATCATAAAAAGAAAATCATAAAAAGAATTTGCTTTTGCATTTTTAGGTTAGCATTACCATGGTGAATACTCGTAGCCAAGCCCAATCAAGGGCAGAAGCTGCAGAAAATGCACCAAGAGAGACAAATCATCTCCGATATAGCCTTGAAGACTTAGCCATCCCGCCTCGACGGTAGGTTACACTAGTTAGTTCACACCATGCAGAACATGGCTCTAGAGGCCCCTCCTTGAGGGGCACTCCAACCCATACAGTTATAGAACATGGTTCTAGAGGCCCCTCCTTGAGGGGCTCTCCAAGTCAGGCCTTCAATAGACGAGAATTTAGAACCCCCTCCCTAAGGGGAACTCATGAGCAACAAGAATATTTTCAAGAAAATAACCTATATGTACCACCTGGTCTAAGCACGAGGCCTCCTTTGGAAGTTCATTATGGGTGGCCTAGTGATGAAGCATTGTGTACTGCTATGGAACAACAAAGGGTCCAAAAGGAAGAACCATATGATTTTGTGGTTCCTAATTTACCCCCGATTAATGTCGGACACAGTAGACCATATCCAGAACATCAGGTTCTCCCGACAGGGCAAGACAATTCTGCCCGCACTTTTTATGCATATCATAGAGAGAGAGAGGAAGATCATTACATTCCTCAAGAACAGTATCCAGTGTAGAAACGATGCACGTCTGCACCTGCTTTATATCCAGATCGCTTATTGAGACCAGAGTTTCAAGTTAATGCGGCCAACCTCGACAGAGGGAAGCAACATATAGGGGTCTCAGAGCACCATGATCGAAACAGATATGTAGGAGAGACATCTAGGCCTATTAAACAAGAGACGGCAGAACAAAATGACTTGGCATTTACACAACTAGCCGCCCGCCAAGCACAAATCATGCGGCTTAGACAAGAACAACAGGAATTAGAACATTTGTGTCGCCTTGATCAAGAGCGCATCCAGCGTCAGACAACTGAATTGCTTCACAACCATGCGCCTGAGAAGGCTCCAGTCCCTCACGCACAGCAATCTGAGATGTATGTGAGGCACAACCCCTTAGTGCGAGACAGGTCTCCGTGACTTCAGCAAGCACTGCCTCCAAGACCTCTTAGACCTGAGCGGGAGGCCATTCCCCGCAACCGTGATGGGCATCCTCCGCGGGCACCCATCCATGTTTATAGGCCTAGGCCAAACACTCCTCAAGAAGATTATGAGGATTATTACCAAGAAGAAGAGCGGGCTGAAATGCCCTATCAAGGCAGAAGGGATGCTACCCATTTATCCATTCAAAGGCCTCAAGTTCCCCGCAACCCATAGTGGGAACCAACCAAGGAGGAGGAGATTACGTCCTCTGATGCATACAAAGTGTTGTTAGAATGCTTAGAGACTATGGAACTCAAGACTGCTTGGGCCCCAAAAGCCTACCTTACGCCAACTCCGTAGTCATCCGATGCATCCATCAGTGCCAGCACCTCCATACCCCGAACATTTCAAGCTGCCCCAGTTGGCACTCTTTAAAGGGGATGAGGATGCTCAAGAACATGTGACACGATTTTTGAGCCAATGTTTTGGTATACAAGACAATGATGCATTGTTATTGAGAACATTCATAACCACATTCGTAGGATCTGCCTCGGATTGGTTTACCCATCTACCGAAGCATAGCATCTACAACTTGGATCAACTAGTGGACGCGTTCCTAGAACGTTTTGCTTTCAATACAAAGAAAAAGGCGTCACTCAGTGATCTAGCTAGCCTCAAATAGTATGAGGAGGAGTCTATGGTAGCATATGGGAATCGATGGAGGACGGTGCTTTCAAAGCTGTCCTATCTCCCTCCTATGTCCGACCTAACTCAAATGTTCGCAAAGAGCTGTTTGCGATCGATCTCTGTGCTATTGCAGCTGTAGCAATACGCCACTTTAGAAGAAGCTCTGGCGCAAGCTAGACGTATCGAAGAGATCAAGATACAGGATGGCAAAATTGCCAAGCCTAAGAAAAAAGAGTGGAACAAGAGCACCAAAACAGGGAATACGCAATAGAAACCCGTCGTGGTCAATCAAGTTGCTATTAATGCCCCTACGCCTGCCCAAGCAACACAGCCTCCAAAGGCTAATTATCAGGCGGTGCCTCACAATAATTATGAGAAAGATAACAAAAAGCAGGATCAAAATCAGCAGCGTCGCCCCAAGCGACAATTTACACCATACACTGAGTCTAGGGACTCCTTGTTTGACCGTTTGTCAACGGCAAACTTGATTAATCTGCCAGATATTCCAACAATTGATCCCAATGCGCCAAAGCCTAAAGGGTATAGAGAGGATATTTTCTATAGATTCCACAGAAGGAAAGGGCATGATCTTAATGTCTGTTGGACGTTTAAAGGTTTAGTGCAAGATCTTATTGACAATCACACATTGGTAGTGGATAATCCCATCGCACCCAACAACCAACAAATGGGTGTTTTCAAAGATCCTTTACCCACACATGATGCACAAACAAAACCTTTGCATGTCAACGAAGTGCAACAGAGTTGCCCCATGGAGGGGTATGTTGGGATGATTAGCATTGTGACAAGAAACAAGAGACACCCAGGAGTTGCCCCCGCGACAACCACTAGGGAAGTTCCATCCACATCACAACATCAACCGAATCCTACACAGTTGCCCCCGCCTAGACCAGTGGCCATGATTCGAACTAGACTTACTCAAAGTCTATGGACCACATCGGCTAGGCTCTCCATTTATGAGCTTATTCAACAATCGATGCCCCATCGGGAAGCTCTTATGGAGATATTAAAGGCAATTGAATTGCAACCCCACGAAGCGGATTCGTTCAACAATTTTGTGGGGCATGTCAAATAGTGTACTGAACCAGTCATTACCTTTAGGGAAGATGAGCTAAAAATGGTGACTGGAGATGTAGCGGATCCACCCCTGCACGTTATTGCGCGGGTCAACGGGACTCCATACAAACGGGTGTTGGTAGACACTGGTTCGTCCAGTAACATTATTACAACCGCTGCATTGAAACATTTGAAACTACCAGCCTCTCACATTGCACCTTCCACTTATACCCTTCGAGCATTTAATGATGTGATATGCTCGACAGTTGGCACAATTGTCCTGCCCATACAAGTGGGACAAAAGACCATTCATACGTTGTGCCACATTTTAGAAGGTGAGATGGCTTACAATATCTTGCTTGGGCGGCCTTGGATCCGGGATATGAAGTGTGTCCCTTCAATTGCTCATCAATGTTTGAAGTATACATTTGAAGGACAAGTGCACGTGGTCCCCGCAGATTTGGAACCTTTTAAATATTGCAACTCAGTGCAAATCATGCCGCAATCGACCCTTCCTTCAACGCATGTGGATTTCCAGTTAAATCCATCTAAGAGGGGTCTGACTAAGCAAGAATATTCAATACCAAATCAATCAAATCCTCAGGCGGGATCATCTTCTTCATCCAGTCCTCCCACAACGACGCCACCTACGGTGGCCACACCAATGGACAAAGGAAAGAAGCCCCTGGAAACGGAACCACCTTTAGTCTCCAACATCTCTACAGAAGAGACGCCTAATAGAATGGAAGTTGAGACGCCTAGTTCACCCCACATGGAGTGGACTCAAGGAGAACTCCCATTCGCTTCCCCTCAATCGCCAACGATTACTGTTGAGATGTCTAACACGGGCATGGGGGAGTACATAGTGCGCAATGTTGTTGCAACGCCCACACTTCAGTCTATGCAAGACATGGGAAGACCTCGACTCCCCATAGGCTCCGTGGTTCCTTTAGGCTACCCACCTAATCAGACAAACTTTATTTTTGGGGGCCTGGATCATGGCGTTGAACCTTCCCAAAAAGAAGAGGAAGATGAAGATCCCTTTGTGGAAGATGTTAACTATCTGGCTAACCCCGACTTCGCATTACGATATCTTAGCCAATGCAATTGGCATGGATACGGGTTAGGCAGATATGAACAAGGAATGCATGTTTTGTGTCAACCAAGATACCAAATGCCTTATGACAAGTCAGGAGTAGGGTTTAATCACCCTTTGCCCCTTGACATCTTGGTCAAAAACATGCAAGGCCTAGGGATAGGCAACAAGGATGGGTTGGCATCAGATCCATATGTCAATCCAAATACAACTTATACATTGGGGGATTATTTCCCATTACAAACAAATAACCTTGTTGACCTCAACAACCCTTTCCCTACGGCTGAACAAGGAGAAACCTCATGGACTCACCCACAAGGGGAAGATGGACAAGACCACGAAAGGTCTTCTGAAGATGAGTCGGAGTACGATCATTCGCATGAATATCCAATGAATAACGATCAGGAGGACTTCTTGATGATGTTCCCATTGAATGATCCTAGTGAGCATAGGCTACCTCAACAACAACAAAATCCTTTGGACATAGATGACATGTTTGAACACTTACACATAGGTCCAAGACCTAGGAGGCATTTCAACCTGGCGCAGTTATAGCAATTACTACACCCGCCACTCCAGGAATACATAGAACATCTTCCACCTGGAGACCCTATCAAACCATCAGTGCCTAGGGCAGACCCTATTTGCAGGTCCACGCATAGAGCTGACCCCTTTGTGCCCGTGCCTACAGAGCCAGATCCAAAGCACCAAGAACATCTAGAATGTTAGAGTTGTCACATTTGCGGTAATGGAGATTACAATCATTTCATCAACATGGTCTCCATTGACTTGACCGCCCCCATCCATGATCCAGCCAATCCAACATGATTATTGCATCTAGACATAGAGGCTATTGATTGGGATCACGTTGACACACCACCATCTCCATCAGAGTATTGGCCTTGCGGTGGGATGTTTCATTTCACTCCAGGACAGACTCAGGATGTCTTCCATGCTGAAGAGGAACTTGACGTTCCTAATGACGATCTTAATTCAGCAAACGATATCCATCTAATCCCAATTCCACACCAGTTGGAAGACGGATCCCATATGTCAGTTGAAGCAACGACTGATGTAGACATCGGCACAGATCCAATGAATCCATGGATTCTCAAGCTGGGGGTAAGTCTTTCCCCTGAAGAGCGAGCCGATTATGTTACCCTTCTTAAGGAAAAGAAGGAGGTTTTTGCATGGTCATACAAGGATATGCCGGGACTAGACCCACGACTAGTCACGCACAATTTAACGCTTGATCCGACAATCAAGCCAATCAAGAAAAAACTACGCAAGATGCATCCAACAGTGGCCTTAATGGTAAAATATGAGTTACAAAAGTTGTTGGATGCCCAGTTTGTCATCTGTGTGGATTATCCGCCATGGTTGTCTAACATGGTTCCTGTCAAGAAGCCCGACGGGAGGATTCGCATATGCACTAATTTTTGAGATCTTAACAAAGCGAGTCCTAAGGATGATTTTCCCTTGCCGAGCATCGACGCATTGGTAGACGCTACAGCGGGCCACGAAATGCTTTCCCTTATGGATGGTTTCTTCGGATACAATCAGATTCGTATCAATCCTGAGGACCAACTCAAAATGGCATTCACAATGCCTTGGGGGACATTTTGCTATAAGGTCATGCCTTTTGGCCTTAAAAATGCTGGAGCCACCTACCAACGTGCCATGACGTACATCTTTCATGATTACATGCACAAAACTTTGGAAGATTACATGGATGATTTGTTGGCCAAATCTCTTTTGTGCCCAGATCATATCGGTGACTTGAGCAAGGTCCTTGATCGCCTCATTGAGCATAAAGTCAGACTAAACCCCAAGAAGTGCATCTTTGGCGTCACCTCTGGAAAGCTCTTGGGTTTCATAGTCTCCAAACGAGGAATTGAGGTTGATCCAAACAAAGTCAAGGCAATCCTTGAAATGCGTCCCCCAACCACCATCAAGAAGCTCAAGAGTCTGCAGGGAAAGGTTGCGTCGATCAAGCGCTTCATAGCGCAGTTATCTGACAAATGCCGACCCATGAATAAATTATTGCATAAGGGGGTCACATTTCATTGGGATGACGAGTGCCAGTCAGCCTTTGACGACATTAAATAGTACTTGGCTTCGCCGCCAGTATTGGCACCACCTAGACCAGGAGTGTCGTTCTATTTATACATCTCAACCACTGAGGTGGCACTGGGCGCCATGCTGTCCCAAAAAATGAACTTCATAGAGAACAGGCTACATACTATCTTAGCCGCACCCTGGTCAGTTATGAACTTAACTATGCATATGTTGAAAAGCTCTGCTTGGCGGTGGTGTTTGCTACCAAAAAGCTATGCCACTACATGCTTAGTAATAAGACGTATGTTGTGTCTAAGGAGAATCCATTGCGATACATGATGAGTCGTACTTATCATAGTAGCCGCACGGCGAAATGGATCATGTTGTTGACGGAGTTTGACATAGAGTTCATTGGACAAAAATCTATAAAAGGTCAAGTCATCGCCGATCAACTAGCCGAGGCTCCTCTTGAAGACGATCAGCCTCTGACTTTTGAACTACCTGATGATGGGGTCTTCCATGTTTCAGAGTCGCCAGATTTCGATGAGCCTGAGTCACAGGCTGACATAACCCTATTCTTCGATGGTTCTAAATGTGAGCAAGGGGGTGGTGCGGGAATTGTATTCTTCACTCCACAAGGTGCTCCAATGCCCTTGTCATTTAAATTAGACTTCCCATGCACCAACAACAATGCAGAATACGAAGCCTTGCTCATAGGTCTTCAGACAGCAATCACCATGAACATTAAATGATTGAACATCTTTGGTGATTCGTTGTTAATTGTCAATCAAGTAAAGGGGATATTCCAATGTAAATGTCCAGTTTTGCGGGCCTATAAAGCCCTTGTGGACAAATTCCTGGCACAACTTGAATGGTATGACATCGAGGCACTCCCTCGATCATCAAATCATTTTGCGGATACTATGGCCTCCTTGGGGTCACTCATCCCGCAAGACCCTTCTGGTGAAATGACAACCATTCAGGTTACAACATTATCGCAATCTACGATGGAGCATGCAAGCTCTGATCTGACGCCAGGAATCCACATGATCCAGATTGAACCATCTCTGGATAAGTTCTCTCGAATTCGAGATTGTTTGATTCAAGCCAACTGGGGGTCCTTGTTCTCCCCGACCCCTCTTACTAGCAACACCACGTTGTTTTTACAAGTTCTTTCCTGCTCAACTTTTGTTCGGGATAGACTTCAAGAGGGATTGGCCATTCATACTATCGAGGTTTCTGATCAGCAAGATTGGTACACACCCATTCGGGATTACCTCAAGCTAGGTAATCTCCCACTTGGATTGACACAAGCCACGAAAAGATCATTCAAACAGAAAGCGGCAAAGCATGTCTTATTAGGAGACATTTTGTATCATCAAAATTATGAAGGAATCCTCCTTCGTTGTTTGGACCAGCAAGAGTCCGCTTGGGCGATCACCCAAGCTCACGATGGTACATGCGGTGGCCACTTCAGCGGTATGGCCATCGCAAAGCGCATTCTTCGCATGGGTTATTATTGGCCATCTTTAGAGCGAGATTGTTGTGCATATGTGAAGAAGTGCGTGAAGTGTCAGCACCATGCTAATTTGACACACGTACCTTCTCAGGCCTTGCAGCCGATTCAATCGGTTTGGCCTTTTTCGTAGTGGGGCTTTGATCTAATTGGAAAGATCTCCCCTGCGTCGTCTGGTCATCACACGTTCATTTTAACGGCCACAGAGTACTTTACCAAATGGGTGGAAGCAATTCCGCTGACCACTACGACTGGAGCCCGCATTGCGGAGTTTATTTTGCATAACATCATATGTCATTTTGGTATTCCATCCAAGATCCTCTCAGATAATGGGACACCATTCAAGAATAAAGATGTGCGTGCTTTGACCACAAAGTACAAGATTTAGCATAGCTTTTCAACACCCTATTATCCGTAGGCAAATGGGCAAGCAGAGGCGTCAAACAAAATGCTAGTCGCCATTCTTAAAAAGACAGTTGCAGACAATCATAAAGACTGGCACATTCAGATCCCGCTTGCCCTATGGGCTTATCGCACCAGCATTCGAACGCCCACTGGGGCAACTCCATTTTCGTTGGTGTATGGCTCCGAGGTAGTCATGCCTTTTGAGTTGGAAATTCCTTCCCTGCGCATTTCAATGCAAGAGTTCATCGATGATGACACTGCACGGTAGGCCCGGTTAGATCAACTGACGTTGCTCGACGAACGACGCGTTAATGCTCTCGAGCATTTGCGTATCTATCAAGAGCGACTTAAGAAAGCATACAACATGAAAGTCCACCTTAGGGAATTTTAGGTTGGTGACTTGGTCTTAAAAGAGAACCAACAGAATTCTAATTTGCCGTCCCATCTACGGGACAAGTTCACGGCAAACTGGTTAGGTCCTTACATCATTGACAGTAAAATAGGACCTGGAACATACCGGCTTGCCTCTCTTGAAGGAATCAAGGAAACAGAACCCTTGAACATCATTCATTTGAGGCCATTCCACACCTAGAGAGCCATAGTCCAACAAAAAGCTCCAAGGATTACCACAATCGCTTGGTCAACCCAAAAGCTCCAAGGATTATCACAATCGCTTGGTCAACCCTAAATGCCCCAAAGGTATCTGTAAACCCTTTGGTCAAGACAAAAGCTCCAAGGATTTTCATAATCGCTTGGTCATCCCTAAATGCCCCAAAGGTATCTATAAACCCTTTGGTCAAACCAAAAGCTCCAAGCATTACCATTACTGCTTGGTCAACATAAATATTCAAAAATCAACAAAAACAACACAAAAATCAAAATCACAAAAACAATTGCATTTCAATTCCAAAAAAAAAAAAAAAAAAATTTACACAACCATTTGCATTTCAATTTCATGCATTCTCATAAAAATCAAAATCACAAAAACAATTGCATTCCAATTCCATGCATTCTCATAAAAATCAAAATACAAAAATATAGGTTGCATTAAGCATTGCATCCATACATTGCATACTTCGATAGGTCATACAAGACAACAACACCATAGACAGTCATTATTTGGCAATTCCATCATTTCCACATCAACTCCATTTTCATACACGCATACATCCAGCATATCACCCTTTTATTTTAGCATCGTCAGTTGTCGCCTAATGTATATAGGGTTTTCGTCATTCAGATGTCTTTAAATTTCTAGCCAAAACTGTACATAGTTAAACAGATTTTACACGGGAAAGTTTACTTGGATCACGCCTTGTTACGTAACATCCCAACACAAATTAACACACATAAAAATTCCTAAGTTGTGTGAACGAAAGATGAAACCTGCACCGTAATCCCGGTTACCATAAGCGAAACGGCTATCTTGCTTATCCCCCTGTGCGAATGACCCTAGGAATGCTGAGAGTTGGCAAAAGGACAAGCATCCTCCCTACCCAATTCCCCATGAATCCCAAGTTCTCAAAAGTTGCAAAAACATCAAAAATTTGCAAAACGTCAAAACACTAAAATTTGACATCCTACAGTGCACACATCAAAAGGCACAACCAATAGTGATTCTCGTCACTCCATATTCAAATCCCTTGCTCAAAAAAAAAAAAAAAAAACAAAACAAACAAAAATAAACAGTGATTTTATCACTATAAAGAGCAAGTATCCCAATACAATTGAAGAAAAGAAGGGAGTCGAACTTGAATCCTTGGAACTCTCAGCATTTCGACAGGTCATGAGGCAAGCTTCAGTACCGGTTTGGTTGATAGCCTATCGGTCACTGGCGGTAAACCTCCCGCATGACGATATATCTGTCACATTAACTTGTGTGCAGATCAATGTTTGCATGTGGATGAGCTAGCTCATGGTATCCTAGAAAGCATCGCAGATTAATTTGACTAAATACAATAAAGGAGTTAGTGGAGCTAATTAGGTGATCCTCAGTACAGGTTCGGTTGAAAGCCCATCTGGCACTGGCGGTATCCTGATGAATACCACATAAACGAACTCAATTGCACACACAGGGATGTGAAATAACTTGGTTAAATTCAAGTCAAATTTAGACCTTGTTCAGAAGTCTTGCGAGATAAATGTACAGTCTTGGCTAGTTAATTAAAATATCTGCATCTCAGAAAAGCTTAACCACATTTTCAAACAACCGATACATTTCATTCCATACATCACCATCAAAAAATAGACAAAATACAAAAACAAAGGTTCCACATGCACAAGCATTCCACAAAGTTATCCCATTACTATAGCAGGTCAATCCAATCTTGTACAGTCTATGGTGCATCGACAAATCATCAATAATTCATCAACAATTCATTCCATATGCATACATCATACAAATTAGAATCATCGCATTCATAATCGCATATGCATACACCAATGTAAAAACATGTACATAAACATAAATCATGAAAAATGATAAACACCAAAAAGAATCATCTGTATATATATCATAACAAAAATTGCCCGCAGGCTACAGTGCACTGGTCCTCAGACCTCACTCTCATCATCCAAAATCTCAAAAACCCTCAGCCTAGGGCATCGGCCACCATGATCACGTAGGATCGGTGCGACGAGAACTACCCCCTACAGTGTCAGTCCTCTGAGACCTCTCAGGGTGACTGCTCGCCCCTGCATCATGCCCACTCGCACCTCCCTCCTCTCGTCGCCTACGTCGAGATGATGCCGACTGCTCCGTCCCGTTGTCTCTCGTCCTGTACGACGAGCCACTGGCCGGAGGCTCTGGTATTCGCCCACCCAGGCGGATAATCTCACCCTCCATCTCCGACCGATGCTACCCCCAATCTGCCTCCCGTCGCCTCCACTCTGCCTCTCGCCTATGATAGTACGTGATTGCCTCATCGCGTTGTGCTAGCTGTACCCATAGGAGATCCCTCTCCCGTGTCGCATCCGTATCACCCGCCTGCTGGCGAGACGTAGCCCCTACGCTCTCCCGCCCTGCCAACTATGTCCGTAGAAGATCCCTCTCCTACGTCATCTCTGCAAGCTCTCCATCTCGCCTCTGCAATAACCCCGTCAGACGCGCTACCTCAGCACGCAACCCCACCTCTGTCTCCCCTGACCCAGCCTGCTCTGGAGCATCCTGCATCTCCGACTGCTCCTCATCCCCAAACTCCTCTCCTGCATCTACCACCTCCACCATATCCACATCCGCAGGAGCTCCCCAACCCTCTCCTGGTGCCTCTGCACCCTCTCCGCCTCCCGCTGCCTCATCTCCTCCCAATGGTCCCTCACCTCGCCACTGTCGTAGCGTCCACCACTCCTGATACTCGGCCGTCACTCCGACGTCATCTACATCCGAAATGTCCAAAACTGTATCAGACTCCTCCCCCAATGGCTCGAGGATCGACGCAGCTAGGGTCCTCTCATCACTTCGATGCCGATAGACTACGGGTTCCCTAGGTAACCCCTGGCGTACCCCAAACTGTCGTGTCACTCGAAGGTAGTGGAAGTACTCCTACTCTGTCCCATGTCGCCCAATCACCCATCTCCCTCTTCGAACCCACCGAAGCCAATCATCCACCTCTGGCCATGCGGGACAATCCCGATATGGCCTCCATACCACATCTCCGGGAGTCAGTCGGGCCAATGCATCTCTGTAATGGTCTACGTCTCCCGCAAACCGCCGACTCTACCCCCGCTCCTCAGACCGATACCATAGAGCACCATACCCAATATCCCTATCAACCATGTCCACCCGTGTAGTCCAGGGTAGCCCTCGGGGTCGCTCTACGGCTATATGCTGCCATGCCCAACACTGCAACAAGAAACTACAGCCAATCCCCTTTCGCCTTCGACAGCGGACCTCATATAACTCATCATACAACTGAGCCAAAAGCGTCTGGCCCCATCTCATAATCATCGGCTCTGTCACCGGACACTCCACTAACTGCCATACCACCTCCAATAGGTTCCATGGGAACCTCGCTCCTGACGAGTCTGGCAGGAGCATGTTGGAAATGAGGCTCATGAGTAGTGCATGCCTCACTCCCAACATTCCCCTCGCGTACCAATACCGTACCAAAATCCCCCCAATCTGGCAATCCAACTCCGCCCTCTCCAACGAGGTCATCCCATCCTCCTCCTCTCCATATCCAAAATATCGGGTCAGCACAGCCGTCCTCTGGCCTCGTGGAGTCGTCCGAATGGGAACCCCGTCTATCGAAATCCGAAGAATCCGATACACGTCCTCTAAAGTGACTGTCATCTCCCCTGTCGAAAGATGGAAGGTGTTCATCCGAACATCCCATAGGCCGATCAATGCTGTGATGTACGCCCGATCCGCCACAACTGCATCCAACCGAGCCACATGCTTGAGCCCTAGGGCATCAAGCCAATCCCAGTCCTCAGCTGTCAACGCCTCGCGGGCATTAGAAAAAATAGTCGGTACTCGATGTCGACTCTTCACCACCTGCACATCACAGAAAATAACACACATCAAAAACATGCATCAAATCACCATTACATGTACAAAAATGCATAACTATACAGTAACATCTTTCATTCACATGTACATCAAAAAAAAAAAAACAATAAAAATTTGACATGGTTTACCTACGGTTTTACCTAAGTTTACCATTTCAAAACAAAAAAAATCATTCAGTTTTCATCTTACATTTCATCAAAAACAATAAAAATTTGACATGGTTTACCTACGGTTTTACCTAAGTTTACCATTTCAAACAAAAAAATTCATTCCAGTTTTCATCTTACATTTCATCAAAAAAAATAAAAATTTGACATGGTTTACCTACGGTTTTACCTAAGTTTACCATTTCAAAACAAAAAAATTCATTCTTTTTCATCTTACATTTCATCAAAAACAATAAAAATTTGACATGGTTTACCTACGGTTTTACCTAAGTTTACCATTTCAAACAAAAAATTCATCCATTTTTCATTTTTAATTCCAAAAAACATGGTTTACCTACGGTTTCACCTAAGTTTACCATTTCAAAAAAAAAAAATTCATCCATTTTCCATTTTTAATTACATAAAAATAACAAAAAAAATTTGACATGGTTTACCTACGGTTTTACCTAAGTTTACCATTTCAAACAAAAAAATTCATCCATTTTTCATTTTCTAATTTCATCAAAAAACAACAAAAAATTGACATGGTTTACCTACGGTTTTACCTAAGTTTACCATTTCAAAAAAAAAAAAAATTCATCCATTTTTCATTTTCTAATTTCATCAAAAACAACAAAAATTTGACATGGTTTACCTACGGTTTTACCTAAGTTTACCATTTCAAACAAAAAACAATTCATCCATTTTCCATTTTTTCCATAAACATAACACAAAAATTGGGCATGGTTTACTTATGGTTTCGACCTAAGTTTTACCATTCACATCAAAAACAAAACATTTTTAACCATGGTTACCCTAAGGTGTTACTCTAAGTTTCATTTTGGGTTTATCCTACGGTTTTCCATCTAAGTTTCCATCGGTTTGCATCCATGTTTCATTTGGTTTCATTCATTCACCTTTTAATTTAATTAATTAGGGTTTCATGTTTTAAACAAAAGAAAAACACCATAAAAACACATTTGCATTTTTCATATTTAAAATCGAGGAGATAGTGCACTTACTGGTCTCGCCTCGGCTCCGCCGCTCGACGACCCGGTCTGTGCACTCATGGTGGCTGGAAAATCTGGCAGCGCTTCGCGTCAGAAAATCTACCTCCTCCTCCCCAGAGCTCCAATTCGCAATCGATGAACAGTGCAAATGAGCCAAAACCGTCATTTTCGCATATTTATACTTTTTGCCAGTTGGTAATCGTCCCTGACCGGGACGAGCGCTTTTTGGCGCGCTCGTCCCACCCCAGGACGAGTACCACCGTGGCGCACTCGTCCCACCCCAGGACGAGTACAATCACGGCATTCGTCCCACCCCGGGACGACTAAAAAAAAAAAAAAAAAAAAAAACCAAAACATAAAAATGACAAATGCCAACAAAACCACTCAAAATTGCCAGACAACAGTGCTCTTGCACTTAACCTCTTGGCATAAGAAAACTGATGTCGGGGTCTAACTTGTAGTTATCCTACTCCCTAAGAAGGCTACCATAGCCGGACCGCTCCACGGGAAGACGGATTTTCGCCAATGTTAACCCCAAATGGCATCTCAAAATGGGTTCACACTCACCAAAAATAGGTCAAAACAGTCGAGAAACTGCTCGAGCATGCTTAACGGTAAACCATCTAAAGGCACCCTTGCACAAGTCATCTTGGGTCAAGCGACTCGTCGCTTTTCTCATGTCGGTCATTCCCTCATCGATTCGTCGCTTGAGGGGGTAGTCACACTTAGTTGCCAATCAACACCAATCTACCCAGTCTTGGAAATGACACGCATTCAAAGGATCATTGCGAAAGACAATCGCGCCCCTACTTGGGGCAGCAAACAAGCAATTATCACAAACTGATCATATACTTGGCATTCGTGAATCATGAACTCAAGGTTCCCACGGACAAAAGGTTGCGCCCTTTGCCTATTCATGACTGATCAATGTCTAAGTTCAAGTAATACCTCACCGAACCAGGTTAATGCTTGATTTAAGTTCCTTAGCTCGTCAGAAGCAAGGATTCAAGAATGCGTGCCCCTTTCCATTGGGGCATCAAGAGTTGGATAGGTTACTGAGAAACCCTAATCATTAGTGCTTTGGTTATATATTTTTGCTCAACACTGCACCATGTGCAGCGCTTCCCAAAAAGGGGCATCTGTAGACACCAAAATAGCACCAATCCGATTATGTGACAACAAGCACTGATCGCACTAACACACACAGCCCCCAGGGCAGCCCCCAGAGGTTAAACAGTGGTTCTAACCACTCACACAACAGTTTTGCAAGTCAGGGATCAATTTGGCACCTTTTAGACACTTTATTGCTTATTCGTCCCACCCAGGGACGAGTGCGGATTTGTACTCGTCCTACCCAGGGACGAGTGCGGATTAATACTCGTCTCACCCAGAGACGATTACCAGCGCTCGCTTCGGGGTGGGACGAACGCCAGGTTTGACCGACAAAAAGTCAGATCTCGGCATGTGACAACTCAGAACTGCCACTTAGCTTTTCCTGCATGACATAGGAGTGCGAGTGAGTTCTTTTGACAACTCATATCTGCCAATTGACTTTCCCTTCATTGCATGGGAATGAGAGTGAGCTTTTTAAGACAACTCAGATTTGCCACTTAGCTATCCCTTCATTGCATGGGAGTGCAAGTGAGCTTTTCTAAAACATACAAAGACATGCACAGAGATAGTTAAGAATCCCTTGATCAAGAAGAAGTCTTCTTTTCACACAAAAAGCATTCATGCAAAGAAACACTTTTGCATGTTAATTCAAAGAGACCCCTTGGGTCTATAAAATGGTGAGTTTCCTCACCCAAAAGATACAGAGAAGGAGCATTTTGAGCGACGAAGTGTTGCTAATTCACTTACTTGCGATTTGTGCTTTCAACATCCATAATCTCTTAATCGAAAGAGAGGTTATTGGGTGACTTTTGAAGGCACGAATCAAGAACCAACACCGATTTTTCTGACCACAATATCCTACCAATTTGCCGACAACACATCACATCAGGTTTCGGACCCATCCCAAGCGGATTGGTGTCGAAGCAAAGTTTCACCCGTGGGTGGTTTGCCTTCGGGCACCCCCCACTTTATTTCTTTTGTAGTATTTAGCTAGTTTCATGTTTATGCTTTTGTCAAGTTTTCAGTTCATTTAGATTCATTTTAGCCATAGTTAGATTTATCTTTTATTTTTCATACACAGGTGCTACTGATTCTTTGTTTGTTTCTTTGAACGTAGATTTGCAGCATTAGAGGAGCAGCGAGGAATCTACCTTTACCAACGCAAGCGACGACGACGTTTTGGTTCGCCCATCTTACATGTGGGCACGCGGAAGAAGGAATTCTGAAACAAGTTGTAAAAGAGCAACATTTAACGCTCCTATCCCCTAAAAAGGAAGGAGACGCATTGTAACACAAATTTGCAAAGCATATCAATAAAAGGGCCGATTTTTATATTGCTTTAATATCTTGTGTTCATGTTCTTTCTTTTTATGCAATTTTCAATAACATAGGGTTTAAGCGTTATTTTAGTTTCATTTACATTGCAATTTTAGTTTATCCTTTTTGTTTCCGAAATCTCGTGCTTTCAATAACATTATAATAGAATCCTCCCACATTGGAAGTGGATCATTATATAATAATGAGAATTACAAAATAATGTTAGGATGGGATCCTAACATGTCCTTCCCCTTCAAAAAGCTTTGTCCTCAAAGATGAAGGTGAGGAAACTAGTGCTGGAGCTGATGGAGAGACTCCCATGTAGCATATTCTATCTGGATTTCACACCATTGAAAAAGTACTTCAGTAATGGTACAGTTGTAGAGAGTGTGAGTCTGACGGTCCAACAACCATTCGAGTTTAAGCAAGATAGAGCCTTCTTCATCTAACATCGAGAGTGTAGATTAAACCTGTACCTAATTACCAACCATATTTTTGAGAGAGGAAACATGAAAAATAGGATGGATCTTGGATGTAGGTGGAAGGGTCAATTTATAGGTTGTGGCACCAATCCGCTGTAACACTTGGTAGGGACCATAGTATTTTGCAGCAATTTTCTAGTATCGGTGAAGCTGGAGGTACAACTATTTATATAGTTGTAAGCAAAGGAAAACCATATCACCCATGTAAAAACTATGCTTGAAATGGTGTTGGTCAACCTATTGGCACATCTAATTCTGGACCACATACAAATTCATCTTTAGTTTATGGAGGACATCAACATGCTAAATGAGAGTTGTGTCGACTGCCTGGACCTTGGAGCTACATGAAATATAGGAGGAAGGCATGGGTGGAGGGCACCCATAAACTACCTCAAAAGGAGTAACCTTGGTTGCTGTGTGATAGGAAGTGTTCTACCACCACTCAACTAAAAAGCTATTTCTCCCAATGCGTAGGATGATCAAAGGTAAAGCAATGAAGGTATGTTTCCAAACATTTGTTGACAATCTCTATATAGACATCTGTTTGTGGATGATAAGCTAAACTCATTTTGAGATGAGTTCCCTAAAACTTAAATAATTCTTGCTAGAAGTGACTAGTGAATGTAAGGAACCAACTATTAAAATAAAGCTCACACACACAAAATACTAAAAGATAACTGAAATACATGTAATAACAGAATAATACTATGCATAAAGCAATTGCAGAATTGAAACAATCTAAAAAATAACTCAGAATTGCATGCCTCTTTGAGGGAGAAACCTCCAATATTTCACTAACTTGCAAAAAGATACATTCGTACATGACTTCATGTATTTTAAAGATAAATCTGCATGTAATCCTACCTAAAGGCTCAAGAATTGGCTTACATGCAAAATGCCACTCAAGCTAGAATCTTCTACCAAAAATCAATTACAATCTTGATGATAGTTACATGCGATGGTACCACTTGCCTAGGTGCCTTACTTGCCACATACATTACAAATTATTACAAATAACATTATAATATAATCCTCCCACATTGGAAGTGGGTCATTATATAATAATGAGAATTACAAAATAACGTTAGGATGGGATCCTAACATGTTCTTCCCATTCAAAAAGCTTTGTCCTCAAAGTTGAAGGTGAGGAAACTGGTGTTGGAGCTAATGGAGAGACTCCCATGTAGCATATTTTTGCTGGAGTCCACAACATTGAATAAGTACTTTAGTAATGGTATAGTTGCAGAGAGTGTGAGTCTGACGATCCAACAACCGTTCGAGTTCAAGCAAGATAGAACCTTCTTCATCTAACTTCGAGAGTGTAGATTGAACCTGTACTTGATTTCCAACCATATTTTTGAGAGAGGAAACATGAAAAATAGGATGGATCTTAGATGGAGGTGGAAGGTTCAATTTGTAGGTTGTGGCACCAATCCGTTGTAACACTTGGTAGTGACCATAGTATTTTACAACAAGTTTCTAGCATCGATGAAGCTTGAGGTACAACTATTAATATAGTTGCAAGCAAAGGAAAATCATAACACACATGTCAAAACTGTGCTTGAAATGGTGTTGGTCAGATTGTTGGCACATATGATTCTGGATCACATCCAAATTCATATTTAGTTGATGGAGGACATCAACATGCTAAATGAGAGTTGTGTTGACTTCCTAGACCTTGGAGCTACCTAAAATATAGGAGGAAGGCATGGGTGGAGGGCAACTATAAACTACCTCAAAAGGAGTAACCTTGGTTGCTGTGTGATAGGAAGTGTTGTACCACCACTTGACTAAAGGAAGCCATTTCTCCCAATGCGTAGGATGATCAAAGGTAAAGAAATGAAGGTATGTTTCCAAATATTTGTTGACAAAATCTATCTAGATATATGTTTGTGGATGATAAGCTAAACTCATTTTGAGCTGAGTTCCCTACAACTTAAACAATTATTGCTAGAAGTGACTAGTGAATGTGGGGTCATGATCGAACATGATGGAGAAGGGTAGACCATAGAGGTGAAAGATAGAATCAAGTAAAATTTAGGTAACGATGGATGCTGTGTAAGGATAGGATAGGGAAAAAAAGTGAGCATATTTCTAAAGATGATCCACTACCATGAAAATAATATATTTGCCTCTAGACTTAGGTAATACTTAAATAAAATCCATAGAAATATCCGTCCAAACCTGGTTAGAAATGGGCAAGGGTTGAAGAGTGCCTAGAGAGTGCACCGATTCACCTTTCACCCATTGACAGGTATCACAAGCTACCACAAAATATTAAATTTTATTTTTCATACCCTTCCAAAAATAGTGCGCTTAAGCCATTCATATATTTTGAGAAATATTGAATGGTCGGCATATGGGGCAACATGCAGTTCTGTCATGATAATTTCCTATAGTGGGGACTTATGGGGAATAACAAGCCATTGGTGGTAACACAAATCTTGGCCATACCAAGTTTAGTATGGACATGAAGTAGGCTTAGTGTGTAGGGAAGCAACCAAAGTCTACAATTCAAAATATTGAAGTACCTCCTAGCGTAAGGAATCAATCCATTGGTGAACTGGTAATGAAATATTGGAGGCTGGTGATCTCCATTGAAGCCTAAAAATTGTAGAAGTGAAGAAGGACTAACAAGGTCCTATTTTAGATTCCAAAAGCAGCAGATTCTATATATCCGAGAGATCTCATTGCCAACACTTCCATAGTAGAAGGTTGAAGGAAGGTCTCATTGAGAAAACCAGAGAATATGCAAGATTGAAGACCTTGGATAGGTCTCAAGGAGAAAAAAGGAGAATTATTGGAGAGCCTCATTGTAGAGTTTGAATAAGTAATTAAAGGAGTTTATAGAAGAACTCATTGGAGAAATTCATTACCAAGGAGAAGATCCTAATAGTGAAGGAATTGGGACAATTATCGCCATCCAAAAACAAGCCCAAAGGAGAAGGATTTGAAAAATCTATAAAATTTTGAAGGAGACTAGTGAAGACCTCAAGACTCTCAGATTATTGAGAAGAAGACCCTATTTGAATTCAAAATTTGAAAATGAGGTTGAAGGAGAACTCAGATAGAAGAAGCCTACAAAATCCAAGAGATTTGGAGATTGCATTTCATATCTAAGAAGGCACATTTCGAAGATAGGGGTTTGCTAAATCTACAAAATAATACTAAAGGTTTCATAGCTACAATTTACTACCATTCTAAACAAAAAATTGTTGAATCTATTCATCAAGATCTACATCATCTTCAGAGATCATTAAAGGTAAGAAACTTAGGTACAAAGGGTTCATTACTTGAAAACTTATGTTTATTTCATTACTTAGCTTCATTAAGCACCTTATTAGAATATAGAAGTTGCAAAGAGAAGGTTGCATTCTAAAGTCTTCAAGGGAAGTGCAAAAGATAGTTTTTTTTAAAGGTTATTACCTGCACATTAAAATAGAAGCTGGATATATTTTGAAAGAAAGACAAATATCTTCCTATTATCTAGTTATAGAAAAGAAAAATACATTAAGTTGTAGATATTATAGAAGCATTTAAGAGTTCTTTAAGCATTATCATTAGTGCATATTACAAGTTACTTTTAAGGAGTAATAAGGAGATTGCAATTGCACTATATTAGTTTCTCTTAAATATTATTAGAGGTGCACTAAGTATTACAGTGAAGGTGAAAATTAGTGCAAAGATTAATCTCTTTAGCATATTGGTTATATGATTATTAGCTTGGATTCATTGTAATAAATTATCCAAGTGAAGGAGTTTGATACGAGTGTTGTCTAATAAGGAAGGCAATAATATATTACTCTCAAACAGTAAAGCAAGTAGCGACCATATCTGAGAAGCAAAGGAAAAGATTGAAATAAATCTACATTAGTCCTTAAGCTACACAAAAAAGATCTATGTAAGGAACCTACTATTGAAATAAAGATCGCACACACAAAATACTGAAAGATAACTAAAATACATGCAACACCAAAATAATACTATTCATAAAGTAATTGTAAAATTGAAACAATCTAAAAAATAACTTAGAATTGCATGTCTCTTTGAGGGAGAAACCTCCTTCAATATTTCATTAACTTGCAAAAAGATACATTCGTACATGACTTCATGTCTTTTAAAGAGAAAGCTGCATGTAATCCTACCTAAATTCTCAAGAATTGGCTTACATGCAAAATTCCACTCAAGCTAGAATCTTCTACCAAACATTAGTTACAATCTTGATGACGATTACATGCGATGGAACCACTTGGCTAGGTGCCTTACTTGCCACATACATTACAAAGTATTACAAATAACATTATAATAGAATTCTCCCACATTGGAAGTGGGTAATTATATAATAATGAGAATTACAAAATAATGTTAGGATGAGATCCTAACATGTCCTTCCCATTTAAACAGGTTTATCCTCAAAGATGAAGGTGAGGAAACTAGTGCTGGAGCTGATGGAGAGACTCCCATGTAGCATATTCTAGCTGGAGTCCACACCATTGAAATAGTACTTCAGTAATGGTACGGTTGTAGAGAGTGTGAGTCTGACGGTCCAACAACCATTCAAGTTCAAGCAAGATAGAGCCTTCTTCATCTAACATCAAGAGTGTAGATTAAACTTGTACCTAATTGCCAACCATATTTTTGAGAGAGGAAACATGAAAAATAGGATGGATCTTGGATGTAGGTGGAAGGATCAATTTGTAGGTTGTGGCACCAATCGGCTGTAACACTTGGTAGGGACCATAGTATTTTGCAACAATTTTATAGTATCGATGAAGCTGGAGGTACAACTATTTATACAGTTGCAAGCAAAGGAAAACCATATCACCCATGTCAAAACTATGCTTGAAATGGTGTTGGTCAGCCTGTTGGCACATCTAATTCTGGACCACATACAAATTCATCTTTAGTTGATGGAGGACATCAACATGCTAAATGAGAGTTGTGTCGACTGCCTAGACCCTAGAACTACCTGAAATATAGGAGGAAGGCGTGGGTGGAGGGCACCCATAAACCACCTCAAAAGGAGTAACCTTGGTTGCTGTGTGATAGGAAGTATTGTACCACCACTCAACTAAAGGAAGCCATTTATCCCAATGCGTAGGATGATCAAAGGTAAAGCAATGAAGGTATGTTTCCAAACATTTGTTGACAATCTCTATCTAGACATCTGTTTGCAGATGATAAGCTAAACTCATTTTGAGATGAGTTCCCTACAACTTAAATAATTATTGCTAGAAGTGACTAGTGAATGTGGGGTCATGATTGAACATGATGAAGGATGGTAGACCATGGAGGTGAAAGATAAAATCAAGTAAAATTTGGGCAACGGTGGATGTTGTGTAAGGATAGGATAGGAAAATCAAGTGAGCATATTTCTAAAGTTGGTCCACTACCATGAAAATAATATATTTTCATCTAGACTTAGGTAATCCTTCAATAAAATCCATAGAAATATCCATCCAAACCTAGTGAGGAATGGGTAAGGGTTGAAGAGTGCCTAGAGAGTGCACTGTTTCACCTTTCATCCATTGACTTCACAAGCTGCTACAAAATATTGAATTTCCTTTTTCATACCCTTCCAAAAAAGTGCGCTTAAGCCATTCATATGTTTTAAGAAATCCTGAATGGTCGGCATATGGGGCATCATGCAGTTCTATCATGATAATTTCCTACAGTGGAGACTTGTGGTGAACAACAAGGCATTAGTGGTAACACAAATCTTGGCCATACCAAGTTTAGTCTGGACATGAAGTAGGCTCAGTATGTAGGGAAGCAACCAAAGTATGCAATTAAAAATATTGAAGTACTTCTTGGAATAAGGAATCGATCCATTGGGGAACTGTTAATGAAATGGTACACAAAATACTAAGAGCCTCAAATTGGTGAGAGAGAGCATCGATCATAACATTATCCTTGCCCTTATTATAGGTGATATCTTAATCATAGCCCATGAGTTTAGAGACCCATTTTTTTTGTTCAAGGGTGGCAACCCATTGCTCCAAAAAGTATTTGAGACTCTGATGGTTTGTTTTAATGGAGAAATAATGCTCGATGAGATACAGTCGCCAATGGGTTACCGGATGCATAATTGCCATTATATCCTTGGCATAAGTTGATTTTACAAAGTTACAACTAGATAGAGCTTTACTAGTGAAGGCCAAGGGTCTCCCCTCTTGCATCAACACTACACCAAGATCATGATCTAAAGCATCACTTTCAATGACAAATGGTTTGGAGAAATATGGCATGGCCAAAATATGTGTAGTGGTCATAGCATGCTTCAATTCTAGGAAGGCCTGTTCACTGGATCCCATCCAAGTAAAATAATCCTTCTTTAACATGGAAGTGAAGGGAGCTACAATTTTATCATAGTTATGAATAAATTTATGGTAATAACCTGTAAGCCCTAAAAATCCCCTAAGACCTTTGAGAGTGTGAGGTTTCGGCCATTCCTAAACCACTTGTATCTTCTTGGGGTCAACTTTGATGCTCTCCTTAGTGAAAATGTGTCCCAAATATTCCACTTCTTTCAACCCAAAAGAACACTTGAAATGCTTAGCATAGAGTTGATGTTGTGCCAACAACTAGAGAGTCTAATTCATATGAATAAGATGCTCTTCCCATGAGCAACTATACACCAGAATATCATCAAAGAAGACTAGGATGAAATTTAAAAGGAATGGATGTAAAATGTTGTTCATAAGGATTTGGAAAGTGGAAGGGGCATTAGTCAAGCCAAAGGGCATTACCAAAATATCATATTGATCTTCATGAGTATGAAAAGTAGTATTCAGAATATCCTCATCATTGAGCCTAATTTGATGGTATCCCGAGTGAAGGTTGAGTTTGGAAAAATAAATAGTCCCATGAAGTTCATCTAGTAATTCATCCACCACCAGAATATGAAACTTATCCTTGATGGTGAGTTTAATGAGCTCTCGGTAATCGATACACAACCACTAGGACCCATATTTCGTACGCACAAATAAAATTAGAGAAGAGTAAGGACTGTTTCTTGGCAGAATGATGCCAAATTTTAATAATTATTGTACTAACTTCTTAATTTTTGACTTAAGAGCATGAGGGTACCGGTACAGTGTAATGTTGGGTGGTGCATTGCTAGGTAACAAGGGAATAATATTTTCATGAGAGTGGTGACGTAGTAATTATGATGGCTCAACAAAAATAGAATTGTGCTTGGTCAAAATAAGTTGCAAATCTTCAGGAACAAAATCATCCTCTAAAGGATGAGGTTGGATTGCAAAAATCTAAGCTATGACACCCCAAGATGATTTTTTAAATTCTCCATACAACTGGAACTAATAATTTGTCAAGGCCCTACTTTTAAGCCATGGAGAGTGTGGGACTATCCATTCTATGAGAATCACATCCAAAGCTTGACAAAGTGCCATGAGATGACTCCCAATGTGCCCAACCATTGAGCTCCCAATACAATATCACATATTCCTAGTTGAAGTACAAACATATCCTGTTTGAGCTCATAATACCCAATATTGACCTTAATATTATGACATTTACCTTTGCAAGGTAAGGTCCCACCATTTTCTACCATAACCTCAAAGGAATTACATGTATGTACATAACAATTTTCTTGCTTGGCAATGTGGGGATCAATAAAATTGTGTGTATTTCTAGAATCAATAAATATGGTAAGACGCAGGCCCTTAAAATAACCCACAACTTTCATGGTTTGGGGAGTAGTAATGTCAATAAGAGCATGAATAGAAATTTTAGCCTGTTGTTCATCCTGGTTTTCTTCCTCCAATTTGGGTGGTTGCACTACTAATTCAATGTCATCATCGCTGTGGTTTTTGGTGTCAGGCTCATCAACATCGATGAGGAACAACTTCTTTTGGGTGCACCTATGCCCACGAGAAAAAAATTCATCATAATTGTAGCACAGCCCTTGGGTGCATCACGCATCCATTTTAGTAATGGTTAGACATTTAGGTGTAGCAGTGGGTGCAATAGGTTTTTGTTCATTCTGATGTTGGAATCTAGGAGGAAAAGAGGGTTTATCCTATGGAAATTTAGATATCCAACTCTGAGCTAAAAATTTGTACTTGTCCAAATGAGTCAACTAGATAGCCTACATCATGGATCATGTTTTAAACATTGTGACCTCGACTTTAAGATCTTCCCTCAACCCACTAACAAAAAAACTCATAAAGAACCCTTTATTAAATCCTGTAGTTTTGTTGGCCAATATCTCAAATTGTATTTGGTAATATCAAACTGTTGAAGTTTGTCTCAACTTTGTCAAATGTCCTATAAAATCATCATACTCACTAGAGCCAATATGAGTGAGTAATTGAGACTCAAAGTCCATCCAAGAAGGATCAGAGAGAGTTTTCTACAACCATTGGTACCGTTGTAAGGCTTTAGATTCCAAATTGAAATAAGCCATTTGAACTCGATGATAAATGGGGACATCATGGAGTCTAAATAATTGAGCAACATGACATAACCACCCATCCACATCCTTCCCATTGAACTTAGGAAAGTCTAGTTTCAACATCTTAAAGGTAGTATCACAATTAAAGTGAAGGTGAGAGTCATATTTTCCCTTTCCTTGACCTTGGTCAAAATATGAATGTTCAGTATGATACTTAGAATTGCTTGGAATACCTTGCAATTTGGACTCAACTTCTACAAGTTGGTCTTCTAGGTGAATTCTAGAGGTATCTTGTTCAGTTCTAAAATTTTGAAATTCTACCATCAAGGTGTCACTTGTGGTTTTCAAGCTTGTAACAACACTCATTAGGTTATCCAACATTGAAGCAGTGTTTTGCTCTACCTCTTTTTGATGTCCACGAGTTCCACTTGCCATTTGGGATAGCCTTGAACCTTTTTTACTGAATTACTAAAAATAGAAGTGTGGTTGTAGGAGTTACTATTTTTAGTAAGGAGTCCAAAAAAGTGCTTGGGTGTTATATATCAAGATGATTAGCTCGAAAAGGTGGTCACAATGAGCTATATCCCACCACACATATTTTTGGGTACCCTAGACTCAGATTTTGTATTTGTGGAATATTTGGCCAAGAAGGGCTAGTGGAAAATGATAAATTTGAGGAATTTTGAGAAAAAAGGGAGTTAAGACTCAAAATTTTTGTGAGAGGTGCAAAAGGGGCTAACTAAGATAACAAAACAAATTTGAGGATTTTTGGAGTTATCTAGGGCCTTTTATGACATTTTTGGTGCTATTTTTCCCTATTTATGGTTTAAAAATTACTCAAAATAGAGTAATGATAAAACCACTACAACTTCGTTATAGCTTCGATTTGCACGATTTTTGATTTTTTTGGGTGTAGAATAAAAAAGTAGCAAAATAATTTTTTTTTATGAGTCTACTGGTGCAATCATTTTTTTTTATTTGGAGCTATAGTTCACAAGTTGGGTACTGGATCAACTATCTCTAATCTGTGCGTTCTATCAATTGATCACCTTGTCACTGTCCTGTCACCTGTACTATAGTTACTGACACTAACGGTTCTATTTTTGACCCTAACCACCTATATTTTTTGATTGTTACAATTGACTATTACTGTTACTATTGTTGACCCGACTATTACTATCACTAACCTGAATGTTATTGTTACTGACCCTACTGTTACTGCCACTAACTCGACTATTACTGTCACTAACATGACTGGTACTATCACTAACCCAATTGTTACTGCCACTGATCCAGATGGTACAAAAATATTTTAGATTATTATAGACACTTGTAGACTCTATCCTAACTGCTGGTGCATGCAAAGTTTGTTCTTCTATGATAAGAAATTCTTTCTCTGTATGCTCACTCTTTGGTATTGTGAATGCAAGTTCAGTAGAATAGGAAGATGTGAGTTTTTATAGGTTTAAGTTTTAACAAAAATAGGGTATGCTAGGTAGAGGAGTATGTAACACCCATAGGTCCTCTGTTATACCGCAATGATGAACAATAGTGCTCGAACCAATATTTTAGGCCACTATCCAAAGAGGATTCCACACATACCCTTGAGCACACTATATGCCTCTCTGATAGTACAAGAGGGTAATATTATATGATGTTGTATCCCATGGACTATGGATGATACAAGGCTGAAAAGCTTCCTACTAGATAAAATTTTGTTCAACCTAAAATGGTCTCTCGATACACCCGAAGATGTGTGGGAGATCGATTCCATGTGTGAGTGCTATCTAAGGCCTGGGTATTGGAGCCTGATTGCCCCTCACTTCACTAGAATCTTTATGGGCTATCTAGCTTAGACAATAATGATAGCTCCTTTATGATATTTTAAAACCCTAGCACAGGGTTTCTAGCCTACTCAACTACAAAAAAAATAGATTGTATTTTTTGGTTTTTGCAGATTTTTTTTTGGCTTTTTGAATAAAGGAAAACATAATGAAAAAATATAGGAAAATTATACCTAACAAGTAGAAATGGCTGAGCAAGAATTATCACAATCACAATAAAACTTGGCCCTGGAAAGCGCTCTAATACCACTTGTAAAGAACCTGCTATTGAAATAAAGCCCAATCACACAAGATACTGAAAAGATAAATGAAATACATGCAATAACAAAATAACACTATGTAGAAAGTAATTGCAGAATTGAAACAATCTCACAAATAACTCAAAATTGTAGGCCTCTTCAAGGGGGCAACCTCATTCAATATTTTATTAACTTGAAAAAGATACATTTGTACATGGCTTCATGCCTTTTAAAGAGAAAGTTACATGCAATCCTACCTAAAGGCTTAAGATTTGGCTTACATGCAAAATGCCACTCGAGCTAGAATATTCTACCAAACATCGATTACAATATTGATAATGATTACATGCGATGGCACCACTTAGCTAGGTGCCTTACTTGCCACATACATTACAAAGTATTATGAAATAAATTTATAATAGAATCCCCCCATATTGGAAGTGGGTCATTACATAATAATGAGAATTACAAAATAATGTTAGGATGGGATCCTAACAAGCTATCATATCAAAGGAGGAAATAACATCAAAATGAGACAATGAACTCTATAAAAATTGGTGCAAAAATAGTGTCTTATTTATATTACATTGATGCACCTCTAAAAAGAGGATAGAATATAGAGTGTCACAAGACACTAAAACAACATGAATTTTATGTTTACTATAGGTAAATCATCGAAGGCAAAAGGAGATCCAACCTAGGGCTCATAAGCACCAATTTTAGGTGTTTAGAAATACCATTCCAATCACCAAAGCAAGCACCTATAGACAACATCAACCTACAAAAACATAGAAAGCCTTACATCCATTACATATCTACTACAAAGTAAGAATAACAAGTTGAAGGCTACTGAGTATTACCTCAATCAGGCATCAAACTTCCAGCTAGAAATAGAGCCATAAAATAACCCAAGAGCATCAATCAAGTGAAGACATCTCATCTACCAAGAGGGCAATGTTGGATTCATAGTTGGAGCCAACCTTGAAGAAATCATTGCTAGATTTTGCAAGCTAGCACTCACTGACAAGGAGGAAAGCATTGGAGAAAATATTGAACAACTTGCATATGTTGGAGAATATATAAGGTTAAAGATAAAATTGAGAATAGTCTCACATGCAAGTGCCACTTGGCATGTAGAGGAGAGGTGTTACACTAACGCTCACATAAAAGACCAACAAAGGAATAATGCTCACCTTGGAGCATTGAATAGAAGAACATTCATTTGGTGCCTAGCAAGAAGTAATGTCCACATTGGAGCGTTAAAAGAAGGAGCACAAGGAAGTAATATTTTGAGCACTGAAAGCAAAGACCATCATTACATCTTGAGTGTTGAAACACATGGTGTAACCTCTACAATACAACCACCACATATTCAAACCATTAAGAAGGGAGTATAACACCTCAAAGCACTCCATGTCAGGGAGATAACCCTATTAATAACCTAGGTGAAATATGCTCATACAGAGGAGCATGAGTATCAAAGGAGGAGCACAATATTTCTACATAAATATCTTTAGCACAACAAGGTCAAGGTAGCAAAAGAAAGAGCATTGAATGCTCATCTTCACACAATGAATAGATATGTTGAGATAGGTTGAGGAGTAAGGACTCAAGCAACATAGTTTGCTCGAAGATACACAGAGATACATCAAGGAGAAGTGAAGTATCATACTACATGATATACTACATTGCTAAGGTAAATTTGATATTAGATCTACTTGCTTTAATTAAAGTGACATTAGAGTTATAAGGTGATATAATCAAATTTACTACTACATTGGAATAACAAGCATTAACCAAGCATTAGTAAGTTATAAAGCAAGTTCATTTAAATGCATTATAATTGAAGTACATCATAATATTATTTGCAAATAACCAAGTAGGAGATATAAGGTTGTCAACATTGGTAAAATCAAATATCAATTTGCAAATACTATTATCATTATTTTATAATATTCCAAAAGTAGGGAGTTATAAGACATACTACACCAAACTATAAACACTTAGAATTTAGAAAATTAAATTATTTAATAGAGAAGCAAATTGCTTACTTATAGAGTTGGAAATAATTGGTAGCACTTGTATCATACTCATACTAAGGAGACAAAAATAAATCCAACTATAGGAACTCAATTGGAGATAGATAGATAGATAGATATGTATTAATGTGGAATGGAATTCCAATCATGGAATATGCCACTAGACTTGCATCATCACATTAACCGGTTAGAAAGCAAGAGGGCCAGCCCCCCATACACACACCCAAAATCGATGTTAATAGGGGTGAGGAATCCCATAAAATGAGACCAAGGACTTGCACCTTTAAGCCTGCTACCCCATTGGAAAAGAGTATGGCAAGTGTTGGGGTTTATAAACCACTCAAGTCCCACAACACAGTTAATGTGGGATTATTCATAAACACACACACACACAAACTACACTAACAAGATAGATAGGTATTAACGTGGAACGGAATTCCAATCATGAAATATGCCACTAGACTTGCATCATCACATTAACCGGTTAGAAAGCAAGAGGGCCAGCCCCCACACACATGCCCAAACTTGATGTTAATAGGGGTGAGGAATCCCACAAAATGGGACCAAGGACTTGCACCTTTAAGCCTGCTACCCCATTGGCAAAGAGTATGGCAAGTGTTGGGGTTTATAAACCACTCAAGTCCCACAACACAGTTAATGTGGGATTATTCACAAACACACACACACACAAACTATACTAACAAGATAGATAGGTATTAACGTGGAATGGAATTCCAATCATGGAATATGCCACTAGACTTGCATCATCACATTAACCGGTTAGAAAGCAAGAGGGCCATCCCCCCACACACATGCCCAAACTCGATGTTAATAGGGGTGAGGAATCCCACAAAATGGGACCAAGGACTTGCACCTTTAAGCCTGCTACCCCATTGGCAAAGAGTATGGCAAGTGTTGGGGTTTATAAACCACTCAAGTCCCACAACACAGTTAATGTGGGATTATTCACAAACACACACACACAAACTACACTAACAAGATAGATAGGTATTAATGTGGAACGAAATTCCAATCATGGAATATGCCACTAGACTTGCATCATCATATTAACCGATTAGAAAGCAAGAGGGCCAGCCCCCCACACACATGCTCAAACTCAATGTTAATAGGGGTGAGGAATCCCACAAAATGGGACCAAGGAATTGCACCTTTAAGCTTGCTACCCCATTGGCAAAGAGTATGGCAAGTGTTGGGGTTTATAAACCACTCAAGTTCCACAACACAGTTAATGTGGGATTATTCATAAACATACACACACACAAACTATACTAACAAGATAGATAGGTATTAATGTAGAACAGAATTCCAATCATCAAATATGCCACTAGAATTGCATCATCATATTAACCAGTTAGAAAGCAAGAGGGCTAGCCCCCCACACACATGCCCAAACTCGATGTTAATAGGGGTGAGGAATACCACAAAATGAGACCAAGGACTTGCATCTTTAAGCCTGCTATCCCATTGGCAAAGAGTATGACAAGTGTTGGGTTTTATAAATCACTCAAGTCCCACAACACAGTTAATGTGGGATTATTCATAAACATACACACACACAAATTATACTAACAGATAGATAGGTATTAACGTAGAACGGAATTCTAATCATGAAATATGCCACTAGACTTACATCATCACATTAAACGGTTAGAAAGCAAGAGGGCCAACCACCCACACACATGCCCAAACTCGATGTTAATAGGGGTGAGTAATCCCACAAAATGGGACCAAGGACTTGCACCTTTACGCCTGCTACCCCATTGGCAAAGAGTATGGAAAGTGTTGGGGTTTATAAACCACTCAAGTCCCACAACACAGTTAATGTGGGATTATAATTGAAGTTCATTTAAAGGCATTATAATTGAAGTACATCATAATATTATTTATAAATAACCAAGTAGGAGATATAAGGTTGTAAACATTGGTAAACTCAAATATCAATTTGCAAATACTAATATCATTATTTTCTAATATTCAGAAAGTAGGGAGTTATAAGACATACTACACCAAACTATAAACACTTAGAATTTAGAAAATTAAATTATTTAATAGAGAAGCAAATTGCTTACTTATAGAGTTGGAACTAATTGGTAGCACTTATCTCATACTCAGACTAAGGAGACAAAAAGAAATCCAACTATAGGAACTCAATTGGAGAATACTTCATTAGGAGAGATAAGGTAAAATTGAAAGTTGATTATTCTCAAAATATTACAAAATAAACTCAAAAGGTAAACTAATTATTGCTAAGCTTATATCATATTCTAAATTACTTGGGAGACATAAAGAATTATACAAAACTTGATAATAATAGGATTTATTAAGTTTGATCATATATTCAATCATGTTAGGAGAAATCAAGGAGCCTTCAAAACCTAAATCTAAGAAAGATTTTATCAAATTAGTTCACATACTAGGGAGTCATAAGGTAGACTACTTAGAAGACTCTATTCTCAAAATTCCTAAAGAACTGAAGGAGCACACTTCAAGATCAATCAAGAAGAAATATAGATGAGATAGTAAAAAATAAATATAATAACAAAGAACTATTCCATGAAGTGAAACTTTACTCCAAAAAATTAATCGATACTCTTGAAGGATACAAGTATCTATCTACTAGCAATAAATAAAGATTCATCTTATTCCTTAAGGAGGCAAAAGAGGGTAGGTTTGCAACATTAATTAGTTATTTTCATGAAGTTCTCTTCAGAGCATGGTGGAATACACAAAAAATAATTATATTCACATCAAAGGAATGTTTAATGATCTATCTATCATTAATTATTTTTGTACTTGCTCAAAACATGAAGCAAACTAGCAATACAAATCAATATTATTGTGATGATAGACTAACTTGTCATGAAATAGAGATTCCACTAGTATCAATACAAAATCATAGGAGGAAGAGGAAGAAAAGGTATGCTAAGAGAGAACATAGCAAAGAATATATAAATAGAGAAGAAACCACAAATATTGAACCAAATGGACATATTCAAATTCAAGAACTGGAAGATCCTATAGTTAAATATTTCTTTGTTTTATATGAAGACACTAACTATTTTCTTGAACGGATTCCTGTAAGCATAGAAGAAGAATACAATTTCTAGTACCAAGAGGAATATCCATATTGAAGACTAAAGTCTTCAATACCCAAATTATGTAATATAGGGGGGTGTTAGAGTATATTATATTATTTAGGTACATATTAATATACCACCTTGGGTACATTTTTATATTAGGAGTATCCTAGGTTACTTGAAGAAGAAGTAATACATGCACAAGTGTCAATTTGCAATGATGTAAATGTACAAGGAGTCCACTTGTACATGAGTCATAGGAAATGTAGTTAGGAAGAGTAAGGTCCAAGTAACTTATCTTCTTATATATAGATCCTATAGTGAATAGAAAGTGTGTGTGTATGAAGTAGAAGTGAGACTACTACATAGTAGTAATGTAGTTTCCATTAGAGATTTTGAAATGTTCATTTCATCCATTATATTACATTGTACTATTTTTGTGACTTTCCATTAATAGCATATTTCATTCTTATTGCAAAATTCCATTATCTTACTTTTTTGCATATTTTACATCTTGTGATTGCTTTCCCATGTCATACATTATCAAAAGCTAACACCTCGGACCCCCCTTTCTTCTCACATAGTCTAAATGGAGTGTTGAAGTCTCTTGTAGTATTATCCCATTGACCTATTATCCCATATGTTCTAGCTCTTTTCAAAACTCCTTTCTCAATCTACGTACATTTGGAGCATAGATATTTGTAACAAGGAAAGTCATATTTGAAGACTTGACCAAGAAAATAATTGATAATTGATTTACAATTCTAGAGATAACTTCTCCATAATAGAGGTTAGAGTTTCATAGAGTTAACAATCATCTTGAAGCTCCTCTAGCTCCCTCCTAAAAAATCTTACCCTTATTCCATATTCCACTATGAATACTTTTCCACTTTGCACAAGATAATTTAGTTTCTTGCAACAATACTATTTCAGGTTGGTGGTCCTTCAACATGGATCTCACCAATATATGTTTGTTAGGGGTATTCATTCCCCTAACATTCCGTGATATGATTTTCATTTTTTAATTATTGTAGTGGGATTCTACCCACTCAAGATTATGGTTGTAAACTTCCCATATTTCAAATTATTATCTATTTCCTTTAAGCATTTTCCTTAAAATATGGCCTACTCACCTTTTTTTCATCCTCTACTACATCTGGGTGATTCTTAGCACTCCTCGATATCCTTAGGTACAAAAATTTCCTTGAGGACCCTACATCCACTTCTTCATGATTAACTCTACATGACACAACTTATGGATATGAATCTCCATATGCCTCCATACCTCCTTTTATTTCTTCTATTTTCTTCAATTTGATCCATATTTACTTCATCCTTTTTAGCCACCTCTTCTCATGGTATCAAAGATCTTATCCTTTGTGAAGCATCTTGATTTTGTATGTTTTTGGCTTCCTCTATTAGAGTTAGAATTTTACCTCTTTCCATATCCATTTCCTTCTATAAGTTTTCCTTATCTTCAATACCATCTTTTATTTATTCCTTTTTTCTAGCTCCCTTTTCTCCTCAACTTCCTACTTTGAAAATCATTACTATTCTCTTCAGATATTTGCTCCTTTTTCTTCCATATTAGGTCTTTTTTCCTTCATTATTGTTATGAATTTCTCTATTATTCCTCCTCTATATTTTTAGGCAATCTCTTGCTAGATGACCCAATTTGGCAAATATTCTACATTCGAAGGGGTCATTCTCATAAATTATGCTTTGGTTCTACAACCTCCATATTGAGATTGGATGATCTCCTCTGGCAGTTTCTATCTCGATTCAACCATGACAAATATCCTAGCAAAAAATATCCTTTTTCTTTCTCTAGTGACAAAATACACTGTGAGAAAGCACCCAAAGGAGTTTGCTATGCTTTCAAAAAATTCCTCCTAGAATTCTAGAGATAAACCTAGGAGCCTACTGCATGTGAAATATCTCATTGAAATGCTTACCTCATATTATAATAATATATAGAGATATATTAACCATAGGGTTCATACATACTGATTAATCACATTATGGATGTGGTAAGAGTAAATTTTGGAGGGAAAATAAGGTTTAAACATTTAAATTTTAGTGTTATATATATTAAATCGGTTATATGGGATTGGAATGGTCCCCACCCATAGTACATGATGATCACATAGTGGTATTACAACAAATTGGTTATTATGCATGTATTACTTGGTAAGATTTAAACCCAAGTCTCCTCATTTAAGATTGAGGAATTTAACCAGTTGAGATGATGCCAATTGATTTTAGTCTTCGATATTTTAATTGGATTGAACTTAACATATATCACTCATTGGAATACATTGTTTTTCATTTTTGAGATCATAATTTTTTAATTTTTGCATTAAAGTGTTGTATTTTAAATCTTTTTCTATTAGCTTAGATATATATTTGTTGAAACTTGAGGGATATAGAGAGATTTCTTTTCTTACTAAAAAAGCTTTACTATAATGCTTATGTAAAACTAAATGACTACATTGTTGAGAAGTAGGATCTTATGGAGTATTTCAAATATGAAAAAACTCACCAAATCCTTGATGAAGATGTTCTAAAGTAAAAGGAGGAAACCCTTGGTCATATGGCCTTTGGTTATTAAATCGAAATTGACATTTTATACCAAATAGAAGTATAATCCAAATGTAGTTAGGAGGAATTTTGAGATAAATTTAGTGAATATCAATGCCATAATATTCATCTATTTGGAGATAAATATTTTCATCCTCAACCTAGGAGACTTTAATAAGGATGATGGATATATTGTGTTTCTTTTATATTTGAGGGTAGATATTGATAATATTGGAGGAAAACCCAAAAATTATCACTAATATATATTTTTAATTGGTTATATAGGATTGATATATATCCCACCCATATTACATCATGACTACATAGTGGTAGTACAACTTGAAAATTATGTATTAGTTGGAAATATTTGAACCTAGGTCTCCTCCTTGAAAGTTGAGGAATACAACTGGTTGGGCTAATGCCATTTGATATTATTATTACTAATAATTATTTAGCCTATAAATTTTAAATTAATATATATTTTTTATCTAGGGAAAATCCAAAAAGGATACTTTTAAATAAACATCTTTCATCTAATTGTATATAATTTTATGGAATATTTGGGGACCTCAGAAATATGCTCTAACAAAATCTATTCTAAAATATTCAAAAAATAAGGACACTTAAGAGTGGTGATTTAAAATATATAGAAATATAAAAGAAGTTTATTTGTGTTTTTATAAAAATAAGGGTCAGTATTCTAAGACTAAATTTATAAGGCTCCATATGATTGAGGATTTTAGAAAAAGAGTTTGTGTGATGAGGAGATCTTAATACTTCTCATGATGCTGATGTGAGTATTTCATAGTGTACATGTTATATATGTCTTATTGGATATCTTCATATCAATATTTTCTTATTGAATTTGAATCTGAGGCACCAACTAAGCATCACTCTCTTATTTTTGACTACAATTAGTTTCATAATGGAGAAAGGGTTTTTCTAAGTGAATTTTTAACCTTTCAAAATTTTAGGTATGATGATGTCATTATTGATACCATCAATTTTGAAGAGGTTCTCCATATTTCAAGGATTGAACTGAATATTATCTCCATCTATCATATTACTTATACTAATAAGGTAGAGTGTTCGCTAGATATGGGTTTTCAAGGATATTGGTGACGACTTCAAGGTTTTTATAAGAAGATATCGTGATAAGTTAGATCATATATAAACTTGGTGATAATCCATTATTTAGGCTAAGAAGATGGATTTTTTATAGCTAAGGCCAATAATACTAGCAAGTTGTGGAAAATTATATGTGATTTTGGATCCTTGAGACACAAGCCATATTCATATGGTGCAAGATTTTTGTTTGATTGATCGACCTAGTGGAGTATATGAGGAATAAATTTTGAAGAAATACCATATAGAGTATTTTCTTAAGGACAAATCATGGAATTATTTTCAACCCTTCATGTTAGCTCTTAGTGATATGTCATCCTATGGCTCTATTGTCCATTGGAGAAAACATATATACACTATTATTGATAATTAATATAGATATTTTTAGATCTACACTATCAAATCCAAATATTGAGTCCTTTGAAGCAATACAAAAAAAGGAAAGTTGGAGTAAGATAAAGTTGTTAAGAACCAATCATGGAAGAGTATTGTTGCAATGAGTTTGAGGGTTTCTCATATCTCAAGGTATTCCTTGGTATAATATTATTCTCTACATATTATAGAAGAATGGTGTATATGTATGAGGAATAAAATACTATTATAGATATGACCTATTGTATGACATTTCCAAATATACGAATCTAATATTTTGGATGAAATAAGGTTTTTACAATACATATTAATATGCAATTTTGGTTAACAAAATATTAATATGAACCTTTTGAGCATAAATTTTATATTAAGGGCCATTTAAGGCTTCCTTGGGAGGATATGCCATCCTTTAAGTGTATGGTATTTAGAGTATCTAACTTTAAGTAGGCCAAGGTATTATGAAATTTAATCGTTCTCTCAAAGAATCAACAAAATTAGGATCTTTGGTGTTGGAAAATATTACATTATTTGGTATGTGCTAATGTATCCATATTGTACCATTGTAATATTGTAAATATTAGATTAGTGTGTGAGTCAATAGTTTAGGGTGTGATTTATATTTTCCTTAAAGTATGTGTCTATGTGTAGGATGAGTACAAGTGTCATGTAACAATATGTGCAAGTATAATGTAGTTAAATGTGTGTGTGCATGCAATATGTCATATATGTTAGTTAAGAGTCAAGTGTTTATGTGTCAAGTTTGCAAGTGAAAAGTGACATGTATGTGGTAAGATTTAAAACCAAGAGATATGTGAGGTTTGTATTATATGTGGAATATGAAAGGATGTATCTCCTAGATATGTTAGGAGAGCAATAGTCAAGTATTAAAGAGTCACCTTATAAGGTTATACTATAGAGATAAAAATCCATGTATTGTATCATCTTGTAATAGAAGATTTATCAAAGAATATTGAAGCTTGTATACAATTTTGAGCAATTATATTGTAAGTTTTCTTATGCATATTGTTATTGATATTGGCTAGTTAATCTATATTATTGTTATTTCATGAATGTTATATTCATTGATATTGGCCATTTATATTGAATGCTCAAATATTGAAGTTTGTTTAAGATCCTGGATATTGGGACCTATGAAAAGTTTTGGCTAAAAATCCAATAATGGTATCAAATACATAGTGGTGGAAGCCATCTTGGTTCATTGCTAGCATCAAAAAATTGTAGTGTAAATTTGAAGAAAAAAAGATGTAGGTTATAAGCTAGCATCAAAGAAGGACTATGGTGTGAATTTATTGAAAGTGTAAAGAACTGTAAAAGTAGAGCAGCAAAAAGTTGGAAAAAATAGTGAAAGTTGCCTGATAATATTTTATGGAGAAAAAACCACAAAAATAATTTGAGGCCACGTTAAGAAAATGTAGGCAAAAGGAAATAGAGCACTAAAGAATATTTAAGGTAAGAACCTATATCTTAGAATTTGCTGGTTGATATTTGTTGCCAAAAAGGAAATTTATTTTTTTCTAAGATTAATTTCATGTGAGAATTGTTGTTGTGAGAAAGTGTCCAAAAAAGATATCCAAGTTTGGAGCTCAAACAAGCAAATAACAAAAGAGGTCAACATATTAAGAAAGGGGCTATTGGATTTATAAAACAGTTGAAGAAAAGAGAACAATACCCTGAGTCAATCTAGACAACATTGAGGAGCAGCTAGAACCTGTGAGGTGAAGTATTATTAGAACCACTTGAGAGGTAAAGCACCACTATAGCCACTTGATAAGTGAAGAGATATTGTAACCATATGAGAGGTGAATATCCATTCTTGTCACCTAAGAAGTGAAGAGCCATTGTATACACCTAAAAGGCGAATATGCATTAGAGCTACATTGAAAATAGAAGATGTCATAGATAGAACATAAGGCAATGTCAGAGAGCAACAAGCCAAATATTAGAGCCAATGAGCCATTGAGAGAATCTAAGAAAGAATAAGATAAAATAATATTTTCCTAAGAAGAAAAGCATTAATTTTTGTGAAGGCAACATCTATAGACAAGTGGGAGTAATACAATTTTTTTGTCTTAACGATTCAAAGACTTGAAAAGCAACATGAAGAGTAGAGAGTAAAGAACCACCTTAATCAGGTTGTAGTAGAAAGTGTAATGACTGAGTGGGAAGATTCATGTTAGTAACTTCCTCTATCGAGCATATTTAGATGCAAATGCTAAAGAGGTAAAGTTAAATATCTATCTATAATTTTAAATTTAAAACACTTTATTTGGGGCAGTTAAAATATTTTATGATTTTATAAAGTAGAGGAGAAACAAGGAAAAGGAAAAAATAATTTTGTATTTGAATAAAATTTGAGGGAGATATAAGGTAGAAACAAATTAAAAAATTATATTGGAAAAAAAATTGGAGAGATAAGGATAATTTGATTTGATTTAAGAAATTGAAAATTTGATTAGTGATTTATTAATTTATGGATGCAAACTTGACAATTTGATTGAAAATATTTTTTGAAATTGATTTATTTCTTGAATTTAAACTTTGGAGAAATAAGATTTCTACTCCAAAAGAAACAATTTAAAAGAATTAGTTTGAAAATTTTAAAATTTGAAAAACTTTGGAAGTTGGTTATTTGAAAAATTATTGTTTGAAATTTGGAAGAAATATTGATTTCAACTTCAAAATATTTCATTATGGAAGAAATTATTGATACATCCTTAGAGGATAGTGAAAAAATGTTGAAACATCTAAAATATTATACACAGAGTATGATTAAGAATGTTGAACAACAAAAAAATGCAAAACTTAAGATCTTGCAAATAATTTTAGAGAAGTTGAAAAAGAACAATTTGTAGAACTTGAGCATTATCTAGACACTAAGTTATCTGAAGCAAGTGAAAAATCTAAAAATACAATTACAGTATATGCTGATATAGGGATAATAACATATATGCCATTACTCTCTTTAGAAGTTTAATATCAAGAAATAAGAAAAGAGTTCTCAAACTTCAATAACTCTTTAGTGAGCAATGAATGTGAAAATTGTATACCCTTATATTGTACATCAGATAACAACCAAATCATAATTAATGATGGATATGCGTTATATGATTATTGATCCATTGAGAAATATTGCATAAATAGGAAATAAATTTGAGAAACAAAAAAATACGATCAAGACCAAAATAGAAAATAACAGAGCAAAGAAACAAAAAATAAAGATGAAAAAAAATTAAAGAAAGAAGATATCTAAAGCTAAATAAAGTCTAATGAATAATGTAGGAAATATATTAACAGGACAACATCAAAATCTAAAGCAATGCTAGAGCTAGAGCAGAAGGACAAATGCAAGAATTATAGGTTGAAGACTAAATATTTAATAATAAAATAATATAATGTAGGGGGGTGTTGGAGAATATTATATTATTTGGTACATGCTAATGTGCCCCAAAGGTACCATTGTACTATTGTAAATATTAAATTAGTGTGTGAATCAATAGTTTAGGGTGTGTGATTTGTAATTCCCCTAAAGTATGTGTCTATGTGTAGGATAAGTACAAGTGTCATGCAATAATTGATGGCTTTGGCACCATCTCATCATGAGAGAGAGAGATTATAAAGAATATAAAAAATGATATATTCGAGTAAGGGTGTGAGAACCTTTATATAGGAAGATGGTATCCTTGGCCAACACTCTATCTAGCTGTACATAGGTTTATGCATAAGGGGCCAGCTTTGAAATCTATTTATAAAATCAAGGTGAATTATCTCAGAATATTGGTGAATTATGTCCAAGGATACATGGTGAATTGCATTCATTTTTCACTAAATTTTTTCAAATTGTGGAGAATTTTTCTGTGTTGGGGGCTATGAATATCGGTTTGCAAAATCTAGGAATGTATGAAAAACTTAAAGGCTTTACACCAACATGAAAGGATTTAAGACTTTATGCTTTATGATAATCGGTTTGAGATAATTGGCTGCAGACATGGTGGTCAAAAAATTTGATCGATTATAGACATATCAGTCTAGAAAAATGATCGGGAGTAGATATGCTAATGTGTTGCAAAAATGGTGATCGGTTGCATCTATGCCGATCAATTTTAACTATGACGATGTGTTGCAAGCATATGGATCGATTGTAGGAATGCTGATCAACTATAAGAATGACGATCAACTTCAAACATGATGATCGACTACAGGCATGATGATTGACTGCAGACATGATGATCAAATGTAGGTATGATGATCAGCTACAAGCATGACAATCAGATGCAGACATGATGATCGGTTGTAGGCATGATGATCAACTGTGTTGGAATAATGAAAAATACTTTATATTATTCAATTGAAAGGACCTTGATTAAATATCAAGTTCTTACAATATGATCCATTGGATCATAACTAACTGAGCTAATCTCAGCCATTCAAAATTATCTTAGTAACAACCTAGGATATGATATATTATTCTAACACCCATCGTTAAGTGGTACTAGGATATCTCTAACACCCCCCTTAAGTGATACTAGGAGGTAGTGTAAAACAAAAAAAGCAAACAAGTGGTATATCCACAAGTATGAGTCCCGACAACAAGGCCTGATAAGGTACTCATGTACAATATATCCATAAAAAAACTCTGCTGAAATATGATGAAAAACCACAAGGGAGAAAACCACCTGCCATAATAGAAAGAAGAAGAAGGAGGATGGAAAGGAATATGTCCTCTTAAACCTCCCTTAGGACAACTTCCATCAAGAAGCCTGCAAAGGATCCATGTGATGTCTCAAAAAAGTAGAGAAGCCTCTTCATCGAACTGAATGAAACCATACTCTTAGATTGGTGCTTGTGACACAGATCAAGGCTGTGAACCATGAAAAAAGGTCACTAAAGAAAACCCCCTAAAACCAAAGTGTCTCACAAAAATAAGAGTGTGAATATAGTGTGGAAAGAACCACAAGAATCGCAAGGGATGTCCAAATTGACTCCACAAGCATAAGTAGTGGTTTCCACCTATATGAACACAATAGGCTGATAAAAAGGTCCAAACTGAGTGGACACACAACAAACAAGGGCACCAATGTAGCTATCAAATGCATCCTTATGGTGACCTCCTCATCCTATTGGAATGCATGGGTAACCAACCTCTACAACCGCTAGGTGATATAGAGGAGATGACTAGATACTAGGATCACTTACAAAGCTTTGGGAGTGTCGGGTTCAACCGAGAATGCACTCCATGATACAACAATATTTGAGCCACAAAAAAGTGTGAAAAATAGTTTCAAAACTGAAAATGGACTGCACCATCTTGTCCGGCTTGGAAAAACCTTTTTGATGACTATAAATACTATATACGGGTGACATAATGGCCTTCATTTGCAAAAAAAATAACTTTCTTCTTTTTTCCTCACAAGGGAATATTCCAGAATAATGGAATAAAGCATGGTTTTAAAAAAAAATTCCACTATACCCCTTTCTCATTTGAAAATCATAAAGACCCCACTAGGTCTTTCACCTTACAATTAAAAATATTGTCCCATGTCCAATAAATACAAGGAAAATGGATATGAAATGGAACATTTAAAAAAATATTCTACATTTAACCTTCACCATTTAATAAAAGATATTATGAAAAATTAATGGTAAGATTTTGTTTTTCTCTTTCCTTGAGCTTGCGGTGGGCCCTACGGAGGGTCTATTTGTGGTGTCATTGGCATCCATGGACCGGAGGGCCTCCATCAGGCGTTCATGCCATGGCAATGCCCTTCCCTCTCGTAACCTCCCATCGACGAAAATCTTTATGACTGTGTTGTTTACCTTAGATAAAAGATCATAAATAAAAACAATGCCACATGGGTTTTTTTTTTTAAATTAAACGGGTCTTTGTTACAAACAAAAAAAATTAAACGTCATTGGAAAACTAAGCAGCGATGCATGCTCCTTGATGCGCCCATCCGATGCAATAGTGTTGCTACCTACAATTGCTTATTTGACCCAAATCTCCTGCAACATCACATATTATAGAACACCTCGATGAAATGCTGCAATGACAAAACCTTTAAGCTAGACTAAAAAAATCATCACCACAATGCAACAGTGCCCTTAAACACCTCCAAAAAATTAAACATAAATCCATCATCGCCGATGTTTGCCTCTGTGAACAACGTCACCTGATTGCTTCCGAGTAAAAATTTGCAGTTAAAAAACAAACTTTCCATCCAAAAAAAGGGGTGTAGCAAAAGAGTAGAATAATTAGGAGGCCATAAGCATGCTTGAAGGACAAATAGCCTCAACACAAAAAGATTCCCCCTCCTATAAAAAGGTTCAGCTAGCCGACTCGAAGCCTGAAGTCACAGTCGACGATGGAGCTTTGATGACGCCCTTGTTCCAAACATAATGTTGAAGCCTATTTCCTTGAAGTCTGTGTTCTATGTTGAAGGACCAGTGGATTCTAGTGGAATAATCCAAATAGGTTACAAAAAAAAACTTTCACAGCATGCCATATCGATGCCAAAACACCCGATTGCATGGCAAATTAGACTACAAACTATTGCCATCATAGCAACAGTCAACCTGTTACATCACCTCTATAGTACTTATAAACTTGTAGTCTTTTCTAAAAAAGCAATAGCATTAGGCCACTATTGTCTTCAAGCATTAGGCCATTGTAAATTCTCACACCAAGAAGATAACGCATAACGCAAGGTCGAAAAACACCCTATCATCGCCATTTATGCCTCCATAGTAGATGCAATAGTCACCATCTCTAAATCAAGAGCGCTGATTAATTAATGTTGACCATTTCACCAGTAAAGGATTTTACTTCTATGTAAGATGCTTGATGACTCTCTATTCGATTAGTGCTGCACAACAGAAGATCAAAAATACCAACAAATGATATTATTTATTTTTGTGGAAACCCATTCATTCCTAAACTGTGTTGGTGCTGTCTCGAACATCAAATACACCTCCACAAGAATGGCACTCAACTCCTCTATGAGATCCCTTGATATTGGAGTCTCAAAGCTTCAGATATCATGGGGGCATCTTTCCTCCACCGTTGCTCCTTTTAAGAATATTTGCTTGGTGCACTGTGTCTCCATGTGAGCATTTTTGATGAGCTCTTGAGCAATGAATAAAAAAACACAAGCAACACAAAGTCACACCATGCACCAATTCTGCCCATGAATTTATGAACTCCATAGCGTCGATGTTGATGAACTTAACTCCAACCAAACTCCACATCTCAGAATCCACTTTCCATCCACGTAAACAATGTTGCTGACGATGATGTGAATAGATTAAATGAGCCATCCATAGTTCGATCTTTGGTAAATCTTCACTTGCACTGTGTATTCGACCACTAGATGCAGAATGACACCATTACATCTCCACATCTCCAATCTCATAGAAAATTTGGAAGCACCAAATTGCTGCAAAAAAATCCATGTTTGACATAGGAATATTGAGTAGCGAATCCTTCCAATCGGGATTCATTCGAATCCATTAATATTTCACATGATTGTAACCCTTCATCCAGGTATTTTCATCCTTTGTGTTCGTCAGACAACTAAAATTACACGAACTCCAACAACATGTTGCCTTCTATTTCAATGGCCTCCACAACCCTCCTACATGGTGCTATATGATATCACCATGTTTGCTCACCAACGTACCGCTTCCTTCATGGTATTTTATGTTGCATTGTAGTTGCTCCATGCAGTAATATCCAGATGGACCTCTTGGGTTACAACTAGAACATGCTCCATCAACATATGCAGTACACATCATGATGATTTTCCTACTCTACATCATAAAATTTGTGTGCACAATAGCTGTTTCACCTGTGGCAGAATTATTAAAAAAAATATATGTGCCAGATAATCCTTGCGATCCCAGTAATTTGACATCATCTTTGTCATTACACCGAGGCATCCCAATAGGCATTGTCTATCTCACACAAGCTTCTACCTTCTCCGTTGTGATGCAGTAGCACTAGAACTATCCCCTACAGCTCTCAAGTAGTGCGCCATCCCTACCACCTCACCATATTGGAGCAACATTGGGGGCTTCTCCACCATAATTTTTACATCCATTAAATTACATTTAAAAATAAAATGGGTGGGCTCCATACAGATAACCCACAACACGCATCATCGATTGAAATAATGCTCCTCCACTTTAAAAAATGGGCCAATCATACCGTTAACCTCTATTTTAGCTGTTCTTGATTATTTTATTGTCAACACCCACTGTAGCAGTAGTTGAGATATTGACAAACTACTCTACACTGCAAGTTTAATGGAGGAAAAAATATTACTCAAACAAATTTTTCTAAGAAAATCATTATTTTCGGTAGTGCTCACACTCCACCCGAAGTTTGGTTGTGCATCGCAGCCTGAGAAGTCAACATTGTTGTGAGGACGTCAAACACAACAAAAAAAATTGGATGTACACCAGGAGAGTGCGTGGAAAGAAAATGCATTCCAAGACAAACATGATGTTATCATTGCATGATCATCGGGAAAGAGGGCTGCCAGGAATAAAAATTCACATCCGTGAATTTTCAATGCAATATTACGGTCAATCTCATGAAAAATCAAATTGGTTTTCTAAAAATTTAAAATGGTCACCAAAATAACACGGTACTCCATCAAGCGGGAAGTGGTTGAATGGTCACCAAAAAAAAAACTACATTTCATCTATATGTCATAGGTTCTCGCAGTGAAATGGAAATCATACATTCCAATCCATCTCACCACTTCTCCTTCGTCCTTTGGAACAACCGGTGGTCTGGTTGAGAAACACAACTACGACCACTACAAAATTTATGCCATATCCATTAATGACCAAAAAAACAACTTAAAAACCAGAGAACAATAATTCTACCAACAAATAACTATTCCTATCAAACGGTCAAAAAATAACTATTCCACCATCATTGACGATGATAATGACTATTTCAGGCACCATATTCCTTTCATTGCCTAGATCAGGCTAAAAAACCATGTCTACAATTCATTTGCAGGCATCTGCACAATCACCCTCTCCCAAACATATTTCAGGATCATGCTGGTCATTAGCAGCAAATAATACGTGTTGGTTAAAACAAAGCATGGGAGACTGCGATAGTGAAAAATGATAGTGGCTATTATTGTGCATAAAATCCACCATAGACTGGGTCCACCATATCAAACAACATCTCTACATCTCCATATTGTATTCAATGTGGTCTATGAGTAAACCTTCTGACCCACCAGTTAAAGTATTATCCTGATCAAATAGAGGTGATGGCCGTGCGACATTTTTAGTGTGCGCTCAATAGTCGAGAGGAGGAGAGTTATGCTGACAAGCTTCATCAATGCCGGCTAGCTTAAAAATCGACCAAAATGGACTTAAACATGGTTTTTAAAAAAAGTTCATGTGTTTGTCTCTAATTTGGTGGGCATTGTGGCTTCCATCCACATAGCTAGAAAAAATGTAGATCTAGAAGAATCACGGTAGGAGATGAAAAAATCAATTTTGGAAAAACAAATTCATTCACTAGCCTAAAAAAAATTGGCTCTCACAATATTTTGCTATGTGATGTCCTTGCCCTCCCCACCATGTTAAAGTAAGGGTTCGATGTCCTGGGAGTTGCACCACTACTGTGCTCCGCTGTTCACATCAAATAACCATCTTGTCACGATAGGAACAAAATAATGTAAAAACCCTTTGAATGAAGCGATGGCATGCAAAGAGGCACTGGGAGTTCTCTACTCATCACATCTATCACACGAGCACCAAATATGGCTTTAAAGAAAATATATGGCAGCCCTAATCTTCCACTCTAAACTATCACTGGGAATGATGGCTCTAATTTGCAGATCCAAATTTACAGTAGGATTACAAACCCCATAGAAAACTAAAGAAAATGGCATCCATTAATTTCCATCAAACTTTTGGTTTCTGATCCATCAAAGGATGGGGAGCATACTCCATGGTTTGACGAAAAAAAATGGAAATTATGGCCAGTAAAAGGGGGGGATTTCCATGAGGAAAATACTCCCTTAGGTTCATAGGGCAGGGAAAGTCCGCTTTGATACCATGTTGGAATAATGAAATACTTGATATTATTCAATTGAAAGGACCTTGCTTAAATAGCAAGTGCTTATAATCTGATCCATTGGATCATAACTAACTGAGCTAATCTCAACCATTCAAACTTATCCTAGTAACAACTTAGGATATGATATATTATTCTAATAGAATGTAGGCATGATGATCGACTGCAAGCATGATGATCAGATGTAGGTATGACTGATCAGTTACATCTATATCGATCGGTTGTAACTATACTGATCAGCTATAGGTATGATGATCAGATACATATATGCTAATATGTTGCAACAATGTCGATCGGGTAAAACTATAATGATCGGTTGTAACTATATCGATGTGTTATAACCATATCGATCGGTTGTAGGAATGCAAATCGGCTATAGGTATGATTATCAGCTACAAATATACCAATGTGTTGCAATAATGCTGATGTGTTGCAACCATACCGATCAGTTGTAACTATACGATCAATTACAATAATATCGATCGGTTGTAACAATGTCGATAGGCTGCAAGAATGACGATCGACTGTAGAAATGCTAATATTTTGCAAGAATGATGATTGGTTGCAATAATGTCAATTAGTTATAGTAAATATGATCAGTCACTACAATACTGATCGACTACAAGAATGATGATTGGGTGCAGCAAAGTCGATCGGTTGCACCAAAGTTGATCGATTGTAGAGCACCCAATCAGTTGCAACACACCCAATCATTTGCAATGATGATGCAATGCATTTTTACCACGTGTCAACCATACATGAAATTATTGTATGTAGATACCATGTGTCAACCATCCATGATCTGATTGCATGTAGAAAAGTCTATATAAAGGGATCAACAATCATTTTTTTACCTTTTCTATCACAGTTTTAACCCTTTTCCTCCCATTTTAACGTAGTTTTAACCCTCTTCCTTCCATTTTAACTTAGTTTTAATATTTTACCTTAAGTTTTAAGGGAGTTTTAATCCTTTTCTATCAATTTTTGAATACCTTCCATCGTATCTTCTGATCCATATTCTCTCGTACACAATGAAATAATTCTATGGCATCCCCTATCACCCCTGGTATGTCAAAAATTAATTTTAAAAATCTTGTTTTCTCCCTGATTTCTAAAATTTTATCAACGCTTGGTTACGACATATCATGGGTAATGAAATCTAGTATTCGAGGTCTAGTTTCAATGCTGTAGTTTAACACGGATACTAAACTACTAGAGAAGATAATTGCAAGTTACAATATTGATTCAGGTAAGGTAAATGTTGTCATTGACAATTAAAATGCCATTTTTTATTTCACAACCTTTGACATCGCCAGATTGAAAACACTACCCCACGCCTGTTGTGAGACAATCACATCCAAATACACATTAATTGATGATGAAAAAATCTACCTAGAGATCAAATTTAATGTGCAGCCAAAATATTTTCAAGGTATAACTATTTTTTTTAATTTAATTGAATTTAAATTCTAGTCACTAGTGTCTTCAATTATTGATTTTTTTTTTGCAGTTACAACCAACAAGTCCATAAAGGGTTTGACTGTACCAACTATTGAGAATAAATTTCTTTTATCATGTTGTAAATTCTTCCTTGCCAAACTCATTCTGTAAGGAAGATCGATATAAATTCTGATGTGGGCCTTAGCATATTTGGTTCGTTGTGTTGCACACCAATAATTTGACTGGTCCACCTATGTCTCACATCAGATCATAATGAATATCCAGAATGTGAAAACCCACACTTAACCTTCGTCTAAAATAAGCACATGCAACTATATTTTTGCTTTTTTTATGAATATTTTTACCATTTGCAGAACACTCAAGTACCAACTTCTTGACACTCAACCCTAGCCAATGTAGCCATGACAGAACAACAGGTTCAAGTAATTTTTAGTTAATATTGAACTAAATTATTTTATTTTTCATATGTTTGTATTTTTTATTATTTTGACATTTTATACAAAACACAGAAAAGGGCATCCTCTTCCTCTTCAAAGCGGGATGCTGCTATCAGAGATTATAATCTAGAGGAATCAAAAGACTCTGAAACACCTATGGAGGAAACAATACCATCGCTAAGAAGAAGATAAAAAATGAAATATATAAGATATAGTTCTCCTAATCCTTGACAACCTGCACCTGTGGATGCACGTCCAATTCCAATGGGCGTAGTTGCACAAGAGGCCTCATCTTCGGAAAGTAAGTTTTACTAACTGTCGAAACAAAATTTGTTACAAAATTTTTATTATTTTTTATTAAATTTTATTTTATGTTTTTAGATGTACGGTGCACCCAAATTCCATTTGCATATGCACCTATTCAAGATGTCTCTTCTTCTATCGAAAAGTGTTATAACCAATTTTGTAACCAATTTTCATAATCTACCTTCATAAATTTTGTAACTAATTTTTATTTTGATGTTTTAAGTTCCTATACAACAATTCCATCATAAAAATCAAAAATTGATGCCGCACCCTCCTCCACCATGCCAAACTCAGATGCAAGGTCAATTATTCCCATTTGGAAAACACATTCTTCCATCTAAGCCACAGAGAGAAGCAACAAAGTAATTTTTAGAGAAAGAAGCATCAAAGACATTTTTAAGGATTCAGATGTATTTATCTTGGTAATTTTAATTTTATTGGTGTACCAAAAGCTTCTAGTGTTGGGTTGGATGAAGTTCCACCTGATCAAGATTTATTTTTGCAAGGTAACACACCCACTACTTTTCAAGTATCAGAACTGCTTCGAGATAATCAAAATGAAGGAGCAAAATATTCAAGCAAATCTCCTCCTAGGGAAACCAACACCCCTTAGGCTCATCCTCAACCAGAGGATGAAAGATTAAATATTTCTAAAAATGATTTAGTTTCTGACTACGTTGAAGAAACCATTAAGGATTTACTACTTCTAGATATAACAAAAATAAAAAAATGGGAGTATCGATCCAAAGTGTTGATAAAGGAAATTAATGCTCGATTCAATATTTTTTCAAAAAGAGAAAATAAATTTTCTATTATTGAAAATGAACTTGAAAATATGGAGGTTCTACTACAGCAAGTAAAATATGGTATTGTGAAGGTTAATACATATTACATGGATGAAACTTTAAGGTTTATGTTGAACATATTGGATAACATAAACGATGAGGCCCAAGCTTATTATAATGAATGGGCATGTGATAAGAAAAAGGTTGTTGTTGTTGTAGCTGCAAAGAATGTTGTTGAGGTTTGAATTATGTGTTCAATTTTTTTTTTGTTCTCTTTTTTCAAATGTAAATATCTACTAACTAATTATTATTTTTTTTGCAGGTAAAGTATGATAATATCAAGAAGCAGGTTCAAAACCTACAAGATAATCTTAGGATGGAAAAGGAGTTCTTAAATGCTTATATGGTAATGAAAAAAATAGCTCAGGAATTGGATCCTAATATTCTGCTAAAGGAGAAAGATGTTGGAAAAGAGGAAAACACCTTGCTCGAAGGATTGGAAAGTTTTGAGAATATCCTTGTTAGTTCTGGAGTAATCAAGAGTACTGTTACCCAGCTTGAGGGAGGAGCCATTGTAATGTAGAATGTGGAAGTAATGGAAGTAGTGGAAGAGGAAAAATGAGTGGAACTGGGAAAATATGAGGGAGGAGCCATTAGAATGTAGAATGTGGAAGTCATGGAAAAGGAAAAAGGAGTGGTGGAACAGGGAAAAGATGCTGAAGCATGAAACTGAATTTGAAAATTTGATATTTCAAAAAGACTATTTTATGAAATTCATATGTTTTCATTTGAAAACAAGATATTTGCTTTTATTACTTTACTATTATACTATTTACATTTATAATTGTGTGTTATTTTCATCTCTTGAGTATTATGGTGTTTCAAATATTGTGTTTATGAAGAATATATGTATGCATAGGTTTAGATTTTCATTTAATTCAAAGTTATTCTTGTTGTGATATAAAAATGAGTATTGTCTTGTGTATTATGCTATGTTGTTTTTATATTTTAATTTTCTAATGAGTTTACGAAGGATATATCTATGCATGGGTTTAAATTTTTAGTTTATTCATAGTCATTATTGTTGTATAAAAATACATTTTATCTTTTGTATTATGCTATAAAAATACATTTTATTTTTATTTTTATATTTCAAGGATTCCAAAATATGGGATTGACAATAGCCATGGCCTCAAGTGTCTCATATCTCTGAAAATGATCTCTTATTTCACTTGTTAATGTATTTGCAATTCTTTTCAATTTATTCTTAGTACTATTTAAAACCTCATTAAATCTGAAATGTGTTACGAGCACTTGTTCAACATCATATGTTAGTGTATCTAACCACTTTTCATAATGATATAAAGGAATCATCTTTCCATGGATATCAATACAAATATTATTGTTGATGTTGAACTTTAAAAAGCTATAGGCTCATTGACATCAACTAATGTATTCTAACTATCAAACTTGGGATCCTCAAAATATTTTTTGGATAAGTAAATCCTGTCAATAATCATACATATTTGTTTTCTCATTCTGATGAAATCAAAAATATAAATTGCCCTTTCCTATGCGAGTATAATTAAAAATTCATTTCTTGCAACAATGGAAGAATACCACATAATGTGAGAAGAGTTTCCAACTCAGTCATACAAAATAGCAAATCTTTTGCCTTGTCAAAATCTCTACAATGTGCATACATAAACCAAACCAAGGATTTATATTTTGAAAAAACCCTTTTTACAAGAATAAACAATGAAATCCACCTGGTGTCCACATATTTTAATATTTTTATGCCTTCGGTTACACCTAGAGAAAACTATTGAAAACCTACAAACCTTTTTGGTCTGCATGAAAAGTATGAGTGTATTTCACGGATGAGTTCTTCCACTCTGGCTACATTATCAAATTTGCTCACAATTGTGTATGTAAGATTCATTCAATGAGCCATGAAATGAATGGGAATCACATATGGGGCAATTAATGTTTGAAGCTTAACACAAAGACCATTCCTATGTCCTTGCATTGTAGCTGCACCATCAACTCCAACACAAATTAACTTTGTGGTAATTTTCTTTTCATCCATTCTAGAAATATCCTTTAAACTGGTTACAACAACATTATAAATGTTTTCCACATTACAATTTTCAATAATCTTATGTAGTGCTAGTAAATTAGGTTGTCTCAAATGATTTTTGAATGTGTAAAAATGTATGCAAATCCAAGATATGTTGTCAACAGCTGTTACCTCATCAATGGAAAGTGAAATAAATTTGGCTTATTTCACATTATCTCTTAGGTCTTCCTTCTCAACTAGTGATAGAAATTTTGCCATTTCCCAACCACTTTGATCTGACCAATGTGAATTGGTAAATTTTTGTACATCGACTAGTTGAAGTATTTGCTTAAAATCAATAAAATCAGACATGGGTCGACCTTTTTTTAGAATATTGTATACAATAGCAAACTGCAATTTCTTTGAGTCTAATACAATCTTATTATTTTTTTGAAATTGGGCCTTGATTGTTCCACCATTCTCAATGATATTTTGTTGCTGGTTCATTGCTTTTTTGTATTCAAGAGCATATCTCACATGCACACATTTTGATGCATCCTTCCACCTATGAAATCTGTTAATTTTTCTATCACTTCGTATTTCTTTGATGTAAACTTTCCCATAGTGTTTTTCTATTGTGTCTTTATTATTTTGTAATAAATGATACTTTCTCTGCTTCCATGTATAAATAATGCATTTACACACATTCTGTGTCTCATCTAGCTCAATAAAGGGGTATAACCATGCCCATTAATTTTTAAAATACCTTCCAATAGTCCATTCACTTATCTTTTGATGTTTAGATTTTTGACTACAAGATTCCCCAAAGGTCTACATTTTAATTGTACTATCATTTTATTTTTCAGTTGAAGTGTTTGAATTTAACATCTCTTGAAGTGGTTATTGAATGTCCTTATTAGTAAAATTATCATGTGGTCCCATATCATCTGCTAGAATATCTTTGAGTGAACGCACATGAGGGTTGATAGTGTTTACTGCATTCAATGTTTGGTGTTCTCTATCATTTTTTGATGTAAAAAGGTACTATTTTAAAGAATTAACAAAATATAGTTTTACAAAGTATTTAAAAAGAGGTAGATAAGTAGATAACCATTTATCTATTAATAAATAAAGCTTTATATTTAAGAATAACAAATAAATATTAAAAATTTGATGGTAAAAGGTGTTTGTACCTACATGTGTGTAGAATCTGTAGATATTGATACGTCATTGTATTTTGATATTTGAGTTAAATATTTCAAAATTGTCTTTTTACAAGAAGATTGACCTCCCTACTTTCCATCTTCAGTAGGTGACATTGTATCTGTAAAGAAAAAACCCTTAGATGTTAGGAAATGAATATGAAATTGAAGGAAAATAACATACATACCTCAAGATGAACCTACACTACCCTATAGAATGACATCTGATAGACAAGAAGTAGTCTATGACAAGAAAATGCCCCTAACACATAACATGACATGGATACTTATCGACCACATTTGCAGATAGTGCTTCTACACTACCTATGAAACATAATATAAGAGATAAGAAGCAGTCTTTGACAAGAAAAATTCTCTTGACACACAACCATATGACATTGATAGTTGTCTACCATAGTTGCATATAGTGCACCTAAAATGCTTATGAAATTGAAAAAAAAGAGCTTTGGATAAAAGAATAATGGAAGAAGAATACTCTACCTATTTTCATAGTTATGAATCCTCTATATTTGATCGGCCTATGCCAATCGACACACTTTTGCAATGGATCAACTTAGGACCACAAAAATTCCTCTACAAACGATCAAATTTTACTGATAGACTCTCCTCTACAACCAATCAACTTATGTAGATAGACATTTCTCTGCAACTGATCAACTTATGCTGATAGTTTCTCCTTTGCAACTGATCGACTTAGTTCGATAAATACATCTCTACAATCGATCGAATTATGCTAACAGACACTACTATACAATCGATCAACTTATACTGATAGATACATCTCTACAATCGATCGAATTATGCCCATAAAAACTTCTTTGCAACCAATAAACTTATGCCAACAGACTGTCCTCTGCAACCAATCAACTTATGCTGATAGTTTCTCCTTTGTAATCAATCAACTGAAGCCAATAAATACATCTTTATAATCGATCAACTTATACCGATAGACACAACTCTACAACTGATCGACTTATGCCAATAGACACATCTCTATAATCGATCAGCTTATGCTGACATATAATTCTATGCAATCAATCATCTTATGCTGATAGTCTTTGTAATTTATTGTCTTATGCTGATCGACACTTCTTTGCAATCGATAGGCATATGTTGATCGACACTCCTCTACAACTGATCGGTTTATGTCGATTGACACTTCTCTATAATTTATAGTCATAGGTCGATCGACACTCCTCTGCAACCGATCGACTTATGTAGATAGACACTTATTTGCAACCTTTTCAAGTTTTTCATTGTTTTAGAGATATTTTCAAGTTAGAGTATTTTAGATGTATGTTTATCGGTACCCCCTATAGTATATATACGAGTAGTATATGAGGTGAATTGGGTGGGAAAAACAAAATTATTTATAATTTGAAGGTGAATTGTTCATGGAATGGGATGAAAGTGGTCAACAAATAAAAATAAAAATAAGATTATTATTATCAATGGTTGGTGAATTTACCACAAAAAAACTTCTACCTCATAAATTTCGAGCAAACGGGCCTCAGTGAAAGGATCCAAAATTAGTCAATTTAAAATTTTAAAAATCCTAAATAGAGCTAATTAACGATATTTCATGCTTATGCATAACCCTAGCTGTACAAGAGACAACTTGCACATATACAACTTGCACATTGACACTTGTGCATTTATTACATTGCATGAAGTAACTAGATAACTTCCCCCTAAAGTAATCTAATGTCCTAAGTATGTACCTTGGAAGATACATTTACATGACCCAAATGATGTAATATACTCTATTTCTAACACCCCCTTGTATTAAATTATTTGGGTATTTAAGACATTAGTCTTCAATATGAAGTTCTCTTGAATCACATAGATGATCTCTAAATGTTTGAAATTTGATTTTTCTGAGTGATTTTGTAAAGATGTCTTCAAGTTGATCTTCTGTAGGAACATAATTGAGGATGATGTGCTTATTCTGAAAATGTTCTTTGATTAAATGACATTGAGCTTCAATATGCTTTGTTCTTTCATGTATGATTGGATTTTTGATCAAATTCAGTACTCCTTGATTATCATAGAATATCATAGTGGGATTTCATTTGATTTCCATGTCAGATAGTATGTATTGTAACCATAGAGCTTCACAGGTTGTATCTCTTGTTGCTCGATTATTTACTTTAGTTGATGATTGTGCTATTGTATGTTGTTTCTTGTTGTGCTAAGATATGGGTCCCAATACGAGATAGAAGACATAACCTAAGGTAGATTTCATGTCATCAATAGATCCAGCATAATCTGAATTTGAGTATCCTTGTAGACAAAAATATTTGACATCCTTCATATAAGTTAATCCATGATTTGTAGTCTTCTTGATATATTGTAATATTCTTTTTGTAGCTTTGCAATAACTTTCTCTTTGTTCTTGCATGAACCGTGAAAGATAATTTACTACAAATACTATGTCTAGTCGGCTATTTTTGAAGTATAGAAGACTTCCAATCAACTAATGATACAATATTGTTGAAACCAATGGTGTTTTATCATTTTTGTATAGTTGAATTCCTTGTTCCATTGGTGTATCTTTTGGCTTACACTTTATCATTTTGTATTTTTCAAGAACAACTTTTACATAGTTTGATTGAGTGATAACTATTTTATCTTTTCCTTGATAAATATCTAGACCAAGGCAATAGTTCATTAGTCCCAAATCTAGCATTTCAAATGCTTTTTCTAGATCCCTTTTTATATCATTTATTAACTTTTCTAAACTTCCAGTAATTACGATGTCATCAACATATACTATGAGAATCAAAATATCATTTCCAATATTCTTGGTATATAGACTGGGATCTGTTGTACTCCTTTTGAAGTTATGATGTAATAGGTGATTGTTGATCTTGATGTTTCATGCTTTAGGAGCTTGTTTTAAGCCATATAGAGATTTATTTAATTTGCATACCTTAATTTCTAGCCCTCGAATGAAAAATCCTTCAGGTTGTGTCATATAGACTTCTTCTAAGTCACCATTAAGGAATGCATTTTTTACATGCATCTGATGAAGTTTCCACCTCTAATGTACTTCTAGTGCATAAAATATTCGGATAACAATCATTCAAGTTGTTGGTGTGAATGTTTCTGCGTAGTCAATTCCATCTGTCCAAGTGTACCCTTTGGCTACTAGTCGAGCTTTGTATTTATCAAGTGTTCCATTTTCTTTGTATTTGATTCTATAAACCCACTTGCATCCCACTATATTCTTTTCTAGAGGTAGGTTTACTAGTTCCCATATCTTATTCTTCTTGAGTGATGCATATTCAGATTCCATGGCTATTTTCCAGTGTGAGTCTCTTAGTGCTTGAGGAGTTGATGTTGGTTCCATTGTGTTACTTATCATTCCTCTATTCATTTTGGTCATGTTATGAGTTTGAGGTCTTGTAGAGATAAGATCTGAAATTATTTCTAGATTTTGATTCTCTAAGAGTATTTTTAAGTCATATTGGTTATTTTCTAGGCAGTTCTATTGAAGTTTCCATGTCTTGTTCAACTAATTTTTACTCTATACTCATTGTATCTTCTTTTGGTAGATTTAGGAGGACTTCTGTGTCACCACTGGATTCATATGTGTCATTTTTGACCTTTTCATCAAAGATTACATCTCTGCTAATGTAGACTTTCTTTGTAGATGGATCTAGTATTTTGTATCCTGTAGATTCATTGTCATAGCCAACAAATATCCCTGTCATTATTATCGTCAAACATGCATGTAGGATTTACATCCAAAGATCTTTAGTTTTGGAACATGCATGTAGGCTTTACATCCGAAGATCTTTAGTTTTTCTATGTTAGTATTTTGTCCAAACCATGCTTCTTCTAGTGTAATATGCTTGAGTGTTCTTGTTGGTAGTTTGTTTTGTATGTAGACTATTGTTTGTACTACTTCGGTCCAATATTTGTGATCAAGTTGTGCTTATTTTAACATACATATTACCATTTCCATTATTGATCTATTTCTTCTTTCTACAATTCCATTTTGTTGAGGTGAATATGTTGTAGTAAGTTTTCTTTTAATTCCATTTTCTACAAGCAATGAGTTAAATTCTTTGGAAATAAACTCTCCTCCTCTATATGAATGAAGTGCTTTTATAGTCTTTCCTGATTCTTTTTCAACTTAAAGCTTAAATTGTTTGAAATAACTAAATGCTTCTAATTTGTACTTCATGAAATATACCCACATTTTTCTAATGTGATCATATAAAAAAAATTGAAAGTCTTTATGTCCTCCAACACTATCAACTCCTATTGATCCACATAAATCTATATATATAATTTCTAGAGGATGTTGAGCTCTGTGTTGATGAAGTTTGAAAGGAATTCTATGTTGTTTTCCTGCTAAGCATTCTGGACATACAATAGTTTATGGAGATAAGTTGGGTAGTCCTTCTATCATTTGATATCTGAATAATTCCTTCATTGATGTTTCACTAGTATGTCCTAGTCATTTGTGCCATAGTTTTAAAGCATTGACTGAAAGAGTTGAGTGAATAGTAGTGTATAGGATAAATAGATCATTTTTATAAGATCCTTATGCTATCATACTTCCTTATCTAGATATGTGACATTGTTTTCTGCTAGTGAGAACCTTGAATTCTATAGTTAAGTCTTGATTCATGAGTTGAGAAACAAAAATAAGATTGGTAGTTAATCTTGGAACATACAAAATATTTTTTATTATACCTCTTCCATCCTTAAGGTTTATAGGAATATTTATGATTCCTTTCACTTCATATGTTTTGATATTTGCTACAACAATTATTTTTTCATTTATTTTCTTCAAAGAGTTGAACCAATATATGTTTCCTATCATATGTTTACTTGCAGCTGAATCTATATACCAATACTCCATTATGTTGTTATTGTTAGAATTTGTGAAATACCTTATGTCTCCCTAGAGATTTTAGGAATATGATATAGTGCTTTTGTAAAATGTAGTTCAACTTTGGTTGATTATGTATAGTTTTTGTAAAGATCAAAAATCAAATTTTCTAGCACCTTATTACTCCTATTGAACTAAGCACTTTTCAATTTTGAAGAGGTTTTAATGTTGGATTTATTTTGTCCCTTTTGAGAAATTTTGAGACAAAAAAATAATAAATTTCCAACCTTAACAACAACAAAAAAAAACCTAATAACCTCCTTTTTAATCCTTTGGATTTTATTCAAGTGTTTCTAATTTTCAATAACCTAATTTGATGTTGTAACCCTTATCACTCCCAAATTTGGAAAATTATAAAATTAATAATATTTGCAAAATATTAAATAATTTAATCCTAAGTAGAATTCCTTATTTCTCCTAGTTAAATTGCAAATATTATTTCAATTTGATAAGTTTTTCCTTATGTTTTTTGCTTTCAAAATCTAAGATTTGATCTTAGCTTATAACCCTTATATCTCCCTAGAGTGAAAGCAATAATAAATGGGACTTAAATCATACCTTTGAACGTTGTATCACCACATTGTTTGGTGCCTTTTTCAGTTGAATATAACAAAACTTTAATGTCCTCCTTTGGTGCTAGAAACAATGCTTATGCTTTGGAATTCCATAGAAGAATTCCTTGCTATAAATATGGAGAGGTTTGACCTTCAAGACCAAGAGATTTTAATGCTTCCTCTTCCTTCCTTCCATGTTGTGCTTTCCTATGCTTTGATTGCGCTTTCCTATGCTTGACTGCTTTGGACTTGAGCATCTTTTTATGGAAGAAATATCTTGAACTATGTGATAAGTGTCACATATATTACATATGAGCGCTCCACCTTTCTTAACGTACTTATTTCCTTCTTTAACGCTTCTTTATCACTCTATAACGTATGAGCACTCGTGTGGGTACTTGTGTGAGGCTTGTAGAAGATAACAAGTGTCACCACTTCCTTGATATTCCTTGTAACTCCTACGTGAGGTTTATTGAGCATTGAAAGATGAAATGATGCCTTAGAATGAAGAACACAAGATTATACTGAGAGGAGGGGGTGAACAGTATAAGACCACTTTTTACTTTTATTTTCAATTCAATATTATGCAGTGTATAGACAACAATATCAATAGTAGTAATCAAGCAATGCACAAAACACCATACACAATAGAGACACCATAGTTTACGTGGTTCACCCAATGTGGGCTACTCCACGGAGAAAATATTTTACTAAAACTTTCTCAATCAATCTCTTTGGGAATCCTTCCCAATTACAATGTTTATGGATCTCTATCCAAAGGAGATGTTGATCCCCTAATCTCAAGTTCATGGATCTCTTCCATAGGAGAACTCTTTCCCCTTCTACTCTGGCTAGTGATCTTCTAGAAGACTCTGTCTCTCTGCTGCACTGACTGGTGGATCTCTCTCCACTTGAAGACTCCTCACTCAGATCTATCTTCAATTATGCTGGCTACTGGATCTCTATCCACTAAGACTCTATCCTCTATACTCTATCACCTCCAAAGCTTTGTCAATAGGCTCACTCAGAACCTGCTCAATAGGCTCACTTAGAACCTTGCTCAACAAGCTCACACAGAACTTGTCCAAATCTGCTCAACAAGCTCACACAGAACTTGTCCAAATATTCTCAACAAGCTCACACAAAACTTGTCCAAATATGCTCTAGCAAGCTCACCAAGAACTTGCCCAAATCTGCACTAGCAAGCTCACCAAGAACTTGCCCAAATTTGCACTAGCAAGCTCACCAAGAACTTGCTCAAATCTGCTCTAGCAAGCTCACCAAGAACTTGCTCAATAATTCAATCTCATAGAAGCATAAAGAGAATTGTTAGAGACTCAATATGTTCTATACTCAAATCCCAATCTCAAATCAAATCAATATTATAGAAGCATAAAGAGAATTTTTAGAGACTCAATATGTTCTATCCTCAAATCTCAATCTCAACTCAAATCAATCTTATAGAAGCATAAAGAGAATTGTTAGAGACTCAATATGTTCTATCCTCAAATCTCAATCTCAACTCAAATCCAAAATATAGAATAGTTTGTTTCATGGAACTTGAACAACCACTTCACACAATCACTTGAATAGGCTCAAACAACTCTTCTCAACCAACTACCACAAGGAACAACTCTTTCTTACAAACCCTAGTCCAAGCATGTATCAACCAACTCAAATGTTTCCAACAATGCTCAACCACAAATCTCACATAACAATGATACTCATGTTCTTTTCAAGTTCAAGTTCTTTGCATAACCAATGGGCTTCAACAACAATGCTAATAAAACATTCTTCACATAACAATGATACTCATGTTCTTCTCAAACCCTATCTCAGGTTTTTCACACTACTAATGGCTTCAACAACAATGCTTATAAAACAAGGTTTAATAGCAACTCTCAACCTAGAAAACCTTGAGACATTCAACCAACTACTTTCAAAAAGGAAACCACAATTAATCCTTTTCTCTCCAATGATATTTCAGAAATCAACCACCATAAACAATCAATAGGAGAATGTGCCCATACCTTTTATGAAGATGAAGAAGCCTTTTGGTTGTCCACAAAATCTGTCTCACTCAACACACTTTCTTTTTCAACTTTCAACAAGGGTTAGAGATCTTGATTAATAACACAACAATAACATCCAAATAACACCTTATTACTCCTACTCAATAACATACACCATGTCACTTCATAAATGAATTGATATCTTTTGAAAAAGAACAAAGCAACCTTCACTTTTGAACCTCTTTAAAAAATAAGAAATATCTCTTTACACACACCTTATTTCTCCCTCTAAGCAAGTTAATCAAATAGCCCTCGGAATAAGCTTTCCAATGATATATAATATGATATACTTTCAAAAAATAAATCACCAGAAATCTCTCTTTTTCTAAACATGCATCACAACCCTTATTCCTCCTAGGGCAACTTTAGAAAAATAAAATATATTATAAAATTATTAACTTGCCTCTGTCCCTGATGGGATTTGATCTCATGACCTTACTTGCTCAATGCCTTAACCACTACCAACCTACCATTGGGCCACATGCCCTCACGTGCTCAAAAGGAGCACACAACAAAACCTTATGCCGCGAATATCTGCGCCCTTTAAAAACAAAACGCGCTTCACTCGTTTCAACACAACAAAACACCTCCGAAAAGAATCGAACACAGGACCTCCTACTTCACACACAACACACAAACCACTAGGCCAAGGAGGCCTATACATTTGGCTTTACTCCACAATAGTCTCTTCAATGAACGCGAAAATCGTAAGCCTTTTAAAACCCTTTTCACACACACTTTGACACACGATGCGCAGGCTCTTTTACCATTCGAATCCAAATATCAAATCAAGCACTTAGGAAAATAAATCAAAACTTTGGGCATATATATATATATATGTCCTCCTCCTTTCCTTTGACATTGGTGCTATAATTTAAATATTAGTTTTATGCCTTTTCCTTTCTTTGACGTCGACGCTATAAATTAAATTTTAATTTTAATTTTAAATTTAAATTTTAAATAATTTAAAATTTAAACTTAAATATTTAAAATTAAATATCTCCATCACCGAGGCACCTTTTTCGATGAAACAAAAATCCAACCTAGGTTTTAAGAAAAACCCATTTCAAATCTGCCATCCATGGTTTTAAATAAAACCTTTTATTTTGCTTGCCTTGGTTTTCACAAAAACCCTGTATATATCCATGCTCTCCAAAATATCATAAATGCTTATTTATGAAATGCTTTGGCCACCAAAACTCAATGACCAATGATCCATGTGACATCAATGACAACATAAAATCACTCAAATTTCCAACAATCTCCCCCTTTGTCATTGATGGCAACACCTCTATTTTAAATCACCACAATCACTGCAAAAACCATCTAAGAGAATCAAAGCTGCTCCCCCTGACTCAATAATCTCTATGGAGGTTGCTCTCCCTAACTCAATGATATCTTTGGAGGCTGCTCCTCCTAACTCAATGCTCTCCCCCTTACTCAAATCTCTCCCCCTTTGACATCAATGGCAAAAGGGACACCTATGGGTCTAAAAGATATGATTCTTAAGCTTAGCCCCCTCACCACCTTCTCTCTTGAGGTGATTAATTTTGGGGTGGGAGTACTTTTACTCCCAAATTTTCTCTCAAATGCTCAAATGTTTCTCTTGGTAATGGTTTTGTAAATATGTCTACAATATGATATTTTGTAGGAACATATTCCAATTTTACTTGTTGCTCTATAACCTGCTCTCTTAAAAAATGATACTTTATTGGAATGTGCTTTATTTTGGCATGCATTATTGGATTCTTTGAGATACTTATAGCACTAGTATTATCACACAGAATAGGAATGGGATGATCATGTTCTATACTAAAATATTTAAGAGTCTGTTTCATCCATAATACCCATGAACAACATGCTGCCACTACAATATATTCTGCCTCTATTGTGGAAAGTGACACTGATGGTTGTTTCTTGCTTAGACAAGAAACTAGTCAATCACCAAGAAAGAATGCTCCTCCACTTGTGCTTTTTCTATCATCAATATTTCCTGCCCAATCCACATTTGTGTAAGTTGTGAGAGTGAAATTGCTGCTTCTAGGATACCATAGACCATACTCCATTGTTCCTTTGAGATATCTGAGTATTATTTTCACTACTATCACATGTGATTCTTTTGGAGCTGCTTGAAATCTTCCCACTAAACCAACTACTTGTATTATATCTAGTCTTATGGTTGTAACATATAATAGGCTACCAATCATAGATCTGTATAGAGTTTGATTTGCATTAGGAGGTTCATCAACTTTGCTTAATTTGCACCCTATAACCATTGGAGTGCTAACTAGCTTACTATATTCTATTTTGAATTTGTTCAACATATATTTTATATACTTTGTTTGTAAAAGAAATATCCCTTTTTCTAATTGTGAAATCTGTAGTCTGAGAAAAAAGGTTATTCACCAAGCATAGACATTTCAAATTCATTAGTCATATTTCTTGCAAAGTCTTGGTACATTCTATCATTGCTACCCCCAAAAATAATATCATCCACATAAAATTCCACAATCATCAAATTATTTCCCTTATTTTAATATACAGATTTCTATCAAGTGTTCCCTTTCTGAAACCTTACTCTCAAAGATATTTATCCTGCCTTGAATACCATGCTCTGGGAGCTTGATTTAAGCCATACAAAGTCTTTTTTAATCTGCATACATAATCTGGCTTATTTGCTTGATTAAACCCATCTGGTTGTTCTATGTAAACTTCTTCTTCTAAGTGACCATTCAAAAATGCTGATTTGACATCCATTTGATATAATTTGAAATTCTTGTAGCTTGAAAGTGCCAAAAACATCTGTATAGCTTCCAATATTGCAACTGGTGCAAAGGTCTCATCAAAATCAATTCCTTCTACTTGTGCATACCCTTTACACACCAATATTACCTTATTTTTGATGACTTGACCATCTTCATTTAGTTTGTTCCTATAGACCCATTTAGTACCAATTACATTTTTTCCTTTTGGTCTTGGAACTAATTCCCAAGTCTTACTTTTTTCAATCTGATCTAGTTATTCCTTCATTGCTTTAATCCAACATTCATCACTTTCTACCTCTCTAAAATCCTTTGGTTCATCTTCAATAGAGTAAACATTTTCTTGTTATGTTGAACCTATATTCCTCTTCTTGTCCAATACATCGGGCACCGTGATCAAGCCTCTGGATTATTTTCAAAAATCTTGAAAGTTTTGGAAGGTATATTTTGCACATCTTCTTAATCTAAATCTTCACCCATTTCTTCCTGACAAATTTCTTCTTATTCAAGAATATCTTCCTAATTTGGCTCATTTATTCCTGTTCTTTCATCAAATTTAACATTTTGTTTGTTGCTTATCCTTACTATGTTGTCGAAGTTCAAATGACACAACCTTTTATACCATAACCAAATTTCTTCTTCTTGAATAGAAGACATTTTCCCTTTTATTCACAATATGTAGAGATTGTTATTGGTTCTTTCTACATTTGCAAAAAGCTTCCATGTTTTTGTTTCCCTAATTTTACATCCTGTAGAGGAAAAAGTAACTATGTACCCTCGATCACAAAGCTGAATTACACTCAGTAGATTGTGTTTTAGACCCTCAACATAGAGTACACCCTATGTAGTAGTTTTTCCATCATCCAAACTTAAACTTCTGCTTCCTTTGATTTTAGCTGAAGCATTATCACCAAATCTCACAGATTCAATGTTGTTCCTTTTTAGATAAATGGACTTTTATTTATACCCAGTCATATGACTAGAGCACCCAATGTCAATATACCATCTGTCCATCCTATAACCCAGTAGAATCTGCCTTCAAGCTTGTTAGTCTTTCCGAAGGAACCTCGCTTCGATACCAATTGAAGAACACAAGTTTATACTGAGATGGGGGGTGAACAGTATAAGACCACTTTTTACTTTTCTTTTCAATTCAATATTATGTAGTGTATAGACAAAAATATCAATAATAGTAATCAATAAATACACAAAACACCATACACAATAGAGACACCACAATTTATGTGGTTCACCCAATGTGGGCTACTCCACGGAGAAAATATTTTACTAAAACTTTCTCAATCAATCTCTTTGGGAATCCTTCCCAATTAAAATGTTTATGGATCTCTATCCAAAGGAGATGCTGATCCCCTAATATCAAGTTCCTGGATATCTTCCATAGGAGAACTATTTCCCCTTCTACTCTGGCTAGTGATCTTCTAGAAGATTTTGTCTCTTTACTGCACTGACTGGTGGATCTCTCTCCGCTTGAAGACTCCTCACTCAGATCTATCTTCAATTGTATTGGCTGCTGGATCTCTATCCACTGAGACTTTGTCCTCTATACTCTGTCACCTCCAAAGCTCTATTAATAGGCTCACTCAGAACCTACTTAATAGGCTCACTCAGAACCTACTCAACAAGCTCACACAGAACTTGTTTAAATATTCTCAACAAGCTCACTTAGAACTTGTCCAAATTTTCTCAACAAGATCACACAGAACTTGTCCAAATATGCTCAACAAGCTCACACATAACTTGCCCAAATTTGCACTAGCAAGCTCACCAAGAACTTGACCAAATATGCACTAGCAAGCTCACCAAGAGCCCAAATCTTCACTAGTAAGCTCACCAAGAACTTGCTCAAATCTGCTCTAGTAAGCTCACCAAGAACTTTCTCAATAATTCAATCTCATAGAAGCATAAAGAGAATTGTTAGAGACTCAATATGTTCTATACTCAAATACCAATCTCAAATCAAATCAATATTATAGAAGCATAAAGAGAATTGTTAGAGACTCAATATGTTCTATCCTCAAATCTCAATCTCAACTCAAATCAATCTTATAGAAGCATAAAGAGAATTATTAGAGACTCAATATGTTCTATCCTCAAATATCAATCTCAACTCAAATCCAAAATATAGAATAGTTTGTTTCATGGAATTTGAACAACCACTTCACACAATCACTTGACTAGGCTCAAACACTCTTCTCAACCAACTACCACAAGGAACAACTCTTTCTTACAAACCCTAGTCCAAGCATGTATCAAACAACTCAAATGTTTCCAACAATGCTCAACCACAAATTTCACATAACAATGATACTCATGTTATTTTCAAGTTCAAGTTCTTTGTATAACCAATGGGCTTCAACAACAATGCTAATAAAACATTCTTCACATAACAATGATACTCATGTTCTTCTCAAACCCTATCTCAGTTTTTTCACACTACTAATGGCTTCAACAACAATGCTTATAAAATAAGATTTTCTCAACCCAAAAAACCTTGAGACATTCAACCAACTACTTTTGAAAAGGAAACCACAATTAATCCTTTTCTCTCCAATTATATTTCAGAAATCAACCACCATAAAAAATCAATAGGAGAATGTGCCCATACCTTTTATGAAGATGAAACATTTTGGTTGTCCACAAAATCTGTCTCACTCAACACACTTTCTTTTTAAACTTTCAACAAGGGTTAGATATCTTTATTAATAAAATAACAATAACATCCAAATAACACCTTATTACTCCTACTCAATAACATACCCCATGTCACTTCATAAATGAATTGATCTCTTTTGAAAAAGAACAAAGCGACCTTCACTTTTGAACCTCTTTATAAAATCAGAAATATCTCTTTACACACACCTTATTTCTCCCTCTAATAAATTTAATAAAATAGCCCTTAGAATAAGCTTTCCAACGATATATAATATGATATACTTTCAAAAATTAAATCATCAAAAATCTCACTTTTTCTAAACATGCATCACAACCCTTATTCCTCCTAGAGTACTTTAGAAAAATAAAATATATCAAAAAATTATTAACTTGCCTCTGTCCTTGATAGGATTCAATCTCATGACCTTCCTTTCTCAGCACCTTAACCACAACCAACCTGTCGTTGGGCCACACGCCCTCACATGCTCAAAAGGAGCACACAACAAAACCTTATGCCGTGAATATATACGCCCTTAGAAAACAAAACACGCTTCACGCATTTAAACACAGTAAAACACCTCCAAAAATAATTGAACGTAGGACCTCCTGCTTCACACACAATGCATGAACCACTAGGCCAAGGAGGCCTATATGTTTGGCTTTACTCCACAATAGTCTCTTCAACGAACTCAAAAATCATAAGCCTTTTAAAACCCTTTTCACACACACTTCAACACATGATGCGCATGCTCTTTTACCATTCAAATCCAAATATCAAATCAAGCGCTTAGGAAAATAAATTTAAACTTTGGGCATATATATATGTATGTCCTCATTTCCTTTGATGTGGGTGCTATAATTTAAATATTAGTTTTATGCCTTTTCCTTTCTTTGACGTCGACGCTATAAATTAAATTTTAATTTAAATTTTAAATAATTTAAAATTTAAACTTAAATATTTAAAATTAAATATCTCCATCACCGGGGCACCTTTTTCGATGAAACAAAAATCCAACCTGGGTTTTAAGAAAAACCCATTTCAAATCTGCCATCCATGGTTTTAAATAAAACCTTTTATTTTGTCTGCCTTGGTTTTCACAAAAACCCTGTATATATCCATGCTCTCCAAAATATCATAAATTCTTATTTATGAAATTCTTTGGCCACCAAAACTTAATGTGATCCATGTGACATCAATGATACATGTGACATCAATGAAAACATAAAATCACTCAAGTTTCCAACATAGAAAGTTTATACCAAGTGGCATTCAAGCTCTCTGCATGAAGTCTTTTGCTATAACACTTCCAAGGAGAATATTATAACTCGTTTCGTATGTCTTTCCTTACCTTTCTTTGTTTCTTGGACAAAAAGTAATATTTTCTTTGTAGGTGGATTGATGAGGTACTAAGGAGCTTCGAATGATGATTTTTATGCTTCCTTTGGTGGACGATATTCTCCAAGTTTAAGACCTTGAATGTAGCACTTTTTCTTCTTGTCTTCTATGCCTTCAACATGTTGATTACTGTGATTCTTTGTAGTGTAGATAATCTCTTGTTATGCTATCCGTCCCACATTGGTAGAAGTAGATTTTGATGCCTTCTCTTTGTAGATGAGCACTCTTTTTGTCTACATAAATGTAGCTTGATAATAGCCTTATGTGGGCTTTGATTTTGCAGGTTCATCCATCCAAGATATGTGGAGAGTGAGCTCTTTGAGTGGCTTCTTTTGTTATGGAAGAAGAGTTCTAACGTTCAACCTTCCTTGGCTAGCTTACCTTATAGATATTGTGGCTTTTGAGACACCTTAATTTTTTTTCTCTTCCTACGTATAACGTATTGTATAAGTGCAATACCTTGTAACCTTATATGTATATAAAATTTTCTTTATTGCACCTTTTCTTGCACTCTTTTGTAGGTCTAAAATTCTGGTTTGGTAGCAGATTTTTGAATGCAAATATGGGCGTTTTGACGATGTCTCTTTGGCCAAAATAATTACCCTTTTTACTTGGATACTTTGATGATAAATCCAAGCCCTTAATGATATAGATAGAAGATTCTTTGTAGCTATAATTTTCTGCCCTTTGTATGATGCAATTAACCCTATAATGCTTTGGATTTGAGACTCATCAAGTCTCAATATTTGAAGCTTCTATTTATGATTTTGGTTAGTTGTATTCTTCTCCAAGTTTTGGAGAATTATAACCTTTTTTTGTAGATTCACTTGGACGCTAAGTATTGCAGATTTTTGTGCACTAATAGTGTCTTTAGACACTTTGATAATTTTTAATTTTGTGCCCTTCTCAAGAACACTAACAATAATTTTTGAGAGAAACAAAATAGTGCAAATGAATCTAATAAACTATATTTTAATGCACTAACAATTTCACCTCATCAATCCAATCAAATCTCAAATCAATGCACTTAATCAATTTATTGCAACTAATCCAGAATAATTTGAAATGAATCTTCAAGAGTTATTCTACAATTTCACTAGAATCAATATTTTAGGACTTAGTATTTTTTTTCCAAAATTAAATTATAGGTAGTTGATAGATGAAATACTAAAATCTAATCAACTCTTGATTAATGTGCAAATGAGCCTTAACAAGTTTATTTGCACAAAAAGTTCCTTACTTTTTTAAAGCTTTTGTAGTTCTTTTGCTGCTTCTATAGAGGATGTGAATCTTGGTTTCTAAGATCACCAAGTTGCTACTTTGAGTAGGATATTATAGAATTTTGTAGATTGTCTTTAATAACTCCTTATTCACCAAAATATGGTCTCAAAATTTCTTTCATGAGCCTAATATTTGGTGGCTTGTTCTCCTCTTGTGATCTCCTCATTTTGCTATAGATTTGAAGAAGTCTTTATCCCTGAAGTGATGCCTTATTGCTATGAGAGGTAATATTTAAATCTCCTAAATTTTGTGAGCTTCTTCTTTCTTCAAGTCTTCTTGTCAAATTTTGACGTCAAAAAGGATCTTCTTCTCAAGGTTTTGAATGTCTTGAGGTCTTCACTAGATTCTTCTTCTTATCAGATTTGGAATTCCTTGCCAAATTCTCCTTCTTTTGGGCTTTTTTTTGGATGGTGATAATTGTCCAAAGTCCTTCACTATCAGGGGCTTCTCTATTAGCAATATTTTTAGGGACACATGCAAATAGTAACAATGGTAGCTTTCTCTATTTATATCTAGATTCAACCTTGCTTTGATACCACTGATGGCTTTGGAAAAATCTCATCATAAGAGAGAGAAACATATATTAGTAATAATAGAAAAACTGATACATTCGAGTAAGGGTATGAGACCCTTTATAGAGGAAGATGGATTCCTTGGCCAACACTCTATATAGAGGTACAAGAGACAACTTGCACATATACAACTTGCACATTAACATTTATGCATTTATTATATTGCATGAAGTAACTGGATAAATTTCCCCTAAAGTAGTCTAATGTCCTAAGTATGTACCTTGGAAGATACATTTACATGACCCAAATGATGTGATATACTCTATTTCTAACAATAATATGTGTAAGTGTGTAGAGTGAGAGTGTGTGCAAGTGCCATGTGGTAAAGTGTGTAGGTGTGTACAATGTGTCATATATGTTAGTTAAGAGTCAAGCATTTATGTTTCAACTATGTAAGAAAAGAGTCACATATATGTGGCAAGATGTAAATCCAAGAGATATGAGAGGTTTTACTTATGTGTGGAATATGAAAATGTTAGAAATAGTTTATATTCCATCATTTGGGTTATGTAAATGTATCTTCAAAGGTACATACTTAGGACATTAGATTACTTTAGGGGGAAGTTATCTAGTTACTTCATGCAATGTAATAAATGCACAAGTGTCAATGTGCAAGTTGTAAATGTGCAAGGTGTCACTTGTACAACTAGATAGAGTGTTGGCCAAGTATCCTATTTTACCTATATAAGGAAGGCCTCATTGTTAGTATAGAAGCAAGGGGAGTGTCGGTGACACAGTAGCTTAGGGATCTTAGTAGGTAGTTCAGTTCTATGTGGATCACCATCCATTGGTGATGGATGCAATGTAGTCCAGTAGCTTTATTGATGGAGTGTTCATTTCCTCCATAGCTACATTGTATTCATTTATATATCATTTATGTTTATTGCATATCTCAGTCATCTTGCAGATTTACTTTCTTTCATATTATTCTACATCTCATGATTATTATCTCCTTTGGATATTGTATCAAAATCTAACAATGGTATCAGAGCTATGGTAGATCTAGTCTATGCAGGTCTACAGGAAAATCACCATCATTATTGAGCCTGAGTGTTTTGTCAACCTGATGCACCATTGGACCAGTCACTATCAAAATTTCTTAGAAGAATCTAGGTGATAGAATCAGGGAGAGTCACAAGTGAGGACTGAAGGATATCTCAATCCTAAAAAATACTGAGATTGCATTTGACTAGAGTCTTTCCACAGAGTTATAGGAAAACTCGTGAAGACCAAGACTCAACACTCAATCCACTAGATTGATAGAGCATCTAGTGAAGATCCAAGATATCTAGAATTTTCTAACTATTTCCTAAAGTTTCTTTTATTGTAGATAATTAATTCTTAGAGGATTGGTACTCCTCCTATGATAGAAATCTAGGAGACTCCAACTTCATTGCCCGAAGGTCGGTGTGCCCTCATAGTGCAGAGATTAGTTTCTTATGTAGGAGAAGAACACTATAGAAGAAGACTTCTAAAGAAAAGGTATGGTGAAGCTAGGAGACTGAAGATCTCCATTGTAGATAAAAATGCCATAGTAGCCTTGAAGAACAGGCCATAGAAGCCTGATACAAAAAGGCATAGTAGCCTTGAAGAAAGGCCATAGAAGCCTTGAAGCAAAAGCCATAGAAGTCTTGATATTGAAAAGGCCATAGAAGCCTTGATATTGAAAAGGCCACAGAAGCCTTGATATTAAAAAGGCCATAGAAGCCTTGATACTAAAAAAGCCATAGAAGCCTTGATCCTAAAAAGGAATTCGAAAGGAATATCTGATTCAGAAGTAGATTAAGATTTTAGTATTAACATATTTATTATAGGGAAAGAAGATTCAGTGAGTTGGGAAACTTCCTACAAAATAGTTAGGAAGGGTATCTTCTTCAGAATCAATTCAGCACCTGAAGCAAAGGAGATCAAGAGAAGATCTCATTGAAGGACTTCCAAACTTGGAAGAAGGACTAGGAGAGTCCTGCTCGAATCTAGAAGTAGCAAAATCAAAGATCTAGGAGCAGATCACATCGCCAACACTTCTAGGAGCAGAAGGTTGAAGAGGTCTCAAGTGAAGACCATCAGAAGTTGCAAGATCAAAGACCTTGGGAAGGTCTCATCGAGCATCCAGAAAAAGGCTAGGAAAGCCTTACTGAAGAAATCATCAAAGGAGATCTCACTAGAGAAATCCACTACCAAGGAGAAGCCCCTGATAGTGAAGGACTTGGGACAATTATCGCCATCCGACAACAAGCCCAAGAGAAGGAGAATTTGGCAAGGAGTGCCAAATTGTAGAAGAAGAATCCAATGAAAGACCTCAAGATATTCAGAATCTTGAGAGGAAGATCCTGCTTGAAGTTAGAATTTGACAAGAAGACTTGAAGATAGAAGAAGCTCATCAAATCTAGGAGATTTGAAGATTACCTCTCATAGCAAGAAGGCACCACTTCAGAGATAGAGACTTCTCCAAATATATAGTGGAAGGAGAATATTACAAGAGGAGAACAAGCCACCAAATCCTAGGCTCATAAAAGAAAGTTTGAGACCATCATTTGGTGAAGAAGGGGTTATTCAAAAATAGTCTACAAAGAGTTGCAAAACCCTACTCGAAGCAGCAACTTGGTGATCTTAGACACCAAGATCTACATCCTCTATAGAAGTGGAAGAAGGAGCTACAGAATATTACAAAAAGGTATGCAACTACTGGTGCTAACTAAGTCATTAATTAGAGATTCATTAGAGCACCTTATCTAGATTAAAGTTGCATAAAGAAAAGTAGATTACAGTCTTCAAAAGTGCAAATAGAAAGAGGTTCATTTTAAGGTTCATTTGCACATTAATTAGGAGTTGATTAGATTTTAGAATTATATCTATCAACTACCTATCATCTACTTAGGAAATAGAAAAGAAGACTAAGTCCTACAATATTAGTTGTAGTGAATTTGTAGAATAACTTCTAAAGATTCATTTTAGGTTATTCTTGAATAGTTGTAGTAGATTAATTAAAGTGCATTATCTTGAGAGTTAAATTGGAGTGATAAGGTGAAATTATTAGTGCATTAAAAAAAGGGTCTATTAGATTTATTATGCACTATTATACTACTCTCAAAAGAAATTAGCTTTTGTGTTCTTGAAGGGCACAAAATCTGATTTGTATCAAGTGTCTAAAGACACTATTGAAGCACTAAAATCTGCAACTTGTAGTGGCCAAAATAAGCCACCCAAAAAGGTTAGAATCCTCCAAAAACTTGGAGAAGAACCTAAAATAGAAATAGAAGCTTCAATATTGAGACTTGGTGAGTCTCAGATCCAAAGCATTACAAGAGTGAATGCAAGAAAATAAAATGCAGAAAATTGCATAAACTAAAAGCTTCTATCTACTATTGTCTAAAGCTTGGATTTAATATAAAAGTGTCCAAGAAAAAAGGGAAGGTGTCTACTCATAAAATACAACCTCAAAACCCTTGTATTGTAGGAAGAGAAATCTACCATGAAACCAGAAATTTATATCTGAAATAAGAGTGCAAAAGAAGGAGGCTAATGTACAATCTATAGTACATTTTATTGCACCATTTTAATCTAGTTTTTTACAGTCCAAGAGCAGATTTGGATGTGTCTCCAAAAGGCACAATATCAATAGGAAAAGCAGCCAACGTAAGCACTCTTCTTCCCAAGCAATAGCAGCCACTCGAAGGGCGCATCTTGGATGGATGAACCTGCAAAACAAAGCCCACAAGAGGCCATCATCAAAGCTACGTAAAAAAGGAGTGCACATTCACCAATGGACAACAATGTGAGATGGACAACAATGTGATATGGATAGCAAAGTGGGATGAACAACATCTACACTACAAAATAAGGTGTCTACTCCTACCAACATAAGATGAACAACAATATGAACAACATCTAAAAGGTATCTATCTCTACCAAGGAGAAACGAACAACATCTACTCTACAAATATGCACAGGTTTCAATACATTGGAAGCATAGAAGATAAAGGAAAAGGAGCTACTTTCTTGGTGAAGATCATCCACCAAACGAAGCATCAAATTTGCTACTCAAGCTCCATAGCGCCTCATCAATCCACCTACAGAAAACAAGGTTGCTTGCTACTCAAGAAACATAGCAAAGCAAAGGAATGGTAGACTAAAATACCTAAGGAGTTATAATAATCTCCTTGGAAGGCATTATGGTAAAGGTCTACATGTAGAGAGCATGAATGCCACTTGGCATCAATCTTCCAAGAGCAAGCATTACAAGAACGTTGCCTCTCAAATACCCAAGCATTCAAACTTCATTCCAACTCTCAAGCATTACTAAGAATTTCGACTCTCAATCTACTATAAATTCTCTGACTCTCAAGCACTACTAGAAGCTTCGACTCTCAATGGATGAGCATAAGTGGTGACACTTGTTATTCACAAGTCCCACATGAAGGAGCAAGCATTACAAAGTGACCAATAACAAGGAGTTATGAAGAAGGGTGCCCATACGTAATGGATGTGACACGTGTCACCAAGCTTGAGTTTGCTCCTCCAATAAAAGTGCCCAAAGTTCAAATATTATAGAAGGTAGAGAGAGAGTGAAAATATAGTCAAATCCAGTCAAGCACAACATGGAAGGAAGGAAGAAGGAGCATTTAAGTCTCCAAGTTTTTTGAAGGTCAAATCTTCCATATTCAATAGCGTATACATTCTAGCATTAAATACATCTACCTCCATTGATTCTAGTGCCCAAGGGAACCTTATCATCACTATTATATTCAGTCAAAGGGAGCATTGAAGAGTGGGGAGTCTAGCATCAAAAAGGTAAGGGTGAAATCCCATTTTATTATTGCTTTCAACTTTGGAGATATAAGGGTTATAAACTAAGGTATAAAATTTAGTTTAGTGAAAGCAAAGCTATAAGGGATAACTTACCAAATTAAAATAATATTTGCATCTCAACCTAGGAGAAATAAGGAATTCAACTTGGATTAATTTCTTTGATATTTTGCAAATATTATTAATTTTCTAATTTTCCAAATTTGGGAGTGATAAGGGTTACAACATCAAACTAGGTCTTTGGAAATTAGAAATTAAAACCTAAGGGTCATAAAAGAGGTTATTAAATATTTATTGTTAAATTTGGAAATTATATTTTACTTGTCTTTAAATTTCTCAAAAAGGACAAAAGGATTCCAACATTAAAACCTCTTCAAAATTGGAAAAGTGCTTAGTTCAATTAGGAGAAATAAGGTGTTAGATAAATTGATTTTTGACTATACAAAATCAATCATAAAATTGAACTTTATCTTTACAAAAAGCACTATATCATACTCCAAAAACATTAGGGAGTTATATGGCATTTTACAAAACTTGATCAAAGGTAGTCAAGTTGGGAAGATATAAGCTTTCTTCAAAACCTAAAATTAGGTGTTCATACTCTCATTACTAGGGAGACATAAGGAAGCCTACAAATCTAAAGGTTTCATCAAATCAAGCTTATATACTTCAATCAAGGTTTGCATATCCTAATATAAAGAGCTATAAGGTAGACTACAAAGGTTCTACCAAATTTCAACAGCAAGAATCTCTATCTTCAAAAATCTATCATGGATGAAATTTTGAGAGAAGCTTTCAATAATGAAGAACTATTCCATGAAGTAGAATTCTATTCTCAAAACTTAATAGATACTCTAAAAGGATATGAATATCTACCCTCAAGTGACAAAGAGAAATTCTCCTTATTTCTTAAAGAAGCCAAAGAAGGTAGCTTTACAACATTGATTAACTACCTTCATGAAATTCTCTTCACAACATGGTGGAACTCAAAAATATTGGTTATATTTGCACCTGAAGAATGTCTAATGATCTATCTATCATTAATTGTATTTGTACTTACTCAACATAAGAAACAAGAGGGAAAATAACAATACTATTGTGATGATAGACTAACTTGTCATGAAGCAGAGACCACACCAACATCATAGCAGAATCACAAGAAGAGAAGAAGGAGAAAAAGAAAGAAGAAACATACTAAAGGAGGCCAAGATATGAAGACACAAATTACCTGTTGAACCTGAATACAAAATACGTAGAAGGAGAGTACAAAGCTCAAGAAGAAGATGAAGATCCATATTGAAGACTAAAAGTCTTCAATACCCAAATAATGTAATACAGGGGGTGTTAGAAATAGTTTATATTCCATCATTTGGGTTATGTAAATGTATCTTCAAAGGTACATACTTAGGACATTAGATTACTTTAGGGGGAAGTTATCTAGTTACTTCATGCAATGTAATAAATGCACAAGTGTCAATGTGCAAGTTGTAAATGTGCAAGGTGTCACTTGTACAACTAGATAGAGTGTTGGCCAAGTATCCTATTTTACCTATATAAGGAAGGCCTCATTGTTAGTATAGAAAGCAAGGGGAGTGTCGGTGACACAGTAGCTTAGGGATCTTAGTAGGTAGTTCAATTCTATGTGGATCACCATCCATTGGTGATGGATGCAATGTAGTCCAGTAGCTTTATTGATGGAGTGTTCATTTCCTCCATAGCTACATTGTATTCATTTATATATCATTTATGTTTATTGCATATCTCAGTCATCTTGCAGATTTACTTTCTTTCATATTATTCTGCATCTCGTGATTGTTATCTCCTTTGGATATTGTATCAAAAGCTAACATAAAGGATGAATCTCCCAAATATGTGAGGAGAGTAAAAGTCAAGTATTTAAGAGTCATCATATAAGGTTATATTATGGAGATTTATTAAATAATATTGAAGCTTGTATACAAGTTTGAGTAATTACATTGTAAGTTTGCTTATGCATATTGTTATTGATATTGCTAATTAATATATATTATTGTTATTTCATGAATGCTATATTCATTGATATTGGCCATTTATATTGGATGCTCAAATATTGTAAGTTTTTCTAAGATCTTGGATATTGGGACCTATGATTAAATCTGGCTAAAAATCCAACCTTTGGTTCAAGTAAGGTTTTATCAAGGTTGCAAAAGAGGGTCCAAAGATGAAGTTCTAAGTGGAGGATATAGGAAAAGAAGTGGAGAATTTTGTAAGGTCAAATCTAATTTGTAAATTTATAGGAAGGTGGCCCACACAAAAAGAAATAAGATCATGTGTTTAGAAAATATCAAACACACATACTCAAATCCAAATTTCTATACTGCATTCTAAAGGTTGGAAATTTAAGTTAAGATGAGAAATACCAAAAAAAGTGAAATGGAATTGTGTAGACATGGAGGGTTTTTGATGTGGATTTATAACAATATGGAATTATAGTGAAGTTTAAGAATGGTGGTGAGGAAGAAGCATAGATTCTAGAAGAGCCTAATTTTATATTTGCAACAAAACCTTGAAGGAGTGATTTGAAAATTTTTATGCCAAGGTTGATACATGTAAGATGAAATGTGGAAAGCTATCTTTGTTGGAGAGATATTTTCAATTAATAGTTAGGGACATTGTTTGTTATTTACAATATCTAAGAAGCATACTAGTTTTATAATTTAATTTTTTTTGACACTTGATGGCTTTTATTTTGGATCATAGCATTTAAGATGTAGATCCAAATAATGGCTTGTATACATGGCATAGAAAAATATTTGGAAGCAAAAAAACCCTTAAAATATGGCTAGAGATTGTTTGGTAGCCAAATATCCTTGGTCAAATATTTATTAAATTTGCTTGAAACTATGGAAAAAGGGGCCACTAAAGGGATCCCCATTTAAATTTGAGTTAATGGGGTTAATCCATGAAGATTTGAGATTTAACATAAAATAATTATTTGAGAAGTCATTCTAAAATATTTTTTGGATGTATAATTTTGTGTAGAAGCCATAATGAATTAAATGGAAATTGAAACATTGAAGTAAAAAATGGTTTGGGGAAATATTTAGAAGAATATTGAGCTTTAAGAGATTATTTCAAGAAATCCATAATAGAGAGAATCAAACAAAATCAACATATTGCCCAAATTCACAAGGAAAACATGGTGATCACAAAATTTCAAAATGAACAAATTAAAATATATGAATTGGGCTTAAAATTTAGGTTCGAGGTGTAGACCAATTGGTTTATACAAACCCCATAATGGGGGAGGATGTCCAAGGTCCAAATCTCGAGCCTCGTCAGACTGAACGCTTGTCCCTTTCTTGGTGCTTTCAACGGCATAAAAGGTTTAAAATAATTGTGGCATGGTGGTTATAGGGGTGGACTGCATAAATATCTATGTGGTGGCTTTCGGGGTAGACAATGCAGAATACTATGGAAACCATAAAAGCTGGATAGCCTACCCGGATTCATGGTGGCTACCGATTCCACCACGTAAATTAAAAAAAAAAAAAAAAAAAAAAAAAAAAATATATATATATATATATATATATATATATATATATATATATATATATATATATATGAATTGGTGCTTTCAGCTGTGTAAAAGGTTTAAAATTATTATGGCATGGCGGTTATAGGGGCGGACTACGCGAAGATCTATGTGGCGGCTTTTGGGGTGGACAACGCAAAATACTGTGGTGACCATAAAAGCTGGACAACCTGCCCAAATTTGTGGCAGCTACCGATTCCACCATGTTAATATATATATATATATATATATATATATATATATATATATATATATGAATTGGGATTTAGATATAATATAATTTATTAATTGATATAACTGGAAGGAATATGGAAAAATGGTTGAATGGGGTTATACACATCCACCATGATACAAGGGATCAAATCTCAATAAATTTCAAACTAAGATATTCGATCTCAATATAATATATGGTTCACCTTTCAAGGTGAAGGGGCCTGTGGACCAATACAAAAATTTAAAATAAAGTAGATCATGAACAAAAGTAAAAAAATATACATTTAGAAACCCTCATTTAATTTGAGTGGGGGCTACAAAGAGGGTACATTGCTAAATATCCTCCCTTAAGACTATTTATCATGCCAAGATATCATAATTTAATGAAGGTGACTCTTGACATGGTTTTAGTGAAGATACCCATAAGTTGATTTGAAGGAGCTATACATAGAAGCACAACCAACCTTGAGAATTAATCTTTCAAAATGGTGGATCAAATATCAATGTTTATGGTTTATTAATCTACCATTGAACATGATTGAACTGAATAGCACTCATACTATTACAAAAAAAAGTACTAGGGTTTTTAGGGAAGACCTTTTCCAACAAGAATCATATTATTATATTATACTTTTGTTGAAAAGAAAGATATATTGTGTTGTTTTAGATCTAGAGCTAATAAAAACAAATATTTAAACTCAAAATTTTACTTATCAAGGTCACCAATTCAATTTGCATCTAAGTATCCCTACAAAGGAATAAAAGCCTTGGTTATGTACTAAATTCCCACATGAGTATTACCTTTGATGTAGTATTAAATTCCAGCAACTCTTATGAGGTAATTGCATGTATTTGGCATAAGAATCACAATAAAAGAAATGACTATGTTAATATCAATGAGGTAGAGAAGACTATCATCCAAAGATGTATGGACAATAATACCAACTAAATGAGAATGCTTAGTATTAAGCTTCATACTTGAAGTGAAGGAGATATGATTTGGATTACAATCATATTGAATTATCATAGAACATAGTACATATTGAGGATGAGAAAGACAAATCCCTAGAGGACTAAACAACTTGAATATTTAAAAAATTTTGTATGTCCAAATCTATTATCTAAAAATAGTCCTAAAGTTGTAGTCTCATGTTTTGAATCATTGAAATCTGGCACTTAATAAGAATTAGTTCATTGAAATAAGGTGAAAAAATAAAAAATTGATTTCCATGGTAGTTAATGTAAATAACATGCTTAACCTTGTAGTGAAGGAAGTCAAAATTGAGAAAGAATATGAGTCTTCAATACCAATCTTGAGGCACTTGTTTATGTCCATTCAAGGAATTTTGAGTTTAAAAATAAATGGTATGGTATCATTGTGAATGAAACCTGATGAATGATACATACATTTCTATTAAAGGTTACCATGAAGAAAGACACACTTGTCATTCATTTGATAGAACTCCCAAGAAAAACAAGGAACAATTAGGAGGATAATTCAGATGGAATCCATACAAGCAATAGAGGAAAAAAAAAAATTATTCTTAGCCTATTTTTGGATAATGTATTTTATAGATAGACAATTTTTATGATTCTAATCTTGACCATCAACATTAAATCTAGTTTTATAGACCTATTTGCATTTGAAAATATTTTTGTCCTTAAGCAAGGAATCAACTCCCAAGTCCAATTCTTCATAAATAAATTATATTCTAGTACCAAAACTATTTCTTCCTAGGAATAACAAACCTATTTATAAATAGTGCATTCTCCATCTATATCCACTTTAGTATAAAGAGCATGAGGTGGAGACTTTTGATGATATTACTAATTAAGAAAATCCTTTGATGCTTTGAGCATAAACATATCCAATTTGGTATTAAAATTTGTCTTGGTTGAAGGAGTACCCAAATTTGGGAACTCATCCATTAAAGCCACATTAAGAACATGAGGATTTGAAGCATCAAATGATAAATTAAATATCCATAATTAAAAATATGGGAGAAGGGGCAACCTCATCCAAGGAAGTATCTATACAATTGTAATACTAAGCAACATCAACATGCCAAGGATGAGTTTCAATAAAAACAAATGAGATGAAAGAATTATAAGATACCCATAACAACCATAATTGAGAACATCATTAGCATATGTCCATGTGATGACATCACATGTAGTTGGATCATAAAACCAATCTCTTTGAATCCTGACTATACCCAATAAAAATACATTTGTGGCTATTAGGTTGGAGCTAGTTTTTCTATTGAATAGAAATATGTGCCTATGCAATTGAATCAAATATATTTAAATAATAAGAAAAATATTTTAAGGAAATTTTTATATAAAACTCTCATATTATTCATGCCCTATATGATATGGGGGTGTCACGATGTTAATGTAAACTGTACAATGTATTGCCTTAATCCAAAATATGACATGCATCTACATAGCATAAATAATACAATAAGCCATTTTCATAATGATCCTCTTCTTTCTAAGAAGCTACCCTACTTTGCTTCAAGGTGTAGGGAATAATCCTTTTCCAAGTAATTACATGAGAGGTTAGTTAATACCTAAGGAAATTGCTAGCATTCTTTCCTTGATCAATCCTCAAGTACTTGATCTTCTTTTAACTCTAAGTTTTTTTCACTTCTTTGAAAACATTAAACTTTGTAAATTTTTGATTAGATGGTGCAAATTTTGATCAATGCTACCATTTCTTCCACAAATTTCCACTTGGATAAGTCCTTCAAGTGCTAAGTAATCAAGTCTATTATGAGAATCCACCCTTAAAAAAATCATTATAACAAATAAATAAGAGAGGTAATTATTCAGTATTATGATATTTTAGGCCTAGGAATAGGCATTTTATATCTAATTTTAGAATCAAATGTTTGCCTACTTGCTTCATTTAATTTTAAGCATGATACATGCACTTGTCAATATAGGGATCTAAAATCATAATCAAAGGTAGGAATAACTTGTGCTAGTTATGGTGTCTAGCTCAACCACGTACTTGAAAGAAAGTGGAAGCAAGTGCCGTATTTAGGGATAACATCATCACCATTCCAAAGCAAAAGGATGCCTATTGATCATGCCCATTTATCCACAAATTCAAATGGAGGAAAACAACCAAATGGACAAATAAAATATTGAATCTTAATAAGAATATTCCTTGCTTTATCCTCTAAATTCCAAAATTTAAAGCTTATAAAATAAAAAAATTGCAAACACGGTATCCTATGCCTATATCTCAAAATGGTTGTCCAGGAAACAATAATCATAAAAATAACTAAAGTAGGACCCCTATACAATATTGCATAGATAAAAATATAGATTTTTTTTAATATTCTTCTTTTGATATTCTCATATGGTGTCATTCCTACTGGAGTTATGTTCTAGAGCTTGCGACTATAGAGTATCAGAACAAATTTGGTTAGGATTTGTTATAACTCATTTTTATTTTGAATTTCATGCATTTTTAGAGTTATAATGTATTAAGGGTTAGTGGATTAAGGATGCAAATAATAAATTTCTATACTAATTTTCAAAAGATTTCTTCAATGTATTGAGATATTTTTAGAAAAAAATTGTATCATGAATATCTTCCACGGATAGGAATTAGATATACAATGAGTTAAGTTTAAGTTCCTTCAATATTTATGTCACCGCTTGTTCATGCAAATTATAATACATAGTCTTCTAGATTTTATAGGAATACTTTCAAGGACAAGTTATCTTTAACTAAGAAAAAAATGTTTTTTGGATTTTGAACAAATTTTTGTGGGGTTCTAGTTTAATGATTTTGGTGATTTTGAGAGAGAATATATTAATCCATGTGAAATATCACATTGAAATTATTATCTCATTTTATAAAAATATTTTTAGAGAGCTTTTAACCATAGGGTTCATACATACTGATTAATCATATTGTGGATGTGGTAAGTGTAAATTTTAGAGGAAAAATAAGGATCAAACATTTATATTTTAGTTATATATATATTTTTAATTGGTTATATGGGATTGGAATGGGCCTCACCCTTATTACAAGATGAACTCATAGTGGTATTACAACAACTTGGCTATTATGCATGTATCACTTGGAAAGATTAGAACCCAAGTCTCCTCCTTGAGGATTAAGGAATTTAACTAGTTGATCTAATACCATTTGATTTTAGTCTTAGATGTTTTAATAGGATTAATTTATCACTTGTTTGAATGCATTGTTTTTTATTTTTTTATATCATAATTTTTCAAGTTTTGCATAAAATTTTTATATGCTCCAAGTTTTCTTATTAGCGTAGATAAAAATTTGTAAAAACTTTATGGATATAGGAAGATTTATTTTCTTGTTAAATAAGCATTACTATTGTTAAAAATAGTTACATCATAGCCCATATGATGAGGCAAGAGGTATGCCAACCTCTTACAAGGCATATGCATGTAGTATAGGATAGAGATAGTTTCAAGTTTGTTTGAAGGTTTGTTATGTCTAAAATAGGCATCCTATGTACTTAAATACCCACCATTTTCTAATACACTTGTCAAAGCTGCAAGTTCTAAAATGAGGTATTAGACCATGTTAAAGGAAGAAATAACTCTTCTTTTGATCCTACTCTAGATAGAACATAGAGAAGCCAAAATTTCATTCTGTTTGAGAACAAAATTAAGTTTGAGAAAAGAAGTTTCAAAGTAATATTTCCCTATATAAAAAAAAATTGTTCAAAACTAAACCTCAAAAGTGAGGAAGAATATCACTATGAAGCAACATTCCATTGTAGATTTAAAATTTTTGGTGTAAAAATCCATTACCAAAGGTAAAAGTCCTTCAAGCATAAAAAAGGGTTTCAATCCCTTCTAAAGACCAATAAGGTCACAAAGCTTGTAAGTAATAAATAAAATTCAGCAAGAAAGGAAGAATTGACATTTAAAAGGTGAAGAGAAGAATCCATAGAGCTCCTCAAAATTAAAAAAATGAATCCATTGAATCTTCTTAAATAATTGTAAGAAGATCATTGGATAGCCACACTTCAAAGGGTTGAAGCATATTCTAAGAAAATGAAGTACCAAAAAACTAAAGAAATCTAGTTTGTTTGACAAAGGCCCAATCCTTATTTGATCCATTATAATTAGTGGAATTTGTACAAAGAAATATAAGTCCAAAAGAGCAATAAAATATGACTCTTAATAAAAGGAAAATTATGTTGAAGAAAACATTCCAAGAGAACAAGAAATAATCTTATCAAAATAGCAAAATAAAATCTACATTAAATAAAATGTTACAAGAGAACTAGAAATAAACTCATAATTGGATTTGCCATCAAAAGGTAAACTCTGGAAACAAGAACCAGAACAAAAAATCAAGAATAATACTAATAAAATTCACAAGATGCTCAAGGAAAGAAACTAACTTGAGCATATATGAAGAAGATAAAATATAAATATAATTAAAAAAATCTAAGAAAGGTAAATATGGAAAGAAGATTCATAGAACTATCTAATATTAGATCATGAAACTTTGTTGAAAGGTAGAAGGGTTCATGTGAATCCAGTTTGAGAAAAATCACAAGTTTTGTGAACAAAATTGTTCAACAATACCACCGTATTATATAAGTAGAAAAATCAATAAGGAGACTCCTCATAGAAGATAAGAACTCAAAACACTAAAAGTTGGACATTGGTGAAAATCCCATGCTTAATGGGAATATATACATCTAATATGTTAAAATACTTATAAAACATAGTCCCAATATCTCTTAAACAAATACACCACTAATAGGGCATCGAAGAATCATGATGCATTGGAAAAAGAAGCTCGTTGAGGATCTACTAAGGATCTAGATGAAACATAGATGACAAACATGAAGGCCTCTTTACCCATCACCATATCCATAAAGAGAAAGCACAAGTTGGTGAAACTCAGACACAAAGATACTAATACACCTGAAGGTGCTTATAGCCATTATCAAAAGATGAAATAAAATTTTTGGTGCTTAAATTTTGTAAATACCTCTCAAACCAGAAGATTAAAACATTTGCATAAGACATGGGATGGATGTGAAAACCTACTTAGAATAAATTTGAAGCTGTAGAGGGGGAAAAACCACCCATCACATACAGTTCTCAATGGGTCCACTAGGAGCCAAGTTGATTGTGAAGCTATTGTGTTTCCTCTACATTTGGGGGCTCAAGGGATTGAAGGGTTCACTAGGAATTGTTTAAGGACTCACTTAAAGTATGGGATAGAAGGTTTAATGTATTTATTGAACAAGCACCTAAGTTTTACCTAAACTAAAATTTAAGCTAGAAAGAATTAAAAAATAGCAATGCAAGACAAACAACGATGCAAGCAAACACAGAGCAATTTCTAGAATGATTATTTGGTTGAATGAGAACTATACCTAATTTTGCAAGAAATTAATTATTCTTGTCAATCAAGAGACAAGAGAATGCAAAAAAAAGATTAGCGTAGATGTAAACTACATGCTTTTTATCTTTTGGTACTTGGACACAAAATCAAAATGCCTTATTTTTCTTATTATCTAAATATAGAAATTAACAAAAATGGATATAGGCACACAAAAAACAACCTAAAATATCTATAAGAACACTTACTTGATCTAGTGGTTGATCCTAGATAGATTCATGCCCTGTAAATCAATATTTGTGAATTCGATCAGACCTGCAAAATAACTTTAAAACCTAGGAAAATTAATTTGTATTTGGGAGCCTACATAGGCCACTATGTGACTAAGTTTAGAGGTGCAACAATCAAGCCCCCTTGGTACTTCTATCTGACTGTTCAAAAATGAAAATGATTGTTGACCTTTGGAGACAAGCAAAACAAGAAATAACAACATAAAATAGTGAAAGTAGAGTGCAAATAAAATGGATGCAATAAAAAACAAGTATGCAAATGATGGTCTAGGGTCTTGGGAGAAAAATATTGCTCCAAGCTACTATGACTAAATTCATACCTCGTAATTAGTGAGCATAAATTTAGAAACAAAGAAAATATGGTGAAACCAATGGTTTTTTTGAATTCGTACCCCATATGGGTAGGGCATGAATTTGCATAAAAGTTTTTAAGAGATAATTTAAGAAATACAAAATGCAATGTAACAATCAGAACTAAAGATCTAAGAAATAATAAATGCATAGAGAAAAATTGATAAGCCTGTAGAAGAAGTAGGAGTAGAGGTAGCAACCAAAGTGGAGGACCTTTTCTCCTTAGAATATAGATGATGTGATCAATCTATCGTTAAAGCTTCTCCACTAGCTCATTCACACCAAAAAATCACAAAGAAGACCAAAAGGAAGTAGAGCATTAGCATCAAATCTTGAAAACATCAATTGATAGCAGTTTGTTAGGATCCTAATCCTAACCATTAATTCATATTTGTTCACTTATTATGATTATGGACCATTGTGTATTTTCACCTCACAACTCTAGGATAGATATTTATATTCATTCATGAGGGTGTCAATAGAAATCCATCAATTCATAAGAATATATATTCATTAAATACATTGGCAGGTTTACCTCCAGTGCAACAGTGATTCTAACAAAGGTGATTCAATTCATTTCATTTTGTTTTCTACATCTAAAACTCATTCATTTCAACTGTGACAACATCTAGGACCTAGAGTCCTACCAACTGGTATCAGAGTAGTTCTATTTCCACCCCCGTGCATATCCACAACTCATCATATTTACCAAACATTTCATTCTTAATTGCTTGCTATCCTTATTGATGCCCATCAATGCTGGCCTTAAGCATAATATCATTACCATTATTCATCTCATAATTCAAAATATCAAACCCAGGTCATAGGCATTGAATATATTCACTATGATTTATTCCAGCAAACAAACGGTGAAGAGACAAGTTTCAAAATCCTTTCCAAACCTTGATGGGGCTAGATAGATGATTCCAAATTGAAGGGAGCGATAAAAATTAAAAAAATCTATTCAATCTTCGACACAAAGTCAAATTCCAAAAAATGTTTCAAAAAAACTGATGACATCACAAATAACCGATGGAAAAAAGTGAAATATTAAATATTAAGCTAAGGTTTTGAAAATATTTTGATCATCGGTTAAACAAAAAACTGATGACATCACAAATAACCGGTGGACAAAAGTGAAATATTAAGTATTAAGCTAAGGTTTTGAAAATATTTCGATCATCGGTTAATTTTTTTTATGTCAGACTATCACCGAATTGAAAGGTTTTATTTTTTTTAAATTTTGTTCATGGGATTAAATCCCATATTCACTAGACAACAAGTTAAGTGGAGTATAAAGGTATGTACATGCAATTAGATGGTTGTGAATACCACCTGGTAGTCACACACATGTGAAAATTACCTTGCCCACCTGACCTTGAATTCATCCTCGAGCTACCCATCACCTATCGTGTCTGCCCTAGCTACCACTGACATTGACTACGCTCCACTCCACCCTCATGCTAGCCCTTGATATTTTCTCTATCTTCTAGATGCCTGCCACTTGCCATTGCTTCCCTTTGAGCACTTACCAATCACAACCTACCATTTCTTCCCATCGAGCACTTCCCACTGCACCAAATTTCAAAAATTTAAATTTCAAATTAGTGATCATTAAGGTCCAATAGTTGACAAACCAAATATTTTAATTTTTTTATCAAATTACACAATTTTTTTTTAAATTTCTTAATTTTTGTAAAATTTTCAAGAAAACCTAATTTCATTCACTTGAGCAAACTTAAAAACTAGCCCTACAATGGCCGATGGTAGGATATCGCAGGACCCTATCAAATATTTCATGCAGGAGATCCACCAATGGAAGGAAGAACTTACAAATAAGACTATAACAAAGGAGGATTTTCACCAATGGAAGGATGAAATTACAAATAATACTATACCAAAGGAGGAATATGAAAAAAAATAGTAGAAATAGATTTAAAAATTGATGCCTATAACCACTTTGTCAATATGGTACAAAAAAATATGGCACTAATCCAAGATGTGAGGTTATCTTCTTAGATGAAAAAGGGAGTCCAATCCTTCTATTTATAAGAGGTTTGGAGAGGTTTAGATGAGAAAATGAAAAACATCCTTCACCAATAGTCAATGCCGCAAAGGTTGGCAAAAAACTTGGGCTTATCAAATTGCCAAATTCATGCCCCATATTGGGACAACCACAAGTTTAGCAAGGCCAGGAGAAAAAGCAAAGAAAAGAAGGGGAAAGAAGCCCAAATTTGCACTTAGCAACTTTGAGGGACTTCTTAGGGATTCTAAGGGAAAATGACTCATTTTGATAGGTCAATTTTCTATGTCTACATTTTGCCCCCTCTTTGATGCATTTATGGTCTAATAAATACATTGAAGAAAGATGTAGAATCATACGGGTGAAAAATGGTAAACATAAAAAGGGGTTGCTGGTTTAGACAAAAAAACAATGCAAAAATGGTGTCATTTTGAACACTTTAAAATTTTACATGCTTCTCGAGGCATTAATGATATTAGTGCCCTTGAGAATAGGGTGCCCCATCAAGTTTTAAAAGGAATGCTCAATTCATGAATAAACTCAAACTAATAGACATAGAAGAACAAATAAGCAAACAAAAGAAGAAAAATAAAAGGAAGAGATAGAAAGGGAGGGATTAAAAAGAAGGGGAGGGTGAAAATGAATTCATTTTCATTGTGTGAAGAAACAGAAAAGAGTTATGGAGAAAAAGTAAATTGACACTTACCACATATTATTCAGTCATTACGAGGGATGAGGCCAACACAATAGTGGAGTGAGCATGAGTAAGGACCAAAAACCAACTTCTAGACTAGGTTAGATTAGAGTTTTAAGCATTTATTTAAAATTTTATGCATTTTAGGAGGAAATCATTGAGTGGGTGCCTAAAAAAAATTTCAAGGCCAACGTAGCAATGAAGTGAGCATGCGTAAGGACCAAAACCCAACTTCTAGACTATGTTAGATAAGATTTTTGAGCATTTATTTAGTTTTTATGCATTTTAGGAGAAAATTATTGCATGGATACTTGGCACAAATTTCAAGGCTAGCTACAAATTTGGTCATACACCCGATGACCATCAAATTTATGCCTTGGAATTCTAGGGCATGAATTCTCAAAAGAAGAGAGATATACATCTATGAGATTTTTTTAATGAAACTAATAAATTTTTTGGGGAGGAGTTGGTGAGGGTATGGAGGATTAGGTGGGTGATGATCAAGAGGGAGGAGCTAGAGCTCTATAGGCTTGATTGAGTCTAGTGGTAGTTCGACATCCTTCAAGAGATACCATACTTAGAAGACTACTGGTTTAGGCAAGTATGATGAGACCCATAAAGGGTCAGAGGGGACCTTGATATTGGGAGGTTCACATAGGAGGACCTAGATGATCCACTCTTCATGGGCCCAAGAGTGGATGATATCAGGGTAGTTCTTGGGTATTCAAATATGGTACATGGGTATCATTCCATTACAGATATCTCCACTAGTGCTAGTGTAGAGGCACCAGGTCATGACCCAATGGGTGCAGTTGGTGCTTTGAGAGGCCATACAATGCACTACTAAGTAAATATAGAGGGGAAAAAACCCATATAGGTAGACATGGATGAAATTTTGGATAGAGACGGTGACATCCATGAGGACAAAAATCACTCTCTCCAACTTGGGAGGAGGGAGGACATCCAAAGATGCCCCCATTGTTACATATGCTAGGTCAAGTAGGGAAACATGAGATGCTCATACAACAAAAATGGAAGGACCTAGCAGGACCATGAGTTAGGATGACCTAGTGAGGAAGGTGGAGGCACTACTATCTAGGATGATAACTATGTAGAGGAATATGGACCTACTTCGAGAGGACAAAGCTAAGAGGCTAGATGAGATACAAGGTATCTTGAACATGATACTCTTAGAGTGGATTCAAGATCTTATTGCATAAGCTATTATAGTGTTAGAGAGATATGTAGTGAGGGTAGAGGTAGACTACCTTAAGGGAGAGATAGGCTAACTAGAGTGAGAGCAACAACAGGCCTAGGCAGAGGTGATGGCTATCATCACTAGAAGACAATAGGAAGAGGGAATCCAACTACTATAAGAGGAGCTACAAAGAGTGAGGGAGAACTTGTAGGCATAGATGCAGATGGAGAATTACTACCAGATGATATACTACCAGGTAGTACCTACAAAGTAAAGGGTTCCTCTACCACCCTCCTTACAATCATGGATTTCATAAACATGGTCTATTTTATGGTCTGTGAACATACCTCCACTAGTGTCACCTCCAACAGGTAGGGTAAGGAAGTCTATCTTATAGGCCTAGGGTAGGTATCATGGTGGTATGCATCCATAGGGGGTCAAGTATGCCAAGATTAGACTGTGGCACATTGATACAATTGACATGTACCCACCACTTTCAAGTAATATATCACGTTGCTTGTTATTTATTGTTTATGCATGACTATCCATAAACATGATGAATGAAATTTAACTAATAAATATAAAATAAACTTATTTAATGAATGTAAAATTAATGAATCTAACTAAATGAAATGCATGAAAAAATTATGAGAGAAGCAAAATGAAGACAAGAAAAGGGGATGGAAGAAAGAAAATGAGAAGAAAAACAAGAAGGAAAAATAAAACTACACTCTAGCAAAATTCATGCCCCATAAAAATAGACCATGAATTCATCTTAGAGCGAATTCATGCCCCATAAGGATAGGGTGCAAATTCAACAAAAGAGAAAAAAAGAAGGAAAAGAAAGATAAGAAAAAGCAAATGAAGAAGGAAACGATCAATAAAAGGTCAAAGAAAGAAAAAATATGCTTAGATCATGATATTTGAATCAATGTATATTGCAAGGGGTCAGTGTGATGAAATGATCATAAGCTAAGCAAAAGAGAAAATAAAATATGGAGTGAAACCTTGTGAGGATGTATGATCGTAAACGAATGAGGATGGAGCAAAATCCTCTTTGGGTGTAGTTCTCATGCGTTACCATGAAGCTATGTTTCAAAAGTTCTATGATTTCCAAAAAGAACAAGTGTGGAGTGATACCCATTATGGATGTGATGCTCACTAATGGCTACATGTGGAGAGATACCCACTAGGATGTATGCTTGCAAATGGTCTTATGTGAAGGTTGGTGCTTGCTTGATGGACATGAAGCTATATTGTATTAGGTGTAGTGCTTACTGAGCCAAAAAAAGAGTGTAACATGATAGGGGTGTAATATGTGTTGATGAATAGGGGCATCAACTCTCTGAAGAATATAAGATGTTTGATAAAAGCAAAGCAAGAGGATGTTGTGTGTGCATGTGCTAGAGAAAAAATATAGACAAGAATAACAAGGTGATGAAAAGCAATGCGTGTGTCCTTGTTGAAGTTTCAAGAGCTAAAGGATGTGTAGAATAGTCAATGGCTGTATGAAAACCATAAATTATCTCTATGCAATATCTATCCTATCCTACGAGGATCCCTTAATAATCAAAATATCAATAAGAAAAAATGTGAGCAAAACAAGATGCACAAATAGAAGAAAAAATATATATCCTTTATCTTGGAGAAAAGAAGAAATGATTGAAAACTTACAAAGCACAAGGGACATACAAGATATAAAGAACCATATCCCTTGACTTGGAGAAATTTATAATTATTATTGAAACTTTCAAGGTCAAGGAATATGCCCTAGGTTGGGTATTTTCTAAGCATCAATGACCTAGTATGAGTGTAATGCATATGAGCTAAAACCTAACTATGTTTCATCACTTACCTCATTGTAAATTCCCCAAGAATCTATATGCTCAAGCAATTAGATTCAAGTATGATAAAAGAGAAAAGTATCTATAATACAAGAAAATATGTAGAGGGAACATAATGCCAACCAATTCATGCAAAGTATGATAAACATTCATGTAGTATGAGCAAGAAAACCAAATGCAAGATGGATAAGGAATATGTGAAATCATGCATAATATCATTTTAGGTGCATTATGTTCATTGGTTCTTTAATTTCTTTACCATATAATATTTCCAAGTGATAGGCTCCTGAGCCTAACTTGCCATTATGACAAAGGAGCCTAACCGATTGGGCTGAAACTTGTGTTTAAATTTTTTTTAAGCATTAGTGTTATTTTGGTTTCCCTTGAGGAAAAAGTCCTCAACCTCAAAAAATGAGTGTAAAATTTCTTAATGTAAGATCACTTGAGCCTATTCTAATAGACTTGAAGATGCTCTAAGGCATGGATACACTTCTCATCCAACAACTCAAAATGGTTTAGATGATCTAAAAAATACTCATCACTAATCGAGGTATCTTGCAATAAGATTTGCAAGGATGAGACTTCTAGCTCAAAGGGAAAGACTACCTCAATGCCATAGACCAAGATATACAACGTTGCACCTATAATAGTTTGCATACTAGTATGATAGGCCCATAAGGAAAGGTACAATTGGATATGCCAGTCATGACTAGTCTTACTAACCAAATTCTTAAGAATCTTAACTAAGGACTTGTTGGATGCTTCATATTGACCATTACCCTAAGGGTAATATGGAGTTGACCATTTGTGTTGAATATTGTAATTAGAATTTTTTTATGGATATCATTATTATTTAAAGGAGTGCCATTTTTAGAGATGATTACTGAAGGAATCCCATATCTACAAAGGATCTAGTTAAATATGAACTTGGATGCTTAAGATCTAGTCACTGTAGCCAAGGGTATGACTTCAACCCACTTGATGAAGTACTCTATTATTGTAATGATAAAATTATGATCATTAGATGACATGGGGTTAATATTCCCTATAATATCCAATCCCCACATGGAAATGGACAAGGGGAAGAAAAAACTTGAATGTTTTGAGAAGGATAATGAACAAGGTTGTCAAGGCATTGCCACTTGTCACAACATTGAACATAGTCACATGTGTCTTTCTCCATGGAAAGCCAATAGTAGCTGATATGAATGAGATTCTTAGCAATAAAATTACCACTAAAATGGACTTGACATGATCCTTCATGAGCTTCACTAAGGGCTAGTCAGGCTTCATCCGAGTTAAGACATCGTAAGAGGATACCCTCAAAAGAACTTTGATATAAAGTATTGTCAATTACCACAAGTTGATATGCTATTTTTTGCAAAAGCTTTCACTAGTTTCAAATTAAGACATCAAGAATTGAATGATCCTTAAGGAAGTTAAATATGTCTATGTACCAAGTCTCAGATTAAGAAACTCCAATGTTTAGGACATCTAATGGAATGAGGCTAGAACTAACAGTTGTGGAATCTCAAAGTTGAAAAATAATAATTGTTGCTTTATCATATTATAACTCCAAGGGGATAAGGGATGCAAAAATGACCATGGCATCCATATGGTGGTTGGAGGATCTAGGGATAAAATCTATGGTTACCCTATCAAAGGATGATAAAAGCTTAGTAACAATCTCCTTGTATAGTTTTAGTTTATCATCTCTGGTTTGATAAACATCATTGATTTGATTAACCACAAGTTGAGAGTCACTAAAGATGAAAAGGACTCTAACCTACAAGGCTAAGGCTACCCTAAGACATAGGATCAAGGCTTCATACTATGTAGTATTATTAGTGCAAGAGAAACAAAGTTTGAAGGAAATGGGATGAGTTACTTTTGTGAGGTGATTAGAATGATTCTAGCACCAACACCCTTTAAGCATTGGACTCCATTAAAACCAAAAGTCCAATACTTAGGCTCTTCTACTTCTAAGCTCAAACACTTGGAAAATTTGATGACTAAGGGATGGATAGACTCTAAGAGAGCAGTGGCTAGCTGTTCAACAATCACCTAATATTTTATAGCCATTTGACGTATGAAGGTTAAGTCAAACTCACTAAGGGATAGAACCCACTTAGAGGCTTGATCAAAATGGTGGGGCTTCAATATTAAGTATTAAATAGGATCAAAACTTGTGACTACTAATATCTTATGGCTAAGCATGTAGTGTTTTTTTCTAATATCTTTTGAGAAAAAAACACTATAAGGAAGAGCTTCTCTAAGGGAGTGTATCAGGTTTTATAGCTAACCAAGGTTCTATTGATATAGTAGATAGCTTGATTTTTATTTTTATCATCATGTTGAGCAAGCATATCCCCCAAATCATGGGTTGTGGCTGCTATGTAAATAATCAAATGCTTATCTGATATAGGGGGAACAAGAACATGTGAGAAAGTGAAATAATTATTGAGTTCATCAAAGGATTTTTGACATTGAGAATCCCACTAGAACACTACATCTATCTTATGAAGTTTAAGAAATGATTAACAGTTATCGACTAACTGGGCTATGAAGTGATAGATATTTTAAATATTTCCTTACAAGCTACATAGCTCGGTTAGGTTACAAGGAGGAGGCATGTCAGTAATAGCCACTATCTTAGAAGGATACACTTCAATGCCTTGCCTAGACACTATGAAGCCTAAAATCTTGCCAGATATGACTCCAAATACACACTTAGAGGGATTAAGATAAACTTTGTATTCTCAAATTCTTTCAAAGATACGTCTTAAATCTCGATCGTGAGTTTTTCAATTTATGAAGCGATCAAGAAGATCATCCACAAAGTCCTCAAAAATATTATATCATGCATCATGTCATGAAAGCTATATATCGTGGCCATTTGTTATGTGACACCAATATTATTTAAGCCAAAAGGCTTTAATTTATAATAAAATATACCCTATAGAGTTATGAAAGTTTTCTTAGCCTGATACTTGGGAGAAATCCTAATTTGATTGTATTCCAAGAAACCATCCATGAGCGATAGCATTCCAAATATAGTGGTGAAATATATGATCATATCTATGTTGGGGAGGAGAAAATAATCCTTGGAACATGCTAAGTTAATGTCCAAAAATTTAGTACATACTCTTATTGCCCCTTCCTTCTTAGCCACAGGAATTATGTTCGAGCTCCAATAAGAATAGTTGATGGCTTTGATAAAACTGACATTGATGAATTTTTTGAGCTCCTCCTTGACTAAGAGGGTGACCTTAGGATACATCTTGCTAATATTTTTCTTAAAAAGTTTGCAAATTTTTCTAACTACTAGATTATGCATAACTAGGAAGGGATCATACCCTAGCATGTTAGCATATGATAAAGCAAAAATATTTTAAAATTTTATCAATAATTTAGTCAATTTATCCTACTCATCTATGAACAAGATTTTTCCTAGATTAAGGATTCTAGGGCTTTACTCAAAACCTATATTAACATCAAGGGTTTTATCAATGAGGATTTGGGACTCATCATCATATTAAGGAGGGGTAGGGATCACTCCTAGTTGCTCAAGGTCTTCAGGAGACATAGGAATATGATCAATTTGAGAACTAGAAGACTAAACATGGACGATACAAGCAATTGACTCATCAAAGAAGAAGCTATTTGTAGCACCCTAAAATTGGCGCAGTCAAAATTATAAAATTTACATTCACCTTAGTAAATAATTTAAAGATCAAATTTAACCTCCCAAACCGCCCGTTAACCGTCGAGAAATCCGTTTCCCCCTTTTTTGTGCCATTTTTAGAGGTTGTTTTGATCGTTTGACGATATCATCGTCGATCAGACGATATCGCCTCAGATTTGACGATTTTGTCTGGACTAGGTCGTCCAGACGATCTTGTCGCAAAACTGAATTTGCATAGTTGGAATCTGTTCCAACGGGTCTCCAATCCGGGCAGAAGTGTGTCTGCACCATTGGGACCCTCCCCCGTTGGAGATCTCCCAAATTGGGATGATCTCCAACCTCCCAACAACTCCCCCTAAGCCTATTTAACTTCTAGGATTTTCCCTCCCCAACCCCTGGCTGAATTTATCTACGAATTGAATCCCTCTGTGCTAAAACATCATAATCTTATTTTTGCATTAGTCCCATAGCAATTTTGATGCAGGTATATCATTGATTTTCAACTGGAGCTAGCACTTATCATCGTCGACAAACCTGTCCAGATCGGAGGCGATCCTTGATATTCTCACAATGACACTGAGAGGGGGGGGTGAATCAGTGTAACTACTTAAAAACTTAAATTTGCAACTTTTAAAACTAATGATGCAAGCTTGAAACTAGATAATGCAAGTATCACACAAGAGCATCACACAACACAGAATTTTACGAGGTTCACCGATGTGGCTACTCCTCAAAGAATGACTGTTTGGACTTCAATCCAAATCCAGTCTTTGCAAGGATTCAATATTTACAATTGTTTACCAACACCCACCGGAAGGAGCACCAACCCCCGATTTATCTCGCTGCAATGGATAGGAGCACCAACCCCTTTATCCAAGCACCAACTTGGATTTCTATTTTGCAAGATAAATGGACATAAAAATGCCTTCTCTTTTGCAAGACCCTTACTGGTCTATAGCACATACAAAAATCTCACAGAAGCATAGAGAGAATTGTTAGAGACTCAATATCTTCTTTTCAAAATCTAAAACCTCTCTGTTATTTTTACAAGAAAAATGTGCAGGTTTCAGTTCTCTTGTTGTTGTTCATGCAACACTCTTACCACATCACGCCTTTTGATATATTCAATAAAGCACAGTTGTAGTCTTTTATTTTTCTTTGTTTGTTCGAGTCTTATATTTGATTTCTTGGAATGGCTCAATTTCAAACGGTTCGAATTTCCCTCCTAATTTACATGCATCTTCGGCTACGAACAATGTGTCAAACCCTCTCTGACACGTTCTACCATTTAGCCGCTTTCTTTCTGTCCAGTTCTGACATTCTTCTCTGTACATTCTGATGGCCTTTTTTTGACAACCTTTTTCTGTGTGTTCTGACACCTTTTACTGCGTATCTCGGCACTCTGTTCTTCTTTCTCCCTTTTTGAGTTCTGTGTTACATTTTACTTCTGCACTCGACTATATCTTCTTGATATACACAACAAAAAAAAAAAAATCTCTGTAATTGATTCTCGGTATACTCAACCCTGTGACAGCTGTTCTGTCTTTAATGTTTAGTTCCATAGCTTCCCTATGTAACTGCCACCTTTCCCAGTCATGCTGTATCACGGCCCTGCAATAGCCATTCTTTTCTTAAATGCACTGTCTTGAAACTCTCACTTGTAACTCCAGTTAACTGCAGATCTTGATATTCTGGTTAACTTTTCGTAACTGGCGCCTTTTGACACCTATCACAATGCATGTATCTTTGACTTTTTCCCGCCAAAACATTACCTGTCGCGATATCACGACACTGTCGGCTTCCTGAGGCTTCTCTGGAAACTTGTCGCGATATCATGACATTTTTGGTATTGCTGACGTCATCCTCTAAGATGTGAAATCGTGACGTTTCTGGCTTCATGAGGCTTCTCTGGAAACATGTCGCGAAATCGTGACATTTTCTGTCTTGCTGATGTCATCCGCTAAGGTGTCACGAAATCGCGATGCTTCCGGCTTGCAATGGCTTTTCCAGCAACTTGTCATGATATCGCGACATTTTTAGACTTGCTGACGTCATCTTCAAAGATGTCATGAAATCGTGACGTTTCCGGCTTGCAATGGCTCTTCGTTCACCCTGTCACGAAATCGCGACACATTTTGGTTTTGCTGATGTCATCTTCATAGATGTCGCGAAATCGTGACGTTTTCGGCTTGCAACGGCTCTTCGTTCACCCTGTCACGAAATCGCGACACATTTTGGTTTTGCTGACGTCATCTTCATAGATGTCGCGAAATCGTGACGTTTCCGGCTTGCAACGGATTTTCGTTCACCCTGTCGCGAAATCGCGACGCTTCTGGCATCCATACAATTTTTACTCCATGCAGCCGTGAAAAACCTTACATGTAGCAAAATCGCTACATCATTGTTGCCTTAGAATTTTTTTCTTTTCTGCTTGCTATTGAAACTCCAACGTGTAGCGATATCGCTACACCTTTCCAACATGTGTTTCTAACCTGTAGCGAAATCGCTACACCTTCGCATTATGCACTTTCAACCTGTAGCAAAATCGCTACACCTCTGCACTATGCACTTTCAGCCTGTAGCGAAATCGCTACACCTCTGCACTATGCACTTTCAGCCTGTAGCAAAATCGCTACATCTTTCTGCCTTGCACTTTGACCATGTAGCGAAATCGCTACATCTTTCTGCCTTGCACTTTGACCATGTAGCAAAATCGCTACATCTTTCTTACTTGGTGCTTTTTCTTTGCTTATGCTGGCGAAACTCAGACATGTAACGAAATCACTACAACTTTTTCATCAACTTTCTCTCTCCTCCGATGTGTCGCAAAATTGCGACATTTTTCATCCTTGGTGCCTTTGCCTCAAACTTGTCGCGAAATCGCGACAGTTTCTCGATTTGGTTTCTTTCCTTCCAGCATGTCACGAAATCGTGACATTTTTCCTTGCACATTCTCTCTCCTTCGATATGTTGCGAAATCGTGACATTTTTCAATGCACTTTCTCTCTCCTCAGCCATGTCGCGAAATCGCGACAATCTTACTTGCATCTTCTCTCTCCTCAGACATGTCGCGAAATCACGACATTTTGGCATGCTTTTTCTCTCTCCTCGGATATGTCACGAAATCGTGACATTTTCTTATGGAATTTATCTCTCCTTCGATATGTCGTGAAATCGTGACAGGAACCATGTCGCGATATCACGACAGAAAACATGTCGCGATATCGCGACAGTTTTCTTCCTTGTATTTTTCTGCAAATTTCTGGATCTGGGTCCCCTCTGTTTTTCTTGAGATTTTCTGCACTTGATATGACTGACCTCTGAACTGCTTCAACTGCATCACTCTGTCTGTGTTGACAACAATTACAATCCTTTTACACTGCTTTTGCTGCACCTTGCTCAACAATCCTGTCGAATTCGAGACGATTTAGTACTGATACGAGATGATCTCGACTGCAGCCCACATAGAGGCAATCAGTGCCTGGAGTTTGCTTTTCTCAACTTTGTCTCTGTTATTTTGTTTTGCAAATTAGATAATACATTCAGTTTTTATCCTATTTTGCATCTGGAGTTCACCCATTTAGCTTAGATTGCATGCTAAGTTTATGATCTGCCATTTAAGCATAGTAATTTGCATTAATTTTTATTCTTGAATAGTGTTCAACATTCATATTATCATTTGGTGTAATTTGCCTCTATTAGCATAGTGTTATGTCTTGCATTTTGCATCTATTCTCTATTTTGTAGGTTTCTGATGGATTCGTCTGACAAATTCGTCAGATCGCAGATGATCTCGTCTGATTGCAGACGATTCTATTGAATCTCAGACGATCGGGACTGCTTCAAAATCAGAATCTTCTTCAGACATCCGGATTAGGTATTCTCCGTTTTCCTCCTATAAATTCTCTGTTCTCTACTTTTAAATCTGTCTGTTGTATTCATGAAAAATTGCATTTTCATATAGTTTAATTTAGAATCATTCGGCCAAACCTAGGATGAATGCTTAAGATTAAAACGAACTCATTAAACACATTCCAAAACCTAGGCGTGGAAAATGCCATTAAATGTTTCCTGGTGAACCCACCATCCGTCGAAAAATCACCAAAATACACCTCCCTTGAGAGGCGGGACCTTCGCAAAGTCCTCTCGTCCGAGGTACCGCATCATCCTTTTCCCATCCTCCTTCCGGGTGCGGATCCTATAGCCTGAAGGTAGGGATGCAAAAAATTTGGAGCGATACATTTTGGTGAACCCGACGTGAATGCATCATAACCTTTTGAAAACAAAAACAAAAACAAAAAAAAAAAATTAGAACAACTAAAACTTAGATGCATTTTAAAACATTCAAGGTTTAAAGTCATGTTTAGATGGTAGCTCCTAAAAAGAGGTTAGCAGTTACTATAAACGTAGAAAATCAATTGGTAGCTATAGAAGTTAATTCTGTCCTTAATATCCCTGAAACAAGTAGAAATCAATCCTTGTGGAACGAACTTGACAGGAGACTTAGTATCATTTCATCTAGGTCCACACAACTTAAACAGATTAAGAGGCTAGTCTTGGATAGAATCCTAGATCCTCATCAGTTGGTTTTTTATCATGAACTTCAGAGAGCTTGCCATAGATGGTTAGCCTATAGGAGAGCTTTAGTATCTTCAAAATTATTCAGCTTCGAGGAATACCTTGAGAATGCAGACATTGTACACCGATTCCTAGGCCTTGTAGAAGACCAAGAGGTTGTCCTTACAGATAGGGAAAGATGGAATAGAGTTCCTCGTGCTGTGTTATATCGAGAGTATTGCCATGAGCTTTACTTTTATCAACCAGCATCTGAGACAGATAATATTACCATAGCCCTTTTCATCAAATTCTTAAAAGAAAACTTTCAATTTGAAGAAGAACATTTCATGACCCCTGAAGAACTAGAGCCTATTAATGATGTTTATAAATTGTTCTTAGAAGACTAGCTCATTTACTTTCAGTCTTGTTATTGCGTGCATTTTATTGTTTCATTTGCTGTATTTATTGTATTATTTCAAAAATTTAAAGAAAAACTAAAAAAAATAAAAAAACTTAGCAAAAAATTTAACATTTCATTTCCAATATTGCATTAGGTATATAGTAAATATATACCTTTTAATTTATTGCATATATATATATATATATAAATATATATATATTTTCTGAAATCAAAACTTAGCACCATGCCTAAACTTAGGAATGGTAAAGAAAATCTAGGTGAAGGAGAAGGTTGGTTACAAGATACAACTGAAAACCCAAATGTCCTTCTTGGAGATACAAATCTAGAAGGAGAAACTCTAGGTCAATCAGATGAAGACTTAGGGGAAGATAAAGAACAAGAAGCAAATGTTAAAGAGGATGGATCCTCATCCCCTAGAATAGCTCCAAATGGAAATATTGCCTTTGACAATGCAGAGCATTTCAAGAGATTTCTCATGGAAAACATTGATGACCTTAATGTGGCCATTCGCCTTGATAAAGGGAAAATTAGTAAAACTCAAGCAACCATGGAATATATGTGCAATATGCAGACTAATCCCTTGTCTTTCATTGATCAAGAAAGTGACAAGGGTGGACCATCCAATGCGGATATGGTCACTATAGCCCAAAGCATGTCAAAAAAATAGGTTACCCAACCTCCTAAGGAACCTGTTATTCAACCTAAAATCACTCCCACACAAAAGAAGATTCCCTTCACTACTTTATTCCGCCAGACTATTGAGCAAAATGCTTTAAATAAACAGAAACCTAAAACTAAGCCAAATGCAAACTTTCAACAATCTGGAATACAACATAATACAAACTTCCTCCATAATACTTTTCCTACTAATAATTTACACAACAGTAACATGGCATCTAATCTGCATGTTCCTCCATCCTATGCCCATAAAACTTATGTCAATGCCCTACCAAACCAATATGGGGGGCAAACTAGTAATCTAGAAGCCATGGTGAAACAATTGGCTTCACGTATGGACCAGATAGATCCCTACCGTCCCTCGTATAATTATCGAGAGATCTATAGTCAACCTTTGGATCACATAGTGGTAGCTCAACCATACCCTAAACATTTTCCCATGCCCGTCCTGCCTATATATAAAGGAACCGAAGATCCCATAGAGCATCTTCGCATGTTTAGGATAGCATGTCACGACATATTGCATGACGACTTGCTATTACTAAAAATGTTACCCAAAAGTTTAGGCGGAATGGAATTAGGGTGGTACTATCAATTGCCCAGTCACTCCTTAAAAAACTTTGAAGAAATAGCTGAATCATTTGTTCATCAATTTAGTGCCTACATCGAGAGGCATGTAACTATTAAAGACCTATACAATTTAAAACATGATAAAGACGAATGCTTTGCTGATTTCTTATCTAGATGGAGACAATTGATAGGAAAACTGCACTTTGTGCTACCCTATAGGGAAATGTTAGACATTTTCATCAACAATTTACAAGAACAACTCTCTTATGAGCTATCAACAGCTACTTTGACTACCTTCGATCAAGCTATAGATTTAGCTCGAAGAGTAGAAGATGCCCTCATTAGGAGAGGCCAACTTAGGAAGAAGGATGATGAGAAAACATCTAGAAATTGTTGTAATCACAATGACATTGAGAGGGGGGGTGAATCAGTGTAGCATTCCAAAACATGAATAGACAGCTCAAAAAAATTTGCAGTAGATAAAACTTATAAAAAAATATAATAAGTACCGCAAGAGAACATCACACAACACAGATTTTTAACGAGGTTCACCACAATGGCTACTCCTCAAAAAGAATGGCTGCTTGGACTCCCATCCAAATCCAACCTCTTGCAAAGCACCAACTTTACAATTTGTTTACCAGCACCAACTGGAAGGAGCACCAACCCCTTAACTTTATCTGCTTCAACAGAATGGAGCACCAACTCCTATTTTACCAGCACCTACTGGAAAGAGGCACCAACCCCTTAATTTGCCAGCGACCAATCGGACAGTTTGTTTACCAAACACCAACTGGAAAGAGGCACCAACCCCTTAATTTGCCAGCACCAACTGGACTTCAATATTGAATAAAAAATGTTTGACATATACCTTTGTTATTGCAAGACTCTAACTGGTCTACGTCACCTTTGCAATATCTATGCACTCTACTCTCTTTTGCGTAATCACTTCACATAGTCTGCTGCACTGCTACAACCAGACTTTGCAATCAACTTTGCCCTTCACGCTTCTCTGCACACTCTACTTTCTCTGTGCACATGCTTCGCACACTCTGTGTCGTTTCACATTCTGCTCTCTGCTCAACACAAACTTCACTTTCACAAAAACTATGCTCGCATTCCCACTTTATCTTAACACCCCATGCTTCAAACTCGAAGAACCCTTGCTTTTATAGAAGAAATTTTAGAGGAAAACCCTAGAAGAACGTTGACTGAGAAACCCTAGAATTTGTCAGCTGCCAAACCCTAAAATCCGTCTGCTGTAACCCTAAGAATGTCGGCTACAAAACCCTAGAAATTGTCAGCTGCCAAACCCTAAAATCTATCGGCCCAGATTTAACTTTGTCGGCCTCAAACTCTTCTCCACCTTCGTCATCTTCCTGTAGCTTATTGCCACAAAATAGTAACACGTAGGCCCTTTTAATTTAATTTAATATTCTAATTTAAATTTTAAATAAAATAAAATTTAAACTAAATATTTAAAATTAAATATCTTCATCACCGGGGCATCTTTTTCAACGAAACGAAGAGCCAACTTGGGTTTTAAGAAAAACCCATTTCAAGTCTGTTATCCATGGTTTTAAATAAACCTTTTTATTTTTACTGCATTGGTTTTAAAAAAAAAAACTTTCCGCTTCTTGAAATCTCAGGTTCCGAAGACTTCTTCTCATTCTGAATTATGTTTTCTGTTTCTGTGCATCTATCATTTAAGGACTCATGATCCGACTAACTTTTGAACTTTATCCTCTCGCATCCGAGTGACTTCGAACCGCTCGTCCATTGCATCATTAGATCTAACTGACTATATTGACCAATGACAATCCTCCTACAACACCTTGCTCAACACTGAACTCCTATCCATTGTACTTTGGCTGCACCTTGCTCAACAATCTCCCCCTTTGGAATTGTTGGCAACACATGTGCAATTTTCCTGTAAATCTTCTCACCCTTTGACAATAATACCAAAGGGCTACTGCAGACTCCCCCTGAGTCTATGCACAACATTATTATACACAAATTATTACAATTAGCAAATATTCCAAGCATGAACAAGAAGAAAAACAAATACACAAATGCTCCCCCTGAGTCCAAGACCACTTCATTTCACTGATTGAAAACATCATGATAAACATAATAGGAATCAATAAAATCAACAATGTGAATAGCAGCAATAACCAGTGAATGACACCATCACCATCAACTTCACCAATATAACATGTGTAAGAACATGACTGAACCACTGTCTTCTGTGCAACTACCCTCTGTTATCTTGCAAAATCAAACTTGTCCACTGTTAGTGAAGGCATACAATAATATTATATAGCCAAATTTTTGTTCTGCAATGCCAGCAACATCTGCATACAACTTCACCATGCATCTTGGATATATTCTCAACAAGCTTGAACCCAATGACAGTTGTTTGTCTCTCTCTACAGTGAGAATCCAGCAGGCTACCTCAATCCACTTTCAACTCTGTGCAAGTACCAAACACTGTACCACAACACAACCAACATATTTTCTCAACCAATTAGGGCTTTAGCAACAATGCTTATAGACAAGGTTTAACCAACATCATTCAACTCAAGATTAACCTTGAAGCATTCAACCAATCACTACATGAAAAAGGAAACTATTAGACATCATTTTCCTTCCAAAGGTATTTGAACAAGACAACCACCAACATAAATCACCAAGGAAAAGAATAACTTGCTCAAATCAAACTCAATGGAGTAAGCCCAAATCATGTATCAAGAAAAGAATTAACTTGATCAAAACAACCACTATGAAAGCAACTCAACTATTCATCACCAGGCTGGAAATCATCTGGCTGCTCATTAAAAACTTTTTTCTTCAATCTTCCCATTCAACATGCTGATTTCACTTTTGTCATCAGAATTGACAAGTGACTCACTTCTGTACCAATTTTTGTCCAGCACTACAATTTTACTGCCAACTCTTACTTTCAACTATGCATGTCGGAAGAAGACATTTTGTCAAACACTTTATGGCCAACCGTAGTGCACCTTACTCGGCCTCAAGATTCTTATCCTTGGATTGGCATTAAATAAATAGTTAAAACAAAACTGTCTATGAATTAAATATATTCACCAAGGTGTCATGAAAGATCTGACAATCTTCACATCAAGCGTCAAACAAAAACATGCTGCTATTATCGAAACACAAATACACAGCTGGGGCAATCATTCTTTCACTAATCAAATTATCTGAACTGTTACATTTCATGGCTTTGAACAGTTATAGTAAGAACCATCAACAGTACAAAAATGACATACAACAATACTAGAAATGGTGGCGACTCTCCATTTAATCTCCAGCCTTCATGGCACTTCCACAAACAACCATATGAACTAAAATAAATTTAAACAACTATAGTGCAACTCCTCCTTACTACTTGCCTTTCATCCTCAGGTTAATCCAACAAAAATATAAGAGCAATAAAATAAAACCTTTTTCAAAATGCTCCCCTTGAGGATGTGTTACCTAGAGTTGCTTAGTGCAATAGAAGAGCAGTCTCCTTTAGTTCAAGGAGACATGATTTCCTCTCTTCTTTCTTTCTCCAGACTTTCTTGACCTTGGGCTTGGATTTTTCACCTGCATCCCTATTTTGCATCATTGTGTGAACTCGAATATCTCTCTGGTGTGGTTGTCTCTTATGAATCCATGATGAATGATTATTTTCCTTTCTTCTACCTTACTGCAATACTCTGATTTCATGGTTAACTGCATTTCAAGATTTTTAGAAATTTTCTTGTAATCTTCTATCTGTACTTTCAAACTGGTGATTATATCTTCTGCATCCTCAAAATTTTTAACCAGAGCTGAAATTAGTTTCTGTTCCCAATTTGCTTCTGCATCACTTTCTTCTTCATCATATTCTTGTTCTAAATTTGTTTCTTTACCAATTTTGAATGGATCATATTCAACTTCACTGCTATTAGAACCATGGCACTGACATTCATTATGATCGAGTTGACCGCAAATAAAAAAATTTGTACCTAGAGAACCTGCATCATGATCGAGTTGTCTCTTGGCCTTTTCTCCACTATTTGATTCATCTTCATTTTCTTTCATGACCCTGTGTGTTCTTTTATTCTTGTGTCTCATGGTTCCACTTTTGCCTTTCTTTGCCATTTATGTAATAATCCAAGATCAACCCAGACTGATTAAGCCTAAACTGGGAACTTGGCTCTGATACCAATTTTTGTAATCACAATGACACTGAGAGGGGGGGTGAATCAGTGTAGCATTCCAAAACATGAATAGATAGCTCAAAAAAATTTGCAGCAGATAAAACTTATAAACAAATATAATAAGTACCGCAAGAGAACATCACACAACACAGATTTTTAACGAGGTTCACCAAAATGGCTACTCCTCAAAAAGAATGGCTGCTTGGACTCCCATCCAAATCCAACCTCTTGCAAAGCACCAACTTTACAATTTGTTTACCAGCACCAAATGGAAGGAGCACCAACCCCTTAACTTTATCTGCTTCAACAGAATGGAGCACCAACTCCTATTTTACCAGCACCTATTGGAAAGAGGCACCAACCCCTTAATTTGCAGCACCAACTGGACAATTTGTTTACCAGAACCAACTGGAAAGAGGCACCAACCCCTTAATTTTCTAGCACCAACTGGACTTCAATATTGAATAAAAAATGTTTGACATATACCTTTGTTATTGCAAGACTCTAACTGGTCTACATCACCTTTGCAATCTCTATGCACTATACTCTCTCTTACGTAATCACTTCACACAGTCTGCTGCACTGCTACAGCCAGACTTTGCAATCAAATTTGCCCTTCATGCTTCTCTGCACACTCTGCTTTCTCTGTGCACATGCTTCGCACACTCTGTGTCGTTTCACATTCTGCTCTCTGCTCAACACGAACTTCACTTTCACAAACACTATGCTCACATTCCCACTTTATCTTAACACCCCATGCTTCAAACTCGAAGAACCCTTGCTTTTATAGAAGAAATTTTAGAGGCAAACCCTAGAAGAACGTTGACTGAGAAACCCTAGAATTTGTCAGCTGCCAAACCCTAAAATTTGTCGGCTGTAACCCTAAGAATGTCAGCTACAAAACCCTAGAAATTATTGGCTGCCAAACCCTAAAATCCGTCTATCCAGATTTAACTTTGTCGGCCTCAAACTCTTCTCCACCTTCGTCACCTTCCTGTAGCTTATTGCCACGAAATAGTAACACGTCGGCCCTTTTAATATTCTAATTTAAATTTTAAATAAAATAAAATTTAAACTAAATATTTAAAATTAAATATCTTCATCACCGGGGCATCTTTTTCAACGAAACGAAGAGCCTAGAAATCAATATAAAAACAAATAGGTTGTTGGTGATGGAGTCACTGACAGCAGAAATGTTGCTAATGTCAATGCAACAAAGACAACAGAAAAATTCATATTGAAACCTCCTGATAAGCCTCCTCGAGAGTTCACTAGATTAAACCAACCTTTGTCAACTATTTTACCTCAATTTCTCGAAAGAGGTTTAATCCAACTGCCAGCTATCCGGGAGCCTGACCCAAGTATACCCGGATATAGAGTTGATTTGCACTGTGATTTCCATAGAGGACTTGGACATTCTACCAACGCTTGTAAAATATTGAAGCATAAAATAGAGGATTTGATTGACAATAATGAAATGGAAGTGCAAGCCTTCCAACCCAAACAAAACCCTCCTAATAATACTCAAAATACTGTTCCCCAAAATCAAAATCAAAATGCCAATCAAACTTTAGACATATTTCAACACCCTTTACCAAGACATGGTAAAGAGGTGGCCAATCAAATCGAACATCATAATGTTCCCCCTCCTACTCGATATGTAGGAACCATTAGCGGACAATTACCTGTTCAAGATTCTCAAATATTTGACACAACCTTATCCCTGGTTACGACCAGGACCTTACATAATTTTCAAACTTCTGATTCTAGTGATATAGAATCAGATAGTGAAAGTGAAGTAGACACTATTCAATCGAATAGTTCTAAAAATGAATCAGATCCTATTCAACCTGTTACAGATGCTAATGTTCCAGAAGAACCATTTCCTAGAAGAGTCACTACTCGACCTTCTTCTAATATAGTCCTTCCTTATGAACAAGCCATAAATTCTCAATCGAGACCGTTTCAACATCGTCACTATAACATTGTAGGTACCATCGAAGTCGTCACCCGACAACAAGCTCAAAATTCCCAACAAGAACCAAACCAGAACAATGGATCAGTTCCATTCATTCTAAAAAATCCCAATAAAGGGAATCATGCTCCTATTGTTCAACCTAAACCCCCTTACAACATTAATGAGCAATTGTCTAATACCATGGCCAGAATTTCCCTCTTAGATTTATTAAGATCCTCTCCCACCCATAGGGATGAGTTGATGCTTACGCTGAGCCAAATGATGGTACCTCAAAACATTCAACCTGAAGCTATGGCCAATACTATCATCACTCGAGAGATTGATTGTATTGACTTTCGGGATAGAGATATCCCACAACACAGTTTACACAAGGATAATCCCTTGTATATTACTGCTTTAATTGGAGATGTGGCTGTCAAACGAGTCTTTATTGATAATGGCTCATCTCTAAACATTTGCACCTTTGACTTCTACCAACGATTTGGTTTTCGAAGTGATGAAATGAAGAAAATTGATATGATTATCAAATCTTTTAATGACGAAACACAAGAAACATGTGGAGTTATTACCCTCCCATTGCAAGTTGGTCCTAGAACCCTTGAGACAACTGTGTTTATTGTACATTGTCCAAGCATCGTACAATATACTTTTGGGTCGCCCTTGGATCAACGCCATGCGAGCGGTCCCATCAACTTTACACCAATGTGTTAAGTTTGAGTTTAAAAATCAGTTGGTCACTATTCATGGTGACCCTAGACCTTTTGATATGTGTGCTTTGGCAGAACCGGTTGGAGTGCAATTTTGCCCTGCTCTGTCATCCACACATTCTAGTTCTTCTTCTTCATCTAAAACTGTGAAACATAAACCCATAACTTCACCGAGTTCCCCTCCATTAACTTCATCCTCCCATAAAGATCAACAACCCTCTAAACAAATTATTTTAGAACCTCAAAAAGATTTTAAAACTACAACCAATCCTTCAAGTTCTATTCCTATAAATTCAAAACCTCTAGACACATCTATCATCCCTTCCACATCTCAAGACATAGGTAATAAACCTTCTACATCTTATGCCCTTTCTGATGACCTCTTACCAGATTTATCTACAACTTTAATATCAAAAAAAATGAATGCTTTCATGCACGATTCAAACCTCTTAAATAAATTGCCGCCATCTCCTCGCACTTCAGGCCTCCCACAACCTATGGGAAGCACCTACCAAGTCGGGAGTTGTGCCTTCATTTATAAAGGATATGACTGGGGAAGAATCCCTTAGAATATCAAAACTCATCATGAGGGGTACGCTCGGTGCTATTTTACCAATGATTATATTAAAGCTAAACCCATGATGCTTAAAATGGGATATAAAGGGAAAGGATTAGGACCTTTCCAAAATGGCATGAAAGAACATTTCGAGGTAGAACCGTGGCCTGCCCATTGTGGTGTGGGCCTATTTCCTAGTAAGGGACAACCCTTTCCTTTTGAAGAGGATGATCACCTCATATCCTATCAAGATTATTTGGATAGACATGTTGATTTGCCTCTCCAAAATCAATCATTTTCATGCAACATGCTATCCATAGCATACCCTGAAATGATTGCTGACCCCGATGAAGAGTTGGAAGGAGATATCTTCCATAATGTCTCTGTTGAAGAGATGTTGCACAACGGGTTTTATTTTGATGGTTCGATACCAACTATAGCCCAACTTGAGGCCACTAATCCTCAAGATGAATTATCTAAATTAACTTTACAAGAATTACAAGAGTTGGGCGTTTCACCCGCCCCACCTAACTTTGAAAGAGATCTACACATGGAGGTAGAAAATTTCATTAAAATTAATATTGGAACTGAGGACAATCCTCACATAATCAATATTGGATCAGAATTAAGCCCAGACAAACAAGAACAATACATCACATTCCTCAAAGAGTATGAAGATGTCTTCGCTTGGACATATGAAGATATGCCAGGTCTAGACCCTTCTGTCGTCATGCACCATCTAGTGGTCCATCCGGATGCTAAACTTGTTAAACAAAAACTTAGAAAAATGCATCCCAAAGTGGCTCTGCTAGTCAAAGGGGAGTTAGAAAAACTCTTGAATGTTATCTTTATACAGGCTATTGATTATGCTTGAATGGATCTCAAACGTAGTTCCAGTCACCAAGAAAGAAGCTACCAAAGTTAGGGTTTGCACTGATTTTAGAGATATTAACGCTGCATGCCCTAAGGATGACTTTCCTCTTCCAAATATGGATCAAATCATTGAATTTACTGCTGGAAGTGGGATGATGTCCTTAATGGATGGATTCTCCGGTTATAATCAAATTCGGATAGCTCCTGAAGACCAGGCTAAAACAACCTTTATTACCCCCTGGGGTACCTTTTCTTTGGAAAGTGATGCCATTTGGCTTAAAGAACGTCGGTGCAACTTACCAACGAGCTATGACCTACATTTTTCATGATATGATGCATGATATCCTACATGACTATGTAGATGATATTATAGCTCGCTCTCTTATTGAAAATAATCATTTAGATGATTTGCGAAAAGTCTTTAATCGATTACGAGAATATCTCATTCGGTTAAATCCAGCAAAATGCATATTCGAAGTCAAATCCGACAAATTATTAGGGGTTTTAGTTTCTTTACGTGGTATTGAAATCGACCCCCTCAAAATTGCGGCTATCACTGATATGCCCGCACCTACTAATATATCTGAATTACGAAGCTTACAAGGTAAACTTCAAGCTATCCGTCGCTTCATTGATAAGCTGGTGGACAAAACTGGTCCTTTTCTTAAACTTCTTAAGAAGGATGTCCCTTTCAATTGGGACACATAATGTAGAGAAGCTTTTGAACTTCTCAAACAATACCTCCTTAATCCCCCAGTGCTTTCACCGCCTAAATTTGATCGCCCATTTCTCCTATATATTTCTGCTTCAGATTCGGCCTTAGGAGCTATGTTAGCTCAACTCGATGATGAAAAGCGAGAACGTGCTAATTATTATATTAGCCGAACCTTCATCAGTTATGAAACCCGTTATACAAAATTAGAGAAACTATGTCTCGCAGTCGTATTTGCTACACAAAAATTACGACACTATATGCTTAGCCAAAAAACGTATGTCATTGCCAAATACGATCCCTTAAGGTATCTCATGAGTCGACCTTATTTATCGGGTCGCACAGCCAAGTGGGTTCTTGCTCTAAGCGAGTTTGATCTCACATTCATAGGACAAAATTTTGTTAAGGGTCAAATCATAGCAGATCAATTAGCTGTTGCACCCTTAGAGTCTACTCATCCCCTCATTATCGAGTTTCCTGATGAATGCCTTCAATTAGAGGCAGACCTTGTTGAACAATGGTCCTTATACTTTGATGGAGCCCGATGCATGAGTGGGGCTGGTGCGGGTATTATTTTAATATCTTCACAAAAACATCTTATTCCTCTGTCCTTCAAACTGACCTTTGCTTGCACCAACAATACTGCTGAGTATGAAGCTCTAATCCTTGGATTACGAGCTGCTTTAGCGCTAAAAATTAAAAACCTCTTAGTTTTTGGGGATTCCCAATTGGTTATAAACCAAATTAATGAAGTTTATCAAACCAGAGATGATAAACTGCGCCCATATAAGGCCTATGTTTTACAATTAATGTCCTTGTTTGATCAAGTTACCTTGGAAGCCATTCCTCGAACTAGCAACCATGCAACTGATGCTATGGCCGTCGCTGCATCTCTCTTGCCCTTAGAGTTAGATGACGAATATGCGACTATCACTATTCATCGACTCCAGGAACCCACTTCAAATAAGTCATGCTTAGAGCCTTTGGATGTGTTTCTAATCAATGAAACTACTCCTGAACCTTGGTATACAGACATATATGATTTCCTCCAAAATGGGACTTTCCCTGTTAATTCTAATAGAAACCAGCATCGGTTATTACGTCGACGAGCAAGTCGTTTTGTAATAATTGGCAATACTTTATATAGGAGATCTTTTGAAGGTATCCTATTAAGATGTTTAAATTCAGAAGAGTCTAAATCAGCCTTGAGTGAAGCCCACGATGGATCTTGTGGAGGACACTTTAGTGGTAGTGCCATTGCTAAAAAGCTCCTTCGGATAGGATACTTTTGGCCTACCATGGAAACGGATGCACATGAGTATGTGCGCCATTGCGACAAGTGTCAAAAACATGCTGACCTTGTCCATGCGCCTACACAAGAGTTGCAGGCTATTTCATCTCCTTGGCCCTTTTCTAAATGGGGCTTGGATATTATTGGCAAAATCAATCCTGTGTCTTCTGATGGACACAAGTTCATCATAACTGCCACTGAGTATTTCACGAAGTGGGTTGAAGCTATGCCTTTAGCTTCTTGCACTGGCTCACAAGTTTCTAAATTCATTTTTAATCAAATCATTTGCAGGTTCGGAATTCCTGCCAACCTCATCTCTGACAATGGAACTCCTTTCAAAAATAAAGATGTTAAAAAATTATGTCAAAAATATAAGATTCAACATCGTTGGTCCACCCCTTATTATCCTCAGGGTAATGGTCAAGCAGAAGCATCTAACAAAACTTTAATCAAAATTCTCAAAAGATTGGTCAATAAAACTGGCCGTGACTGGCATATTCAATTATATCCAGCCTTGTGGGCTTATCGAACTAGTGTTCGAACCCCCACGAGCACTTCACCATTTGTTTTGGTATATGGTGCTTAAGCAGTTTTTCCATTTGAATTGGAAGTTCCTTCTTTGGCTCTGCTACTTCAAGATACCGAAGTAGGAGATGAATATCATGCTGGCAGACTCAGTCAGCTGGAACTCCTAGATGAAAAACGCATCAATGCTTTGGAGCATCTCCGTGCTTACCAAAACAAGCTTAAAAGATCATATGCTAAGAGAGTTCGTCATCGCTCCTTTGAGATTGGCGACCTTGTTTTAAAAGAAAATCAAAAAAATACAAATGCAACCAAAGAACTTAAAGGTAAATTTGAGCCCAAGTGGCTCGGACCATACATCATTACTGCAAAATTTGAATCGGGAGCATATAAATTATCTACCTTAGATGGTAAAGAACTTAAAGAACCTATGAATATTTTACATCTCAAACGTTACTATGCATAAATTTGGTCATTTCATCCATGTATATATTTGTTCAAAATTACTATCTTGTATTTCTTTCAATTTATTCAAAAACACCAAAAACATTCATAAATCTCCAAAAATCTTCAAAAACTATCTATTGCATTTATTTAAAGCACTTGTTAAATTGTTTGCTCAAAAACTAAAATCAAAAATCAAAATCTAAAAACAGCTATATGCTTGACTCTTTCGAAACCAAAACAATATACAGAAGAAAGAGAGAGTCAACATTCTCAAAACTTCTCAAAAGTGTTTATATATATTTTCTTACAATTATTGCAGTTATATGTTTCAACTTATTTTGGATAAATTAGCATTTATTTTGAATCCCTCACTTGCACACTCACAACAAATAAATATTTTGATTTTATCTGGCATGATTACTAATCTCTCTTATATCAAAGTTCACACAATTTAATTAAATAAAGTTTGAGCATAGAGAATTGATCTTGTTATTTACTTAAACCAAGCACATCTTTCCACAATAAAATGATTATATTTGTAATTTCCATGTTTTGCTACATAGTAGAACTGATTTCTTGAGTGAAAAGTTTCCCCTGCTATCCTATCATGCACATGGTCTAGAATCTTTGAGAATTGGCAAAAGGACAAGCTCACCCCTACCCAGAATAAAAATCCCTTGCTCTACAGCTAATCTGAGCAAGTATCCCTAGAACAAACAGAAAAAGAAAAAGAAAAAATTCAAGAAAAAGAGAAAAGAGAAATGTTCTTTTATATCATTATAGCAATGTTCCAAGCATTATCAAGCAAAAGAAATACAAAAGAAAAATATGCAAAGTTCAGCAGAAAGCGAAAGCAATAAAATCCCTTTCCCTACCCTTTGAAAAGAAAAGAAGGGTTGATGAGCTTGAATCCCTGGAATTCTCAATTATTCAAAAACTATGAGGTAAGCCCCATAACAGGTGGTTTGTGCCCAACTCGCTTGGCCTTGGGTAACTCCTAGCGTGGCGATATGTCTGTCACATTAGCGACCTTCTTTTGTATAGACCTATGTCTGCTTATGGATTAGCTAGCTCTTGATAATCCGATCTACATAGTGGTCTAATATGGTTATATGCATCTACATCATGGTTAATGAACACTTATTTGGTTTCTTCAAATCACTTGTATCATAGTATCTTGCTCAAAACTGGTAAATGAACAATGCAATCGCACACACATTTGTATTTGAGAGATTTTGTCTATCATTATGATAAATCAAGATCGGAAATGAATTCACATATGCACATGGGATTCCTTATAAATCTAACTTTTGTCTTCAAAATACTTTGAAATATTATTTTTGCAACTTGTTTGGGAATAAATCAAGTACAGTTGTTTTCACAAAGACAACTATATCATAGAAAAATCAAAAATTTCTTTCAAAATACACAAATCAAATCATATATATCTGGTTGACTTTCGCGACGATGGTATAGCTCCACAACCAAAATTGGAATTGTATGCCTAGCGCAAGTCCTCATTTTCATATTTTCTGTTCATCAATAATCAATCATGCAATAAAACCTTTTTTTTGGATTTTCGCGATGATGGTATAAGTCTATACCTACATATTCTATGCCTAGCGCAAACCATTGTAACAATTTTTATTCCCCATTTATCAAAAATCATAAAAACCATATGACTTCATTATGTTACACAAATTATGCTTTTTAAAATCAAACCCATTTTCATTATTTCATATCATTATGTCAACCTTTAACTTTGCAATGATGGTATAATTCCTAAGGAATTATTCACAAATTTTATCACACTTAGGAATTTATGCCTAGCAAAAATCATTTTAAAATATTTCATGTACAAATATTTTTCATGAAAATCTGAAAACAAATCATTATCATCACCATCATTTTTCATCATTGCACCAAAGTCTTAAGACAGTCTCTTAAGCACTCTTTTTACTTTTCGCAATATTTCTATCCTGGGATTAGCTTGACGACCGAGTGAGCAGCGACTCCATGAAATGGTCTATAATAGCGACAATGTCCTTTGAAATTATTGTTAGAAGTCTCTTTTTATTTTTATTTTTTTTTTTATCACATTTTCATTACAAACAACCAATTTGTTACATCAGATTATTTCATTTAAAATCTTACAGCATGACATCAAAATTATAATGTTTCAAAATGACATAATTACATGAGTCATCGAATCAATCAATCAAAACATTAAAAGCATCATAAAAATACATAAGACAAGTCATATGATCAAAAATATCTCATCTATATATGTCACAAATATATGTACATCATCAAAAGCTGGATTGGTATGCCACAATCTATACCTCGGCATACTCAATCCTCTATCAAACAAAAAAATATATATAATACAACATCAATGTGCAGCCCTCTAGCCTCGAGAGCCCCTCGAGCTCTCTGCCTCATCTCCTCCCCCGCCCTGAGGTGGACGAGGTGGCCCCATCGCAGTCTGTGTCATCCTAGTCCTCGATCGGGACGTGGTCCTCGATGACCCGATCCTGATCGGATCTACGATGTTCACTGGCAGGGGTAGTCTATCTGCCTCTGGCACCAGCTGGTGATACAGTGTCTGATAAAATGTCAACTGGGCGATAGCCCGTGTCAACTCTCCTGAGCTCGCCCCTCCGCCCCGTGCCCTGAGGCGTGCAATCTCATCCCACAGCTGTGACACCTCAGCATGGTGTCGTGCAGCCGCATCCTGTAGCATCTGCACCTGAGCCTGCAGATGATCTCTCTCCGCCCGAAGAGTAGCCATCTCGCTACTCTCTCCTATGTCCACACCCTTGCCCTTATCGGGCGATGGTGGCCTCTGTGGAGATGGGGGTCTCTCCTCCCTCCTCTCCCGCTGTCGTGGCCGCTCCTGTGCCCGTGGCCTCCTCTGCTCTCTCCCATCGTGACCCTGGGCCACCTCTATCATTGCCTGGTGCCGCCTCCCTATCCGACGCATGACCGCGTGGATCGGACCCTGAGCCCTCGTCATCCGAGGAGGGCGGATGCCTACGTACCAGGCATCATAGCCGTCAGCTACCCCTGCGTCGTCTCCATCCACTGGCTGGATGGGGGCATCATCCGCGTCCTGACTCTAGAATCGTTGCATGTCTGGAGCCCCGCTAACCGTGGTGTTATCCCGGACAGTCCGAGAAAACTCATAATCCCTGAGAGATGGGATCCCCTGCTGTAGACCGAACTGCCTCAAAACTCGGTCATAGCGGTGGAGCTCCACCTCTCCCCTCTCCATCCGTAGCCAACAGACTCGCTTGATGCGAGCCAGCTCCTGTCCATCCTCGGCCCACCCTGGGTGCCCTCGCCATGGCCTCCAGGTGATCTGATCCGGGATCAACTCATCAAGTAGTCTCCGGGACATCGGTAGGTCAATCCACCATTGTGCCCCTCTCCGGAGCCACCAGTAGAAGACTCGGGGCCTCTCCCCGTCTACCCCTATCAGTGGAAGCCCTATCGGCCTCCGCACCGCAATGTGCTCCCAGCACCAAACCTGTAGTAGCGATGTCATCACCAGACATCGACCGCCCTTGTACACGACCCCATACAGGATCCTGTACAATCGGCATAGAACAAAGCTGCCCCAGCAAAACCTGTACCCATGGTCCCGCATATCATAGATCACATCTGCGAGCATCCATGGTACCCTACACCCGCTCTGGTGGCACAACAGAAGTCCACCAACCACCCCAGATAGTACCCATGTGAGTGTAGATGCCCCAGGCATCTGGCGTAGTGCCTCGATGTTCACTCCGCCCTTCTCCAGGGCGAAGCTCGGGTCACCACACAGCCGTCCCATAGCGTGGCCCTGGTTGGCCGTAGGAGTGATCATCCATCCTTGTATGGGGATTCTCAGAATCCTCCATACATCCTCCAGTGTGGGAGTCATCTCCCCTGTCGGTAGCCGAAAATAGGAAGAACCCGGATACCATCTCTCTGCTAGGGCTGTCAGTAGCCCCATATCTATGGATACTTGTGGCATCTCCGCCACATGCTGCAAGCCGGCCTATGCCAGCAGATCCCGCTCTGTCTGTGTGAGCGTGGCCAAGTCGTCTCTCAATCCTCCATATTTCCACTCCCTGCTCTTTAGTAATCCTCTCTGCAAACATAAACAACATAAACAATAAACAACAAATAATCATTAATCAATAATTCACATAATCAATAATGCAAGTTAAAAATTCAATTTTTTTGCAATTGATGATATCGCCCACTATTGGACGATATCGTCCCAAATCTGAGCATAATCGTCTCCGATTTCGTAGTTCGAAATCGTCCCTAATTTGACGAAATCGTCCCCCTTTCGACGATTTCGCCCTCAGGCGAAATTGCCGAAATTGAGACGATTTCGTCGAAATCGGGACGATTTCGTCCCGATGACGTCGACGGCCCAAAAATGGCCGCGATGCTCAAAATTCACCTAAAAACTATCTAAAAAGCATGTAAATTCAAATTAAATCAGTTCTAAACTAAGTTTAGACCCTTACCCGTAGACCGCGTCGGACCTCTGCAGATCTGTGCGCTGTCTCGACCATTTTTGCTTCAGAGCTCTAAAACAAGAAAAATGAACAGTAACAATGAATTAGGGTTTTTACCCTATTTTTCTTAATTTTATTCAACAATATTTTTTTGCTTTTTCGCGTTTTTACCTCAAACGTTCGATTTGGGTAAAAACACGGAGGGGGCACCATAGTAAGCTGTCGTACGATTCGACCAAGAATCGTCGCCTAAAAATGGGTATAATTTTTTGCTTTCTCGTAGATCGAGAAGAACTCATCTTTAACGTATTTTCTTCGGAAAATTCGCTAAAGAGGGGGCAAAATGTAGCACCCTAAAATTGGCGCAGTCAAAATTATAAAATTTACATTCACCTTAGTAAATAATTTAAAAATCAAATTTAACCTCCCAAACCGCCCGTTAACCGCCGGGAAATCCGTTTCCCCCTTTTTCGCGCCATTTTTAGAGGTTGTTTTGACCGTTTGACGATATCGTCGCCGATCAGACGATATCGCCTCAGATTTGACGATTTCGTCTGGACTAGGTCGTCCAGACGATCTTGTCGCAAAACTGAATTTGCATAGTTGGAATCCGTTCCAACGGGTCTCCAATCCGGGCAGAAGCGTGTCTGTGCCATTGGGACCCTCCCCCGTTGGAGATCTCCCAAATTGGGATGATCTCCAACCTCCCAACAACTCCCCCTAAGCCTATTTAACTTCTAGGATTTTCCCTCCCCAACCCCTGGCTGAATTTATCTGCAAATTGAATCCCTCTGCGCTAAAACATCATAATCTTATTTTTGCATTAGTCCCATAGCAATTTTGATGCAGGTATATCATTGATTTTCAACTGGAGCCAGCACCTATCGTCGTCGACGAACCTGTCCAGATCGGAGGCGATCCTGTCGAATTCGAGACGATTTAGTACTGATACGAGACGATCTCGACTGCAACCCACATCGAGGCAATCAGTGCCTGGAGTTTGCTTTTCTCAACTTTGTCTCTGTTATTTTGTTTTGCAAATTAGATAATACATTCAGTTTTTATCCTATTTTGCATCTGGAGTTCACCCATTTAGCTTAGATTGCATGCTAAGTTTATGATCTGCCATTTAAGCACAGTAATTTGCATTAATTTCTGTTCTTGAATAGTGTTCAGCATTCATATTATCATTTGGTGTAATTTGCCTCTGTTAGCATAGTGTTATCTCTTGCATTTTGCATCTATTCTCTATTTTGCAGGTTTCTGATGGATTCGTCTGACGAATTCGTCAGATTGCAGATGATCTCGTCCGATTGCAGACGATTCTGTCGAATCTCAGACGATCGGGACTGCTTCAAAATCAGAATCTTCTTCGAACATCCGGATCAGGTATTCTCCGTTTTCCTCCTGTAAATTCTCTGTTCTCTGCTTTCAAATCTATCTGCTGTATTCATGAAAAATTGCATTTTCATATAGTTTAATTTAGAATCATTCGGCCAAACCTAGGATGAATGCTTAAGATTAAAACGAACTCATTAAACACATTCCAAAACCTAGGCATGGAAACTGCCATTAAATGTTTCCTGGTGAACCCACCATCCGTCGAAAAATCACCAAAATACACCTCCCTTGAGAGGCGGGACCTTCGCAAAGTCCTCTCATTCGAGGTACCGCATCATCCTTTTCCCATCCTCCTTCCGAGCGCGGATCCTATAGCCTGAAGGTAGGGATGCAAAAAATTTGGAGCGATACACTATTTTAGAGTATATATTCATGATATACATCACAAAGAGTATAACTCTCACATACTACCATAGGGTTGCAACTAACTCAGGGTACACCAAAGTTATCACATTGCAAAACAAAATGTTAGAAGGAGGAGGTCCCTCATCCTCATTACTCCATTCCAAGCTATGATGATCCATGGATTCAAAAAATGTGGAAACTTGATCATCATCGGTTGGTAAGGGGTAGTTTTTGTTGGGTATGTAACCTATATCACATATCCCATACCAAATATCAACTTCCAAAGGCTCTTGAATGCCTTGTTTTTGTATCCCTAAACCCTTACGTACATATCCCATACTAGATAGGATCTGTTTAGAAAGTGGGTAATCATTGGATAGATAACAATGGATAAAGGTTATCTCTACTAGAAAGGGATTTCTACCATATATATTTTCTTCATGGGATGTTGCCACTAAAAGCACGAGGATACAGAAGCAAACAAAAGGGAAATGTAACGCTAAGTCCTACGAACGAGAATGCATGAAAAGAGGGAAAACAAATGAATTGAAACGAGATTTAAAGAAAATGTAAAAGTGCAGCCCTTTATTTTATTAATTTTCTCGAGATCGGGTTACAATACGTCTCCTCCCTTTTCAGGGGCTGGGAGCGTCGGACATAGTTTTGTTACACCACAAATGATATATTCCCCTTGGGGATCTTCCGCGTGCCCACATTGAAAATGGGCGGACCAAACGTTGTCGCCACTTGCATGAATGCATCTATAGTTCCTTGCTACCCCTTCGATGTTGGGATCCTGCATTCAGAGAAATAGTAAACGATTAGTAGCACCTGCGGATGGAGGGAAACATGCGATCCCCAAGGCCTACGGTTGATGCATGCATAAAATAATTAAAACGATAACTAAAACATATCAGAATAAGCTAAAAATTTGATAGAAGCAAGAAAACATTACCAGGAACACACTGCAAAAGGAACAATCAAGAAATCTGCCACAGATTTCTAATCGCTCCGGGGTGGGACGATTAGGACTGTCATAAAATGTCAGAAGGTGACCTCCTAAATGTCCCATCCAGGGGCCTCCAAAACACCTGCAAAGTTGGGGTTAGGCAAAACGGGGCATTTTGGAATGACCCAGAAGGTCGGATTTTGCATATTCAGCCTCGATCGCCCTGTATCCGATGATGCTCCCTGTATGTTAGTGAAAGCGAGAAACATTGAAAGCACAGTCAAAACTCATCAAAATGGCATGAAATTTAAATGACAACATATATGGATGACCTAAAATCAAATACAAAAGAAATAGTAGGGAAATATGCCACAGATTTCTAATCGCTCCGGGGTGGGGCGATTAGGACTGCAATAGTGCAGGGGGCACCGAGGGCAGGACGCCCACCGTTTGGGGCTCGATTTTGGCACCAATCCACTTGGGATGGGTCCAAAACCTCTTATGGGGTTGTGTCGACAAATTGGGTGGGGTATTGTGGCCAAATTTTTGGGTTTTGGGTCCGGATTGCACTTCCAATAATCACCCAATAACCTCCCTTCCAAAAGAGAGATCAAGGATGTAAGAAGCACAAAAGATGGGTGAGGATGTAATTCGACAGCACTCCGTTGCTCCAAATGCTCCTGCCTTGTCATTTTTTGGGGTGAGAAGACTCACCATTTTATAGACCTAAGGGTCTCTTGTGAATGAGCATGCAGAGGCGCCACTTGGCCATCATGCCTTGCCAGGGGGAAGAAGATTCCTCCCTGATTAAGGGCTCCATGACTGCCCCTATGACTGCCTCTTTGAGCTCAAAAATGCTCACTCGCACTCCATGCATTGAAGGAGGAGTTAAGTGGCAGATCTGAGCTACCATTTTTCAAGGTTTGACCTTTTTCCCATCAAACCTGCTATTCGCCCCACCCTGGAGTGAATACTGCTAATCGTCCTGGGGTGGGACGAATACCAGTTTGTAATCATCCCAGGGTGGAACGAATAGGGAGCAGAGTGCCTGAAAGGTGCCAAATTGACCTCTGACCTTCCAAAACTACTATGGGAGTGGTTAGGACCATTGTTTAACCTCTAGGGGCTGCCTTGGGGGCTGTGTATGCCAATTCGGTCAGTGCTTGTCATCACATAATCGGATTGGTGTTGTTTTGGTGTCTACAGATGCCCCTTTTTGGGATGCATTGTGCGTGGCGCAGTGCTGAGAAAAAATAGATAACCAAAGCACTAATGATTAGGGTTTCTCAGTAACCTAACCAAATTTTGATGCCCCAAGTATGGAAAGGGCACGCATTCTTGAATCCTTGCTTCTGACGAGCTAAGGAGCTTAACTCAAGTGTTAACCTTTTTTGGTGAGGTGTTACTTGATCTTGGACATTGTTCAATCATGAATAGGCAAAGGGCGCAACCTTTTGTCTATGGGAACCTTGAGTTCATGATTCACGAATGCCAAGTGTTTGATCAGCTTGTGATTATTGCTTGTTTGCTGCCCCAAGCAAGAGCATGATTGTCTTTGTCAATGATTCTTTGAATGCATGCCATTTCCTTGATTGGGTGTGTATTTGTTGATTGGTGACTAAGTGTGACTACCCCCTCAAGCGACGAATCGATGAGGGAATGACCGCCATGAGAAAAGCGACGAGTCGCTTGACCCAAGATGACTTTAATAAGGGTGCCTTCAGTTGTTTTTCGTTGATCGCTTATGCAGTTTCCGAACAATTTGACCTATTTTTGGTGGGTTTTAACCCTTTTTGTGACGCTGTTTTGGGGATGAAATTCTCGAAAATCCGTCCTCCCGTGGAGCGGTCCAGCTATGGTAGCCTTCTTAGGGAGTAGGATAGTGAGGATTTGTGACCCCAATATTAGTTTTGTATGCCAAGAATGTCAAGTGCAAAGGCGCCTTTGTTCGGCAATGTTATTATTGTTTTTGGTGCATTTTGGATGCATTTTTTGCTATTTTTTATTTTCTTGCTCTGTAATCATCCCAGGGTGGGATGAATACCAGTTTAGTAATCGTCCTAGGGTGGGACGAGTGCTAACTAGAGTGCTCATCCTAGGGTGGAACGATTACAGGCCTAAAAGCCTATTTAAGGGCCAAAACTAGGTTTTGGGCTCATTTGCACTTTGTTTTTCTAGCGATTTGGAGCTGTGAGGAGGAGGAGGTCGAGTTCGCGTAGCGAAGTGCTGTCAAATTTTCTCGGACACCATGAGTTCACGGACCGGGTCTTCAAGTGGCAGAGCCAAAGCGAGACCGGTGAGTGCTCCTTCTCATTAATTTGCTTATTTTTATTTTCAAAAGCCGTAATATATCTGATATTGCATTTTTTCATTTAGACTAGAATGAAAACCCTAGGTTAAACTTTTTTTTTTGTTTTTGTATTTTTTTTTCATTTAGACTAGGATGAAAACCCTAGGTTAATTTATTTTACTTTGTTTTTGTATTTTGTGTTTCGATTTAAACTAAAATAAAACCCTAGTTTAAAAACTGTATTTATTCTATTGTTGTTATTGTTTTTTTTTTGTCAGTTCAAACTAAGGTTAAAAACCTAGGTAACTAAAAATTTTATCTATCAATTTGAACTAATGTTAAAAACCCTAGGTATAAAAACCCTATTTTTTTTTTTTATTTATCAGTTTAAACTAAAGTTAAAAACCCTAGTTAACCAAATTTTATTTTTTTAAACTAAAGTTAAAAACCCTAGGTATTTTTTTTTATTTATCGTTTGAACTAAAGTTAAAAACCCTAGGTCACTGACAAATTTTGATTTTGAATTTGTTTTTGTTTTTTATTTATCAGTTTGAACTAAAGTTAAAAACCCTAGGTAACCAAACAAATTTGATTTTGAATTTGTTTTTGTTTTTGTATTTATTGTTTATTTGATTTTGTGAATGTGTGTACTATACATTTTGTTAATGTTTTTGCTATACATTTATTAAATGTTTTTGTTGTATAATTTTTTTCTTTCATTTTTTTTAATGTTTTTGATTTGTTTTGCAGGTGGTGAAGAGCCGGTACCATGTGCCGACGGTGTTTTCGGATGCACGGGAGGCACTGACTACGGTGGACTGGGAGTGGCTTGATGCCCTTGGGCTCAAGCATGTGACTCGGTTAGAGCCTGTGGTGGGGGATCGGGCATATCTGACTGCCCTGATCAACTTATGGGATCCTCGCACCAATACCTTTCATCTCCCAACAGGGGAGATGACGGTGACTCTCGAGGATGTCTATCAGATTCTACGGATTTCGATAGACGAGCTTCCTATTAGGACTACTCCACATGATCAACGGACGATGGTGCTGACACGGTGCTTCGGGCATGGGGTGGAGATGGGGGTGGATAGTCCGATGGAGAGGGCAGAGGGGGATTGCTTGATTGGTGGTATTTTGGTGCGGTGGTGGCTGGAGAAGGGCGTGTTGGGGGTGAGGCATGCATTACTGATGACCCTCATCTCCAACATGCTGCTGCCCGACTCCTCAGGCATGAGGTTCCCGTGGAACCTGCTAGAGGTAGTTTTAGACTGGTTGAGTGTCCGACCTCAGAGCCACTGATTATGAGGTGGGGTCAGACACTACTGGCATAGCTCTATGATGAGTTGTACGAGGTCCACTATCGGAGGCGGAAGGGGATTGGATGCAGCTACCTATTGTAGTGCTGGGGATGGCAGCACATAGTTATGGAGAGGCCACAGGGTTTACCATGGACTACTCAGGCAGAGATGGTGGACAGGGAGATCGGGTATGCGGCACTATGGTGGAGGTCCGAGGAGCAGGGGCAGAGTCGGCGATGGGCAGGTGACGTAGGGCATTATATTGATGCCTTCTCGCGTCTTGCTCCAGGGGAGGTGTTCTAGCGTCCATACCAAGACTGTCTAGCCTGGCTTGAGGCTAGGGAGTGGCTCCGATGGGTGCGCAGGGGGAGATGGCTGATCGGGCGGCATGGGACCGAGCAGGAGTATTTCTCGTACGTCTGGGTGACCCGATAGTTTGGGGTGCACCAAGGATTTCCTGGTGAACCTTTGATCTATCGATGTTGGGGCGATGAGAGGACTCTAGCCTAGCCGATCATTGAGCCACTAGGTGAGGAGTCGGATGTAGTGATTGATGTCCCTAACATGGACAATGTCGGGGTGACTGCGAGTACGACCAATGGTGGACGATGCGGTGATGGCGGGGTGAGGGGCCTCTAGGAGGTCTAGATGCAGAGTAGGTGGGGAGGATGCAGAGGCATCAGGGGAGGGTTGGGGGGCTCCACTGGAGGATGAGGACATGGTGGAGGTTGATGATTTTGTGGGGGATGATTTAGGGGTTTTAGAGTAGTCGGATATATAGGATGTTCCAGAGTAGTGGGTGCCAGAGCAGCCTACCATCCGAAGATGCCCATGCCTCAGGTAGTCCCAGGGGATATGGAGGCTAGGTATCGTGCTGAGATAGCATGATTGGAGGATCTACTTTAGATATGGGATGAGGAGCTCGAGGATGCTCTACAGGAGAGGGATCTCCTACGGACTCAGTTGGCGGAGCGGGAGAATGCATTGGCTACGTACCATCGATGGGATGGGGACACAGATGCATCACGGGAGAGGGATCTCCTACGGACGTAGTTGGCATAGCGTGATGATGCATTGGCGATGTACCATCGATGGGAGATGGATTTGGTTCGGCATCGGATGGAGTTGGAGGCAGAGATTATCCACCTCGATGGGCGGTTACCTGAGCTCCCTGGAGGTGGATCTTCGTGTCGAACGAGAGACAGTGATATTGAGTAGTCAGCATCCTCTCATCGTAGGCGGCTGGATGAGGGGGCGCTAGTGGGCATGATGCGGGGGCTAGCAGCAGCCACCCTGAGAGGTCCCATAGGACCCACACCACTGGGGGTAGTTCCCGTCGCACCGATCCTGCGTGATCATGGTGGCCGATGCCCTAGGCTTGGGGGTTTTTGAGTTTTTGCTTTTTTTGTGAGGTCAGAGGACCGTTTATTGTAGCCTGAGGGCATTTTGATGATATATATACATGACGTTGCTTTTTTTTATTATACACTTGTCATGATTTATTGTTATTTTTATGCACATTTATTTACGTATGTATGTTTATTTACATTGATGTATGCATATGTTATGATGAATGCGAATGTTTCTAATTTATATGATATGCATATGGAATGGATGAATTGAGTTGTTGATAACTTGGCGGTGGCACCATAGACTGTATGGGATTTGTTGGCTTTCTGTACTATGTGATTGCTTTATGGAATGACTTTGCATGTGTAATTTTTTGTTTTGTATTTTTTGATGGTGATGTAATAATGGAATGTGCTACAGTTGTGTTAAAATGTAGTTAAGGTTTTTCTGAGACTCAGATGTTTTAACTAACTAGCCAAGACTGTACTTTTATCTTACAAGACTTTTGAACAAGGTATGAATCGGACTTGAGTTTGACCAAGTTATTTCGCATCCCTGTGTGTGCAATTGAGTTCGTTCATGTGGTATTTGTCAGGATACCACCAGTGCCAGATAGGCTGTCAACCAAACCTGTACTGAGGATCACCTAATTAGCTCCACTAATTCCTTTGTTGTATTTAGTAAGATTAATCTATGGTGCTATCTAGGATACCATAAGCTAGCTCATCCACATGCAAACATTGATCTGTACACAATTTAATGCGATAGATATATCGTCATGCGGGAGGTTTGCCACCAGTGACCAGTAGGCTATCCACCAAACCGGTACTGAGGATCACCTCATGACCTTTCGAATGTTGAGAGTTCCAGGGATTCAAGTTTGACTCCCTTATTTTCTTCAATTGTATTGGGATACTTGCTCTTATATAGTGATAAAAATCATTGTTTATTTTTGTTTTTTCTTTTGAGCAAGGGATTTACATATTGAGTGATGAGAATCACTATTGCTTGTGCTTTTTGGTGTATGCACTTTGAGGGGTTTGGATATCAAACTTTGGAGTTTGTGTTTTGAATTTTGCAATTTTTGATGTTTGCAACTTTTTGAGAACTTGGGATTTTTGGGGAATTGGGTAGGGAAGATGCTTGTCCTTTTGCCAACTCTCAGCATTCTTGGGGTCATTCGCACAGGGGGATGAGCGAGATAACCTTTTCACTGTATGGTATCCTAGATTGCTTTGCAGGTTTCATCTTTCGTTCACACAACTTGGGAATTTTTTTTATGTGTTTTAACTTGTGTTGGGATGCTACGTAACAAGGTGTGATCCAAGTAGAACTCTACCTTTGTAAAAATCTATCTGACTTTGTACAGTTTTTGGCTAGAAATCTAAAGACAGCTGAATGACGAAAGCCCTAGATACATTAGAAGACAACTGACTATGATATGGTGAAAAATGTGGATGGCGTTTATTTTTGCTGGACTATTTACAAAGTGGAAAAATGTGGAGAATGATGGAATTGCCCGTAATTACAGTCTATGGTGCTCTAGGCCTGTATGATCAACAAATGTGCAATGTATGTATGCGATGCCTAATGCAGCTATTTTTTTTGTGTTTTGATTTTTTTTTTTTTACGAGTATGCATGGAAGTGAGATGCAATTTTTTTGTTATTTTTGATTATTTATTGTTTTTGAAAATTCTTTATGGTTGGTTTATCCCGAGTGGGTGCGGACCAAGTGATTCTTTCGGATCCTTGGAGGTTTTGACCAAAGGGATTATGGGCACCTTTTGGGGCGTTTTGGGGTTGACCAAGCGATTGTGGGAATCCTTGGAGCTTTTGGGTGACCAAGCGGTTATGAGAACCCTTGGGGCTTTTGGTTTGACCAAAGGATTTATGGACACCTTTGGGGTATTTTTGGGGTTGACCAAGCGATTATGGGAATCCTTGAGCTTTTGGTTTGACCAAAGGGATTATGGACACCTTTGGGGCATTTTGGGGTTGACCAAGCGATTATGGGAATCCTTGGACTTTTGGTTTGACCAAAGGATATGGACACCTTTGGCATTTTGTACAAAAAAAAAACCTTAACCAAAAACTGTTAAATTATACTATTTTTACATTACATTTGGTTTGACCAAAGGGATTATGGACACCTTTGGGGCATTTTGGGGTTGACCAAGCGATTATGGAAATCCTTTGAGCTTTTGGTTTGACCAAAGGGATTATGGACACCTTTGGGGCATTTTGGGTTGACCAAGCGATTATGGGAATCCTTGGGGCTTTTGTTTGACCAAAGGGTTTATGGACACCTTTGGGGCATTTTTGGGGTTGACCAAGTGATTATGGGAATCCTTGGGGCTTTTTGGTTGGGCTATGGCTCTCTTAAATATGGAATGGCCTCAAATGACTGATGTTCAAGGGTTCTAGTTCCTTGATTCCATCAAGAGAGGCTAGTCGGTATGTCCCAGGTCCTATTTTACTATCAATTACATAAGGACCTAACCAGTTTGCCATGAACTTGTCCCTTAGATGGGGCGGCAAGTTAGAGTTTTGTTGGTTCTCTTTTAAGACCAGGTCACCAACCTGAAAGTCCCTCAGGTGAACTTTCATGTTGTATGCTTTCTTAAGTCGCTCTTGGTAGATACGCAAATGCTCGAGAGCATTGACGCATCGTTCATCAAGCAACGTAAGCTGGTCTAACCGGGCCTACCATGCAGTGTCATCATCGATGAACTCTTGCATTGATATGCGTAGGGAAGGAATTTCCAACTCGAGAGGCATGACTACCTCGGAGCCATACACCAAAAAAATGGAGTTGCCCTAGTGGGCGTCCGAATGCTAGTGCGATATGCCCATAGAGCAAGTGGTATTTGAATGTGCCAATCCTTATGACTATCTACGACTATCTTTTTGAGGATGGCAACTAGCGTTTTGTTTGATGCCTCTGCTTGCCCATTTGCCTATGGATAATAAGGTGTCAAAAAACTATGCTAAATTTTGTACTTTGTGGTCAAAGCACGCACGTCTTTGTTCTTGAATGACGTCCCATTATCCGAGATGATCTTGGATGGAATACCAAAATGACATATGATGTTATGTAAAATAAACTCCGCAATGCGGGTTCCAGTCGTAGAGGTAAGCGAAATTGCTTCCACCCACTTGGTGAAGTACTCTGTGGCCGTTATGATGAACGTGTGATGGCTTGACGATGCAGGGGAGATCTTTTCGATTAGATCTAAGCCCCACTACGAGAATGGCCAAGCCGATTGAATCGGCTGCAAGGCCTGAGAAGGTACGTGTGTCAAGTTAGCATGGTGTTGACACTTCACGCACTTCCTTACATAGGCACAACAATCTCGCTCTAAAGATGGCCAATAATAGCCCATGCAAAGAATGCGCTTTGCGATGGCCATACCACTGAAGTGGCCACTGCATGTACCATCATGCACTTGGGTGATCGCCCAAGTGGACTCCTGCTGGTCCAAGCAACGAAGGAGGATTCCCTCGTAGCTTCGACGGTACAAAATGTCTCCTAGCAAGACATGTTTTGCCACTTTCTATTTGAATGATCTTTTCGTGGTGTGCATCAATCCAAGTGGGAGGTTACCTAGCTTGAGGTAGTCTCTTATGGGTGTGTACCAATCCTGCTGATTAGAAGCCTCGACGGTATGAACAACCAATCCCTCTTGAAGTTCATCCCTAGCAAAAGCTGAGCGGGAAAGAACCTGTAAGAATAGCGTTGTGTTGCTATTAAGAGGGGTCGGGGAGAACAAGGACCCCTAGTTGGCATGATTCAGACTATCATGGATTCGAGAGAACTTATCCTGAGATGGTTCAATCTGGATCAGGTGGATTCCTGGTGTTAAGTTAGAGCTTGCACGCTCCATCATGGATTGCGATAGTGTTTTGACTTGGATGGTTGTCATATCACCAGAAATGTCTTGTGGGATTAGTGACCCCAAGGAGGCCATAGTGTCCACAAAATGATTCGATGACCGAGGGAGTGCCTCGATGTCGTACCATTCAAGATTTGCCAGGAATTTATCCACAAGGGCTTTGTAGGCCTGCAGAACTAGGCATTTACATTGGAATACCCCTTTCACTTGGTTGACGATTAACAGTGAATCACCAAAGATGTTCAAGCGTTTGATGTTCATGGTGATGGTTGTCTGAAGACCTATGAGCAAGGCTTCATATTCTGCATTGTTATTGGTGCATGAGAAATCAAGTTTAAATGATAGAGGCATTGGAGCCCCTTGCGGTGTGAAGAATATGATTCCCGTGCCACCCCCTTGCTCACATTTAGAACCATCAAAAAATAGGGTTATGTCGGCTTGTGACTCAGGCTCATCGAAATATGGCGATTCTGAGACATGGAAGACCCCATCATCGGGTAGCTCTATGGTCAGAGGCTGATCATCTTCGAGAGGAGCCTCTGCTAGTTGATCGGCGATGACTTGACCTTTGATGGATTTTTGTCCAATGAATTCGATGTCAAACTCCATCAACAACATGATCCATTTCACCATGCGGCTACTATGATAAGTATGACTCATCATGTACCGCAATGGATTCTCCTTAGACACAACATACGTCGTGTTGCTCAGCATGTAATGGCATAGATTTTTGGTAGCAAACACCACTGCCAAGCATAGCTTCTCAACGTATGCATAGTTAAGTTCATAACTGACTAGGGTGCGGCTAAGATAGTAAGTAGCCTGTTCTTTGTGTAGTTCATTTTTCTGGGCTAGCATGGTGCCCAGTGCCACCTCAATAGGTCGAGATGTATAAATAGAATGACACTCCTGGTCTAGGTGGTGCCAATACTGGTGGCGAAGCCAAGTATTGTTTGATGTCATCGAAGGCAGACTGGCACTCGTCATCCCAATGAAATGCTACCCCCTTGTGCAATAATTTATTCATGGGTCGACACTTGTCAGATAGCTGCGCTATGAAGCGCTTGATTGACGTGACCTTTCCTTGTAGGCTTCTAAGCTGCTTGATGGTAGTTGGGGGGAGCATTTCAAGGATTGCCTTGACTTTATGTGGATCCACCTCGATGCCTCATTTTGAGACTATGAAACCCAAGAGTTTTCTAGATGTGATGCCAAATACGCACTTCTTGGGGTTTAGTCTGACTTTGTGTTCGATGAGGCGATCGAGGATCTTGCTTAAGTCATCGAGATGATCTGGGCGCAAAAGAGATTTGGCCAACAAATCATCCATGTAATCTTCCAAAGTTTTATGCATGTGATCATGGAAGATGTATGTCATGGCACGTTGGTAGGTGGCACCAACATTTTTAAGGCCAAAGGGCATGACCTTATAACAAAATGTCCCCCAAGGCATTGTGAACGCCATTTTTAGTTGGTCCTCGGGATTGATACGAATCTGATTGTATCCCGAGAAACCATCCATGAGGGATAGCATTTCATGGCCCACTGTAGCGTCTACCAATGCATCGATGCTAGGCAAGGGGAAATCATCCTTAGGACTCACTTTGTTTAGATCTCAAAAATCAGTGCATATGCGAATCCTCCCGTCAGGATTTTTGACGGGCACCATGTTGGACAACCATGGTGGGTAATCCATGCAGATGACAAATTGTGCATCCAATAGCTTTTGTAATTCATCTTTGACCATTAAGGCCACTGTTGGGTGCATCTTACGTAGTTTTTGCTTAACTGGCTTGACTGTCGGATCAAGCGTTAGATTATGCGTGACTAGCTATGGGTCTAGCCCCGACATGTCTTTGTAGGACCATGCAAAAACCTCCTTCTTCTCTTTGAGAAGGGCAATGTAGTCGGCTTGCTCTTTGGGGGATAGACTTACCCCTAGCTTGATGATCTATGGATTCATTGGATCAGAGCCGATGTCTACGTCAGTCATCTCTTCGACTGACATGTGGGACCCGTCCTCCAACTGGTGTGGAGTTGGGATCAAGTGGATATCATTCGCTGAATTTAGATCTACGTTAGGAACTTTGGGTCCCTCTTCAGCATGGAAGATATCCTGAGTTGGTCCTGGGGTGAAATGAAGCATCTCACCGTAAGGCTAGTACTCTGATGGGGAGGGTGGTGAATTAACGTGATCCTAGTCTATGGCATCTAGGTCTAGATACAATGACCATGCTGGATCGACTGGATTGCGGATGGGGGCGGTTAAGTCAATGGAGATCATGTTGATGAAATGATTTTGGTCTCCATTACCATGGGTGTGGTGACTCGGACTTCCTTGATGATTTTTGTGCTCCGAATCTGGCTCTGGGGGTATTGGCACAAATGGATCGGCCCTATGTGTGGATAAAAGGATAGGGTCTACCCTTGGCACTGATAACTCTATAGGGTCTCTGGGTGGAAGGTGCTCTCTGTATGCCCAAAGTGGCGGATGCAACACTTGGTCCAACTGTGCTGGGTTTAGGTGCCACCTATGCCTTGGCCCCATGTTTAGCTATTGAAACATGTCATCAATGTCCATGGGGTATTGTTGCTACCGCATATGATTGAGATATGCCATCTCAGTTTCATCTTCATAATCACTGTCAGAGATCCACAGGCCTTCGTTGGCTCCGACGACTATTTGCGGCATGTGAGGCTCGTCCTGCTCGAGAAAATTGATGTGGTCCCATCGGGGTTGTTCCGCTCTCTACGGGGGGACCTGATTTTCTTGAGGTGGCACTTGCTCGATTGGAGCATCCAAAGGGAACATTGCCAAGAGGCTTTCTTGGTAGTCATCCATGGGGGTCACTTGTGAGTGATTGCTATCCAATTCGAAAGGGTCCCATGGTGCTACCTCATACTCTGACTCATCTTTCAAAGATCCTTCCTGACCTTGTCTATATCCCTCTTGTAAGTGAGTTCTCAAACTTTCTCCTTTCTCGATCAAAGGGACGGGGCTATCAAGGTCAACAAGGTGTGTTGTCAACAATGGGAGATAATCCCCCAATGTATATGTTGTGTTAGGATTGGCATATGGATCTAATGCCAACCCATCCTTGTTGCCTATCCCTAGGCCTTGCATGTTCTCTACCAAGATGTCCAGGGGTAGAGGGTGGTTGAACCCTACTCCCGACTTGTCGTATGGCATCCGATATCTTGGTTGGCAAAGAACGTGCACTCCTTGCTCATATCTGCCCAACCCATATCCATGCCAATTGCATTGGCCAAGATATCTCAAAGCAAAGTCTGGGTTGGACAAATAGTTGACGTCCTCAACAAAGGGCTCTTCATCTTCTTCTTCTTGCATGTAAGGTTCAATGCCATTATCGAGGCCCCCCCATATACAAAGTTTCTCTGATTTGGTGGGTAGCCTAGAGGAACAATAGTGCCGATGGGGAGGCGAGGTCTCCCCATGTCCTGCATGGACTCAAGTGCGGGCGTTGCTACAATGTTCCACACCAGGTACTCCCCCAGGCCCATATTGGCCATCTCAATGGTGATCGTTGGTGGTTGAGGGGGAGGGAATGGGAGTTCTTCCTGAGTCCACTCCATGTCGGGTGAACTAGGTGTCTCGACTTCCATTCGGCTAGGCATCTCCTCGGTAGAGATGGTTGAGATTGATGGCGGTGCCTCTTCCAGGGGTTTCTTCCCATTGTCCTTTGGTGTGGCCATCGTAGGTGGCATCATTGGTGAAGGACCAGATGATGAAGATGGACCCGACTGGGGGTTTGATGGACTTAATAGCAAGGATGTATGCGGAATCAAACCCTGTTTAGATGGATTCAACTAAAAATCCAAATGTGTTGATGGAAGGGTTGATTGCGGCATTAGATGTACCGCATTGCAATACTTGAAGGGTTCTAAGTCTATCGGGACTACACACTCTTGCCCTTCGAATGTGTACTTTAGGCATTGGTGGGCTATCGAAGGGACACACTTCATGTCCCTGATCCAAGGCCGACCCAACAAGATATTATAGGCCATCTCACCTTCCAAGATGTGGCACAATGTAGGAATAGTATTTTGTCCCACCTAGATGGGTAGGACAATTGTCCTACTGTGATCGCCACTAAAAGCACAAGGATACAAAAGCAAACAAAAGGGAAATGTAACGCTAAGTCCTATGAACAAGAATGCATGAAAAGAGGGAAAACGAATTAATTGAAACAAGATTTAAAGCAAATGTAAAAGTGCAGCCCTTTATTTTATTAATTTGCTCAATATCGGGTTACAATACATCTCCTCCCTTTTCAGGGGCTGGGAGCATCGGACATAGTTTTGCTACACCACAAATGATATATTCCCCTTGGGGATCTTCCACCTGTCCACATTGAAAATGGGTGGACCAAACATTGCTACCACTTGCGTGAATGCATCTATAGTTCCTTACTGCCTCTTTGATGTTGGGATCCTACATTCAGAGAAATAGTAAATGATTAGTAGCACCTACGGATGGAGGGAAACATGCGATCCCCAAGGCCTACGGTTGATGCATGCATAAAATAATTAAAATGATAACTAAAACATATCAGAATAAGCTAAAAATTTGTTATAAGAAAGAAAAAATTACCAGGAACACACTGCAAAAGGAACAATCAAGAAATCTACCACAAATTTCTAATCGCTCCGGGGTGGGACGATTAGGACTGTCATAAAATATCAGAATGTGACCTCCTAAATGTCCCATTTGGGGGCCTCCAAAACACTTGTAAAGTTGGGGTTAGGAAAAATGGGGCATTTTGGAACAACCCAGAAGATCAGATATTGCATATTCAGCCTTGATCACCCTATATCCGATGATGCTCCCTGTATGTTAGTGAAAGCGAGAAACATTGAAAGTACAGTCAAAACTTATCAAAATGGCATGAAATTTAAATTACAGCATATATGGATGACCTAAAATCAAATACAAAATAAAAAATAGGGAAATCTACCACAGATTTCTAATCACTTCGGGGTGGGGCGATTAGGACTACAGCAGTGCAGGGGGCACCCGAGGGCAGGACGCCCGCTGTTTGGGGCTCGATTTTGGCACCAATCCACTCGAGATCGGGTTACAATATGTATCCTACATTTTTAGGGGCTGGGAGCATCAGACATAGTTTTGTTACACCATAAATGATATATTCCCCTTGGGAATATTTCGCGTTCCCACATTAAAAATGGGTGGACCAAACGTTGCTGCTGCTTGCGTGAATGTGTCTATAGTTCCTTGCTGCCCCTCCAATGTTGGGATCATGCGTTCAAAGAAATAGTAAATGATTAGTAGCACCTGCAGATGGAGGGAAACATGCGATACCCATGGCCTATGATTGATGCATGCATAAAATAATTAAAACGATAACTAAAACATATCAGAATAAGCTAAAAATTTGACAGAAGCAAGAAAACATTACCAGGAACACACTACAAAAGGAATAGTCGAGAAATCTACCACAAATTTCTAATCACTTCGGGGTGGGACGATTAGGACTGTCATAAAATGTTAGAAGGTGACCTCCTAAATGTCCCATCTGGGGGCCTCCAAAACACCTGTAAAGTTGGGGTTAGGAAAAACAGGGCATTTTGGAATGACTCAAAAGGTCAGATATTGCATGTTCAGCCTCGATCGCCCTGTATCTGATGATGCTCCCTGTATGTTAGTGAAAGCAAGAAACATTGAGAGCATAGTCAAAACTTATCAAAATGGCATGAAATTTAAATGACAGCATATATGGATGACCTAAAATAAAATACAAAAGAAACAGTAGGGAAATATACCACAGATTTCTAATCACTCTGGGGTGGGGCGATTAGGACTGCAGTAGTGCGGGGGCGCCGGGGCAGGATGCCCATCATTTGGGGCTTGATTTCGGCACCAATCCACTTGGGATGGGTCCAAAACCTCTTATGGGGTTGTTTCAAAAAATTGGGTGGGGTATTGTGGCCAAATGTTTGGGTTTTGGGTTCGGATTGCACTTCCAATAATCACCCAATAACCTTCCTTCCAAAAGAGAGATCAAAGATGTAAGAAGCACAAAATATGGGTGAGGATGAAATTCAACAGCACTCCATTGCTCCAAATGCTCCTACCTTATCCTTTTTTGGGGTGATAAGACTCACCATTTTATAGACCTGAGGGTCTCTTGTGAATGAGCATGTAGAGGTGCAACTTGGTCGTCATGCCTTGCTAGGGGGAAGAAGATTCCTCCCTAATTAAGGGCTCCATGACTGCCCCTATGACTGCCTCTTTGAGGTCAAAAATGCTCACTCGTACTCCATGCATTGAAGGGGGAGTTAAGTGGTGGACCTGAGCTACCATTTGTTAGGGTTTGACCTTTTTCCCATTAAACCTGCTATTCGCCCCACCTTGGAGCGAATACTGCTAATCATCCTAGGGTGGGATGAATACCAGTTTGTAATCATCCCAGGGTGGAACAAATAGGGAGCAGAGTGCCTAAAAGGTTCCAAATTGACCTTTGACCTTCCAAAACTACTATGGGAGTGGTTATGACCACTGTTTAACCTCTAGGGGCTGCCCTGGGGGCTGTGTATGCCAATTCGATCAATGCTTGTCGTCACATAATCAAATTGGTGCTATTTTAGTGTCTGTAGATGCCCCTTTTTGGGATGCACTATGCATGGCATAGTGCTGAGTAAAATTAGATAATCAAAGCACTAATGATTATGGTTTCTCAGTAACCTAACCAAATTTTGATTCCCCAAGTATGGAAAGGGCATGCATTCTTGAATCCTTACTTCTGACGAGCTAAGGAGCTTAACTCAAGTGTTAACCTTTTTTGATGAGGTGTTACTTAATATTGGACATTTTTCAGTCATGAATAGGCAAAGGGCACAACCTTTTGTCTATGGGAACCTTGAGTTCATGATTCACGAATACCAAGTGTTTGATTAGCTTGTGATTATTGCTTGTTTGCTACCCCAAGCAGGAGCATGATTATCTTTGTCAATGATTCTTTGAATGCATGCCATATCATTGATTGGGTGTGTATTTGTTGATTGGTGACTAAATGTGACTACCCCCTCAAGCGATGAATCTATGAGGGAATGACCGCCATGAGAAAAGCGATGAGTCGCTTAACCCAAGATGACTTTAATAAGGGTTCCTTCAGTTGTTTTTCAAGGCACCCTTATTAAAGTCATCTTGGGTCAAGCGACTCGTCGCTTTTCTCATGGAGGTAATTCCCTCATTGATTCATTGCTTGAGGGGGTAGTCACACTTAGTCACCAATCAACAAATACACACCCAATCAAAGAAATGACATGCATTCAAAGAATCATTGACAAAGACAATCACGCTCTTACTTGGGGCAGCAAACAAGCAATAATCACAAGCTGATCAAACACTTGGCATTCATGAATGATGAACTCAAGGTTCCCATAAAAAAAGGTTGCACCCTTTACCTATTCATGACTAAACAATGTCCAAGATCAAGTAACACCTCATCAAAAAAGGTTAACACTTGAGTTAAACTCCTTAGCTCGTCAGAAGCAAGGATTCAAGAATACATGCCCTTTCCATACTTGGGGCATCAAAAGTTGGTTAGGTTACTGAGAAACCCTAATCATTAGTGCTTTGGTTATTTATTTTTGTTTAGCACTATGCCACACACAGTGCATCCCAAAAAGAGGCATCTATAGATAGCAAAAAAACACCAATCCGATTATGTGATGACAAGCACTGATCGAATTGGCATTCACAGCCCCCAGGGTAGTCCCTAGAGGTTAAACAGTGGTCATAACCACTCCCAAAATAGTTTTGGAAGGTCAGCGATCAATTTGGAACCTTTTAGGCACTCTAATACCTATTCGTTCCACCCTAGGATGATTACAAATTGGTATTTGTCCCACCCTAGGACGATTAGCAATATTCGCTCCAAGGTGGGGCGAATAGCAGGTTTGACGGGAAAAAGGTTAAACCTTGACAAATGGTAGCTCAGATCTTCAACTTAACTCCTCCTTTAATTCATGGAGTGTGAGTGAGCATTTTTGAGCTCAAAGAGGTAGTCATAGGGGAAGTCATGGAGCCCTTAATCAGGAAGGAATCTTCTTCCCCCTAGCAAGTCATGACGGCCAAGTGGTGCCTCTGCATGCTCATTCACAAGAGACCCTCAGGTCTATAAAATAGTGAGTCTTATCACCCAAAAAAATGACAAGGCAAGAGAATTTTGGAGCAATGGAGTGCTACCAAATTACATCCTCACCTATCTTTTGTGCTTCTTACATCTTTGATCTCTCTTTTGGAAGGGAGGTTATTAGGTGATTATTGGAAGTGCAATCCGGACCCAAAACCCAAAAATTTGGCCACAATACCCCACCCAATTTGCTGAAACAACCCCATAAGAGATTTTGGACCCATCCCAAGTGGATTGGTGCCGAAATCGAGCCCCAAACAACGGGCGTCCTACCATCGTGCACCCCCTGCATTATTGCAGTCCTAATCGCCCCACCTCGAAGTGATTAGAAATCCGTGGTATATTTCCATACTATTTCTTTTGTATTTGATTTTAAGTCATCCATATAGGCTGTCATTTAAATTTCATGCCATTTTGATAAGTTTTGATTGTGCTTTCAATGTTTCTCGCTTTCACTAACATACATGGAGCATCATCAGATACAAGATTATTGAGGCTAAATATGCAAAATCCAACCTTCTGGGTCATTCCAAAATGCCCCATTTTGCCTAACCCCAACTTTACAGGTGTTTTGGAGGCCCCTGGATGGTACATTTAGGAGGTCACCTTCTGAAATTTTATGATAGTCCTAATCGTCCCACCCCAGAGAAATTAGAAATTTGTGGCAGATTTCTCGACTGTTCCTTTTGTAGTGTGTTCCTAGTAATTTTTTCTTGCTTATGTCAAATTTTTAGCTTATTTTGATATGTTTTAGTTATCATTTTAATTATTTTATGCATGCATCAACCGTAGGCCTTAGGGATCGCATGTTTCCCTCCATCTGCATGTGCTACTAATCATTTATTGTTTCTTTGAATGCAGGATCCCAACACCGAAGGGGTAGCAAGGAACTATAGATGCATTCACGTAAGTGACGACAATGTTTGGTCTGCCCATTTTCAATATGGGCATGCAAAAGATCCCCAAGGGGAATATATCATTTGTGGTGTAACAAAACTATGTCCGATGCTCCCAGCCCATGAAAAGGGAGGAGACGTATTGTAACCCGATCTCGAGAAAATTAATAAAATAAAGGGCTGCACTTTTACATTTGCTTTAAATATCATTTCAATTCATTTTTTTTCCCTCTTTTCATGCATTCTCGTTCGTAGGACTTAGGTCCTATTTTACTGTCAATTTCATAAGGACCTAACCAGTTTGCCATGAACTTGTCCCTTATATGGGGCGGCAAGTTAGAGTTTTGTTGGTTCTCTTTTAAGACCAGGTCACCAACCTGAAAGTCCCTCAGGTGAACTTTCATGTTGTATGCTTTCTTAAGTCGCTCTTGGTAGATACGCAAATGCTCGAGAGCATTGACGCGTCGTTCATCAAGCAACGTAAGCTGGTCTAACCGGGCCTGTCATGTAGTGTCATCATCGATGAACTCTTGCATTGATATGCATAGGGAAGGAATTTCCAACTCGAGAGGCATGACTACCTCGGAGCCATACACCAACAAAAATGGAGTTGCCCCAGTGGGCATCCGAATGCTAGTGCGATAAGCCCAAAGAGCAAGTGGTATTTGAATGTGCCAATCCTTATGACTATCTACGACTATCTTTTTGAGGATGGCAACTAGCATTTTGTTTGACGCCTCTGCTTGCCCATTTGCCTACGGATAATAAGGTGTCAAAAAACTGTGCTAAATTTTGTACTTTGTGGTCAAAGCACGCACGTCTTTGTTCTTGAACGACGTCCCATTATCCGAGATGATCTTGGATGGAATACCAAAATGACATATGATGTTATGTAAAATAAACTCCGCAATGCGGGTTCCAGTCGTAGAGGTAAGCGGAATTGCTTCCACCCACTTGGTGAAGTACTCTATGGCCATTATGATGAACGTGTGATGGCCTGACGATGCAGGGGAGATCTTTTCGATTAGATCTAAGCCCCACTACGAGAATGGCCAAGCCGATTGGATCGGCTGCAAGGCCTGAGAAGGTACGTGTGTCAAATTAGCATGGTGTTGACACTTCATGCACTTCCTTACATACGCGCAACAATCTCGCTCTAAAGATGGCCAATAATAGCCCATGCGAAGAATGCGCTTTGCGATGGCCATACCGCTGAAGTGGCCACCGCATGTACCATCATGCACTTGGGTGATCGCCCAAGTGGACTCCTGTTGGTCCAAGCAACGAAGGAGGATTCCTTCGTAGCTTCGACGGTACAAAATGTCTCCTAGCAAGACATGTTTTGCCACTTTCTGTTTGAATGATATTTTCATGGCATGCATCAATCCAAGTGGGAGGTTACCTAGCTTGAGGTAGTCTCTTATGGGTGTGTACCAATCCTGCTGATCAGAAGCCTCGATGGTATGAACAGCCAATCCCTCTTGAAGTTCGTCCCTAGCAAAAGCTGAGTGGGAAAGAACCTGTAAGAATAGCGTTGTGTTGCTATTAAGAGGGGTCGGGGAGAACAAGGACCCCTAGTTGGCGTGATTCAGACTATCATGGATTCGAGAGAACCTATCCTGAGATGGTTCAATCTGGATCAGGTGGATTCCTGGCGTTAAGTCAGAGCTTGCACGCTCCATCATGGATTGCGATAGTGTTTTGACTTGAATGGTTGTCATCTCACCAGAAAGGTCTTGCGGGATTAGTGACCCCAAGGAGGCCATAGTGTCCACAAAATGATTCGATGATCGAGGGAGTGCCTCGATGTCGTACCATTCAAGCTTTGCCAAGAATTTATCCACAAGGGCTTTGTAGGCCTGTAGAACTGGGCATTTACATTGGAATACCCCTTTCACTTGGTTGACGATTAACAGCGAATCACCAAAGATGTTCAAGCATTTGATGTTCATGGTGATGGTTGTCTGAAGACCTATGAGCAAGGCTTCATATTCTGCATTGTTATTGGTGCACGGGAAATCAAGTTTAAATGATAGAGGCATTGGAGCCCCTTGCGGTGTGAAGAATACGATTCCCGTGCCACCCCCTTGCTCACATTTAGAACCATCAAAAAATAGGGTTATGTCGGCCTGTGACTCAGGCTCATCAGAATCTGGCGATTCTGAGACATGGAAGACCCCATCATCGGGTAGCTCTATGGTCAGAGGCTGATCGTCTTCGAGAGGAGCCTCTGCTAGTTGATCGGTGATGACTTGACCTTTGATGGACTTTTGTCCAATGAATTCGATGTCAAACTCCATCAACAACATGATCCATTTCGTCGTGCGGCTACTATGATAAGTACGACTCATCATGTACCGCAATGGATTCTCCTTAGACACAACATACGTCATGTTGCTCAGCATGTAATGGCATAGCTTTTTGGTAGCAAACACCACTGCCAAGCATAGCTTCTCAACGTATGCATAGTTAAGTTCATAACTAACCAGGGTGCGGCTAAGATAGTAAGTAGCCTGTTCTTTGTGTAGTTCATTTTTTTGGGCTAGCATGGTGCCCAGTGCCACCTCAGTAGCTGAGATGTATAAATAGAATGACACTCCTGGTCTAGGTGGTGCCAATACTGGTGGTGAAGCCAAGTATTGTTTGATGTCATCGAAGGCGATCGGCACTCGTCATCCCAATGAAATGCTACCCCCTTGTGCAATAATTTATTCATGGGTCGGCACTTGTCAGATAGCTGTGCTATGAAGCGCTTGATTGACGTGACCTTTCCCTGTAGGCTTCTGAGCTGCTTGATGGTAGTTGGGGGGAGCATTTCAAGGATTGCCTTGAATTTATGTGGATCCACCTCGATGCCTCATTTTGAGACTATGAAACCCAAGAGTTTTCTAGATGTGACGCCAAATACGCACTTCTTGGGGTTTAGTCTGACTTTGTGTTCGATGAGGCGATCGAGGATCTTGCTTAAGTCATCGAGATGATCTGGGCGCAAAAGAGATTTGGCCAACAAATCATCCATGTAATCTTCCAAAGTTTTATGCATGTGATCATGGAAGATGTATGTCATGGCACGTTGGTAGGTGGCGCCAACATTTTTAAGGCCAAAGGGCATGACCTTATAACAAAATGTCCCCCAAGGCATTGTGAACGCCATTTTTAGTTGGTCCTCGAGATTGATACGAATCTGATTGTATCCCGAGAAACCATCCATGAGGGATAGCATTTCATGGCCCACTGTAGCATCTACCAATGCATCGATGCTAGGCAAGGGGAAATCATCCTTAGGACTCGCTTTGTTTAGATCTCAAAAATTAGTGCATATGCGAATCCTCCCATCAAGCTTTTTGATGGGCACCATGTTGGACAACCATGGTGGGTAATCCACGCAGATGACAAACTGTGCATCCAACAACTTTTGTAATTCATATTTGACCATTAAGGCCACTGTTGGGTGCATCTTACATAGTTTTTGCTTAACTGGCTTGACTGTCGGATCAAGCGTTAGATTATGCATGACTAGCTATGGGTCTAGCCCCGACATGTCTTTGTAGGACCATGCAAAAACCTCCTTCTTCTCTTTGAGAAGGGCAATGTAGTCGGCTTGCTCTTCGAGGGATAGACTTACCCCTAGCTTGATGATCTATGGATTCATTGGATCAGAGCCGATGTCTACGTTAGTCATCTCCTCGATTGACATGTGGGACCCGTCCTCCAACTGGTGTGGAGTTGGGATCAAGTGGATATCATTCGCTGAATTTAGATCTACGTTAGGAACTTTGGGTCCCTCTTCAAGCATGGAAGATATCCTGAGTTGGTCCTGGGGTGAAATGAAGCATCTCACCGCAAGGCCAGTACTCTGATGGGGATGGTGGTGAATTAACGTGATCCCAGTCTATGGCATCTAGGTCTAGATACAATGACCATGCTGGATCGGCTGGATTGCGGATGGGGGGGTTAAGTCAATGGAGATCATGTTGATGAAATGATTTTGGTCTCCATTACCATGGGTGTGGTGACTCGGACATCCTTGATGATTTTTGTGCTCCGGATCTGGCTCTAGGGGTATTGGCACAAATGGATCAGCCCTATGTGCGGATAGAAGGATAGGGTCTACCCTTGGCACTGATAACTCTATAGGGTCTCTGGGCGGAAGGTGCTCTCTGTATGCCCAAAGTGGTGGATGCAACACTTGGTCCAACTATGCTGGGTTTAGGTGCCACCTATGCCTTGGCCCCATGTTTAGTTGTTCAAACATGTCATCAATATCCATGGGGTATTGTTGCTACCGCATATGATTGAGATATGCCATCTCAGTTTCATCTTCATAATCATTGTCGGAGATCCATAGGCCTTCATTGGCTTCAACAACTATTTGTGGCATGTGAGGCTCATCCTGCTCGAGAAAATTAATGTGGTCCCATCGAGGTTGTTCCGCTCTCTATGGGGGACCTAATTTTCTTGAGGTGGCACTTGCTCGATTGGAGCATCCAAAGGGAACATTGCCAAGAGGCTTTCTTGGTAGTCATCCATGGGGGTCACTTGTGAGTGATTGCTATCCGATTCGAAAGGGTCCCATGGTGCTACCTCATACTCTGACTCATCTTTCGAAGATCCTTCCTGACCTTGTCTATATCCCTCTTGTAAGTGAGTTCTCAAACTTTCTCCTTTCTCGATCAAAGGGATGGGGCTATCAAGGTCAACAAGGTGTGTTGTCAACAATGGGAGATAATCCCCCAATGTATATGTTGTGTTAGGATTGGCATATGGATCTAATGCCAACCCATCCTTGTTGCCTATCCCTAGGCCTTGCATGTTCTCTACCAAGATGTCCAGGGGTAGAGGGTGGTTGAACCCTACTCCTGACTTGTCGTATGGCATCTGATATCTTGGTTGGCAAAGAACGTGCACTCCTTGCTCATATCTGCCCAACCCATATCCATGCCAATTGCATTGGCCAAGATATCTCAAAGCGAAGTCTGGGTTGGACAAATAGTTGACGTCCTCAACAAAGGGCTCTTCATCTTCTTCTTCTTGCATGTAAGGTTCAATGCCATTATCGAGGCCCCCATATACAAAGTTTGTCTGATTTGGTGGGTAGCCTAGAGGAACAATAGTGCCGATGGGGAGGCGAGGTCTCCCCATGTCCTGCATGGACTCAATTGTGGGTGTTGCTACAATGTTCCACACTAGATACTCCCCCAGGCCCGTATTGGCCATCTCAATGGTGATTGTTGGTGGTTGAGGGGGAGGGAATGGGAGTTCTTCCTAAGTCCACTCCATGTCGGGTGAACTAGGCATCTCGACTTCCATTCGGCTAGGCATCTCCTCGGTAGAGATGGTTGAGACTGATGGTGGTGCCTCTTCCAGGGGTTTCTTCCCATTGTCCTTCGGTGTGGCCACCATAGGTGGCATCATTGGTGAAGGACCAGATGATGAAGATGGACCCGACTGGGGGTTTGATGGACTTAACAATAGGGATGTATGCGGAATCAGACCCTGTTTAGATGGATTCAACTAAAAATCCAAATGTGTTGATGGAAGGGTCGATTGCGGCATTAGCTGTACCGCATTACAATACTTGAAGGGTTCTAAGTCCATCGGGACTACATGCACTTGCCCTTCGAATGTGTACTTTAGGCATTGGTGGGCTATCGAAGGGACACACTTCATGTCCCTGATCCAAGGCCGGCCCAACAAGATATTATAGGCCATCTCACCTTCCAAGATGTGGCACAACGTAGGAATAGTCTTTTGTCCCACCTGGATGGGCAGGACAATTGTGCCAACCATCGAGCATATCGCATCATTGAATGCTCGTAGAGTATAGGTGGAGGCCACGATGTGAGATGCTGGCAACTTCAGGTGTTTCAATGCCACTGTTGTAATTATATTACTGGATGAGCCAGTGTCCACCAACACCCTCTTATACGGAATCTCGTTGACCCACGCAATGACGTGCAGGGGTGGATCCGCCATGTCACCAGTCACTGATTTCAGCTCATCCTCTCTAAAGGTGATGACTGGCTCGGTGCATCATTTGACATGTCCCACGAAGTTGTTGAAAGAGTTTGCTTCATGGGGCTGCAGCTCGATGGCTTTTAGTATCTCCATTAGAGCCTCCCGATGGGGTGATGATTGTTGTATGAGCTCATAAATGGAGAGCCTAGCCGACGTGGTCCTCAAACTTTGGGTAAGTTTGGTCCGAATCATGGCCACTGGTCTAGGTGGAGGAGGTTGTGTAGGGTGTTGTTGAGGTTGTGACATTGATGGAACCTCTCCTGTAGCTACAACGGGGGCAGCTGTGCTTGGGTACCTCTTGTTCCTAGTCACGATGCTTATCATCCCTACATACCCCTGCATGGGGCAATTCTATGTCACCTCATTGACTTGTAGGGTCTTTGCCTATGCATCATGGGCAGGCAGGGGGTCTTTGAAGACCTCCATCTATTGGTTGTTTGGTGCTACGGGATTATCCACCACTAACGTCTTGTTGTCGATTAGGTCTTGCACGAAGCTTTTAAACTTCCAACATGCATAAAGATCATGTCCCTTCTGTCGGTGAAACCTACAGTACAAGTCTTCCCTATAACCTTTGGGTTTTGGCGCATTGGGGTCTACAGGTCGACTCTCTGGCAGGTTTATCAAGTTTGCCATTGACAAACGGTCAAACAAGGAGTCTTTAGACTCTGTAAAGGGTGTGAATTGTCGCCTAGGGTGATGCTGCTGATTTTGCTCTTGTCGATGATTTTCTCTTTCATAACTGTCAAGAGGGACCGCCTGATAGTTAGCCTTTGGGGGCTGTGTTGCTTGTGCAGGCTTAGGCATGTTTATAGCAACCTGATTGACCATAGTGGGTTTCGGTTGTGTGGTCCCTATTTTGGCATTTTTAGGCCACTCTTTCTTTCATGGCTTGGCAATCTCGCCATCCTGTATCTTGATCTCCTCAATGATTCTAGCTTGCGCCAGGGCTTCCTCAAGAGTGGCATATTGCTGCAGCTGCAATAGCATGGAGATCGACCTCAAACAGCTCTTTGAGAACATTTGGGTCAGGTCGGCCATGGGAGGGAGGTAGGGCAGCTTTGAAAGCAACGTCCTCCACCGATTTCCATAGGCCGCCATGGTTTCTTCCTCATACTTCCTGAGGCTAGCTAGGTCGCTTAGTGATGCCTTCTTCTTGGTGTTGAAGGTGAAGCATTCGAGGAACGCGTCCACTAGCTGATCCAAGTTACTGATGCTATGCTTTGGTAACTGAGTGAACCAATCTGAGGTAGGGCCTACGAACATGGTTATAAATGTTCTTAGCAGCAAAGCATCATTGTCCTGAATGCCAAAGCATTGGCTCAAGAATCTAGTCATGTGCTCTTGGGCATCCTCCTCCCCTCTAAATATTGCCAACTAGGGCAGTTTAAAGTGTTCAGGGTATGGGGGTGCCGACACTGACGGATGCATAGGGTGACTATGGAGCTGGCATAAAGTGGGCTTTTGGGGCCCAGAAGTCTTGGTCTCCATAGACTCTAAGCGCTCTAGCAGCGCTTTATATGCATCAAAATATTTGATCTCTTCCTCCTTGGTTTGTTCCCGCTGCGGGTTGCGGGGAACTTGAGGCCTATGGAGGGGTGGCCGGATAGCACCCCCTCTGCCTTGGTAGGGCATTTCAGCCCGCTCTTCTTCTTGCTCATACTCCTCATAGGCTTCTTGAGGAGTTCCTGGGTGTGACCTATAAACATGGGTGGGTGCCCATGGAGGGTGCCCATCATTGTTTCTAGGAGTGGCCTCCCGCTCAGGTCTAGGAGGTCTCGGAGGTAACACTTGGTAAGGTCATGGAGACCTGTCTCGCACCAAGGGGTTGTGCCTCTCATACAGCTCTGCTCTCTATGTGCGAGGGGTTGGAACCCTCTCAGGCATAGTGTTCTGGAGCAACTCATCTATTTGACGCCGAATGCGCTCTTTGCTAAGGTGATACAGGTGCTCCAACTATTGTTGGTCTTGCTCAAGCTGCATGATTTGCGCTTGGTGGGTGGCATGTCTGGCAAATTCCAAGTCAATTTGTTCCATCGTCTTGAGTCTAGGAGGCCTAGATGCCTCTCCTACATATTTATCTCGGTCATGATGATCCAAGATCTCTATAGGTCACTTTCCTCTATCGAGGTTGGCGGCATTCACCCGAGGCTCTAGCCTCAGTAGGTGATCCTGATAGATAGCAGGTGTGGAGGTGCATTGCTCCCATGTTATGTATTGCTCTTGAGGAATGTAATGGTCTTCCTCATGCTCCCTTTCGTATATGTGAAAGGGGCGGGCAGAGTTGGCTCGCCCTGTCTGAAGAGCCTTGTGCTCTGGATTTGGCCTATTATTTCTGATAGTGATGAGGGGTAGAGGAGGGATGATGTAATCATGTGGCCCCTCCTTATGGACCCTATGTTGTTCTAGCGCTTCATTGCATGGTGGCCACTCATAACGAGCATCTAAGGGAGCCTTCCCATTTATGTTGAGTGCCACGTGTAAGGACTCCTCCTGAAAGGGTCTATGTTGAATGGGAGTGCCCCTCGAAGGGGTGCCTCTATAGTCCCATTCTAAAATGGCATGATGTGGACTATCTTGTGGGTCAGGCCACCAAGGTGGTATGACCAAGTCCTTGGGGCTATAGCGGAGGTGACTTGTGCCCCCTTGTACACTCTCTATAGCTTCTGCCCATGATTGGGCTTGGCTACGGGTGTACACCATGGTGGTGTCTCTCTACAAGCTATGTAGGTTTTTATCTTCTTTATGATTTTTTTATTCTACACTAAACAAAAGGAACCACACAATCAAAGAAGTGATTATCTCATTTATAGATTAAAGGTGTGCCCTAAATCTGGTTTAGTGTGTTTTGATTTTTGTTTTGAAAGCTTTGTAAAGAACGTGTTGTTGTACATGCAATATGATGGCTCTTATGTCTCCCAAAATGGTCGCCCCTTCAATATACCACTGCCAGGCCGTTATACCAAACCTCTCAATATACCCGCCCTTACGTGAGGGAAACTATTGGTACGCGAGAGCAGAATGGTACGTGGAACATAGGCGGTACGGAAGGGGAATCACCCTATTTTTGACACCTACCATAGAAGACTTATCCTCATGCACTGGGAATCACCCCAGCTACACTTGGTCAGCTTTCATCAGGATTTACGTCTAGCAACAGTAGCGATCGGGGTTATGTATGCAAAAATTCAAGCCAAGGTGGTGATGAAATCCACCGTTGGTCTTGATCAAGGGTTGGGGTTTTACGACCAACTCCTTGGTGTTTAAATTACCACGTGGTGTGTGGGGTTCTTTTTATTTGCGCAAAGAAAGAAAAACATGCAGCAAAACTCTCCTATGCAAGCAAAGAAACATGAAATGACAGAGACAAAAAATAGAAAATGACAGAGGATGCTCAGAACCCCTACCTCTTCTCTGCCCAAACCGGATGCCTCTGAGTTTCTGCTCTAAAACTGCATAGAGAGCTAATCATCCTAGGGTGGGATGAATAACAGATCTGTATTCATCACAGGGTGGGACGAATGCCCATTCGTCCCTGGGTGACACGAATTCCAGCTCTGTATTCGTCACAGGGTGGAACGAGCAGCAGTCCAATGCTTGAAATATTGACACCTGCAAGCAAAAACACACAACTTTTGATCAAAAATTTGATCTCAAAATCAGGGGACAAGGTCCCACCATGATCGCCACTGAAAGCACGAGGATACGGAAGCAAACAAAAGGGAAATGTAACGCTAAGTCCTACGAACGAGAATGCATGAAAAGAGGGAAAACAAATGAATTGAAACGAGATTTAAAGCAAATGTAAAAGTGCAGCCCTTTATTTTATTAATTTTCTCGAGATCGGGTTACAATGCGTCTCCTCCCTTTTCAGGGGCTGGGAGCGTCGGACATAATTTTGTTACACCACAAATGATATATTCCCCTTGGGGATCTTCCGCGTGCCCACATTGAAAATGGGCGGACCAAACGTCATCACCGCTTGCATGAATGCATCTATAGTTCCTTGCTGCCCCTCCGGTGTCGAGATCCTACGTTCAGAGAAATAGTAAACGATTAGTAGCACCTACGGATGGAGGGAAACATGCGATCCCCAAGGCCTACGGTTGATGCATGCATAAAATAATTAAAATGATAACTAAAACATATCAGAATAAGCTAAAAATTTGATAGAAGCAAGAAAACATTACCAGGAACACACTACAAAAGGAACAGTCAAGAAATCTACCACATATTTCTAATCGCTCCAGGGTGGGACGATTAGGACTGTCATAAAATGTCAGAAGGTGACCTCCTAAATGTCCCATCCAGGGGCCTCCAAAACACCTACAAAGTTGGGGTTAGACAAAATGGGGCATTTTGGGATGACCCAGATGGTCGGATTTTGCATATTCTGCCTCGATCACCCTGTATCCGATGATGCTCCCTGTATGTTAGTGAAAGCGAGAAACATTGAAAGCACAGTCAAAACTCATCAAAATCACATGAAATTTAAATGACAGCATATATGGATGACCTAAAATAAAATGCAAAAGAAATAGTAGGGAAATCTACCATAGATTTCTAATCACTCCGGGGTGGGGCGATTAGGACTGCAGCAGTGCAGGGGGCGCCCGAGGGCAGGACGCCCATCGTTTGGGGCTCGGTTTTGGCACCAATCCACTTGGGATGGGTCCAAAACCTCTTATGGGGTTGTGTCAGAAAATTGGGTGGGGTATTGTGGCCAAATGTTTGGGTTTTGGGTCCGGATTGCGCTTCCAATAATCACCCAATAACCTCCCTTCCAAAAGAGAGATCAAGGATGTAAGAAGCACAAACGATGGGTGAGGATGTAATTCGGTAGCACTCCATTGCTCCAAATGCTCCTGCTCTATCCTTTTTTGGGGTGAGAAGACTCACCATTTTATAGACCTGAGGGTCTCTTGTGAATGAGCATGCAGAGGCGCCACTTGGCCATCATGCCTTGCCAGGGGGAAGAAGATTCCTCCCTGATTAAGGGCTCCATGACTGCCCCTATGACTGCCTCTTTGAGCTCAAAAATGCTCACTCGCACTCCATGCATTGAAGGAGGAGTTAAGTGGTGGATCTGAGCTGCCATTTGTCAAGGTTTGACCTTTTTCCCGTCAAACCTGCTATTCGCCCCACCCTGGAGCGAATACTGCTAATCGTCCTAGGGTGGGATGAATACCAGTTTGTAATCATCCCAGGGTGGAACGAATAGGGAGCAGAGTGCCTGAAAGGTGCCAAATTGACCTCTGACCTTCCAAAACTATTGTGGGAGTGGTTAGGACCACTGTTTAACCTCTAGGGGCTGCCCTAGGGGCTGTGTATGTCAATTCGATCAGTGCTTGTCGTCACATAATCGGATTGGTGTTGTTTTGGTGTCTACACCCACATAGACAAATGTACACATATCGATGTGTATTACTTCACAATTTTTATGGGGTAAACCCATAGTTTGTGATGAAGTGATAGTTTGGATAGATCTTGAAGAGGAATTTCAAATAGTTGATTGGCTTGATATTGTGATGATATTATGATTAATGATTCTTCACTTATTTTGAAGTTATAAAATTTCCTGGTAATTTTATAATAATGAGAATAATGATGAGAAGATATGAGTGGAGAAGAAGAAGAAAATTTATGAAAAGAAGTAGATGGACATAAATTGATTGTAGATTGGGCTTACTCAACCCTTGAACAATATTGGAATGGATGAGGGTCACCCTAGATGGTGATAAGATGATTTTTAAATTCATATTTTAAACATTTATGAAGATTAGAAGGGACAAACCTCATGGCATAAATCCAAGGGTATTTGAGAAGAAGATAAAAAGATGTTGGGCAAGATATAACATAAACCAAAATATCTAAGATCTTGGGTTCTACCCTAAGGGAAAGGGATAATATTCCACAGGCCTCTTGGGAGTCATTGTTGAAATATTTTATGATAACATAAAATTTGGTTAAATATTCCTCCTTAAGTCCAAAATTTTGGAAGAAATTATAAGTGCATATATTAAGGGAGGAACCATTGTCCACCAAGATCCTCTTGATGAATTTTTTTCTAATATATCTAGTGATGTAAAGGGGAGAATCCCATTGTAAATTAGAGGAATGAAGATAATCATCATAAAAATATATAATTTATCCCAAGAGTACCTACAACATTGGATAGGTTTCTAGGGGGAAGATCTTGTAGGAAAAATTGTTGACTTAGAAGCTTCAACAAGGCTTCCCTATGAATATGAGAAGTCTATAAAAGTTCTAAGAGGGATATCTTGGTAGGTGTGTTACTTAACTATTTTTGGATATCGAAGGAGACTTTTGATTGTGTCTTCAACACTAAGGTTGGTTTTTCTACACTTGTTCTTATTTTTTGGGTACTCTTGAGAACTTGTATGCTCTTGACTTTGTTGAGTCAATTGAGCTTGAACTTATCACCTTGTGGTAGTTGCTATCATACCAACCATGTTATTGTAGGGAGGTGGCACATTAAAACATGACACTTGATTAGTTGTTTGTTGCTTGCAATTGGGTAGGGGATTTTGGAAGATCCCCATATCTTGATTAGTCATGGTTGTCTATTGATTAGGAGGTTTATTGGTTGGAGGTTTATGGTTAGGAGTGGGTTGAGAATCATCCATAACAAGGTGAACTTCATCTATCAAATCTTAAACCATATGTTTCTACCAAGTGCATGAGTTTATCATGTGCCCCTCCACTCTATGATACTCACAATGCTGACCAAGATTATACCAATTTTCCATGGTGTTAGGTTGCATTATTCAAGGTAGTTTGATCATATTAGCTTCCAAAATTTTCTTAAGGATTAATGAAATAGGTTGGTTGAGTCTAGTAAAATTCCTTGGTGGGATTTTCTGAGGTTTGCTAAGTACCAAATTTTGCAAGGTATTGGCTACATTAATAATATTAGTTTTGCTATTATCTGTTACCCCATAACCAACTACATGCTTGTTATTATATTGGATTTTCATGCTCTTTTCTTCTTATTTCCTTAACTTGATTTGACCTCTTCGAATGAGAGCCTTCTCTACGATTATTTCTAAATCTATTGCTTATTCAAAAGAGATAAAAATTTCTATTTCCAACTCATATGATATATGTTCTTGTAAATTTCCAATAAATATCTCTAACATGTCTCAAGGAGGTAAGGTGTATCTTAAATATCCAACTAAACTTCTCCATTGAGACAAAAATTTTGAGAAAATTTCATCCTTACCTTGTTTTAAAAGGTACAAATCTTGAATGGTTACTATTTTCTCCACATAAGCTCCAAATTCCTGAACAAATAACTTAGATATTTCTTTAATTTTTCTCAAAGAATGACAAGGTAGTTGATAATACCATTCCAATGCCATACCACAAAGACTTTTAGGAAATATTTTTATCAACATCATATCATCATATATAATATCATGGTATGCTATTATAAACATCCTTAAATGTTCTATTGGGTCCTCTATTCCCTCATAATATTGGCATTAGAAAATTCTTGGGATAGGACCTAGTGGTAACCATAGGATATAGGGGTTGATTGTACATTTCTTTATAGTTGTAAGTGAAACTTGGAGCCTAAAGTGGATCTATTCTTAATACCAATTGTTTCACTATAATTCTTAAATTTTTCATGTCAAGATTGTTATTGTGTAATATCCCTAGATTACCTAAGGATGGGTTATAGGTAGGCTATTGAAATGGAACTTAGTTAATGTTGGAGGTATTAAAACTATTATGGTATGGGTTTTGATATGAGATTTTTTATGTAGGATCTTGCTATGGGATGTAATTTGCATTTGGAAAAAAAAAAGAAGAAATTTTATGAAGAGGAAATTAAAAATTACTTTGGGGAATGCCACTAGTTGAAGGGGGTTGTGAGATTCCCTCAATGTTGGTTGTTGTAGTAGCATAAGTTAGTTTATTAAATGGATTAACATTATGAGAAGATTCAAATAGAGGATTGATGCAAATATTTTGAGGAGATTTAATTTGAGGATAAGATGTTCTAAATATTTTGAAGTGGGTGTCTCTATCCATGAATTCATTAAGGGCTTGCCTATTTTTCCTAAATAAATTCATGAAATGATTATATGATTTGAATATTGTTTTTTCATTAGGCCCTTTAATATGATCAAATTCATCACCAATATCTATGTCCTCTTATTCCTCTATATTAGGGTTCTCCCTATCAAAATGATCATCCTCATGGTGTAAAGGATTCTCTTTTAGATCTATCATATTTTACTTATTCCTAAGTTTTGGGGCCAAAGGATTAAGAGAAAGAGAAAGGGAGAAAAAATAATGCAAAAAGACAAAGAACGCAAAAGAACTTATCAATTTTTTGTTTAGTTTTTCTAATTTATGAAACATATTTAAATTGTTTTACTTATAGTTTAAAACAAAAAAAATGAGACAAAATGAAGAGGCTTCCTATGGATACTAAAGATGTATTTCACATTTGTTTCACCAAAGATGTAGAGGGGGAAACCACCCATTGTATATGATTCGTGATGGATCTAATGGGAGCCAAGGTGACCATGGGGTTGTTGTGTTTCCTATACACTTAGGGTTGTGAGGGATCAAAGGGTTCACAAAGAATGGTTTAAGGACTCACTCCAAGTCTAGGATATAAGATTTAATGCATTTATTAAACAATTACCTAAGTTTTATCTAGACTAAAATAATCTAGAAAGAATTAAAGAATAATAATGCAGGACAAACAATGATGCAAACAAACAAGGAGCTATTTCTAGAATTATTCTTTGGTTGAATGAGAACTATCCCTAATTTTACAAGAAAGTAAATATTTTATTCTTTTCAAGCAAGAGACCAAGAGAATGCACAAACAAGATTAGCCTAGATGCAAACTATATGATTTTTCTCTTTCAATGCCTAGAAATGAAATCAAAATACCTTCTTTTTCTTATGATATAAATCTAGAAATGAATAGAAATGGAAATAGGCACACAAAAAACAACTTAAAATATCTATCGGAGTACTTCTTGATCCATTGGTTGATCCTAGCCAAATTTGTACCCCATAAATAATTGATTGTGAATTTGGTTAGAATTACAAAATAACTTGAAAACCTTGGAAAATTAATTAGTGTTTGGTGGGCTACTTAGGACACTATGTGACTAAGCTTATATGTGCATTAGTCAAGCCCCTTTGGTCCTTTTAGCTGATCATTCAAAAATAAAAATGATTGTTGACCTTTAGGAATAAGCAAAACAAGATATAACAACATGAAATAGTGAAAGCATAGTGCGAATAGAATGGATGAAATGAAAAAAAAGTTTGAAAATGGTGGCCTAGGGTTTTGGGAGCAAAATATTACCCCCAAGCTACTGTGACCGAATTCATGACCCGTAAGTGTAAGGTCTAAATTCACACAAGAGTTTTTAAGAGATAATTTAAGAAATGTAAAATATAATCTATCACTAAGAACTAATGATCTAAGAGCTAATAAATGCATATAAGAAGTAGGAGTAGAGGTAGAAACCAAAGTGGAGGATATTTTATCCTTAGAAGATAAATGATGTGATAAATATGTCATTAAAACTTCTCCACTAGTTCATCCATAGTAATGAATCACAAAGGATACCAAAAGGAAGTAGAGCATTAACATCAAATATTAAAAATATTAATTTATAATAGATAGATTTGAGGTTTTCTTCTTAGATGAAAAGGAAGTCCATTCCTTCTATTTATAGAAGGTTTATATGGGTTTAGGTAGAAAAATAAAAAACAACCTTGGTCAAGAGCCGATGCCACAAAGGTCGACCAAAAACTTGGGCTTTTCAAGAGAAAATCCTTAAAATTGCTGAATTTGCACTCCACCTTGGGATGACCATGAATTCAAAAAGGCTAGGAGAAAAAGAAAATAAAATGAGGGGAAAGAAGCCCAAATTTGCACTTAGCAACTTTGAGGGACTTCTTAGGGATTCTAAGGGAAAAATGACTCATTTTGATGGGTCAATTTTTTGTGTCTACAAAAGCAAACCCAAGAAAAATCACAACTAAATGAATCTAAAGCTAACACATGAGACACAAAAGAATTGATTATGAAAAAAATAGAAATAGATACATGGATAGTTACAAGTCACCAAGGTTACACATAAGACAAAAATACATTTTGGGCAAAGTAAAATCTTAAGGGAAGAAAAGAAACATTTTCTATTGCTAGTGAAAAATATAACCAATAAGTATTAATTATTATCTCCTCCATTACACACTTGCAAACAAAAATAAATACCTATATTATTTTGAAGAAGTTAGAATATTCTAAAAATGTTCTCTAATTAAAGTAAGAAGAAATAACACTATCATATTTATTTTGCTTGACAAGACATCGATTTTTTGTATTTTAAGAAAACTATCTAAATACAAGTATAAGCATATTTATACTCATTGAAAAGAATTTTTTCAGGCAACTTAAATGAAAGAATAATATTCAAATTTTGTAAAATATTACTATGGCTAGTGGAGCACCCTAGTTTTTGTTGCCAGATTTCCAAATATTGAGGGGAAACAATTATGCTACCTAGAAAACTAAACTTAGAACACAACTTGAGTTTGATGAAGTATGATAAGTAGTATATGGAACCACTACCCATATTGAAGAATAAAATGAAAACCAAGTAAAGTTTGACAAGGTAGACAAAAAGGCAATATTGATCATAATATTCAAAGTAGTAGATGAGGTCCAAGCATACATCTTGGATTCAACCACAATCAAGGATGTATGGGAGAAGCTAAAAATAGTTTTTTAAGCCAAGAATTAAAATCAAATTCTATACGTCCAAATCCAGCTCCATGTCTAAAGAAGAAGAGTGGAGAAAAACTAGAATCATTAAAGAGAATTGTAGAGCTACGAGCATCATTACAATAATTGGAAACTTAGGTATCTAATGAAATATTAGTTCTAATTATTTGGAGATATATCCTATCAAAGTAAAATGCTTTTGTAACATTAAATATGATTGAGCAAACACCAAGCTTTAAAAATTTGGTGAACATACTTTGAGAGGCCTCATATACAATAGATGAAAAAGAATAGTTACTACTTATAAGTAAAAAGGGAAGCAACCATTCAGAAGGGGTACAAGATCTCCAAAATGCTTCCAACAAAGAAACAATTATCAAGGATATTAGAATTTGAGAAATAATTCTCAAATGAATAATTTCCACATAAAATATGTGTAAACATTGTGGTAGAATGGTCACACCATGAGAATATCTTGGCATAATCCATTAAAAATGGATCTCCTTCATAAGAGATGAACCAAAAACAAAAGAGGCCATCTTTAGAAAAGCAAAATCAAAGTTGCAGAAAGGCACATTAAAATAATGTATCAAAAAAAATTGTTAAATAAGAAGAAAAATATCATGAATAATAAGAACATATGTATATCTCTCAAGCACAACTAAGCCAACACAATAATGTTTGGTATGACTCAAAACAAATGAAAAGTAAAGAAAATTGGTTCCATTCAAATGCAACCAAGGACATCAATAGTCAAGCATATAAGAGTGAATATTTACTCTCAAAATGTGAATCTTCACCATACATAGTAGAATTTAAAGTAAAATACAACAACGAGAATGAGGAGTCAATGCAGTAGGTAACTAAAATTCAACCATCAATAACACATCAAAGAAAGCATGAATACATTGATTTCTATGAACAAAATTTTCTATAGATGAAAAATTCTAAGAAGATGTAGATGATTGATATCAATACATCAAGAGATAATCAAATCATGAAATTAAAATTAGTTCACATAGAAGATATGGCAACACAATTTTTTTTAGAAACTAGTCAACTCAATGATTGAAATAGGATGCATGGTAACACATCAAATTGAAGATCCAAAGAAGCAATAATACACCATGTATCATGAGTAAGGGTGTAATAAAATAAATTAAGCCATCACAAAGAAGAAATGACAAGAGGTATTAACCTTAAAACAGTAGAAGACATTGATCAAGAAAAGTTTTGGTAACAAGTCTACAAGCTAGGAGAACATTTAATATCATATATAGTTGATATATTTAATGAAGATCCTCCACATTAAATAAAAAATACAATCCATGCATTGAATAAGTATTTTGTATTAAATGTTTTTGGAGTGCATGATCAGTGGAACCCAACACTCCTAGTATCAAAGTAGTAGGTCTACATTAAGGGGAAATTTTTCTATCAAATTTCAACATCACTCTAGAAATTATTTTTGGTCATACGTAAAAATAGAACTATGACTATGATGTAATAATGGGAGAAATGTTAGGAATTATTACATAATAGCTCATGTTATGAGGCAAGTGGTGTTAGAGATATTACATTATTTGGTCATGTAATAGTTTAGGGTGTAAATATTATATTAGAGAGTGTTAATATTTATCTAATGTATGTGTCAAGGTGTGAGGAGTGTCCATATGCCAATGTAATAAAGTGTGCAAGGTGTGTAAGTGTGAGAGTGTGAGGTGGAAAGTATGCAAGTGAAGAGTTATGTTATTTTGAGATCATTATGAGAGGAGAGATAAGGTTAAGAGATATGCATGTGTAGAGTCATGTGCAATTATATACTAGTGATAAAGCATTGTAAATAATATTAAATATGTATAGCTTCATACATTAGTAGATTTCTTGTTAATAATATTTTATATTTTGTGCACAATATTGTGAGTGATTAATTTGATATTGTGGAAACATAGCCATGAGATAATCTAGCATAATTTCTATAAGTGGTATCAAAGCCATAGTGGCAAAAGCCATCTTGGTTCATAGTAAGAGAGTTTGTAGAATTTGAGAGAGATTGAAGAGATTGAGAAGATTGTATTTTTTGGAGTCAATCCTTGTAGAAGGAAGATTCATATTTATGGAAGACAAATAGTGGAAATATCATACTTATAAGTAGTCAAGCCTTGAAAAAGGTCGACTCATAGTAAGAAAACCGTAAGTGTAAGAAACCATACCTTGAATAAGGAAGGTTGATGATTGCACTATAGTTATTTATGAAAATTAAAATATGTAGTTTCAAATATTAAATATTGAAGAAGAAGAATGAAGAAGATTGAAGAATATTGCAGAGAAGGAAATATTGAGGAAAAATATGACCCAAAGAATATTGAATATTGAAGGGATGAGGTTGCCTAAATTGTAGATGAAATTAGAGAAGACCTGTCAAGGTAAGACAAAATTTATTTGAGAAAATTATTTGAAAGTATTTTAATTGCTAGAGAAATAAGAAGAGAAGATTTATTTAATTGATTGAAATAAAATATGAACAGTAAGAAGATACATTTTTTGAAAGAATTTGGAGAGACTGAAAGAAAATAAGAGAGAACAATAAAATAATTTTTGAAGAGAATAATTTTTGGAAGGGAGATATAAGGAAAGACGAATTATTTAAAAAAATTTGCTAAAGAAATAAATAACAAAATTTAATATTTGAAGAATTTAATTAGGAATAAAATAATTATTAACAAAAATATTATTGAGCTAAAAAGAATTGAATACCTAGAAATTTGTGCAAGAAAGAAAAATAATGAGGATGCAATGTATTACAAAGAAGTCAACGTCATGAAAAATAAAAAGGTATAAAATTACAAGAAATGATAAGTTGGCTGTGGAAACAAGAGAAAATGAAAAGAATTGAGATTCATGTGACATATGCTTGATAGAGGAAAGTGTAAATCCAAAAGGAAAATTGGATTTCTACGATCACTACTTTTGCTTCGTTTGTATCGTGAAGTGGGTCAAGGTGGAAAGCCATTGCCCCACCTATAGACTATATATTTTTTCTATTTCTATGTCTTCTTCATAAATATTGAAGTTTTAGGGTTTTTAATCAAAAACCAAGTTTATGTACCTAAAAATGAATCTATTGTTGCTATTTTGTTTCAATCCTTGACATTTATAGAGATAACTCCAATCAAAGAGAAGATTCTAGAATTTGCACAAGCAATAAGATGTGTTTAAGTTGAAATGCCATAATAAAAAGGAAAATACTTGAAAATATGCTTAGGAATAAATACATCCAACCTTGAAAAAAAGGAAGAAAATATGGGTATGGATAGGTATTTATAATTCTATATTTGTGTAACAAACCAAAAATCAAGAAACAAGAAAACACACAAATATAGAAAGAATTTTTTTTTTTGAAACTAAGGAGAGGGATTCATAAATCCCTAACCAACCTTAGATCGACTTAATGTTTACAACCCCTAAGTTTCTCAAGAACTATACCACACTATATTCCCCTCACACAAGTCCCTTCTACATAGGCATATCTCATGTTATGCACGTAAGTCCATCCATATCATCTATCTTGGTGAGAATTACCACCATCAATCATTAGAAGGTGTACACACATCTCCATACTCCATGCAAGCCATTATGCATGGGTATGCTATGTATACTATGAGTTAAGCTATCAATCTTGTCTTCTAACAAGCTATCTTAAATCTGGTATGATCTTCTAAACCTAGTTACCAATCTCCCTAAGGGGGTCTCAAACCCTTAGGTTACCCTCTAAGTTCACCTAGAACTTACTATTGATTTTATAACAATTATTAAATAAGAATATAAAAGCTAGATCTAGATACTAAATCCAACAAAACATAAATCATTAAACAATCAAGGAGTAACTAAACCATAAAGTAATAACTAAAGGATAAGCATGCAATAGAAAGGATTCAAATGCAATTACATTCAATTAAAGGAATACAAAGTGCATCAACCATTGTTCATTCATTACATAAGTATGCATAGTAATTCCATACTTTTAACAATACATTACATCAATTTCATTGGGGAAATCTCCCCACAAATCTAATCTATTTGCATAAATAAGCAATATGTAAGGTAGAGAGCAAACTGGTGCATTGCTTCATCTCATGAATTTTGTCCTCCTACTCTTCCATTGATCAAGTGATGATAGGAGGGGATCAGGACACTCATGGTTCTAGATAGACATGCTTCTAAATGCAATTAATAATTTTAATGCCAAATTGCAACTAACAAATAACCCAAGAAATTTAACTTTCCAAAGCATAGTTGATATCATAGAAACTACTATTTCTATTTCCCCTCTCATATCCCTATGAGAGTTATTCAACAATGCAACAAGATCATCTGCAAGCTTGTAATAAATTACTCAACCTTTATCCAACAATTAAAGTCCCATACCTTTAATTACTAAATAATCTAGGTTCTCAATTATTTACTTAAATTAAGCCAACTACTTTAATCCATAAATAACCTTTCTCTTCATTTCATGAATTAAAGACCCATACCCTTAATTCACAAAACCAACCATTTTCATATTTATTTAATCCATTAAAGTCAACTACTTTAACTTATAAATAAACATTTTTCTTCATTTCATGAACTAAAGTCCCATACCCTTAATTCATAAAACAAACCATTTTCATATTTATTTAATCCATTAAGGTCAACTACAATAACTTTTTTTTTTAAAGCGAAAAACCCCTTGCAGGGCTGCCTTGGTCTAAGAGACCACGAACAGGGGGTTCTACACCGTCAAATTCACCGGGTATCATGCCCGACCCTACCCACACCAACATTATCAATTGGATTTTGGGTACCCAATTCAACTATTTGGTAGGGTGGAGATTCGAACCTAGGACCTCCCTTGGAGGATTTCCCTCTCCTCTCCAACTCACCTACAACACCTGGGTTACAATAACTTATAAATAAAACTTTTTCTTCATTTCATGAACTAAAGTCCCATACCCTTAATTCACAAAAAAAACCATTTTCATATTTATTTAATCCATTAAAGTCAACTACTTTAACTTATAAATAAATATTTTTCTTCATTTCATTAATTAAATTCCTGTAGGCATATCTCATGTTATGCACGTAAGTCCATCCATCTCATCTATCTTGGTGAGCTAGACTTACCACCCTCAATCAGTAGAAGGTGTACACACATCTCCATACTCCATGCAAGCCATTATGCTTGGTTATGCTATGAATACTTTGAGTTAAGATATCAATATTGTCCTCTAACAAGCTATCTTAACTTTGGTATGATATTCTAAACCTAGTTACCAATATACCTAAGGGGGTCTCAAGCCCTTAGGTTACCCTCTAAGTTCACCTAGAACTTACTACTGATTTTATAACAATTATTTAAATAAGAATATAAAAGCTAGATCTAGATACTAAATCCAACAAAACATAAATCATTAAACACTCAAGGAGTAACTAAACCATAAAGTAATAACTAAAGGATAAGCATGCAATAGAAATGATTCAAATGCAATTCAGATTCATGTGACATGCTTGATAGAGGAAAGTGTAAATCCAAAAGGAAAATTATATTTCTACGATCACTACTTTTGCTTCGTTTGTATTGTGAAGTGGGTCAAGGTGGAAAGCCATTGCCCCACCTATAGACTATATATTTTTTCTATTTGTAGGCCTTCTTCATAAATATTAAACTTTTAGGGTTTTTTCTCAACAACCAAGTTTATGTACCTAAAAATGAATCTATTATTGCTATTTTGTTTCAATCCTTGACATCTATAGAGATAACTCCAATCAAAGAGAAGATTCTAGAATTTGCACAAGCAATAAGATGCGTTTAAGTTGAAATGCCATACTAAAAAGGAAAATACTTGAAAATATGTGTAGGAAGAAATACATCCAACCTTGAAAAAAAGGAAGAAAAGATGAGTATGGATAGGTATTTATAATTCTATATTTGTGTAACAAACCAAAAATCAAGAAAAAAGAAAACACACAAATATAGAAAGAATTTTTATTTTGAACTAAGGAGAGGGATTCATAAACCCCTAACCAACCTTAGATTGACTTAATGTTTAACAACCCCTAAGTTTCTTAAGAACTATACCACATAATATTCCCCTCACGCAAGTCCCTTCTACATAGGCATATCTAATGTCATGCACATAAGTCCATCCATCTCATCATTCTTGATGAGCTAGACTTACCACCTTCAATCATTAGAAGGTGTACACGCATCTCCATATTCCACACAAACCATTATGTGTGGGTATGCTATGTGCACTGTGAGTTAAGCTATCAATCTTGTCCTCTGACAAGCTATCTTAACTCTGGTATGATCTTCTAAACCTAGTTACCAATCTCCCTAAGGGGGTCTCAAGCCCTTAGGTTACCCTCTAAGTTCACCCTAGAACTTACTACTGATTTATATGAAAGTTAATCAAACAAGAATATAAATAATGGGTCTAGATACTAAATCTAACAAAACATGAATCATTAACAAGCAAAGATAACTGAATCATAAAGTAATGAGTAAAGGATAAACATGCAATAGAAAGGTACAAATACAATCACATTTAATAATGAAATACAAGATACATCAGTCACATTGTTCATTTATTACATAAGTAGGTATGGTAAACCCATACCCTCAAACAATACTTTACATTAATTTAATCAGGGACATCTCCCCACAAATCTAATCTATTTCATAATTAAACAAGATGTAAGGTAGAGAGCAAACTTGTGCATCGGTCCATCTCATGGCTTTGGTCCTCCTGCTCTTCCATCGATCAAGTGAGGATAGGAGGGGATCAGGACACTCATGGTTCCAGATAGACATGCTTCTAAATGCATTTAATCATTTCAATGCCAAATTGCAACTATACAATTAACCCAAGCAATTCAACTTTCCAAAGCATAGTGGATATTATAGAAACTACTCTTTCTATTTCCCCTCTCACATCCCTATGAGAGAGTTATTCAACAATGCAACAAGATCATTTGCTAACTTGTAATAAATTACTCAACCCTTATCCAACAATTAAAGTCCCATACCTTTAATTACTGAATAATCTAGGTTCTCAATTATTTACTCAAATTAAAGCCAACTACTTTAATCCATAAATAACCTTTCCCTTCATTTCATGAACTAAAGTCCCATACCCTTAATTCATAAAACAAATCATTTTCATATTTATTTAATCCATTAAAGCCAACTACTTTAACTATTAAATAAACATTTTTCTTCATTTCATGAACTAAAGTCCCATACCCTTAATTCATAAAACAAATCATTTCCATATTTATTTAATCCATTAAAGCCAACTACAATAAATTAATTATTAAATAAAAACATTTTTCTCAAATTTCTAAACCATCAAAGTCAACTACACCCACCATACCCCACAAACATAATCAATTATTTACCCAATTCAACTATTTTAAAAAACCATTTCCATTCCACTAACTAAAACAACTACAATAACTTATAAATAAACCTTTTTCTTCATTTCATGAACTAAAGTCCCATACCCTTAATTCATAAAACAAATCATTTCCATATTTATTTAATCCATTAAAGCCAACTACTTTAACTAATAAATAAACTTTTTTCTTCATTTCATGAACTAAAGTCCCATACCCTTAATTCATAAAACAAATCATTTCCATATTTATTTAACCCATTAAAGCCAACTACTTTAACTATTAAATAAACCTTTTTCTTCATTTCATGAACTAAAGTCCCATACCCTTAATTCATAAAACAAATCATTTCCATATTTATTTAACCCATTAAAGCCAACTACTTTAACTAATAAATAAACCTTTTTCTTCATTTCATTAATTAAAGTTTCGTAGTTCCTATTCAAATGAAAGCATGCAAGGTTTCTATTTTCACCATTTTAATTTATCATTACAAAAATGAACCCTTATGAGAAACCTCCTTTTTCATAAATCTACGACAACTATTTTAAACAATGGAATTCATATAAAAACCATTTATTTCCATTAATCTAAAACTACTATTTAATTAATGAAACTATATAGAGGAAACCCCTTTTTCCCTTAATCTAAACTCCCTCATTCGATTAATGAGCAAAACAAAAGTTTCCTACCTAAGCACCCTATGAATTTTTATTGACAAAGTCCACTACCAAATCTGGAAATACAAGGATAAAACACAAAGTCAAAGCATAGAAGCAATGAGGGTGTAGCTTGAGGTGGTTCTCATCCCACCACCCACTGTAGCTAAGTTGGAGTGCTCGGGTGTCATGGTATAAATTGGGTGACAACCAAATATGGCTATTGGATCACCATAGGTTCCATCAACCTAAAGCCCAAGAGGGCTACATAGATGTGAAATGCCTAAGGAAGGACATCTCTTGGAACCAAACATATCGATGACCCCCTCATAACACTTAGCTTTATCATTGCCCTCCCATATACCTTGAGTAGTCTAACATAGAGGTAAACATCTATGACAAGGAAGTAGGGAATATCATGATCCAATTGACCTACAATGAAGGTCTAATATAACCAACTACAACCAACTAAAACCAACAAGGCTCTACCACATATAACAAAGAATCAACATAGCCAACAATGACTTTAACACACAAAACTCTACACAACAACTAACAAAAAAACTCTATAACATAACAAGCAATGGATTTAACATAGACAAAAGAATTCTAACATAGCAAGCAACGCTCTAACACAATAAGCATTGACTTTAACATAGCCAGTGAAGCTCTAACACAACAAGAAACACTCTAACACAACAAGCAATGCTCTAACACAACAAGCAATGACTTTAACACAACCAACAAAGCTCTAACATAGCAATAAATTCTCTAACACAACAAGAATTGAATTTAACACAGCCAATGAAGCTCTAACACAACAAGAAATGCTCTAACACAACAAGAAAAGAAGCAATGACTTTAAAATGACCAATGAAGCTCTAACATAGCAAGAAATGCTCTAAATTAGGAAGCAATAAATTTAACACATCCAAAAAAGCTCAAACACATCAACAAATGTTATAACATAGTAAGCAACACTCTAACACAACAAGCAATGACTTTAACATAGCTAACAAATCTCTAACACAACAAGCAATGCTCTAACATAGAAAAAAATGCTCTAACATGGTAAGAAACAACTTTAACATAGCTAGTGAAGCTCTGACATAGCAATCAATGGCTTTAATATAGGTAGAAATTCTCTAACACAACAAGCAATGCTCTAACACAACAAGCAATGGCTTTAACACAACCAATAAAGCTCTAACACAATAAGCAATGGCTTCTAAGAGAAGGGAGGAGGTATCCACAGCACAAAGCTATCACACACAACTAAAAGAATTAGAAACCTTAAATAATTTATCTAAAGGATATTGCTAACCAACCTGATTATTTTTGTTGTCGGCTTCCTTGGTTGTGCTACTCGAGCATCGACACCTTCTTTCCCTTCACATAGTGCTTCACCCTCTATCTCTTATTTTACTATTTTCTACCTCTATCTCTATCCCCCACTCTCTACTTCTTTCATCCTTCTCTACCATCCTTGGTGCCTATCTCTTCCCTTGGCTTCCATCTACCACCTACCCACCATTACTTCACATCCACCATCAGGTGGTAGAGGGGACGTCTCTTCCTCTCTACCTTCCCAAGGCATAACCAACATTGAAGTCCTTTCTCTTCACGTAGATGAAACCATCCCTTCATGCTAGTGAAGCCATCCCTTCATGTTAATGGAGCCATCCCTTCATGTCAATGGGACTCTGCTCGGGTGGCCCGATCCAATTCCGAAGGTAGGTTCCATACGTGATAGATTTTATTAAACTAATCATTCGATTATCATTTCATTAAATTTTTTTTTTTTTTTTTAAATAAATCAACCATTTATTTAAAATAAAATCTATTTATCATTTTAAAATAAATCAACCATTTATTTAAAAATAAAATCTATTTATCATTTAAAATAAATCAACCATTTATTTAAAAATGAAATCTATTTATCATTTTAAAATAAATCAACCATTTATTTAAAAATAAAATCTATTTATCATTTAAAATAAATCAACCATTTATTTAAAAATTATATATCTATTTAAAATAAATCAACCATTTATTTAAAAATGAAATCTATTTATCATTCCTTTTATCAGAGCACCCAAGGAGTTATGAAGACAACCTATTCATTCATACTTTCCAAATTATTGAGGCAAAGTGCTGAAGTAAAATATAATCAAGCATGTGCAATAAACAAAGAGGGAGATCTTTCCATCAATCTAGTCACCTATCTCAACCTCTAGAACTTATGATAGCTACTAGGCCATCAGTATAGGGCTCAAGGTGGCTATCTATTGATGATTATCCCTAACCGAATGCATGCCTATATGAAGGTATCTATCCATGTTACCTTCGAGTTTGCCTTATCATCACTTCCCCAACCTCAAGTACCCTCATCTTTGGTGGATGACTCAACTTCTTCCACTTACGAGTGCACCTGATCCTACACATTGGCAATTTGTTAGTAGTATCATACTCTTCAATATCTAATAATATTGCATAGCTGCTTAATTGCACAAAATCAAGTATTAAAGCATCATCAATTAATACATTGTTTTCCATATTCAAAGGTCCATCTGGGAGGGTCATGACATCCTCCCCCACTAGGACTAAACACCGTCCTCGGTGTTTCTTAGTTTTACACAGGTATACACAATAAAAAACAAATTATTACAATTTTTAAAGTTCATCAAACAAAAAAGGAAAATGTTTTTGCATATCCACCACTTTCTCCCAAGTGGCATTCCTTTTCGAGAAATGGTCCCACTAGACCTTACATTGCTCAAGGGTCCGATTCTGCATAGCCTTAGAGTGAAATTCGAGAATCCTTACTAGCATCACTTCAATTACCTCTAGGTTTGCCATCTATAAATTAGAAACATCCCACACATGTTCAGGGTCAATATATTTTCTAAGCAAAGATATGTGGAAAGTGTCATGGATTTTTGATAGATTAGGAGGTAAGGTGAGTTGGTATGCAATCGAACTAATATTTTCAGTGATCTCAAAGGGTCCTACAAATCGTGGATCCAATTTTGTGGACTTGATCACACTTTTCATTGGTTTGACCCTTAGGAACACTTTATCTCCCATCGAGTACTCTCTTGGAGTCCTCTTTAAATCAACATAACTCTTCTACCTATCAACAACTTCCTTGAGTCTTTGCCTGATTACCTTTATTTGCTCTTCCATTTCTCTAACCATTTTTGGTCCAATCATAGTTCTATCCTCTAGGTTGTCCCATGATAGTGGTGTTCTACACTTTCACCCATACAAGGCATCGAAAGGTGCCATTCCCAGAGAAGAGTGATACCCATTATTGTAGGTAAATTCTACCAATGGTAGATAGTCTTCCCAATGAGACTTGTGATCCATACAATACATGTGGAGCATATCTTCTAGTACTTGATTTACCCAGCTCATTTGACCATCTATTTTAGGGTGGTATACTGAACTCATATGCAACTTTGTGCCTATTTCTTGGTGAAGGGCTCTCCAAAATTTAGAAGTGAACTTGGAATCCCTATCCGATATAATTACTTCTAAAAATCCATGCAATCGGAACACTTCCTTGAAAAATCTATTAGCCACCACTTGAGCATCATCCTTGGTGCTCCCAGGTATAAAGTGTGCAACCTTAGTCAATTTGTTGACTACTACTAAGATTGCATCATGTTGGTACCTGGTCTTAGGTAAACCTACTATAAAATCCATAGATATGACCTACCATTTCTATGTAGGTATACTATGTGGGTACAAATATCCTACGAGATGTTTACATTCTACTTTAACCTTCTGACATTCAAGGCATCGAGCTACAAAATCTATAATATCCTTCTTCATTCCTACCCAGAAGAAGGTCCTCTTCAGATTTTCCCTCATATTTACCCCTCCGAGGTGAGCTGTATAAGGAGATCTATGGGCTTCTTGCATTATTAGCTTCCTTGAATCCCCTAATTTTGGTATGATGATTCTTCCTTTGTAACACAAAAGGTTATCTATCACCCCAAACTCCTTATTGCTCTCAGGATCCTTGTCTATTCTAGCTCAAATTTCTTGGCAATATTCATCCTGATTTTGCTCCTACCTTACTTGGTCCATGAGCTTTACGTGACTCCTGGTTATGGCTGCTATGTGTCTCCTTCTACTCAAGGCATCAACAACCTTATTCTCTTTTCCCTTTATGTACTCAATTTCAAAGTCATACTCAATGAGGAACTCGATCCACCTTCTCTATCTCGCATTGAGTATTGGTTGGGTAAATATGTACCTTAGACTTTGATGGTCTGATTTTAACTCAAAAGGTCTTCCTACCAGATAATGGTGCCAGACCTTTAAAGTGTGCACTACAATGGCTAGCTCTAAATCATGAGTAGCATAATTGACTTCATGCTTCTTAAGTTTTCTTGAAGTATAAGCTACTACTAACTCTTCTTGCATGAGTACTCCCCCTAATCCTTCCAACGATGCATCAGTGCATACTATAAAATCTCCTTGAGGATCTAGAATCTTCAATATTGGTGCAGTAGTGAGTTTTTGCTTCAACAAAGCAAAAGTGGTTTCACACTTTTCTATCCATTTGAATTCCTTCCCTTTCTTTTGGAGGTTAGTTATTGCCGAGGTAATATTTGAGAAATCCTTTATATAACATCTATAATAGCTCGTTAACCCCATGAAGCTCCTTACTTTGGTAACATTAGTAGGGGGTGGCCAATTTAATATGGCTTCGATTTTCTCTAGATCCACAACAATTCCTTCTACTGATATGATATGCCCTAAATAGTGTACCTCTAAAACATAGAAATCACTCTTGGCTAGATTTCCGTAGAGTTGATTTTCCCTTAGCAACTCTAACATGATCTTGAGATGCTTATCATGTTCTTCCTTGTTTCGAGAGTATATTAGGATGTCATCTAGAAATACAAGGACAAACTGGTCTAGGTGCCTTCTGAACACACTATTCATTAAATTCATGAAGGTGATTGGGGCATTAGTTAGTCCAAAAGGTAGGACGATGAACTCATAATGCCCATACCTAGTCTTAAATGTCATCTTGTGAGTGTCCTCCTCATGTATTCTCAACTGGTGATACCTTGATCTTAAATCTATCTTGGTAAACACCATGGCATCTCTCAATTGGTCGAATAAATCTTTGATCCTAGGTAGGGGATACCGGTTCTTGATTGTAGATTTATTCAACATTCTGTAGTCAATACACAATCTTAAGGATCCATCCTTCTTTTTCATAAATAAAATAGGTGCACCCCAAGGTGACACACTTGGTTTTATCAACCCCTTCTCTAATAACCCTTGCAATTGTACCTTTAATTCTTGCATCTCGATGGGTGACATCCTATACGGAGATCTATGAATGGGTTCCACTCCTGGTATAAGATCAATAGTGAAATCAAATTCTCACATAGGAGGGAGCCCAGGTAAATCCTCAAGAAATACATCCTTGAAATCTTATAAAATTGGGTGTGTCTCCAACACCTCTTTCTTTCGATCTTTATCAACTTCATTTAACTTTACTACATAGACAATCCCTCCTTTCCTGAGGGCTTTCTTTAACTACATAGCTGACAACATCTAGGGTTTGAATACCCCTTATTCGCTATGAATTCATAGCCTTTCCTTACCTCCTTTAGAATACTCGATCCATCTATCCTAAAAATTGATTACGACTTTATGGGCCTGTAACCAATCCATCCCTAGGATCACATCGAAGGCATGAAGTGGGGCTACATATAAGCAACCTTCCATGGTCCCACTAGCTAAAGTAATTTCCATCATTAGGAAACATTGGTTTACAGAGTAGGTCTATCTAGAACCATACTCAACCTTCCATCCATGAGCCAAATACCCTAGCCTTTTTAGCATATCTTTTTCTAATTTACAAGAAATGAAGCTATCAATGGCTCCACTATCAATTAAGATATTTACTTGCTTATCAAAAATCTTACCTTTTATGATCAATGGGGTGGTTTGCCCCTCAAGATTCTGACTCCTAGTTGCAGCGTAGATCTTATGCATAGGTTCCTTTCCTTTAATGTTGGGTGTACTTGGCCCTGGTTGGTATGGGCATTAGTTAGAAAAATGTAGCCCTCTACAATGGTAACATCCATCCTTGGGCCCTTGTCACTTTTTTAGTTTTTGCTCCTCACCCTTAATCGTTGGAACTGAAACTTATAGTTTCTATGGTTGAGGCTTAGCATTATTGGGTTTGTTGCCTTTCTTATAAAAGTTCTTCTTGAACTTATTTTGGCTTCCATTGAATTTCTTCTCTAGATTCTAGGGGTTCTTAGCCTTTCATTCTTGTTCAGCCTCCCATTTTATAACCCCATTGCTATTCCTCTTCTTTAGTTCCTGATGTTCTTGCTCAGACAAGGTTTCATATTTATAATGGAAGTGTGACTCTGCTTTCTTTGCTAGGTCATATACCTTTTGCAATGATTTAGGCTCCTGCATCTCTACATCATGCTTTATCCTAGATTGCAATCCATGAGTAAACTTATGAATCCACATTTTCTCATTATAGGTGGGTACATACTTCAACAACTTTACCAGCTTCCTATAGTATATCTCCACTAAGTTGGTTCCTTGCCTTAGACTAGCAAACTCCTCAAATTTTAGAGCATAGAAATGCTCTGTGAGGAACCTCTTCTTGAAGATGACTATAAATTCCTTCCATGGAATGTCTACTAGTTCAATATTAGTTTCCTCATAATAAGTTTCCCACCAATCTAGGGTAGCTCCTTCAAGGTAAATAGTAGCCCAAACCATTCGGGTTCCTGAAGAATATCCCTTTACTATGAAGAAAACTTCTAGTTCCCTTAACCAAGCCTCAGCTGCATCTCCCTCTCCTTCTCCATAGAACTTGGAGATACAAATATTCTTTAGATCTCTTACCATCTCCTTTTCCAAGAGGGTTCTAGCTTGTATTTGTTCCATAGTCAACCCTTCAACTTGGTTAACTTCTGAATCTCTAGCTTGCAAATTTTGGTTCGCAATAGTTTCTAGCACTTGCCTTAACTGATCTTGTAATGCGAAAACTATGGTAGTGAGATCTTCTATTCCCATATTGGGAATTTTTGGACCCTCATTCTAGATCTCTTATTCGACATTACTTTGTCGAGTCTATCTAGGTGGAGGCCTTTCTATCCTAGCCTTAGGTGGCATCTTGATCTGATTCCAACCAAGAAAAGAATTAGATCACAACTTCATCTTAAACTGAATCACTAACTCAAACCACATTACAGAGTTCTTCTTGCTAATCATTAGAAATATAATTAGGATAAGGTTCCAAGGTTATGATGTATCATTGATACCAAAGCCCATACTAAGGTATCATAACATTCATCTTCCCTTGGGATCGATTCCATTAGATTCTAAATAAGCAGAGACTCTAGGTTATCCCAAATTTTAGCTTAAACCTAAGCAAGCCTTCATTGGAGATACCCGAATCTCTTTTAGCACATAAGAAGCTCTATACCCTCGAACCTAGAGCTTTGATACCAAATGTAATGACCCAAAAATCAAGAAACAAGAAAACACACAAATATAGAAATAATTTTTTTTTAAGACTAAGGAGAGGGATTCATAAATCCCTAACCAACCTTAGACTAACTTAATGTTTAACAACCCCTAAGTTTCTCAAGAACTATACCACACAAGATTCCCCTCATGCAAGTCCCTTCTACGTAGGCATATCTCATGTTATGCACATAAGTCCATCCATCTCATCAATCTTGATGAGCTAGACTTACCACCTTCAATCATTAGAAGGTGTACACGCATCTCCATATTCCACACAAGCCATTATGTGTGGGTATGCTACGTGTACTACGAGTTAAGCTATCAATATTATCCTCTAACAAGCTATCTTAACTCTGGTATGATCTTCTAAACCTAGTTACCAATCTCCCTAAGGGGGTCTCAAGCCCTTAGGTTAACCTCTAAGTTCACCCTAGAACTTACTACTAAATTTTATGAAAGTTATTCAAACAAGAATATAAAGAATGGATCTAGATACTAAATCTAACAAAACATGAATCATTAAACAAGCAAAGATAACTAAAACATAAAGCAATGATTAAAGGATAACATGCAATAGAAAGGATTTAAATACAATCACATTCAATTAATGGAATACAAAGTGCATCAACCATATTGTTCATTTATTACATAAGTATGTATGGTAAACCCCATACCTTCAAACAATACTTTACATCAATTTCATCGAGGAAATCTCCCCACAAATCTAATCTATTGCATAATTAAGCAAGATGTAAGGTAGAGAGCAAACTTGTGCATTGGTCCATCTCATGACTTTGGTCCTCCCACTCTTCCATCGATCAAGTGAGGATAGTAGGGGATCAGGACACTCATGGATCAGGATAGACATGCTTCTAAATGCATTTGTTCATTTTATTGCCAAATTGCAACTATACAAATAACCCAAGCAATTCAACTTTCCAATGCATAGTTGATATCATAGAAACTACTCTTTCTATTTCCCCTCTCATCTACTCATGAGAGTTATTCAACCATGCATCAAGACCATATGCTCTACTTGCAATAAATTATTTAACCCTTACTTAACAATTAAAGTCCCATACCTTTAATTGCTAAATAATCTAGGTTCACACATATCATTCAATTAAATCCAACTACTTTAATCTTCAAATAACCTTTTTCTTCATTTCATAAATTAAAGTCCCATACCCTTAATTCACAAAACAAACCATATTCACATTCATTTATCCAATTAAAGCCAACTACTTTAATCTTCAAATAAACATTTTTCTTCATTTCATAAACTAAAGTCCCATACCCTTAATTTACAAAACAAACCATTTTCATATTTATTTAATCCATTAAAGCCAACTACTTTAATCTTAAATAAACCTTTTTCTTCATTTCATAAATTAAAGTCCCATACCCTTAATTTACAAAACAAACCATATTTCATATTTATTTAATCCATTAAAGCCAACTACTTTAACTTATAAATAAACCTTTTTCTTCATTTCATGAACTAAAGTCCCATACCCTTAATTCACAAAACAAACCATTTTCATATTTATTTAATCCATTAAAGTCAACTACTTTAACTTATAAATAAACCTTTTTCTTCATTTCATGAACTAAAGTCCCATACCCTTAATTCACAAAACAAACCATTTTCATATTTATTTAATCCATTAAAGTCAACTACTTTAACTTATAAATAAACATTTTTCTTCATTTCATTAATTAAAGTCCCATAGTTCCTATCAAATGAAAGCATGTAAGGTTTCTATTTTTTCCATAATTTAAATTCACCATTTCAAAGAATGAACCCTATGAGAAACCTCCCTTTTCATTAATCTACGACTACTATTTTAAATAATGGAATTCATATAAAAGACCTTTTATTTCCATTAATTTAAAAACTATTATTTAATTAATGAAACTATATAAAGGAAACCCTTTTATTTCCTTAATCTAAACTCCCCCATTCGATTAATGAACTAAATAGAGGTTTCCTACCTAAGCACCCTACGACCTTTCATTGACAAATCCCACTACCAAATATGGCAATACAGGGATAGAACACAGAGTCAAAGTGTAAAAGCAGCGAGGGCGCGACTTGAGGTGATACACATCACATTGCCTGCTATAGCAAAGTCAAAGTGCTCGGGTGTTGTGGTCTATATTGGACAACAACCAAATGTGGTTGTTGGTTCATGATAGGTTCCATCAACCTAAATTCCATGGAGGACTACGTAGACATGGAATTCCCAATGGAGGACATCCCTTGGAGCCCAACATACTGATAACCCCTCACAACACCTAGCTTTATCACTATCTTTCCTTCTACCCAGTGTAGTCTAACATAGAGGCATACATATACGACAAGGAGGTAGGGAATGCCATGAGCTGATTGACCTATATTGAAGGCCTAATACAGCCAACTATGAACAACTATAGCCAATAAGGATCTACCACATCTAACAATGGATCAACACAACCAGCAATGGCTCAACACAACCAACAATGGCTTTAACACAAGTAGTGAAGCTCTAACATAGTAAGCAATACTCTAATACAACAAGAAATTCTTTAACACAACAATAAATGGCTTTAACATAGCCAATGAAGCTCTAACATAGCAAGTCAAGCTCTAACATAGCAAGCAATGACTTTAACACAACCAACAAAGCTCTAACACAACAAGAAACAATATTACACAATAAGCAATGCTCTAACACATCAAGCAACGACTTTAACATAGCCAATGAAGGTCTAACACAACAAGAAACACTCTAACATAGCAAGCAATAAATTTAACACAACCAATAAAGCTCTAAAATAATAAGCAATGCTCTAACATAGTAAGCAATGCTCTAACATAATAAGCAACACTCTAACACAACAAGAAACAACTTTAACATAGCCAGCAAAGCTCTAAAACAACAAGAAACACTCTAACATAGCAAGAAACAACTTTAACACAGCTAAAAAAGCTCTAACATAGCAAGCAACACCCTAACACAACAAGCAATGACTTTAACATAGCCAACAAAGCTCTAACACAACAAGCAATGCTTTAACATAGAAAGAAACATTCTAAAACAACAAGCAATGACTTTAACACATCCAAAAAATCTCTAACACAACAAGTAATGGCTTTAACATAGCCAGTGAAGCTCTAACACAATAATAAATGGCTTTAACATAGCCAGTGAAGCTCTAATACAACAATAAATTCTCTAACATAGCAAGCAATGCTCTAACATATCAAGCAACGACTTTAACATAGCTAGCAAAGCTCTAACACAACAAGCAACGACTTCTAATATTTGTAAGGGAGGAGGTCTTCCTTGGTCAAAGGGATGACACACAGAATGAATCTACACCCCAAAATTCAAACTAAAATAACCAATGGTAGAAAAATTAAATAACTTATTTAAAGAATCTTACTAACCAACCTGGTTATTTATGTGATGGTGGCTTTCTTGGTTGTACTAATCAAGCATCAAATCCCTCTCTTTCCTTCACTCAGTGCTTCACCCTCTATCTCTTGATGTTTACTATTTTTCCACCTCCTAGAACTCTATCCCCCACTCTCTACTTCCTCCCAATGCATAACATCCTTCTTGCCCATCCTTGGTGCCTATCTCTTCCCTTGGCTTTCATGTACCACCTACCCACCATTACTTCTCATCCGTCCATCAGGTGGTAGAGGGGATGTCTCTTCCTCTTCACCTTCCCAAGGTGCTGCTAGAATTGAAGCCTTTCTCTTCACATTGATGAAACCATCCCTTCATGCTGGAAAATCCATCCCTTCATGTTAATGGAGCCATCCCTTCATGTCAGTGGGAAACTCTGCCTAGGTGGCCCGATATGATTCTGAAGGTAGGTTCCATACTTGATTGATTTTATTAAACTAATCATTCGATTATCATTTCATTAAGCAAACCCTCATATAATTAAGGCAACAACAACTTTCTTAATGGGTTAAATGAATTCCTCCCTTTTTGAATGGAGTAACCACCATTTTTCCGTAGGAATCCTTTTATTTCTTAGCATGAAACACTACTTCCTTTTTAAAAAGAGGTTTCTAAAATAAGTCAACTTGTTTAAAATAAAGTCCTTTCATTATTCTAAAATAAAATCTATTTATCATTTTAAAATAAATCAACCATTTATTTAAAAATGAAATCTATTTATCATTTAAGATAAATCAACCATTTATTTAAAAATTAAATCTATTTATCATTTAAAATAAATCAACCATTTATTAAATATGGAATCTATTTATCATTTTAAAATAAATCAACCATTTATTTAAAAATGAAATCTATTTATCATTCCTTCTATCAGAACACCCAAGGAGTTATGAAGACAACCTATTCATTCATACTTTCCAAATTATTGAGGCAAAGTGCTGAAGTAAAAGATAATCAAGCATGTGCAATAGATAAAGAGGGAGATCTTTCCATCAATTTAGTCACCTATCTCAGCCTCGAGAACTTATGATAGCTACTAGACCATCAGTCTGGGGCTCAAGGTGGCTATCTATTGACGATTATCCCTAACCGAATGCATACCTATATGAAGGTATCTATCCTTGTTACCTCTGATTTTGCCTTATCATCACTTCCCCAACCTCAAGTACCCTCGCCTTCGATGGATGACTCAACTTCTTCCACTTACGAGTGCACCTGATCCTACACATTGGCAATTTGTTAGGAGTATCATGTTCTTCAATATCTATTAATATCATGTAGCTTATTAGTTGCACATAATAAATTATTAAATCACCATCAATTAATACATTATTTCCATATTCAAAGGTCCATCTAGTAGGGTCATGACACTTTTTTTCATAGTTTGACTGTGTGAATGAATCAGAGGTCATAGTAGAGAAGGGAATGCTAATGATAGATGATAGCTTTTGAAGCTTTAAATTTAAAGAAAATGCAACCATAAGTATGAAAATAAGCATGCAATGTTATAACTATTATAATGGCTAACTAATATGCATGAAAATATGATAGAAAAATTGATACAACACTCAAGAAATGCTCATATAAGAAAGCTCACAAAAATATACAATGCTCATCAATGGAGGTCACAACCTCTCCATATTTACAAAAATGGATCTACATTGTATCTACTACTTCTCAACCTATGCACTCCAAAATCCCTCCTATTTTTTGTTCTATGAAGGCCTATTTATAATGAGATGCAACTCTTTGCCTTCAATATTCCTATGACACCTCACTATTCTATTCTAAGGACTTATGTACATGTGGATTACATGCACATTTACATCATTGCACATTCTAACACTTGTGCATTTATTATATTGCTTTAATAAAGTACTTAAGTCCTAATAAACTCCTAATCTAAATATGTACCCATGAAGGTACATTAGTAAGGAACCAAATAATGTAATATATTCCAACATCCCCTGTATTACATTATTTGGGATATTGAAGAATTTAGTCTTCAATAAGGTCTTTGTAACTTGTATAATATTCATCTTGATCAAACCCTTTGTATTATTTTTAAGTTGTATTGCAATGTATGCCTCCTTGATCTAGTTTTTGTTCTTTTTCCTCTTCTTCTTCTTCATTATTATCTTGGAATTCAATTACTGCACTTTTACAGGTGGATGTATTATCACTTGATTATTGCAAAAGTATATTTCCTTTGCCTTTGTATTTTTTATCATTTTTCGGGTTTTGTAAAGAAGATTCTGAACAAACACTTGAGGTATAGAACTTGAAGTATCAATACTACATGAGGACTGAAATATTTTCTCTGGGTATGAATCATCCATTTATGTTTTTATTTTAAGTAATTCTATCAATCCTTTTTGTTCCATGTTCTCATCCTTGTCACATTTGAATGTAAGTAAATCCATGTATAATATGCTATCAAAGTCTAAAGGAATCTAAATGTCATTCTTTCCATTATCAATTGCTTCAGTGAGTCGAGCATGTAGATAGTATTCCATGGTTTCAAAGTTATCTCTTAAAGCTTCACTATGAATCCTTTTTGAAGTAAGATCTAAGTCTCCTTCAGACTTTATAAGTAAATTCTTGATTCCAATTTTTATGATACTTTCCCTTTCCTTTCTAATAGTGTTGTTCATATTAGTGTTTGTTGTATTCTTTGAGGTAGACATATTTCTTCCTCTTTTAGTTTGAGTAGATTATGTTACTTTGCAGATTTTGTATTTCTCAATTTGGATTCTAGACTGAATCAAATCTTGCAGTGTATGATTTGAACAATGGAATTTTGGATCTTTAAAATTTTGAGAATATTTTTGATAGATCCTATGGAGTAGTCTACCTTATATCTCCCTAGTAATATGATTAAATACTTCTCTTTAATTTGTAGAATCAATCTTGAAAATAATTTTCCAATTTTTAAATTTTGTAAAAGATCTTTCTTCCTTGAAAATAAATGAACTATGGATTTGATAGAATGATTGGCTTTCAAGATTTGAGTTGAATTCCTTTTGTCTCCCTAGTAATATGATGACAAGTGTAATATAATGTTCAACTCTTATCACTACAATCAACTATTTACCTCCTCTTGTAGAAAGATTATAAATAATGTAATTTTCAATTAATAAAACTCTCAATATTTTTAATAAATTCAAGTTAAATTTTCTGTCTCTTCAATTTAAGTATGAGACTAATAAAATCAATCTTCCAAATTTTAAATGAATCTAGAGTTTGAATTACTTCTACCTTTGTATAATGCAGTCTCTAAATTTCTATGATTTCAATTTGATGTAGGATTCCTTATATCTCCTTAGTTAGAAATTTAGACTAAGTATGTATTTACAAATTAAGTTTTACTAACCTTATAACTCCTTGTATTTATGAATTTGCAAGTAGTTGAAGCAATAATAATAAATATTTTAATGCTTTTATTTTCTACTTCCTTCTCAAGATAATAAAAATAATTTTCTAGAGATTTAACACCTTATTACTCCTATATTTTAATTTCTCTAGATTATAAGGTTTAGCTGATTTCAACCTTAATAAACTTTGCAATATAACTCTTACCTTTCCAATACTAAGCTTGGTCTTGAAAGTTCTTTGTAATCAACTCAAATTGCTACAAATTGATGACAGTTGATTCCTTGCCAACTTCGAGATGCTACGTATAATTTTTCACTCCTTTATCATCGAACTGCATGCCTTCTCCAACATTCACTTGTAGCGTTATACTCTTTCTTTTTCAACCATTGAGCATGCATCTCATTTACATATTAGTTCTAGTTTATGCACTTTAAATCAACTGGTGAGCTTGCCCTTCAATGTTGATATTTATGCCTGCACAATTCTTCTTCTACAAGTGAACTAAAAATGTTTTTATCACTCTTCGATCTTTGTGTGCTATAGAATTTTAATTCTGCCTTAATTTTTTTATATTATCTTTGAATTGACGTCCTCCTTTGAGAATTGCACAATCACTTCTATTAAAGTATGTTCATAAAGGATTAGAACATAGTTAGGAAGGATGGTGCCAAGTGGAACTTGCTTTTCCTAAATCCTTTTAAACACTTATACTGTACCTTACCAATGTTGAACAACAAGTGGTATTGAATGGATTATCTGTTACCTTCAATACCTCTGACCTAATGCTTCTATAAGAGTGTTATACGAATGATGCTTTATCCAGGTATACTTCTAATCGCTGAACACAAGAGTGTTACCCTCATTTTATAACAACATTTTCATGATGAAAATCCTAATCTCAGTCGGTTGTAAACCCTAATATTAGTCAGTTGTAAACCCTAATCTTAGTCGGTTGTCATCGGTCTTCGTCGGCTTCAACTTAACCGTGAGAATACACCATGTCGCGATATCGTGACACTTTTTCCTCCTTGCTTCTTTTCTTGGCTTGTACCCACGAAAACACATGTCACGATATCGCGACACTTTCGCCTCCGTACTCTTCCTCTTTACTTTTGTCGTGATATCGTGACACTTCTGCCTTCTTACTTTCTCTCTCCTCCTTTAGTCGCGAGAATGCGACATGTCGCGATATCATGACACTTTTTCTCCTTTGCTCTTTCTCTTGCCTTCGGGTCGCGAGAATGCTACATGTCGCGATATCGTGACACTTTTTCTCCTTGCACTTTTTCTTTGCTTTGGCCCCCGAAAATACATGTCGCGATATCATGACACTTTTTCTCCTTGCTCTTTCTCTTAGCTTTGGCCCGTGAAAATACAACATGTCGCGATATCGCGACACTTTTGTTATCCTGCCTGTCTGCCCTTCTTGAGTCGCAAAAATGTGACATGTCGCGATATCGTGACACTTTTGCTTTTCTACCTTCCTGTCCTTTTTGAGTCGCGAAAATGCGACATGTCGTGAAATCGTGACACTTTTCTTACTTGTTCTCTTTTCTTCGAAATTGTCACGAAATCGCGACACTTCTTCCTGCTTTCTCTTTTTCTTCCAACATGTCACGAAATCACGACACTTTTTCCACTTACCTTTTTCTCTTCCAGCATGTCATGAAATCATGACACTTTTTCTTCCGTACTATCTCTCTTGCAATATGTCACGAAATCATGACACTTTTTCTACTTGCCTTTTTCTCTTCCAACATGTCATGAAATCGTGACACTTTTTCTTTCGTACTATCTCTCTTGCAATATGTCACGAAATCGTGACACTTTTTCTACTTGCCTTTTTTCTTCCAACATGTCGTGAAATCGTGACACTTTTTCTTTCGTACTATCTCTCTTGCAATATGTCGCGAAATCGTGACACTTTTTCTACTTGCCTTTTTCTCTTCCAACATGTCACGAAATCACGACACTTTTTCTACTTGCCTTTTTCTCTTCCAACATGTCGTGAAATCGTGACACTTTTTCTACTTGCCTTTTTCTCTTCCAACATGTCGCGAAATCGCGACACTTTTTCTACTTGCCTTTTTCTCTTCCAACATGTCACGAAATCGTGATAGTTTTTCTTGCTTGCGCTTTCTCTTCGAACATGTCACGAAATCGTGACAGTTTTTCTTACTTGTGCTTTCTCTTCGAACATGTCACGAAATCACGATAGTTTTTCCTGCTTGCACTTTCTTTTTGAACATGTCGCAAAATCGCAACAGTTTTTCTTGCTTGCGCTTTCTCTTCGAACATGTCATGAAATCGTGACAATTTTTCTTTCTTCTCAACATGTCGCGATATCGTGACAATTTTTCTTTCTTGCTCAACATGTCGCGATATCGCGACAATTTTTCTTTCTTGCTCAACATGTCACGATATCGCGACAGTTTTCTTCCTTGTGATTTTCTTTTGATTTTTAGCATATGGGCCACTTCGATCTTTTGGAAGATCACTGTACATACTCTGAAGAACCTCTTAACTCCTGTCTTCTGCATCTGAATAGCTTTTGAACTTCCTGTCCACTGCATCAACAGATCTGTCTGACTGTGTTGACAACAATGACAATACTATTTGTTGCACCTTGCTCAACAATCTCCCCCTTTGGAATTGTTGGCAACACATGTGTAATTTCCTGTAACTCTTCTCCCCCTTTGACAATAATACCAAAGGGCTACTGCAGACTCCCCCTGAGTCCATGCACAACATTCTCAGACAAAAATTATTACACTTAGCAAAAATCACAAACGTGAGCAAAAAGACAAACAAATGCACAAATGCTCCCCTTGAGAATGTGATCCCGATAGCTAGTCAATTCTTGGGAAATGTGACCACTCCACAATCTGTTTGTTGGAATAAAAATCCAACTTAACCTCACTTTCTGCAACTTTCTCCTACGTACAACACGTTGTCACTGCAATATATTCTGCCTCTGCTGTGGATAAGGAAACTGACTCTTGTTTCTTACTGTTCCACGCGACCAACCTGTCTCCAAGATAGAATGCACCTCCACTGGTACTCTTTCTATCATCTACACATCCTGCCCAATCTGCATCTTTAGGATACCATAACCCATACTCCATAGTACCCTTGTGATATTATAGAAGACTCTGTCTCTCTGTTGCACTGACTGGTGGACCTCTTCTTCACTTGAAGAATCCTCACTCAGATCTATCTTCAACTGTGTTGGCTGCTAGATTTCTATCCATTGAGACTCTGTCCTCTGTACTCTGTCACCTCCAAAGCTCAGTCAATAGGCTCACTAAGAACCTACTCAATAGGCTCACATAGAACCTGCTTAACAAGCTCACATAGAACTTGTCCAATGCTGAATAACAAGCTCATAAAAAACCTGTCCAAATCTGCTCCACCAAGCTCACTAAGAACTTGTCCGAATCTTCTCTAGCAATCTCACCAAGAACTTGCCCAAATCTGCTCTAGAAATCTGTCCCAACATTGTCCTCAAATATTTCCCAAAGGCCTTCTCAAAGGCTCAATCAATCATGCTCAAGTAGTACTCAAAATGAACTCAATAATGAATGGCGATCTCAAATCAAATCCACTTCATAGAACTTTAAAAATCACTTCACACATAACTTGACTAGGCTCAATCAAATCAACTCAACCAATCATCACAAGGGACAACTCTCTCTCACACAACCCTAGTCCAAGTATGTATCAACCAACTCAAATAATTCCAACAATGCTCAACCACAAATATCACATAACAATGATACTCATGTTCTTTTCTAACTCAAGTTCTTTCACAACCAATGGGCTTAAACCACTATGCTTATAACACAAGGTTTAAACACAACTCTCAATTCAGAAAACCTTGATGCATTCAACCAACCACTTTCAAAAAAGGAAACCACAAACAATCATTTTCCCTTCAATGATATTTCAGAAATCAACCACCATAATGTTGTCACATGAGTCTCCTTGGGATTAGCTTGAAATCGTGCTACCATGCATACTGCCTACAAAATATCTAGTCTGATAGCTATCAGGTACAATAGGCTTCCAATCATAGATATGTACATGATTTGATCAACAGGTGGAGATTTGTCATCCTTGCTCAACTTGCAACCAATCATTGACATTTCAAATTCTTTCTGCATCTTATTTGCTAAATCTTTACACGACTCATCTTTCTCTTCTAAATATGATATCATCTTTCTTAAACCCTTGTTGAGTGAGATAGTTGTCTAGCTTTGCATACCATGCTCGGGGTGCCTATTTCAAGCCATATATCTTCAACTTACAAACTAAGTTGGGATCATCACCAAGCTGGAAACCATCTGGCTGCTCAATATAAACCTCTTCTTCAAGCTTCCCATTCAAAAATGCTGATTTCACATCTGTCAAAAAAATTGTCAAGTGACTCACACTTGTACCAGCTTTTGTCCAACACTATACCGACACTGCAATTTTACTGCCAACTCTGTGCAAGCATCAAACACTGTACCACAACACCAACCAAATCCCTTTTTACATTTTCAACTTGGTCTATGTTTTCTACAGTCACCGCTGGTCACACCTTACTTTCAACTGTTCGAATCAGGAGACAACATTTTGTCAAACACTTCACGGCCAACTATAGTGCACCTTACTCAAACTCATACTTTGGACCTCGGATAGGTATGATTCACAAAGCAAAGTCGCTCATCTTGATGAGCTAAACATGAATCAATAATCAGACTTCAATATTTTTCACCACAACGTCATAATAGATCTAACAATATTCACGTCAATGTGTAGTTCAAATACACATTGCTTTTATCGAAACACATATATGCGGCTAGGGCAACATTCTTTCACTAACCAAATTATCTAAACTGTTATAATCCTTAACTTTGGACAGTGGCAGTAAGAACCATCAACAGTACAACAATGACATATAGCAATACTACCAATAATGACAACTCTCAATTTAATCACCACCCTTCACGGCACTTCCACAAACAACTACATGAACTGAAAACACACTTCGACAACTATACGACAACTTCCCTGACTACTTGCCTTTCATCCTCGGGTAATCAAACAAATACATAGGAGCATTAAAATGAAACTTCAAGATTGCTCCCCACGAGGATGTGCTACCTGGAGTTGCTTAGTGCAATAGCGGAGTAGTCTCCTTCGGTCCAAGGAGACACGATTTCCTTTCTTCTATCCTTCTCCAAACTTTCTTGAACTCGGGCTTGGATTTTTCAACTACATCCCTATTTTGCACCTTTTCGTGAACTCGAACATTTCTCTTGTGTGGTTGTCTCTTGTGCATCCTTGATGAATGATTATTTTCCTTTCTTATATGTACATGATTTATTCCCTGTCTGTGTTGCGTTCTTTGCGTCTGATGAAATCTATTATTTTGCCTTAGATTAGATACAAAAGTGCTTGGACAAAACCTTGCTATGTGCCCATGACCATTACATTGAAAACATTGTACATAGTGTTCACTCAAAAATGCAGATGTATTTCTACCAGCATAACTCTTTGATTTATTATTCAATCCACAATAAATTGCCTTGTGACCATACTGGTTGCATCTGAAACAATAGCCATTAAAAGTATTATTATGAATAGAGTGAGAGTGATAGAACCTCTTTTGTTGTGGTTGCTTTGCTATAGATCTCCTTTGATATTTTCTTCCTTTTGAAGATTCAACTTCAAACTTTTCTTGCTTCGATCCTTCAACAATGAACTTCTTCTTCTCTGCAGAGTTGGAAGATGAAGGTTGTTCAACTTCATATCCAAGACCACGCTTATCCATGGAGCTTCTTTGTTGGCTTATCATTTTATCTAGCAACTCTGTGCTCTTCTCGAATTTGAGATTTGTATTGGCCTCTTCTAGTTGTTTCTTCAATAAAACAATCTCTTCCTCTTGTTTGCAGCAACCAATCTCTTTCTCATTGATCTGTGACCTGAGAGTTTCTTCAATCCTTTTGAATTCTTCTACCTGTACTTTCAAACTGGTTATTATTTCATTTGCATCCTCAAGCTTTCTTGAGATTTCCTTATTCCTTTTTCTTTCTATCTTCAATTCATCCAGAGCTGCAATTAGTTCCTCTTTCAAATTTATTTTTGCATCAATTTCTTCTTCATCACATTCCTGTTCTTTTTCTGTTTCTTCTTCGAGTGTCATGAAAAGACCTCCACCTGTTTCCTTTTTAGAATCATCCTCTAGGACTTCATTAACTCTCAGCATATATGCTTCTATGTTCTCATCGTCATTCAACTTTAATGCTTCGAACTGAGCTTGATGTGATTGTAACTTAGCCTCCTTGATCTCGTCGTCTCCTTCATGAATACTCCTCAGTTTGTCCCATATTTCCTTTGCCATTTTACAACTCATGATCTTTACCAGTTCATTGTCTACTAATCCGCACCTGATAGCATTCTTTGCTTTTGAGTCATTCTCAAATAGATTCTTATCGACAACATCGGTTGGAGGAGTGATGGGTATTGTGTATTCACTGACTACTGAATCCCAGATGTCGTATCCCAAAGCACAAAGATATGTCTGCATCCTGAATCTCCAGATCGCGTAATTAGTTTCGTCAAACAAAGGTGCTTTGTTTGATGAGAAGTCTTCAACCTTTTCTGGTTCAATTTTCTCTTCCATAGGAACTAAAACTGACTGAGATGCCCTTTTGGAGGAGGATCTATTCTTCTTACCCATTGCGTACTAATCCAAGATCAACCCTGACTGATTTAGCCTGAGAAGGGAACTTGGCTCTGATACCAATTGTTAGTCTTACAATGGCACTGAGAGTGTAGTTCTTTAAACTTAAATTCATAGCTCTTAAAACTGAAATAATGAAACCTTAAAACCAGATAAAGCAAGTATCACAAGAGAACATCACACAACACAAGATTTAACGAGGTTCACCAATTTGGCTACTCCTCAAGAATGACTGCTTGGACTACCATCCAAATCTAGCCTTTGCAAAGCTCCAACTTTACAATCAATTTACCAGCACCCACTGGAAGGAGTACCAACCCCTTATTTATCTGCACCAACAGAAAGGAGCACCAACCCCTGATTTACCAGCACCTACTGGAAGGAGCACCAACCCCTGATGCCAAGCTGCAACCTGGACTTCAATTTTGAATCTAGAAGTTTAACAAAAAAATACCTTCACTTTTACAAGACCCTGACTGGTCTATTGCTTACCCAATCTCTCTCACTGTTTATGAAATAGACACATCTTCTGCGATCTACAACCGCACTTCACCTTCTGCACTCTCTGCGCCTTCTGCTCTCTCTGCGCAATCACAGCCGCACTTGGTCGAACTTCAACCTTTGCACTCTTTGCACCTTTTGCTTTCTCTATGCACTCACAGACGCACTTAGGACAATTCGACATGACTCTTCGCTCACTTTGCGCACTTCGCCATCATCTCACCGCTTCTGCGCTTTCTACGCTCTTACGGCCGCATTTCACACTTCGACACGCATTCAACGACATATACAACACCTCCAATTCTCCAAACAGCCCTCCTTTTATAACAACATTTTCATGATGAAAACCCTAATCTTAGTCGACTGTAAACCCTAATCTTAGTCGGTTGTAAACCCTAATCTTAGTCGGCTGTCATCGGTCTTCGTCGGCTTCAACTTAACCACGAGAATACACCATGTCATGATATCGTGACACTTTTTCCTCCTTGCTTCTTTTCTTGGCTTGTACCCGCAAAAACAACATGTCACGATATCGCGACACTTTCACCTCTGTACTCTTCCTCTTTTTACTTTTGTCATGATATCGTGACACTTCTGCCTTCTTACTTTCTCTCTCCTCCTTTAGTCGTGAGAATGCGACATGTCACGATATCGTGACACTTTTTCTCCTTTGCTCTTTCTCTTGCCTTCGGGTCGCGAGAATGCTACATGTCGCGATATCGTGACACTTTTTCTCCTTGCGCTTTCTCTTTGCTTTGGCCCTCGAAAATACAACATGTCACGATATCGTGACACTTTTTCTCCTTGCTCTTTCTCTTAGCTTTGGCCTGCAAAAATACAACATGTCGCGATATCGCGACACTTTTGTTATCCTGCCTGTCTGCCCTTCTTGAGTCACGAAAATGTGACATGTCGCGATATCGTGACACTTTTGCTTTTCTGCCTTCCTGACCTTTTCGAGTCATGAAAATGCGACATGTCGTGAAATCGTGACACTTTTCCAACTTACTTTCTCTCTTTTCTTCGAACTTGTCACGAAATCGTGACACTTCTTCCTGCTTTCTCTTTTTCTTCCAACATGTCATGAAATCGTGACGTTTTCCACTTCATTTTCTCTTCCAAGATGTCACGAAATCGTGACACTTCTTCTTCTATCTCTCTTGCAACATGTCACGAAATCATGACACTTTTCTACTTGCCTTTTTCTCTTCCAACATGTCACGAAATCGTGACACTTTTTCTTCCGTACTATCTCTCTTGCAATATGTCACGAAATCGTGACACTTTTTCTACTTGCCTTTTTTCTTCCAACATGTCGCGAAATCGCGACACTTTTTCTTCCATACTATCTCTCTTGCAATATGTCGCGAAATCGTGACACTTTTTCTACTTGCCTTTTTCTCTTCCAACATGTCACGAAATCGCGACACTTTTTCTACTTGCCTTTTTCTCTTCCAACATGTCGCGAAATCGTGACACTTTTTCTACTTGCCTTTTTCTCTTCCAACATGTCGCGAAATCATGACACTTTTTCTACTTGCCTTTTTCTCTTCCAACATGTCACGAAATCGTGATAGTTTTTCCTGCTTGCGCTTTCTTTTCGAACATGTCGCGAAATCGCGACAGTTTTTCTTGCTTGCGCTTTCTCTTCGAACATGTCGTGAAATCACGACAATTTTTCCTGCTTGTGCTTTCTTTTTGAACATGTCACAAAATCGCGACAATTTTTCTTGCTTGCGCTTTCTCTTCGAACATGTCATGAAATCGCGACAGTTTTTCTTTCTTCTCAACATGTCGCGATATCGTGATAGTTTTTCTTTCTTGCTCAACATGTCGCGATATCGCGATAGTTTTTCTTTCTTGCTCAACATGTCGCGATATCGTGACAGTTTTCTTCCTTGTGATTTTCTTTTGATTTTTAGCATATGGGCCACTTCGATCTTTTGGAAGATTACTGTACATACTCTGAAGAACCTCTTAACTCCTGTCTTCTGCATCTGAATAGCTTTTGAACTTCCTATCCACTGCATCAACAGATCTGTCTGACTGTGTTGACAACAATGACAATACTATTTGCTGCACCTTGCTCAACAATCTCCTATATTTGAAATGACCTTCAAGCCTTCGATGACAATCCCCAAACCTCTTCGATTTTGTGGATTTTTGTATCTCCTTTCTCTTGTCAAATTTTTTGTCAAATTTTGACTTAAAACTTGGCCTATCTAATGGCCTTATCCTTATGATTCTAAAATTATTGAGATTTTCTCCAAACTATTCCAAAATTTGACAAACTTCTTTCCAAATCTTTCACCTTTGGGCTTGTTATTGGATGTCAAAAATTATCCCAGTTTCTTTACTATCAGGAGCTTCTCCTTGGAAGTAAAATTTTCCAATGAGTTCTAGGAACTCCTTCAATAAGGCTCATCAAGACTTCTTCTTGATTCTCCTTGAGACCTCTCATAGGGCCTCCAATATTACAGTTTCTCAAAACCTTCAATGAGACCTTCCTTGATCTCTTCAATCTTCAACTATGGTAGTTTTACAATGAGATCTCCTCCTTGGATCTCCTAAATTTGCTGCTACTAAAATCTGCAATAGGATTGTTGAGAAGCAACACACCCCTACCAAAAATAAAATTCTAATTCCTTTGAAATGATTAATTCTTATTTTCAAGGGAACCCTCTTGAAGTTTTTGTTTTTTTAATCCAAGTTTTGTTTGCATCAAGTCTTTAAATTTTTCCAGCATCAAGGTGTCAAAAAATGCTTGCCTAGAGCATTGATTTGAATTAATTTCTTCTAAACATTTATGTTTCAATGGTATTATTTCTGTTCAAAAATTTTGATTTTCAATAGTTTCCTAAGGTTTGAGGTATTAAATTTAATTTCTAAGGTTCTTTGAAATTTTTCATGTTGCCCTAATGTTTGCTTCAATATTGTAAATGCAATATCTCTACCATGAAAATTAATTTTGAGTGATTTAAATTCTGGGTGAAATATCTCGAGTTTACCTTTCCAACAATACCAAATTTTCAGATTTTTAGGCATGATTCACCTTCCATAAATAGCAGTTTCTATTTTCAGACAATGAACTTATTAATGTAAAATATTCTTATTTGAAATAAATTTTCAAGTTTTTTCTACATATTCGGATACCCATTTGGCTCATTTGAATGCTTAAAATTTTTTATGTAATTTTGATCACTTTCAATTTTGCCCTAAATTTCACACCATGTGAAACTAGCAACTTCCGGGAAATTAATATTCACTTTCAAGTATCTAAATATTATTTCTGAGAATGGAGTATCCTTCAAAAATATTTAAAGTACCAAAATGCAAAGGGGCGGAATCATTAGAGTCAATGTAAAAATTCTATGAAAATTTTTAAGTGTTGGAAATGGTCATGATTTCGCAAATAAATTTTTTTCTATAGTGTTGGAAGAGAAATTAAACATGTCACAATTTTGCAAAATTCTCATAAAATGGCAAAGAGAAATAAACAAATATCGCAATATCTGACATTCCCAAGAAGAAGGAAGAGAAAATTTAAAATGTCGTGACTTTGCGACATTCTTCGGGAGAAAATTTTTGAAGTACCAAAGTGTTGAAAGAACATAATATTAAAATGTCGCGATGATTTAACGATATTCCTTGGGAGAGAGAATTTGCAATGGTTGGAATTAGAGATAATTAAAGTGTCATCGTGAGGAAGGAAGTAAAGGCAATTAAAATGTTACGATTTCATGACATTCCCAGGGAGTTAGAAATTTTTGATGGTAGCCAATGTCAAACCCTTATAGATCAAAATAATATTAAGAAACTTAATTAAATTCCTAGGGAGTTAGAAAATTTGAAAAATAATTAAAAATTTAAAACCTAAAGAATTAAAGTTCGAACCTTAGAACAAATTAAATTAATTTAATTTAATTTTAAACCTAATGTTCTAACATTTGCTCTTTTTGAATTTTTGCAAGAATTTGCTGGCAAATGCATTTATCACAAAAGTAATGGTGGGATTAGAATTTCACCATGAACCAAGAAAATGGGATTGTGCAGAGATAGAAGATGCATGGAATTGATGATCCATCCAGATTCTCCAAGGCCCACCGCAAACAAAGACTTTATCAGGCATGGCAGAGGGAGTGCCCATTTAATGAAATACATCTGTAACTTATTGAAAAATGAAAATATTTGTACGAAGTTATATTTTGATGAAGATAAAATCAGATTTTATCTTCTCCATTTATGGAAAGATATCCAAGAAAATTTTTGAAGTGGTTAGAGTTGATCAAAACTCTATTTAAAAATACCTTATATTGTAATGCCTCGACGGTGAGATTTTAAAAAATTGTTTTTAATTCTCAAGGAGCTAGATATTTGAAGAACACAAGCTTATACTAAGAGGGGGGTGAACAATATAAGACCACTTTTTACTTTTCTTTCCCAATCAATATTATGCAATGTATAGATAGCAATATCAATAGCAGTAATCAAAGCAATGCACAAATCACCACACACAATAGAGACACCACAATTTACGTGGTTCACCCAATGTGGGCTACTCCACGGAGAAAATATTTCACTAAAATTTTCTCAATCAATCTCTTGGGAATCCTTTCCCTATTACAATGTTTATGGACCTCTATCCAAAGGAGATACCAATCCCCTAAATCAAGTTCGTGGATCTCTATCCATAGGAGAACTCCTTTCTCCTCTTGCTCTAGCTGGTGATCTTCTAGAAGACTACTGCCTCCACTACACTGGCTTGTGGATCTCTCTCCACTGAAGACTCTTGTCCTCACTCAGAAGACCTATCCTCACTACCCTGGCTAATGGATCTCTATCCACTAGAGACTACTATCCTCTGTACTCTATCACCTCCAAAGCTCTATCTCAAATCTACACTAAACACAGTCCTTCGATCTAGTACAAATCTACTCAATCTCTATCTCTGGTATGGCACAAACCTATCCTCAAATCTGCACCAAAATCTATCCTCAATATCTATCCTCTGATCTACACTAAACATAGTCCTTCGGTCTAGCACAAATCTATCCTCAATATCTATCCTCAAGCCTTAACTCAAAGCTTGACTCAATCTCAAATCAACTCTGCTGGATCTACCCTAAACCTTAACTCAAGGTTTGAACAAATCAATCACTCAACTCTGCTCTCAAGTCTACTCAAGACTTATCTCAAATCTGCCTTGTAAGCTTCCTCAAAAGCTCACACTAATCTATCCACAAGTCCTCTCTAGAACTTGTCCAATATGCTCAATAAGTCCTCTCAAGAACTTATCCAAATCTGCTCAAGATCTGTATTGTAAGCTTCCACAAAAGCTCACACCAAATCTGTCCACAAGTCTTCTCAAAGACTTACCTCAAATCTGCTCAACAAGTCCACACAAGAACTTGTCCAATCTCATAGAAACATAAAGAGAATTGTTAGAGACTCAATATGTTCTATACTCATCACAATGCTCAATTACTTTCAATCACTCTCTTAGAAACATAAGGAGAATTGTTAGAGACTCAATATGCTTCAAATTCAACTCAATGCTCAATCACTTTCTCAAATCAATTTAGAATATAGAATAGTTTATTTTATGGAACTTGAACAATCACTTCACACACCCACTTGACTAGGCTCAACCAACTCTACTCAACCAAACACTCAATGAAATAACCCTTGCTCACAAACCCTAGTCCAAGCATATGATCACTCACTCAAAAATATTTCCAACAATGCTCAACAACAAATCTCACATAACAATGATACTCATGTTCTTTTCAAGCCCTAGTTCAAGTTCTTTGCTCAACAACTCACTTCAACAACAATGCTTATAAAACAATCTTCACATAGCAATGATACTCAAACCCTAGTTCAAGTTCTTCACACAACCAATGGCTTCAAAAACAATGCTTATAAAACAAGGTTTTAACAACTCTTTATTCCAAAAAACCTTGAAGCATTAACTCAACACAATCAATAGGAAACCCTAATCAAGTCCTTTTCACTCCAAACTTATTTTCCAGAAAACCAACCAATCAACTTAACTATGGAAGAATGTGCTCATACCTTTTTCTTGATGATGAAGGAATCTCATAAATCTGCCACAACCACAAACACTTCTTTGCCAAGCTCAAAGAAATTATAAGATGATAAACTCCCTCAAAATACAATGTAAATATCAAGACACACATACACCTTATCACTCCATCTTTAAGAAAACATTCATCAACATTTACAAAAATAATTCACCACTTACACCTTATAATCTCCCAATTAAAATAATATTCAATGCACTCTTCTTTTCAAAATAACTCAATGCAAGAAGTTCCCTTTATCCTTTTAAAACTTCAACAAATCAATGTGACACAAACACTTTATTCAAAAATAAAGCTAACTCCTTATTCCTCCAACTTATCAAAAATAATTTTCAACTAACAATCCTTTTAAGCAACCCTTTTAACTCCAAACTTTAGGCAACACACAAAAATAATAATCAAAATTTATTACCTTGGCCTTGGAGGGAATCGAACTCACAACGTAGCCTCAACCAATGCCCTAGCCATGGCTCCAACCGCCACATGAGCTAGGCGCTCGCTTGGGGAGTAAAGGGCACCACGTGCTCCAAAAGGCTCCCCGCCTTGCCTAGCAAAAAAATGTGCACCTTTCCTTTGGCACTTCCAACACAAACACAACCACCAAAACATGCTGCCATCGCATTTCGAACGTAGGTCACCTAGTGCCCAAACACTCTAACCATTGTCCTCTTGCCACTAGGCCATGCTGCCCAGTTGGCACTTGGCAATTTGGTATTATTCCCTTTAAACCTTATTCGCTAGCACTAAAACACAAAATTCTCTTGTCTTTTCCACATGAGTTCTCAACACAATTGCACGCATTAATTCGATCGAGCAAAAGGATAAGTTTTAATGCCTCTAAGGCATAGATTTATATATTGATTTCCTCCTTCATGCATATACGTCGATGCTCGAATTTCCTTCTAACTTTTAGACGTCAGCACTTTTTATTTTCCTTTAAACTTATTAATTTATAAATTATTTAAATTCATTTGAATTTAAATTTTATAAATTAATTCTTTAAAACCCTTTGGTTTTATTAAGGCCATCTCTCATTGTACAACTTTGTATAAATAATATTTATTTATAAAATTTAAATTCAATTTGAATTTAAATATTTTATAAAAAATATTAAACCTTCCTTTAGCTTTGCAATAAACTTCCTTGGGTTTTTATGAAAAACCTTTTAACTTATGCTTCCACATAATATTAAAAATATTATGAAACCCTTTTACCTTTAACCTTTGCATTGTTCCTTGACATATTCCTTGACATCAATGATGACTTCATTCCTTGACATCAATGACAACTTTGACTTAATGACTCAAAATGTCCAACAATCTCCCCCTTTGTCATTGATGGCAACCCAAATTATTTTTACCGAAAACTTGACTTTTCCTTTGTTCTGCTCCCCTTGGCTCAATGCTCTCTTCAAATATTTCTTCTTTACTCAAATACCAAATCTCTCCCCCTTTGACATCAATGGCAAAGGGTCACCTTTGGGGCTCGGGGCTAAGAATGAGCCTCTTAGCTTAGCCCCTCCCCCACCTCCTCTTGAGGTGGTTAATTCTGGGGTGGGAGTATTTCTACTCCCAGAAAGCATTGTTCTTTACCTTTATCCTCTTTCCTTCTTATCTGATCCTTCTGATTCCTCTGACTATTTCTTTCCATGTCCATGTTCCTATCCATGTCTACATTCCTATCCCTATTCCTGTTCTTGTTCCTATTCATATCCATGTTCTTGTTCCTGTTCATGTTCCTATTCCTTCTTGATTCTAGAATGTTTGCTCTACACCACTTTGTTGTGTGACCATCATTATTGCACTTATAACACTTAATGTTATTATTCCTTGGAGGTGCAAATGTCTTAGGATTTCTCCTAGTGAAGCCATATCCTCTTCTATCATGAACCCTGCAATTCATTGCCTTGTGACCAAACTGATTACATGAGTAGCAATACCCATGGAAAAGTTATATGTTCCCATATTCCTATCTTTCATGTGTCCTACATTATGAAGCCATGTGCCCAAACCTGTGACATGAAAAACATCTTCCATTGAAGTTTCCTTGTCTTGACCTCATTGGTCTCTTAGTCTCTCTTGACCTATTCTGATTGTTGTTCCATCTGTATCTTCTTTGTGCATTGTTCCTGTTCTTGTTGAACTCTCTATTGTCCAACTCATCCTCAGATGTCTCACTTTATTTTACACTATCTTCTTCTGAAGTATCTTCATCTGAAGTTTCTTCTCCTCCAAAACTTGAGGTTGACTTTCCTTCCCATCTCTTTTGAACCTGTTCAAATCCAAGACCTATTTTGCTTGATGTAGGCTTTTGTATCTTGATGAACTTATCCAAGTTCTTTGAGCTATTTTTGAACCCTTTTAGCTTGACTTTGGAGTCTTCTAAATCTTCTCTTAGTAGTGCCACTTCTTGTGCTAACTTTTCACATTCTAAGATCTTTGCTTCTAACTTATCCTTGAACCTTTTTGCCTTAGCCTTTGATTTTTCTAAATCCTCTATAAGCAATCTTCTCTCTTCATCACATTCTTGAAACTGAATTTCAAGTTTAGAGTGTTGCTTTCTTACCTTCTTCACTGTGTCAAGAGCATAAATAAGTTCTCCCTTGAGATCATATCCATATTTCTCTGAATATTCCTCTATTTGTTTACCTTTGTCCACATCTTTATTTTCTATTGGCTTATCTTTTGTAGGATCATCTTCTCCCTCTTCTAGTGCCATTAGAATATTCTCTTCTGGTCCTTCAAGTGTATCTTCATATTCATCATCACTGAAACTATAACCATCCCTTGTACAACTATCTTCAAGGTGTCCAAAGTTACCACATCTAAAACACTTGAGAATTACTAGAGTCCTTTTCTTAACTTGTTCTTTTTCTTCAATCATAAATAGGACTTCATCTCTATCATTATCTGAAAAACTAGCATCACTATCACTTGAGTACTTACTTGCCTTATCCGCATAGTAGCTTCTCTTTTGTCTTTGAAAGAACTTCTTTCCTTGTCTGCTTTGTCCATCCTTGCTTTTCTTTTGGTGCTTGTATCTTTTTGATTCCCTATTCTTGTGATCCTATTTTTCTTCATCATTGTTATTCTTAGCTTCTTGACAGTCAGTTGCATAATGACCATACTTTCCACAATTGAAACATTTAATAGATCTTGTATCTCTAGATCTTCTTGAATCCTTATTCCTTCTACCATAATTTGCTTCTTCATCACTGGATGACTCATTGCTTGATTCTAACTTCTTACCCTTTGTCTTCTTGATTGCTTTGAATGTTGCTTCTTTCTGGGGATTAGGTTCCTCTTTTGTTCTCATCTCAAATGTTGTAAGAATACCAAGCAACATATCTCTTGTCAAAGAATCACCATCTATTGACTCTTCTATAGCAGAAACCTTTTCACTGAATCTTTTTGGAAGAGTTCTTAAGACCTTGTCACAAACATCCGATTCATCAATCTTCATTCCAAGTCCTTGCATATCATTAACAACCTCATCAATTCGAAGTAGATAAGTACTAATATTTTCCTCATCCTTCATTCTTAATGCTTCAAATTATCCTTTGAGATTTCGTATCTTTGCTTTCTTGACACTTTTATCTCCTTCATATATATTTTGTAGTTTATCCCACATTTCTTTTGCAGTTTGACAATGCATAACTTTCATAGACTCTGTTCTATGCAACCCTTTCAAAAGTGCATTCATTGCTTTTGAATTGTAATGTTGTAGGAGCTTACCTTCCTTATCTGTAGGAGGATTAATTAAGGGATCATATCCAAATTCAACTGCTTCCCAAATTTCATTGCCAAGTGCCATCAAGGTAGATCTTCATTCTCATACTCCAATATATATAGTCACTTCCATCAAATACTGGTGCTGAATTATCTGAGGACACATTCTTAGAATCCATTGTGTTCTTGTTAGCTTTTCCTTCAAGCTATTAAACTCTTCTGAAGGAACCCACTCTGATACCAATTGAAGAACACAAGCTTATATTGAGAAGGGGGTGAACAGTATAAGACCACTTTTTACTTTTCTTTCCCAAACAATATTATGCAATGTATAGATAGCAATATCAATAATAGTAATCAAATCAATGCACAAATCACCACACACAATAGAGACACCACAATTTACGTGGTTCACCCAATGTGGGCTACTCCATGGAGAAAATATTTCACTAAAATTTTCTCAATCAATCTCTTGGGAATCCTTTCCCTATTACAATGTTTATGGACCTCTATCCAAAGGAGATACCAATCCCCTAAATCAAGTTCGTGGATCTCTATCCATAGGAGAACTCCTTTCTCCTCTTGCTCTGGCTGGTGATCTTCTAGAAGACTACTACCTCCACTACACTGGCTTGTGGATCTCTCTCCACTGAAGACTCTTGTCCTCACTCAGAAGACCTATCCTCACTACCCTAGCTAATGGATCTCTATCCACTAGAGACTACTATCCTCTATACTATATCACCTCCAAATCTCTATCTCAAATCTACACTAAACATAGTCCTTCGATCTAGTACAACTCTACTCAATATCTATCTCTGGTCTAGCACAAACCTATCCTCAAATCTACACCAAACTCTATCCTCAATATCTATCCTCTAATCTACACTAAACATAGTCCTTCGATCTAGCACAAATATATCCTCAATATCTATCCTCAAGCCTTAACTCAAATCTTGAATCAATCTCAAATCAACTCTACTAGATCTGCCCTAAACCTTAACTCAAGGTTTGAACAAATCAATCAATCAACTCTACTCTCAAGTCTACTCAAAGACTTATCTCAAATATGCCTTGTAAGCTTCCTCAAAAGCTCACACTAATATATCCACAAGTCCTCTCTAGAACTTGTCCAATATGCTCAATAAGTCCTCTCAAGAACTTATCCAAATCTACTCAAGATCTATATTGTAAGCTTCCACAAAAGCTCACACCAAATCTGTCCACAAGTCTTCTCAAAGACTTACCTCAAATCTGCTTAACAAGTCCACACAAAACTTGTCCACTCTGCTCAATAAGTCTTCTCAAGAACTTATCCAATCTCATAGAAACATAAAGAGAATTGTTAGAGACTCAATATGTTCTATACTCATCACAATGCTCAATTACTTTCAATCACTCTCTTAGAAACATAAGGAGAATTGTTAGAGACTCAATATGCTTCAATTTCAACTCAATGCTCAATCACTTTCTCAAATCAATTTAAAATATAGAATAGTTTGTTTTATGGAACTTGAACAATCACTTCACACACCCACTTGACTAGGCTCAACCAACTCTACTCAACCAAACACTCAATGAAATAACCCTTGCTCACAAACCCTAGTCCAAGCATATGATCACTCACTCAAAATATTTCCAACAATGCTCAACAACAAATCTCACATAACAATGATACTCATGTTCTTTTCAAACCCTAGTTCAAGTTCTTTTCTCAACAACTTACTTCAACAACAATGCTTATAAAACAATCTTCACATAGCAATGATACTCAAACCCTAGTTCAAGTTCTTCACACAACCAATGGTTTCAACAACAATGCTTATAAAACAAGGTTTTAACAACAACTCTTTATTCCAGAAAACCTTGAAGCATTAACTCAACACAATCAATAGGAAACCCTAATCAAGTCCTTTTCACTCCAAACTTATTTTCCAGAAAACCAACCAATCAACTTAACTATGGAAGAATGTGCTCATACCTTTTTCTTGATGATGAAGGAATCTCATAAATCTGCCACAACCATAAACACTTCTTTGCCAAGCTCAAAGAAATTATAAGATGATAAACTTCCTCAAAATACAATGTAAATATCAAGACACACATACACCTTATCACTCCATATTTAAGAAAATATTCATCAACATTTACAAAAATAATACACCACTTACACCTTATAATCTCCCAATTAAAATAATATTCAATGCACTCTTCTTTTCAAAATAACTCAATGCAAGAAGTTCTCTCTATCCTTTTAAAACTTCAACAAATCAATGTGACACAAACACTTTATTCAAAAATAAAGCTAACTCCTTATTCCTCCAACTTATCAAAAATAATTTTCAACTAACAATCCTTTTAAGCAACCCTTTTAACTCCAAACTTTAGGCAACACACAAAAATAATAATCAAAATTTATTACCTTGGCCTTGGAGGGAATCGAACTCACAACATAGCCTCAACCAATGCCCTAGCCATGGCTCCAACCGCCATGTGAGCTAGGCGCTCGCTTGGGGAGTGAAGGGCACCACGTGCTCTAAAAGGCTCCCTGCCTTGCCTAGAAAAAAATGTGCACCTTTCCTTTGGCACTTCCAACACAAACACAACCACCAAAAATGTTGCCATCGCATTTCGAACGTAGGTCACCTAGCGCCCAAGCACTCTAACCACTGTCCTCTTGCCACTAGGCCATGCTGCCCAGTTGGCACTTGGCAATTTGGTGTTGTTCCCTTTAAACCTTATTCATTGGCACTAAAACACAAAATTCGCTTGTCTTTTCCACACGAGTTCTCAACACAATTGCATGCATTAATTCGATCGAGAAAAAGGATAAGTGTTAATGCCTCTAAGGCATAGATTTATATATTGATTTCCTCCTCATGCATATACGTCGATGCTCGAATTACCTTCTAACTTTTAGACGTCGACGCTTTTTATTTTCCTCGAAACTTATTAATTTATAAATTATTTAAATTCATTTGAATTTAAATTTTATAAATTAATTCTTTAAAACCCTTTGGTTTATTAAGGCCTTCTCTCATTGCACAACTTTGTATAAATAATATTTATTTATAAAATTTAAATTCAATTTGAATTTAAATATTTTATAAAATAAATATTAAACCTTCCTTTAGCTTTGCAATAAACTTCCTTGGGTTTTTATGAAAAACCTTTTAACTTATGCTTCCACATAATATTAAAAATATTATGAAACCCTTTTGCCTTTAACCTTTGCATTGTTCCTTGACATATTCCTTGACATCAATGATGACTTCATTCCTTGACATCAATGACAACTTTGACTTAATGACTCAAAATGTCCAACAATATTTTCTAAAAATATCAGGGTATCTCCTGAGTCTATAAATACTCCCATTGAATGTAAGATCATGATGCAAGAATTTATAATAGAAGTGTTTTCTATAAAATTGCTTTTCTGGAAAATTTGTCTGTTGTTGACATAAGATATTTTGCAATGTTGTTTATCTAAAGTGGCGTAGCCAGGCACTTAATCTGCTTCTTGATTTTTAACGGTGCTCACTCCCTATTCTTGTTTTCACTAAAATTTATATGGTTTTTAATTATTATGAGTTTGATTTATTTTGGCATGTTGTTGATGTTATGTGGAGAGCTTCATTGAGGTTTACTCATTCTAAAATTTAGTTCTTTTTCTACTGGCTTTGGTTTTACTACGTGTGCTATGCTACTGGTAAAATCATTCCAGCAAGATTGAATCTTTAGAATGATTAAACTATCATGAGAGTATTTAAATATATAGTTTAAGGATTTGGAACTGATAGCTCTGGTTTGTGTGCATGAGCATTTGCTATCCACAAATGTATCCTGTTAGTTACAAAGAAAATTATGATTTAAATAGATTGGTCTATTCTATTAACTTGTTTCACCCCTTGCTAGATAATAAATTGATCTTAGAAAGCTGGACAATTTATTATTCTATTGGTTACTATTGGAGAACATAACAATATGTTGAGTTGAAAGAATGATTAACAATTAAAATTGCAGAATTTCACCCTCTCTTTTCTACCCTACCTTACCCTCTCTGTTTTATTTCTGAAAGGTTCTCATTTTTATATTTCTTAAAATTATTTATTCTTTTAATCTGCTAAAATTCAAAGATCTAGATCAAACAAATTGTAAATCTGATTATGAACAACACATTCTATCATCCAACACCAACGAATGAAGGTTGAACCCATTGTAAGGTAAAATACAGTCAACTTGAAACTATTCCAGAAGTGAAAAAGAGTGAGGACGTTTGACCCAACCCTGTAACTCACACCTTGGAGAACCAACAAGATCCTAAAGTGAGAGAGAATTTATTCCCATTAAATGTTACTTGTGTTTTCAATTTACTCTTCGCAGGGTGTGCATGAAAGTTGAGCCAACAAGGACTTTTGTTAATCCTTCTCTATCATCAATATTCCACTATGGAAGATTTTCAATAAGACTTCTATGAACCTCTTATTCAATGTGAAGTTTTCAATATTCAATGGAGATCACCAATCTCCAATATTCACTAAGAATATTCTCCTTAAGTTTCTTCTTCCTTCAATGGGGTCTTCTTTATAGGACCTCCTTACTAGATTTGAAATCTTCAATGTGGCTTCCTTGGCCACTAGATCTCTCCTCAATATTCAATTGGGAGTCTTCAATCCATAAATTTTTCAATGGGATATTTCTCCTTGGGCCTCCAAATATTTAATCTTCAACTTGTTGCTTTAGGTATTGGATTGATTCAAAGATGATATTATTCCTAGCTCTTGTAGGAAGCTTCCCAACTCTATTTGAATATCCTTTCTTCTGCAAAAAAGTATTAGGCAATGATAATATAAATTTCTATAAATCTATAGAAAACAATCTTCACTAGTTGTATTGCCAATCTAGTGGATTCAATACCAAGTTCTAGTATTCACAAGTTTTTCTGTAACATTGTAGAAAAACTCTAGCCAAAATATAATTTTAGAAATATGAAAAAGAGATTTACAATCTCCTCTCAATTGCTCTTGTGGCTCTCACTATTTCCTCTTGATATACCTAGTGCTCTGATACCAATGTTAGATTTTGAAGCTTTAAAATTAAAGGAAATACAACCACAAGTATGGAAATAAGCATGAAATATTCTAACTATGATAATGACTAACTAATATGCATGAAAATATGATAGAAAACTTGATACAAAACTCAAGAAATGCTCATATAAGAAAGCTCATAAAAATATACAATACTCATAAATGGAGGTCACAACCTCTCCATATTTGCAAAAATGGATATATATTGTATCTATAACTACTCAACCTATGCACTCCAAATCCCCCCTCTTTTCTATTCTATGAAGGCCTATTTATAATGAGATGAAAATATTTACCTTAAATATTCTTGTGACACCTCATTATTTATTCTAAGGACTTATGTACATGTGGACTACATATACAATTACATCATTGCACATTCTAACATTTATGCATTTATTATATTTCTTTAATAAAGTACTTAAGTCCTAATACACTCCTAATCTAAATATGTACCCATGAAGGTACATTAGTAAGGAACCAAATAATGTAATATATTCCAATAGATGAAGCCACATTTCTCAAATGCCCCATGGTCTATTTGTGTGCAGGAGACATTATGTTTGCAAGGAATTTTATGTTAGGGAATGTTAAAATGTATGCATGCCAAAAGTTTAATGGAAAAAAAATTTCTTTGTTTAAGTGGATGTGTCAATGCCAAATATGGAATCAATTTAAGTAAATAAAAACATAGAAATAAATAAATTACCATTATTGTTGTAGGAACCAAGCTTCTCTTGGAATAATCCTTAACTACAAGCCACTAATCAATTAAAATACAAAGGATAATTCTTGGAAGTGTGGATGATATAGATCAAGAAAAAACAACTGCTGAATTATCAACATGCAATAGCAAATACCATTCATGAGAATTCTGAGAAGATACAGTATTTATTGTGTGAAGCAACTCAAGCAAAAATTCATTACTACTATATTGAGAGATATGTATTGGAGAGGTGTGGAGAAACACAGAGAGTTACAACTTTGAATTTGTGAGCTTGAAAAAGATCAAAACAACAATTTTATGATAACATTACAAAGAAACTTGAAATAGAACCTTTGAAACAATCAATCTCAATAGAGGGAATACCATAACTCAGTAGGGATCTTGAATCTCTCATTAACATGCCTAAGGAAATAATTTATTTCTTTAGGAAACCTCTGATCCGAGTTAGGATAATAAGGATAAAATTGAGGTTGATATTGATGCATTTGATAACAACACTTTAGTAGAGTTATAGAAAATAGTAACTGGTTGTATAAAGGAGAAAATTTGAAATAATATAGCTGAAGGTTGAGCTTTGTAATGACTACAATATATTATAAATATATTTATATTACTATCAAAATTAACATGTGTTGTTTATTATGGAAGACATTAGAAGAAAATCACATAAATTGACTTTAATTGATTCTATAAAGTTTATGCAAAATTGGACTTTATAGAGGCTCCCGCCCTAGTAGGATGGACCCATAAATTTTTCCCACTCCCAAGCTCCTCTCCCAAGCTTCCAGGATCCACCTGGAGCCTTCTAGGCTAGTTTTATGGTGTTTGACTGTATCTATGTAGCTATTTGGACCATCCTAGTGACCCTGTCCTAGGTGCCTTTGTTTGGTTAGATTGTGGTTTGTCTAGTTAGGGGCTATGGCTACTAGAAGAGGGTGTAATATTCATTACCTATTATTGGTGCGTAGGATCCTTGTTTGTATTTTTTCTTAGCTTATGGGGAACCCCGTGTTTATCATCCATAGATGGTCATCTCATCCTACTCTAGATAAGGTTTTGTAGTACCTCTTGGATCTCTTTGTAGATATAGCGTTTATCCATTTTAAGATTTTATGGTGGAGCCTCTACTATAGTCTATCTTTTTAGTCTTGGGGTGGACCCTATGCTTCTTCGTGTAACTATGGTTTTGGCTCCTGATGTTTCTTCTCTATATGGAATTATTGGGACTATATAATTTTCTAATATGGGTGGTCGTCTAGTGGTTTGGATCTGCATTTTTAAAATATCTTTGGGTGGGGACCTCGTGCTTCATTTTTTGCTATAGATGTCGGGACTCTATTGACAATACTTGCGTCCAAGATTGCTCCAGTCATGTGTCTTCTTGGTGGCTGGTGTCTTTGGACTCTCCCCTTAGCTTACGTATTTAGTTTCATCCATAGGGAGATCTTGTGGCCTATAGAGATATTTGGTGTCTGCTAATCCACTATATAGGTCATGTTTTCATTTCATCCGTTCATGGGATTCATCTTGCTATAGCTAGGGTTTCAAATTTACTTAATAGTATGATTGGAAAATGTTGCTTATTCTAGTGGGTTTTCTCATTCTATTGTTGAGTGGGATGGTTGTTTCTCTCAAGGATTTGCTTCTTGGCTCATGTTGGATTGGTCTGTGGTTTTCCCATGCCTTCCTAGATGGATTTTCATTGCGAGACTAGACTGTTATGGACCCATGCCTTGTTGGATGGGATCCTGCTTGCTAGGACAGTCTGTGTTAGTCCCATGTCCTCATGGATAGGATTCTGCTTTGCTATTATGAATTTTATTTTGCCTGATGGATTTCTCTATTTTAGCTATCTCTCCCAAGATGTCAGTAGACGAATTCTTCTTTCCAGGTGGTTTTGACTTCTAGTTTCTCCTAAGCAGGATTCTAATTTTTGGTTTTCCCCTTGGGAAGGTTTTTTAATGTTAATTTTTTTTAGCCCTGGGTGAGTTTCTCCTTTTTAATTCCTAGGCCCGTTCGGTAGGTTTTTTTGAATTTTTTTGTACGGGATGATCCAACGTCCCAGTTTGTAAGGTTTAATGTTGATGATCTTGTTGGCTTGGATTTCATGCAGACCCTATAGAGAGTAAACTAAAAACACAAGTAACATTTAATGGGAATAAATTCTATCACTTTAGGATCTTACTGGTTATCCAAGGTGTGATTTACAGGTTTGGGTCGAACATCCTCACTCTTTTCCACTTCTAGAATAGTTTCAAGTGGACTGCTTATGTACCTACAAGGGGGTTCAACTTCTGTATGTTTATTTTTTTTGGTTTATTAATTAGATTTATATTTTATTTGATCTAGCTCATTAGATTTTATTATGTTAAATGAATAAATAATTTTAAAGAAAATAAAAATGGGATATTTTCATAAATAAAATAGAGAGAGCAAGGTAGGGCAGGAAAGAGAGGATGTCTAACCAAATTGCAAATTACAACTACTGAAATCAATCAAATTACTTAGCTTCACAATAGTACAACATCAAATGAAAAAATTATCCAGCTTTCTAAGATCACTTTCAACCTTGAGCATGGGATAGAACAACAAAAGATAAAGGAAAATTACAAACAGAAGGGAGGTTAATGACAATTGGTATTTCTCACCAGCATTCTATCTTGTGTAGTGAGAATAGAGGAATTAGAACATCAACCTGAACCTTAAGCTCTTAATTTCCTCAAGCATACAGAGAATAGAATGAAGCTCAACAACCTAACATAATCTCAAAAATTATAGATTTATAATTAAATTAAAAAAATCCTTAAGTGAGATGAAAACATAAGAAGATGCACTTACCACAGTCTAGAAAATTTTAGGCTCCTGGCCATCCATGTTGTTTCAGAAAATGATGTCACACCAGCCTCATGTACATAAGAAAGTATTCAAAACAAAATTTGTTAAAAATTGCTAGAAGTATTTATTTCCAAGTTTTCGCATCCTTCGATTACATTTTATGGGAGTATTTATAGACTCGGGACATGCCCTAATTTTTATAAAATATCTTCTCCTAGGGAATTAAAAAAAATTAAAAAAAAACACATCCGAAGCTTTACAATATAAGGTATTTTTAAATAGAGTTCTGATCAACCCCAATCACTTCAAAAATCTGCCTGGGTATCTTGCCATAAATGGAGAAGATAAGATTTGATTTTATCTTCATCAAATGGACATTGTGTGTATCTTCACCTTTCAATAAGTTGTAAGAGCATCTCATTAATTCCTCATCTACAAAATTTGGATGAATCACTGATTTCCTGGGCCTTCTATCCTCACACAATCCCTTTTGCTTGATTCACATTGAAATTTTGTGCCCACCATCGCGAACGCTACATTTTTCATTTCCTTATCTTCCAACCTTGAAATATCATGAAATCTCGACATTTTTCATTTTCTCTTCCTTTCTTCCTGAGAATGTCGCGATATCGCTACATTTTTCATTTTTTATCTTCCAACCTTGAAATGTTGCAATATCGCTACATTTTTCATTTTCTCTTCCTCCCTTAGAAATGTCGTGAAATCTCAATATTTTTCATTTTCTCTTCATTCTTCCTAAAAATGTCGCTACATTTTTCATTTCCTTATCTTCCAACCTTGAAATATCGTGAAATCCCGAAATTTTTCATTTTCTCTTGAATGTTACGATATCATGACATTTTTCAAATTTTCTTCTTCTAACCTTAGAAATGTCACGATATCGTGACATTTTTCATTTAAGCCCCTTTTCTTCCAACACTTAGCAAATATTCTAGAATTTGTACATTGACTAATTTACTAGGCACTTTGTAAAATTTCCAAAAAAATCTAATATGGATTCCAATGACCCTGCACTTTGGATTTTGGTACGTTAAAGGTTTATGAAGGATCATCCATTCTCAAAAATAACTTTCAGATACTAAAAAATGAATTTTAATTTCCTGAAAGTTGCTGGTTTCATGTGGTGTGAAATTTAGGGTGAAATTTGAAAGTGCTCATAATTGAATGAAACTTTTTAGGCATCCAAATGAGCCACATGGGTATCCGAATCAGTAGAAAAATCTTGAGAATTCACTTTGGATCAGAAGATATCACATTAATAAGTTTACTATTTGGAAATAGAAACTGCTATTTTTGGAAGGTGAATCACACTTGAAACCCTAAAAATTTAGTACCATTGGAAACATGAGATCGAGATCTTTCACTCTAAATTTGAATCACTCAAAATGGATTCTTGTGGTAGAAATTATAGCATTTCCAAGATTGAAGTAAACATTAGGGCAAAATGAAATATTTCAAAGAACATTAGAAGTTAATTTTAAATATTTCAAACCTTAGGAAAACTATTGAAAATCAAAATTTCTAAAACACTTAACCAGAAATAATACCATTGAAGCATAAATGCCCAGAAGAAATTAATTAAAAACAATGCACTAGACAAGCACTTTTGACACCTTGATGCAGGCAAAACTTAAGGACTTGATGCAAATGAAACTTGGATAAAAAAAACCGGAAACTTCAAGAGGGTCCCCTCAAAAATAAAAATTAAACATTTCAAAGGAATCAAAATTTTATTTTTAGTGGGGGTGTGTTGCTTCTCAACAAGACCCCTTTGGGATCGTCCTCTTGTGCACTTTTTAATTTTCAAAAGGCCTACCCTTTGGATTTCTGGTTGGTTTGTTGACCTTTTGTAAAAATATTTTGGGGCCCCTTTCAAAACCCACTTTTTAATTCAAACTACCAAAAAAATTTGGACTTTATTAAAGTCCAATTTTGAATTTAGGTTTTTTATTTTTTATTAAAAAAAAATCAAATAATGTAAAGAGGCAAGTGGTGTTGCATATATTACATTATTTGGTAATGTAATAGTTTAGGGTGTAAATATTAGATTAGGGAGTGTTTTAAATGTTTGTCTAATGTATGTGTCAAGGTGTGAGGAGTGTCCATATATCAATGTAATAAAATATGCAAGGTGTGCAAGTGTGAGAGTGTGAGGTTTCAAGTAGGCAAGTGAAGAGTTATGTAGGAGTTCTGTTATTATGAGATACTTCATCATTATGGGAGGAGAGAGAATATCAAGAGATATGCATGTGGAGTGTCACGTGTGATTATATATTCATGATAAAATAATGTAAATAGTATTGAATATGCAAAGAATCATGCATGCATTAGTAGATTTCTTATTAAAAATATTTTATATTTTATGAGAACAATATTGTGAACATTATTATGAGTGATTAATTTGATCCTATGGAAATATACCTATGAGATAATCTAGTAGAATTGCCATCAAGTGGTATAACCACCCTTCACAAGGCATATGTATGTAGTATAGGACAAAGTTGCAAGTTTTTTTGAAGGTTTGTTATGCCTAAAATAGGCATCCTATGTACTTAAATACCCATCTGAAATTGTTAAAAGCGAGTATTTGATATAATGACAAGTTATAAACACAAGTTATTCAGAAATATGTATTTTATTCATGATAAGATTTCTTATGTGTTACAAATGGGAGAATTCCCATTTTTCTTCCTTTTTTACGAATATACAATAGGCATGTTGCCTTCTCTTGGGTTCCTCAGTGTAGATGGACTTCGTGTATAGTGTGTGCCACTGTGAGTTTGTAATTGCTACTATTTCCCTCCTTGCACCTGTGATAAACCTATAAAATAGGGTTAGTAAGTTTAGGGGCTTGCCTTAGTCAAGCCCCATAGTAAGCAAGACAAATTTACTCATAAAACATGATAAAAAACTAAAATAAGTGATATAAAACGTCATAAAAATACCAAATTAAGCTTACCTCCAATATTTGGGGTGATTTGGGCCCTGTAGATCCAATTTGCAGGCCAAGGGGGTGAACTGGTGTCAGATTCGTAGGTTGGGGGGCAAATTTAGCTGTGAGTGTTGTTTCTCAGAGATCCTTACACATATGGGCTCCTCAAGTGCTATATTACTACTGTTCAAGTTTAGACTATTGTTTTTATGCTTTTGTATGCATTTTGGTAGAGTTTCTGTGCTTTGGACATAAATGGAAAGAGAGGTAGAATGAGGGTTTGGGCCCACTATTTATAAGAAAACCTAAGGTATAGGGGGGTTAGTTAGGAGAAATATACCCTAAGGTTAAATTTCCATGGAGGTTAGGTTATGGTTTGTGAGGTGGCATCCTCACATTCCCTTAGGAAATATCTCATCCTCACACGTGTGAGGAGAGATTAGGGTTAACTATGATTAGTCAACTCTAGGTTAGATTTGGGGTTAGGTTAGGGTTTCCTAGAAAATATCATAACTAACCTAGTGTACGCACATGTGAGAGGGAATAATTAGGACTAATTATGATTTAGGAACCTAATTAAACTTATTAACCCAGAAAGCACACTTTAAGTGAAGTCAATTTAAAATTAGAATTTGAGTTAACTTTAATTAAGCCTTTTTGGGAACTAATAGTCTCATGGGGTCCTAATTAAGTCTAGGAAGGGCTTAAGTGGCCTTAGATGATTGATGAGTGATCCTTCGATGGATGGAAGGTAGTTATGATGCGGATTGGGTAGTTTAATAGGGTTTTGTACCTATAAACTAGTAAAGTGATGTGTGGAAGTCTACATAATGCTACAATAATATAGAGCGATCTACACTAGTCTACGCATGTCTACACATATCTACAGTAGTCTACGCATGTCTAGGAGGATCTACAATAGTCTACATTGGTCTACAATAGCATAGGGATATCTAGGATTACCTATGTAAACCTACAAGTGTCTAAAAGGATCTACAAGTATGCAGAAGTAGCTATATGCAAATTTTAGGTGTTTATATTTTATCCCTTTTTGTACTATACTGTGTGAAACACAGTTTAATACAAAAATGTGAACGGTTATATAGGGGAAAAGGGATAGAAGGAGAATGGAATCCAATGAAAGGTATGTAGCCACTCAAAGTGTGACCATACAACATTGATTGATATCCAAGAAGGAGAAGGAGAAAGAATGGGATCTAATAAAAGGTATGTAGCTTCTCGAAGCGTGACCATACAACATTGATTGATAGCCAAGAAGAATAAGGGAAAGAAAGAGAGTAAGAAAGATATAAAATGAAATTAAAAAAAATACCGATAAATGGAGATGGATGATTACGGATGCAACACGATGGTTTTGTTGAGTCTATATGACATTTTTAATGTCATAGTGGTTGCTTTGGGGAGGCAACTTTTGATTACTTTGTTTTCACAACCAGAATGGTCTAAAACATGAATAGAACAAATGCCTATTCAAATATTTGTTTTTGATTGATTGATGAGCACATGGTAACAATTATCAAACCATTTAAGTTAGTTAACATTTGGATTATTCAAATGTTTCATTCATTGTGTACCATGAATACCAGAGTGAAATCCTTCCCCAAATGTTGTATTGAATTAGTCAACCGTGTCATTCATTGTGTACCATGAATGCCAAAGTGACGTTTCCATTGTTACACACAATTCTCTTAATCTAACAAATGTCTAGTTGGGATTGAGATTATAATCATAAGATAATCTTTAGAAAAAAAAATTGTAGACAGATGTGATATTCGTGATTTGGATGTTTGGTTTTTTGGTTGTATGCAAAGCTAGATTTTGGATATGAATACCCCCTCAAACGAGGAATCAGTAATGAGGTGAATGGAATATGATGATGTGGTGATGCATCGATTGAAAGATGAAAAATGCATGAGGAAAATGATGAAAAATAATATGAATAGGAATAAGAGTAGGTTTGGTAGGGTTTGGAATCAAAATTGGATCAATTTGGGGTTTTTAGGCTCAATTCGTAGGTCGGAGGGTGAATTGGACCCATGTGCAATGTTTTAGCAATTTGGGCGACCAAATGATGTCAAAATTGGACAAATTTTATACCGTTGGAAATATTTTTTCAAGCTTGATCCAATGGTGAAAGTTTTTGTGAATTTGGAGGTGATTTGATAGGTGAAAAGTGAGGCCAAAGATAACCCTACTTTTAGAATTGATGAATGCACAATTTTAAGCCTTGTGAAGGGTGCAGATGATGATTTTGTGTGATTTAAAGCAAAATGCATGATGAAGTTGATGAAATATTAGATAGGTATGAAATATGGGTGATTTCCAAGGGTTTGGAATTAAAATTGGCTCAATTTGGGGTCTCTAGGGTCAATTCCCAGGCCAGGGGGTGAATTGGGTCAAATTCGCAGGATGGGGGGCGAATTGGGCTAATTCATAGGCTAGGGGGTGAATTGGGTCAAATTCATAGGGCAAGGGGCAAATTTGACCTAATTAGAGTTTTTTGGGTGTATTTAAGTTTTTTTGGAAGCGTGGGGGTCATTTTGACGTTGACAAGCTTGGAGAGTGAGTAGTGAGTGGCAATTGGCGATGCGAAGCACTTGCATTTGATCGAATCAAGGAGCAGGATGATGAGAGGATGCACTGGTGCTAGAACTCGATGTGGAGATCCACTGGTAAGTGCTATTGTTATTTTTTTATTTTATAATTTTATTTCTTGAAAAGCATGAAATAAGGGGGAGGTTTTCATGTTAATTTAACAAATTTAGACAAATTTTGATTAAAATTGAAATACAAAGTGGTAAACGGGCTTAATGGGTACCCAAAAGTGTGGTTGGTTTTTAGGTTTAACCCTTTTTCACTGTAGAGTAGTGTTGCAGTTTGACCTTCCATTTTTGGAGCGATGGTGCACTATTTTTGCAATGTGGTTGAATTTTATCCGTAAAAGTAGGAAATGGGTATCCACTTTTGCAACTATTATTTTTTTCTACCTTCGTTTGGCATATTTTTTGAATGTATGGTTTTAGGGTGTAAATTAGAAAACTTTGACTGTTAAGTTTTCCACTATAGGTACACTATTTTTAGAAACCATTGACACTTTCACCGTAGAAGGGCGAAATGGGTATCCAAAAATGTTGTTTGTTTTGGTGTATGATTGCATTTGGTGTGTGTTTGATTTACATGCCAAGGTGTAGATAGTGTTGAGCTTAAAGTTGGTTGTTGGGAGCTCAATTTGCACTATTTTCAATTTCTGTTTGAAATTTCACTGCGAAGTGGGCAAATGGGTGTTCAGAAGTGTGATTGTATTTTTGATATTGTGTGATTTGGTATGTGTATCATTTTGATGAATTTGTGGTAACTTTGACCTCAAAATTTGTTCTGATATGTGTACTGTTTTTGAATTTTATCGACATTTTCATCGTGAAGTGGGAAAATGGGTAGTCAAAAGGATAATTTGTTTTTGTATGTCTGATGAATTGACGTGATTTTAAATTTTGTGCCACAGTAAGTATGTATATGATTGTAAATTTATCTATTGGGAGGTAAATATATACTATTTTTCACACCAATTTGAACTTTTACCATGAAATGGCAAAATGGGTATCCAAATATATGACTATGTTTTTGATCTATCATGATATGTGGATTGTGCACTATTTTATGTCTCGAAGTGCATATCAAATTAGAATAGTTTAATTTGTGTATAAAATTTGTTTTAAATAAAATTGACTTTTATTTAATTGGATGATTGTATGTAATACTGATGGAATTTTTTGTTATTATTTGTGTATGAATAGGTGAAAATGATCAAGCCACGTCATCGTGTCTGTACAATGAAGCCAAATTTTGACAAGCTGATCGACAATGATGATAATCTTGGGTGGTTGGAAGTAGTATGGTTTAGAGGCATGTGGGAATGCAAGAGCATTCACACCAATAGGGCATACATATCTACATTATATGAGCGATGGGATGCGGATCGCAACACCTTCCACTTTCCAACAGGTGAAATTACTATCACCTTGGAGGATGTGTATAGGATTTATAAATTATTGATTGAGGGTGTGCTAGTGAGGGTAGCACCAGATAATACAAAAGAGGCTATGATGGAGCACTTATTTGGGGAGGAGTGGAGGGAAATCAACATCAGGAAGATGTATTATGAGCTATTGTGGAATAATGATAAGATATCTAGGCATTAGTGTGTAGCTATGATGATGATATCAACATATGATCTTCCTGATACTTTTTGGGGTATTGTTTACTTGGAAAATGTTGGATATTATCAATGATATGGTGGAGCAAAATACTATGTTTGCATGGGCACTTACGTTGTTGGCCCAAGTTTACAGGGAGTTGCACGATGTGGTGTGTGCTGGGCAGAAGGGTTTGAGTTGGACTCCCCTACTGTAGGTGTGGGTATGGGAGCATATATCCATTGAGAGGCCATCATTGTTGCCTTATGAGGCTCATGTGGAGGGATAGGAGCATTTACCTTATGCTCTCAAATGGAGGATGGATGAGGAGAAGGGGGTGAAGAGGCCACATGAGGGTGATCCTCTATTTTGGAGGGTCAAGTTTGGGGAGTTGATGCCTAATGCCATTCAGTGGAGGCCTTGGATGGTGGGGTGGCCTAGGAGAGGGATGACGAGCAGTTAGGAGAGATTCTTCAAGGGAGGTGGCTAGTGGGGTGATATAATTGGTAGGTTGAGTATTTTTAGTTTGATTGAGTTAGGAAATAATTTGGATTACAACAAGATATTACAGAGGCTCCTATTGTATATTATAGGCAATGGGGTGATAGGGGGTAGCCACCTATAGTGTGGCCATGGATCACTAAGAGGGACCCATCGATTATGATACCAGATGTAAGTGATGTTGGGACTACACCCAAGTTTGATGCTTGGTGGGCTATGCAGAGTTGGGAGCTAGGTGTAGGTGTGATAGAACAATGGGTACCACCTGGTGGTGGGGTAGATGTAGCAGGGAGGAGGGTAGTGAGAGGTACTTGAGCAAGGTCGTAGGATAGACCTGGTGATGAGACAAAGATACCTCTATGACACTCTAGGTGATGGTTGGGTGGCACCTCGAGTTTATCTATAGAGAGGGTAGAGGAGGTCCCAGTGAGCGATGGAGAGCATCCATTGGGGGAGATTATGATTATGGAGGAGATTCTAACCATATAGGAGTTAGGCAAAGGTATGGCTATGGAGGAGATTCTCAGGTGACATTTGATTGAATTAACTAGTGAGTGGTCAAAGTTGAATATAACACCTATGTATATCCTAATCCTGAAAATAGGGAATGGAAATCCAGGTGGTGATGCTACTAAGTGCATATGTTACTCCTGTTGAAGGTGCATTTTTGGAGGAATAATGTACAAACTTGAAATGGAATTATGATGAAAAACATATGGATATATGCAATGGGTGTAATGTAAATGATGCAATTGGGGTAATGTAATATCTATAAGAGGAAGCTCATGAAATATAGAGGGAGAAGTGTAAAAATTATCTATAGATGAGTATGGTGTATCATAATGACAAAAAGGGTGGTGCTATGGTAATGGTTTCTACAATGTGTGGGGTGTGTGTGTAGTAGGCAAACAAATTGTGATCTATGAAAATGCATGTAGGAATGTCAAAAAGAGGAAGGATGTAAAGGTGGGATATACAAATGGAAGAAATGAGAAGAAATAGGCTTTGGTAACCAACAAGATGAGGGGATTACCAAAAACCAATGAAGATAGAAGAAAGGAAGTAGATCAACATAGGTATGTAGCCACTCGAAGCATGACCATACAACTACATGAGAAAGTAATAAGAAGTAGAAGAAGAAAGAAGGAAGAAGAAGGAAAATATTGATGGGAAAAGTTGCATGGGTTAGGTTAGGAATGGGATGGTGAAGTGATGGTACGGTTGGGGCTTCGGTGATTAGTGTAGTTGGATATGTTGTGAATATAGCGAGCTGGCGCTGTCAAGGTTTCACATGGTGGAAAATTTCTAGGGACGATGCGATGTGGGGGACTCAAAATTTGGATAAATGTGAGGGAACATTCAGGTGATGGAGTTCGATTTCCATGCAACATGTTGTGCACCAGGTTATCAAACGATTGGCATTCTTCAATGTCATGACTTGGTTGGCAATGATAAATACAAAATTGGCTCTTGTGGTAATTATGTAATTTTGGATGTGAGAGGTATATGTGAAGTAGGGAAAAAAGGTGCACCAAATTATGTAAAACAATATGTGTATCTACCCCATATTTCTCATGAGCATCAAAAAGGAAGCATGCATGTGAAAAGGAAATAATACCAAACAAAAGGAAATGAAGTAAAGCAAGTTTCTTCTCATTAATTTGTTGGATAATATCCAAGGTTACATAGTAGTCCCATTTAGGGCTCAAAATGTGATACAATTGTTACAATTTTGGGTGCCCAAAGACCAATTATTTCACGAAATCAAGGTGCACATCCAATGTTTCTCCGCATACCCACAATCGAGGTGGGATGGCCAATGCCACTGATGCTTGTATCTCTGATCTCTGAGGTCTTATATTACTTCCCAATTACTTCTAATAACCATAACCTGCACACAAGGAATCCAAAGGGGTCAAATAGCAAGGGTGTATGGTGAAAACATGCAATCCCCACAGGGGTAAAATATTGCATATATTAAAAATACATCAAAACATGTACAAATGACTTGAAAATTTTCAGAGATGTTAAAGAGGATGTTTTGAGGGGATATAACCAACAAAATATCAGAAATTGCATCTTTAGACCCCTTGATTTTGTGCCTCTCACCTGCAACATGCAAAAAAATATATAAGAAAACCTTGAACCTAAATATATCCAAAACTCATGAAATTTGGAAAGTATTCATAAATTGACATTTAAAGACAACCCATATGATTATATTTTAAAATTGGGGCCAAAATCCACCTGCATCAAATTGGGGTGCCTGGACGGGCCCTACGAGCCTGCAAAAACTTAAAAATGCTATAACTTTGTCAATTTAACTCCAAATAACCTGAAATTTTAACTGTAGCATCATGGGATAATATAGAAAAATAATAATTAAAAAAAGTAATGAAATTGTTTAAGAATTTACCCTCATCCCAGGGGGGACAGTGGTGACTGCAACTATTTAGGGGGCATCCTAGGAGGGGATAACCACCAATTCCGACCACTTTTTGCTACTAAATCACTAGAAGATGTTCCTAAATAGTCTAAGGTGTATTTTTGTTGAATTTGGTGAAGAAATTCACCTAGATGGAAAAGTTATGCTCGGATTACCTTCTTGAAGTCACCCGATAACCTCCTTGGCAAAAGAGAGATTACGAGGGCAAAAAGGTGTAATAAGGTGAGGGGAAATCTCATAAGAACTCTATTGCATATCCTATAACTCCTCTATGTATATGTGTGTATGTTTTTATGGAAATTATATCATTTTATAGCCCAAGGAGGCTTATGTGCAAAAAGGCATGCAAGGGCATGCATGGCAGGACATGCCACTTGTCAAACGGGAGGCATGCAATGGGTGTGGAAGAGAATCTACAATTTGGGCCTCCATTAAGAAGTGTGTCATAAGGATTCAGTGCCCTCTAACTGACATGCTCCATATGGTGTGCTAAATGGTAGTTTCTAGGTGGCATTTGGCCCAGATTTGAATTTTTTTGGGTCAAACTTGCTAACCGTCTCACCTTGGGACGATGGATCACCACCATCCCAGGGTGGGATTGTGGGAATATAACACCATCCCAAGGTGGGATGGTGGTGAATTTTGGGCCAAAACCTCCCAAAATTGGGCCGGTAGCCTCCAAAAACCTTTTCGGAGTGGCTAGAACCATTGTGAGCCTCTTGAGGGCTGCCCAAGGGGTCATATGATGCCAATTTGATCATTGTTTGTGGGTGCTTAATCATATTTACCATATTTTAGTGTCTACATATGCCCCTTTTTGAGATGCATTGTGTGCAGCACAACGCTGAGCAAAAATAGATGACCAAAATGTTGAATGATTAAGGTTACTCGATAACCTAACCAACTTTAGATGCCCCAATCATGAAAAGGGTGTGTGCTCTTGAATATTTGCTTTTGAATTGTTAAATGAGCATGCTTATGCTTGAAAATTGTCTATCATGAAAGGCTAAGGCCCATGTCTTCATGATGCTAGTAATGTTAAGCATTATGATGTGATATTGTGTGCTTGTTTACTACCCTAAGTAGGAGCATGATTGTCTTTATCGAAGATTCATTGAACGAACGCCATTCACATGATTGATTGTGTACTTGCTGATTTGGAATGAGTATGACTACCTCCTCAAGTGATGAGTCAATGAGGGAATGACCAGTGAGAAAAGAAACGAGTCACTTGACCCAATTGACTTGATTTTGGTGGGTTTTGGATCTTTTATTTAGCTTTTTGTGTTGTTTTTGTTGTGTTTTAATTGTTTTAATTGTTTTTGAATTTTTGAGTTTTGATGAGATTTCATAGAAGAATACCTCGTCAAAATTGGATGCCCCAACCATGGAAATGGTATGCCTCTCAGAATTAATTCCTTCGACAAGTTAAGGAACTTGATTGTGGTGTTCTTTGGCATATTGACAAACAATCTTAAGTCTAATCCTAGCCTTGGTGGCAGTTGGAAGACGAGCTCAAGTCTACGCTTTAGCCTAGCCTTGATGGCAATTAGGAGATAATCTTAAATCAAATCCTAGCCTTTATGGCAATAGGAGATAAGCTTAAATAAAATCCGAGCCTTGATGGCAATAGGAGATAAGATTAAATCAAATCCTAGCCTTGATGGCAATAGGAGATAGGCTTAAATCAAATCCTAGCCTTGATGGCAAAAGGATATAAACTTAAATAAAATCCTAGACTTGATGGCAATAGGAAATAAGCTTAAATCAAATCCTAACCTTGGTGGCAGTTGGAAGATGAGCTCAAGTCTACGCTTTAGCCTAGCTTTGATGGCAATTAGGAGATAAGATTAAATCAAATTCTAGCCTTGATGGCAATAGGAGATAAGCTTAAATAAAATCCTGGCCTTGATGGCAATAGGAGATAAGCTTAAATCAAATCCTAGCCTTGATGGCAATAGGAGATAAGCTTATTAGTTTGCTTGAATTTACTTTTTATCTTTTACTTATTTACCCCAAGAAAAGGGGGTGCATGACCGTATTTGGCAATGATTCACAAGATGAACATGATTAACTTGATTAAGTTATCCATTGTTGATTTGGATTAAAAATGTTTTTATTATGACCAATGGACTTAGTGGATGCCATTGGGGCATTTGGGGTGACCAAAGGGTTTATGGATACCTTTGGAGCTTTTGGGTGATGAAAGAGTTTATGGATACCTTTGGGGCTTTTGGGTGACCAAAGGATTTATGGATACCTTTGGATATTTTGGGTGACCAAAGGATTTATGGATACCTTTGGGGCTTTTTGAGGTTGATTGCTTAACTGTTTGATTGCTGATTAGGGGAGGTATGATACCAATAATTCCCTAGTTGATGTTACACACATGTTTTCTTGATTTGATATTAAGATAATTTGGAGCGTTAGATGCATTATGTGTTATGATATATGGATGCATTTATGGATGCATGTGTTGTACTATGATGTTATTTGATGATATGAAATGTGTGTATGCAGAATGAAATAGATGATCTATTGATGTGTATTGATGGAATATGAACACTATATGACATACTATGTTAGCACCATAGACTATATAGAATTCATAAATTAATGTGGAATATTGTCATGAGACTATGTAATGGATTTGTGCAAATGGAAACTGACATACATGTGATAAAATGGAATGAATAAAATGAATGTTGTAGAAGACCCATGAGGTTTTCATGAGACTCAAACACTCTAGTAAACTGATCAAAAGTTGTATACTAACCATGTCAGAATTTTTGACAAGGTATGGATCTGTTAAGATGAACAAGATACTCGATATCCCTGTGTGTGCAAATGAGTTCATTCTTGTGAGATGCATAAAGATACCACCATTGACAAGTAGGCTATCCACCAAACCTGTAATGAGGATCACTCTATGAATACCACAATCCAGAGTTCTATACTCAGTTGGATTATACCACTAGGTAGTATAGGTGACCAAAAGCTAGCTCGTCCACATGTAAACACTGGTCTACACACACATAAAGCTAATGTGGTATACATATTGTCATACACTTAGGATACCGTCATTGTCGGATAGGCTATCCACCAAACCCATAATGAGGATCACCTAAATGGTTTTTTAAATACTAAGAATTTTAGGGATTCAAACTCAGGCACTGTTCTTTTATTCAATTTTACAAGGATACTTGCTCATATGTAGTGATGATAATCACTATTTATTTTGTATTTGATTTTATTCGAGCAAGGGATTTGGGGAATGGTAATAACCACTGTTATTTTTGATTGTTGCTTTTGAGGATTTTGATTTTGAATTTTGATTTCAAAGTTGAGCTTGTCAGATTTTTTTTTGCTTGTGAATGGTATTGATATTTTAGGCCTTGGGTATGACTACCCATCCTTCTCAGGGATGAGTAGTACAAATCCTTATGAATTTAGGGATCAAGGGTACTTGGGAATTTTTCTTTGGAATGGTATTGATCTTTTAGACCTTGGGGATGACTAGTAATCCTTCTTAGGGATGTGTAGTACAAATCCTTACAAATTTAGGGATCAAGGGTGTTTGGGATTTTTGATAGTGGTGAAAACCACTATTTATTTTTGGGAATTGGGTAAGGAAGAGCTTGTTCTTTGGCCAATTCTCAACATCCTTGAACCATTCACACAAGGGGACGAGCAGGATAAACTTTTTTCTCAAGGTACCCTAGCAAACTTTGTGGGTTTCATCTTCATTCAATAAAACTTGGATTTATTAGTGTGAAATGTGCCAGGATTTGATGTATATGAGGCACAATATAAGGAAGACTCTACCTCCTAAAAATATCGCTAGCCTTCTACAAAATTTGAGAAGAAACTAGATATGGCTAAGTGACCAAAAATATTAATGACATTCTAAAAACAAATGGCTAAGTGAAGGGAATGGACACAACTATGGTAATGTAGATGGAAATGATAAGTAACTATGGAATGAGGTGAATGATGACCTTGACAACATTTATTATGAATTGTACTTAGTGTACCATCTTAGTGCTAGACATGTATGAGCCACTTTAAAATGCAAAGTGTAAATTATGATTATGCCTAATGTAAGCGATAATGAAATGGTATGCAACTTGATGAGAATGCAATATTTGTTTTTTTGAATTTTTGAAATTTTAATAATGCCCTTCTTAGTGAAATTTGGATTGGTATGTATGTATGAAAGTGCAATGTGATGCAGTATTTTTGTATTTTGATGTTTTTATGATGTTTTTGAATTTTTGATTGATATATATATATATATATATATATATATGTACCTGTGACCAATGGGCTTATGACTTTGGGACTTTTTGGTTGACCTAGATGGTTCTAGACTATCTAGGAGCATTTAGGTTGACCAAGCAAGATATAGGTACCCTTGGAGAATTTTGGGGTGACCTAGACGGTTCTAGATCACCTAGGAGCCTTTTAGGTTGACCAAGCGGGATATAGGCACCCTTGGAGCATTTAGGGGTGACCTAGATGGTTCTAGACCACCTAGGAGCCTTTTAGGTTGTGACCAAAGGGCTTATGGATGCCTTTGGGGCTTTTTGGGTTGACCTAGATGATTGTAGATAGTCTAGGAGTGTTTTTACTTGACCTAGACGGTGAAAACCTTCTAGGAGCCTTTTGGGAGACATAGATGGTCAAAGACATTTAAAAAGTGTCTACGACTACCTAGGGGCATTTGGTTATGACAAAAGGTCTTATGGATGCCTTTAGAGATTTTTGGATTGACCTAGACGATCATAGATATTCTAGGAGCATTTTTACTTGACCTAGATGGTGAAAACCTAGGAGCCTTTTTGGGGTCACCTAGATAGTTATAGACTGCCTAGGGGTGTTATGAGGTGACCAAGTGGTATGTAGATACCCTTGGAGCCTTTTGGGGTCACCTAGATAGTTATAGACCACCTAGGGGTGTTATGAGTTGACCAAGCGGTATTAGATACCCTTTGAGCCTTTTGAGGTCACCTAGATAGTTATAGATCTCTTAGGGGTGTTATGAGTTGACCAATCAGTATGTAGATGCCCTTGGAGCTTTTGGGGTCACCTAGATAGTCATAGACCACCTAGGGGTGTTATGAGTTGACCAAGTGGTATGTAGATGCCCTTGGAGCCTTTTGGGGTCACCTAGACAATTATAGACTACCTAGGGGTGTTATGAGTTGACCAAGCGATATGTAGATACCCTTGGAGCCTTTTGTAACTTTGCTTACTTTGTGTTATTAGGAGGAAGGTGCAATACCTTATATACCCCCAACATTTACTGTGATTTATGCGATGTTAAACAAGACCTATCCTACTGCAAGTATAATGGCTAAAAAATACCTAATGCAAAGCAATTAAAGTATGCAAGGGTACATGCCAATTGTTTTTGTGTTTTAATGTTTTGCAATATTTTTGAAATTTTGATTATTTTGAATGTTTATGGATTTTGAAATTTTATGATTTGTTTGGATTTTTGGTGTTTTAAATTGTTTTTGAATTTTTATTGTTTTGCGAGGGGGAAGGCACAATACCTTAGGCACCCCTGGTGTGTGTGCTACTCAATGAAGGTGAGAAAGGTGTGATATATTTAGAGTTATCACTATGATTCATTGGTTTTGATGTGGATGGTGGGGAAGGTATGCTACCTTTGGGTTTCTCAAAGTGGTTAGCAGATGTTGTGTTTGCTTCGTGTATGAGCCAGAGGTCTTGGAAGTCTCCTATCGGTTGGTTTCTAGGAGCAAGAGGATTGCCCACTGAAAGCTCTCACCTCTCGATCATATCCTGCACAAAATCTCTAAAAGGATAACATGTCTAGATGTCATGACCTCTTTGTCTATGGTAAACACAGTATAGAATTTCCTATGTGCCTTTGATCTATGTTTATTAGGTTTCAATGGATGGATATCGGGAAGCGTGATTGCTCGTGCCTCATAAAACCAATTGAAGATTGATGCTAAGGGCTCTGATAAATGAGTATATTGTCTTTCCTTTTGTTGTAGGTGGTTTTTGGCCAACGAAGGCTGATCTTGGAAATTAGGTTGCACTGGTAATTGTGGTGGGGGAGCCTGATTTGAGGGTTCAGGGATACTTAGAACCACTTGATTGATTGGGGCTACATTTTACTGTGTGTTACCACATTTAATGTTCTTGTTTGGTTGTTCCTCTTTGTGGAGTCGTACATAACCCTCCTATACCTTGATGTCCTCAATGATTTGGGCTTGTGCTAAGGCCTCCTTGAATGTTTGATATCATTGTAATTGTAAAAGAAGTAAAATCTGCTTTGAACAACTTCTAGGAAACATTCGAATGAGTTCCGTTGTGGGTAGGGTGAAAGATAGTTTTAACATCACCTTTCTCCATATATTACCATACTCCATGACTGGCTCATCATCAAGTTGATGAAGGCTAGACAAGTTAGTCAAGTTTGTCCTTTTCTTAGCGCTAGAGGCAAAATATCCCAAAAATGCATCGGCCAATTGCTCAAAGGTGTTTATGCTATGATGTGGTAGATGATTATACCATTATAAACCATCTCCAGATAATATTGTAATGAATATTCTCAACATCAAAGGGTCATAATATTGAATATGAGAGCACTTAAGAATGAAGCTTGCCACGTGCTCTTCTGCATCATCATCTTTGAAATCTTCAAGTTTGGGCATCTGGAAATTCAATGGGTATGTCAGTGATGACATTGATGGATGTACAGGCTGATTACTAAGCTACTTTAGTGTGGGTTTTTGATAACCTAAAATTTGATTTGGATTTTCTAATGCCTTCAACCGATCAGCTAGCACTTTGTATGGCCCTGATGACATAATATGATCCTGTTGTTTCCCTTTATTAGATGAAGGAGGTCACTTTTGATGTTGAGGTGGATGATAAGTATGATCATTAGGTACCTCATCATATCTGGGTTTAGGGTAGGCATCTATTTGATCCCGATGTTCCCATTGGGACTCTTCATATGATTCGTCCTTGTCTTGATCTTGGTACTATTGAGGAGTATGAGGCTTTTGATGATAACTAGATAATAGCCTTTGATGTTGAATGCAAGTTTGGCATGGCCGAGGGGGAAGATTTTGAGATTGTATTGGGCATCTTTCCCATTGTTGCATCCTATAGGTGCCAGGTGTAAGCACAACTTTAGGTGCTGCATTATGTAATTGCTCTTGTTGTATCTTTTGTTGTTCTTGTATTTTTTGTTGATATAACTCTTGTAGGTGTGCTCGTTGTGAGTCCACCCATTGTTGATGTACTTTTTGTTGAGCCAACTGGAGTTGATCCGTATGTTGTTGCCTATTAATATTTGGCCCAATTGCCTGATGAGTATGATCTGGTTGCTCCGTTGCATGGGGTTTGTGTACCCTTATATTTGAAATATGGATGGTTTTATCATGTATTTCCCCCCTAGTAGGGTCTAATGCTAATTTTCCATGCTCCCTAAGGATCACATTACCTTGAGACTCTAATTTATGAATTGGCTCTGTATATTTCGATGATGTAGAGCCACCATATGGTTGCACCAAGTGATCTTCACAAGGAGTAGGTAGATGGTTGGGATCTTCTCCCTCATCTATTAGGAAAGCCTCATATTTAGTTTTGGATGTAAGCTCTATATATTTAGGTTGCACAGAAGCACGATGTTTGGATGTTGAGTGCTCATTGTGAGGAGTATGAGGGTGACTTGCTAGATCAAATGGGGTGGTTTGCTCATCCAGGCTAGGCCATGGTGTACTCTCATGTTCATATTTTGATTGATATATAGATTAAGCTGGGGTGTGAACCCATGATATTGATCTATTAGACCCCTCAGTGGGCAGATTATTTGCTATATAAAATTCTATCAAGGTATCCCAATTAGGGAGTTTTCCTAGAGGACCTATGGGTGCTTCCCTAGTAGGGGTATCTCGAAGGTTTGCCCCCTTAGGGATGATATTGTTGTTATGATAGGACCTAGGATGCCATTCAGGTATGGGCATGTCTTCTAGAATTATTTGGAGATATTCACTGGATATGGAGCTTGAATCTCTCACTAAATTGGAGGTCTTGTTTTCAACCGCCTTTGGACCAAATTGGTAAAACGGGGGTTCGTCGACCATTTTTAGAAAATTTTGACTTTCCCAAAAAGATTATAAGTGTTATATATCAAAATGATTAGTGTGATGAGCTGATCATAATGGGCTAGGTATCAAAAATTTGATTTTTGGGTCAAAAATTTGTATTTTTGAAATATTTGGCCCACCAAGGCCCGTGGGGAGCCCACTTTTAGGATTTTTTGGGAAATTTTTAACCGTGAAGAGTTAGGACTCAAAATATCTAGGAGAGGTGCCCTAGGGGCTAAATACGATAAAAAAATAAATTTGGCACTTTTAGTAGTTGTCTAGCTCACTTTATGACTGTTTTAGTGCAGTTTTTTCGCTATTTTTGAGGTCAAAAATAGAGTAAAAATAAAAAAAAAATTAACTTTTTTGTTATAGCTCCGTTTTGCATGATTCTTGAAGCATTGGATGCAGAATAAAAAAGCATATTTTTAAAATTATTGATTGGAAAAATGGTGCACCAAATTATCTAAAACAATATGCATATTTACCCCATCTCGCTCATGAGCATCAAAAAGGAAGCATGCATGTGAAAAGGAAAGAATACCAAACAAAAGGAAATGAAGTAAAGCAAGTTTCTTCTCATTAATTTTTTGTATCAGATCCAAGGTTACATATAAGTCCCATTTAGGTCTCAGAAGGTGATACAATTGTTACAATTTTGGGTGCCCAAAGACCAAGTCTTTCACGGAATCAAGGTGCACATCCAATGTTTCTTCGCGTACCCACAATCGAGGTGGGTGGGAAAATGCTGCTACTTATTGTATCTCTGATATCTGAGGTCTTATATTCCTTCCCAATGACTTATAAGAACCTGAAACTGCACACAAGGAAGCCAAAGGGGTCAAATAGCAAGGGTGTATGGTGAAAACATGAAATCCCCACAGGGGCAAAATAGCGCATATATTAAAAATATATAAAAACATGTAAAAATAACTTGAAAATTTGCAGATATGTTAAAGAGGATTTTTTGAGGGGATATCACCAAAAACATATCAGAAATTGCATCTGTATACCCATCGATTTTGTGCCGCTTGCCTGCAACCTATGAAAAATAAGACAAGAAAATCTCAAACCTAAACATATCGAAAACTAATGAAATTTAGATAGTATGCATAAATTGACTTTTAAAGACAACCCATATGATTATATTTTCAAATTGGGGCCCATATCAACCTGCATCAAATTGGGGTTCCCGGATGGGCCCTACGAGCCTGCAAAAACTTAAAAATGCTATAAATTTGTCAATTTAACTCTAAATAACATGAAATTTAATTGTAGCATCATGGTATAATATAGAAAAATAATAATTAAAAATAGTAATGAAATTGTTTAAGAATTTACACTCATCCCAGGGGGGATGGTGGTGACTGCAACTATTTGGGGGGCATCCTAGGAGGGGATACCCACCAATTCCGACCACTTTTTGCTATAAAATCACTAGAAAATTTTCCTAAAAAGTCTAAGGTGTGTTTTAATCAAATTTAGTGGAGAAATTCACCCGAATGGAAAAGTTATGCTCGGATTACCTTCTTGAAGTCACCCGATAACCTCCTTGACAAAAGAGAGATTTCGAGGGTAAAAAGGTGCAATAAGGTGAGGGTAAATCTTGGCAGAACTCTGTTGCATATCCTAGAACTCCTCTCTGCATATGTGTGTATGTTTTTGTGGAAATTATATCCATTTTATAGCCCAAGGAGGCTTATGTGCAAAAAGGCATGCAAGGGCATGCATGGCAGGAGGTGCCACTTGTCAAACGGGAGGCATGCAATGGGTGTGGAAGAGAATCTCCAATTTGGGCCTCCATTAAGAAGTGTGTCATAAGGATTCAGTGCCCTCTAACCCACATGCTCCATATGGTGTGCTAAATGGTAGTTTCTAGGTGGCATTTGGCCCAAATTTGATTTTTTTTGGGTCAAACTTGCTAACCGTCTCACCCTGGGAGGATGGCTCACCACCATCCCAGGGTGGGATGGTGGGAATCTAACACCGTCCCAAGGTGGGACGGTGGTGAATTTTGGGCCAAAACCTCCCAAAATTGTGTCGATAGCCTCCAAAAACCTTTTTAGAGTGGCTAGAACCATTGTGAGCCTCCTGAGGGCTGCCCAAGGGGCCATATGATGCCAATTTGATCATTGTTTGTGGGTGATTTATCAGATTTACCACATTTTAGTGTCTACACTATGGGCTAGATATCTAGAAATTCAAGCAGGCCTTGATGCATGAGGTGATAGAACATTTTTGATATTAGAGTGAATGGAATAGACATAGGGTAAATGTAGGGTTCCACTAGAGGTGAAGAGGAGGCAGATGAAGGGAGGTCAAACAACGGAGGTGCGGGTCAAGAATATGATGTGGGTCAAATTTGAGATAAGGGAATGGATCTATGAGGAGGTGAGGATGCACGGGCCATGGGGGATTGGCATGAAGGAATGTGGTAATGATAATGGCTCATTTTTAGCTCAAGATCCTTGAGGTGGGAAAGGATATGTTGTATATCATAGTGGGGAGGTGATGGTATCAGAGAGGGTAGAGATTAGGACTCTAATACGTATGGAGTGGCCTCGAATGTAGGAGAATATGGATGAGGTCACAATGATGAGGAAGAGAAGTGGAATGAACTTAATGATTAAAAGGCTTTCTAAAAGGGTAAACCTCATAGTGGTGAGGGTGGTGTCTGGAATATAGGTGGCATGGTAGACAACTATGGATGATGGTTCATGTGGGATGGAGACATGCACACACGGGCGGCTGAGGTTGTTTTGTTAGCATAGGATTGTAAGGCTTGGACATAAGGAGACTCCCCACTTGGAAGCAGGTAGGTAGGCATGAAGGATGGGCCATATGAGGAGTGTATCCTCTATTAGGAGGGTGGTAGGCTCCTAGAGGGTGTTGGGGAAAATTAGTTGGTGAATAAGGGTTCCTGGTATATCCATGAAGATGAGAAGGAGACCCTTGTGTTTGAGGATGGGATGTTTCCTAATTTTCTTCAAAGGAGGATAGGGAGACCTGGCTGTCTCCAGAATGGGGTGAATAATATGAATCTCAATGGTGAGGGGAATGGTGTCGAGGTGGAGTGTAACGGTCTGAATGTGAGGAATGTGAAGACTGCCTAGTATGAAGGGTGACTGGTGGTCAAGCTAGGTCAACCGGTGTGATCGATATAGGTGGTGGTGTAGGGTCCTACATGACTATGTGCATGGATGCTAGTGGTGGTGGTGTAGGGTCGTGTCTCCCTGCTGATGGTGTGGTGGTAGATGATGTAAATCCTACAAAAATGACATAAAAGTGAAAGTACATATATAATATTTAAAGTAAAAAGACATGCATTTATCATGATGTGCCTAGTAGATGTGTTTGTGCATAGCAGTGTGTACTACTTGTGCTAGTGAATGCCTATGTGCATTAGGCATTGAATGCATGATGGTGCAGTATGTTGATAGGCTCAGGTTCATCAAGGACTTCTAGATTAGCCAAGCGATAGGCACCTAAACCAAATTTATGTGTGATAATGAATGGGCCCAACCAGTTAGGTGCAAACTTGTCTCGCTATTGGTGAGGCTAACTTGTGATTTATTGGTTTTCTTTGAGGACTAAATCATAGATTTAGAATTCATGTTGATGCACCTTACTATTTTAGGCATAGCAAAGGTGATCTTGGTATACATGCGTGTGATCAATGGTATGGATACGATGTTTGTCAAGGAGTGTTAGCTGATCTAGGCGAGTTTGGCGAGTAGTGTTATCATAAATAAATTATTTCATGGATACTCTTAGGGAAGGTATCTCAAGTTCAAGGGGCATGATAGCTTCAACTTCATAGACAAGTGAAAATGGGGTTGCCCTAGTGGGAGTACATATGCTTGTACGGTATGCCCACAAGGCTAGGGGTATTTGGTTGTGCCAGTATCGATGCATTTTTGCTATTTTTTTTGGAGGATGGAACAAATTGTTTTGTTCATGGCCTCTTCCTGGCAATTATTGGTATGAAACTAAATGGTGTGGGAAGTAGGATCGTTTTTATATTAAATCAGTTTTTTATTATAAGGTAGAAAACCCACAATAGGCTTAATTTATATATTTGTTCGATGATACCTTATTATTATATGTGGATTGCATTTAAATACCTAGTCTAATAGTTGTAAGAGTGAAGGGTTGTGACCCTAGAATATAATGAATAAATAATATAAGTAATTAGGACATGTTAGGAGGGTCCTAACATGCCACCCCCCTTAAAGGAGCTTTGTCCTCAAAGCTGGAAATTTGGAAATTGCTAATGGATATCTTGAAAATTTTCCCACGTTGTGTCTTCTAAAGGTAGACCTTTCTAATGGATTAAAACTTTTGTGATATCACGAGTACGAAGGTAACGAGAGTGGTGATCCAAGATAGCTTCTGGATCGACTGGAAGTACTTCGTCATTGGAGAATTTAGCGAGAGTGGGTTGTGTCGTGATATGGGCTCCCACTATGAGCTTAAGGCAAGATACATGAAATACAGGGTGAAGTTTGGAAGAGGGAGGAAACTCTAGTTTGTAAGCAACGGTTCCAATACATTGGAGAACTTTATACGGCTAGTAAAATTTGGGTGCTAACTTTTGAGAACCTTTTCGTTTAAGAGAGGATTGACGGTAAGGTTGGAGATGTAAGAAAACCATATCTCCCTCGTGGAAACTATGTTAACTTCTATGTGGATCGGCTTGCTGCTTCATGCGATGTTGGGCGGTGTGTAGGTTCTATTTTAGGATCCGTAGTATGTCATCTCTATTAGCAAGTTCCATTTCCACCGCATGGACTTTTGTAGTCCCTAGAATATAGGAAGTGAGGGATGGTGGTGTTTGACCATATAGTGCTTCATAAGGAGTCATTTTGATGGATGTATGGTATGAAGTGTTATACCACCATTCCGCTAGTGAAAGCCACTTTACCAAATGGATTGGTTGAGTAGAAACAAAACATCGAAGGTATGTTTCCAAGCATTTATTTACAACTTCTGTTTGGCCATCTGTTTGAGGATGGTAAGCGGAGCTCATACGAAGTTGAGTACCTTGTAATTTGAACAATTCCTTCCAAAAGGTGCTAGTGAAAGTTGGGTCATGGTCACTAACAATTGTGGAGGGCATACCATGTAATTTAAAGATGTTATCTAGGAAGAGGTGGGCTATAATGCTAGCGGTATAAGAATGAGCCATGAAACAAAAATGGGCATATTTATATAAACGATCAATGACTACAAAAATGGTTGTTTTTCCTCCTAATTTTGGTAATCCTTCAATAATGTCCATAGAAATATCTGCCCATGTTTTGGTGGGTATAGAAAGAGGTTGAAGTAATCCTGGAATAGCGAGGGTCTCATCCTTTTGTCTTTGGCAAACTTCACATTATTTTACAAAGTTTTTGATGTAATTTTTCATTCCTACCCAATAGGAGGTAGTGGCTCTTTTATAGGTTTTTAAGAACCCTAAGTGGCCTACAGTGGGTGAGATATGTAACTCATGAAGAAGTTTTTCATGATAAGTTGAATTGGGGGTGAGGACCATCCTCCCTTTGTATCTTAATATATTGTCCTTCCAAGTGTATGGAGTTTTGCTACTAGGATTATGTTGAAGTTGTTGAATTAAGGCGTGGATAGTAGGATCATTTATCCATTCTTCATGCACCTCATCTACCCATTTAGGAATAAGGGAGGAAAGAGCATGGAATTGAGGCATATCTTCAAATTTTATAGAAAGTGCATCGGCTGCCATGTTGTCCTTTCCCTTTTTATATGTAATTTCATAATCATAGCCAAGAATTTTAGTAACCCATTTTTGTTGTTCCGGGGTATTAGTCCTTTGTTCCAAAAAATACTTCAAGCTATGATGGTCAGTGCGTATAATGAAATGTTGGACAATAAGGTAAGGCCTCCAATGTTGAATAGCATGGACAATTGCCAACATATCTTTTTCATATGTAGAGCGAGCTAAATTCTTAGGAGAAAATGCTTTGCTTATAAAAGCTAGAGGCCTTTCATCCTGCATGAGTACGACTCCCATTCCTATTCCTGAAGCATCACTTTCAATGACGAACGGTTTAGAAAAGTTGGGCATGGCTAGAATAGGGGTGGTACACATTGCAGTTTTCAAGGTGATAAAGGCCTCATCCGCTTTAGACAACCATTTGAAAGCATTTTTCTTAAGTAATTTTGTTAGAGGAGTAGCGATTTTACCATAATTTTGGATAAATTTTCTATAATATCCTTTTAGTCCAAGAAACCCACATAGAGCTTTTAAGGTTTTTGGAATAGGCCAATTTTTCACCTCCTCGATTTTGGAAGGATCTACCGTAACTCCTTCCTTTGAGACAATATGCCCTAAGTATTCAATTTCTTGTTTTCCAAAGGAACACTTTGATCTTTTTGCATAAAGTTGATTTTCCTCCAAGATTTGGAACACTTGTCTAACATGATCCAAATGTTCTTCCCATGGTTTGCTATAAATAAAAATGTCATCAAAGAAAAATAATATAAATTTATGAAGAAAAGGGTGAAATACCTTATTCATTAGACTTTGAAAGGTAGAAGAAGCGTTGGTCAGGCCAAATGGCATCACCAAGAATTCGTAGTGCCCTTCGTGAGTGCGAAAGGCCATATTAGGAATATCCTTTTCATTGACTCATATTTGGTGGTAGCCTAACCGTAAGTCTAACTTGGAAAAATAAGCTGCCCCATGGAGTTCATATAATAGCTCGTCTATGACCGGAATAGGAAATTTATATTTGATGGTCATTTTATTAAGCGCTCGAAAATCGACACATAAACGCCACGAGCCATCCTTTTTTCTAACTAAAATAATTGGAGAGGAGGAAGGGCTTTTTATAGGTCTAATGAATCCTGCCTTAAGAAGCTCTTGTACTAATTTGTCTATTTCAGTATTTTGGAGGTATGGATAATGATAAGGTCTAATATTAGGAGGGTGATGCCCTGGAAATAGTGGAATAGTGTGATCATGAATTTGTTGTGGAGGTAGTCCTTTTGGTTCATTGAATACCGCCTTATGGTGGTCTAAAATATTTTGTAACTCTTGTGTCTTGTCTTCTATGTGACTAGGTTGAATTGAAAATAATTGGGTGACCATTCCTTTGTTTCCTCTTCAAATAATTTTCTCCATTCTATGCGAGCTGACGATTTGGGAAGGTCCTGATTTCAAGCCTTGGATAATATAGGTTTGGTTATTTGCTGTGAATTTCATCCGTAGTTCATCAAATTCCCATTGGACTACACCCAAGGTTCATAACCATTGTACGCCTAGTCCAATGTCGCACTCACCTAGGGGTAGGACGTACATGTCACCTTTCATGTTATAAACCCCCATAGTTAGTTTTATATTTTTGCATTTTCCTTTGCATGCAATTTTTCTGCCATTTCCAATCATCACTTCGAAGTTATTGCAAGGGTATATAAAACAATTTTCTTGTTTAGCCACCTTTGGATCGATAAAATTGTGTGTGCTACCAGAATCTAGGAGCATGGTAAGGTTTTGTTTCTTAAAATACCCTTTAACTCGCATTGTTTAAGGGGAAGAAAATATAGCAAGGGCATTTAAGGAAACCTTTGGTGTATTTTCTTCATCACTTTCAAGTGTGTTGGATAATACCTCTACTTCGAGTTTAGGTCCCTCTTCAGTAGAATTCTCTTCTTCTGTGGCATCTAGAATATATAATTTTCGTGAGGCACATTTATGATTTATGTCAAATTTCTCATCGCAATGGTAGCAAAGACCCTTAGCTTATCTTTCCTTCATTTCCTTGAAACTCAGACGCTTAATTGGTAGAGCGAGGTTAATTTTGGGGGCTATGTAGGAGTTTTGGGTTCATCCATTTTGCATTGGTTTGGGGTTGGTATAAGTGTTTTATGGTTTCCCCCAAGTTGGTTTTGTGAACCGATTTCATGCCTTGATTTTGTCCTCCGCTAATTTCGCCAAGCCAATGGTCTCTAACATGTTTTTAGGGTTATACATTTGCACCTCTATTCAAATTTCTTATTTTAATCTGCTGACAAAACATTCTTGAAAGAAGGCAGCATCTAATCTTGATGTTCGATTAGCTAGCCTTTCAAATTCTGCTTGGTATTCGCTTACCGAAGTGGTTTGGCATAATTTAGTGAGGGCCCCTATAAAGCTTTGAAACTTGTTAGGGCTGAATCACACTAATAGATTCTATGTAAAGGTTGACCACATCGAAGTGTCATTAGTTTTCTCAAACCATTGGTACCATTGTATGGCATCATTTTCCAAGTGGAAGGAGGCAATATGCACTTTTTGCATTTCTAGAATTTGATTTAGTGAGAAATATTGCTCTGCTCGGTAGATCCAGTTTGTAGGGTCTCCTCCTTAAAATTTTGGGAAGTCTAATTTGGTCATCCATGGTAGAATGGAAGTTTGTGGACCTCCTAACATTGCTCGATTTGATGACCTAAGTTTAACATCCATTGCAAATATTTTCTCGAAGAGTTCTCTTGTGGTATGGGTATTCTCATCTCTTTCCTGTTGAACTTCTTCAGCGAGCCTTTCGTGTTTCTCATGAATGGAATCCAGTGATTGTCGTCCTTCAACCATTGTGGTTGGTGTAGGTAATGATCAGTATGACTTGGTACAGGTGAGAAAAAAAAAAAAAAAAATAATTTTAATTTTTTTCCTTTGTGTTTCGGATGTCGAAAACCTTGATGCTTTGCATTGAAGATTTTAGATTTTTCAAAATAGCCACCGGTCACCACGTGAAAGGTCAAGCAATTTGGGTGTAAGACAACTTAATTCATACCTTAGGAGAAGGTTTAATTTTTTATGAGGATTTTGACATGGATCCGTGAAGCATGAATGCTGTTTGCATCCTCGCGAATGTGGACTGGCTGAAATGTGTGGTGGGAAAAAAAAAATTAATGGTGAATTTGCTCCTTGATATAGCTCTGATCCAGATGGTATGAAACTAAATGGTGTGGGAAGCAGGATCATTTTTATATTGAATCACTTTTTTATTGCAAGGTAGAAAACCCACAATAGACTTAATTTATATATTTGTTCTATGATGCCTTATTATCATATGTGGATTGCATTTAAATACGTACTCTAATAGTTGTAAGAGTGAAGGGTCGTGACCCTAGAATATAATGAATAAATAATATAAGTAATTAGGACATGTTAGGAGGGTCCTAACAATTACATTATGGGTAGTATGGGGTAGAGAAACTATGTTGAATGTTGAACTTGTTGCAAAGGGCATGGATGGTTTTATTTTTGAAGGATTTCCCATTGTCAGAGATGATTTGGGAAGGGATTCCAAAGTGACATATGATATGATCTGTTATGAATACTGCTATCTTTGCTCCTGTAGTCTGGACAAGTGGGATGGCTTTGACCCACTTTGTGAAGTATTTTGTGGCAGTGATGATGAATTTATGATTTCCTGAAGAGGTAGGTGTGATTTGTCCAATAAGATCTAGGCCCCATTGGGAGAAAGGCCACATGGACTAGATAGGTTGGAGTGCTTGAGATGGAAGATGTGTGAGGTTTGTGTGTTGTTGGCACTTGATACAGTGCCTCACATACTCACAATAGTCATGTTCCATTTTTGGCCAATAGTAGCCCATGCAAAGGATGCGTTTCATGATTGCCATGCCACTAAAGTGGCCACCACAAGTACCATCATGGGTTTCTTGTACAACCCATTGAGATTCATGAGGTTCTAGGCAACGCAAGAGCATGCCATCATAGCTGCGGTGATAGAGGATGTCCCCCAACAATGTATAGTGGATTGCTCTTTGTTTAAATGCTTGGTGCTAAGCATGTGGTAAGTCACATGGTAGAAATCCTAATTTAATATAATATTTGATCTACGCAAACCATGGGTCATGTGGTTCGGTATCGACCACATGAATGCCACCATCATATTTAGGAGATGTGGGTGATATGGTAGATTGAGTGAGTGTATGAATGGTCATGGATGTGGTTGTTGATGTTGGATTTTGTGGGATTAATGATCCTAAGGAGGCCATTGTATCTACAAATCGGTTTGAGGATCATGGAGCGGATTTGATATCATACCACTCAAATCAGGAGAGGAGTTGTGCAATTTGTTTGTATTGTTGGAGAACTGGGCAATTGCATTGCCAGATCTCCTACACTTGGTTTACTATTAAAAGGGAATCACCTATGATGTGAAGGTGTTTGATGTGCATGGAATGCACCTATTTTAATCCGAGGATTAGGGCTTCATATTCCATGTGTTGTTTTCCATACAAGGGAAGTCCAACTTGAATGAGAAGGGGAGTGGTTCACCTTCAGGTGTAAAGAAGATAATGCCTGCACCCCCAACATGCATGCATCGAGAGCCATCAAAGAATAGAGTCAAGTCGGCTATCATTTCTGGTTCAACATATTCTTCATCTTCTATGATGTGAAAAATGGAGTCATCAAGGAGCTGAATGAGGAGAGGTTGGTCATCAGGAAAGGGAGCTTCTACAAGTTGGTCTACTATGACCTATCCTTTGATGGAATTTTGTGAAATGAATTTGAGGTCGAATTTAGTTAGAAGCATGATCCACTTAGTTGTGTGGGAGTTGTGATAGCTTTTGTTCATCATGTACTAGAGGGGATTGTCTCGGGTGATGACAAAGGTTGTATGGTTGAGCATATAGTGGTATAGTTTTTGGGTGGTGAATACTACAACTAGGCATAGTTTCTCCATGTACCCGTATCTAGCTTCGTAGCTAACTAGCATGCGACTTATGTAGTATATGGCTTGCTCTTTGTTGAGTGCATTCTTTTGGGCTAGAAGTGTACCTAGCACAAAATCTGTGGCAAAAATGTATAGGATTAGTGGTAGCTATGGGTGTGGGGGTGACATAACTGGTGGTGAAGTAAGGTAAGTTTTGATGTCATCAAAAGCTTGTTGGTAGTTATCATCCCATTTGAAATTTACTCCCTTTTATAAAAGGTGGTTGAATGGTTTGCACTTGTCTGATAGTTGTGCTATGAATCGGTGGATAGAAGTGATTTTGCCCTGGAGGCTGCGCAATTGTTTTAGGGTAGTGGGTGGGGGCATCTCGATGATGGATTTTACTTTACTAGGATCAACTTCAATGCCTCATTGGGAGACAATGAATCCTAAGATTTTGCTTGAAGTAACACCAAAGACACACTTCTTTGGGTTAAGGTGGACATTGTGTTCTAACAAGCGGTCAAAGATCTGGTGGAGATCTTCAAGGTGTTCTGAGCATTTCTTGGATTTAGCAATGAGGTCATCTACATAATATTCCATGCTTTTGTGCATGTAATCATGGAAAATGTAGGTCATTGCATGTTGGTAGGTTGCCCCAATATTTTTAAGGCCAAATGGCATGACCTTGTAGAAGAATGTCCCCCAGGGGGTCATAAATGATGTCTTGTGTTGATCGATAGGGTTGATCCTGATTTGGTTATAACCTGAGAATCCATCCATGAGGGATATCATCTCATGGCCCATGATAGAATCGATGAGTGAGTCAATGTTAGGTAGGGGAAAGTTATCTTTAGGACAAGCTTTGTTTAAGTCATGAAAGTCTGTGCAGATGTGAACTTCATCGGATGGCTTGGGTATGGGGACCATGTTAGAGACCCATTCAGGATAGTCTATGGGTACTATGAAGTCTACATCTAAGAGCTTTTGGAGCTCAATTTTTACTAGTAATGCAACCATTGGGTGCATGCATCATAACTTCTGCCTTACTGGTTTGGCTTTTTGATCGAGTGTGAGGTTGTGAACTACTAGGGTGGGATCGAGTCCTGGCATATCCTTATATGACCATGCAAAAACTTGAATATACTTGTGAAGGAAATTTGTGAATAAAATGCGCTCCTCGAGTGAGAGGTTGGCTACTAATTTAACTATGTGAGGGGTTTCGGGATCATCACCGATGTCAACATCAATGGTTTCCTCGATAAGCATGTGGGAACCATCACGCAGTTGCTCTAGAATTGGGATAAGATGGAGGTCATCGGTGGCCTCGGTAAATTTATATTCATCATCTAGATAGATGTCTATGTGGTGCACCTATGGTATGTGAGGTGGCGTATATGATGAAGGGGCATTCACAGCATGCAAGACGTGTGGTGAGAGTAGGAAATCTTGGGGTGCTGGTATGGGTGAGATGTGCACGAGATCGATGAAGTTGGGGTTTGGTGTATCATCTCGTGTTGGCTGGTGTGTGTATCATAGTGGAGAGAAAAGATCCACCTCAACCATATTAACTAATGCTATGGGGGATGTGGGTGGTGAAGAGTCTGGTGATGATGACTCGACAACCCGTGAGCATCCTAAAAGGCTTAAAGGAGGGTGCAAGATAACTGGTGGAGAATGTGGTCGAGTAGTAGCTCATTGAAGTTGCCAATGTATAGGTGGGAATGGGGCTGAATATGTTGGTGATGGTGGTGGAGATGTCACGTCCTACTTAGGGGAATGAGCATTCAAGGATAGGGCCATGAATTGGCTCATCAATTCATCGACACAACATGAAGATGTGTTGTCAAAATAGGGGGATTCTTTGAAGAAGTCACATGGAACTGTAATGGTAGATTGAGGTGATGGAGTGTCTTCTAGGATGTCCATGTCAATGTATTCTTCCAAGGTGTGCATTGGAAGAGGAGAAGGACATAGGGAAATATCCTAAAGTTCATCCTCTAGCGTATGGATGGTGGATGGGTGATAACCTAAGCCAGATTTATCGGTAGGTGATTGGACATGAGGGTTAATGGGTGTACGCAACCCTTGCTCATAGTGGCCTAGCCCAAACCCATGCCAATGGAAATATCGAAGGTAGCATAAGGTAAAATAGGGATTAGCCAGGTGATCAATTGTACCACAAAAGCTAGATTGTGGTGGTGGAGGTACTACAGGTGGGAGCGAGGAATCAACTCTGGCATAGACAAAGTTGGTATGATTATCGGGGGATCCTAGTTGTATAATGGTTCCAATGGTCAACACCGAGGCTGAGGGGTGGCCAAAGTCTCGTGTGGACTAGATGATAGGTGGATGTACATGGGCATCACGCACATTGTAATCCCCTGGACCTGAGTTTGTCATAAAAATAGATATGCATGGTGTTGCATGCTCTGGTGAATGAGGTGGTGAATCCAAATCAGATGATGAAGGGGAAATCTAAGATTCTCTAATAGTAGTAGTGGAAGGGTGTAGCAGCTGGTCATCTAAGCGATATGCTCATTGCTCCCACTCATGGCATTCAACTATGGTAGCTGGTATAGGATGGTTGGCCTATGGGAATTGTGAAGGAGGGGGCATAGGTGTTGGTGCTAGACTACGTAGGGAAGTGAATGACCTAGGCCATGGATAAAAAGGAAGGGGAGGTGTGCACGGTGTAGGGAGGATAGGTGCTTCCATAGGGGAGTATGATTGAGGTGGAGTGATAGGGCACAATGTGGGTGGTGATGATGATTGCGGCATCGAAGGTGGATTTGTAGAGGATGAAGGTTGGGATGGTCATGGTGGCCATAATATGGGAGGTGAGAATGGTATGGTAGTGGGGTTAGGCACTACATATGATGGTGCTAATGGTGCTGACACTAAAGAATGTGTCCTTGATGAGGATTGGGGTGATGAGGTGGATGTAGGGGAGGATGTTGATGCTCTGACTGATTGATGGGAAGAAACAGGGAATAATTGCATGGATGAGAAGGAGGGTGCAGGTGGAAGATCTACAATGTTGCAAAACTTAAAGGGATCCCCATCAGTAGGGATGCAATGGACAAGTCCATCATGGATGTACTTGAGGCAATGGTGTAGGGTGGAAGGGACACATTGCATGTCCCTGATCCATGGGTGACCAAGGAGGATGTTGTACTGCATCTCCCCTTGGATAATATGGAAGAGGATGGAAATAGTATGGACACCTACTCGGATGGGTAGGACTATGGATCCTACCGTAGGTCTCATAGAGCCATCAAACGTGCATAGGTCAAGTGAAGGCATGGCAAAGTGGGCTAGAAGAATATGTAAATGGTGTAGAGCTACCATAGATATGATACTAATGGATGAGCCCGTATCAACAAGTACCCACTTGTAGGTGATGTCATTGATAGTGGCTTGTATATGGAGAGGAGGATCCACTCCTTCTCCTACAAGTTTTGTTATCTCATGGTCATGGAAACTAATGGATGGTTGGAGGCATCATGGGATGTTCCCTATAAAGTTTACAAATGCATTTGTATCATGTGTTTCTAAATCTATAGAATGTAGAATGTCATTCAATGCCTCGCGATGGGGTTGAGATTGTTGTAAGAGGTCAAAAATGGATAATCATGTGGGGGCATTACGTAACTGATGGGTGAGGCTACCACGGATCATGATCACATTTTGAGGTGGAGGTGGTATGATGCTAGGAGTTTGGGAGACCTGTGGTGATGTGAATTGGGCCGATGGGGAGACAATAGGTGTCGTATGACATGATGGGTATCATTGGTTTTGTGTGGTAATATTTATCATGCCTACCATACCATGTGATGGAGGATCACATTGGACACTATTCACTTGGCGAGGTGGTCCTAGAGGATTGGTTGGAGGTCTTTGGGGATTGGTTCCTCTATGGTCAGGTAGAGGATTCTGGAAGATCCCTAGGTTTTGGTTTTGTGGGGCCAAAGGGTTCAATACCTGAATGGTACCCCTATCGATTAGGTCTTGCACTTGGGCATGGAAAGAGTGACATGACTCGATGTCATGGCCACGCTGTCTATGGTATGGACAATAGGCTTGCTCATTGTATCCATGAGGCTTAGGTATATTTGGATCTAATGGTCAAATCTCGGGTAAAAGGAGATGACCACCCTCATGTAATCTCTGGAATAGGGTCGGTAGGGGTTTGGAGAGTGGTGTAAAGTTACATTGTGGAGCCTATGGATGCATGCCCCAAGACTACTGAGGCCTAGGTGGAGAAGGTGCATTGGTTTGGAATACTTGTTATTGTGGAATGTAAGGTGGTGGACTTGGTGCGGGTGCTAAGGTAGTAGCTGCCACTTGGTTGGCTTGTGGAGGCCGAGGATAGGGTTGGTTGGGTGTGTTTCTATTAAAACAAAAGTTTGAACTATAGTTGGGCTTTGATCTTAACTTAATTTTACTGGATTGGACCTTGATGTCTTTGATAACCTTTGCTTATGAAATGGCTTCCTCGAAGGTGCGGCTTTGGTGAAGTTATAGGGAGGTAGAAATGTGTTTGTGGCAACTCTTGGAAAAGAGTATCACTAGCTCAATGGTAGGGAGGCTATGGGTGAGGTCATGGATGATCGCTCTCCATCTAGACACAAACTCGGTGATAGGTTCATCGTCAGCCTGTCGTAAGGCATAGACATCTAAGAAGGTAGTCTTATTTTTTATATTGATGGAGAAGTGTTCTAAAAAAGTGTTTGCTAGTTGCTCAAAGGTATAAAGGCTATGCCATGGTAGCATGTTATACCAATCTAAGGCTTGTCCCCCAAGCGATAGGGAAAAGGTACGTAACATAAGGGGGTTGCTACTATGAAGCTGGTAGCAAGCTGAGCGATAATTATTGATATGCTCTCTGGGATCTTCCTTACCTTTATACTTATCAAACTTTGGGATCTCAAAGTGGTAGGGGTAAGGTGGAATAGGGATGGATGGATGAACCGGATCATTGCAGAGTTCATCGTAGGATGGTTTTTGTGGCCCGTAGCTTGCGGTGCATAAGTTTAACATCTTGAATTCATCTTGTAAGAGCTGAATCTTAGGTGTTAAGGGTATGGAGGACTGAGCTAGGGTTGGTTGAGCCTGGGAGTGTGGTGGATAGTGGATTTGTTGTTGTTCTTCCTCGTACTATGGAGGGAATTATTCTAGCTAGTCTTGGTAGGATGGGTATTGGGTGGCATACAATTTTGTGGCTAGTGGGATACTAGGCTATGGCACTAGTGTTTGTTGGGGGTAGTAATATTGTGATTGGGATGTGTGTTGTTGTGGCATGGGTTCCTACTGGGTAGGAGCCTACTACAATGGTTGGGCTATAGGAGGCAATGACCACAAAGGGGGAGGTGTAAAGAATGTAGATCCGATAGGTAACGATGGAGGTATCAAGGCTACCGATGCTAGGGATGGTCGAGGTAAGGTGTCAAAATATGGGACCTATCTCTATCCTAAAGGATGGGTGGTGGCGAAGCTAAACTATGTGGAGTAGCCTAGAGAAGTAGGGGTATAAGCTATGGGTTTTGATCCATAGGTAGGGGGAAGATTAGTGGTAGGAGCTTGGAAAGGAGGAGGAGGAGGTATCCTAAAGGTCGATGAGGGTGAGGGTAGAGTGAAGGATTGGGCATTGTACACTCTAAGCACCTGAGATATAGGTGGGAATGTAGTAGAAAAATAAGGGTAAGCTTCCAAAGTAGGAGCTTGGGAAGAGGAGGTGGTGCCTGTGTCCACTCTCAAATGAATTTGGGTTGTTGGTTGTCGCTTGTTGACATTGGGTGGTTTGGGTTTGGAGAGGTTTTTGTGATAGGTCCTCAAACATTGTGAAAAATGGCTGTTGGGATGATGATGGTTGGGACTCTTGAGAAGAGTATGGGTGTGATGTTTGAGGAGGCATTTGTTGTTCCTATAGAGGAGGTTGTTGTTGCATGGTTTGGAATGATGGCCTCTGGGTACCTATGGTGGAAGAGGAAGGGTCAAAAATCATTCCTACCATAGGGGTAAATGATGTGACCTCTAGGTGAGTGTGGTTCAAGAGGGAGGAGTCATTCTCAAAAAGGGATTGAGATAGACTCTAGAAAAAGGGGTGTGCAAAGGTAGGGGAAGTAGGTGTGATCTCCTCATCTATGGTAAAGAATGGATGAGGTTATCCTGGCACCGTGTAGATCACGTGGTCGTAGAATGTGGTGGGTGGATTAGGTGAGGATGGGGGTGAAAGGAGTGGATAATCTTCTACAAGTGAAGTAGCGAGGGCTTCACTCAAAGTGGATGTCTCATCCTGAGGCATCGTGTGTGTATACTATAGATCAGACCCTATGAGTAAATCAGGTGTGTGTATGGCCTTCCCCTTCATGATCGAAGGAGTAGGAGGGGACTGACTAGAAGAGGTGGTAGGTGCCTCCTCTATAAGGTGTGCTTGCTCACGTGCTCTACTATGGGTGACAATAGGCATGGTAGTGTGTGCCATGTCATGAAGGTTTAGAACTATGCAGGAATTAGAATCTGTAGTTCTAAGTGTGCTTGTGTGAAGGGGTTTAGGAATAACCTTGTATGGTGTGGACTCAACTATAGCTAATAGATAAGTAAACAATGATGTGTTGTATGTAGCTTGAACAATAAAGTGACAAGTGGTGTAATGTGTTGAAACTAGTTTGTGATCATGCAAACAATGGTAAACTAGAATCAGTTCTAAATGCTAAAAAGAAAAGTGTTTTGTTCATTTATGTGTGTTTTGATGTTGATACCTCCTAGGTAATATCATGGGTAATGGAGTGAATAAACTAGAATATCAGGAATTTCATCGGTATAGAACCTCCTGCAACACCCAAAGATGCACAAAATAGAATGATATCATGACGTGCAAGTGGTGACCTGTATGGAAGGTGTAGTAAAATGATATCCTAAAAGGGGGGAACCCACTATGCTAAAGTGAGTTCACTATATCCTCTCACGAGAAGAGGTGGCACTATCTAAGACCTGCTACTAGCATACCCATGCTTTCACTTCACCCTCGAGTGGGCTTAGTCAATAACGATAGTTACCGTGTCCACAAATTATGTGAGCCTTGTGGACGAAGGCATCTAATCCTATCCCACTCTGAAGGTAACTTCTGGTGATGAAATCCAGGAGCCCAGTCTCAAAAGTGGGGGTTTTCCAGTGATGAAATCCAAAAAACCTCTCGTATGGCTACTAGGTGTCTAAGGAGGTGAGATGGTGGAGGGTACTACTCTTGCCACACCAGTCATAAGTGATGGATTGGGGATGAAGTCCAATCTCACCACTTGTTTTTGAACCATGTGTGTGTGTGGGTTTGAGTTTGCTAATGATGTTATGTAAAATAATAAATCTAACTAAATACTCTTTTGAATTAAATTCTAGCCCTAGATGCATTTTTTGAAAGCAAAATACTAGAATAAAATGCTTTTTGTAAAAGATAATCTAATCCTAGATGCCTTTTGGAAAGGAAATTGACCCTATTTTATAAAGCATACAAACATGCAATGTGAAGGTGTTAAGAGAGGGGTTTATGTGACCCTAAATATTTTTTTAGAACATGGAATAATTATAAGAAAGATTTATACAAGTATAAATAGTTAATATTAGACTAAGTATGTGAAAAGAAATGCAACAAGAATGATTTACCTAGAGGGTTTATGAGAAGCAATGTGGAAAACCTATGCAATATAAATGAAATAAATCTAAAATTTATATGTACAATAAGAAATTTGCAATTTGCTTTTAAAGAAATAAAGAAAAGGGGATTTAGGAACCCTGATTCTCAAAAGCATGGAATAGATTCAACTTTGACTTTTGTACAAGAAAATGAAATCTGAAATTTCTTTAAGTAAAGTGTGCAAGGAGCACTTACGAAACCTTAATCCTAAATCTGAACTTTAGAATTAAGAATCTAAAACATTTTTGTAATGGAAATGTATGCTATGGAGCTAAGAAGCAATGGAAAGCTTATGCTACATGTGATTTAGAAAAAGAAACTAAAATTTACAAAAATTTTACAAAATCAGACTTGCTGGTTTTGTGCAGGTTTCTGCAACTAAAGTGGCTTTCCTAACATGATGGGTATGCAAGAAAAGTGAAATTTACCAACTGTATTGATGCTTTAATTAGTAAATTATTTTGCACCCATAAATTACAAAATAGAAATAAATTTGTGGAATACCTAGACTCTGATGCTACAGATGGTCTGGTTGACTCCTCTGCTACTCACCCCTACAATTTTGGGGGTTTTTGAGGCTTGTAGGGTCAATTCATAGGTTGGGGTGAACTGAATCTGAATTCATAGGTCGAGGGGTGAATCATATTTAGAGGCCTAAAATCCCTATTCTGATGGTTTGAGGGGGTTCCTAGGGCTTCAATAGTCTCTGTATCACTCAAATTTTGTACCTACAAAACACAGAAATAGTGGATTATGTCAGATTCATTATAAACTACTCTAGCACAATCCATTGTGGGGGTCCCATCGGGCATGCTAGAATGAAATGGGCAAAAGAGAGCATTTGATCTAATAACAAGTTATAAACACAAGTTATCTAGAAATATGTATTTTATTCATGATAAGATTGCTTATGTGTTACAAATGGGGGAATTCCCCTTTTTCTTCCTTTTCATGAATATACAATAGGCCTGATGCCTTCTCTTGGGTTCCTCAGTGTAGATGGGCTTCGTGTATAGCGTGTGCCACCACGGGTTTGTAGTTGTTGTTTCCCTCCTTGCACCTATGATAAGCCTACAAAATAGGGTTAGTAGGTTTGGGGGCTTGCCTTAGTCAAGCCCCATAGTAAGAAAGACAAATCGACTCATAAAACATGATAAAAACTAAAATAAATGATGCAAAACCTCATAAAAACACCAAATGAAGCTTACCTCCAATATTTGGGGTGATTTGGGTCCTGTAGATCCAATTCGTAGGCCGGGGGGTGAACTGGTGCCGGATTCGTAGGTCGAGGGGTGAATTCAGCTGTGAGTGTTATTTATTGGAGATCCTTGCATGGATGGGCTCCTTAGGTGCTATATTACTAATGTTCAGGTTTAGATTATTATTTTTGTGCTTCTGTACATATTTGGTAGAGTTTTTGTGCTTTGGACATAAATGGAGAGAGAGGTAGAATGAGGGTTTGGGCCCACTATTTATAAGAAAACCCAAGGTGCAGGGGGGTAGTTAGGAGAACTAGACCCTAGGGTGAAGTTCCATGGAGGTTAGGTTAGGGTTTGTGAGGTGGCATCCTCACATTCCCTTAGGAAATATCTCATCCTCACACATGTGTGAGGAGAGATTAGGGTTAACTAGGATTAGTCAACTCTAGGTTAGATTTGGGGTTAGGTTAGGGTTTCCTAGGAAATATCCTAACTAACCTAGTGCACACACATGTGGGAGGGAATAATTAGGACTAATTAGGGTTTAGGAACCTAATTAACCTTATTAACCCAAAAAGTGCACTTTAAGTGAAGTCACTTTAAAATTAGATTTAACGATTGACTTAATTAAGACTTTTTGCCAACTAATAGCCCCATGGGGTCCTCAATTAAGTCTAGGAAGGGCTTAAGTGGCCTTAGATGATTGATGAGTGATCCTTCGATGCATGGAAGGTATTTATGATGTGATTTGGGTAGTTTATTAGGGTTTTGGACCTATAAACTAGTGAAGTGGTGTGTGGAAGTCTACGCAATGCTACAATAATCTAGAGTGATCTACGCTAGTCTACGCATGTCTACGGTAGTCTACACATATCTACAGTAGTCTACGCATGTCTAGGAGGATCTACAATAGTCTACATTGGTCTACGATAGCCTAGGGGTATCTAGGATTACCTATGTAAACCTACAAGTGTCCAAAAGGATCTACAAGTATGCAAAAGTAGCTATGTGCAACTTTTAGGTGTCTACACCATCATTTCATAAAATAATCATTGAAGCTTCAAGTTTTAACATGTGGTATTAGATAAAGTTAAAGGAAGAAAGAATTCTCCTTTTGATCCTCCTATAGCTTTGACATAGAGAATCCAAAGTGCACTCTATTTGAAAAACATTTCATGCTTGAGGAATACAAGGGTAATATTGAAATATATAAAAAAATTGTTCAAAAATTAACCTCAAAAGAGAGGAAGAATATCATTATGAATCAAAATTCCATGGTAGATTTAAAATTTTTAGGATGAAAAACCTTTGCCAAGGGCAAAAAGCATTTAAGCATAGAAAAGGGTTTGAATATTTTCTAAATACTCATAATGTCACAAAGACTACAAGTAATAATAAAATCAATTTTAGAAAGAAAGGAAGAAATGGAATTTCAAAGGTAAAGAAAAGAAAGCCATAGAAGCTCCTCAAAATTTAAATAGAATAATCCATTGAATATTCTTAAAGCACTGTAAGAAGATCATACGATAGCCACCCTTCAAAGGATTGAAGCATATTCTAATAAAAATAAGTGCTACAAAACTTAAGAAATATGGTTCATTTGACAAATTTCCAAGCCTTCTTTGACCCATTAGAAACAATATACTTTGTACAAAGAAATACAAGTCCAATAAAGCAATAAAAGCTCACTCTTACAAAAAGGAAAATTATATTGAAGAAAACTTTCCAAGAGAACAAGAAAGAAACTTATCAAAATAGAAAAACAAAAATTGCATTAAAGAAAATGTTACAAGGTAATGTGAAATAATCTCATAATTGGATTTGATATCAAAAGGAAAATTTTACAAGGGAATTAGAAAAAAAACTCATCATTATATTTTCCATTGAAAGGTAAACTCTAGAATTAAGAACCAAAAAACAAGAGCAAGGTGTAGACACCTAAAATACATCATGTCGAGGTGATTACTCATATGGGACATGCAAACAAACCATATGAATGATATTGGATATATACAAGGTGAAGTAGTAGTTTTAACCACTTAATTTTGGTAGAGTTGGCTAACTCAGCATTAGCTACAGTTGAAACTAGTGGCTAACAAATTTGGCCACACCTCAGAGTCGTGACTAGCATCAAAAATATTTTGAATCTTAGGCCAAGCCAAATTTAGTTGCAATGACCTGGGAAATAGAGATTCAAATGGTTTTGGGTAGGGAAGCTTCAATATTTTTCCTCCCAACTGATCCAACCTCCTGGATCTTGATATTGGCTTCCCAAGCAAGCCAAGATTGGAGATTAGGAGTCCTATAAGACCCCCATCCAAATTGGGGAGAAGTCTAGAGAAAGTTTGTATTTGAACATAGCAAAAATCTACCGAAATGGAATGTAAATTGATAACCCCTTGAGGAGAGTTTAAATTTTGCTCAATTGTGGAGTGATAGATATGAATCCATCAATGGAGCTTTCAAGAAATGAGGAAGCTTAATTGCACATTCAAGCAAATTGAATGTAAATCTCAACAAATTCGACTACCAATCCATCAGAGGATATAGAGGAGACCCTTGATCATTAATTCCATGGAATAAATTAGATATCTAAGACATTATTACAAGATCAAATACATTTTTGGCTTAGCCATGGCTAATAGTGCCCACTGTACCTCAGACCTGCAGTGAGGGTTTGATCCCTGATTTTTTTTTTTAGAATTAGATTTACATTATTAGTTATACAATCAATTTAATCTAGCATAGAATTACATTTTAACAAACATCTGACCAGTTAATCCTAGGATTTAGAGGTATATTTGCTTCCATTTTCTTGCAATGGTCAATTTAGATTAGTTTCATGCTTTTCAAGTTCTAATGGTTAATTAGGATTCCTAATTGTTAGATTTCATACTTTCTTTACATGATTTATGGTAGTTTGATGATTTCTTGTATAGCTTCATAGATTTATATGCTTTCTTGATTTATTTATCATTGATTTATACAATTATCCATCAAAAGCCTCATCAAGAGAGGCCTCCTTTGTCATTAACTCCTTTCATGTTGTTTCTTAAATGTAGGGTTTAAAGGACCTAATAATTTTCAAGGCATTTAGGATAAAATATACCTCCAACCAAAGGATAATAAGGCTATCCTTGGTCTTAAGTAGTTTGTATAGATATGTGAAGAGTCTGCGGATTATGCCACCCCCTCGTTTAGAGGGTTTTCAATATTGTATTAATTGTATCACGAATTTGGGTTTTCAATATTGTATATGTAATTAATTTACATTATATTAATACAAAGAAATTATTCTTTCTTTTCAAATTCATGTTATTGTGGTTTGATGCTTTAAATTTGCATTTATTGGTATGATAGCTTAGGTATATGATTTTCACAATGATACAGATGGTGAACACGATAGGAACCTACAAATTATGCTATAACTATTAGAAAATTAAAATACTTGATGATATTAACTTAAAATGACCTTTGCTTAAATAGCAAGTTATTAAAATATGATCCATTGGATCATAACTAACTGACTGATCTCAACCATACAACTTATCCTAGTAACAACTTAGGATATAATTTATTATTCTAACACCCCCCCTTAAGTGGTACTAGGATATACTAACACCCCCCTTAAGTGATACTAGGAGGTAGTAAAAAACAACAAAACTAAACAAGTGGCATATCCACAAGTATGAGTCTTGGAAACAAGGCCTGATAAGGTACTCATGTACAATTTATGAAAAGAAAAAATACTGGAGAGATGATAAAAAACCACAAGGGAGAAAACAACCTGCTAGAATAGAAAGAAGAAGAAGAGGAAGATGTGCATGGAGTATGAAGGAATATTCTCAACCCCCCTTAAGGACAAATTCCATTAAGAAACCTGCAAAGGATCCATAATATGTCTCAAAAAAGTAAATACTCTTTGTTGAAATATTGAAACCATACTCCCAGATTGGTGCTTGTGACACAGATCAAGGCGGTGAACCATGAAAAAATGTCACTAAATAAAAAAACTTGTAAAACCAAAGTGTCTCATAAAAATAAGATTGTGAAGATAGTGTGGAAAGAACCATGAGAATCACAAGGGATGTCCAAATCAACTCCACAAGTATAAGTAGGGGTTTCCACCTATATGAACACAATGGGCTGATAAAAAGATCCAAAACAGTGGACAAACAACTTTCTTCAAGGGAATCTAAAAAATAAAGGGCACCAATGTAGTTTTAACATGTCTTTATGGTGACCTCCTCATCCTACCAGAATGCATGGGTAACCAGCCATTGCAACCACTAGGTGATATAGAGGAGATGACTAGATACTAGGATCACTTGAGAAAATTTTTGGGAGTGTCGGGTTCAACCGAGAATGCACTCCATGATACAATAATTTTGAGCCACAAAAAAGTGTGGAAATCAGTTTCAAAAAAAAATTGGACTGCACCATATTGTTCAGTTTGGAAATTTTTTTTTGATGAATATAAACACCCTTATAATCGGATGTCAATTTGGCCTTCATCTGCATAAAAAACAATAGCCTTCTTCTTTCCCTCACAAAGGAATATTCCAAAAAAATTGGAATAAAAAATTGGTGCTTAAAAAAATGTTTTTCAATCAAATTCACATGGGCCCACCCTCTTTAAAAACAATATATATATATATAAAATGCCCAATTTTATTTCCCTTATCATAAAACAAATTACCCCTAATAATTATTTAATGAATCTCTATGATGGCATATTATCAATATTTCCTTTTGTTCTTACAACGAAGATGCCAAATACACAACATTGCATTTTGGAGTCTTAATGTTAACCAACGGATCCTCCTCTCATTAATAGACTACAAATTTTATACTATCCTTGTAGAACATCACAAATGTTTGATGTCCTGTACACAACGTAAAGTGTGATTATTGCCATTATAGGTGCCCTTTGACCTCGACTATGCCAAAATAAAAAAAAATAGGTGCTCAAGAATTTTCCCTTGTGATGGAATTTATCCCCACAAAATTAGGCTACCATGGCGATCATTTTCCTCTCCACTATCTCATCCACATCTGCTCAGAAAAAATGGGGAGTAATCAAAGAAAACATGGGAAGAAATGGTTGAAACCTCCATAGAAAATACTCCGAGATTTCCTTCAATTTTTGGTGAGCTGCCTCGAAATCAAAGTGGGGTGATTAAAATCAACGCTGTCTATCACACTTGAACATGTTTCATCTAAGCTTATGATTAATATTTGTCTCACAACCACATCACCAAACCACTACTACAAAACATGAATTCACATATGGACCCCCCTTTTCATATTCAATGAAAACAATGATGCTTATGCTGCAAGAAGTGCTATTATATCATAAAAAAATGACTATCCCAGATTATGGCTAAATTTCTATCCATTGCTCATATCTGGCACCAAACTCTGCTGAATGTATGCCAATAACAGTGTGAGGCTTATCTGTAGAGGATTTCTTATCCATAACGAATGTAAACAAAACTCCCAGAGCTAAAATTTGAATTTCTTTAAATGAATCACTAATTTTGAGGGACCCTGATGACCGAATCTAAGCACACATTTCTTGCCAAAGAAATTTGAACATCGCTGCCTGATTACATGAAATGAGGATTAAAACAAATGCATCACTAGCAAAAAGTCATGGAATACATCAGAGAGAAGTGGAATTAATGGCCTAAGAAAATTGGCATCGACTCTTTCTAGTGGCATGAAAAGCATGTCTACACCTCTTTCTAATGACATGAAAAGCATGTGGACAAAGCTATTAATGCTTCTTCATTGTTGTGTTCACCAAATGCATCTGGCTCAACTCTTCCTAGTTTGCGATGGTCCTTTCGACATAGTACAACTTAGGCACACAAATATCTCCCAATAAACACATGCCTCACACTCCCAATGAAATTCCTGATGAGCAGATCTACCACCATACTGCAAGATGCACAATGTCATCGCTAAAATTACAGTGCACTCCCCTCTTGGTAGTCTAGCCTTAAAACACAATATCCCATGATTTTCTATCTTTGCAAGTATAAAGTATAAAACTGCCTAAAGCAGCATCATCATCGATGCCAGCTAGAAAAATATTCATTGGTGGTATGCATCATAGTAGCAACATCACCTTCTCCTTCTGATGATGTAGGACAAAATTAAAAAAAAATCTAAGTATTCTCGAATTGGACTGAAGAGGAGCCACAATGTGTCGCCAATATTGATCGGGAGTGGCTCAATGAACAGGTAGGCTTATTTAACCATAAATTGGTTATCAAAGAAAATAAATCCTAGAATCTCTGTAATGAATCTCTATAGAAGTGGGTGTGGAAGTTTGAGGTTGACTGTGAGTAGCATCAACACTCCTAGAAGATCATGCGCAGGATTAGAAAAATCATCCATGCTAGTCTTGCACATGAATCACGGCCATAATACATTCATATTCACATCAATCACCCAAAAATAGGTCCATCACCAGGCAAACGTTTCCATCATCAACTATTTTGTCCACCACGATTGGTCCATCATCAACTGGGATTTTTATAGTGTAGTGTAGAATACTTCACCACAAATGAGTGCCAACAAATTTTGTTAAACACCATCAACGCAACTGCTCCACATGAAACCGCTCCACACACATCCAAAAAGTAATATTTCTTCAATATTTTAAAATTGTGACCATATATATTTTTTCCTAGTCATGGACCATGTATTTGTTTCAATCTAGTGAGAAATTTCATGTCACACCAAATATGAGAGTGGTGAGGCTTTGTAGTAGGTCCTCGAGCCAAAGTAGATGAAAAATAGTAGCACAACTTGTAACACCTTTAGGAGCAGGAAAAAATCAGTGTTCGTGCAACACTTAGAAAAAAAATCTCCAAGCAAGAGTAAGAACTTTGTGGCCCACCTAGCTGCATTCATTGTGCCTGATACAACACAAAAATATCTGAGAGTTTAAATTAGATTTCCATCAACGATAAGAAATATTTTTGTAGAAACTCTGTAGTCAATCACTCCAATAATGCCCATGCAGCTACCCATGATCTCTACACAAAATTGGATCACCACCATTCTTCCACAGATCTAAATAGCCCCAACACTTCTTTAACCATCAACTCAGAAGGACAGGTCTTGTAGGATCAACTCAAATGGCCCATCCATCACGACTGGGACATTCCTTGAACTCACTATTTTAGATAGGCTATGGATAATCCCCCAAAAAAACACCTTGGACACACCACCGCTGCTCTAGAGGAAACCCATTTGCTGTAAACCCAGATCTGCAGTATAAGACTACAAACCTGGAAAACTAAAAAGACTAAAAAATTACCTAAAAAAAGGACCTCCCAAAAACTATAGATTTTTTCTTTTAACCATTTGGTTTATGATCCATCAAAATATGGAGAGCATAATCTCTTGATTTTGAAAAAAAATAATGGGGAGGAAAAACAATTAGGGGGGAAATCCCCCCATGAGGAAAAGCTCCTCAGGCTCATAGGGTAGGGAAGGCCTGCTCTGATACCATATTATAAAAGTAGAATACTTAATGTTATTAACTTAAAATAACCTTGCTTAAATAGCAAGTTCTTATGATATGATCCATTGGATCATAACTAATTGGCTAATATTAGCCATACAACTTATCCTAGTAACAACTTAGGATATAATTTATTATTCTAACAATCATTAACTGACTTGTATTTTTTTGTTGCAGGTCTCAACCATGGTTAACAACCATGGTGAACAATATTAGCCATGCCTAGCATCCATGGTTAACAATATTAGCCACACCTATTAGTTATGGCTAGCAGAGAACAAAAAACCAATAGATAGTCAAATCTACATTAGACTTGGATTTTAGGTAGGAGGTATTTATTTGTGTTTTCTTGTGTCTGTGTTTATTTTTCTGAATACAGTAGATGAATTCAGTTTAATTAGAAAATGTAGAGAAAGGTTAAAAGTGAAATTTTAGATTCTCTTAGGTTTTCTTCCAATTGTTACTAGGAACATCAGACTTCTGATTGCAATCCGCCCTAGTCTCCAATGGTCTGGGTTATGTTTGTAGAGTTTGCTTGCTTGAGGCCCAATTAGTGGCCAAGTTTATCATGTAGATGTATTCTCTAAAACTTCATTTAGTCAATTAGATGCATCTTTCTGAATATTAAATGTCTTTATCATTAGGCATTTAGGAAAGAGCATTGAGTGCTTGGTGTTGCATTTTTACTTTCATGCAAAATCTAAAATGAACAAACACACACCACACACTATCTAAATGCTGGTGAGTTGGAAGTCATATCAAACCACTGGTAGGGTTCAATGACGATGGAAGTGATTTCCATCCATTGGCCCAAATACCTCAAACCTAGTTACTTGGCCAATGCCAACTCCAAGATCTATCCTAACCATGCAAAATAACACATATTCCTCTTCGGAGGGGTGTATCACTATGCACGAGGTATTGGGTGAGTATCGATAGGACTTGTGCTCCCTAACTAGGTGTGGATTTCATATCCACATTTTAGGGGGTTTACATAACGATGAATTTCATTTTTGGTTGTCAAACTATGAGTATACAGGTGAAAACCCTTAAACTATTGAGCATTACATCAAAAATTTCAAACACGATGAGAGTAGTTTAAGTTTTTAATAAATTGCAAAACACATCAAACTAGTTAGGGATCGTAAAGAATATTTAAAAAAGAGATAATAATTAATTTTTTCTTTGTTTACCTTAAAATATACATACGAGATAATACCACATCATGGTTATCACACGGAGTGGTCGATCTCAGTATAGATTCGAGGTCGAAGTTGAGGCTCCACCCAATGTACAACACAATACGAAGAATCCTCAATCACAAGATGCTCCTAAATTATGTTTAGTGAGCATTAGAGGGGATAACTCTACGTGTGGGGGTTCTCATTAGAATAGCCTACTTAGAGGAGGCAATGCACATGCCTTGTGAGACAGATTCGAGTATGGAAGATCCCAACATGGGAACCTTCAACAATGGGAGTATATATCACAATAATATAGCTCATGGATCCACCAGATCCACTAAAGAGTACATCATGGAGGAAGGAACTATAACTAAGTTAGTACCCATCCATACTTGAGACAAGGGAGTCTTAAGGCCCCCGTTAGTCTAAAATAGACAAGTAGAAAATATACCCATTTAGGGGTAGGAAGAGAGGGCTACTTCATGACATAGGCCCTCATAGACTCCAAACAACAATCAACTTGGCAAGTTTACATTTGACATGTCTAAGGTTGGAGTCAATGGTACACCACCACATGAGCTATGGTGCACTAGGAAATTGGATGGTCTAGATAGAGTCTTAGGGAAACTAGGGTATAAACCCTCAGTTGCACATTCTCATTCTATGAGTTCTCATAGTGAGAGCACATGTTGGACCATTAGAGATCCAAGAGAATGCTCCAAGCGTTCTCATAGTATAATTACCCTATCAACCCATGTGGGTATAGAGTACAGACAACACCAGAACATGAATGCCATCTACACAAACAAGGGCAAAAGCATGATAAACTAGTCTGTCGAAGTTCATACCGACAAAGTTGCTCAGATAGAACATGTACACCAGATACCACACATGATAGATCTTATAAATTGATCATAAAAACTAGTGTAAGAAAAATGACAATAGATTCTCCAATATCAATTGGAGGATGTCCATGCAGTGCATGAGTGCCTCAAAAATGAGGACACTCAGAGATAGAGGTTACTAAGGAAATGTATTTTTGAGCAATGCATGTGCAAGTAATGCATCCTTGATCAAAAGGAGTGTGCTGAGTGAGAATATTGATTGGCTCGAGATAATTTACCCCCTCATAGTGAATACAAGGAGCGCACTCATAGACGAGCTGCTTCACATCCCAATTTGTGCCTTGAGCATATGGAAAACCATACTCACCACATGACCCAAAATATGATGCAGTGCTAAGCACTAGAACATCATGGGCGTAGGCAGTATGAAGAATAAGTAGGAGATGATCAAGAATAGGAATACCCTAAGATCTCCCTAGTAGATGTGGAAGATGAACCTAGTATTCCACCTCATCCAAAGAAGAATTTACCTCTGAAGGCTCTGCAATGACCTCTTAAATAATAGGAAATTCTATCTTCAAAGGCCTATCAAGATTTGGAAGACAAGGTGTGAGCTATAGAGAAGCAAGGGATGGCTTATAAAAATCCAACCTTGAACAAAATTCATAATGAACCTTTATGCCTATCCATGCCCATTCTAGCGTATCTCGAGCATTTTGAGATGCCAAAGCTAGAGAAGTTTCAAGGTGAGGAGGATGCTCAGGAACATGTTACGAGATTTATGGGCATGTGCTTTTATATCAAAAGTAATGATGCTCTGTTGCTGAGAACATTCATCATAAGACTTTCAAGCCCTACTCAAGAGTGGTTTAATAAACTTAAGAGACATAGCATAACCTGCTTTGAATAGTTGGCTAATGCATTTTTTGAATGCTTCTCCTTCGACATCAAGAAGAAGGTAAACTTATCCAATTTGGCTACTTTAATGCAACATGATGATGAACTGATCATGGATTATGGGAAAATATGGAGAAAGATAATGGTAAAGTTACCATTTGCCATTCTGACCATAGAGCTAAATCACATGTTTACCAAGAGTTGTACAAAGCACATCTCACTATTGCTGCAGTTGCAATAGTATAAAATATTTGAGGAAGGATTGGTGCAAGCCAAGGCAATAGAGGACATCAAGTTATAGGAGGGTAACTTGAAGCTCCGAAATAAGAAGGAATGGAACAAAAAAAACACCCAAAATCAAAAGGAATAGGCCAAGCTGGCCCATGTAAACCAAGTGGTGTTAAACCTCCAGAAAGGGGATAAGGGGTAACAACATAATTATCAAGCCCAACCTCCTCCTACGTGGTATGACCAACATAATAATAACAATAAGGGTAAGAATAAAGAACATCATTCACCTTGCTAGTTCACACATTTGTCGGAATTGATGACATTGATATTCCATCAACTGTGTGAGGCCAAGGCCCTTAACTTACTAGAGATCAAGTTGATAGACCCTAATCATCCCAAGCCAAATGGGTATAGGGATGATCTATATTGCACCTTCTATAGGGTGAAGGGATACAACATTGAAGGATGTTGGAATTTCAAACATGTAGTGCAAAATACGATCGAAAGAGGAGAAATAACTATGGACAACCCTCAAGATCTAGAAAACCAAAATATTGGGATCTTTAAGAACCCCTTACCAAATCATGAGCCATTGAGGAACAATTCCAGCCATGTGAATCAAGTGCAGGTTGAAATGCTAACTCAAGGATTCATCAACATGATTAATATTGGCATGAGACAAGGAAGGTATGAGCATCCAAATATACCTCCAACTCCAATTAGAGTGCATGCTATGCCTCATTAAAGGCTAGTACAAAATTTTATAGGCCCACCAAATAGACCGATGGTGAAAATTAGGAGTAGGCTAGTTCAAAGCTTGCAAATGACTACAAAAAATTTGTCAATATATGAACTGATTCAATAGTATCCTATGCATAGGGAGACACTCATGGATATTCTAAGATCAATCAAAGTTCAATCCTATGATCCTAAAGTATTTACAAACTTCGTGGGACATGTGTAGTAGTGCAGTGAACTGGTCATTCAATTTAGTGATCATGAGATTAAAACGGTATCCACTGCTATAGCAAACCCATCACTACATATAATTGTGTGTATTAACCACACACCATTCAAATGGGTTTTTATTTATACAAGGTCATCAATCAACATAATTACTACCAAGTCACTAACACATCTGAAGTTGCCGAAGGCACACATTATACCTTCTAATTTCACCTTGAGAGCATTCAATGATGCGCTATGCTCAACGGTAGGTACTATAGTTCTCCTAATTCAGGTTGGACTTAAGACAATCCCTGTGATGTGTCATGTGATTGAAGGTGCCATGAAGTATAACATCCTCTTGGGAAGACCTTGGAATAGAGAAATGCATTGCATTACCTCGATATTACATCAATGCATAAAATATGTACATGATGGACAAGTTCAGGTGGTTTCTTCTGATGAAGAGCCATTCAAATACATGAACTTAGCAAATTTTCTAGGAGATTTAATTCTCCTCTCAACACATATGGATATACAACCAACATTGTCTATTAAACATCCAAAAGGTAAATTAAAAATAATGTGTGTGGGACCTTCCACGGTTGCACCATAGCTATCACATCATACAACAATAGCTTCGACTAAACCTACAACATCCAAAGTGCCTAGGAATGAAAAGAAGATTAAGGTAGTTATGGGTGACAAAGAGTCAAAGAAAAATACCAAAGAAGCAACTGTCAAGGGTCATAGTCCCATGGACAAAGGGAATGTTCAAAATCAAGTCGAGGAGGCACCTCAACCTGCCTCACCTACATCTTCAGTAGGGTCATCTGCACCACAAGTGACCATACATTTGGTTAATCCCAGATTAGCAAAATATATCATGTAGATCATGATGTTCATGCCATTTATCAAAATGACATAGGATATGGGCTGACCTCAAGCCCATCACTTTCTCGTGGGGGTGGTGGTACCACTGGGGGTGTCACCCAACCAAAAAAACTTCATTTATGGAGGGCTAGATCAAATTAAAAATTGCACACCCATAAATAAGGATGATGATGAACCATTCATGGTGAATGTTCACTATATTTCTAACCCCAAATTTACCTTGTGCTACTTTGAATGTTACCATTGTATGGTTACAGATTGGGATTTTCGAGAAGGGGTGCCAAGTTCCTATTGAACCACAATATTAGCTACCAACTAATAGGTTTGGGTTAGGCTATCATATCCAAGGATAGGACAAGCTCCTAGCAACGTCTTTAGATCATATGAACCTCGCTTTAGGGGATGATGTGGATTGGAATCCTTATCACCCTAACTCTTCTTATCTGGAAAGGGGTAATAGGTTGGTAACCTATGTCTCAAAAGTGGCACAAAATATCTATCATGAGCACATCATGGTAGATGTAAATCAAGGAAAAAATCCAATATAAAACTTGGACAATGAAAGTTGTCAAGCTATCAATGACAAAAATATGCAGATCTAGAATATGAGTATAGCAATCAAAACTGAATTAGAAGTTGCTTCTGAGGAAGTGCAAGCATAGTACATTGTAGAAAGTGATGGATCTAATTGTGATTTTTGGATATATTATGATGAGAAATCCTCACACAATGAACGATATGAGGAGGAAACTAAGTTGGCCTATTTAGGCCCCCTAAATTTATGTCATCTATTACCCATGGAGTAAATGGGTGATAATGAGGAATTCTTCATGGTCGATAGCGACTATGAGGATGAAACAAAGTGAGCCTACCTTGGGCCCCATATTACTAATCATCTAATTCCTATTGGTTGGGGTGAAGAACTCATTTATAATAGTAATGATGAGGACGAGACTGAGAGAGATTATCTCGAGCCTCACTATTTATGCTAGCATCATGAGTCGTTTGACATCGATGAAATGTATCAGTAAGTCTATCCTAGCCCGCACCTTAGAGGGAGACCACCCAACTTAGATATGATTTATCATATAGTCTTTCCTGATTTGCTGATATACATGTAGCTCTTGGAGCCAAGCGATCCCATTTTTGAGTCTGTTCATAGACCAAATCTAGAGATCCCCATACCCCTAGAGCAAAATATTGGGGATGGAAGTTATATCAATGTAGAGTCACACACATGTGGCTTTGGAGATCTAATCCATTCTATCAATATGATCTCCATTGATTTGAACACTCCACTTTACAATCTAGTCGACCCCTCCAAACCATTGTATATGAATGTAGATACTATTGATTGGGATTACATTGATTTATCACTGGAGCCTAAATATTTCTTCCCTAATGAGGAAATATTGCAACCTTTTAATTTTAAACCAAGATGTGCACATGATGTTTATCACATTGAGGGAAATTTTGATGTAGAACCTTTAAACCCAGCTAATGATATCCACTTGATTCCTACACCTCACTAGCTTGAGTAGGGATCACACATATCGATAGAGGAAACCTCTGATGTGGATATCAGTGATGATCCCACTAATCCTAAGAAGGTAAAATTTAGAGAGAGTTTATCTCCTAATGAGCGTTCCATACTCATCCCTCTACTAAAAGAAAGACCTAACGTCTTTGCTTGTATATACAAGGATATGTTGGGACTAGATCCAAAATTGGTTACTCATAACCTTTTTCTAGACCCCGCTAAGATACTTGTCAAGTAGAAGCTTAGGAAGATACATCCAATAGTTGCTTTAATGGTCAAACATGAGCTACAGAAGTTGTTGTATGTGGAGTTCATTATCTCCATCGACTATTTAAAATGGGTATCAAACATGGTCCCTATAGGAAAACTTGATGGAAGGATTCGTATTTGTACAAATTTTAGAGACCTCAACATATATTTTTTTGTTTCCCAACATATATGCTCTTGTAGATACAACTGTAGGTCATGAGATGCTCTCCATTATGGGTAATTTTTCTAGTTACAATTAGATTCAGATTAAAGTTGAAGACCAACGCAAAACTACATTCACAATGCCATGGGGAAAATTTTGTTATAAAGTTATGTCATTCGGCCTTAAAAATACTAGTGCCACATATCAGTGAGCCATGAAATACATTTTATCATGAATACATGAACAAAATATTAGAATATTACATTGATGAATTATTGGCAAAGTCATTGCTACATTGAGATCATGCAGAGGTCCTGAGGAAGGTCTTCGATCGCCTGATAGAGCATAATGTCAGGTTGAATCCTAAGAAGTGCGTATTTGGTGTAACTTTAGGAAAGTTCTTGGGATTCATAATTTCAAAATGAGGGATCAAAATTGAACTAGCGAAGGTCAAGGCAATATTAGAAATACATACTCCCACAAATATCAAAGAGCTAAGAAGCCTACAGGGCAAAGTAGCATCCATAAAGTGATTTATTGCCCAATTATCAGACAAATGTCGACCCATGAATTGACTGCTACACAAGGGGATCCCATTCAACTGGCATGAGGACTATCAAGCTGTATTCACTAAAATTAAGCAATACCTAGCAATGCTACTAGTGCTATCTCCACCAAGATCGAATGTGCCTTTCTTGCTATATATATCGGTAACTAACTTTGCATTGGGAACTATGTTAGCCCAAAAGAACATGCAAGATAAAGGGAAAGCAATATATTACATTAGTCTCACCTTGGTGAGTTATGAGCTGGGATATGCATACATGGAGAAGCTATATTTAGCAATGGTGTTTGCAATGAAGAAGTTGCACCATTATATATTAAGTCATATGACATATGTAATATAAAAAAAAATCCTTTACAATATATGATGAGCAAGACATATCATAATACACGTACTGCAAAGTGGATCATGCTATTGATAGAATTCAATTTGAAATTTATAAGCCAAAAGTTCATCAAGGAACAAGTCATAGCTGATCAGCTAGTAGAGGTGCCTCTCAAAAATAGTAGACCTCTCACCATAGAGCTTCTTTATGATGTAGTCTTTGCATTATCAGAGGCACCCAAATCCGAAGAACTACATAACCAAGATGATATGACTTTGTTCTTCGATGGTTCAAAGTGTGAGAAAGGGGATGGTGTAGGAATTGTCTTCTTCACACCACAAGGTGATCCAATGACCTTGTCATTTAATTTGGACTTTCCCTGTACCAAGAATAATGCTGAATATGAAGCCCTAATTTGGGACCTCCAAACAACTATCACCATGAAGATTAAGCAATTAAATACCCTCAGCGATTCCCTTATCATAGTCAAACAAGTGAAGGGAATTTTTCAATATAGGTATCCCATACTAAAATCTTACAAGGATCTTGTTGACACTTATCTAGCCCAGCCGGAGTGGTACGACATCGAGGCAATCCCTCGTACATCGAATAGATTTGTAGACACTATGGCATATTTGGGATCATTAATCCCTTAGAATACATCTACCAATTTTACTATCTGTGTGACATCGAGAAGCATGCACCACAACTTACCCTACTTGCAATGTTATTATTATATCAAATACAAAAATAAATAAAGCACACAAGCACATATAACATGAAAATAACAAGCAATAAAATGTTCTTTTATTAATGCTTCTATATCTCGGTTACATGTACGTCCCTCTCAGGGATATTTATTTTTGATACAATATATTACAAGTGGGGCAATGGTGAATGTATCCCCCCACAAGGGAATTGTGCACCTTCGTAGGCCTCTTGATATCATACACCAAACTATTCAAGGGCTTACAGATGCCTCCTATTGATTTCATCTTGGAGGGATCTTGTGCTCTGGATACTTTGAACTGATCCTATAAAACTGTATCTACGGGTATGGAAACAACAGAGCATAGTAAGTAGTATGGGATACCTCTTTGAAGGAGGCTCTTATTAGAAAATATGATAAATAAAGTAAATGATCATGATAATATTGAAATACAAGCATAAACCAAATAATAAATGCATTGAAAGCTTAGAAATACGATGCAAATGTGCTTAAGAAGTCAGATATGAGCTACGACTAATTAAATAAATCAAGAAATAATGGATCTATGCTAGAAAAAAGGGAAATAATGTCTAATTCCCTAAAATATACTTGCGGACCACTGTTCGAGATAGTGACCATGATACAAAGCTCTCCTCCTCGCGAATCAGAGGTTGTAGCACTATCTCCCTTGCTCCAATTGATGTTCAAGGGTCACCTGTTGTGTCTGGTATACTAATGGGTGGTGGGAAATGAAGGATTTGAATACTAATGCATGGAAATGGCTCAGCTAGAAGGTGCTTCAATGCTCCTCCAAAGGGTGTATATTGGCTCTCCATTTCGACAGGGCTCCACTACACATAATTCAATTTTTTTTTTCTTTATTTGCTTGGGAAAGTTCATATGTTGACTTCCCTCTATCTCAGATCTAAAATTTGGACCCTGGCTTCCTAGAGAAGCCAAGCCCCAAATTTACATGCAACTGACCATCCTGGGTTGAAATCATCAGTTACAATTCTATATTGAAGGGGCAGTTAGAAGGAACTTTGGGAGTTCCATGCCAAAATCTAGCCGTAAAAAATGCAAGGCATAGTTAGATTGCATTATATGGGCCCATATTCATGGCTAGACTATGCATGGTGGTAGCCACTATTGATATTAGTGTCTAGGTGTGGCCATTGTCAGCTTCAACAACCAGAGGTGGTAGCCACTCTGCTTGAGAGCGACTAAGATTGAATGGGCTAGAACTGCCCTTTTTGAGTGGTTAGGACCACTGCTAACTCTTAGAGAGGTCCAAGAGGATTCATATGGTCTACGAATATATCCGTATGGGTAGTCTCCTAAACATAACATATTTAGGTGTCTACATATACCTATTTTTGGGATGTGTTGTGGGGAAAACACAATACAGAGAAAAAATAGACCACCTAGGGTCATATTGTAGGTTGTGTGATGATCATTGATCTGATCAACATTGGATGCCCTAGTCATGAGAAAGGGTGTGCATCCTAGAATCATTGCTTTCAATAGGGTGGAAGGCTTAAATTTTTGAAATATTGCACACGTCCAATGGTGATTGGGTAGCTTTAGTACTACTATAGGTAAAAAATAAGGAGAGCTACAAACTTAACTATCATGTTTGCTTTTTGTCCCAGCAAAGGGTAAGCTTATGATAGTTGATGGTAATGATTCATAAGATGAATGTAATTTTGACATGATCAAGTGATATTTCGTTGACTTTGATTCTGATTGTATGAATATTTTTTGACTACCCCATCAAGCGATGAGTCGATGAGGAAATGACGCTTAATAAAGTGATGAGTCGCTTGACCAAGATGAATGATTTGGACTTCTTTAGAGGGTTTCTTTCTTATTGGCAGATCCCATTTTAGGTTTGATATCAACCATTTATTGTTATTACACATCCCTATCCCATGGGGCAGTCTGGTTGTAATGGCCTTCTTAGGGAATTAAGATGATAGCAATTATTTTTAGGCCTATGTTGGATCACTATGCTCGATGATTTACTGGAAAATATTATAGAAGAAAAGAGTTGAATTCTCATTCCCGTGGGGCAGTCCAACTGCCATGGCCTTCTTCGAGATTGAAGTGAAGCTTCTCAATTCCACTATAACCAATTTTTCCCAAGTGGCCTTATGGTAATTTACTCATATTGCCGAATTGCATGGTGTACTAGTCGCTACATTCACCAAGTGTATAGGGTAAATAACTGATTACGAGGCTCACTTGAGATTTTGTTTATTTGATTTTTTTATGATAATTTGAATTTTATGATGTTTTTGGATTTTTGATATATATGAATTTTTTTGGTATTTATGCAATTTTTGACTTTTATGGACTGACAAGTATGTTTACAAGTCCATTTTGAGGTGCCTTATGCAGATAAATTGAGTCAATTCCTCTCTATTTTCTAGTCGCTATCAAGTCCAATGACTCGTAATTGCTACTTCATGGCCACTGTTAGGTCTAGTAACCAGGAAGTGTAGGCCACTGACACCAGCAGTGGCCGAGGCACAAGTTGAAAATATAAAAGAAAATTCTAGGGTTTTAACTTTTCATTATTGCCAACTATCAATTGCACTTTTCAGCTCTCAAGTGAGAAAGTGCAATTATGATACAAAGTGCTACTAAATTTGCTATTGACTTGGATACTATGGCTAAGAAGGGGGAGGTATCTATGAGTGGAGGAGACAAAACTTCACGGGTATTTTTACAAACCCTGATTGGTTTATTTAATTTGATAAAATGAACCTAATTAATTAATTTGGTAAAGGAACCTCACTAAAACTATTGGAAATAAACCGAACCCATAGGTAGGCTTAGTCTAGGTTTAATTGTAGTGGGTTTCCTTTATTTTAGAATTTTGAATTTTTTTATTGTTTTTGATCGAGGGGAAATGCCATTGGTGTGTCACCCCATGGCCACTTTCACTCAGGGTAGCTAACATGGCCCAATACGGGTCGCTGTCACCATCAACAACCAAGTTAAATTCCAACGATCAAATTTTTGACCGTTGGATATTGGCTACTATAAGCTTCAGTGGCTGCTACTTGGCCACTCCTGGCGTGAGCATCCAGGTGACTTTAGGTTTTATTTTGAAAATTTTGAAGTTTAAGCAATTTAATTTATATTTTTACATTTTTGGATGTGTATATTTTAATTTTTTTTTTAATTTTTAGGTGCATTTAACCATTATGCTTGTAGCCTTAGGCTATATTAGTTTTAATTTGCACCGTTTTGGTCTTATTCTTTATTTTAGCTTGTAAGTGCATTTAATTTAGGCATTTCATTTTGTACTTCTAGATTTTATTTGCATGAGCTCGAGATTGCTTGTGGACCTTTTGCCTCACATGGATGACATAGACTGGGATTGAATCGATGCTCGTAGGCTCAAGTACATTATTAGGCTTTCAATTATCATGTCAGATTAGGTCTACTTGACTACACTAGCCCACAGGTAGGACTATAGGACTAACACCTTTCATCTTCCTATGGGTGATATGACCATTACACCAGAGGATGTCTATAGGATCTTTCAAATCCCTTTTGATGTAGTTCCCATCGTGTCTTCCCCTACGAATGCTAGAGAGGTAGTCTTCATGAGAGTCTTTGGGAGACATGTCACTGCTACATTCCAGGATACTCGATTTAGTGGGATTTATGTTGTTCGATGGTACTGGGAGGATGTATTTTCTCAAAGACATGTTGTCCTACTGATGGTTATCTATAACATCCTTCTACCTGACTACTCTAGAGTGAGGTTCCCATGGAACCTCTTGGCAATGGTTCAGGATCTAATTGATAGTGAGGCACCTATCATCATGGCTTGGGGTAGTGCTTTGTTAGCTCAGTATTATGATGACCTATATTAGATACAATAGTGGGGATGAGCTAGCATTACCTAAAACCTACTCCTATAGATCTGGGGTTGGGAGCATATCATGGTGGACCATCTAGGAGGTCTACCTATTGAGCTTACTGATATAGTAGATGAAACTCAGTGTTATGGATCTAGATGGGCCTAATAGTGTGAGGAGCACAAGATTCATCACCATGCAGGAGAGCTATATCACTACATGACATCTTTGACTAGCCTATAGGCCAAGGACATCATGTGGAGGCCTTATCATGCTTACCCCATCTAGGATGAGGTAGATAGGTTCATAGCTTAGACTCAACATGACCAATGGGTTATTAGTCGCAAGGATGACATCAAAGAGTTTTTATTATTCTTGGATGCTCTGACAGTTTGATATTCAGTAGGATGTTCCTCTTAAGCCAGTTGTGTATAGATGGATTACCATAGAGAAGAAACTTCCACCACCTTGAGTTACAGTAGTCTCAAGGAAGGATTACCATCCTATAGTTTATGTAAGCATTTATGATGTTGGGGTTATTGAGGCATATACCTGATGGTGGGTTACATGGCTATGGTAGGGTGGTGGCCACCTAGGATGGTCTATGGATGAGGTAGATGTTGAGGATCCTGATGGGCATCGAGTGCGGGCTTAGACAAAGGATTAGGGGAAGGCAAAGTATTAGGTGGTAGAGGAGTATGTTGCCCCTGAGGAGGAGGATGAGTTAGTTCCTAAGGAGTAGGAGTCCCCTCTCCAGGCTCAACTGCATTAGGTGGAGGCTGAGTTGTAAGCAACTCAGATCTAGATATGATAGAGGGACTCTACCATTGCTACACTTCAGGCATAAGTCAAGGGTTTTAACAAGGAGAGGACCAATCTCAAAACTTAGATAGAATCAGCTCAGACTTAGATAGATGAGCTAATGGACAGTAGGGATGCTACCTAGAGATAGATTACCCTGGCTACTCCTGCTACATAGGGGCCTATAGTTTTGGATCCAAGCACATAGGTTAGGTTCCTGTGGGGTCTCTTGGAGGAGAGTTATAGTTAGATTGAAATGGTTAGAAAATGATATTTGATAATTTAACACAAAACACAATGATGCATTAAACAAAGAGACTATGATTCCATTGATATTAAAAGATACGTGTTACAAGAGGGACATGATGCCCTTTATCCATTTCTCTTCCTAACAATGTTACAATCAATTTGATGCCTTCTTCGATCGTCCCTCAGTGTAGGTGGGCTTCTTTGTATGTGGGCCACCGTCGGGTTGCTGTTGGTTTGATGTTGCTTTCCCTCTTCAGATTTGCTACATAACCTATGAATAACCTGCAAAAGGGTGTTAGTACGATGGGGGGCTTGCCTTAGTCAGGCCCCATATTTATGAAGATGAAATGACCATAAAAATAGAACAAAACATGAAATAAACTATGCAGAAGGTAATAATATGATGAAATGGAGCTTACCTCCCAAATCTGGAGTGATTTGGGGCTTGTAGACCCAATTCGCCACCCGAGGGGTGAACTGAGGCCGGATTCATGGGGCAAGGGGCGATCTGAGCTGTGATGCCTCTTCTGCAAAATCCTTCCGGTGGGTCGACTCCTAGGCAACTGGGGTGCCTCTATGTACCGTTGAAATCTGATTGTGTGCATCGAGAAATGACTGTTCAATATTGGCTTTCCATTTCAGCAGAGTAACTGTGCTTTGTTGAATTTGTGAGTTAGAGTTAATTAGGGGTTTGGGACCCATTATTTATAGGCAAAGGCAAGGTGCAGGGGGGTTAGATAGACTAAACCTAGGTTTGATTCTGACTAGGGTTAGGTTAAGAAATGCAATGTGGCAACATCACATTCCTTATGAGAAATATCTCATCCTCACACATGTGTGAGGATGGATTAGGGCTAATCCTGATTAGGAGGTGCTTAAGTCAATTTAGGACATGATTAAAGAAATATCCCAAAAAACCCTAATTTCACACATGTGGGAGGATGTAATTAGTGTTAATCAAGATTAAGGGTTCTTTTAATCAAATTTACCCTAAAAAGGTGACTTAAGTGAAGTCAACATTAAATTAGAATTTAGGTATTGACTTATTAATTATTTTGGTCAACTAATACCCCGTGGGGGCCTCAATCGAGTGTAAATAGGCTATCGAAGGATATCCCAATGCATGGGATGTGATTTTGAAGGCTTATGAGGGTTTAGGACCTAAAAGCCGATGGAGTGGTATATGGGAGTCTACACGATGCTATGACAATCTATGGCGATCTACACATGACTACGCATGACTACGATTATCTACGTATGACTACGCATGACTACAACAATCTACGCATGTCTAGGAGGATCTACAATAGTCTACGCTAGTCTACGATAGCCTAGGGGTACCTAGGATGGCCTATGTAAACCTACAAGTGTCCAAAAGGATCTACAAGTACGTAGGTATAGCAATGTGCAACTTTTGGGTGTCTACATTTGCCCCTTTTTGTACTATACTATGTGGAACACAGTTTAATACAAAAATGTGAAGGGTTTGTGTAGAAGGAAAAGGGATAGAAGGAAAATAATGGGATCCAATCAAAGGTATGTAGCCAAGCGTGACCATACAACATTGACTAGATAGCCAAGAAGGAGAAAGAATGGGATCCAATCAAAGGTATGTAGTCACTCGAAGCGTGACCATACAACATTGACTAGATAGCCAAGAAGAGAAGGGAAAAGAATGGGATCCAATCAAAGGTATGTAGCCACTCGAAGCGTGACCATACAACATTGACTAGATAGCCAAGAAGAGAAGGGAAAAGAATGGGATCCAATCAAAGGTATGTAGCCGCTCGAAGCGTGACCATACAACATTGACTAGATAGCCAAGAAGGAGAAGAGACAAGGAAAGGAAAAGAGGAAAGAAATAAAAACAATATCGGTAAAAGGAAATGGATGATTGTGGATGCAATGAAGTGATTTTGTTGAGTCCGTATGGCATTTACGATGCCATACTAGTTGCTTGAGAATGGCAACTTTTGACTATTTTGCTTTTGCGACCAGATCAACGTGGTCCAAAAGTATGAATAGGACAAAAGCCTATCTAAATTTTTGTTGTCGATTGATTGATGAGAACATGGTGACAAGTGTCAAACCATTTGAACTAAGTTGACATTTAGCTTATTCAAACGTGTCATTCATGATGCTCCATGAATGCCAGATATAAATACTCTAAATGTTGCACTAGGATCATGCCAAATGTATCATCCATTATGTACTCGACGTACAAGAATGCTAGATTGACTTCTCCATTGTCACGCATAGCTCTCCTGATGTAACCCATGTCTGATTGTGATTGAGATTATTTCGTATGATAATCTTTAGCAAAAAATTTCGTAGACAAATGTGCTAATCGCACTTTTGGATTTTTGATGTTTTGGTTGCATGCAAAACTGACTTTGGATATGAATACCCCCTCAAACGAGGAATCAACAATGAGGTGAATGGAATGCGGTGATTTGATGATGCAACGATTGATAAAAAATACCAATGCATGATGATTATGATTGCAAATGAAGGTAAAAGGTAATTTTGGAAGGTTCCTAGGGTTTTAGGGGACATTTGCCTACTTTCCTAGGGTTTTGGGTGCATTTTGAGGTGTTTTGGTTGAATTCACCACTCGAGGGGTGATTTTGACCTAAATCACCACCCGAGGGTGAATTGGGTTGCGGTTCACCCCTTGGGGGCGAATTGGTGGATAAGGTATATTTAAGCCCTAATTTGCATGTGGGGGGCTCATTTTGATGGTGCACGATGGTGGAAAGTGACTTGTGAGGGCATTCGATGACACGAGAGGAGTGTGGGTGACTATTGTGAGGGCGACGATGATGAGAGGACGCAGAGCGGCTGGCAGTAGGTGCGAGGAGCCACTAGTAAGTGATATTTTGCCTTGTTTTGTTTTTGTTTTATTTTTTTGGGAAAATGTGAATGAGGGGGGAAGGTTTTCATCCCGATTTAAATTTTTTTGCAATTTTTAATTAAAATTTAAACACAAAGTGACAAACAAGCCAAATGGGTATCCAAAAGCACGATCGGTTTCTGAATTAGACTTGTTTTGACGTTGATTTGATCAGGTGAAGGGTAGAGTAGGTGTGAGGTTTGACCATCAGTTTTTGGAAGTAACGGTGTACTGACATTGATATGTTTTTGTATTTTGTCCGCTAAAATGGGAAATGGGTATCCCATTTTGTGACTATTATATTTTTTTGACTTCGTTTGATGTGATTTTGGAATTTGTCACTTTTAGGTGTACTTTATCAAACCTAGACTGTTAGATTTGACATGTTAGAGGTAAAATTTTTGAAAACCGATGAAACTTTCATCGTAGAAGGGCAAAATGGGTGTCCAAAAATGTTGTTTGTTTTGGTGAATGACTTCATTTGGCCTACCTTTGATTTGCGTGCCAAGGTGTAGATTAATGTTAAACTAAAAATGAGCTATAGGGAGCCCGATTTAGACTGTACTCAACGTCTGTTTGAACTTTCACCGCTAAGTAGGCAAATGGGTATCCAAAAATATGACTGTTATTTTTGAATTATGTCTTCTGATGTGTGTTCGATTTTGGTGTATGTATGATAAATTTGACTTTTAGATCTGTGTAGATTGGTATGTTGTTTTTGAATTTTGTCGACACATTTACCGATAAGTGGGCAAATGGGTATCTAAAAATGATATTTGTTTTTGTAGATGTTATTGTTTGTCTTATGTTTGATTTGTGTACCAATTAATAGGTAGTTGTAAATTTGAACTGGGTTGTTGGGAGTCCAAATGATGTTGTTTGTCACATCAGTTTGAACTTTTGCCATGAAATGCCAAAATGGGTATCCAAATGTGTGATTGTTATGTCGATGTTTGTTGTCATGTGTTTTGTGCATTGTTTAGCATCGAAGTGCATGTCAAATTAATAGGTTTTAATTTGTAAATTTTGGTTTATAAAATTTGATTTGATTGCATCACTTATGTGGATATCTAACTTGTGTTTTGTTGTGGATGAACAGGTGAAGATGCTCGAGCCCCATCATCGGGTGCGAAAGATGAAGGGTGTGTTTGACAAGGTGATGAATCAGGAAGAGGAGCTTAAGTGGTTAGATGATATATGGTTTCGAGGTGTATGGGAGTGCACCAGTATACACACCAATAGGGCCTACATATCTGCACTGTGTGAGCGGTGGGATGCGGATAGGAATACCTTTCATTTTCCCACTAGGGAAATGACTATTACATTGGAAGATGTGTACCATATCTATAGGTTATCGATTGAGGGTGCTCCTGTGAGAGTGATAGTTGATGAGAGTAAGGATGCGGTGTTGGAGTGATTCTTTGGGGTAGAGTGGAGATCGATAGATATCTCGAAGATGGACTATGAGTGGTTGTGGCTACAGAAGAAGATATCTGATCGATAATGTGTAACCATGATGATGATCTCCACATATGCGTTGCCTGATAGTTCTAGGGTTTTATTTACCTGGAATATGTTAGACTTGGTTAGTGATATGGTGGAGCGTAGGGTTGTGTTTGCTTGGGCACCTGCTTTATTAGCCCAAGTATATCGAGAGTTACATGATGTTCTTCCATGGGAGGAGGATAGGGTTGAGTGTGATTCCCTTGCTGCAGGTATGGGCATGGGAGCACATAGCTATTGAGAGGTCATCTCTATTGCCTCAGCCTATGCATGTGGAGGGCAAGGAGTATTTACCCTATGCTTTGAGATGGAGCATGGTAGCTGAGCAAGGTATTAAGAGGTTGCATGAGGGTGACCTGCTATTTTTGAGGGGTAAGTTTGAGGATGCGACTCTTGATGATATTACATGGAGACCTTGGTTGGGTGGTGTGAGATGGGAGTAGGATGAGGAGAAGTTGTGAGCTATTAGATGAGGTCACTGGATAGTGGGTAGATATACTCGATAGACCGAGTATTTCTAGTTTGATCGAGTGAGGCGGTAGTTTGGCTTGCGATAGGATGTTCCTGGGACTCCTGTAATTTATTTCAGGTGGTAGGGTGATAGAGGAGAGCAGCCTATGGTGCCACCATGGGTTGGGGAGAGGGATCCTCCTATGGACATATCCTAGATGTGGTGGATGCTGGGATGACTCCTGAGTTTGAGGCATGGTGGGCTTGGTAGAGTTGGGTGCTTGGTAGGGTGTGATTGATCGATGGGTGGCGCCTAATGTTGGGGTACCTCCATCGGAGGTGAGGATGGGTAGGAGAGCTCGGGATGAGGATGTGGCTGGAGATGAGGAGGAGGTTCCTCTATGGTGCTCATGATATCGCTTGGGTGGTGGAGTGAGCACCCAAGATGTGAGGGTGGAGCAGGTGCCCATGGATGTTGATGTGGATATGGGGTAGGCTGTTGGGAGAGAGGAGGAGGTAGGTGTCACTACTATTGTGGGTGACATGGATGACACCATTGATATTGGTGTATTCATGGATGTGGCACAATAGATTCCTATCGATATCCCAGTGAGGGGAGATGCAGAGGATGAGGCACGGGTGCTATGGGATAGAGTCCATCAGTTGGAGGTTGAGGTGGAGCAGCTAAGGGTTGATATGGTCAGGCAGGGGACTGAGATGGAGTAGTTGAGGGTCATGATGGTGAGGTAGGCTCAGATGATTATGAGCCTGACTGGTCAGCTAGGTGCAGAGACTACCAAGAAGTTATTGTGTGAGACTTCTCTATTGGTGCATGGGATTCCTCTTCCTGATTATGCATAGGTGGTGTCATAGTCTGGGACACAGTCATGAGTGTGAGCACCCTCACATCAGAGTCAGCATAGTGTTGCTTCGATAGTAGAGGTTGGTGCTAGGGTTGAGGTGTGGGATCCGCCTGCTATGGAGCAACCTATAGTAGATCTAGTTCCAGAGTTCATTGTAGAGTCGAGCTAGGTAGTGGAGAGGCGAGGGAGCTGGGAGGGGCATGGGGAGACTCATGGTGATAGTTAGGAGTTATATCTTTGATTGTAGCCTACGGGTATTTTGGATGTTATATGTGATGGGCATGGTCCCAAGTTGTAGCCTTCGGGAATTTTTTTGATGATGATATATATATATACCTTGATTTTGGTTGTTATATATGATTTGTGATTTTGATGGTTTGGAATGTATTGAGTTTATATTTGTGTAGATAGCACAATATAGTTCATAGGTATGTATGATTAATAGATACATATGTGTGAATGGTTTAGATCTATTATCGTTCTTTCATATGAATGAATTGTAGAATAGTATGCATGATTATGTTTCGAATGCGGTGTGATGTGATATCAAATGTACTATTGTAATGAATGTACATAGAATAAATGCAATGTTATAATTTGATTTTGGAATGTATGTAGCATGAATGCATAATGTAATTTGATTTCGTGAATGTATGTAAGACAAATGCATAACTATAAGGTGTAGCAAATGTATATGACATAGATGCATGGGTGCATGTATGGACTTACTGAAATGCGCCAAGGAAGCACTTGTATCATGGCATTTACCTGTATGGATGCGATCCATTCCATGATTTCAGGGACGGTGGATAATGTAAGGCATGTGTAATGGTTTTGACTAACATAGTTATGACAATCAAATCTCAAACCCTTAGCTATACAAGTTTTGTGGCAACTTATAACATAATCGGGCTGGTTCAAAGTCTATCTTGGACCTATGTGTGTGAATGTGTAAGGTTCATTTATCCATTTTGAGGGAGGTAGGATTAACCCGTTGTAGATGCTACCGGACTAGCTAGCTCATCCATCCACAATAGTGATCTCTACAAAAGTGAGATGCTAATGTGAGAGATGTGTTGTCACCTGTAAGACTATTCCATTGGTAGGCAGGCTCTTGGAGCCTATTGCTAGCGATGGAAATCATCCCATGGTGTTATGTTGAACCTAAGGACCAAAGGTGATAAGCATAACATGGGTGATATCAAGAGGTATTTCCTTTTGTTTTCTGCCCTTGTTCTAGTGTTAACCTATCTGATTGTGGTAGTGCTCTTTTATTTTCTTTTCTTTTTTGTATTCTTGTGGTGCTCTTTTTGTATGGGCGATGAAGTTTATTTTCTACCCAATCATTTATTTTTGCTTATGCTTGATCCCTTTGTTTATCCCCAGGTCGTATGTTGACCATGCAGGCGATAGGACGAGTAGGGGATACCATTCACTAGATGGTGATATCTACTCAAGATGTCCTCTTTCCTAGGCTCAAAATTGTTAATGTGTAACCTGTTGTGAGTGATCCATGAGAGAAGTTGAACCAACCTAAAAGACCATAAGAAGAATGTACAAGACTCAGTAGCTATGGGTGACACTTGATTTCCTAAACTACAGAGTAGTCAAAATTAAACACGACACCTATGTATACCCTGATCCTGAAAAGGGGGAATGGACATCCAGGTGGTGATGCTAACAAATGCATGTATTATTCCTATTGAGGTGCATTTTGGGGGAGAATGTACAAACATGAATTAAAATTTTAACTATAAAGCATATGAATATGTGCAATGGATGTAAATGTAAATGATGCAAGTGGGGGAATGCAATATCTACAAGAGGAAAGTTATGTTGTGTAGAAGGAGAATTTTAGAAAAACCTATTTACAGACGAGTAAAGTGTGCAATGATGACAAAAAGCGCGATGCTAGGATCATGGTTGCCCCAGCGTGTGGGGTGTGTGTGTAGTAGATGTATAAGTTGTGAGTTGTATAAGTGTATGTAATAGTCACCAAAAAGAAGGAAGATGTGAGAGTGGAATGTACAGGTGGAAGAAGTGAGAAGAAGTGGACATTGGTAACCAATCAAGAAAAGGGGATCACCAAAAGCCAACAAATATAGGAGAGAAGAAATGAATCAACGTATGTAAGAAGTAGAAGAATGAGATAGAAGAAGAAGAGTAACTAAAACTACTATCGGGAGAAATGGCATGGGTCCGATCGGGAGTGGGATGGTGAAGTGATGATGCGGCTTGGGTTGTGATTGCTACTATAATTGGACATGTTGTGTATGTAATGGGATGATGATGTTAGGGTACTACGGGGTGGCAATGTTCTAGAGGTAATGCGATGTGGGGGACTTAGAAGTCAGCTAAATAGAAAAGAATGCTCTGGTGATGGGGTACGCTCACCGTGCAACATGTTGTGCACCAGGGTTTTGAATGATCTACACTCTTCGATATCATGACCTGGTTGGCGATGGTAAATGCAAAATTTATTCTCATTGTAGTTGCATGGTTTAGAACATGAGGGATCAATGGGCCAAATCTCGGGTAGGTCAATAAGGCCCTGATGCATGAGATGATGGAACATTTCAAAGAACGGCGTGTGTGGAATAGGCATAGGATAAATGTATGGGTCTATTGGAGGTGAGCGAGGCCTAGGTGAAGGATGATCTGGTAATGGAGGCATGGGTCTAGGTTCTAGCATGGGTCGAGTCCAGGGTCGGAGAAGGGGTCTACATGGCGGTGAGGATGGACGGGTCATGGGAGACTATCGTGGGTGAACGTGGCAATGGTAGTGGCTCATCTACAACTCCAGAGCTTCGATACAGGAGATGAGATGTTGTATCTCATGGTGTGGTGGTGATGGTATTGGGGAAGGGGGCGATCAAGATTCCAATGCAAATGGAATGACCCGATGCATGGTAGAAAATGGGTGCGGTTGGGATGATGAAGCAGTAGAGTGGAATGACTGTGGTGATTGCAAGCATTGTTGGGATGGTATGCCTCGTAGTGGTGAAGGTGGTGTCTTGAGGACCGATGGCATAGGTGATGGCTCTAAGTGGCGATGCAAATGGGAAGGGGGCATGTTTGCGTGACCATCTTGAGTAGCTTGGGCCACGTGGGCTTGCAAAGCTTGGGCATAGGTAGACTCACCATTGGGAAGTAGAGTAGGTAGAAATGTAGGGCGAGGTGGATGAGGTGTATACTCCCTATTAGGTGGGTGATAGGATCCTATGGGATGATGGGGGTGATTTATGGGTGAATAGCGACGTCTGAGATCATCATATGGATGGGAGGGTGACCCCTATGCTTGGGGTTGGGTGGATTCCTCCTTTTCATCAAAAGAGGACATGGTGACCTAGCTGTCGCTAGAGTGTGGTGAATAGGATGAACCTCACTGGTGAGGGGAATGGTGTCGAGGTGAGGTATGATGACCTGAATGGGATGAATGCGAGGAGTGCCTGGTATGAAGGGTGGCTAGTGGTTGGGCGAGATCGACCGGTGTAATGGGTTTTTGCTGTGGCTACGTATGGTCCTGCATGGTGGTAGGTGAGGCCACTATAGAGCTCTCCTATTGATGATGTGAGTCCTGCAAAAGGAAAAACAAATACCCCAAGCATAAAAATGGTAGAAAGGTGAAACGTACAAAGTATAAAGAAATAATAGCAAGCATTCACACGGTGATGTGTTTAGTGATTTACTTCTAATACTATGTGACACTCGTGATGGTGAATGTGTTTGTGCATCATGCATTGAATGCATGAAGGTGCAAGATGTTGATGGGTTTAGGATCATTAAGGCCTTCAAGATTGGCTAGATGATATGCTCCTGAACCATATTTATGTGTGATAATAAATGGGCCCAACCAATTTGGGGTGAATTTATCACGCTGTTGGCGAGGTTGACTTGTGATTTGTTGGTTCTCTTTGAGAACCAAGTCACCAATCTTAAACTCGCGTTGATGTACCTTACTATTGTAGGCACGGTGAAGGTGATATTGATAAACTCATGTGTGCTCGATGGCATGGATGTGACGTTCATCGAGGAGTGTTAGTTGATCTAGACGAGCTTGGTGAGCAGTGTCATCGTCAATGAAATCTTTCATAGATATTCATAAGGAGGGGAGGGTATCTCAAGCTCAAGGGGCATGATAGCTTCTGCCCCATATACAAGTGAAAAAGGTGTTGCCCCAATAGGGGTACGAATGTTGGTATGATATGCCCACAAGGCTAGGGGTATTTGATTATGCCAGTCCTAGTGAGACTCTGCTATAGTTTTATGAAGAATAGAGCAGATGGTTTTGTTCATGGCTTATGCCTGGCCATTTCCTTGAGGGTAATTATAGACACCTAAATCATGTCATTCTTAGGGTAGCTACTCACATAGAAACACTCATAAGATTATAAGACATAATATTGGACTTTCCAAGCATCAAAAGTGGTTCTCACCACTAATTTGAGGCCTTTTCAAGCCATACAAGTCTAGCCACTCAAGACAAGAGTGGCCAGATCCTAGTCACTCAAGCCTAGAGTGGCCAGACCTTAGCCACTACAAATGATAGTGGACAAATATTAGCCACTGTAGGTGACAGTGACTAAGCCATAAGAAATAGTTTACCAACAAACAAGACTAATCTCAAGCGAAAGTGGTAGTTTGCATGCAATAAAGGTGAGTGAGAGTAACTTTGCATTCCTTTTCATGACCAATTCACATAGGAGGCTTGAGTTTGCATTTAAAATTTAGTTAACTGAACTCCAAAAATAGACAAAGGCCAAAATATTCTCATGCTAACAACTAGTTCACATAGAAGACTCAAGTGGGCATTTAGATTTATAGACAATGGATAAAATCTTCTCATGCTAACTTGCACTACGCATGAGAAATTAATTCCTAGGGCTTTGACATAGACCTAGGGTTTCACACTATAAAAGGTGCAAGCCTAAGAGCACCAAGGGATATCTTTTATATTTTATCTTTTATCTTTTATCCTTTATCACAAGAGAACAAGAGAGATAGGAGATCATATCAGAGAGAAAGACATCATTTTGAGGAGAGCTTTTGAGACTTGGAGAGTTATTTTTGAAATCACGTGTATGGAAAACCCCTGGTGGATTCAAGAGCATAACACCTATTATTTTGACATCAGGTATAGGCTTTGACCCGTAGCTTTGGGGCAAAGAGAGAAAGGTTTACCTTAGTGGCCTCTATCTTGGATAGTGGCCCGTAGGCTTAGCTTAGATTTTAGACATAGCTTATTTTATTGTTTCTTCATGTTTTCATATCATTAGCATAGATTTACATGATTTCATGGCATAGTTTCATCATATTTCTGTTACATTCTTTTATTACTAACAACCTCATATGAGGAGGCAATATCGGACACCTAAGCATGTGTTGTTGTTTCATTGCTTGCAAGGCCACATGTACATCGGATGAAGTTTGCAACATACGAGAGCAAAAGGGATCCCTCTAGGAAATAAACCTGGATAAGGAGGCATATGTAAGCCCTCATACATTTCTATGTGCAAACCCATAAAGCTTTTATAACCACACCACCTCTTCATGAAAGGGTCATTCTTTTCCTATTTGTAATTTATTGTATCAAAATGGGTATCCCTAAGAGGGTTCGACATGTAACTAATATTCAATATCAATAAAGAGATCTATCTTTGTTATTTTGTGTTATATGCTTTTTCTTCTTGTATTCAATTTCATATTTGGTATTTTAATAACATTACAAGTAGGGTTGAAAAGGGTCGATACGTGCATTCTCAGGGTCTCTATAGATGGTGATCACGGTGGGACCACCACTAGTTTTTCATTTTCTACCATAATACTAACTTAATTTTGTGTGCAGGTCTAGCCGCTCTAAGCTATAGTGGCCAAAAACTAGCCTCTCTAAGCTGTAGTGGCCAATAGAGATTAGCCACTCTGAGCTATAGCAGACAAGAACCAGCTGCTCTGGTCAATAGCGGCCAGAACTGGAGTGCAGTAGAGGTCAAAACATTGACTCTCTGAGCTGGATCAAAGGTTGGTATAGCTTCTCTAATATTTTACAATTTTCTATCTGCTTCTGTGCATCCAAAATAGAGAACTTAAAGCACATTTATGTTTGGAAATTGAAAGAATAAAAGGAGAAATAATTAAGCATTTCGCATATCTTAGATATTCTTTTAAATTTTCCACTAGGCATTGCTAGGAATAGTGGCTTATGGTTGAAAATTTTACCCTAGAATCTCATGTGCTAGACATTGTATGTTGTTTGCTTGCTTTGAGGCCTTGCTAGAGGCCATAGTTGCATGAAGTGAAGTGCGCTCATACAAATCATAGTAGTTCATGCATATTTCTAAATATTGAAATGTATTTTTGCACTTAGGCATATAGGAAATATTCATTGCTGCTATATGATGCAATTTATGTTATGTAAGATTAAAATTAACACCACACACGCACATCTCATTTAAACATTGGGGAGTTAGATTTCATCACCAACCTTCAATTTAGTCTAATGATGTTGGAATTCATCTCCTTCCACTAGTTTACCCCCTAGAGCTTCCTAGAAATGGATTGGGAAACCTACTTATAGTGATACTAAGTTACTTGTGCTCAAACTATCTCCCACTATTGGAACAATCATTGGTTCAGAGTGGAAGAGCTAGGCGAATCCTCCATTGGGTCTTCAACAGTGTACCCTAGATTTTTTTGAGAAAATCATGTTTGGAATGAGTGTACTTGATTGTCACTATGGATGAGTCTTCTCATTCTTAATCCAAGAAAAATAGCAAAGAAATTGAAAGAAAAACACACCAAAACACATCAAACAGTTTAAAGGGCACACTCAAATTAGTAATCAAGATAAACATTTGTTTGGTATTGTGTGGTTATTCCTAAATTGCAACTCAAGAGATCAATTCATAAGAAACTAGAAGCAACTCGTACCCATAGATGGAGTTGTAGTAACATTGAATGACCCATCTGTAAGACCATGAGACGTAGCTCTACGAGCCTAAGGGGTAATAATTCAACCCTTGGGGGATCTCCTCAAGAAACCCCAATTAAGGAGCCACATCATGGAACAAAGTCACATAAACAAAAAGAGGCTTCACATCCATCCTCATCAATGAGACATGAGGAGACCTCAAGGGCCTCCTCAAAACATAGAAACATCTCAAATACGTGAGGAAGCTTCAAGGGCTTCCTCCTCACATGGACATAAAGAATGTTCTAAGACTCATTCTTCACATAGGGATGACGAGACTGCTACATTTCCATCCACATGGAGAAAAAATGCTACCACAAAGCCCTCTTCATAAAAAAGGCAAACAATAATTGCAACACCTCAAGACTCACAAGAAACATATGAAATAGGTTTACCCACTAAAGGGCAGGAAACTAGAGCTACATCTAACCATGGGAATCAAATAGAAGATACCCTTCACATAAAAGGAAATATTCTCATAGACTATGACCTCATAGGAGTGAATGGCACCCCATAGGACCAGCCATGGAAAACAAGACAACTAGATGGGTTGGATCGGTTTCCTACACAACCAACCCAAAGAACTATAGCTACTAAGAACTATGCATCTGGAAGCTCACAAACTATGACTTCTAAACACATGTCCTAGTCTATGGGTACCTTAGAGTGACCCCATAGTAGACGCATGGAGTCTGATCATAGGGATACTCAAAAATACATTGAATAAGTCACATTAGCTAGCAAGAGTAAAAATACAATAGAAACCTCCACGAGGAATATGTGAGTCAAGACAATAATAACAGAGTCAGATAAACATGACTCATCTGTAATAGTCCAAATTGACAAAATGAGGCAATTAGAAAATTCATTACATAAGGAGCGAGAGCTAGTGGAAGCTCTCAAACAAGATAAACAAAGAGAAAGACTCTTGCACCAACATGAGCAACATTTAAGAGAGTAAGCTAAGCGACTAGCTCTTAACAATTTATAGACAAATGGTGGTGACCACCAAAGAACAAGATGCACTGACTCACCTAAGGAGAGGCACACTAGACAAGATAGTCCACAATGGAATTCCCCACAAAATCATGAACAAAATCCAATTAATGGGGAAGGGCAAACACAATAAACCAGGATCACAATCCTGAGTCCCCTCGTAGGAGGGAGAAAAATAGAATAAATCAAATGGATAGAGAGTTACCTCCATTGCAAATGTGAATAGGCTTATAAGAGGAGGAAATCCATGCATCAAAGCTATTTCAAGAGCTTGCTGAAAAGATGAAAACCTTTGAGAAACAAGAGGTAGCTAGGAATTCACCAACATTGAGAAAAATACATAACCAACCATTGTGCCCATCAATCCCTAGCCCTCCATATCTTAAGCACTTTGAGATACCTAGGTTAGAAAATTTTAAGGGTGAAGAGGATGCACAAGAGCATGTCACCAATTTTATCAATGCATGTTTTCATCTTGAAGACAATGAAGCTCTCATGTTAAGAACATTCATAATGAAATTTTTAGGTGTTGCCACTCAATGGTTCAATCAACTACCTAAGCATAGCATAAATAGCTTTGAACAACTAGTAAACGCATTATTAAAGTATTTCTCCTTTGGTGCTAAGAAGAAGGTGAACCTTTCAGACCTGGACAACTTGAAACAGTATGATGATGAGGTAGTAATGGATTATGGGAATAGATGGAGAAAAATCATGGTAAAATTATCATTCTCCATTCCCACAAAAGAGATCATTCGCATGTTTACCAAAATTTGTTCTAAACATATCTCCCTATTGCTACAACTCCAATAGTATCCTTTGTTTGAGAAATATTTGGCACAGGCCAAGCTCATCGAAGAAATACAAGTAGATGATGGAACCATTAAACTCCAAAATAAAAAGGAGTAGAACAAGAATGGTAAGAATGACAAGTATAAGCAAAAATAGGGTAATCCTAGTCTAGTTAATCAAGTTGTGTTGGCTACACACAAGTATGGGGGTGCAAAACAACCCCAGAACTACCAATCACATCCCCCTCCGACCAACTATGACCAAAATAACAATTAGGGAAGAAACCGAGAACGCAAACCGCCTTGTTATTTCATGCCTCTAACAGAATCAATGCAATTAATATTTAATTAGTTGAGCAAGGCTAGGAGGATTATATTTCTTGATATACTTCTTATAGATCCCAACCATCCTAAGCCAAAAGGATATAAGAAAGATCAATTTTACCCTTATCATAGGATATCAGGGTATGAGATTGAGGCTTAAGTTGGGTTTAAGCATCAAGTGCAAAACATGATTGAGGCAGGAGAGCTCAAAGTTGACAACCCACTAGCTCCCGATAAAAGAGACATGGGCATATACAAAAACCCATTACCTAATCATGAGGTCCCTCGAGAGCAAGGGACCTAAGTAAATTAGGTTCAAGCTGACATAACTACCCATAGATGCATTGGGATGGTTGATATTGTTAACATAGCAACAAGGACTAGGTAGTATGGTCAACCATAACTGCCTACAACTCCTATGAATATCCCAGCTACTCCTAGGAAAAGGTAAGACAACCTTCCAGGTCTACTAATGCAATTTGTGGTAACTATTCAGAGTAGATTGGAGCAAAACCTACAAATGAATCTAGCTAAGTTATCCATCTATGAGCTCATATAACAGTCCCCAAAGCATATGGAGACTCTAATAGAAATATTAAGGATAATTGAGCTCCAACCATAAGATGCAAATTCATTCACTCACTTTGTGGGACAAGTACAAGAATTCCAGTAGCCTGTAATCCAATTCTATGATCATGAGATTAAGATAGTTCCTGCTGCCTTACCAGACCCTTCACTAAATATTATAGCAAAAATCAATGACTTACCTTTAAAGAGGATCTTGTTCGATATAGGTTCATTGATAAACATCATTACAACAACATCAATAGAGCACCTAAAAATTCCTAAGTCAAATATCATTCCAGGAGCTTACACATTGAGAGCTTTTAATGATGCTTTATGCAATAATGTGGGAACGATAGTCCTACCCATCAAGGTGGGGCACACAACCATCCTCGTGATGTGTCATGTCTTGAAAGTAGCTATGTAGTACAACATACTCTTAGGGCACCCTTGGATAAGGGCCATGAAGTGTGTACCTTTGATCTTGCACTAGTGTGTCAAGTATGTGCACGAGAACAAAGTCTATGTGGTTTTGGCTGATGAAGAGCCTTTTAAATACGTCAATCAGGTGGACATTCCAGGAGAATTTTTAATCCCTTCTACTAACCTATACATGGCACCTTCATCCCCAACCACACAAGTGGATAACTAAGACAAAAGGGTAAGAAAATATCCATGCACATCAATACCTCTTCGTGCACTAAAAATAGTCAATGCTTCTAAAGTACCATCAACATCAAAACCAAAAGATATTTAGAAGCTAAAGGTGCCATTAGTTAAGGAAGAAAAAACCAAGGAAGTGCCAACTATAGCCATTTCTAAGATGCCAAGTCCTATAGAAGAATAATATCTTCAATATCAAGATGAAGATAGTGATTATCACCCTGCTTCACCAGTATCATCCGTAGGGTCATCTACATCGCATACATTAATACATTTGGCAAGCATAGGCATAGGGGAGTACCTTGTGCAAAACATCACATTTAATCCTATCATTGAGTCTGCATAAGACATGAGAAGGCCTAAGGACTTGAGGCTGCCAGTAGGAACATTGGTTCCACTTGGAATCCCTCCCAACCAAACCAATTTTATCTATGCCAGTCTAGACTACGTACATAAGTCTTTAGATGTAGAAGAGGATAGTGATGAATTATTTATGGTCAATTTTCATTACCTCTCTAACCTCGAGTTTGATCTAAGCTACTTTGAGCATTTCCATTGGCATGGCTATGGCCTTGGCATATATGAGCAGGGGTGCAGGCGGTCATACTAGCCACAATATTGTTAGCGTATTTAGTTTATTATTACATTATTAGGTCTCTGTTTGAACTATCGCCTAATCTGGGCTTGGTCTGTTTGATTAAGTCCATTTTTTATGGACTAATCTAGGCATCTATTGTTCTATTTAATCTGCTCCTGATTAATAAAAACTAGCTAATTCGCTCTACATGGTATCAGAGTAGGACGAGTGAAGACTGGGAGGGCTCGGTATCTACTTGGCATGCTTCTCGAGGACTCAGACTCTGGATGCTACTTGACCCAAGCACAATTCTTGAGATCCACCTCCACAGTTGACTGGATCAGGCATGAATCCTGAGATAGACAGACAATCGATTGGATCGGGCATGGATCTTGAGATAGACAGTTGACTGGACCTGACTGGACCCTAGGCATGGAACTCGAGATAGACAGCCGACTAGACCTAACTAGACCTTGGGCATGAAACCTGAGGCCAAATCGACTAGACAATTGGACCTGACTGGACCCCAGGCATGGAACCCGAGGCCGATGATGTGGTGACACATGGTGGACTGGGCACATTCCACCTAGACTGACAAGCGGGCGACACATGGTGGACTGGCCATGTGCCACCCGAATGCGACGTGTGGCGGACTGGCCACACGCCACTTGGCATAGCAAAAGGGATAGGCGGGATGACTGATTGCCCATAGGCAATCGAAGGGAAAAGGGCTTCTTTGCCCTTTTATTCCCTTCCTTCATCACCCGTCGCGGCGATGTGGGACTAAAATCCCAAGACATTTTTTTTTGTCTCAAGCCGTGAACGGGAATAAAGGGAACAAACTTCCTTTCCCTTCTCATCGGGTGGCGTAGCCCGACTGGCAGGAGTTCCAGTCGAAAGGCTTGTAGCCACGGGGTCAGGGGTTCGATTCCCAGTGGCTTCAAATGCTATTCTTTTAGCACGACACGGGCGTAGGTAATTTTTTTTTAGCATTTTTTTTTTAAGTTTTTTTTCTTTCTTATATTTTTTTAATTAAAAGATTAAAAAATAAATTAAATAGATTTAGAATTTCTTTTTCTATATAAAATTAATTAATTTATTTTTATTTTTTTATCTTTAGTTATTTAAAATATTTTAAAGAAAATACTTTAAATTAAAAAAAAAAAAAAATTGTGGGGGGATGTTGAGTAATTTTTTCTAAAAAGCAATTTTGGCATTATTGTAAAGGTGCATTTTCGGCTGAGCCCGAAACCTAGTGGGTCATTCCTGTGGGCACTTTTATGTTGTAGGTTGCATTGTTCTTCTATTTTGCACTACTTCATTAAAATTTAAAAAAAAAAAAAAATCAAATTCACTCCCTAAGTCCCCAGAATAATTAAAACCCATCCGTGCAATTTATTGCACTACAACATTCGATATTTGTGATACCTCTGGCCAAAACTTACAGGTAAAGCTATTGTGATTGCGCTACTGTATCCGCCACCTAATATAGCTGCCAAAACGACGTCTGAGATTGTTCTCTATAAATTTTCGGGGAGAGATAAGTTTGCCATTTTGCATTTTTTTACTCCATCCATTACCCTAATAGTTCTTGTGTTTAGGCATAAATCCTAACGAGAGTTTTGAAATCCAAAGTGTTTAGGGGAAGTTACGCCCCATGCATGCGGATTGTAGACTTTCTATGGTAGGTGCCATCAACAAGACTATTCCCTTTCAGTACTGCTTATGTTCCACGTATCGTATGATCTCTAAAGATCACCTATAGTTTCCCTCACGTAAGGGCGGGTGATTTTTGTTGATATTTCTAAATACCTATAGTATCCCTCATGTAAGGGTGGGTATTTTGTATGGTATAACAGCCTAGAAAAAGGTATATCGAAAGGGGGACCAATTGGTGTTATAAGGAACCTTCATCATGTCTACAAAACTAATGACTGATTCTCATCAGTTGTTGAAAGGTCCTAATTACACACCATGGAAAAATAAGATGAAGGCCATCCTAGCAATGGATGACTTATGGGATGTTGTATCTGGAGCAACAACTAGACCTTCACCTACTGCTGGTGCTACAGCTCCAACTACTACTCAAAGAGACTTTGATAAGCTAGACAGCAAAGCAAAAGTGCTAATCTTGCTTACTATGTCTGATGAAGTCCAACCCCATATTGCTAACTGTGCAACTAGTAAAGCAGCATGGGATGCCTTTAATACTATATATGAGGGAAATAATGATTTCACCATTCTATTTCTTCAATCTCAATTACATAGTCTAAGCATGAAGCAGGGTGAGACAGTTGAATTCTTTCTTTACAGAGTTTCTGAATTGAAAGCAAAGTTGAATTCTTTGGGAGAACCAATTGAAGACAAGCTCCTTACTTCAGTTGTATTGAGAGCTTTACCTGATTCTTATCGGGTGTTGATCACTTCCCTTCAGGTATCACAACGGAAAGTTACTTTTGTAGAATTGGTTAATATGCTTCAAGAGGAGGAGGCATGCCAACTACAGCGAGATGATTCTTCTAACACTGCCCTCTACATCAACAGGCAAGGGTAGAACCAGAAGAACGGTAATTTTTAGAAGGGAGGGAATTCACAAAAGGATTCAAAAGGGAAACAACCTCAACAAAAAAAGAGATATTGCAAGATCTATGAAAAAGAAGGTCATGATACAAATAGATGTTGGCATAAGAATAAGCAATCAAAATAGAATGGCTAGAACAAACCACAAAAGAACAAACAACAAGTGAATGTTGCTGTTGAAGAATCTGACATGGATTCTGAGAGAGTCCACAAAGTTCTCATGACTACCACAGTGTCCAAGCAGATGGATCCTATATGGTATGTTTATTTTTGAGCAAGTAATCACATGACTGGTGAAAAATCATTGTTTGAGTCTTTTGAGGCCAAAGAGGGCAAACCTGTCACTATTGCTGATGATAAAACCTACAAGGTTCAGGGAGAAGGCACTGTTTTAGTCACTCTTCTTGATGGCAAGTGTCATATTGATAAAGTTCTCTATGATCCAGAATTGGCAAACAATTTTTTGTCAGTCACACAAATTTTGGACAAAGATATGGTTATGAACTTTAGTGTTAAGGGAGGCAAGAAGTGTTGTTCTATTACCAGGAGGGGTAAGAACATTGCAACTGCTTCATATAAGCATGGCTTATTTTCCTTAGATACTATCTCTACTCCACATGTAGCCATGAAAGTCTCTACAAAGGAGGCAACTTCCCTATGGCACAAGAGATATGGACATTTGAGTTCTAGTTACTTACTTGAGCTAAGTAAGTATGATATGGTAAAGGGTCTGCCTTCCCTTTCTACCACTTTACCAGTTTGCTCTGACTGCTTGGTAGGAAAGCAGCATAGAGTGCCTTTTGAAAAGAGATCTACAAGAGCAAAGAAACCTCTAGAGTTGGTTCATACCGATCTGTGTGGTACCTTCACTCCCAATAGTTGTGGGGGTAAGAGGTATTTTTAGTTATTTGTGGATGATTATTCATGAAAGATGTGGGTATTCTTTCTTCAACTGAAATCTAAAGCATTTGGTTTCTTTCAACAATTCAAGAAATTTGTTGAGAAGAATTCAGGGACTTCTATAAAAACTCTCCGCTCAGATCGAGGGGGGAGTTCACCTCTAAAGAATTTTATACATTCTTGAAAGAAAATGGGATCACAAGACAGTTAAATACTACTTATACTCCTCAACAAAATGGAGTTGCTGAAAGGAGGAATCGTTCCATCATGGAAATGGTTCGTTGCATCCTCACAGGAGCTAGGATTGAGCAACTATATTGGGCAGAAGATGTCACCACAGTAGTATATCTGTTGAATAGGGCAACCAAAAATGCCCTACAAGGAATGACTCCACAGGAAGCATGGAGTGGTAGGAAACCCTCCATTTATCATCTACACATTTTTGGATGTAAATCTTTCATGCACATACCAAAAGAAAAAAGGAAGAAGCTAGATGAGAAGACATTGAAGTGTATTCTTCTTGGCTATGATGAGAACTCTAAGGGTTATCGTTTGATTTATCCCTTGACCAAGAAGATACACATTAGTATATATGTAGTTTTTGATGAGGCTTTCACATCAGCAAACACATCAGATGTATACCTAGACCTTGTGGAAACACAGGTTGCTAAATCTCCTTCATCAAAATTTGGAGGTTCTTCTTCATCTTAAACACCTAAGAAGAAGAATCCAAAGTGGTGTACAAATACAATAAAATACTCTAAGATATCCACTCCACCAGATTTGACATTGGATAGGCCTCGTACTCGTAGCATGGCTCGACAGGAGAAAGCTACAATAGAGAATACTGGGGTTGATGATCTATGTCAATCTTTTGAGGAACTTTCTGTAGATCTAGAGAGAGATACAGAAGATATGGATATTGATAATGATAAGGTGTTTATGTCTTCAATAGATGATCTTGAACCTGCATCAGTACAAGTTGCTCTCAGTGAACCTCAGTGGAAGGCCGCTATGGATGCAAAGTATAAGTCTTTGATGAAAAATAAAACTTGGAAGCTTGTCGATCTGCCACATGGAAAGAAACCCATTGGCTGCAAATGGGTGTATAAATTCAAGTACAAAGCAGATGGAACAACTGATAAGCATAAGGCCCATATTGTTGCAAAGGGCTATGCTCAAAAGGAAGGCATTGACTGAGGAAACTTTTGCACCTACTGCTCGAATGACCACAATTCGAGTTATTTGTGCTATGGCAGCATATTTTGGGTGGACAGTTCACCATATGGATGTCAAAAGTGCTTTTTTGAATGGTGATCTCCAAGAAGAAGTCTATATGACTCAGCCAGAAGGATTTGAAGTGGAATGCCAACAACAGAAAGTTTGCAAATTGATCAAATCCTTATATGGCCTGAAACAAGCTCCTCGAGCTTGGTATATAAAAATGGACAATCACCTCCTATAGCATGGTTTTAAGAGATGTTCGTTAGATGCAAACCTCTATTTCAAGAAATAGGGTTTTGAGATAGTGTTGCTTGTACTCTATGTTGATGATCTACTCATTACAGGGAGTTCAGAAACTATGATCTCTACTATCAAAAGAGACTTGTGTCAATATTTTGAGATGTCAGATCTCGGACTTCTTCATTATTGTCTTGGTTTGGAATTCAGCCAGAAGGAGCGCTACATCAAAGTGTCTCAAAAAAAATATGCCAAGACATTGTTGGAAAAATATCGCATTACTGATTACAAGCCAATGGCAACTCCGATGGAGATAGGACTTCAGTTATCATGATATGATGATTCACCTCAGGTATATGGTACTCTCTATAAATATTTGATTGGGAGTCTCATATATCTAACCAATACTAGGCCATATTTTGTTTTTGCTGTGAACTATATTTCGAGGTTCATGCAGGAGCCTAAGACCACTCATTGGAAAGCAGCAAAATGTGTTCTTCACTATGTCCGTGGCACAATGGAATATGGCCTAGAATACAATAAGAACAAAAAATTCTTCTTACAGGGATACACAGACTCCGACTATGCTGGATTGTGATGATCGCAAGTCAACTTCAGGATATATTTTTCATCTTGGATCTGGTCCTGTCTCTTGGCACAGTAAGAAGCAACAGGTGGTTGCTATATCATCAATAGAGGTAGAATATTGTGCCGCACATGATGCTATGTGCGAAGTGATATGGTTGCGTCGCATTCTGACAAGTATGGGTCATCCATCCAAATCTCCAATACACTTGTTTTGCGACAATCAGGGTGTTCTAAACCTAGTCAAGAATATAGTTCATCATGAAAGAACAAAACACATTGACACACAATGTCATTTCATTCGAGATGAAGTTCTAAAGCACCGAATTTAGCTTTAGCACATTCCCATTGATGCTCAAGTTGCAGACATTTTCACTAAGGCACTTAGACGTGTCAAATTTGAATTGTTTCATAGCTCTCTTTGTATTGCAAAATGATGTAATCAGGGGGGATTTTAGTATAGCTAGTAGTTATATTATTACCCAAATAATGTAATAAGAGGGGATGTTAGCATATTTAGTTTATTATTACATTATTAGGTCTCTGTTTGAACTACCGCCTAATATGGGCTTGGTCTGTTTGATTAAGTTCGTTTGTTACGAACTAATCCGAACATCTATTGTTCTATTTAATCTGCTCCTAATTAATACAAACTATCTAATTCACTCTACAAATATCAGATTCCCTTCAACATATTTGGCGTAGGCTATTATAGCAGAGATCGAGATGAATATCTTGTAGTAGCATTGGAAAGATTAAGCATAGGGTTAGGAGAAGACATTGATTTCATTCCTTATCACCCCCTAATAACAACAAATTTGAGCAACAAAAAAGTGGCCACGGTAAACATACCACCTCCAAAAACTTATCATCCAAACATATCAATTGATTTCGCCCCAATAGTGTACAACTCATGGGATGAGGAGAATGGATATGAAGCAAGTGATGATGAGGCACAAATTGGCTTAGCCTACTAGGGGCCTTGATATTTATAAATATTCACATGGTCCATCCACGATGAGAGTGGGTATACATTAGAGGAAAGTGACTATGAATCAAAAGAATCAATATAAAGAGCCTACTTAGGCCTAAGCCATCAACCCCTAACTTTGGGACAAGAGACACATGTAAATGGATTCTTCATAAGTGATGAAGAATATGAAGATGAAATAGAGATGGCCTACTTAGGTCCAAGACATGAGCCCCTTGTCTTAGGACTGTATATCAATGCTAATGGTTTGTGTATAAGTGATTACAAATTTGAGGATGATACCGAGATGGCTTATCTTGGACCTCACCACTTGTGGCAAGTCAACGAGCTAGTAGAGATAGAGGTAGCACTCTGTGCCATAGACCCTCATTTATGATTTTTGGGGAGACCTGTTGACCTAGCTGCCATTCATAGAATGGTAAATTCCCCTCCACATACATTCAAAGAGCGATTAGAACCCAATGATCCTATTGTTCACCCTACTTATGGGCTAGATCTAGAAATTCCCACTCCTCCAAAACCTCATCATGAGTATGAAAGGGAAACCCCTAAGACAAGATTGCACCCATGTGGTCCTGGAGACTTCATTACATCCATCAAAATGATCTCCATTATTTTGACCACTCCACTTCATAATCCAGAAAATCCTACCAAGTCATTGCATCTAGATATAGAGGCTATTGATTGGGATTGCGCTAATTCACCCATAGAGCCAAAAGACCTCTTATCCAATGAAGAGATGTTCTAGCCATTCCATTTTGCATCAGGTTGTATGTATGATGTCTTCCATGTTGTTTTGGAACCTGAGTCACTAGGTATTGTAAATATCATCGATGACATTAATTTAATACCCACACCTCATCAGCTAGAGGATGGGTCACATATGGCTATAGAAGTAACTTTTGAGGTGGACATCAGTGATGATCCTACCCAACCAATAAAATTCAAGTTTGGAGAAAGTCTATCTCTAGAGGAACAAGCCATCCTAATTCCTCTCCTCAAGGAGAGGCCAAATATTTTTTCTTGGACTTACAAAGACATTCCAGGGATAGATCCAAAGTTAGTCATTCACAACCTTTCATTGGATCCCATTAAGAAGTCAGTAAAGCAAAAGATGAGGAAAATGCATCCAACTGTCGCTTTGATGGTGAAGAATGAATTGCAAAAAATAATAGATGTAGTATTCATAGTTCCTATAGACTATCCTGAGTGGGTGTCAAACATGGTACCCATGGAGAAACCTAATGAAAGATTCTGTATCTGCATGGATTTCAGATATTTAAATAGGGAAACACCAAAGGATTCATTCTCGTTGCCAAGCATAGATGCTCTTGTATATGCAATCGCAGATCATGAAATGCTCTCCCTAATGGATGGTTTTTTTGGATACAATCAGATCTGGATTAAGTCCGAAGATCAACATAAAACTACTTTCATTACTCCATGGGGAATATTCTGTTACAAAGTGATGCCATTCAGTCTAAAAAATGTTGGTGCCACATATCAACGGGCCATGACATACATATTCTATGACTATATGCATAAGATATTAGAATATTACATGGATGCCTTACTGGCCAAGTCCCTGTTTTAGCAAGAGCACACTAAAGTCCTTAGAGAAATATTTGATCACCTCATAGAACACAATGTATGATTGAATCCTAAGAAGTACATATTTGGTGTAACTTCTGGCAAGCTTTTGGGATTTATCGTATCCAAGAGAGGCATCAAAGTAGATCCTACAAAGGTAAAGGCTATATTGGAAATGGCTGCCCCTACCAACATTAGGGAGTTGCGGAGCCTACAAGGCAAAATAGCATCCATTAAAATATTCATCATGTAATTATCAAATAAATGTAGACCTATGAATCGGTTTCTACGCAAGGAAGTCCCATTTCATTGGGATGAATAATACCATCAAGCCTTTGTAGAGATCAAGACTTATCTGGCACCACTGCCAGTATTGGCTCCACCAAGGCTAGACATACCATTTTTACTATATATATCGGCTACTAATTTCACATTGGGCACCATGTTAGCCCAAAATAATGAATAAGACAAAGAGCAAGCCATATATTACATTAGTCACACCTTGGTGAGTTATGAGCTAGGATATGCGTATGTTGAAAAGTTGTGTTTAGTAGTGGTCTTTGCAACTCGAACACTACATGTTGAGCCATACGACCTATGTCATATCAAAATAGAATTCTTTGCAGTACATGATGAGCAAGACATATCACAATACACGTATCGCAAAGTGGATCATGCTATTGACATAATTTGATCTAGAGTTCATAAGCCAAAATTCCATCAAGGGACAAGTCATAGCATATCAATTAGCAGAGGCACCTCTTCAAGATAACAAACCTCTCACTATAGAATTGCTTGATGATGCGGTCTTTGCATTATCAGATCCACCAAAGCTCAAAGAACCTAAGAAAGAAAGATATATGTCATTGTTCTTTGACGGTTTGAAATATGAACAAGGAGGCAGAGTAGAGATTGTCTTTATCACACCATAGGGTGCTCCATTACCATTATCATTCAAACTAGACTTTTTGTGCATAAACAACAACATGGAATATGAAGCATTGATCGTAGGACTTAAAACAATCATAGCAATGGGCATTAAAATATTAAAAATCTATTGTGACTCCTTGCTCATATTAAACCAGGTCAAAGGACTATTCCAATGCAGGTGCCCACCCCTGAAGACTTACAAGGAACTTGTTGACACCTACCTATCCTAGCTATAATGGTACAACATCGAGGTAATTCCTCATACATCGAATAGATTTGTAGACACTATGGCCTCTTTGGGATCCTTAATCCCTTAGAATATATCTACTGATTTTACAACCATTCATGTGAAAGTGCTTTCGCACTCAACAATACACCGTGAAGATTTTGACAATCAAGAATCAGTCAACATGATCAACATTGAGCCAAATCAGGATTGGTCCTTCATAGCCAGAGATTTCTTGCAAATTGCACCTTTGGGTTCATTGATCTCCCAAGGACCTATGGAGTGTGGTGCAACCATACAACATATAGTTGTTTCTCAATCCATGTTCACTTGCTCAGAAATACAAGAAGAGCAAGCTATATTTTCTATAGAAGTTGTGGCTTATCAGGATTGGCTTTCCCAACTACGAGACTTCCTGAAGCTTGGAATAGTACCTCAAGGTTTGTCGCATACTAAAAGGTGAACATTAAAATAGAGAGCAACAAGATACATATTTCTAGGAGAAATCCTCTATAGATGAGGATATGATGGAGTATTACTCCGTTTTCTTGAGCCCTAGGAAGCATCCTCGGAAATTTTGTAAGCTCACGATGGAACATGTGAAGTCCATTCAGTGGCATGGCCATAGTCAAGCGCATCTTGAGAATGGGTTACTATTGGTCCACCATGGAAAAGGACTGCTATGAGTATATCAATAAATGCAGTAAGTGCTAGCATCATGCAAATCTAAGGTACTTACCATCGTAAGCATTGAAGCCCATCCAGGCAGCATGGCCATTCTCGCAATGGTAACTAGACATGATTGGGAAGATCTCACCCCCGTCCTCAGGCTGACACACATTCATAATAATAGCCATAGAATACTTCACTAAATGGTTAGAATTGATCCCCTTAACATCAACAACTAGACCAAGGATTGCGGAGTTTATACTCCACAATATCATAAGTCATTTTGGGGTCCCTTCAAAGATAATATCGGATAATGGACCATATTTCAAGAACAAAAATGTGTGTGCTTTAATGAAAAAATATCATATTCAGCATAGCTTCTCAACACCTTATTATTTGCAAGAAAATGAGCAAGCAAAAGCCTCAAACAAAACAATAGTCTCCATTTTGAGGAAGACGATGCAAGACAATCACAAGGATTGGCACATGCAGTTGCCTCTTACACTATGGGCATATAGGACTAGTATACAGATGCTCACTGGGGCAACACCGTTTTCACTAGTATATGGCACTGAGGCCATCATGCCACTAGATTTAGAAATTTTGACTCTATGCATAGCATTAAAGGACTTCATAGATGATGATGCCACGCGACAAGGCCGCCTTGATCAGTTGATGCTTCTTGATGAACACCAAGTCAATGCTTTAGAGCATCTTCGTGTTTACCAAGATCACCTTGCATGAGCTTACAATAGTAAATTCCACCTAAGGGAATTCAAGGTTGGATATCTAGTGCTCAAAGAAAACCAACAGAATTTGATTTTGTCGTCGCATCTGTGAGACAAGTTTGTGGTAAACTGGATGGGCCCATACATGATTTCACAGAGAGTTGGGCTTGGAGCTTATTGCCTTATATCATTAGATGGTGTTGAAGAGCTTGAACCTCTCAATATCATTCACTTAAAGGCATTTTACACATAAAGCACAAAAACATTCAAACATTTCATAAAACATAAAAATATTCAAATATGTCAAAATTCAAAAAAACATTCAAATATTTCATAAAACAAAAACATTCAAATATGTCAAAATTCAAAAAAACATTCAAATATTTCATAAAACACAAAAACATTCAAATATTTCATAAAACACAAAAACATTCAAATATTTCATAAAATTCAAAACATTCAAATATGTCAAAAAACACAAACAAAACATAAAAACATAAAATTTCAAAAATACAATAAAAGGCTCCAAGGGTAATTCATATCACTTGGTAAAAATCAAATTAAAGACTCCAAGGGTAATTCAAACTGCTTGGTCAAAATCAATTCAAAACGCTCCAAGGGCATTCAAGCTACTTGGTCAAAATAAATTCAAAAAGGCTCCAAGGGTAATTCAAACCGCTTGGTCAAATCCAATCAATCAAAGGCTCCAAGGGTAATTCATACCACTTGGTCAAAATCAATTCAAAAAGGCTCCAAGGGTAATTCAAACCGCTTGGTCAAATCCAATCAATTCAAAAGGCTCCAAGGGTAATTCAAACCGCTTGGTCAGAATCAATACCAAAAGCCCCAAAGGCATAATAAGCCCTTTGGTCAAAATAATCAAAAATACAAAAACAACATAAAATCAAAAATACAAAAAAAAATTGCATCTCACATCTTGCATCCACATCATTGCATTGCATTTTCATATCCACTACAATTGCATATGTCATGAGAGCCTCAAAAGTGATACCATTGTTTGTCACAAAAATCACTCAAATCCATACCTCCATCAACACCAATGTGTAATTGTGTTTTTCAACACAACCATTATTTGTTGCTATACATAATATACTAAGGTTTTTCGGTTAATCAACCACACCTAGTGATCTTATCAACTTTTGAGGAAAAAAACTTTGATTAGTAGAAGGTAATGTCTAGTCGTGATAATGCCTTGGATATTCAAGATCCCGTCACTAATTGAAACACTAAAATCCTAGATGGTACAAGGAAAATATGAAAGATGCAAAGCGGTCTAGGTTACCTTAAGAGAAAAGGATCTTCCTTGCTTATCCCCCTGTGCAACCGGTTTAAAGGTGCCGAGAATTGGCAAAAGGACAAGCTTTACCCTATCCAAATCCCTTGCTTACATCAAAATAAGCAAAATACCAAAGCAAAGTACATATTCAAAAGGACAAGCATACTGTATCGCTCCAAATTTTTCACATCTTTACATTCAGGCTATAGGATCCGTGCCCAGAAGGGGGATGTGAAAAGGATGGCACAGTACCTCGGATTGAGAGGCCATGCGAAGGTCCCGCATCTCGAGGGAGGTGTATTATGGTGATTTTTCGACGGATGGTGGGTTCACCAGGAAACGTTTGAATGGCAGTTTCCATGCCTAGGTTGGGAATGTGTTTTATGTGTTCAATTTTATCCTTAAACATTCAAGTCCTAGGTTTGGCCAAATGAATATAAATTGCTCTATATGAAGATGAAGATTAAATGAATACAAAAGAACAAATTAGGACAAAAAACAGAGAAATTAAGCAAGATTAAAAAGTCATACCTGATCCGGATGTCTGATGAAGATTTTGATTCTTGAAGCAGTCAGGATCACCTCTGATTTGATAGGATCATCTGCTATCAGACAAGATCATCTGAGATCTGAAGAATTCATCAGATGAATTCGTTAGAGACCTGCAAACAGAAAAATAGATGCAAAATACAGAGAATGCAACTATGATAACAGAGGGTAATGATGTAAAATAATAGTAAGAACATTAAAATGATAATACAAACTAAGACACAAGTGAAATATAATGAATTATTGACAAATCATGATTATATTGTGCATATAAGCTATATGGGTGAACTCCAAAATGCAGAATAGCAAAAAATAACAAATAAACTACCTAATTGTAGAATACAATAGCAGATTGAAAAGAGGAAAATGCAAACTCTGGGCACTGATTGCCCCCAATGATGATTGCAGTCGAAATCGTCTCTAATTTGACAGGATCACCTTCGATCTAAACAAGATCGTCTACAATGATGTAAGCTGGCTCTGGCTAAAAAATAACAAGGTTCCTGCAACAAAATTTGAAATAGGACAAGTGCAGATGGTACTATAGATTATTCTAATGCATGTGAAGGTCGATTTACAAGAAATTTCAGCCAGGGGGATGCTAAGGGGAGGGGCTAGGATGAAATAGGCTTAGGAGGGAGGTTAGGAGGTTGGAGATCATCCCTATTTGGGATATCTCCAATGGGGAGGGTCTCTAACGGCGCAGACACGCTTCTGCCCGGATTAGAGACATCGTTGGAACAAAAGCTAATTGTGAAAAATTAGTTTTGGGACAAGATCGTCTGGAAATCCTAGCCCAGACGAAATCGTCTGATCTGAGGCGATATCGTCTGATCGGTGATGATATCATCAAACGGTCAAAACAAAATCTAAAAATGGCACGAGAAATGAGGAAACAAATTAAGCGAGGTTTGGGAGCGGTTTTGGAGGTTAAAATTTGAATTTGAATTATTTACTAGAGTAAGTGTAATTATTAAGGTTTTACTACGCCAATTTTAGGGTGCTACATTTTGCCCCCTCTTTAGCGAATTTTTTGAATAAAATGCGTTAAAGATGAGTTCTTCTCGATTTATGATAAAGCAAAAAGTATTCCCATTTTTAGGCGACGATTCTTGGTCAAATCGTATAACAACTTACTATGGTGCCCCCTCCGTGTTTTTACCCAAATCGAACGTTTGAGGTAAAAACATGGAAAATAAAATTTTTAAAATGTTTTTAATTGTGTTTTGAATAAAATTAAGAAAAATAGGGTAAAACCCTAATTCATTGTTACTGTTCATTTTTAGTTTCTAGAGCTCTATAAGCAAAAATGGTCGAGACAGCGCACAGATCGACAGAGGTCCGACGCGGGCTACGGGTAAGAGTCTAAACTTAGCTTAGAATGGTTTAAGTTGAATTTACATGCTTTTTTAGGTTAATTTTAAATAAATTTTGAGCATCGTGGCTGTTTTTGGGCCGTCGATGTCATCGGGACGAAATCGTCCTGATTTCGATGAAATCGTCTCAAGTTCGCCGATTTCGTCGAAGGGCGAAATCGACGAAAGGGGGATGATTTCGTCAAATAAGGGACGATTTCGGCTTGTGAAATTGGAGACAATTTTGCTCAAATTTGGGATGATATCGTCCAATAGTGGACGATATCATCATTTGTATAAAATTGAACTGATTTTACTTGCATTATTAATTACTGAGTTTTTATTAATGATTTTTGTTGTGTTGTTTATGTTGCAGAGAGGTTTACTAAAGAGTAGAGAATGGAAATACGGTAGGTTGAGAGATGACTTTGCCGCTCTATCATAGGCAGAGTAGGATCAGCTGGCTCAGGTCGGCTTACGGCATGTGGCAGAGATGCCACAAGTTTCTACAGACATGGGGCTACTGACAGCCCGGCGAGAGAGGTGGTATCTGGGTTCTTCCTGTTTTCGATTACCCATAGGGGAGATGACTCCCACATTAGAGGATGTATGGAGGATTCTGAGGATACCCATACAAGGATAGTTGATAACTCCTACGACCAATCAGAGCCATGCTATGATGCAGTTGTGTGGCGATCCGAGCTTCTCCCTGGAGAAGGGCGAAGTGAACATCGAGGCACTGCGTCAGATGCCTAGGGCATCCAGAATCACATAGGTTTTGGCCAGAGTGGTAGGTGGAATTTTACTATGCCACCAGAGTGGGTGCAGGGTACCATGGGTGCTAGCAGATGTGATCTGTAACATGTGTGACCATGGCTACAGGTTCTTTTGGGGTAGTTTTGTTCTATGTCGGTTGTACAGGATCCTGCACGAGGTTGTGTACAAGAGCGATTGATGTCTGGTGATGACATCGCTACTACAGTGGTGTTGGGAGCACATTGTAGTGCAGAGGCCGATAGGGATTCCTTTGATAGGAATTGATGGGGAGAGGCCTCGAGTTTTCTACTGGTGGCTTCAGAGAGGGACATAGTGTTAGATTGATCTGTCAATGTCCTAGAGACTGCTGGATGACCTTGTCCTAGACCAGATCACCTGGAGGCCTTGGAGGGATCATCCAGGGTGGGCCAAGGATGGATAGGAGCTAGATCGCATCAGGCAAACCTACTGGCTAAGGATGGAGAGGGGAGAGGTGGAGCTCCACCACTATGACCGAGTTTTGTGATAGTTCGATCTACAGTAGGGCATCCCATCTCTTAGGGATTACGAGTTTTCTTGGACTATCTAGGATAACACTACGGTCATCAAGGCTCTAGATATGCAGCACTTCTGGATTTAGGACGCAGATGATGCCCCCATTCAGCTAGTGGATGGGAATGATGTAGGGGCAGCCGACGGCTATGATGCTTGGTATGTATGCATCTACCCTCGGATGATGAGGGCTCAGGGTCTGATTCATGCAGTTGTGCATCGGATGGGGAGGCAGCACCAAGCGGCCATTGAGGTAGCACAGGGTCACGATGAGAGAGAGCAAAGGAGGCCACAGGCTCAGCAGAGGCCATGGCAGCGAGAGAGGAGGGAGGAGAGACCCCCTTCTCCACAAAGAGAGAGGCCACCATCGCTCGATAAGGGCAAGGGTGTGGACATTGGGGAGAGTAGCGAGATAGCGACTCTCTGAGTGGAGACAGTCTATCTCCAGGCACAATTGTAGACCCTACAGGAGGAGGCTGCATGACATCGAGCTAAGGTGACACAGCTCAGAGATGAGATTGCATGCCTCAGAGCATAGGGTAGAGGGGCAAGCACTTGGGAGCTAGCATGGGCTATTGACCAAATTACTTTTTATCAGACACTATGCCACCAGATGGTGCTAGAGGAGGAGAGATTACCATTGCCGGCTACCATCATAGATTCGATCAGGATTGGGTCGTTAAGGACTTCGTCTCGATCCACGACTAGGACTCGCAGTACCACACATACTACGATGGGGCCACCTCATCCACCTCAAGGCAAGGGAGGGGATGAGGCTGAGAGCTCGAGGGGGTCTCGAGGCTAGGCTACTGCACTGCACTGTACAGATTGATATATAGTATTTATTATTTTTGATAGAGGATTGAGTATGTTGAGGTATAGATTGTGGCATACCGATCCAATTTTGATATGATGTATATTATGGTTGATACAGATATATATGAGATATTTTTGATCATATGACTTATGTCTTATGTATTTTTATGATGCTTTTAATGTTTTGATTGATTGATTTGATGATTCATGTAATTACGTCGTTTGAAATATTATGGTTGAAATGTCATGCTTGAAAAATTTAAATGAAATAATCTGATAGAACAAATTGGTTGTTTGTGATGTGATGATTTGATAAAAAAATAAAAGGGACTTTTAGCAATAATTTCAAAGGACATTGTCACTATTATAGACCATTTCATGGAGTCGTCGCTTGCTAGGTCGTCAAGCTAATCCTGGTATAGAAATATTGCTAAAAGTAAAAGAGTGCTTAAGAGACTGTCTTAAGACTTTGGTGCAATGGTGCAAATGATGATGATGATGGTTTGTTTTCAGATTTCCATAAAAATAGTATGCATGAAATAATGTTAAAATGATTTTTGCTAGGCATAAATTCCTAAGTGTGATAAAATTGTTGAATAATTCCCTAGGAATTATACCATCATTGCAAAATTGAAGGTTGACATAATGAAATGAAATAGTGATAATGTGCATGCTTTTTATCAAAAACATAATTGTATAATATAATTATTTAAATCATATGGTTTTCATAATTTTCAAATAAATGGAGGATAAAAATTGGTACAATGGTTTGCGCTAGGCATAGAATATATAGGTATAGACTTATACTATCATCGCGAAATACAAAAAGAGATAGTTTTATTGCATGTTTGATTTTTAATAAACAGAAAAGATGAAGAGGAAGACTTGCGCTAGGCATAAAATTCCAATTTTGGTTTTGGAACTATACCATTGTCACGAAAGTTGACAATATGTATTTTTATTGTATGGTTTTGAAAGAAATTTTGAATTTTTTAGTATGCATGTAGTTGTATTTATACTAAACAACTATACTTTAAAGAAGAAAATGAATTATTGCAGACAATTTGCAAAAAATATTTCAAAGTATGTTAAAGACAAAAGTTAGATTTATAAGGAATCCCATGTGCATATGTGAATTCATTTCCAATCTTGATTTATCATAATGATACACAAAATCTCTCAAATATAAATGTGTGTGCAATTGCTATGTTCATTTACCAGTTTTGAGCAAGATAATTTGATACAAGTGATTTGAATGAACCAAATAAGTGTTCATTAACCATGATGTAGATGCATATAACCATACCAAACTACTATGTAAGTTGGATTATCAAGAGCTATCTAATCCATAAGCAGACATAGGTCTGTACAAAAGAAGGTCGCTAATGTGACAGACATATCGCAACGCTAGGAGTTACCCAAGGCCAAGTAGGTTGGGCATAAACCACCTATTATGGGGCTTACCTCACAGTTTTTGAATAATTGAGAATTCCAGGGATTCAAGCTCATCAACCCTTCTTTTCTTTTCAAAGGGTAGGGAAAGGGATTTCATTGCTTTTGCTTTTGCTTCCTTTTGTATTTTTGCTTGACAATGCTGTAATGATATAAAATAATATTTTTCTTTTTCTTTTTTTCTGAAACTTTGCTTTTTCTTTTTGTTCTATGCTAGGGATACTTGCTCGGATTAGCTGTAGAGCAAGGGATTTTTATTCTGGGTAGGGGTGAGCTTGTCATTTTTCCAATTCTCAAAGATTCTAGACCATGTGCATGATAGGATAGCAGGGGAAACTTTTCGCTCAAGAAACCACTTCTACTATGTAGCATAGCATGGAAATTACAAATATAATCATTTTATTGTGAAAGGATATGATTGGTTTAAGTAAATAACAAGATCAATTCTCTGTGCTCAAACTTTATTTAATTGAATTTTGTGGACTTTGATATAAGAGAGATTAGTAATCATGCCAGATAAAATCAAGATATTTATTTTTGTGAGTGTGAAAGTGAGAGATTCCAAATAAATGCTAATTTATCCAAAATAATTTGAAACATATAACTGCAACATTTGTAAGAAGAAATATATATAAATACTTTATGGGAAGTTTTGAGAATGTTGACTCTCTCTTTCTTCTTTATTTTGTTTTGGTTTCGAAAGAGTCAAGAATATTGCTATTTTTTTTATTTTTTATTATTATTATTTTTTTGTTTTTGAAAGAATTAACAAGTGCCATAAATAAATACAAGTAGTTTTGAATATTTTGATGATTATGAATGTTTTTGGTGTTTTTGAATTTATAAATTGAAAGAAATACAAGATATTGATTTTGAAATATTTTAAACAAATATATACAAGGATGAAATGACCAAATTTATACATAGTAACGTTTAAGATGCAAAATGTTCATGGGTTATTTAAGTTCTTTACCATCTAAGGTAGATAATTTGTATGCTCCCAATTCAAATTTAGCATTGATAATGTATGGTCCAAGCCAGTTGGGCTCAAATTTACCTTAAATGTCCTTAGTTGCATTGGTATTTTTTTTATTTTCTTTTAAAACAAGGTCATCGATCTCAAAGGATCGATGACGAACTTTTTTAGCATATGATCTTTTAAGCTTGTTTTGGTAGGCACGGAGATGATCCAAAGCATTGATGCATTTTTCATATAGGAGTTCCAGCTGACTGAGTCTGCCAGCTCAATATTCATCTCCTACTTCGGTATCTTGAAGTAGCAGAGCCAAAGAAGGAACTTCTAATTCAAAGGGAAAAACGGCTTCAACACCATAAACCAAAACAAAAGGTGAAGTTCCCGTGGGGGTTCGAACACTAGTTCGATAGGCCCACAAGGCTGGATATAACTAAATGTGCCAGTCGCGACCAGTTTTATTTACCAATATTTTGAGAATTTTGATTAAGGTTTTGTTAGATGCTTCTGCTTGACCATTACCCTAAGGATAATAGGGAGTGGACCAGCGATGTTGAATCTTATATTTTTGGCATAATTTTTTAACATCTTTATTTTTGAAACAAGTTCCATGGATTAGAGCTTCATATTCAGCAGTATTGTTGGTGCAAGAAAATGTTAATTTGAAGGATAGAGGAATAAGATGCTTTTGCGGGGATATTAAAATAATACCCGCACCAGCCCCACTCATGCATCGGGCTCCATAAAAGTATAAGGACCATTGTTCAATATGGTCCGCCTCTAATTGAAGGCATTCATCGGAAACTCAATGATGAGGGGATGGGTAGACTCTAAGGGTGTAGCGACTAATTGATCTGCTATGATTTGACCCTTAACAGACTTCTGTCCTATGAATGTGATATCAAACTCGCTTAGAGCAAGAACCCACTTGGCTGTGCGACCCGATAAATAAGGTCAACTCATGAGATACCTTAAGGGATCATTTTTAGTAATGACATAAGTTTTCTGACTAAGCATATAATGGCATAATTTTTGCGTAGCAAACATGACTGCTAGAAATAGTTTTTCTAATGGTGTGTAGTAGGTTTCATAACTGATGAAGGTTTGGCTAATATAATAATTAGCACGTTCTCTCTTTTCATCATCAAGCTGAGCTAACATAGCTCCTAAGGCAAAATCTGAAGCTGAAATATACAAGAGAAATGGGCGATCAGGTCTAGGCGGTGAAAGCATAGGTGGGTTAAGGAGGTATTGTTTGAGAAGTTCAAAAGCTTCTTTACATTTGTCGTCCCAATTAAAATGGACATCCTTCTTAAGGAGCTTAAGAAAGGGGTCGATTTTATCTGCCAGCTTATCGATGAAGCGATGGATGGCTTGAAGCTTACCTTGTAAACTTCGTAACTCAGATATATTAGTAGGTGCGGGCATATCAGTGATAGCCGCAATCTTGAGAGGGTTGATTTTGATACCATGTAAAGAAACTAAAACCCCTAATAGTTTACCAAACTTAACTTCGAATATGCATTTGGTTGGATTTAATCGAATAAGATATTCTCGTAATCGATTAAAAACTTTTCTCAAATCATCTAAATGATTATATTCATTAATAGAGCAAGCTATAATATCATATACATAATCATGTAGGATATCATGCATCATATCATGAAAAATATAAGTCATAGCTCGTTGATATGTTGCACCTGCGTTCTTTAAGACAAATGGCATCACTTTCCAAAAAAAGGTACCCCAAGGGGTAATAAAGGCTATTTTAGCTTGATCTTCAGGAGCTATCCTGATCTGATTATAACCGAAGAATCCATCCATTAAGGACATCATCCCACTCCTGGCAGTAAAGTCAATGATTTGATCCATGTTTAGAAGAAGAAAATCATCTTTAGGGCATGCAGTGTTAATATCTCTAAAATCTGTGCAAACCCTAACTTTGGTGGCTTCTTTCTTGGTGACTGGAACTACATTTGAGATCCATTCAGCATAATCAATAGCTTGTATAAAAAAACATTCAGGAGTTTTTCTAACTCCCATTTGACTAGCAGAGCCACTTTGGGATGCATTTTTCTAAGTTTTTGTTTAACGGGTTTAGCATCCGGATGGACCACTAGGTGATGCATGACTACAAAGGGTCTAGACCTGGCATATCTTCGTATGTCCAAGCGAAGACATCTTCATATTCTTTAAGGAATGCAATGTATTGCTCTTGTTTTTCTTGACTTAATTTTGATCCAATATTGATTATGTGAGGATTATCCTTAGTTCCAATATTAATTTTAATGACGTTTTCTACCTCCATGTGTAGATCTCTTTCAAAATTAGGTGGGGCGGGTGAAACGCCCAATTCTTGTAATTATTGTAAGGTTAAGTTGGATAATTCATCTTGAGGATTAGTGGTCTCAATTTGGGCTATAGTTGGTATAGAACCATCAAAATAAAATCCATTGTGTAACATCTCTTCAATGGAGACATCGTGGAAGATATCTCCTTCCAACTCCTCATCGAAGTTAGCAATCATTTCAGGGTAAGCTATGGATAGCATGTTACATGTAAATGGCTAATTTTTTAGAGGCAAATCATCACGCCTATCCAAATAATCTTGATAACATATGAGTTGATCATCATATTCAAAAGGAAAGGGTTGACCCTTACTAGGAAATAGGCCCACACCACAGTGGGCAGGCCACGGTTCTACCTCGAAAGGTTCTTTCATGCCATTTTGGAAAGGTCACAAGACTTTCCCTTTATATCCCATTTTAAGCATCATGGGTTTAGATTTAATATATTCATTGGTAAAATAGCATCGAGCATATCCCTCATGATGAGGTTTGATATTTTGAGGGATTCTTCCCCAGTCATATCCTTTATAAATGAAGGTAGAATTCCCGACTTGGTAAGTACTTCCCATAGGTTGTGGGAGGCCCAAAGTACGAGGATATGGTGACAATTTATTTAAAAGAATTGAATCTTGCATGTAAGCATTTGTTTTTTTGATATTAAGACTGTGGATAAATCTGGTAAAAGTTCATCAGAAAGAGCATAAGACATAGAAGGATTATTCCTTATATCTTTAGATGTGGAAGGTATGATAGATGTTGATAATGTGGAAGTGTTAATAGATGGGTCTATAGGTTTTTAAATTATAGGGATAGGACATGAAGGATTGGTCGTGGATTGAAGATCTTTTTGAGGTTTAGAGTGGTTTGTTTAGAAGATTGTTGATCTATATATGAGGATGAAATTAATGGAGGGGAAATAGGTGAAGCTATGGGTGTGTGTTTCACAATTTTAGATGAAAAATAAGAATTAGGATGTGTGGATGATAGAGCAAGGCAAAATTGCACTCCAATAGGTTCTGCCAAAGCACACATATCAAAGGGTCTAGGGTCACCGTGGATAGTGACCAACTAATTTTTAAATTTGAATTTAACACATTGGTGTAAAGTTGATGGGATAGCCCGCATTGCATTGATCCAAGGATGACCCAAGAGTATATTGTACGATGCGGGGCAATGTACAATAAACATGGTCGTATCTAGAGTTCGAGGACCAACTTGCAATGGGATGGTAATAACTCCACATGTTTCTTGTGTTTCGTCATTGAAAGATTTGATAATCATGTCAGTTTTATTCATTTCATCACTTCTAAAGCCAAATTGTTTGTAGAAGTCAAAAGTGCAAATTTTTAGAGATGAACCATTATCAATCAGGACTCTTTTAACAGCTACATCTCCAATTAGAGCAGTAATATATAAGGGATTATCCTTATGTAAACTATGTTGTGAGATATCTTTAACTCGGAAGTCAATACAATCAACTTCTCGAGTGATGATAGTATTGGCCATGGCTTCAGGTTGAATATTTTGAGGTACCATCATTTGGCTTAATGTAAGCATCAACTCATCCCTATGGGTAGGAGAAGATCTTAATAAATCCAAAAGGGAAATTCTGGCTGTAGTATTGGATAATTGCTCATTAATATTGTAAGGGGGTTTAAGTTGAACATTGGAAGCATGATTCCCTTTATTGGGATTTTTCAAAACGAATGGAGCTGATCCATCATTCTAGTTTGGTTCTTGTTGAGAATTTTGAGCCTGTTGTCGGGTAACGACTCCAATGGTACCTACAATGTTATATTGAAGACGCTAAACTGGTCTCGGTTGAGCATTTATGGCTTGTTCATTTGGGAGGAATTGATTAGAAGAGGGTCGAGTAGTAACTCTTCTAGGAAATGGTTCTTCTGGAACCATAGCATATATGATCAATCTAGGAAATGGTATCCTAGATTGTTGAAAATTGGTGTTTGGCTTCATTTTAGGTTTTTTTTTACTTGAAGCATATTGATCAATAGTTTGGCGAAGTAAAGCAGTGAAGGAAGTTTTCTTTTGTGTGGGAATGATTTTAGGCTGAATAACAGGTTCCTTAGGAGGTTGGGTAACCTGTTGTTTTGGCATGTTCTGAATCATAGTGACCATATCTCTATTGGATGGTCCAGACTTATCACTTTTTTGATAAATGAAAGACAAGGGATTAGTGTGCACATCAAACACATGTTCCATGGTTGCTTGAGTGTCACTAATTTTCCCTTTATCAATACGAACTGCCATATTAAGAGCGCCAATGTTATTATTGAAATTTTTTCAAAAATGATCTAAGTTATCAAAAGCAATAGTTCCATCTGGAGCTACTCTAGGGGATGAGGATCCATCCTCTTTAACATTTTCTTCTTGTTCATTGTCTTCACCTAGGTCATATTCTAGTTGATCTAGAGTTTCTCCTTCCGAAATTGAATCTTCAGGAAGGACATTTGGGTCTCTAGTTTTATCTTCTAACCAATCTTATTCTTCTCCTTCAGTTTGTTTACCATTCCTAAGTTTAGGCATTGTGCTTAATTTAGATTTCAGCAAATATATATATAGTTATATATATATATATATATGCAACAAGCTTAAGAGGTATATATTAATTATATACCTACTACAATATTTAAAATGAAATGTTTTGGTTTTTGTTATGTTTTTTAGTTTTTCTTGTTTTTGTAATAATATTGTAAAGATAACAAACAACACAATAAATGTAAGAACTAATAATGAAAGTAATGATCTAGTTTTCTATAAACAATTTATAAATATCATTAATGGGTTCGAGTTCTTCAGGAGTCATGAAGTGTTCTTCTTCAAATTGAAAATTTTCTTTCAAAAATTTAATAAAAAGAGCTATGGTGATATTATCTGTCTCAGATTCTAGTTGATAGAAGTAAAGCTTGTGGCAATACTCTCGATATAACACATCTCGAGGAACTCTATTCCATATTTCCCTATCCATAAGAACAACCTCTTGGTCTTCTACATGACCTAGGAACTGGTGTATAATGGCTGCGTTCTCGAGGTATTCCTTGAATGTGAACAATTCTGAAGACACGAGAGCTCTCCTATAAGCTAACCATCTATGGCAGGCTCTCTGAAGTTCATGATAAAAGACGAGTTGATGAGGTCCAGGATTCTATCTAGGACAAGCCTCTTGATTTGTTTAAGTTTTGTTGACCTAGATGAAATGACACTTAGTCTTCTATCAAGTTCGTCCCACAAAAGTTGATTTCTATCTTTTTTAGGCACACTAAGCACATAATTGATTTCTATGGCTTCCAATTGGTTTTCAACATTTATAGTAACTGCTAATATTTTCTTAGGAGCTACCATATAAACATGATATGCAACTTATTAGTTTTAAATGATTTGAAATGCATCTATGTTTTGGTTGTTTTACTTTTTTTGTTTTTTTTTTGTTTTTGTTTGTTTTCAAAAGGTTTTAAATGCATTCACGTCGAGTTCACCAAAATGTATCACTCCAATTTTTTCACATCCTTACCTTCAGGCTATAGGATCCGTGCTCGGAAGGGGGATGTGAAAAGGATGGCACGGTACCTCAAACTGAGAGGCCATGCGAAGGTCTTGCCTCTCAGGGGAGGTGTATTATGGTGATTTTTTGATAGATGGTGGGTTCACCAGGAAACATTTGAATGGCAGTTTCCACGCCTAGGTTGGGAATGTGTTTTATGTGTTAAATTTTATCCTTAAACATTCAAGTCCTAGGTTTGGCCAAATGAATCTAAATTGCTCTATATGAAGATGCAGATTAAATGAATACAGAAGAACAAATTAGGACAAAAAATAGAGAAAGTAAGCAAGATTAAAAAGTCATACCTGATCCGGATGTCTGATGAAGATTATGATTCTTGAAGTAGTCAGGATCACCTCTGATTTGATAGGATCATCTGCTATCAGACAAGATCGTCTGAGATCTGACGAATTCGTCAGAGACCTGCAAACAGAAAAACAGATGCAAAATACAGAGAATGCAACTATGATAACAGAGGGTAATGATGTAGAATAATAGTAAGAACATTAAAATGATAATACAAACTAAGAAACAAGTGAAATATAATGACTTATTGACAAATCATTATTATATTATGCATATAAGCTATATGGGTGTACTCCAAAATGCAAAATAGCAAAAAATAACAAATAAACTAGCTAATTGCAGAATAAAATAGCAGATTGAAAAGAGAAAAATGCAAACTCTAGGCACTGATTGCCCCCAATGATGATTGCAGTCGAAATCATCTCTGATTTGACAGGATCACCTTCGATCTGAATAGGATCATCTGTGACGATGTAAGCTAGCTTCAGCTGAAAAATAACAAGGTTCCTATAACAAAATTTGAAATAGGACAAGTGTAGATGGTACTATAGATTATTCTAATGCATGTGAAGGTCGATTTATAAGAAATTTCAGCTAGGGGGATGCTAAGGGGAGGGGCTAGGATGAAATAGGCTTAGGAGGGATGTTAGGAGGTTGGAGATCATCCCTATTTGGGATATCTCCAATAGGGAGGGTCTCTAACAGCATAGACACGCTTCTGCTCAGATTAGGGACACCGTTGGAACATAAGCTAATTTTGAAAAATTAGTTTTGGGACAAGATCGTCTGGACGTCCTAGCCCAGATGAAATCATTCGATCTAAGGCGATATCGTCTGATCGACGACGATATCGTCAAACGATCAAAACAAACTCTAAAAATGGTGGGAGAAACGAGGAAACAGATTAAGCGACGGTTTGGGAGTGGTTTTGGAGGTTAAAATTTGAATTTAAATTATTTACTAGAGTAAGTGTAATTATTAAGGTTTTACTGTGCCAATTTTAGGGTGCTACACATACAGTCCATATTTTAAAGCAATAATACGATACACAAATCATAAATTCAAAATTCAAAAAAAAATCATAGCTCAAAAAGAAAAATAATAATAAATAAATAATTAACAGTGATTTTCATCACTAAGTATGAGCAAAATAAATAGTGATTATCATCACTACAAAATTCCCTACTCAAAGAAAAAATCAATCAAAATAAACAGTGATTTTCATCACTACATATAAGCAAATATCCAAAGACAAAAAGAGACCAAAAAAAATGGAATAAAGCTTGAATCCTTGGAATTCTCAACATTGTACGAAACTAGAAGGATAAATCCTTATGCATGATGATATGTCTATTACAATTGCTTAATGCATTTGTGTAGACCAATGTTTGAATGTGGATGAGCTAGCTTAGATAACCCAATATTGCCTAGTGGTATAGTCCAACTAAGTCCAACATAAGGATGAGATGAACACTTGAGTATCCCTGATATTAGCAATGGGCTGAAATAATCCTACCTGACATCAAAGGAAATGCTTGAGTTCTACGTCAAAATATACAATCACATGCACACACAGAGATCATGAAATACCACGTCCATGGTAAAATCCTTACTTTTCAAAAGTCTAAGTGGTCAATAGATAGTTGTTGATAGGGTAACTAGAGTGTTTGAATCTCCGAAAAGCCCTAAAAATTCTTACATAGCAACAAATCATAACATCATTCACACCATCACTTTTCTTTATAAGATTCTATAAATTAGGGGGTATCAACATAGTAGGACAAATACCGCATATATATTAGAAATAGTATATAGACAGCCACTGACTACTTTATAACTTTTAATTTATAGAAACTTATTAAGAAAAACATTACACACCATTACATCTCATATATGAATACTTAATAAATTCTTATGATAAGAGTGATTATTTAAATTCATGATTATTTTTTTACTTTATGTGGTATCACCCATTAAGATTGTCAATGTCATATGCATTCCGTATGTTTTAAGTGATTAGAGCATACAGGTTCATTTATACCATTCCACCATATAAGTTAGATGCATACAATTAAAACAAAGTTAAAATATGCATTTAACAACATCACATTCACAAAAACAAGTCATTAATCATCCATAAACCACATCATAAAACATATAGGTAATATCCATTTGCATACAATCATAAATTCATCATTCATCATCAAAATACATCGCATCATATCATAAAATCATATAAGCATCTACACATCCATCTAAGCATCTTCAAATATCATCTATCATCTAAAATATTCATAAAATCATCAGAATATCATCATCACATCATATTATAAAATAAAATAATAAAAAAACATGAGTAATAAACAATACACATAATAAGTCATAATGCAAAGATATCATAAAAGTATGTGTGTCAAGTCTAATTGATGTACAAAAATTCCCATGGGCTATAGTCATCTAGGTCAGTCGACCTCAAAAATGGATCAAGTACCAAGTAAAGCATCAATCAAGTACATGGTCTGAGCCCCCTGCATCACCTCCTTTAGTGCCACCTCCCCCTGTGGCGGTGTCTTGAGTTGAATGATGTGAGCCTGTTGGTCTCTCTGTCTGAGTTCGAGTCCTCTAGCTAGGATGGGTGGAAGACTGACTCGAGGTGGAGAACCCACTGACCTGTGAACCAATCACACCTACTAGACCCTTAGGGACAATCCCATGCCTCCTGAGCTACATCTAAAGAAGGGTAACATGATCCACAAGTCCTTGGATCCATGCCTCATGCTCATACAATAAAGACTAAATATGTCCCACATTTTCTCCTAAACCTACCACTGGAACATCTTGTGGTGTAGAAGGAGGAACAACAAACTACATCCTGGCATCGCCACCCCTAATAGTAGCCTAAAAAGCATGTATCTATGCTGAGAGCTGCTCAATGGTAGCATCTCGCTATTGTACCTAGATCTTAGTGGCCTGAAGCTCAGCCTTGACCTCATGCAACTATGCTCTCAGAGGAGAGTCTCTCTCCTTAGGCTCTAACTCCTCCTTCTCCTTAGGAATATCAGGATCCTCTACTGCCACCTACTCTATTGGTTGGCCCTATACCTCGGTCCTGGCTCAAAATTTACATCCTGTTAGATCTACACCATCATCCCTGCCATCATCCTCGCACCCTAGGCTATCGACACCATGCCACTTCCGATCACCCCACCACTAAGTGTAGGCCTCTATAACTCCCCCAACAACTATAGGGTCAATAGTTGGGGTATCCTACTCATCTGAAATCTCTATAATCTACCATGGAGGTGGGTCCTTATCTACTATGAGGTGCCTATACAAGAATGGTATCAAGGGCAAATCCTATTGCAATCCATACTAATGAAGAACCTGTGAGTAGAAGAAATACTCTTGGATGGCAATATTACGGCCAACAAGCCATCGCTTGCACCGTGTCATAACAGTAAAGCTAGCTAGATCATCCCAAGTAGGACACTCATAGTAAGGCCACCACACGACATCTCCGACCAAAATTCTAGTGAAAGCATCAGTGTAGTGGGACAACTCCCCTATGAAAGTGTGGCTCTTATGCTCCTCATGCTCTCAAGCCCATATAGCAGCATAGCACTGTGTTCGAGCATTGACCATTGTGATCTTGATCAAGAGCCCCTTAGGGTGATCTACCTTAATATACTCCCATCCCTAAACTTGTATGAGCAAACTATAGGTAATGCTAACACATACTTGATGATGGATGTGGTATAACTGATCATAGCACTAAGCCAATAGTGATATATCCCATGCATAGATGATAGGCTCCTCACTATCCAATAGATCCTACACCATCTCCAGAAGGTTCCATAGGAACCTCAATCCTGAGCAGTCTGGGATAAGACCATTGTTGATCACCATCAGCAATACAACATGCCTCACCATGAAGATGCCCTCCCCATTCCAGTGGCTGATGGACACTCCTCCAAACTTGGTGTCCTTGAGAGCATCTATAGAGTGCCCTCTAAACACCCGAGTTAAGATAGCCACCTGATCATTAGTGGCCAAAGAGATAATGGCCACCCCATCAAATGGAATTTGAAAGATCCTATATACATCCTTTGACATAATGGTCATCTCGTTGGTCAGGATATGGAAGGTATTAGTCTATGGGTCCCAATGATGGGCCAGGGCCATAAGGTAAGCCTGATCTACCATGATGTACAATATCCTGATGACATATTGCAACCCACAGGCTTTGAACCATGCCTAGTCTGTATCATTAAAGTTGGGAATTAGGTCAAGTAGGAGGTTCGGGTCCCAAGCCTGAGTAGTAAGGATCTAAGCCAAGCAGAAGAAAGATAAATCATAACTATAGTGCATATAAGGCATAATTCACAATAAACATGAAAATGGTGCAAAAGAGTATGGACTATTCTAAGTCTAAGCAAAAAAGGATAAGATTGCACCTAATCAAACAAATCAAAAATTTAAAAATTCCAAAAAAATAAAAAATGTCATAAAAATTCAACAAAATGCAAGAAAACAAGGCTAAGGGTTTAGTCGCTATTGCCTACAGCGATCGAAACTTGGTCACTGGAGGCAGCAATGACCAGGTCACTGGAGGCAGCAATGACCAAGACCCAACGATCAAATTTTTGATCATTGGGATTCAATCTTGGCCACTCTGAGTGATAGTGGCTCAGAACCGTCCGCTCTGAGCGACAACGACCAAGGGGTAGCATGGCAAACCCATGAACCCTTGGCCAAAAAATAAAAAAAATTGCAAAATTATAAAATAATTTAAACAGATCAAAAGAGGGAGGGAAAACACATAAAATGGAAAGCAAATATTCCCACCCAAGAATCAAAACTAAGCTAAGTTTGAGAATGCTCAAAATGGTGGCAACAGGTGAATAACAAAAAAATTCAAAAACCCTAGGCTAAAGCCACTAACAAAGAAAATAAAATTGGGGACTAACCCACCATAGCAAAGGGGAAGCTAAGCCTAATTACGAAGTTTATTTGTTGCCAATAGGTTTAGTGAGGTTCATTTTACCCATTACTTAGTGAGGTTTAGTTTTACTCGAACAAAGGAAAATAGAGCTAGGGTTTAGAAAAGATAAATACTTGACAAGCTCCAACTCCTCCAGCAGCTGATGTCTTGCCCTATGCAACAATGTCCTTAGCACCAACAAATTTTAAAGTCACAACCATCGTCATCACACCAGAGCTCCCAAAGTGAATCTTCAAATAGAGAAAGTGAAAGGTCAAACCCTAGAAATGCAAATTTTATATTTCCTTAATTATGTCTTCGCCACTGTTGACATCAACAGGTCGAAATTCTTGGTTGCTTAGGGCGACAGTGGCCATAGGCAAGAACTTAGAGGCCGCTAGACCTGACAGCGTCCAGATCCACAGAGTAAAATAAGGGACTTCCTCCTTGAGGGATCCCACAAAAATAGAAAATAAACACACTTTGGTGGTTTTAGATCATCAAAATGTTCAAAATAACAAAAAAATCACATAAAAGCACAATCTCAGGTAGGCCTCGTACCTAGTTATTTACTCTATTTACTCGATGATTGTAGCAATTTGAACTCCATGTATTTTAGTGAGATGAGTAGATAACCATAAGTCCACTTGGGGAAAAAAAAATAATTCATTTTGGAATTACGATGTACCATCCTTCAATACTAAAGAAGACCAAGATGGTCGGACTACTCCACAGGTGTGAAAGGATCATCCTAGTTCCCCTATGATACCAAAAAAATTAAGTCAAAGTGATACAATATAAACATAAATAGAATCACTCATCCTAACTCCCTAAGAAGGATATTGATAGTCAGACCACTCCTCGAGATAAGGATAGATGATCATCATAAACAATTGGAATCACACTTGGATGTGGGATTGCCCATTAAAAGCAACATATGCTAGAAAGGAACCAGATTAGTCATATTGGTCAAGCGACTTGTCACTTCATTCATTGTCATTTCTTCACCAATTCATTGTGTGAGGAAGTAGTTCAAAACTTCAACATAATCATAATCAAAATCAATAAAATATCACTCGATCATAGCAAAATTATGTTCATCCTACGAATCATTGCATACAACAATAAAAAAATTTCCTTGTTTGCTGGGAACATAAGTAGACATGACATCTTCAATTATAGCTCTCCTACTAGTTAGAATTGTTGTAGTAGCTAAAGCTACCTGATTGAGTTTGAGGAATGAGTGTAATTTAACATACAAAAGCCACTGAGCTAAGTCCTTTGAACATTGAAGCAATGATTCAAGGGATGCGCACCATATTGCATGATTGCACCATCTAGCATTGATCAGACCATTGATCACCATACACCCTAGAAACAAATCAGTCTAAATTTTTGCTCAGCATTGTGTTTTCCACATAACATGTTGTAAAAAGGGACATCTGTAGACACCTAAATCATGTCATGCTTAGGGAAGTTGCTCACATAGACACACTCATAAGATCATAAGACATAATATTGGACTTTCCAAGCATCAACAATGGTTCTCACCACTTATTTGGGGCCTTTTCAAGCCATCCAAGTCTAGTCGCTCAAGCCAAGAGTGGCCAGATCCTAGCCGCTCAAGCCTAGAGTGGCTAGAACTTAGCCACTATAGATGATAGTGGCTAGATCTTAGTCATTGCAGACAACAGTGGCTAAGCCATAAGAAATAATTTGCCAAAAAATAGGCTTAATCTCAGGTGGAAGTGGCAATCTGCATGCAATAAAGGTGAGCAGGAGTAACTTTGCATTTCTTTTCATGACCAGTTCATATAGGAGGCTTGAGTTTGCATTTAAACTTTAGTTAACTAACCTCCAAACATAGACAAAGGACAAAAGCTTCTCATGCTAACAACTAGTTCGTATAGAAGACTCAAGTGGGCAGTTAGATTTTAGTTAACTGGCCTTCAAACATAGACAATGGATTAAAGCTTCTCATACTAACTTGCACTACGCATAAGAAATTCATTCCTAGGGCTTGGACATAGACCTAGGGTTTCATACTATAAAAGGTGTAAGCCTAAGAGCACCAAGGGACATATTTTATATTTTATCTTTTATCCTTTATCACAAGAGGACAAGAGAGATAGGAGATCATATCAAAGAGAGACATCTTTTTGAGGAGATATTTCAAGACTTGGAGAGTTCTTTTTGAGATCATGTGTACGACGAAGCCTTGATGTATTGAAGAGCATAACACCTATTATTTCAACATTAGGTATAGGCTTTGACCCATAGCTTTGGGGCAAAGAGAGCAAGGTTTACCTTAGCGGTTGATGTCTTGGACAGTGGCCCGCAGGCTTAGCTTAGGTTTTAGACATAGCTTCTTTTATTCTATTTCTTCATGTTTTTATATAATAAACATAGATTTACATGATTTCATGGCATAGTTTCATCATATTTTTGTTACATTCTTTTATTACTAACTACCTCATATAGGGATGCAATATCGGACACCTAAGCGTGTGTTGTTGTTTTATTACTTGCAGGTCCACAGGTACATCAAACGAATTTTGCAACATATGAGAGCAAAAGGAATCCCTCTAGGAAATAGATCTAGAGAAGGAGACATCTGTAAGACCTCATACATTTCCTTGTGTGGAACCGAAAAGATTTTATAAGTGTACCACCTCTTCGCAAAAGGGGTATTATTTGCCTATTTGTAACTTATTGTATCAAAATAGGTATCCCTAAGAGGGACCAACATGTAACCGAGCTTCAATATCAATAAAAAGATCTATCTTTGTTATTTTGTGTTATATGCTTTTTCTTCTTGTCTTCCATTTCATCTTTGGTATTTTAATAACATTGCAAGTAGGGTTAAAAAGGGTCGGTGTGTGCGTTCCCAGGATCTCTACAGAGATCTATCTTTGTTATTTCATGTTATATGCTTTTTCTTCTTGTCTTCCATTTCATCTTTGATATTTTAATAACATTGCAAGTAGGGTTAAAAAGGGTCGATGTGTGCGTTCTCGGGGTCGCTACAAATCAGTCTATGTTTTTGCTCAGCATTGTGTTTTCCACACAACACATTACAAAAAGGGACATTTGTAGACACATAATTCGTGTCATGCTTAGGGGAGCTGCTCACATAGACACAGACATAATATTGGACTTTCCAAGCATCAAAAGTCATTCTCACCACTCATTTGGGGCCTTTTAAAGCCATCCAAGTCTAGCCACTCAAGCCTAGAGTATATAGAACTTAGCTACTATAGATGACAACAGCCAGATCTTAGCCACTACAGATGATAGCGGCTAAGCCATAAGAAATAGTTTATTGACAAACAAGCCTAATATTGGGCAGAAGTGGTAGTCTGCATTCAATAAAGGTGAGTGGGAGTAACTTTGCATTCCTTTTCACAACCAGTTCACATAGGAGGCTTGATTTTGCACTTAAACTTTAGTTAACTAATCTCCAAACATAGACAAAGGCCAAAAGCTTCTCATGCTAACAACCAGTTTGCATAGAATACTCAAGTGGGTAGTTAGATTTTAGTTAACTGGCCTTCAAACTTAGAAAATAGACAAAAGCTTCTCATGCTAACTTGCACTATGCATGAGAAATTCATTCCTAGGTCTTGGACATAGACCTAGGGTTTCACACTATAAAAGGTACAAGCCTAAGAGCACCAAGGGACATCTTTTATCTTTTATCCTTTATCACAAGAGGACAAGAGAGATAGGAGATCATATCAGAGAGAGAGACATATTTTTGAGGAGAGATTTCGAGACTTGGAGAGTTCTTTTTGAAATCACATGTATGGTGAAGCCCTGACGGATTGAAGAGCATAACACCTATTATTTTGAAATCAGGTATAGGCTTGGACCCGTAGCTTTAGGGTAAAGAGAGAAAGGTTTACCTTAGTGGCTGCTATCTTGGATAGTGGCATGCATGCTTATCTTAGGTTCTAGACATAACTTATTTTATTATTTTTCTTCATGTTTTCATATCATTAGCATATATTTACATGATTTCATGTCATAGTTTTATCATATGTCTGTTACATTATTTTATTACTAACTACCTCATCCAGGGAGGCAATATTAGACACCTAAGCGTGTGTTGTTGTTTCATTGCTTGTAGGTCCACAGGTACATCGAACGAAGTTTGCAACATACAAGAGCAAAATAGATCCCTCTAGGAAACAAACCTGGAGAAGGAGGCATATGTAAGCCCTCATACATTTTCGTGTGCGAAATTGAGAAGCTTTTATAAGCACACCACATCTCCATGAAAGGGGTATTCTTTTCCTATTTGTAATTTATTGTATCGAAATGGGTATCCCTAAGAGGGACCAACATGTAACCAAGCTTCAATATAAATAAAGAGATCTATCTTTGTTATTTCATGTTATATGCTTTTTCTTCTTATCTTCAATTTCATCTTTGGTATTTTAATAACATTGCAAGTAGGGTTAAAAAGGGTCGGTGCATACGTTCTCAGGGTCGCTATAGATGGCAATCATGGTGGGATTGCCGCTAATTTTTCATTTTCTACCAAAAATGATTTGGGAGGGAATTCCAAAATGGCATATGATATTCTCTGTGATGAATGCTATAATTTTGGCTCTTGTAGTTTGGACCAGTGGGATGGCTTTGAATCACTTGGTAAAATATTTTGTTGTCGTGATGATAAATTTGTGACTGCTAGAGGAAGCAGGTGTAATTTTTCCAATTATATATATACCCTATTGGGAGAAGGGCCACATGGATTGGATTGGTTGAAGTGTTTGGGAAGGTAAATATGTTAGGTTGGCATGTTGATGGAATTTGATGCAACATTTGACATACTCGTAGTAGTCTTGCTCCATTTTAGGCTAGTAGTAGCCCATACGGAGGATGCATTTGGTGATCATCATACCACTAAAATGGCCATCACAAGTACCATCATGGGTTTCTTGTACAACCCATTGTGATTCTTGTGGTTCTAGGCAATGCAAGAGTATGTCGTCATAGATACGACGGTAAAGGATGTCCCCCAACAAGGTGTAGTAGATCACTCTTTGTTTAAAGGTTCAACATTGAGCATGGGGAAAATCATAGGGTAGGAAACCTAGTTTGATGTACTCTTTGATATGTGAGAACCATGGGTTATGAGGTTCGATGTTTAGCACATACACACCACCATCATCTGTGGGAGGTGTAGGTGATATAGAAGATTGTGTAAGTGTATGAATGGATACATATGTTGTGTTGGATGTTTTGTTTTGTGGGATGAGGGACCCTAAAGAGGCCATAGTGTCTAAAAAATGGTTTTATGATCGCAAAACGACTTTGAGGTAATACCATTCAAATTGGGATAGAAGTTGTTGGGCAATTTTCTTGTATTGTTGGAGAACTAGGCAATTACATAGCCAAAGTTCCTACACTTGATTGACTATCAAAAGTGAATTGCCTATGATGTGGAGGTGTTTGATGTGCATAGAGTGTACTTATTTTAGTCCTAGTATTAGGGCTTCATATTCTATGTTGTTATTGGTATAAGGGAAATCAAGTTTGAATGAAAATGGCAGTGGTTCTCCTTCAGGTGTAAAGAAGACAATACCTGCACCTCCAATGTGGAGACACCTAGAACCATCAAAGAACATGGTGAGGTCAACCACAAATTTTGGTTCGACGTATTCCTCATATTTGATTATGTAAAATATGGAATCATCAGGGAGTTGAATGAGTAGGGGTTGATTGTTAGTTATAGGGGCTTCAGCCAGTTGGTCAATGATGACTTGTACTTTAATAGAATTTTGAGATAAAAATTCTAGGTCAAACTCAATTAGGACATGATCCATTTGGCTGTACATGAATTGTGATAACTCTTGTTCATCATGTACCATAGGGGATTGTCTTGGGTGATGACAAAAGTTTTGTGGTTTAACATGTAGTGGCATAATTTTTGAGTAGCAAATATGATGGCTAGACATAGATTTTCCATATATCCATATCTTATCTCATAACTAACTAGTGTGTGATTTATGTAGTAGATGGCCTGCTCTTTGTCGAGCACATTTTTTTGGGCTAGGAGTGTACCTAACATAAGTTTTGTGGCTGAAATGTATAGAGTTAGTGGTAATTTTGGGTGCGGTGGTGACATAACCGGTGGTGATGTAAGGTAAGTTTTGATAGCATCAAATGCTCCTTGACATTTATCATCCCATTTGAAGTTTAATCCTTTCTAAAGGAGATGGATGAATGGTTTACATTTATCTTATAAATGTGCTATGAATATGTGAATGGAGGTAATCTTACCCTGGAGGCTGTGCAATTGATTTAATGTGGTAAGAGGTGACATCTTGATGATGGATTTTACCTTAATAGGATCAACCTCAATGCCTCATTGGGAGATAATGAACCCTAGTATCTTGCTTGATGTAACACCAAACATGCACTTATTAGGATTGAGGTGCACATTGTGTTCTAGTAGTCAATCGAAAATTTGACGAAGATCTTCGAGATGGTTGGCACATTTCTTTGATTTGGCTATGAGGTCATCTACATAGTCTTCCACATTTTTGTGCATTAGATCATGAAATACATAGGTCATGGCTCATTTATAGGTTGCCCCAGTGTTTTTAAGGCCAAAGAGCATGACCTTGTAGCAAAAGGTCCCCTAGGGTGTTGTGAAGGAAATTTTGTGTTGATCGGCTAGGTTGCTCCTGATTTGATTATATCCAAAAAATCCATCCATGAGGGAAATAATTTTGTGACCTATGATGGAGTCAATGAGGGAGTCAATGTTGGGTAAAGGGAAGTTGTCTTTGGGACAAGATTTTTTTAGGTCACAAAAATCTGTGCAAACACGAACATCACCGGATGGTTTGGGGATAGGGACCATGTTGGATACCCACTCGAGATAGTCGATAGGGACTATGAAATCAATGTCTAGGACATTTTAGAGCTTATATTTTACTATCAATGTGATATTTGGATTCATGTGTCGTAGTTTCTATCTTACTAATTTTGCATTGGGATCTAGTATAACATTATGCACTACTACGACGAGGTCAAGTCCTGAAATGTCTTTGTAAGACCATGCAAAAAAATTTATATACTTGCAAAGGAAATTTGTGAAGGTAATGCATTCCTCCAGTGAGAGGCTAGCGACTAATTTGAGGATGCACATATTTTCTAGATCATCACTGATGTCTACATCGATTGTGTCCTCAATGAGCATGTGAGATCCATCACGTAACTGTCCAGGTATATGAATGAAGTTGAAGTCATCAATGGATTGGCTGACCACATATTCATCATCTATGTAAATTCTTGTGTGATGGACCTGAGGGGTTTGGGATGAAATGGATGAGGAAGGGGTATTTTCCACCCGTAAGACATGAGGAGAGAGAAGGAAGTCTCCAGGTACTGGTATGTGTGAGATGTGTGCGAGATAGATAAATTTTGGATTTGGAGTATTATCTCGAATCTGTTGGTGGTTGTAACAGAGGGGAGAGCATAAGTCTACCCCAACCATGTTGATCGATTTTGTAGGTGAAGTAGGTGGGGTAGAGTCTAGTGAGGGAGGTTGGATATTTTGTGCATATCCTAAAAGACTCAAGGGAGGTCGTAGGACAACTGGTGGTGAATGAGGATGAGAGGCTACTCTCTATAGTTGTCTATGTATATGTGGGAATATAGGTAAGCGTATCGGTGGTGGATCTGGTGGAATTGGGTCTAGCTCTATCAGTGGTGGATCAGGTAGGATTGGGTTTGACTCTATCGATGGTGTAGCATGGGATAAGGTAGCGAAGTGTTCTACCAATTTATTCATATCATAAAATGAGGCGGTATTGGGAGTAGGATATTCTTGGAAGAAATCATAGGGGATGATGATAGTTGATGTGGGCGAAGGCTTATCTTCTAGCATGTACATATCAATATACTATTCCAAGGTGTGTGTTGGACACAGACGAGGGTGTAGGGATAGATCTTGTATCTCATATTCTAATGTGTAGACGGTGGTTGGGTGATAACCTAGGCTAGTTTTATCAGTGGGTGATTAGACATGAGGATTAATGTGTGTACATATCCCTTGCTCATAACGGCCTAACCCGAACCCATGCCAATGAAAACACTGTAGATAGCACAAGGAAAATTGAGGGTTGTCTAGGTGTGTAATTGCATCACCAGAGCTAGATTATGGGGGTGGAGAAGTTGGTGAGGGGATCGAAGAGTCTACTCCTGCATGCAAAAAATTGGTATAATTGTTAGGGCTTCCTAGTTGGACAATAGTTCCAATAGTCAACACTGAGGCTGAGGGACAATCAAAATCTTGGGTATATTGGATAGGGGTGTTGCATACATGGGCATCATATACATTATAGTCTCCTAGGCCATTTTTTGTCATGAAGATAGATATGCATGGCGTGGTATGCTCTAGCAACTAGGGTGGCATATCTAAATTAGATGAGGAAGGAGAAAGTTGGGATTCCCTAATGGTGGTAGCTGAAGGGTGTGGAGGTTCATCCGAGCTGGATGTTGGTTATTCAAGTTGATTATGTTTGGTTGTTGTGGATTGAAAAGACTATTTGTTCTACATAGGGGACAACATCAGTGCAAGTGTAGAGATGTGTGGAGACGTGAATGTCTTAGATTTCAGTCAAAATGGAAGAGGAGGTGTTTGCAGTGTATGAAGGATAGGGGCTTCCATATGCAAGGCTGGAGGAGGTAATGTAGTCAGTTGTGTGATGGGTGGTAATGGTGGTTGCGACACCATGGGTGGAAATTGGAATGGCATAGGTTGGGAGGATTGTGGAAGCCATAAGAACGGTGGTGAGGAATGCATGGTATCAGTTTTAGGTCCCCCGAAAGATGATGCTAATGGTGCAGATATCGAGGCTTGTATTGTTGATGAAAACTAGGATGTTGGGGTGGAAATTGGGGAGGATATCGATGCTCCTACTGACTGGTGAGAAGATACAGGGAACAGTTGGAAGGATGAGAATGAAAGTGTAGGGAGAAGGTCTATGACATTACAAAACTTAAAGGGGTCTCCATCAGCTGGGATACAGTGAACAAGTCCATTGTGGATGTACTTGAGGCAATTGGACAATGTGGATGGGACACACTGCATGTCTCTAATCCAAGGGTGATCGAGGAGAATATTGTATTGCATTTCTCCTTGGATGATGTAAAAGAGGATGAGGATCGTACGGATGCCTACGCAAATGGGCAGAACTATAGACCCTACGATAGGTCTCATGGAACCATAGAAAGAACACAGGTCTATAGAATGTGTGGTGAAATGGGTTGGAGGGAGGTGTAGGTGATGTATGGCTACTGTGGATATGATACTGATGGATGAGACAGTGTCAATGAGTATGCACTTGTAGGTAATATCATTGATATTAGCTTGTATGTGGAGGGGAGTATCGACTCCTTCACCAATGAGTTTAGTTATCTCATGGTCATGGAAACTAATTGAAGGTTAGAGGCATCGTGGGATGTTCCCTATGAAATTGAAAAAAGCATTCGTGTCATGTTTCTCTAAGTCAATGGAATTTAGGATGTCATTCAATACCTCATGATGGGTTTGAGACTATTGTAGGAGATCGAAGATGGATAGCTACACGGGGGTATTGTGTAGCTGATGGGTTAGACTACCATGGATGGTAATCACATTTTGAGATGGTGGTGGTACAATATTAGGCATTTGGGGTGTTTGCAGGGATGTAAATTGGATAGGAAGAGAAAAAATAGGTGTTTTCTAGTGCGATGGGTACTATTGGTTCCTCATAGTAAGGTTGATCATACCTACTACTCCACATGATGGAGGATCATGTTGGACATTTTTGACTTGGTGAGGTGGTGTTGGAGGATTTTTTGGAGGTCTAGGGGTATTGGGTCCTCTATGATATGGTAGAGGGTTTTGGAAAATCCCTAGGTTTAGGTTTTGTAGAGCTAGAGGGTTTGCTATCTGAATACTGCCCCTATTGATTAGGTCTTGAACCTACCCCTGGAAGGATCAAAATGAATCGATATTATGGCCACACTACCTATGGAAAGTATAGAAGAGCTACTCATTATACTCATAAGACTTGGGTGAATTTAGATCCAATGGGTGGATCTCAGGTAGAATGAGATGGTTGCCCTCGTACAATATATGGAACATGGTTGGTAACAATTCAAATAAGGGTGTAAAGTTGTGCAGTGGACCCTATGGGCACATGTTGTGGTATTGCTATGGTTGAGGTGGGGAAGGAGCATTAGCTTAGAGTGCTTACGGTTGTGGTGTGTATGGTGGAGGAGTCGGCACTAGTTCTAGGGTAGTAGCTATGACTTGGTTGGTTTGCAATGGCCATGGGTAAGGTTGATTCGATGCGGGTCTATTGGAGTGGAAGTTGGAGTTATAGTTGGATTTGGATCTCAACCTAATATTCCCAAATTGAACCTTAATATCTTTGATCACTTTTTCTTGTGAGATAGTATCTTCAAAAGTATGACTTTATTGAAGTTGGAGGGATGTGGAAATGTGTATGTGGCTCTTGGAAAAGAGTGTCACAAACTCTGAGGTGGGGAGGCTATGGGTGAGGTAATGGATAATCACTCTCCATCTAGCAACAAAATCAGTAATGGATTCATCGTCCACCTGTCATAAGGCATAAACATGAGAAAATGTGATATTTTTCTTGATGTTGATGGAAAAATGCTCTAGGAAGGAGTTGGCTAGCTGCTCAAAGATATATAGGCTATGACATGGTATCATGTTGTACCAATCCAATGTTGGCCCAATGAGGTACAGGGAGAAGGTAAACAACATAAGAGGGTTACTACTATGAAGCTGGTAGCAGGACAAGCGGTAGTTGCTCACATGTTCTCTAGGATCTTCCTTACCTCTATACTTGTCAAATTTTGGTATTTTGAAGCTATAGGGATAGGAGGAATAGGAACTAATGGGTGAACCAAATCATTGCATAGTTCATCATAATAGGGTTTTTATGGCCCGTAGCTATAGGTGCGTAGGTTCAACATTTTGACTTCATCTCGTAAGAGTTGAAGTTTGGGTGTCATAGGAGTCGATGGTTGAGCTATGGTAGGATAACCCTATGGATGTGGTAGATATTGGTATTGTTGTTATTCACAATACTATGGGGAATACTATTATGCATGATCATGATAAGGTGGGTAATGGGTGACATGTGCTGTCGTATCTATGGGTACAATAGGTCTTGGGATAGGTGTCTATTGTGGGTAGTAATATTGTGACTATGAGGCATATGGTTGCGACACAAGTACTTATTGATTTTAAGCCTACTATATTGGTTGAGCCATGGGTAGCAATGACCAAACTGGAGGAGGTGTAAAGAATCTAGGTGTAGTGGGTGGTAGTGTAGGTGTCGGTACAACTAGTGCTAGGAGTGGTCAAGATGAGGTATCAAAATATGGGATCTGTCTCTGTCTTGGAGGGTAGGAAGTAGGGAAGGTAGACTATGTGGAATAATTTGGTTGAGTGGGTGGATAAGCTATCGATGTCTGTCCATATGTAGGATGGATATGGGTAGTGGGATATTAAAAAGGAATAGGTGGCGATATCCTAAAGGTCATCATAGGCAAAGGTGGCTCCAAGGGTTGGGTGTCATACACTCTAGATACCTAGGAGATAGGTGGAAAAGCTATTGAAAAGTGGGATAAGCTATCGAAGTAGGAGCTTGGGTTGAAGGGAAAGTATATATGTACACCCCCGCTTGAGTTTGTGCATCTTGTGTCTAAAGAGGCTATTGGGAGGTACCCTTAGATATGGTGAAGAACGGCTCTTGGGAAGAGGATGGTTGGTACTCTTGTGAGGAGTATGGGTGTGAGGTTTGAGGGAATGCTTGCAGTTCCTATTGGGTAGGGATTTGTTGTGCATTTTGGAAGGATTCTTTTTGGTTTCTTGTAGCAGAGGAGGATGGGTTAGGCACAATTCCTATGATAGGGGTGAATGATGCAACCTCAAGATGGGTATGATTTAGAAGGGAGGAATCATTTTCAAATAGGGATTGAGATAGATTTTAGAAGAAGGGATGTGCAAATGTGGGTGAAGTAGGCATGACCTCCTCATCTATGGTGAAGGATGGAGGAGATTGTCCTGGTACTATGTATATCAAATGGTCACAGAACATGGTCAATGGATTAGGTGAGGATGGGGCTGAAATGAGTGGGTAATATTCTATGAGTGAAGTAACGAGGATTTCACTCAAAGTTGACATCTCCTCATGAGGCACCATGTGTGTGAATTTTACATCAGATTCTATGCATGAATCATATGTGTCTATGATCCTATCCTTCATGATCAAAGGAGTAAGAGTGGACTGACTAGAGGAAGGGGGAGGCCATTCCTCGATAGAGCGTTCTTGCTCACACACTCTACTATGAGTAACCATAGGCATAGTGGCATGTGAGAAAGGGGTTTTTAGGAATAAACCTTGTGTTATGTAGACTCAACTGTGTCTAATGTAAGTGTAAAGTAAGTGACATGCTATGTGTAGCAAAACAATATATAGTGCAGTGTGTTGAGACCGGTCGGTGATCATGCAAACAATGGTAGACCAAAATAAATTCTAAATGCTAAGAAAATAAAAGTATTATATTCATTTTGTGTGTTGTAATTTTGATACTCCCTATGTAGAATCACAGGTAATGGAGTGAATACTATAGCAAGTCAGGAATGTCATAAATATCAAACCTCCTACACCACCCAAATATGTACAGGATATAATGGTACTGCGATGTGCGAATGGTGACCTGTATGGAAGGTGCAGTAAAATAATATCATAAAGGGGTGGAACTCACTATACTGAAGTGAGTTTGCAATATCCTCTCACAAGAAGAGGTGGCACTATTTGAGACCTGCTACCAGCATACCCATGTTTTCGCTTCATCCTCGGGTGGGCTTAGTTAAGAATTATAGTTACCAATTCCATAAATTATACGAGCCTTATGGATGAAGGCGCTAATCTAGTCCCACTTCGCAAGTAACCATTGGTGATGAAATCCAGGGCCCAGTTACAAAAGTGGGGGATTTATTAGTTATGAAACCCATAAAACTGCTCCTATGGGGATACTAGGTGTCTAGGGGTGATCTGATGGAGAGTGCAACTCGATCCACACCAGTATCAAGTGATGTATTGGGGATGAAGTTGAATCTCACCACTTTTTTAAGATACCACGTGAGTGTGTGTGGGTTTGTATTTTTCTTACGGTGTTTGCAAGGTAAGAAACTAACTAGTTGCATTTTCAAAAGAAAACTAATCCTAATGCCTTTTCAAAATTAAATGATTAGATAACTTATATTATTTGTAAAGAAATGGTCTAGTCCTAAATGCCTTTATAAAGAAAATTAATCTACTTTGCAAAGAATAGAAACATGCAATCCAAGTGTGTGAGGTAAAAGGGATTAGGAAACCCTAACTTGAACTTTTAGAATGCAAAATTATTTCAAATAATGTAAGAGGGGATTAGAAACCCTAATTTTACTTTAGAATGTAAAGTTCCTTTTAGCAATGGAAGCTATCAATGAAGGAAGAACAACTTAGACTTATGCTACATGCAAAAATAAAAGAAAAATGCAAATTTATTTGACAAAATTTTTTTTTACACTTGCTGGAAAGTTGCAGGTCCTAAAAATTTTATAAACCCTAAGGATTCGACCACTTTGCAATGAAAACAAAACTATGTCTAACAATGATTATTTAACTAGTTAGTGAAATTTTTATTTCCAAAACTTGCAACAGAGGCAAAAAAATTGAACATACTTGAATTCTGATGCTAAGGGGGGTTTGCTTGGCCCTTGAAAATATCACCCCAGTTGATTTGGGGGTTTTTGAGGCTTCTGCACTCAAATTGCCACCCGGGGGGTGAATTAGGTTTGGAAGGCTCAGATCTGATATCTGACAGTTCAAAGATATTTTTTAGGTTGTAGAGAGGTTTGAGATAGCAAGATCTTTAGGTTTTGGGGATCTAAAATGCACTTCGCCACTTGAGAGGCAAATTGGCAGCAGGTTCATGGTTTAGGGGGTGAATCAACTGTAGAGGCTTCAAATCAGAGTTCTGATGACCTAGGGTGTTTCCTAGGGTTTTGGAGGTCTCTGTGGAAAACAACTTTGGTACCTGCAAGACACATAAATAGAGGATAATGTCATATTTACAAAGAAAATGAATCTAGCACTATCCATTGTGGGGGTCCCACTAGGTGTGCCAGAATGAAATGGTTAGAAAATGATATTTGATAATTTAACACAAAACACAATGATGCATTAAACAAAGAGACTATGATTCCATTGATATTAAAAGATATGTGTTATAAGAGGGACATGATGCCCTTTATCCATTTCTCTTCCTAACAATGTTACAATCAATTTGATGTCTTCTTCGATCATCCCTCGGTGTAGGTGGGATTTCTTTGTATGTGGGCCACCATCGGGTTGCTATTGGTTTGATGCTACTTTCCCTCTTCAGATTTGCTACATAACCTATGAATAACCTAAAAAATGGTGTTAGCACAATAGGGGGATTGCCTTAGTCAGGACCCATATTTATGAAGATGAAATGACCATAAAAATAGAATAAAAAATGAAATAAAATATGTAGAAGGTAATAATATGATGAAATAGAACTTACCTCCCAAATATAGAGTGATTTGGGGCCTGTAGACCCAATTCGCCACCCGGGGGTGAACTAAGGCTAGATTCATGGGGCAAGGGGCAATCTGAGTTGTGATGCCTCTTTTGCAAAATCCTTCTAGTGGGTCAACTCCTAGGCAGCTGGGGTGCCTCTGTGTACTGTTGAAATCCAACTGTGTGCATTGGGAAATGACTATTCAATATTGACTTTCCATTTCAGTAGAGTAACTGTGATTTATTGAATTTGTGAGAGAGTTCATTTGGGGTTTAGGACCCATTATTTATAGGCAAAGGCGAGGTGCAGGGGGGGTTAGATAGACTAAACCTAGGTTTGATTCTAACTAGGGTTAGGTTAAGAAATACAATGTGGCAACATCATATTCCTTATGAGAAATATCTCATCCTCACACATGTGTGAGAATGGATTAGGGATAATCCTAATTAGGAGGTGTTTAAGTCAATTTAGGACATGATTAAAGAAATATCCTAACAAACCCTAATTTCACACATGTGGGAGGATTTAATTAGTGTTAATCAAGATTAAGGGTTATTTTAATCAAATTTACCCTAAAAAGGTGACTTAAGGAAGTCAACATTAAATTAGATTTTAGGTATTCAGTTATTAATTATTTTTTTCAACTAATACCCCGTGGGGGCCTCAATCGAGTGCAAGTGGGTTGTCGAGGGATATCCCAGTGCATGGGATGTGATTTTGAAGGCTTATGAGGGTTTAGGACCTAAAAGTCGATGGAGTGGCATATGAGAGTCTACACAATGCTATGACAATCTATGGTGATCCATGCATGACTACGCATGAATACGACCATATATGTATGACTACACATGACTAAAGAAATCTATGCATGTCTAGGAGGATCTAAAATAGTATACACTGGTCTATGATAGCCTAGGCATACCTAGTATGGCCTATGTAAACCTACAAGTGTTCAAAAGGATCTACAAGTACGTAGGTATAGTAGTGTACAACTTTTGGATGTCTACATAGATTACTGGTGATGCTACCTATATTTCATCTCTTCAGATGCAAATCTAGATGCTAGGTATCATTCCTTGGGAGAGGCCTACAATAGGGGGGTTACAGTAGAGCACATTGAGTACATAAGGGTAATATTCAGTCAAACCTAGCCAAAGGACCAAGACCATGACCCATACAAAAAGGACTATAGGGACTAGCTCTCACCACTCTCATAAGGATAGATCTGAGGGCATAGGCGAAGTAGGGGGCATAGGCCCAAGTTGATGTATTCATTGATTTGGCTTCATTTTTGAGTGTAATGTCAGATGACCTACATAGTTGTAGCCTGCGGGTAATTTTATACCATTATGTACTTATTTGATACACATACATATATGATATCTATATTTTGAGACTCATTATGTGTATTTACTTTTAAGTTTTTGATTTTTATGTTTATGTGATGCAGTATCATGATTTTATGCTATATGATGTGATGTATGACATGCACTAGCTAGATGATAGATGTATGCTTTAGATGATATGATCTAGATGTATAGATGCATTATGATGATGGATGCCTATATGGATGCAATGTTTTAAATGCATGTTTAGTTTTGATATATTTGTATGCATCTAACTTATGTTATGATATGATAAATGAAATGTATGTAATGCATTATGATGGTGATCTAATGTAAATGAACCTGTATGCTTTAATCACTTAAAACATAAGGTATGATATGATATGAGTTTTGACAATATAATGGATGACACCACAAAATGTATAAAAATCATGAATAAATAATAATTCTTATAATAAGAATTAATCATTTAAACATCCAAATGTGAGATGAGATGATGTGATATGTATGTACTTTCTTTATAAGCTTCTGTAAGTTAAAATATATACCCAAAATAGTTAGTGGTCATCTAAATGTCATTGCTGACATTTATATGATATCTATCCTATCTTATGCACATTTTTTAACGAAAAAAACCTCCTAAAGAAATTTGATGATGCAGTTGATGATATGAATTGTTGATATTAGGGAAATTTTGAGGTTTTCCATGAGACTCAAACACCCTAGTTGCTCCATCAAAAGTTGTATACTGATCATACAGAGCTTCTGAAGGATAAATTTCTATTATGAAGACCTATATACTCATTATCCCTATGTGTTCAAATGAATATATTAGATAAAACATAAGCATAGCCCAGTGCCAAGTGAGATTCATTCAGCCCAGTGCTGTATTGGGGATCCTAAAATATTTATCCTGATCCTAAGTTGGACTTAGTTGATTAAACCACTAGGCGATACATAAAACCTAAAGCTAGCCCTTCCACATGCAAACATTGGTATGTAAAAAAGAAAAATACTAATATGACAGACATATCATCGTGCACAAGGATACCTTATAGTTTGTCCATGCTGAGAATTCTAGGGATTCAAGTTCCATACTTCCTTCTTTTCTTCATATTTATTTGGTATACTTGCTCGTACTTAGTGATGAAAATCACTGTTTATTTTGAATTTTTGTTTTTATTTTGAGCAAGGGATTTATGTAGTGATGATTCACTATTTATTTTGCTTTTGAATTTTGTTTTGTTTAGGATTTTTTCTTGTTTTTAATAAAGCAAGATATTTATTTGGGTAGGGAAGAACTTGTCCTTTTGCCAATTCTCAACATTTCCAAACCGATCATACAGGGGGGTGAGCAAGATAAACTTTTCACCTTAGGATACCTAATACTGCTTTGCAACATTTATATTTCCCTTGTTCTAACTAGGATTTTAGTGTTTTTATTAGTGATAGGATTTTGAATATACCAGATGCTATCAAAACCAAACATCATCTATTAAAAGCAAAGATAACTTTCTACAAAATCTGATAGAACCACTAGGTATGGCTGAGTGACCGAAAAACCTTAGTATATTTCTTATAGCAATAAGAGGGATTGTGTTAAAAACACAGTTACTCACATGGGTTATGGATGATGATGGATTTTGAAGATGCATGATTGAGGTACAAACATGGTGTCATTTGTAATATTACAAACACAACCTATCCTAGTGCAAATGTGATGGGTGGTCATGACTAAATGCAATGCAATTACATGAATGGAAATGTAAAAATGTAATGCAAAATGTTTTTGTATATTTGTTGCTTTCAATTATTTTTGAGTTTTGATTATTGTGAATGTTTTTGAACCTTTTTATTTTAAATTATTTTTGTACATTTATGTTTTGTTGTTTACCAAAGGGCTTATCGTGCCTTTTGAGCTTTTTGGGAGTTTATAAAAGGGCTTTAATATGCCTTTGGAGCATTTTGTAATTTGACCAAATGGCTTGGAGATGCATTTGGAGCCTTTAGTTATTTGACCAAATGGCTTGGAGATGCCTTTGGATCCTTTTGTGATTTGACCAAATGGCTTGGAGATGCCTTTGGATCCTTTTGTGAATTGACCAAAGGGCTTTAAGATGCCTTTGGAGTTTTTTATGATTTGAAAAAAGGGCTTTAAGATGCCTTAGGAGCTTTTTTTGAATTGAAAAAATGGCTTTAAGATGCCTTTGGAGATTTTTGTGATTCGACCAAAGGGCTTTAAGATACCTTTGGAGATTTTTGTTTTTACGATTTTCTATTGTTTTTGTGATTTTGAAATTTATGAATGTTTTTGATATTTTGTTGTGCTTATGTGTGAAATGCATTTAGATGAATAATTTTGAGAGGCTCTGGCTCCTCAACTCCTTCTACCGATGTTAGGTGATATGCCCCAGGTCCAATATTCTTAGAGATGATATAGGGACCTATCCAATTGGCCACAAATTTGTCTCATAGGTGCGAGGGAAGATTTGAGTTCTATTAGTTTTCTTTAAGCACAAGATCCCCAACCTTAAAGTCTCTCAGATGGAATTTATTGTTATAATCTTGTGTTAGATGATCTTGGTAAACATGAAAATGCTCAAGAGCCTTGATATGATTCATCTAGAAGGGTCAACTGATCTAGGTGAGCTTGCCACGTAGTGTCATAACTGATGAACTCTTTCAATGTGACGCACAATGTTGGGATTTCCAACTCTAAGGGTATAATGGCCTCAGCACCATATACAAGAAAAATGGTGTTGCCCTAGTGGGCATATTTATGCTAGCCCTATAATCCCATAATGCCAGGGGCAATTGCAGATGCCAATCCTTATGATTTTCTTTCACCATCTTATTTAAGATGGCTATGATTGTCTTGTTGGAGGTATCTATTTGCCCATTTGCCTACATATAGTATGGTGTTGTAAAAATGTGTTGGATGTTGTATTTGGTCATTAAATCTTGAACATTTTTGTTTTTGAATGAAAAACCATTATCTGAGATTATCTTGAAGGGTATCCCAAAATAACAGATGATTTTGTGAAGTATGAACTCCACAATTTGAGGTCTAATTATTGAGGTTAAGGGGACCGCTTCCACCCATTTTTTGAAGTACTTAGTGGTAATTAAGATAAATGCATGTCAACTCAAATATGGAGGATAAATCTTCCTGATCAGATTGAAACCCCACTAAGAAAATAGCTAAGCCACCTGAATAGGATGTAAGGCCTGAGATGGCAAGTGCATCAAATTTACATGTTGTTGACATTTAACACATTCCTTGACATACTCATAACAATCCTTCTCCATGGTAGGCCAGTAATAATCCATTCAAATGATATGCTTGACAATGGCCATGCCATTGAAGTGGCCACTGCATGTACCTTCGTGAGCTTACAAAATCACCCAAGCTGATTCTTGGGGCTCTAAGCAATGAAGGAGGACTCCATAATAGCTTTGAATTATCGTATATCGACATGCGATAGAACAGAGAAAATATTCCAAGATAAAAGAGAAAGAAACTTATCAAAACAACAAAATAAAGCTACGTTAAAGAAAATGTTCCATGAGAATAAGAAAGAAACTCATTTCCATTGACATAAAAAATTTGGAAATAAGCACCAAAATGCAAAAGGAAGTATAACATGGTTAAAATTCATAAGGCACTCAAGGAAATAAACTAACTTGAGAGAATGGGAAGAAGAAAAAAGTATAAGTAATTAAAAAAATCAAAGGTAAACATGAAAATAAGATTCAAAGAATGATCTATGATTATATCATGAAACTTCATTGAAAGGTAGAAGGGTTCATGTGAATCTATTTTTACCAAAAGCACAAGTTCTAAGAATAAACTTGTTCATCAGTGCAACACTTATATAGCAATAGATAAATCAAGAAAAATGAGGATCCTCATAGAAGAGAACTTAGAATGCCACAAGTTGGATGTTGGTAAAATTCCCACACTTGAGAGGAATACAAATGTCTAAGATGTTAAAAGACTTGTAGGAGATAATCACAAGATGTATTAAACAAATACACCACTAATAGGGAATCAAATAATCATAATACATCAAATAGATAATCCCGTTCAGTAACTACATAGGCTTGAGATTAAACATAGGTGATAGACATGAAGGCCTCACTACCCATCATCATCACCATCAAGAGAAAGCACAAGTTGGTGAACTTAGGTATATAGATCCTGAATGTACTTGAAAGTGCTTATAGCCATTATTGAAAGATGAAATAATATTTTTGGCAAATAAAGTTTGTAAATATCTACTCAAACCAAAGAAATAAATCATTTTCACAAGCATTGAGCCAAATTTTAAAATATGCTTAAAATAATTCTATAAAAAACTACCAACTTGACCCAAGGGAGAAAGATATTTTTTTTATTTTTACAAGAAAAACTGACAAAGAAGACCCAATATTTTTCTAGCATTATAAGGCATAACCACATTTTGAGTTCATTGTCACCATAGATGACACTCAAGTGGATAAGAGTGGCCAACATCCCATACTTCTAGGTTTCACCTTTCTAAACCTCAATATTTAAAAAGGATACCATCAATGGTCCCCCCACTTGTCCTATACCCTCAAAAGTATAGGATAACTTGACCATGACATAGGGATTATTCTTTAAGGCCTATAACACTTAAAGGGGTACACCTTTTTCCAAACCCTACATAATTCCATCTATGTAAGATTATTTTGGCATAATTTCATAGTGCTTAGTTACCACACCTCTTTAGGCTAACTAAGGCCATTACCACTCACCTGGTAATGAGCATGGTCATTGATCCTCACCATTCAACATTTTATTATTTACAATGAAATAATAACACATCATCAAGGAATTATAATAGAATTTGAATAAAATTTTTAGGGATTAGAAAATATCATGAATTGCTTATGCAAGCCTAACATACACTAAGAAAAAAACATGTAATCATGCAAACATGCATTTATGCAAAAATATTTCCATACAACATATTGAGAGAATCTCATATTTCTCCCAATTAAAGTTTCCATAACTACCCAAGATTCATCCATATTTTCATACATTCAAGCATTGAACATTACTTCGCTATTGCATAATTTCATAATATTGACTAACTAACATTCGCTTAATTAATCAATATCCATAAAGCCAAAAAGAAAATTATAGTTCTTTATATGAACTACAAAAAAAACAATCTAGCATGATTAACATTGGCAATTGACCAATAAGTTTAATTTCCAAAAACTAATAAATAAAAATCCATGAAATTATTCATTCAATAATATAAAAAAAAGAGCATTAATCTTAAAATAAACCCATATAACCAATTAGAAACCTTATAACATAAAGGTAAGGTTTAAATAAAGAAAATTATTCTTTTAAAAACTTCAAAGGTAAAACCAATGATAAAAAAAATTACTATAGCTATTGCCTATGCACACTTTAAGTGGATGCCTTACTATAACTTGCTTACATAAAAACATGCTTGGAGGATCTACAAAAAATGATCTTGAAAAGACCACCACGATTGCCTAAATTCATAGTTGCAGTTAATGCAACTATATTGCATGCTATCCTAGAGAAGCATGATCTGGATTAAAAAGATTAAAATCCTTCATTTAGAAGAAACAATAATTGATGGATAAGCATAATTATGTAGAAGTGGAAAATCAATGGATACACCTCTACTTATGTTTGTATGGCCTTCAAACAGGTAGATTTAAGCTAAGGGCCTTATAGGCCAAAAAGAGTGCATATAATGAAACTAAGCTAGAAAGCAACAAAAGACGAATATGATAACCAAATGAAATGCAATAAGATGTATTTTATTAATTTTCTTTTCAGAACTTCGATTACAAGATGCACTCCATTAATGGAGGCTTAAAAATGGTGATACATCAACCATACAAACAATGAAAATGATGGTACTAAGGGATCCTATCCCTCGGTGGTAAATTGATGTTGGCACATCCAATGGTTGACTCCTCTTCCCATGAAGAAGTTGTGTTGAGGTTGATTCCTATACCTCTAGCTCCTGGTTTGTTCAATCCTACAATATACACACATGGGAGCTTGAAAGGGGGTTAATAACATAGATATTATAATGGAAAACAACATACATCCATCGAAATCAAATAAAACGAAAGCAATCTAAGCTATAAAAACATATAAAAATGCATACAATAGATAGATCTATGTTCTAAAATTACTCTATCCAAGTTTTAGATCATTTTGAGGTCGTTTAGGCACCAAACTAGGAAAAATATGGCGAAGGCCTTAATGCTGGTCCACCTCACCCTATGACATTCAAACGGTCGGTTACCCTACCAAATCAACTCCAAATCAGCTCAAATTTGGATAGGGGTTAGGGGAGGACCTATTGAAGACTCCTATGGTGGAATATGGGGTAAAATCCCTGTAGATTTTGTGGCCATCATAGTTAGGGATGGTCATGACTATTGATCGCTCCTACCCAGGACGGTCAATAGGTCCACTTCAAAAATGGCCACCAATCCCTATTGGATCAGTTCTAGAGCTCACTAATTAGGTTTTTAGGCAAATGGGGTCTATATCTATGCCAGAGCAGACCAGTTTTGTAATCGGGTCGATAGGTTTTGTAATCCTTCAAATCGCCTTCATGAGGGAAGAGGGATTCAAAGGCAAAGGGGCACAAAGTTTGCAAAAAGGGGTGAGGTAAGTAACACCGGTTCTCTCCCAATTCTAGTAGAACTTCATTTCTCCAAACCTGCATTCCATTCTCCTTTTTTTTTTGTTGAGGGAAGGCTCCAATTTATAGGCAATTGGAGCCCTAATGCCCAAAATGGCATGTTGCCCATCCAGGGCAACCCTTTCCACTTGTCCAAGGTTACCCTAGATGGGTTTGGGAAGGTTTCCCCATTTGGGCAACCCATTAGGCAGCCCAAATTGTGCCATGCCACTCCCAATCAATATGGGTGCTAATTGAGGTCGAGATTTGCAAGATTTGATTGCCAATCTTGATCTCACCTACTTTTTGGCAGGTGGGTTTAGGGGTCGTCCCTACCTGGGATGGTCATATGTGACCATCCTAGGCAGGAGTGGACACAAATACTAACCCTAATCATGACCGTCCCTGGTAGGGATGGTCACAAACCAAGGCCTCTAAGGCTCCCAAAACTAGTGGAGACCTTCCCAAAACTATCCTAGGATGCCTTATGACCCTAGAAACTGACCCTGGTGATGTCATATGATGTTGATAGGATGATGCATTTGGTGCACTAGTATTACTATCCTATTTACCTAATTTTTGTGTCTACAGCTGCCCCTTTTTATGATGCACTTTATCTAAGAAAGCACAAAGCAAAAATATATAACCAAAATGGTAAATTGATTAAGGTTTTTTTTTAACCTAACCAACTCATGATGTCTCTCCTGTGAAAAATAAAACATACATCCATAGAATCATTGCCTTTGACATAGACTAATGATTTGCAAGTATCCCTAGACCTTTTTGTACGAGGACTTTTAGGCTTTGGGAATACTTAGGTCTTGGTGCCTTGTATCCTTGCAAGTCCCGCCAGGTGTGTGAAGAGCCTTCACAGAGGATTCATACCCTAGACCGCAAGGAGATCCAAGCCTATTTTAATTTGCATTTTATGCTGTTTATTTGCCCCAACATGGGCTTGAATATTTGCTTCGAGCAAAGACTCTTCTGGATGCATGAGTTTTAACACTTTTGAGTGTTCTCTTGTTGATTCGATTGTTGAAATAATTATGATGACTACCCCCTCAAGCGATGATTTGATGAGGGAATGCCCAATGTACAAAGTGATGAGTTGCTTGACACCATATGATGATTTTGGGACAATTTCATGGTTCTCCCATTTTTTGTTATGCACTTTTATTCATTTTTTTGACTATTTTTGGTCAAATTTGAGAGCGCAAGTGACTAAAATTGGGTACCTGTGGAGTGGTCCAGCCTTGGGGGCCTTCTTAGGGATTCAATTAGGGTCACATAATGCTTTCACAAACCCATTTTAGAATTATTAAGACCAGTTTTGAAAATGGCCTCATTTGCCTTATTTTTGGTGGGTTTTTGACCCTATTTTTGTTGTTTTTGAGTTGTTTTTATTCAATTTTTTTGTGGCCATCACACCCAGTGATGGTCATGGCTGACAGGGCTTATATTACTGCACTTATAGATTTGTGGGATCCCCATACCAATACCTTTCACTTTATTACTAGGGAGATGACTATTACCCTCGAGGATGTATACAGGATACTTTGGATCCCTATTGAGGGACGTTCGATCCTCAACACACCTACTGGTCGATGCGAGGCAGTCTTGTAGTGGTACTTTAGAGAGAGGTGGGAGGAGGCAGCTGTAGAGCTACTCAGTGGAGGCCTATTAGTGGTGGATTGGTTTTAGAGGGAGGTCTTCAAAACTAGACATGCATTGTTGATGACATTGATCAACAACCAACTATTTCTAGACTCCTCAGGAGCTAGGTTCCCTTGGAACCTACTAGAGTTAGTGTATGCTCTATGTGAGTGCATGCCAGAGCAACCTTTGATTATGGCTTGGGGTCTGAATTTACTCACACAACTTTATGATGAGATTTACGAGATTCGCTATCATAGATGGATGGGGATAGGATGTAGCTATTTACTATAGGTCTGGGGATGGTCCCATATTGTAGTGCAGCACCCAGGGGGACTACCATGGATGACGCGGGCTCAGTTAGAGGATAGAGAGATTGGTTATGCTACACTCTAGGAGACAGCGAGGGAGGAGCATGGTAGTCGATATTAGGCTAGATAGATTGAGATCTATGTTGATGCCTTTGCATGGCTCCAGGTGGAGGATATTATCTAGAGACCTTACAGAGATTGCCTTGTATGGCCAGAGGCTACGGTACACTTGCATCGAGTGAGATACGATAGATGGATGGTAGGGAGGCATAAAACTGAGAAAGAGTACTTCTAGTTTGATCATGTGCTTCGATAGTTTAGGCTATGCTAGGGGTTACCCAGTGAGCCATGAGTATATCAACATAGAGGCATGGAGAGGGGACTAGAGGAGCCTATCATAGAGCCCCTCAATGAGGAGTCAGACCTAGTGATAGACATACCAGATGTGGATGATATCGGTACTACTGATGAGTATGATGCTTGGTGGATTATGTGGATATGGCATGGGGATGGCCCACTAGGAGGGGGTGTCGATGCTACTATGGAGGAGGATGCACCTAGAGAGGACCTCAGAGAGGTAGCTCAAGAGGCTCAGGCTCTAGATATAGTAGAGGTATGACATGTTCACCCTCATAGGGAGGATGCCAGGGCTAGTTTACTAGATGTCCAGGATGTAGAGGGGTTTGGTATGGATGCACCCGATGAGCGAGACCTAGATGGGGAGCTAGCGATATGAGATGCCACTATCACCAGATTATGAGGGGAGCTGAGTAGGTTATAGGAGGAGTACACTGAGGAGCATGCTCTCCTTCATGCATAGGTACAGACTGGTCAGACTGAGGCCTCTAGGTGAGATGTTGAGGTGTCAGTTCTTCATGTATAGTTAGAGTCTATGGAGGCTGAGATAGTGAGGTAGGCTATAGAGATCCAGAGGTAGGCAGCTGAGATAGCAGCATTCCAGTCTTAGGTTGTGGTGCAGGGCTTAGGGTAGGGTGCATCGAGCAGTGATGAGGTGGTGAGACTATGAGGTGAGGTAGAGCGACTATAGGTTTTGGTGGAGAGTTTGACCATCCGCTATCGGGAGGAGCAGGTCTTCACCAGACTATTAGAGGATGAGATCATGCATCTCCAGGGATGCCTACTAGATAGAGCTTTGGCTATTGGGTCAGTGGCTAGGTCTCGGAGTGAGGTAGGGCAGTCATCATGGATGGGACCATCGAGCTCAGTGAGATGGACTGATAGACCAGGAGGGAGCCGATCTGTTAGCTCATGATGCACTCATACCGAGGGTAGAGGAGAGAGTCATGGCACTTAGTCATGGAGGTGCATGACTTTATTTGAGATAGATGGGTCTCTATTTTGGGATTTTTGTGATGAACATTATGTGGGCTTTGGGACCCACTTATTTTGTAGCCCTTGGGGGATATGATGGACATGATGATGTATTTTTGGTTCACATATATATATGGATATATACATGGTTTTTATTTTGATCATCATGATGTCCTTTATTGATGTATGTGATGTATGCATGTCTATATGCTTTTATGATGCTTTTATGATGTCTATCATGTATGCATTTATTTAGATGATTTGATGTATTGTGATGGGATACATTTAGTTAGATGATAAATGTATATGTTGATGATCTATATGCGAGATGAAAATGGAATGAATATGCAAATGACATGTTGTGATTTAATATGAGTTGATATTTTTGATGCTAGCCCTGTAGCTTGTACAAAATGTATTTTATCATTTCATGTTATTTTTATGACACTCTATGATGGCATTTATAACTTGGTTTTGATAAATGTATACTGAATTTTGTACAAATAGAATAGATACTGTAATATGTTATGGGACATGTATTGTGTTGTGAAACTCAACCATGTTTAAGCACTTAGTCTATAATTGTGTAATAATTATGTTATGACTTTTTGTTAAGGTACAAACCCTGCTAAGGTAACCAAGATAACCTATATTCATTTGTAGATTAATTAATTACCATGATAACGCATAAAATAATCTCTAATGTGCAAATAGGTTTGACGAATCACACCTATAGTAGAGGAAACTTTATACGCATCATTATCCTTAGTTTTGCACTTTGTTAGATTGGACCACTAGGCAATATAGATTATTCCAAGCTAGCTCATCCTAATGCAAACATTGGTCTATACAAAGCGAATGCTTATGGGACAGACATATCATCATGCGGGAGGCTACCCCATCATTGCAAGTAGGCTATCCACCAAACCTGGAATGAGGATCACCTTATGGCTCTCTGATGCTGAGAATTTTAGGGATTCAAAATCTTGATTCCTTTCTTTTGCGTTGAATCACTAAGGGAATGTGCGTTGTGTAATTTAGCAAGCAATGGATTTTATGATAGTGGTAAGATCCACTTTTATTTTGTTTTTGGTAGTGGTGAAGACCACTTGTTTTCTTTGGTAATAATGTACTTCTCTTTTTTATTTTTGATTTGTATAAGTGATGATAATCACTATTGCTTTTATTGCTTCTCTTTTGCAAATGATACGAGCTCTAATTTAGACTGTAGAGCAAGGGACCTATGAGAAAGGAGATCTTGTCCTTTTGCTAATTCTCAGCACCCTAGAACCATTCGCATAGGAGGATGAGCAAGGATAATCCTTTTTGCTTGGAATAACCTATACTACTATTAAGTTTTCATCTTACTTTGTACTGTACTTAGGATTTATTTAATGTAGCATGATGTTAGAATTCTGATATATACAAGGTATGACCTAAGCAGGAGTTGTACCTTTTAAAACATCACTATAACTTTCTACAAAAGTTGACCAAACGACAAAACATGGGTGAGTGACCAACAAATTTATTGACGCTTTTATACAATGGTTTAATTTGAAGTGATTGAACACATATTGTGGTATGTAACTGTGGTATTAATGTAAAATGGATAGGTGATAAAACTGACTTTTAACAACTATGATTTTGACAAATACCTAATGTACATACTTGGTGCTAGACATCTTGTTATCAAATTTTTAGGTATGCATGATGCGACTATTATGCCTAATGCAAATGACACTAAGATGTGACTACGATGATATGCAATGCATTATTTTTGTTATTTTGATGATTTTTGATTTTTTTTTAATTTTTTGATAAGATATACAAGTTGACCAATCGGTTTGATGGATACCATTGGGGATTTTTAGGTGACCAAAGGGTTTATGGGAACCTTTGGAGCTTTTTAGCTTGACCTAGATAGTCGTAGATGATCTAGGAGCATTTTGGGATGACCAAAGGGTTTATGGGAACCTTTGGGGAATTTTTATGTGACCTAGATAGTCGTAGATGATCTAGGAGCCTTTTGGGGTGACCAAAGGGTTTATGGGAACCTTTGGAGCATTTGGATTTGACCTAGATAGTCATAGATGATCTAGGAGCTTTTGGGGTGACCAAAGGGTTTATGGGAACCTTTGGAGCATTTGGATGTGACCTAGATAGTCATAGATGATCTAGGAGCCTTTTGGGGTGACCAAAGGGTTTATGGGAACCTTTGGGGCATTTTGGTTTGACCTAGATAGTTGTAGATGATCTAGGAGCCTTTTAGGGTGACCAAAGGGTTTATGGGAACCTTTGGGGCATTTTGATTTGACCTAGATAGTCATAGATGATCTAGGAGCCTTTTAGGGTGACCAAAGGGTTTATGGGAACCTTTGGGGCATTTTGGTTTGACCTAGATAGTTGGAAAAATAGATTAGTATCTAGGAGCCTTTTGGGTGACCAAAGGGTTTATGGGAACCTTTGGGGCATTTTGATGTGACCTAGATAGTCATAGATGATCTAGGAGCATTTGGGGTGACCAAAGGGTTTAGGGGAACCTTTGGGGCATTTTGGTTTGACCTAGACAGTCATAGATGATCTAGGAGCCTTTGATGGTGCTAGCTAGGCATGGAAAGGCCTTAAATGCTGAATATTCATGGGTTCTTTCTCTTATTTCCCTTCTATAGCTGCTAAGCGATAAGTTCCAAGTCCAATATGACTTGTAATAATGAATGGACCTAACCAATTAGCTACGAACTTGTCCCATAAATGGGATGGTAAGTTCAAGTTTTGTTGGTTCTCTTTTAGAACTAAATCTCCAACCTAAAAGTCATGGTAGTGGACCTTCATGTTGTAAGCTCTCTTAAGACGTTCCTGATAAACACGTAGATGCTCGAGGGTGTTAACGCATCATTCATCAAGTAACGTTAGTTGATCGAGTCGAGCTTGCCTTGCAGTATCATCATCAATGAATTCTTGCATAGATATTCATAATGATAGAATTTCTAGCTCGAGAGGCATGATTGCCTCAGCACCATACACTAGTGAAAATGGAGTTGCCCTAGTGGGGGTTCGAATGCTAGTGCGGTAAGCCCATAGGGCAAGAGGTAGTTGATTATGCCAATCCTTATGGCTATCTCTGATAGTTTTCTTGAGGATGGCAACTACTATTTTGTTAGAAGCCTCTGCTTGCCCATTGGCCTACGGATAATAGGGAGTCAAAAAACTATGTTGTATGTTATACTTTTTAGTTAACGCATGCACATCCTTGTTCTTAAATGGTGTCCCATTATCCGATATTATTTTGGATGGAATACCAAAATGACATATAATATTATGCAATATGAACTCCGCAATGCGAGGTCCAGTCATCGTGGTAAGGGGAATTGCTTCCACCCATTTGGTGAAGTACTCAGTCATCGTGATGATAAATTTGTGGTGACCTGAGGACGGAGGTGAGATCTTCCCGATTAGGTCAAACCCCCATTGCAAAAATGGCCAAACCGCTTGAATCGGTTGTAAGGCCTACGAAGGTACGTGTGTCAAATTTGCATGATGCTGACACTTCACGCACTTCTTTACATAAGCGCAGTAGTCTCGCTCTAAAGTTGGCCAATAATAACCAATGCGAAGTATGCGCTTAGCGATGGCCATGCCGCTAAAGTGGCCACCGCATGTACCATCGTGTGCTTGGGCAATGGCCCAAGAAGACTCCTGTGAGTCTAAGCAATGAAGGAGAATTCCTTCATAACTTCGATGATACATAATGTCTCCTATCAAGACATATTTTGCCACCTTTTGCTTAAATGCTCGCTTTGCGGCCTGCGACAATCCAGGCGGGATGCTTCCTAGCTTAAGATAATATTTTATAGGCAAGGCCTAGTCTTGTTGGGAAGAAGCCTCAACTGTATGGATCATGCATTTCCTTTGACATTCATCTCTCACAAATGATGATTGTGAATGAATTCTGAGATATAGCGTGGTGCTTGTATCAAAAGAATTTTTAGGGAACAAAGTCCCCCAATTGGCATTTTCCAAAAAGTTGCGTAGATGAGAGAACCATTCAATGGAAGGTTCAATCTGAATCATGTGGAATTCTAGTGGGAATTTAGGTGCTTCACGCGTAGGCGCTGATTGTGCTAGCATTTTTACCTGAATGGTGGTGATATCATCTGAAGGGTTTTGGGGAATAAGTGATCCCAAGGATGCCATTGTATCCGCAAAATGATTAGCTGAATGAGGGAGTGCCTCTATATCATACCATTCAAACTTTACCAGAATTTTGTCCACAAGGGCTTTGTAGGCTTGCAAGATGGGGCATTTGCACTGAAATATCCCCTTTACCTGGTTGACTATGAGCAAGGAATCATCGAAGATATTCAACTTCATAATTTTCATGGTGATAGTTGTTTGAAGGCCAATGATTAGTGCTTCATACTCAACATTATTGTTGGTACATGGAAAATCAAGTTTAAACAAAAGGGGTATGGGAGCCCCTTGTGGTGTAAAGAACATGATACCAACACCACCCCCTTGCTCACATTTAGAACCATCAAAGAATAGAGTGATGTCAGCCTAGGATTCAGGCTCAGATGAATCAGGTGATTCTATCATATGAAACACTCCATCATCGAGAAGTTCTATACTTAGAGGCTCTTCGCTTTGGAGAGGAGCCTCTGCTAATTGATCAGCTATGACTTGTCCTTTTATAGATTTCTATCCAATGAACTCTAAATCAAATTCTATCAATAGCATTATCCATTTTGTCATGCGAGTACTATGATAAGTTTGGCTCATCATATACCGCAATGGATTTTCTTTAGATATGACATACATGGTATTATTCAACATGTAGTGGCATAGCTTTTTCATGGTGAATACCACTGCTAAGCATAGCTTCTCTACGTATGCATATTTAATCTTGTAGCTGACCAAGGTGCGGCTAATGTAGTATGTAGCCTATTCTTTGTGCAATTCATTCTTTTGGGACAACATGATGCCCAATGCCACCTCAGTAGCTGAGATGTATAAATAGAATGACACTCCTAGTCATGGTGGAGCCAATACAGGTGGTGAAGCCAAGTATTGTTTGATTGCATCAAAGGCATCTTGACACTCTTTGTCCCATTGAAATGAGACCCCCTTGTGAAGCAATTTATTCATAGGCCGACACTTGTCCGATAATTGCGCTATGAAGCATTTTATGGATGTGACCTTTCCTTGCAAGCTACGTAGCTGCTTAATAGTTTTGGGGGGTGGCATCTCCATTATTGCCTTGACCTTGTTGGGATCAACCTCGATTCCTTGTTTTGAAACTATAAATCCCAAGAGTTTTCCTGATGTGACTCCAAATACACATTTCTTGGGGTTAAGTCTCACATTGTGCTCTATGAGGTGATCTAACACTTTGCATAGTACATCAATATGATCCTGGCACAATTTAGATTTTGCCAGCAGATCATCCATATAATATTCCATTATAGTATGCATGTAATCATGGAAGATGCATGTCATGGCACGTTGATAAGTAGCACCAACATTCTTAAGGCCAAAAGGCATGACCTTATAGCAGAATGTTCCCCAAGGCATTGTAAACGTTGTTTTTAGTTGGTCTTCTAGATTGATACGAATCTGATTGTATCCAGAGAAACCATCCATTAGGGAAAGCATTTCATGCCCTACCATTGCATCTACCAATGCATCGATGTTGGGCAAAGGAAACTCATCTTTGGGACTCGCTTTATTAAGATCTCAAAAATCTATGCAAATGTGAATCCTCCCATCCGGCTTCTTAACGGGGACCATGTTCGATACCCATGGTGGGTAGTCTACTGAGACTATGAAGTCTGCATCCAACAACTTTTGTAATTCATATTTAACCATCAAGGCTACTATCGGATGCATTTTGCGTAGCTTCTGCTTAACTGGCTTAATCGATGGATCAACCGTGAGATTATGCATGACTAGATTTGGATCTAGTCCTGGCATATCCTTGTACGACCAAGCAAAAGCTTTTATCCTTTCCTACAGGACTTGCATAAACTCTTGTCTCTCAGCTGGGGATAGACTTTCCCCAAGCTTGATAATCTTAGGATTATCGAGATCGGTACCGATATCCTTGTCAATTGTTGGCTCAATTGACATATGAGACCCATCTTCCAACTGGTGTGGAGTGGGTATCAAGTGAATGTCATTAGCGAGGTTCACCTCTTCCATAGGAAAATCTGGCTCTGCCTCAGCTTGGAAGACATTTTGAGTAGTACTTGGAGAAAACTTAAATGGTTGGAACATTTCCTCGCAAGGCCAGTACTCAGATGGTGATGGGGGAGAGTTAGCCCTCTCAAAGTCAATTACCTCATGGTTGAGGTATAAAGGCTTAAGAGGGTTACTCAGATTTCTCAAAGGAGAATCTAGGTCTATAGAAATCATGTTGATGGTGTCATGATTCCCATGTGGGTAACGAGTGGGTCTAGGAACCTACGGTGGTTCCATAACTCATGGGGGGGATTTCGGGTGGAAATGGAATGAATGGCGGTCATCTACATGGGGAAGGAGGTATCTGAACCTCTCTTGGTAGTAGTTGGCATCAGATGGGGTTTCGATCAGGAAAGATATTATGAATGTAATCATCCTCTTGATATCCTAAAGGTAAGATGTTTGGGACGTCCCTAACTTGCTTTTCTTGCATAAGAAAATGCCACAAGATGGGATGGTTGTTATTGAATCTACGAAGGTATTGGTCTTCCCTCTCTGTTAGAGGGATAACTTGAGTGCAATATTCATCTGAGCTTGGATCATTGATTGGCGCTATACCATAGTCCTCTTCATCATCACTCGTCCACTCGCCAGGAGGACCTGGATCCTCCTATTCACTTTTTGATTCCAGGGTGTGTGAGCTTTCTCCTATTTCATAGGATTGAGCCATGTCACTAGAAAACCCCTGGTCTCTTAAGTTTTGGGGAAAGAAATCCCCTAAAGAGTGAAGGTGATGTGAGTTGGCATATGGGTCATGTGCAAGCTCATATTTTGCATTGATGCACATACGCTCCATTCCTTCTACTAAGAATTCAATAGAAACCCACGTGTTGACCCCCAACCTAGATTTATCATATGGCATTTGATACTATGGCTGACAAGGTACACGAGTGCCTTGCTCAAAAATTCCTAGTCCATAACCATGCCAATTGCATTTGTCCAAATACTTTAGGGCATAGTCAAGATTTGAAAGATATGATATACTTTCTGAGAAAGGTTCGTCATCCTCTTCCTCCTGAGAAAGAGGTGTGATTGCTCCAAACTCTAGGCCCCCATATACAAAATTTGTTTGGGTAGGGGCTTTACCTAAAGTAACAATGTTGCCTATAGGAAGACGAGGTCTTCCCATGTCTTGTACTGACTCGATTGCTGGGAGAGTTGTGACATTTTTGACAATGTACTCCCCCATGCCAGTGTTTTCCATATGCACTGTCACTTGCGAAGAAGAAGATGGAAGGGATGAAGTGGAGGCTTGAGCATGCTCAATAGGAACCTCCTATGGGCTTTCCTCATTTAGAAAGTGAGGATTTACATCCTCATTTTCTGAAGAGGTAATCTCATCCGATGAGATGGTCGAGACTATGGGTGGGGTCTCATCAATAGGCCTCTTCGACATATTCCTCTCAAGAGGACTCGACGACGTCGATGGAATGTCATATTTGGTCTCTAATGAGGATGGAGTGGATGATGATGGAAATGGAGAATGGAGTGGACTCTGTACTGATGGATTCAGTTTGAAGTCCACTAGAGTCGAAGGTAATGTCGACTCTGGCATTTGTTGCAACATGTTGCAGTACTTGAAGGGCTCCTGATCAGCATCCACTACATGGACTTTCCCTTCATAGGTGTATTTTAAGCATTGATGCATGATGGAAGGAACACACTTCATGTCCCGAATCCATGGCCTACCTAGCAAGATGTTATAGGCCATTTCTCCCTCTAGCACATGGCAAAGGGTAGATATAACCTTTTGTCCTACCTGGATAGGTAAGACAATAGTGCCGATAGTAGAGCAGATAGTATCATTGAATGCTCTCAATGTGTATGTCGATGCTACAACATGCGATGCTGGTAATTTAAGGTGCTTTAAAGCATGGGTCGTAATGATGTTACTTGAGGACCCAGTGTCTATTAGCACTCTCTTGAATGGTAGACTATTGATACTTGCAATAACATGCAATGGAGGGTCTACCGAGTCACCTCTAACTGGTTTGAGCTCATGCTCATAGAACGAGATGACTGGCTCTTTGCACTATTGCACATGCCCCACAAAGTCTACAAAGGAGTTTGTCTCTTGGGGTTGCAACTCGATCAACTTTAGGATGTCCATTAATGCCTCCCTATGTGGAGCAGATTGTTGGATTAATTCATATATGGACAATCTTGCAGAAGTCATCCGCAAGCTTTGTGCTAGCTTGTTTTTTATGGTTAATACGGGCCTAGATGGAAGGCCTTGTACCACCATTGGATTGGATTGTGATGTTGAAGGTCCCTCCTTCATAGCTGTAGGTGGTGAGACTGGATTAGGGTATCTCTTATTGTGAGTCACAATGCTAATCATTCCCACATAACCCTGTAGAGGGGGTGTGGTCTTCACCTCATTTATAGGCTTAGCAGGCATAGCCTGGCCATCATGAGATGGTAGTGGGTCCTTGTATATCCCCATATTTTGGTTGTTAGGTGCTAGAGGAGCATCCACTTTGAGCTCATGCCTATCAATCATGTCTTGAACAAGGTGTTTGAAAGCATAACACCCAGAGATATTGTGACCATTCTGCCTATGGTATTTACATTGTTGATCTAAGAATCTACCCATAGGCTTGGGCTTTCCTATGTCTGGCTCATTTGGTCTGAGTTCTGGAAGACCCATCACTCGCACCACCATCAAGTGATCAAATAGGGAATCTAAAGACTCAGAGAAAGGCATGAATACTCGATTCTTTCACTCTTGCTTTCTCTATTTTGCTATTGTTGCATCGTTATTGTCATAACTAGTAGGAGGAGGTTGGGCCTTATAATTTGCCTTCTGAGGAGGCATTTCCTGAATAGGCCCAGGGATGTTTATGGCCACTTGATTGACCGTAGCTAGATTTTGGGCAGTCGAGCTATTTTTTGGATTTCTAGTCCACTCCTTTTTGGGTTTTTCTAGTTCCCCCTCTTGTATCTTTATCTCCTCGACATTCCTAGCCTGAACTAGGGCATCTTCTAAAGTGAGGAACTACTGGAGCTATAGTACAACAATGACTGGTCTCAAGAAGCTTTTGGAAAACATGCGAGAGAGTTCACTTTCTAGGATTAGGTAAGGTAGCTTGGCAAGAAGCATTCACCACCTGTTCCCATAATCAGTTATGGATTCATTGTCATACTACCTCAACCCCGTGAGGTCGATCAATGTTGCTTTCCTTTTGGTATTGAAAGCAAATCACTCCAGGAATGCATCCGCTAGCTGTTCAAAGCTATGGACACTATGCTTAGGTAACTGGTTGAACCATTCATTGGCTGGCCCTGATAGGGTGCCTAAAAAGGTTTGCAAGAGCAACGCATCATTGTCATGAATGCTAAAACATAGATTAAGAAATCATGTCACGTGCTCTTGAGCATCTTCCTCTCCTTTAAACCGATCCAACTTGGGCATCTTGAAATGCTCAGGGTATACGGGAGAAGGAATAGATGGGTGTAATGGTTGGCACTTAAGCTGGCGAACTATGGGCTTTTGAGTCCTAGTTGCCACTATCTTTGTCTCGACCTATTCGAGGTATTCTAACAAAGCTTGATATGCAGGCGAGGATTTGATCTCCTCTTCTTTGTTTTGAACCCTGACAGGTGCCTGAGGTACTCTATGTGGGTGTGGGGGTGGTCGATATGCATCTTCCACTTGCTCATATGGTGCATCCACATAGTCCTCATTGTCCTCTAAGTCATCATAGACCCCGATAGGTGTATCAGGCAGTGGTCTACATGGAGGAACTAACGCCTCTTGAAGGTGCTCTAGATTAGGCCTATGATGTACTCTTTCTTTTGGCCTATTTGGTCTAGGAGGCAGTGGAGGATTGGGCCTATGAGGCCTACCTTGGTGCACCTACCTCGGTCTATTCTCTTCCCTATGCATTTTGGGAGCTTGAGCCCCTTGATGCAAGGTTTCTTTGATTTGATTCTCTAGCCTCTCTCTTTCTAGTTTTTGTCTCTTATCTAAGAGATCGAGGCATTGCTTGTCAGAGTGAAGTTGATTAAACTTAGCTTGATATCTAGCATACCGTTCTACCATATCATTGATCTGTATTGTGGTAGAAGGTCTTTGTACCCTCTCTTTTGGGTATCTACCATACGCTAAGGTTTCTTCAAAATTAGGTGTGAGGTTCTCCTCATGGAGGGTATTCGCATTGACTCTCTGTTGCCTTTCACGTTGGTAGTCAACATAAACTACAGGCGCAAAATTGCATCTTGCCTATGTGGAATGAGATAAGGGAGAGGGAATCTGATCCCTCTCATCTCCTCCCTCATAGATGAGGAAGGGTAAAGCAGAATTCGCCCTACCACTAGGGTGAGTGGTGAACTCCTCCCTTGGTGGTGGTCTAGGGGTAGGATTAGGCCTACCACTAGGGTGAGTCTCAAACTCATCCCTTGGTAGGAGTAGGATTAGGCCTACCACTAGGGTGAGTCTCAAACTCATCCCTTGGTGGCAGCCTAGGAGTAGGATGGTTCGACAACCTAAGATGATCATTCAGTCCTACTCTGGGTGGTGGGGATTGCTCCCTCACTATAGACTATGGAGCTGATCTCGCTGGCACGTGAATGCATGGGATCGCTCTATCTATGGGTGCATCATGGTGCACCCTCTCTCCAAAAGAGGAGGCATGTATGTGATCTCTATTAGGGAGATAACTCCCTGACTCTGAGCCTTCACCAGTTGGGGTACCCCATATAGAGGTCCCTCATTGGTTAGGCCTATGTCTATGCCTAGTCTCAGTAGGACTAACCATCCAGTCATCAACCAATCGATGATTGTGGATGGGGTTCCCTATGTTGGGACTTTCACCTATAGGGTTGCCCCTATGAGGGGTCCCTTGTGGACTAGGTCCCAAACTACTCACTAGAGGATGACTAGGATGAGTAGATGGTCTTCGAGGAGGAATGAGCATCTCCTCAGGGCCATACCGAAGATGTTGAATGTCTTCCTATCTACTCCCCATAACTTCCACCCATGAATGGGCTTGGCTACGGGTAATGACCATATCTAAAACTCTATCAACTATGTGATTATGTTCTTTTACAATTTTTATGAATTAGAAACAAACAAACAATAGGAACACACAACAAGAAGATGATTATTTGAATTACAAGTTTTATGTGAATCCTAAACTATTTTGTGAGTTTCAAGATGTGTTGTATTTGTAAGAGAACTCTTATCATGTTTTTGATAGTTGATGTAATACTCAAATTTTAAGAGGCTTTCACCAGTATACCCGTAGCTCGACAACCGGTAGTGAAATTCTGGTCACGTAAATCCCCTGTATGTGGCAATGAAAGTCCACACACAGACAAGGGGCACTGGTCCTGCTAGTCCCTCACCCATTTTCCCCCAGTCAGCGTCATACCTCCCCGAAGGGAGAGTATATGCAAATTTTTTGGGGTACGAAAGGATCTCAGGCCCGACGGTCTATGTAACCAAGGTTCGAGGGGATTTGAGTCAATGGATGGAGATGAAACCCACCATCATTGAACTCTATCAGTGGTTGGGGATGAATTCCAACTCACCAACATTTCTTACACTAAGTGGTGTGTGTTGTTCTTTTTATAACTTTGAAATATAAGCAAAGAAGCAAGCACATGATCTTTCACTAATGCATGTAAAAATATTTTATGTTCAGAAAGAGGTTAGTAGCATAAAATATAATCAAATTTATACTAGCCCTAAATGAATTCGACCTCTTGGAGGTGAATTATGCAACTTTTCTTCAATCAGCCATGAAAGAGCAAGAAAGGAAGGACTGCATTTGTTTTTCCAAATTTAGAAATTGTGATTTTAATTACATTTTGGAAAGCAACTAACCTTTCTAGGCACTCAGGAAGATGAAAAAAAACTTTCAAACTTGCTGGAATTTGACAGAAAATTTGCAGAAATTGATAGAAAATAGAAAATTGAATAGACCTGGACCTGCTGGTTCTCTATTTTTTCTATAGAACCTCCTAGTTTTGAGGCCATCCCAGGTAGGGACGGTCATAGACCAGTCAATTTGGGGGTCATCCCAGGTAGGGACGGTCACAATCAGGGGTCATTTTCAGCAGGAACGACTCTGACCTACAACACAAAAATGGCAAAAGTGAGTTAAACCTTTGCAAAAAGTGAAAACAACAAGGAATATAAGGTTCCTACCATCGTGATCACCACTGTAGAAGTATAAAATCAATGGATACACCTCTACTTATGTTTGTATGGCCTTCAAATAGGCAGATTTAAGCTAAGGGCCTTATAGGCCAAAAAGAGTGCATATAATGAAACTAAGCTAGAAAGCAACAAAAGATGAATATGATAACCAAATGAAATGCAATAAGATGTCTTTTATTAATTTTATTTTTAGAACTTCGATTACAAGATGCACTCCATTAATGGAGGCTTAAAACTAGTGATACATCAACCATACAAACAATGAAAATGATGGTACTAAGGGATCCTATCCCTCGGTGGTAAATTGATGTTGGTGCATCCAATGGTTGACTCCTCTTCCCATGAAGAAGCTATGTTGAGGTTGATTCCTATACCTCTAGCTCCTGGTTTGTTCAATCCTACAATCTACACACATGGGAGCTTGAAAGGGGGTTAATAGCATAGATATTATAATGGAAAACAACATACATCCATCGAAATAAAATAAAATGAAAGCAATATAAGCTATAAAAACATATAAAAATGCATAAAATAGATATATATATGTTCTAAAATTACTCTAGCCAAGTTTTAGATCATTTTGAGGTCGTTTAGGCACCAAACCAGGCGAAAGATGGTGGAGGCCTTAATGTTGGTCCACCTCACCCTACGACGTTCAAACGGTCGGTTACCCTACCAAATCAACTCCAAATCAGCTCAAATTTGGATAGGGGTTAGGGGAGGACCTATTGAAGACTCCTATGGTGGAATATAGGGCAAAATACCTACATATTTTGTGGCCATCATAGTTAGGGATGGTCATGACTGTTGATCGCTCCTGCCCGGGATGGTCAGTAGGTCCACTTCAAAAATGGCCACCAATCCCTATTGGATCGGTTCTAGAGCTCACTAATTAGGTTTTTAGGCAAATGGGGTCTGTATCTATGCTATAGCAGACCAGTTTTGTAATCGGGTTGGTAGGTTTTGTAATCCTTCAAATCGCCTTCATGAGGGAAGAGGGATTCAAAGGCAAAGGGGCACAAAGTTTGCAAAAAGGGGTGAGGTAAGTAACACCGGTTCTCTCCCAATTCTAGTAGCACTTCATTGCTCCAAACCTGCATTCCATTCTCCTCTTTTTTTGGTTGAGGGAAGGCTCCAATTTATAGGCAATTGGAGCCCTAATGCCCAAAATGGCATGTTGCCCATCCAGGGCAACCCTTGCCACTTGTCCAAGGTTGCCCTGGATGGGTTTGGGAAGGTTGCCCCATTTGGGCAACCCATTAGGCAGCCCAAATTGTGCCAGGCCACTCCCAATCAGCATGGGCACTAATTGGGGTCGATATTGGCAAGATTTGATTGCCAATATCGATCCCACCTACTTTTTGGCAGGTGGGTTTGGGGGTCGTCCCTGCCTGGGATGGTCATATGTGACCATCCCAGGTAGGAGCGGCCACAAATCCTAACCCTAATCATGACCATCCCTGGTAGGGACGGTCACAAACCAGGGCCTCTAAGGCTCCCAAAACTGGTGGAGACCTTCCCAAAACTATCCTAGGATGCCTTCTGACCCTAGAAACTGCCCCTGGTGAGGTCATATGATGTCGATAGGATGATGCATTTGGTGCACTGGTAGTCCTATCCGATTTACCTAATTTTGGTGTCTACAAATTAAGACACCAAAATCTAGCAAATAACGAGGTGATACTTCAGTGACCACCCTAAATTGATAATGGTACACAAATCAATGTCTAATGAAGCTACTACTTGCAATAGGTTTATTAGACTGTAATATAGATACACACAAGGAATTAGGTACTACCAAACTTCAACTAATGATTACGGGAGTTAAAGAACAAATATGGTCTCCCAACTCTTGCTTTGATCAATGATAGATGGGCTAATACCATCAAAGAACTCACTAAGATCATCCTTGTATTTATAAAAAAATAAAGCACCTAGAACTCTAAAAACTATAGCAACAAGCAACCAAAAGGACTCTTCCTTACAAGAATCAAATAGAAAGCTCAACATAACATAGATTTTTACTTCCTATCAAAACGTAACTTCCTAGAGTTCCATAATCTCAAGAAAAGGCATGAAAAAAATATCAATCTAGTGGAATATTTCTTGAGTGAGAGCTAAGGAAGGAAACAAAATGAAATTACCTCAAAATGTTATCAAGACTCCCACTTCCTCCTCAAGATTTTCTTCTGTGATCCTTCTAGCTAGCTTTCTTCCTCTGCTCTCATCTTCTTTTCATTAACAAAGGAAAGAATAATATCATTGTTGGGAGAAATTCTTGCACCCTCAAGAGATTTGTCATGATACAAGGATTTCCTGATCCAATCAACACTATGGACTCTGGTGGATGCACCTCTTTGACTCGAGAAAATATTATCATAAGATTCTAGACATATTGAGTAGGGTAAGGAAACCTGGAAGGAAAACCTATAATATTTCTCATATGTTCATGCTCATCCAAATTTGCAAAAATAAAATAAAACTACAACATAAAAGTTGACCAAACTTCAAAGTAACTCCAAGCCAGTGCTTCAAAAAGTAGACCAGTGCCTTATCCATTGGGTAATTGTAGCTAGAATTAAAATATGATGAAGAAATAATGGGAAAAAGATAAAACTAAGCCAATAACATCTATTCAAATAATATAACAAAAATCATCAAACATTGCAACAAAAGAATATACCATTTACACATTCAAATGTTGTAACATGTATATAGGATAAAACACAAAACTACACACGGAACTACTGAAATGAGGAAGTAAGATTGAATTAAACAATAGATAATTACAATGGGAGTCTGATCAAAATAACCAGATCTCACTAAAAAAGTACAAATAAATTCTCCATTCAAATGATGCAATAGAGAACTACAACTTTTCATTTAAATGATGTAACAAAGAGCCTCTTGGTTTTTGACCTCAGCCACTAGAAATGATCTCAGTAAACTAGGCACCTCCTTAGAAAAAACCTACACAATAATGGGGAAGAAAAAGGGGTGACTAAAAAATACACACAAAGGAAAATACAATTAGCAAGGATGGGCACTCTTGTCATGAACCTTTCTTGGAAGACCCTTTGTTTTGGTTGGATTTATGCTAGATTATGCATGATGGATATGTTATTGCAGTTGGATGCTTTTCTAACCAAAGGAATGACTAACAAATTATGTTTAGTTTCTACAACATGGATTTTATGGATAAAATATGATGTTGTTAACAAATTTTCATTGATGTAGGATCAAGATATCCTAAAGATCAACATATTCTTCGACAAAGAAGCAACCTAATAGATGCTCTCTTTTCTTATTTAGTGACTTGGCATAATTTGTATATAGGAGATATATCAAATGTTGCTTGCTTGGTTACTATCTACAAAAATTTAGTGAATATGATTTGAGTTATATTGTGTCTAAAAAATATGATCTCTTATGATTGTAAGATTCTTTTTATATACTTGTGCAAGTTCATAGAGAAGAGAAAATACAAGAGTCTTGGATTTCCTTTTTTAGATTATTGTTTAAAAAAAAAAAATTAGTTTTGCTAAGTGGTTGGTAAGGTGAAAAATCCTTGGTAGGCATGGGGAGAAAGGGAGTAAACTTCATGGTTTGTTCAGCTGAGAATACACGTTGAGAGTATTAGAATCAAAAGGTGATGGAGTAGTAGGGAAGTTGAGGTGGGATAGTTCCATTTGGCAGGACCAAGAAAACTAGGAAGAGAGGAGGCTTTTGTCGGTGAAGGGTGTGGTGGAAAATTGCTCCATGAAAGGAAGTCTGGAGTGGTGATGCTGAGGAAAAATATCCAGTTTACTACAAAAATATTTTATCACAGGTGGGCATGCTTCTTAAAACTAATATCTTCTCACTCTGTTATTGGTAGTAAAATATTTTCCAACGCTTTGGTGGGGGTGCTATTATTTCACAACCAGTGGTGAGAGATGTTTCATTGCAATAATTGTCTGACACTTTTTGTGTGTAGGACCTATGAGATAGATTAGAAAAAAAGACCCTAGAGTTGGCTCGATTGAGCAAGCTATTAAATGGTTTTACTCTTCTTGTTAAAACTTCTATTTTGGTATAGTAAACTATCAGGATGGTAGAGTTGAGATGATAGGTTTGTGTGTCGTGTAAAATGCCTAACCTAGTACCTTTGCCTATTAATCGCTGTGTATTTTTTGGTGCATGGTATAATGAGAAGTCTAAATATTTTCTCTACCTAACCATAGGTTTAAGGATTATGCTTAGTTATAGTGTTACACGTGGGTTTATGTTCTTGTAGTTGTAGAGATAGTGGACTCATCTTGAATCATTATGAAGCTCGCCGTTACTTAGAGGTAAGTATGTGAGGAGAAGCCTTATTGGAATAAATGTTTGCATGCATCTTGTTTTGTTCTCTATAGAAGAGGGAGTAGGTTATCTTCTTGAGCCAAAATAATTATGGTTGTTATAAAAATATTTGGATGTTAGAATGATTCACTTGGAATAACCTGGAAGTCGAGTTGAGTGTTCTTGTGTACGTCTTAGACTTTTGGTACTAGGAGGTGGATTCCTCTGCATATTATATTATTCTAGATTTTATAATGAATTTGATAGCATTAGAGAATGGATTAAATAGGAATATTATTCCATATTTTATAATGCATTTGATAGCATTAGATAATGGTTCAAATAGGAATGTTATTCCATATTTTATAATGCATATGATAGCATTAGAGAATGGATTAAATATGAATGTTATTTCATATTTTGTAATGCATTTGATAGCATTAGAGAATGGATTAAATATGAATGTTATTCTAGATTTTTTAATTCATTTTATAGCATTAGAGAATGGATTAATTAGGAGTGTTATTCCAGATTTTATAATGCACTTGATAGCATTAGAGAATGGATTAAATAGGAATGTTATTCCAGATTTTATAATGCACTTGATAGCATTAGAGAATGTATTAAATAGGAATGTTATTCCAGATTTTATAATGTATTTGATAGCATTAGAGAATGGATTAAATAGGAATGTTATTCCAGATTTTATAATGCATTTGATAGAATTAGAGAATGGATTAAATAGGAATGTTATTCCAGATTTTATAATGCATTAGATAGCATTAGAGAACGGATTAAATAGGAATGTTATTCCAGATTTTATAATGGATTTGATAGAATTAGAGAATGGATTAAATAGGAATGCTATTCCAGATTTTATAATGCATTTGATAGCATTAGAGAATGGATTAAATAGGAATGTTTTTATAGATTTTATAATGCATTAGATAGCATTAGAGAATGGATTAAATAGGAATGCTATTCTAGATTTTATAATGCATTTGATAGCATTAGAGAATGGATTAAATAGGAATGTTATTCTAGATTTTATAATTCATTTGATAGCATTAGAGAATGGATTAAATATGAATGTTATTCTAGATTTTATAATGCATTAGATAGCTTTAGATAATGGATTAAGTAGGAATGTTATTCCAAATTTTATAATGCAATCGATAGTATTAGTGAATGGATAAAATGGATATGTTGTCACTAAACTTATGATGTATTAGGTAGAAATGAAGGAATGATAAAACAAATTGTTGTTCTAAATCTTTCATACATCAAAAATCATTGATTATTTGATAGAATAATATGTAGTTTCAAAATTTGTTATGCTATGGATAGCTCTATAAAATTGTTAAGTTGAGTATGTGATTCCAAGTTATGTATGCATTAAATAGCTTTAGCAGATGCCAATAAATGGTTATGTAATCTTGAATATACTATGTTTAGTTGGTATTGGTAAATCAGAGTGGTGGGTGCTTCAGTTTCAAAGTTTGAGTTGATTTAGTATTAGTGTAAGGCTCCAAGAATGACAGTGTAACAACCCCAATTGTTACTACTCATCTACTTCAATTTTTTTTGTTCATATGTTTATCTTCCAAAGAGTAGAGGACATAATCATGATCTAAGACAAATTTATTCCAAATGGGTTGTAATTTTCCAAGGCATTAATCATAAAAATATATTAAAACTTGGTCAGAGTCACTCTTGATTAGAAGTGATGAACTTCTACAAATCCTTCATGTCACATCGATGGTATGAATACATGCCTTGAAGATTGAGTAACCACACCAATGGTTAATCATCAATCATTATTACTTAGTTACTTCCCCCATCTCCATGATGGGGTAACTAAGATAAATATCATTCAATATGATCAAATTACATAGGCCTTGGAATAATCATCATAAGCATTATTATCTTCCCTTCTCATTCATAAGAATAATTTCTCATCTAAGGTATCCCTTTGGTTATATACCTTAATTAATTAATTTCATACCATGAGGTATTTTTACATCAATATGGGAGCACCCACTCCATATATACATGTGATTTTCTACTCAGAATGTAAGGCTTTGTTGAGCTACAACTCAAGCATGGATTACAATCTAGGGGCTTCAACCCCTCTGAGCTCCAACTCGAATTATATCAAACTAGTTATCATTTTACATTTTATTACTATAGTGTTTCTGATTAAAGCATCCATGAGTGTTTATAAATTTATTAACACACATAATCCATTTACATTACCATATTAACAAGTTACCATGTACAACCATTTGAGCAAAGCATATAATCCATTGCATCATAATTTTTGACTCTACATATCAATTATACAATAAAATAACTTTGTATTTTATTAAAAATTCATATTAATTGATTTTTTTTTTTGGTAAATAAAAGTCTTCATTAATTACCGAGTTTTGCAAGTTAACCCAAAACCTATTACAATATCCAACCTTCTGCTGAGATTGTAGATCCTAGTCATCCTTGAAACTTTATTACCGGAACTTGTGTTGAATCCCCTACAACACCTTACTAACAAAGCACACCCATACCTAAACATAACTGTAAACATTACTTACATTGACAGGAATTGAAGTTTGGAACTTTGCACTTGTGAAACCTGTTGCTTGCCCATTTTCTATTCTCTATCGAAATCTTCCAAGGCTTACACCCTGTTAACTTCATTTCAAATTTGGTATGATTTAGAGGGAAACCCCATAGTTATTACCAGCTCCATGGGGAAAGAACACCCATTCATCTTTCTCCTTAATGGGTAGGTTTCTTTTCATGACTAATAATGTTTTCCACTTCACGTGGTACACCTTGTGTCCGTGTCACCAAACTATCAACATCAACACCTATGTTGTCTAATTTGTCAGCTAACCTATTGGGCTCACGGTACACGTGATGAGCCCTCCTATTCTGTATTTCCACAAAAAGGATCCTCACTTCATGGATGACTCCCTCGATTCTCCATGGAGGTTTTTTGCCATTGGTTAATAGGTTGATGATGTTCATAGAATCACCTTCAATCATCAAGTTACCTTGAGTTGCTTGGGATACTTGCAACCCTCTCCAAAGAGCTCTAGCTTCTGCTTCGTTATTAGTTTTGATTACCAATGGTTCAATGAAGGCCTTGACCAGATTTCCTTGATGATCCTTGATTATTCCTCCAGTTCTAGATCTTCCCAGGTTCTCCTTGGCTGCACCATCAAAATTTAGTTTAAACCAACCCTAGGGGGGTGGCTCCCAAGAAATCCCATTTTTGGGATTGGGCAAAGGAATGGAAGGTTTGTCCTCAATACCTAAGGCCCGAGCTAATTGTTTTTCTTGGGGAAGAATTGAGTGGTTCTCATCCACTAAGGTGCTAAGGTTTTCTTTCACAAAGACAATAATCCTGTTGAGGATGGTTTTTGGGTTGTGAATGGTATCCTTAAAGGCTCTATGGTTCCTTTCTAGCCAAATCTACCAGAGAAAATTATGCCAATAGATTTTCCATAGGTACTTAAGTTTTAGGCTAACAAAGGGTTGAGGCCATTGATGGAACACTTCAGATATAAGAGCAAGCTTAACCCACGAGATCCTAAAGGGTTGGAAAAGTTCATCCAAGATGGACTCCGCTACCGGACACTCCAGAAACAAGTGTTGGGTTGTCTTCCATCCTTACCTGCACATGTAGCAATGGTTAGCAATAACCATACCTTTGGATAACATATTGTCCATAGTGAGGATTTTTCCTTGAATCACCAGCCATGAAAAAAAGGATATTTTAGGAATTAAGCCTTTGATCCAAACCAAAATCCATTGAAATTGTTGACCTTCCACATTGAGAAGAAAATTATAGGTAGACTTAACTATGAAGTCACCACTTTCAGTCTCAGCCCAAACAATGTGATCTTCATCCTCTCCAGAGGGAATAATTTGCTAAGTTAAAATGTTATAAAGCTCTTCAGACTCGGCTTCAAAACCCTGTACTCTGATGTGTTTCCACCTGTTGATATTTATATCCTCGCCACATATAATTTGCAACCTTCTTCCCAATATGCTACTCCATATGCTGTTGAATCCTAGAAAAATGAGGATTCTGGGATAACTCCTCAGCTCTCACCCACCGATACTTCCAAAAGTCTATTGTTTTCCCATTTCATAGAATCCATCTAAGACCTTTCTTGACAAGATCCCCGCTCATGAGGATTGCATTCCAAAAAGCAGACCCCCTAATTTCTAAGTTGTCATTAAGGAAGTTCACACCTTGGAGGTATTTCCTCCTAACTATGGCAGTCCATTCATTATCGACCTTAGTCAATAACTGCCATGCTCGTTTGGCTAACAGAGCTGTATTGAGATGAGCAAATCTCCTCAATCCTAACCCACCATTAGCTTTAGGTTTGCAAACCTTGTTCCAACCTACTAAATGGATCCTTTTCTTATCCTCTATCCTTGACTAGAGAAATATTTTTTGAAGCTGCTCAATTTTTTGATACACCTTGCTGGGAGCACTAAAGACTGATAGGAAGTAAATGGGTATACTTTGAAGTGAAGCCATAGTTAAAACTATTTTGCCTTCTTGAGATAACAGATGTCCTTTCCAACCTGCTAGCTTTTTTTAGATCCTCTCCAGAACTATGTTCCACATTGATCCTTAAGGTTTTCCCATAAATAGGGGAAGACCTAAATAGGAGGTGGGAAGGGATGCAATCTGACATTCCATGATCCTTGCTATGTTTTTTTGACTAGGAATGGGGGTATTGATGAAATAAAGTTTGATCTGATCAAAATTCACTTTCTGTCCAGTAACTTCTTCATACATTATGAGAATATTTTTAATCCTTCTTGCCTCAATCACAGAAGCCAAAGTCAGTAGCAATGTATCATCAACAAATTTTTGATGTGTCACCGGGGTAGTTAGCAACGTGGCCTTGATACCTGATATGAGTCCAGCTACCACTGCTGCCTTAATGGTTCTTCCCTAGGCCTCAGCTATAATGATGAACAACATAGGACTTATGGGATCTCCTTGTCTTAGAACATGTTTGCTTTGAAAAAACCTGTAGTAGATCCATTAACCAAAACTAAAAAACAAGGCTTAGAAATACACTCTCTTATTAACTTGACCCATTTCATGTTGAAGCCAAATTTTAATAAAACTACCTCTAGGAATTCCCAATTTATCCTGTCATAAGCTTTGTTCATGTCTAACTTTAAAGCCATGAATACTTTTTTGGTCTGAGCGAATGTATGAAGAGCCTCATGAATAGTAATAAATCCATCTAAGATTGATCTTACTTGTACAAAAATTCCTTGACTTGGATCAATGATAACCGGTAGAACTTTCTTCAAAAGGTTGGCTAAAACTTTGGACAAAATTTTATAGGATATATTACACATGCTAACCGGCCTAAAGTCAACCATAGTCTTGGGTTTGGGGTATTTAGGGATCAAAGCAATGAAAGTTGAATTGAAACCCCTTGGAATATGATTTGAACTTTGGAAATCCTTGATTGCAGCAATAACTTCTACTCCAACAATATCCCAACAAAATTGGAAAAACCCTAGTGAAAACCCATTCAGCCCAGGAGCTTTTTTAGGATCCATGTTAAACAAAGCCTCCTTGATCTCTTCATCTGAAAAAGCTTTTGTAAGAGACTCGTTAATCGTTTCATCAATGAGTTGTGGAATGAATTGAAGGAGAGAGTCCTTTGCTTGGGCATTATAGGCTCGTTCTTCACCCAATAATGAACTAAAAAAATTAACAGCCTCGTCCTTGATCTCCTAAATTTTTTGAGTTGAGGATCCATCCACCTTAGTTAAATTTCTAATATTATTGTTGCTTCTATTGCTCAATGTGGTAACATGGAATTTTTTTGAATTAGAGTCCCCTTCCTTTAGCCATAATGCCCTTGATTTCTACCTCCAATACATATCTTCACAAGCTAAAATATTATAAAACTCACAAAGGGTTTCCTTATCTTCAGTCCTTGTCACCTCATCATAGGTTCCATTTTGGATTTTGCTTTCTATTATTCTCAGTTTTTCCTCCACTGCTCTCTTATTCTCAAAAATATTTCCAAAGACTTCTTTATTCCATATTCTAAGGTTGTTTTTCACCATCTTAAGTTTTTGAGATAGTTTGAAGGAAGCACTTCCCTGGATAGGCTGCTACCACCATTCCTCTATTCGTTTCTTGAAGTCCAGAAGTTTAACACACATTGATAGAAATTTGAATGGATTTTTAAAGGAGTTAGCCTAAAATGCCTCCCATAGAATAATATTATGGTCTGAAGCATATTTAGGAAGGGCTTGTAACACTGAATCCCCAAACATTGTTGTAGCTTCCTTGGATAAAAAAAAACTGTCCAACATTTCTTGAATTAGCTGACTTCCTATCCTCTTGTTACTCCATGTAAATTTGGATCCTTTTAGTCTTACATCCATCAATTTATTTGTGTTAATGAATTCATTGAAGTCCTCCATGCTCCTTGAGGGTAACCCAAATACTCCCTTCTTATCAGATGGGTAAAGGGGGGTATTGAAATATCCCCCAATCACCCAAGGAATGTCTTTAAAATATTGGCTCAAATGCCCCAAAAACTTCCATAGTTTAGACCGCCCTTGGACAGAGGTGGGGGCATAAACATTTGACATAATCCAATTCTTATTAGTATCAAAATCATGAAATAATACGCTTAAGACTCTTTCATTTGCCTGAATAATACTTCCTTATATTTTAATAGGATCCCATAAGATCATAAGGCCCCTAGATGCTCCTCTCGCCTGTTGAAAGGCCACTTCCCCTTGCTTCCAAATCCTTCTAGCTATAAGTGATGATTGTGCTGCATCTATTTTGGTTTCTTGAAGAAAAATGATAGTAGGATTCCAATCCTTCCTTATAGACTTCACCATACTTTGTTTTTGTGGGTCGTTTAGACCTCTCACATTTCATGAGAGAACCTTCATTTAGACTATTTGATATTTTTTCCCCGTCCCCTTCCCTAATACAAAGGGGGTTTGTCAATTTTGCTATTATCCTGGCCAGGAATAGCTCGCTGTAACAATGTTCTTTGCTTTCCGTTTGCAATTTCTTCATTGATTCTCATTCTATAGTGCTCTACTGTAGATATTCTCCCTTTCTTTCTTTCACTTCCATAATCTATCAGAGGCTTGGTAGTGCTTCTAGTCTATTTTGGAATGAAATGAGGGGGCATATATTGTTATAGTCTAGGGCTTGAACCTTCTTCCTCATTTTAGGGGTTTTAAATTCCCTCTTCATCCTCAACCTTGTTTTGGTTCACCTCTCCTATCTGGTCCCTAAACAGGGGGGCTTTCCTTCAAGGAACCTTTTACCATTGGGCTCGTCTGATAAGGGATAATTTGCTCCACTACCAGATTAGGAGCTACATTCTTGGATCTTGTTTCCACAACTTTGACTCTTGACTCTATTTTTTCCATGTTTAAACTGAAATGACCTTGCAATTTTTCTTCATTTTGAGCATAGCTTTTGGGGATTTTTGTCATAGCTATGGATGGTCTCGATTTGGATGGGGAGTCTAGGGTTTCAGGAAACTTGACACTGATGGTATCATCCTTATTGTTTTCTTTTTCAACTTCTAGATTTGCTAGGATATCAAACATGCTCAAGCTGGGATCTTTATTACATACCTTATGATTTTTGCCTCCCTCATTATGTTGCTTTCCTTTCTCCTAGATTTTTGCTAGTTCTGTGTTGGCTTGGTTAGCCTAGTTATTCTTAACTTGTCTGTATCCTTCCAAGTTAATATGTGGTCCTTGAAACTTTGGGATCCCTCTCCCATTAGCTTTCCCCAGAAAACCTTTGCTCATGGCTTTCTTGTTTGTAGTTATTGTCAGACATTGGGCTTGAAGGTGGCCCTAGGTTTTGCACATGCTACAAAATGTTGGCTTGTTCTCATACTCCAGGTCGAATCCTTAGAAACTCTCCATATGCTAGTTCCACCTGAGAAGGTAGATCAGAATCCAAGTTTGCATTTACATAGATCTTGGCATGCGTCAGTCTAGTCCTTACTCGGGTTGAATGGTCTATTGCCACGAGCTCTCCTATCATATTTGCTATGCCACTAAGCTAGTACTCATTAAAAAACTGGGCTAGGAGGTTTGGTAAGTGGACCCAAATGGGGAATAAAACCAACCTCCAAAATATACTTCTCCTCTCATTTCATAAACTTAAAATATCATAAATACAAATATAGAAGGGCATCCCATGGATCCATTTTCAATTATACACTTAAAGGAATCAAATTGCTCCTTTTTAATCAAGATGTAATGAAGGAGTTTCCAAATTCCTTTCTCTAAGCCATCTATACATTACATAAGAATCTCATAAATTCTTAGGTCTACATGTTTATGAATGATCATAAAATTCGCATTAAGGAGAAACTTATCAATTATAAAAGAGAGAACCCCATAATTCCCTCAAGAATGAATTTCACATTCATTCTTCAAGATTGATACACAATCAATCCTTGGTCTATTAAATTAAAGTTTCATACATTTAATTCATGAAACAACCATCCTTTCATTTATTAAATAATCTGAAGTTGATTTCTCTTTTTTTAATATAATCTAGGTTATTTACTTATAACACAATTATATTTTATTTGAAACAATCCATGTCAACATCTTTGACTACCTTTATTAATTTTAGATATATTTAATTTAACCATCAATTCCTTTTTCATTAGTCCAAGGCTTTCCTAAAATAAGATGGAGGTTTGTATATATTTTAAAACTCAAAGGTTATAAAAAATTATAGCTTTTATATAACCCAATTGTCTTATTTAGTTTTGATCCAATGGTTATAGTGCCACCTCAATTTTCCAATGGTTATCCTAGTTTACCTATATTATTTTATGATCCCATGATCATATTTATATTTGAGCCAACGATTATCATAATAATTTATTATTCATATACTAAGACCAATTAACAACCACAAGTTCATCTAGAATAATCATTTTAGCATACCAATTCCTCAACAGGGCCTAACCTTTAAACCATCATGACCACTTGTATATTGATAGGGATTAATATTATATTCTCTAATATTATCACTTTTCACATGGATCATGATGTATTGCATTTAATACTCACATGGATCATGCATATTAAATGTCGACTTGTAAAGGTAGACATGCCTATAAATATTTTTTTTATTAATGTAATTCTTAGTTTTCATTTGTGCCATTATCATGTTCATCTCTTGAGTGTTCTTCCCACATCATTGGTATCAGATTAAGGTGCAAGGGTTGGATAGTATCCTCTTCCTGCGACTAGATTGGTTCAAAAAGGAATGAGAAAACCAACTCATGGATCTTGAGTGGTGAACATTATTTTTCTCCCGTAAACACCTTCATGTACTTTTGATATTGAAAATATTTGATTGGGGTCCCTCTGACTCTGACCCTCAGCTAGCTAGGATCCCTCTGACTTTGAACTTCAGTAGATTTTTTTGTTTATCAATCAGATTTATATTTTGTTTGATCTAGCTCATTATATTTTAGCATATTAAATGAATAAAGAATTTTAAAGAAAATAAAAATAGGATCTTTTCAGAAATAAAATAGAGAGCAAGGTAGGGTAGGAAAGAGAGGATGTCTAAACCAATTACAAATTACAACTACTAAAATCAATCAAATTACTCAACTTCACAATAGTACAACATCAAATGAAGAAAGTATCCAACTTTATAAGATCTCTTTCAACCTTGAGCATGGGACAAAACAACATAGATATAAAGGAAAATTACAAACAGAAGGGAGGTTAATGATAATTGGTGTTTCTCACCAGCATTCTAGCTCACGCGGTGAGAAGATAGCAATTAGAATATCAACCTGAAGCTTAAGATTTTAATTTCCTCAAGCATACAAAGAATAGAATGAATCTAAACAACCTAACATAATATCAACAATTACACATTTACAATTAAATTAAAAAAAATCCTTAAGTGAGATGAAAATAGAAGAAGGTGCATTATCATAGTTTGGAAAATATTAGGCTCTTGGCTATGCTATTTCACAAAACAATATCACACCAGCTTAGGTACAGAAGAAAGTATTCAAAATAAAATTTGTTAAAAATTTCTAGAAGTCTTTATTTCTAAGTTTTCTCATCCTTCGATTACATTTTATGGGAGTACTTATAGACTCAGGACAAGCCCTAATTTTTCATAAAATATCTTCTCCCATGGAATTCAAAATAATTAAAAAAAACCATCGTCGAAGCTTTACAATATAAGACATTTTTAAATAGAGTTCTTATCAACTCTAATCACTCTGGAAATCTATCTGGGTATCTTGCCATAAATGGAGAAGATAAGATTTGATTTTATCTTAATCAAATGGATACTACGTGCAAGTGTATCTTCACCTTTCAGCAAGTTGTAAGAGCATCTCATTAATTCCTCATCTACAAAATCCGGATGAATCACTGAATTTCGAGCCTTCTATCCTTGCACAATCCCTTTTGCTTGATTTACATTGAAATTCTCTGCCCACCATCACTTTCGCCATTAATTTTACCATTAAATGCATCCATCGACAAATTCCTACAAAAATTTAAAAAGGGCAAATGTTAGAACATTAGTTTTAAAATTAAATTTAATTAATTTAATTTTTCCTAAGGTTCAAGCTTTAAATTTTTTATTATTTTTCCAAAGTTTGCCATAAAATACTTTTTAGGGTTGAGATTTTAATTAATTTTTTATTATTATTTTAATCCCTAGGGTTTGACATTTTAATACCATTTATTTTTCTATCTCCCTAAGAAAGTTGCCAAATCATGGCAAATCACATTTTTTATTTTTTCTCTTCCTTTATTAGAAATATCGCGATATCCCTACATTTTTCATTTTCTTCTCTTCCTTCCTTGGAAATGTCGTGATATCGCTATATTTTTCATTTTCTCTTCTTTCTTCCTTGGAAATGTCGTGACATCACTACATTTTTTATTTTCTCTTCTTTCTTCCTTGGAAATGTCATGACATCGCTACATTTTTCATTTTCTCTTCTTCCTTCCTTAGAATGCGATATCACTACATTTTTCATTTCCTTATCTTGCAACCTTTACATTTTTCATTTCCTTATCTTGCAACCTTGAAATGTCGTGAAATCTTGACATTTTTCATTTTCTCTTCTTTATTCCTAGAAATGTCAAGATATCACTACATTTTTCATTTTCTTATATTCTAACCTTGAAATGTGGTGATATCACTACATTTTTCATTTCCTTATCTTCTAACCTTGAAATGTCATCTCAACATTTTTCATTTTCTCTTCATTTTTTCCTGAGAATGTTGCACTATATTTTTCATTTTCTTATCTTCCAACCTTGAAATGTCATGATATCGCTACATTTTTCATTTTCTCTTCCTTCATAAAAAGGTCGCGAAATCTCGACATTTTTCATTTTCTCTTCTTTCTTCCTAGAAATATTGCAATATTGCTACATTTTTCATTTTCTTATCTTCCAACCTTGAAATGTCGTGAAATCACGATATTTTTCATTTTTTCTCTGCCTTCCTTGGAAATGTCGCGATATCGCTACATTTTTCATTTTCTCTTATTTCTTCCTTGGAAATTTTACTTTCCTTTCTTCCTGAGAATGTCGCGATATCGCTACATTTTTTCATTTTCTCTTCCTTCCTTAGAAATGTTGCAAAATCTCAATATTTTTCATTTTCTCTTCTTTCTTCCTAGAAATGTCGTATATTGCTACATTTTTCATTTCCTTATATTTCAACCTTGAAATATCTCAAAATCTCGACATTTTTCATTTTCTCTTCCTTTCTTCTTGAGAATGTCGCAATATCTTGACATTTTTTATTTTCTCTTCTTCCAACTTTAGAAATTTCATGATATCGTAACATTTTTCATTTAAGCCCCTTTTCTTCCAACACTTAGCAAATTTTCTAGAATTTGTACATTGACTAATTTGCTGGGCACTTTGTAAAATTTCTAAAAAAATCAAACATGGATTCCAATGACCTCGCACTTTGGGTTTTGGTACTTTAAATGTTTGTGAAGGATCCTCCATTCTCTAAAATTACTTTCAGATACTGGAAAGTGAATTTTAATTGCCTGAAAATTGCTAGTTTCAAGTGGTGTAAAATTTAGGGCAAAATTTTAAAGTGCTTAGAATTGAATAAAAGTTTTTAGGTATCCAAATGAGCCAAATGGGTATCCGAATCTATAGAAAAATATTGAAAATTCATTTCCAATAATAATATATCACATTAATAAGTTCATTGGCTAGAAATAGAAATTGCTATTTCTAGAAGGTGAATCATGCCTAAAACCCTAAAAATTTTGTACCATTGGAAAGGTAAGCTCGAGATATTTCACCCAGAATTTGAATCACTCAAAATGGATTTCTGTGGCAGAAAATATAGCATTTCCAAGATTGAAGTAAACATTAGGGCAAAATAAAAAATTTCAAAGAACATTAGAAGTTAATTTTAAATATTTCAAACCTTAGGAAAACTATTGAAAATCAAAATTTTTGAAACACTTAACCAAAAATAATACCATTGAAGCATAAATTCCTAGAAGAAATTAATTAAAAATAATACGCTAGGAAAACACTTTTGACACCTTGATGTAGGAAAAACTTAATACCTTGATGTATGCAAATGAAACTTGGATAAAAAAAACCGAAAACTTCAAGAGGGTCCCCTCGAAAACAAAAATTAAACATTTCAAAGGAATCAAAATTTTATTTTTAGTGGGGGTGTGTTGCTTCTCAACAAATCCCTTTGGGACCGTCCTCCTATGCACTTTTTAATTTTCAAAAGGCCTGCCCTTTGGCTTTTTGGTTGGTTTGTTGACCTTTTGTAAAAAGGTTTTGGGGCCCCTTTCAAAACCCACTTTTTGATTCAAACTACCAATAACAAAAATTGGTAAAGTCCAATTTTGAATTTAGGTTTTTTATTTTTTATTTAAAAAAATTTAAATAATGTAAAGAGGCAAGTGGTGTTGCAGATATTACATTATTTGGTAATGTAATAGTTTAGGGTGTAAATATTAGATTAGGAAGTGTTTTAAATGTTTGTCTAATGTATGTGTCAAGGTGTGAGGAGTGTCCATATGTCAATGTAATAAAGTATGCAAGGTGTGCAAGTATGAGAGTGTGAGGTTTCAAGTAGGCAAGTGAAGAGTAATGTAGGAAATATGTTATTATGAGATACTTCATCATTATGGGAGGAGAGAGAAAGTTAAGAGATATGCATGTGGAGAGTCACGTGTGATTATATATTGGTGATAAAATAATGTAAATATTATTTAATATGCAAAGAATCATGCATGCATTAGTAGATTTCTTATTAATAATATTTTATATTTTATGAGAACAATATTGTGAACATTATTATGAGTGATTAATTTGATCCTATGGAAATATACCTATGAGATAATCTAGTAGAATTGACATCAAGTGGTATAACCACCCCTCAAAAGGAATATGTATGTAGTATAGGATAAATATAGTTGCAAGTTTATTTGAAGGTTTGTTATGCCTAAAATAGGCATCCTATGTACTTAAATACCCATCATTTCATAAAATAATCATTGAAGCTTCAAGTTCTAACATGTGGTATTAGAGCAATTTAAAGGAAGAAAGAATTCCCTTTTGATCCTCCTCTAGTTTTGACATAGAGAATCCAAAAGTGCACTCTATTTGAAAAAAGTTTCATGTTTGAGGAATGCAAGGGTAATATTGAAATGTATAAAAAAGTTGTTCAAAAAGTAACCTTAAAAGAGAGGAAGAATATCATTATGAAGCAAAATTTCATGGTAGATTTAAAATTTTTAGGATGAAAAACCTCTGCCAAAGGCAAAAATCCTTTAAGCATAAAAAAGGGTTTCAATATTTTCTAAATACTCATAAGGTCACAAAAACTACAAGTAATAATGAAACCAATTTTAGCAAGAAAGGAAGAAATAGAATTTCAAAGGCAAAGAAAAGGAAGCCATAGAAGTTCCTCAAAATTTAAATAGAATAATCCATTGAATATTGTAGACACCAAAATCCAGCCACTTGCAAGTCATCTATACCTTCCTGTCAGCCACATGTCAATCATTCATCCTTCCCACCATTATTTGGCCCAAATCCACATCTTCCTGCCATTATTTGGCCCAAATCCACACCTTCCCGCCATTATTTGGCCCAATTTCACCTTTCCCGCCATTTTTCATCCCCAAATTTATTTAAATTATTATTTATATATATTTTTTAATATTTTAATATATATATATAAATATAGTTTAAGTGATTTAATCTAAGCCGTCCATCCTTCATTTAATCTCATCCGTCCATCCATCTTAATCCGTTTCACAACCTAGATTTATTCTCTACCCTTAGATCCACTTTAATCTTAGCCACACATTCAAAGTGTCGTTAAAACCCTAAAGTGTGCCCTAAGAGTAGATTATAAATTGAGTCACCTTGATGGCTCAAACCCTATGTATTTTGCTACTTCTATCCTGGATCTTTTCTATCTTCTTAACTTCTTCTATCTCCTTTTATGATCCCCTCTATCTCTCTTATGCTACATTTTTGTCGTATCCATCGTCGCATCCATCGCCGCTTCCATCATTGCTTTCGCCGCCATCTCTTTTGCAGCATTCTACAGAATCCCCCATTCTTGTCGCAAGTGCCCACGGGAGTTTACCCCTTTACCAAGTGCCCACAGGCGTTTACCAAGTGCCCACAGGCATTTACCAAGTGCCCGCGGGTGTTTACCCACAGCCACAGACTCAGACCGGCGTCTGAAACCTTAATCCAGAAGCACGCGGGCATTCAGCGAGTGCACCAGGGCACCTTCCGTAGCCGATTTGATAGCCACATTACTTCCAGGTGTTGCCTGGTCTAGCTATGTTAACAGAGAACAGGTATAAATTAGTTTAAAGTAAGTAACTTCTTTTCTTTTATTGATCTATTGTTGAATTCCTGAATTCTATTTTTCTAGGGTTTTAGATTGTTTCTGAGGGCTCACACAGTGGAGCCCTCTTATTAATTTCTAACTCCTTGATAGTGTTAATGTGTGCAGGTTTTTGATAGCAGATCCGGTTTATTGATGGCAGCTGATTAAGTTGGAGTGGTCCAAGCAAGGGATACAACAAAGCCCACTCACTCTGTTGGGATTGAAGATACATTCTTCGGAAGCGCCACCATTTGTGCCAGCTAGGGTTTCGGAGAACCCTAGCATAACTTGTAACTGTGTATCACGAATAAAGGGTTACAGGCCCTATTGTACTCAAAAGGAGTTTTTAAACTCCACTGATTAATAATAATCGTTTATTTTGTGCAACTTTCCTGTATTCCATTATTGTGGTTTTATCTTTTGTTTGGCGTTGTATTTTTAATCTACAAATGGCGATCACGGTGGGACCCCCTAGGGTTTCATATTTTTAATACTTGCTTTACTAATCTGTTCCTATTTTTTGTTTTATTTTGCAGGTTCCAGAAATCGTGAAATTCGCTGTTCCAGCAAACTAGGGTTTCTGAGTTTGCAAAAAATGCAGCAGATGTAGAGGGGCGTCTGGAAGTCCAATATGAAACACAGAGGTGTGTTTCAGCCTGTGCAGACTCCCGTGGGCGTTTGAAGTCAGTTTTACAGAAAAACGTAGGCTTCCAAGTAAGTGCTATACTTTTTACATTTTTGGTTTTTCTGTCGTATTATGTTTCTTTTTCAGATCATTGCTTTAAAATGAACAAAAACTAAGTAATCTGGAAAAGAACAGTTATTTTAAGTTATATTTTTCTGCATTGCATCATTGGTTGTTGCTTGCATAAAAAAAAAAATTGCATACCTAGCTGCATATTAGAATAGCTACGAATTATCTGTTTTAGTTATCTAAGTAGGACTATTGATTGGATGTCAATAGTACTCCTGCCATTGGGTGATTCCTGGCAGAGAAGTGGACGAACCTTTCGGTTGCTCCTTTGATATTTGATATCATCGGTAGGCAGGGGGTTTTAAACGGTGTACTCCACTTCTTCAGAGGAAATGGCATGTTTTCAGTAGCCTCTTGCTTAGATCATTAGAAATTTTGATTTATAGCTTTGTATGTATACATTAGACAACTAAAAACACTTAAAATAAAATTTAATCGCATTTCATATTGCATTTAAAACAGTAATATCTGGATTTCATCACCAGGTATTGCTTGAATTTTAGTGACGGTGGAATTCATCTCCATCCATTAAACTTTTGCCTTAGACACCATAGGTCACCCCCGAGCAAACTTGCTGGACTTCATCACTAGTAAGAATATCGTTGTCCTTTCCTAGCCATAGTTTTTACCTTTTTTGTGAATAATTCAAGATTAGATCACATGCAAAACTCATAAACCGGACACTTAAAATTTACTACAGATTAAGATCAGAAAATAATTAATTAACCGCAGGTAAGACACATTGGTTGAAACCTAGGTTGTGACTATTTTTTGATAATTTCTTTAGTGTAAATTTATCATTTAAGTTTTGCATTCTTCTTTTCTGAATTTGTTTAGATTTATTATGTTATGGTCTTAACAAGGAATCAATCTAAAGTGTTAAATCTAAATAATCAAATGAATAGTGAATTTTAGGCAGGTTCGCCTGCAGGTCTTTCACGTCCTTCTATCGTCTATCGCATGGCCATGCCCATGGAGGAAGACAATTCCTGTCATATTACCCACATTGATATGGACCAAGTGCAAACTCACTTAAGATATGGCACTGGCTATGTCCTTGAGCCAATCCAAGATTCCCCTATGCAATATTCTATTTTTCAACAGGATATTGCATCAACCATACCCGCTGGTTTCACTCAGGTCTACACTAACCCTTTTTTTGAGGCTAATGTGGTATTTGTTCAGCCGACTTCATCTCCAACATATTCCCAGATGCTCAATTGCCCTCCTTTGGAGACAAATGTAGTGTCTTCCTGACCACTTTCTTCTCCATTTACCCAGGTGTACACCAATTCTCTCTATGAGGCTGGTGGAACCTCCTCTAGCCATGACCAATTTCAATCCTCTTCTTCCCAAACCATTTATGGTTTCACCCTACCCGGGGCACGATCAACTGTTTCTTCCCAGGTACCGCCTACTTCAGCCACCTTCATTGCCCCTGCTATGCAGTCCCCTGTGACTACCATGGCAGCCTGCCCTTCCAACTTCAGTGCCCCTGCTATGCAGTCTCCTATGACTACCATGGCAGCCTGCCCTCCACCTTCATCCAATCATCCCACCTCCCTTGGGTTAGAGATTAATAAGGTTAGGGAGTACCTCGACAAGTTGCTTTAGCAACAACAACAACAAAATGCCCAACCACCTGTCGTAGTAAATCCTACACCCCAACCAATTTCTACCCAGCCAGCTTTTCTTAGCTTAGGCCCCACCTGGGTACCCCAATCTTCGATGGTGTCCATTCCTACCCCACCTTTCTCCCAACCTAGTCCAGTTCATCATCTACCCCAATCACCTTCTTTTCGATATCATCCATACCAACAACCTATCCATTCCACACCGCCTAATTCAGGCAATTTCATCCCATCTCATCAATTTTCCACTCCTCCATTGCATCCTCATAATCATCAAACAAGTCAAAATTTTAATGAAGATCCATGACTCCATGCTATGCAACAACATATTGACAACCTTACGCTCAACATGCCTGGCTCATCTAGTCAGACACCTACGCTAAGGTCATTGATCAATCAACCAATTCATCCTTCGGTACCTTCACCACCATATTCGACTGATTTCACATTACCGAAGTTTGACAAATTTCGAGGAACTGAGGATCCTCATGAACATGTGAGCTCATTCATGCATGCTTGCTTTAGAATCCAAAATAATGATGCTCTTATGCTCAGAACTTTTCCTCAGAAATTAGGAGGAGATGTTGTATAGTGGTACAATCATTTAGCTCACCATAGCATTTATGCTTACGAGCAATTGATTAATCTGTTTTTAGAACGATTCTCCATGAATGTACAAAAGAGAGTTTCATTGTCCGATTTATACAAGCTCAAGCAACATGACGATGAGACTGTTTATGACTTTGGAAACCGTTGGAGGGCTATCATTAATAAACCGCCATTCTCCCTACCAATGGAGGAGTTAACCAAAATGTTCACCCGAAGTTGTTTAAAACCTATCTCTTGGTTACTCCAATTACAACAATACAGGACTTTTGAAGAGGCTTTGGCCCAAGCAAGTATCATAGAAGACATTAAAGTCCAAGAGGGTGTTTTAAAACCCCGTAGAAAATAATGGCAAAAAAAGGGCCAACAACGAAATAATAATTATGGCCAAAACAAACAAGCACAGGCTAATACAACCTCAAATGTTAACCAAGTTAATCAAGTGGTGGTGAGCCAGCCCGTAATGGCTCAACAACAACAAGTAATGCAAAGTCAACCACAACCAATTGCTTATCATGTGGTACCCGCCCCTACTCAACCAGCTCCCAATACTGGGCCAACCATGGAAACTCGACCTTGGCAAAACAATCATCCCAAGCGACAATTCACACCTTTAGATGAACCATATGCGGTCATATTCAATAAGTTATATAGCACAAATCAGTTAACTTTACCTGAGTTTAAACCTATAGACCCATCTAGAAGGGGGAAGTATTACAAGGAGTACCTATTTTGTCCTTATCATAGGCAAAATGGGCACGACATCAATAATTGTACAACTTTCAAACATGTGATCCAAGATCTTATTGAGATTGGAGCCATTAAATTGGATAGCCCCCCAACAAAATCAAAATCTTGGTATATTTCAAACACCCCTTCCACATCGGGAGGAAGCTCCAACAACTTCAGGGGGAGTAACTCAGGTAACTCCTCCTAATCAAGTCAAACATGTACAACAATACCAAGGTTTTGTGGGTACTATTAACGTAGTAACCCGGGGTCAAAGGGCGAACCAACCAAATCGAGGCTGAACCACGACCACCGTACAAACCCCCAGTCCACCTCAGGTAACGATGACCCAACGACGTGCTAGTACTTCTCAACAACCGCTAAATCATTCTACTCAACACCAACGACCCATCATGTCATTGAGTAGCCGGTTAACTACCAGTTTAAAAATGGCTTCTGCCAAGTTATCGATCTATGACCTCATTCAACAATCTCCCCCACATAGAGAGGCATTAATGGAAATATTAAAGTCAATCGAGCTTCAAACTCAAGATACTAATGCCTTCAACAACTTTGTGGGGAGTATTCAAACATGCATGGAACCCTCCATCACTTTCTATGATTTTGAAATCAAACCTATGTCAACAAAAAGTATAGATCCTCCACTGCATATCATGGCCAAGATCGATAACAAGCCATTCAAGAGAGTCTTAATTGACACCGGTTCCTCAATCAATATCATTACAACATCGACATTGAGTCATCTAAAGTTGTCGCCATCCCTTATCACAAAGTCGACTTTTACTCTTAAAGCATTCAATGATGCTTTATCTTCCACGGTTGGCATGGTTATCTTGCCCATTGAGGTAGGGGCCCGAAATTTGCATACCTTGTTTCACATCTTGGAATGGACCATGGCATACAATGTATTGCTTGGACGACCTTGGCTTAGGGAGATGAGATGTGTCCCTTCTATACTGCATCAATGTCTGAAGTATGTATATGAGGGACAGGTTCATTGTGTACCTGCTGACATTGAACCCTTCAAACATTGCAACTATGTCTCAAATCCTTATGAGATTGTGTTGCCATCCACTCATATTTTCTTGACCCCATCTACTTCTTCTATACCATATTCTTCTAGAGCTCCCATTCCTGAAGAGCTACCCATCATATCGCAACCATCTTCCTCTTCCGCTATTCCATCTCATTCACCACTTTATTCATCAACTAATCTTCCTTCTTCATCAGTGACCACATGCACATGTGGCCATGACCAATCATCTCTTTCCACGTCATTACCCCCTTCTTCTACACCTTCTTCAACATCACCTATCATTCCTCCATCTTCCCAACCATCACTAGCTGATGTTTCACAAGTTAGTGAAGCATCAACCCAACCAAATCCTTCCAATTCTTCTATCCCACATTCTTCTATTCCATCATCTAGTCCATCTCCCTCCCAAGTCAAGGTCCATATCACTGATGCAGGTATTGGTGAGTATGCCATTCAAGATGTCCACATCACACCGTTCAATGTGCAAACAGTTAAAGATTTTGGTCGTCCACATGACCAACATTTATCCATTGGATCGGTTTATAACATGGGTTCTATGCCAAATTCCATTAATTTTGTATATGGGGGAACAGAGTCATCTTCTAGTCCTACCACCATACTAGAACCTAAGCATCCAGTCCCTGCCAATATCGAAAGGATGGAGGGTGTTCCCTCTCACTATTTCCACAGACATAATTGGCGGCAATTTGGCCTAGGTCGATACGAGCAAGGGGTAACTGAACGCATCGATATGCCATATCAGAGACCCACTGAGTGTTTTGGTCTGGGCTACCAACCACTTCCATCCCTTTCTTATTTTGAACGAGCTTTTCAAAGCATTAATTTTAATTCAGAAGAAGAAATCCTCCACCCCGACGAATCCGAAGATGAAGCCTATGAAGAATTTGACGTCATGTCAAATGGTGATGAATCTGAAGAAGAGTCGGTGCCCATTGTTCCCCTCATTAAACAAGACGAGTTTTATCTCCAATTGTTCCCTCTCCAAGAGGCCATCTTTCGCTTACTTCTTCCACAAGAACGAGGTGAACCACCCCCTCCGCCACATCCATAAACCATAATCCAAACTTGTATTATATGTATATACTAAAATAGTGGTTTTCACCACTACCAAAAAAAAAAAAAATCAGAAAATTCCCAAAAAAAAAAAAAAAAAAAAAAAAAAAACTAAAAAATTATGTTGTTTTGCATTTCAGGTCTTCCGAGGTCTTCACCGGTTTTCCCTTCCATTCCGCCCATCCTTTCTTCCAAAAGTCGACAATGAATTTCGAATACTTATTCACCCCGCTCCATAATCCATATGATCCGGATAAGCCTAAGAAATGTGTCTTTGGTGTTACCTTAGGCAAACTCCTAGGTTTTATTATCTCTAAATGAGGTATTGAGGTGGACCCAAACAAGGTCAAATCCATTATGGAAATGTGTCCCCCAACTAATTTGAAGGAGTTGCGTAGTTTACAAGGAAAGATTAATTCAATCCGTCGCTTTATTGCACAACTTTCTAATAAATGTAGGCCATTTTGCCACCTACTACAAAAGGGGGTAAAATTTTCATGGACATGTGAGTGTCAGAAAGCCTTTGATGACATCAAAAAGTACTTAGCATCTCTGCCAGTCTTAGCTCCGCCTCGTAGAGATCCCTTCCTTGCGAATTTCTTTACAGGAATTTATCGATGATGATACTACTAGACAAGCACGTCTTGATCAACTCACACTCATAGATGAAAAATGAATCAATGCTTTAGAGCATTTGCGAGTTTATCAAGACCGATTGAAACGTGCTTACAATGCCAAAGTTCATCTAAGAGAATTTCAAGTAGGGGATCTTGTCCTTAAAGAGAATCAACAAAACACTAATGCATTGCCGCATCTTCAAGATAAATTCGTGGCTAATTGGTTAGGTCCATATATGGTCACTGAAAGAGTGGGTAATGGAACTTATAGACTTGCCAGTTTAGAGGGAGAGGAAGAACCTGAATCACTTAATATTATACACTTAAGGGCATTCTACGCATACTTTGAATTTTATATGTACATATATACATGGCTTGTACAAAAAAAAATAAAAAAATAAAAAGAATTTGCATTTCATTGTTAGTTGCATACATCTCATTCAAAAACATTGCATTTCATGTGCATACATCTCATTGAAAACCATAACATTTCATTTCCAACCATAGTTGCATATCATGTTAGATACCATTCTATCTTTTGGATATAAAATTTGGTCAAGCAAAAGTCATGTTGCCTTAATCAGGGGCACCGTCATAAAATCCATCAAATCGAATTGTCATTCATACACCCATTTTCCATTTGCACATATTTACATTGCCAAAATTTTTTCAGTCACTTAGCCATTCCTAGTGTTTTAAGCAAATTTTGAAATGCATGTCAAAGTTCTCTAGGGCCATATCACAAATTACACTAAATAAAATCTTGAGTATTGGGAAATGATTTCAAAAGCGGTCTTGAACCTATCACATTTTCACATCTTAAAAACATCTTGTGTCAAAGAGAGATAACACCATCCTTGGGTTGTGCCTTGAAGTGAAAAGGGTAATCCTCGTTTGTCCTATCATGCAAACATAGTCCATAAAACAGTGGTTCTTACCACTATCACAAGCAATCACAAAATATAAATATAAACAGAGTAGTAAGGATAGGGTAAAATTCTCATCATACTTCGAGTTGAGAATTCGATTCCCCAAAGCTCTAAGGAAATGAACATTTTTCACACACCACTGATCCCAAATAAGTTGTAAGGATCATACTACTTGTCCAGTCAGACGGATATGTAGTCATCCCCAAGGATTACAAAGGTAAAAAACAACATGGACTATGGAGTTAACCTTCACCGGGGCTATAGACGCTTGACTGGCAGTGGAGTATACTCATTGCGTGGCGACATGTCTCTCCTAAAAAAGAGACCTCTGAATGCTCATACGGACAAACTAGCTTCGGGGTCTTATCCATAACGAGGTTACCTAATTTATGCAATATGAGGTTAATGAACACACTTGCACACACACAGGTTTTTGATTGCCTAGAGTCACTACCATGCTTCTGATTTGGTTAATGAACTCGCATGCACACACATTTGGTCCTAGTTGAATTAGGCAATGTTAGTAAGTTTTTTTGATGCCACTAGCATGTTTGAGTCTTTGTAAAACAGTCTTCCATATCAACCTCCATATCATCCTCCATATCTTCTTCCATATTCATGTCATTCCATACGTCATCCATTCACAAGCCACCAAGTTCGGTGCCCCTGATTAAACAATTATGATAACAGTTGGCTAAATCTAACTATCTAAAAATATGAGTGCTTCTTAGTGCATATTTCATTTACTTAGTCTTGCATTAATCATCCATAGATTTACATATCATTTACTTAGTCTTGCATTAATCATCCATAGATTTGTATTTTATATACTTAGTCTCGCATTAATCATCTATAAGTTTGCATTCCATTCCATCACATATGCATCAAAAACATTAAAACATATCAAAACATGCATCACAAAAACATAGGTATTCACACAAAAGAGAGTAAAACACCAAATAAATAAAAGCCATGTATATATATATATATATATATATATGTATAAAGGACAAACTGTATGAGGAATGCCAAAATGCTACAATATACAATAGAGCACCAAGGCTCATAAAGAGTGCATCTAAGCACTAAGCTAACCATCAAAAGAGGACCCCTGAGACCTAGTAGGAGCCCTAGACCTAGTGGTGTGCCTAGAGGTACCCCTCATCCGCCCGAACTACCTCCAACCGGGCTGCCTCCGCTAGTCCCACTGCCTCCAATATCTCCTAGTCTTCCTAGGACAACGACCTCCTCATCCTCGGAATGATATGGGAGAATCGGTGTCGTGCCTCTAACACCCTAAGCTGCAAAACAAAAAAACAAAATTTGTTACAATTTTTTCCGAAAAAAAAAACACATAATAAGTACTTGCTTAAATGAACGAATACCTCAGCTGGCTGCACTGGCGCGTCTGCTCCCATCTCCGCCATAGCTCCCGTGTGCTTCACAACTTCTCACTCCACTTCACTCCATTCCCCCAGACGCACTTCTCTCAAGCTCGAACGCACAAATGAGCAAAATTCTCTTTGAAATTGTTTAAATAGCTGGTTTTGGCACCCTAAAATGCAGTGGGGCGTTTCATGGCGCATTCAGATGTAGTGCTACATTTGCAGAGTGCCTAAACACCGACGAGCATCTCTGCCACCCCGAAATGCACACCGGCGTTTGGTGTCAGTATTGAATAAAGGAACAAAACTTGCAAAATTGAAGCTTACCTCCTCCAAATTTTATCAAATTGCATTCATCCATTCTTCTTATCATAATAAAACATTTTGTGAAGGTTACAACAGTTTTGGACACAAATTTTGTCATTTCTCTCAAAAAGCGCATCATTAATCATTGTTTTACAAATTGGGCTAAAAACATTCAAAACCTTCACAAAATTAACCACATTCATCAATTCTTCTGATCTATCGTCAACTTCATTCATTCTTCTTTCATCATGCATATTTTTTCCAAATCAAATTAAAGTAAACCTCATATCTAGTGGTATATTCTATCACCTTGGCGATTGCAGCGATTTGAATCCATGCAATTCGGTAAGAGGATTAAACCACCATAAGGACACTTACCATTTATCATCATCAATTATTTCACTGTTTGAAAATTGGAAATCAATTTTGGGTATTCTACTTTTCAAGTGACCTCATACCAAGATTAATTTGCTCAACGATCGTCATTGATGGCCTAGTTCATGGGGCCTTAAACATGGACAATCTTTAATATCATCATTATTTTGAGTCTTGCTAGAGATTGAGGCTACCTAGGTTGATTGGTTCCGACCCGAGGAATTATCCATACAGTCACTAGGAGTATCTCTGAGTTTTGGACTCTTTTCATGCATATTTCATCTCTGCATATCAATGGCGCCAACAAGGCAATTTCATCAACAGTACGGATTCACACACAGGAGTTGGGGCATCCGTTATCAATTTCTAATTTTCCTATAATGGAATTCATCTTACATGATCATGGAGTTTACAGTTTGGCAAAAATCCCTTTATAACCGTTGGGGCAGAAAATGGTCCATCTTTCACATCACTCATATTCTTTTCTGGTTTGTACACCAACCCCTTTTCTGTTGGGACATAAATAGATGGTTCATACACCAACCCCTTTTTTTTCACCGTTGGGGCAAAAACGGTTCATTTTCTTTCGAATTTCTTCCAATTGGCTTGTGAGAACCATTCTCGCTCGCCAATTGAGGGGGTAAGCTGAAAAATTTTAAATATTCTTTTATTTCTTTGGTCTTCAAAGTTGTGCTTTAGTCTTGAGAGAGAGTTGCGTCTGATCTAGCTTTTCAAGTGTCTTAAGTTTTTGTGCTTGCATTGTGTCTTCACACAAAGCGGCTCAAAAAGGGGCATCTGTAGACACCAAAATCCAACCACTTGTAAGTCATCTATACCTTCCTGTCAGCCACATGTCAATCATTCATCCTTCCTGCCATTATTTGGCCCAAATCCACATCTTCCCACCATTATTTGGCCCAAATCCACACCTTCCTGCCATTATTTGGCCTAATTTCACCTTTCTCGCCATTTTTCATCCCCAAATTTATTTAAATTATTATTTATATATATATTTTAATATTTTAATATATATATAAATATAGTTTAAGTGATTTAATATAAGCCATCCATCCTTCATTTAATCCCATCCATCCATCCATCTTAATCCGTTTCACAACCTAGATCTATTCTCTACCCTTAGATCCACTTTAATCTTAGCCACATGTTCAAAGTGTCGTTAAAACCCTAAAGTGTGCCCTAAGAGTAGATTATAAATTGAGTCACCTTGATGGCTCAAACCCTATCTATTTGACTATCTCTCTTTTGTTATCTATTGCTATCTATATCTTCTTCAGCTAAACCTACCCATCCATCGCCGTCCCTTTTTGTCGCATCCATCGCCGCATCCATCGCCAACTTCGCCGCCATCCCTTCTACAGCATTCTGCAGAATCCCCCATTCTTGTCGCAAGTGCCCGTGGGCATTTACCCGCAGTCACAGACGCAGAACAACGTCTGCAACCCCGATCCAGAAGCACACGAACGTTTAGCGAGTGCACCAGGGTGCCTTCCGTAACTGATTTGACAGCCACATTATTTCCAGGTGCCGCCTGGTCTAGCCGTGTTAACAGAGAACAGGTATAAATCAGTTTAAAGCAAGTAACTTCTTTTCGTTTATTAATCTGTTGTTGAACTCCCGCATTCTATTTTTCTAGGGTTTTAAATTGTTTCTGAGGGCTCACACAGTGGAGCCCTCTTATTAATTTCTAACTCCTTGATAGTGTTAATGTGTGCAGGATTTTAATGGCAGATCTGGTGTGTTGATAGCAGCTGCTTAAGCTGGAGTGGTCCGAGCTATAGGATACAACAAAGCCCACTCATTATGTTGGGATTAAGGATACGTCTTCGAAAAATGCCACCCCATTGTGCCAGCTAGGGTTTTGGAGAACCCTAGCACAAACTGTAATTTTTGTATCATGAAAAGGGTTACAGGCCCTGTTGTACTCAAAAGGAGTTTTTAAACTCCACTGATTAATAAAAATCTTTTGTTTTGTACAACTGTGTTCTACATTACTTTTTATCGTGATTTCTTTATCTTTTATTTGGCGTTGTATCCTAGTTTTGACATAGAGAATCCAAAAGTGCACTCTATTTGAAAAAAGTTTCATGTTTGAGGAATGCAAGGGTAATATTGAAATGTATAAAAAATTTGTTCAAAAAGTAACCTTAAAAGAGAGGAAGAATATCATTATGAAGCAAAATTTCATGGTAGATTTAAAATTTTTAGGATGAAAAACCTCTGCCAAAGGCAAAACTCCTTTAAGCATAAAAAATGGTTTCAATATTTTCTAAATACTCATAAGGTCACAAAGACTACAAGTAATAATGAAACCAATTTTAGCAAGAAATGAAGAAATAGAATTTCAAAGGCAAAGAAAAGGAAGCCATAGAAGTTCCTCAAAATTTAAATAGAATAATCCATTGAATATTATTAAAGCATTGTAATAATATCATAAGATAGCCACCCTTCAAAGGATTGAAGCATATTTTAATAAAAATAAGTGCTAAAAAACATAAGAAATCTGGTTCATTTGACAAAGTTCCAAGCCTTCCTTGACCCATTAGAAACAACATACTTTGTACAAAGAAAACTTTCCAAGAGAACAATAAATAAAATTATTAAAATAGAAATACAAAAGTTGCATTAAAGAAAATGTTACAAGGGAATGAAAAATAAACTCATCATTGGATTTGCTATCAAAAGGAAAATGTTACAAGGGAATTAGAAAAAAACTCATCATTAGATTTTCCATTGAAAGGTAAACTTTGGAATTAAGCACCAAAATGCAAGTGCAAGGATAATATTGTGAAAATTCATGAGGTGCTCAAGGAAGTAAACTAACTTGAACAAACAAGAACAAGAAAAATCAAAATTATTAAAAAAATAAAGAAAGGTAAATGAAAAAATAAGTATAAATAAATGATCTAATATTAGATCATGAAACTTCTTTGAAAAGTAGAATGGTTTATGTGAATTCATTTTTAGTAAAAACACAAATTCTATGAACAAACCTATTCAACTATACAACACTTATATAAAAACAAATAAATAAAGAAAAGCAATTTTATTATTGAAGAGAAGAAATCATAATGCCATGAGTTAGATACTGATGAAATTCCAATGCTTAAGGGGAATACAAACATCTAAGATATTAAAAGACTTACATAAGATAATCATAGGATATCTTAAATAAAGACACCACTAATAGGGCATCATAGAATCACAAAACAAGATAGAGAAGCCCACTGAGGAACTATTTAGGCCCAAGATGAAACATATATAACAAACATGAAGGTCTCATCACTCATCATTGTATCTATAAAGAGAAAGCACAACTTTGTGAAAATCAGGCATAAAGATCTTGAACACGCATAAAAGTTCTTATAACAATTATTTAAATATGAAACAATATTTGTTTGTTTAAATTTTATTAATATCCACTCAAACTAGAGGAATAAAACATGTGCACAAGAACCAAGTCAAACATTAAATCCTACTTATTATGAATCTGAACCATACCTAAGAAATGTCATGACTAGACAAATCTAGTATAGGAAAAATATAGGTGCAAGTTTATTTGAAGGTTTGTTATGTCCAAAATAGGAATCCTTTGAACATAAATACCCATCATTTCATAATGCAATCATCGAAGCTTAAAGTTCTAACATTTGGTATTAATGGAGGTTAAAGGAAGAAAGAATTCTCCTTTTGATCCTTCTCTAGCTCTGACACAGGGAAGCCAAAAGTGCACTCTGTTTGAGAAAAATAATTAATTTTGAGAAAAAGAAGTTTCAAGGGTAATATTGCATTGTATAAAATAACTGTTCAAAAAAATCCTCAAAATAGAGGAAGAATATCACCATGAAGTAAAATTCCATAGTAGATTTAAAATTTAAGGGTGAAAAACCCCTGCCAAAGGCCAAAAACCTTTAATTTAAAAAAAGGGTTTCAATCCATTCTAAATACCAATAATGTTACAAAGCCTTCAAGTAACAACTAGGCCAATTTCAACAAGAAATGAAGATTTTTCATTCCAAATAAAAATAAAAGGAAGCCTTAGAAGCTCCTGAAAATTTAAAAAGAAGAATTCATTGAAGCTTCCTAAAGCATTATAAGAAGATCATAGGATAGCCACACTTCAAAGGGTTGAAGCATATTCCAAGAAAATTAAGTACTATAAAACATAAGAAATATGGTTCATTTGACAAAGGCCCAAGCCTTATTTAAACCATGAGTATAAGTGGAATTTGTACAAAGAAATACAATTCCAAAGGAGCAATAAAATATCACTCTCAACAAAAGGAAAATTGTGTTGAAGAAAACATTCCAAGAGAACAAGAAAGAAACTTATCAAAACAACAAAAAAAAGCTACGTTAAAGAAAATGTTCCATGAGAATAAGAAAAAAACTCATAATTGTATTTTCCATTGAAAGAAAAACTTTGGAAATAAGCACCAAAATGCAAAAGGAAGGATAACATAGTTAACATTCACAAGGCACTCAAAGAAAGAAACTAACTTGATAAAATGGAAAGAAGAAAAAAGTATTAGTAATTAAAAATATCAAAGGTAAACATGAAAATAAGATTCAATGAATGATCTATGATTATATCATGAAACTTCATTGAAATGTAGAAGGGTTCATGTGAATCCTTTTTTTGCAAAAGCACAAGCTCTATGAACAAAATTGTTCATCAATACAACACTTATATATAAGTAGAGAAATCAAGAAGAAGGAGGATCCTCATAGAAGAGAACTTAGAATGCCACAAGTTGGATGCTGGTGAAATTCCCACACCTGAGGGGAATACAAATGTCTAAGATGTTAAAAGACTTGTAGGAGATAATCACAAGATGTATTAAAAAAATACATCACTAATAGGGAATCAAAGAATAATAATACATAAAATAGAGAATCCCATTAAGGAGCTAAATAGTCCTGAGATGAAACATAGGTGACAGACATGAAGGCCTCACTACCCGTCATCATCACCATCAAGAGAAAGCACAAGTTGGTGAACTTAGGTATATAGATCTTGAATGCACTTGAAAGTGCTTATAGCCATTATTGAAAGATGAAATAACATTTTTGGCACTTAAAGTTTGTAAATATCTACTCAAACCAAAGGACTAAATAATTTTCATAAGATTTGAGCCAAATTTTAAAACATGCTTAAAACAATTCTATAACAACCCACGAACTTGACCCAAGGGAGAGATATATTTTTTTTAATTTTCACAATAAAAACTCATGAAGAAGTCCTAATATTTTTCTAGCATTATAAGGCATAACCACATTTTGAGTTCATTGTCATTGTATATGACACTCAAGTAGATAAGAGTGGCCAACATCCCATACTTTTAGGTTTCACCTTTCTAAACCTCAATATTTAAAAATGATACCATCAATGGTCTCCCCACTTGTCCTATACCCTCACAAGTATAGGATAACTTGACCATGACATAGGGATTATTCTTTAAGGCCCATAACACTTAAAGGGGGATAAATTTTTCTTGACCCTACATAAGTCCATCTATGTAAGATTATTTTGGTATAATGTCGTAGTGCTTAGTTACCATACCTCTACAGGCTAACTAAGGCCATTACCACTCACCTGGCAATGATCATGGTCATTTATCCTCACCATTCAAGGTGCCACCACTATACTATCTTGTGAATGATTCCTAGACTTCATTGCTAGGAATACGTCCAAGCCTCACTGGTTAGGACTTTTCAAAAGCCTCATCACTTTGGGTAAACTTGAGCCTCACCGTTCAATGTGTATCATTCAAAAAAATTTGGTTATTACATCACCACAACTCCTCCCAAATGTATACCTGGTTATTGCATCATTGCAACTCCTCCTAGGATTTGACACATCTTGACTCATGGATTATCTAATATGGCTCTAGATTCATGCCTAAAAATCCCCATTCAAACCCAATAGTCTACACATTTAAAAATTATGAACATCTCTCTCAAAGGAAATAAAGTGCTATATTAAACATAATCAAATGCATCATAACACTTTGCTAAAAATAAGCTACTTTCAAATCATAATACTAGCATTCAACATTTCCTTATTTATAATTCAATAATAACACATCATCAAGGAATTATAATAGAAGTTGAATAAAATTTTAGGGATTAGGACATCTCATGAATTTATTATGCAAGCCTAACATGCACTAAGCAATAAAACATATAATCATGCAAACATGCATTTATGCAAAAACATTTCCATACAACATAATGAGAGAATCCCATACTTCTCTTTATTAAAGTTTCCATAACTACCCAAGCTTCATCCATATTTTCATATATTCAAGCATTGAAAATTACTTTAATATTTCATAATTTCATAATATTGACTAAATAACATTCCCTTAATTAATCAATATCCATAAAGCCAAAAATAAAATTATAGTTCTTTATACGAACTATAAAAAAAAAAATCTAGCATGATTAACATTGGCAATTGACCAAAATTTTTTTTTCCCAAAAATTAATAAATCAAAAGCCATGAAATTATTAATTCAATAATGTAATAAAAAGAGAATTAATCTCAAAGTAAACCCATATAACTAATTAGGAGCCGTATAACATAAAGGTTAGGTTTAAATAAAGAAAATTATTCTCTTTTAAAAACTTCAAAGGCAAAACCAATGATAATAAAAATATTAGTATAGTTATTGCCTATGCACCCTAGAAGTGGATGCCTTACTATAGGTTGCTTACATAACAACACACTTGTAGGATATACAAAAATCAATCTTGAAAAGACCACCATGATTGCCTAAATTCATAGTTGCAGTCAATGCAACTATATTACATACTATCCTAGAGAAGCATGATCTTGACCAAAAATATTAAACTCCTTCATTTAGAAGAATCAAAAATTGATGGATAAACATAATTAAGACACCAAAATATAAAAAATAACTAGGTGATACTTCAGTGACCACCCTACATTGATAATGGTGCATAGATCAATGTCTAATGAAGCTACTACTTGCAATAGGTTTCTTAGACTGTAATCTAGATACACACAAGGAAGTAGGCACTACCAAACTTCAACTAATGATTACAGGAGTTAAAGAACAATATTGGTGTCCTAGATATTGATTTGATCAATGATATATGGGCTACTACCATCAAAGAACTCACTGAGATCATTCATGGATTTCTAACAAAAGAAAGCACCTAAAACTCTAAAACCTGTAGCAACAAGCAACCAGAAGAACTCTTCCTTACAAGCATCAAATCAAAAGCTCAAGATAACATAGATTTTTACTTCCTATAAAAATGCAACTTCCTAGAGTTCCATAATCTCAAGAAAATGCATGAAAACAAATACCAATCTAGTGGAATATTTCTTGAGCGAGAGCTAAGGAAGGCAACAAAATAAAATTACCTCAAAATGTTATCAATACTCCCACTTCCTCCTCAAGATTTTCTTATGTGCTCCTTCTAGCTAGCTTTCTTCCTCTACTCTCTTCTTTTCATTAACCAAGGAAAGAGTAATATCATTGTTGGGGGGATTTATTAAACCCTCAAGAGATTTGTCATGCTATAAGACTTCCTTGATCCAATCAACACTGTGGACTCTAGTGGATCCACCTCTTTGAATCGAGAAAATATTATCACAAGACTCTAGACAGATCAAGTAGGATAAGGAAACCTATAAGGTGAACCTATAATATTTCTCATATGTTCATGCTTATCCAAATTTGCAAAAAAAAATAAAAATAAAACATAAAATCTGACCAAGCTTCGAAGTAACTCCCAGCTAGTACTTCAAAAAGTAGACTGGTGCCTTATCCATTGGGTAATTGTAGCTAAGACTTAAAATATGATGAAGAAAGAAGGGGAAGAATATAAAACTGAGTCAATCACATCTATTCAAATAATGTAACAAAATTATTAAACATGCCAACAAAATAATATTCTATTTACACATTAAAATGATGTAACATGTAAATAGGATAACACATAAAACTACACATAGAACTATTGAAAGGAGAAAGTAGAATTGCAAGAAATAATAGATCATTACAATGGAAGTCTGATCAGAATAACCAGATCTCACTGAACAAGTACAAACAAATTCTCCATTAAATTATGCAATAGATAACTATAACTCTTCATTCAAATGATGTAACAAAGAGCCTCCTAGCTTCTGACATCAGTCACTAGAAATAATCTTAGTAAACTAGGCACCTCCTTAGAAAAAAAATACACAATAATGCGAAAGAAAAATGGGTGACTAGACAATACACACATAGGAAAATACAACTAACAAGGATGGGCACTCTTGTCATGAACCTTTCTTGGCAGATCCTTTGTTTTGGTTGGATTTATGCTAGGTTACGCATTATGGATATGTTATTGTAGTTGTATGCTTTTCTAACCAAAGGAATGACTAACAAATTATATTTGATTTATGCAATGTAGGTTTTATGGATAAAATATGATGTTGCTAACAATTTTTCATCAATGTAGGATCAAGATGTCCTAAATATGGACATATTATTTGACAAAGAAGAAACCTAATAGATGCTCTCTTTTATTATTTAGTGACTTGGCATAATTTGTATATAAGAGATAGATCAAATGTTGCTTGCTTGGTTACTAAATACAAAAATTTAGTGAAAATGATTTGAATTATAGTGTCTTAAAAATATGATCTCTTATGATCATAAGATTATTTTTATATACTTGTGCAAATTCATAGAGAAGATAAAAGACAAGAGTATTGGCTTTCCTTTTTTATATTATTGTTTTAAAAAAAAAAGGTTAGGTTTTGTAAGTGGTTGGTAAGGTGACGAATCCTTGGTAGACATGGGGAGAAAGGGAGTAAACTTCATGGTTTGTTTAGTTGAGAATGCACATTGAGAGTATCCAAATAAAAAGGTGATGGAGTATTTGGGAAGTTGAGGTGGGACAATTCTATTTGGTAGGCCCAATAAAACTAGGAATAGAGGAGGCATTTATCGATGAAGGGTGTAGTGGAAAATCACTCTACGAAAGGAACTCTAGAGTGGCAGCGATGAGGAAAAATACCCAATTCACTGCAAAAATATTTTATCACATGTACGCATGCATCTTAAAACTGATGACTTCTCACTTTGTTATTGGTAGTAAAAGAGTTTCCAATACTTTGGTGGGGGTACTATTCTTTCACAATAGTGGTAAGAGATGTTTTATTGCACTCACTGTCTGACACTTGTGCGTTGGACCTATGAAATAGATTAGAAAAGAAGACCCTAGAGTTGGCTTGATTTAGAAAGCTATTAAATGGTTTTACTCTTCTTGTTAAAACTTCTATTTTGGTGTAGTAAACCATCAGGATGGAAAATTTGAGATGATAGGTTTGTGTGTCGTGTACACTACCCAACCTGGTACCTTTACCTATTACTCGTTGCATATTTTTTTGGTTCATGGTAGACTGATAAGTCTAAATATTTTCTCTACCTAACCAGAGGTTTAAGTATTGATCTTAGTTACAGTGTTACACATAGATTGATTTTCTTGTGGTTGTAGAGATAGTGGATTCATATTGAATCACTATGAAGCTCACCATTACTTAGAGGTAATTCTATGAGGAGAAGCCTTCTTGGAATAACTGTTTGCATGCATATTGTATTGTTCTCTTTAGAAGAGGTATTAAGTTATCTTCTTGAGCCAAAATAATTATGGTGGTTGTGAAAATATTTGGATGTTAGAATGATTCACTTGGAATAACCTGGAAGTCGAGTTGAGTGTTCTTGTGTACATCTAAGAATTTTGGTAGTAGGAGGTGGAGTCCTCTACATATTATATTATTCCAAATTTTATAATGCATTTGATAGCATTAGAGAATGGATTAAATAGGAATGTTATTCCAGATTTTATAATGCATTTGATAGCATTAGAGAATGGATTAAATAGGAATATTATTCTAGATTTTGTAATGCATTTGATAGCATTAGAGAATGGATTAAATATAAATGTTATTCCAGATTTTGTAATTTATTTTATAGCATTAGAGAATGGATTAAATAGGAATTTTATTCCAGATTTTATAATGCACTTGATAGCATTAGAGAATGGATTAAATAGGAATGTTATTCTAGATTTTATAATGCACTTGATAGCATTAGTTAATGGATTAAATAGGAATTTTATTCCAAATTTTATAATGCACTTGATAGCATTAGAGATGGATTAAATAGGAATGTTATTCCAGATTTTATAATGCATTAGATAACATTAGAGAATGGATTAAATAGGAATGTTATTCCATATTTTATAATGCATTAGATAGAATTAGATAATGGATTAAATAGGAATGTTATTATAGATTTTATAATGCATTAGATATCATTAGAGAATGGATTAAATAGGAATGTTATTCTAGATTTTATAATGCATTAGATAGAATTAGAGAATGAATTAAATATGAATGTTAGTCGAGATTTTATAATGCATTTGATATCATTATAGAATGGATTAAATATGAATGTTATTCTAGATTTTATAATGCATTAGATATCATTAGAGAATGTATTAAATAGGAATGTTATTCCAGATTTTATAATGCATTAGATAGCTTTAGATAATGGATTAAGTAGGAATGTTATTCCAACTTTTATTATGCATTCGATGGTATTAGTGAATGGATAAAATGGATATGTTGTCCCTAAACTTATTATGTATTAAGTAGCAATGAAGGAATGATAAAACATATTGTTGTTCTAGCTCTTTCGTACATTAAAAAGCATTGATGATTTGATAGAAGAATATGTAGTTTCAAAATATGTTATGCTATGTGTAGACACCAAATCGTAGCCACTAAACCTCCATCCTAACCATCCCACCACCCAATTGTCTTCCATTCCACCTTCCCGCCAATTATTTGGCCCAAATACACCTTCCCACAATTTCCTAGCCTAATTGGGGTTATTTTAATATTATTTTATAATATTTTATATTTTATATAATATTTTATTATATTTTAATATATTTATTATAAAATATATATAAATAAACTCAATTAACCTTAGTCATCTGATTTCATTTAATCTCCACCATCCATTTTCATTAATCCATGTCACATTCAAAAAGTAATCTCAATCCTAGGATATGACTTAATCTTAGCCACATGATCAAAAGTGCAAGGCTAAAACCCTAAGAAAACCCTAGGTTGGATTATAAATAGGGTATTTTACAAATTCCCAAACCCTAGAACCTAGAGATTAAGAGATATACTTGGAGAAGCATTTGTTGATGCCCTAGTGAAGTGGAGATAGAGAGAATTGAAGATCTGATGCCCTAGCTAAGCCAACAATACTTTTGCCATTCCAGCCATCATCCATCCATCCTCACTCATCACCATAGTCATATTCCATCCACCGCCTCCGTCACCATCCTTCTTGATCTATTTTTGCATATCTGCCCTACCCTACGAGTGCTATTCCAAGCTTGTGAAGCTCACTGTAGAGCTTGCCAAGCACCCACCAGAGCTTGCCCTATCTGCAAGTGCACACTAGAGCTTGCCAAGCTTGTTGTAGAGCCTGCCTAGCACCTTCTAGAGCCTATGATAGTCCCAGGTGTGAACCAGAGCTTGTGAAGCTCATGTCATAGCTTGCTGCAACACTGAAATGAAGATCTGAATCTGCTACACCATGAAATCTACAACAATGAAGCAAGGTATATTTAGTATTGATTTATTTCATTTATTCGTTGGTTTGGCATGCATTTTAAATTGATTATTAAGCTAGGGTTTTGTTAATGTTTGAGGGTCTCACACTGTGGAGCCCTTATAGGTATTACTGATGATCTTGTGTTTTTTTTTGCATGCAGATCTACGAATTCAACATATTATTTGATGGCTATTGAAGTTGGAGTGGCTCCACATTGGATATTCAAAGCCCACTGAACCTATTGGGATCAAGGACACACTCAAATATGAAGACACTTATGTTATATCTAACTAGGGTTTTAGAGAACCCTAGTTTCATTGTAAATTATTTTATCAAATATCCACATTGGATACTGATTGTAACAAAGGAGTCTATTGGCCCCCCCATTGAATACATATTTCTTTGGTGCAATCGATTTTGTCTCATTGCTTTATTTGATTCTACCATTTTATTTTCAAGTGTCGTGTCTTTGCATCCACACTATAGATAGCTCTGGAAAATTGATAAGTTGAATATGTGATTCCAAGTTATGTATGCATTATATAGCTTTAGTAGATACCAAAAAATGGTTATGTAATCTTGAATCTACTATGTTTAGTTGGCATTGGTAAATCAGAGTGGTGGGTGCTTTAGTTTCAAAGTTTGATTGATTTAGTATTAGTGTAAGGCTCCAAGAATGGAAGTGTAACAACCCCAATTGTTACTACTCATCCAGTTCATTTTTTTTTTTGTTCATATGTTTATCTTCCAAAGAGTAGAGGACATAATCATGATTTAAGACAAAGTTATTCCAAATGGGTTGTAAGTTTCCAAGGCATTAATCATCAAGAGATATTAATACTTGGTTAGAGTCACTCTTGAGTAGAAGTGACCAACTTCTACAAAACCTTCATGCCACACTGACGGTATGAATACATGCCTTGAAGATTGAGTAACCACACCAATGGTTAATCATAAATAATTATTACTTAGTTACTTCCCCCATCTCCATGATGGGGTAACTAAGATAAATATCACTCCATGTGATAAACTTACATAGGCTTTGGAATAATCATCTTAAGCATGATTATCTTCCCTTCTCATTCATAAGAATTATTTGATATTAATATTTATCAAACATCTTCCTCATCTAAGGTATCCCTTCCATTATATACCTTAATTAATTTATTTTATTACCATGAAGTATTTTTACATCAATATGGGAGAACCCACTCCATATATACATGTGAGCTGCTACTCATAATGTAAGGCTTTGTTGAGCTACAACTCAAGCATGAATTACAATCTAGGGGATTCAACCCCTCTGAGATCCAACTCAAACTATATCAAACTAGTTATCATTTTATATTTCATTACTATAGTATTTTTGGTTAAAGCATCCATGATTTTTTATAAAGTTATTAGCACACATAATCCATTTACATTACCATATTACCAAGTTACCATGTACAACCATTTAAGCAAAGCATATAATCCATTGCATCATGCTTTTTGAATCTACATATCAATTATACAATAAAATAACTTTGTATTTTATTAAACATTCATATTAATTAATTTCCAACATTCATAATATATCTAATTAACATAAAATTAGAAAGTAATTGCAACATCCATCATACAATCAAGTGATACAGTGTTTATCCTGGGAACACTCATGGGAATAAATCTAGCCTCCAAAGTATACTTCTCCTCTCATTTCATAAACTTAAAATATCATAAGTATAAATATAGAAGGGCATCCCACGGATTCCTTTCCAATTATACACTTAAAGGAATCAAATTGCTTCAATTCAATCAATATGTAATGAAGGAGTTTCCAAATTTCTTTCTCTAAGTCATCTATACATTACATAAGCATCTCACAAATTCTTAGGTCTACATGTTTATGAATGATCATAGGATTCATATTAGGGATAAACTCATCAATTATCAAATAGGGAACCCCATAATTCCCTTGAGAATGAATTCCACATTCCTTCTCCAAGACTGATATGCAATCAATCCTTGGTTCATTAAATTAAATTTCCATACCTTTAATTCATGGAACAACCATCCTTTCGTTTATTAAATAATTTGAAGTTGATTTCTCTTTTTTTTAATATAATCTAGGTTATTTACTTATAACACAATTATATTTTATTTGAAACAATCCATGTCAAAATCCTTGACTACCTTTATTACTTTTAGATATATTTAATTTAACCATAAGTTTATTTTTCATTAGTCCAAGGCTTTCCTAAAATAAGATGGAGGTTTGTATATATTTCAAAACTCAAAGGTTATAAAAAATTATAGCTTTTATAATTTTGAGTCAGCGGTCATAGTGGCACCTCAATTGTCCAATGGTTATCCTAGTTTACCTATTTTATTTTATGATCCCTTGATCATATTTATATTTGACCCAATGATTATCATCATAAATTATTGTTTATATACTAAGACCAATTAACAACCACAAGTTCATCTAGAATAACCATCTTAGCATACCAATTCCTCAACAGGGCCTAACCTTTAAACCATCACGACCACTTGTATATTGATAGGGATTAATATTATATTCTCTAATATTATCTCTTTTCACATGGATCATGATGTATTGCATTTAATACTCACATGGATCATGCATATTAAATACTAAATTATAAAGGGATATATTCCTATAAATATATTTTTGATTAATGTAATTATCAGTTTTCATTTGTGCTATTCTCATGTTCATCTCTTGAGTGTTATTCCCACAACATTAGTATTAGAGCAAGGTGCAAGGGTTGGAGAGTATCATCTTCCTAAGACCAGATTGGTTCAAAAAGAAATGAAAAAACCAACCCATGGATCTTGAGTGGTGAACATTCTTTTTCTCCCGTAAACACCTTCATGCACTTTTGATCTTGAAAAATCTTGGTTGGGATCCCTTTGAATCTGACTTTGATGTTTAGCTTTTGATCCAAGCCTTGCCCTTGGATTTTTCATTTCTTTAATATTTGTGGTACAATCATGCAATTGTGAATTGATTTAGTGGATTCCTCACTATCATCGATAATGGGATGATATCTATTTTCTTCTACAGTAGCGTGATCCTGTTAGTCAACCACATACCAAATTTAGCCATCATTCAGTAGCTTCCTAAGACTCATCGATGTTGATCTAGTGACTATTCACTGTCATCATTTTTTGATGTGCTATCCATTTGTTCAGGAAACACTCTATCAAATTAAACCATTGCTCATATGATTTTCCATTTTGAATGACTTCATTGATTCTTAGCAGCCAAAAGGTGATTCTTAGTGATCCTGTGGATGAAGAACTCCTCCTCACCATTGAATGTTTTCTCCTCCTCACTTTCAGATGTTTTCTCCTCCTTGACACCAAAAATTTTCTCCTCCTCACCATTGATGCTGTCTCCACAAGCTCTACTCATCCACAACAACATTGGTATTGCACAAATAATAACTTGGATTCATTCACATTCATCGTGAACCTATAAGGAGAGCTATCATAGCACAACCTACATGCATGAAGATAGATCTACCATTTTCAACACTCCAGAAGATAGATCAGAATATTTTTAGCATCCTCTTGCATTATCCTTCATGCACTTCTAATCTTGAAAAATCTTGGTTGGGATCCCTTTGAATCTGACTTTGACGTTTAGCTTTTGATCCAAGCCTTGCCCTTGGATTTTTCATTTCTTTAATATTTGTGGTACAATCATGCAATTGTGAATTGATTTAGTGGATTCCTCACTATCACCGATAATGGAGTGATATCTATTTTCTTCTACAGTAGCGTGATCCTATTAGTCAACCACATACCAAATTTAGCCATCATTCGGTGGCTTCCCAAGACTCATCGATGTTGATCTAGTGAATGTTCACTATCATCATTTTTTGATGTGCTATCCATTTGTTTAGGAAACACTCTATCAAATGAAACCATTGCTCATATGATTTTCCATTTTGAATGACTTCATTGATTCTCAACAGCCAAAAGGTGATTCTTAGTGATCTTGTGGATGAAGAACTCCTCCTCACCATTGAATGTTTTCTCCTCCTCACTTTCAGATGTTTTATCCTCCTTGACACCAAACATTTTCTCCTCCTCACCACTGATGCTGTCTCCACAAGCTCTACTCATCCACAACAATATTGGTATTGTACAAATAATAACTTGGATTCATTCACATTCATCGTGAACCTATAAGGAGAGCTCTCATAGCACAACCTACATGCATGAAGATAGATCTACCATTTTCAACACTCCACAAGATAGATCAAAATATTTTTAGTATCCTCTTTTGTTATCCTATGAGAGATAATTTTTTGGCGATCAAAAATTTGGGTCTACTAAGGTTTTAAACCATTTTTCGACAAATAATTTTTACCAACATCATGTTTTGAAGCACCGATAGGAGGGGATTTTGTTGTGGGACAAACATATTTCACATTTTGTCGCACATTTACTGCATAATATGCATCAATAGGGTTTATGACATGGTGGACACCATATTATGGTAGCCAAATTCTATTGGCTACCATCCCCCTCTAATAAGCCACCCTCCATCACTATTTGTCTACCTCATATTTCCCCACTGCTCATGATTTTATCATTGCTCCTTGAGTTTTCCACCCACCCTTATGAGTTTGACACCACTCCTTGATTTTACTACCTACCCTCATCAGTTTTCCACCCATCACTCATGATTTTTCCCTTACTGTCCAGTCCACCCTACTGTTCGATCTGCTTGAGTTTTTGTGTGCCTTATTGACCATTTTTTGTTGGTCCTCTCCTATTTTTTGATTGTCAGTCCACTTGATTTATATGCATCTTTCTATCAATTGGATGTTGTGTGACTTGGTATAGTGTCCATTGTGACCGTTGGTCATCACTCACCTTGTTTTCATGGTTGTTGTGATCGTTGGCCATTGATCACCTTGTTTTTGTTGCTATTGTAATTATTGGTTGACCATTACCATTGTGAGTTACGAGGTACATTCATTGGATAGCGTGCATCATGTTGGTGGTACATTCTGGTTGTTGACCATTGAGTCTCTCAAATTCCAAATCCAAATCCTTAATGCAATTAGAGAGGAAGGGCCCATTCAAAGTTGACCCAAAATTTTTACTGCCCATTCTCATTTTGTATCTCAATCTGGTACCTAGTAAACCCTTAGCCACTCCTAGTAAACCTATGGCTACAAACATGGCCATTATTGAAAATTTGATTGAAATCACTGCAGCCCATGATAAAAAATGGTGAAAATGGCAGCCATGTTGTAAAACATTCAATGTTCCTCCCATCCTCCTCATTCTAGGTGTGAAGTAAAAATATATGAAGGCTCTCGAGACCCTATTGTACTCAATAGATAGATCCTTTACATGGAGACTTGGTTCGACTATACACACTCCTGATGAGGAAAAGGTTCCATTTGTAAAGCTTAAAATTTTCAACATCACCAAAGTCCTCATATCCAATTGCAAAATTTGTACATGGGAGGAGATGGTACGAGTTTTGAAGGCCTCATTTTATCCATTAAATTATGAGGAATTACTAAACCAATGGCTACACCTTCATCAAGGCAAGAGATAATTGATACAATATTTCATTCATCATTTCAACCACCTTCGAGTCTTACTTGGCATTTTATATTTTGATGTTGTCTTGATTGCAAAGTTTAAAAGTGGTATTCTCACACACTTGTATAGGGAGATCAAATATAATACTTGCACTACATTTGATGATGCATTCAAACATGCATAGCTAGTTGAGGATAAGTTTGCGGTACAACAATGAGAGTCTCGCTACTCTTCCCCTGGTTCGATAGAAGATGTGCACAAGCATCAACAATGATGAAAGAGACCTTCCCATGTTTCTTCTATTAATACCACTTTTTACTCATCCCCTGCTTCTAAAAATTCATTTCCTTCTTCATATTCTTCATTCTCTCATGCTCAAACTACTAAATTTTGTAACTATTGTAAGAGGTAAGGTCATGATAAAAATCAATATCCACAACTAAAAAGAAGAATATTTTTGTACAGTCTAATGAGGGCAATTGTGATAACCCCATCAAGACTACTGGAGAAGAAGAAATTTATGAGGAGTTGGTAGGGAAACTTAATAATGTAACACCCATGAATCAAAATTCCAGAGTAGGTGACCGTGACCAATTGTTTGTCACTCATTCTCACTTGCTCCATAACTTTGTAGTAGATTGTATAATCGATAATGGCTCACAAAATAATCTGATTGCATAGTCCATTTTCGATAGGCTCAAGCTCCCTACATCCAAACATCCTCACCCCTACTCTCTTGGGTGGAAGGATAGCACCAACATATCAAAAATCATGCACGTGCACCATTACATTTGCATTTGGTCCCAAGTTTTGGGATAAGGTCACGTGTGATGTCACACCCATGGATTGTTGTGGATTACTTTTGGGTAAACCTTACCAATATGATATACATTCCATTTATGATGCATATCATAGTACCTATACTTTGCAGCATGAGAACAAATCCTTTCTTGTCTATAGGGTTCCACCCACTACACATCAAACTTACACTAATTTACATCAGGCATGACCAATTTATTTAATTTTTAGCAAACAAAAGTTGAAGGAGGTCTAACCACAAGTACTACTTCACCTCACATTCATTGGGCTCCTATTCATATTGTACCTCTAGTTGTTACTATGGTTCCACTAGTTCTTGTTGTTATTGTTGTTCTAGTAGCTGTTCCTGTTGTCCTAGCAGTTCCTATTACACCAATAGTTGTTTTGGTTATACCAACAATTCCTTTTTCACTAGCATATGCTCCTATTACACAAACATATCTTATTTTTGATACTTATTCTACTCCAATTGTAGCTCAAACTTTAGTTCCTCATTTGTTTTACACCATTCCACATCCTGCCTCCATATTGCAAGACTTTTAGCAATCGATGGCATATAAACAATTACCCTTCATACACAGTAATCCTCTTCATATTGGTAGTTCACATTGCATCTACATAGAGCATCATTATGGAGCATCCCTATAGCATTTGGGTTTCTCCCTAGCTTCCTTCCCTTTTTGAGTGCATTAGAGTCCAATGCTTCTACGATGGGGAGGAATGATAGGGATTAATATTATATTCTCTAATATTATCCCTTTTCACATGGATCATGATGTATTACATTTAATACTCACATGGATCATGATGTATTGCATTTAATACTCTAATATTATCCCTTTTCACATGGATCATGATGTATTGCATTTAATACTCACATGGATCATGCGTATTAAATTCTTACTTGTAAAGGCATACATGCCTATAAATATATTTTTGATTAATTTAATTCTTAGTTTTCATTTGTGCCATTCTCGTGTTCATATCTTGAGTGTTCTTCCCACATCATAGATGGTCATGTAGATCAAGGAGACTATCACTATATAATTCCCTGCATGTGTTCCACTGGATGCATGTGGGACAAATCTCGTAGAGGGTCCTAAAAGGGTTAAAATAATCACCGAACCCATCGATGATCAACTATTAAATGGGCAATCACCCAGATAAGGTGTTTCAAGGACTTTTTAAATAGCTTATGGTCCTATGTAGTTGATCCTAGCATCATCATTCAACGTGTGACGGGGTATGTCCACCAAATGGTAGATATTTCATTAATGAGGGTAAATCCTATATCAATTCTCCTTCCACTACAAACATATCCCATATGGGATAGCAGAGGGATAGTCTTTGGAAGACTTATTTTCTAATTTCTCTTTTTATACGTGGATGCACCGCTTACAAGTGGTGATAGGTTGTGGTTTATTAGTTATCCAAATCTCCTAGATGAACCTAAATCCTGTATACCAAAATCATAACTAGCTAATGTAGATTAAAAGTCCTTTGGGTTTGATTTACCACCTATATGTAACACATAATAATTTATCATTAGAATTGTGACACAACATATTAAGTGGGGATGTCTTGGTTCATTGAAGCATTCCCAGGAAAATGACTGCTACACAGATTTATTTGGCAAGAATAGAGTAGGTTTTGGGATTGAACTCGACCATCTTCCCCATGGATGTATGATCGATGTCAAACAACACTATCTCTGATCGTCTTTCCTGTGATCATCTGGTAGAGGCCAAAAATGGTAACACTTTCATGCTATGATAGGGTTTTTCATGGTAGAGCAATGATGGAGGACTATACCATTAGCACCCTTGGAATTGGCTACAATTTCAGCATAGTGTATTGTTATCTTAATTGGGATAGTGATCAAAGTTTACCCAATTTCATAATACAACATGAGGAAAATGATATTCATGGCTTCCAGAATCAAAAGCATCATAGACCACACTGTTGCAACGATGTAGTTTGTGGAAGGATAAATGTATTAAGTTTTGCTATGAGATGAGGTTGTAGAAGTGTTTCATGGCTAAACCAATGCTTGCCATAGGAGGGTATCACTACAATTGTGATAAAATCAAATATTTTATGTCCTATACAAACATAGCCAAATTGTGGAACATTTACCAATACCAATCTAATATAGCATGCAATATTGTTCAGGCTAAAACCACACAGGGTCAAATTATTTCTAAAGTAATTGGTCCCAAGTAGGCATACAGAGAGTATATCTAATATCCCACATTGGCTAACTCATGAGTATACTATATTATAAAATTACTTATGTGCAATAGCATTGATAACCATCACCTCACTGGTGGTAATGAATTTGGGAATTATGGTTGAATAGGGATGCTACGTTCAAGATAGATTACTCGATCCGACCTAGACTAGGAGCCTAGTTTAATGTAATGGAACCTTTATTTTAATAAGTTAATAATAGTTTGCTCAAAGTACTGGTTCAACAACATAAATTAATCTAAATAACCAAGTTTACCATCAGCTCCAAAAGGTAAATAATGAATAATGGATTCTATTTGGAAGCACTTTATTATGAAAATAGATCCTGACTAAAATAATATTAACAAACTTGATGCATATTCAATAATCAAAGGTATGATAAGTATACATAGAAAACCAACCTAGAATCCTCTGACTTCCTTCAGGCTCCCTAATCCCCTTGTATCTCCAAGACTCTAGATCCTCCTTTCTTCAACAAAAATCCTCCTTTTTATAAAAGGATTCTTGTCTTTTCACAAGGCCAAATAGTGGCTATTATTTTAATATTAAAAGATGCCTTAAATCAAATAAGACATTTCAAGCCATGTGAAGGATAATTCAAAAAGTAGAAGAGGGTCCAAATAGAGATAAGGTAGGTGGCCTTGTTTTGTTTTGTGTCCCTTCTTCATAGAGACAAATACAAAACTAGTACTATTAGAGAATAGGATGGATACAAAACTAGGACTATTAGTGATAAGGGAAGGAATCTCCCTTAATTTCCACCAATGTAGAGAAGCCATGTAGGAGGTATGGATAGTTTCTCAAATAATAGGATAATTCTTATATTATTTAATAATTCTAGAGTCCTTTTTAGTCCCATCAAAATTGGACAAATCTTGTGAGTACCTAATTGTATTAAAATTAGGTTATTTACACCTAATTTATTATATTGTATTAATTTTTGCAAAAGATAAATCCTCCAATTCATCTTTCACAAAAGCTCTAATTAGCTTCTAATTAAATTAAATTAAATTATCTTCTTCAAAATATAATTAATCCTTTCCTAAATCCTCACAAAATCCCTTAGTTAGAATTTTGTAGAATTCTTTAGGGTCTACGACCCCTTTAGTTAGGCATTAATTGATCCCACTAATCAATTAATAGCCTTTTGAAAAGGATCCATGGGGACGGGTTATGACATACACCCCCTTGGACTAAACATAGTCCTCTGTGTTTCACCTAGTTCCTAACTTAGTGAGTGCATAAAATTAAGCAAATTAGTATTTATCCTCTACAATATAGTTTGAGTCATCAATTTTCCTTAATTCTTAAGTCTCGTTCATGATGGTAAGCAACATCTTCCATCCATGAGAGTACCTAGACCTGCAAAAATGCAAAATATCAATAGTACCATGTTCTTGGAACAATAAAACATCCATAATGCATAACAATAAGTATTGAAAACATCATCAATACACAAATCTCATCATAACATTACAACTTTGAATCATCTATTACTGCATAATCAACTAAATTAAAGTACTGCAATAATAGAATTTACAAAATATTTTCATAGAGATGACATGAAATTATGTTTCTATAATAGGTTAGACACAATAAGTCTCATTAATTTTATCAAAACTCCCACCAAGGAGTATCACACTATGGTTTGTTAACTCTTACCATGAGTTAACCAGATAGAAATAGGTGTCATCAAAGACAAAAACATAATCTCATAAATCTCAATTTAGGATGTTCACATATCCTAAGATTCATTTTGGCAAACCTATTTGCCATTACCAGTGCATCCTCCTAGATGTCCCCTAGTTTATATCAACATAAAATCATGGAGAAGTCCCATACCTTCTCCAAGAATGGACTCCAATCCATCCTTTTTAGATCTAGAAGCTTTACATTCATGTTTTCTAAATTAATTAAACATTTACATTATAAGCACATAACTATTTCTACTCAAAATCTTAGAAATATACAGACAAAAGTATATAATCCACTTGTTTATTAATTTATATTTTGCCGAATTCCTTGGCATACATACTATACATCCCTATAGTCTACAAAGTGGTGGCTTTTTTCCCAATGAAAGGATCTCAAGGTTGTTGTCCCTCGGTCCTTTCACCACTTTGTGTTGTGTCTACACCACCTGTTTGAGAGACTATTGGAGAAACTGCTCGAGAAGCGATTCGAGTTCTATCCTAGGTGGTTGCTCGAGTTTCTCGAGATGTTCTCCCATGCCCATATTGTACACTAACAATTGGTTGATATGGAACAAGCAAACCATGGCTCACTAGTGCATCAAAATAGGAAGCCAAGAATACAACTCTGTAGTCATCCCTTGCTTGTTGTAACTGTGCATTTTTTGCATGTAGGGCTGCTACTGTTGTATCCCTCCAGTAATGCATTTGTGCTAACTCTAGCTGGAGCCTCTCTTGCTCTGCAATGGTGGCATCTCTCTCAGTCTCCAACCTTAACCTCTCTTGTGCCCATTTACCTACTAGGTCCAACTGTTGGGTCTCTAACAGTCGGATTCGTTCCTTCAGTGCTTCCACTTCATGTCGCGCTTTTCTCATGGGGCCATATTTCTTTGATGTTTGATGGGCCTGCTTCTATTTCTACCCGATGGTGTACATGTATTTTGGGAGATTCTTCCTCTACTCCCTTCTCAGATGAATGCTCCTCCTCTATGCCAACAACCTCGGTTATTTCTCTACTATCTTCCACATCCTCTTCTGTATCTTCCTCTTGTTGTCACCATTGTGTGGCCCACCAACTATCATAGTTGGGGGTTGTGCCAACATCATCCTCCTCTGGTGTCCATATAGCCTCATCAGGTTCTAAGGCTAATGGTTCCATTGGTGGAGGTATCACTACTTTTCACCCCTTTCTCGTATAAATCATGGGTGGGTCCGGTATCCATTGTGTAATACCAAACTATCACAATACTCGAGTATATTGAAAATACTCATATTGCATACTCGTACATCCGATCAACCACCTTGCTCACCGCACACAAGCGAGTTGTACTCCATATTCTACCCATACTGGGCCCTCTCTCCATGGTCTCCAAATTACATCTTGAGATTGTAGATCCTCCCAAATAGAGCGAAACTACTTTCTATTACCTTTGAGTGGCCTATTACTAGTCCACTCCTTCCCCCTCTACCACCTTAATGCATAGGGCACCTCTAGCCCCACAAATTTATGTGCATCATAGGGTAGCCCTCGGGGTCTTGCTACAACTATGTGTTCCTAGGCCCATATTTGTAGTAAGAAACTACAACTCAATCCTATTTTCTTCATTGTTCTTAGCTCGAACAACTCTCTATAGGTCTGAGCCAACAATGCCCATGCATATACAACTGACTTCTCCACTAGGTCCTATACTATTCCCAACAAATTCTAGGGAAATCGTGCACCTCTCGATTCAGGCAAAATGACACCTGATATGAGTTCCATTATTACGACATGCCTATGTGTCAGTCTACCCATCACATAGTGCAGTTCAAATGCTATGCCACCCTTATCGATGTTCATGCTTCTCCATTCAATCCCAAACACTCTTTCCAAAATATACCCCATATCTACTTCATTAGCAATGATCACTATGCATCCCTCTACCGGTACCCGATATATTCGATACACATCTTCTAAGGTGATGGTCATTTCTCTAGTAGGTAACTAGAATATCCCTCTATTGGGATCCCATATTTCAACCAGGGCTGATAGATAACACCTGTCTACATATACTAGCTCTAGATGAGCCACTCCTTCTAAGCCAATATTTCTTAGCCATTGCTAGTCATCAGTATCCAATTTGTCCCTAGCATTCTGAAATATTATTCTCAATGTGTGTCATGATCTGATGATATTTAATGGCCTGATCTCTTCTAGCTCTGCATCATCGCCACTATTGGTTCTAGCACTACCAGAAGCCATTACTCAGATTGTATGTACCAACAGATCGGCTACCAGAAGTAGGAGGATCAAGAGGTACACTATGGTGTTTGCTCCCAATATTATCAATATTAATAGGGTGAACCCTAATACAAGCAAAATTGTATTCACTACCATGAATAATTGATAGGTTAATTCTTCCACCGAGGTTGAGATAAAATTTCCAAGTTACCACTCTATACCATTTTCTCAACACTACGATGTTAGAGTTATTACATCGATTCTATTTACTCAATCGTATTTCAAAATCCATTCACTCCCATGGATCATGATTCAATCATCTCGAGCCATCTGATTTTCATTCGATTCTCAAGAAGATAACATCTCTTGATGTGCTTGAGAATTTATTATCATGACATGCATGTCCTTCCATTACAATTTCTAGCTTTACATAACATCCCATCATCGACCCTTCGATGACTCCATCAATCAGTTTGTACACACTTATTCAGGTATCTTTTCCTTAGGTACCATATTCAAATTTGGTCATTATCGCTATGATGACAATGGTCACAATCATGCGTGTCTATCCATACAATGTCATCTTCATGTGGTGCATCAACAATTACCCACTAATGACTCAAATGACACATAGTTGAGTTTAGTTATTTACAGTTAATCCTATATCATTTTGGACTAACTTAGTTTATCATTGGTGTTCGGTTTGACACCGATTTCTTATATGCAGATTTTAATACCACATGCACCGGTAAGGAAACTATTATATATTTAAATAGTGTATAACACACTATTAAACCTGACCACCACCTGGTGGTTGGGTGGCTTACTACTCTATGGTGGTGATAGTGATGGTATTGATTTGGAGGCTTCAAGCATGTTTGGTGATATTTTAGGTGATGGTATTTGAACGGTGACCATGACTTCCAACGTGATGGTTTTCCTCTCACCTTACCTTCCTTCACCATGGTTGAGATGTTCAACTCCTTCCTCTAGCCAATGGCCATATTTGTATTCAGATACTGCTTAGTCTCTTCAATAAATAATATAAAACATTCTTTTATCGATTATCTGATCATATTCAATCCCAATTAATTGGTTTTTACTTGATATTTTCCAAGTTCTAGGTTAGTTCCACCTAAATTCAAGCTTAGCCTCTATGGAATTTCTCCAAGATATTTCTCTTAGGGATTTATTATCAGCTCCCATTATCATTCTTACAATATTTAAAGTAAATAAAGAGCTTAGTTGAGAGATTCAAATGCCAAGTGAGATCCTCAAAAGAGTCTAAGGTACACCGCTTAAGACCCACATACGTGGAGGGTTCACCTAGCTCTTCCACTTGGATACACCAATGGTTCTAATAGTGGGAGGAAATACTTACACATAAGTAATCTCCAAGTGTTTGCTTCTTCCTTACAAAGTGTGTATCGACATTTCTATTGGTCATACAAAGTCTTGTTTACTTTCTAGTTAAATTTTTAGTAGTTAGTTTTCAATTTCTATGAACTAACTTATATGGTTATCTTCACACTTGTATCCCCACAAGGTGCTAACCATTCAATTCCCAATTGTGATCTCAATCATACAATGTTCCATTTCTAGGTATGGTTATAGCCATTTAGCCTAGAATTTTAATAATTAACATGTTGTTAATAATAGTTTAACAACCATAGCTCAAGTGAGAAATCAATAGATTTGAACCAACCTATGGTTCTTCTTGCCCATATATTTTGCTAACCTAGACCTAACTAGAATCCATTAGTTAGCCTGGGCTCTGATACCAACTGTAACAACCCCAATTGTTACTACTCATCCACTTCAATTTATTTTTTTTGTTCATATATTTATCTTCCAAAGAGTAGAGGACATAATCATGATCTAAGATGAAGTTATTCCAAATGGATTGTAAGTTAACAAGGCATCAATCATCAAGAGATATTAAGACTTGGTCAGAGTCACTCTTGAGTAGAAGTGACCAACTTCTACAAAACCTTCATGTCGCACCAACGGTATGAATACATGCCTTGAAGATTGAGTAACCACACCAATGGTTAATCATCAATATTTATTACTTAGTTACTACCCTCATCTCCATGATGGGGCAACTAAGATAATTATCACTCCATGTGATCAACTTACATAGGCCTTGGAATAATCATCTTAAGCATGATTATCTTCCCTTCTCATTCATAAAAATTATTTGATCTTAATAATTATCGATCATCTTTCTCATCTAAGGTATCCCTTCGGTTATATACCTTAATTAATTAATTACATTACCATGAGGTATTTTTACCTCAATATGGGAGCACCTACTCCACATATACATTCGAGCTGCTACTCAGAATGTAAGGCTTTGTTTGAGCTACAACTCAAGCATAAATTACAATCTATGGGCTTCAACCCCTCCGAGCTCCAACTCGGATTATATCAAACTAGTTATCATTTTACATTTCATTACTATAGTATTTCTGGTTAAAGCATCCATAAGTGTTTATAAAGTGATTAGCACAACATAATTCCATTTACATTACCATCTTAATAAGTTACCATGTACAACCATTAAAGCAAAGCATATAATCCATTGCATCATACTTTTTGAATCTACATATCAATTATACAGTAAAATAACTTCGTATTGGAAAGTAAATAACAATTATTAAACATTCATACTAATTGATTTCCAACATTCATAATCTATCTAATTAACATCACATTAGAAAATAATTGCAACATCCATCATCATAGGCAAACCATAAAATAAAGTGACACAATATTTATCCTAGGAACCCTCACGGGGAATAAACCCAGCCTCCAAAATATGCTTCTCCTCTCATTTCATAAACTTAAAATATCATAATTACAAATATAGAAAGGCATCCCATAGATCCCTTTTCAATTATACAATTTAAAGGAATCAAATTGTTCCTTTTTCAATCATGATGCAATTAAGGAATTTCCACATTCCTTTCTCTAAGCCATCAATACATTACATAAGAATCTCACAAATTCTTAGGTCTACATGTTTATGAATGATCATCGGATTCATATTAAGGAGAAATATCATCAATTATCAAAGAGGGAACCCCATAATTCCCTCGAGAATGAATTCCACATTCATTCTCCAATATTGATACACAATCAATCCTTCGTTCAATAAATTAAAGTCCCATACCTTTAATTCATGGAACAACCATACTTTCTTTTATTAAATAATATGAAGTTGATTTCTATTTTTTTAATATAATCTAGGTTATTTACTTATAACACAATTATATTTTTTTTGAAACAATCCATGTCAACATCCTTGAGAACATTTATTAATTTTATATATATTCAGTTTAACAATCAATTCCTTTATCATTAGTTCAAGGCTGTCCTAAAATAAGATGGAGGTTTGTATATATTTCAAAACTCAAAGGTTATAATAAAAATATAGCTTTTATATAACCCAATGGTATTATTTAGTTTTGACCCAACAGTCATACTGGCACATCAATTGTCAAATGATTATCCTAGTTTACCTATCTTATTTTATGATCCCATGATCATATTTATCTTTGACCAAAAGATTATCATCATAATTTATTGTTCATATTCGAAGACCAATTAACAACCACAAGTGCATCTAGAATAATCATCTCAGCATACCAATTCCTCAACATGATCTAACCTTTCAACCATCATGACCACTTGTAGATGGTCATGTCGATCGAGGGGACTATCACTATATAATTCCCGACATGCATTCCATTGGATGCATGTGGGACTAATCTCTTAGTGTCCTAAAATGGTTAAAATAATCACCAAACCCATTGGTGATCAACTATTAAATGGGAAATCACCCAAATAAGGCATGTCAAGGGTTTTACAAATAGCATATGGTCCTATGTAGTTGACCCTAGCATCATCATTCAACACGTGAGGGGGTATGTCCACCAAATGGTAGACATTTCATTAATGATGATAAATCATATTTTAATTCTCCTTCCACTAAAAACATATCCATGTGGGATAGCAAAGGGATAGACTTTGGAAGAATTATTTTCTAATTTCTCTTTCTATGTGTGGATGCACTGCTTACAGGTGTCAACAAGTGGTGGTTGATTGGTTATCCAAATATCCTAGATGAACCTAAACCCTGGATACCAAAATGATCACTAGCTAATACTTATTAAAGGCCCTTTGTGATGGGGGGGCCAAAATTGCTCAACCCAAATACTCAAAAACTCTCATTCATTAAACTTGGAAAAATTTACAAAAATGGTAGACTCTGCCAAATAAACTTCTTTTATAGAAAGATAGTTTATTAATTTTTACATTACATTACAACATTCCAACTCTGGAAGAAAAACAGCCTAACAGGTCCAGATTGGCCCTCTTGCCTTCACGGTTGCAACTCTGTCTCCGCAATTTCTTGATTGCAACTCTGTCTGCACTATTTTCTGACCCTTGTGCATGCCTTCGCTTCCCATTTTAAACTCTCTAGTGTGATTCTCCATTTTCCTTTTCTAACCCTTCATTTCATTTCCCATGCCTCTTCATTGTTCTGGCTTTCGAAACATTCTGACTCTTGGTATTTGTTCGCTTCCACTGCACATTGGTGCCATGTGCTTGTCCAGTGCTGCCACTGTAGACTCAGTTTGCCTGTCACCCAATGATGGCGTTCAGTATAACCACCACTCGATAATTTCCTCTGTAACGGCCCCTGTAACTGCCTACCATTTCTTTTCTTTTGTTTGGTCACAAAAATGCGACATGTTGCAATATCGTGACATTTTTGCTTTACTGCCTTCTTGCCCCCTGTTGAGTCACAAAAATGCGACATGTCATGATATCACGACAATTTTGCTTTTTGGCCTTCTTGCCCTTTGCGAGTCGCAAAAATGTGACATGTCGCGATATCGCGACATTTTTCTCTCTTGCGCCTTCTCTCGGCTTTTGGTTGCGATAATGCGACATGTCGCGATATCGCGACACTTTTTCTCCTTTGCTCTTTCTCTCGTCCTTTGGTCACGAAAATGCGACATGTCATGATATCGCGACATCTTTCTCCTTTGTGCCTTCTCTCGTCCTTTGGTTGTGATAATGTGACATGTCACGATATCGCGACATCTTTCCTCCTTTGTGCCTTCTCTCATCCATTGGTCACGATAATGTGACATGTTGCGATATCACGACATCTTTCCTCTTTTGTGCCTTCTCTCGTCCTTTGGTCACGATAATGCGATAGGTCACGATATCGCAACATCTTTCCTCCTTTGCGCCTTCTCTCATCCTTTGGTCACGATAATGTGACATGTCGCGATATTGTGACATTTTTATCTCTTGAGCCTTCTCTCGAATTTTGGTCATGAAAATACGACAGGTCGTGATATCGTGACATATTTCTTTGCTACCTTCTCCTCACCTCTTGGGTTGCGAAATCGTGACAGTTTCCTTCCTTGCTTTCTTTCTGCTCCTTTAGTCACGATTTCACGACATGTCACGAAATCATGACATTTTTTTCTCTTGCCTTTTCGGTCTTCTTTCGATCACGATTTCGTGACATGTCGTGAAATCATGACATTTTTGCTCTGCGCCTTTCCTGTCTTCTTTCGGTCGTGATTTTACAACATGTCATGAAATCATGACATTTTTGCTCTACGCCTTCTCTCTCCTTCCTGAGTCATGAAAATGCGACATGTCGCGATATCGCAACACTTTTTCTTTCTTGAGCCTTCACTCGGCTTTTGGTCACGATAATGCGACATGTCACGATATCGTGACACTTTTCTCACTTGAGCCTTCTCTCGGATTTTGGTGGTGATAATGCGACATGTCACGATATTGGGACACTTTTTCATTCTGGAGCCTTCACTCAGCTTTTGGTCGTGATAATGCGACATGTCGCGATATCGTGACACTTTTTCTTCTTTGTCGACATGTCGCGATATCGCGACACTTTTTCTCCTCGCATTATTTTTTCCTTCAGTTGGATGCTCCTACATCAAACAACTAGGGTGGATTGAGAAGTGACCTTCACTTCTATGCTATTCTGTCCCATTTTTCACTAGGATTGTACAAGCTCTCCAACCTTCAACAAAATCTGGGTCTTCAGGGTACAAACCCTTAAGTTCTTCAAACTCCACAACTTCCACTCTCATTGTCATCAGCGAACTCTTTTCATCCATCTCCTTCAATGGCCTCAACTTGTGATGCACTCCATATTTCATCAGAGAGTAAGTATTCGCATGCCCATCATGCATTGCACGTCTGTCGAATTGCCATGGCCTCCCCAACAACACATGGCAAGCATCCATAGGCAAAACATCACACAGGACCTCATCCTGGTATCTCCCAATATTGAACTTGACCAAGGACTGTTCACTGACCAATGCCCTATGGTTCTTCTACAACCATGCAATTCGGTATGGATGCGAGTGTCTCCTCCTCTCTAGTTGTAACTTAGTAACCATTTCTTCAGAGACCAAGTTATCAATACTATCGTTATCTATAATAACCTTATAGACCTTACCCGAACTTCTACACCTTGTGTGGAACAGGCTCCTCATCTGGTCTGGTTCTTCCTCCTCATTCAAAAAGGTTCTCCTTGTGACCATAAATTTTCCTCTCTTGGCCTCCTCAGAATGTTTTGATTCGTCACCTTCATCTGCTACCGCAACTCTGGCATGACCCTCAGGTCTCTCATTTGTCCTCTCTTCATGTTGGGGACACTCATATGCCCGATGTCCCTCTTCCCCACAATGGAAATAGGTTCCACAAAATCCTCCTCTTCCATATCCATGTCCAGATCTACCTCTTCCTCTTTGGTAACCATTGTTCTGATTACGGGATCTATAATCATTATCTCCCTTCTGATCCTAACTGCTGCTAGCTTCTTCTTTCTTCTCATCTCGTCCTCCATTAATTCTTTCACCAGTTCTTTCTCCATTACCTCTTCCCTTCTGCTTACCCTCAAACCTTATGTTCAGCTTCTCTTCAATTTTTAGAGCAAACTGGTAAGCATCCTCAATGGTACCCTGACCAAACTCAACTCTTCTTGAATACTGGTTCTCAATCCATTGATGTAATGGGCTACCTTCTCCTTGTTAGCCTCAGAATGGACAGTTCTGATTGATATTTGGTAAAACTCCTCTGTATATTCCTTGACAGATTTGTTTGACTGTCTCAAACTCTGCATTTTCCTCAACAGGTCCAATTCGTAATCTACTGGAATAAACTGTCTCTTCAACTTCTCTACCATTTGATCCCATCTGGTTATCTTTTCCTTTCTGCTTCTATTTATTTCTAGCTTCACTCCTTTCCACCATATGCTAGCATGGCCTTTCAACTTTGTTTTTGCCAATTTGATCCGATCTAGATCTACAACATCCTCATACTCAAAATACTCCTCCATATCATTGATCCAATCAATCAACTCCTCTATATTGAGATTCCCAAAATATGTGGAGACATCAAACTTTGGCTTCTTCTCGATCTGAGATATGGCCTTAACTAATCTGGCTTCTGTAGGATCCATTTCTTCTTCTTCTGATGGATCATCAACCTCACAAGCTTCATCTTCACTATGGTCTTCTCTCCTGGGCTCAACCCCTCTTTGCAAATCCTCTTGCAGGGCTTGCACTTGCCTCTATAAAACTCTAAAATCTTCTTCAGGTACCACATTTCTCCCACCACCACGGTTTCTTCATGGATGCATTCTTCCTCACTCTCTTCTCACAACCCTTCCACAGATCCTGGTGCAAACTGCCTCACTTTCGGTGATCTACTCACACACTCAGGAACTCCCACTCTGATACCACTTGATGGGGGGGCCAAAATTGCTCAGCCCAAATACTCACAAACTCTCATTCATTAAACTTGGAAAAAAATTACAAAAATGGCAGACTCTACCAAATAAACTTCTTTTATAGAAAGATAGTTTATTAATTTTTACATTACATTACAGCATTCCAACTCTAGAAGAAAAATAGCCTAACAGGTCTAGAATGGCCCTCTTGCCTTCACGGCTGCAACTCTGTCTCCGCAGTTTCTCGACTGCAACTCTGTCTGCACTATTTTTTGACCCTTGTGCAAAAAATGCAACATGTCATGATATTGCGACATCTTTCCTCCTTTGCGCCTTCTCTCATCCTTTGGTCGCGATAATGCGACATGTCATGATATCGCGACATCTTTCCTCATTTGCGCCTTCTCTCGTCCATTGGTCGCGATAATGCAACATGTCATGATATCACGACATATTTCCTCATTTGTGCCTTCTATCATCCTTTGGTCATGATAATGTGATAGGTCACGATATCGTGACATCTTTCCTCCTTTGCACCTTCTCTCGTCCTTTGGTCACGATAATGCGACATGTTGTGATATCACGACATTTTTCTCTCTTGAGCCTTCTCTCGGCTTTTGGTTGCAAAAATGCGACAGGTCATGATATCGTGACATCTTTCTTTGCTGCCTCCTCCTCGCCTCTCAGGTCACGAAATCATGACAGTTTCCTTCCTTGCTTTCTTTTTGCTCCTTCGATCGCGATTTTGCGACATGTCACGAAATCGTGACATTTTCTTCTCTGGCATTTTTGGTCTTCTTTCGATCGTGATTTTGTGACATGTCGTGAAATCATGACATTTTTGCTCTGTGCCTTTCCTATCTTCTTTCGGTTGTGATTTAGCGACATGTCACGAAATCGCGACATTTTTGCTTTGTGCCTTCTCTCTCCTTCCTGAGTCGCAAAAATGCGACATGTCATGATATCGTGACACTTTTTCTTTCTTGAGCCTTCACTCGGATTTTGGTCGTGATAATGCGACATGTCGCAATATCGCGACACTTTTCTCACTTGAGCCTTCTATCGGCTTTTGGTGGTGATAATGCGACATGTCGCGATATCGCGACACTTTTTCATTCTGGAGCCTTCACTTGGCTTTTGGTTGCGATAATGTGACATGTCGTGATATCGTGACACTTTTTCTTCTTTTCCGACATGTGATATCGCAACACTTTTTCTCATCGCATTATTTTTGCCTTCCATTGGATGCTCCTGCATCACTTTGGGTTTGATTTACCACCTGTATGCAACACAAAATTATTTGTCATTGGGATTGTGACACAACATATTAAATGGGGATGTCTTGGTTAGTTGAAACATTCCCAAGAAAATTACCGCTACACAAGTTTCTTTGGCTAGAATAGAGTAGGTTCTAGGATTGAACTCATTCGTCTTCCCCATGGATGTGTGATCGAGGTCAAACATCGCTATCTCTGACCATATTTTCCATGGTAATCTAGTCAAGGCTAAACTTGGTAACAATTTCATGCTATGGAATGGTTTTGTAGGGTTAAGCGATGATGGAGGACTATACCATTAGCACCCTTGGAATTGGCTAGGATTTCAACACAGTGTATTGTTATATTCATTAGGACAATGATCATAGTTTACCCAATTTCTTAATACAACATGAGGACAGTGAGATTCATGAACTCTAAAATCAAAAGCATCACAAACCACTCTGTTGCAACGACGTAGCTTGAGGGAGGTTAAAAGTATTAAGTTTTGCTATGGGATGAGGTTGTAAAAGTGTTTTACAACTAAACCAATACCTGCTATAGGAGGGTATCACTACAATTGTGATCAAATTAAATATTTCATGTCCAATAAAAACGTAACCGAATTGTGGCACATTGACCAAGACCAATCAAATTTGACATGCAATATTATTCAAGCTAAAACCACACAAGGCCAAATTATTTTTGAAGCAATTGATATTAAGTAGACATGCAAAGAGTATATATAATATCCCACAACCACCACCTCATCGATGGTAATGACTTTGGAAATTATGGTTGAATAGGGACGCTACATCTAAGATAGATTACTCTATCCAACCTAGAGTAGGAACCTAGTTTAATGTAATGGAATATTTATTTTAATAAGTTAATAATGGTTTCCTCAAAGGACTGGGTCAAAAACATAAATTAATCTAAATAACCAAGTTTACCATCATCTCTAGAAGGCAAATAATGAAGAATAGATTTTTTTTGGATGCACTATATTACGAAAATAGATCTTGACTAAAAACTTATTAACAAACTTGATGTAGAGTTAATAATAAAAGTCATGATAAGTATACAAAGAAAACCAACCTAGAATCCTCTGACTTCCTTCAGGCTCCCCAATTCCATTGTGTCTCCAATACTCCATCCCCCCTTTCTTCAACTAAAGCCTCCTTTTTAAAAAGGATTCCTATATTTTCATAAGCCTAGTAGTGGCTATTATTTTAATATTAAGATCTACCTTAAATCATATAAGATATTTCTTGCCATGTGAAGGATAATTTAAAAAGTAAAAGAGGGTCCACAATAGATATAAGGTAGGTGGTCTTGTTTTGTTTTGTGTCCCTTATTCATAGAAACAAATACAAAACTAGTACTATTAGAAAATGGGGTGGATACAAAACTAAGACTATTAGTGATAAGGGAAGGAATATCCCTTAATTTCCACCAATGTAGAGAAGCCATGTAGGAGGTATGGATAGTTTCTCAAATAATAGGATATTTCTTATATTATTTAGTAATTCTAAAGCCCTTTTAAGTCCCATCAAAATTGGACAAGTCTTGTGGGTACCTGATTGTATTTAAATCAGGTTATTTACACCTAATTTATTATATTGTATTAATTTTTACAAAAGATAAATCCTCCAATTCATCTTTCACAAAAGATTTAATTTTATTCCAAGTAAATTAAATTAAATTATCTTCTTCGAAAGATAATTAATCATTTTCTACATCCTCACAAAATCTCTTAGTTAGAATTTTGTAGAATTCTTTAGGGCCTATGACCCATTTAGTTAAGTACTAATTGATCCCACTAATTAATTAATAGCCTTTTGAAAAGGATCCATGGGGATCGGGCTGTGACAGTATAATGGCCACCCCCTTCTACAATTTTTTCCAATTTTTTTGATCTATTTCTTAATTTACTAGACTGAAATAAATAATCATTGCAATATTGTTTTGCAGAAATAAACATTCATCTCACAACTCATTTTCCAAATGTATTTAATTAATAGCACACAACTTACAATATTTGCAAACCCTTGATATTAAATCAACAATAATATGAATACCTCTGTATGAAACTTTAGATCTATCGATCCTGTGTGGACTCTAGCTCTAGAACCGATGTATAAAGCTCAACAACGATGGCCTTCAGATAGGCACCAAGAAATGACCCTGTGTGGAAAACCCAGCTCCAGCAGTCTGTTGATGAAGCACAGATGAACCTCCTATATGGAAGTATCCAATCCCTGATCCAGCTAGAGGTGATCTTTCACACCTGAAACTGTGATATTCTTGTCGAGTAAATCCGTCTCAACAAGCCCTATGAATTTCTTTGTGAAATCCGATAGTCTCCTAAAAAAAAAACTAAATCCTCCATATCCCAAAATGAAGCCTCAACACCATAATATAACGTTGCATAACAATTAGGGAAAAATTAGGGTTTGGGGCGCCCTTAGGGTTGCACGTACTTTATTTTATTTTAATTCTAAATTATGTCCTTTTCTTCATAAAAGAGGGCCACAATCCCCCCTTAGCCTAGACGTGCAACTTTAAGTTGTTTTCAAAGTTTATAACTTAACTTTATAACATAATGTTATAAAGTGGCCCCTTTTGCCTTCCTAGCATCGACTCCCTAGGTCAACACTTGAAGTCATTGAATTATCACCTGGAAACTACCAAAGTTCCACCAATATGAGTCCCTACCTAAACTGTCCAGCCTAGGGGACTCCTATGACTAGGCTATGAGTCTCTGCTCCAACTATTGACGAGAAGGGAACATCAATAAAGTTGACTCCCCTTATAACATCCCATAAGTGATCTTAATGTTATTAAATAATACATCACTTAAGTTATCTTCATCCATCAAAATATTGTTCACTGCTCCTTCGAACAACCATCAGTGAAGGTTTCCTGACACCCAGTACGCCGGAGAATATCACTGAGCTGCCAGTCGTCATTCGAAACCCTAAAAACGGACACTGCTAAAAATAGCAAGTCCGGTCAAGTGATCTCCAAACAAGTCCAAACGACCGCCAAACAGGAGCTCTCTACCAACTGATGAAGATTCTGACACCTCCACATGGCTCCCCAACGTCTAACTTAGCCTACGGGAGCTCGTGTATAGGCTAACCTACTCTGCACACTGACTGCCTAGAAAAGGGGACATTACAGTCTGCCCTTCCCAAATATTGCTTGTCCTCAAGCAATTCCCAGACATATCCCAGTCAGTGATCTGCATCCCAGATGAGGTCTCATAGAATACCCGAATCCCATAACAACCTCAGAAACAACCCACCATGCTGATGCTGCACCACACTGATCACCACTACCCCTCTGACACGATGGAACGACAGAAGCCCCAACTGAAATAGTATGACATGATCCCTCTCCCAACCGACATCAGCATGCCAGTCTAATCTGAACCAAAACATCTCATGCCACAACTGATCCAAGAGATAATCATCATAGGCCACTCCAAAAATGATTCTAGAAGTGCCTCTATAATCCTCAACTGACCAGCATACCCCAACACTCACACTCCGAAAATGACTCGGATGATCCCATGTCACCCAATCAACTGCCGCAAACAAAACACCCTCTAGAAGGATGTCGTCCATCATCAGACTCAACCAAGCTGGGTGTAGATAAATCTGTATGATACCTGGAGACTCACCCATACTCCACTCCTGCAACTCACGGCGCATATGAGTACTGAGCTCCTGAGAAAATGTCATGCTCGATACTGAAACAGGATACTCAATAAACCTCTCCAAAGAATGCCAACCAGGAAGCTGCCCATCCTCTGTCATGTAACTGGCCACCTAAAAATGTATCTGCTACCAGAATCTGAATACCCCATACTGATACTCTGACTCCCTGGGTCAAATAGGACATCACCTGAGTACGAGTGCTCCCTGACCATCCACAAGTCCACCAGTCTCCAAGCTCGGCTCAGTACCTCTCTCCAATTCACCTGAATAGACATAGTTGGATCAATATCCCTGCTGCCCAAAGAGTGAACAACAAAATACCACTCCAAATCGTGATCAACCCTCACCCAAAACATGCTCCTACCATCATCCTCAAGGCTCATAGATGCAAGCCTACGATCCTGGGTGAGTGAACTCAACTCCAAAGTGGCCCTATCAGATGGAAACTGCATCCCACCAAGAAGAGTATGAATGTCAACTGGATAGTAGTAAAGGATGCATGTCGGTATAACACACGACCACGCCACCTTAGCCTCTACTGATTCATCAAATATCTCCTCACCTTGCGATGTGTCCACAAGGTTAGACTCATAGTCATCATGCACAATCTGAGGGTAGCATGAATCTCTTGGCTCAAACAAAGAATCTTGTTGACATTTTGCAATCCCTACTACCAACTGATTAGTCTCTCTGTATCTCCCTTCATTTTTGATAGACACTATTAGCTGGCTCTTCCAATTTTTGCCCAAACTATCATAATCATCAAAACTAAGTTGGTTGCTACCAAAATTCAAGCAAAAATCAGAACTAACCCCATGCATATCAGCAATGTTTTCCAAGCCTTTCCATGCTTCCTGAGCCTCCCTGTCGTTATACTGAGGAGATGAACCATCCCGATAGTCTGATTTGTGATCAACACCACCCTCAAGTGTGTTATGGTCAGAAAAAACATGCATTTGCTCATTGAAGAGGGCTGCTACGTGCCTTATGTCATCATCATGTGCATGATCCCCCTGTGACTCCAATTACAACTCACTTGGCAGATCCCCAAAGTAGATGTAACTATCAGGAACCTGCATCATAATGGATTCAATTGCAGAATGCAACCCCTATTCACCTGTACTATCACCACCAAGGTGTGATGGGTGAATATCCTCTGGTGCTGATCGGATGTTCTCATGAAGTACAATCTCATCATCTGTATGTACGTCCCTATCCACTGGGTTAACCCATGATTCTGACACACCTACCTCATGGGGTAAGGTTTCTTTTTCATCACCAGTTTCAGATTTGCTTCCCCTTTCTACAAACGCCACTGGATTTTTGGCCTTAACTAACTCTTTCCCTGTCCCTGATCTTTTATGATGAAGTTTGGTCACCAATTGAGTGAACCCCATTGCGTACCCCTGATCATTCATACTATCATGGATCTTCTATAGCTCACGCAAAATATTTTGTTGATTCTTAGCAAATTCCCTAAGGGGGTCCATATTCTCTTCTGATTGATTCACCCAATGTTTTGCATAACTCATCATTGGCATTATGTCAAATAGTTTGCCCAAGTTCTCTTTTGAAATGCAAAGGCTATGTCTGAGGGTTTTTTTGGGTTGAATATATATACTCAGATTTGTTGAATACAAACTGCTATCAGCTGAAGAGTCTCCAAAAAGAAAAGTGCCAAACTCTTGAAAACCTTGCTCAATTGTTGATTTCAACTGGTTATTCCCTTGCTGTTTTCTTATTTTTGCTATCTACTAACATTAAAGATCTGATGTTAATATTCTACTGTGATTATTTATGCCTTGCAATCTGCTTACTTCCAATACTGTTGTATTGTCCCTGTTAATCTTGACATTCTACTATGACAAATAATGATGGATACAGATCTATGTCAAAGTAGAACCATTCTCTTTTGCTGATGCCAACAACTGCAGGTCTCTTCTATAAACAGATCACTTGCTATTTTTTGATTGATGTTATGGTTTGACTTTGCCACAAAATTTATTCAAAATTTTTGCAGTCCTTTCCTCAGATATATTTCAACAAATAGTTTGTTGCTGATATTCTGATGCAACTTCACTATCCCTTCTAATATTCGGTCTCCTTGTTTTTTATTTGAAATAAGTTGCAAGTTTTCATAGCGGATTTGGTTTCATGCAAGAATATTTAAAAATTGAAATCCCATGCATTAATTAAATGTAGTATACACTTGCCAACATAGAGCAATATTTTATCTCAGATATAAAATTTAAAGTAGATGTCATATTTAAATATCAGAAATGAGATAATTAAATTTTTGACCTCAAATTACTGACTAGAAGGTATCGATAGAGTCAAAATTCTTCAACGCTACCCAGAACTGGTGACTATTATTTTTTGCTTTGATATAAATCCTTCCAAAAACTACGACAGAGAAAATCAAATATATTATTGGCACTATTTCCATTAAGAATTATAATATTTGTTGGGTACCCCTTTAGTGATACCCTTTCTGTGAGACGTGCCTTTAATATTCTTATTTCAGTGTTTTTTCCAAAGAATACTTGATCTCTGAAAATTCTACAAACCCACAAGTTGGCACCACTGATATATTAATGATTTAAAGATGATTTATCTATACTCCTCAAATACAATATCTTTAATTCTTGCAAATTTGAACCTCTGTGAATATTTGTAGGAAAACAAGTACAAACCCTAAACAGGCTGATAGGAAAAACCAGCTCTGATACCACTATAATGGCCATCCCCTTCTACGATTTTTTTCAAATTTTTTGATCTATTTCTTAATTTACTGGACTAAAATAAATAATCATTGCAATATTTTTTTGCAAAAATAAACATTCATCTCACAACTCATTTTCCAAATGTATTTAATTAATAGCACACAACTTACAATATTTGCAAACCCTTGATATTAAATCAACAATAATATGAATACCTATGTATGAAACTTCATATCTATCGATCTTGTGTGGACTCTAGCTCTAGAACCGATGTATAAAGCTCAACAACGATGGCCTTCATACAGGCACCAAGAAAATGACCTTGTGTGGAAAACCCAGCTCCAACAGTCTGTTGATGAAGCACAAATGAACCTCCTGTATGGAAGTATCCAATCCTTGATCTAGCTAGAGGTGATCTTTCACACCTAAAACTGTGATATTCTTGCTGAGTAAATCCGTCTCAACAAGCCCTATGAATTTCTCTATGAAATATGGCAGTCTCCTAAAAAAAAAACTAAATCCTCCATATCCCAAAATGAAGCCTCAACACCATAATATAACGTTGCATAACAATTAGGGCAAAATTAGGGTTTGGGGCACCCTTAGGGTTGCACATACTTTATTTTATTTTAATTCTAAATTATGTCATTTTCTTCATAAAAGAGGGCCACAATCCCCCCTTAGCCTAGATGTGCAACTTTAAGTTGTTTTCAAATTTTATAACTTAACTTTATAACATAATGTTATAAAGTGGCCCCTTTGCCTTCCTAGCACCGACTCCCTAGGTCAACACTTGAAGTCATTGAATTATCACCTGGAAACTACCAAAGTTCCACCAATATGAGTCCCTACTTGAACTGTCTAGCCTAGGGGACTCCTGTGACTAGGCTACAAGTCTTTGCCCCGGCTATTGACGAGAAGGGAACATCAATAAAGCTGACTCCCCTTATAACATCCCGTAAGTGATCTTAATGTTATTAAATAATACATCACTTAAGTTATCTTCATCCATAAAAATATTGTTCATTGCTCCTCCGAACAACCATCAGTGAAGGTTTCCTAACACCTAGTACGCCAGAGAATATCACTGAGCTTCCAGTCATCATCCAAAACCCTAAAAATGAACACTACTAAAAATAGCAAGTTTGGTCAAGTGATCTCCAAACAAGTTTGAACGACCGCCAAACAGGAGCTCTCTACCAACTGATGAAGATTATGACACCTCCACATGGCTCCCCAACGTCTAACTTAGCCTACGGGAGCTCGTGTATAGGCTAACCTGCTTTGCACACTGACTACCTAGAAAAGGGGACATTACAGACAAGCAGCACCAACTTTGTGCATTCTCGATGGACAGGTTCTACTATGGGCACTGTAGTTGAATACTCTTAAAATGGTAAGAGTTGGAGACCAAGTGTTAGTGCTTGGACGATATTATAGGATTGAACCAAACTTCCCATGGGGTGTTTATCGATTGTTTTCCACATTATTCCAACCATTGTTATGATAGTAGATTGGAATTTTTGGGAACAGAGTTCCAAGACGTAGTCACAATGACATCTACAAGTAATGAAGGACCATCTATTATGAGGAATTTGATAGACGTGATAGGTTCCTTAGTAAGTTTCATATAATATGGGTTGTCCATATCTTATGTAAAGGTTTATATTGATTAATGAAATAATGATGGTTTGATTTGAGGTTGGGTTTTCCCATGAGGTTTCTTCCAATATAAATTTATGCGTTGATTTGGCTGTTATGTGGATTATAATTATTTCAATGTTAATTGTCTATTCTTATAGATGTGGTTCCATGTATTTTGGTTAAGATACTGGTTAAAAATGTTTAAAAGATAGAAAGTATTAGAATTATATTTATTATTGGAAAGTTCTTAAGGATTCTTCACCTTAGGTGTAGATGTTAAATTAATGTAATGGCTTTTGGAAAATTGTGATATCATTAATATTATATGGTGGATAGTTTAGTTGGGATTCTCAAAATATTGTGAGTGATTAAGCTAATACTCATCTAAGAGGTATATTAATAGATGATGTTAATTAAAATATTGGAATCGTATCTAATATCGTATTTGGTAGATGTTAATGGGTAAAAACATAAGAGATATTCTTATGCATCTTAAATAAATTTGATGGGTGAATATTACGATGAAGTAGTATATTCATTGGAAAAACTATAAGAGTGCAAAGACACATGATAAGGGAATTTTATGAGGTGTTTTGAAGGGAATTTGAATACCTCATTGACTTTGATGGGTGACATTGTGATGGGTGTACCTTGGGTAAGACAAGATAGATTTTAAGCAGGTTACAATGCATCTAAGTCTCCCTATATATATATATATAAAATTTTGCTATGCAAAAACTTGATAATTTATCCTACTGTAGCAACTCACTTTAAGAGTTTGATCATCTGGTTTATAATTGTGAAAACTACAATTGCCTTTATGATGGCCCATAACGGCAATCGTCATTTATTAAAACTAGGTGATGGCCCATAAAAACTACAACTACCTCTATATTTGATCCACAATATTGATTACATTTATAATGGCTCTCGTTTGTGGCCTGGTAGTGGTCTCAATTGGTCAAAAATACCTTCATAATTGTCTGTTACAATTTCTCTCGAAGTTGGCCAAAAACAACTTCAAAAAATTAATTAATTTTCAACCGTTAACCTCAACCAAAAAAAAGGCATATTACAATTTTTATGCAATTTTTTTTAATAACAATAATAATAATATTTGCGGTCGTAGGGGTTTATCACACTAATAAAATATAAATAATAATAATATTATTAATAAAAATATTATTAAAAATAATAATAATTAATAATTTTTTTTTAGATTTTGTTATTGTGAGAAACCCCTATGACCCACGTACAGGGTTGAGCAGTCTCCTTCCAACCATGACCCCTTGTAAATTTGAGAGCTATACTTATCAATAGGGAATTTAACACAAAGCCACCACACACCCACCACCTCACACACTCGTCCATGCCACGGTTTGAACCTTGGACCTCTCGAAGAAGACCCAAAGCCCGAACTATTGCTGCACCCCCAGGTGCAATAATAATTAATAATATTATTATTTTCTATTTTTTTGTATTATATATATTATAGAGCAAGGGGATGGATGCCCCCACTTTTTTAATTGTTATTATTTAATTATGACTATTATTATTATTTGATTTGATATTTTTTTTATATTTTTATTTTTTTTTGGAGTAATACTTCTTATACACATCCACCATGGGGATTGAACCAAGGTCACTTCACCGATTTGGTATTATTTTATTATTATAGAGCAGGGGGTGGTTGGCACCCCCAATCTTTTTATATATATTTTTACTATTATAGAGCGAGGGGGATGCTCATTATATTTTTTATTATATTTTTTATTATAGAGCGGGGCAATGGTTGTCCCCCTCAATTTTTATATATGTTATTATAGTAGAGCGGGGAATGGGCGCTCCACCACTCATATAATTTTATTATAGAGCGGGGATGGGTGCTCCCCCCACTATATATATATGCTTGATAGGAGAGGTGGTTACAACCACAATATTTATATATATTTTTTATTTTTTATTTTTATTTTATTTTTATTATAGTAGAGCGGGGGATCGGCACCCCCACTCATTATATTTATTTATTTATTATAGAGCTGGGGGATGCGCACCCCCCACTTTTTAAAAAAAAAAAAAATATATATATATATATATATATATATATATATATATATATATATATATATATATATATATATATATATATATATTATGATAGTAGAGCAGGAGGATGGGCGCCCCCCGCTCATTATATTATTTTATTTGTTATAGAGCGTGGGGTATAGAGGCCCCCCGCTCTTTGTATTATTTTTTAAATTTATTTATAGAATAGAACAAGAGGGGGGAATTAATTTAATTAAACATAATTAAATTTAATTAAACCAAATTAAATATTTGAACCATACACAAAAGGAAAAATTTTAATTAAATATTTAAGACCCTTGGAGGTAAAAAAATAATTAATTAAACTATCACATCCTGCCGCGACAGGACCGCTTTATTTGAAATGAAATGAAAGATTTTAATTACGTTCGCAAGACCCAAATATGGTCTATGGAACCTCAAATATAGAAGTACAATTACTCAAATCATATCATATGATCTTTAATATATTTGAGAAGGTTTCTCCTTCTCCTGCTTATTTGGGTTAGCAATTACCCAACTTTTTTTATTTTATCGTCTTCAAATAAATCTACCATAGACCCGTTCCCAAGTGTTTCTTTGTATTTGCCATGGATATCTGAAAAACTCAGACATTTATAGATGAAGTGTTCCTCTTTCTCTATTGTCCCTATGTTGCATAGAGTACATATCTTTTCTTCCCATTGTTCTTTGGGTGTTGTCCATCTCCCTGTTTCACATCGAAGCCTATGAGAGCTAGTCCTTATCTGAGCAATGAGGATTTTTCCTTCCACTTGATTTCAGTGCCTATATACTTTGGGTGTTGTCCATCTCCCTGTTTCACATCTAAGCCTATGAGAGCTAGTCCTTATCTGAGCAATGAGGATTTTTCCTTCCACTTGATTTCAGTGCCTATATACGCTTTTTTCCTTGTGGTCATACATTGGGTTAAACTTTGCAATATAATATTGTCTTTTCCTACTTGCATTTTTCCACATTCCACTTCTGAACTTTTCATTCACATTATTTTTTATGTCTTTGTTGAAATTAGGGCATTCATTTATGTTCATTTCTCAACGTTTCATCCATTTCTGATTTTGTTTCATCCATGTATTATTCTACCTATGCAAATCTTCGTCCCTAGATACCCTAGGCCATTTGTCATTTTTCATGTTTTCTATTTTTTTCAACATAACAACTTGGTGATAGCAATTGCTTCTAAAAGGAACATTCCAGTTTCAGCTAGAATAATTTCATAAGGGGTTGTGGCCTTAATTTTGAGAAAATTTGTGCTAGATATTTTTGAATCCTTTCTATTTGTCTTCATTTTACATTTGTTGTGCCACTAGCACACACCTCACAACCATACAACAAAATCGGTGTAACAAGCAGGCCAAATAAGACCTTGGTGGTCTTCCAGTCCCACAACTCGGTATTCCTACACCTGTTTTGAAGTGCATATAGTTCTCTCCAACCACTTTGAGTTCTTTTCATCCTAAATGTATTACAATTAAGTTTGTCATGAAAGTCTATGCCCAGATATTTGTATTCTTCTACTACCTCAAGTGGTTCTCTAAAAAACTGAAATTCGAGCTATTTCTTCTTTTCTGCTGAAAAATCATAATTTTTGTTTTTCTCGTGTTCACCTGCATCCCAACTTCCTTAAAAAAGAGTTCTAGAGCTCGAAGGTGATCTTATAGATCTTTGGTTGTTTTGGCCACAAGAATTACATTATCTGTATACATGAGGATTTTTACCATATATTTGGCTAAGTGCATACCCTCTCCCCCAAATTTGTTTATCCATTCTTATAACTTGTCAATGTACAACCCAAATAAGGTTGGAGATAGAGGGAAACCTTGTTTGACACCTATGTCACTACCAAAATATTCATATAACCCTTCTTGTGTTCTGATTCTAGCCTTTACATGCTCATATAGTCTATGAACTGCTTCCCTATAGTGAATTGGAACCTCTAGCTCTTCCATTCTGCTCCATAATTTTTTCCTTGGCACTGTGTCAAATGCCTTTTTGAAGTTTACAAAACAACAAAAAGCCTCCTCTTTTTTATCCCATATTTTTTCCACTATGTGTCTGAGTGTGATACAGTGATCAATAGTTGAGTGTTTTGGCCTAAAATTTGCTTGCCCCTTTGCTCTCTTTCTCTTTTATTCTACCCATATGCTTATCCTATGCTCTATCATACTCCCAAACAACTTTGCAAAGAGAGGGTTGATCATGATAGTTCGATAGTTTGAGGGATTATTTACATCTCCACTTTTAAACAAAGGAATGGTCAAGCTAGTTCTCCACTCGGTTGGGAAGCCATTTTGTATGATCTCATTGAAAATTTCTTTGATCTACAGTACCAAAATATCTACCCCCCATTTTATATGCTCTTCCTGAAGATTGTCTATGTCATGGGCTTTACCAGTTGCTAACTTTTTTACCCCTTGAATAATGTCTTCATTTGTGAAAAGTTCTTTCTTGACAATGATAGTAGGGGGTGTCTCCTGCTGGTTACTACGTTGATATAATTGTTTTGAATGCTCCAACCACTGATTAACTATTATGTTATTTTTAGTTTGCATCCTCTTCATGCTTAGTTCCTTTCAAAATTTCTTTGTTTCATGCTTCCCTAAGTAAATCAATTATTTCCTCCTTATTCTAGTGTATTATTTTTTTTTGCTCTTACCAGTTTCTCATATGCTTTTCTATTTGCTCTTGTTTTACCCATTGGTTCCTTTAGTAATCTTCACACTTTTTTGTAATCTTCATCGAAACATGGGTTGGTTAGGAAGCTATTCCTTTATTTATTTTTAGGTTTAGCTCTCTTGCATTTGTTTAGAGCTTCTTGGATAGCATGCATTAACCATTCACTCTTACTATAATCTCTGCTATTGTGAGGTAGTTCTTCTCTTTTTTGTAATTTATTATTTAATACTGCTCTAAAATTTTACCAATTTTCATCTGTTAAGAGAATGTTTCCCTTGTGAGAAAATGTATTTTGATTGCCTTGCAAGTGTTTTTCCCTTAGTTTGTCTCCATGCATTCGAAGTTTCATAACAATTGGGTTGTGATCTGACTTAAGTTCCATTGGAGAATATTCCACTTCTAGCTCCTCTATTTTTGGTATGTAATTTTGTGAGCATATTACATAGTATATTACACTTTGTCCCTTATATGTTTTGCACATATACTTTCCTAAATTTTTTCCATTTGTTCATACCATTGCAAATAATCAAGTTGTTTATGCTGCAAAGGTCTAACAACTCTTCTCCATATTGTGTGATAGCCCCATGCTCATCTTATGAAGTCCTGGTCCACTACTGATTTTCCTCTTTTGGCATCCAAAGAGGATTAATCTCAATATCTTCGCTACCTTCTAGAATGTTAGCTTTCTTATTTGTTGTCCTTGCATTGAAATCTCCAATTAATATAATCTCCCCCAACTTACTATATATCAAAATGTCTCTTTTTAAGGAGGAGTATGGGTCTTATCTATTAAGGTCATGTTTCTTATAGAATTTAGAATTTTTGAGAGAAAAATAACTTGCTTCTATGCTAATAACTGACTTATTTTCTAGGATCTTTATCTAGATGTACTATTTGTTTTCATCTTGTTTTTCAATTTTAATGACCCTATCCCATTCCTCTTTTATTAAAACCATAATACCCCCATGCCCTTTGCAATTTTCCACTTCTTTATTCCATATTGCTTTTTTTTTGTATCCCAAAAATTCTAGAGTCCTACATCCATCGTGTTCATGTATTTATATCAATATGATTATATCTTTATCTCTAGCAATGGGCCCTAACGTGGATCCTCTTCTCCAAGGGTAACCTCTACAATTCCAACTTACCACCGTAATATGTTCCTGGGTGGGCCATACTCCCTATTTGTTTTGGGTTTGTTTAGATGTGATGTATGCCTTTCCATTTCCTAAATATGCTCATTTCCATTCATTCCTTGTTGCCCTCACCTTTTCCCATTCCTTATTTCTTTCTTCCTGCTGTAAAAATGTTAGGTCATCATCTAAATTAAATTGTGACCCTCTCAACATGCCTTTGCTTTTAGTAACCTTGTTTTATCCTCGTAGCTCATCAATGTGACCTGAATATATCTATATCTACCTCCTTCTCCTAGCCTACCAATTCTTCTTGCTTTTTTAATCTCTCCTTTCCATTGTAATCGATATGACAAGAAGTCCCTGGTTAAAAAATTTGTGTCTTCCCTATCCCCATAATATTTCAACCCTTTGATGATTATATTTGATAATTTATCATGTATTTCTTTCTCTTCTATTATTTGAATTTTTACTTGCTTTTATATCAACTCTTTTTGTTGATTGACTGGTTATTTTACTACTTGATACCATGTATTTGCCTTTACTAATTCATTTCGTAGCTCATTTTCTCTTGATTCCATGTTTTGGAGTGTTTCCCATACATATTTTATTTGATTTGCATTTGTTTTTTCCACCTCTATTGCATCATTAATTGGGGGTGAATGACTTGTTTGAGGACATGTCGTTCATGCTGACCCATATTTGCAAGGTTTTGTAGCTTTGACAATTGCTCCTTGAGTTGGGTTTTTTCCTTTTCCAGCCTCCAAATGGTGTTTATAACCTCATATGATTTAGTATCTCTTAATTTCTCCCTCCTTTCCATGCTTTCAAGTTTCTCTTTCATCTTCATTAGTTCTTGCACATAAAGTCTTGGTGCCCACATGAGTGGTGTAGTTGTGGGACTGTAAGTTTCTTCCTTGTCTGAAAACTCATTTTGGTGACCTCCATTTTCCATGTTGAATGCTTTCTTGTGATTATTTTTGATTTTTTTCTCCTCGCTTGTTTTTCCTTTTGTATTCTCTTGTGTTGTCATTTTGCCTTAATTTATTTTATCTTCTCTATTTTTTCCCCTATGTTGGCCTAATTGATCTCCTCGTTTGATGATGGTTAGTGCCTTTGATTGTTCGTTATTCTCCACCTGTTTATGTGGTAGAATATTTTTTATTTTAATATTTTGATATGTCCTCTTCATTTTTGTTTCTCTTGCTTGAGCTTGTTGATACCTTAATATCCTCCAATATTGTTTCTCATTGACATATATTGGTTCTTGCAATTGTTACTTCCCTTCTTCCATTGTGGAACCCTTTATACTATTGATTCAATGAAATATATGTGTAATAAAAACCTCAGCTACAAACCCTTTGCTATAAATCCTCCTCCACTGTAAACCCTTGCTAACCTCCTATACTGTTGATCCAATGAAATATATATATAATAAAACCCTCTGTCGCAAACCCTCCTTGCTTTGCAAATCCTTATCTACTGTAAACCCATTGAACAATTTGTGTGTATATATATCTGTGTAAACCCTCCTCTACTGCAACCCTCCTCCATTGCAAACCCGTTGAAACAAACTCGACCCTCACTATTTTATGATGGTAAAATATTTGTCATATGTTTTGCATTGATGTTTTTATCGTATGTTTTTCTGATGGTGACTAAAACCCTTCACAAATTTTTTTTTCTAGATAAAATCTAGTGGATCTCACAATTGGGGTGCTGAATGAAGGAACTATATACCCACTTATTTCTCCTATCTACTTAAATTGTTTGATAAATTAGGACCTAATGCTTGGTTTTGTGAAGTTTTGTGAATTATGAATATTTGTAAAGAATATATCTTGGAAAATATATTTGATAAATAGGAAAGAACATTAATTATCTATGGCCTAATTATTTGCATGATTAGCTTAGCTAACTTAAACAAAATTCTAGGCGGAGAAAATCTAGGCCAAATTCTAGAAGAGATAGAAAAAGTAAACCAATTTCTAGAAGGGAAGGAAAAATTGAACCTTGTTCTAGAAGGAGGAAAAAATGAACCAAGGGTTTATTAGTCTTTGTATGGTAGAAATTTTCACATATTGGATACTTCATGTTTCCTTTCCTTAACTAGAATTTTGAGTAAATGGCATTTTAAAATTAAACCTTGGCCATTTTGGTCTTCAATTGGGAAGTCTAGTCCATTATTAGAACCTTCGTAGTTTGGATTTAGGTTTTAGAAAAGTATATAAATACCTAACCAAATAATCTTAGAGGGCATGCAAGATTGAGGAGTTTTAAAGAGGAGAAGGAAGAAGTAATAGGAAAGCACAGAGAGTTTAAAGGAGTAGTTTGAAGAATTTATCTTGTAGGAGCTACCAGGTCGGGGGATTTCTTTTGTTGTATTATTTTGAATGAGATATTGCACTATTGATTCATAATTATTAAAGCTTTTATGCCTTTAATAAAAGTATTTGAATTGATTTTCGACGATGTCAATTCATGGTTTTATCACTATTTTTGACAAATATGTTTAATCTGGTTATACCCTGAGAGTGAGCTTTAAATTGGCCCACAAAGTTTTGAATGTGATGTACCTTATAAGAATGACTTCATGCCTGAAATTTTGATGTATTTTAGCAAATATCACACATTGTAATGTCATTATTGAAACCCCTATATTTCATAAATGTCCTAGTTTATTTTTCTATCTTGATTAAGGCATTAATATTTATGTCTTATGACTCTTTGAGATGGTTAATGATGACTTCATATACTACTATTTTCACTGTTAAATATCCCTAATCACATTTTATTGGTTGATAAGGTTAAGGGAATCGAATTGATGATGATATATGCAATTTAGACATTAAATTTTAACAATGATGGAAGGCTACATTTCGATGGTGACTAGAATTCCTTTTGTATCTATGCTTTTACATTAACTTAGTGCTACAAATTAGTGATAGATAAAACCTTCCTTGTGTTGTCGCCTTAACAGATGACATTGTGTTGTGCTTAAGAAATAGATGGGCCCCCTTCAATCCTACTTATACGCAAGATGGCATCTAAAGGTGTTAGAAATCATTGGGTGTGTATAGTGTCTTCCAAAAGGAGGTTTATCACCTTCATGTTTCATAGTTGAACTACCAAGACACACTTTTCTATGCTAAGCTTTGCGTAATATGCATATTAAAATAGGGTATTTGGAGCATTTGTACCACATGGGACATGATCTAGCCTGAAAGGTATTTATAAGGAGAAATACTCCTATAAATAGCCAACCACCAAGTGGTGGTCGAGAGCCACACCACTTGGTGGTCGACTATGTGCCAATTGGAGGCATGATTAAATTTGGTCATTTTCACCGAAGAAATAACTAACCTGATGTTGATACCTATTTATTGTTTGATTGTTGTGGTCAATTGACTCCTCGGTTTGCACTCTGGTTACTCAAGGTAGCTTTGGTCAAAATATTTTAAAAAGTTTGTGTGGTTATTATCCCACATACTCTTCCTAGGAGTGTGTGGAGGTCTATTTAGGGAATAACCCATAGATAAGAAAGTGACCACGAATGATGGTCGAGGATAGTGTGAGCTAGCTACCTAGTTGGAGACTAGGGCACTAGCAGTTGGATGCTAGCTAGTTTGACTATTGCCTTCTAAGGTAGTTTGACTAAAAATTATTTGTTAACTTAATTGTTGATTTAGGTTGTATATAAATACCACTTTTTTATCAATCCACCCCCTTCATAAACTACAAAGTTGAATACTTTTATCACTATTTTCCATTTTTCTAATTGTTGGAACCGATTCTTGCATCCATAGGAATTCAATTGTCACGCTACAAGAATCCATTTGAAACCAACGAGCTATTACAGGCTCTGGTTGACCTGCCTCATTGTTCTGCTAAACACAAATATTGCTAAAGAAAACTACAGAACGGGTAAGGAAACCCCAACGGTAATTCTATGACTAAAACTCTAATTACACGCTCTAGATTTATATTATACTATATGTATTAAAATGACCAAGCATGAAAACAACCATTTGTTATGCCTTATGTAGACCGGTGCCTAGATTCATTGGGCTGTTATAGCAATTTAACAACAATTCTATCATGAAATAGAAAGAAGGGGAGGAGAAAAATTGGTGTTCTTAATCTTATTCGAATATCACAATAAAACCAAGAGTTAACCAACGAGAGAAACGTATATAATGCATTCAAATAATGTAACCCATTACACAGTGACACACAGAGCTAAGACAAAAGATATAATAGAAAAGAGACTCATAATTGTATTGATTTCATAAAGTTTACATGCAGAGTGGGCAGAATGCCTTTTAACTCTATTTTTCTCAAAGAAAATATATCAATACAATGAAAATATCCTGTTCAAATAATGTAACAAGTCTCTCCTACTCTCCTTGTTCCAATATGGTAATAGCAGAGTCTCTAAATCTCAGGCTCAAAAAGGTAGGAAATGATCTCAGCTTCTTGAACACTTTCCTATCACAATCCTGCAAAGCAAAGGGAAGAATAAGAAATGAGAAAGAAAAAATAGACACATAAGGGGATACAACAGCACAACTAATAGGGCACTCAAGTATACCTCTTAGAAAAAATGCTATTCTCTAATTGCTTGATGCAGAACTTGATCGCAGTTGCTTCCTTTTATAGCTGTAGGTTCTTGATTCTGTTATTCTTGGTTTATTTTTGACCTTACACCTGTCAGCATCTGATCGATCTTCAAAAATTGATACAATTGGCTTCCACTACCCTTATTGTTTTGGTTATGCTCTCTTCTTTGACTTTTTCAAAAAGGTGATTCAGTTTAACCGGTGATGGTGGTGTTGGGTGAACCTATTTCTCCTTCTTTAATTGTCTTCTCTTCAACTATTTCTTTTTGACTATTTCAGAGACTTTTTTTGTAGTGTGCAGGTTTCTGTTGTGATGAACTGATTTCTCTTTTGTTGTCCGTAAATTTTAACCCCTTTTCCTTTTTGACCTTGTTGTAGCTGTTTTATTTGTTCATCACTTATTAATCTCCATACTTCTGTATCAAATGTTGCTGCAATCCTTAGCATATTCATCTCTTGCAAAATTCTATTTTTCTATGTGGTAATAGTGGGCCTGTTCATTTCATATTGAAAGAGTAACATTTCCACAGTATTCACCATAAGAGTAGTTTGTCTAATCATTTCAGCCTCATCACCTGGTTCACATTCAAATCTTTCTATGGTATGCTTGAATACCTCTTCTACATCAGAGGCCTCTAAGCATTGGTCTAAGGATAGACCAATGTCTGCCATTTTTCCTATTGCATCTTTTATCAGATTATCCATTTCATTCACAACATTGATCCATCTCTCTCGATTTGCTCCAAACAGGGCTGCTTTAAAAAACTCAAAATTGAGCTAAATTTTGTTGCCATCATTTGTTATTATCTCTTGTCCTTGCAACTCTTCAAAATGGTCTCCTATAAAATCTAGGGTAGGGTGAATGACTTCAAAATCTCTTCTCTTTCTTGTAGCAATGTCAAAATTTCTTGAGAAGTTACTTGGATCACCCTTATCTGTCTAAACATTTTAGTAAACCCTCTAGCATGAGCTTTTATTTTTATTGACATGTCCTTCTTCATTGCATTTAGATAATAGACATGATCTTGAATCTTTACCACTGAAGGGGGCTGTGCACTTGAAGTATCTCTTATGGCCAATTCTTCCTGTTGTTTACTTATTAATGCTTTCATTTCTACTTTTTCCTTCTCCTCTTTTTCCAATTGTTTCCTTAGCTCTACAATTTTCCCAATGAATTGGTCTATGGCTTGATTTTGCATTGTTTTGACAACTTTGGCCACTTCACCTTCTTTCCCTAGTACTGATGAGCCCCCTGTTTCCTCATTGACTCTGAAGACTAGTGGGTCTTGTAGAGCAGGAAGATTTATCTCTGCTATATCTGATATAAGTGCTTCTAATTGTGATTCTTCTATAAATTGCTCTCCTATATTTCCCATCCCTGCTACTAATTGTAACTCTTGTTCATCTACAGTAGTGAAGGTAGTCTGCTCATCTATTCTTTCCAAAACAACCTTTGTAGAGGGTAAAGATAATATAGGCTTCTTCTTTTCTATAGGAGTTATCTCTGTTTGATTTCTCACTAGATGACTTCTGAATAGACCACCAAGTCCACCAGTTCTCCTACTATTCATTTGTATTATCGATGGAATTTTAATCTCCTGTCCTTTTATTTTTAAAGAGGCAGGGATGGCCATGGGTGCCAATTTCTTTACACTAGTTACAGCTAATACTCTATCAAAAATGGGGACTATAGCTTGCTCTATGGGTGAAGCTTTTTGAGTAGATGTGATTACAATTTCTTTTCCCTTACCTGCACTGGGTTTTTGGGAAACTTCTTGAGGAGTGCTTGGTGCTGATTCTATTCTGAGATGAGCACTTCTAGGAGGCCTGACTTGTTGCTCTACTATATCTATAGTTTTAACAATGACCTCCATTAGATCAATGCCCTGTTCTTCTATCAACTCCAACAAGGGGTCTTCTCTGATTGCTTGGCCTACCCCTAGAAAAATAGGAGCTACAACATCTACTAAACCTTCTCGAAGCCTCCTTAATTCTATGGGGTAATCATAGGCCTCACAAACCTATGTGTTGCCCCTATTTTTGGGAGGGAATTTATCCCATACTCCCTACAAATCTAATCCTTTTTCCATAGCTTCTAATAAGCTTTCCTCAAAAGCGTCTTCATGATGTAGAATTCGGGCGTATTCCCTTTTTACCATCATTTTGTTGTATGTTCCTTTTGGGTCATAAAATCTCCAAGTTATCTCATCGAATCCCCTGTTATCCAATTCAAACATTCCCTTGAGCAGGGAAGGGTAGCCAACAAATATAAAATCTCCAAAATGACAGGGAACATCGAGCCAGGGGACCTTACCATGTTTCTTCACCAACCTCATCTTAGCCTCTTCGACCACTTGCCTGCATAATTCCAAAGCTGCTAGGGATAATGGGCAATACTTTGGTAACAACTTAGGGGGAATTTTAGCCCCATATAGTCTGATATATGTAAAACCTTCTATGAAAAAGAAATCCCCAATCTCCTTTTCTTTGATAAAAGCCCTTACTCCTGGCCCTAATCTCTCAGGAACCATGCCAGTTAAAACCCAATGGATTTCTACCATGAAATGGTCATAGAACCAGCCAAAGTGAGTTCGTCCTTCATGTATTCTCCAGAAACTACTTTGGACATAGGGGTTGTCAATGGCTTTTACTCTTTTCTGGGCTTCTTCTCCCAATTGACCCGCTATCAGATGGATAAAAATTGAATATTGAGAAAAATGGGGCATCTCTTGCCTTTGTTCAAAAACTGCTTTTCTCAATTCTACCATTTCTTTATGCATCTAGGTACTTAATTCTAATTCCCAAGCGTAAATTGGGGTGTTATATGCCCTATTGCATTGTGCAACTAAATATAAAACCCTTTTAGTTATTCTACTGAGATCCTGTACTCCCAAAACTATGTTTATCATATCATAAAAATCTTGGACCCATGGCCTAAAAGCATTTTTCCTAATTGGGAATTCCTTTTCTATTTTCTCATGTGTATCAAACAAGGTTTTAAAAACTTCCATATCTGTAAACATTCGAGATTGATGTTCGATTACCTTGTCTACTAGAAAGGTGGTATACTCTATCAACTTGAAAACCTTCTGGATGTGCTCGACTTTAATACTGAACACGGGCCGATCCTTATTGTCTCGAAATGTCCTCGTTCTTTCATCATACGCCACTACCAGCCAAACCATCAAATCTGAGGAGAAGTGAACTTTCGGACATACTAGCTTCCCAAGGTTACTATTCCATCTGTTATTTCTGGGGAAACCCTTGTACTGTAACCTCTATGCTTTGTGAAACAAATCAGCCATTATCCATGGGGTTCGATCATCATTCTCCATCACACGATCAAAACTCTTGATACATGCATTGTCGATCTCGTACTGTTACGTTGGGGTAGGTCTTTTATCAGCTCCACATTTTTGAGTAAATTCATACATGGTGCTACCAAAAGGAAGTGGCCCAGAGATCACAGAGTATGGTGACCTATCTATGATGAATCTTATGGCTTCCCTAGTGTCTTCTAGTATGAAAATGTCTCCCCATGATGCCATTGATCTCAAGGTAGCAGGTCGGGTCCTTCTATGATAGTGAAGCTTGAAAAATCCTCTTCTCTCTATACTTCTCGTGTATCAACTTCTGCTCTTAGCTCACTAGGGTAGTAGCCTTGACTGGTTTTGTGAGCTCATATACAGGGTGGTGGAATGGGTTTGATAAATTCACATATTTTGTCATCAACACGATGCCACCAACTGCTATTTAAAATTAGCCAAAGAAATTTTTCCAATGCATCCTTTTTTGGAGTTGAGCATTTATGATGGGTAATGTCCTTCATCCTACGTGCCCTAGGGCCTTTTGATTTGTGTGCCTATAATCATTAAAACTTCAACTATTCATTGTTGGAACCCTTTTTATCTGACATGGAACTGGGATGTGTAATGGGGATGGCTTCCATTTTGAATCTCGTGCCACCTCGAACCCGAACGATAACTAAATATTTGGGATTGATTATACTTCACTTAGGCAACAATCACCCTCAATATTTTCACAAGATTTGGTTCTTGGTGTGAGTGCCTACCATTATTATCTTGAATGCCCTTAGCTTCCTTGAGTCAACCGTGATCAAGCGCAACCGTCGGATGTACTTCTGTTCTATCACAACCTTGGATATTTTTAAAACCTGTAGGTTAGTTATTCGAAAGAAAACATGCTTCAAACCTTTTTAATTTTGACCAATAAGGATGGTAATTAATGATGGGTTTAAAGCCTTATTAAATGTGTTTTAAGATTTAATTAATCAAGTATCAATTTAAGCTTACCTTTTGGTTTACCTTTAGAACGTGCGCTACCATTGGATTGATTTGAGATAGAGCGCATCCATCGGATCTATCAGAAGATGCTCATTATTTTAGCTCGCTCATGTCCCATTGTGTTGACTTTGACTCATTCATGACCATCAGATCTTCTTGATCTTAATGGAGCACTACCATCAGATCTGACGATTGATTTATCACTTAAGTCTTTGATTCATGTGCTACCATCAGATCCTAAAAAGGATTAGCGCAACCATTGATGTCTTAGGACCTGCATGATCATTAGTCTACCTTATGCATTTGATCATTATCAAACTTCATCTTAACATTTATCATTTTAAACATATCTATCATTGGATCAAATGTTGATCAAGTGCTGCTATCTAATTCCTTCGATATTTGTCATGGTGTTTTACCGTGTTTAAGCGCATCCATCCGATCAGGATTTAAACAGAGTGCAACCATCAGATCTCCTGTAACTGTATACTTAATAATCAAAAGGGTGCATCATTAGATTTGATTAATCATGATTAAGCCAAAAGGGGGAATGATTATCCAATGTGTTATACCCTTGCTAATTACATAATTAATTTTTCATTTTACCTTCATTTCACCCATATTTTACCAATTCCATTTTTTTCATCATTATTCGCAACCATTGATCTCCTTCAACCTACAGGGTTAGTTACTTAAGGACATATAATTTTAAACCTTGATTAAGCCAAAAGGGGATGATTAGCCAATGTGTTTAGACCCTTATTAATCTTATTTAATATTTTTAATTAATCACATGGGATATTTACCTCTTTAATGCACCTTTGTAAGAGCACCATCATCGGATCAGGTCTAGATCAAGCATTATCGTTCGATCCATCCAACTTGCTCGATGATTATTTCAAAGGGGGTGCATACCCTTAATTCTTTTTACCATAGTATTTTAACACATGGTTTAATTAAATCAAGCGCAAACATCGATCTTGAGCTCACTCGAGCGCTATCATCCGATCTGTCGGAGTTGCTCGTTGTTTAACTGGCAGCTTTGACCTATGATGACTTCATTTAAAGTTTTGACTTTTTGAAGATAGCGTAGCCATAGGATTTGGCCTAGTTCAAGCGCATCCATCCAGATTGGTAGAGTTGCATGGATTTTAATCATTTTTGACCTTAGGTTATAATTTTAATAGGACTTTGACTACCGATTTAATATTTAATTGGTTTATCAAAGTGCAACCGTTAGATTAAACCTAAATCGAGCGCGACCCTTGGATTAGATCTAAGGTGCTCATATTTTAATTAAATGGGGTGCATACCCTCAAGTCTAAATTAAGATTTTTATTTTAAACTTAAGCCTTTCGGTGTTTTTAGACCATGATGTTTAATTAAATCACTTTTAGAATACCTTAGGACTTAAAGGTTTATCGTTTGATTTAAGCCCAAGGAAAATTATTATATGAAGGTCGGATTTCAGCTTTAGAGATCTTGAATTAATAAAACTTTGCCCTATCCCCTTTTGAGATATTTGAGTAATAAAAAGAGGCACACATTATTAACAACCAAGGTTAGACTTCATCAAACCAACCAATGAAAACTCAAGTAGATCACACCAACTGAAGAAGTAGCCAACATTATGAACATTTTGATTGAAACCAAAAATTTAAATTTGGGGGTTTCAAAGTTGAGTCAAATTTGGCTCCAACATAGGCTCTGACTGGGACAAAGTGTTGAAAACATGAGGCACTTGAGAACCACAGAATCTCCTGGTTTTATTTGCAAAAAATGAACAAAAATAAAAAACTTCAAGGCTGATAAACAAAACTTAAAAACAACAAAACATTACAATTTTAAAACTGAAAAACTATTCTAGTGACCGGACATCAGGGTCAGAGAGTATTGAAAAACTATAATTTCCTTTCATTCACTTTCTAGAAAAGTAGGGCCAAAATTTTAGAAACAGATGAGCTTTTGAGATTATTGTAATGCTTGTTCTAGCTAAGTTATAAGATATGATTACACAAAATTTGTCAAAGCCTTTTGCTTCATCATGTTTAAGCCCATGTGTGTGTTTGTGTATTCATTTTTATTTCTAAGTCTTTCAGAACTTTGCCATATCTGAGCAAAATAATTAAGCCTAATATGTGATTTCACTCAAAAATAATTTCACCATTCTGTAGGGCTCCACTGCCAGTCAAGCATCTATAGCCCCGGTGGAGTTGCTTCTAATCCCATCTGGTTTTACCCTACTGCCAGTCAAGCGTCTATAGCCCCGATAGAGGTTTTCCAAGATATCTCAGGCAGTGACTCAATTTAACTTTATTTTTTATTTTTCTTTCTCGTGAGAGAAGTACTTGGATATATAAGCAAATTGTGCAACGAGTATGCCTGAGTTGAGGATTAGTTTCTGGCTAAAAGGATGAGTGTAATGATTTTTAGCTTAACCACCCTCTCAAAGATAACTTGGCTCTTTGGACCTTTGAAGTCACTTTAAGTATCATTTGTAATGTGAGGCTTTGACATGATGTTTCAATCAGCTTTGTTTTCCTTCTGTTTTATCTCATATCAAACAACTATTGCATAAACACTCATATTTTGAAAATTGTAAAACTCATCAAAATCTAAAATAAATCTCCTTTTTCCTTATCATTTTTGGTGGAATCAACAGTAATGTATACTCATCAAACTAAGAATATCATGTGTACAATAAACTCAACATTAAACTAAACAAGAAAAGAAAAGCTAAAAAGTAAAGCACTCTATTTTTTGGGTTTTCTGTTCTTTTCATTTTTATTTTTTTTTTTCTTTTATTTTATTCACCTTCAACAGGGATTGTACATTTTGAGGTGTTGGCCATTAATAGGGATAGCCATCATTTCACCCTGCAAGGTCTGCAACTTGTATGTATTCTGGCTGATAACATGGGCTATTTGGTATGGACCAATCCATTTGGGTTCAAATTTACCTTTTTCACCATGTTTATCATTTTTAGGATCCCAATAGATGACTATATCTCCCTGAGAAAAAGGAGTACCCTTGGCTTTCTTATTAAACAATTTCATGGTTTTATGAGTTTGTTCCATCATTCTATTAAGGGTCTCTCTTCTTTGTTCTTCCAATAGGACAATTTGGTCAAGCCTTCTCTGTATGGGGTTGGGGTTTTCATGGTCTTGCAATAAGAGGGAAAGTGCCAATTTTTCTATTTTTGAAGGTAATAGGGCTTTCTCTCCATAAACCATCTCATAGGGGGTTCTTCCTGTGTTTCTTTTAATGAGACAACCTATCAGCCCATAAAGCAAATTTAAGTTCACTGTCCCATCCCCTTTTATTCTTACCTAATGACCTTTTTATTCTTGTTATTACATTCTTATTTGATGACTCAGCTAGACCATTTCCTTGGGGGTAATAATTAGCAGAATGGGATAATTCAATTCCATATTCAGCACAAAATTCTACCATTTCATATGAAACAAAATATTGTGCATTATCTGTAACTAGTTTTTGAGGAACCCCAAACCTGGTCAGAATGTTTTCTTCCAAGAATTTGATGACTGTGGTAGTAGTGGATGTTCTCAAGGGTGCAACTTCTACCCACTTGGTGAAGTAATCTGTTGCAGTTATGATCCACTTGTGTTGGCCAGATGAATTAGGCTTGATCTCTCCAATTAGGTCAATACCCCATTGTGTGAATGGTGCTTCAATGATTATTGGCTTGAGGGGCATGGCAGCCAAATGCTTCTTTCCTGCAAAAACCTGGTAGTTATGATAGTTCCTAACATGTTTATATACATCTTTAAAAATGGAAGGCCAATAATATCCTGCTCTCATAATTTTATTAGTTGTAGCTCTTGGAGCAAAATGTCCTCCATAGAAACCATCATGAAATTCATTGATTATTTTTGGGACTTCACTTTCATATAAACAGACTAATAATATTCCATCAGGGTGTTTCCAGTATAGCACACCATCCTGTATGTAATATTTTTGAGCTTGAAGTTTAACTGACCTCATTCTGTTTGTTGACATATCTTTAGGGAATGACAGAGTTTGTAAGTATGACAATATTTCTTCATACCATTTGCATTCAGTATTATTGATTCTTCTGACATCATATGCCTCATCTATTGTGAGAACATTTTCAAATCCTTCTTCTTTTTTGGCCAACAATTTTGCTAAACCCTGCCCTTTGATAGTTTTAACTATTTTGAATTCAGCATCATATTGCAGAAGCTTTACCATCCACCTTGCTGGTCTTCCTAATGGCTCTGATTGGGAAAAAATATCCTTTATTGCTATAAAAGGAATACAACAGTAAACCTTATTTGAGCCAAATATACCTTTGAAGTGTTCTAAATATTGTATGACTACATAAGCATGTTTTTCTAGCAAGGTGTATTTAATATGTGCTCCTTTTAGTCCTGAGCTCATGAAGGCTATTGGCATTTCATTATTTTCATCATCTTTCTGTGAAAGAACTACAGCTATAGAATGTTCAGATGCATAAGAATAGATGTTAAAATATTTGGCATAATCTGGGCAACTTAGGGCTGGAGTGGTTGATATGGCTTCTTTAATTTTGTTAAATGCTTCCATATTTTCCACTGTCCATTTTATTTCTCCAGTTTTCTTAACCATGTCATTTATGGGTTTGGTCATCTCTACAAAATTTGGGACAAATATTTTGATGAAATTTATCTTGCCAAAGAATGACCTGACTCCTTTTAAATTTCTAGGAGGGGGAATTTTGGAAATGGCTTCAATTTTGTCTGGATCAATGCTTATTCCTTTTTCTGAAACTATGTGTCCTAACAACTTTCCTTGTGTAGTCCCAAATATGCATTTCTTGGGATTCAAAGAAATTCCAAATTCCTTGCACCGAGCAAAAACTGCAGTTAAATGTTCTAGATGATCTTCTGGATTCTTAGAAAATACTATGATATCATCTAAGTATACAACTACAATTTTGAACATTAATCCTTTAAAGGCAAAGTCCATTGCTCTTTGAAAAGTAGCACCTACATTCATTAGTCCAAAAGGCATCCTTAAATATTCAAATGTGCCCTAGGGTGTAGTGAATGTTGCCTTATGTCTATCTTCTGGATTTATCTAAATTTGATTGTACCCTAAAAATCCATCTAATAGAGACAATCTTGTTGAGCCAACTATTGCTTGCAATAATTGTTCCATGTTGGGTAATGGGTAATTATATTTTAATGAACTCTTGTTTAAATTTCTAAAATCTACACAGAGTCTAATATCCCCATTCTTTTTTTTGACTGGTACTAAATTGGATATCCATGAAGAAAATCTTACCTTTCTGATTATTTTGGAATCCAGCAATTTTTGTACCTCCTTTTGCATTATTGGGTGCAGAGTTGGATTGTATTTCCTTTGTTTCTATCTGAATGGTTTGGAATCTTCTTTCAGGGGTATTATGTGTGTCATTACATCTATTTTGAATGTTTTTAGATCTTCATAAGTCCAGGAAAAATGTTCTTTGTTCTTTTTCAAGAAACTGATATATCCAACCTTTTCTTTAGCAGGTAAAGCCATGTCTACTTTCACTATTTTGGGCTCTTTCATTGAACCAATGTTAATATCTTCAGATATTACTTCTTTGCGTAAAGGTTTATAAGCTTTGTCAAAATCATCAAATAGACTTTCTAGAGAAACTAATCCTTTGGGTATCTTATTAGTTTTCAACTGGATTACTTCTACTGGCTCTCCTATTTGGTCTTTTAGCTTTTCTTCATCTTTTTCATCATAGATTACATCTGCATACTGATTTTGCAGAGTCATAAAATCTTTAATATCTATGTCATCCTGAAAGACCTGTAGATATACTATGTTATCTGGCACAAAAGGTTTATAAACTGAAATAGTTGGGAATCTATCCATATATTCTGTAGTTATCTCTGGGTGATCTAGACCTGAGGCATTTACAACTAAAATATCTGCAACATGATTTTGTTCTCTAGGAATATATGAGATATTGAAAGCTAAGAATTTATCAATTTCTTCCAACACTGCATTTCTATATTGCTTAAGCCTAGGATGTTTAGTCTGATATTTACCTTTGATCTATAGTATAATAAGCTCTGCATCCCCTATTACAGTCAAGTAGTTAATGCCTAGCTCTTTTGCTTTCCTTAGCCCTAGTAGTAAAGCTTCGTACTCAGCTACATTGTTTGTGCAAGGAAATTGTAGTTTGTAAGGAATACCAAGGTAGTTTCCTTTTATATCAGTCAAATTTACACCTGCACCTGCTCTAGATTGGGATTTAGCTCCATCAAAAGACATGGTCCACATTTCTTGAGTCAAAACTCTATCTGATTCAGCATCTACTATTTTTATATCTTCTGGATCCATGTTCTTTGCATCTGGTACTTCCACCAGGAATGGGTTGTGCCATATTGAATAAACTCCCATCCCTTTTTCTTCCATAGAGTTTACTAAGTTAATCATGGTTTCATCTATTTGAATTAACTCTACGGAGTGTTTGTTGAATGGTTCCCTTCTCAAAATTATATTCTCCTTATCTGATATTGGGATTGTAGCATAGGACCAAGTCCAATTGAATTGAACCTCCTAGTTGTTCTGCCCAATGTCTACTGAGTAATAATGAGAAAAATGGGTCAACGTCAACTACTACAACATCCATGACAATGCCCTTTTTGGGGTGTTGATCTAGGAAAACTAACAATCCAGTTATCACCCCTACACAAGGAATTTGCCTACTATCCATTACAGAAATAGGGGTAGAATCTCTAGTACAGATTAATCCCATTTGGTCAACTATTAGCTTAGGCATGATATTATGTGAAGCTCCACTTGTCTAGCATGCAATTATGAATCACATATCTTTCCCCTTCATCTGAATTATATCTTAATGACACATAGAAGGGTCTGACAAGGGATGGTGATCTTGTATCATGTTGATTTTGTCTAGCAACATGGCAAGTTGGGTCTTCTTTTTGTTCTACTAATCCAAATGCTCTGCAGACTTGTTCTCTATATTGTTGAACTTTCATAAGTTCTCCAAATGTGATATTAACCTTTTTCTTACTGAGTTCTGATCCAACATCAAATTCTATCTTCTTTATATCCAGTGGTTTATTACTTTCTTCTTTGGGAATCTCTTCCTCTAATTCTATTACTTTAGGAATAATATTTGTAGATGCAAAGACGCGACACTAAAAATGAAATTACAAGTAAATACACAAAGAGACAAATATTGCACAAAATGTTCCAATTTTAATATTGACAATGGGGGGAGCCAAGTGAACTCTTTGATACAATGCTACTCTCCAAGAGTATTTTGATACAATATTACAATGGGCTAGGGTTCTTCGAAACCCTAGCAATAAAATAAAATAGTGTCTTTCGAAGATTGCGCCTTTGATCCCAACAGGGTGAGTGGGCTTTGAATATCCGAAGTCGGGCCACTCTAGCTCTAATAGCCTGATGATCTGTAGACCTGCAAGTGACAGAAACAATTAAGGAGTTAGTAGCACATGAGAGGGCTCCACAGAGTGAGACCCTCAAATAATGATTAAAAACCCTAATTGAAAGAAATAGAAAGCAACACTTACAGATATGCAGATTTAACAATAAAAACTCATAGAAGTGATTTACCTTGCTCAACAGTAGATGTGACTTGACCGGGCTGATTGATTAAACCCTAACGGATGCAAAAAATAGTGCAACGGTTTTTTGGGTGGCGGTGGATGAGCGAACAATAGTGATGGAACGAATGGGGCTGGTTGGAATCTATCCTAGGGTATGCTAAAGGTGCTCAGGGTATTCTTCAGCAGAGAGGCCTCAAGATTCTTCAACGTTCCATTCTTTCAGTATTTTAGCCACCTTTGGGCAATATGAGGGGCTTGTATTTATAACTTAGCTTTAGGGTTTAACTTAGGGTTCTTAACTTTACACTTTTGATCATGTGGCTAAGATTAAGTCATATCCTAGGGCTAAGATTAAATGATGGAAGTGGCATGGATTGAGTGGGATGGATGGTAGGGATTTAATCTGATCGGACGGTGGAGGTTAAATGAACTTATAATTATATAATATAATATTAAATAAATTAAATATAATATAAAATATTATATAAAATATTAAAATAATATAATATATATTAAAATAAGTCCTATTTTGGCGAGAAAGGGGAAAATGGGCCTTTTTGAAGGTGGGAAAGGGAAAATGGGCCTTTTGAAGGGGAAAGGGGGAAATGGGCCTTTTGAAGGTGGGAAAGGGGGATGGAGGACAAGTGGAAGGTGGGATGACTAGGAAGGTGGATGAATGGCTGCAATTTGGTGTCTACAGATGCCCCTTTTTGTACCATGTTGCGTGAAACACAATATGGTGCAAAAATATGAGACACCTGCATGGGCTATGGGCAACAGAAACCGCTTCTCTCGTTGGAATTGCACATTGGCATTGAAGACAAAAAGAATGAAGAATTTTTAGAGTTCATTGCGTAGCTTACCCCCTCAATTGGCGAATGAGAAAATTCTCATGAGCCAATTGAAAAAGCATGGATTTTGTGCAAACGATGGATGAAGGATGAATGATGATGCGATGTGATACCATTTTTGCCCCAACGGTTGCAGAAAGGGGGTTGGTGTATAATACCATGATGCTTGAAGAATGATGATTGATGATTTGATACCATTTTTGCCCCAATGGTTGAAGAAAAGGGGGTTGGTGTATGAACCATGATGCTTGAAGAATGATGATTGATGATTTGATACCATTTTTGCCCCAACGGTTGAAGAAAATGGGGTTGGTGTATGAACCATGATCATGTAAGATGTATCCCATCGTGGGAAATCAAAATCAATGTGGTTGTCCCAAATTTGGGGGTGATTCGATGTTGTTGAAAAATATGCCTCACAAGCGTCATTGAGTATGCAAGATATGAAAATGCAGAATGACTGAGTCATCGCAGGGCTAGCCATTGACTGTAGAAGATTCTTCATCAATTCCATAATGGAACCAATCAAACCTAGCGAGCTTGTCTGCTTTGTGACTATAGTCAGATGAATGAGTGATTGATATTAGTTATCCATGATTTCGCATCCCATGGAAAAGGACGTCAATGATTCCTGTTTGGCGAATTCTTCTTGGCAGTGTTTCACTTAGAATTTGAGGTTACTGATATGATTATGATTCTTGGCAATGAGATAATTGGTGATGATCATGATTAAGTGTCCTTATTATAAACTATTCATGTTACCGAATTGCATGGATTACTATCGCTGCAACCACCAAGTTTATAGAATAATTTATTGGATACGAGGTTCACTTAGAGCCAACTGATGAGATACCATTTTTGCCCCAACGGTTGAAGAAAGGGGGTTGGTGTATAATACCATGATTTTTGAAGAATGATGATTGATGAGATACCATTTTTGCCCCAACGGTTGAAGAAAGGGGGTTGGTGTATAATACCATGATTTTTGATAAATGATGATTGATGAGATACCATTTTTGCCCTAACGGTTGAAGAAAGGGGATTTTGATGATGTGAAAATGTGATGAAATAAAATGATTTGTATCTATTCTTTACCCTTAACAGATAAAGGGGGTTTTGATGATGTGAAAATGAAGTGATTATGTCTATTCTTTACCCTTAACAGATAAAGGGGTTTTTGATGATGAAAGTGTTCTTATGGTAGTCTATCCATCCTACCGGATTGCATGGATAACCAGTCACTGCAACCACCAGGTTTATAGGATAAACCACTAAATACAAGGTTCACTTGATAGGAATGCAAATGTGATCTATTTTTGCCCCAATAGATGAAGGGATTTTTGAGAAATGAATGAAAATAACATGATTTGTATCTATTCTTTGCCCTTAACAGATAAAGGGGTTTTTGATGATGTAAGATGAAAAAGTGTATGTTCATTGCCCTTAACAGATAAAGGGGTTTTTGATGATGTAAGATGAAAAAGTGTCTATTCATTGCCCTTAACATAAAGGGGTTTTTGATGATGAAAGTGTCCTTATGGTAGTCTATCCATCCTACCGGATTGCATGGATAACCAATCGCTGCAACCACCAGGTTTATAGGATAAACCACTAAATACAAGGTTCACTTGATAGGAATGCAAATGTGATCTATTTTTCCCCAATAGATGAAGGGATTTTTGAGAAATGAATGAAAATAACATGATTTGTATCTATTCTTTGCCCTTAACAGATAAAGGGGTTTTTGATGATGTAAGATGAAAAAGTGTCTATTCATTGCCCTTAAATAAAGGGTTTTTGATGAAATTAAATTGTAAGATGAAAAAGTGTTTGTTCATTGCCCTTAACAGATAAAGGGGTTTTTGATGATGTAAGATGAAAAAGTGTCTATTCATTGCCCTTAACAGATAAAGGGGTTTTTGATGATGAAAGATGAAAAAGTGTCTGTTCATTGCCCTTAACAGATAAAGGGGTTTTTTATGATGAAAGTGTCCTTATGGTAGTCTATCCATCCTACCGGATTGCATGGATAACCATCTGCAACCGCCAGGTTTATAGGATAAACCACTAAATACAAGGTTCACTTATGAATGGATAATGATAAAAGAACGTAAATGTGATCTATTTTTGCCCCAATAGATGAAGGGATTTTTGCAATTTGGATGATGTGAATGCAAGGCAAAGGGTGCAACCTTTGACAAAAGAACGCAGTCTTTTGAACCTAGCAATTGACTTGTTGATGATGTGATGTGATTGAATGATTGAATTGTTTATTGCAAGTGTGGGGAAGGTGTGAAACCTTGAACACCCCCAAGTTCTAGCTGTGATGTTGATTGATTAGGGGAAAGGTGTGAAACCTTGAGCACCCCCTAGTTGTGATGTTGCTTGCTTGATTGGGGGAAAGGTGTGAAACCTTGAACACCCCCAAGTTGTGATGATGTTTGAACTTTCTAGCGATCTTTGCATATGTGAGTTTGATATATATACATACATGGCTTTTATGTTTGTGTTATGCTTTTGTGTTAATGTGTTAATGTGAATGCAATGCATGTTTAATGAAAATGTTTTTATGGAATGCCTTATGGATGATTAATGCAAGCTAAATGATGTATGTGCCTAATGCTTATATGGATGATTCATGCAAGCTAAATGATGTATTATTGATGCAAGTAAATGTGTAATGAACCTAAGCTATATGAGAGGGATGCATGGTGTTCGAATGATCTTTTTATAGTTCAAAAATTTTATTGGCCATGTTTGATGTCCATTATTTTGTAATCAGGGGTACCCAATTTTAACGACTTTATGCAACTTGACGTATGATGCAGGCATGAATGTTGACATGGAAGAAGATATGGATGTTGATATGGAAGAAGATATGGATGTTGATATGGAAGAAGATATGGAATGAGTACTGCAGCATTTTCAAAAACTCAAACATACTAGTATTATCAATCAAACTCACTTGGGTTGTCTAACTTTCTTTAGGACCAATGTGTGTGCAAGTGAGGTTCAATTACCAAATCTTGAGTGTGACAATGACCCTATCTAATCAAGAACCAGTGTGTGTGCATGTGAAGTTCATTGACCCACTATGAGTAAATTGGGCATGACCTATTATGGAGATGACCTGAAGCTAGCCTATCCTTATGTGCGGTCAGAGGTCTTCCTGTTTGCCAAGGAGACATGTCACCCCGCATGAGCTTACTCCACTGCCATCCAGGCGTCTATAGCCCCGGTGAAGATTCACTCCATAGTCCAATGGGATTTGATCTTTTAGGCCTTGGGGATGACTACCCATCCATGCTAGGGACATGAAGTACGAATCCTTACGACTTGAGGGATCAAGGGTGTTTGGGATTTTATTTGTTAATTTTGTATAGAGCTTTGGGGAATCGGATTCTCAACCGAAGTGTGATGAGAATTTTGACCCTATCCTTACTACTCTATGTTTTTATGCTTATGTTTGAAGAGTAATTGAGGTAGTGGTGAAAACCACTATTTTTGCTTTGGACTATGTTGCATGATGGGACAAGCGAGGATTATCCCTTTTCGCTTCAAGGTACTACCCAAGTATGGTACTAACCCTCTTTGGCTCATAATGTTTTTAAGATGTGATGGAATGTGATTGGTTCAAGATTGTATTCGGAATCAATTGGCAATACTCAAGACCTTCTTAATGTGTAAAGTGTATTTTTGGTCCCAAAGAAAATCGGACATTCATTTGGAGGTTGCTTGCTACACTAGTAATGGCTGAGTGATTGAAAATCTAGGCTTTATGATTTTTGACATGGGATGTGGTTTGACATATGGCTTTTGTGAGGGTTGCATGATTTCTTCAAACTAGGTACCCCCAATTGTTATAACTTGACTTTGTATTTGTGGCCATATCATCATTACTAAGTAAGATCATTCGAACATGGGATGGGATGAATGCAATTATGAATGACTATAGCGGAATGTATATGAAATGTGCAATTATGAATGTATGAATCTAGATGTATGAATGCAAGCGAAAATGAAATGCATGTGAAAAATGCTTATGAATGTGAATGTGGAAGTGTATATGCAAATGCCTATATGTATGCATGCTTATGAAAATGCAATTTGATTTTGTTGTTTTGATTTTTTTTTTTAGCCATGTATGTACATATATAGTAATCACAATAAGCATGGAACGCTTTCAAGTGTATGATGTTCATCAGCTCGGGTTTGTCTACTCCCACTAACATAGTAAGCTTATGACCAAAGGAGTTGGGTACCTTTGGGGCCTTTTGAAAATTTGATGTGACCAAAGGGATTGAGACCTTTGGAGCCTTTTGAAATTGATGTGTGACCAAAGGGGTTAAGACCTTTGGAGCCTTTTGAAATTGATGTGTGACCAAAGGGGTTAAGACCTTTGGAGCCTTTTGAAATTGATGTGTGACCAAAGGGGTTAAGACCTTTGGAGCCTTTTGAAATTGATTGTGACCAAAGGGGTTAAGACCTTTGGAGCCTTTTGAAATTGATGTGACCAAAGGGGTTAAGACCTTTGGAGCCTTTTGAAATTGATCAGCCACCAAAGTGATCGGGGAGTGGGGTATGTTTTCCATTACACAATTTAAGTTACTTGTTTTCTTTTGCATTCTAGCTTGAACTATGAAGTGCGTAAACAAAAGATATGCAATTAAATCCAAATAACACCAAACCAAACAATCTTGTGTAGGAATTTTTAAAAGTAAAAGAAAATACAATGTCCTAGGTTTTACCTTGTGTGGCTTACCTCATTCATTATTATTTAAAATGTATTCCTTTTTATTATTATTTGATTTACTTACGTTATGGTACTAACTCGAAATCAAACAAAAGTAATAAGTCAAAACAACTTAATGGAAAACACATCAAATCCACCTATTACGTAATGATGGAATGGCTATTGTGTAAGCCATGTTAGTGATGAAAGGGCTATTGGTTAAGCCATGTAAATGATGAAATGGCTAAGGTTGAGCCATGTTAATGATGAAATGGCTAAGGTTGAGCCATGTTAATGATGAAATGGCTAAGGTTGAGCCATGTTAATGATGAAATGGCTAAGGTTGAGCCATGTTAATGATGAAATGGCTAAGGTTGAGCCATGTTAATGATGAAATGGCTAAGGTTGAGCCATGTTAATGTAATGATGAAATGGCTAAGGTTAAGCCATGTTAATGATGAAATTGAAATGGCTAAGGTTGAGCCATGTTAATGATGAAATGCTAATTGACCATGTTAATGATGAAATGGCTAAGGTTAAGCCATGTTAATGATGAAATGATGAAATGGCTAAGGTTGAGCCATGTTAATGATGAAATGGCTAAGGTTGAGCCATGTTAATGATGAAATGGCTAAGGTTGAGCCATGTTAATGATGAAATGAAATCAATAATAAGTCAATGTTAATGATGAAATGGCTAAGGTTGAGCCATGTTAATGATTTTAAATGGCTAAGGTTATAATGAAAGTAAGGTTGAGCCATGTTAATGATGAAATGATAAAATGGCTAAGGTTAAGCCATGTTAATGATGAAATGGCTAAGGTTGAGCCATGTTAATGATTAAATGATGAAATGGCTAAGGTTGAGCCATGTTATTATTAAATGATGAAATGGCTAAGGTTGAGCCATGTTAATGATGAAATATAAGGTTAGATTAATAAAATGCTAAGGTTGAGCCATGTTAATAATGAAATGGCTAAGGTTGAGCCATGTTAATGATGAAATGTATAATATGGCTAAGGTTGAGCCATGTTAATGATGAAATGATGAAATGGCTAAGGTTGAGCCATGTTAATGTTGAAATGATGAAATGGCTAAGGTTGAGCCATGTTAATGATGAAATGGCTAAGGTTAAGCCATGTTAATGATGAAATGGCTAAGGTTGAGCCATGTTAATGATGAAATGATGAAATGGCTAAGGTTAAGCCATGTTAATGATGAAATGATAAAAAAGGTTAAGCCATGTTAATGATGAAATGATAAAATGGCTAAGGTTGAGCCATGTTAATGATGAAATGGCTAAGGTTGAGCCATGTTAATGATAAAAATGGCTAAGGTTGAGCCATGTTAATGAAATGTAAATGGCTAAGGTTGAGCCATGTTAATGATGAAATGGCTAAGGTTGAGCCATGTTAATTATGAAATGATAAAATGGCTAAGGTTGAGCCATGTTAATGATGAAATGGCTAAGGTTAAGCCATGTTAATGATGAAATGGCTAAGGTTGAGCCATGTTAATTGAAATGATGAAATGGCTAAGGTTAAGCCATGTTAATGATGAAATTAAATGGCTAAGGTTGAGCCATGTTATAAATGATGAAATGGCTAAGGTTGAGCCATGTTAATGATGAAATGGCTAAGGTTGAGCCATGTTAATGATGAAATGGCTAAGGTTGAGCCATGTTAATGATGAAATGGTTAACGTAAAGCCAAGTTAAATGTATTTTCCATTAAGTTGTTTTGGTTTATTACTTTCTTCTAATGTCTTGTTAATACCATAAAGTACTTAAACCCAATATTTAAAGCTTATCAAAATAAAACCAACTGTAAAAACTTGTACAAGAATTTAAAGATAAAAGAAAACAATCAGTCCTAGGTTTCACCTTGTGTGGCTTACCTCATTCCGTATTATTTTCTTCATTAATGTGTGGTTCCTTTTAAAATTGTGTGGTTGGTGTGTTTGATGTTACCTAATATTTGTTAAATGAAATAAAGGAAAAATCTATGGTTGGATAGGGCTACGAGATTCTTGTTGGTAATGACCTCCAACAAGTTTGCTCGGGGGTAATCCTATGGTGTCTAAGGGTAGATATTTGATGGATGGAGATGAATGCCACCGTCACCAAACCTCAAGCAATAGTTGGTGATGAAATCCAACTACTACTGTTAAAAAGTGGAGCGTGCAGTGTGTGATGTTAATTTTATGTTTCTTGTTCTTTATGGTGTGCAGACAATGTTAAAGATGACTAATTTCACTAATCTAAATCAGAATCCAACACAAAGATGCAAATTTCATCTAAAGAGCGTAGAGTACACCCTTAAAATCCCTGCCTACAAATGATACCCAAAGATATCAAAAGAGCATCGGAGGGTTCGTCCACCTCTCTGCCAAAGGGGCCAACCTAGGGCAGGATTACTTTAAGTGTCCAAATGTTGTTCCTATTTAGATACACAAAATTTAAGTGATCTTTAACCCTAAAATGCAAAATCTAGGATGCTTTTATGCTTCACATGCACTCAACAATGCAAACAATCACCTAGATCTACAAATTTAGGACAAGAAATGAATTTGAAATATTGAAACACACACAAACCCTAGATATGACTTGTTGTAGATTCTTTCTCAGATTACTTAATGTTAAACCCAGAAACAACGAAAAATAGCAACAGAAAATAGAATACGTAAATTGTTAAATGACCAACTAGGGTTACGGAACTCACTTGGAAGCCTTAGCTCTGCTTCAAATTAATTCCAAGTGCAATTGAGCACCTGCATAGGCATAGGAGAGCACTACATAATGCGAAGGATACCTGCATGATCTCTGGAACTGCTATAGAATGCTTCAAAAACCCTAGCGATGAACGCGATGACTTTTACATTTTCTAAAAAATTGGAAGCCTTAGCTCTACTTCAAATTAATGCTAGGCACAACCGAGTGCTTGCGTAGGCACATGAGAGCACCTACGTAACATGGAAGAATGCCTATGTAACGTGGAAGGATGCCTACGTAACACGGAAGAGCGCCTACGTGATCTCTGGAACTACTACAGAATGCTTCAGAAACCCTAGCGATGAACGCGATGACTTTTACGTTTTCTAAAAAATCTACAACAAACAACAATAATAGTAAATTAGCAAGGTAGATCTATCAAATAGTGAAACCCTTGTGGGGTCCCACCATGATCACCATTTGTAGATGCAAAGACATGACACTAAAAATGAAATTACAAGTAAATACACAAAGAGACAAATATTGCACAAAATGTTCCAATTTTAATATTGACAATGGGGGGAGCCAAGTGAACTCTTTGATACAATGCTACTCTCCAAGAGTATTTTGATACAATATTACAATGGGCTAGGGTTCTCCGAAACCCTAGCAATAAAATAAAATAGTGTCTTCCGAATATTGCGCCTTTGATCCCAACAGGGTGAGTGGGCTTTGAATATCCAAAGTCGGGCCACTCTGGCTCTAATAGCCTGATGATCTATAGACCTACAAGTGATAGAAACAATTAAGGAGTTAGTAGCACATGAGAGGGCTCCACAGAGTGAGACCCTCAAATAATGATTAAAAACCCTAATTGAAAGAAAAAGAAAGCAACACTTACAGATATGTAGATTTAACAATAAAAACTCATGTCTGTACAGTAGATGTGACTTGATCGGGATGATTGATTAAACCCTAACGGATGCAAAAAATAGTGTGGTGGTTTTATGGGTGGTGGTGAATGAGCGAACAACAGTGACGAAATGAATGAGGCTGGTTAGAATCTATCCTAGGGTATGCTAAAGGTGCTCAGGGTATTCTTCAGCAGAGAGGCCTCAAGATTCTTCAACGTTCCATTCTTTCAGTATTTCAACCACCTTTGGGCAATATGAGGGGCTTGTATTTATAACTTAGCTTTAGGGTTTAACTTAGGGTTCTTAACTTTACACTTTTGATCGTGTGGCTAAGATTAAGTCATATCCTAGGGCTAAGATTAAATGATGGAAGTGGCATGGATTGAGTGGGATGGATGGTAGGGATTTAATCTGATCGGACGGTGGAGGTTAAATGAACTTATAATTATATAATATAATATTAAATAAATTAAATATTATATAAAATATTAAAATAATATAATATATATTAAAATAAGTCCTATTTTGGTGGGAAAGGGGAAAATGGGCCTTTTTGAAGGTGGGAAAGGGAAAATGGGCCTTTTGAAGGTGGGAAAGGGGGATGGAGGACAAGTGGAAGGTGGGATGACTAGGAAGGTGGATGAATGGCTGCAATTTGGTGTCTACAATATTTTTTAGGCTCCTATTAGTTCTCTCTTTACTGATATTTTTATTGGTGAAATTTTGTTTTCTTGTTTCACTTGTAGAGGCTTTATTTTTCCTTTTAGAGACTGTTCTATTCCTTAAATTTAGAACATGGGTTGCCTCTAATTCTTAAACATCTTGAGTAGTGGGGATTAATTTCCCTTGCTTCAGCTTATCATATCTTGAATCATGTGATTTTTGTAAGACTTTAGTTCCTTTAGTTACTAAAATTTTAGGATGATGATTTGAAACATATTTATCCATATCTTCTTCAAACAACCTTTCTTTGGATTCATATTCAATAGACAAACAAGCATTGATTCTTATATCCTCTTCTGATTTTGCATGCATATCTACATTACGCTGATCACTTAGGTGAGTTCCACATATAGCAGGGTTATGGGGTGCATCACAAGTAGAGCAAAAATAGGGAAGCCCTTCTGCTATATTAGCAGATGGTATAGGGTTAGGAACATTGTTTTGATCTCTATTAGAATCTTTATTTTTCTAGCTATTGTTCTCATTACCTCTATTCCTATTTCATTCTTCAAAACCATTATTATTTCCCCAATTCTTATTGCATTTTTTCTTGAAGGGAGGATGATTTTAAACATGTGGTTGCTCTGTTTGTGAAGATTCACCATTATTTCCATTTCTTTTAATTCTTGCTAACCTGTTTTTCATGTTATTGAACATCTCAGTCATTTGACTGGTCAATTTCTCCATTGGATCAATTTTAGTTCTTCTTTGTATATCAAACGCCACCCTTTTGGGTTTTCTCTCAGATAGGTTGACTTCTAGAGAATAGGGCTTCATCTTACCACTTTCAAGCATATTTATTTCTATATCCATTACTTTTTCCATACAACCATCAATGGTAGTGGCTTTTTCTTGCCTTAATTCATAGTTAAACTCTCCTTGAAAAGCATTCTTATAAAAATAAATATATTGAATATCACTAGGCCTAAGGTTGGTAGGGATTTTGTTCCTAGTCTTTGAAAATCTTGTGTTAAAGTCACTAACAACTTCATTTTATTTTTTCTTCATAGTGGCTAGCTTAGTTAATAATGATTGTTCATTTTTTCTTTCACCATATTTCTTTAGAAACACCTCTTCCATTCTGGTGAAGTCTGGGATATCATTGTTAGGAAGGGAATTAAACCATTCTCTAGAATCTTTTTCTAAAGTCTATAGAAATAGTTTTAATACTACATCTTCATGTTCAACTTCCAGACTATCCATTGTATATAAGAAACTTTTGATATGATCCTCTCTAGTTACTGCACAATTTTCTAAAAACTTAGGGAGGTATTTGTGAGCTTTACTGGGTAAGGCAGTTAAATTTGCTGATAATGCAAAAGGCCTATATCTATTATTTCTCCATAAATGAACATTAACCTAGGCCATTGCTACTATAGAATTCAATTTCATAGTAGTAGCACCTATAGTGGTATGGGTCTGGGCAGCTTGAATGTAAATTGATGGATTATCTACCTTTGAATTATTATTACGTGTATCTTCTACAATAGAATTTCAATTTCTATCTACAACTGAATTTAAATCTTATTCTACAGTGATATCAGTAGTAATAGTATTCTAATTTTTTTTTACATACCTTTTACCACTAGAATTTAATCTACTGCTATAAATAGTATTCTTAAAAAGTGGAGTTTTCTAGGTATGTATAAATACCTTTGGATTCTCGAGTTTTGGAAATAGCTCCATACCACTTCTCCTGGTGTTAGCCAACACATTCTGCTCTCTCCTTTTTTATTTTTTTTTCTTCTAGATTTGTCCAGCAGAGTCGCCAGCACTGGGATGAAGAAATAATAGTGTACACTTTTATCAAGAATGCTTGATATTATCACTCATCCTCATAGGAGTCTATTCTTGGGATAATTCAATAAAATCAAGAAACAAAAATTTCAAGAAGATCAAGAAAAATAATTTTTGTATAGAAAATCAAATTGAAAACATGGTTAAAATAAAGAACATAGAAAATATAAAAAATTAAAATAAACGTTCTCTATTCCAACTAGCCACCCGTTGATTTAAAGATAATGTCGTTCAGAGAAAAACCTTTAAGAATATCATTAAATATTTCTATCAAGTCCTCCTTGGCAACGACACCAAAAAATTGTTGGAACCGATTCTTGCATCTGTAGGAATTCAATTTCCATGCTACAAGAATTTTTTTGAAACAATCGAGCTATTACAGGCTCTGGTTGATTTGCCTCATTATTTTTCTAAACATAAATATTGCTAAAGAAAACTACAGAACGGGTAAGGAAACCCCAACGGTAATTCTATGACTTAAACTCTAATTACATGCTCCAGATTTATATTATATTATATTTATTAAAATGACCAATCATAAAAACAACCATTTTTTATGCCTTATGTAGATCGGTGCCTAGATTCATTAGGATGTTATAGCAATTTAACAACAATTCTATCATGAAACAGAAATAAGGGGAGGAGAAAAATTGGCATTCTTAATATTATTCAAATATCGCAATAAAACCAAGATTTAACCAATGATTAAAACATATATAATGCATTCAAATAATGTAACCCATTACACAGTGACACATAGAGCTAAGATAAAAGATATAATAGAAAAGATATTCATAATTGTATTGATTTCATAAAGTTTACATGCAAAGTGGGCAGAATGCCTTGTAACTCTATTTTTATCAAAGAAAATATATCAATACAATGAAAAGATCCTATTCAAATAATGTAACAAGTCTCTCCTACTCTCCTTGTTTCAATCTGGTAACAACAGAGTCTCTAAATATCAGGCTCAAAAAGGTAGAAAATTATCTCAGATTCTTGAACACTTTCCTATCACAATCCTGCAAAGCAAAGGGAAGAATAAGAAATGAGAAAGAAAAAATAGATACAGAAGGGAATACAATAGCACAAATAATTGGGCACTCAAGAATACCTCTTAGAAAAAATGTTATTCTTTAATTGCTTGATGCAGAACTTGACCGCAACTGCTTCCTTTTATCATTGCAGGTTTTTGATTCTATTATTCTTGGTTTATTTATGATCCTACACCTGTCAAAATCTGATTGGTCTTCAAAAATTGATACAGCTGGCTTCCATTGCCCTTATAGTTTTGATTATGCTCTCTTATTTGACTTTTTCAAAATGGCAACTCAATTTAACCAGTGATGGTGGTATGGGATGAACCTATTTCTCCTTCTTTATTTATTTTCTCTTCAACTATTTTAGAGACTTTTTCTATAGGTGCAGGTCTCTATTGTGTTGAACTGATTTTTTGTTGTTGTCTGCAAACCTTAACCCCTTTTCCTTTTTGACCTTGCTGCAACTATTTTATTTGTTCATTGATAAAGCTCCAAACTTCTGTGTCAAAGGAGGCAACAAACCTTAGCATGTTCATCTCTTGCAAAATCATATTTTTCTATGTGGTTATAATGGACCTGTTCATCTCATATTGGAAGAGCAACATCTCCACAGTATTCACCAGAGAAGTAATTTGTTTAGTCATTTCTACTTCATCATCTGATTCACACTCAAATTTTTCTATGGTATGCTTGAGTAGTTCTTCTACATCTGAGGCTTCCAAGCATTGGTCTAAGGATAGACCGATGTCTACAATTTTTCCTATTGCTTCTTCTATCAAGTTATTCATTTCATTCACAACTTTGTTCTATATTTCCCGATTTGCCCCAAACATGGCTGATTTCAAAAACTCAAAATTTAGTTGGAATTTATTTCCATTATCTTTTGTCTTCTCCTGACCCTGTAACTCCTTAAAATTATCTCCTATGAAATCAAGGGTGGGATGAATGACTTCAAAATCTTCCACTCTCTTGTATTAATATCAGAATTTCTCGAGCAGTTACTTGGATCACCCTTATCTATCTAAACATTTTAGTGAATCCTCTAGCATGAGCTTGTATTTTTATTGAAATTTTCTTCTTCATTGCATTTAAATAATAGGTATGGTCTTGAACCTTTACCACTGAAGGGGGTTGTGCACTCGAAGTATCCTTTCGTGCCAATTCTTCTTGTTGCTTACTTATTAATGCTTTCATCTCTACTTTTTCCTTCTCCTCCTTTTCCAATTGTTTTCTTAACTCTATGATTTTTTCAATGAATTGGTCTATAGCTTGATTTTGCATTGTTTTGACAACTTTGGCTATTTCACCTTCTTTCCCTAGTATTGATGAGCCCCTTGTTTCCTTATTGACTCTGAAGACTAGTGGTTCTTGCAGATCAGGAAGATGTATCTCTGCTATATCTGATATAGCTACTTCTAATTATGATCCTTCTATAAACTACTCTCCTATATTTCCCATCCTTGCTACTAACTATAACTCTTGTTCGTCTGCAACATTGAAGGTAGTTTTCTCATCTGTTATTTCAAAAACAACCTTTATAGAGGGTAGAGATAATCTAGGCTTCTTATTTTCTACAGGAGTTATCTTTGTTTGATTTCTCACTAGATGACTTTTGAATAGACCACCAGGTCCACAAGTTCTCCTACTATTCATTTGTATTACTAATGGGATTTTAATCTCTTGTCCTTTTATTTTTATAAAGACAAGGACGACCATGGGCACCAATTTATTTACACTAGTTATAGCTAATACTCTATTAGAAATGGGGACTATAGTTTGCTCCATGGGTGAGGCTTTTTGAGTAGATGTGATTACAATTTCTTTTCCCTTATCTGTACTAGGTTTTTGGGAAACCTCTTGAGGAGTGATTGGTACTGATTCTATCTTGAGATGGGTACTTTCAAGAGGCATGACTTGTTTCTCTATCACTTTTATAGTTTTAATAGTGACCTCCATTATATTTATGCCCTGTTATTCTATCAACTCCAACAAGGGGTCTTACCTGATTGCTTGGCCTACCCCTAGAAAAATAGGAGCTACTACATCGACTGAACCTTCTCGAAGCCTCCTTAATTCTATGGGGTAATCATAGGCCTCACAAACCTGTGTGTTGCCGCTATTTTTAGGAGGGAATTTATCCCATAATCCATGCAAATCCAATCCTTTTTCCATAGCTTCTAACAAGATTTCCTCAAAAGTGTCTTCACGATGCAGAATTCGAGCGCACTCACTTTTCACCATAATTTTGTTGTATATTCCTTTTGGGTCATAAAATCTCCAAGTTATCTCATTGAATCCCCTATTATCTAATTCAAACATTCCCTTGAGCAAAGAAGGGTAGCCAAAAAAAATAAATTCTCCAAAATGATAGGGAACATCGAGCTAGGGGACCTTACCATGTTTCTTTACCAACCTCATCTTAGCCTCTTTGGCCACTTCCTTGCACAATTACAAGGCTTCTAGGGATAATGGGCAATATTTTGGTAGTAGCTTAGGGGGAATCTTAGCCCCATATAGTCTGATATATGTATAAAATTTCATAAAAATAAATCCCCAATCTTATTTTCTTTGATAAAAGCCCTTACTCCTGGCCCTAATCTCTCAAGAACCATGCCAGTTAAAACCCAATGGATTTCTACCATGAAATGGTCACAGAACCAGCCAAAGTGAGTTTGTCCTTCGTGTATTCTCTAGAAACTACTTTGGACATAGGTGTTGTCAATGGATTTTACTCTTTTCTTGGCTTCTTCCCCTAATTGACCCGCTATCAGATGGATAAAAATTGAATACTAAGAAAAATAGGGCATCTCTTGCCTTTGCTTGAAAACTACTCTTCTCAATTCTACCATTTCTTTATGCATCTAGGTACTTAATTCTAATTCCTAGGCATAAATTGGGGTGTTATGTGCCCTATTGCATTGTGCAGCTAAATATAAAACTCTTTTAGTTACCCTACTGAGATCCTGTACTCCCAAAATTATATTTATCATATCACATAAATCTTATACCCATGGCCTAAAATAATTTTTACTAATTAGGAAATCTTTTTCTATTCTCTCGTGTGTATCAAACAAGGTTTTAAACACTTCCATATCTATAAACATTTAGGATTGGTGTTCAATTACCTTGTCTACCAGAAGGGTGGTATATTCTATTAATTTGAAAACTTTTTGAATGTGCATGAATTTAATACTAAATATCGACTGATCCTTATTGTATCGGAATGTTCTTGTTCTTTTATCATACACCACTATGAGCCACACCATCAAATCTGAAGAGAAGTGAACCTTTAGACATACCAACTTCCTGAGGTTAGTGTTCCATCTATTATTTCTAGGAAAACCCTTGTACTGAAACCTCTATGCTTTATGAAAAAAATTGGCCATTATCCATGGGGTTCTTTCATCGATATCCATAACATGATCAAATATCCTGATACATGCATTATCGATCTCGTACTGTTGCACTAGGGTAGGTCTTTTATCAGCTCCATATTTTTGAGTGAATTCATACATGGTGCTGTCAGGAATAGGTGGCCCAAAGATCATAGAGTATGGTGACATATTTGTGATGAATCTTACGGCCACCCTAGTGTCTTTTGGTACAAAAATGTCTCCCTATGATGCCATTGATCTCATGGTAGCAGGTCAGGTCCTTCTGTGACTGTAAAGCTTAAAAAATTATCTTCTCTTCGTACTTTTTGTGTATCAACTTCTGCTCTTAGCTCACTAGGGTAGTAGCCTTCACTGGTTTTGTGAGCTCATATACAAGGTGGTGGAATGGGTTCGATAAACTCACACATTTTGTCATCAACACGATGCCACCAACTGCTATTTAAAATTAGCCAAAGAAATTTTGCCAACGCATCCTTTTTCTAGAGTTGAGCATTTATGATGGGTAACATATTTCATCCTACGTGCCCTAGGGCATTTTGATTAGTGTACTCATAATCATTAAAAATTCTACTATTCATCATTGGAACCCTTTTCTTCTAATGTAGAACTAGGATGTGAAATGGGGATGGCTTCTATTTCAAATTGCATGACACATCTGACCCAAATGATTACTAAATTTTTGGGATTGATTATGTTTCACTTAGGCAGCAATCACCCTTAGGATTTCCATAATATTTGGTTCTTGGTGTGAGTGTCTGTCATTATTATCTCAGTTGCTCTTGCCTCCTTGAGTCAACCATGATCGGTTGCAGCTATTGGATGTAATTTTTTCCTATCGCGACCTTGGATCGTCTTAAAACCTGTAGATTAGTTATCCAAAGGAAAACATGCTCTGAACCTTTTTAATTCTGACCAATAGGGATGGTAATTAATGGTGGGTTTAAAGTCCTATTAAGTGGGTTTTAATATTTTATTAGTCAAATGTCAATTTAAGCTTACCTTTCAGTTTTACCTATAGAACATGCACTGTCGTTGGATTGATTTGAGATAGAGCGCATCCTTCAGATCTGTCAGAAGATGCTTGTTGTTTTAGCCCACTCGTGTCTCTTTATTTTTACTTTGACTCGTTCATGATCGTCAGATATTCTTATTCCTAATGGAGCACTACCGTCAGATCTGAGTAGTTGATTTATCACTTAAGCCTTTGATTCACGTGCTACCATCAGATCCTGAAGAGGATTAGTGCAACCGTTGATGTCCTGAGACCTGCATGGTCGTTAGTCTACCTTATGCATTTGATCAATTATACTACCAAAACTTCGTGCGTTAACATTTGATCATTTTAAGCATTATGCTATTGTTGGATCAAATGTTGATCAAGCATTGTCATTTGATTCCTTTGATCTTTGTCATGGTGTTTTACCGTGTTTGACCATATCCGTTCAATCAAGATTTAAACAGAGCATAGCCATTAGATTTCTTATAACTGTATACTTAATAATCAAAAGGGTGCATCGTTAGATTTGATTAATCATGATTAAGCCAAAATGGGAAATGATTATCCAATGTGTTATACCCTTGCTAATTAAATAATTAATTTTTCATTTTAACTTTGTTTCATCTAGTATTTTACCAATATTCTAATTTGGCACGATCGTTAGATTTCGATTGAATGTTGACGCGACCGTTGATCTCCTTCAACTTGCAGGGTCAGTTACTTAAGGACATATAATTTTAAATCTTTATTAAGCCTAAAGGGGGATGATTAGCCAATGTGTTTAGACATTTGTTAATCTTGTTTAAAAAATTTAATTAATCACATGGGATCTTTACTTATTTAATGCACCTTTGTAAGAGCACCACCATTGGATCAAGTCTAGATTAAGCACTGTCGTCCGATCTATCAATATTTCTTGGTGATTATTTCAAAGGGGGTGCATATTCTTAATTACTTTTTGAACATGGTATTTTAACATGTGGTTTAATTAAATCAAGCACAAACATCGATCTTGATCTCACTCGAGTGCTATCATCTGATCTGTCAAAGTTGCTCATTATTTAACTGGCAGTTTTGACCTATGATGACATCATTTAAAGTTTGACTTTTTAGAGATAGCGCAACCATCGAATTTGGCTTGGTTCAAGTGCATCCATCTAGATTGGTAGAGTTGCATGGGTTTTAATCATTTTTGACCTTAGGTTATAATTTTAATAGGACTTTGACTGCCGATTTAATATTTAATTGGTTTATTAGAGCGCAACCGTTAGATTAAACCTAAATCGAGCACGACCCTTGGATTAGATCTAAGGTTCTCACATTTTAATTAAATGGGGTGCATACCCTCAAGTCTAACTTAATATTTTTTGTTTTGGACTTAAGCCTTTTAGTTTTTTTAGACCACAATGTTTAATTAAATAAATTTTAAATACCTTAGGACTCAGGTTTATTGGTTGGTTTCAGTCCAAGGAAAATTATTATATGAAGGTCGGATTTCGGCTTTAGAGATTGAGTTAATAAAACTTTACCCTTTTACTTTTGAGATATTTGAGTAATAAAAAGAGGCGCACATTATTAACACCCAAGGTTAGACTTCATCAAACCGACCAATGAAAACTCAAGTAGATCACACCAACTGAAGAAGTAGCCAGCATTATGAACATTTTGATTGAAACCAAAAATTTAAATTTGGGGGTTTCAAAGTTGAGTCAAATTTGACTCCAACACTAAACTAACCTTAGACTTGCAGGTTTTAGAGTAAAGGTTATAATAAATGGAAATTACAAAAATTAAAGTATGTTCAGTGAAGAGATAATAGTACAAATTTGTGTAAATTTATGTAAACTATAGTGAAATCTTCTGAAAAGATAATGGTGCAAATTTTTGTAAATTTGTGTAAACTATAGTAAAAATTTGTGGAAATATAATAGAACAAATTTGTGGTAAATTTGTAAGAACTATAGTGTAATATTGGGTAAATATTATGGTACAAATTGGAAAAATTTGTAAGAACTATAGTGTAATCTTGGGGAAATATTATAGTACAAATTTGTGGTAAATTTATGGAAACTATAGTGAAATCTTGTGAAAAAGATAATAGTAAATATTTGTGGAAACTATAGTAAAATCTTGTGAAAAGATAATAGATTTTTGGTAAATTTATAGAAACTATAGTGTAATCTTATGGAAAGATTATAGAGGGATTGTAGTACAAATTTTTGTGAAAAAAATTGTAGGAAAATTGAATTTCTATATTGAACAAAATATGTTACTAGAATCCTTTGTGTAAGTGCTATTTCTATGTGAATGAAAAATAGAAGAATTTGGTTTATGAATGCATCATTATGTTGTGATCAAGAAATAATGGATTGGGGATCTATTCTTGAGGGAATTATGGGATTTTATTTTACTTGGATTACTAGAATTTTCATATAGCATTAATTGATCAAATGAATATCTTTTTGGGAAAAAATGATAGGAATAAATGGGGAATTTATTCTTGGAAATTTATAGGGTTTCCTTTCTTTGGTAGTTTGAATGAAAATTTTTACATTATGGTGAATGTATTTCACATGGTTTCATTCAAATGGTAAAATTGGATATTATTGTATGATTAGAATGCATTATCATATATATTATGAGTTGTCATGATCTCTTACCACCATCAAACAAGCGATGGAGATAAAATATGGATCATGAGAAGATTTATGTTGTGCAATTATTATTATTGATATATGTGGTACTAAGACTAATATGATGAAAGGATATTTATTGTAAATAAATCTCTAATTTGAGAAACAAGTTGTAAACTGGAACATGACATACATTGTTTAGTATTTAGAGGATGTATAGATGATGTAATTTCTTTACAATCTAGTATGGATAAATGAAGTAAATATATACTATGATTTATGATGTTAATAAAAATGTTACACAATGATTATTTTTATGGATTAGATAAGGATCATATCTTTAGTTGAAGTCTAAAGAGGAATACTAATTGTTTATGTTGAATGATAAACTTAAATGTAACCCCAATAAAAGAGAGATAAATAAAATAATAGAGGTTAATATAGTAAATTGAAAAGGATATACCTTGGAATAATCTATTAAGATGCTATGAGAAAGAATATAAAAGAGAAAAACTTTAGGAAATATCAAGTGGGGAACATGGATCATATTTCCTATCATGAAGGTTGGGAGTGAATTATACAAGTAAGTTTTGTGATATGCATAGGTATGCCTATGTGGTTATCATATGGTTATGATGACCATATTAACTACCCATAAGGGAGGTGGGGATAGTTAAGCACTGTAATTTATTGATATTCTATCTTGGTGGAAGAATACCTATATTCAAGGTATACACCTAAAATTTGGTCTACATGATCCAAGTTGAAAACTAGCTTAAGGGGTCTTAAGTTAGTAAGGGGAAATGACATTCCTATTATTGAATAGGTTAATCCCCAAACATTGTGGTCAAGAATTTTTGCATTCAGGTGAATGGAAGAAATAGAGGGTGACCACATGAAGGTATCCTTATACTAGGGAGGTATTAAGGTAAACCCATAGGTTTGAAAATAGGAGGGTTGGCCACTCCTATCCACAAGATAGACACTGACCATATTGATTCTTGTGAAGTGTAGCCTTGAAACTTACTTGGGAATATTCATTCTTATCATGCATGGAAATTCAATTATGACATCCCTTGATTACTCCTTAAGTGATCCCTTGGTTTTAAACTTGACTTCATAAAAACAAACTCTTCTAAGAAAGGTTAGGTTTTGATATTCATTACAATTGGTATTAGAGTTCAGTTGTAGGACTAAGAGCTTCCTTGAAAGAAATCTAGTTTGTAAACCTATAACTTTCATAGATGAATTTTACATTAATGCATGTTTTATAAGGAAAGTAGTTAGAACTTGGAGTTACTTATGCTCAAGTATTTTTCTCCCATGTTTGAACCACTGGTGAATCATAAGGGAAGAGCTAAGCAACCCCTCCACATTTTGTGGATTTTAAGCAGTGTACCTAAGGCTCTTTTTGAGAACTACACTTGGCATTTGTGTATCTTAGCTAAGATACTTATTTATTTAAAGTATTGTAAATATAACAATAGGAATTTTTGAAAATAAGCTATGGAATAAACCTAGGAATAATTAAATTAATACTTAGAAAAATAAAAATAATGTTTTCTTTTATTTATCATGTTGATCCATTTTACAACATAAACCTGGCTTGGGCTAGAGTAAGAATCTAGATGGAACCATGGTTAACAATTATGATATCTTAAAACATACCCCAATTATAGAGGTAAGCATAACCTTTACCATAACTTAAAAACCATGGAACATCACCAAAAAAACATAATACGACCCAACCACCGAGCGGTGGACGAAATCAATAGAGTGTTGCACACTATTTGAATAATAGATAGTATCTCAACATAGTGCATGTGGTATTAATAACCATGAGTATAAATGGTACAATACAATATAAATGTGTATCACATATATATTAATGATCTAAGTTAGAAACTAGAAATTACAACTTGAGGAAAGATTGTAATCTAACATTACTCTTTACAAAGAGAAAAATGGCCCTCAAACTAATAAGTAGAAAGAATGCTACTTCTAAAATCTTAACTAGAGTAGATAGTGATGAGGCTAGGCCTATGGAAAAGAGTTTAAAGAATTCTAATAAAGAGGTAGAAACCCTCTCTGCTATAATTCATACCATGCAGGAAAAAATGCTCAATATAGGGAAAAAATAGAACAACAAAGTAATTTTTTGGAGGCTATTAGAGCTAAAATAAAAAATATTGAAGTTAGAAATCCTAAATTAAGTAATCCCATAGTCGAGTAAGTAGTTGATGTTGATGCAGTGGACCGTGCGACTAGAGCCCTTATAGAGGCAGATTTGTTCAAAGAATTGAATCATGTCAAGGTAAGAAAATTTAGTGGAAAAGAGGGAGCAAATTTGGCTAAGGCTTGGTTGAATGAACTGGAGATTTATTTCTCCATGAGGAACTAATACCCTATGTCCCGAATAGTCTGGGCCATAGGCCATAATGTAGAATTAGTTTTAAAGTGATGGAATACTTTCAATAAGGAAGAGAAAATTAAGGTAATTCATTTCAAATGGGAATATTTTTTGGAAGGCTTCAGGAATAGATTCCTCATGGAATAATTTTATGTGGATACGTATGAGTAATTTACCATCCTCCATCAGGGATAACATACTATAAAGGTTTACTTTCAAAAATTTACAAAATTTCTTAAGTATATTCCTTCCTATGAAAATGATGATAAAATTAAGGTGCATAAATTTATCTTGGGAATAAATTCCCAGATAAAAATAAGGTTAAACATGTGCAAGCTTGATAATTTATATAAGGCTTACGATATGGTTCAGCAAGCCAAGTCTAATTTACACCCAAACATGAACATCACCTCTTATTCAAATTGGTCAAGAAGGGACCATAAATTCCAACCAAAGAGGAAATGGAGATCTGAATAAAATTTGAAAGGTAGGGAAAATCCAAAGTTTGGAAGAAAAGACAACATAAGACAAAGGAATTTTAAAAATAAATTCCAACAAAGGAACAATAACAACTACAACAAAAACTACTACTACTAATACAACAATAATAAATGCTTTCAACCGCAAAGACAAGTAGAATCATCTCCTGATAATGGGAAAGAAAAATAGGTGTAGGAAATGAATAAGGGTTAGGTGGATTCTTTGAATGTGGAGGGTTGCATTATTCAAAAAAATTATCCACAATGAGTAAGATTAAGAAAGAAATCCAATGGGATGAACCATAAGATCTTTTCTACCATCGAAAGCCAAAATTTGGAAGGGTAAGCCACTCCCTTGATCTTGAATGGTAATTTTTTTGTAGAGATGTTAAAATATTGATAGATAGTGGAGCTACTGATAGTTTCATTTCTAGTAGCATAGCCAAGGATATGTCATAATGATCAAGATTTTTGGTACACAGGTAGAAATTTGAGTATGGATTAGGATAGACCTACTCCACGGATTAATGTTTCCCTATAACCAAAATCACCCTACCCAATAGCTCTACCATTTGGCACCTATATGTGGTACAACTACATGCCTTTGACATCATCTTGGTAATGGATTGTTTAAAGGCCCATAAAGCCTTGATTAATTTCCAAGATTAATGGATTGATTTTACCAATGAATATGGAAAAATATTATGGATTTTTAGTGAGCAAGGATCATTTCAACCCATGTTTCTATCAACAATGCAATTAAATAAGACCATTAGGAAAGGGATAATGGTCTATATGGTAAAACTCAAGGAAATTGAGGATGCCACTAAGGAAGACACGATTATAAAATTTCCAATTCTACAAGAATACAAGGATGTATTTACTATAGAAATTCCTGGAATACCTCCTAAACATGAATTTGATTTTACTATTGAGTTAGTACCAGTATCTGAGCCTATTTATAGAGATCCATATAGAATGAATACTATTGAGATGTAGGAGTTGAAGGTACAACTCCAAGAACTACTTGATAAAGGGTTGATCAAACCTAGTGTATCTCCATGGGGTGCTCTGGTACTTTTTATGAAAAATAAGGATGGTTCACTAAGATTGTGCATAGATTATATGATGTTAAATAAAACAACCATAAAAAATAGATATCATTTACCAAGGATAGAGGATCTATTTGATGAACTCAATGAGGCTACCATATTCTCTAAAATTAATTTAAATTCAAGATATCATCAACTAAGAATCTGAGATGAGGATACTCATAAGACTACTTTCAAAACTAGGTATGGTCATTATGAATTTACAATTCTACCTTTTGGATTGACCAATGCACCAACAACCTTCATAAATTTGATGAATAGTGTGTTTAGAAGACAACTGGATCAGTTTATCTTGGTATTTCTAGATGATATCCTAGTTTATTCTTGTAATAAATATGAGCATGATAGTCACCTAAGAACCATGCTAGATTTGTTGAGAAAGAATCAACTATATGAAAATATATCCAAATATGACTTCTATGTTGCACAAGTATAATATTTTGGACATATAATCTATGCAGAAAGGATTGCGGTAGATCCCAAGAAGATTGAAGCCATTTTAAATTGGTCACCTCCTACAAATGTGATTGAAGTGAGAAGTTTCATGGGTTTGTCAGGGTATTATAGGTGATTTGTGGACTATTCCAAGATAGCCTATCCCATAAAAAAATTGCAAAGGAAGGGAAATGAATTTAAATGAAAGGACAAATGTGAAGCTACCTTTGAACAAATTAAGCAAAGACTCACTTGAACTCCTATACTCCTCAAGGGAATTTTTTAGTTTGTAAAGATGTCTCTTTAGAAGGATTGGGGGGATTTTTATCCCAATATAGTATGGTTGTAGCATATGAGTCAAGTAATACATCAATAATCAAAGCTATGGAAATGTGGGCTTTGCAGGGGACTTCCTTGGGAAGTCCTGCACCACTTCCCTACAGCCCATCCTTGGCCCTATCCTAGATTCCTAGCCATGTACTAGAATTCCTTTGCCCATAATCCTTAGCTAGTTGGTGTTGCATATGATCTCCTTGGGGTGGGAGATCAATGTTCCACTTGTATGCACCTTTCATTGCTGCTTTATAGGATTTTTTGCTAGTGCCTGTGATCTGGGATTTCCTTGGGTTCTTCTGGGACATATTTAGGTTTTGTTCTATCTCCCTAGCACTCCTTTACCCTCCTCCTTGGATGGATGGTGTTGCAGATGATCTCCTTGGGTTGGGAGATCCCTGATTCACTTATCTACCCCTTTCCATGCCCTTTGGTTGGGTTTTCCTCTGATGCCTATGAACTAGGATGTCCCTAGGATTTTTTGGGATGTCCCTAGATTTTTCCTAGGTCTTCCCGTAGGAGTCTTGTGTTCCTTCTGGATTCATTTTCCTTGGATCTTGCTACTTTGTCCAATTTTATTGTAGGGTTCTATTTGGAGCTGAGGATCAGAGGGTATTTGGTGTAGTGCTTCATGGCTTGGGATTTTGGCTTCATGAGCAACTCTTCATAGTTTCCTTTTGGCTTTGGTGAGAGGCCTTGTGATTATTCCTATGGTTCTTCTATTTGGGTGTCCATATTTTGGTTTGGTGGTGGGTTTTCAACTTTTTCATGGCTTAGGGTGAGCCTCTATGCTGATTTTTGTTGTTCTCCTGCTTGTCATCCTCTTCTGGATCCCTGAAGCTGCTTGTTGGTGGTGTTGAAGGTTGCTTTGGAGTTCTTGCTATATTTTTTTGGCTTGAGGGTAGCCCTGTGCTTATTGTTGGTAGCTTGTGCTTCATGGCTCCTTCTACTGAGGTTTTTTGGGACCTCCCCACCTCTTTCCCATGGCCTATTATTCTACACTATTTTTCTCTCTGTCTCCTTTGGCTCCTGGATAGTTATCCTTGCTGCATCAGATTTTCTAGGCTTGGTGATGTTTCTTCTCTGGTTTTTTAGCTGGTTTTCGAACTGTGCTACTGCATCCTTGTTGTTGCTTCCTGGTCTGCATCTTCCTGTTACATCCAAGGTTGTCCTTAATGGGAATGTTTCATTTTGAATTTAAATTTTAAATGTTAATAGTAGGTGGGATGGCCCCTTTTAATTATTCCTTACTTTAGGTGGGATTGGTTTGTCTTTTTTCTACTTTTAGTGCTTTGTATCATGTGTATTATTTTTTAATTTTTTCTAGGTGGGTCAGCCCTACTTCTGTTTTGGTAGGATGGCCTTGTCCCTCTTCCCATTTCTTCATATCGTAAGGTTGTAATTTTGCTTGTGTATTTTTGGGATTTTTTGGGCAAGATGGTGATATCCCTGTCGTCATTGCAATGTTTCAAAAAAAAATATTATTTTTGTCCTTTAAGGCTATCCTCTAGCCTTTCTGTAAGGTTGTCCTTAGCCTATCCTGAAAGGCTTTTGTATTTCCTTTGTATTTTGGGGTTCTTTTCATTGGCCTTGGGGCCTTGCATTTAGTCTTATGACTTTTTGTAATCAGGTTTTGGGATCCTTGATAAAAACCTATTTTTAATTATTAACTGACCAAAAAAAAGCATATGAGTCAAGGAAACTCAAGAAACATAAAGTCAAGTATGCTACACATGATATAGAGCTAGTTGTAGTTGTGCATGCTCTAAATATTTTGTGACACTACCTAATTGGTAGACCTTTTTAACTAAGAATAGATTATCAAAGTTTAAAATACATCTTTACTCAGTATTTGCTTAATGCAAGATAAAGGAGATGGATTGAGTTCTTTGTGGAATACGACTTTGGTATTGAATATATCAAAGGAAAAGAAAATAAATTCACTGATGCACTAATTAGAATGAGGTATATAACTACTTTAACCTGAAGTCATGTAGACCTAATGGGTTAGGTCAAAAGAGCACAAAAATAGGATTTGTTAGGATCCCATCCTAACCCTTAATGTAATAACTTCCATGATGTAATAATTCCTAAAGAACATGGGTAGTACCCATGATTAATATTTTGTAATGTTCTAAGTTTTAGCTTATGTAGTGCCTATGACAAATGGCACTCTTTTTATGTAACACATGGTAGATAGGTTATGTAAGGTGGCCTTGTGCATGTAATTTGAGTGGCACTATGCATGTAATTCGAGTGGCATTATGCATGTAATCCAGGTGGCATTTTGCATGTAAGCCAACCATGGAAGGGAACTATTTAAATACCCGAGAAGACACTAATATATTCATCTTTTTACAAGTTAATGAAGTTTTGATGGAGGTCGCCCCCTCGAAGAGGCCTGTGATTCTATCTTATTGTGAGATTGTTCCTTTATGCAAATTTCTATTATAAAGTGTATTTTGTTCTGAATATTAATATGATGTTTATGTGAGTTTATTTCCAAGCAATTGTGTGAGAGTGTGTTTATTGAGTTTATTTTATAGTAGGATCCTAAAAAGTGGTATCAGAGCGCTTTCCAGGGCCAAGTTCTGCTGTAATAGTAACGATTCTTACCTATTAGGTATAATCCCCTATTATTTTTGTGTAAATTTTTTTTTTACTATTATCAAAAAAAAAAAAAAAGATAGAGACCAGTCAAAAAAAAAATAGTCTTTTTAGTTGAGTAGGTAGAAACCCTATGCCGGGGGTTTTAAAATATCACGAAGGATATATAATTATTGGCTAAGCTAGATAGCCTATACAATTTCTAGTGAAGTGAGGGGTGATCAGGCTCCAATACCCAGGCCTCAGACAAAACTCGTGCATGGACTTGAGCTCCCATGCATCTTTGGGTGTATTGAGAGACCATTCTAGGGTTAACAAAATTTTATCCAATAGGAAGCTTATCGGCATTGTATCATCCATAGTCCATGGGACACAACATCCTGGATAATTACCCTCCTGTACTGTCAGAGATGTAGATAGTGTGCTCAAGGGTATGTGTGGAATCCTCCTTGGGTAGTGGCCTGAAATATTGGTCCAAGAACTATTGTTCATCACTATCATATAATAGAGGGCCTATGGGTATTACATACTCCTTTCCCTAGCATACCCTAGTTCTGTTAAAACTTCAAGCTGCAACAAAATCACAAACTAAAACTCCCTGTTTGTAAACTTGCATTCCAAATTCCCAAAAGTGAGCATATGAGAAAGGAATCCTCTACCAAAAAAATAACATAAATTGCATGAATTCAGGATAGAATATGAGGGTGACAGTTAAGTTGATATTCTGGAGAATAACAATCAGATTTACAATGGCAGTAACAGTCAGGTCAGAAATTACAGTTTTCAATGTCAGAACAGAACTGTCATAACAGTAACCTACACAATACAGAGAATATTTAGACTAGTGAGGTAAGTAGTGTCAGAGAGACTGTTAGGGCTGAGCAAAACATTGAGCAAGTGACCAAAGACCAATTATAGATAGTGCTCTAGTACCCAACTTTTGCATTGTAGCTCAAAATCCAAAACTATAAACACCGTTAGACTCGGAAAAATAGGAGAAAAAAAAAGTCTAGGGTGCCAAAAAGTAGTGTTGTGGGATATAGCTCATTGTGACCACCTCTTTGAGCTGATCATTTTGATATATAGCACCCAAGAACTTTTTTAGACACTTACTAGAAATAGTGAGTCTTGAAACCCAATTCTATTTTTAGTAACTGGTCACAAAAGGTTTCAAAATGGCCCAGGGTACCCGTGGACATCAAAAAGAGCTAGAATAGATGGACTTCTTAAAAAAATACATTGAGAATTTGAACTTGGAAATTTTATCCATAAGGAAAGAGGTCCAAGGTCTTCTTCTAGATTATGAGGCCACTAGCGCTCGCTTAGAAGAAACACTAATAGAAGTGGGTAGAAAGTTACATAAGGGACCACTCAAAATAGAACACCAGGCTAAAAACTCTACAAGGAATTACCATGACCCATCCTTTAAAATGCTAAAATTGAACTTCCATTTATTTAATGGGTTAGGATATTTATGGATGGTTATGTAGGGTTGATCAATTATTTAGACTTCATAATGTTCCCATATATCATCGAGTTTAGATGGCTTTCTTCAATTTGGAATCTGAGGCTCTACATTGGTTCCAGTGGTTACGTAATTCCAACCTAAATCTCTCTTGGGAGGACTTTGAGTCCCAAATACTAACCCAATTTGGTCCTAGTGAGTATGAGGACTTCATAGGGGCCTTTACCAAACTACAACAAATATCCTCAGTCTGTGACTACCAAACTCAATTTGAAAAATTGGCCAATAAGACAAGAGGATTGACGGAAGGGTTCTTCACAAGTTTTTTTATCAGTGGGTTAAAAGGGGATCTCCAAGCTGAAGTAAAGATGTTGAAACCATAGTCCATGATGGAAGCTATCAGTTTGGCCCATCTGGCCAAATCTAAACTCTCAAAACAAATGCAACCACTACGGTTTCCTCAAAATCGACCTTCATTTCCTTCTCAAACCCAAAATTTAGTAGATAGTAAATCTACTACACCCAAGCGACTAAATACATAGGAGATGGATGCACGTCGTGCCCAAGGATTATGTTATAATTGTGATAAAAAAAAATTAAAAGGACATAAGTGTGCAAACAAAATACTGTTCTTGATAGATGTTGAGGACCCTCCTGAAAAACCTTCTCCACAGGAAGAATATACATAGGGATCTGAGGCAGAGATTTTAGTCCATGCTCTTGCAGGCATTACCACTCCACAAACCATGAAAGTTGTGGGATTTTTCAAGGGCCAACGTCTTACCATCCTTATTAATTCAAGAATCACACACAACTTCATTGATCCTTGAGTTGCTAAGCGGGAAAATTCCTATATCCACACTTGTAATTCATTTGAGGTCATGGTAGCCAATGGGGTAATATTACCTTGTAAAGTAAAATGCTTCAATGTCAAGATTAGGATAGAGGACTATGAACTCAAGAAGGACATGTTTACCCTTCATTTGGGAGGATGTGATATGGTTTTGGGATCTCAATGGTTGAGTACATTGGGCACTATCAGTTGGAACTTTGCAGAACTCTGGATGCAATTCTCCCAAAATGGATAGAAAAACTTACTCAAGGGCTCCCTTGCAAGAAAAAATCACCTCATTAGTTCCAATCGTATGGAGAAAGTGCTAAATAAATTAAAACATGGGGTCATTGCACAAATATTCTCCATCCAACCAACCACTTCACTAATGGCTGAAATTCCATCAGACCTACAACTAGTTCTACACAAACATGATGCTGTCTTTGCAAAACCAACTACACTACCACCATGTCACTCTCACGACCATGCTATCCCATTGCTCCTGGGTAGTGCACCACAAAATATCAAGACATATAGGTAACCTCATACCATGAAATCCAAACTGGAAAAACTGGTACAAGAATTACTCAAGGCTAGTGTCATCCAGCCTAGTACTAGCCCCTACTCCTCGCCTATCCTACTTGTTCCCAATAAATATGGCTCATGATGCCTATGTATTGACTACCAAGAACTCAACAAGACTACGGTCAAGGAAAATTTTCCTATTCTAGTGGTTGATGAATTACTCGATGAACTACACGGGACCATGTATTTCACCAAGCTTGATCTCCGCTCTGGGTACCATCAGATTCGGCTCAAGGATGAGGACATCCCCAAAACTACCTTTTGCACTCATGAAGGTCATTATGAATTCTTGGTAATGCCATTTGATCTCACAAATGCTCCTTCTACATTCCAAAGTCTTATGAACAACATATTCTAGCCCTTTCTGTGGAAGTTCATCCTTGTGTTCTTCGATGAAATCTTGATTTACAACCGCACATGGGAAGAGCACCTCAATCATGTGGATCAAAATTTACAACTGTTGGTAACCCATCACCTTTTTTCCAAAATGTCAAAGTGTTCCTTTGGTCTGATTGAAGTAGAGTATCTGGAACACATCGTCTCACAGGATGGCATCAAGGTTGACCCTAAGAAGATTCAAACAGTTCAAGAGTGGACAAAACCTCGCACCCTCAAGGGAATTCAAGGATTTTTAGGGCTTACGGGCTATTATCAAAAATTTGTCTACAATTATGGGAAGATAGCTACCCCCTCACCTCCATGTTGAAAAAATATTCCTTCACTTGGACAGGGTCTAATGACCAAGCCTTCATTGAACTCAAGCATGCTATGACCACCACTCCCATTTTAGCCATGCCAGATTTCTCTAAACCATTTGTCATTGAAAATGATTCTTCTAGTTGTGGTATTGGGGCAGTATTGATGCAAGAAGGATGACCTATGGCTTTTACTAGAAAGGCACTCTTTGATTGTAATCTAGAGAAATCCACATATGCTAAGGAAATGTTAGCCATATTGCATGCAGTCACACATTGGCAACCTTACCTCATTGGGCGTCACTTCTCCATCAAAAATGACCATCAAAGTCTCAAATATTTTCTAGAACAAAGAGTTGCCATGCCTGACCAACAAAAGTGGGTGTCTAAACTCATGGGCTATGATTATGATATCACCTACAAAAAGGGAAAGGAGAATATTGTGGTTGATGCTCTTTCTCACCAAATGGAGACCATAAGTATGTTGTGTGCCATCTTAGCACCACTTCTCTAATGGATTGATTCCTTGTGTCAAGAAGCACGTTAGGATGTATATTTGCAAGCTTTGATAGAATCACTAATGGATGATCCAGATTTTGCACTAAGATATAGTTGGAATGGCCATGATCTGCGCTACCATCAACACCTGGTTCTACCTCATAAGTCCCCACTTCAAGATATTCTCATTAAGGAATTGCATGCCACTCCCTCTGTAGGACATTCAAGGTTCCTTAAAACATATGAGCATCTCAAGCACACATTCTTTTGGAAAGGCATGAAACATGACATCCACTCTTTTATTGCTGCTTGTGACACATGGCAAAGGATGAAAGGTGAAACAGTGCACTCTTCGGGCACTCTTCAGCCATTGCCTATCCCATATTAGGTTTGGACTGACATTTCCATGGACTTTATAGAAGGGCTCCCTAAATTTAGATGCAAGTCAATTATTTTTGTGGTAGTGGACTGCCTTTAAAATTATGCTCACTTTTGTGCCCTTGCCCATCCTTATACAACATCCATTGTTGCACAAATTTTCTTGACTCTATATTTCACCTTCATGGCATGCCCACCTCCATTGTATCTGATCGTTATCCCACCTTCACTAGTCATTTATGGCAAGATTTGTTTAAGTTGCAGGTGACTCAGCTCAAAATTAGTTCAACCTACCATCCACAAACAAATGATCAAACAGAAGTTGTTAATAAATGCTTGGAAACCTACCTTTGCTGCTTTGTCTCAAATCATCCCACTCAATGGGCAAAATGGCTATACTTTACCGAATGGTGGTACAACACTTCCTATCATACCGTAACCAAAATCACACCATTTGAAGTAGTCTACGGGTGCCTTCCACCTATGCCTTCCTCTTACATTCCTGGTAGCTCCAAGGTCCAACCCATAGACAACACTCTGAGTCAACACACCGAGCTCCTTCACCAACTTAAGTAGAATTTGAACATGGCCCAGAATCGGATGTGCCAACAAGTTGATCAACATCATTCTGAGCATATTTTTGATGTAGGTGATATGGTCTTCCTTCACTTACAACCATACAAATAATCATCCCTACAACTTCGCAGGTGCCTTAAGCTTGCTATAAAATTCTATGGTCCTTACCAGGTTCTACAAAGGATTGGCCCCACAACTTACAAATTGGTGCTTCCACCTACTTCCAAGCATCATCATGTTTTTCATGTTTTCGCTCTCAAGAAAGTTGTGGGCACACAGGTACAGGTTCAATCTACACTTTTTAAATTGGATGAAGAAGACTCCATCTTACTTTAACCTGAGTAGTTTTTGGATCGTCAAACTAGCACTATTCGCAACCGTACAATTACAGAGATCCTAGTTTAGTGGCATGGACTTCAACCTGAAGATGCTACATGGGAGTCTCTCCACCAACTCTAGCAATAATTTCCACATTTTAGATTTGAGGACAAAGCTTCTTAAAGGGGAAGGACATGTTAGGATCCCATCCTAACCCTTAATGTAATAACTTCCATGATGTAATAATTCCTAAAGAATGTGGGTAGTACCCATGATTAATATTTTATAATGTTCTAAGTTTTAGCTTATGTAGTTCCTATGACAAATGGCACCCTTTTTATGTAACACATGGTAGATAGGTTATGTAAGGTGGCCTTGTGCATGTAATTCAAGTGGCATTGTGAATGTAATTCGAGTGGCACTATGCATGTAATTCGGGTGGCATTATGCATGAAATCCAGGTGGCATTTTGCATGTAAGCCAACTATGGAAGGTAACTCTTTAAATACTCGAGAAGGCACCAATGTATTCATATTTTTTCAAGTTAATGAAGTGTTGAAGGAGGTTGCCCCCTCGAAGAGGCCTGTGATTCTATCTTATTGTGAGATTGTTCCTTTAGGTAAATTTTTGTTATAATGTGTATTTTGTTCTGAATATTTATATGATGTTTATGTGAGTTTATTTCCAAGAAATTGTGTGAGAGTGTGTTTATCGAGTTTATTTTATAGTAGGATCCTAACAAGATCAGTATTGTAATGATATTCAGGCTAAAATGGAAAGGGATCCTAGTGAAAACCAATATTATAGCATCAATTATGGACTCTTATGCTTCAAGAATCAAGTGGTTATTATCAATATTGGAAATCTAAGGAGACTAATCATACGAGAAGCACATAGATCTCCATATTCCACTCATCCTGAAGGGGCCAATATGAGGGAAAATATGAAGAAAAATTTCTACTGGTCTAGTATGAATAAGGATGTTACTAATTTTTTTGCTCAATTCTTGGAATGCAAAAAAGTGAAAGTTGAGCATAGAAATCTAGTAGGGCAACTATCACACATGATATACCTATATAGAAGTGGTAGGTCATATCTATGGATTTCATAGTGGGGTTACCTAAGACTAGGTACCAACATGATGGAATACTTATGGTTGATATATTGACCAAGGTGGCACACTTCATACCAGGAAGTACCAAAGATGATGCTATAGTAGTAGCCAATATATTTGCCAAAGAAATTTTTAGGTTGCATGGATTTATTGGGGTAATAATTTTTTACAAGGACTTTAGGTTCACATCTAATTTTTGGTGATCTCTCTATCATGCAATTGGCACAACTCTGAATATAAGTTTTGCATATCATCCTAATATAGATGGAAAAACAAAAAGGGTTAACCAAGTCTTAGAAGATATGTTTCACATGTATTGCATGGACTAGAAGTCTATATGGGAAGACTATTTGCATCTAGTAGAATTTATGCATAACAATGGGCATCATGCTTCCTTTAATATGGCCCCTTTTGAAGCCTTGTATATAATGAGGTGTATAACACCACTATCATAGGATAATCCATAGGACTGGGTTATCATTGGACCATACATAGTCAAGGAGATGGAGGAACAACTTAGGTTAATTCGATAAAGGCTTAAGGAAGCCTTGGATCACCAAAAAAACTATGCTAACATAAAAAGGACACCTAGGGAATTCTATATATAGGACAGTGTTCTTGAGGGTTAAGCCTATGAAAGGCACCATCAAGTCAACTAAGCTGGATCCTAGATATGTTGGACCATTCACCATCCTAGAAAGTATTAGTCCTATTTCTTATTGACTTGAATTGCCACCTAATTTGGCAAATATCCATGACTCTTTCCATGTGTCTCTGCTTAAAAAATATATTATTGATCTTAACCATGCATTGGATGCTTACAAACTATAGATGGTGGATCTCTCGATCATTAAGGTGAGACCAATCAAGATATTGGAATTTTCTCCAAAGCAATGAGGAAGAAAAACATAGAAAATGCAAGGTCCAGAAGGACCTATACTTAGAAATAAAAACAACTTGGAAAAAAGTGGAGGACATGAGAAAATAAAATTTTTATTTGTTTGAAAATAATTTGTAATGTTATTATTATTGCAAAACTTTACTACAGATAGACTATGCATTGATAGAGGTTTTGATGCTTTGATGAGATTTGTGTATTGATGGATGTTTCAATACTTATTATTTATGCAATATGGATGTTTTATTGCATATAGGACATGGTAATGCTAATTTTTTGTTGCATTATAGTTCTAGGTACTCTCATAGGTGGTACTACTAATGTTTTGTTGCACTGTTGATTCATAATGATTAAAGCTTTCATGTATTTAATAAAAGTGTTTGAATTGATTTTTCAATGATGTCAATTCATGGCTTTAACACTATTTCTGACCAATATATTTAGTCTGGTTATACCCTGAGAGTGAGCTTTAAATCAACCTACAAAGGCCTAAATGTGATGTACCTTATAAGGATAACTTCACACCTAAAATTTTGATGTGTTTTAACAACTCTCACATGCTGTAATGTCATTATTGAAACCCCTATATTTCATGAATGGCCTAGTTTGTTTCCCTATCTTGATTAAGGCATTAATATTTATGTCTTATGACTATTTGAGATGGTTAATGGTGACTTCATATACTACTTTTTTTCATTTTTAAATATCCATGTTCACCTTTGATTGGATGATAAGGTTAAGGGACTCAAACTGATGATGACATTTATAATCTAGATGTCAAATTTCAATAGTGATGCAAGGTTGCATTTTGACGGTGACTAGAATTCTATCTATATCTATGATTTTACATTATATCAGTGTCACAAATCAGTGAGATGAAATCTTCCTTGTTTCATCGCCTTAATAGATGCTATTGTGCTATGCTTAAGCAGTAGACATACCCCCTTTGATCTTAAATATACACAAGATGGTGTCTAAATGTGTTATAAATCATCGAGGTAATCATCGAGGTCATCTAGTGTCTTCCAAAAGGAGGTTTATCACCTCTATGTTTCATCATCAAACTATTGAGGCATGTTGTTATGCACTCAACTTCATGTAGGCTAAAAATTAAAAAAAAGGTCTTTGGAGCATTTGTCCTACATGGGATATGCTTTGGCTCAAAAGGTGTTTATAAGGAGAAATACTCATATAAACACCTGACCACCAAGTGGTGGTCGATATCCACACCACTTGGTGGTCGGCTATGTGTCGGTTGGAGGTATGATTAAATTTGGTTGTTTTCACCAAATAAATAACTAACCTAATGTTGACACCTATTTACTATCTGATTGTTGTGGTCAGTTGACTCCTCAGTTTGTGCTCTGGTTACTTAGGGTAGCTTTGATAAAAATATTTTAAAAAGGTTATGTAGTTATTATACCATATAATCCCCATGGGAGAGTGTGGAGGTCTATTTAGGGAATAACCCATAGATAAGAAAGTGACCATGGATGGTGGTCGAGGCTAGTGTGAGCTAGTTGCCTAGTCGAGGAGTCTAGGGTGCTAGCTGGTTTGACTATGTTATTTGACCAAGGATTTTTGCCTATGGTATTTTGAATAAAAATTATTTGTTGAATTAATTGTTGAGTTGGGTTGTATATAAATATCACCTTTTGATCAATCCACCCCCTTCATAAACTACAAAGTTGAATACTTTTAAAACTATTTTCCATTTTGCTAATCTAACCTTAGACTTGGAGGTTTTAGAGTAAAGGTTGTAATAAATGGAAATTGCAGAAATTATAGTATGTTCTTGTGAAAATATAATAGTACAAATTTGTTTAAATTTGGGTAAACTATAGTTAAATCTTGTGAAAATATAATAGTATAATTTTTTGTAAATTTGTGTAAACTATAGTGAAAACTTGTGGAAAGATAATAGAAAAAATTTGTGGCAAATTTTTAAGAACTATAGTGTTATATTGGGTAAATATTATGGTACAAATTGGAAAAATTTGTAAGAATTATAGTGTAAACTTGGGGAAATATTATAGTACAAATTTGTGGAAACTATAGTGAAATATTTTGAAAAGATAATAGTACAAATTTGTATAAATCTGTGGAAACTATAGTAAAATCTAGTGAAAATATAATAGTACAAATTTGTGGTAAATTTGTAGAAACTAAAGTGTAATATTGTGGAAAGAATATAGAGGTATTGTAGTACAAATGTTATGAAAAAAATTGTAGGAAAATTGGATTGCTATATTGAACAAAATATGTTACTAGAATCCTTTGTTTAAGTGCTATTTCTTTGTGAATGAAAAACAAAGGAATTTGGTTTATGAATACATCTTTATGTTGTGATAAAAAAAGAATGGGTTGGGGATCTATTATTGAGGAAATTATGGGGTTATATTTTACTTGGATTACTAGAATTTAAATATGGCATTAATTGATCAAAGGAATATATTTTTTGGAAAAAAGAATAGGAATAAATGGGGAATTTATTCTTGGAAATTTATGGGGTTTCCTTCCTTTGGTAGTTTGAATGAAAATGTTTACATTATGGTGAATGTATTTCACATGGTTTCATTCAAATGGAAAAATAACATACTGTTGTATGATTAGAATGCATTATCATATATATGTTATGAGTTGTCCCGATCCCTTACCACCATCAAACAAGTGATGGAGATACAATATGGATTGGGAGAAGATTTATGCTATGTAATTATTATTATTGATGTATGTTGTACTAGGATATTTATGATGAAAGGATATTTATTGTAAAGAAGTATCTATTTTGAAAAAAAAGTTGTAAACTAGAACAAGACAAACATTGTTTAGTATTTACAGGATGTATAGATGATCTAATTTCTTTACAATATTATATGGAGAAACAAAGTAAAGATATACTCTAATTTATGATGTTAAGCAATTTTTTACACAATGATTATTGCTATGGATTTTATAAGGATCATATCTTTAGTTGAAGTTTAAATAGGAATACTAATTGTTTATGTTTAATGATAAACTTAAATGTAACCCCAATCAAAGAGAGAGAAAGAAAATAATAGAGGGTAATATAGTAAATCCAAGAGGATATACCTTGGAATAACCCATTACTATGTTATGAGAAAGAATCTAGTATAACCTATAAAAGGGAGCAACTTTAGGAAAGATCAAGTGGGGAGCATGGATCTTATTTCCTACCGTGAAGGTTGGGAGTGAATCATACAAGTAAGTTTTGTGATAGGCACAGGTACGCCTATGTGGTTATCATGTGGTTATGACGACCACCTTAACTACCCATCAAGGAGGTAGGAATAGTTAAGCACTACAATTGATTGATATTCTATCTTGGTGGAAGAATATCTGTATTCAAGGCATATGCCTAGACTTTGGTCTGCATGACCCAAGTTGAAAATTAGCTTAAGGGGTCTTAAGTTAGTAAGGAGAAATGGCATTCCTATTATTGAATAGGATAATTCCCAAATATTATGATTAATAATTTATGCACTCAGATGAGTGGAATAAATAGAGGGTGATCATATTAAGGTATCCTTATACTAGGGAGGTATTAAGGTAAACACGTAGGTCTAAAAATAGGAGGTTTGACCACTCCTATGTACAATATAAACACTTACCATATTTATTTTTTTAAGTGTAGCCTTGAAAATTACTTGGGAATATTCATCCTTATCATGCATGGAAATTCATCCTTATGAGATCCCCTGATTACTCAAGTGATCTCTTGGTTTCTATTGTGGAAATATTTGAATATCCTTTCAAACTATCACACTATTCAAATCCTTGAAAACCCACAAGTAGATATGTGAGCTCTGGTTGACTCATTGCTTCATCCTAGGATAACTTTAAAAACTAAATAATCCAGGTCTAGACACCCTAATATTAGCTTACTAACTATTTATTTAAGAAACAAATCTACCAGATTTAATTGAATAGTAAAATATGATTGACCAAGCATATGATGCAATCATAGTTAAAGGCAGACCGATGCCTTAACCATTGGGTTATCCTAGAAATTTTTAACCATTCATATGACAAAGAACATAAAAAGGAGAAACTAATGAATCTATGCTCATTTGATTGTCATAACAAACACAAGCTCATTAATAAGAGAAGATACATTGTCTACATGTTCAAATAATTTAATATGTAGAAAATATAACATACACATTGCACAAAATTTACCAGAAAGAGAGAACAAAATATCTTATATTAAATTTAGAATGAAGCATTTACAATGAATAAACCCAATATATCACTCAGGTTTGTTTGAACAATACAATACAATGGATTACCCCGTTCAAATGATGTAACATGGGATTGCTATGAATTGTTCTAAAAGTAGTGAAATATAGACTTTGGCTCTCTAGAACAGCTTATGGAAATCATCTCATACAGACTATCCTACTTTCGGTAATACCTGTACAAGGGTGGAAAAAAATTGAGAAGATGTCTAAATAAAGAAACTGAGAAAATACAATAACCTAGACAAAGCACTCAGAATACCTCTTAGGAGCTTGTTGTGTGATTGCTTGATGATGAAGCTTGACTAGTTTGGATCCTTTTATAATTGGGCTATCTAAAATCAGTTACAGATGCTTGGTGTAGAGGCTGCCACTTGGAATATTTTCATGGTCAAGTGTCATTTTGAATTTTCTAAGTTTGTTACAATAGAATTAGTTGATGCCAATTATCAAAACCTTTTACAGGATGCTTATTTATTTTAAGAAAGTTTCTCTATCTATTATTAGGACTTATATGTTTAGATTTTTATTTAAAAGGGTCTCTTTAATAGTGGTGGGCCAGGCCTTTGAATATACTATTGAATTTATGCAAAAAGGCAATATGAGTGTATTCCTTTGAATTCCTGTTATCCTAGTCATATACCTTCTCATATTCAGGCTCTCTTTGACTAGGACTAATGTAGGTATATTTTTAGGAAGAAACAGAGGAGTAACCAACATGATGGTGAAGACAAGGAAGAAAGAACACAATAAGATGGAACAAGATGAGAGACAATATGGATGGTGGTGGAAATAGTTGGGCATAATGGACGTGGAATACTATAGATAGTGGTGGTGAGATGGTGTGTTGTGGAGTAGACTATGATGGTGATTAAGAGAGAATACCCAAAAATGGAAGGGCAAAGAGAACAGGGAGTAAAGACAATGGAAAACGAGATCTGGAAGTGTGTATATTGGTAGGAGTGACTATCAAGGTATACTTGCATAACTACATTTCGTAGGGTGATCCCTCTGTAACTACATTCCATTGAGGTATTCCTATCCTTTTGAAGCATAGAAAATTCTACTATTTGAGAACTTTATTCTTCTTACTATGTCTTCTACGTCTTCTACATAAGAACTTTTTGCCTTACGCACAGTATTCCATGATCATTGCTTTTTGCATGCTTTGGTCTGTCGTTACTATTGATATTTTTATCATGCCTACTTACTTCTTTTAAAGCTGCATAGATAGTCCACTTTGTCAATTGACGATAACAACATCATGCTCTGTATATATGAGTAGATCTATCTATGTTGAGTCTGCATTGAGTTTGTCCTTTGAGTTGCTTGTTTCATGACCTCACTTTTCTTGGTATAGTTTGGGGACTTGAGATTGTGTGAAAGATTTTATTCACGTGGCTCAGTGATCTCTACTTTGAAAAAATTCCTAATTTACTCAGTTTTCTTACCTTCCTTCCGAGAAATCTTAAGTCTATGGCATTGCATTACTCCTTTGGGCTCTTGTATTTTGTAGCTATCATAATTTTGAAACTTACCATGAATTATTTGGCCAATATTTGTCCACCTCAAAGAGATATATTGTGCTCGAGATACCTTGTGATTTTATTGCTTTTGGTTCATGGGATGCTTGGCACTCCATACTATCTATCAGTCCTTGAATAGTGAGCCACTCATTCCCCCATGTAGAACAATATTTGTTGATCTTGCATAGGATGATATAGGACCATTGTTCTCTCTTTCACTTTTTGCCTTGGCTTGTCACTGATTGAATCGATGATGGGAAATATTCACGAGAGACCAAAATAGGTGGGAATACATTGTTGCTAATAATTTGAGGCTATCACAAATTGAATCGATGATGATGTTTTGCAAGGAAGATGACTAGACTTGTTCACCAATGGATTTTTATGATGGATGAGCGAAGGCTAATTGCTATCTGCAATGATGATTATTAGACCTTGAAACATATTTATGCTACCTTTTTATTTAACCTCTCATTTTGGGAAGGGGAATGCCTATGACCATGGTGATTCAACCCTTTGTATTTCCTCAAAATACTCTATTGTTAATGAATAGTCATGGTCGTTGATGCATTAGTGACAAGATTTTTAGAAGAGCAAAAAAGGCTATGCATAGACTACAATTTTGAGCGGTCACTGATGATAAAGAGACTTCATTGGTTGAATCGACAACAAGGCTTTAGACTAGCGATGAGTTATCTTGACCTTGGGCATTGTCATTTATGAATGAGACTATCATTGATAGGACTAATGATAGATCGACGATGGGGGCAATGGAGAGTGATGATGATTTTGATCAAATTTTAGCCTATCGTTGATGGGTGTTATGGTCACTTATTTGGATCAACGAAAAGGCTTTGTAGGAGTGATGAATTTATCTTTAAAACAACTTTGCTTGACCAAATTCTATTGAGAGAGGGAATTTCTAGGCTAACATGGTTAAGACCCTTGTCTTAGTTTTGAAATTGGTTATCACTAATTAAGAACCAAATAGCTTATATTAAATTTACCATTTATTAGGAAATAAAACTAATACTGTACTTACTGCAAAAATCCACCATTTTATAGGAAATAAAACTACTGCCATTGTCAGTTACTAGTTTTTTGGGTACCCCAAATCTAATCGGGACATTTTCTTCTAGAAATTTAATAATGAATTATGTAGTGGATATTTTTAATGGAGAAGCTTCCACCTATTTGGTGAAATAATTTGTGGCAAATATTATCCATTGATGACATCCTTATGAGTTTGGATTAATATCTCCTATCAGGTCTAGACCCCATTGGGTGAAAGGAGATTCTACTATTACAGGTTTTAAAGACATAGCAGACATCTTTTTCTTACCATAAAAATATAATAGTTTTGATATTTTCTTACTAGCTGGTGTACATCTTTGAACATGGAAGGCCAGTAATATCCTACCCTCATGATGTTGTTGGTAGTTACCTTAGGTGCAAAATATCCTCTGCAAAAGCTAGTATGAAATTCCTCAATGATTCCAACTACTTCTTGAAGAAGACATAGTAGTAGTACACCACTTGGGTGTCTCTAGTATAGCTTATCCTTTTGGACATAGTATTTTTGTGCTTGTAATTTAATTCTCCTATTATGTTTTGAGTGTATCCATTAGGGAGTATTAATTTTTGCAAGTATTTCATAATGTCTTTATACCAGTCATCTTTATATGCTCTCTTTTTATCAGTTTGATGTGTATTAGAATTCTTTACTATATTATTGAAGTGCTCTCCCCCTTTAGTTGCTAGATATTTTTCTAGAGCTTATCGTTTGATGGTTTTCATAGCTTTGAATTCCACTGTGTATTGTTGTAGCTTGACTGTCCACCTAGCTGAAATGCATGTAGGCTCATTTTGAGTGAAAACATCTTTGATAGCTGAAAAGGGAATACAAGCTATGACTTTATTAGCTCCAAAAATTCCTTTGAAGTGTTCTAAAGCTTTTATGAGCACAAAGGCTTGCTTCCCTATCATGGTGTACTTTAGTTGTGATCCTTTCAATCCTAAGCTCATGAATGCCACTGTTCTTTCTACATTTTTTGTATCTTTTTGTGACAATACGATGGCTTAGGCTTTTTCTGAAGAGAGAGAGTAAATATTAAAATCTTTGTGATAATATGGACAGGCTAATACTAAGGCTTAGGTGATGGCATCTTTGATTTTTAGGAAAGCCTACAAATTTTCTTCTATCCATCTAAGAATACCTTCTTTCTTGATCATGTTTTTTATAGGTTTTACAATTTGGATAAAATTTAGCACAAAACTTCTAACAAAGTTATTTTTATAAAATAATGATATGACTCCTTTCAAATTATTTGGCAGAGGAATCTTGGCAATGGCCTTAGTTCTTTCAGGGTCTATACTAATCCCTTCTTTAGAGACAATGTGTCCCAAAAACTTGCCCTATTTTTCTCCAAAGATACACTTTTTGGGATTTAATGAAATACCAAATTCTTTACACCTGGAAAATACTTGGGTGAGATGCTCAAAGTGATCTTCAGGGTTTTTAGAAAAAATAATTATGTCACCCAAATACATTACCGCCATTTTAAACATCAGACCTTTGAAAGAAAAATCCATGGCTCTTTGGAATGTGGCCCCAATATTCATCAATCCAAAAGGTATTCTGAGATACTCAAACATCCCCCAGGGAGTAGTGAAGGTTGTTTTGTACTTTTCTTCAAGATTCACTTGAATTTGGTTATAGCCTAAGAATTCATCTAACAGAGACATTCTGTTTGATTCTATAATATCCTATAATAGTTGCTCCATGTTTGGTAGTGGGTAATTGTCTTTCAAAGAGTTTTATTTAAATTTCTAATGTCAAAACATAGTCTAATATATTTATTTTTCTTCCTTACTAACACCAAATTGGCTATTCAGGTTGGGAATCTAATTTTTCTAATAATATTGGCATCCAATAACTTCTAAACCTCTTTATGCATTATGGGGTGTAGTTTTGGATTAAACTTCCTCTGTTTTTATCTATGTGGTTTAGTACCCTCCTTGAGTGGAATAATATGCTTCATTACCTCGGTGTCAAAAGTTTTGAGGTCTTCATAGCTCCAAGCAAAGACATATTTATGTTTTTTCAGATATTTTATGTATTCTCTTTTTTATTTCTCTGACATATATTTTTCCACCTTCACCATTTTAGGTTCTTGCTTGATGCCAATATTATTTTTTTCTACCTCTAATCCTTGCAAGGCTAGTTTATGGGCTTTATCAAAATAATCAAATAGACTCTCCAATGATATCAGTCCTTTGGGTAGCTTGTTAGTCTTTAATTGTACCACTTCCATAGGTTATCCAGTCACTTTCTTAAGCTTTTATTCATCTTCCTCATCGTAAATAATATTAGCATATTGATTATGTAGTGTCATAAAATATTTGATGTCAATGTCATCCTAAAATACTTGTAGATACACTATGTTTTCTGGGACAAAAGAATGATATACTAAAATAGTAGGGAACCTTTCTTGGTATTCAGTGTCTATTTCTGGACTATCTAAGCCAGAAGCTTGACTGTCCACCTAGCTGAAATGCATGTGGGCTCATTTTGAGTGAAAACATCTTTGATAGCTGAAAAGGGAATACAATCTATGAATTTATTAGCTCCAAAAATTCCTTTGAAGTGTTCTAAATCTTTTATGAGAACAAAGGCTTGCTTCTCTATCATGGTGTACTTTAGTTGTGATCCTTTCAATCCTAAGCTCATGAATGCCACTGGTCTTTCTACATTTTTTGTATCTTTTTGTGACAATACGATGGATTAGGCTTTTTCTGAAGAGAAAGAGTAAATATTAAAATATTTGTGATAATATGGACAGGCTAATACTAAGGCTTAGGTGATGGCATCTTTGATTTTTAGGAAAGCCTACAAATTTTCTTCTATCCATCTAAGAATACCTTCTTTCTTGATCATGTTTTTTATAGGTTTTACAATTTGGATAAAATTTAGCACAAAACTTCTAACAAAGTTAATTTTATAAAATAATGATATGACTCCTTTCAAATTATTTGGCGGAGGAATCTTGGCAATGGCATTAGTTATTTCAGGGTCTATACTAATCCCTTATTTAGAGACAATGTGTCCCAAAAACTTGCCCTATTTTTATCCAAAGATACACTTTTTGGGATTCAATGAAATACCAAATTATTTACACTTGGAAAATACTTGGGTGAGATGCTCAAAGTGATCTTCAGGGTTTTTAGAAAAAATAGTTATGTCACCCAAATACATTACCGCCATTTTAAACATCAGACCTTTAAAAGCAAAATCCATGGCTCTTTGGAATGTGGCCCCAATATTCATCAGTCCAAAAGGTATTCTGAGATACTAAAACATCCCCCAGGGAGTAGTGAAGGTTGTTTTGTACTTTTCTTCAAGATTCACTTGAATTTGGTTATAGCCTAAGAATTCATCTAACAGAGACATTCTGGTTGATTCTATAATATCCTATAATAGTTGCTCCATGTTTGGTAGTGGTTAATTGTCTTTCAAAGAGTTTTTATTTAAATTTCTAATGTTAAAACATAGTCTAATATATTTATTTTTCTTCCTTACTAACACCAGATTGGCTATTCAGGTTGGGAATCTGACTTTTCTAATAATATTGGCATCCAATAGCTTCTAAACCTCTTTATGCATTATGGGGTGTAGTGTTGGATTAAACTTCCTCTGTTTTTATCTATGTGGTTTAGTACCCTCCTTGAGTGGAATAATATGCTTCATTACCTCAGTGTCAAAAGTTTTGAGGCCTTCATAGCTCCAAACAAAGACATCTTTATGTTTTTTCAAATATTTTATGTATTCTCTTTTTTATTTCTCTGACATAGATTTTTCCACCTTCACCATTTTAGGTTCTTGCTTGATGCCAATATTATTTTTTTTACCTCTAATCCTTGCAAGGCTAGTTTATGGGCTTTATCAAAATCATCAAATAGACTCTCCAATGATATCAGTCGTTTGGGTAGCTTGTTAGTCTTTAATTGTATCACTTCCATAGGTTATCCAATCACTTTCTTAAGCTTTTATTCATATTCCTCATCGTAAATAATCTTAGCATATTGATTCTGTAGTGTCATAAAATATTTGATGTCAATGTCATCCTAAAATGCTTGTAGATACACTATGTTTTCTGGGATGAAAGAATGATATACTAAAATAGTAGGGAACCTTTCTTGGCATTCAGTGTCTATTTTTGGACTATCTAAGCTAGAAGCATTAGTTTCTAATAGGTTGACTACCTGATTTTACTCTCGTGGGATGTAAGTGATGTTGAAAGCCAAAAATAAATTTATTTCTTCTTGCAAAGCCTATTTATACTGTTTGAGTCTGGGGTGTTTAACTTTATATTTTGCCTTAATTTTCTATATTATTAATTTGACATCACCATAGACAATCAGATAGTTAATCCCCAGTTCTTTAGCCTTTCTCAAGCCTAGCAGTAATGCTTCCTATTATACAACATTGTTGTTGCAAGGAAAGTGCAATATGTATCGTATGCCTATATAGTTTTCATTGATATCTATTAGGTTAACCCCAACTCCTACCCCAGTGTGTGACTTAGCTCCATCAAATGTGAGGGTCCACATTTCTAATGTCAAAATTCTTGCCCTATTTTTCTCCAAAGATACACTTTTTGGGATTAAATGAAATACCAAATTCTTTACACCTAGAAAATACTTGGGTGAGATGCTCAAAGTGATCTTCAATGTTTTTAGAAAAAATAGTTATGTCATCCAAATAGACTACCACCATTTTAAACATCAGACCTTTGAAAGCAAAATCCATGGCTCTTTGGAATGTAGCCCCAACATTCATCAGTCCAAAAGGTATTTTGAGATACTCAAACGTCCCCCAGGGAGTAGTGAAGGTTGTTTTGTGCTTGTCTTCAAGATTCACTTGAATTTGGTTATAGCCTAAGAATTCATCTAGCAGAGACATTATGGTTGATTCTATAATATCCTATAACATTTACTCCATGTTTGGTAGTGGGTAATTGTACTTCAAACAGTTTTTATTTAAATTTCTAATGTCAACACATAGTCTAATATATTTATTTTTCTTCCTTACTAACACCAGATTGGCTATCCAGGTTGGGAACCTAATTTTTCTAATAATATTAGCATCCAATAACTTCTAAACCTCTTTCTACATTATGGGGTGTAATGGTGGATTAGACTTCCTCTATTTTTATCTGTGTGGTTTAGTACCCTCCTTGAGTGGAATAATATGCTTCATTACCTCGGTGTCAAAAGTTTTGAGGTCTTCATAGCTCCAAAAAAAGACACATTTGTGCTTTTTTAGATATTTTATGTATTCTCTTTTTTATTTCTCTAACATAGATTTTTCCACCTTCACCATTTTAGGTTCTTTCTCGATGCCAATATTAATTTTTTCTACCTCTAATCCTTGCAAGGCTAGTTTATGGGCTTTATCAAAATCATCAAATAGAATCTCCAATGATATCAGTCCTTTGGGTAGCTTGTTAGTCTTTAATTGTATCACTTCCATAGGTTATCCAATCACTTTATTAAGCTTTTCTTCATCTTCCTCATCGCAAATAATTTTAGCATATTGATTTTGTAGTGTCATAAAATCTTTGATGTCAATGTCATCCTAAAATACTTGTAGATACACTATGTTTTCTAGGACAAAAGGATGATATACTAAAATAGTATGGAACCTTTCTTGGTATTTAGTATCTATTTATGGACTATATAAGCCAGAAGAACTAGTTGCTAATAGGTTGGCTACCTGATTTTACTCTTGTGGGATGTAAGTTATGTTGAAAGCCAAAAAATTATTTATTTCTTCTTGCATAGCCTGTTTATACTGTTTGATTATGGGGTGTTTAACCTGATATTTTCCCTTAATTTGCTATATTATTAATCTGACATCACCATATACAATCAGATAGTTAATCCCCAGTTCTTTAGCCTTTCTCAAGCCTAGTAGTAATGCTTCCTATTCTACAACATTGTTGGTGCAAGGAAAGTGAAATCTGTATCGTATGCCTATATAGTTTTCATTTATATCTATTAGGTTAACCCCAAATCCTACCCTAGTGTGTGACTTAGCTCCATCAAATGTGAGGGTCCACATTTATGATGTCAAAATTCTTGTGGACTTGACATCAACCTCTACAACTATTTTTGGGTCCATATCAATTGTTGTGGGTACCTTATCTAAAAAAGAGGAATGCCAGATAGAGTAGACTCCTATCTCTTTATCCTCAAAATATTAGACTAAATTTATAGTGGTATTATCAAAATTCTTGAGCTCAATAAAATATCTATAGAAGGGTTCCCTCTTAAGGGTAGCCTACTCTTTTGCCATAAAAGGAGTAGTGGCATAAGACCAGTACAATTGAATGGATCCTCCTAATTTCTCAGCCCAATTTTTGGAGATTAGTAGTGAGAAAAATATATCTACATCAACTACAGCTACATCCATGACTATGCCCTTTTTGGGATATTGGTCTAGATAGACAAGTAGTCCTGTGATTATCTTTGCACATGGGATTTTTCTACTATCCATAACAGATATTGGGGGAGAGAATTTGGTGCATATTAGACCTAAATGATCTACCACCTATTTGGGCATGATATTGTATGAAGCTCCACTATCCATCATACAATTATGAATTACATATTGTTCCCCAAAGTTAGAATTATATCTCAAGGATATATAGAAAGGTCTGACTACTAAAGGATTTCTAGAAATGGGTTTGGACTTTTCCACTATTGAGAAATTGCATATGTGGTTATGAGATGGCTCAACCAAACCAAAGGCTCAACACACTTGGTCTCTGTACTTGGGTATAGTCATTAACTCTCCAAAGGTAATGTTTATTTTTTGTTTGGTCAGCTCTTGGCCTGCATCAAATTCATTTTTTTTTACTTCAACACTCTTGTTAGAATTTGGTTGTTTTTGAACCTCATTCCTCGTTTCAATTTTAGGGTCTAACTGCTGATTACCACTTTTTTTTAGTGGTAACTTTATTTTTATTTAAAGTCTATTGAGCTGCATCACCTTTGTTAGCTTAACCTGAACTATCAGGCATTGTCCTACCTCTCAGGTTGATAGTGAGTATTCTTTCTAGTCTTTCCACCTCTTCAGCTATTGGAATAATCTTTTCTAATTTTATCATTTCATATCTATCCCCTTGAAGTATTTTAAGGATTTATAGATTTTATAAGACCATAACTATAGGTTCTTTTTTTAATTAGGCAATTTTTCCATTTCTTTTTCAAATTGTTTTTCTCTTTATTCATCTTCTTTAGTCCAACAGGCATTAATATTATTTCTTCATCAAATTATTCCTTTACATTATCATTGGGATGTACCCCTAGGTAAATTACATAATCGGATGGGTTATGGGGTGCATCACACTTGCTACAGTAGTATCAGATGTCAGATACATTGTTAGCAGTGGCCATGGGATTTGGGACTGCATCTACATCTTTTGGACCTTCTCTCCTTTTCTAGCCATTGTTTCTATTTTTTCTTCCTTCTTCCCCAGTATTTATTGTCTAGTTTCTATTGAAATTTTCTTTAAAATTAAGTTCTATTATCAATCTACATTTGGTCTAGTTGCTCATCAATTATAGACTTATCCCTCTCAATTCTAGATAGCCTATTTTTAATTTTATTTAATATTTCGATGAATTGGCTGGATAATATTTCTAGAGGGTCAACTTAAGTTTTCCTTAACATTGTGAACCCAACTATCTTTGGCTTCCTATCCACTTGATTGGAACTTGGTTTAGAGGCATATAACTTCATTTTCCCACTATATAGCATATTTATTTCTATTTCTAGGGCTTGTTCCATACAATAATCAATGATGTTTTCCCTATGCTGCCTTAACTCATAGCTAAATTCTCCTTAGAAAGCATTATTATAGAATCATATGGCTTGATGGTCAGTAAATATTAGGGTAATTGGGATTTTGTTTCTAATTTTGAAAAATCATCTATGAAAATATTCTATAGACTCATTTTCCTTATTTACTATTGTGAGCTCTATCAATAAAGACTACTCGTTCTTTCTTTCCTCGTATTTATTCAAAAATATTCCTTCCATAGTTAGGAAATTAGGGATTTTGTCAGCTAGAAGGGAATTGAACCAGTCTCATTACATCACCCTCTAACATTTGTAATAATTTTCTTAGAACTACATCCTCATGTTCAACCTCTAGGCTATCTAATGCATATAAGAAGCCTTTGATATGATCTTCCCTAGAGATAGTCATATTGCCTTGGAATTTAGGCAAATATTTATGGGATTTGGCTGGAAAGGGATGTAAGTTCTGGGGTAAATGGAAAGGTATGTGTTTATTAGTCCTCCATACTTGTAGGTTTTGGTTTGCTATACCATGGTAATAATAGGGGTATTGACTATGGGAATTCCAATAACAAGTTGGCTTACAGGTGTAGACTTCTTAGCATACTTATTACTAGCTATATATGTCCTATTATGATAACCAAAATTTTTAGGGACTGGGGCTTTATGAGTAAATACCACTAGGTATTCAAATAATGGGAAGAGCTCTTTACTACTACATTTGGTGTGCATCAAGTCAGATTATTCTTTATCTTATTTTGAGTGCATTCAAAGTCACCAACACTTGGGTGTAATAGAATTTCACTCAGACCAAGGTTGCTTGACTTTTGAATTCTCTCTGGTGTATTTGGAGGATCCAAAAAAAAATAGCCTCTCAAAAGGTCATAGTTTAAGAAATAACTCCTACAAGGATTTGGTATAAATACCGTGGTGCTAAGGGGATGATGTGGTCAAAAAGTGTCATATGGAGATAAGCCACAAAATACATAGATGATTGCAAAAGGATCTCCTTGGCAATGATGTCATAAAACTATTGGTGTAAGGTTTATGGGCTAGTATGGTAAAAAATATTGTATGGAGATAAGCCAAAAAGATATCCAAATAACTGTAAAAGGCTCTCCCTGGAAATGGTGCCAGAAAACTATTGGCATAATTTTGATGGGCTGGTATGGTGAAAATCTCATATGGAGATAAGCCAAAAAGATATCCAAATAACTATAAAAGGCTCTCCTCGATAATGGCACTAGAAAACTATTGCAAAAAGATTTAAATATCATTTCAAACTGCCATGTTTTTCAAATCCTTGAAGGCCCACAAGAAAATATGTGCGCTCTGGTTGACTCACCGCTTCATCCTAGGATAACTTTAAAAGCTAAACAGGGTAGGTTTGGACACCCTAATATGATATTAGTAGCTATTTATTCAAGAATTAGCTCTACCAAATTTAATTGAATAGTAAAATATGATTTACCAAACATATGATGCAAGAATAGTTAAATATAGACTGGTGCCTTATTTTTTGGGTTATTGTAAATTTTTATTACCATTCATATGATAGAGAATAGAAAAATAAGGAGAAACTGATGAATCTATGCTCATTTGAATGTCTTAACAAATACAAGCTCATTAATCACCAAAGATATGTTGTCTATAGGTTCAAATAATGTAATATGTAGACAAGATAACATACACATTGCACAAATTTTTCCAAAAAGAGAGAACCAGATAGCTTGTATTAAATTCAGAATGAAGCATTTACAATGAATAAACCTAGTATATCACTCAAGTTTGTCTAAACAATACAATACAATGGATCACCTCATTCAAATGATGTAATAGGGGATTGCTATCTACTATCCTAAAAGTAGTGACATATAGACTTTAGCTCTCTTGAACAACTTCTAGAAATTATCTCAGATAGACTGTCCTACTTTTAGCAATACCTGCACAAGGGTGGAAAGAAATTGAGAAGATGGCTAAACAAAGAAATAGAGAAAATACGATAACCTAGACAAAGCACTTAGAATACCTCTCAAGATATTTTTGTACGATTGTTTGATGATGAAGCCTAACTAATTTGGCTCTTTTATAACTGGGTTGTCCAAAATTAGTTACAGATGCTTGGTGCAAAGGCTACCACTTGGAACATTTTCATGGTCAGACATCATTTTGGCTTTCCTGAGTTTGTTATAGTAGAATCAATTGATTCTAACTGTTAAAACCTTTGTTAGGATGCTTGTTTGTTTTAAGAAAACTACTCTATCTATTATTAGGACTTATGTGTTCGAATTTTGATTTAAAGCGGGCTCTTTAATAATGGTGGGCTAGGCCTTTGAATATACTATTGAATTTATTACAAAAAGGTAATTCAGGTGCTCTTTGACTAGGACTTATGTAGGTATATTTTTAGGATGAAATAGAGGGAGACCAAATGTGATGGTGAAGACAGGGAAGAAAGAACACAATAAGATAGAACAAGATGAGAGACAATGTGGATGGTGTTGGGAATAGTTGAGCACAATGGACGTGGAATACTATAGATAGTGGTGGTGATATGGTATGTTGTGGAGTATACTGTGATGGTGATCAAGAGAGAATGCCTAGAAATGGAAGGGCAAAGGGGATAGGGAGGAAATATAGAATGGAAAATGATATTTAGAAGTACGCAAATTGGTATGAGTAACTATCAAGGCATCCCTCCATAACTACATTCTGTTAGGATGATCCCTCTATAACTATTTTCTGTTGAGGCACTGCTGTCCTTTTAAACCATAAAAAATATTGCTATTTAAGCACTTTATTCTTCTTACTATGCCTTCTACATCTTCTATACAAGAAATTTTTTCCTTGCTCACAGTCTTCCATGATCATTACTTTTTGCATGCTCTAGACCATCGTTACTATTGATATTTTATCATGTCTACTTCTTTATTTTAAAGCTGCATAGAGATAGTCCAATCTATAAATTAATGATAGCAACATCATGCTCTGTATATATGAGCAGATCTACTTATCTTAGGTTTGCATTGAGTCTGTCCTTTGAGTTGTTGTTTCATGACCTCACTTTTCTTGGTACAACATGGGTACTTGAGCTAGTGTGAAATATTTTATTCACATGGCTTAGTGATCTCTACTTCAAACACATTCCTAATTTACTCAATTTTCTTAAATTCCTTTTGAGTGGTCTTAAGCCAATGACATTGCATTACTCCTTTAGAATCTTGTATTTTGTAGCTACAGTAATTTTGAAACTTTTCATGAATGATCTAGCTTATATTCATCCACCTCAAAGAGATATATTGCACTTGATACACCTTGTGATTTTACCACTTTTGGTTCATGGGATGCTTGGCACTCCATACTATATATTAGTCCTTGAATAGTGAGCCACACATTCCCCCATGTAGAACAATATTTATTGATCTTGCCTAGGATGATATAGTACTGTTGATCTCTCTTTTGCTTTTCACCTTGGCTTATTGCTGATTGAATTGATGATGGGTAGTATTCACAAGCAACTAGAATAGATGGTAATACATTATCATTGATCATTTGAGGCTATCATTAATTGAATAGATGATGATATTTTTGCAAGGAAGGTGATTAGATTTGTTTTTTGATGGATTTTTATTGTCACTGATGGATGAGCGAAGGCCAATTTCTATCTGCTACGATGATTATCAAACCTTGAAACATACTTATGTTGTCATTTTATTTAACCTCTCATGTTGAGAAGGGGAATGCTTATGACCATGGTGATTCAACCCTTTGGATGTCCTCAAAATACTCCATCGCTTATTTTGAGTGAATTTTAGCCTATCACTGATGGGTGTTATGGTCGTTGATTCAGATCGATGATAAGGCTTTGTAGGAGCAATGAATTTATCTTTAAAACTTTACTTGACTAAATTCTATTTGGAGGGGGACTTGCTAGGCTAACATGGTTAAGACCCTTATCTTATTTTTGAAATTGGTTGTCACTAAGTAAGAAGGGTAGTTGCTTATGGAATCAGTAATAGAGCTTTACAAGGGTGATGATATATGTTGCCTTCTTTATGTCTCAAGGCTATTATGGATTGGGAAGAATGATCATTGATTGGATCAGTGATAATGCTTTATAAGAGCAACTTAGGCAGTTTTCCTTTTTTGTCTCAATGCGATCATCGATGAGAAATGTTTGTCATTGATTCAATCGATGACGAAGAGCCTTGATGAGTGATAGTGTATCTTTAGTCTTGGTTGCTCTTTGATGTCTACCTTTTATCATGGATAGGATCAATGATAGTATACTTTTAAGTGTGATGACATATTTTGACTTTAAGGCTACATTTTAATCGCTCACTAATGAGATAGACCATCAGATATGGGATTAGAAATTATGGTTTGGATGAGCAACAGGAAATATTTTATCATTGATGACTGAATTGAGTCGCTAATAGGATCAGCGATGAGGGTTTTGATGAGTGAAAATTCTTTTTGGGCTTAATTCTATTGGCAATGACTTAGAGTCATCATGGATTAGATTAGCGAAAGGCTTTTGGAAGAATGGTGGGTGGTTAAAGATCTTTTTGACTTGGTGAATGACTTAGAAAAATCTTAGGAGGGATATTTGAGTGAAAATAGGGTATACTTGGATAGTTTTTTGCCTTGGTTTATCTTAGGAAGACTTTGTGACTTTCTAGTCTATATCTTGACTTTATTTAGGGTTAAGCTTGCTACTAGATGGTCTAAAACATTATGGACTAAATGCATGGATTGGAAATGGAGTAACTTATAATGATTGAAATAAAGAATATGGGATGTCATAATGGTATGAAGGTGTAATGGCCTTACTTAAGATGAAAATGCATGATCTTATGGTGGATGGAATGGAATATGATAGTACTCATGCTTACCTTATTATGATCATGGAGGCTTATTTTGACCAAGACTATTTTTCAAGGCTTCCTTATTTTTTTTGAGCTTAACCTTTCATCCTACAGTCACCTAGACATCCAAACCTTATTGAAAAGTAGGGGTGTGAATTAAGTTGGGATTTTTTGAAGCCCAAAAATTTTAAACTTAACTCCATAAAAAAATTCCTTTAAGAAAGGTTGGATTTTGAGGTTCATTACAGTTGGTATCAGAGCTCAGTCGTAGGACTAAGAGTTTCCTTGAAAGAAATCTAGGTTGTAAAACTATAATTTCCAGAGATGAAATTTAAATTAATGCATGATTTGTAAGGAAAAGAGTTAGTTCTTGGATTTACTAATGTTCAAGTATTTTTCTCCCATATTTGAACCATTTGTGAATCAGAATAAAAGAACTAAGCAACCCCTCCACATTTTGTGGATTTTAAGTAGTGTACATGAGGCTTTTTTTGAGAACTACACTTGAAATTTATGTCTCTTGGCTAAGCTCATTTATTTAAATTATTGTAAATATAAAAATAGGAATTATTGAAAATAAGCTATGGAATAAACCTAGAAACAATTAACTTAATACTTAGAAAAATAAAAATAATGTTTTCTTTTATTTATCATGTTGATCCATGTTACAACATAAACCTGTCTTGGACCAAAGTAAGAATCTAGATGGAACCATATTTAACAATAATGATGTCTTGAAACATACACCAATGATAGAGGTAAAAAAAACCTTTACCACAACTAAAACACCACTGAACATCACCAAAACAACATATAATACTATCCGACCATTAGGTGGTGGTCAAAATCAATAGAGTGTTGCACACTATTTGAATAATAGACAATATCTCAACATAGTGCATGTGGTATTAATAACCATGTGTAGAAATGGTACTACACAATATAAATGTGTATCACATATATATTAATGATCTAAGTTGTAAACTATAAATTACAACTTGAGGAAAGATTGTAATCTAACATTACTCTTTATCAGGACAAAAATGACCCTCAAACTAAGAAGTAGAAATAATTTAACTTCTCAAATATTAACTAGAGTAGATAGTTATGAGGCTAGGCCTATGGGAAATTTTTTAAAGAATTCTAATAAAGAGGCAGAAATCCTGAAGTTAGGAACCCTAAATTAAGTAATCCCATAGTCGAGTAAGTAATTGATCCTGATGCAGTAGACCATGCGACTAGAGCCTTTATAGAGGCTGATTTGTCTAAAGACTTGAATCATGTCAAGGTAAGAAAATCTAGTGGAAAAGGAGGAGATTCAGCTAAGGCTTGGTTGAATAAACTAGAGATTTATTTCTTCATGAGGAACTACTTCCCTGTGTCCTAAATAGTCAAGGCCATAGGCCATTTAGTAGAATAAGGTTTGGAGTGGTGGAATAATTTTAGTAAGGAAGAGAAAATTAAGGTAATACATTTCAAATGGGAAGATTTTTTGAAAGCCTTTAGTAATATATTCCTCATGAAATAATTTTATGTGGAGAAGTATGATGAATTTACCATGCTCCATCAGGTATCACATACTATAAAGGTTTACTTTTAGAAATTTATAAAATTTCTTAAGTATAAAATTAAGGTGCATAAATTTATCTTGGGAAAAAATTCCTAGATAAGAACAAGGGTAAACATGTGCAAGCCTGATAATTTAAACTGGTCAAGAAGGAACTATTAGTTTCAACAAAAGAGGAAATGGAGACCCAAACAAAACTTGAAAGGTAGGGAAAATCCAAATTTTACAAGAAAGGACAACGAAAGACAAGGAATTTCAAAAATAAATTCCAACAAATGAATAACAACAACTAAAAAAACTACTACAACAACAACAACAATAACTACTACTACTACTACTGCAATAACAATAAAGGCTTTCAACCATAGAGACAAGCATAATCATCTCCTAACAATGGAAAAGAAAAATAGGTGTAGGAAATGAATCAGGGTTTCTTAGGTGGATGCTTTGAATGTGGAGGACCACATTATTAAAACAATTGTCCACAATGAGTAATATCAAGAAAGAAATTCCATGGGGTGAACCATAAGATCTTTGCTACCATCAGAAGCCAAAGTTTGGAAGGGAAATCCACTTCCTTGCTCTTGAATGGTAAATTTTTTGGTAGAGAGGTTAAAAATTTAAAAATTGATAGATAATGGAGCTACTGATAGTTTCATTTCTAGTAGCATAGCCAAGGACATGTCAGAAAGATCAAGATTTTGGCACAAGGGTGGAAATTTGAGTATGGATCAGGATAGACCTACTCCGTGGATTAATTTTTCCCTACAACCAAGATCACCCTACCCAATAGCTCTACTATTTGGCACCTATATTTAGCACCACTACATGATTTTGATATCATCTTGGGAATGGATTGGTTAAAGGCCCATAAAGCCTTGATTAATTTCCAAGATCGATGGATTGAATTTACCAATGAATATGGAAAAGAATTAGGATTTTTAGTGAGCAAGGATCATTTCAACCCATGTTACTATCAACAATGCAATTAAATAAGGCCATTAGGAAAGGAGGAATGGTCTATGTGGTCAAAATTTAGGAAATTTAGGATGCCACTAAGGAAGACAACTTTAGGAAATTCCCAATTCTACAAGAATACAGGGATGTATTTACTACAAATTTCTTGGAATACCTCCTAAATGTGAATTTTATTTCACTATTGAATTAGTACCAAGATCTAAGCCTATTCATAGAGCTCCATATAGAATGAATCCTATTGAGATGCAGGATTTGAAGGTACAACTCCAAGAACTACTTGATAAAGGGTTGATCAAACCTAGTGTATCTCCATGGGGTGCTCCGATACTTTTTGTGAAAAATAAGGATGGTTTGCTAAGACTACATATAGATTATAGGATGTTAAATAAAGAAACCATAAAAAATAGATATCCTTTACCAAGGATAGAGGATCTATTTGATCAACTCAATGAGGCTACCATATTCTCCAAAATTTATTTGAATTTAAGATATCATAAAATGAAAATACGAGATGAGGATACTCACAAGATTGCTTTCAAAACTAGGTATGGTCATTATGAATTTATAGTTCTACCATTTGAATTGACCAATGCACTAGTAGCCTTCATGAATTTGATGAATAGTGTGTTTAGAAGATAACTGAATTAGTTTTTTTTAGTATTTCTAGATGATATCCTAGTTTATTCTTGTTCACCTAAGAATCATGCTAGAGTTGTTGAGAAATAATCAACTCTATGGGAATATATCCAAATATGACTTCTATGTTCCACAAGTACAATATTTAGGACATATCATCTCTACAGATGGGATTGCGATAGATCCTAAGAATATTGAAGCCATTTTGAATTGGTTGCCTCCTAAAAATGTGACTAAAGTGAGAAGTTTCATGGGTTTGTCTGGATATTATAGGCAATTTGTGAAGGACTATTCCAAGATAGCCTATCCCATAACAAATTTGCAAAGGAAGGGAAAGGAATTTAAATGGATGGACAAAAGTGAAGCTACCTTTGAATAGCTTAATAAAAGACTCATTTTAGCTCCTATACTAAAATTCTAGATCCTCAAGAGAAATTTTTAGTTTGTACATATGCCTCTTTAGAAGGATTAGGAGGATTTTTATTCCAAGATAGTGTGGTTGTAGCATATGAGTCACAAAAAATCAAGAAATACGAAGTCAACTATGCTATACATGATCTAGAGCTAGCTACAGTTGTGCATGCTCTAAATATTTGGTGATATTACCTTGTTGGTAGACCTTTTGAACTAATAATTGATCATCAAAGTTTAAAATACATCTTTACTCAACCTTTTCTTAATGCAAGACAAAGGAGATGGATTTATTTCTTGGTGGAATATGACTTTGGCATTGAATATGTCAAAGGAAAAGAAAATAAAGTTGTTTATGCACTATTTAGGAGGCATATAACTACTTTAACCCAAATTCATGTAGACCTAATGGATCAGGTCAAAAGAGCACAAACATAGGATCAATATTGTAATGATATTCAGGATAAAATGGAAACGGATCCTACTGAAAACCAAGATTATAGCATCAAGGATGGAATATTATGATTCATGGATATGGTGGTTATTCCTGATACTGGTAATATAAGGAGACTAATAATGTGAGAAGCACATAGATCTCCATATTCTTCTCATCCTAGAGGGGCCAATATGAGAGAAAATATGAAGAAAAATTTCTACTGGTTTGGTATGAAGAAGTGCGTTATTGATTTTGTTACTCGATGCTTGGAATACCAAAAAGTGAAAGCTGAGCATATAAATCTCATAGGGCAACAATACCCACATGATATACCTATGCAAAAGTGGTAGGTCATATGGATTTCATACTAGGGTTACCTAATACTAGGTACCAACATGATGCAATACTTGTTATGGTTGATAAAATGACCAAGATGGCACACTTAATACGAATAAGTACCAAAGATGATGTAGTAGTAGACAATATATTTGCCAAAGAATTTTATGAGGTAATAATTTATGGCAAGGACTTTAGGTTCACATATGATTTTTGGTGAGCTCTCCATCATGCAATTGGCATAACTCTGAATATAATTTTTGCATATCATCCTAAGACATATGGACAAACAGAAAGGGTTAACCAAGTTTTGGAATATATGATTCACATGTATTGAATGGACCAAAAATCTAGATGGGAAGACTATTTGCTTCTAGTAGAATTTACACATAACAATGGGCATCATGCTTCCTTGAAGAGGCCTCTTTTGAAGCCTTGTATGGTATGAGGTACATAAAATCATTATCATGGGATAATCCATAGGATTGGGTTGTCATTGGACTAGAAAAATCAATGAGATGGAGGAACAACTTAGGGTAATCTGATAAAGGCTTAAGGAAGCCTCAGATCGCCAAAAAAGTTATGCTAACTTAAAAATGACACCTAGGGAATTATCTGTAGGGTATAGAGTGTTCTTGAGGGTGAAGCCTATGAAAATCACCATCAAGTTAACTAAGCTATATTCTAGATATGTTGGACCATTCACCATCCTAGAAAGGATTAGTCCTATTACTTATCAACTTGACTTGCCACCCAATTTGACAAAGATCCATGACTCTTTTCATGTGTCTCTGCTTAAGAATTATATTGTTGATCCTAACCATGCATTGGATGTTTTCAAACTATATATGGTGGATACCTCAATCATTGAGGTGAGACCAATTAAGATCCTAGAATTTCACTCCAAGGCTATAAGGAAGAAAAACATAGAAAAATGCAAGGTCTAGTGGGACATATACGTAGAAAGCAATACCACTTGGGAGAAAGTGGAGGACATGAGAAAAAAATTTCCTCATTTGTTTGAAAATAATTTGTAATGTTATTATTACTATAGAGCTTTACTATAGATAGACTATGTGTTGATAGAGGTTTTGATGCTTTGATGAGATTTGTTATTGATGTATGTTTCAATACAATTTTTTATGCAATATGGATGTTTTATTGCATATAGGACATAGTACTACTAATGTTTTGTTCCATTATAGGTCTAGGTATTCTCATATGTGGAAGAGGTTGATCAACCACCGTGTATGAGATACTGGAAAAAGGAAATGATGATGATGACAACTCAAGGTTAACATGGATAATTACCCTCACATAGGTGTATTTTATGTATGCTCATGCTTCCACCATTGGACCATTATGTTCATACTAATATTATGAGTAGGATGACAATAGCTGGAGATATCGTAGGCCATCCACAAAAATAATAGAACTATGGTGTAGAACTTGAGATTGTATTGGATGCCTGTGATTGCTTATATGAGATAGCTTAATGTCTGATTGAAATTTTGCATTTCTTTGAGAAATATAGTTTGTATAGATGTCTCTTTAGAAATATTAGGAGGAGTTTTATTCCAAGATAGTGTGGTTGTAGCATATGAGTCACAAAAAATCAATAAATACGAAGTCAACTATGCTACACATGATCTAGAGCTAGCTACAGTTGTGCATGCTCTAAATATTTGGTGATATTACCTTGTTGGTAGACCTTTTGAACTAAGAACTGATAATCAAAATTTAAAATACATTTTTACTCAACCTTTTCTTAATTGCAAGACAAAGGATATGGATTGAGTTCTTGGTGGCATATGACTTTGGTATTGAATATGTCAAAGGAAAAGAAAATAAAGTTTTTGATGCACTAGTTAGAAGGAGGCATATAACTACTTTAACCCAAAGTCATGTAGACCTAATGGATTAGGTTAAAAGAGCACAAACATAGGATCAATATTGTAATGATATTCAGGCTAAAATGGAAAGGGATCCTAGTGAAAACCAAGATTATAGCATCAAGGATGGACTTTTATGCTTCAAGGATCAGGTGGTTATTCTTGATATTGGTAATCTAAGGAGACTAATCATGCGAGAAGCACATATATCTCCATATTTCGCTCATCCTAGAGGGGTCAATATGAGAGCAAATATGAAGAAAACTTTCTACTAGTTTGGTATGAAGAAGTACATTATTGATTTTGTTACTCGATGTTTGGAATACCAAAAAGTGAAAGCTGAGCATAGACATCCAGTAGGGCAACAATACCCACATGATATACCTATGCAAAAGTGCTAGGTCATATGGATTTCATAGCAGGGTTACCTAATACTAGGTACCAACATGATGCAATACTTGTTATGGTTGATAAAATGACCAAGGTGGCACACTTCATACCAAGAAGTACCAAAGATGATGCTATAGTAGTAGCCAATAGATTTGCCAAAGAAATTTTTAGGTTACATGGATTTTTTGAGGTAATAATTTTTGGCAAGGACTTTAGGTTCACATATAATTTTTGGTGAGCTCTCCATCGTGCAATTGGCATAACTTTGAATATAATTTTTGCATATCATCCTAAGACATATGGAAAATTATAAAGGGTTAACCAAGTTTTGGAATATATGATTCACATGTATTGCTTGGACCATAAATCTATATGGGAAGACTATTTGCATCTAATAGAATTTACACATAACAATGGGAATCATGCTTCCTTGAATATGGCCTATTTTGAAGCCTTGTATGGTATGAGGTACATAAAATTATTATCATGGTATAATCCATAGGATCGGGTTGTCATTGGACTAGACACAATCAATGAGATGGAGGAACAACGTAGGGTAATCCGATAAAGGCTTAAGGAAGCCTCAAACCACCAAAAAAGTTATGCTAACTTAAAAATGACACCTAGGGAATTCTCTGTAGGGTATAGAGTGTTCTTGAGGGTGAAGCCTATGAAAATCACCATCAAGTTAACTAAGCTAGATTCTAGATATGTTGGACCATTCACCATCCTAGAAAGTATTAGTCCTATTACTTATCGACTTGATTTGCCACCCAATTTGACAAATATCCATGACTCTTTCCATGTGTCTTTGCTTAAGAAATATATTTTCGATCCTAACCATGCATTGGATGTTTCCAAACTATAGATGGTGGATACCTCAATCATTTAGGTGAGACCAATTAAGATCCTAGAATTTCACTCCAAGGCTATAATGAAGCAAAAAATAGAACAATGCAAGGTCTAGTGGGACATATACTTAGAATGAAATACCACTTGGGAAAAAGTGGAGGAAATGAGAAATTTTTTTCCTTATTTGTTTGAAAATAATTTGTAATGCTATTATTACTGTAGATCTTTACTATAGATAGACTATGTGTTGATAGAGGTTTTGATGCTTTGATGAGATTTGTGTATTGATGGATGTTTCAATACCATTTTTTATGCAATATGGATGTTTTATTGCATATATGAAATGGTACTACTAATTTTTTTTTCCATTATAGGTCTAGGTACTTTCATATGTGGAATAGGTTGATCAACCATTAGGTACGAGATACTGGAAAAGGGAAATGATGATGATGACAACTCAAGGGTAACATGGATAATTACCCTCACATAGGTGCACTTTATATATGCTCATGCTTCCATCATTGGACAATTATGTTCATACTAATATCCTGAGTAGGATGACAATAGCTGGACCTATCATAGGCCATCCACAAAAAGGATAGAACTATGGTGTGGAACTTGAGATTGCATTGGATGCCTGTGATTGCTTATATGAGATAGCTTAACGTCTGATTGAAATTTTGTATTGCTTTGAGAAATATATTGTGGAAATATATATTGATTATTTTATAACCTTAGAAACACAAGGGACTACATTTAGTCTAAGGGGGGATTACATCACATACCACCCCGGTAATACCCCTTTGTTCGATAAATTAGGACCTAATGTTTGGTTTTGTGAAGTTTTTTGAATTATGGATTTTTGTAAAGAATATATTTTAGAAAATATATTTAATAAATAGGAAAGCACATTAATTATCTATGGCCTAATTAATTGCATGATTAGCTTAGCTAAGTTAAATAAAATTCAAGAAGGTGGAGAAAATATAGGCCAAATTCTAGAAGAGATAGAAAAAGTAAGCCAAGTTCTAGAAGAGAAGGAAAAATTGAACCAAGTTCTAGGAGGAAAAAATGAATCAATGGTTTATTAGTGTTTGTATGGTAAAAATTTTCACCTCTTGGATACTTCCTGTTTCCTTTCCTTAATTTCAATTTTATGTAAATTTCATTTTAAAATTAAACCATGGCAATTTTGGTATTCATTTGGGTAGTCTAGTCAATTCTTAGAACCTTCATAGTCCGAATTTAGATTTTAGAAAAAATCTATGAATACCTAACCAAATAAGCTTAGAGGACATGCAAGCTCGAGGATTTTTAAAGAGGATAAGGAAGAAGTAATAGGAAAGCACAAAATTTTTAAAGGAGTAGTTTGAAGAATTCATCTTTGCAGGAGCTATCAGGTTGGGGGATTTCTTCTGTTGTATTATTTTGAATAAGATATTGCACTGTTGATTCATAATAATTAAATTTTTCATGCCTTTAATAAAAGTGTTTGAATTGATTTTCAATGATGTCAATTCATGGCTTTAACACTTTTTTTCACCAATATGTTTAGTCTGGTTATACCCTGAGAGTGAGCTTTAAATCGGCCTATAAAGGTTTGAATGTGATGTACCTTATAAGGATGACTTCATGCCTAAAAATTTGATGTGTTTTAAACACACTATAATATCATTATTGAAACCCCTATATTTCACAAATGGCCTATTTTATTTTTTTTATCTTGATTAAGGCATTAATATTTATGTCTTGTGACTATTTGAGATGGTTAATGGTGATTTCATATACTACTGTTTTTCACTTATAAATATTCCCATTCACATTTTATTGGTTGATAAGGTTAAGGGACTTGAAATTATGATGATGTCTACAATTTAGATGTCATATTTCAAGAGTGATGCAGGGTTGCATTACGACGGTGAATAGAATTCCTTCTATATTTGTGCTTTTACATTAACTCAATGCTACATATCAGTGAAAAATAAAACCTTACCTGTGTCTTTGCCTAATAGATGACATTGTGCTATTATTAAGAAATAGACGAACCCCCTTTGATCATAATTATATGCAATATATTGTCTAAAGGTGTTAGAAATCATCAGGGGCATCTAGTGTCTTCCAAAATGAGGTTTATCGCCTCTATGTTTCATCACCAAACTACCAAGGCACAATGTTTTGCGCTTAGCTTCACATAGGCTAAAAATTAAAAAATGGTCTTTGGAGCACTTGAACCACATGGGACATGCTTTAGCTTCAAAAGTTTTTATAAGGAGAAATAATCCTTTAAACACTTGAACACCAAGTGGTGGTCGAGAGCTACACCACTTGGTGGTCAAGAGCTGCACCACTTGGTGGTCGAGATCCTCACCACTTGGTGGTCGGCTATGTGCTAGTTGGAGGCATGATTAAATTTGGTTGTTTTTATCAAAGAAATAACTAACTTGATGTTGACACATGTTTACTTTCTATTTTTTGTGGTCAATTGACTCCTTATTTTATGCTCTGGTTACTTAGGGTAGCTTTGGTCAAAATATTTTAAAATATTATGTGGTTATTATCCCACATACTCCCCATGGGAGAGTGTGGAGGTCTATGTAGGTAATAACCCATAGATAAGAAAGTGACCACGAATGGTGGTTGGGACCAGTGTGAGCTAGCTACCTAGTTAGAGAGTCTAGGGTTCTACTGGTTAGGTGTTATCTAGTTTGATTGTGTTATTTGACCAAGGATTGTTGCCTGAGGTAGTTTGACTAAAAATTATTTGTCGACTTAATTGTTGAATTGGGTTGTATATAAAGACCACCTTTTGATCAATCCACCCTCTTCATAAACTAAAAATTTGAATACTTTTAAAAATATTTTCATTTTTCTAATCTAACCTTAGACTTGGAGGTTTTAGAATAAAGGTTATAATAAATGGAAATTGCAAAAATTATAGTACGTTCTTGTGAAAATATAATAGTACAAATTTATGTAAACTATAGTAAAATATTGTGAAAATATAATAGTACAATTTTTTGTAAATTTGTGTAAACTATAGTGAGAACTTGTGGAAAGATAATAGAACAAATTTGTGGTAAAATTGTAAGAACTATAGTGTAATATTGGGTAAATATTAGTGTAATTTGTGGAAATTATAGTGAAATATTGTGAAAAGATAATAGTACAAATTTGTGTAATTTTGTAGAAACTATAGTAAAATCTTGTGAAAATATAATAGTACAAATTTTTGGTAAATTTGTAGAAACTATAGTGTAATTTTATGGAAATATTATAGAGGGATTGTAGTACAAATTTTGTGAAAAAATTTGTAGGAAAATTGGATTGCTATATTGAACAAAATATGTTACTAGAATCCTTTATTTAGGTGCTATTTCTATGTGAATGGAATACAAAGGAATTTGGTTTATAAATGCATCTTTATGTTGTGATAAAAAAAGAATGGATTGGGGATCTATTATTGAGGGAATTATGGGATTCTATTTTACTTGGCTTACTAGAATTTACATATGACATTAATTGATCAAAGGAATATCTTTTTTGTGATAAAGGATAGGAATAAGTGGGGAATTTATTATTGGAAATTTATGGGGTTTCCTTCTTTTGGTAGTTTGAATGAAAATGTTTACATTATGGTGAATTAATTTTACATTGTTTCATTCAAATGGTAAAGTATATGATTAGAAGGCACTATCATATATATGTTATGAGTTGTCCTGATCCCTTACCAACATCAAACAAGCGATGGAGATACAAGATGGATAGGGAGAAGATTTATGCTATACAATTATTATTATTGATATATGTTGCACTAAGACCTTTATGATGAAAGTATATTTGTTGTAAATAAGTCTTTATTTTGAGAAACAAGTTGTAAACTAGAACATGACATACATTGTTTAGTATTTAGAGGATGTATAGATGATGTAATTTCTTTACAATCTAATATGGATAAAGGAAGTAAATATATACTTCGATTTATGATATTAAGCAAATTGTTACACAATGATTATTTCTAAGGATTAGATAAGGATCATATATTTAGTTGAAGTCTAAAGAGTAATACTAATTATCTATGTTGAATGATAAACTTAAATGCATCCCCAATAAAAGAGAGAGAAAGAAAAGAATCTAGGGTAATATAGTAAATCCAAAATGATATTCCTTGGAATAATCCATTAATATGCTATGAGAAATAATATAGTATAACCTATAAAAGGGAAAAATTTTAGGAAAGATCAAGTTGGGAGCATGGATCTTATTTCCTACTGTAAATGTTGGGAGTGAATTATACAAGTTTTGTGATAGGAATAGGTACACATATGTTGTTATCATTCAGTTATGATGACCACCTTAACTACCCATCAGGGAGGTGGGGACAATTAAGCACTGCAATTTATTTATATTCTATCTTGGTGGAAGAATATCTATATTCAAGGCATACACCTAAAATTTGGTCTGCATGACCCAAGTTGAAAACTAGCTTAAGGGTCTTAAGTTAGTAAGGAGAAATGGCATTCCTATTCTTGAATAAGATAATCCTCAAAAATTGTGGTTAAGAATTTTGCATTCAGGTGAATGGAAGAAATAGAGTATGACCATATGAAGGTGTTCTTATACCAGGGAAGTATTAAGGTAAACCTGTAGGTCTAGAAATATGAGGATTGGCCACTCCCATCCACAGGATAGACACTGATCATGTTGATTCTTGTGAAGTGTATCCTTGAAACTTAGTTGGGAATATTCATCTTTATCATGCATGGAAATTCATCCTTATAAAATACCTTGATTACTCCTTATGTGATCACGTGGTTTCAAACTTAACTTCATAAAAACAAATTTCCTCTAAGAAAGGTTGGATTTTGAGGTTCATTACATAAACCTTATTAAGCCAAAATTTAATGATAAAAGACCTTAGGAAAACCAAAATTAGCCCTGATATTGGAGTCACAAAACTTTCAAAAATGCTCTCAAAGGGTGAGATAGGACCCAAAAAGACAAAATTTGCAATAATTGGAAAGGACCCAAAAAGTTATTAAAAGGATATTGACGAGGGGATTATTGCTAATTTTGAAAGGACTCAAGACATAGGACACCAAAAATTTAAAAATTGGGGGTAAACTTCAAGTTGGATTTTGATAATCCAACAATCATCTTACCCAAGGTAACCACTTATTTATTCATGCTTAAAACAAAGTAACGTTCCAAGATCATGTTGGAAATATTATGATGCCAACATTCCATATTTTCAGCCTCCATGGAATATGGTTTAACAACATATATAAACCTATGTGTATATATAATATCACATAAGAAGTTCTTACTAGCTCTAATGATTAAAACTTTTATTCCTTTCATTATCCATTTTTTCTAGTGCCACTAATATCATTAATTAAATTAATTACTCACTAATTAATTTAATTACTATCAAATGCTAATATTAACCATTACCATCAATATCAAATAATATTACATACAAAAATATAGGGCTCTTGCTAATCCATCCTTACTCCACTAAGATGCAATTAACAATATGCATAACACAATTTTATTTAATTAGGAGGTTTTATGATAACTAAGATGCTATCACCCACCTACTAAGAATGACTAAATAACAACCTCCTTGCCCAATGGTGCATTCAATCAAACATACACACATGCAATGCACCTACATGAAGGGTTTCTTTTTATCCTTGAGCTATCGATGAAAATTCCATCCATAATTTCCTATTTTTTTCTCAACTTTGATGGTTGTTTCATACCAATCCACTTGTGAGAGTACCTGGTTATACAACCATAAATTTTATCAGCAGTACCATATTCTAAAAGTAGTATATTAAAAGCATAAAGTGTAACTATCAACATATCTTGATAAATTAAATAAGATTATGGATTTGATATCCAAACATCAATACATAAAACAAGTATCAAGAACAAGTCCTACCAAGTAGGGCCATTACATACTCCCCCCTTAGACTAAACATAGTTCCTTGTATTTTATTGAAAATAAAATATATTTTCATTAAAAAAATTGGAATTGTTTTCTCGTTTCCTCAACATCTTCCCAAGTTGCAAAATTTTTAGAATAATGGTCCCACTATACTTTACATTGATCTAGGGTTTATTTTTCAAGGAATTATAATGAAACCCTAGAATCCTTATCGGTCACACCTCAATGGTCAAGGAATATATCATTTGCAATTTTGATACTTTCCAAACATGAGAAGAATTAACAACATACTTCCTAAGTAGGGATATGCTGAAAGCATCATGGATATTTGAAAATTTGGATGGAAAAGCGATCCTATAGGCTACTATAATAATCTTATCAATGATCTCAGAAGGCCCAATTGAGAATTATCTTAGTGATATTTTTAGATTAGTATAACTCTTATATCAATCGACTGCTTTCTTAAGCCACTACTAGATCATTCTGAGGTACTCCATCTCTTTGATAGTGTTTGCTCAGAACACCACCTAATATTCCATATTGTTCCATGATATAGGTGTTCTACATATTCTACCATATAATGCCTCAAATGGAGCCATTACCGAGGATGAATGGTATCCATAATTATATGCAAATTAAACTAGATGTAAATAGTCTTCCTCCTTAGACATTTGATCCATGAAATACATGCAATGCATATCTTCTAGGACTTGGTTCACCCTCTTTATTTTGCCATATATTTTTGGATGGTAAGTATAACTGATATTTAATTTGGTGCATACTACATGATGAAGAGACTCCAATAATTTTAACATAAACTTATAATCTCTATCTAATATGATCACCTCAATAAACTATGTAACATAAATATTTCCTTGACAAACCTATTTGCCACAACTATTGCATCATCCTTGATATTCCTTGGTATAAAATATGCAACCTTAGTCAAATTTTCAACCAATACAAGTATTGCATCATGTTGGTACCTTATCTTAGGTAAAACCATAATAAAATCCATAGATATGACCTACCACTTCTGAGTAGGTATATCATGCAGGTATAACTTTTCCATTAGATGCTAATGTTTTGCCTTTACCTTCTAGCATTCAAAAAATATAGCAATGAAACTATTAATATCTTGTTTAATTTATGTAACAACCCTCCTTTATAGAACTCTTTATGGACAATGAACTATATTTTGGTGTGAATATTTAATGGCATAGCTTCATTTTATGATGTCTTTATGATGGGATGATTTCATTATTTTGAGCTTGAAATATGGTACTACTAACATTTTTATGGGTGCAATACTAGGTACTCTAATGGGTGGGATCATAAGGGTGAACCACCTAAATTGAGAAATATTAAGGGAGAACCCTATAATGATCATTTCTTTGAATGCTTTCTAACCCTAGGATTTCAAGACAAGAAACCTTCAAGCAAGGGCTCAAGAGAAGATGCACAAATAGTATTAATCTTAAGTGCATGCTATATGTTTTTTATCTTTTAATACCTAGAAATAAATCAAATATATTTATTTTAAGTCATATCTAGGGTTGTAATAGAAATAGAAGGAACTCAATAAATAGCCTAAAGACTAAACACAACACTTATCTTATCCAGTGGTTGATCCTTGCTTGTTATCCTTTTATCCAATGATATCCAATGATTCTTGTTCCTACAAGATAACTTAGCAAAAAATTTGAAAATATGATTAGCATTAGGGGGCCTACTTAATCCACTATATGATAATACTTGGAGGTGTAGTAGTCAATACCCCTAGGTCATTTTAGCTGATATTTGAAGGAAATTGACCTTTTGAAGATGAATAAACATAGCACAATACAACAAAAAAGAATGATAAAACTACAGAATAGAATGAAGCAATATATCTTATATGTAGCCTAGAATATATATTTGGGATTTTGGGATAACAAATTTTCCCTAGACATGGTCTATGCAAAATTGCACCCCACAAAATGTGACCATGATTTTGTAGATCAACAAAATTGTGCCTTGTAGAGATCGAGCACGATTTTGCAAAAACTATACAAAAAATGAAATAATAATGTGAGGAGCCAATTACATCATAGAGAAAATTAATGCATGCATGAAAGAAGGTAAAAAAACCTAGTAGATAGCACATAAGAAAATAGAAGGATTGAGACTTCTCGAATAGTCGATATCTCCTTAGGGCTCCAACACAAAATCACCAATGCCAGTAATAAAAAATAATTCAATGCAATAGAAAATAGATCACACTTCACAATTATGAGTTAGATTGCTTGCAAAAGAAGAAGAAGAATGTAAATAACTTAGCAAACACTTTAGAGATCACTTGAAGAAGAAAGCTTGTGTGAGATTAGAATCACAAAAATCACTTGTTATCTTATTTTTTCAAGATGATTTCAAACCCTCCTTATAGTGGATTTGAAAGTGAAATTGGTGGGAAAAACCAAGGAGAGATGATGCCAAATCATGCCAACTTAAAAAAATTAAGGTTTCCTTGGGAGAAAACCCTAAAATGCAAAATTGTACCTCATCAAGGCCAACCACGATTTCACCTTATGTGAAATCGCTCCCCATAAAGGGTGACTACAATTTTCCATAAAGGTTGGACACACAAAAAGAAGGGGGGAGAGACCTAGCCCTTGTCCTAGGCAAGTCTAAAGGTTCTCCCAAGAGGACTCAAGGAAGATTGCCCACTAAAGTGGGTTAATTTTTTGTGTCTACGAGTTACTTCCTCCCCTCCTAACATAGATTCTATTAGGAATTTTGGTCATCCTCATAATGTACCCCTAACTATTGGTGTACTTGATCCCATTGTATCCTTGTCCAACCAAACAAATTTTATAATGGGGAAGTTGATACCTCTTCTAAAAAGTAGAACCTAAATATCCTGAGGAATAATTTTATGAGAACATTAATTATATGTCTAACCCTTCACCATTTGATATTTTTAATGCTTCCAATGGTAAGGATTAGCCCTAGGTTGCTATGATTAGGGTCCATGATATATTGTTGATCCACCCTATCAATTACCCAAAGACAATTCTGGCCTAGGGTATCACAAGAACTACACAACCACCCTCCTTAAGGAATATTTCAAATGTATTAATCTTGACATTGAGGAGGGCAATTTTTATGAGTATGTTGACCTTGAGTACACCTTGTTAGTCAAGAATATCTCCCCAAATTCTATAATTGATATTATTGTAGACTTATTCTAAGTTTTGAGGATTTATGTTTTCCCATCTAACACTTTTGAGGATGAGATCGAAGAGTGGTTTGAAAACCTTTTGATCACTTATAATAGCTCCAAATATGTGTCATCTTGCATCATCCCCATCATCAAGCATCCTAATGATGATGATAGTACCTTCACCTCTTTCCACTTGCAATCCCTACCCAAATGTGCTCCTCCCATAAAAGCATCTTGATGGTCAATCCATCCTGTATCCCCCTCTTATATTTCCATGATGAACCTTACCTCAACCCAATCCTCATCCATCCATCCTTCAACAAATCCTCCCTCTTCCACAATATAACTCCATGTCAAACCCATCATCTAGCACACCTATCCATACATACCATAACCCATGCATGATGAACATGATATCTATCAATATTTTCACCCCACTTTGTTATGTGACTGATCCTACTTGCCTCCTCAACATTGATCCAAGTTCCATTGACTTTGAGAAAGTTTCCTCCAATATTTATCCTCTTGATTTCCTATCAATGAAACAACTGATCCAAAAATAAAATACCTATATTCTCCTCTCTCCTTCTCATCCTTATTTTTGTATGTTCCAAGCTAAAGCCAGTGGTGACAATAACATCTTTATTGAGAGTGTAGTTGTAGACATCGAAATCTAGCCACTTGTCATCCATCCATGTTTCCCAATCCCCATCGTCCATTTATATATATATATATATATGTATGTATATGTATTTGTAAATATATATTTAATAAATAAATATATATATATATATATATATATATATGACATAAGAAAAAATCATTCACCTATCTACTGTATTAATCTATAGTCATCATAAAAGTGTAAAATCTTGACACATTGCATAAATTCAACAAAATATTAATTCTTATATTGATTATGAATGAATATATGTTACAAATATGCCCCTCTTAGGGTCACTTGAATGATGATACAGTTTATACAATTACCAATGCCCTCAATAGGGTAGGTGCATTAATATTACCCTTTGACTAGTCGCAAACTGCCTTGGGGTGGAGTTGACCCCCTTCTTTGTGATGTGGAAGGATTATGATATGGACTCCCCTTGTACCTATCTTATTATGATCAAGAAACAATAGCACATGATCAAAAGGATAGATAGCCTCTCATAATTAGGCCCTTTAAGGAAACATACATGATAATGCCATTTAAACTAATAATAAATAAAACATAAAGAAAAAATTTAAACTATACTAATTGAATCAAGATTTGTAATATAGCATAAAGGAGATCGTTAGACAAATAATGCATGGATCAGATAACAAAATAGATGCATAGAGGTGCATAAAATATCCACAAATGTCCTAATTAATGCAAAGCATGAATTATCTATTCTAAGCTAATTCCTATGGTCATAATTATTCTACACTGTAATTAAACCTAAGAAATGATTAATCCAACATATTTAACTAGACAAAAATAAAAAGAGTAAGGTGATCTATCACTTTTTTCAAACCATAGCTCTAGTTAGTGGTCTACACTATGAACCATAGTTGACAGGTGTGGTTTAACCTCTAATAGGTTTGTCCTCAAAATTAGGGGTAGGGGGCTTGATATTCTTGTCCAAATTGATGTTCAAGGGTTGCATTTGTTATCCTCAGATTGATTTGGCGGTCAATTCGATGTGAATGGCCTTCATTTTCTTGGATTTGTATTTCTTGATCCTCCTAGGCACCTAGGGCATCCATAATGCAATTCATCATGAATGTTGGCAAAAGGATTGGGGATTAAGTGCAATAGCTCTATCTCTTAGTATACTCAGTTTGAGTGTACAATTCACCAGGGCTTCACTGCTCAAATCTCCAATGCTTGCTTCTCTCCTTTCTTCCCATTTGGAGGAGGTATTTATAGCATACCCCTAGGGCTAGAGGTGGCTTCATGGAGAAGCCAAGACCAATAAGGGTGGTTATGACAGTTGGTATGGAAGCCTCTAGAATATTTCATCTTGAAAATACCTTCTTCTAGATCTTTTGGTTATTCCAACCAATTTATCTCGGATGGAAGGCCTAACTAAACTTCATTTAAGACCGTAGGTCATAGTTGCAGTCCAGATTATAGACCGTATGTGTCAACCATCGTTTATACTGGAGACCACATGTCTAGGCTGCGATTCAGACTGATTAGGCCAAAATGCCTAAATTGAGTGGTTAGAACCACTACTCTATCTTGGAGTCTATCCAAGATCCTCCATATGGTCTTGTAGCATGTCCATATGAGTAGTCACCCTCGACATGATGTGTTTTATGTGTCTATAATATATATATATATATATATATATATATATATATATATATATATATATATATATATAATATATATATATATATTTATTTATTTATATGAATTAATCCTAGCCATCCATCATGTTTTAATCTATGCCATTCATCTTCCTTAATCAATGCCACTTTCCCAGATCTAGTTCTGCAACCTTTCCCTTAGCTATCGAGAACCCTTCGAAGCTCCCTGAGCACCCACCAGAGTCTGTAGAGCACCCACCAAAGCTTCCCAAATGCCCTCCTGAGCTTCTAGAGCATCTCTAAGTGTTTTTGGTCATTACTAAGTGCCCACGGGCATTTTCCATTCTAGATATTTAGCCCTATGGCCCTCAAGCATAATTAGGGCATCTTCGCAACCCTCATTGGCAATATTTATGTAAGAAGAAAATAGAGATAGCATATTAGTTAACAACGTAAAAGTTCATTGCATTTATTTTAGGTTTTTATGCTTTATTTACAACTTTCATTGCAATATTAGGGTTTAGTGATTTTATTTCTTTTGAGGGTCTCATGTAGTGGAGCCCTCATAGATATTACTAATCCTTGTTATTTTTGGCTATGTTTAGGTGTAGGAAAAGCATTTATTGAAGGTTATTGAAGCTTAGGTGGCCCTACATAGGATACACAAGCCCATACACCAATCTATTGGAATTGAATCAAGTGTGAAGACACCATTATTTTAAACTAGGGTTTCAAAGAACCCTAGTACCTGTAATAATTGTATAAAAATAATAAGCATTGCAAACCCTAAATTTGGGGCATATTGATTGTAACACTTGATATCTATCATAAATAATAAAAGAGTTCATTTGTATTGTGCAATCATTGTGTTACTTTGCTTATTTATTATTTCATAGTTTATATTTGGTATTGCTTGAAATTGTATTCACAAATGGAAATCAAGGTGGGACCCACAATGGGTTCTCCATGATAACTTAATTTTCTACTAATTTGATATTTCTATTTTCTATTTTGCAGATTTTTAGAAGTTCGTTCTCATAATTTTCATAGAACTAGAGTTTTTGAAGAGTTGCAGAAGTCAACCAAAAGTTGCGTAGATGCCCTATGATGCTTGAGGGGTGCCCTATAGTGCTTAGTGAATTCCCTGCTATATTTTAGAGGCTCTAGGGTGTGTTTCATAGAGTGGGAAAATGATACATAGGATTTTCTATAAGTCTATTTCAAAACCCTAACCCCTCTGCTTCATTTTTTTATGTTTTTACAAATAAAGTGATAAAAAGAACATCAATCAATTTCTATTAAAAACAATCATATTATATTTGTATTTTTAGGCACTTGCATTCATTTTGCACATTAGAGTAGCCTTGCATTTACACATTCACCATAGGTCACATTTCAAATTTAATTTTTTTTTCTAGGTGTGTTGTACTCAATATTCTGCATACTATTTTCATATGAAGTGACAACTCCATAAAATAATTTGGATGATAGGGTTTAGAATTCTTCTTTTACTTGTCTAAGTAGGAACACAATTAGGATACCCAATTATACTCCCACTATTGGAATCCCTTGCTGATTTAGAGCAGAAGAGTATGTTGAGCAAGGTGCAGCGATAGTATTGTCATTATTGTCATTATTGTCAACACAGTCAGATAGATCGGTTGATGCAGTGGACAGGAGTTCAGAGGTTATTCAGAGTATGTACAGTGAAGTTAAATGCTTATGAGGATGTTTTTGATGTTTGGGTGAAGTTGTTACAGGTTGTCCAAGAAGACCGAAGTGGCCCATATGCAAAAGATAAAAGAGAAGCAAAAAAGCAAAAGAAAAAAAGTGTCGCGATATCGCGACATGTTGCATTTTCATGGCCAAAAGAGAAGAGAAAATGCAAGGAGAAAAAGTGTCGCGATATCGCGACATGTTGCATTTTCACGGCCAAAAGAGAAGAGAAAATGCAAGGAGAAAAAGTGTCGCGATATCGCGACATGTTGCATTTTCGTGGCCAAAAGAGAAGAGAAAATGCAAGGAGAAAAAGTGTCGCGATATCGCGACATGTTGCATTTTCGTGGGCCAAAGCAAAGAGAAAATGCAAGGAGGAAAAAGTGTCGCGATATCGCGACATGTTGCATTTTCGCGGCCAAAGCAAAGAGAAAATGCAAGGAGGAAAAAGTGTCGCGATATCGCGACATGTTGTATTTTCATGGGCCAAAGCAAAGAGAAAGAGCAAGGAGAAAAAGTGTCGCGATATCACGACATGTTGTATTTTCATGGGCCAAAGCAAAGAGAAAGAGCAAGGAGAAAAAGTGTCACGATATCACGACATGTATTTTCATGGTCCAAAGCAAAGAGAAAGAGCAAGGAGAAAAAGTGTCGTGATATCACGACATGTAGTATTTTCATGGTCCAAAGCAAAGAGAAAGAGCAAGAAGAAAAAGTGTCACGATATCGCGACATGTAGCATTTTCATGGGCCAAAGAAAGGAGAAAGAGCAAGAAGGAAAAAGTGTCGCGATATCGTGACATGTCGCATTTTCGTGACTCAAAAAGGGTAGGAAGGTAGAGAAAAAAAAGTGTCGCGATATCATGACATGTCGCATTTTCGTGACTCAAAAAGGGCAGGAGCAGAGAAACAAAAGTGTCACGATATCGCGACATGTCGCATTTTCGTGACTCAAAAAGGGTAGGCTGGCAGAGAAAAAAAGTGTCACGATATCACGACATGTCGCATTTTCATGACTCAAAAAGGGCAGTAGGCAGAGAAACAAAAGTGTCATGATATCGCGACATGTCGCATTTTCGTGACTCAAGAAGGGCCTCAAAATAGAAACGACAAACCATGCATGCATAAGAAAGAAAATGAATAGTCATGTGGAGAAAATGAATAGTCATGGAAAGAAGCGGATGCATGACCATGTGGAGAAAATGAACAGTCGTGGAAGGAGAAAATGAATAGTCGTGGTGGAGAAAATGAATAGTCATGGAAGGAGAAAACGAATAGTCATAAAAATAGAAATGAAAAGCCTTTTTGAAAACCAAAACGCATGCATGCACAAAGGAGAAAATGAATAGTCATGAAGGAGAAAACGAACAGTCATGGTAGGAGAATATGGTGTCAATTATTTGCATGTGACGTGTTTGACGAAATGCCTTCTCAATATATACAAAAGGAGTTACATAAAGAAGGAGTTACAATTGACAAGTGGCGTATGAGAATATGAAAGAAGGAGTTACAATTGGAGTTACAAAGAGAAAGGATGGTTATAAAAGGAGTGTTGCTTGGAGAATTTTATAGTGGATTTTATCTTGCGAAGAGAGCGAGAGGAGAGCGTGAGCGAGGCGAGCGAGAAGGGTGTGTGTTGTGTGAATTGTGGGCGATGTTGAGTAAGCAATAGACCAGTTAGGGTCTTGTAAAAGTGAAGGTATTTATATGTCAATCTTCTAGTTTCAGAATTGAAGTCCAAGTTGGTGCTTGGCATCAGGGGTTGGTGCTCCTTCCAGTTGGTGCTGGTAAATCAGGGGTTGGTGCTCCTTTCTATTGGTGTAGATAAATCAGGGGTTGGTGCTCCTTTCAGTTGGTGCGTAAATGGGTTGGTGCTCCTTCTATTGGTTCGGTAAATCAAGGGTTGGTGCTCCTTTCTATTGGTGCAGATAAATCAGGGGTTGGTGCTCCTTTCTATTGGTGCAGATAAATCAGGGGTTGGTGCTCCTTTCTATTGGTGCAGATAAATCAGGGGTTGGTGCTCCTTCCAGTTGGTGCTAGTAAATCAGGGGTTGGTGCTCCTTTCTATTGGTGTAGATAAATCAGGGGTTGGTGCTCCTTTCTATTGGTGTAGATAAATCAAGGGTTGGTGCTCCTTTTAATTGGTGTAGATAAATCAGGGGTTGGTGCTCCTTCTAGTGGGTTTTGGTAAATTGATTGTAAAGTTGTTGCTTTGCAAAGGCTGGATTTGGATGGGAGTCCAAACAATCAATTTTTGAGGAGTAGCCAAATCGGTGAACCTCGGTACATCTTGTGTTGTGTGATGCTCTCTTGTTATATTTGCTTTATTTGGTTTTAAGTTCTCATTGTTTTGGCTTTAAGAGTTGAAGATTTAAGTTTTAAAGAGCTACATCTGATTCACCCCCCCTCTCAGTGTCATTGTGAGACTAACAATTGGTATCAGAGCCAGTTTCCCTTATCAGGCTAAATCAGCTAGGGTTGATCTTGGATTAGTATGCAATGGGTAAGAAGAATAGATCCTCCTCAAATAAGGCATCTCAGTCAGTTTCAGTTCCTATGGAAGAGAAAATTGAACTAGAAAAGATAGGAGTGAATTCTGAAGTATGTGATGAAAACCTTGAGGGTGAAGTATATCTAGAAGGTGAGTTGATCGCTGCACTTGAAGAGTTGGGTATAGAAAGGAAAAAGAACAAAAGACTGTCCAAGAAGTTGGAAGAATATGGGGATAATATTGAAGATCTCTTCTTACAAATTCATAAAGCCAAGAAAATAGAAGAAGCCTTGAAGTCACACCTGGATGATAAAGGTGATGTATGTAGCAAACGTGAAGAGGAATCTAACAAAGTTATTAATGATCTAAAGGCTGCAAGTAGAAGAGTCCAAAAGGATTGAAGAAACTCTCGAGTCACAGATCAATGAGAAAGAGATTGTTTGCGACAAACAAGAAGAGGAGATTGTTTTATTGAGGAAACAACTAGAAGAGGCCAATACAAATCTCAAATTTGAGAAGAGCACAGAGTTGCTAGATAAAATGATAAGGCAACAAAGAAGCCCCATGTGTAAGCTTGGTCTTGGATATGAAGCTGAACAACCTTCATCTTCTAAATCTGCAGAGAAGAAGAAGTCCATTGTTGAAGGATCAAAGCAAGAAAAGTTTGAAGCTGAATCTTCAAAAGGAAGAAAATCTCAAAGGAGATCTACAGCAAAGCAACCACAACAAAAGAGGTTCTATCACTCTCACTTTATTCATAATAATGCTTTTAATGGCTATTGTTTTAGATGCAACCATTATGGTCACAAGGCAATTTATTGTGGATTGAATAATAGATCAAAGAGTTATTGTTGGTAGAAATACATCTGTTATTCCGGTTGAACACCATGTGCAATGTTTTAAATGTAATGGTCATGGGCACATAGCAAGGTCTTGTCCAAGAACTTTTGTATCTAATCTAAGGCAAGACAGGAGATTTCATCAGGCACAAAGAATGCAACACAGACAGGGAAGAAATCATGTGCATCAAAGAAAGGAAAATAATCATCCATCAAGGATGCACAAGAGACAACCACCCAAGTAGAAATGTTTTTTCACCTTTGATGGATTATGCAGTAGAATGTTATAACTGTCATAATTTTGGGCACATTGCAAGAAATTGTCGAAGTACATTTGCATCAAATCAATTTTAGGGAAGAAAATTTCAACCTAATGGAATGAGACAAAATAGAAAATTTCCCGAAAAACATGCACAAGCTACTGAAAAAGAAAAGTCAAAACAAGAGCCCAAAACTGTAATAAAACCAGTTTGGAGAAAGAAAGAAGAGAGGAAATCGTGTCTCCTTGGACTGAAGGAGACTACTCCTCTATTGCACTAAGCAGCTCCAGGTAGCACATCCTCAGGGGGAGCAATCTTAAAGTTTTATTTTAATGCTCCTATGTTGTTTGGTTATCTGAGGATGAAAGGCAAGTAGTCAGGGGGAGTTGTCGTATAGTTGTCAAAGTGTGTTTCAGTTCATGTAGTTGTTTGTGGAGGTAATAAGCAGGAGCATGAGACGTTGGCTTGATAGAGCCATTTTTTTATTATTGTGAAATCTCTCTGGTGATGGCGGTTACAATAGCAGATAGTGTCAAACTGATGTGCTTCAGCAGAACAACATGGTGAACAACTAGGTTTTCGATGCAGCAGTTGATAGGCATTATCTGAGATAGAACATGCAGCATAGGTCGATGTGTCATGGAAGCATAAGCTGGCAGGTGCTGGTTTTGAAGCCTGTAACATTCCCAATCTGTAGATAAAATAGAATCCATGTTGTGAGTACGTCTCAATTCATCTACCAATATCGAGGGAGGACTATGGTAAAGCTCTTCATGATCGTTATGAAAATTACTGCCAACGTGTAGGTGGGAAGGCATGTGTTTCTTAACCAAAAATACAACACATCGTTTGGTATAAGAGAGCATTAATTTTCTCTAAAGAAGTAGCCATTATCAAAGAGATGCAGAGTCAAAGAAAATAGTGGCACTAGCACCCAGTTCGTCAAGAGTGCCAAGTGGCACATGCAAGGCAGAGACGTTGAGAGAATAGCACCCAGGTGGTGAAGCGCCAAGGAGGACAAGATGCCCATGCACCTAAGAAAGTCTTGCATTATTTGAGAAATGCGAGATATTTCCTGAGGAATCCCTTGATCATAGTGAGGAGAAATGCTCCCTGGAATCGCGTGAAGAACGTTCGCCTAAGACATTGAGTAGCCCTGACATATGCCCTAGCAAGAAGTAGAATACCGAGTGTTGATGACTACATGCAGATTGAGGTTCCAATGCTAGATGTAACGGTCCACTGTCAATACCTACACAGACGATGAAAACATTCATGGCAGCCATTAGAAACCAGAGACATTGAGCTGCACAACGGATGCGAGGCAAAGTCGTCAATCACGGAGGAGGTGGCAGTCAAAAGGCTGAAGAAATTACGCACGAGGCTCCTGGAGAGTCGATCACTTTTGATTTGGGAGTAACTTTTGCATAGCTGAGAGTTGCATGTTGATCAAACTATACTAAATAAGTAAAAGCAAGGTACAACAAGAATTATAATATGATGAGCAGAGATTAGAGTGCTTATCCAAGAAGACTTTATGATAGAAAGAGTACCAGTGGAGGTGCATTCTATCTTGGAGATAGGTTGGTCACGTGGCACAGTAAGAAACAAGAGTCAGTCTCCTTATCCACAGCAGAGGCAGAATATATTGCAGCGACAACGTGTTGTACGATGAAGGAGAAAGTTGCGGAAGGTGAGGTTAAGTTGGATTTTGTTCCAACAACAGAGCAAGTAGCGGATATCTTCACAAAACCATTGCCCAAGGAAGTCTTTGAGTACCTTCGCAATAAATTGGGAGTGGTCACGCTTCCCAAGAATTGACTAGCTATCGGGACCACATTCTCAGGGGGAGCATTTGTGTATTTGTTTATCTTTTTGCTCATGTTTGTGATTTTTGCTAAGTGTAATAATTTTTGCTTGAGAATGTTGTGCATGGACTCAGGGGGAGTCTACAGCAACCCTTTGATATTGTTGTCAAAGGGGGAGAAGAGTTACAGGAAATTGCACGTGTGTTGCCAACAATTCCAAAGGGGGAGATTGTTGAGCAAGGTGCAGCGACAGTATTGTCATTATTGTCAACACAGTCAGATAGATCGGTTGATGCAGTGGACAGGAGTTCAGAGGTTATTCAGAGTATGTACAGTGAAGTTAAATGCTTATGAGGATGTTTTTGATGTTTGGGTGAAGTTGTTATAGGTTGTCCAAGAAGACCGAAGTGGCCCATATGCAAAAGATAAAAGAGAAGCAAAAAAGCAAAAGAAAAAAAGTGTCGCGATATCACGACATGTTGCATTTTCATGGCCAAAAGAGAAGAGAAAATGCAAGGAGAAAAAGTGTCGCGATATCGTGACATGTTGCATTTTCATGGCCAAAAGAGAAGAGAAAATGCAAGGAGAAAAAGTGTCGCGATATCGCGACATGTTGCATTTTCACGGCCAAAGCAAAGAGAAAATGCGAGGAAAAAGTGTCGCGATATCGCGACATGTTGCATTTTCGTGGCCAAAGCAAAGAGAAAATGCAAGGAGGAAAAAGTGTCACGATATCGCGACATGTTGTATTTTCGTGGGCCAAAGCAAAGAGAAAGAGCAAGGAGAAAAAGTGTCGCGATATCGCGACATGTTGTATTTTCACGGGCCAAAGCAAAGAGAAAGAGCAAGGAGAAAAAGTGTCGCGATATCGTGACATGTTGTATTTTCATGGGCCAAAGCAAAGAGAAAGAGCAAGGAGAAAAAGTGTCGCGATATCGCGACATGTTGTATTTTTACGGTCCAAAGCAAAGAGAAAGAGCAAGGAGAAAAGTGTCGCGATATCACGACATGTAGCATTTTTGCGGTCCAAAGCAAAGAGAAAGAGCAAGAAGGAAAAAGTGTCACGATATCGTGACATGTCACATTTTCATGACTCAAAAAGGGCAGGAAGGAAGAGAAAGAAAAAGTGTCACGATATCGCGACATGTCGCATTTTTGTGACTCAAAAAGGGTAGGCGGAGAGAAACAAAAGTGTCACGATATCGTGACATGTCGCATTTTCGTGACTCAAAAGGGCAGAAGGCAGAGAAACAAAAGTGTCACGATATCGTGACATGTCGCATTTTTGTGACTCAAAAAGGGCAAGCAGGCAGAGAAACAAAAGTGTCATGATATCGTGACATGTCGCATTTTCGCGACTCAAGAAGGGCCTCAAAATAGAAATGAAAATATTTGAAACAAAACACATGCATCATAAAAAGAAAATGAACAGTCATGAGGAGAAAATGAACAGTCATGGAAAGAAGTGGACGCATGCCCATGTGGAGAAAACGAACATGAAAAAGGAGAAAATGAACAGTCATGGAAGGAGAAAATGAATAGTCATCAAAATAGAAACGAAAAGCCTTTTCGAAAACCAAAACGCATGCATGCACAAAGGAGAAAATGAATAGTCATGAACGAGAAAATGAACAGTCATGGTAGGAGAATATGGTGTCAATTATTTGCATGTGACGTGTTTGACGAAATGCCTTCTAAATATATACAAAAGGAGTTACATAAAGAAGGAGTTACAATTGACAAGTGGCGTATGAGAATATGAAAGGAGTTACAACTAGAGTTACAAAGAGAAAGGATGGTTATAAAAGGAGTGTTGCTTGGAGAATTTTATAGTGGATTTTATCTTGTGAAGAGAGCGAGAGGAGAGCGAGAGGCGAGCGAGAAGGGTGTGTGTTGTGTGAATTGTGGGCGATGTTGAGTAAGCAATAGACCAATCAGGGTCTTGTAAAAGTGAAGGCATTTATATGTCAATCTTCTAGTTTCAGAATTGAAGTCCAAGTTGGTGCTTGGCATCAGGGGTTGGTGCTCCTTCCAGTTGGTGTTGGTAAATCAGGGGTTGGTGCTCCTTTCTATTGGTGCAGATAAATCAGGGGTTGGTGCTCCTTTTTATTGGTGTAGATAAATCAGGGGTTGGTGCTCCTTCCAGTTGGTGTTGGTAAATCAGGGGTTGGTGCTCCTTTCTATTGGTGCAGATAAATCAGGGGTTGGTGCTCCTTCTAGTTGGTGCTGGTAAATCAGGGGTTGGTGCTCCTTTCTGTTGGTGCAGATAAATCAGGGGTTGGTGCTCCTTTCTGTTGGTGCAGATAAATCAGGGGTTGGTGCTCCTTTCTGTTGGTGCAGATAAATCAAGGGTTGGTGCTCCTTCCAGTGGGTGTTGGTAAATTGATTGTAAAGTTGTTGCTTTGCAAAGGCTGGATTTGGATGGGAGTCCAAACAGTCAATTTTTGAGGAGTAGCCAAATCGGTGAACCTCGGTACATCTTGTGTTGTGTGATGCTCTCTTGTTATATTTGCTTTATTTGGTTTTAAGTTCTCATTGTTTCGGCTTTAAGAGTTGAAGATTTAAGTTTTAAAGAGCTACACTGATTCACCCCCCCTCTCAGTGTCATTGTGAGACTAACAGAGTAGGCAAACCCTCCACTATTTAGAGTGGGTCTTAAGTGGTGTACCCTACATATTTTGAGTAACTTGGTATTTCTATTTTTGGATTTTGATTTAGGCCTATAAAATTAGTTATTTTTGACATTGTATGTAAACCTTAGAAAACATAAAATTATAAAATTAATCACACACAACACGTTTCACATTAAACAGTAATGAGTTGTATTTCATCACCAACCATTTCTTGAGATTTGGCAATGGTGGGTTTCATCTCCATATTCCAATATATGCCCTTAGCCACCATAGGATACCCATGAGCAAACTTTTTGAACTTCATTACTAGAAAGAATATCACTGCCTAGCCAAGCCATAGATTTCACCCTTCATAATTTAGATTAGTATATAAAAACACACAAAAAATAAGAAAAAAATATTAAAATCAAGATAATAAAAAAATGAGGTAAGACACATCTATTGCAAAAACATAGGATTGAGTTTCTTTACTTGATTTTGTGAAGTTTCATTTGCATTACTTTCTTGCACATTGCATATATTTGGTTCAGTAGCTTATGGTGTTAACTAGAAATCAAACAAAAGTATTGAATCAAATTTCCATCCACCAAGACAATTCATCCATGGATTTTTCATCATTATTCCCCACAACTTTTGTGGTCAACCCCACTAGTGTGATATAGACAAGTTGTTCAGATTTGTCTATAGGTCCCTCACACACTGTGTCATCCACATAGCCATTCCACACAACCATTCCATAAATAGAATCATCTTCACATACCATTGACCACCACATAACCTATATAGACATGGACTGAGTGGAAGCTCTTTATATATCCACTAATTATGTCTTGGAACCAATCCATAGCTCACCTAGGAAAGATCATTATTTTCAACAAGAACCTGCCTCTTCCCAACATTCTAGCCTTACCCAGGTGTATAAAAACCCTATTTTTAAAGCATAAATTGCACCTTCCTATCATTTGTCCATCCCTCAATAGTCAGGTGCTCCAAGTACCTCCATCCCACCTTCATACACCACTACCTATGGCAATCCTTTGTATAAAGCACATGTCAATGCAAATTCAATATGCCAGCATCCATCTTATCCAATATCACCCAACTAGTTGTAATTCCTGTTGCAACTTATCCCTCACCTACTTCATCAGTTCCATCCACATCCATGCCATCTACCTCATATATGGAAATACATGAAGCATGGGAACACCTTAACAAATTACTTAAAAATGTGACAAAATGCTCAACAACAAATTTTAGGTGGTTAATACTAAGCCTCAATTTGTTTCCACTCAACCTATCTTTATCACCCAAAGTCTATCATGGGTACCATAATCTTCTGTTGTTTCCATCCCCACACCACCATCAACCCATGACCATGCCATTCCTATAAATCATCATATTCATAGCCCCCACACATCATCTCCATTTCAACATTCACCATCATTTCTTCATAAACCTCCACATCATCAATTTCAATCTACTCCACCAAACCATCATCATCTCATCACATCCCAACACCTTCATACTCCACCTTCATAGAATCATCAAGTAATTCAGGGCTTCCACATACCTGGGAAGACCCTAGAATCCAAGCTATGCAATAGAATAATGATAGCCTGATATGACACAATCTTGGTATGATGAACCGAAAACCAACACTTAGACAGTTGATCAATCAACCAACCCATATTTTGGTACCATCACTGCCATATCTAGTAAACTTCAAAGTACCAAAATTTAAAAAATTTAATGGGACTAAAGACCCTAGAGAACATGTGAGCACATTTATCCATTCATGTTTTAGAATCTAAAATAATGAGGCTCTAATGCTTTGAAATTTTCCCTAGATATTGGGGGAGATGCTATAGAATGGTATAACCATTTACCTCACCATAGTATTTATACTTTTGAGCAATTGATTGATCAATTTCTTGAAATATTTTCCCTTAATTTTAGAAATAAGGTCCTATTATCTGATATATATGGTCTAAAACAATATGATGATGAGTATGTATATGAATTTGGCAACTTTTGGAGGGACATTATTACCAAAATACCATTTGCCCTACCAATGGAAGAGCTTACTATACTATTCACTAATATTTGCTTAAAACCCATCTCTTGGTTGTTACAATTACAACAATATCGATCATTTGATAAAGCTCTTGCCTAGGATAGCATCATTGAGGAAATAAAAATCCAAGAAGGTGTAATTAAGCCTAAAAATAAAGAATTGCAAAGTAAGGGCCAATATAAAAGTAATTATTCTGGCCAATCTAAACCAAACCAGGATAATTTAGCCAACCCATCTAATCAATTTAATCAAGTGGTCATGAGCCAGTTGATAATGGCTCAGAAACAACCTGTGCAACAATAACCATGAAAAATTGAATATCATGCAGTTCCTTCAACATATCAATCAAGTAAAAACATAGTGCTAGCTATATAAAACCACCCATATCGACAATCTATTCAAAATAATTGTAAGCACACCCCATTAGTTGAATTATATGCTTCCATATTTTATCGATTGTATGACACCAACCAACTTGCCTTACCTGAGGTTAAACCAGATGACCCTACCAAGCATAGCAAACATTATAGATAATATTTATTTTTTCCTTATCATAGGCAAAATGGGCATGACATAAATGGTTGCTTCAATTTTAAAGACATAGTGCAAGATCTCATTGATTTAGGGGCCATCAAGCTTGATAGTCCCTTAGCCCAACAAAATAAAAACCTTGGTATTTATCAAAAACCACTTCCTCATCATGAGGATATGCAACCAACAATGGGAGGGAATAACACCAAGACTCCTCCAAATCAAGTCAATCATGTACAACAATATCAAGGTTTTGTGGGTGCTATACATGTAGTTACCTGAGGTAAAAAACATAATAACCAACAAATGGCACATTAGTAACCTATTCAACTATCCATAGCACCATGGGCAAGTGTGTCTCCTCAAGTGTAGCACCCTAAAATTGGTGCAGTTAAACCCTTAGTAAAAAGATAAAAATTTGAATTTTAACCCCAAAATCGCCCATTACCCGCTCCCCTCGTTTTTTGCACCATTTTTAGGATTTGTTTTTACCGTTGGACGATATCATCGACGATCAGACGAAATCATCCTAGATCTGACGAATTCATCTAGAATAGAACATCTAGACGATTTCGTCCCAAAATTGAATTTTCATAATTAGCTTCTATTTCAATAGCTTCTCTAACTTGGGAAGAAAGCGTGTCTACGTGGTTAGAGTCTCCCCCATTGGAGATCTCCCAAATTGGGGTGATCTCCAACCTCCTAACCTCTCCCTAAATCCTATATAAACTTAGGCTTTTTCTTGACTTCCCCCTGGCTGATTTTCCCTGCAACTTTAGTTTCTCGTGCATTAGAACACCTTCGCACCATCGTTTGCATTGTGTATTTCAAGTTTTTCTTGCAGGAATTTTACTGTTTTTCAGCTGGAGCAAGCTCGGATCATCGTTGGCGATTCCAGATGATTTCGGACGATCCTATCGCAGATCGGCGATGATCTCATAATATTGGAGGTGATCTCGACTACAATCCAGATTGGGGGCAATCAGAGCCTGGAGTTTGCATTTTTTTATCTTCTCTCTTCATTTCCTTATGCATTAACTTAGTTTATTCTATTTTTGCATTCTGGAGTTCACCTCATTTAGCATAGATGCATGATAAAGTTAAAATAAATTATTAAATTAATGCATTTCCTTTAATTGTTATCTGGATTTATCATTTAGGTAGGTTTACTATTATTTCTATCATTTCCCCTTGCTTTTGTAGTTGCATTTTTGGTCTTTGGTATCTATTTCTGTGATTGCAGGTTTTTGACGAATTCGTCAGGTCAACGATGATCTCGTCTGATCTCAGATGACCGACTATGATATGAGATGATTCTATGCAATTGTAGATGATCATGTAAGATTTGAGATGATCTGGACTTCTACAAACCTCAAAATCTTCATCAGACATCCGAAATCAGGTACATTCTATCTTATTTAGCACACTTTCTATGTTTAGCACTTATTCATGCTTTCTGTATCCATATAAATCAGCATTGGCATATAGAATAGCTTAGATTCATCTTGGCCAAACCTAGGAATTGAATGATTGAATATAAAAATGAACACATCAAACCCATTCTCAACCTAGGCATGGAAACTGCCACTCAAAGTTTCCTGGTGAACCCACCATCCATCAAAAATTCACCCTTATACCCCTTCCCCGAGAGGCGCGACCTTCAAAGGGCCTCTTAGTCCGAGGTATTGTCCCATCCTTCTCGCATCCCCCTTCCGGGCGTGGATCCTATAGCTTGAAGGTAAGGATGCAAAAAATTTGGAGCGATACATTTTGGTGAACCCGACGTGAAAACTAAAAACCTTTTGAAAAAAAAAAAGGAGAAGATTGTTAAGATTGCATATCATATTTAGATGGTAGATTATAATAAAAGATGAGTTGTCACCATAAATGTTGAAAATCAATTAACAGCCATAGAGATTACTTATGTGCTTAGAGTACCTCAAACAAATAGGGTTCAACCTTTGTGGGACGAACTTGATAGGAGATTGGGTATCATTGAATTTAGATCAACCGAACTTAGGCAAATCAAGAGGTTTGTCCTAGATAGAATCCTGGATCTTGATCAAGTAACCTTATATCATGAACTTCAGAGAGCTTGCCATAGGTGGTTAGTAGATAAAAGAGCACTTGTGTCTTTCGAGTTGTACACCTTTGAGGAATACCTCGACAACGTAGTTGTAGTACATAAATTTCTATCTCGTATAGAGGATCAAGAGGTCATTCTTATGGATAGAAAGAGATGGAATAGAGTTCCTAGAGTTGTGTTATATCGAGAGTATTGCCATGAACTTTATTTCTACGAGTCGAACAGATAATATCACCATAGCACACTTTGTCAAATTCTTGAAAAACCATTTCCAATTTGAAGAGGAGCATTTCATGACTCCTGATGAACTTGATCCTATTAATGATATCCATAAACTATTTATAGAAAACTAAGCCATTCTTTTATTATTATTATTTCTTGCATTTAGTATGTTGTTTGTTGTCTTTATAATATTATTATAAAAACAAAAATATAACAAAAATTAAAACGTTTTCTTTTAAGTATTATAGTAGGTATATAATTAAAATATATACCTCCCAAACTTGTCGCATATATATATATATATATATATATATATATATATATATATATATATATATATATATATATATATATTTGCTAAAATCTAAGTTTAAGTATAATGACTAGACTTAGGAATGGAAAACAGACTGAAGTAGAAGAAGATTGGTTAGGAAAACCATTAAATAACCCATATGTCCTTCCTGAAGACCCAATTCAGGAAGAAGGAATCCTAGATCAGCAAGAAGAAGAGTTTGTTGTAGGAAATGAACAAAAATAAACTGTTAGAGAGGAAGGATCCTCATCCCCTAAAATGTCTCCGGGAGGAGCTATTACTTTTGAGAACATGGAACATTTTTGGAAGTTCCTCAATACTAATATTGGTGCTCTTAATAGAGCAGTCCATATGGACAAGGATCAAATTAGTGACACTCAAGCAACCCTAGAAGAAATATATCACACACGCACTAATCCCTTGTCCTTCGTTGATCAAGAAAGTGATCAAGCTGGACCATCCAATTTGGATATGGCCACTATAATCCAGAACATGCAACAACAATAGGTTACCCAACCACCTAGAGTGCATGTTACCAAGCCTAGAGTTATTCCCACACAAAAGAAACCCTCATTTATTGCTCTATTTTGCCAAGCCATTGAGCAATATACCTCAAATCAACAAAAACCCAAAACAAAACCAAACACCAATTTCCAACAATCTGGGATACAACATAATGCTACTACAAATATTCTTCATAATACTCTCCCTACCAACCATTTGCATAATAGCAATATAGCATCTAATCCTTACGTCACGCCATCATACGCTCACAAATCCCATACTCATGTACCACCGAACCAATATGGTGGACAAACTAGTAATCTGGAAGCCATGGTGAAACAGTTAGTCTCCGTCATGGACCAGATAGATCCCTACCATCCCTCGTACAATTATCGAGAGATGTGTAGTCAGCCTTTAGATCCTATAGTCATAGCACAACCATATCCTAAACACTTTCCTATGCCTGTCCTACCTATATACAAAGGAACCGAAGATCCCATAGAGCATCTTCGTATGTTTAGGATAGCATGTCATGATATATCACATGATGACTTGTTATTACTAAAAATGTTCCCAAAAAGTTTAGGAGGAATGGCATTAGAGTGGTATTATCAATTACCCACTCATTCTTTGAGGAATTTCGAAGAAATAGCCGAGTCTTTTGTTCATCAATTTAGTGCCTACATCGAAAGGCATGTAACCATTAAATATTTGTACAACTTAAAACAAGACAAAGATGAATGTTTTGCTGATTTCCTAGCTCGGTGGAGACAGTTGATAGGAAAATTGCACTTTGTGTTACCTTATCGGGAAATGTTGGATATCTTTATCAATAATTTACAAGAACAACTATCCTATGAGTTATCAACTGCTACCTTGACCACCTTCGATCAAGCTATAGACTTAGCTCGAAGAGTGGAAGATGCTCTCATTAGGAGAGGTCAGCTTAAAAAGAAAGACGATGAGAAAACATCCAAAAATCAATATAAGAATAAACAAGTTGTGGGTGATGGAGTCACTGATAGCAGAAAAATTGCTAATGTTAATGCTGTGAAAACAACGGAGAAGTTTATACTGAAACCTCCTGATAAACCACCTCAAGAATTTACTAGGTTAAATCAACCTCTATCAACCATTCTACCACAATTATTAGAATGAGGTTTGATCCAATTACCAAATATCCGAGAACCTGATCCAACTATACCCGGATACAGAGCTGATTTACACTGTGATTTCCATAGAGGACCTAGACACGCTACCAACTCTTGTAAAATATTAAAACATAAAATACAAGACTTAATTGATAACAATGAGATGGAGGTGCAAGCCTTTCAACCTAAACAAAATCCTCCTAATAATGCTCAAAATAACATCCCCCAAAATCAGAATCAGAATGCCAATCAATCATTGGACATATTTCAACATCCTTTACCAAAGCATGGTAAAGAGGTGGCTAATCAAATTGAGCATCATAATGTTCCCCCTCCTACCCGATATGTAGGGACTATTAGTGGACATATACCTGCTCATGATCTGCAAATATTTGACACAAATTTATCCGTAGTTACAACCAGGCCTCTACATAATATTCAGACACCTGATCTTAGTGATACAGAATATGAGACTGAGAGTGATATGGAAATCACCTCAAATCAATCGAATAGCTCTGAAGATGAATCGGATCCTATTCTCCCTATCACAAGTCATATGGTCCCAGAAGAACCATTTCCAAGAAGAGTCACTACTCGACCATCGTCTCACCAATTACTTTCTAATGAGCAAGCCATAAATGCTAGACCAAGACCCATTCATCATCCGTAGAACAATGTTGTGGGTACCATCGGAGCTGTTACTAGACAACAGGCTCAAAACTCTCAACATGATCAAATGCAAAATGATGGATCAACTCCATTTGTTTTGAAAGTTCCTAATAAAGGGAATCAGGCACCTAATGTGCAACCTAAACCTCCTTATAATATTAATGAGCAACTATCAAACATTACAGCTTGAATTTCCCTTTTGGACCTTTTAAGATCTTCTCCTACTCATAGAGATGAATTAATGCTCACATTAAGCCAGATGATGGTACCACAAGACATTCAACCTGAAGCCATGGCTAATACTATAATAACTCGTGAAGTTGATTGTATTGACTTCCGGGATAGAGATATACCTCAACATAGTTTACATAAGGATAACCCCTTATATATTACTACCTTAATTGGAGATGTAGTAGTTAAACGAATCTTGATTGATAATGGTTCATCTTTAAACATCTGCACTTTTGACTTCTACCAAATATTTGGGTTTAGAAGTGATGAAATGAAAAGAACTGATATGATCATAAAAGCCTTCAATGATGAAACACAAGAAACGTGTGGAGTTATTACCATTCCATTGCAAGTTGGTCCAAGAACCTTAGATACGATCGTGTTTATTGTACATTGCCCTGCATCATACAATATACTCTTGGGTCGCCCTTGGATCAATGCAATGTGAGTCGTTCCCTCAACTTTACATCAATGTGTTAAATTCAAATTTAAAAATCAGTTGGTTACCATTCATGGTGATCCTAGACCCTTTGATATGTGTGCTTTGGCAGAACCTGTTGGAGTTCAATTTTGCCCTACTTTATCATCCACACATCCTAATTCTTATTATCCATCTAAACGTGTGAAACACACACCCACAATGCCATCTACTCCTTCTACATCAGTTCCACCTCTACATACAGCTCAAACATCCTCTAAACAAACTACATTAGGACCTCAAAAAAATCCTAATCCCACAACCAAGGTTTCTTGCTCTACTCCTATAACTTGTATAGAATCATCCATCGACATCTCTACAACATCTACATCCACCAAAGGCATAGTTTTCGCATCAGAAGATGTAGGAAATGTTCCTTCTACCTCTTATGCTCTTACTGACGAGCTCTTACCCGATTTATCTAAAATTCTTATATAAAAAAAAACAAATGCTGCTATGCAAGATTCCCTTATTTTAAATAATTTGCCACCCTCTCCTCATACCTTGGGCCTCCCATAGCCTATGGGAAGTATTTACCAGGTCGGGAGCTGTGCTTTTATTTATAAGGGATATGACTGGGGAAGAATACCTAGAAACATCAAGACACATTATGATGGATATGCTCGATGTTATTTTACTAATGAGTATATTAAAGCTAAGCCTATAATGCTTAAATTGGGATATAAAGGGAAAGGTTTGGGACCTTTCTAGAATGGTATGAAAGAACCTTTTGAGGTAGAGCCATGGCCCACCCGATGTGGTGTGGGCCTATTTCCTAGTAAGGGTCAGCCCTTCCCATTTGAGGATGATGATCAATTCATATGTTACCAAGATTATTTGGATGAACGTGATGCTTTGCATCTAATAAATAAGCCATTTACATGTAATATGCTATCCATAGCTTACCCTCAGATGATCGTTGAATCCGACGATGAGTTGGAGGGAGATATCTTCCATGATGTCTCCATTGAGGAATTATTACATAACGGATTTTATTTCGATGGCTCTATACCTAGTATAGCCCAGCTTGAGGCCACGAATCCTCAAGATGAATTATCCAAGCTAACCTCGAAAGAATTACAAGAATTGGGCGTTTCACCCACCCCACCTAATTTTGAGAGAGATCTACACATGGAAGTAGAAAACGTCATAAAAATTAACATTGGAACCGAAGATAATCCTCACATAATCAACATTGGATCAGAATTGAGTCAAGACAAACAAGATAAATACATTGCATTTCTTAAGGAATATGAAGATGTCTTCGCTTGGACATATGAAGATATGCCAGGATTAGACCCTTCTGTAGTTATGCATCACCTAGTAGTCCATCCGGATGCTAAACCTGTTAAACAAAAACTTAGAAAAATGCATCCTAAAGTGGCCTTACTAGTCAAAGGGGAATTAGAAAAACTCCTAAAGGTTATTTTTATACAAGCCATTGATTATGCTGAATGGATCTCGAATGTAGTTCTAGTAACTAAGAAAGAAGCTACCAAAGTTAGGGTTTGCACAGACTTTAGAGATATTAATGTTGCATGCCCTAAAGATGATTTTCCTCTTCCCAACATGGATCAGATCATTGATTTTACTATTGGGAGTGGAATGATATCCTTAATGGATGGATTTTTTGGTTATAATTAGATCAGGATAGCTCCTGAAGATCAGGCTAAAATAACCTTTATTACCCCTTGGGGGACCTTTTGTTGGAAAGTGATGCCATTCGGTTTGAAGAATGCAGGTGCAACATATCAACGAGCCATGACTTATATCTTTCATGATATGATGCATGATATTCTACATGATTATGTAGATGATATTATAGCTCATTCCATCAAAGAAGATGATCATTTAGATGACTTGAGAAAAGTATTTGATCGGTTAAGGGAATATCTTATCCGACTGAATCCAGCCAAATGTATATTCGGAGTTAAGTCCAGTAAATTATTGGGGGTTATAGTTTCTTTACGTGGCATTGAAATTGACCCTCTCAAGATCATGGCTATCACTGATATGCTCGCACCCACAAATATATCTGAATTACGGAGTCTACAAGGTAAGCTTCAAGCTATTCGTCGCTTCATCGATAAGTTGGCGGACAAAACAGGACCCTTTCTTAAGCTTCTTAAGAAATATGTCTCTTTTCATTGGGATGACGAATTTCAGGAAGCATTTGAACTCCTCAAACAATATCTCCTTAACCCACCTGTGCTTTCACCACCTAGACCTGATCGCCCATTTATCTTGTATATTTCTGCTTCAGATCTTGCCTTAGGAGCTATGTTAGCTCAACTTGACGATGAGAAAAGAGAACGTGCTAATTATTATATCAGTAGAACCTTAATCAATTATGAAACCCACTACACAGCATTAGAGAAACTATGTCTAGCAGTCATATTTTCTACACAAAAACTACGCCATTATATGCTCAGTCAAAAAATGTATGTTATTGCTAAATCCGATCCTTTGCGGTATCTCATGAGTCGATCGTACTTATCTGGTTGCACAACAAAGTGGGTTCTTGCCCTAAGTGAGTTTGACCTCTCGTTTATAGGACAAAAGTTTGTTAAGGGTCAAATCATAGCAGATCAATTAGTTGCTGCACCCTTAGAGTCTACCCATCCCCTCATCATTGAGTTTACTGATGAATGCCTTAAACTAGAGGCTGATCATTCAGAGCAATGGTCCTTATACTTTGATGGAGCCCGATGCATGAGTGGGGTTGGTGCAAGTATTATTTTAATATCTCCACAGAAACATCTTATACCTCTATCCTTTAAATTAATGTTTGCTTGTACTAATAACACTGCTGAGTATGAGGCTCTAATCCTTGGATTACGAGCTGCCTTGGCACTAAAAATTAAAAATTTATTAGTTTTTGGTGATTCTCAACTTGTCATAAATCAAATCAATGATGTTTATCAGACCAGAGATGATAAATTACGTCCATATAAAGCATATGTCTTACAATTAATATCTTTATTTGATCAAGTTACCTTGGAAGCTATTTCTAGAACTAGCAACCGTGCGGCTGATGCTATGGCTGTAGCTACATCTCTTTTGCCCTTGGAGTTAGATGACGAATATGCTACCATCATTATTCATTGACTCTAGGAACCCACTTCAAATAAATCATGCTTAGAACCTTTGGATGTGTTTCTAATCAACGAAACTACTCCTGAACCTTGGTACACTGATATATTTAATTTTCTTCAAAATGGGACCTTCCCTGAAGGTTGTAATAGCAACCAGCATCGGTTATTACATAGACGAGCAAGTCGCTTCATAATTATTGGCAATACATTGTATAGGAGATATTTTGAAGGCATCCTATTGAGATGTTTGAATTTAGACGAATCTAGATCAGCTTTGAGTGAAGCCCATGATGGATCTTGTGGGGGACACTTCAGTGGTAGCGCCATTGCTAAGAAGCTCCTTAGGATAGGATATTTTTGGCCCACCATGGAGAATGATGCACATGATTACGTGTGCCATTGCGACAAGTGCCGAAACACATCGACCTTGTCCATTCGCCTGCACAAGAGCTACAGGCTATTTCATCTCCTTGGCCCTTTTCAAAATGGGGCTTAGACATCATTGGAAAAATCAATATTGCATCATCTAATGGACACAAATTCATCATAACTGCCATCGAGTATTTTACAAAGTGGGTTGAAGCTATGCCCTTAGCTTCCTGCATCGGAACCCAAGTTTCCAAATTTATCTTTAATCAAATTATTTGTAGGTTCAGAATTCCTGCAAATCTCATCTCGGATAATGGAACTTGTTTCAAAAATAAAGATGTCAAGAAATTATGTCAAAAATATAAAATTCAACATCGTTGGTCCACTCCCTATTATCCTCGGGGTAATGGCCAAGCAGAAGCATCTAATAAAACATTAATTAAAATCCTCAAAATACTGGTCAATAAATCTGGCCGAGATTGGCACATTCAACTATATCCTGCTTTGTGGGCTTATCGAACTAGCGTTCGCACTCCCACGGGCACTTCACCTTTTGTTTTGGTTTATGGCACTGAAGTAGTTTTTCCCTTTGAATTAGAAGTTCCTTCTTTGGCTCTGCTACTTCAAGATACTGAAGTAGGAGATGAATATCATGCTGGAAGATTTAGTCAGCTGGAACTCCTAGATGAGAAGCGCATCAATGCTTTGGAACATCTTCGTGCCTACCAAAACAAGCTTAAACGAGCATACCTCAAGAAATTTCATCATCGATCCTTTGAGATCGATGACCTTGTCTTGAAAGAAAATAAAAAAAATACTAATGCAACTAAATATCTTAAAGGTAAATTCGAGCCCAACTGGCTTGGACCGTATATCATCACTGCTAAATTTGGATCGGGAGCATACCGATTAGCTACCTTAGATGGTAAATATCTTAAAGAACCTATGAACATTATGCATCTTAAATGCTATTATGCATAAAATCTGCTCATTTCATCATTGTATATATTGTTATTTTGCATATTCTTTCATTTTAGTCATTCATATAAAAATTTCAAAAACAATCACATTGTGTATCTTCTCAATTCATCAATCAAAATCAAAATATAAAAACATCAAAATCATCAAAATCTTCAAAAACATCTTTTATTTTCATACCTGTCAATTCTTGAAGTATTGCAGTTATATTTTCAGTTATTTTGGATAAATTAGCATTTATTTGGAATCCCGCACTTTCACACTCACATGCATAAATATCTTGATTTTATTTGGTATGATTATTAATCTCTCTTATATCAAAGTCCACAATTGAATTAAATAAATTTTTGAGCATAGAGAACTGATCTTGTTATTTACTTGAACCAAGCATATCTCTTCACATTAAAATGATTTCATTGCAAATTCGATATGATGCTACATAGTAGAAGTGGTTTCTTGAGTGAAAAGTTTCCCTTGCTATCCTATCATGCACATGGTCTAGAATATTTGAGAATTGACAAAAGGACAAGCTCACCCCTGCCCAGAATAAAAATCCCTTGCTCTACAGCCAATCCGAGCAAGTATCCCTAGTATAGGAAGAAAAAGAAAATCAAGAAAAATCATGAGAAAAAGAAAAATATCATTTTGTACCATCTCAGCAATATTTCAGCATTATCTCAGTATCAAGCAAAAAAAAGAAAAGAAAAAAAGAGAGAAAAGAAAAGCAAAAGCAAAAGCAATAAAATCCCTTCCCCTACCCTTTGAAAAGAAAAGAAGGGTGAATGAGCTTGAATCCCTAGAATTTTCAATTATTCGAAAACTGTGAGGTAAGCCCCATAACAGGCGGTTTGTGCCCAACCCGCTTGGCCTTGGGTAATTCCTAGCATGGTGATATGTCTGTTACATTAGCGACCTTCTTTTGTATAGACCTATGTCGGCTTATGGATTAGCTAGCTCTTGATGACCCGACTTACATAGTAGTCTAGTACGGTTACATGCATATAAATCATGGTCAACGAACACTTATTTGGTTAATTCAAATTACTTGTATCAAATTATCTTGCTCAAAATTGGTGAATGAACAATACAATTGCACACACATTTGTATTTGAGAGATTTTTGTATCATTATGATAGATCAAGATCGGCAATGAACTCACATCTGCACATGGGGTTCCTTATAAATCTACATTTTGTCTTTGAGATAATCTAAAATATTTATGCAAATATTTTGGAATAATTTCATCTTCTTATTTAAAAGAACATTTGTTTAGTATAAAAACAATTACATACATTTTTTTCAAAAATCCAAAATTTCTTTCAACAACATATTCACAATCTAGCAATAAAGTCACGTTTATATATTTTTTCTGTTTATCTCAAAAATCAAAAATCAATTATGCAATAAAATTATTTTTTCTTGGATTTCGTGATGATGGTATAAGTCTATACCTATAATTCTATGCCTAGCGCAAACCATTGTTCTAATTTTATTTCCCATTCATTATAATTTATAAAAACATATGGCTTACATCATTATGTCACACAATTGTGCTTTAACAAAAATGCACAATCTTTCTATTTCATTTCATTATGTCAACATTCAATTTTGCAATGATGGTATAATTCCTAGGGAATTATTCAAAAATTTTATCACACTTAGGAATTTTATGCCTAGCAAAAATCATTTTTTAAATATATTTCATGCATAATTTTTTTATAAAAATCTGAAAACAAATCATCACCATCATCATTTTTCATCATCACAACCCCAAGTCTTAAGACAGTCTCTTAAGCACTCTTTTACTTTTAGCAATATTTCTATACTGGGATTAGCTTGACGACCTAGCGAGCGGTGACTCCATGAAATGGTCTATAACAACGACAATGTCCTTTGAAATTATTGTTAGAAGTCCCTTTATTTTTCATCAAATCACACCACAAAACAACCAATTTGTTTACATCAGATTATTTCATTTAAATTTTACAACATGACATAAAATTATACTATTTCCAAACGACATAATTACATGAATAATCAATCAACAATTCTAAAATTGAAGCATCATAAAACATGTGGACAAGTCATATCACAAACAAAAAAAAAATATCATATATATATATATATCAAAATATCTGTACATCATATCACAACTGGATTGGTATGCCACAATCTATACCCTGGCATACTCAATCCTCTCAAAAATATATCCAATCCAGTCTATAGCAGCTAGTCTCGAGAAGCCCTCAAGCTCTCAGCCTCATCTCCTCTCCCACCCTGGCATGGAGGAGGTGGTCCCATAGAGGTCCGTGCTGTGTCTCGGGTCCTCATCGTCGATCGTGAGGATGTCCTCGATGATCCCATCCTGATCGGCTCCATAATTCTAGTTGGTAGCTGTATCCTCTGGCCCTCTAGAACTAGCTAGAAGTATACTCCCTGATAGAATGTGGTCTAAGAAATAGACCGTGCTAACTCCTGCATGCTCGCCCCTCTGCTCTAAGCCCTGAGCCATGTAGCCTCATCCTGTAGAGTCTACACCTGAGCTCGTAGGTGGGCATTCTCAGCCTGGAGAGCCGCCATCTCACTGCTCTCCCCCACCTCGACACCCTTGCCCTTATCGGGCGATGGTGGCCTCTCCCTCTGCTGAGAAGGGAGTCCCTCCTCTCTCCTCCCTATCTGTTGTGGTCTCTACGGAGCCTATGGCATCCTCTAGCGTCTCTCCTATGGAGACCATCACTGCTCTCTCCCTCTGTGACCCCATGCTGCCTCAATGGTAGCCTGGTGCTGCCTCCCCATCCATCGCACAACCATGTGCATCGGACCCTATGCCCTCGTCATCCGAGGAGGGTGGATGCCTACGTACCAGGCATCATACCCATCTGTGACCCCTATGTCGTCCCCATCCACTGGATGAATGGGGGCATCGTTCACGTCCTAACTCTAGAATCACTGCATATCTAGAGCCTCGCTCAGTGTGGTATTATCCTGGATAGTCTGGGAGTACTCGTAATCCCTGAGAGAAGGGATCCCCTACTATAGACCAAACTGCCACAAAACTTGGTCATAGCGGTGGAGCTCTACCTCTCCTCACTCCATCCTCAACCAGTAGACTCTCCTGATGTGAGCCACATCTTGTCCATCCTCTCCCCACCCTGGATGCTCTCTCCATGGCCTCCAGGTGATCTGGTCAGGGATGAGGTCATCTAGTAACCTCTGAGACATCGATAGATCTATCCATCATTGTGACCCTCTCTGGAGCCACCAATAGAAAACTTGGGGTCTCTCCCGGTCAACCCCTGTCAGTGGGAGTCCTACCGACCTCCGCACCACAATGTGCTCCCAGCACCAAACCTATAGCAGTGATGTCAAAACCAGACATCGACCTCCCTTGTATACGACCCCATGCAGGATCCTATACAGCTGGCACAATGCAAAGCTTCCCCAAGAAAATTTGTACCTGTGGTCTCTCATGTCGTAGACCACATCTAAAAGGAGCCATGGTAATCTGCACCCGCTCTGGTGGCACAGTAGTAGGCCACCCACTACCCCTGCCAAAACCTGAGTCAACCTAGATGCCCCAGGCATCTGCCTCAGAGACTCGATGTTCACTCCGCCCTTCTCCAGGGTGAAGCTTGGGTCTCTGCACAGCCTCATCATAGCCTGGCCCTGATTGGCCGTAGGAGTCATAAACCGCCCTTGTATGGGGATCCTCAAGATCCTCCATACATCCTCCAAAGTGGGAGCCATCTCCCCTATCGGTAACCAGAAGCAGGATGACCCCGGATACCATCTCTCTGCTAGGGCTGTCAGTAGCCCCATGTTTATCGGTATTTGTGGCATCTCTGCCACATGCTGTAGTCCGACCTGTGCCAGTTGGTCTCACTCTACCTGATTGAGCATGGCCATGTCATCCCTCAGCCCCCCATATTTCCATTCCTAACTTTTTAGTAATCCCCTCTGCAAAATAAACAATCAAACAATAAAAATCATCAATAGATAATCATTAAAATCAGTTAAATTAATTTAATCTTCTAAAAACAATAATGATATCATCCACCATTGGATGATATCATCCTAAATTAGGTCAAATCATCCTTTGTAGGATGAAATCGTCTTCGATTTCTCAACTTGGGGATCGCCCCTTGTTGGACGGGATCGCCCCTATTTCATCGATTTCACCCCTAGACGAAATCGGCGATCTAGGGACGATTTCGACGAAATTGGGATGATTTCGTCCCGACGTCATCGACGGCCTAAAAATGGCCGCGATGCCCCAAAATAGTCAAAATTTAAATAAAAAATTACACAAATCAAATTAAAAACATAATTCACTAGGTTTAGATCCTTACCCGTAGCCCGCGTCGGACCTCTGTCGATCTGTGCGTGGTTTCGACCATTTTTCCTGCAGAGCTCTAAAAATAGTGAAAATGAACAATAAAAATGAATTAGGGTTTTTCCCTATTGTTCTTAATTTTATTTAAAAAACAACAACATTTTTTAAAATTTTGCTTTTTCGCGCTTTTACCTCAAATGTTCGATTTGGGTAAAAACACGGAGGGGGCACCATAGCAAGCAGTCGTACGATTCGACCTAGAATCGTCGTCTAAAAAATTGAGTAAATTTTTTTGCTTTCTCGTAAAATGGGAAGAACTCGTCTTTAACGCATTTTCTTCAAAAAATTTGCTAAAGAGGGGGCAAAATGTAGCACCCTAAAATTGGCGCAATTAAACCCTTAGTAAAAAGATAAAAATTTGAATTTTAACCCCAAAATCGCCCGTTAACCGCCCGTTACCCGCTCCCCTCATTTTTCGTGCCATTTTTAGGATTTGTTTTGACCGTTGGATGATATCGTCGATGATCAGACGAAATCATCCCAGATCTGACGAATTCGTCTGGAATAGAACGTCCAGACGATTTCGTCCCAAAACTAAATTTTCATAATTAGCTTCTGTTTCAACAGCTTCTCTAACTTGGGCAGAAAGCGTGTCTGCACGGTTAGAGTCTCCCCCATTGGAGATCTCCCAAATTGGGGTGATCTCCAACCTCCTAACCTCTCCCTAAATCCTATATAAACTTAGGCTTTTTCTTGACTTCCCCTTGGCTGATTTTCCTTGCAACTTTAGTTTCTCGTGCATTAGAACACCTTCGCACCATTGTTTGCATTGTGTATTTCAAGTTTTTCTTGCAGGAATTTTATTGTTTTTCAGCTGGAGCAAGCTCGGATCGTCACTGGCGATTCCAGACGATTTCGGATGATCCTATCACAGATCGGCGATGATCTCATAATATTGGAGGCGATCTCGATTGCAGTCCATATTGGGGGCAATCAAAGCCCGGAGTTTGCATTTTTTTATCTTCTCTCTTCATTTCCTTATGCATTAACTTAGTTTATTCTATTTTGCATTCTGGAGTTCACCTCATTTAGCATAGATGCATGATAAAGTTAAAATAAATTATTAAATTAATGCATTTCCTTTAATTTTTATCTAGATTTATCATTTAGGTAGGTTTACTATTATTTCTATCATTTCCCCTTGCTTTTGCAGTTGCATTTTTGGTCTTTGGTATCTGTTTCTGTGATTGTAGGTTTCTAACAAATTTGTCAGACAAATTCATTAGGTCGACGACGATCTCGTTTGATCTCAGATGATCGACTATGATCTGAGATGATTCTGTGTAATTGCAGATGATCATGTAAGATTTGAGATGATCTGGACTTCTACAAACCTCAAAATCTTCATCAGACATCCGAAATCAGGTACATTCTATCTTATTTAGCACACTTTCTATGTTTAGCACTTATTCATGCTTTCTGTATCCATATAAATCAGCATTGGCATATAGAATAGCTTAGATTCATCTTGGCCAAACCTAGGAATTGAATGATTGAATATAAAAATGAACACATCAAACCCATTCTCAACCTAGGCGTGGAAACTGCCACTCAAATTTTCCTGGTGAACCCACCATCCGTTGAAAATTCACCCTTATACCCCTCCCCCAAGAGGTGCGACCTTCAAAGGGCCTCTCAGTTCGAGGTATTGTCCCATCCTTCTCGCATCCCCCTTCTGGGCATGGATCCTATAGCCTGAAGGTAAGGATGCAAAAAATTTGGAGCGATACATGGGTGCTATACATGTAGTTACCCGAGGTCAACAACACAATAACCAACAAATGGCACATTAGTAACCTATTCAACTATCCATAGCACCATGTGCAAGTGTGTCTCCTCAACCTGCCACCTCATTATCTCCAATCCAAATTTTCACTAATATTTCTCAACCAATTCATATTCCAAGCCATCCAAATCCACCCATTCATCCCATCAATCGCCCTCCAGGACCAATCATATCCTTGAGTAACCGGTTGACCACTAGCCTTAAAATGGATTTAGTGAAACTATCTATTTATTATCTTATTCAACAATCTCCCTCACATCGTGAGGTATTAATGGATATTCTAAAATCCATTAAATTTCAATCTCAAGATTCTAATGCCTTTAACATTTTTTTGGGAGCATCTTAACATGCATGGAACCTTCTATCACATTCTATGATTTTGAGGTCAAACCAATATCATAAAAATCGATAGATCCTCCATTGTAAATTATGGCTCAAATTGATATAAATCCATTTAAAAGAGTTTTAATTGACATCGATTCCTCCATCAACATCATCACCACATCAACCCTTCAACATCTTAAGCTTCCACTAGATCATATCACCAAATCCACTTTTACTTTAAAAGCATTTAATGATGCTCTCTACTCTACAATTGGCACTATAATTTTACCCATTGAAGTGGGGATCACAATGTTGCATATCATGTTTTACATCTTGGAAGAGTCCATGGCATATAATGTACTACTTGGATGACCTTGGATGAGGGAATTGATATGTGTCCCTTCTATACTCCATCAATGCTTGAAATATGTACATGAGGGACAAGTACATTGCATACCAGTAGATGTTGAACCATTTAAGTATTGCAATTTCATTTTAAACCCCTATGAATCCATGTTGCCTTATACTCATATTTTTCTCACATCATCAACCACCTCATCATCTACACCATCCACATATTCATCAAAAGCTCCTATTCCTAAGGATTTACCCATCACCACACATCAAGCTTCCACTTCCATACCCCCATCCTCATCACATTTGACTACATGCACATGTTGTCAAACTCAATCCACATCAACCACATCATCAACATCAACATCATCATCCACTATCATTCCTTCCACATCATCCACCACCTCAGCCAAATCCATTGGCATCCTCATCAGTAAATGTCTCAAAAGTCTAATTTATGTATTGTGAGATACCATCCCAGTCCATACCTCTCCCATTTTCAGAGCCCCAAGCCAATATTAAGTTATCCATATTCACTTCCACATATGCATCCATATCATCCCAAGTCGAGGTCCACCTCACTAATCCTGGTATTGGTGAATATGTGGTCCAAGATATCACAGTCACACTACTCAACCTTCAAACTACTAAGGATTATGGTCACCCAAGTGACCCACCCTTATCTATAGGAGTGGTATATAACATGGGTTTAGCACCTAATAACATTAATTTTATGTATGGAGGACTTGATTCATCATCTAATCTAGTTACCCCAGATGAACCCAAGCAACCAACACCTACCAATGTACAACATATGTCAAGTTTTCCATATCGATATTTTCACATAGTTAATTGGTAAGGACATGGTCTAGGATGGAATGAATAGGGAATGCATGAGATTATCAATGTTTCATATCAAGAAGTGCATGACCATTCAGGTTTAGGTTATTCTCCACTTTCATCCACTTCTCTTGAACAAGATTTCAAAAGTTTACATTTGAATTCAAGAGAAGATATCCATCACATAGATGACTATGAAGATGAAACCTATGAAGAAGTTGATGTCATGTCAATAGCTTCTGATGAATCTAAAGAGGAATCAAATCCCATAATTCCACACACTAAACAAGATGAGTTTTATCTCAGAATTTTCCCCATCCATTAGCTCATCATTCACTTGCTTCTTCCACAAGAGTAAGCTAAAAAAATTGGTGAACCACCACCTCCACTCCATTGATCCACATTACCATAATTTTTTATTGTAATATATGTACATAATTTAAATTTAAAAAACACAAAATTAAATTCAAAAGAAAATAAAAAAAAATGCATTACATATACATGGATTTTTGCCAATTGTATTCATTTTTGTTGCTTGTTGTTGATTCAGGTTCCTAGAGTTCTAGAAAATAGGATCCACCCATCCATTCACCTTTGCCAACCATCCATTTTCCCTTTAAGTCAACATGAATCCTGCTAACTTATTCACCCCACTTTGTAATCCATACAATTTGGCAAATCCAATTCCAATTGACATGAGCCTTATTTATATGGATCAGATTTCCTCACCACCATCCTTTTTTGAGTTTGTCCTATTCAAGGAATTGTTAAGGGCTTCAACCAAATACATTCATCCATCACCTCTACCTTTGCCCTTACCTTCACCTTTAGATCTTGAGGTTTTCTAGGCATACATAAACAAGGTTGAGTTAGAAGAGTTTGATGACATCATAGATGACATTCATCTGATCCCAATGCCCCATCAACTTGAGGAAGGTTCTCACATGTATATTTAAGATACCATCGATGTGAACCTTAATTCAGATGAAGAAAATCCCTAAATTGCCAAACTCGATAAAGGTTTATCTATAGATGAACAAGAGCAATTAATTGCTCTCCTAAAAAATAAAAAGGAAATTTTTGCATGGTCCTACAAAGATATGCTTGGCATTGAACCTAAATTGGTTGTCCATAATATCACCTTACATTCTGATGTTAAGTTGGTCAAACAAAAAATTAGAAGGATGCATCCTACCATGGCCCTCATAGTCAAATAAGAGCTTCAAAAGATTTTATATGTTGATTTCATTGTCCCCATTGACTATCCTAAGTGGCTCTCAAACATGATACTCATTCGTAAGCCTAATGGGGTGATACACATTTGCAATAATTTTTGAGACCTTAACAAGCATGTCCTAAGGATGATTTTCCTCTTCCAAACATTGATACTCTTGTTGAAACCTGCACTAGACATGTAATGCTTTCTCTAATGGATGGCTTTTTAGGATACGACCAAATTTGAATAAATCCTGATGACCAACATAAAACAACATTCACTACACTTTGGGGGAATTTTTCTTACAAGGTGATTCCTTTTAGCCTTAAAAATATAGGTGTCACTTATCAACATGCCATGAAATATATCTTCCATGATTACATGTATAAGATCATCAAAAATTATGTGGATGATATCTTGGTAAAATCTAAAACTCGACAAGGGCACATTGGTGTGTTGGAAGAAGTTTTTGATGAACTTCTAGAGCATAATGTAAGGTTTAACCCCAAGAAATATGTCTTTGGTATTACCTATGGCAAATTACTAGGGTTCATATCTCCAATAGAGGCATTGAGGTAGACCCAAACAAATCCAAGGCTATCATGGATATGCCTCCCCCAAAAAATTTAAAGGAATTGCATAGTCTACAAGGAAAGATTCAATTAATCCATCATTTTATCATGTAACTTTCTGATAAATGTAGGTCATTCAATCACCTGCTACAAAATGGGATGATATTTTCATGGACATATGAGTGTGAAAAAGCTTTTGATGACATTAAGAAATACCTGTCTTCTCCACTAATATTAACTCCTCCTTCTGGGTGTCCCCTTCCATATTTATGCTTTAACAATGGACTTTGCATTAGGGATAATACTTTCACAAAAGAATGAAAACAATCACGAGCAAGCTATCTATTACATCAATTGAACATTGGTAAGCTATGAAACCAGATACGCTTATGTGAAAAAATTGTGCTTAGCGGTGGTTTTTGCCACTAAGAAACTCAAACATTACATACTTAGTCACACAACATATCTCATAGTTAGAGTAAATCATCTGGGTTATATGATGTCTCCCACTTACAATAACACCCGCACTACCAAATGGATAATGCTTCTCATTGAATTTGATCTTGATGTTATTAGCCAAAAATCCATTAAAGGTTAGGTTATAGTTGATTAGCTTGTGAAACATCCACTTCCTAGTGATCAACCCATCATTATTGAGCTCCTATATGATTTGGTATTCATTGTCACTGAACAAGAAGAAGATATCATTCCAAAGGAATATGTTGATATCACACTATTCTTTGATGGTTCTAAGTGCAAAAAAGGTCAAGGTTCTAGAGTCATGTTTCATACACCCTAGGGGGTGCCTATCCCCTTATCATTCAAAATATACTTCCAATGCACAAAAAACAATGTAGAATTCAAGTAGATATAGCTATGGTCATAAAGCGTATTAGGATATTTGGTGATTCTCAACTTATTTTTAGATAAATCAATGGAGAATACCAATGCAAAGAACCTACCATAAAGCTTTACCATGAAGTAGCAATGAAATTGCTCGTTAAGTTTGATTGGTATGAAATTGATAGTTTGCCATGTTAGACTAATATATTTGTAGATGTGATGGCCTCTCTTGGATCATTTATTCCAAAGAACTCCTTAGGAGAGGTACAACCACTTATTATCACAACGATATCTAAATTTACAATTGTTTGTGATAAATATAAGGATGAAAAAGATATGTGCTTTATCTATTCGGGACCAAATGATCCTTGGTCAAACCAAATATTATCCTTTATCAAGTTTAGAACACTCCCTTAAGACATGTCATGGACTTCTAAACACACTTTCAAGCAAAAGGTAGACTGTTTTACTCTCTTAGGGGATGTGTTGTATAAACGTGGTTATGATAGAATACTCCTTCATTTTCTCGAGTCTGCTAAGGCACAAAGAGGCATAGCTAAATCTCATGATGGTACTTTTGATGGTTATTTTAGTGGAATGGCAATTGCAAAGTGTATTTTATGCATGAATTATTATTGGCCCACCATGGAACATGAATGTTTCACGTATGTCAAACATTATAAGTAATGTCAAGAGCATGCTAATTTAACTCATGTGCCATCAAAAGCATTACAATCTATTCAAATACTTTAGCCCTTTTCACATTGGGGTATTTATTTAATTGGAAAAATATCACCTCCTTCCTCAGGAAAACATACATTCATCATCACAACCATTGAATACTTCACAAAGTGGGTTGATGCAATTCCTTTAACCAATACGATAAAACCAAGAATTATGGAGTTTAGACTTCATCATATTATTTATCATTTTGGTATTCCCTCAAAAATTATCTCTGACAATGGTAAGTCTTTCAATAACAAGGATGTTCAAGCATTTTGTGAGAAGTACAATATCCAACACAATTTCTTGACTCCTTATTACCCACAAGCAAATTGACAAGCCGAGGCTACCAACAAGATTCTAATTTCTATTCTCAAGAAAATTGTCAAAGAAAATCATAGATATTGGCATACTCAAATTTCCTTTGCATTATGGGCTTATCGAATAAGCATATGCACACCTACTAGGGCAATGCTATTTTCATTGGTATATGGAGCTGAATAAATCATACCTCTTGAGCTTGATATCCCCTCGCAAATTTCATTACAGGAATTCATAGATGACAATACTTATAGACAAGCACATCTTAATCAACTCATGCTTCTTGATGAAATATGAGTAAATTCTTTAGAGAATTTATGAGTGTATCAAGATCGCCTAAAGCATGCTTACAAAATCAAAGTTCATCTACATGAATTCCAAGTAGGATGTCTTATTATTAAAGAGAATAAAAAAAACATCAAATAAATTTATGGCTAATTGGATAGGTCCATACATTGTCACTCAAAAAGTGGGTAAAGGAACATATAGACTTGTCTGTCTAGAGGAAGTTGAAGAGCTCGAACCACTTAATGTTATACACTTGAGAGCATTCTATGCATAATGTGATTTATATATGTATATATACATGGCTATTACATAAAAATGAATTGCATTTCATACATTTCATTAAACAACATTGCATTTTACACCTTGCATTTCAAACATTACATTACACACATTCCACTTCATTTCACAAATTGCATTTCACATCCACATTCATACATTCACATTTCATATTAGGGATCATTTATTCAGTTTAGATAATAATTGGTACAATAAAAGTCATGTTGCCTTAATCAGGGGCACCTTAAAGTCATCCTCCATTTCATTGCACCATTCAATAAAGCCAATTTGTTATTTTCAAAGACACATGTCCATAATTCCTAGGTGTTTTCGGTCACTCAGCCACTCCTAGTGTTTCTAGAAACCTCCAATACATGTCAATTTTTCTTTAGGACCAAGATACATTTTCACTAAGAAAATCTTGAGTTCTGGGAATTGAATAAAAAACATTATTGAACCAAACACAATTACACATCTTAAAATACATCTTGTGTCAAATGGGGATAATACCATACTTGGATTGTACCTCGAACTGAAAAGGGTATTCCTTACTTGTCCCATCATGCAACTGTAGACACCTAAAATGCATCATGTCAAGGGTGACTACTCATATGGACATGCTACAAAACCATATGGAGGATCTTGGATAGACTCCAAGATAGAGCAATGGTTCTAAGCACTAAATTTAGGCATTTTTGCCTAATCAGGTTGAACTGCAGCCAAGATCTATGGTCTCCATTCTAAACCACGGTTGATACTTGTGGTCTATAGTCTAGACTGCAACTGTGACCTACGATCTTAACTGAATTTCAGTTAGGCCTTCTATCCAATCCAAATTGGTTGGAACGACCAAAAGATATAGAAGCAGGTAGTTGAAGGATGGAAGATTCCATAGGCTTCCATCCCAAATGTCCTAACCAACCTTCTTGGTCTTGGCTTCTCCATGAAGCTACCCCTAGCCCTAGGGACATGCTATAAATACCCCCTCCAAATGGGGTGAAGATATAGAGAGTTAATTGATCAAGAGAGCAGTGAAGCCCTATCAAATTGCATACTGAATTTGTGTATTTGAGATCCCCTTTTCTATTCACCTAAATACCAATTAGCCATGGATGCCCTAGGTTCCTAGGAGATTCAAGAAGCACAAATATAGGAAAATGAAGGCCCGTCATAGCAATTTGATAGCCAAATCTATCAAAGGACAACAAAGGTGACCATTGAACATCAATTTGGACAAGGAGGTCAAGCCTACTGCCCCTAATTCTGAGGGCAAACCTATCAGAGGTCAAACTGTGGCTGTCAGTCGTGGTTCACAGTGCAAACCGCCCACCATAGCTATGGTTTGCAATAGGTGACTGATCACCTTACTTTCTTTGTTTTTGATCGCATAGATTAGTTATATTAGTCTTTTTATAGGTTTAATTACACTTTAGAGAAACTCTGACCAAAGGAATTAGTTATTTCATGCATTGTAATAAGTAGGATTATATTGGATATTTTATGCACTTTATTGCTCCTAACTTGATATTTGATCCATGCATCATTTGCTTATTCATGTCCTTCATGTTATAGTATAATTCTTGATCTAATTAGAATAGTTTAAAGTCTTTCTTTATGATTTATTGTTTTACTAGTTTAATGGCATTTGCATACATATTTACTTAAAGGGCCTCATCACAAGAGGCTATCAATATTTTTAATCGTGTGTTGTTGTTTCTTGTTCGCAAGGAGACAGGTGCAAGAGGAACTCACATCATAATCCTTCCACATCGCAAAGAAGGGGGTCAAATCCACTCCAAGTAAGTTTGTGACTAATCAATTGAGCACTATAAGTGCACCTACTCTATTGAGGGCATTGGAAATTGTAATATCAGTATCATCTTTCAAGTGACCCTAAGAGGGCATTTTTGTAATCAAAGCTCATTCAAATTTTAATATAAGAAACCTTACTTTTTTGTTCAATTTATGTAATTGTGTCAATATTTGTGCTTTCATGATGGTATAGATCAATACAGTAGCTAGGTGCATGCTCCATTATTAATTTAGAAGGTGATCACAGTGGGACCCCATAATTTTAGCCCTGAGTTCTGACTTTTCTTGGCTTTTTCTTATCTTAGGCGCTAACGACAGCTTTTAGCTACAATTATTTTTTGGCCCACGGTTGTAACCTGTGTTCACTACTGCATCCCGTAGCTTGGACCTGCGGTTAACATAGGAAAAAGTAGACAATAGGAAACTTAGTGGGAAGCAGAGCAGGAGCTAAGGTAGGCCCCAATTTCACTATCTATTTTAAATTTTATGCTCTGTGTTTTTCTAGAAAGCATTGAACTGTTGCAAACTAGGAACTTAAATAAAAAGGTCAATGAACAAGTCTTAGTTTGTTTCCATTTTCCTTTCATTAGAAAGGCATTGTTGGGAACAACGGACCTCTGAGTGCAGTATGCCCCTAAATACAATGACCTTGATAGATATTGTGTGTCGTTTACATGCTTGAGGTCTAATTAGTGGCCATGTCATTGTAATTGCATCATCAAAATATCATATAGGACATTAGCATGCATTATTTATGAATTTGAAATGTTCCTTTCTTTTCATGCATATCATGTAGGAATGATCATTATGCTATTTTATGTATTTGTCATTTTTGCAAAGTAAAAGGAACCACACACACCACTTGGCACTTAAACGCTAGTGAGTTGGGCTTCATCTCCAACCACTAGTAGAGTTCAATGACAATGGGCATAATTTCCATCTGTTGGCCCAAATCCCACATACCTTGTGTTACTAGACCATACCGGGTTCAATATCCTTTTGTACCCTAAAAAAATTGCCTATACTCCTCTTCAGAGGGTATGATGTTGATTGAGGGAAAATTGGTGAGGAAATGGGAGGACCTGTGTCCCTTGACCATGTGTGGGCTTCACTTCCACACATTAGAGGTTGGTTTACGTGACTTGTGTTTCATATCCAAGTTATTGAGCTACGGGTATACAGGTGAAAGCCAATTCAACTGAGTATAAAATCCAATAATCTTTCAAAACATGTGAGAGTTTCTAACACTGATACAACACATCTGAAAACAACATCAAATAGTTTAGGGCTCACAATAAGAATTTAAAAGAAGATAATCATCAATTTTGTACATTTTTTGCATAATAAAACACATCTAGATGTTAGGTGCACAAATGGTGAACACACAGGATGATCGACAAAGGTCTAGGATCGATGCCCATGATCAACATCCAATTGATTAACAACATGTGTCGATTCCTCACACACATGAGTGAACTGAACGATGTTCGGTGAGCATTAGAGGTGACAACTCGACATGAGGAGATCCTATTGAGTGGACCCCAAATAGAGAGCTTTAGTACACTCCTCTAGACATAGGACTGAGTATGAAGCTTCTCAGCATGAGGATGCTCTACTCTAAAGCCATTACCAAGACTGCACTGCATGTGCATCCATAGGATCGACCGAGGAATATGTTGTGCGGGGGACCAAGTTGATTCCCATACATACTAGGTCCATAGGAGGTTCTATAAAATGATAGAAAAATGAGAGCTTGTAGTACCAAGCAATCCATAGGTGTCCGACAACAAAAACATAGGGATTTTCAAGAATCCACTACCTAATCACGAGGTGTCTTGTAAGAATGCTAGCCAGGTCAATCAAGTGAGAGTCAAACCACCTACCCAAGGGTTTGTAGGCATGGTCAATATTGTTACTAGATATAGGAGGTACGATCAACCAAATCAACCTCATGATCCCATTAGAATACAAGCTACGCTAGATCAACGGCTAGCTCAAAATATTCTAGGCCCACCAACTAGACTAGTGGTGACCATAAGGAGTAGGTTAGTTCATAACCTGTAGATAATTCCTATGAAGTTGTCAATATATGAGCTTATTTAGCAGTCCCTTAGATACAGGGAGACTCTTATGGACATTCTGAGGTCCATTGAGGTACAGTACCAAGATGCACATGTATTTACAAATTTCGTGGGACATGTACAATAGTGTTAGGAACCCATGATACAATTTTATGATCATGAAGTGAAGATGGTTCCTACTATTACAACTGACCCACTGCTACATATTATCGCGTGTGTTAACCACATGCATTTCAAAAGGGTCTTGATCGACACTAGGTCCTCGATCAATATAATTATGACCAAGGCACTGAGCCATCTCAAGTTGCCCAAATCACACATTGTGCCTACCACCTTTACATTGAGAGCATTTAATGATGCACTATGCTCGACGGTTGGTACAATTTTTCTACCTATTCAGGTGGGACTCAAGACCATATTTGTGATGTGTCACATGATAGAGGGTTCCATGCAGTACAACATTCTACTCGGAAGGCCTTGGATTCATGAAATGCATTGCATCCCCTCGATATTGCATCAATGTGTGAAGTACATTCATGAGGGATAGGTTCACATAGTGTCCTCAGATGAAGAACCATTCAAGTTTGTGAACCTAGCAGATTTACCTGGGGGTTTTGTACTCCTGTCGATGCACTTGGATATCTAGCCTGCTTCACCAGTTAAGATTCCAAGAGGTAAACCAGCAACCTGTGCTCAACCATCGACATATGTGTCACAAATATCTAAGCATACGACTACAACTTCTCTAAAATTGTCTGCATTGATAATGAATCAGAAATACAAGAAGCTAAAGGTGAAATTGGGTGAGAAAGTAGAAGATCATATGCTTGAACTAGTCACCAATGAGACTCCCACTCCCATGGATGTGGAACAACCTAAAGAAAAAGCTAAGGAGGCACCTCATCTTGTGTCACCTACATATTCAGTAGGGTCATATACACCGTAGGTGACCGTTCATCTAGCTAGCATAGGGTTAGGTGAGTATCTTGTGCAAAATGTTACTTTTGGACCTATCCTAAAGACTACACAAGAGATGGGTTGACTACACACCCATCGATTTTTGATTAGATCTATAGTGCCATTGGGAGAGCCACCCAACCAAAAAAAATTTGTCTACATAGGGCTATATCAAGCACCCACCAGAATATCCATATATGAGGATGATGATGAGCCATTCGCTATGAATGTGTGCTATCTATCCAACCTAGAATACTCCATGTGCATTTTTGAGTCGTATCATTAGCATGAACATGACCTTAGTTTTTTCAAACAAGGACGTAGGACTCTGCTTGAATATCATTATCAGTTAGCTATTGATAGGTTTGGGTTAGGGTTACAGGTACAGGATCATGATGATTTTCTTGCTACATCTTTAGATCACATGTACCTGAGTTTGGGGGACAATGTGTATTTTAATCCATATCACCCTAATCCTTATAGCTTTTGGAGGACTCGATAGATAGTATCATTTGTTACCATAGGGCCACACGATTCATATCATGATGGGCCCTTAGAGGACAACCCTAGAGGCAACCTGGGTAACCAAATTTGCAATGCTACCGATGACACTGGTATGCAGAGGCATAACCCCACTACTATAGGTGATCTCAAGTTAGGAGATCTTTGTGATGATGATGGAGAGGAGTCCACCTCCAAAATAAGTGGACCTAGTTATGATGTAGATGATGAGTCCTCAAATGATGATCAATCTGAGGAGGAAATCAAGTTGACCTTTCCAGGTCCAGATGTTTATACGCCATCTGCTACCTATGGAACAAGTGGAAGAGACGAATGAGCACTTCATAGTCGATAGTGATTATGAAGATGAGATAGAGGAGGCCTACTTAAGGCCTCGCCTAGCTAATCTCCCACTGTTCATAGACACAATAGAGTGGTCCATCCATGGTAGTGACCACAATGATGTAGATGAGAGGACCGATTCCAGGCTTGTGTATCCACAATATCTATTGCCTAGGGAATCAAAGCATGTTATGGAGGAAGTCCCTCCCAAAACTAAGCACTCTAAGGAAGAAGCAGTGCTAGTTTACATGGTAGTATCATATATACGATCGTTCTATCAGATTTATCTGGATAGTGATGATAGTGACCACAGAATTAGATACATGGGGCCACATCTGGCAGATCGCCCCTTAGAAGAGGGGGGAAGTGATGGATTGTATTTGTATAGTGATGATGAGGATTCATTAGAGATGGCCTATTTGGGACCTCATCACCTACGTAATAGGCCTCCACCTCGAGGTCCCCCACCTATTACAGCTGTAGGTTTGCATTGGGAGATTAATCTCCATCACAGCCTAAGGGAAAGAAGAGAGCTTGAAGAGAGGTATCAAGAACTCTTTCCCCATCCACCTACGTACGTGGAGCTCCTTGAGCCGAGAGATCCCATTTTGTAGCTAGTGCACTGGGAGGATCTAGTTATATGAGCATCCCATAGAGAGGATCCGTTTGTGCCCATACCATCCAAGCCAGATCTTGGGTACAGAAGCTACACTTTAGATATAGAGTTTTTTCCATGTGGTTCTGGAGATCAATTCCATTCCATCAATATGGTCTCCATTGATTTGACCACTCCACTCCGCAATCCAGTAGATCCATCCAAACCGCTGCATCTAAACATGGATGCTATCGATTGGGATCACGCTGACTCGTCGGTCCAGCTTGAAGATTTCTTCCCTAATGAAGAAATGTTGCAACCATTTCATTTTGTGCTAGGCTATGCTTATGATGTTTATCACGTTGAGGGTGCTTCCCATGAGGAACATGTGAACCCGACTGATGACATCCATCTGATTCCTATGCCTCACCAACTTGAGGAGGGATCACATATGTCAGTAGAGAAAACCTTCGATGTGGATATCAATAAAGATCCCACCAATCCAAAGAAGGTTAGATTTGGAGAGAGTCTCACTCCAGATGAGCGTGATAGCATCATCCCTCTACTAAAAGAGAGACCTGATCTCTTTTCTTGGACTTACAAAGACATGTCGGGTCTAGATCCAAAATTGGTTACTCATAACCTTTTGCTAGATCTGTCAAAGAAGCCAATCAAGAAAAAACTTAGAAAAATGCATCCAATAGTAGCCTTAATGGTGAAATACGAGTTGCAAAAGCTGTTGGACGTAGAGTTTGTCATCTCCATTGACTATCCAGAATGGGTGTCCAATATGGTACCCGTAGGAAAGCCAGATGGAAGGATCCGTATTTGTATAGATTTTAGAGATCTCAATAAGGCAACACCCAAAGATTCATTTTCATTGCCAAATATTGATGCTCTGGTAGACGCTACTGTAGGTCACGAAATGCTCTCCCTTATGGATGGTTTTTCTGGATACAATCAGATTCGGATTAAACCCGAAGATCAGCATAAAACCATGTTTATAACGCCATGGGGGACATTTTGCTACAAAGTTATGCCATTCGGTCTTAAAAATGCTGGTGCCACATATCAATGGGCTATGACATATATCTTTCATGACTACATGCATAAAATCTTAGAATATTATATCGATGACTTACTAGCTAAGTCGTTGCTGTGAGCAGAGCATGCGAAGGTCTTAAGGAAGGTCTTCGATCGCCTGATAGAGCATAATGTCAGGTTGAATCCTAAGAAGTGCGTATTTGGCGTAACTTTAGGTAAACTCTTGGGATTCATCATTTCTAAATGAGGCATCGAAGTAGACCCAACAAAGGTCAAGGCTATTCTAGAGATGCATCCTCCCACTAATATCAAAGAACTAAGAAGCCTTTAGGGAAAAGTAGCATCCATAAAGTGATTCATCGCTCAATTATCGGATAAATGTCGACCCATGAATTGACTGCTACACAAGGGGGTCCCATTTGATTGGGATGAGGACTACCAAGTAGCCTTTGCTGAGATTAAGCAATACCTGGCAACGCCGCTAGTACTAGCTCCACCAAGGCCAGATGTGCCTTTTTTGCTATATATATTGGCAACCAACTTTGCATTAGGGACCATGTTAGCCCAAAAGAATGTGCAAGGCAAAGAGCAAGCCATATATTACATCAGTCGCACCTTGGTGAGTTATGAGTCAGGATATGCATATGTGGAGAAGCTTTGTTTAGCAGTGGTGTTCGCTACCAAGAAATTGTGGCATTACATGCTAATTCATACGACATATGTTATATCGAAATAGAATCCTTTGTAGTATATGATGAGCAAGACATATCATAACACACGTACTACAAAGTGGATCATGCTATTGATAGAATTTGATTTGGAATTCATCAGCCAAAAGTCCATCAAGGGACAAGTCATAGCTGATCAACTGGCTGAGGCACCACTGTCCAACAGTAGGCCTCTAACCATTGAGCTTCCAGATGATGCGGTCTTCATAATATCTGAAGCTCCCAAACCCGAAGAACCAGAGAATAATGTTGATATGACATTGTTCTTCGATGGTTCAAAGTGTGAGCAAGGGGGTGGTGCAGGAATAGTGTTTTTCATGCCACAAGGAGCTCCAATGCCCTTGTCGTTCAAGTTAGACTTTTCATGCACCAACAATAATGCTGAGTATGAAGCCCTACTTTTGGGCCTCCACACAACCATCACCATGGGTATTAAAATATTGAACATTTTTGGCGATTCTCTACTCATAGTTAACCAAGTTAAGGGGCTCTTTCAGTGTCGATGTCCCATACTGAAAGCCTACAAAGATCTTGTTGCCACTTATCTAGCTAAATTTGAATGGTATGACATCGAGGCAATCCCTCATTCATCAAATAGGTTCGTAGACACCATGGCATATTTGGGGTCCTTGATCCCTCAGAATTCATCTGTTGATTTTACTACCATCCATGTTAGAATGCTCTCGCACCCAATAGCGGAGCGTGCAACCTTTGATAACAAAGAGTCAGTCAACATGATTGTTGTGGAACCAACAACTGATTGGTTCCATAGAGCGAAAGACTTTCTTAAGTAGGCACCCTGGGAGTCATTGACTTCTCAGAGTCCTACGGGGAGTGGTACTACCATTCACCATAAGGTTGTTTCCAGTCTACATTTACAAAGTTAAATACGCAAGGGGAGCAAGTCGTCTTAGCAGTAGAAGCTAAGGCTTGTCAAAGCTGGATGTTGCAAATCCAAGACTTCTTAAAACTTGGTATGATCCCAGAGGGATTGTCGCATGCCGCAAGATGCACATTCAAATAGAAAGTGACTAAGTATGTCTTGATAGGAGATATTTTGTATCGACGTAGCTATGAAGGAGTTCTCCTTCGATGTCTTGAGCCCCAAGAGTCATCTTGGGCAATTTCAGAAGCTCACGATGGTACGTGTGGTGGCCATTTCAGTGGCATGGCTATCATCAAATGCATCCTTCGCATGGGTTATTATTGGCCCACTATGGAGAAGGATTGCAATGTGTATGTCAAGAAATGCGTTAAATGTCAGCATCATGCTAATCTTACGCACTTGCCATCATAGGCCTTATAGCCCATTCAGGTGGCTTGGCCATTTGCTTAGTGGGGACTAGATCTTATTGGCAATATTTCTCCTCCATCGTCAGGCCGACATACATTCATTATCATGGCTACTGAGTATTTTACAAAGTGGGTAGAAGCCATTCCCATTACAACGACCACTGGAGCTCGCATCGCAGAATTTATTCTTGAGCATATCATATGTCATTTTGGGATACCATCCAAAATAATTTTGGATAATGGAACTTCTTTTAAGAACAAAACTGTGTGGGCTTTAACATCTAAATACCACATTAAACACAGTTTTGCAACTCCATACTATCCACAAGCAAACGGGCAAGCTGAGGCCTCAAACAAGACTGTGGTAGCCATCTTGAAAAGGATAGTGCAAGAACACCACAAGGATTGGCATATACAACTACCCCTTGCATTATGGGCTTACAAGACTAGCATTCGGACGCCCATTGGGGCAACATCATTTTCACTAGTATATGGCACTGAGGCCATTATGCCCTTAGAGTTGGAAATTCCAATGCTGCACGTCGCATTGAAAGAGTTCATCGATGATGACACCGCATGACAAGCTCACCTCGATCAATTGATGTTGCTCGATGAACATCGCGTGAATGCCCTCGAGCATCTCCACGTTTATCAAGAGCGATTAAAATGAGCTTACAATGTCAAAGTCCACCAGAGAGACTTTGAATTTGGGGATCTTGTGCTGAAAGAGAACCAACAGAACTCGAATTTACCACTTGATATGCGAGACAAATTCATGGCTAATTGGCTAGGGCCTTACATCATATCTAAAAATATTGGTCCAGGTACCTATCGCCTAACGTCGCTAGAGGGTGTGGAAGAGCTTGAGCCTCTCAATATCATCCATATTAAGGCGTTCTATGCTTGAGAGTGTAGTAAAGGCACCAAAGGCATCTGTAAGCCCTTTGGTCAACCCAAAAGCTTCGAGGGTTTGTCCACAACCGCTTGGTCATCCCAAAAGGCTCTGAGTTCTTGAATTGAGAAGCTTGGTCAAGTAAATGCACCAAAGGCATTCTCCTCAGCCCTTTGGTCAAACCAAACGTTTCCCCAACCCCTTAAAAGCTCCAAAGGTAGTTCCTCATCGTTTGGTCATCCTTAAAAGCTCCAAGGACATGTACTCATCGTTTGGTCAAATATGGAAGCTCAAAATCCATAAAAATCAAGAAAAATATATAAAATTCCAAAAAAAAAATTGGAAAAGCTTAAAATTCAAAAACATTTGCTTTTGCATTTCGCATTTTCATTTGCATTCACGCATTGCATATAGGCATTTGTCATCCATTGCATTCCATACAAGAATGGATAGTGTGTGTCAAAATCTTACAAACGACACCACGTTTGTGTTTCAATCATGCACCCTTGCATTATATCATCTATCATCTATCACAGTGAGTAAATGTGTTTTTCAACACAACCCATCCTGTTGCTATGAAGAATATGCTAGAGTTTTTCGGTCATTCAAACATACCTAGTGGTCTTCTCAGGAGTTGGTAAGAAATCATGTTTTGCTTTTGATGGATGAGGTCGAGTTAGTATAGCCCTTAGCATATCAGAATCTTGTCACTAATGAACAAATTAAAAAGAGTCTTAATAAGGACTAGGGGAAGATGAAGCCGTGAAGCAGGACCGGGTATCCTGAAGTGAAAATAATTATTCTTGCTTATCCCTCTGTGTGGACGATACGGGAAATGTGGGTAATTGGCAAAAGGACAGGTTCATTTCCTACCCATAAATCCCTTGCTTATGATAAAATGAGCAATATCCCCTAAGTGATATCCCACATCAATCCTCAAGATTGATACCCTTCGTCGATATCATAAATCGACATCCCATATTGATATCCTACATTGATATCATACGATCGGTATCACAGATCGACACTATAGATTGATGTCCTCTAGATTGATGTCACATATCGATACTCTAGAATCGATATTACAGAAGCAGTTCCCCTCAAATTTAAATCCACAAAGGACGTTTTTGAAGCTCATAAATCCAGAAACAAAGATCAAATGAAGATCGAGAATAAAAGAAAAAAATTTCCAGAGATCAAATGAAGATCAAATATAAAGATCCAATGAAGATCAGAAAATCAAAGGCACGATAAGGTCAAATGAAGATCACAAGATAGTGCAAAAATGAAGATGAAGACAAACCCCTTGCTTAAGAATCAGAAATAGAATAGCGCAAAGCTAACATTAGTGATTCTTATCAGTTTGTACAAGCAAGTATCCCGATCATACATAGAGAAGGAAGGAGTGGGCCTGAATCCCTGGAATTGCTCACACTACTGTACCTTACACACGATGATATGTCTGATGCATTAGCATTTTGCTTATGTACAGACCAATGTTTGAATGTGGATGAGCTAGCTTCAGGTGTCCTGCATCGCTTAGCGGTATGAGTCCAACTGAAATCTAAAACTAAGATTGGGTAAGACATTTGTGGATCCCCTATCTTAGCAATGGGCTGAAAGAATCCCGCCTGACATCGGGGTATGCTTATGTCTTACCAAAGTTATGCACTTGCACACATAAAGGTAATGAACAGTTTTGGCCTATCTTAACAAAAGCCTCATGGTTCAGAAGTCTAACATGGTGAGTATACAACTTCTGATTAGACAACTAGGGTATTTGAGTCTCATGGAAAACCTCAAAAGTTCCCAAAATAGCAACAGGATGGCAGAAACCGCAAGCCATCAAAAATAATAAAGTCATTCAATCAATCAAACTGCAAAGTATCTATCCATGATACATTATTATATTGAGCACAATCAAAGATATAGGATAGATACCGGATGAATATCAGAAATGATGTTTAGACGACCACTGACTATATAGTGCAAGGAATGAATATCGAATGACATATCAAATCATTTACATTATACCAATCCATCTCATCTCATTTCATATATGGGTGATTAATTGATTAAGATCTTGTAATGAGAATGATCAATTATTTTGCATGATTGTTATACATTCTGTGGTGTCATATTTTAAAAATTGATATACACAGTTTACATTCATTCCTTATGTTTTAAGTGATTAAAGCATACGAGGTTCATTTCCATTAGATTATGATTATGTACATAATGCATTACCATACATTGCATAGCATACCATAAACTGCATAAAAATAAATGCATGCCCACAAAGCAAAAATAAATATGCATTTAAAAATAAACATCGCATCCATATGCATACATCATATATCGCACATCTAATCATCTAGATCACTGCATATCATCATCATAAAGTAAAATAGCTATCTAGTGCATGTCATCCATACATCGCATCATATAAACATAGCATTTACATAAGCCTTGCATCCATGTGCATCAAATAAACATAAAATCAAAAAAATAAATAAACATGTACACATAATGAGCCATAAAAGATCATATCATATATATATGTGTCCAAAAGAGTACATAGGGAGTACAAAATGCCCGTAGGCTACAACTGTGTAGGTCCTCGACCTTACACACAAAATGATATATCAAAAATGTAGTCGATAGCTGCTATAACTCAGATCTAGGCTGCTCCCCCTGTACTGGAGCTCTCGCCACCTCCCTCAACACTGTGCTCTGGAGCCTGCTCTCCTAGCTGACCTGGCACCTATGGTGGATCCTGCTATGGATCCTGCCTACCTCCAAAGCCTAAAGCACCCAACACATGGGAAACTGGTAACTACAGTAGGCTAGTCCTCTGACTGGTGGCCCCTGATGTCTGCCCTGGATCTCTAGTCCTAGCCTATGATCTCACTGTGTGTGTGCTAGAGGACCTATGCGTCCTCTCAGTCCTATGAGTCCTATGACTCGAGCTCACTATAGACTATCCAGTAGTCCTAGTCTGGGTCCTCTGAGACTCTGGTGCGAAAGGATCCTCTAGAACCTATAGCCCATGCATCTCAATGTAACCGACTAGCTGATCAACTCGAGCGAGTCGGGCTGCATGCATCTCCTTGGTCACCATGACCATGTTATGTAATCACTCTATCTTAGCCATAGGATCCTGAGCAACTAATGTACCTACTATTGGTGCTACAGGAGGCCCCATAGTAGCCTAAGGAGGTGGCATAGCCCCCCTCGATGCCCGAGCAAGATCTCGCTCTACCTCTACTATAGTCCACTATGCCTATGCTAACTCTAGGGTAGTCTGTAGTCTCTAAACCTAGGCCTCTACATCTATGGCCCGAGTCGTAAGCTCTTGTATCTGGTCCTACGCCTCAGTTAGGCACCGCTCCCTGTCAGCCACTTTCACCTCTAGAGTGGCGATGGTAGTGTCTCTCTCGAGCTACTATGTGTGAAACCATCCGAGCTGACTCTACAAGTCAGCCACCTGAGCCAGCAGTCATCCCTCTATGCTGTCAGGAGGGACCTCACCCTCCTCTAGAATATCCTCCTTAGGGTCAATCTTAGGTATATCCTCGATGGTGGCCTCTACGCCCCAACCACCCTCTGTACGCTGGTGCACCCTACGCCCATTAGGATCTGCCTCTACCTCTGCCTGAGCTGGCTCTCGACCTAGAGGCCCTATCCCATACCATCTGAACAAGGACCACCACCCATCATAGTCTGGAGTGGTCTCGATTGTCTCAACCCTTGACTCCTGGAAGTCATCTGGTGCATCTCCTAGTGGTGGAGGATGTATCAGTGGGAGATCCCTCTCCAAAGCCAAGTGCCTATATCTGAATGGGATCTCTGGCATGTCCTACACCATGCCGAACTATCATAGGACACGAGAAAATAACTGATACTCTCTGACCTCTGGCTTACGCTAGATAAGCCATCTATCTTGGTGGGCCCATCGTAGCCACTCGTCCACCTCAGGCCATGTAGGGAAATCCATGTAGGGGTGCCAGACAACGTCCCTCGACCCAAGTGATGCAAATCTAATGATATAGTGCTCAGTGTTCCCAGCATGAGCCCTACTGTGGGTACCCTCCTCAACACGAGGCCAACATGTGGTGTAACACTGATGGTCATCATCTATGGTGGTGATGCATAGTGGAAGCTCCATAGGATGCTCGATCTGGATGTGCTGCCACCCCTAGATCTGTAACAAAAGACTATAGTTGATGCCCTTATGGCTATGCTCTATAATCTGGTATAGCTCCCTATAGAGCTGGCATAATAGGGTGCTCCCCCAAGCTAATCATAGTGGCTCCTCTGTAGAGCTCTGAAGCACCCTCCAAGTAGTGGCTAACATGTTCTAGGGAATCCTCATGCCCGAGGAGTCTGGAAGGACAATCTGCACAATGAGATGCATGAAGAGGGCCTCTCATGTAGAAAAGACATCATCGCGGTACTAGTCATCGATGTGCACCCCTCCATGGTCAGCATCATCCTGTGCATCTATGCTCTGGTCATCGAAGATAGCATCAAAGACAACATCCTTTGCCATGGAGGTAGAGGAGATGATAGCCTCACCATCGATGGGGATCCTAAAGATCCTGTAGACATCCTCCAGAGTGATAGTCATCTCACCGGGAGGAAGGTGGAATGTGTTGGTCCACGCATTCCAACGTCGGGCCAATGCAGTAAGATAGGCTTGATCTACCCTAATGGTGGGTAGATCCATGATGTAACCAAACCCGACAGCTCAAAACCAAGCTCGGTCATCATCAGATAAAGCCTCATGGAGAGTCTTCATAAGGTCAGGCTCCCGTGCTCTAGAAGTTAACTTCTAAAAACAAAAAGCATAATGTAAGCTAAATCTGGCTAAGCAGAGCTAAAGAAAATTAAAAATTTTAATTAGACAACCTAGAGCTTAATGAGATAACATTAAATGCCTAATTAAATGACAAAAATAGAAAAAAAAAATTGAAAAATTTTGCAAAAATTTCTAAGGTTTACAAACCGTGGGTCAACCCTACGGTTTGAAGGTGGTAAAATATGACCGTTAGGATTTTGAATCCTAACCATAGATGAAACCTATGGTCCCCAATTTTCCAATTGGGAACCATGGCTACCAGCTATGGTTTAGGAGAGGCACCCATTTTGGGTACCCTCCTAATCCACTAAAAGCAAAAAAAATTAAAAACTAAGCTAACCTAGACTAGTGGGGTTCATTACCAGCAGTTTAGTGAGGTTAATTTTCTGCATTTCTTAGTGTGGTTCATTTTACTGGTATTGAGTGTGAGGTCTCGATTTCGAGTTACCTTGCCCGCACCCCAGCCTCGGCTAGTAGATGGCTGATCAAGATCCGCCATCGAGGTAGATGAGTGTAATTGCGGTAGAGTTTGGCAGTGTTTCGGATCAAGGAATGTTCTCTCTCTCTTAGAGCTCTCAAATTGCTAGTAGTTGCAAGAAAATAATGAAAAATTTCAAATGGGAAAACATTTTATAGGTCCTCCTAGTCTCCGAGGACCGTAGCTGACACCTGCGGTTTCGAAACTAGGGTTTCCCGCTCGTAGGTCTGACCCGCGGTTCAAAAAATTTGAAATATTAAACCGCATGTCATACCTGCGGTCTGTAGCTAGCAATAAATGCACTCAAAACCCACCGTGGGAAGGTCTAAAAAGATAAATTAATGACTCCCATTGGATAAAAATTCAAAATCAATGATCAAAATTGCAAATTTGGTGATGTTAAAAGCACCAGGATCAATCAAATAAATGCAAAATTAAACAAAAAAAAATCAAATAATGAAAAACCAAATGCGCCTCGTATTCAGTGATTTATCCTATAAAATTGGCGGTTGCAGTGACTTGCGATCCATGCAATCCGACAAGATGAGTAAATCACCATAAGGACATTTGGGGTAAAATTGTCATTTCTTTTATGACATCTTTCAGCAAATCATCGACAATATGATTCAACACAAGTCTAATTGCATTTGTATTATTTTGATTCCCTAAGATGGCTATCGTAGCTTGACTGCTCCATGGGATAGAGATGTGCAAATACTACTAAGAGTTGCAATCATAAGCTGAACTAGGCCTAGCCAAGGCATTAAAAGGCTCGAATCTAAAGTTGTTCAGGATCATTCATTATGGTCAAGCGATTTTGTCGCTTCATACATTGTCATTACCCTCATCGACTCATCGCTTGAGGGGGTAGTCATAATTTCATGTCATAATCAAAGTCAATAGAAGATCCCGGAGATCGTAGATCCCTTGATCTTGTCAAAATTGTGTTCGTTCTTGTGAATCATTGCTAACAACTATCATAAGCTTCCCCCTTTGCTTGGGGCAAATAGCAAATATGAAATTTTGTTTGTAACTCTCATCCTTCGGTTATATAGGCCTAACTCCTATTGTAGCACCAAAGCTACCCGAACGTCTGATGGTGAGTGCAGACTTTTCAAATGTAAGCCTTTCCAAGTTGGAAGCAATGATTCCAGGATGCGTGTCCTTTTGTTGGACCTGGGGCATCTAATGTTGATCAGACTAATGATCATCATAGAACCTTTGACATCATTTTAGGATGTATATTTTTGCTCAGCATTGTTCGATCTCACAATGCATCTCAAAAGGGGCATCTGTAGACACCTAAAACATGTCATGTCGAGGGTGACTACTCATATGGACATGCTACAAAACCATATGGAGGATCTTGGATAGACTCCAAGATAGAGCAGTGGTTCTAACCACTCAATTTAGGCATTTTGGCCTAATCAGGTTGAACCGCAGCCAAGATCTATGGTCTCCATTCTAAACCATGGCTGATACCTACGGTCTATAGTCTGGACCACAACTGTGACCTACGGTCTTAACTAAAGTTCAGTTAGGCCTTCCATCCGAGCCAAATTGGTTGGAACGGCCAAAAGATCTAGAAGCAGGCAGTTGAAGGATGAAAGATTCTAGAGGCTTCCATCCCAACTGTCCTAACCAACCTTCTTGGTCTTGGCTTCTCCATGAAGCTACCCCTAGCCCTAGGGACATGCTATAAATACCCCCTCCAAATGGGGTGAAGATATAGAGAGTTAATTGATCAAGAGAGCAGCGAAGCCCTATCAAATTGCATACTGAATCTATGCATTTGAGAGCCCCTTTGCTATTCACCTAAAGACCAATTAGCCATGGATGCCCTAGGTGCCTAGGAGATTCAAGAAGCACAAATCCGGGCAAACGAAGGCCCGTCATAGCGATTTGACCACCAAATCTGTCAGAGGACAACAAAGGTGACCCTTGAACATCAATTTGGACAAGGAGGTCAAGCCCACTACCCCTAATTCTGAGGGTAAACCTATCAGAGGTCAAACCATGGTTGTCAGCCATGGTTCATAGTGCAGACCACCCACCATAGCTACGGTTTGCAATAGGTGACTGATCACCTTACTTGCTTTGCTTTTGACCGCATAGATTAGTTATATTAGTCTTTTTATAGGTTTAATTGCACTTTAGAGAAACTCTGACCGTAGGAATTAGTTATTTCATGCATTGTATTAAGTAGGATTATATTGGATCTTTTATGCACTTTATTGCTCCTAACTTGATATTTGATCCATGCATCATTTGCTTATTCATGTCCGTCATGTTATAGTATAATTCTTGATCTAATTAGAATAGTTTAAAGTCTTTCTTTATGATTTCTTGTTTTACTAGTTTAATGGCATTTGCATACATATTTCCTTAAAGGGCCTCATCACGAGAGGCTATCAATATTTTTAATCATGTGCTGTTGTTTCTTGTTCATAGGGAGACAGGTGCAAGAGGAGCTTACGTCATAATCCTTCCACATCGCGAAGAAGGGGGTCAACTCCACCCCAAGGCAATTTGTGACTAATCAATAGAGCACTATAAGTGTGCCTACCCTATTGAGGGCATTGGCAATTGTAATATCAGTATCATATTTCAAGTGACCCTAAGAGGGCATTTTTGTAATCAAAGCTCATTCAAATATTAATACAAGAAACCTTACTTTTTTGTTCAATTTATGTACTTGTGTCAATATTTGTGCTTTCATGATGGTATAGATCAATACAGTAGCTAGGTGCATGCTCCATGATTAAGTCAACAACATAGTCCACAAAAATAGTGGTTTTCACCACTATCATAGTTTATAAATAAAATAAAGAGTAGGGTAACACCCCTAAAAAATCTATATCTTTTACACATCACACACCATAGATCCTCAAGTTGTAAAGATAGTACTAAATTTTTAGTTAGATGCTTAGGTAGTCATCCCAAAAACTTAAAGATATAATTCTTGGACTATGGAGCTAATCTCCACCAGGGCTATAAAAACTTCATTAGCAGTAGAGTACACTCACACATGGTGATATGTCTCTTTTAAAGAGATATCTGACTACACATAAGGACAAGCTAGCTTCTTGGTATCATCCATAACATCTTTTATCTCAATTTTCTCATGATGAGTTAATGTACTCACTTGCACACACATTGGTTCTTGATTACCTCAAGTTATTACCATGATCATGATTCGGTAAATGAATTCACTACACACACATTTGGTCTTAGATAAATTAGGAAGTATTTAGTGAGTTTGTTTGATGCCACTAGTATGTTTGAGTTTTTAAAAATAGTCAATTTTCCATATCAACATCCATATCAACGTCCATGTCTTCTTCCATGTTAACATCCATATCATTACATGAGTCATTCCATTTCATAGGCCACCAGTTTGGTGCCCCTGATTAAACAAAAATGCTAAACATGGCCAAGCAAAGTCTAAACTATGAATGATCATTAATTCATTTGCATTTCATAACACATTATCATTTGCATTAATCATCCATATACACATGCATCCAAACAAAATAATTCACACAAAAAGCATAATAGAAAAGTAAAATCCATGTATATGTATAAATATTGCATGTACAATGAATTCCCAAAGGCTATATACAATGGAGCACCAAGGCTCATATACAAAAAGTGAATCTAAGCACTAGCTAACACCTATAAGAGGACCCCTATGACCTTGAAGGATCCCTAGACCTAGATCTATGTCTATACTCACTATACCTAATAGACTTGGATATGGATGAGAAGGGTGGATCTGGAAGCCCAATGTCATGCTCCATAAATCGATCCTCCAATAATCATATATATCTATCCCAAGATCAAATTCATTCCACATCATGTCTATATCAATGAGTCTTCTCTAGAAACTCTACCTGGAGCCTCGTAATCCTATCATCACCTCCACCTATAGCCAACTATACCTCCAAATTTATTCGTAGTTGAGCTATCTCTGCATCTTGAGCCACTACCATCACTTCTTGAGTTGCTACTATCACATCCCACTCTACCACCAGCTGATATAACCTCACCAAATACTTCTTGCTCTACACAAGAGGTTCCTTTGGAAGCTCCTCCATACCATCTCCATCTTAACCAATCCCTGATGCTTGCTTAGCTGTACCCCTAGAATACCTCCTTTGACTACTAGATCAAAGGTGCCTTTGATGCTTAGGAGCCTCATCAACCTCCTTGGCCTCTACCTCATACCCATTCCTAGACTCAGTACCTATGATGGCTATGCAGTGAACCATATATCATACTCCATAGTAGTCCCCACATCATCCACATATGGGAGATCAATATCCTCATCATCCTCATAGTTCATCCTCCATGCCTCAGTACAAGGTAGAACCATCTCATCTCGATGATGCTTATAGAGCATTGGTGCCTGAGGAACTCCCTACCTCATTCCAAACTATCTTAGCACTCATGATAATTGGATTAGTTCCACCTTAATTTAGTGCCTCCCAACCACCCACCTAATATTTTAAACCCTCTACAACTGCTCCCCATAACCTATCCACATTGCACCTCACCATGTCTTCCATACCACCTGAGTTGAAGTCAATATAACCCATAGATCCTTGTACCATTGACTCATACAAATATGATGACTTGACTACACCTCCTCTACCACCAACCATCTCATAGCATAGGGCTACTCCCTATCCCATGACTTAGTAGGAAAACCCACTATTTGAGCCAAACTAAAATCCTCCCAACCCCAATGCTATAGTAGCACATTGCACCCCAACCCCTTTTACCTCCACCTCATCACCTCATACAAATATTGGTACAAATACACTAATATAGCAAGAGCACATGCATATACCTGAGGTGTAGCGATCATATCGCACACCATCCCGATAAGGTTCCATGGGAACTGACATCCAGTACTATTCGGGACCACTATGTTGGCCAACATGAACATCACCAATGTGGGTAGGGCATATAACCTCTTATCCACATACATGGATAAATATATTATCCCTCCACCCATGACATCCATATCCTACCACCCATCCCCAAACATGCGACTCATATTATATCCCTTATTGTGTCCTACCTCAACATGTAAACCCTCCATTGGTAACTTGAGGATGTGGTATATATTCTCAAGTGAGACTATAATTCCTATAGTAGGGAGTTGAACATCCTCAAGCCACTCCCACAATGTCTTCCTCACCCTAGGAATGAGAGGCAAGAACCGATGTCGAGGCTTCAAAATATTTATCTACAACACATTAATGTCACATGCATCGCATAATTTAAAAAAAAAATGAATATTTTTTTTACACAAAAAAAAGAGCTTTAAAGGTATTTACCTTAGAAAAATGCACATCTTCTCCTGCTACCACATCTACACCCACCATCACCATAGCTTCACTTCACCTACTCAATCCACTTCACTCCACTCCCTCAGACGCAGCTTCAAAAAATTACAAATGCAAGAATGAACCTGATTTCCCTTCTATAGGATATTTATATCCATTTCAAGTGCATTGAAATGCCCATGGGTGCTTCCATATGCATTTAAATGCATCTATGCATTTAAATGCATCTATGCATTTGGAGAACAACAAACTCTAGCGGGCGTTTACACATGCAGTAGGCACCTGCTAGCGTTTGGTGCCAAAATTAAAAAAATACCAAAAATGATACAAAAAGGTAGCTTACCTCCACAAAATATTTCCAAATTGCATACATACATCACTTTCATCATCATATCATGTTTTGTGAAAACCAAAATCAATTTGGACACAATTTTTTCTTGCAACCAAAAGACGTAAAATCACATTACAAATTACAAAACACTTCAAAATGGTTCAAATTTTCACAAAATGATCATTTTAATCATTCTCAACATCCATTCCATCATTTCATTCAATTTTGTGATAGTATAAATTTATTTGGATGGCTAATTTTTATTTATGCCCAAAAGGCACCAAAGTGTCCAAATTTGCTTCAAAATGCCCTAAATCAAGGCAAAATTTCACAAAATCATTCATTGTAATCACAAATAAATTTCTCATCATAACATATTCATTTCTACATCATTTTCATTCATCAATAATTATATTTACATATTTGCCAAGTTCACATATAAATCCAAGTGAACCTCATATCTAGTGGTCTATTCTATCTCCTTGGTTATTGCAACGATTTGCATCCATGCAATTTGGTAAGATGAAGAAATCACCATAAGGGAAATTGGTCATCTACATAATCATATATCTCATAGTTCAACAACAATAATTTTTGGTCCCTCATTTTATGAGTGATACTATGTCAAGAACAATCTTCTCAACAGTTTTCATTGATGGCCTTGTCCATGGGCTTGAAACATGGATAAATCACATTACATCATTTTCCTCAAAAATCAAGAATTATGCAAAGTAAACTAGGAGTTTTCTCCTAGAAATCATCTGATCCTAGGGTGATTGGTTCTTGATATTTTGCATTTTCATAATTTTACATTTTAGTGATGTCGAAAGGCAAATTCTTCAACCACATGGAATCACCCCCAACTTGGGGCAACCACATTTGACTTTGATTTTCCCATAATGGGATACATATTACATGATCATGACATTTACACTTGGTAAAAATCCTTTCTCTTTTGGGGCAAAAACATAATCATTCACTTGCATTTATCAACAATCCCCTTTCTCCGTTGGGGCAAAAATGAAATCATTTTACATCATTCATATCATCTACATTTACATCATACATCCACAATTTGCACATTCATTTGCACCAATATTTCAATTGGCTTGTGAGATTCATTCTTCACTCATTCACCAATTGAGGGGGTAAGCTACACAATCAAAATTATTTTATCTTCAAGTTCATCTTTGCATCCCAATGAAATAAATTTGCTTCTGCATAAGGCCAAACTAGGTGTCTCGTATTTTTGCACTACATTGTGTTTCATGCAACACAATATAAAAAGGGGTATCTGTAGACACTAAAATCTAGCCACTTATCATCCATCCATGTTTCCCAATCCCCATCATCCATTATATATATATATATATATATATATATATATATATATATATATTATATATATATTTAAATATTAATATTTTATATATTATATTTATATATATTTATATGAATTAATCCCAATCATCCATCATGTTTTAATCTTAGCCATTCATCTGCCTTAATCCATGCCACTTATCTAGATTTAATCTCCACCCTTCCTCATGTTTTAATCTCGATTGCTCAAATTGTGTCATTGAAACCCTAACATGTCTAAGGGAAGATTATAAAGAGGAGTCATTTTGATGACTCAACCCCTAAATAAGCCCCCAAATACTTTTGAGTTCTTGGAGTCCTTAAGTTCTTTGAGTGCCCAAGCCCCCTATCATTTTGATCCTCACTCCCCATCACCATCGTTCACATATTCTACCTCCATCATTTTCCACCTCATGTGAACCAAATCTAGTTCTTCAACCTTTCCCTCAGCTATCAAACACCCTCTAGAGCTTCTCAAGCACCCACCAGATTCTACAGAGTACCCACCAGAGATTCCCAAATGCCCTCTTCAGCTTCTAGAGCATATTTGGCCATTTTTTTATCATCAAGTGCCCACAGGTGTTTCTCGTTCTAGATCTATAGCCCTACAACCCTAGAGCATCATTAGGGAATCTTCACAACCCTCACTGGTAATATTTACGTAAGTAGAAAATATAGACAACAGATTAGTTAACAAGGTAAAATTTCATTAAATTTATTTCAGGTTTATATGATTTGTTTACAACTTTCATTGCAATATTAGGGTTTAGTGATTTTATTTCTTTTAAGGGTCTCACGTAGTGGAGCCCTCATAGATATTACTAATCCTTATTATTGTTGGTTGTGTGCAGGTGTAGGAACAACATTTATTGAAGGCCATTGAAGCTTAGGTGGCCCTACATAGGATACACAAGCCCATCCACCAATCTATTGGGATTGAATCAAGCAAGAAGACACCACCATTATTTTTAACTAGGGTTTTAGATAGCCGTAGTACTTATAACAATTATATCAAAATAATAAGAATTGTAAACCCCACATTTGGGGCATACTGATTGTAACACTTGAGATCTATCATCAATAATAAAATATTTCATTTGTATTGTGCAATCATTGTGTTACTTTACTTATTTATTATTTCATAGTTTGTATTTGGTGTTGCTTGATTTTGTATTCACATTAGTAGATGATATACATCTCATTCTCACTCTCACCCAACTAGAGGATGAATCCCACATGCTTATGGAGGAAACCATCAACATCAACCTAAGTTCTAACCCCACCCATCCTCATATCATCCAACTTAGAAAGAATCCATCTAATGAAGAGAGCACTTCACTGCACTCCTCAAAAAATACAAGAAAGTTTTTGCATGGTCCTATAATGACATGATGAACCTTGATCCCAAATTAGTGGTCCACAACCTTACCATTGACCAAAAAATACCAATATAATCAAGAAAAATCTAAGGAAGTTGCATCCCACCATAACATTATTTGTTAAAAAGAGTTACAAAAACTCTTAGACATGGGATTCATTCAACCCATTTACTATCTGAAGTGGGTCTCACACATGGTACCTGTTAGAAAGCCAAAAGGGAGGATACACACATGCACAACCTTTTGAGATCTAAATAAAGCATATCGCACAAGAGTCACATGCACCTCAATAGAAATTTTAGTTGCACTGACCTCATTGTAGAAGAAATAAAAAATATACTCTGATCACGATTACAATCTTCATCGTCTGCCATGTCCTCAAAAAATGAAAACAACATGTACAATATGTGCGGGAAGTATATGGCAAAAAAATTGTAGTATTCTCACTCTCAAAAATACTCCTTCAATAATCTGAAACAATTTCTTAGGATATAATAAAATTAGAGTTAATCCTGATGATCAATATAAAACATCCTTTACCATAACATAAGGGATGTTTTGCTACAAAGTCATGCTATTTAGTCTAAAAATACTGGCACTATAGATCAATGTGCTATGACCTACATCTTTTATTACTATATGCATGACATTATGGAGGATTATGTGGATGATTTATTGGCTAAATCCAAAATATGCAATTAGCATGTCAATATTTTATGCAAATTCTTTGACTAGTTTCTTGAGCATAATGTTTGACTAGATCCTAAAAAATGTGCCTTTGGTGTTACTTTAGAAAAATTCTAGGATTCATTGTCTCTCAATGGTGTATCGAAGTGGACCCAAATAAAGTTAAGGTCATAAAATACCTCCCCCTATGAATCTCAAGCAATTGTGTAGGTTGCAAGGTAAAATTCAACTGATTCGTTGCTTTATTGCATAACTATTTAACAAATTCAAGCCATTCAATAACCTTCTACAAAAGAGGGCTACCTTTAATTGTACCAAATAATGTTAGGATGCCTTTGAAGATATCAAGTAGAACCTCACATCCCCACCCATTTTTTCCCCACCTAGACCAGGTTTCCCATTCCATTTGTACAATTATATGATTGATTTTGCCTTAGGAACCATGTTGGCCCAAAAAAATGAGGTCAATCAAGAGCATGCCATCTATTATATTAGTCACACTTTGGTGAGCTATGAAACCTGATATGACTATGTGAAGAAGTTGTGCCTAGTGATCATTTTTGCCACTAGGAAAATTCACCATTACATAACATACTATGTTATTACTAGGGAAAACCCATTACACTACATGATGGGTCGATCCTACAATAATAGTCAAACTGCCAAATGGATTATGCTTTTTTATGGAATTCAACCTTTAATTCATTAGCCAAAAATCCATCAAAGATCAATTACAAATCAACTTGCAAAAGCTCCACTCATTTATGATAAACCTCTTGCCATAGATATTCTCAATGACTTTGTCTTTAATATTACTAAACTCAAAGAATATATCAAACCTAATGATCAAGTTGATCTTACACTCTATTTTGATGGTTCCAAGTGTGAGCAAGGGGAAGGAACTAGATTTGTTTTCTTCATGCCATAAGGGGCTCCAATCCCCTTCTCATTCAAACTCAACTTACTCTACACCAAAAACAATGTTAAATATGAAGTCCTCATCCTTGACATTAAGACTATAATTTCTATGCACATCAAACACATTAAAATTATTTGTGATTTCCTTCATATAGTTAACCAATTTAAGGAAATCTATAAATATAAATGCCAAGTCTTGAAGGCTTACAAGCAAGTTACAAAAGAGTTGCTATCACACTTTTAGTGATATGATATCGAAGCCTCTCTAAGGTATGCATATCATTTTAATAAAACAATGGCCTCTCTTAGATAGCTCATTCCCCAAAATCCAAATGACAAAGTCACCCATGTACATATAACCACTCTCCACCAATAAACTATATTTATAAAGACTTCCTTGGATGAACTAAACATCCATTTTATCCAAGAAGAGATTTACAATGCTTGGTTTTCTCATGTCAAGGATTACCTTAAACTTGGTGCTCTCATCCATGATTTATCTCATTACGAGAAGTAAATATTCAAGTAGAGATCCATGAGTTACACCCTCTTTGGGAACATCCTCTATTGACAAATCTATGATGGTATGCTCCTTTGGTGTCTCAAACCATGTGAAGCCAGTTGGGTCATATCTGTAGCTCATGATGGCACTTGTGGTGGCCATTTTAATGGAATTGCCATCACAAAATATATTTTGCACATGGGTTATTATTGGCCCACCATGGAACATGATTGTTGTGCATATATTAAGAAATGTATCAAATGCCAACATCATGCCAATCTAACCCATGTGCCCTCACATGCCTTACAACCTATCTAGTTGTTGTGGCACTTTTCCCAGTGGGATATTGACCTTGTGGAAAAAATATCCCTAGATTTTATCAGATATCATACCTTCATCATCATGGCTACTAAATACTTCACCAAGTGGGTTTGAAGCTATTCCACTTATAAATATGATTGGTCCTATAATTGTTGAATTCATCTTGCATCATATCATTTATCATTTTGACATACCCTCTAAGATTATTTTTAATAATGGTACACCCTTTAATAATAAGGATTTTTGAGCATTTTGTACCAAATATGATGGCAAGCCGAGATTCACACAACAGAACTTCAAATTAATTTTCTGCAAATTGCTTAACACAGTCTTACAATACCGTTTCCAGGCATAGTTCTTTTCCCCCTCAATCCCGAACTCACCATCCCTTTCCCTTACAATTTTTGAGTTTTTATCGAGGTCTCGGCCCTCCAGGAAATTAATGCCCCACCTGAGAGAATTCACCAAACAAAACAAGAAAATTCCTTCCCTCCGCCAAGTTTTCGAATTTTCTTCCATTAATGGGCCCCCTGCCCCGATCTGCTACGAACTCGCATTAAAGACCTCCCTTGTCCTGCAACCGCCGCTTTGGTCAGACCGTTCTTCTGAACCACCGTCTAACCCATACTGTCCATGCTCTGCAACTGCTGTTTTGTCAGAATTTAAAAATATGCGTGGTCGACATACTTGTCCAAAAATTTCCTTAAGATGGTTATCTCCATTTTTAATATACGCGACCGTCAACTCTGTTTTAATTTACGTGGCAGTCTGCATGTCCATTTCTGGCTTTGTCTTCAATTGGCTATGTCGCTTTATCACACGTGGCAGCCACGTGTCTATTTCGGCCTTGCCTGGCCGTCCGCGTGTAAACTTTGGCTTGTCCTTTTCTTGGCCGCGATACCGCGACATGTCGCGATATCACGACCCAAACTGCCCCCTGTGCCTTAGTCCGCTTCTTGGCCGTGATACCGTGACATGTCATGATATCATGACATGTCATGATATCGTGACCCAAACTGCCCCCTGCGCCTTAGTCCGCAAAACGTCGCGACATCGCGACGTCGTGATATCACGACGTCGCGATATCGTGACCAAACTGTGCCCGCCTTAGCCTTTGAAGCTGTCTCGATAACATAACCACGTGGCAACCTTCAACTGGTCGCGATATCGCGATAGGTCATGATATCGTGACCTATCGTGATATCGCGACGGGACTCCCCCCTCGCCTTTGCTTTGAAATATCGTCGTGATATCGCGACGTCGCGATATCGCGATGAAACTTGCCTAAGTCTTGCCATAGCCTTTTGAGGTCACGATTTCACGACCCCTCCCCCTTGCTTTACGAAACTTCCCCCCTTGCTTTACAAAACTTCCCCCTTGGGAAATAACTGAAAATAAATCAAATGCAAAGTACTTGGAAAAATTTGGAATACAAAGTACTTAGAAAATCTAGAAATTTTTTTGGAAGATGCAAGATTGCTCTACTGTCGTCGGATGCTCCTGCATCAGACACCCGAGGTAAATAAAAAAAAAGTGATCCTCACTTCTATTTTGTTAGGGGAAGACCCAGGCGGTCAACCTCCGTCTTCGACAACCAAGTTGCATCTTCAATAGGTCTGCCCTTCCACTTTATCAAATATTCAGAATACTGTTTGTTCCTGGTGCTTCTGCCTTCACGAGTGTCTAATATTTCCTCGACCTCGTCTGTGGTTGGAGTAGATGCTGGAATTTGCCATAACTTTGTACTTGGTGCCTCTGTACTATCTTCCTCATGGTATTCCACTAAATCTGAAATATTAAAAACAGGTGAAATGTCAAGCCAACTTGGCAATTCCACTTTATATGCATTGCCCGACTCCCGTTTTTCCAGTATTCTGCATGGCCCAAACTTCTTCATCTTTAATTTGTTATAAGTCTTGGCAGGAAATATTTCCTTCCTGAGATGGACCATGACCTCATCTCCTACCTCGAACTCTTTGAATCGCCGCTTCTGGTCTGCTCTTGTCTTATATTGAGTATTCATTTTTATAATTTGTTTCCTTACTTCTTCATGCAGACTTTTCATATGTTCCGCAAATTCTTCTGCCTCGGCACTGCACTTTTCTCTCTTATCCAACTTTCTCAGTTCAGACACATTTCTTGGGCTGTTTCCATATATTATCTAGAACGGAGATTTATTTGTGCTCTTATTGACTGAATTGTTATATGCAAATTTCGCCTACGATAAAACTAAATCCCATCCCGTGGGTTGATCTGCTATCAAGCATCTCAGTAAATTACCCAGGCTTCTATTTACCACCTCTGTCTATCCATCGATCTGTGGGTGGTATGCAGAACTGAATTTCAGATCTGTCTTCAACTTCTTCCACAAAGTTCTCCAGAAATACCCAACAAACTTTGTATCTCTGTCAGAAACTATGCTTCTTGGTAGGCCGTGAAGTCGTACCACTTCCTTGAAAAATAACCCTGCAATGTGAACCGCATCACTTGTCTTCTGGTAGGGAATAAAATGTGCCATTTTGGAGAATCGGTCAACCACCACAAATACAGAGTCATTTCCCCTCTGTGTTCTCGGCAATCCAAGAATAAAATCCATGCTTATGTCCTCCCATGGCCTCTCAAGTATAGGTAACGGCTGGTATAATCCTGTGTTTTGCCTTACGCCTTTTGCCATCTGGCATATTCTGCAACTTTGCACAAACTTCCTCACATCTTGCTGAAGTTGCGGCCAGTAGTAATTTTCATCCACCAGGGCAATGGTCTTATCCCTACCAAAATGCCCAGCCAGTCCTCCGTTGTGCTTTTCCTTGATCAAGTTCTCCCGCATGGAACTCCTTGGAATGCATAATTTACTTCCCTTGAATAGCATTCCATCTTGGATTAGGAAATCTAACCATTTTGTCCTGTCCATAGTAACAAGTGCCAAGCAAGCCGTCCAAGCTGCTGCAAAATCAGGATCTTCAGGATAAAGACCCTTCAGTTCTTCGAATCCAACTACTTCCATTGTCATTTCAATTAGCAAATTCTGCCTTCTGCTTAAAGCATCTGCAACCCTGTTTGATTTCCCGCTCCTGTGCTTTAATACAAAGGTATAGCTTTGGAGAAACTCGACCCACTTCATGTGCCGTTGATTCAGTTTTGTCTGGCTGTTGATGTACTGCAATGCCTGATGATCAGTAAATAGAACAAACTCTTTTGGCAACAAATAATGCCTCCACTTCTTCAGAGCCTGAACTATAGCATAAAATTCCTGGTCATACACTGAATACTTTTTTTGAGCATCATTGAGCTTTTCACTAAAATAAGCAATAGGTCTGCCTTCTTGACTCAGTACAACCCCTATTGCACTGCCACTGGCATCACAGTCCACCTGAAATACCTTGTTAAAGTCTGGGAGTGCCAAAACAGGCTATTCTGTGACCTTTTTCTTTAATGCATCAAAGCTCCTTTCAGCCCCTAATGTCCACTTGAACTCTTTTTTATCCCCTCTCATTGTTTCTGTGAGAGGTGCACAAATGTTGTTGAAGTTCCTTATGAACTTCCTGTAAAAGCTGGCTAGACCATGAAATGATCTTACCTCTGTTGTGCTTCTTGGGGTAGGCCATTCGATGATGGCTCTCACCTTCTCTGGGTCCATTTTCAGACCTTCTACTGAGATTACAAACCCCAGGTATACTAACTCTTTCTTGACAAAATTACACTTTTTTAGATTTATTAATAACTGCTCCTCCCGCAGCTTTTCAAAAACCCTCCTGATATGCATCAGGTGTTCCTCCAGGGTTCTGCTGAATATTAATATATCATCTAAATAAACAATGACAAACTTTCCCAGAAACTCCTTCAGTACCTCATTCATCAGCCGCATGAAGGTACTTGGTGCATTGGACAGCCCAAATGGCATGACCAACCACTCATACAAGCCCTCTCTTGTCTTGAAGGCTGTCTTCCACTCATCCCCTTCTCGGATACGGATCTGATGATAACCACTTTTTAGGTCAATTTTCGTGAAGTACTCAGCTCCACTCAAACAGTCCATGATATCATCCATCCTTGGCAATGGGAATCTGTATTTGATAGTGATCTTGTTGATGGCCCGTGAATCTGTACACATTCTCCATTCCCCATCCTTCTTTGGCGCTAGCACTGCAGGTACTGTGCATGGGCTCAAACTTTCTCGAATCAATCCCTTCTCCAACAACTCCTGGACCTGCCTGTTTAACTCCTCAGTCTCTACAGGCGTCATTCTATGTGCAGCTTTATTTGGCAAGCTCGATCCTGGCACCAAATCTATATGGTGGCTGATTTTCCTTACTGGGGGTAAACCCTCAGGCACATTATCAAACACAATATCTAGAAATTCCTCCAACAGATCTAGGACTTTTGTTGGGGTATCTTGGCATTCCTTCTCCCTAACTCTCGAAATTATTGCATAACATAAATGTTCATGCTTCAAACCATCCAAAAACTTTCTCCCTTCAACTAAACAGATTCTGGAGCTGTTACACACCTTTTCATCCGCTTCCTTTAAGGGTTTCAGCTTATGGCGCACGCCATTCTTCGTCAATGAGTAGGTGTTGGCACGACCGTCATGCACTGCACTCCGATCGAACTGCCAGGGCCTTCCCAGCAACATATGGCAAGCATCCATAGGCAGGATGTCGCACAGGACCTCATCACAATAATTCCCAATATTAAATTTAACGGAGCACTGCTCACTGACCAAGGCCCTATGGTCCTTCTGTAGCCATGCGACCCGATATGGATGCGGGTGCTTCTTCCTCTCTAACTGTAGCTTGGTAACCATTTCTTCTAAAACCAGGTTATCCGTGCTACCATTATCAATAATAATATTGCAAATCTTGCCCGCGCATTTACACCTTGTGCGAAATAAACTTCTTCTCTGATCTGTGTCCTTCTCCTCATTCAACAGGACTCTCCTTACGATCATTGCTTCCCCTCTCTCCGCTTCTTCAGAATGTTCAGACTCAGCATCTTCCTCTGCCACAGCAGCTCTGGCTGGACCCTCAGGCCTCTTGTTCGTCCTTTCTCGGTGTTGTGGACACTCAAATGCCCGATGTCCTTCTTCACCACAGTGGAAACATGTCCCACGAAATACTCCTCTTCCAAACCCTCGTCCAGATCCACCCCGTCCTCTTGGGTAGCTGTTTTGATCACGGGGCTGATAAACATCCTCTTCCCTTTGATCCTGGTTACTACTGGCTTCACCGGTCTTCTTCAGATCTTTATATTTTTCTCCACTGGTTCTCCCACCAGTTCTTCCACCATGGCCCCTTCCTCTTTGCTTGCCTTCAAACCGCCTATTCAGTTTTTCTTCCACCTTTAAGGCAAACTGGTAAGCATCCTCAATGGTGCTTACCCGAACTAGGCTCAGCTCTTCTTGGATACCGAGTCTCAACCCATTGATATAACGGGCTACCTTTTCTTTGTTTGCCTCTAAATGTCCAGTTCTAATAGAGATCTTGTAAAACTCCTCGATGTATTCTTGGACAGTTTTGTTTGTCTGTCTCAAACTCTGCATTTTCCTTAGCAGATCCAACTCGTAATCTGCCAAAATAAACTATCTTTTTAGCTTTTCCACCATTCTATCCCATCTTGTTATTCTCTCCTTCCCTCTTCTGTTCCTCTCCAACTGTATTCCCCTCCACCAAATGCTGGCATGACCCTTCAACTTGGTCTTAGCAAATCTGACCCGATTAGGGTCTTCAACCTCCTCATATTCAAAATATTCTTCTAAGTCATTTATCCAGTCAATCACCTCTTCTGGATTTAGGTTTCCCGAGTATGTAGAAACCTCCATTTTTGGTTGCTTTCCAATCTGAGAGATGGCTTTGTACAACCTGGCTTGTGCAGGATCCACAACCTCTTCTTCTTCCTCAGACTGGTCTTCTTCTTCATCAACTTCGTCTTCACTTCCCTCATCCCTTTCGGGCTCGTGCCTTCTACGTAGCTCTTCTTGCAGGGCTTGAACTTGCCTCTGCAAGGCTCGAAAGTCTTCGACCGGCACCACATTTCCTACTCCACCACGGTTTCTTCGTGGAGGCATTTTTCTTTCTTCCCTTACAAATCCTTCCACAGATCCTGGTGTAACTGCCTCTCTTTCGACGATCTGTTACACGCTCAGGAGCTCCCGCTCTGATACCACTTGATGGCAAGCCGAGATTCACACAACAGAACTTCGAATTAATTTTTTGCAAATTGCTTAACACAGTCTTACAATACCGTTTCCAGGCATAGTTCTTTTCCCCCTCAATCCCGAACTCACCATCCCTTTCCCTTACAATTTTTGAGTTTTTATCGAGGTCTCGGCCCTCCAGGAAATTAATGCCCCACCTGAGAGAATTCACCAAACAAAACAAGAAAATTCCTTCCCTCCGCCAAGTTTTTGAATTTTCTTCCATTAATGGGCCCCCTGCCCCGATCCGCTACGAACTCGCATTAAAGACCTCCCTTGTCCTGCAACCGCCACTTTGGTTAGACCGTTCTTCTGAACCGCCATCTAACCCATACTGTCCATGCTCTGCAACTGCTATTTTGTTAGAATTTAAAAATATGCGTGGTCGACATACTTGTCCAAAAATTTCCTTAAGATGGTTATCTCCATTTTTAATATACGCGACCGTCAACTCTGTTTTAATTTACGTGGCAGTCTGCGTGTCCATTTTTGGCTTTGTCTTCAACTGGCTATGTCGCTTTATCACACGTGGCAGCCACGTGTCTATTTCGGCCTTGCCTGGCCATCCGCGTGTAAACTTTGGCCTGTCCTTTTCTTGGCCGCGATATCGCGACATGTCGCGATATCGCGACATGTCGCGATATCGTGACCCAAACTGCCCCCTGTGCCTTAGTCCGCTTCTTGGCCGTGATACCGCGACATGTCACGATATCGCGACATGTCACGATATCGTGACCCAAACTGCCCCCTGCGCCTTAGTCCGCAAAACGTCGCGACATCGCGACGTCGCGATATCGCGACCAAACTACGCCCGCCTTAGCCTTTGAAGCTGTCTCGATAACATAACCACGTGGCAACCTTCAACTGGTCACGATATCGTGACGTCATGATATCACGACCTATCACGATATCACGATGGGACTCCCCCCTCGCCTTTGCTTTGAAATATCGTCGCGATATCGTGACGAAACTTGCCTAAGTCTTGCCATAGCCTTTTGAGGTCACGATTTCGTGACCCCTCCCCCTTGCTTTACGAAACTTCCCCCCTTGCTTTACAAAACTTCCCCCTTGGGAAATAACTGAAAATAAATCAAATGCAAAGTACTTGGAAAAATTTGGAATACAAAGTACTTAGAAAATCTAGAATTTTTTTTGGAAGATGCAAGATTGCTCTACTATCGCCGGATGCTCCTGCATCAAAATATCATATCTAACATAACTTCTCTACCCCTTACTACCATCAAGGTAATGACCAAGCTGAAGCCACAAACAAAACCATTTGTATGATCTCACAAAATACTGTCAAGAAATCCCATTGAGATTAGCATACCCAAATTACTTTCGTAATTTGAACCTACTGAATGAGCATTCACACACCCAATGGGGCAACACTATTTTCATTTTATTATGGTATTGAGGCCATTATACCCCTCAAACTTGGAATTCCATTCTTGCAAATCTTGCTCTATGAGTTTTGTTGTGGCTGATCCACAACACACCCCAAAATTGGGGACCCACCTTTTTTGCATGCTTTCAAAGAAAACTGCAGTGGCCCAGATGCAAAAGATCAAAGGAAAATAGCAAAAAATGAAAAGTTGTCGCGATATCGCGACATGTTGCTCCGTCGCGGCCGAAAATGAAAAAGTGTCGTGATATCGCGACATGTTGCTCCGTCGCGGTCGAAAATGAAAAAGTGTCGCGATATCGCGACATGTTGCTCCGTCGCGGCCGAAAATGAAAAGTGTCGCGATATCGCGACATGTTGCTCCGTCGTGACCAGAAATGTTGCGTTTTTGTGGCTAAAAGTAACAAAATGCAGCAAAATGAAAATTGTCGCGATTTCGCGACATGTCGCGTTTTCGTGGTTAAGAGCAGCAGAATGCATCATGAAGAGAAAATGTCACGATATCGCGACGTGTTGTGAAATCGTGGGTCATAGAAGAGAGAGAAAGACAAAGTGGAAAATGTCGCGATATCGCGACATGTCACATTTTCATGGCTCCAAGCAGCGAGATGGTACGGAAAAGAAAAGCGTCGTGATTTTGTGACAGAAAACAACCAAGTGGTACGGAACAAAAAATTGTCATGATTTCGTGACATGTCGCCATTTCGCGACCTGAAGACGAGATGAAGGGCGAAGATGAAAAGCATCGCGATTTCACGACAGAAAGCAGTGAGATGATGTCGAATGAAAAAGTGTCACGATTTCACGACAGATACAGCAAAACACAGCGAAAGAGAAAAACGTCATGATTTCGCGACAGGTTGCATCCTCACGGCCCAAAACAGAAAAACATCACGATTTCATGACAAGTTGTAGCGAGATAGCCCGAAGCAGGAAAACATCACGATTTCATGACAGGTTGCATCCACGCGGCCCGAAGTAGAAAAATGTCACGATATCGTGACATGTATCATTTTCGTGATGCATGAGGATGAACGAGGCTATTGACAGGAAAATGTCGTGATATCGTGACATGTCTCATTTTCACGATGAAAGAAGAAAAGTTAAGCTATCGACATAAAAATGTCGCGATATCGTGACATGCTATTTTTGGTCACGATTTATAGGGGGCCGTTATGGAACATGTAGAGAAACATGGAACACATGGCATACAGGTGTAAGGGCTGTAGAAGCGTTACAGTTCACAGAGAAGATCAAGCGTCTCAATGTCGAGCATAAAGTCAAAAGCAACGAAAAGGTGGGAAGGTGAAACGAAGCGATCTGGGAGATGAAGCGAAGCGTCACAGGGCAAAACAGAGAGCATTGCCAGAGGGTTTAAAAGCAAAAGCCGAGGATAGATACAAGGGTCGAAACTGTTCAGAGAATATTGCAGGAATGAAGGCAAGGCCTTGACACTGGGTTTTTCTTGGATATTTTCCTTCCACATGGACTGGTCGAAAACCACTGCAAGCAGGGTTGCAGAGCTAAAGTTGAGAAGGCCATTCTGGGCCTGCTGTTTGAGTTGTTTCTCTTCCACATACTAGTTTGGAAAAACCAGAGATTCTGCTATTGTAACATGACATATTTTTAATGCAGAATTATTCAGAAATTTGCATCTTATGGGCAAGAAAGAAGGAGATCTTCTATGCATGCTATGGATTTAATGTTTATTCTTTCACTTTATTTTAGATTTCGGATTTATAGATAATGTTAAATACCACCTTTGTGGGTTACATTAGGCGAATATTTGAAATCTAAGCTTTATTTCGTACCCTAGGAACTAGCACTTAGTCTATGGGGATTATGCATGTCATGCAGGTCCAATAGGTTAGGTTGCATGCATGGAAACTCATATCTTCGGTTTTGTCGAGACAGGATAGCATCAAACTGAATGCAATTTCATTTTCATTTTTTTGTTTGCATTTTATTTTCTTTTTTCTGCACTTTATTTTTCAGAAGTTCCAACTTTATTTTAATTCTCAGGCATTAAAATAAAAAAATTAAAAAACTTCAAAATCCAAAAATAATTCCATCATTTATGGCATTTCATCAATTTCCATTTTGAAGTTACAGCATGGTCATATAGGGACCAAATCACATTTGCTTTATTCGGGTTCAAAGAACAATCATTAAAGTTTCATAGTAAAATAAACCAACATTGCCCCTTGTTTTTAGTTACTTGCAACCACTAAGGTGTTCCAAGCATTTTAATTGAATATCTTCATTTGAGATTACTAATACACAGATGTAAAATGCTAATATAGCGGAGACCTTGGAGAAGTCATTTGTTTGATTTCTTTGCAAGAGAGGATTTAGAACCCAAATCCTATCGGAGAGTGTGTTTTCACAATCGGGTGAAAATACCACTCAACAGATTGGCGCTAGAAGGAGGGCATGAATAGGTTTATTTCAGTGTGATTTAAATGCTATAGGGATTTAAATTTTGAATATTTCATGCCCTATTGGTTATTATCTTTAGCCCTCTTTTAACAATACAACATTGTACTGTTAAAAGGAGGACATGAATTGCTATGCATTGTTCTAACGTTTTCTGATTGTTCATACAGGAATAATGTGTCTTGATTGGATTTAAAAAAAAAAAATTGTCTTGACTAAACGAAGTGTTGTTTCCATACAGTTATTTTCATTTGATTTTAATGAATACATCTCTTAGTTGATGCTAACTTGATTTTTTTTTATACATTGCAGGTTGAATATTCAATAGGTTTGGTTCTAAAATTACATTTTAAGTTTCACCAATGGCAACACTTGAGGAGCAAATGGTATCCCTGAGAGCTGAAATAGTGTCTCTAAGAGAAAGAATGGTATCTACAATGGAGGATCATTATAAGGGTTTGTCTATACATGTGATACCCTATCATATTCCTAAAATGTTATTGGATTTTTTACGGTGTTTTAATCAAGAGGTGCCACTAGAATACTTGCAAAGACTGCATGTCTACAAGAATACATTGTGTCAATTCCAGATTTTCTATGAGGAGGTAGCTTGTAAGTTATTTGCATACATTTTGGAAGATAAACCATTCTTTTGGTACAGCCAACTACCCATAGAGGTTAGGACTTCTTGGACACAATTAGAAGCAGCCTATCTTCATCACTTTGGTAATCAAGTTGACTTAAATAGGTTGCAAAATCAATTCACCTCTATGTGTAAAGAGCCTAATGAGTCCATGAGTCAATTCAATGTGAGGTTTCATGAATTGTATTCTCAAATGTGGGAAAGTTTGGGTACATCGGAAGAGGAAGCTATTCAAGTATACCTGGGAGTCATACACCCCACACTTGCTACATTCTTAAAGGAAAACGTGGATGACTTATCTCTAGAGACAATCTATGAGACATTGGAAAAGGTAGAACAAGTTTTGGAAGAAGAAAAGGCACAACATGTTCACATAAGAGATTGTTCTTCTAAAGATATTGATGCCAACCTACACCAACCATCAAATATAGCACCCTCCACTCCAATGATATCTAAGGTAAATGATCAAGGGGATGAATTTGAATATCCAAATCTTACAACCACCTTAGATGTAGTCCAAGGGGAGGTGCAAAGTGCTAAACCAACATCTGCTAGTGAAGATTATGCAGAAATGATCTCATTCATAGAGATACATGATTATTCGGATGAAGGGGTCCCAAATTCAACAATGTTTGATATATGTGATAGGACGGAACCCACCATAGAATTGAATGAAGTGGTTGAAAGTGAAATTGAAATAAAATCAATAAATAAATTTGAGGACATGATAGAGTTTCACCACTTGTTCTTGGAAGATACTATTGGTGAGGTGTGTAAAATTAATGATCAAGAAATTCTTCACCCTTCAAATTATGATAAAACCGAATCATGGGTTACTAATTTGGACTATGATGGCCTTACAAATTTGAATTCAAGAAACGACCCACTTTTGGAAATAATTGAACCATCTAAGGAAGGTGAAGATGAATTTGATGAGAAACATATTGATGAATTGGAAGATGTTGAAGAAGTAGTTGAACGTCACCACTTGATTTTGAAAGATGATTATTATGATGCTTGGAAGAAGTGGGAAGACTTCACTCTTTCCAAAACTACTAATGAAGTTTGTGTGCCAATTGATATACAGGACAACATAATCGCCTACTCAAAGGAAGATATTACAACTCCTGTACAATTTGAGGATGTTTTGGAAGAGAGTTTCAAATCTCATCAAATTTTGGAAGATTATAATGATCCTATTACCAAGGACAAAGAAGAAAGTGAATTGATGAATGAATCAAAAGATCATGTCACAAATACCATGGAGTTTCATCCCACAAATTTGGAAGATAATTTTTATAATGGTTGGGGGAGATATGATAATGCATTCTTTTCTCACACCCCTATAGATGAAACTCATATTTCACTTGATATGCAGGATGTTGAAACTTCTACATCATACGAAGACCCCACATTCACAAGATTTGAGAAGGTTGCAAAATTTGATCATGTTGAATATAAATTCATTGAAGGTGCGGATGCAAGTTTGCATGATGATGTTGGGGATTCAAATGAAGAGATACCATGGATAGTGAACAAAGAATTGGAACCAAATGACAAAGAGATTGATCAATTGGAAGCAACTCAAATGAAGGATCATCAAGATGAGTCATGGGACATACACTTTGACCAAAAACATTTGAGGGTTGAAAAGGATGGGCATGTTTTCAATTGGGTGCCCAATTTTGGTATGTTTAATGAACAAGTAATCAATGAAGAATATGAAGACCATGAGGTAAAAGAAGAAATTATGATTCCCCATCAAATTTTGGTAAATAAAAATGTTCAAAAGTTAGAATCTAACCTTTTGTGTTCAAACATCCAAGATTTAGGTGAAAATTTGCATGACCATGTTTTGAATTTGAATGATGTTTATGATGAAATGTCATTAAAGGTGAATGAAAAACAAGGTATAATTTTTAATCACACCTTTAATAACATTGTTTTAATGAATGAAAAAGAAGTTGATGCACTTGAATTGTTAAATCAAATTCATCAACAATTACTAATTGAATCTAGGGTAAAAACTATTAATGATCCTAATTTAGTAAATATCCTAGATGCTTGCAAATCTGTTACACAAGTTTGATTGGCCTACAAACTTGGAAGATGAATTGGCTTTAAAATGTTTAGAAATAGGCTTTTACTTACAAAGTTTCATTTTGGATAAAGAAAGCCTACTTCTAAATCATGAATGGAATGATGAAACTTGCAATTTAAAGAATAGACAAGATAAAATTGAATATCAATCATTGTCTAATCAATTTGATTTGAATCTCACCTATGGTGTTAGTAATAGAACTAAATCTAATTGGTGGGGTGAGCATGGCAAGTTGAAATTTGTTGCATTGCTTGGTTTGATCTTGTTTTTGTTGGATTCCCACAACATTTGGCATGCATATTGTGTCATATGTCTTTTGAAATGTTCTAATCATGTTTGGGATCCGGGAAAGTGATAGTCCAAGCTTTGCTTCATCTTGTACCATATTGTACATTTGTATATAGATTTTGGTTTTGGTTTTGGGTTTGTGTTTTTCAAGTTTCATTTTTGGGATTGTTAGTTTAATCATGATTTAAAGTTGTGTTTATTTGACATGTTTGGTTTGTCTTTATAAAAAAAAAAAATGTGTTTTGAGATGTCAATTTATGCTTTAGATCAGGGAAATATGAAACATTGGAATTGTGTTGTAGAAAGCTCCACAAGTAACACAAACATTTAAATAATATCGTTTGAATCTTGTGATGCATGAAGTTGTCAGTTTTGCACATTATGGTAAAGTAGATGATATATTCCAAAAGAAGCAAGTGCATTCATATCTCATGTCACATTCCACATTTGCATATACATGTCATCTCGAGTTACATTTTCATTTCATGTGCAATCATTGAGAAGGTGTCGAATCCTCTTAGGATTATTACATAACATATATTAAAAGGATCCTAAGGTTGGGAACTGATGCCCGAACTATCTTGAACCAAGCACATTCTATGCACATTAAAAGGAATCTTGAGCAAAATGGTCAAAACCATACTTGGATGAAAAGGTGAGGTGAAAAGAATATTTCATGTCTGTCCTATCATGCAACATAATCCTTAAAACAGTGGTTTTTACCACTTCCATCAAGCTTAAAGTCTAAAACCAGAGTAGTAAGGATAGGGTTAAATCCTCATCGAACTTAGGTTGAGGATCCAACTCCCCAAAGCTCTGATTTGACCTACATGGAGTAGTAAGGATAGGACATAATTCTCATCTCGCTTAGGTTGAGAATCCGATTCCCCAAAGCTTCCATTTTTCCCACTTCATCATAAAGCTTGGATTGGAAGGATAGTACTACATGTCCTCTGCAAAGGATGGGTAGTCATCCCAAAGGTCCAAGTAATAAAATTAACTAATATTTCCCATTTTGTCTTAATATTGGATTGGAAGGATCGTACTACATGTCCCTAGCAAGGATGGGTAGTCATCCCAAAGGTCCAAGAAATAAAAAATTAATATTTTCCATTTTCACCTCAATATTGGATTGGAAGGATCATACTACATGTCCCTAGCAAGGATGGGTAGTCATCCCAAAGGTCCAAGAAATAAAAGAAAAGAATGAATGAAGCCAAGTCATGGATTATGGGGTTAAGTATGCTCATGCGTGGCAACATGTCTTGTCTAAAAGCAAGACCACTGATTGCTCATATGGATAGACTAGCCTGACCATTTCATCCATAACAGGTTAAATCATTTTGTTCAAGATGAGGTAATGAACTCCAAATCAGAATAGTAAGGATAGGGTTAAATTCCCATCTCGCTTAGGTTGGGAATCCTATTCCCCAAAGTTCTGATTTCACTTACACTTGCACATGGGTTCAAGATGGTAGTGACACATAACCAACTTTGGGATCTAATAAATTAATTCAATATACATATATTTGATCCTAAGAGGGTTTGACAACTTTAATATGTTTGTTCATGATATTAGAAGGTTTGAGCCTTTGCAAAGCAGGTTGTCATATCTCTAGCATCTTCATCATACATCAAATCCTGCACAAATCATTCATAGCCTTGCATACAAATCATAAGTGAAACTGACAATGGAATGTTGATCAAGTTCAAGCGATAGGGAATGAAAACACATTGCACACACCAAGCTGATACTTAATGATTCCGATGTTTCATGTATTTCTGATCTATCGGTATTTGTTTATCTTTTATGTGCTGACGCTTGTATCTAAGCTTGTATATTTCAGGTTGGGTTCTCACCAAAATGCTCAGGAGCATTTGACAATGAGAGTCACCATTTGTTGTGGCTGATCCACAACACACCCCAAAATTGGGGACCCACCTTTTTTGCATGCTTTCAAAGAAGACCACAGTGGCCCGGATGCTAAAAAATCAAGGAGAATATCACAAAAATGAAAAGTTGTCGCGATATCACGACATGTTGCTCCGTCGCGGCCAAAAATGAAAAAGTGTCACGATATCACGACATGTTGCTCCGTCACGACGAAAATGAAAAGTTGTCACGATATCACGACATGTTGCTCCGTCACGACCAAAAATGAAAAGTTGTCGCGATATCGCGACATGTTGCTCCATCACGACCAAAAATGAAAAGTTGTCACGATATCGCGACATGTTGCATTTCGCAGCTAAAAGTAACAAAATGCAGCAAAATGAAAATTGTCACGATTTCGTGACATGTCACGTTTTCACGATTAAGAGCAGCAGAATGCATCATGAAGAGAAAATGTCGCGATATCATGACGTGTTGTGAAATCGCGGGTCATAGAAGAGAGAGAAAGACAAAGTGGAAAATGTCACGATATCGTGACATGTCACGTTTTGGTAAGCACAGATGGTACAAAAAGAAAAGCATCACGATTACAAAGCAAGTGGTACGGAAAAAATTGTCACGATTTAGCAACATGTCGCCATTTCATGACCTAAAGACGAGATGAAGGGCGAAGATGAAAAGGCATCATGATTTCACGACAGAAAGCAGTGAGATGATGCCGAATGAAAAAGTGTCACGATTTCGTGATAGATACAGCAAAACACAACGAAAGAGAAAAACGTCGCGATTTCATGACAGGTTGCATCCTCGCGGCCCGAAATAGAAAAACGTCACGATTTCGTGACAAGTTGTAGCGAGATAGCCAGAAAAGCATCACGATTTCATGACAAGTTGCATCCACGCGGCCCGAAGTAGAAAAATGTCACGATATCGTGACATGTATCATTTTCATGATGCATGAGGATGAACGAGGCTATTGACAGGAAAATGTCACGATATCGCGACATGTCTCATTTTCGCGATGAAAGAAGAAAAGTTAAGCTACATACATAAAAACGTCGTGATATCGCGACATGCTATTTTTGGTCATGATTTATAGGGGGCCATTATGGAACATGCAGAGAAACATAGAACACGTGGCATACAGGTGTAAGGGCTGCAGAAGCGTTACAGTTCATAGAGAAGATCAAGCATCTCAATGTCGAGCACAAAGTCAAAAGCAACGAAAAGGCGGGAAGGTGAAACGAAGCGATCTGGGAGATGAAGTGAAGCATCATAGGGTGAAACAGAGAGCATTGCCAGAGGGTTTAAAAGCAAAAGTCGAGGACAGATACAGGGGTCAAAAACTATTCAGAGAATATTGTAGGAATGAAGGCAAGGCCTTGACACTAGGTTTTTCCTGGATATTTTCCTTCCACATGGACTGGTCGGAAACCGCTGCAAGCAGGTTGCAGAGCTGAAGTTGAGTAGGCCATTCTGGGCCTGCTATTTGAGTTGTTTCTCTTCCACATGACTGGTTTGGAAAAACCAGACATTCTGCTATTGTAACATGACATATTTTTAATGTAGAAGTATTCAAAAATTTGCATCTTGTGGGCAAGAAAGAAGGAGATCTTCTATGCATGCTATGGATTTAATGTTTATTCTTTCACTTTCTTTTAGATTTTGGATTTATAGATAATGTTAAATACCACCTTTGTGGGTTACATTAGGCGAATATTTGAAATCTAAGCTTTATTTCGTACCCTAGGAACTAGCACTTAGTCTATGGGGATTATGCATGTCATGCAGGTCCAATAGGTTAGGTTGCATGCATGGAAACCTCACATCTTCGGTTTTGTCGAAACAAGATAGCATCAAACTGAATGCAATTTCATTTTCATTTTTCTGTTTGCATTTTATTTTCTTTTTTCTGCACTTTATTTTTTAGAAGTTCCAACTTTATTTTAATTCTCAGGCATTAAAATAAAAAAATAAAAAAACTTCAAAATCCAAAAATAGTTCCATCATTTATGGCATTTCATCAATTTCCATTTTGAAGTTACAACATGGTCATATAGGGACCAAATCACATTTGCTTTATTCGGGTTCAAAGAACAATCATTAAAGTTTCATAGTAAAATAAACCAACATTGCCCCTTGTTTTCAGTTACTTGCAACCACTAAGGTGTTCCAAGCATTTTAATTGAATATCTTTATTTGAGATTACTAATACATAAGTGTAAAATGCTAATATAGCGGAGACCTTGGAGAAGTCATTTGTTTGATTTCTTTGCAAGAGAGGATTTAGAACCCAAATCCTATCGGAGAGTGTGTTTTCACAATCGGGTGAAAATACCACTCAACAAGTTCAATAATGATGAGACTACATGCCAAACTCATATAGACCAACTTACCCTTCATGATGAATTTTGAATTAATACTTTTGAGAATCTTTGTGTTTATCAAGATCATGTCAAGCATTCATATAATTGTAAGGCCCATGAGTGAGAATTTAAGGTATATGAGCTTATGATCAAAGAGAATAAGCAAAACACAAACCTACCTAGCCACTTGTGGGACAAGTTCACTCTTAATTGGTTAGGCCCTTACATAATAAAACATAATTTTTATTCTAGTGCCTACAAGATAACCACTCTCAAAGGGATTGAGGAGCCTAAATCCATTAATATCCTTCATATTTGTACTTTTTATGCACAATGAAATTCAACATTATCTTTCTTCTTGTATATTATTTGTCCAAAAAAAAGAGAAAAGAGAAAAAGAGATTCAAATATTGGTCCCCTTATGTATTTTAGGTTCCTCCACTGGGGCTATAGATACATGGATGGTAGTAGAGTTACATTGAAGTATTATGGGGCTAACCTCAAATGGGGATATAAATCCTTTGTGTGATGATATGTCTATCATATTAATGACCTTTTGTACAAACCTTTGAACACTTGTGAATGAGTTAGTTTATATTGGCTTGAGTCACAGTTGGTTAGTCACTCAAGATGGAAAATAAACTTCACTACACATACTTTATTCCATGATATACTTGATCGTATTTAAGATGGTCTAGGTTTCTATGGAATATTGAATGACCAGTAGATGAGTTTTATTGTTGCAACTAAGGTTTTTGCATTTTCTAAGATACTTTTAGCATCCAAAATCCCCATGATATTTGGGTGATAAGCATCCTTGCTAGCCACCATTCAATGTACATATGCCCTTACTCTCAATTCATGTAATTAATCATTGGTCATTATCCATTGTTTATCTGGTTAGTGCATTATCCATTGTATGTTATCTTATCATCCATGTCCTAAGTCTTGTGTTCATTATTGTTATCTTGTCTCATGTTGTGTTAATATTTTATTATGACCATTAACTTGTTATCAATTAATTAAACCGCTTTTTATTATGAAATTCATATACAACCATCCATAAGGTGACTAAAATAACACATGTGAGCCCCACCTATGCAAATACATCATCCATCACATCAACATAACACATCCATATCATTAAAAATACCATGAATATATAATAACATGCATCAATTAAGCATCAAAAAGCAAAATAAACTAAACATATGCATAACACTATCCATAAACTACATCATATCATATAAACCATAGAATCATCATCATGTGTTTACATCATCAGATAATAAGCAAATTCCATCACATGTCCATATATATACATCATAATAATAAATTCCTATAGGGATACATTAAAATGGTCCATAGGACTCTATCATCCTACATTTATGGTATGATCCTATAGATTTATTGGGATGAGGAACACATATGTGATAGAATAGGTATATCTCAACTCATCATCACCTCCTCATACACTCACACTCTATCTCTCTCTTACAATTAGATATTCTTGTACTTATCTTTGTGCTGCTATAACCATACAATATTCACTCATAGGGCCACAATGTTACCTTTATCTCCTCTATTTTTTGCTAATAGTTATCCCCTTGATTACTTTAGTTGCTAAGATAATTTCTCTATCTACTACCAAAACCCATCCCTCTCCATCACTAAATACTCCCTCTCTTTCCTCCATACCTCTTGCTCCATCACCAAGGCATCCCTCTTCACTATCATTGATTCTTGCTCTACCTCTAGCTGCCATACCCTCTCCCTCAAAATTTTGGCCTCATAAACTATTGTAGCCACACCAATAAAATCCTTTGTGTCATCAAACCTTGGCATCTCCCTACTCCAAATATCTACTACCAATATCTCCATCCTCATAGCCTCTACTATCTTCCCACTCCCCATGATTACTACCAACATCTCCACCCCTACAACCTCCATTGTCTCCCCTCTCTACATTTGCTATCGACATATCCATATTAGTGGTCCTTGATGGACTTGCCTACTCACATACTCATTGATACGAGTGATATTTGACACATCTACAAATTTATCTACAATATTTGATTAAGAGGTAATTATATCATCATTTGGCACAATTGAAGTCTCTTATGACATTTCTCTAAAAATATAGGTATCAATAATTTATGAAATTTATCTAGAGGTAATGAAAAATCCATTAGAATATTTTTTTGATAGATATGAAGGGTTTTTAAAGGAACCCTAAACCTTTTACAAATCCAACAACAACAAGGGTGTCACTATAGGGCCACCTCCAAAAACCCAAAGCAATATAGACATACTAGTAGAAAATCCACAACCCCAAAGATCATCTTTGGGAAACATTGAAAGAGACAAAACTAGGACAGACAAAACCAATGAATAAAGTCCCAAAAGAACTGTAAGTCAAGAGTGCCAGAGGACCACAATTACTCAAATGTATCAGTATGGTTATGATCCCTTAGAAATTTATCTAGAGGTAAAGTAGAAGTTTTTTATGATATTTTTCTAAAGGTATATCTACTAGAAGAAGTACTCTATGTCATTTGCATAAAGGTAATTTTATTAGCTTATGGAACATCTACAAAGTCATCAAAAATATTTGTTTTGAGGAAAATCTATTTACAACTTTTTAAATAAATAATTAAATGCCCCTTCAACATTTTTCTAAGGCAATAGGATAATTATGTGTATCTAATAGTATAGCAATAACTTATGGCATTAGCTAAAGTCCCATTGGCTATATTTATTGTTGTATCATATCTTGTGTCGTAACAATTATTTATGGCTTTATCTAAAGTCTCCTTGGGCACATATATTTTTGTGTAATATATTGGATCATAACAATACATTATGGAATTATCTAAAGTCCCCCTATTAAAATCTACTTTTATATCATATCTTGTATCATAGCAATGTCTTATGGCATTATCTAAATTTTCCCTGTGTACATCCATTTTTCCATCATATCTTGTATCATAGCAATGCCTTAAGGAATTATCTAAACTCCTCCTAGGCACATATTTTCTATACCATACCTTGTATCATAGTAATACCTTATGACATTATTTGAAGTCCCCTTTGGTAATCTATTTTCTATTCAATATATTGTATTATAGCAATGCCTTATGGTATTGCCTAAATTCCCTTGGGCATATCTCTTTTGTAGATACTTGTATCATACTTGTATCATTACATTCAATTCAAAATGAATTCTAAATCATGTCATCTATGCATCATAAAATAAAAAGTGATTCATTTATCATCATTATTTTAAAATACTTATCATATAACCATTATATTTTAATAAAATATCAGTATAATATCATCATAACCAAGTCACATAATTAATGATTAATCATTAATCATAAAAAAAACAAACTAAATAGCATAAGAAAACATGCATTCATCATGATTTGAGACATCATAATGGATCAATATAAATTGATACATATATACATATGCATTCTCTCTCTCACACACACACATATATTAAAGTAATATATTACCATAATAATCATATGATACAATAGTCAAAATTTACCCTCCTATGGATAACCTAGATCTACCTCTATGAGTTAGTGTTTAGGGCTCTTGCTCCTCCTCTTCCCTCTAGTGGAGATATCCTAGTAGAACATTGCAATTGGCATATCATAGACTGCGATTGGGTCCATGTCATCCATATTTGGATCAATGAATATAATTGGTGATTAGATGGAATAACTACATGGTTGTATATCCTATAATGCATTGATATCTTGACCTCTATAGTAAGATCTACCTAAACTTGTACCAAATTCACTAATTAGCTCTATCGAGCTAAAACCAACTGATCTGGAAGGGTATGGACAAACTATATATCACTTACATTAGTTATTTTATGGCCTTAACTATAGTTGTATCCTTTTCTAGAGTTAGTATTAGGATTATTGATTGTATCACTGAAGCCTATTATAATTTATCCTACTCTGAAGTACAAAAATTTACCTCTAATTTGGTTATACTAGAATTTTCTTTGACTATGGTCACTAAAATGTATAGACAATCCATTTATCTAACCAATGCATCCCCTTTTACCTCCATAGATGACTAAGGTAACTTGCTAGATCCTATACCTCTAACTATAATCATTAGCATAATTGTTGCTCTTACTACTATTACTACTTGCTTTTATCTCTTATTTTTTTGCCACTATCTAAAACATGGCAAGACTACCCATTGATCTACTTTCATCATCTTCCTCATCCTTAACCCTATCAGTGCATCCCTCCTTAGGCAAATGGTATGGTACCACACCTAGAAGTGATTGTTGACACTGAGATAATCAATTATAGGATCAAAATGACTAGTTTATCCATGTATATATTAGGATATGAGTCATGATCTAGCAAGATATTTAACCCTCACTCCATTGTAGATCTATGATATTAGACTAGATCTAGTGGGATGTTCTATTATAATTTTTCTAAAATGTGCTAAAAATGGAAGAGCTTGTGCTTCTATATGGTACAACTAACTACCATCCTCACATAATAATGGCTATGTAATATCTATCCTCCACCTAGCCTAGATGTTCCCTACAGGATCTCCATATAATCTATTCCCACTAGAGGTCATCCACCAATTTCCTAGCCCTATTAACCACACCTCTATGAGCCCTCCTCTAGCCACCCTTAAAGTGATGTGTCCACATGTACACTAAAAGAATCTCTATATCAACCTAACTAGGTAATCCTAGTGGTTGCATAATAACTATATTCTCCTAGGTCTACACATAGATATATGTTTAAAAATAGTCTCTAACTTCCCTTGTATACCATTTGATATAGTAAATAATATAGTTGAGAAAGAATTATGGATCCCTACATGAACACTATATACTACTCTAACAAGGTTGACATCACCTCTCCTCATCCCTAGTGCATCAACCATTTAATTATATCTTAAATTAGTACAATTTATCCAATGATGTTACCTTTATATCCATCTAACCCTTAGCATAGGCAATATTAATATCAAAGTTGGTTCAAAGTAAAGGAAGTGTAGTTTTGCAGTCAATTGCTATAAACCCCACTATAAAAATTGGCTCATGTAGACATCCTCAAAATATATATTAGACATCCTCTAGGGTGATAGCTATATCCCTATATTAAAGCCAAATATTATTCATATCCAAATACATATGCTCAAAAAGTGTAGATAGGAGATTTTAATCAAACTCTACCTTTGGCATTAGGGGTACATAGTATAGCCCTACATGAGAGGATGGTCCTTAAATTTTAATAGTGCTATGATGGTCTCTAATATGTGTGGACATCACTTTTGAAAATATAATACCTACAACCTCTCCTAAATGTATAAATCAAATCAACTATTAGTTTTCCTATCCAAAATCAATTCCAATCTTAGTTTTTCATGTTGGAAATTTGAGCATGTTTTGTTGTCATTGATGTCAAGAGGTTTGATGTCCCAATTTGATGAAATTAATGTCAAAAGGGTTGATTAATGTCAAAAGGTTAGAGGTCCTAAATTGATGGAAATATTTGTGAGAATATTTCTCTTGATGGCACATGAGGTATAAGGCAGCAAGAAGAAAGGAATACCTCTCCATAATATTTGAAAAAGGATTTATAAATTACCTTGGTGGTAATTTGGCAAAGGTTAAAATATTTATTAATGGTGGCAATAAATTACCTTGGTGGTAATTTGGCAAAGGTTAAAATATTTATTAATGGTGGCAAGGTTATCCCTAAAAGGAAAAAGCCCAAAAGGTTTTAAATATTTAAATTATAATATTTAAATCCTTTAGGATTTAAATTATTATAATTAAATATAATAATTCGAAATACCAAAATTCGAATTACAAAAGGAAGCCGACGTCAAATAATAAGTTGGGCATGTGTATTAATAAGGCTAAGGTTTAGCCTAAGCCTTGGTGCAATTCGCATGAGAAAATCCCTCGAAGTAATAGCCTTGCACGATTAATTCTTGCACGCGGTAGAGGGAGATAGTCATAGGTTTTTGCACTTTTTAGAGCAAGCAATAGGTCAAACGGTGGAAGGGGCTTATCCCCACCGAAGTGAGGTGGTAGTCGAGCTAGAAAGCTTGGCTTGCGTAGCGCGTTGGGAGCAACAAGGTGCGGAGTTCGATCCGCGTGGAGGTTTCTTTTGGGTGTGGACTTTTTGACTTTCATGTCGATGGAGAAGGATATTAAGGAGTGCGTGCTCCTTGGTTCACGTGGGCAGCATAGCCCATGCGGTGGTGGCCCTTGTGTTAGGGTGCACGGGGCTAGGAGGTCACGGGTTCGAGCGATGATGACAATAATTAATTTTTTATTAAGGTATGTGTATTTGCCATAGTTGGGAGTTATAAGGTTTAAATAAATTTTTACTACCATGATTTAAAATTTATGAGGGTTGAATAAATATTATTGTGTATGCTCTTAGTTGGGAGTCATAAGGGTTAGTAAGTAATATTTTGAATTTATTTAAGTGCTTTATTTTTAAATAAGGAGATATAAGGTGTATGTGAGAATTTTTTTTATGTGATTGGTAACTCTTGTTGATGAAATTTATTGTTAAAGATAGGAGTAATAAGGTGTATAAGTGATTTGGCATTTTATAAACCTTTGTATGGTGAAATATTTGTTGAGGTGAATATTCATGTGGAGATTTTGAGATAGACTATTGCTATCTAACCTTGAATTGGCAAAAAGGATTTGATTGTAAGTAAGACAGGTTTTGAAGATATATCTCCATCAAAGCAAAGAGGTATGGGCACATCATATTTTGTTTGAAATGTTGGAATGAATGTTGTGAAATATAAGGTGGAGTGAAAAGGATTGTTTGATAAGCATTGTTGGAAATATTTGAGTGACTCTTATATGCTTCATTGTTGAATGTTTAGAGAACATTTGAGATAGAGATTGAGAATTATTTGAGTTAGGGTTTGAGACCCACATTGTGCTCTTTGTTTGAAGAAGTATGAAAACACTTGTTTAGGGTTTGTGAGAAAGTTGTGTTTCATTGGTTGAATGATTGAGTGAAAATTCTTGAGCATTGGTTTTGAGTGATATTAAAAGTGAATGTGCAAACATTAGAAATCAGATTTGTGAAAGCAAGAGTGAAGATAAAAAAGATAGGTGTCATGTCTATTTTTTAATAAAATTAAGACATGTGGAAGCGATAGACTTAATGATTGAGTAGAACATATTGAGTTTTTGATAGAGTACATCATTCTCTATATGTTCGAGAGGTTAAACAAATTTTGGATAGAATATGTCTAAACTACTTCAAGTTAAAGGAATTACTTTGAAGATTAGACAAAGCATTTGATAGCATTATGAGCAAGATTTGAGATTGATTGAGCATATTTTATGAGTTATTTTGAGCATGTGTTAGAACAGGTTTGAGCATATGTTAAAGCAGATTTGAGCAAGTCTTGGTGAAGACTTGAGAGTAGATTTGAGCAAGTTCTTGAGAGGACTTGAAGGTATATTTGAGCAAGTTCTTGAGAGGACTTGAAGGTAGATTTGAGCAAGTCTTGGTGAAGACTTGAGAATAGCATTAAGAGCAGAGTTGATTGATTGATTTGTTCAAGCTTTGTGTTAAGGCTTGGGGTAGATCTAAGCAGAGTTGATTTGTTCAAGCTTTGTGTTAAGGCTTGGGGTAGATCTAAGAATTGATTGATGATTTGATCAAGCTTTGTGTTAAGGCTTGAGGATAGATTTGAGAAAAGTTAGTGCAAATTTATGAGATTTATGAGTAGAGTTAGAGCAAATTTGTACTACACTTGGGATAGAGTTTGGTACAGATTTGAGATAGAGTTGAGAGTAATATTTGGAGGTGATAGAGTAAAGAGGACAATAGTCTCTAATGGATAGAGATCCATTAGCTAGGATAGTGAGGATAAAGGTCTTCTATGGAGAGAGATCCACAAGCCAGAGTAGTGGGGGTAGAAGTCTTCTAGAAGATCATCAACTAGAGCAGAGGGGAAAGAGTTCTCCTATGGATAGAGTTCCATGAACCAGAGAAGGAAAGAGTTCTCCTATGGATAGAGATCCATGAACCAGAGCAAGGGGAAAGAGTTCTCCTATGGAGTGTGATCCATGAACCAGCTAGGAAGATAGAGTTCTTCTATGGAGAGAGATCCACAAACCAGTTGAGGAGATAGAGTTCTCCTGGATCAAGTTCCATGAACCAGAGAAAAGGGGAAAGAGTTCTCCTATGGAGAGAGATCCACAAATTAGAGCATAGGGGATTGGTGTCTCCTTTGGATAGAGGTCCATAAACATTGTAATAGGGAAGTGATTCCCAAGAGATTTGTTGAGAAAATTTAGTAGAAATATTTTCTCTGTGGAGTAGCCCACATTGGGTGAACCATGTTAAATTGGTGTCTCTATTGTGTGTGATGATTTGTGCATTGCTTTGATTATTACTATTGATATTGCCATTGATAATATTGGATAATATTATTTGGGAAAGAAAAGTGAAAGTTGATCTTATACTGTTCACCCCCCTCTCAGTATAAGCTTGTGTTCTTCAATTGGTATCAGAGCGGGTTCCTTCAGAAGAGTTTAACAACTTGAAGGAAGAGTGTACAGGAACACAGATGGCATCTTAGAGTGGATCTTCAACAAATAAGGTACCATTGTTTGATGGGAACAATTATGCTTTATAGAGCATAAGAATGAAGACTTACTTGATGGCACAAGGATATGAGACATGGCAAGCAATTGAGGATGGATTTACACCTACAACTAATCCTCCTATAGATAAATATGGTAAGCTCTTGCATGTGAATAATGCCAAGGCTATGAATGCAATATTAAGTGGTTTACATGAAGCAGAGTTTGTAAAAGTTATGCATTGCAAATCAGCAAAAGAAATTTGGGAAAAATTGAAGCAAACATATGAGGGAGATAAAAAGGTCAAAATGGTAAAATTGCAAAATCACAAGAAGACATTTGAAGACTTGAAGATGAAAGAAGAGGAAGACATTGTTACATACTTACTTCATGTGGATGAGGTTGTTAACACCATGCGAGGACTTGGATTTAAAATAGAAGAATCTGATGTTGCTCAAAAGGTTTTAAGGTCACTTCCTATGAGGTATGATGGAAAGGTTTCAACCATAGAAGAAACAAGAGATATTGAAAATTTGACTATGGATGAGTTACATGGAACTCTCACAGCTTATGAGATGAGAATAGTAAAGGATCCTATTCCCAAGAAAGAGGTAACCTTCAAAGTAGCAAAGAAGATAAAAGATAAGAAGCTAGATTCAAGTGATGAGTCATCCAATGATGAAGAAGCAAACTATGGTAGAAGGAACAAGAAGGACTCAAGAAAGCACAAAGGTACAAAAATAGTTAAGTGTTTCAATTATGGTAAATATGGTCATTATGCATCTAACTATCCAGAAGTTAGAAGTAGTAGCAGTGAAGAGAAACAAGATCATAAGAGAAAGGAAGCAAGAAAATCTAGGTATGAAAAGAAAAATAGGTATGGACAAAGCAAGCATGAAAAGAAGTTTTTTCAAAGGTATAAGAAGAGTTTTTATGTGGACAAGATAGGCAAGGTTTCAAGTGATAGTGATGAAAGATCCTCAGATAGTGAAGAAGAAGAAATTCTCTTTTTGGCAATAGAAGATGAAGGAAGTGATCCTATTGAAGATAAATCTAAAAAATATGAAGATGCTCTTGAAGACAAAGAAGTAGAGAAAGAATCAAAAAATGAAGAGGAAGGAGTAGTAGATCTAGAAGTTGAACTTATTTTTGCTCTAAAAGAATTGAAAAAGGTTAGAAAGTAGAATTCAAGATTCAAGGCTCAATTTCAAGAATGTGATGAAGAGAAAGGAAAGCTTATACAAGATCTGACAAACTCAATAGCTAAGACAAGGAGATTTAAAGAAAAGTTAGAAGTAAAAGTCTTAGAATGTGAGATATTAGAACAAGAGGTAGTTTCTCTAAGGAAGGAAATGGAAGAGTCTAAGGACAAGCTACACAGGTTTTGGAAAAGTTCAAAAACTATGGATAAGATTATCAATGCACAAAGACCTTCATCTAACAAAACAGGACTTGGTTTTGAAGAAGGACAAGAGAAACAAGAAGGGTCAAGCTCAAGATCCAAAGAGGAAGAAGGTTCAGAAGAAGAGAGTGAAGGAGAAATTGAGACTTATGAGAATAAGTTGAAAAATAGAAACTTCACCAAGGAAGGAAACAATGCACAAACAAGGAACAGGGATCATCACAGGGAAGAAAGGACTAAAAGACCAATGGGTTCAAGGCAAGACTTCTTCAAAGGCAATTGTTTTTCATGTAACAGGTTTGGTCACAGGGCTATGCATTGTAGGACTCATGAAAAGAAGGAATATGGTATTACTAAGAGGAACTTCAAATATGGACATTTCTTTCAAGGGTATTGCTACTCTTGTAATCGATTTGGTCATAAAGCAATTCACTATAGGGTTCATGACAGAAATAGGTATGGCTTCACCAGGAGGAACTTCAAGATATTTGCACCTTCAAGGAACCACAACATTAAGTGTTATAAGTGCAATAATGTTGGGCATAAGGCCAAGTGGTGCAGAATAGAGTTTCCAGAGCTTCCAGAGACAAGCAAGAACAAGGATACTCAAAGGAATCAAAAGGGTATATTGAGAAAGAAGGTTGACAAAGGAAAAGAGCATTGTATGCTAGGAGTAATTTTACTCCCACCCCAAAATTAATCACCTCAAGGAGAGGAGGTGGGGAGGGGGCTAAGCTAAGAGTCTTATCTTTAGCCCCAAAGGAGTCCCTTTGCCATTGATGTCAAAGGGGGAGAGATTTGAGTTAGGGGGAGAGCATTCAGTTAGGGGGAGCAGTATTGGAAAAAGGTAAAAGGAATGCTTAAAGAAAAAAGGGTTGCCATCAATGACAAAGGGGGAGATTGTTGGAAATTTGAGCATGTTTTGTTGTCATTGATGTCAAGAGGTTTGATGTCCCAATTTGATGAAATTAATGTCAAAAAGGTTGATTAATGTCAAGAGGTTAGAGGTCCTAAATTGATGGAAATATTTGTGAGAATATTTCTCTTGATGGCACATGAGGTATAAGGCAACAAGAAGAAAGGAATACCTCTCCATAATATTTGAAAAAGGATTTATAAATTACCTTGGTGGTAATTTGGAAAAGGTTAAAATATTTATTAATGGTGGCAATAAATTACCTTGGTGGTAATTTGGCAAAGGTTAAAATATTTATTAATGGTGGCAAGGTTATCCCTAAAAGGAAAAAGCCCAAAAGGTTTTAAATATTTAAATTATAATATTTAAATCCTTTAGGATTTAAATTATTATAATTAAATATAATAATTCGAAATACCAAAATTTGAATTACAAAAGGAAGTCGACGTCAAATAATAAGTTGGGCATGTGTATTAATAAGGCTAAGGTTTAGCCTAAGCCTTGGAGCAATTTGCATGAGAAAATCCCCCAAAGTAATAGCCTTGCATGATTAATTCTCACATGCGGCAGAGGGAGATAGTCATAGGTTTTCACACTTTTTGGAGCAAGCAACAGGTCAAATGGTGGAAGGGGCTTGTCCCCACCGAAGTGAGGTGGTAGCCAAGCTGGCAAGCTTGGCTTGCACAACGCATTGGGAGCAGCAAGGTGCGGAGTTCGATCCACATAGAGGTTTCTTTTGGGCACAGACTTTTTGACTTTTGCATCGATGGAGAAGGATATTAAGGAGCATGTGCTCCTTGATTCACATGGGTAGCATAGCCCACATGGTGGTGGCCCTTGTGTTAGGGCGCATGGGGCCAGGAGGTCATAGGTTCGAGCGATGATGACAACAATTAATTTTTGATTAAGGTATGTGTATTTGCCATAGTTGGGAGTTATAAGGTTTAAATAAATTTTTTATTTTCCATGATTTGAAATTTATGAGGGTTAAATAAATATTATTGTGTATGCTCATAGTTGGGAGTCATAAGGGTTAGTAAGTAATGTTTTGAATTTATTTAAGTGCTTTATTTTTAAAAGGAGATATAAGGTGTATGTGAGAATTTTGTTTATGTGATTGGTAACTCTTGTTGATGAAATTTATTGTTAAAGATAGGAGTAATAAGGTGTATAAGTGGTTTGGCATTTTATAAATCTTTGTATGGTGAAATATTTGTTGAGGTGAATATTCATGTGGAGATTTTGAGATAGACTATTGCTATCTAACCTTGAATTGGAAAAAGGATTTGATTGTAAGTAAGACAGGTTTTGAAGACATATCTCCATCAAAGCAAAGAGGTATGGGCACATCATATTTTGTTTGAAATGTTGGAATGAATGTTGTGAAATATAAGGTGGAGTGAAAAGGATTGTTTGATAAGCATTGTTGGAAATATTTGAGTGACTCTTATATGCTTCATTGTTGAATGTTTAGAGAACATTTGAGATAGATATTGAGAATTATTTGAGTTAGGATTTGAGACCCACATTGTGCTCTTTGTTTGAAGAAGTATGAAAACACTTGTTTAGGGTTTATGAGCAAGTTGTGTTTCATTGGTTGAATGATTGAGTGAAACTTCTTGAGCATTGGTTTTGAGTGATATTAAAAGTGAATGTGCAAACATTAGAAAATAGATTTATGAAAGCAAGAGTTATAAAAATAGATGTCATGTGCTAGATTGAATCTATATTTAAAAGAGCAATAAAAGTAAGACATGTGAAAGTGACAGACTTAATGATTGAGTAGAACATATTGAGTTTTTGATAGAGTACATCATTCTCTATATGTTCCAGAGGTTAAACAAATTTTGGATAGAATATGTCTAAATTACTTCAAGTTAAAGGAATTACTTTGAAGATTAGACAAAGCATTTGATAGCATTGTGTGCAAGATTTGAGATTGATTGAGCATATTTTGTGAGTTATTTTGAGCATGTGTTAGAACAGGTTTGAGACATGTTAAGGTAGATTTGAGCAAGTCTTGGTGAAGACTTGAGAGCAGATTGAGCAAGTTCTTGAGAGGACTTGAAGGTAGATTTGAGCAAGTTCTTGAGAGGACTTGAAGGTAGATTTGAGCAAGTCTTGGTGAAGACTTGAGAACATCATTAAGAGTAGATTTGATTGATTTATTTGTTCAAGCTTTGTGTTAAGGCTTGGGACAAATCTAAGCAGAGTTGATTATTGATTTGTTCAAGCTTTGTGTTAAGGCTTGGGGTAGATCTAAGTAGAGTTGATTGTGATTTGATCAAGCTTTGTGTTAAGGCTTGAGGACAGATTTGAGATAAAGTTAGTGATATTTTGAGCAGATTAGAAAGTTAGAGCAGATTTATACTACACTTGGGATAGAGTTTGGTGTAGATTTGAGATAGAGTTGAGAGTAAGCTTTGGAGGTGATAGAGTAAAGAGGATAATAGTCTCCAATGGATAGAGATCCATTAGCCAGGGTAGTGAGGATAGAGGTCTTCTATGGAGAGAGATCCATAAGCTAGAGTAGTGGGGGAAGAAGTCTTCTAGAAGATCACCAACCAGAGTAGAGGGAAAGAGTTATCCTATGGATAGAGTTCCACAAACTAGAGCAAGGGGAAAGAGTTCTCCTATGGATAGAGATCCATAAACCAGAGCAAGGGGAAAGAGTTCTCCTATGGATAGAGTTCCATGAACCAGAGCAAGGGGAAAGAGTTCTCCTATGGAGTGTGATCCATGAACCAGATGGGAAGATAGAGTTCTTCTATGGAGAGAGATCCATAAACCAATTGAGGAGATAGAGTTCTCCTGGATCAAGTTCCATGAACCAGAGAAAAGGGGAAAGAGTTCTCCTATGGAGAGAGATCCACAAATTAGAGCATAGGGGATTGGTGTCTCCTTTGGATAGAGGTCCATAAACATTGTAATAGGGAATTGATTCCCAAGAAGATTTGTTGAGAAAATTTAGTAGAAATATTTTCTCCAGTGGAGTAGCCCACATTGGGTGAACCACGTTAAATTGGTGTCTCTATTGTGTGTGATGATTTGTGCATTGCTTTGATTACTGCTATTGATATTGCCATTGATAATATTGGATAATATTGTTTGGGAAAGAAAAGTGAAAGTTGATCTTATACTGTTCACCCCCCCTCTCAGTATAAGCTTGTGTTCTTCATTTCATACTAACCTTACCTAAAATTAGATAAACAGTTTTAAAAAGTAAAAGTGCCATCAATATATAAAAGCACCATTACTTGCTAAAAGTGTTGTCATACAACAAAAGTGTTTTTAAATGATAAAAGTTCCATGTAATGGTGAAAGCACCATCAATCAACAAAACCATTTCCATTTGGAAAAAGTACTAAAACACTAGCACCATTGCTATACATAAGCATTGCCTTTTTCTTTTAGCACATTTTTCAAGACATTCAAAATTTAGTAATTTTTGAAAGGCACACCTAAGGTTGACCCCTTGCTCTTACAATTGGTGACCTCATTCTATTAACACTATGTGCCAGTCTCTACATCTAATTCATCAAAATATTTACTCAAATAATGCATCCAAAGATCTATTTTATATCATCAATGGTAAAATATATATTTTTTTATCCCTATCCCACCATACCTAATTTGATTTATTCTCTTGCAAATTATCATTAATTGATCTGTGTATCTTGGTCAAATTGAGTTTCCTTGGTATAACTACATTTTTTTCTTTAAAATTCAAGGGATCACATAAGGGTATGAAAATTTTTAATGTTGTTGCAAAGAAAATATTTTGCATCATCAATAGTCAACATATCATAAGCATTAGTCATCTTGAATCTTGAATCTTAATCAACATGAAATATACTTGTCTCAAAATTGGGTCATGCAAGCTACTTTTTGACACATTAATCATTGAATGGATGCATTAAAAAGAGGGAAAATTTAAACACAATTTTCAAACATATCATAAAATCCTAAAAATTTACTAGCATCTACCTCATCAAGCCAATCTAACATATTTATTAACTCAACAAGCTAAATTCTAATCAAAGGGACATTTAATACCCCACATTAAAAGTGTCATACATGAAGTGGAGCATTGTTGATAATGCTACTAACTAGATGGAATTAGTTTTTTAAAATTTTATTTCTTTGTTTCTCATCTAGTCATACTAACAATATTTTTTTAAGCACTAGAATTAGTATTATTAGCATTATCAATACTTATGATGCCAATTATATTGACTACCAAAATAAAAAAAATAAAGGTAACTAGCTAACAATTACCAATTACCTCTATAGTGTAATTTAAGTACAATATCAAAATCTTGCTAGAGGAAGGAATTTTGAAGTAAAATTATTACCTACAACTAACCAATATGAAAGGACTTGAAGCTCCTTTAATATATCAAGTAGTTGATACAATAAAAACGTCAAAGATACTGATAAGGGAAGACCTATGCCAAAATCTACTTGTAAATTCAAAATTTCCTACACTATGAGGTGATGTTAACCAACAATATTAGAGGAATAATATCTTATAGCCTTTCTAGTGGCAGCTAAGCCAAACCTTATCATAAGTAGGAACCCCAAAATATTTTTGGTGGTAGATAAAAAGGCTCTACTATTGTTAGGTTTTTAATTCACTCGATAGAAATGGATCTATCCCCCAAATAGAAGTATGGGTTTGGAAATTGAGACATCCTCTTTTGGTAATAAGATTTGAAATACATTGTATACCATAGTGTAGTTACAAATAACACCAACAAGATCCCATGAAAATAAAATTATAATGGCCCACCCTGGTAGGACTTTTTTTTATGCTTGATTTATGTATTGATGTGTGGATATCAAATGCATAATATTATTTTATTTTATCAAGATGTGTTGATAGTTGCAATTTATGCTTTCTAAAGTTGTATTTTGTTACTTTTGGAATATGGTATTTCTGATGAAATTTATGGTTGTAGGACCAAGTACACTCATGGGTGGATTGGTATGGGACAACAACCAGAATTGAGAGAAAAGGTAAATTATGGATGTCATTTTCATCGATAGCTCAATGGTAAAAAGAAAACCCTTCATATAGATGCATTGCATATGTGTATGTTGATTAAAATACACCATCGGGTAAGGAGGTTGCTATTAAGCAAAAGAGCCATCCTTAGTAGGTGGGTGATAATGTTGCAGTTATCATAGAGCCTCCTACATAAGGAAAGACATTGTTTTATGATATTTTGATTGCATCCTAGTTGGAAAAGGATTACTTAGAAAGATCCCTCATGTTGTTGTATGTATTATGGAGTGTGGAATTGTTTGCATTAATTATGTTCATAAAATTGTAAATATCAATGTTAATGGTTAATATTAACATTCAATATTATTAAATTAATTAGGTGAGTAATTAATTTAATTATTATTATTCTAATGTTGGTAGCATTATAAAATAATGGATAAATGAGTAGAAGAAAAATAAAGTAATTTAATTAATAATGCTAGTTATAATAGCATTAGTAAAACTAATGCAATCAGTAATAAACCTTATTAAAGGGGAGTCCATTTGATAAATGTATAAAGTTTATATTTTATTATCAAAAATTGGAAAGTTGAAAAAGTGGAAATATTTGAAATAGTTCAATTCAATATTGAAGTGTTACTCTTGTGCTTAACGGGCTAACATGCCAGAAATATTGCTTTCTTTTTTGTTCCTCATGGAAATATATGTGGAGGAGATTGCCATTATTTGGGGATCACTAGCAAGGTAAGGATACTGGCAAAAGGGAAAAGGAGGAAGAGGCTTGGAAATCCTATAAAGGAGGTTCTATTATGTTTCTATGCTAAATTTAAGTATTGATCTTGCATTATTTCAATTTCATGGCTTAAAGCATTTTAGAGGATATCTGTAACTTATTTAGTTATCTTGGAACTTTAGTTAGGTATATTACTTGCTAGAGCATATAGAGTTATTGGTAGGGGGATTTTAATGCTTTCTTTAATTTTGAATTTGCATTGCCTTATGTTCCTTGTAAAGCTAGGCAACAAAAAAGTTGTTGTTAATACTTATTTTAAGTTAAATATTCTTCTCCATAAATTTGTTTATACCTATGTTAAGGATTTGATCATCTATATAAGTATAAATATAAAAAGAATAGAAGTCTTGCTTGGCTCAAGCACTATTTTGAGATAAGTGGGTGAAGCTCTGGTTGCAACCACAAAAAAAAGTTTTCTAGCATCACATATTTTAGTAATTTATTTACTCAAGCTTGATTTGGTGTGTGAATTACTTCTTTGATTGTTCATAGCATAGATATTTCCTTCATCTAGTTTATCAGGAGTTTTTTAAAAGAAAACCATTTCTAAACCTTAATGCCTATGTTATGCAACCTGATTGTGTTTGTGAGAGTGTCTTTCTAGTGTTTGAGTTTAAATTTTGGACCACTTTGGTCATAGCTCTTTTGTTTGCATGCTATGGTTATTATCTCCCATTTATCATACATGTAGCAACCCACCAAAACCAACCCAAGAGAGATTTTTTATCATAAGAAAGGTTCAAAAATAAGTCCCAATAATTTTTAGCATTGTAAGGCATAACCACATTTTGAGTTCAATATCACTGCATATGGCACTCAAGTGGAAAAGAGTGGCTAACATCTTGTATTTTTTGGGTTAACCTTTCTAAAAATCACCATAAAGGAAAAAAAATGGTCCCTCCACCTTTACTATACCCTCATTGATATAGGACAACATGACTATGGCATAGGGATTATCCTTCAAGGCCCATAACACTTAAAGGGGAATGCCTTTTTCCTAACCTTATATAAGTCCCTCTATGCATGTCTATTTGGGTGTAATGCCTTAGTGCTTAGTTACCACACCTCTATGCACTAAGGCCATTACCACTCACCTGGTAATGAGCATGGTCACCCGATCCTCATCGTTCAACATGCCACCACTATTATCTTGTGAATGGTTTCCAAAGCCTAACCACTTAGGAATTCCAGAAGTCTCACCACTTTGGGTACACTCGAGCCTCATCATTCAAGGTGTAACATTCACAAATATCTAGTTATTTCATCATCGCAACTCCTCCTAGATATATACCTAGTTATTACATCACCACAACTCCTACGAGGATTAGGTTATCTTCTTGATTCAAGGGTCCTAATATGGATATAAATTCATACCCAAGAATCTAATCTTTAACATATCTCTCTTTAGAAATTAATTTCAATGCTTTAAAGTAAAGTTCTATAATTTTAACATAATAAAAAGCATCATAACACTTATAAAGACTAAAATATTCCTAAAATAAAAATAACATTTCCATAATTACCATGGAACGTTGTATTTCATAATCCATACATTGAACATAATTCTTCATTTTACGCATAACTAATTATTTCAAGAATTTACATAAAATAAAATAACCTTCCATTCTTCATTCAAGTTTTCAATATAATAAAAGTAATTGGAAAACATCTTCCCTTTATAATATTTTATTTCCAACTTTACAATAACTTGACATAAACATCACTTATCTTTTTATTCTCAAATACAATAATACAGTTTCACCCAAGTGGATTCTAACATCATCTCTTTCTATGATCCTCTTCATGAAGAAACTCTCCACAAGGATTGACAAGAAGATTAGGGGTTAGGACACTTTATGATTTAGTAAGCAATAAAATATGCATTCATGCCAAACATACATTTAAGCAAATAATTTTCCATACAAACAAGGATAGAATCCCACACTTCTCTCCATAATGAATTCCTTTATCTACACAAGCCTTAAGGATCCATTATTCTAATACTTCACATATAATTTTTCCATTCTTCATTCCATTAGACTTATAATTATACAACATGCATAGAATATTCCTATCCAATGCCAAATCCATAACTAACACAAGATTTACATTTCTCTAACTTTCTTCTAAAAATGCAACTTAGAATATTAGAACATTAAACAAAACCTACTAACACATCTAATCTAACATTCACTAATTTCCTCCATTTCATATATTTTTAAAACAATCAATTAAATAAATAAAAGCATCAATACTAAAGTTTCCCATTACATCCATGAATAAAATACTTTTACTAAGCTAAAAGTTTTTTCCACCCCTTTTTGATAAAACCCAAACACTATGTTATAAATATTTATAAAACCTATGAAAAAAAATGGTATTTAATAGCTACATAAAACCTTAGACAAGATAGCAACCAATGATCTATCCTACCAAATCTATAATCCAAAACAAATCATTCTCTTTTTAGCATACATGAAACAAGTAAATGCAACATGCACAACCATCATGAAATCCAAGCCAAATATAAAATAATGTAAGACATTTGAGTTATTTTAAACAAGGAAAGAGAAAAGAACATATGCTATGCAAAATGAATGCACACAATAAACCATCCACTACAAACACTTAAAGAGAAATATTGAATGATATATCACTTAGATCAACAACTTCCCTAGACTTGAGAATGACTCTCAAAGTGTAACACAAAAGAAATAAAAGTCACACTAAGCATTAAAATTGATAGCAACCTCAAGGGAACACTTAGCCAACAAAACTTGGTCATGAAAAAAAGAAAAAAAGTGAGCATGATAGCAATAAAACATGATTCCAAAATAGACCACACAATCATAGGTCTAAACCTAAAACTCATACTAGATCCTATGAAGCACCCTTGGCATTTAGCTATGCCAAATTACTTCTACTTTACCAACACCACTATTGTCTAAGGAAGGAAACACTTGAGGTGGAATGCAAGATAACAAAAAAAATACAGAAGCTATCCTACTATGACTACTCTTACTACAATGTTCCTTACAAGGTTTAGATTCATATTTCTACTAGCAATAGAAGAATCATGGAGGTGAATACCATTTTATCCTATGAATTCTTCCTTCTAAGACTTCTTCCTTGGAAAAAAATTTCTATATCTATATTCTCATTTGCTTATCTTCTAATCACAATATTCCTTCCTAACATGCAACAAACATCCCCCCTTCCTTACCCAAAGAGCAAAAATATACCAATTGTTTTGGAAAATAATGTTTTCTTGAATCCATTAATGTGTTGGCCATCTTTTCCAAGCATTACCATCTAGTACCAAAGGAAGGTAACCTATCAAAAATTGACTTCCATTAAACAAGATTCAATATTCCTACATTACTAATAGTCTACTAATAATCATAAACCAATATTTTAAAAATAAAACCATTCCTTAGCATTATTAGCTAATATTTTCCAAAACTATTGTTCTTTAGATTATTATTCACCAAATTAATTTAATCACTATTGAATGCTAATATTAACCATTAACATCAATATCAAACACACAAAGGCTCTTACTAAGTTGTCTATATCCATAAACAATATGCACAACAAAGTTCTTTATTTTCCTTGAGTAGGAGGTTTTACGATAACTGAGATGTTACACTTTTCTACTAAGGATGGATCTTTTGATTCATAGCAACCATATTTCCTAATGACACCTTCAAAAAACTTACACATATGCAATACACCTATATGAAGGGTTTCCTTTTACCCTTAATATTTCTACGAGAATGTCATCCATCATTTCCCAAATTTCTCTCAACTTTGGTGGTTGTCCCATACCAATCCACTCGTGAGAGCACCTGGTCCTAAAATCACAAATTCATGAGTAGTACCACATTCTTAAAATAACATAATCAAAGCATAAAGCACAACTACCAACACATATTGGTAATAAAAAATGAGATTATGCATTAGATATCCACACATCGATACATAAATAAAATATCAAGAGTAAGTTCTACCAAGGAGGGCCATTACATAATCCCCCCTTAGACTAATATAGGCGTTTGTATTTCCTAAAAAATAAGCATACATATTTCATTCAAATAACTATGGTAATTGCTTCCTCATTTCTTCAGCATCTTTCCAAGTTACACAATTTTTAGAATACTGGTCCCACTTGACCTTACAATGATCTAGGGTTCATTTCCTCAACATCTTGGAATGAAACCCTAAAATCCTTATCGATTGCACATCAATGGCTAAATATTATGCCATCTATAGTTTTAAAACATTCCAAACATGAGAAGGATCAACAACATACTTCCTAATCAAGGATATGTGGAAATTATCATGGATCTTTGATAGGTTGGGCAACAAGGCAAACCTATAGGTTACTATACTAATATTATCAATGATCTCAAAAGTACCAAAAAAATGAGGATCCAACTTAGTTAAATTTATGGAAATTTTCATGGGTCTTACCCTTAATAAGACTTTATCTCCCATAAAAAATTCTCTTGGTGACCTCTTTAGATCAACATAGCTCTTCTGGTGATTCATTACGTCCTTGAGCCTTAGCCAAATTGCTCTAAGCAACTCCTCCATATCTCTAGCAATGTTTAGTTTGATCACCATCTGATATTTTGGATTATCCCATGATAGAGGTGTTCTACATATTTTACCATATAAGGCTTCAAATGGATAAATTCCCAAGGATGCATGATTTAGAGTAGCAAAACCTATACATCTAAACATGTAAATAAAATCAAATTGACGAGATATACGATGTAACCATAATGAAAAATAAATATAGAAAATAGGGTGCCCTTTTCATTAATATTTGGAATTGTCTTTACAAAGTGATTACAAAATATCCCTCTTAGGGATTACACCAATTTGATATAAATTATAAAATGAAACCCTAACAGGGTAGGTGTAATTCATAGAGTCTTTGCTCCCCCAAAACTGATTATGGAGGGTTTCTTTGAAACCTCTGTTTGATGATGTAAATATTGAAGTATATTTATGATGAAGAGCTTATGATAAGACCTGATACCTACACACAAAAGCACTTACAAGATATCATTAGTATATGTGGAACCTCTCAAGATAAGGTCCATTTCCATGAATAGAAAATGAAAGGAAAATTCTTAAAACAGTAAAGAAATGCATGTAAAACTGAATGAAAATATGCTAAACTGTGTTAAAAATCAGATTGAATGTTACTAAAATTGATCTAACTAAGAAAAGACAATAAATAAAATGTCATCAAAAGGCCATTGTAGGGTAAAGTGGCTAGCTCTATTAGCTGTAAGAGGGTCCAATGGCTATGCATGTAGGCTACTTTGGGGAGAAGAAACCATTGAACAAAGAGTCTATTCTTCATGCTCGATGTAGGGTGACGTCTAATTTATCTATAAAATGGGCTAATGTTCTTAGTGTGTTCATGAGGAATGACTTAAAGGTGGAAATCAACTCAAATTTATGATGATTGACGATGAACAATAGTGGGATTTTCTCTTCAATCTCCAATAGACTCCATTGATGTGAATACAAGCTTCAAGGTTGGATTTGGGTAGCACTCCATTGCATATGAGAGAAAGTTATATCTGTTACTCAAACTATCAACACTTTATTATGGAGAATTCAAGTTCTCATTTATGAAGTCTTGGGATCTTCTTATAATATTTCCCAATTTCCCTCTTAGCTTGCAAAGGAAGTCAAGATCAATATTTGGTTATGATATAGGCAACCCAAGCATTGCTTTTGGAATATTCTCATGGTTAGTCATTACATGCAAGTTGCTTTGTAACTAATTTGGCTTGACTTAGGGAGCCTAAGTTTTTTATAGGCACAACCATCCTAGGATGGAGCAACCAGGCTTGGGAGCCATCATAGGGTCCAACAGCCACTAGAGGCCACTCCTGGGTATGACATTCTAGGATGTAAATGGATATATTACCTTGTTAGAGTGGTCATAACCACTATTAGATCTTGGGAATATCCAAGAAGAGTCATATGGCCTAAAAATGTATCCATATGGATAGCCTCCTCAACATGATATGTTTTAGCTGTCTACAGATACCTCTTTTTGAGATGTGTTGTGTGAAAGCACAACACTGAGAAAAAATAGACAACCTAACTATAACAACCCAGACAATTTTTTGGTTGTCCAATACTTAAAATTAAAATAATTTACAAGAGCATAAACATATTTTCATGAATTCATCCATCATGATATTAGTACATGGCATAATTTTTCACACTTTAAGAACAATCACCACTACAGCTGGTGTATTAAGTGCTCGAGACCGGCCAATTTCTTGTAAGAGTTTTCCAAATAAGATCTACTCTCCACTCAAGTTTACTTGATCCTAGCATGGGGTTGTCCTTTCAGATCCCATATCACCTGAAAGGGTGAAAGCTGAGTTTCCCCACCCAAAGCATGTGGATTCACAATACCTTTTTTATTACTTGTGGTAAATCTAGGCCAAGATTCTTTGGATTTAGTGTTATTATGTCAGTGCCTGATCATAACCTTCCACCAAGGTGTGGCCAGGGTCCACCATAACATGGCTTCATTGACTAGATTCCTCACTCCCTACCTCAGATGATGGTAATGCTGCCCATACCATCTATCATTGGATTATCCAATCCCATGGTTAACTCCTTAACCATGGCTTAAATTGGTTCTTCCATATTTGAAGTAGAATAGTGAGGTTCCTCATGTACTAGTTGGTTTTCAACCTAGGGTGACATCCCATACCATCATCCTTACTCTCTACAACTGTAGGCCTCTACTTTATAAGCTAGATAATAGTTAACACCACTTACATTAGTTGCCACCATATCTAACGATGATGGGTAAGCAACCCTACTCAACACATTCCTCTTAGACCTAACTCAGTATTATGTCATGAGGATGAACAAGTAGCCTTTCTTGGAACTTTCCTCTTAACCCTTGCTTAGCATATAATTTCACTAGCCCTTACTCAGCATATTGTTACTCAAGTTCTCATTTAATATTTTAGACATTCTCAATGGCATAGTTTAGTCACTTGTATAAAGGTTATAAAAGTTTAATTTGCTTAAGTACTAGTATTATAAAATCGACTATTAATAAAAGTCCTACTTTATTTCAACTTTAAAATATTTCTTAAATTACTTGAAAAAAATATACTTTTCATAACAATATTTGAAAACCATAAACAATAAAATAATATTTAAACCAACTTATCTAAATTTAAGCTACTTTATATTTTAAATAAAAACCTACATTAAACAAAATACATTACTATCACACATATAGGAAACATAGAGTTATTCATATATACAAACTCTAAAATTATCATATTTGACTTTTGGAATCTTAAATGATATAACATTTCAAGTTCTTCTATTCTAATGCTATTTTACTAAATCTAAATCAATTTAAACTTATTATAATACATGCCAATCAAATAACTTTAATGAATTTTAAATATATAAACAAGTCATTTACTACGAACTGCCATACTATTACATATTATTTTAGAAGCTAAAATAATTTGGTTATCCCTCAAAATAGTGGACTTCCTACCCCTTACATAGGTATAAATATTTATAATTTAAAATTAAGACATCAAAGTGTATTTTTTTATAAACCAACATATTATGTTGAATACTAATACTCATTCTCATAAATGCATATTTACTATTGTAATACGAAGATTTGGTCACAATGAACATTTGCCATTGTATGATAGTTTCAAACAAATATTCCTGGATCTTATTATTAATCATATTAATTCACCTAATATTGATTCCTATGTTTTCCATTTCAGGAGGCTATCGTTTTCATTTTGGCTATAAGCTGAAACTCACAAACTGCCCATCATCCCATTATCTACCTTTAATTTTTCATTTTCAATTGAATGCAAAACGATACATCCATTTCGTAGGAGAATTAACAACATTTTTAAAAGATAAAAAAGAATAATTAATATTAAAGAATTCAAGTTTTCGGTATTTCATAGTTCAGTTTGGTTCAAGCTGACCATACAAAGTGTTTATATTTCCAACCTTGGCATCCTATAGTAGTTTATAACATACAAAAGACACTTTGCATCCATAACCTTCTCTCTAGAGTTATCAAGCAAATTTAACATGACAAAGCAATAGATAAAGTCACCAGCTAGCATTTAATAATAACATAACTACACTTATGTTCTATTGGTGACAAACATCCCTGCTTAAACATGCACCAACGCAGCCTCCCAATAGCATCAATTGGTAACAAACATCCCTGGCCCCACTAATGCACTGTCGGAGATGGAATATTGGAGAGATTAAGGTTGTTAAAGGGGTCAGATTGGCCCACTCAAATATGAGTACATGGAACAGGCAAGCATGCAAGAAAAATATCCATAGAATACAGTCTAATTTTTTTAGCCAAAACTATATTAAAGCCACTACATTTCATTATTTTCTTAAAACATGGCTTTTATTTTATCTATTCATATAGCTACCATACAAAACCTTTTTAAAACATATAATTTGTACAACATTTACCTCTTTGAAAGGTAAAAACCATAAATATGAAAATAGTATTCAAGGCTCCTTTAGCATATTTAACATACAATATTATTCATAGAACATTTGTAACACTAAACATTCATAGTGACAGCAAGAAAAGAAAACAATATTCATTTGTCCCATAAGATAAGCTCTGGCCTATCTATTCGGTGCGGGTTGTTACCCCAAATCTATTCCAAAACTCCTCATAGCATTGAAAAGAAATACTGACTTCCAAATACTTGATAGAATATGTAGAATTCTAGAACACAATTCTCTGAAGACTTCGAAAAAAAAAACACACCAACAATCTATTTTCTATGTTTTATAGAGGAGCTTGCTAGATATTTGTTTGACACCTTTTAGTTTGTATGCCAGTACACAGCCAGGTGGTAGTGTCTCCACCCTCCGAGTGGAGGAAGGTTTTACTATATATTTTAAAATGGACTTCTCCATAAATCCAAACCTTTATTATAATAAATCATTATTATTTATTGTATATTTTTATATATTATTTGTTTAGCTGGTAGACTTGCTTCCACGAGCATACTCCATAAGGTTAATTTTTAATAATTTATAATATGTGCCATTCTCAATATCATACATATTACCTACCATGTATATTATTCTTATATAAAACTTTGGTAAGTTTTTAGAAGGAACGAGTTCCTTTACAAATTGAAGGTAGCAATTATAATTTAAATATTTTATTAGTTCTTTTTAAATTATATATATATATTTATATATACATATTTATTATAGTTTTATACTTTTTTAAAATTAATATTTAAAGCAAAAACAAAAAATATGCTATAGGTAAAGCATCAAAAGCAACTTGTAATATTAGTTATACAAAATACAATAATGCTTATGCTCTACATGCAATGACAGGTAAAATGCAATGCATATGCAAATTCCTACGGTGGGCTTCCATGTACCCACGTGCCAAGGTGCACAAAACACGTCATCATATCCCACTCACGTGATGCTTCCAAACTCTATCTCCGCCAGGGGTGGGTGTTTTTCCTCTATCATGCACGTGAACCTGCACCTGCATTACAAAAACTTAACGCATAATCATATTCCTTCAAATAATTTAATCACAAGTGGCAGGGATTTGACACTAACATCACATGGTAGGTTGATTTATGTTCATTGATCTGGTCAACTTTAGATACCCAAATCATGGAAAGAGCATGCATATTTGAATCATTACTTCCAACACTTTGGTGGACTTAATTTGTGTAAAAATTTGACGAATCTAAAGACAATTGGATAGTGTTGTAAAACTACATGTTTTGCTAGGTCAAATTGATAAAGTTTTAGTTTAACATTTTTAATTTTTTCCATAGAAAATAGGGAAGCTTATGATAGATTTTAGCAATGATTCATGGATGAATACAATTTACATGGTTGAATACTTTATTATTGTTTTTGATTATGAATGTTGTGATTATGACTACTCCCTCAAGCAATGCATTGATGAAGAGATGAAAAATGATGAAAGCAATGAGTCACTTGACCAAGATGACTTGATTGAATTGACCAAATTTAGAGGCTTGTTTGGATATTTTAAAATTGACCAAAGGAAACTTGGTATATTTGGAACCTTTTGAAATTAACCAAAGGAAACTAGGAATATTTGTAACCATTTGAGCTTGACCAAAGGAAACTAGACATCTCTGGAACCTTTTGAGCTTGACCAAAGAAAACTAGGCATATTTGGAACCTTTTGAAATTGACCAAAGGAAACTAGGCATATTTGAAGCATTTTAATATTTGACCAAAGGAAACTAGGCATCTTTGGAGCTTTTTGAAATTTAACCAAAGAAAACTAGATGTCTTTGGAGCTTTTTGAGATTTAACCAAAGGAAACTAGGTGTTGTAGTCTAGTTTGTCATCTAGCCAATGCTAGAACTATGATCATTATCTCTTAGAATCTAAAGGCGAGCACCCGCTAATCACAACCTAGACTAAATATTGGAAGAATCAAATTACGTTGATTCTTCCAGAGAAGGCTAGTATACCTTGTCAACTTAATGAATATTGAATCTATTTAGCTCAAATGTTGAAAGCTTAGGTATAGAAATAATATAATTAGAAATGTATAGATATAATATGGATGGGTGAAGCTAACAACATAGACATTCTCACAATATCTCTAACAAATTGATTTTAGAAGTAGCTTAAGGGATTAACAACATTAAAAACTTATGTGGTTAGGCTATTAAATGGCTTTTGCATGTCCATAGAATTATTCCAAGCATATAGAAACATTGATTATCCAATTTAACAAAATAATATCATGTAACCACCAAAAAGGCTCACACCTAATAGCGGTCTATTGCAATTAAAGAAAGATAACAACTAAACATGCACCAATTGACAACAAAAAGGGAATGAAAATACGAGAATCCTTTATTAATTCCAAATTGAGTCAAGTTACATATTCGTCCCTCTTAGGGATACCCATTTTGATACTTCAATTACAATAGATCTAATCCCCTTTTAGGGTAGATGTGAATCAAATGCCTTCTAGGGTGACACGAACTGCTCTAGGGTGTCGATGACCCTCTTCTCCATGATTAGAGGTATTTGTTGCCTTGCATCCCAAAACCCTGTTAGTCCTACGTGCAATAAACAACAAGAAACATTAAAAACAAAGGAGGCCTCTCTTGATGAGGCTTTAAAAGGATATTTGCACAAAAAGATGCCATAACAAGCATGTAATCAAGAAAATGAATAAAACATGGTAAACCTATATTAATCATGAAATGTCGCCATCAAACATGTGCAAGAAAGCAAGTACTATCTATCTATTGGGTTAGTTTATCAAATGGAAAGCATAAACACATGAAATAACCACAATTGCACTAATTACCAAATTGACAATATGAATGGAAATCTACCTTAAATGCCTAATTCCACAGGTCATAAATCTCTAAAATGCAAATTAAACCTATACTAAGCATAATATGATCTAACTAATTAATCTACAGAAAAGAGCACAAGGGGATCTATAGTCATTTGCTCACCATGGGTCTGATGTGCGGGTAGCACTGTTCACCATGGTTGACAGCCACGATGGGGCTCTGAATAGGTTTACCCTCCAAATCTGGGCTTAATATCTGATCCACCTTGCCAAATTGATGGTCAAGGGTCACCTCTATGTCCTCTGACAGATTTGGTGGTTGAATTGATCAGATGGTGCATGGATTGCATGAATTGGCATTTCTTGGCTCTCTTAGGCTCCTAAGACCTCCATGGCAATGTGATCTTCAATTGGGTAGCAAAAGTGTCCCTCTCAATGCATCTAGGTGAGTATGCAATTTGATAGGGCTTCACTGCTCAATTGATTATGCTTCTCTCTAGACTTTTCCCCAATTTGGAGGGGTATTTATAGCAATTGCCAAGGGGCTAGGGGTGGCTTCCTCATGAAGCTAAGATCAAGATTGGGTAGTTGAGCTTGTTGGATGGAAGGATCCAGAACCTTCCTCACTCAAACCGCTCCAATCCGCAACCAATTGGCCATTGCAACCAATTTTGGGTTGGATGAAGGCCAACTGATTCTGAGTGTTGACCATGGATGACATGCGTGGTGAGCACTGCTAACCATGGGTGTCAGCAGTGGCTAGCACTGACTAGGCAAAGATGCCCAAATGAGTGGTAAAAACCACTGCTATACCTTGGATTTGTCCAAAGGTCTTCCATATGGTCTTCTAGCATGTCCCATATGAGTAGTCACCTCGGCATGACGCATTTTAGGTGTCTACAGATGCCCCTTTTGAGATGCGTTGTGATATTGAACAACGCTGAGCAAAACTAGACCTCCTAAAATGATGTCATAGGTTGCATGATGATCATTAGTCTGATCAACATTAGATGCCCCAGGTCCAGCAAAAGGATGTGCATCCTAGAATCATTGCTTCTAACTCGATAGAAGGCTTAAATTTGAAAGAGTTTGCACTCATCATCAGACATTCGGATAGCATCAATGCCAAGTAGGATTTCACGCCTGTCAATCTGAAAGGAAGAGAGTTACAAACTAACTATCATATATGCTATTTTCCCCAACAGAAGGGTAAGCTTATGATAGTCTTTGGCAATGATTCATAAGATGAACGTAATTTTGACAAGATCAAGGGATCTATGATCAAGGGATCTTCTATTGACTTTGATTATGATTTAATATTATGACTACCCCCTCAAGCGATGAGTCGATGAGGGTAATGACAATTAAATGAAGCGACGAGGTCGCTTGACCACTATGAATGATCTTGAACAAATTAAGATTTAGCATTTGAATACTTGGCAAGGCCTAATCAGCTATGATTGCAACTATTAATAGTAATTGCCTATTTCTATCCCATGGAGCGGTCCAACCATGAAGGCCTTCTTAGGGAATCGAAATGAAAACAATCTCGATTAGGCATGTGTTGAATCATATTGTCGATGATATGCTAAAAATATCATAGGAGAATTGTGATGAATATCTCATTCCCATGGAGCAGTCCAACTATGTAGGCCTTCTTAGGGATTGAAATGAAGCATAACAATTCCACGATGATGAATTTACCCCAAATGTCCTTATGGTAATTTACTCATCTTGTCAGATTGCATGGATCGCAAGTCGTTGCAACCGCCAAGTGTATAGGGTAAATAACTGAATACGAGGTACATTTGGCTTTTGATTTATTTGATTTTTTTGTTAATTTTTGAATTGAATTTGTTTTATTGGTTGGGAGGTGTGGTGCTCCATGAAAGGATTGTCATAGCGATGACCTCGATTGAATGTACTTTGTAATCTCAGCCAGTTATTTTATTTTGCCTTATGATGACATTTTCCAATGTCATTGTGCTTTGTTTGGCTTATTTAGATTATTTTATATTTTTTGATGCAATTCTGGTCTGATGAACAATTTTATTTTGACCTTTTAAGGCTCTCCATGGTGGGAATTGGGAGCATTTAATGCAGCTCGTTGACCGCGCCTATCAACTATAGGTAAATTGCTTGACCGTGACTCAAAGCCATGATCGCAAAACCCTAATTCGAGGACCATGGGTGTCAGCCATGGGCCGACCCAAATTTGAAAAGGTTAAATAAGGATTTGCTTTTGAAAAATTCATTATTTACCTGATAGTAAAAGTAAATTTGAGAGCTCTGAGAGGTAATTAACAAAATTTAACCTGAAACGCTGCTAAAAACCATACTCATTCCACACATTCCACACCGATGGTCGATCAGCCGGAGGCTTCTACCAGCGGAGGAGCCGGTGCCTCCAAGGTAACTCAAAAATCGAGACCTCGCTTGTACATTACCGGATTAAAATTAACCACATTAAGAAATTGGTAAATTAACCTCATTAAACTATCGGTAATGAACCTCACCCTAGCTAGGTTTAGCATAGGTTAGATTAAGGGGTGGGTTAATTTATTTTTTTTTTTAGGGGTTTTTCTAGGAAGGGCGGGCCCAAAATGGGTCTCGCTCCCTAGTCATGGGTGGCATCCATGGCTCCCAATTGGTAGATTGGGGGCCACAACTATTAGCCATGATGGGATTTAAATCCCAATGGTCAAATTTTTGACCATTGGGCCGATCATGGTTCCAACTCGCAATGCCCAAATTTCTCCAAAATTTTCAATTTTTTAATTTTTTTTATTTTTTTGGGCAATTAATGCCATTTATTGCTGTTTTGAAGTACTCTTTTAATGTTTTTTGAAAATTTTGATCATATTTTGCATGTTTTTGTGTTTTTAGGAGATTTTTATGATTTGTTTGTCATTTTTTAGTGATTTTAATTATTTTTTACTTTATTGCTTTTATTCAGTCCCTAACGAATAGGGCGAGGGAGACTGATCTCCTTCGCAACCTACATCACACACTGACTAGCATAGAGCAGGCTTGGTTCACTACTATGGGGTTTAACTTCATCTTAGACCTCCCCACTATCCGAGTGGATCAGGCATATCTTACTGCATTGGCCCATCATTGGGATGCGAGGACCAATACATTTCACCTACCTACGGGTGAAATGACTGTCACCCTAGAGGACGTATACCACATCTTCTAGCTACCCATTGATGGTGAGGCCATCACTTCTTCTCCTACTAGGGTGAAGAAGGTAGTATTTGATTCTATCTTCGATGATCGGAGCATGGAGGCACAGGGCCGCATTGACCATGGAGGCATCCACATTTAGGAGTGGTACGAGGTAGATTCTTCTCACAATGGGAGGCTGTGTTCATGCACCTCATCATTCAGATCACCCTCCTAGATTCTTTAGGTGTGAGGTTCCCTTGGAACCTCCTAGCTTAGACCAGAGATGTCATGGTTAGCTCGACCATGTAACCACTCATCTTGTCCTAGGGGAGCGCTCTCTTAGCATAGCTCTACCATGAGTTATTCTAGATTACCCATCATAGTAGAGTGGGCATCGATGTAGCTTCCTCCTATAGATCTAGGGCTAGTAGCATATCCAGATAGAGCACCCCATCGACTTACCCCTATAGATCACTACTATTATAGATGATCGATAATGCTATGCCACCTACTAGCCCTAGGAGTAGGAGGGCTTTAAGAGTAGGTCTCATATAGGAGACCTAAATCATTACATCGATCACTTTGCATAACTACACCCTAAGGATATCGAGTGGTGACCCTACATGGACTACCCACCATGGACTGAGGTAGATAGATACCTACATTAGGCACATAGAGATAGATGGATCATCAACCACAAGGCTGATTGGCATGAGTATCACTACTTCTCTCACATCCTATGATAGTTTAGGATTCGATAGGATATTCCAGATATGTCGACCATTTATAGATGCTTGGTCCTAGAGAGGGACCTAACCTGACCCTAGGTCACTCCACTAGGAGAGGAGGATGATGACTTCTAAGAGTCGAGGCTAGCAGACACTAGGACTACTCCAGATTATGATGGTTAGTGGGCCGAATTTCAATGGCATGACGAGGGTCCTCTAGGTCGACCAATTGAGGGATTTATAGTCGAGGGTGCAGAGGGTATAGAGGTGGATCCTCATGGGTATAAGACCCACTAGAGGATAGAGGGAGCATGGGGCACAATAGAGGAGGGCCCATAGGTAGAGGCAGAGGAGGAGGCATCAAAGGAGGGTGAGGCACCTCTGAATAATGAGATTGGATAGTTGAGAGCATAGATTACTGACCTCTAGAGCTAGGTGGGGAGACTCCACACCTAGCTACTACATAGGGATACCTCTATCACCACTCTAGAGGTGAATCTATCTCATGGGTAGAGGTAGTGGTAGGGATACGAGGAGGAGAGGGTAGCTCTCCAAGCATAGGTTACCACTATAGGCACTCAGATCACACAGCTCACTGGAAGCAGGATCTAGCATAGGCACAACTGAGTGTCATGACTACTGAGAGGGACTTTCTCAGGGCAATGAGGGGAGATCCCTCATCCTCATAAATTATCATGCCACCTCTAGAAGTACCATCTACTTTGTTACCAGGAGGTCATGATCCCATGGCAGAGATCAAGCGGTTACATACCCTCATGGAGGAGGGTAATTCCCGGCATACAATGAGAGTAGCTCACATCGACCAGCTAGAGGGTCACATCAGGCTACTAGGTGGGGAGGTTCCAGAGGATACCCACACTACAGGGACCCACAGGAGTAGGTCTAGGACCAGAGAGATAGGGCAGTCATCCGCTAGCTCGAGCCATAGGATGCACAGGACTGAGAGGACTCACAAGTCTTCGAGTACTCATGGTGCTGTCGATAGAGGACCCACAGGGATGGTAGGGGTGATGGAGGTGCCTCACAGGCTGGGGGTGCAGGCCCTATTTAGTACAGATCTTAGAGATGCTTATTGTACCATTTTTGAGTGTAAGGTCGAGGACCTACACATATGTAGCCTATGGGCATTTTGATGTACCCCCTATACTTATTGACACATATATTTATATGATATGACATTTCATCTCATTACATGTGTACTTTATTTTTGGTATTTTATGTTTTATGTTATGCATATGGATGCAATGTATTATTGATTTGATGCTATATGATGTGATGTATGGATGACATGCACTAGATAGCTATGATAGATGATTAGATGTTATGAGTTATGTATGTAGATGTACTACTTATGATGGATGCATTATGAATGCCATATTTTGATGTTACATGCATGTATATATTTGCTTTACTTGTATGCATTTATTTATCTGTCTATGACATAATTTATGCCATGTATGTACTGCATGTATTTCTTTGTTTCTTTGATAATGTGTTATGTAAAATGGACATGTATGCTTTAATCACTTAAAACATAATGTATGCAATATGAGTTTTAATCAATCTAATGGATGACACCACAGAATGTATAACAATCATGGATTGTAGTTGCTTTATCTCTTTGTGAAAGATAGTACACCCATATGTGAGATGCAATGATATATGTTTTCTATTCATAAGCTTTTGTAAATTAAAATAATATGTATAATATAATCAGTGGCCATCTAAATATCATTTTTGACATCCATCCGATATCTAATTATATAGTACAAATAATTCTAATAAACAAACTCTCATAAAAGAAATTGATGTTTTGATGATTGCAATTTGAAAATTTGATTGTTGCTATTTGGGAATTTTTGAGGTTTACCATGAGACTCAAACACCCTAGTTGACTTATCAAAAGTTGTATACTAACCATACTAGACTTCTGAAACATAAGGTTTTCGCTAGGATAGGCCCTAACTATTCATTATCCCTATGTGTGCAAGTGAGTATATTAGATAAGGCATAAGCATACCCCGATGTCAGGCGGGATTCTTTCAGCCCATTGCTAAGATTGGGGGTCCGCAAATGTCTTACCCAATCCTAGGTTTAGATTTTAGTTGGACTAGACCACTAGGTGATACAGGACACCTGAAGCTAGCTCTTCCACATTCAAACATTGGTCTGCACATAAGAGAAATGCTAATGCATCAGACATATCATCATGCGTAAGGTACAGTAGTGTTGACAATTCTAGGGATTCAAGTTCACCCCCTTCTTTTCTTCAATTTTTTGGGATACTTGCTCATATAAAGTGATAAAAATCACTATTTATTTTTGTACTATAGTGATAAGAATCACTGTTTATTTTGTACTTTCTCTTTTTTCTTTTGAGCAAGGGATTTGATATTGATTTTACTTTCTTTGTACAATTTGATCTTCATTTGATCTAACTTTTTGGGATTTACATTTGATAATTTGCTTCAAAAACTTCCTTTGGGGATTTTACTTTGGGAAACTATTTATGGGATATCGATCTAGGATATCGATCTTATGATATCAATATGGGATATCAATCTAGGATGTCGATCTATGATATCGATCTAGGGTATCAATATGGAGGATTGATATAGGATATCACTTTAGGATATTGCTCATTTTAACGTAAGCAAGGGATTATGGGTAGGGAATAAACTTGTCCTTTTGCCAATTGCCAACATTTCCCATACCATCCACACAAGGGGATAAGCAAGAATAAATATTTTCACCTCAGGATACCTGGTCCTGCTTCATGGCTTTCATCTTCCCCTAGTCCTTATTAGGATTGTTTAATTTGTTGATTAGTGATAGGATTATGATATGCTAAGGGCTATACTAACTAGACCTCAACTACAAAAGCAAAGCAAGCTTTCTATCAACTCTTGAGAAGACCTCTAGGTATGGTTGAATGACCAGAAAACCCTAGTATATTCTTCATAGCAACAAGATGGGTTGTGTTGAAAAACACAATTACTCACAAGGGTGATAAATGGATGAAAAATATAGTGCATAGATGCATGATTGAAATACAAACATGGTGTCATTTGTAAGATTGTAAACACAATTTATTCTAATGCAAGTGTGATGGATGGAAATGCCTAATGCAATGCAAAGGTGAAATGCAATGCAATGATGCAAATGAAATGCAAATGTTTTTTATTTTTGATATTTTTCCAATTTTTTTATGGATTTTAACATTTTGACCAAGGGATTTTTGAAAATCCTTGGAGCCTTTTGGGATTGACCAAGTGGTTTTGAGAAACCCTTGGAGCCTTTTGGGATTGACCAAGCGGTTTTTAGAAACCCTTGGAGCCTTTTGGGATTGACCAAGCGGTTTTGAGAAACCCTTGGAGCCTTTTGGATTGACCAAGGTTTTGATAAACCCTTGGAGCCTTTGTTGAAGAAATGCCTTTGGAGCCTTTTCTGAATGACCAAAGGGCTTACAGATGCCTTTGGAGCCTTTTATAGTTCTTAGGCATAGAACACTTTAAGATGAAGGATATTGAGAGGTTCAAGCTCTTCAACTCCTCCAAGCGATGTCAAGTGATATGTCCTAGGTCCAATCTTCTCTGAGATCATATAAGGACCCAACCAGTTAGCCATAAATTTGTCTCACATTTCTGATGGTAAATTTGAGTTATGTTGGTTCTCTTTCAGCACAAGATCACCAACCTCAAAGTCTCTCAGATGGACTTTGCTATTGTAAGCTCATTTTAAGTGCTCTTGATAAACATGGAGGTGCTCGAGGGCATTCATGTGATGTTCATCAAGTAGCATCAATTGATCTAGGTGAGCTTGTCATGTAGTGTCATCATCAATGAACTCTTTCAATGTGACATGCAACATTGGAATTTCCAACTCTAGGGGCATAATGGCCTCAATGCCATATACTAGTGAAAATGGAGTTGCCCCAATGGGTGTCCGAATACTAGTCCTATAAGCCCATAATGCAAGGGGTAGCTGGATGTGCCAATATTTGTGGTGCTCTTGTACCATATTTTTCAATATGGAGACCATTATCTTATTTGAAGCTTTAGCCTACCCGTTTTCTTGTGGATAATATGGAGTCACAAAACTGTGTTTGATTCTATACTTAGACGTCAAAGCTCTCACAATTTTGTTCTTAAATGACGTTCCATTATCCAAAACTATCTTGGATGGTATCCCAAAATGACTAATGATATTGGTGAGTATAAACTCAACAATACATGCTCCAGTTGTCATTGTTAAGGGAATAGCTTCCACCCACTTAGTGAAATACTCAGTAGCCATGATAATAAAAGTATGTCAGCCCGATGATGGAGGAGAGATCTTACCTATGAGATCAAGTCCCCACTGAGCAAATGGCCAAGCCGCTTGAATGGGTTGTAAGGCCTATGATGGTAGGTGCATAAGATTAGCATGATGTTGGCATTTAATGCATTTCTTGACATACACATTGTAATCCTTCTCCATAGTGGGCCAATAATAACCCATACGAAGGATGCGCTTGATGATAGCCATGCCACTAAAATGGCCATCGCACGTACCATCGTGAGCTTCTAAAATTGCCCAAGATGACTCTTGGGGCTCAAGACAATGAAGGAGAACTCCATCGTAGCTTCTACGGTATAAGATGTCTGCTAACAAGACATACTTTGTCACTTTCTATTTGAATGTGCATTTTGTGGCATGTGATAATCCCTGAGGGATTACACCAAGTTTAAGGAAGTCATATATCTATGATGTCCAGTTATGATAAGCTTCGGCCTCGATCGACAAGACAACATGCTCCCCTATGGTTCTACATTTGCAAATGCAGACTGGGAAACAACCCTGTGGTGAATGGTAGTACCACTCCTCGTTGGATCCTACGAGATCAAAGACCCCCAGGATGCTCTCTTGAGAAAGTCTCTGGCTCTGTAGAACCACTCATGGTTTGGTTCTACATGAATCATGTTGATTGACTCTTTGTTATCCAATGCTTCGCGTTGCACAGTAGAATGTGACAATATTTTTACATGGATGGTAGTGAAATCGATAGATGGATTATGAGGGATTAGAGATCCCAAATATGCCATTGTGTCTACAAATCTATTGGATGAATGAGGGATTGCCTCGATGTCATACCATTCCAATCGAGCTAGATAAATGTCAACAAGATCCTTGTAAGCTTTCAATACTAGACATCGACATTGAAATAATCCCTTAACTTGGTTCACAATGAGAAGGGAATCACCAAAGATATTTAACCTTTTTATCTTCATGGCGATAGCTATTTGGAGACCCAAAATTAGGGCTTCATATTCAACATTGTTGTTAGTGCAAGGAAAGTCCAACTTGAATGACAAGGGCATTGGAGCTCCTTGTGGCATGAACAACACTATTCCTGCACCACCCCCTTGCTCACACTTCGAACCATCGAAGAACAAGGTCATATCAGCTTTGTTGTCTGGTTCTTTAGGTTTGAGTGCTTCTGATAAGGCAAATACTACATCATCAAGAAGCTCTATGGTGAGGGGCCTACTATTTTTGAGAGGTGCCTCAGCCAGTTGATCTGCTATGACTTGTCCCTTAATGGACTTTTGGCTTATGAATTCTAAATCAAATTCTATCAGTAGCATGATCCACTTCATAGTACGTGTATTATGATATGTCTTGCTCATCATATACTGCAAAGGATTTTGTTTGGATATGACATATGTCGTATGACTCAACATATAGTGTCACAATTTCTTTGTAGTGAACACTACTGCTAAACACAACTTTTCCACATATGCATATCCGAGCTCATAGCTCACCAAGGTTCGGCTAATATAATATATGGCATATTCTTTGTCTTGCACATTCTTTTGGGCTAACATGGTTCCCAGTGCAAAGTTGATTGTCGATATATATAGCAAAAATGGCGCATCTAGCCTTGGTGGAGCTAGCACTGGTGGTGTCACTAGGTATTGCTTAATTTCAGCAAAGGTTGCTTGACAGTCCTCATCCCAATTGAATGGGACCCCCTTGTGTAGCAGTCGATTCATGGGTCGACATTTATCTGATAATTGAGTGATAAATCACTTTATGGATGCTACTTTGCCCTGAAGGCTTCTTAATTCTTTGATGTTCATGGGGGGATGCATTTCTAAAATAGCCTTGACCTTTGTTGGGTCAACTTTGATGCCTCATTTTGAAATGATGAATCCTAAGAGCTTTCCTGAAGTTACGCCAAACATGCACTTCTTAGGATTCAACCTGACATTATGCTCTATCAGGCGATCGAAGACCTTCCTCAAGACCTCTGCATGCTCAGAATGCAATAATGACTTTGCCAACAAGTCATCAATATAATCTTCTAATATTTTATGCATATAGTCATGAAAGATATATGTCATAGCCCACTGATATGTGGCACCAACATTTTTAAGATTGAATGGCATAAATTTATAGAAAAATGTTCCCCATGGTATTATAAACATGGTTTTATGCTGGTCTTTGAGCTTAATCCGAATTTGATTGTAACCAAAAAAACCATCCATTAAGGAGAGCATCTCATGACCTATAGTTGCATCTACAAGAGCATCGATATTCGGCAATGAAAATGAATCCTTTGGTGTTGCCTTATTTAGGTCTCTAAAATCCATACAAATACGGATCCTTCCATCAGGTTTTCCTACAGGCACCATATTGGATACCCATTCTGGATAGTCGATGGAGATTACAAACTCTACATCCAACAACTTTTGCAACTCATCCTTAACCATTAAGGCTACTATTGGATGCATCTTCCTAAGTTTCTGCTTGACTGGCTTCTTTGATAGATCTAGCAAAAGGTTATGAGTAACCAATTTTGGATCTAGACCCGACATATCCTTGTAAGTCCAAGAAAAGAGATCAGGTCTCTCTCTCAGTAGAGGGATGAGGTTGGCATGCTCATCAAGAGTCAAAATTTCTCCAAATTTAACCTTCCTTGGATTGGTGGGATCATTACTGATATCCACTTTAAAGGTTTCCTCTACTGACATATGGGATCCCTCCTCAAGATGATGAGGCGTAGGGATCAAGTGGATGTCATCTACTGGGTTTATAGGTTCCTCATTGGAAGCATCCTCAGCATGATAGACATCATGTGCATAGCCTAGCACAAAATGGAAAGGTTGCAACATTTCTTCATTAGGGAAGAAATATTTAGGCTCTAGTGGTGAATCAACATGATCCCAATCAATAGCATCTACATTTAGATGCAATGGTTTGGATGGATCGGCTGGATTATGGAGTGGAGTGGTCAAATCAATGGAGATCATGTTGATGAAATGGATCATATCTCCAGGACCACATGCAAGTGACTCATCATTAGCAAAACTACCATCCCCGAGATGTGGTTCTAGGGGTATGGGGATCTCTAGATCTGGTCTATGAATAGACTATCGGATGGGATCATTGGGCTCAAGGAGCTCCATGTACATTGGTGGATCAAGAAACACCATATGATAAATCACATTAAGATTCGATGGTCTCCCTCTAAGGCGAGGATGGAGATTGATCTCTCTACACATCTCCTCAATATAAGGTGCATTACGATAGCATAAGTAGGGAGGTCCTAAGTAGGCTCTCTCTATCTCATCTTCTTCATCACTATCATAATATAGGCCTTCATTCATCCCCACAAGAATGGAATGCTCTAGAAAATATGGCCCCATATAGGTTATCTCTTGATCACTATCATCACTATCTGATAGAACTAGGTACAAAACCATAAATATGATTGCTAATAGAACGGCTCAACTTCATCTTCAGATTGATCATTGGGTGAGGACTAACTTCATCATCTATTCTACATATAGTAGTCCACCTATCTCGAAGATGGATCTCTATGAACTTCTCATAAAACTTCTTATTTATCACTCGATAACTATGTCTAGATTCTGAAGTGCATACCAATGTCATCGATAGCTCCATAGATTTGATTGATCCAAGTTTTCTCTTGGTAATGAGTCTGGACCGGTCTCCACCAAGATATCCTCATGATATGTCTCGGGTGGTTCTATAGTGACATAAGTCACTATCCGGTTATCCCTCTAGAATGTAGAAGGATTAGGGTGATAAGGATTGAAGTCAACTTCACCCCCAGACTAAGGTACAGGTGGTCTAAAGATACCATGAGGAGTTTAGCCTATCCTCCACTATAAAATCCCAACCCGAACCTATCAGTAGGTAACTGATATTATGGTTCTATAGGCCTCTTACGCCCCTACTCAAATAGTCCAAGACCATAACCATGCCAATGGTAACGCTCAAAGTATCACATGGCATAGTCTAGGTTAGAAAGATAATGAACATTCATAATGAATGGTTCATTATCATCCTCATCCATGGGTATGGGAGATGTAATCTGGTCTAGCCCTCCATAGATGAAGTTGGTTTGGTTAGGTGGTACCCCTAATGGTTCCACCATCCCTATGGGAAGGTGATGGGCTCATGGTCGGCCCATGTCATGTGTAGTCTCGATAATAGGTGTGAACATCACATTCTACATAATGTATTCCCCTAATCCAAGATTAACCAAATGGATGGTCACCTAGGTGTAGATGACCTTGCTGAAGAGCAGGTGAAGTAGGTTGAGGTGCCTCTTCGACTTCTCCTTGAACTTCCTCTACTTCCATGGGAGTAGGGGCTTCAATGATAACTAGCTTGGGAATTTGCTTTATCTTCTTTTTTCCCACCTTTTCTTTCAACTTCCTATCATCCCATTGTATCATGGATGCAGTCGGTCTAATAGAAGTAGTTATTGTGTGCTTCGATCATTGAGATACGGATATTGTGGGTCTAGCACACACTTCTTTGATTTTACCTCCTAGATATTTGATTGGTGATGTTGGTCACACATCCAGGTGCATTGAGGGGAGCACAAATTCCCTCGAAAAATCTGCTAGATTCATATATTTAAAGGGTTCTTCATCCGAAGGCACCACGTGAACCTATCCCTCATGAATGTATTTGATACATTAGTGTAGAATAGAAGGGATGCAATACATTTCTCTGATCCAAGGCCTCCCTAGAAGTATATTATACTGCATAGCACCTTCGATTACGTGACACATCATCGGGATGGTCTTCAGTCCCACCTAGATAGGTAAAACTATAGTACCGACCGTCGAGCATAATGCATCATTGAAAGCTCTCAACGTGAAGGTAGAAGGGATGATATGCATCTTGGGTAACTTCAAGTGAGTTAACGCCTTGGTAGTTATGATATTGATCGATGACCCCATGTCGATCAAAACCCACTTGAACGGTTTGTGATTCACACAAGCAATAATATGCAATGATGAGTCTGCTATAATAGTGGAAACCATCTTGATTTCATGGTCATGAAATTGAATGACCGATTCTTGACACTATTGCACATGCCCCATGAAGTGTGTAAATGCTTTGGGATCCTGAGGCTGCACTTCTATGGACCTTAAAATATCCATGAGCATCTCCCTATGCTTAGGAGACTGCTGAATTAGCTCATAAATCGACAACTTTGCTGGAGTTGTCTGTAGGTTTTGAATCAACCTACTTCTGATGGTCACCACCGGTCTAGTTGGTGGGCCGGGCACATACTGGGCTGGCCTTGGAGGAGGCACAACTTGGACCCTAATAGGCGCTGGAGGTTGATTCGGTCGTTCATACCTCACATTTCTTGTGACAACGTTGACCATACCGATGAACCCATGGGTTGGTGGTTCGATGCGCACTTGGTTGACCTGGCCAACATTATTCTTGGGTGCCTCATGATTTGGTAGAGGATTTTTGTAAATCCCCATATTTTGGTTGTTAGGTGCTTGTGGGTTGTCGACAAGAAGCGTACCTCTCTCGATCATATTTTGCACAAGATGTTTGAAAGACCAACATACCTCGATGTCATGGCCTTTCGATCGATGAAAGATGCAATAATGATCATCTTTATAGCCTTTAGGCTTAGGTTGATTAGGATCCATCATCTTGACTTTGGGTAAGTTTATAGCCTTAGCCTCACATAACTGATGAAAAATCGAAGCCAACGACTTCGATAACTGAGTGAATATGTGAGGTGGGTATTGCTCCTTATTTTTACCCTTATAATTGTTGTTGCGCTGCTCATACTATGCAGGTGGAGGTTGGGCTTGATAATTTTGCTTTTGCTACCCTTTTTCTCCCTTTTGAAGGTTCAACACTACCTGATTAACATGGGTCAGCTTGGCCTGATGTCTCTCAATACTTTTCTTATGCCCCTCCTTCTTATTCCTAAGCTTCAAGTTACCCTCCTATAACTTGATGTCCTCAATCACCTTGGCTTGCACCAAAGCCTCTTCGAATATCTGGTATTGTTGCAACTGTAGCAATAACAAAATGTGCTTGGCATAACTCTTCATGAACATTCATATTAATTTAGAGGATGAGATGGAGAATGGTAGATTTACCATCATATTCCTCCATAATTTTCCATAATCCATCACTGGCTCATCATCATGTTGTGTTAGAGTGGCCAGGTCGGATAAGTTTACCTTCTTCTTGATGTTGAAGGAGAAGCATTCAAGAAATGCATCAGCTAGTTGTTTGAAACTAGTGATATTGTGCCTCTTTAATTGGTTGAACCACTCTCGAGCTGGGCCTGAGAGGGTCATGATGAAGGTGCGCAGGAGCAAAGCATCATTGCTCTCAATATGAAAGCACATATCTAGGAAACTAGTCATGTGCTCCTGTGCATCTTCCTCTCCTTGAAACTTTTCCAGCCTAGGCATCTTGAAATGCTCAGGATATGCTGGAATAGGCACTGACATGCATAGAGGTTCATTGTGAATTTTGTTCAAGGTAGGCTTTTGATAAGCCATTCCTTGCTTCTCTATGGCTTGAACCTTCTCTGCTAAGGTCTTGTAGGCTTATGAGGAAAGAAACTCCTCCTCTCGAGATTGTCTTGGAGGCAGCTTCGGAGGTAGATTCTTCCTCGGTCGAGGTGGGGGACTAGGCTCACCCTCCTCCTCAAATTGGGATATTTTAGGATATTCTTGTTCTAATTCCTCTCCCACTTCATTCTCATACTACCTATGCTCATGTTGTTTGGATGCTGGACATCGATCTCTATGTTGAGTTGCATGGTGAGTATGTGTGTCTATGTTCTCAGGGTGTAACTCGGGCTGTGAAGCCACTCGTCTATTGACACGCTCCCTGATCTCACTATGAGGATGTAAACTAGTGCTAGCCAATCGATCCTCTCTCTCTACATGCTCCTTCTGATCAAGGATGCATTGTTCATGCATGCATTATTCATACAATTTTTGCTTGATGAACCTCTACCTCTGAGTATTCTCATTTTTGAGGTGCTCTTTCTCTGCATGAACATCCTCCAATTGATCTTGGAGAATCTATCATCTCTGCTCCGACATCAGTCTATGAGCCCTATCAAGATGATCGACCATCTGAGGCCTCGAGGGAGTGCGCTCTATTCGAGTGACTTTATGAGTATGTCCTCCAATGGACTGATTTACCACACTCTTGCCTCGATCTATAAAGATGACATTCATGTCAGGTTGTCTCCTATACTCAGTGCCTGCATGCGATGCAGGAGCATGCATGTCTCGAGAATGCTTGGAGCACTCTCCAGGTTCTTGAGTGGTCCTAATGGTGCTTTCGCTACACATGCTCATAGGTCGAGAGGGTGCAGGCATAGGCTTATATCCTAGATGCCCTAGGACCTTGTCTAGACCATCCAATTATTTGCTATGCCATGGCTGGCATTACCATTTGCTCCCACTTTGGATATATCTATGGTAAACTTGGTATGTTCACCCCTATAGGGAGTCTATGTGGGCCTATGCTCAAAAGAAGCCCTCTCTATTCACCCCTGAATGGGTGGATCTTGGACATGTCTATGCTCTAATGGTGGAGGTCATGAGCCTCCCTTAGATACCGGTCGAAGGGGTACCAATATGGATCCCTCGATGACATATTCTTTGGTAGAACCCATGGATCCACATGGAATACGGTCATGGTAAATGCTACCATATGTGGAACCCCCATGCTGGGAAGTCCCATGCTTTGATCTATGTCTAGAGGGATGTCTAGTACTTCCTCTAATTGGGGTATTCTCAATGGAATCCCCTCATGTAGAATTATCCCCTCTAATGCTCGTTGAATGACGTCCAGGAGGATTCTATGATTGAGGGTATTCTACATCATGTTGTGCACTAGGTGGAGCTTGGGCCTCGATCTCGGGTCTATGCCCGGGTCGACCACTCCATGTTTGCACCATTGTGTATCCTATGTCTAGATTTAACTTTTATTAGCACACAAAGAATACAATGATGATTATCTCTTTTTACAATTTTAAAATGAGCCCTAAACTATTTGATGTGTTTTCAATTTGTTGTATCAGTAAAGTAACTCTTATCATGTTTTGCAAAGCGTTGATGATTTTCTCAATTTTTTAATGGCTTTCACCTGTATGCTCATAGCTCGACAACCTGGCTATGAACTCTAGGTCACGTAATCCCCCCAAAGTGTGGCAATGAAAGTCCACACCCGGGAAGGGAGCACAGGTCCTCCCAGATCCTCACCCATTTTCACCCAGTCAGTATCATACCCTTCGAAGAGGAGTATATGCAAATTTTCTAGGCTACGAAAGGTTCTTGGATCCGGTATTGGTCTAGAACATAGGGTACATGGGAGTTGGGCCAATGGATGGAAATCACCTCCACCATCATTGAAACCCTACTAGTGGTTGGATGTGACTTCCAACTCACTAGCGTTTAAGTGTGTCATGGTGTGTGTGTGTTATTTTTAATTTGCATAAAGGAAATATGCATAATACAACACTCACATGATCATTTCCTACATGATATGCAAAAAAGAACGTTTGATATTCAGAAAGTATGCATGCTACATCCTACATGACCTTTTGACAATGCAACTTTATGATGAAAATGGCCTTTTATTTGGCCTCAAGCATGCAAAATCAACACACAAATTATTCTAGCATGCTGGAGTCTAGGGCGGACTGCAATCAGAGGTCCATTGTTCCTAGCAGCGCCTAGTAAAAATTAAGAAATAATAACCCTAAGGACCTTAGTTCATTTTATCCTTCTTTCATGGTTATCCTACTTAACTTTCATTTTTTAGTCTCTAGAAAAACACAGACAAAGAAATAATGCATAGAGAGTGAAAATGGGGCCTACCTCAGGTCCTCATCTGATTAAGCTTTGACTCCCTACTCTGTGATTGATCTATTGCTGACCATGGCTCTGATGCATGGTTGCGACTATTGCCCATGCCTATCAACCATGGGCCAACTTTTTACCCATGAATATCAACCATGGTGAGTACCTACCATAAAAACATAGACCACATCTATTACAATTAAAGAAAGATAACAACTAAACATGCACCAATTGACAACAAAAGGAAAGAAAATACGAGAATCCTTTATTAATTCCAAATTGAGTCAAGTTACATATTCATCCCTCTTAGGGATACCCATTTTGATACTTCAATTACAATAGATCTAATCCCCTTTTAGGGTAGATGTGAATCAAATGCCTTCTAGGGTGACATGAACTGCTCTAGGGTGTCGATGACCCTCTTCTCCATGATTAGAGGTATTTGTTGCCTTGCATCCCAAAACCCTGTTAGTCCTGCATGCAATAAACAACAAGAAACATTAAAAACAAAGGAGGCCTCTCTTGATGAGGCTTTAAAAGGATATTTGCACAAAAGATGCCATAACAAGCATATAATCAAGAAAATGAATAAAACATGGTAAACCTATATTAATCATGAAATGTCACCATTAAACATGTGCAAGAAAGCAAGTATTATCTATCTATTGGGTTAGTTTATCAAATGGAAAGCATAAACACATGAAATAACCATAATTGCACTAATTACCAAATTGACAATATGAAGGTAAATCTACCTTAAATGCCTAATTCAATAGGTTATAAATCTCTAAAATGCAAATTAAACCTATACTAAGCATAATATGATCTAACTAATTAATCTAAAGAAAAGAGCACAAGGGGATCTATCATCATTTGCTCACCATGGGTCTGATGTGCGGGTGGCACTGTTCACCATGGTTGATAGCCGTGGTGGGGCTCTGAATAGGTTTGCCCTCCAAATCTAGGCTTAATCTCCGATCCACCTTGCCAAATTGATGGTCAAGGGTCGCCTCTATGTCCTCTGATAGATTTGGTGGTTGAATTGATCAGATGGTGCATGGATTGCATGAATTGGCATTTCTTGGCTCTCTTAGGCTCCTAAGACCTCCATGGCAATGTGATCTTCAATTGGGTAGCAAAAGTGTCCCTCTCAATGCACCTAGGTGAGTATGCAATTTGATAGGGCTTCGCTGCTCAATTGATTATGCTTCTCTCTATTTTTCCCAATTTGGAGGGGGTACTTATAGCAATTGCCAAGGGGCTAGGGGTGGCTTCCTCATGAAGCCAAGATCAATATTGGGCAGTTGAGTTTGTTGGATGGAAGGATCCAGAACCTTCCTCACTCAAACCGCTCCAATCCGCAACCAATTGGCCATTGCAACCAATTTTGGGTCGGATGAAGGCCAACTGATTTTGAGTGCTGACCATGGATGACAGGCACGGTGAGCACTGCTAACCATGGGTGTCAGCAGTGGCTAGCACTGACTAGGCAAAGATGCCCAAATGAGTGGTAAAAACCACTGCTATACCTTGGATTTGTCCAAAGGTCTTCCATATGGTCTTCTAGCATGTCCCATATGAGTAGTCACCTCGACATGACGCATTTTAGGTGTCTATAAATCAATGCCCTAATTTAATAGAAATAGTTATTTAGAAAAATATGTATGCAAAAACAATTATCTCGATATACTCTAAGTCAACTTTTCAAATTAACAGAATAGACTAACCATAGCAATGAGATGAGATAACTTCTAATAATTAAGTCCACCATTCAACATAGGCACAAATTCAAGGTAAACATCCCTTGTAATGCTTCATTCATCAATTTTCAAAAATATACATAGTAGCACAAGCAAACACTCTAGAGCTGCCCATTTGGAAGGACGTTTATACCTTTATTTATGGGTTTTACAATCATATTTTACTCCTAAGCATTACAAGGAAATTAATATTTTCTTGATATTCTTAACCACTTTGTTGTTCATGGTGTCTGCTAGCTTACACCCCTTTTTGATCTTATTGTAATAGTCTTCTGGTTGAGCACATATTTATCGTAGGTGGTTCTTGAAATCCAACTTTATCCATCGATCTTACAACAAAATTTGGTTCATTAGGAGGTTTTGGACTGCAACCACTTTTATTTGGCTCCTATGTAGTCAATTTTAGTTTTCCCCTATTCTCTGAATTGTGTGTGTAGAAGTTCACAAAATATCTTCAGGGTAGGTAGAGGTTCAATATCCATCATAGAAATGATTAATCAGATAGTTGTAGCACTGCTTCTCATTTGCACGATGGAAGAGAATCATGACCCTGCACTATTATCAACTTCTTGGACTATGGTCCATTCTCATTCCTTGTTTGATTTATGTTGTGGATACATAGTAGACAAGAAAGCATGATTTTCCACTCTTCTTACATCAATCACTTTTCTAGTAATTCTCCTTTTTGGCTATTTTATAGAGCTTTCCTATTTGCACGGCTAATGCAAAGATGACCAAGAAGTGCAGCTTGCACAACTTCTTTATTTTACTTTGTTTTTAGTACTTCTCAGTTTTGTGCTCTTTTTAGTGCTTTCCTTACGTGCGCTCAATACAAAGGAAGTAGAGAAACACAACCTCACCAGACTTCTCACTTTTGGGTTGATCTCAACGCTTCTTATTTTAGGGCTCTTTTCAACACTTTTCTTATGCACACTCAATACAAAGGAAGTTAAGAAGCACGATCTACTTTTCTTCTTTGATTTGGCCTCCTTTTAGTGCTTTCTTGATTTCACCCTCCTTGCGATGCTTTTTTACTTTTTGTACGTCATCCAATTTTGCATGGTAGATATAAAGAGCACTACGAAGCGCTATTCACTAGACTTCTCACTTTTGGGCTGATTTTAGCACTTCTTTGTCTTAGGTAATTTTTAATGATTTCACATTTCTTCTTCATACTTAGTCAAATTTTGCAAAAATTTGGCTAAGTATGGATGTATCCATTTTTGGCCTACATTATTGGTGCCTCTTGGAGAATATTTCTTGCACATTTTTACAACTTAGAGCCTTATTCATTGGGTTTTACAGAGTCTAAGGGGATAAATAGTTTATGGAATGAGGGAAACCAGAAAATAGAGAGTGAGATTAATACTATGAAGTTGGGAAATGGCAGGGAAGTATGATGAGTGAATGAAGGAAATGATATGAAGTGAAATGGATGGTGAATTAGAATCTGGATTTTTATATTATCATGGTTCAAAAATTTCTCCTTCATGACTACCAAATTCATGATCAGAGACAAAATATCTTGTAGCTGATAGTCATGAAGAAACTATTTTTTAAGTAAAAAAAGTGTGATTCCTAATTTCAAGGAGGGTTTCTATTATAAGCTACTCTAAGTAATTTTAAATACCATATGCGTGAGCCTCTATACATGTTCATGTTTTATTTATTTCTCTGACCTCTATTAGACTACAAAAAAATTCATCAAAAATGTGTTTTGGACGGATCCCTTCCTTGGACCAATTATTCACCATGTTCCTCCTCCTCTTATTCTTCTTATTTGATATGAACCACTTCGACTTTGGGATTCTTAGGAAATATTTTCTTGACTTTTTCTTCATCATATTTTCTAATCTCATCATCAATATGATCTTCTTCCTCACCCTGGTCTTTCCTCAGACCCATCTTCTTCACTGTCTTCCATACGAACCTCTGCATCGTCATTATATTATTTGCTAAATAATTGGGTGATGTTAATTAGCACACTAGAGGCTTATTCCTAGTTCTTTTCTGGAATCCTTGGTAATAATAAAATATTTTGATGGAGCCTTTGAAATTTGGAAAACCTCTTGTGAGATGGCTCAAAATCGTCGTTACCCAACTCAAATATAACATATTTTATTTTTTTTAAGCTCTTAATCATCTAAATTACTTTCTATTGCTATATTGGTTCAGACCACCTCTCTATTTCAGAGTCATACTATATGATAAGTTCTAAATAATCTAACATTACTATATCTCCAATGAATTGATGGTATTTCCCAAAGTAATTAGGGAACCAGAGCAACCTAATGTGAGAAAGTTTGCTCATAATTTTATTTGTTTTCTCTTCTAGTTTGTCTTGCAATAGTAGACCCTTCACTAGTAACTTGTTTTTTGCCAGGATATCTTTGGCTATGTCCTCAACTATACATCATTATTTATTTGAAATGAGTCTGGCCATGACTCTAGATCTATTTTTGGCTAGTATACATATTTTCTCTACTGGAGCCACTTTATGTTGAAGCTCATCCTTCACCTTTCAAAGGGTATTTCTTGCGCTTGCTAACTCATTTGTAGCTTCATCTAAGAAGACAAAAACTAGTTTTGCTTCTGAGATTTTCACCTTTATCTCTAACCATATCTCTTTTTGAGTTCATTTTATAGTGTCCTTCAATAATATAGTAGGTTTAGCTCTTTCTGATAATAGTTTCTAGTGCAACTATTCATTTTGGGTTGTATGGGTTGTTATCTGAGCTTGAATACATTCTACTTGCTCTTCGAATTTGGCCATTTCTTAATATTTATCTTGCCATTCCTTTACCTCATTTCTAAGATAGTTGGCCAAGTTTTCATGTTCTCTAAGAGAAATCTCCAACTTCTCTATCTTTTGCTTTAACCCTTTGTTCTCCTCTCTTCTCACATATCCTTGCAAGAAGTTTGTATCCATATGGGATTTGGCTATTACCAATTCATCAGAAGCTGGTAACTACATGATGTCTATAAAATTTTCAACTATTTCATAATCTTCCATGGATATTTCCTTTCTTAGTTTTTTTACTTTTGGAGTAACAATGAATTTTGTTCTTTTCTTGGATGCTGGATCAACAACTGCAGTATTTATTTTTCATGCTATATCTTTTGAATTTTTTGATATCTTCTCATTCCACCAAGATACTACATTAAAGTAAATATCCTTTATTCTTTGATGCTAAGTTGCAACAGGGTCAATAGTATAAATAGACGTGGTGACCAAAGATGACACCATATTGAAAAGGGTAAGTAGAGAGGCTAAAATGGTGGAATCTTGTTGTGAAGAAGTAGCTTTTATAGCCTCAGTTAATGAAAGGTTAGGGAGTGGAACTATTTCTTGAGGTCCTACTAATATTGTAGATGAAAATGTAGGAGGCTCTTGTGACTGGGGATGTGGAAGTGGGATCTCAATGGAAATTGATGTATTTTGAATGGATAAAGATGGATTGGGTGTAAAAACATGAAACCCGATCAGAGGGGGGACTCCAACTATTTGGACCTATCCTTTAGAATGGGAGGGGAGTGTTTCTTGTAAGCTTAGATATGGAAGATTAAAAAGAAGAAAAAATAGAGAAAGTACATGAGTCCCTCTATGGGGACTGACATGTGTCTTAATTCATTCTTGATTTCTCTGTTTATGGAGCCTGAGCTTGTTCTTTTTCTTGGTCTTCCTCTTATTTTTATTTCTCCTCTTTTTTATTCACTTGAGCTATTCTAAAAGTAGCTACAATCAATTGTGATCTAGAGGAACCAACTATTATTTTCTAATTCTTAATAGGTCCTTTATTCTTGGTTTGTGAGTTCCTAGGCTGATCCTACTGCTGAGAGATAGTGGGTCATGCAAATCTTACCACATAGGTCCCAAAGATAACTTGATATTGGTCTTCTCTATATCTAGGTTCTACATAACCTTTAGCAAATGCTCCTAGGGATAATATTTATAACCTTTGTTCAACTGGGATAGGTCATGCACTACCTGACTCATTAGGGCCCAAACCTCCTCCTTGGTACCCTTACCTCTACATTGGGTGGGCACCCAACCCATTTTTTTGTAATTCCCCTATTGGATATTGGAAAGCAACTTATTTTCCTTTCCCAATAGGGACATTCTATAAATAATCTATTTTCCATTGAGGAGAGGATGAAGGTGTACAAATGGTAAATGGATTCAATTTTGACCTGATGGCCTGATCACCACTTGTTACCTCTCTTTAGCATATAGGCCTATTTAATATTATTTCCATAAAAATTCCAATGCCATGCCAAGTACTAGCATGTAGATCATAATATTCCTCAAAAATTCTATCTATATTAACTAGGAATCTAAATTTTATGGTATCTGTCTCTACTTGCATTCTCCAGAATTCAAACAATTTTATAGGATTCTAAGCTTGAGATTTTGCCAAAGCCTTAACATCATCCTCTATGTAAACTTCTATGGATTATAATCCATAACATGATCATAGAAGTCTCTCCAAGGAAGCATGCTTCCATATGTTGGACATGTCATTCTAATTATGATTTTTCATCATTATTTTTAAAATTTTCTACGTGAGTTCGGAGAGTCCTCTTGAACCTTTGAGTTTTAATTTTTTTATCATTAATCTTCTTTGAAAACTTATTTTTTGGGTCATATCTCCACCTGTAGGGGATTTCAACTAGCCCCAATTATTACATGTATCTGGTGATGCTTTTGTGTTGTCCTTTGCTGACAACAATGTTGCTCACCTTAAGGGGGTAAGTACAGGTGCTCTTACTACCCTTGACCATTCTAAATATGATGTTTTTATAATCCTTTTGATGAAAATATTCTAAAGCAAACATTTGCTCAATGACATAGTGAGGCAAAATGAATTATTTTTCAGTAAAATTGTATATTCAAATAATTGTTCCTTCAGTTAGGATGTACCAGTCACCCTCTTATTTGCCTTTCTTTCTCAAGATATCCTTTGCCAATTGGGGAATTCTGGGTACTTTCCTTTTAATTAGCTTCAAGGCTAGCCTAAGGAACTCTCTGTTGAAATTATAAGACTCCTTTTTTTCAAAGCATCCATCCATGCATAGACAGGGTGAGTAGTTCCATTAGGGCTTGCTCTCTTTGTAGGGATTTTAGACACCCAAAAATCACACATTGCTACTTATGCACATCAATAGGTTATTCCATACATCCTTAGGCTATTGTAGGCTATCATAGTCATGTGTAGTCATGCATAGTCAAGAGTAGTCATGCGTAGTCATCCGTAGTAATGCATAGATTGTCATAGTTCGCCATAGCAATATGTAGACTTCCATATACTACTTCATTAGATTTCATGTCCAAAACCCTAATAAGCCTTCCAAATAACATCCTATGCATTGGGATATCATTCGATGGTCTATTTGCATGAAATTGAGGCCCCCACGGAGTATTATTTGACCAAAACAATTAACAAGTCAATTACCAAATTCTAATTTAATGTTGACTTCACTTTAATCACCTTTTTAGGGTAAATTTGATTAATTAGCCTCTAATTCCTAATTAATGCTAATGACACCCTCCCACATGTGTGAAATTAGGTTTTTTTAGGATGTTCTTTTAATAATGTCCTAAATTGACTTAAGATCTCCTAATTAGGATTATCCCTAATCCATCCTCACACATGTGTGAGGATGAGATATTTCTCATAAGGAATGTGATGTTGCCACATTGCATTTCCTAACCTAACCCTAGTAAAAATCAAACCTAGGTTTAGTCTATCTAACTCCCCCCTTGCACCTTGCCATTGCCTATAAATAGTGGGTCCTAAGCCCCAAATTAGAGATCTCTCCCTATTCCAAAAAAGCACAGAAACTTTGCAAAAATGGAAAGTGAACATTGAACAGTCAGTTCTCAATGTACACAATTAGATTTCAATAGTACACAGAGGCACCCCAGCTGCCTAGGAATTGACCCACTAGAAGGATTTTGCAAAAGAGGCCTCACAACTCATATCACCCCTTGCCTGGTGAATCCAACCTCAGTTTACCCCTTAGGTGGTCAATTGGGTCTACAGGCCCCAAATCACTCTAGACTTGGGAGGTAAGCTCTGTTTCATCATATTATTACCTTCTACACAATTTATTTTAGTTTCTATCATGTTTTTATAGTCATTTCATCTTCTTAAACATGGGGCCTGACTAAGGCAAGCCCCTTGACAAACTAACTCTCTTTTACAGGTTATTCAGTAGATCTGGAGAGGAAGAACAACAACAAAGAAGCAAACCATGTGATGTCCCACATAAAAATAAGCCCACCTTCATTGAGGGATGATCGAAGAAGGCATAAAATTGGTTGTAACCTTATTGGATATAAAAATGGATAAAGGGCAACATGTCCCTCTTGTAACACATTTTTATTAATATCAATGGAACATAGTTTCTCTATTTAATGCATATTTTATCTTGTGTTGAATTATCAAATGTCATTTTCAGCCCGTTTCAGGGATAAATGGTAATTATCCATGATTGAAGTAGAAGAAGAGCCAGACTAAATGGGAATAGTACTTGAAGGATGCCCTATCCTTGTTGTCTTCATTCAGCTTAGGTATTCTTGAGACATGACTGCTAAGTATTATGACCAATCAAAGAATATTGGGTTATTAATGTACCTAGAAGACTCATAATTATTAGTATTGGAAATGTAGTGAGTTGTAGATATTTACCAATTGTACACTTGTTTATCAGAGGGTAACCCAGTAATTATGGCTAGCATGGAGTAAAATTCTACCTCTTTATATCATTCCAACTTGATGGGGGTTGAAGGTAGGGTATTTCCACTCAGTTTTTTGTCTAATTGGCCCATCACCCAGTTTAAAAAATTCTTTACCCCTTCAACATGCTTAATCAGGGCATAGTATTGAGCTTGGGTCTTCATGGAAAACATTTTGGATCTTGAGCCTAGTTTTATCCCTAGGGCAAAGGCATTATTAAAGGACTTAACTTTGAAATGCATTAGGCTTTTGCCTTGAATGCTCTACAACATCTTATGGTTAGGGTTATAATATTCAGTAATGGCTTGAATGAGTTCAAGGCATGGGTGTACATAATCACACATATAGAAAGATAGTAATGAACTTGTCACTATCACCCTTTGACTCGAAGGTGATATGCCCTTAGCAAATATTTTCTCTATTTCCATTCTCATCTAAGATTTTTCCTTAAAGTTGGTAATAGTATCTGCAATATTGCTTGCATTGTCATGGAAATAGCTATTGGTTTGAGCTTCTTCAGTGACATATTTCTTGGTAGTAGCATATGATGAAGATATGGCTTTGAATAGAATTGGATTACTCTTCTCTGAAAGAAAAAATCCATACTCTTAATCATTCCATAGAAGATTACTCTCTCTATTATTTCACATAATTCTCAAAAATCAAATTATGCAGCAAGAGATAATTCTACTTAGTGGTGTCAAACATATAGTTGTATTAGAATGTGCAATTTAAATGAGGTGGTTGTAACATTCATCTGCATGTAAAACAATGTTGATGCCATTTCTTCCTATGATTGGATCACCCTTAAGGTTGATGGTATTTATTTGACACGTATGCACCTTTCATCCTCAGGATTACAATATACTGTGTTGGCTCTACTTTGGATCATGGGTCCTACTTTATTTTATTTCTTTTCCTAAATAAGTGCAATCTTCCTTGGGTATCCCTTTTTTCATTATGTAGAAAAGTATTCATTTCTTATAATGAGGTGGCACCACTATGAGCTACATAGCATGGTTAAATTATGAGTGATTTAGACATTGCAACTTGTGATAATACTTACCATCGTGGAGCATATTTTATCTTTTAGTCACCCTTATCATAAAATAAAGTGCAAAAAATGAAAATATTTACAAGTTATGATACATATGATACACAAGAGATAGTTCACTATTGGATGTACAACTTGAGATGATATCCATTCACTGGGATGGGTAGCACCTCTCCTTCTTAATTTTTTAGCTAGAAAGCATTTTTTTGTTTGAAAAATTCTATTTGGAAAGGGCCTTCCTAGCACAAATCAAACTTCTCATGTTTATCCGATTTGGCCTTGTCTACGTTCCATTTTAAAACCAAGTCATCAACTTTAAATATCTTGAATCTATTATTATTGTCAAACCAACCATTTTTCTATGATAAGTACCTTTGGAATATATTGTAGGATTCATCCATATATTCTTCCAATTGTAATAGTTGAAGTAGTCTTTCATTGACAAGATCTCCTTTATCAGAATCATTATCGCTGATGTACTTCAAAGCTAGAAAATCTAAATGGATTAGAAGCACAACTTCTTTCTCATAGACTAGAGTGTAGAGAGATGTACCTATGGATTTCTTCATGGTGATTCTATCTAACCATAGTACCTAGTTCATAAATAAAAGCCAAGATTTTTTATTATATTCTAGCGATATTTTAAGCATTCTAAGAAGGTTTTTATTGCTTGATTCTGCTAAGCCATTTCCATGTGGGTAATAATTGGAAGAATTATTCAAGTAAATGTCATATCTACTAAAAAATATATATATACTTAACTCCTATAAAATTTGGACCATTTTCACTTACTAGAGCTTCAAGAATTCTAAACCTGGTGATCAGAGTTTTAAGAAATTTGAGAACTATATCCTTATCACACTTCTTGGTTTGTGTTGCCTCCACCTATCTAGTAAAATAATATATGGCAGTCAAGATATATATGTGATACACTAAATAATTAGGACTGATTTCTCCTATAAATTCTAGATCCCACTACTATTATGGTTGCTCAACCTGTATCAACTGTAGACGCATTGCAACCTTTTTATTTCTACCTATGTATATTTGACATTTATCATAAGATCTAGCAATTCTAAAGGTGTTGAAAAAACATTAGGCTAGAATTATCCTGCTCTTATAATTTTTAGTGCAGTAGATATTCTTTAATAATGGCCTCCAGATGGACCGTCATTGAATTCCTTTAGGAATTCATGCTTTTGATTTTATCTTATGCATATTAAGAGAATACCATCAAGTTTTGTTTTGTAAAGTTCTCTGGATAACATTGTATAGTGTAAGGATTGAAGCCTATACCTTCTTCTCTATGAAGCATTGATATTTTAAGCACATATTTTGGTTTGAAAGTAACTTGTGAGTTATCTATCTAATCTACTTATTGTTGGATAATATCACCTTCTTGATCTAGCTCTTTGACCTGGCACACTACTTCTTCCTATGGATTTTTTGTAGTTTCCAATCCTTGATAGAGAGCTCTACCTCTTACCACTTTGGTGGGGTGAATTTCAATGTCAAACTCTTAAAATTTTTGTAATCCAACTTGTTCTTTTCTTGCCAAGTTCTCCTTGCAATATGAAATCCCTTACATCACGATGGACTACATAGACCAATGTTTTTCTTTAGGTTAGGTACTGTCTAAAATTTTTTAATGACTTCATAACTATAAATATTTGTCTTTTTATGATGTTGTATTTTACTTAGTATCTGTGCAATGTTTGGCTCCAAAATAAAATAGGATGTTCATTTCCTTGGTCATCCTTTTGGGTTAGTACAATGGCATAACTCTCTTTAGTGCCTTATGCATAAAGAATGAAGTCCCTATAAAAGTTTAGATTGATCAAAACTGGAGCTATAGCAATGGCTTGTTTGATCATTTCAAATGCTCACTTACTTTTGTCAATCCATTTATAATCTACATTATTTTTGAGTAACTCTAAGATTGGTTTGATAATTTAAGGAAAATCTGAAATAAATTTCCTTACAAAATTAATCTATCTAAAGAAATATTGCAGATCCTTTTTATTGGTTGGAAGCGATAATGCTAGTAGTGTTTTTATTCTATCAAGGTCAATAGACATTCCCTATTTTTACACCACATGTCCTAGAAACTTTCCTTCATGGACTATGAAGATGGATTTCTTAGGGTTTAATGATATGCCAAATTCCCTGCATTTCTAAAAACATTGTTCTAAATGACAAAGATGATATTTTTTTTCATGTGAGAATATAGTCATATCATCTAGATATATTAAAATTATTTTTTTAAACAATTTACCAAATGCATAATCCATCACTCTTTGAAAAGTAGCACCATCATTTTATAGACTAAATAGCATCCTTTTATAGGAAAAAGTTCCCTACTTTATTGTGAATGTGGTCTTGTGTTGGTATTCATTTTTTACCCATATATGGTTGTACCTAGAGAAACCATCTAGTAAGGAGAACCTCTCTGCCCCGACTACCATTTGTAATATCTGGTCCATATGTGTTAAGGGGTAGTTGTCTTTTATCTAAGACTAATTTAGATTCCTAAAGTCCACACATAGGCAAATATCACCATTCGTCTTCCTCACTAGGACTAGATTGGTCATCCAAGTTGAGTGTTTGACTGGGTAAATTATCTTAGCTCTTAATAGCTTTGACTGGGTAAATTATATTAGCTCTTAATAGCTTAAGTAAATCCTACCACATAATTACTTCAATCTTGGGATTTAATACCCTTTACTTCTATCTAAATGGTTTAGCATTTGTTACTAACTCAATAGTGTGTTGAATGACGTTCTTATCATATACCTTAAGGTCATCATAAGTCCAGGATATTATGTCTTGGTGCTCGTGTCATAGATATCTAAAGATTTTAGTTTCTTCTATAGTGCACTGGATACCAAACTTCAACTTTTATCCATTTTGCATCTTGATTTCTTTGTATATTTGGTCATCGACCTTCATTTGTTTCAATATTTTTCTATATTTATTATCAAACAAGCTTTCTAGAGTAATCAAACCTTTGGGTATGTGGTTGTTTTTAACTGAATAATATCCCATTGATCAATATCTTGAACAATATTGTTGTTATAAAAAGCATAGTCTTCTTATTTGATTAAGAAATTGAAAATTTGTTAATCATATTCAAAGGCTTACTAGTAAATCTGTTTATCAGGTACTAATGGTCTAAAAACTAGTTTAACTCTCCTATTTTTTGGTGATCCATAATATACTGAGAGAGAGAAATTAGCTCCCTTAATAGCTAATGTATTTTCCAAAAAAATCTATTATCTAGGGATGACATGTAAATTCAAAGCATAAAAAAATTTCAACAAGTCCCAGACTCTGTTCCTATAAGCCTTTAGATTGTAGTGACCCTGGGGAAGTGGCACACCATCCACTACTCTATTTGAGAATATTATTTACTTAATCATGCATTAAATGAAATATGCTAAAGCATATACAATCAGAATACAAAGAAATGAATAAATAATTCTCTTTATTGCTTTTCTCAAGTTCGGTTACATATAGATCCCTCTAAGGGATTCCCTTCATTTGATATAGATTTTACAAATAGGGAGGTATTAGATGTATAATATCCCCATGCAAGGGGTGGTGCACTTTCATAGGCTTCCCGATGACGCACACAAAATTGTATGAGGGCTTACAGATGCCTCCTTCTCCAAGTCTGACTCCTAGAGGGATCCTTTTATTTTTGAGTGTTGATAACCTATACAGTGAACATGTAGTCCTGCAAGCATGAAAACAACAGCAAACACTCAACTATTTGATATTGCCTCTCCAAATGAGGTTGTTAGCAACAACCCTAATGATAAACATAAATATGCTCAATGATAATAGAAACTAATGCTATGAATGCAAGTAAATACAAGAAATCAGATCTATGCTAATGGTGTGAAAACATGTAATAAGCTAAATAAAAAAACTAATGTTAAGAACCCTAGACTAGGCCTACAAGCCACTATCCGAGACAATGGCCGCTAAGATGAAAACCTGTCTCTATTGCTCCAAGGCTATGGATCTAGGCTTGATGCTTATTTTGAATTGATTATCATTTTTTATCCGATGTATTGAATATCTTGTAGATGATAATCCCTCAGTCGGCTAGCACTTTGTTGCTCCTCCAAGGTGCTCCAATATGCTCTTCAATTCGATAGGTCTTCACTACAAGAAAAGTTCTCCAAGTCTCAAAAAGCTCTCATCGATTGTATCTTTGTAAAAAGTCTCTCTAAATTGATGATAAGTCCCTTGGTGCTCTTAGGTTTACACCTTATAATATCTTTGAAACCCTAGGTCAATGTCCAACCCTAGGACTGAATTCTACATGCACACTAGAGGTTAGCATGAGAAGTTTTGTCTTTTCTACATTTGAAGGCCAGTTAAACTGATGTCTAAACCTAGACTTGAGTCTCTCATGTAAACTGGCTATGATGAGGAATGCAAAGTTATTCCCACTCAGCCTTATTGCATGCAAACTACCACTTTGGCCTGAGATTAGGCTATTTTAGTAGCAAGTTGCATTTTAGGGTCTAGCTGCTATTGTCTATAGTGGCTAGGGATTGGCCACTCTAAGCTTTAGTGACCAAGATTCAATAACTTTGGTTCATAGCATCCAGGCTTGGATGGGTTAAGATTGCCCCATATGAGTGGTGAAAACCACTTTTGGCACTTGGAAGATTCCAAGGTTTAATCACATGATCTATGAATGCCCATGTGAGTAGTTCTCCTAAAAATGATGTGTTTTAGGTGTTTATAGATACCCCTTTTTGGGATGTGCTATGTGGGAAAAACACAGTGTTGAGTAAAAACATAGATTGCTATGTTTGTAGGGTGTATGATGATCATTGGTCTGATCAACGTTGGATGGCCCAATCATGCAAGATAGTGTGCACCCTTGAATCATTGCTTTTATATACTGGAAGGCTTAATTTAGCATAGGGCTTGCACATATTCACTTGCAGTAATTCCTTAAACATAATCACGTAGCTTATATCACTACAATGAGATCCAACCGGAGGAGAGCTACAACTAAAAATGTCATATTTTGCTTATGAACCTAACAAACAGGGGAAAATTTTGTAATAGTTGTCTACATTGATTCGTAGGATGAACAAAATTTTGATATGATTGAGTGATCTTTGCTTGAATTTGATTATGATTATTTAAAGAGCTAACTACCCCATCACATAACAAATTGATGAGGGAAGGGCAATGAATAAAGTGACAAGTTGCTTGACTAATGTGGTTAATTTGGTTCCTTTCTAGTGCTTGTTCTTTTAATGGGCAAACCCCCATCCAAGTGTGATCTCAACTATTTATGATGATCATTCATCCCTATCACGTGGAGTGGTCCGACCATAAATAGCCTTCTTAGGGAGTTAGGATGAGCGACTATATTTAGGTTTTTTGTTGAATTACTTGGTTCAGTGTTGTTATGTCATAAGGAAATTAGGATGATTCCATCGTATCCATGGAGCAGTATGACCATCCTGGTCTTCTTCGGGATTGAGGGGGCACATCATGATTCCAAAATGATTAATTAACCCCAAGTAACCCTATGGTAGCTCACTCATCTCACCGAATTGCATGGAGTGCAAATCACTGCAACCATTGAGTTGATAAAGTAACTAGATATGAGGCTTACTTGAGATTTTGTTTCTATGTGATTTTTTTATTATTTTGAGAATTATGATGTTTATGGATCATCAGAATGTGTTTATTTGATTTTTTTGTTAGTCCTCATGGGAGGAATTTTCCTATTTTTATCTATGCTACTAGCCGCTATCAGATCCAACAACCCCTAAATGCCTATTTCTAGCTGCTCTCGACCTAAGCGACCAAGAATTTCAGGTCGTTGATGATAGCAACAACTGAGGCATAGCTTGGGAAATATAAAATTAGCCTAGGTTTTTGACTTTTCATTCTTCCAACTAGCAATTTGCTTTTCATATCTTTGGAGAGAAAGTGATAGTTTACAACTTGGAGCATTTTTTGTCAAATATTATGGTTGTGCAGGGTGAGGCATCAACGAGCGGAGGAGTCAGAGCTTCTTGGGTATTCTCTTGAACCTTAACCCTACTTTATTTTAGTAAAAATGAATCTCACTAGTAACTGGTAAATGAAACTCACTAAAATTTGCTGGGAATGAACCGAACCTATAGATAGGTCTAGTTTAGGTTTTAATTTGGTGGGCTTGCCCCCATTTTGTGTTTTTTTAATTTTTTTGGTATTTTTGGCCTAGGTTGTACATGTTTGTCGTGTAGCCCATCAGCCACTGCTACTCAAAGTGGCAATTTTGGCCTACGGCTTGGTCGCTATCGATGACAACAATCAGTTCAAGACTCGATAGTCAAAACTATGACAGTTGGGATTTAGCCGCTGCCAGCCTCGATGGTCGATTTTGGTGATTGTAGGCTAGAGCAACCAAAAAAACTTAGGATATTTTTTTAATTTTTTTGGATTTTTAAGATGATTAATTGATTTTTTTGAAATTTTGAGTTGCTTTTCTGAAATTTATTACATGATTAGGTGCATTTATTCCTATTTTACTTAGACTTAGGATAGTCTATCATTATTTGCACTGTTTTCCATGTTTTATTGTGTTTTATGCCTTAGATGCACCATAGTTATACCTTGATTCTTGTCCTTATATTATTATTGCTCGGGATTGGGACCCGAAGCTCTTGCTTTACCTCCTACTATGTATGATTGATATGGATTGGGTATGGTTTAAGGCTTACAGATTACAGTATACGACCAGGCTTCCCCAGATTATGTCAAACCAGGCCTACCTCACGACCTTGGCTCACCAATGGGATCCTTGGACAAATACCTTCCACATTCCTACTGGCAATATGACTATCACACCGAAGGATGTATATAGGATTTTCTAGATTCCTTTTGATAAAGTGTCCATCATCTCTTTGGCCACTAATGATCGTGAGGCAGTCTTTGCTAGGGTTTTTGGGAGGCATGATGTGGTTGCCTTCTAGGACACCAAATTTGGTGCTATATCTATTTTGTGATGGTACAGGGAGAGGGTCTTCTCTGCAAGGTGAAAGCACGAGATTCCGGGTAAAGGAAACACTAGTTATGCAACATAAGACGAAAATGTAACGCTTTGATCCTATGCACTAAAACAGAGAAAGGAGACAACTTGGAAACGAAAGACAAGATGTAAAGAAATCACAGACCCTCTTTATTCAAATATCTTATCCTCGGTTACATAGACGTCTCCTCCCCTTTTGGGGGCTAGGAGCGTTAAATTTGTCTTCATTACAATGTGTGACCTAGTCTTCCTCTTCCCGCGTGCCCACGATTGCAATGGGCGGGCCAAGATGCCGCCGCCGCTGATGTGGATAAGTTCTTCACCTCCGATTGCTTTTCCCGCAATCAAAGAAACAATAAAAAATGTTAGTAGCACCCGCCGCAAAGGAAAGGGGTTCGTTCTCTAAAATCAACGAAATATGCATGTAAACATCTGCTTGAAACAATAAATACAGTGAGTCCAAATGGCTTGAAAACTTGACAGAAGACAAAAAATGTTACCAAAAGGCCATTGCCCCTGAGACAGCCGGCCAATCTGCTTTTACCTGGTAATCGTCCCTGGTAAGGACGATTGCTACTGTTAATCGTCCCCTGAAAGGACGATTGCTGCTGTTAATCGTCCCCTGGAAGGACGATTGTCGCTGTTAATCGTCCCCTGTAGGGACGATTGATACTGTGTTGAAGAAGCCGACCTGCCGCTGCTCCAATGTCGATTCCCGAGACCTGCAAAATGCCTGCAAACAAGGGGGTTATGTAATTGGGGCCATTTTGGGACGACCCAGATGGTCGGATTCTCCCAATTTGGCCTCCATCACCGAGAAATTGGACGTTGTTACCTCCAAGTCAGTGGGACAACCAAAATAACAAAAGCATGATAATATTCGATGAAAACCTTTTGAAATCAAGATTCAAGATTCTGAACTATTGAACAACAGAGAATAACATGGAATATGAACAAATGACAGAAAATGAACTACAACTAAATCCAAAAGGTGCGGGGTGCCCAAGTGGGCAGCCCACCGATGGAACTTGATTTTGGCACCAATCCACTTGGGATGGGCCCAAAATCTCTTAGGAGTGGGGGGTCGGCGAATTGGTTGGTTCAGGTGTCCATGTGTTGGATTTGGGTCAGGTTCGAGCTTCCAAAGGCCACCCAACAACCTCCCTTGCAAAAGAGATTGGTGGATGTGGGAAGGTGAACCAAAAGGGATGCAAGTGGGTCTTCAACTCGGCAACGACTTCGTTGCTTGAAAACTCCTTCAACCTGTCTATTTTGGGTGAGAAAAGTCTCACCTTTTATAGACCCAAGGGGTCTCCTTTGGGAAGGAAGCACAAACGCCATGTGTTGGTCATAGGCGCCATGTGGCAGTCATGTCTCCTCATGAGGGAGGGGAGTCCTCCATTGACTTGTGTTTTCATAATTGCTTCTTGTGACAGCTCCTCTAACGGCCCTTCGTCCACCTACACACGCGTGCAAGGCAGAGTCATCAACCGACTCGTTCGGGCTGCCACTTGGCGTCGTTTGTCGTTTTGCCCGTTAAACTTGGTAATCGTCCCAGGGTGGGACGATTACAACAATCGTCCCAGGGTGAGACGATTGCAAGTTAGTAATCGTCCCAGGGTGAGACGAGTACTGGGCAAAGTGTCTAAATGTACCAAATTGCTTCCTGACCTTACAAAATTGCTATGGAAGTGGTTAAGACCACTGTTTGACCTCTGAGGGCTGCCCTGGGGGCTGTGTTTGTCAAAGCGATCAGTGTTTGCAGTCACATAATCGGATTGGTGCTGTTTTGGTGTCTACAGATGCCCCTTTTTGGGAAGCGCTGTGGGTGACGCAGTGCTGAGCAAAAATAGATAACCAAAGCACTAATGATTAGGGTTTCTTGGTAACCTAACCAACTTTTGATGCCCCAAGTATGGAAAGGGCATGCATTCTTGAATCCTTGCTTCTGACGAGCTAAGGAATTTGATTTCAAGTGTTAACCTATTTTGGTGAGGTGTGACTTGAACTTAGACATTGATCAGTCATGAATAGGCGAAGGGCATTTTTACCTCAGGGGGAACCTTGTATTCATGATTCACGAAATGCCAAGTGTTTGATTGATTTGATTGTTGCTTGTTTACTCGCCCCAAGCAGGAGCGTGATTGTCTTTGTCAATGATTCTTTGAATGCATGTCCTTTTCCTTAATTGGGTGTGTGATTGTTGGTTGGTGACTAAGTGTGACTACCCCCTCAAGCGACGAATCGATGAGGGAATGACCTTTGTGAGAGAAGCGACGAGTCGCTTGACCCAAGATGACTTGTGCAAGGGTGCCTTTAGAGGGTTTACCGTTAAGCGTGTGCAATTTTTCCAACATATGGACCTATTTTTGGTGGGTGTTAACCCTTTTGGTGATGTCATAATGAGGTGAAATCGTCGAAAACCTAATTTCCCGTGGAGCGGTCCGGCTATGATAGCCTTCTTGGGGAATTAGGAGAGCGATAATTTGGACCTCGACATCGATTTTTCTATGCCAAGAGGTTAAGTGCAAAAGCACTTGTGTCTGGCAATGTTTATTGCTATGTTTTTGTGTTGCTTTTTTGTGATGTTTTTGTTGTTTTGTGACACCATTTGGGGATTTAATTGTCTAAAATCCATTTTCCCGTGGAGCGGTCCGGCTATGGTAGCCTTCTTAGGGAGTAGGATAGTGACAATGTAAACCTCGATATCAATTTTGCTATGCCAAGAGGTTAAGTGCAAGAGCACTTGTGTCTGGCAATGTTTATTGCTTTTTGTTTTTGTGTTGCATTTATTTGTTGTTTTTGTTGTTTTGATATTCTTTGATCTTGTGCATGATGGTTGATGAATATGGATGTATTATGTTGATTTATTTTGATGGATGCATATGCTATGATGACTGCAAATGTTTTTGATTTATATGTGATATGCAGAGATGAAATGGATGAATGGGATTTGTGATGTTTGGCTATGGCACCATAGATTGTTTAGAACTCTGTTATTTTGTTTTTAGGCGATTGTTGTGATGCATGAATTTGTATGTATACATGTGGTTCTTTTTTTTTTGTATTTTTGATGGTATTGCAAAGACGAAAAGTAGCGCAGCTTGGTTTAGAAATGTAGCTAAGTTTTTCTCGAGACTCGGACTGCTTCTAGCTCTCTAGCCACGACTCGTACTTTATCTTACATGATTTTTGAACAAGGTATGAATCGGACCTATTTTTGACCAAGCTATTTCACATCCCTGTGTGTGCCATTGAGTTCATTTATGTGGTATTTATCGAGATACCGCCAGTGCCAGATGGGCTTTCAACCGAACCCGTACCGAGGATCACCTAACTAGCTCCACTAACTCCTTTGTTATGTTTAGTTAGATTAATCCGCGATGTTTTCTAGGATGTCATAAGCTAGCTTATCCACATGCAAACATTGATCTGTACGCAAGTTAATGTGACAGATATATCGTCATGCGAGAAGACCTTTAGAATGCTGAGAGTTCCAGGGATTCAAGTTCAACTCCCTTCTTTTCTTCAATTGTAATAGGATACTTGCTCGATTGTAGTGATAAGATCATTGTTTATTTTGATTTGTTTTCTTCTTTTCTGAGCAAGGGATTGGAGTGATAAAAAATCACTGTTTCTTAGTGCATTTTGATGTGTGCACTGTAGGATGTCAAATCTTGATGTTTTGACGTTTTGCAAATTTTTTTTTTTTTTTTTTGCAACTATTGAGATTAGGGATTTTTGGGAATTGGGTAGGGGTGATGCTTGTCCTTTTGCCAACTCTCAACATTCTTTGGGTCATCCGCACAGGGGGATGAGCAAGATAACCGTTTCGCTTATGGTGACCTAGATTACCGTGCAGGTTTCATCTTTCTTTCACATAACTCTGGAATTGTTAATGTGTTTAGTTTGTGTTGGGATGTTACGTATCAAGGTGTATTTCAAGTATGACTCTACCTTCGTAAAATCTGTTCGACTTGATACATTACATGGCTAAAGAGGAAAATTTTGGCTGAACTACGAAAACTCGTGATACATTAAAAGACCACTGACTCTAGTGTGGTGGAAGCAATGCATGGTGTGTCTGTTGTTTTTATGAAATGGAACAGTGGGGAACAAGATGGACTGTATGAATGCAATGCTTAATGCAGCTACATATTTTTGTATTTTCGATGAATTGAGTTTGGCGAATATGAAGATGAGATGTGAGAAAACTCTCAATTGATGAATTTGAGAATGCGTAGAAATGAGATGCAAATTTTTGTTGTTTTTGATGTATTTTGTTGTTTTTGAATTTTTTGTTGTTGTTTTTGATGTATTTTTGTTGGGTTTTGACCAAGTGATTGCGATAATCCTTGGAGCTTTTTGGGTTTGACCAAGAGATTGCGATAATCCTTGGAGCTTTTTGGATTTGACCAAGAGATTGCGATAATCCTTGGAGCTTTTTGGATTTGACCAAGAGATTGCGATAATCCTTGGAGCTTTTTTTTTTTTGGATATGGCTTTCTTAGATATGAAATGGTCGCAAATGACTGATATTCAAGGGTTCTGTTTCCTTGATACCGTCAAGAGAAGCTAGCCTGTACGTTCCCGGTCCTATTTTGCTATCAATGACATAAGGACCTAACCAATTTGCCGTGAATTTGTCCCTCATATGGGACGGCAAATTAGAATTTTGTTGGTTTTCCTTCAGAACCAAATCACCAACCCGAAAGTCTCTTAGGTGAACTTTCATGTTGTAAGCTCTCTTAAGTCGCTCTTGATAGATACGTAAGTGCTCGAGAGCATTAACGCGTCGTTCGTCAAGCAACGTAAGTTGGTCTAATCGGGCCTGCCGTGCAGTGTCATCATCGATGAATTCTTGCATTGATATGCGGAGGGAAGGAATTTCCAACTCGAGAGGCATTACTGCCTCTGAGCCATACACTAGTGAAAACGGAGTTGCCCCAGTTGGCGTCCGAATGCTAGTGCGATAAGCCCAAAGTGCAAGTGGGATTTGTATGTGCCAATCCTTATGACTGTCTCGCGACGGTCTTTTTAAGGATGGCGACTAGCGTCTTGTTTGATGCCTCTGCTTGCCCATTTGCTTGCGGATAATAGGGTGTTGAAAAGCTGTGCTGAATTTTGTACTTTGTGGTCAAAGCACGCACGTCTTTGTTCTTGAATGATGGCCCATTATCCGAGATTATTTTGGATGGAATACCAAAACGACATATGATGTGATGCAAGATGAACTCCGCAATGCGGGGTCCTGTCGTAGAGGTTAACGGAATTGCTTCCACCCATTTGGTAAAGTATTCTCGTGGCCGTTATGATAAACGTGTGACGGCTTGACGATGCAGGGGAGATCTTTCCGATTAGATCGAGGCCCCACTACGAAAATGGCCAAGCAGACTGGACTGTCTGTAAGGCCTGGGAAGGTACGTGCATCAGATTGGCATGATGTTGACATTTTACGCACCTCTTGACATACGCGCAACAATCTCGCTCTAAAGATGGCCAATAATAGCCCATGCGAAGAATGCGCTTTGCAATGGCCATACCACTAAAGTGGCCGCCACATGTACCGTCATGCGCTTGGGCGATCGCCCAAGTGGACTCTTGCTGGTCCAAGCAACGAAGAAGAATTCCGTCATAGCTGCGACGATACAAAATGTCTCCTATCAAGACATATTTTGCTGCTTTCTGTTTGAATGTCCGTTTTGCAGCGTGCGTCAATCCAAAGGGAAGATTACCTAACTTGATGTAGTCTCTGATGGGTAAATACCAGTCCTGTTGATCAGAAACCTCGACAGTATGAACAGCCAATCCCTTTTGAAGTTCTTCCCTAACAAATGCTGATTGGGATAGAACTTGTAAGAATAGCGTTGTGTTGCTATTAATGGGAGTGGGGGAAAACAAAGACCCCCAGTTGGCACGTTTCAAATAGTCTCGGATTCGAAAGAACTTATCCGAAGATGGTTCGATCTGGATCATGTGGACTCCTGGCGTCAAGTCTGAGCTTGCGCGCTCCATCGCGGGTTGCGATAAGGTTTTGACCTGAATGGTTGTTATATCACCGGAAAGGTCTTGCGGGATTAGTGACCCCAAGGAGGCCATTGTGTCCGCAAAATGATTCGATGATCGAGGGAGTGCCTCGATGTCATACCACTCAAGTTTTGCCAGGAATTTATCCACGAGGGCTTTATAGGCCTTCAGAACTCGGGCATTTGCATTGATATACCCCTTTGACTTGATTGACGATTAACAGCGAATCACCAAAGATGTTCAGTCTTTTGATGTTCATGGCGATTGCTGTTTGAAGACCTAGGAGCAAGGCTTCATATTCTGCATTGTTGTTGGTGCACTGGAAGTTTAATTTAAATGACAGGGGCATTGGAGCGCCCTGCGGTGTGAAGAATACAATTCCTGCGCCACCACCTTGCTCGCATTTAGAACCATCAAAAAATAAGGTTATGTCGGCCCGAGACTCGTGCTCTTCGGAATCCGGCGATTCTGAGACATGGAAGACCCCATCATCGGGTAGTTCTATGACTAGAGGCTGATCGTCTTCAAGAGGAGCCTCTGCTAGTTGATCGGCTATGACTTGTCCTTTTATAGATTTTTGCCCAATAAACTCAATGTCAAATTCCGTCAACAACATGATCCATTTCGTCGTGCGACTACTATGATAAGTACGACTCATCATGTATCGCAATGGATTCTCCTTAGACACAACATACGTAGTGTTGCTCAACATGTAGTGGCGTAGCCTTTTGGTAGCAAACACCACTGCCAAGCAGAGTTTTTCAACGTATGCATAGTTAAGTTCGTAATCGACTGTGGTGCGGCTAAGATAGTAAGTAGCCTCGTTCTTTGTGATGTTCATTCTTCCGGGCTAGCATGGCGCCCATGCCACCTAGTAGCCGAGATGTATAAGTAGAACGACACTCCTGGTCTAGGTGGTGCCAGTACTGGCGGCGAAGCCAAGTATTGTTTGATTTCGTCAAAGGCTGATTGGCACTCGTCATCCCAATGAAATGTGACCCCCTTGTGCAATAATTTGTTCATTGGTCGGCATTTGTCAGATAATTGCGCTATGAAGCGTTTAATCGACGCGACCTTTCCTTGCAGACTTCTTAGCTGCTTGATAGTGGTTGGGGGAGCCATTTCAAGGATTGCCTTGACTTTGTTTGGGTCCACTTCGATGCCTCTCTTTGAGACTATAAAACCCAAGAGTTTTCCAGATGTGACGCCGAACACGCACTTCTTGGGATTCAAGTCCGACCTTATGCTCTATGAGGCGATCGAGAATCTTGCTTAAGTCACCGAGATGATCTGAGCGCAAGAGAGACTTGGCTAACAAATCATCCATGTAATCTTCCAAAGTTTTGTGCATGTAATCGTGGAAGATATACGTCATAGCACGTTGGTATGTAGCGCCAGCATTTTTAAGGCCAAAAGGCATGACCTTATAGCAAAATGTCCCCCAAGGCGTTGTGAATGCCGTTTTGAGTTGGTCTTCGGGATTGATACGAATTTGATTGTATCCCGAGAAACCGTCCATTAGGGAGAGCATTTCGTGACCTGTCGTAGCGTCTACCAATGCGTCGATGCTTGGCAAGGGGAAATCATCCTTAGGACTCGCTTTGTTTAGGTCTCAAAAGTCGGTGCATATGCGAATCCTCCCGTCGGGCTTCTTGACGGGAACCATGTTGGACAACCATGGCGGATAATCCACGCAGATGACAAATTGTGCATCCAACAGCTTTTTGCAATTCGTCTTTGACCATCAAGGCCACCGTTGGGTGCATCTTTCTTAGTTTTTGCTTTACTGTGCTTGATTTTCGGATCAAGCGTTAAATTGTGCATGACTAGCCACGGGTCTAGTCCCGGCATATCCTTGTACGACCATGCAAAAACTTCCTTCTTTTCTTTGAGAAGGGCAATGTAATCGGCTTGCTCTTCGGGGGAAAGGCTTACCCCTAGCTTGAGAATCCGTGGATTCATTGGATCTGTGTCGATGTCCACGTCGCTCGTCTCCTCGACTGACATGTGGGATCCGTCCTCCAACTGATGTGGAGTTGGGATCAAATGGATATCATCACCTGAGTTAAGATCTACGTTTGGAACCTCGGGTCCCTCTTCAGCTTGAAAAATATCCCGAGTTGTCCTTGGGGTGAAATGAAGCATTTCACCGAAAGGCCAGCACTCGATGGTGACAATGGTGAATTGACGCGATCCCCGCCGATGGCATCCATGTCTAGATGCAATGGCCGTGATGGATCGGTCGGATTGCGGATGGGTGCGGTCAAATCAATGGAGATCATGTGGATGGAATGAATTTGGTCTCCATAACCGCGGGTGTGATGACTTGATTCTTTTAGATGTTCCCTATACTCTGGATCTGGCTCTACGGGAACGGGCACGAATGGATCCTCTCTAGGTGCAAACTCATCTCTATGTGCGAAAAGGAAGGCGGGGTCTTCCCTCGGCACTGCTGTCATGATGGGATCTCGAGGTGGACGATGCTCATCTTGAATTTGGAGCCATAGGTCTAACACTTGGTCCCACCTCGCTGGGTCTACGTGCCATTCATGTCCTAACAGGATACCCATCTGTCCCATTAGATCTTCATGAGTTAGAGCACGATGATGTCGTCGCGCATGTCTGAGATAGTCCATCTCGCTTCATCTTCCGACTCACTTTCATAGATCCAAAATTGTTCATCCTCTTCAACATCTGTTGCTTGCGACATTGAGGACTCTTCCTGTTCCAGTGAATTAATCTGGTCCCATTGTGGTTGTTCCACTCTTGGTGGAGGGACCTGATTCTCTTGAGACTGTGTCATTTCATCTGGAACCTCTAGGGGAAACAGCTTCAGAAAAATGTCCGGAAGCCGTTGTTGTTCTCTTTGAGGATTGCTCTCTGAACTTTCACCTCTCTCTAGCAAAGGAGAGGGATTATTGCTATTTCCAGGGGTGTTTGTAGACCATGGGAGATAGTCCCCCAATGTGTATTCTGTGTTTGGATTGGCGTACGGGTCTTGTGCCAATCCCCCTTGTTGCCTATTTCTAGGCCTTGCATATTTTCAACCAAGATGTCTAAGGGCAAGGGGTGGTTGAACCCCACTCCTGACTTGTCATATGGCATCTGATATCTTGGTTGGCAAAGGATCCGCATCCCTTGCTCATATCTGCCAAGCCCGTATCCATGCCAATTGCATTGTTCGAGATATTTTAGGGCAAATTCTGGGTTCGACAGATAATTGATGTTTTCGACAAAAGGCTCTTCATCTGCTTCCTTTTGTTCGCATGGTTCGAAACCATGATCAAGGCCCCCATACACAAAATTCGTCCGGTTGGGAGGGTAGCCTAGTGGAACAATTGTCCCTATGGGAAGGCGAGGTCTTCCCATGTCCCGCACCGACTCCAATGTGGGGGTTGCCACAACGTTTTGCACTAAGTACTCCCCAGTGCCCGTATCGGCCATCTCAACAAGTGATTGTTGATGATTGGGTAGGAGGAAACGGTAGTCCTTCCTGAGTCCATTCCATGTTTGGTTGTTCAGGAGTCTTGGTTTGTGTTGTGTTGGGTGTTTCCTCTGTTGATATCGTTGAAATCGTGGGCAACCCCTCTTCTAGAGGCTTAACCTCTTCCATGATTTGCTTTCCCTTGTCCTTCTGTTGGGCCACGATAGGTGGCGTTGATGATGAAGGAGTAGGTGATGAAGTCTCACCCGGCCGGGATTTTGCCTTGTTGGCCACCAGCTGGTACCTGCGGTATCGGACCTTGTTTAGATGGATTTAATTGAAAATCCAAATGCGTTGATGGGAGGGTCGATTGAGGTATGAATTGTACCGCATTGCAATACTTGAAGGGCTCTAAGTCCATTGGGACTACATGTATTTGCCCTTCATAGGCATACTTCAAGCACCGGTGTGCGATCGAGGGGACACACTTCATGTCCCTGATCCAAGGCCGCCCTAGCAGGATATTATAAGCCATTTCGCCTTCCAAAGACATGGCACAAGTGTGGGTATTGACTTTTGTCCTACCCGGATAGGCAGTAACAACCGTGCCGATCGTCGAGCAAATTGCATCGTTAAAAGCTCGCAGTGTGTACGTGGAAGCTGTGATGTGAGAGGTTGGCAGTTTTAAATGTTTTAACGCTGTAGTGGTTATAATGTTACTGGACGAGCCAGTATCTATCAGCACTCTCTTGTACGGGATCCCGTTGACCCGCGCGATAACGTGCAGGGGTGGATCCGCCATGTCATTTGATATCGTTTTGACCTCGTCTTCTCTGAATGTGAATGTCCCACGAAGGCGTTGAAAGAATTTGCTTCGTGGGGTTGTACTTCAATGGCTTTTAAAATGTCCATAAGAGCTTCTCTATGGGGAGCTGATTGTTGGATAAGCTCGTAGATGGACAGCCTAGCCGATGTGGTCCGCAGACTCTGCGTGAGTTTGGTCCGTATCGTGACCTCGGGTCTAGGCGGAGGCAACTGCGTTGGGCGTTGTTGAGGCTGCGATGTCGACGGAACTTCCCTCGCAGCCTACCTCGGGGGCAACTCGCCGGGTATCTTCTCGTTCCTTGTTACAATGCTAATCATTCCCACAAATCCTTGCGCGGGAAGATCTTGTCGCACCTCGTTAATCTGGAGCGGTTTTGTCTGTGCCTCGTGGGTAGGCAAGGGGTCCTTGAATACCCCCATTTGTTGGTTGTTTGGTGCGATGGGGTTGTCCACGACCAATGTTCTGTTGTCGATCAAATCCTGGACTAGTTCTTTGAATTTCCAGCACCCATTTAGGTCATGTCCTCTCGCGCCTATGGAATCTCGCAATACAATTCCTCCCTATACCCCCTAGGCTTGGGAATGTTAGGGTCAAAAATTTGGATTTCTGGCAGAGTAACTAAATTTGCCGCTGACAAGCGGTCAAATAAGGAGTCCCTAGACTCCGCATACGGGGTGAATTGTCGCCTAGGGCGACGCTGCTGATATTGCTCCTGTCTTCTCGTTATCTCTTTCGTAAGCAGGAGGCACTGCTCGGTAATTAGCCCTTTGGGGCTGCGTCTCTTGCACAGGCGTGGGAACATTTATCGCAACTTGATTGACTGCAGCGTGTTGTGGTTGCGTTGTCCCGATTTTAGTGGTTTTGTTCCACTCTTTCTTCTTAGGCTTGGCAATTGCGCCTTCGCCTATCTTAATCTCTTCTATAAGTCTGGCTTGGGCCAAAGCTTCTTCTAGGCTGTCGTATTGTCGCAACAACAATAGACCAGAGATTGATTTTAAGCAACTTTTTGCGAACATTTGCGTGAGATCCGACATGGGAGGACGGTAGGGTAACTTAGAAAGCAAAGCTCTCCATCGGTTCCCGTACGCTGCCATTGTTTCCTCCTCAAATTGTTTAAGGCTAGCAAGATCACTAAGTGATGCCTTCTTCCTTGTGTTGAAGGCGAAGCGTTCAAGAAACGCATCTACTAGCCGATCTAAGTCGCTTATGCCGTGTTTGGGCAGTTGTGTGAACCAATCCGAGGTAGGGCCTGTGAATGTGGTTATGAATGTTCTAAGCAGCAACGCGTCATTATCTTGGATTGCGAAGCACTGGCTTAGAAATCTTGTAACGTGCTCTTGTGCGTCCTCCTCACCTTTAAAAACTGCCAATTGAGGCAACTTGAAGTGTTCGGGGTAAAGAGGTGTAGGCACTGAGGGATGCACCGGATTACTGCGGAGTAGACGTAATGTGGGTTTTTGATGCCCAACAGCTTTTGTCTCCACAGACTCCAAACGCTCCAATAGCGCTTGGTATGCATCGGAAGATTTTATTTCTTCCTCTCTTGCTTGCTCCCGTTGTACGTTATGATAAACTGGGGGCCTATGGAGGGGTGGCCGAATGGCAGCCCTCCCTACCTTGATGGAGAGTTTCAACATGTTCTATCTCTCGGTTCGTACTCCTCATAAAATTCTTGAGGAGTTTCTGGGCGAAACCTCCCGACCTTGACCGAGTCCCCGCCGAAGGTACCCATCATCATTTCGAGGAGTAGCCTCCCTCTCATGTCTATGAGGTCTCGGAGGCAAAGCTTGACGAGGTCGTGGAGACCCGTCCTGCGTTAAAGGGTTATGCCTCTCATGTTGTTCGGTTCTTTGGACGCGAGGGGTTGGCCCTCTCTCAAGTATTTCATATTGTAACTCATCCGCTTCACGTTGCATGCGTTCTTTATCCAAGCGGTATTGATACTCTATCTCTTGTTGACTTTGTTTAAGCCGCATGATTTGGGCTTGACGGGTGGTATATCTCGGCGACAGCCGGGTCAATTTGATCTACCCTATTTTGTTCAGAAGGTTCAAATGTTCCTCCTATGGGTTTACCTCGGTTTTGATGCTCTAAAATCTCAAGGGGTCGCTTCCCTCCGTCGAGGTAGGCGGTATGTGCTCGAGGTTCTGGCCTCAAGGGGTGATTATGATATCCGACTGGTGCGTAAGCATAAGGTTCCCGCGTTGTATGTTGTTGTCCTTGAGGAATGCGATGATCTTCCTCATATTCTCTCTCATAGGTGCGTAAGGGGCAGGCGGAGTTAGGTCACCCCGTGTAAGGAGCCCTACGCTCCGGATTTGGTCTCTCTCGTTCTGATGAGAGGTAAAGAAGGGACGCCATATCCACGTTGTCCCTCCAAATGGACAGTGTGCCCCGTTAGCGCTTCATCGCGCCGTGGCCACTCATGTCTAGCTTGAGAGGGCGATTCTCTGTTTACATTAAGGTCTGCATGTAGGGCATCTTTTCGAGAGGGGCTGCTTTGAATGGGCATACCCCACCGAGGATTTTGAATTGGATTCTTTTGTAGGTTAGACCGATAAGGCGGTATGACCAAATCCTCAGGATTGAAGCGAAGGCGACTTGTGCCTGCTTCTTGTGTACCTTCCGGAGCTGCTGCCCTTGATTGGGCTTGGCTGTGGGTGTACACCATTGCGGTGCGTCCACACTATCTAAGTAGATTTTTATCTTGTTTTTAATGATTTTTTTTTTTTTTGTCTACACTAAATGGAATTAAACACACACATTCACAAAACCGTGATTATCTCTTTTAAGGATTCTTGGTGTGCCCTAGACCGGTTTAGTGTATTTTGGTGTTTTGTTTTGTCTTTGTAGGTTTTGTAGAACATTTAAATGCATCATGTAGGCTCTTATAACTCCCAAAAGGTCGCCCCTTCAATATACCACCAGGCCGATATACCAACCTCTCTATATACCCGCCCTTACGAGAGGGAGACTATAGGTACGTGAGAGCAGAAGGTACGTGGTACGTAGGCGGTACGGAAGGGGGATTGTCCTGTTAATGGCACCTACCATAGAAAACTTATCCTCGCGCGCATGGGAATCACCCCAGCTACGCTCGGTCTGTCTTCGTCAGGATTTACGCCTAACAACAGTTGACAATCGAGAAATGTATGCAAATCAAGCCAAGGTGGTGATTAAATCCACCAATGGTCTTGATCAAGGGCTGGGGTCTTACGACCAGCCCCTTGGTTTAAAATTGTTTCGTGGAGTGTGTGAGGTTCATTTTATCCAACGAAAATGAAACATGCATGAATGACTTTTCCTAAGCAATGCAAGCTAAAAATGAAAACAAATCAAAGAAACAGAAACGAAACAGAAAATTTCAACAGAGATGATGAAAATCCCTACCTCTTCTCTGCCTGCTCCAGTTGCCTCTGAATTTTTGCTCTAAAAAGTTGCAGACATAAAATCGTCCCTTGGTGAGACGATTAACAGAACATAAATCGTCCCTTGCAGAGACGATTTTACAATCGTCCCAGGGTGAGACGATTTCCAAAATAGAAATCGTCCCTTGCAGAGACGATTTTACAATTGTCCCAGGGTGAGACGATTTCCAGAACAGAAATCGTCCCTTGCAGAGACGATTAACAGTCTGCAAGAAAAAAATGTACCTGTCAAGCACAAACACAAAAATTCAATCAGTTTCTGTGATTTTAAAAATAGGGGACAGGGTCCCACCGTGATCGCCACTGAAAGCACGAGATTTCGGGCAAAGGAAACACTAGCTATGCAACATAAGACGAAAATGTAACGCTTTGATCCTATGCACTAAAACAGAGAAAGGAGACAACTTGGAAACGAAAGACAAGATGTAAAGAAATCACAGCCCTCTTTATTCAAATATCTTATCCTCGGTTACATAGACGTCTCCTCCCTTTTGGGGGCTAGGAGCGTTAAATTTGTCTTCATTACAATGTGTGACCTAGTCTTCCTCTTCCCGCGTGCCCACGATTGCAATGGGCGGGCCAAGATGCTGCCGCCGCTGATGTGGATAAGTTATTCACCTCCGATTGCTTTTCCTGCAATCAAAGAAACAATAAAAATGTCGTAGCACCTGCTGTAAAGGAAAGGGGTTCGTTCTCTAAAATCAACGAAATATGCATGTAAACATCTCGCTCGAAACAAGAAATACAAGGGAGTCCAAATGGCTTGAAAACTTGATAGAAGACAGAAAATGTTACCAAAAGGCCATTGCCCCCGAGACAACCGCCAATCTGCTTTACCCGGTAATCGTCCCCGGTAAGGACGATTGCTACCGTTAATCGTCCCTCGAAGGACGATTGCCACGTTAATCGTCCCCGGAAGGACGATTGTTGCTGTTAATCGTCCCCTGCAGGGACGATTGATACTGTGTTGAAGAAGCCGACCTGCCGCTGCTCCAATGTCGATTCCCGAGACCTGCAAAATGCCTGCAAACAAGGGGGTTATGTAATTGGGGCCATTTTGGGACGACCCAGATGGTCGGATTCTCCCAATTTGGCCTCCATCACCGAGAAATTGGACGTTGTTACCTGGCAAGTCAATGGGACAACCAAAATAACAAAAGCATGATAATATTCGATGAAAACCTTTTGAAATCAAGATTCAAGATTCTGAACTATTGAAAAGCAGAGAATAACATGGAATATGAACAAATGACAGAAAATGAACTACAACTAAATCCAAAAGGTGCGGGGTGCCCAAGTGGGCAGCCCACCGATGGAACTTGATTTTGGCACCAATCCACTTGGGATGGGCCCAAAATCTCTTAGGAGTGGGGGGTCGGCGAATTGGTTGGTTCAGTTGTCCATGTGTTGGATTTGGGTCAGGTTCGAGCTTCCAAAGGCCACCCAACAACCTCCCTTGCAAAAGAGATTGGTGGATGTGGGAAGGTGAACCAAAAGGGATGCAAGTGGGTCTTCAACTCGGTAGCACTTCGTTGCTTGAAAACTCCTTCAACCTCTCTATTTTGGGTGAGAAAAGTCTCACCTTTTATAGACCCAAGGGGTCTCCTTTGGGAAGGAAGCACAAACGCCATGTGTTGGTCATAGGCGCCATGTGGCAGTCATGTCTCCTCATGAGGGAGGGGAGTCCTCCATTGACTTGTGTTTTCATAATTGCTTCTTGTGACAGTCCTCTAACGGCCCTTCTGTCCACCTACACACGCGTGCAAGGCAGGAGTCATCAACTGACTGTTCTGGGCTGCCACTTGGCGTCGTTTGTCATTTTGCCCGTTAAACTTGGTAATCGTCCCTGGGTGGGACGATTACAACAATCGTCCCTGGGTGAGACGATTGCAAGTTAGTAATCGTCCCTGGGTGAGATGAGTACCGAGCAAAGTGTCTAAATGTACCAAATTGCTTCCCGACCTTACAAAATTTCTATGGAAGTGGTTAGGACCACTGTTTGACCTCTGAGGGCTGCCCTGGGGGCTATGATTGTCAAAGAGATCAGTGTTTGCAGTCACATAATCGGATTGGTGCTGTTTTGGTGTCTACACAAGGCATTCAATGTTCTTGATGGTTGTCAACAATGTTCTTATCCTAGACTGCTTGGGCTTGAGGTTCCTGTAGAACCTCCTTGTGATGGTTCAAGATTTGGTGGACAGTGAGGAGCCTATCATCTATGCATGGGGGAGGCCTTTGCTATCAAAGTGCTATGATGAGTTTTATCACATCCACCAGTGGGGTCATGTCAGCATCACATGCAGCTTGCTCTCGCAGATATGGGGATGGGATCATATCCATGTAGATTATCCTAGAGGGCTCCATGCTGAGATTACAACTATAGATGGTTGGATGTAGCATTATGCTACCATATGGGCTTGAGAGTGTGAGGAGTGCAAGAGCCATCCTTTTGCATGGGAGCTCTCCCATTACATTGCTACTTTCACTAGGCTGTAGGCCTGAGATATCAGATGGTGCCCATATCATGACTGCTCGACATGGGATGATCTATCCATATTTACAACTAGGACATGGCACGAGCTATTGATCATTGGCTACAAGGTCAGCATCAGAGAGTATTTATTATACTCTCACATCCTTCATCAGTACAGATTGTAGTATAATGTGCCATATGTCCCAGTCCTATACAAGCGCATTACAACATAGAAAGACCTTCCCCCACTGTAGATAACAGAGCTTACTTATGAGGAGGATGCCCTAGTAGTTGATGTAGGTGTCGATTGGGGAGTGACAGATGCCTTTGCATAGTGGTGGGGGGATTAGATGTGGCATGGTGATGGAATCCTAGACCATGAGGATGACAATGATGATAGAGGCACAAATCCAATAGAAAATAGAGTACAAGCTAGGACTGAGGGATGGGACCAACCAATAAAGTAGGTGGCAAAAGAGGAGCAGGAGGCTCCTAAGGAGGAGGAGGAGTTGGATCATGATTAGAGATATTCTCCTCTTAGAGCACAATTGCATGAGGTCAAGGTCAAGCTCTAGTTGACCAAGATCTAGGTACAATAGTGTGATGCCACTATAGTACAATGAGATGCCACTATAACATAGCGATATGCCACTATATCATAGCTCATAACATAGATAAAGACATTGTAGGTTACTATCAGGGGAGGTGCTACTAGGATGCAGATTGTTGTGTATCCTCCTAAAACATAGGTTCCTATAGAGGCATATCCATGGGCAAAGACTAGGCAGATGCAGGGTTTGCTAGATGATTATGAGTTAAATATTTATGATGATGCAACCTATATTATGGCTCTCTCGATGCATATTAGGAGTCTAGGAGCCACTCCTAGGGAGAGGGTAGGTACAGGTGGATCACAATGTTAGTAGGCACTCCACATCATGGTAGTCTTATGTCATACCTAGGTAGAGGACCCTGACTCATATAGAGAGACCAGCAGGATCTAGCTCACATCACTCTCCCAAGGATCCCACCATAGGGGGCGGTGCTACAAGGGGTGCAAGCCCAGTTTGATTCATGATGCAACTTGAATTTTATTTTTGAGGTCAGCTGACCTATATGAATGTATCCCATAGGTATTTTTGGACATCCCTATATTTGATACACATGTTTATATGAAATATTTACATTATGATTCATAATGTGTATCCTTTATTGATTTTATTTATGTTTTATTTATGTGATGTGATGATGGCGTTATGATGTAATGATGTATCTGTTATATGATAGGTGATATTTATGATAATGTAGATGTTTTTATATGGGTGCTTATGTAGATGTTTTTGATTACTGTGACATGATGTGATGTATCATGAGTTGACTTAATGGTAGGTTTATGATGTATGCATATATGGATACTAATACAGATTTATGTGCTTTTATTATGGCTATATGATGTAATGTATGTGGATGCAATTATATGATATTAGGTGTAAATGGATGATTGATGATCTATGTATTTATGGATGTAACTTTATTTGTTAAATGCATGTTTAATTTTGCTTTTAGTTGTATGCATTCGACTTATGTTATGATGTGGTAAATGCAATGTGTGAAATGCATTATCTACATGGTTTTTGATCTAATTTAAATGAACCTATATGCTTCAATATATTAAAATATAAGGAATGCATATGATATGATTTTAACGATCTAATGGGTGACACCATAGAAAGTATATTAGTTGTGAATGTAAACAATCATTCTTATTACAAGAACTAATTGTTTAAACATCCATATGTGAAATGTAATGGCATGGAATATGTGTAGTTTCTTGATAAGCTTATGTAATTTAAAATATACAAAATATTCAGTGGTCTTCTAAAAATCATTTCTAACATCCATCAGATATCTAGTTACCCTATCAACAGCTACATATTGACCATACAATACCTTTGAAAATCAAGGCTCTCATTATGAACCTAGAGATTCATTATCCCTATGTGTGCAAATGAATATCTTTATATAGAACTCAAGCATTTCCTCTGATGTCAGGTGGGATTCTTTCAACCCATTTCTAAGATCGGGGATCCTCAAGTGTTCATATGATCCTATGTTGGACTTGGTTGGACTATACCACTATGCAGTATTGGGTTACCCAAAGCTATATCATCCACATGCAAACATTGGTATACATAAATGCAATATGCTATTATGATAGACATATCATCATGAGTAAGGGTATCACCATTTCCAGGCACAACTGTACACCAAACCTGTAATGGGGATCACCTTCCAATTTTGTACAATGTTGAGAATTCTAGGGATTCAAGCTTCATTCCCTTCTTTTCTTTATTTTATTTGGGATACTTGCTCATGCTTAGTGATGAAAATCACTATTTATTTTTTATTGATTTTTTTGAATTTTGAATTTTTGTGTTTCTTTTGAGCAAGGGATCTATGTAGTGATGATAATCACTTGTTTATTTTGATTTTGACTTTAGCTTGATTCTAGGATTTTGATTGTTTTGGTAAAAGCAAGGGATTTAACTGGGTAGGGCGAAACTTGTCCTTTTGTCAATTCTCAACACCTTTGAACCAGTCGCACAATGGGATAAGCAAGGAAGACCCTTTTCACTTAAGGTGACCTAGACCACTTTTGCAGCTTTCATCTTTCCCTTGTTCCAACTAGGATATTAGTGTTTTTAATTATTGATGGGATCCCAAATATCTACAACAATCATGACTAGACCTCACCCTCTACTAACCAATATGGATTTCCACAAAAGCTGATAGGACCACTAGATATGGTTGAATGATAAAAAAACCTTAGCCTACTCTTTATAGCAATAAGAATGGTTGTGTTGAAAAACATAGTTACACATCAATAGATGGATGAAGATGGATTTGAGTATTTGTGGTTGTGATACAAACTATGGCATCATTTGCAATATTATGATCATAACATGTTCAAATGCAATGGATATGAATGTAATGCAGCTACGTGGATGCATATGTAAAACACAAATGTTTTTTTATTTTTTATTTTTTTTGCATTTTTTTTGTGCTTTTGACTATTTTTTTGACCAAAGGGCTTATTGTGCCTTTGGGGCTTTTAGGGGTTGACCAAATGGCATGAGGATACCCTTGGAGCATTTTTTATTGAATTTGACCAAGCAACATGAAGATACCCTTGGAGCATTTTGATTGAATTTTTGACCAAGCGATGTGAAGATACCCTTGGAGCATTTTTGTTTTTTTAATCTTTTATGTTTTTATGATTTGTTTGTAATTTTATGACATATCTGAATGTTTTTGTATTTTATGTATATTTGAATGTTTTTGTATTTTATGTATAGAATTCCTTCAAATGGATGATATTGAGAGGATCAGGCTCTTCAACACCATCCAATGACGTGAGGTGATATGCTCCAAGCACAACCCTTTTTGAGATTATGTACAGAACTATCCAATTTGTTGCAAATTTATCTCATAGGTGCAGTGATAGATTTGAGTTTTATTGGTTCTCTTTGAGCACAAGATCTCCAACCTTGAATTCTCTTAAGTGGACTTTACTATTGCAGGCTCACACAAGGTAATCCTGATAAACATGAAGATGATCCATGGCATTGACTCGAAGTTCATCAAGAAGTGTTAATTGATCAAGGTGGTCTAGTCGTGCGATGTCATCATCTATGAAGTCCTTCAATGCTATGTGCAGGGTTGGAATTTCCAACTCTAGGGGCATGATGGCCTTAGTGCCATATATAAGTGAAAATGGTGTTGCCCCAGTGGGCATCTACACACTAGTCTTGTATACCCATAATGCAAGAGGCAATTGTAGATGCCAGTCCTTATGATTATCTTTCACCGTCTTCCTCAATATGGAGACTATTATTTTCTTAGGCTTTTGCTTGCCCATTTTCTTGTGGATAATAGGGTGTTGAAAAATTGTGTTGAATATGGTATTTTTTTGTCAAAGCATGCATATTTTTATTTTTTAAAGATGGCCCATTATCTGATATTATTTTTTAAGGGACCCCAAAATGACTTATAATATTTTGGAGTATAAAACTTTGCTATCCTTGGTCCAGTTTTCAATGTCAAGGGGATTGCTTTGACCCATTTTGTGAAATACTCAGTGGCCATTATGATGAATGTGTGTCAGCCTGAGGATGAGGGTGAGATCTTCCCTACTAAGTATAGTCCCCACTATGAAAAGGACCATGCTGCTTGGATGAATTGCAAGGCTTGTGATGGAAAATGTGTGAGTTTTGTGTGATGCTGGCATTTAACGCATTTCTTGACATACTCACAACAATATTTTTCTATAGTGGGCCAATAGTAACCCATTATCAATATGCACTTAATTATGGCCATGCCATTGAAGTTACCACCACACGTACCATCGTAAGCCTATGAAATTGCCCAAGATGCTTCCTACGACTTAAGACAATGAAGGAGCATTCCATAGTAACCTCATCTATAAAATATCTCTGACAATAAGATGTACCTTATTACCTTCTATTTAAATGTTCATATTTCAACATGCGATAGGTCTTGCGGTACCATTCCAAGCTTTAGGAAATATCATAACTGGGAAAGCGAATCCTGATAAGCCACAACTTCTATAGAAAATATGGCCTATTCCTCCTACTTCCCGAAACTCATGAACATAGATTGAGAAAAAACCCTGTGGTGAATGGTTGTACCACACTCCATAGGACCTTGAGAGATAAAATATCCCCAAGGTGCCATTTGCAATAAATCTCTAGCTCTGAAGGACCAATCATGATTTTTTTTGATATTGATCATGTTGACTAATTCTTGATTATCGAAAGCCTCACATTGTATCATTGATTGTGAGAGCACTTTAATGTGAACGGTTATGAAATTTGTAGATGGATTATGAGGGATTAAGGATCCCAAATATGCCATGGTGTCTACAAATCTATTTGATGTAGAGGGATTGCCTCAATGTCATACCATTCTAGTCGGGCTAGGTAAGTGTCAACAAGCTCCTTGTAAGCTTTTAGGAGCAGGCATCGACATTAGAATAAACCCTTGAATTTATTTACTATGAGCAAGGAGTCACCAAAGATATTCAATATTTTAATGCCCATTGCGATGGTTGTTTGAAGTCCTAATATTATGACCTCATACTCGGTGTTATTTATTGTGCAATGGAAGTCTATTTTGAATGATAAGGGTAATGGAGCACCCTATGGTGTGATAAAGACAATCCCTACTTTGCCCCCTTGCTCGCACTTCAAACCATTGAATAACAATGCCATATCTCTTTATTTCTTAGGTTATTTGAGTTTTGGTAGATCTGATAATGCAAATACTGGATCATCATGAAATTCTATGGTAAGAGTCTTACCATATTGAAGAGGTGCCTCTACTAATTGATCTTCTATGACTTGTCCCTTGATGGAATTTTTGCTTATGAACTCTAGATCAAACTCTATAAATAACATGATCCACATTGAGTACATGTATTGTGATAAGTCTTGTTCATCATGTACTGCAAAGGATTTTGTTTTGATATAATGTAGGTCGTATGGCTCAACATGTAGTGTCACAAAATTTTGGTTGCAAAGACCATTGCCAAACACAACTTTTTTACATACGCATACCCTAGCTCATAACTTACCAAGGTGCGACTGATGTAATATACGACTTGCTCTTTTTCCTAAGCATTCTTTTGGGCCAGCATGGTGCCCAAAGTGAAATCAGTAGTCAATATGTATAGTAAAAATGGTACATCTAGCCTTGGTGGAGCCAATACTAGTGAAACAACCAAAAGTTAACATTTTATCTAACAAGTAATAACACAAGTCATTCAGAAACATATGCTTTATTCATTATAAATTTTATATAGGTTAAAAATAGGGAGAATTTCCCCTTTTCTTTCTTTTCATGAATAAGCAATATAGGCCTGATGCCTCCTTCTGATGTCCCTCAGTGTAGGTGGGCTTCTTTGTATGCAGGACACCACTAGGTTGCTATTTGTTGGTGTTCCTTTCCTTAAAATATACTAAATAACCTGAAAGGAAATTGCAATAAAGGGTCAATATGTTGGGGGGCTTGCCTTAGTTAGGCCCCATATTTAGGAAGATGAAAATGACTATAAAACTATAATAGAAACTAAAATGAAATATGCAGAAGATAATAACATGGCAAAATAGAGCTTACCACCCAAATTTGGAATTATTTGGGGCTTGCAAATGCACTTCGTGACCCAGGTCGCTAATTGGGGTCAGATTCATAGGGTAGGATGTGAATTAAGATGTGATGCTCTTCTAGAAAATATCTTCAGTAGATCAATACTAAGGTAGTTGGGGTGCATCTGTATGTTAGTATCTGTCTGTGTGCGTTGGAAATAGACTGTGTACTATTGGCTTTTCAATTTTGTAGAGTAACTATACTTTGTTGAATATGGGAATCAGACTCAATTAGGGGTTTGGGACCCATTATTTATAGGTAAATCCAAGGTGCGGGGGGATGGGTTAGATAGACTAAACCTAGGATTGATTATGACTAGGGTTAGGTTAAGAAATGTTGTGGCAACATCACATTCTAAGTAGGAAATATCCTATCCTCAAACATGTGTGAGGAAGGATTAGTGCTAATCCAAATTAGGCCTTAAGCATGTTTAGGGGAGTATTAAAATAAAACCCTAGGAAACCCTAAATTGGCACATGTGGGAGGATTTTATTAACACTAATTATGAATTAAGAGTTAATTAATCCAATTTTACCCTAAAAAGGGGCTTAAGTGAAGTCAACATTAAATTAGAATTTGATAATTGAATTTTAATTGATTTTACCAATTAATACCTCGTGGGGGTGTCAATTGAGTGTAAATGGGCTATGCATCACCTCGGGTTGCCATATGAAGGTATCTTGATGCATAAGATGTGGTTTTGTGGACTTATTAGGGTTTTGGATCTGAAAGCCACTTGTGGAAGTCTACACATTACTATGGCAATCTATGGTGATCTATGCATGACTACACATGACTACAACCATCTATACATGACTACGCATGTCTACGCATAATTAAAATAGTCTACAATAGCCTAGGGATACCTAGAATCACCTATAGATATGTAGAAATAGCAATGTGTGACTTTTGGGTGTTTACATTTTGCCCCTTTTTGTACTATACTATGTGGAACACAGTTTAATACAAAAATATGAAGGTTTTGTGCAGAAGGAAAAGAGGGAGAAGGGGAATGGAATCCAATCAAATGGGTATGTACCCACTCAAAGCGTGACCATACAAATCAATCGGGTATCCAGGGAAAAGAAGAGAAAGAATGGAATCTAATCGAAAAAAAAAAAAAAAAAAAAAAAAAAAAAAAAAAAAAAAAAAAAAAAAAAAAAAAAAAAAAAAAAAAGGTATGTAGTCACTCAAAGCGTGACCATACAACATCAACTTGATAGTCCAATAGAGGAAGAAAAGAAGAAGGAAAGGAAAAGATGAAAGAAATAAAAACAATGATTGTAAAAGGAAAATGGATGATTATGGATGCAATGAAGTGATTTTGCTGAGTCCATATGACAATTACGATGCCATACTAGTTGCTTGAGAATAGCAACTTTTGACTACTTTGCTTTTGTGACCAGATCAGCATGGTCCAAAAGTATGATTAGGACAAAAGCCTAACTAAATATTTGTTATTGATTGATTGATGAGAACATGGTGAGAAGTTTCAAACCATTTGAGTTAGTTAACATTTGAATTATTCAAACATGTCATTCATTGTGATCCATGAATTCCAGAGTGAAGTCTTCCAAATTTTGCATTGAATTAGTTGCCCATGTCATTCATTGTGCTCCATGAATGCCAAGGTGACCTTTCCATTGTCACGCATAACTCTCGTGATATAATGCATGTTTGGTTGTAATTGAGATTATTTCGTATGATAATATTCAATAAAAAATTTCGTAGACAAATGCGCTAACCGCACTTTTGGATTTTCGATGTTGTGGTTGCATGCAAAGCTGACTTTGGATATGAATACCCCCTCAAACGAGGAATCATCAATGAGGTGAATGAAGTGTGATGAATGGATGATGCAGTGATTGATAAAGATACCAATGCATGATTGATATGATTGCTAGTAAGAAGAGAAAAGAATGGGATCTAATCAAAGGTATGTAGTCGCTCGAAGCATGACCATACAACCTTGATTGGATAGCCAAGAAGGAGAAAAGAAAATAATGGGATCTAATCAAAGGTATGTAGCCGCTACAACCATACAACATAAGAAGAAAAATTGGATATAATCAAAGGTATGTAGCCACTCGAAGCATGACCATACAACATTGACTAGATAGCCAAGAAGGAGAAGAGAAAATAATGGGATCTAATCAAAGGTATGTAGCCGCTCAAAGCATGACCATACAACATTGACTGGATAGCCAAGAAGGAGAAGAGAAAAGAATGGGATCTAATCAAAGGTATGTAGCCACTCAAAGCATGACCATACAACATTGATTGGATAGCCAAGAAGGAGAAAAAAAAAATAGGATCTAATCAAAGGTATGTAGCCACTCGAAGTGTGACCATACAACATTGATTGGATAGCCAAGAAGGAGAAAGAAAAAGGGAAGGGGAAGAAGAGGAAAGAAATAAAAAGGCAATGCTAATAAAATGAAATAGGTGATTGCAAATGCAATGCTATGTTGTTGCTATGTCTGTATGATATTTACGATGCCATACTAGTTTCTTGAGAATGGCAACGGTTGTCGATTGTGCTTTTACGACTAGGTCTGCATGGTTGTGAAGTATGACTGTGATGAGTTTATCGGTAAAATGCAACGTGTGTGTGCAAGTGGTATTAAAAGGTAAGTTTTTGAGGCTCCTAGGGTTTTAGAGGGCATTTCCCTATTTTCCTAGGGTTTTGGGGAGGTTTTGAGGTGTTCTGGCTGAATTTGTGACCTAGGTAGTGATTTTGACCTAATTCATGACCTGGGTCATGATTCTAACCTAACTCATGACCTGGGTCATGAAATGGCAACTAAGTAGTATTTTAGCCCAAATATGCATGGTGGGGGCTCATTTGGATGACGCACGTGTGTGGAAAGCAACTTGGGAGAGTAGTTGATGGCACGCAAGGAGTGCGATTAGTGATTGTGAGAGCCAAGATGATAAAGGGACGTAGACCAGCTGGCATCAGGCGCGAGGATCCACCGGTAAGTGATTCTTGAATTTGTTTTGTTTGTGTTTCATTTTTCTAGGAAAATATGAATGATGGGGGGAGGTTTTCGTCCTAATTTAAAAAAAATTGTAACTTTTAATTAAAATTTGAATACGTAGTGATAAACGGGCCAAATGGGTACCCAAAAGTGTGGTCGGTTTTTCAATTGGATTTGTTTTGTCACCATTTTGATCGGATAATGGGTAGAGTAGGTGTGAAGTTTGACTGTCAGTTTGTGAGGTAACGGTGTACTAAAATTGATATGTTTTTGCACTTTATCCACTAAAGTAGGAAATGGGTATTTCGTTATGTGACTATTTTATTTTTATGACTTCGTTTGATGTGATTTCGGTATTTGATGGTTTTAGGTGTAATGTCTGAACTCTAGGGTAATAGATTTGCCATATTAGAGGTAGAATATTTAAAAAATAGTAACATTTTCACCATAGAAGGGCAAAATGGGTGTCCAAAAATGTTAGTTATTTTGGTAGTTGATTTCATTTGACATGCCTTTGATTTGCGTGCCACGATGTAGATAGTAGTAAACTAAAAATGAGCTATAGGGAGCCCGATGTAGACTGTACTTGATGTCAGTTTGAATTTCCACCACTAAATGGGCAAATGGGTATCTAAAAATGTGACTATTATTTTTAGATTGCGTGCCTGGATATGTGTTTGATTTTGGTGTTTTTAGGACAGATTTGATTGGTAGATCTGTGTTGATTGATGCTTTGTTTATGAATTTTGTTGACACATTTACCATTAAGTGGGCAAATGGGTATCCAAAAATGTGATTTGTTTTTTGTCTATCATAGTAATTGATCATGTTTTGGGTTGTGTGCCATAGTAGCTGTGCATTTTGAGTTTGTTATTGGTTGTTTGGGTGACCAATGTGTATTGTTTGTTGTATGTACTTGGAATTTTTCTATGAAATGACAAAATGGGTATCCAAGTACGTGACTATGTTGTTGATGTGTTTTGTTATTTTATTTATTCATTTTTTTGTCTCGATATGCATGTCAAATTAAATATTTTTAATTTTTAAATTTTGAGTGATGATGTTATATGTGATTGATTGGTTATGCATGTTACTGATGGTTGTTGTGTTGTGTGTTGAATAGGTGAAGTCACTTGAACCCCATCATTGGGTGAGAAATTTTAAGCAAGGTTTTGAAAAGTTGATGAAGACCGAGGAGGAATTGTAGTGGTTAGATGACATACACTTCCGTGGTGTGTGGGAGTGTAAGAGCATCTTTACTAATAGGGAATTTGTGTCTACCTTATGTGAGCGGTGGGATGCAGACCGAAACACTTTTCATTTTCCTATGGGGGAAATGACCGTGACATTGGAGGATGTGTATCGCATCTATCGACTTCCGATTGAGGGTGTTCCTATGAGGGCCACCGAATATGGGAGGAAGGATGTGGTTTTGGAGAGATTATTTGGGGCTGGGTGGAGAGAGATCGATGCTACCAAGATGGACTATGAGTGGCTATGGTGTTAGAAGAAGATATCCGATAAATAGTGTGTGGCTATGATGATGATATCTACCTATGCCCTGCTTGATAGTTCTAGGTTTTTTTTTACCTGGAACATGTTGGACATAGTTAGTGACCTAGTGGAGCACAAGGTTGTGTTTTCTTGGGCACCTATGCTTCTGGCCCAAGCATATCAAGAGTTATATGAGGTGGTTCATGGTAGATGAATGGGATTGAGTGTGATTCCCTTACTATAGGTATGGGCATGGGAACACATAGTCATTGAGAGGCCCTCTTTGTTATCGTACCCTATTCATGAGGAGGATGAGGAGCTTCCTTATGCCTTACGATGGAGTACGAAGGCTGAGCAGGGTATGAAGAGGCCTCATGAGGGTGATCCAATTTTGTGGAGGCTAAAGTTTAATGATTTGATAGTAGGTAACATTACATGGAGACCATGGATGGGTGGAGTGAGGTGGAGGGAGGATGATGAGTAGCTATGGGCCATGCAACGGGTCAGGTGGTTGGTGGAAAGGTATACTCGATAGAATGAGTATTTTTAGTTTGATCGAGTACAATGCCAATTCAGTTTACGACAAGATGTTCTAGGGACTCCTATTACCTATTTCAAGCAATAAGGAGATAGGGGAGAGCACCTTGTTGTACTACCTTGGGTTGGGGAGAGAGACCCTCCTATGGATATCCTAGATGTAGGGGATGCAGGGACGACACCGGAGTTTGATGCTTGGTGGGCGCTACAGTCTTGGGAGCCTGGGAGAGGTGTGGTGGATGGGTGGGTAGCACATGTTGTTGGGGCATCTCTGCCATAGAGGAGGATGAGTAGGAGGACTCGGGATGGGGGAGCGAGTACGGCTACTATTGAGGAGGATGTTCCTCTGTGATGGTTATGACATCATGTAGGTGCCTCGATGAGCATCCAGGGCATGAGGGCATAGGAGGTGGATGTGGATGTAGAGGTTGGGATGGAGCAGACTATTGGGGCTCAGGCTAAGGGAGGTGGGGTGGTTGGTATGGGTGGTGTTGATGATACCATTGATATTGGGGTATTTTTTGATATAGCACAACAAATTCCTAGTGATATTTTAGAGAGGCTAGCTATAGAGGATGTATAGAGGTTGCATGATCGGATTTAGTAGTTGGAGGTAGACATGGTGGAGATGAGGGATGTTATGTCTAGGTAGGATCAGGTGATCGATACTCTAAATAGTAGTTGGCGGTGGAGGCCACTACGAAGATGATGTGCGAGATTGCCTTATTGGTGCATGGGATCCCTATACCAGATTATGGTAATATTATGGTGCATTCTGGATCACAATCACAAGTGCAGGCATCGTCACATTAGATTCAACACAGTGCAACCATCATGGGCCAAAGAGATGCTAGGGTGGAGGTGTAGGATCATCCTACTATGGATCTAATGCCGAATTTTAGGGCAGAGTCGAGCCAGGCTGTAAGCATGCGAGTGAGCCGTGAGGGCCACGGGGAGAATCCTAGTGGGAGCTAGGATAGCTGTTACTGATTGTAGCCTACGGGTATTTTGTTTTGATGATATATGATGATGGGCATGATCCCAGGTTGTAGCCTTCAGGAATTTTGTATGGATGATATATATATATATACTCTATTGATTTTGGCTATTATATACATGTGTTATTTTTATGGTTTGAATTGTGATCTTGTTTATGTTTGTATGGATTAGCATAACATAGTTTGTAGATATGTCTGATGAATAGATGTACATGTATGACATGGTTTAGATCTATTATCGTATTGTGGTATGAATGGATTGTAAAATAATGCTATGATTGTATTTCCAATATGACATGATGTGATATCAATTGTGATTTTCTAATGAATGTATGTATAGTAATTGTGATACTTATGACTCGATTGTGAAATACATATGGGATGAATGCCATAAATGTAATTTGATATGAAATGTATGTAGGCTAGATGCAATACTATAATGTGTATCAAATGTATCTGACATAGATGCATGTATGCATGTATGGACTTACTGAAATGCGCCAAAGAAGCACTTGTATCGTTGCATTTACCTATATGGATGTTATCCATTCCATGATTTCAGTATCGATGGATAATGTAAGTCATTTGTAATAGTTTTGACTAACATAGTTATGACAACCAAATCTCAAACCCCTAGCTATGCAAGTGTTGTGGCAACTTATAACATGATCAGGTTGGTTCAAAGTCTGTCTTGGACCTATGTGTATGAATGTGTAATGTTCATTTATCCATTTTGAGTGAGGTAGGATTAACCCGTTGTAGATGCTACCATGCTATCTAGCTCATCCATCCACAACAGTGATTTCTACAAAAGAGAGATGCTAATGTGAGAGATGTGTTGTCACCCGTAAGACTATTCCACTGGTAGGCAGGCTCTTGGAGCCTTTTTCTAGCAATGGAAATCATCCCATGGTGTTATGTTGAACCTAAGGACCAAAGGTGATAACCATAACATGTGTGATATCAAGAGGCATTTCCTTTTGTTTTCTGCCCCTATTCTAGTGTTGACCTATCTGATTGTGGTGGTGCTCTTTTCATTTCTTTTTCTTTTTTTCTTTTGTGCTACTCTTTTTGTATGGGCGATGTAGTTTGTTTTCTACCCCAATCATTTATTTTTTCTTATGCTTGATCTCTTTGTTTATCCCTAGGTCGTATGTTGACCATGCAGGCGATAGGACGAGCAGGGGATACCGTTCACTAGATGGTGATATCTACTCAAGATGTCCTCTTTCCTAGGCTCAAAATTGTTAATGTGTAACTTGTTGTGAGTGGTCCTTGAGAGAAGTTGAACCAGCCTAAAATACCATAGGAAGAATGTACAAGACTCAGTAGCTATGGGTGACACTTGATTTCCTAAACTACAAAGTAGTCAAAATTAAACACAACACCTATGTATACCCCGATCCTAAAAAAGGGGAATGGACATCTAGGTGGTGATGCTAACAAGTGCATGTATTATTCCTACTGAGGCGTATTTTGAGGGAGAATATACAAACATGAATTAAAATTTTAACTATAAAGCATGTGAATATGTGCAATGGACGTATAATGATAATGATGCCAATGGAGGAATGTAATATTTACAAGAGGAAAGTAATGTTGTGGAGAAAGAGAAGTTTAGAAGAACTTATTTACAAATGAGTAAAGTGTATAATGATGATAAAAAGTGTGATGCCATGATCCTGGTTGCCCCAGCGTGTGGGGTGTGTGTGTAGTAGGTGTTTTGCTGTGAGCTGCATATGTGTATGTAACGGTCATCAAGAATAAGGAAGATGTAAAAGTAGAATGTACAAGTGGAAGAAGTGAGAAGAAATAGACTTTGGTGACCAATCAAGATAAGGGGATCACCAACAGTCGATGAAGATAGAAGAGAAGAAACAAATCAATGTTACTCAGGGGGCCAGGGGGGGGGGTAATATGGGGTCGAAAAGCTATGATGTATGTGAAATCTATTGCATAGAGCTTAGAACAATTTTGTTTTTGAAAGATTTCCCATTATCTAAAATAATTTGGGAGGGAATTTCGAAGCGGCATATGATGTGCTCCATGATGAATGTTGTAATTTTGGCTCCTGTAGTTTGGACCAATGGGATGGCTTTGACCCACTTTGTAAAATATTCTGTTATTGTAATGATAAATTTATGATTTCTAGAGGATGCAAGTGTAATTTGTCCAATTAGATCCAAGCCCCATTGGGAGAAGGGCCACATGGACTGGATTGGTTGAAGTGCTTGGGATGGTAAATGTGTTAAGTTGGCATGTTGTTGGCATTTGATGCAACGTTTAACATACTCGCAGTAGTCTTGCTCCATTTTAGGCCAGTAGTAGCCCATACGGAGAATGCGTTTAGTAATCGCCATGCCACTAAAATGGCCACCACAAGTGCCATCATGGGTTTCTTGTACAACCCATTGTGATTCTTGTGGTTCTAGGCAATGCAAGAGTATACCGTCATAGCTACGGTGGTAAAGGATGTCCCCCAACAAGGTGTAGCGTATCACTCTTTGTTTAAAGGTTTGGCATTGGGCATGGGGTAGATCACATGGTAGGAAACCTAGTTTGATGTATTCTTTGATCTGTGAGAACCATGGGTCGTGAGGTTCGGTGTTTACCACATATACACCACCATCATCTATGGGGGGTGTGGGTGATATAGCAGATTGTGTAAGCGTATGAATGGTTACAGATGTCATGCTGGACATTGGATTTTGTGGGATAAGGGACCCTAGGGAGGCCATGGTGTCTACAAAATGGTTTTATGAGCATGGCGTGGCTTCGAGGTAATACCATTCAAACTGGGATAAGAGTTGTTGGGCGATCTTCTTGTATTGCTAGAGAATTGGACAATTGCATAGCCAAAGTTCCTACACTTGATTGACAATCAAGAGTGAATCACCTATGATGTGAAGGCGCTTGATGTGCATAGCGTGTGCTTGTTTTAGTCCTAATATTAGGGCTTCGTACTCTGCGTTGTTATTGGTACAGGGAAAATCAAGTTTGAATGAAAATGGGAGTGGTTCTCCTTCAGGTGTAAAGAAAACAATACCTGCACCCCCAACATGGAGACACCTAGACCCATCAAAGAACATGGTGAGGTCAGCCATGAATTCTAGTTCAACGTATTGCTCATCTTTGATTATGTGAAATATAGAGTCATTAGGGAGTTGGATGAGTAAGGGTTGATTGTCAGTTATAGGGGCTTCAACCAGTTGGTCAGCAATGACTTGCCCTTTGATAGACTTTTGAGATACGAATTCTAGGTCGAACTCGGTTAGGAGCATGATCCATTTGGCTGTGCGTGAGTTGTGATAACTCTTGTTCATCATATACCGTAGGGGATTGTCTCGGGCGATGACAAAAGTTGTGTGGTTTAACATGTAGTGTCTTAGCTTCTGGGTGGTGAATACTACTGCTAGGCATAGCTTCTCCATGTATCCGTATCTCATTTCATAACTAACTAATGTACGGCTGATATAGTAGATAGCCTGCTCTTTGTCAAGAGCATTTTTTGGGCTAGGAGTGTACCTAGCGCGAACTCTGTGGCTGAGATGTATAGAGTCAGTGGTAAGTGTGGATGTGGTGGTGACATAACCAACGATGATGTGAGGTAAGTTTTGATAGCGTTGAATGCGGCTTGGCAGTTTTCATCCCATTTGAAGTGTACTCCTTTTTGTAGGAGATGATTGAATGGTTGGCATTTGTCTGATAATTGTGCTATAAATCTACGAATAGAGGTGATCTTGCCCTGTAAGCTGCGTAATTGCTTTAAGGTAGTAGGAGGAGGCATCTCGATGATGGCTTTCACCTTGCTAGGATCAACCTCAATGCCTCATTGGGAGACAATGAATCCTAGTATCTTTCTAGATGTAACACCGAACATGCACTTTTTTGGATTGAGGCGCACGTTGTGTTCTAGTAGTCGATCAAAAATCTGACGAAGATCTTCGAGATGATCAACACATTTCTTTGATTTGGCTATAAGGTCATCTACATAGTCTTCCACAATTTTGTGCATTAGGTCATGAAATATGTAGGTCATGGCTCGTTGATAGGTTGCCCCAACATTTTTAAGGCCAAAGGGCATGACCTTGTAGCAAAAAGTCCCCCAGGGTGTTGTGAAGGAAGTTTTGTGTTGATCTACTGGGTTGATCCTAATTTGATTATATCCAAAAAATCCATCCATGAGGGAAATCATTTTGTGACCTATGATGGAGTCGACCAGGGAATCAATGTTGGGTAACGGGAAGTTGTCTTTGGGACAAGCTTTGTTTAGGTCATGAAAGTTTGTGCAGACGCGAACATCACCAGATGGTTTAGGGACAGGGACCATGTTGGATACCCACTCGGGATAGTCGATGGGTATTATGAAATCAACATCTAGGAGCTTTTGAAGCTCAGATTTTACTATCAATGTGATAGTCGGATGCATGCATCACAGTTTTTGTCTCACTGGTTTGGCATTGGGATCTAGTATAATATTATGCACTACCATGATAGGGTCAAGTCCCGACATGTCTTTGTAAGACCATGCAAACACTTTTATATACTTGCGTAAGAAGTTCATGAAGGTGATACGCTCCTCGGGTGAGAGGCTGGCGGCTAGTTTGAGGATGTGTGGATTTTCTGGATCATCATCGACGTCTACGTCGATCGTGTCCTCGATGAGCATGCGAGATCCATCACGCAACTATTCAGGGATAGGGATGAGATTGAAGTCATCGATGGCCTCGTTGAACTCAAATTCATCGTCTACGTAAATGCCCATGTGATGGACTTGAGGGATTTGGTGTGATATGGATGAGGAAGGGGTATTTGCCACTCGTAAGACATGAGGAGAGAGAAGAAAGTCTCCAGGTGCTGGTATGTGTGAGATGTGTGTGAGATCGATAAATTTTGGGTTTGGGGTATCATCTCGAATCCGTTGGTGGTTGTAATGGAGGGGAGAATGTAAATCTACCTCCACCATGTTAATCGATGTTGTAGGTGAAGTAGGTAGTGTAGAATTGGGTGATGGAGGTTGAATAGGTTGTGCGCATCCAAAAAGACTCAAGGGAGGTCGCAGGATGATGGGTGGTGATCGAGGATGAGAGGCTGCTCTTTGTAACTATCTATGTATAGGTGGGAATACAGGCAGGCGTATCGATGGTGGATCAGGTAGAACCGGGTCTGGCTCTATTGGTAATGGATCAAGCGGAACCGGGTCTGGCTCTATTGGTGGTGTAACCAGGGATAAGGTAGCAAAGTGTTCTACCAATATTTGAACATCATAGAACAATGAGGTATCCGACGTGGGAGATTCTTGGAAGAAATCATAGGGGATGGTGACAGTCGATGTGGGTGAAGGTGTGTCTTCTAGCATATCCATGTCAATGTACTCTTCCAAGGTGTGTGTTGGACATGGAGGAGGATGTAAAGAGAGATCTTGGATCTCATATTCTAACGTGTAGACAATAGTTGAGCGATAACCTAGGCCAATTTTGTCGGTAGGTGATCGGACACGAGGGTTAATGGGTGTACGTAGCCCTTGCTCATAATGGCCTAGTCTGAACCCATGCCAATGAAAGCGTTGTAGGTAGTGCAAGGCAAATTGAGGGTTGGCTAGGTGTGTGATTGCATCACCCGAGCTGGATTGTGGTGGTGGAGAAGCTGGTGAGGGGATTGAGGAATCTACTCCCGCATACACAAAGTTGGTGTGGTTTTTGGGACTTCCTAGCTGTATGACAGTTCCAATAGTCAATACCGAGGCTGAGGGATGACCAAAATCTTGGGTAGATTGGATAGGGGTGTCACATACATGGGCATCACGCACGTTATAGTCTCCTAAGCCATTGTTCATCATGAATATGGATATGCATGACGTAGCACGCTCTGGCGATTGGGGTGGCATATCCGAATCAGATGATGAAGGAGAAAGTTGGGATTCTCTGATGGTGGCAGCCGAAGGGTGTGGAGGTTGTTTACCCAAGCTGGGTGTTGGTTGTTCAGGTTCATGATGTTTGGTTGTTGTGGGTTGAACAGGTTGTTTGTTCTATGTAGGGGATGACATCGGTGCAGGTGCAGGGATGCGTGAAGAGGTGAATGTCTTAGGTTTTGGTCAGAAGGGAAGGGGTGGTGTTTATGGTGTAGGAAGGATAGGGGCTTCCATATGCAAGGGTGAGGGAGGTAATGTAGTTGGTTGTGTAATGGGTGGCGATGGTGGTTGTGACACCATGGGTGGAAATTGGAATGGTAGAGGTTGAGAAGGTTGTGGAGGCCATAAGGATGGTGATGGGGAAGGCATAGTATCAACTTTAGGTCCTCTAGCAGATGATGTTAATGGTGCAGATATCGAGGCTTGTGTTGTCGATGAACATTGGGATGTTGAGGTGAAAATTGGTGAGGATGTCGATGCTCCTACTGACTGGTGGGAAGATACAAGGAATAGTTGGGAAGATGAGAATGAAGGCGCAGGGGGAAGGTCTATGACATTACAAAACTTAAAGGGGTCTCCATCGGCTGGGACACAATGAACGAGTCCATTGTGGACGTACTTGAGGCAATGATGCAATGTGGATGGGACACACTGCATGTCTCTGATCCAAGGGTGACCAAGGAGAATATTGTATTGCATTTCTCCTTGAATGATGTGGAAGAGGATGGGGATCGTACGGATGCCTACGTGAATGGGCAGAACTACGGATCCTACGGTAGGTCTCATGGAACCATCAAAAGCACGTAGGTCTAGGGAAGGTGTGGCAAAATGTGTTGGAGGGAGGTGTAGGTGATGTAAGGCTATTGTTGATATGATACTGATGGATGAGCCCATGTCAACGAGTACCCACTTGTAGGTAATGTCATTGATATTAGCTTGTATGTGGAGGGGAGGGTCGGCTCCTTCACCAACGAGTTCCATTATCTCGTGGTCATGAAAGCTAATTTATGGTTGAAGGCATCATGGGATGTTCCCTACAAAATTGACAAAAGCATTTGTGTCATGTGTCTCTAAGTCAATGGAATGTAGGATGTCATTCAATGCCTCACGATGGGGTTGAGATTGTTGTAAGAGGTCAAATATGGATAACCGCATGGGGGCATTGCATAGCTGATGGGTTAGACTACCATGGATGGTAATCACATTTTGAGGTGGTGGTGGTACGATATTAGGCCTTTGTGGTGTTTGCGAGGACATAAACTAGACAGGAGGAGAAACAATAGGTGTTGTCTGGGGTGACGGGTACCGTTGGTTTCTCATAGTAAGGTTGATCATGCCTACTACTCCGCATGATGGAGGATCACGCTGGACATTGTTGACTTGGCGAGGAGGTGTTGGAGGATTGTTTGGAGGTCTAGGGGGATTGGGTCCTCTATGATCTGGTAGAGGGTTTTGGAAGATCCCTAGGTTTTGGTTCTATGGGGCTAGCGGGTTTGCTACCTGAATAATGCCCCTATCGATTAGGTCTTGAACTTGTCCATGAAAGGAGTGACACGAATCGATATTATGGCCATGCTACCTATGAAAGGGACAAAATAACTACTCATTGTAGTCACAAGATTTAGGTGCATTTGGATCCAATGGGTGGATGTCGGGTAGAACGAGATGGTTACCCTCATACAATCTATGGAACAAGGCTGGTAATGGTTCAGATAAAGGTGTAAAGTTGCACGGTGGACCCTGTGGGTGCATACCATAGTACTACTATGGTCGAGGTGGGGCAGGCACAGTAGCTTGGAGTGGTTGCGGTTGTGGCGTATAGGGTGGAGGAGTCGGTACTAGTGCTAGGGTAGCAGCTGCAACTTGGTTGGTTTGTTGTGGTCGTGGGTAAGGTTGAGTGGGTGCGGGTCTATTGAAGTGAAATTTGGAGTTGTAGTTGGTTTTGGCTCTCAACTTAATCTTCCTAGATTGCACTTTAATATCTTCGATCACTTTCACTTGTGATATAGCATCTTCAAAAGTATGACTTTGATGAAGTTGGAGGGATGTGGAAATATGTTTGTGGTAGCTCTTGGAAAAGAGAGTCACAAGCTCCGAGGTGGGGAGGCTATGGGCAAGATCATGAATAATCGCTCTCCATCTGGTGACAAACTCAGTTATGGGTTCATTGTCATCCTGTCGTAAGGCATAGACATCAAAAAATGTGGTATTTTTCTTGATGTTGATGGAAAAGTGTTCTAAGAAGGAATTGGCCAGTTGTTCAAAGGTGTACAGGCTATGGCATGGTAGCATGTTGTACCAATCCAAGGCTGGCCCAGTGAGGGATAGGGAGAAGGTACGCAACATAAGAGGATTACTACTATGAAGTTGGTAACAGGACGAGCGGTAGTTGCTCACATGTTCTCTGGGATCTTCCTTGCCTCTATACTTGTCGAATTTTGGTATTTCGAAGCGATAGGGATAAGGAGGGATAGGAATGGATGGATGTACTGGCTCGTTGCACAATTCGTCATAGCAAGGCTTTTGTGGCCCATAGCTAGAAGTGCGTAGGTTCAACATTTTGACTTCATCCCGTAAGAGTTGAAGTTCAGGTGTCATGGGAGTCGAAGGTTGGGCTATGATAGGCTGACCCTGTGGATGCAGTGGATACTGGTATTGTTGTTCTTCATAGTATTGTGGGGAATACTATTGTGCTTGATCATGATAAGGTGGGTACTGGGTGACATGTGTTGTAGTGTCTACAGGCACACTAGGTTGTGGGGTAGGCATCTATTGAGGATAATAGTACTACGACTATGAGGCATATGGTTGTGGCATAGGTACTTGTTGGTTTGGGGCCTGCTATACCGGTTGGACCGTAGGTGGTGATGACCAAACCGATGGAGGAGTAAAGAAGCTAGGTGTAGCTAGTGGTAATGTAGGTGTCGATGCTACTGGTGCTAGAGGTGGTCGAGACGAGGTATCAAAAGATGGGATCTGTCTTTGCCCTGGAGGGTAGGAAGTAGGGAAGCTAAACTATGTGGAATAGTTTGGTTGAGTAGGTGCATAAGCTGCTGGTGTCGGTCCATAGGTAGGATGGATATGGGTAGTTGGGGCCTGAAAAGGCATAGGTGGTGGTATCCTAAAGGTCATCACAGGCAAAGGTGGCTCCAAGGGTTGGGTGTCGTGCACTTCGGATACCTGTGAGATAGGCGAGAATGCTGCTAAAAAGGTGGGATAAGCTACCGAGATAGGAGCTCGGGTTGAGGGGAAAGTGTAAGTGTATACTCCTACTTGGGTTTGCATCTCTTGCTCCTAAAGAGGTTGTTGGGAAGTACCCTCCGATATGGTGAAGAACGGCTCTTGGGAAGAGGATGGTTGGTACTCTTGTGAGGAGTATGGGCGTGAGGTTTGAGGGAATGCTTGTGGTTCTTGTTGGGTAGGGATCTGTTGTGTAGTTTGGAAGGATGGACTCTGGCTTCCTACAGTGGATGAGGATGGGTCAGACACCATTCCTATGGTAGGGGTGAATGATGCGACCTCGAGATGGGTATGGTTTAGAAGGGAGGAATCATTCTCAAACAGGGATTGAGATAAATTCTAGAAAAAGGGGTGTGCAAAGGTGGGTGACGTAGGCATGACCTCCTCATCTATGGTGAAGGCTGGAGGAGACTATCCTAGTGCTGTGTAGATTACATGATCACAGAACGTGGTCGAGGGATTAGGTGAGGATGGGGCTGCAAAGAGCGGGTAATCCTCTATGAGTGAAGTAGCAAGAATTTCACTCAAAGTTGACGTCTCATCATGAGGTGTCATGTGTGTGAATGGTACATCAGATTCTATGCATGAATCAGATGTGTCTATGATCTTATCCTTCATGATCGAAGGCGTAAGAGTAGGCTGACTAGAGGAAGGGGGTGGCCATTCCTCCATCGAGCATGATTGCTCATGCGCTCTACTATAGGTAACCACAGGCATAGTGGCATGTGTGAATGGGCTTTAGGAATAAATCTTGTGTGATGTGGACTTAAGTGTGTCTAATGTGAGTGTGAATTAAGTGACATGTTATGTGTAGCAACACAATATGTGGTGTAATGTGTTGAGACCGATCTGTGATCATGCAAACAATGGTAGACCGAAATCAAATCTAAATGCTGAGAAAATGAGAGTGTTTTGTTCATTTTGTGTGTTGTAATGTTGTTACTCCCTATGTAGAATCATGGGTAATGATGTGAATACTCTAGCAAATCAGGAATGTCATCAATAACAAACCTCCTGCAACACCCAAATATGCACAAGATAGAATGGTACCGCAACGTGCGAATGGTGACCTGTATGGAAGGCATAGTAAAATGGTATCCTAAAGGGGTGGAACTCACTATGCTGAAGTGAGTTCACTAATATCCTCTCACGAGAAGAGGTGGCACTATCTGAGACATGCTAGGCATGGTCAACAACCCCATGCTTTCGCTTCACCCTCGGGTGGGCTTAGTCAAGAATGACAGTTACCAATTCCACAAATTATACAAGCCTTGTGGATGAAGGTGCTAAATCCTATCCCACTCCATAGGTAACCACTGGTGATGAAATCCAGGGCCCAATCACAAAAGTGGGGGATTTTCTGGTGATGAAATCCAGAAAACCACTCCTATGGGGCTACTAGGTGTCTAGGGGGGTTGAGAGCTGGTGGAGGGTAAAACTCTGTCGACACCAATCTTGAGTGATGGATTGGGGATGAAATCCAATCTCACCACTTGTTTAAGTACCACGTGAGTGTGTGTGGGTTTGTGTTTCACTATCGATGTATGCAAGATAAGAAACTAGCTACTTGCCTTTTCAAAAGAAACTAACCCTAATGCCTTTTCAAAAGAAACTAATCTACTTTCGAAAGCATATAAACAAACAATCCAAGTGTATGGAGTGGAGGGGATTAGAACCCTAATTTGAACTTTTGAATACAAAAATTTCTCTCAAACAAAGGAATAAGGGATTAGGAACCTTAATTTGTTGTTAGAATGAAAAGATATTTCAGAAATGGAATAGGGGATTAGAAACCCTGATTTACTTGAACATGTATAGTTCTTTCTAACAATGAAAGCTATTAATGAAATGGAATCAACGTAGGCTTGTGCTACATGCAAGATACAAGGACATATGCAAACTTATTTGAGAAATAAATTTTATGAACTTGCTGGAAAGTTGCAGGTCCTAAAAATTTTAGAAACCCTAATGCTTTAACAACTTCGCAATGAAAGCAAGACTACCTTAAGCAATGATCATTACACTAATCTAGTACATTTTTGTATCCAAAACTCACAACAGAGGTAGAAGAAGGGAAAATACCTGCATTCTGATGCTAGCAGGGGTTTATTTAGACCCTGAGGAGGTTACCCCAGCTGATTTGGGGGTTTTGAAGGTGTTTATGCTCAAATCACGACCCGGGTCACGAATTTGACCTAAATCATAGGGTGGGTCATGAATCAGGTGCAGAGGCTTCAAATCAGAGAGTTGAGGGCCTAGGAGGGGTCCTAGGGCTTTGGGAGGTCTCTATGAACAACATATTTGGTACCTGTAATACACAAAAATAGAGGATAATGTCAGATTTATAAGGAAACTGAACCTAGCACTATCTGTTGTGGGGGTCCCATCGGGCGTGCCAGAATGAAATGACCAGAAGTTGACATTTGATCTAACAACATGTAAATAACACAAGTCATTCAGAAACATATGCTTTATTCATTATCAAATTTGTATCGGTTACAAATAGGGAGAGTTTTCCCCTTTTCTTTTCATGAATAAACAATATAGGCCTGATGCCTCCTTCTGATGTCCCTCAGTGTAGGTGGGCTTCGTTGTATGTGGGCCACCATTGGGTTGTTGTTTTTTGGTGTTCCTTTCTTTCAAATCTACTGCATAACCTGAAATAAACTTGCAAGAAAGGGTCAATACGTTGGGGGGCTTGCCCTAGTTAGGCCCCATATTTAAGAAGATGAAATGACTATAAAACTATAACATAAATCCAAATAAAATGTGTAGAAGGTAATTATAGGCTGAAACAAAGCTTACCTCCCAAATTTGGGGTGATTTGGGGCTTGCAGATGTGATTCGCGACCCGGGTTGCGAATTGGGGCTGGATTCGTAGGGCAGGCTATGATTTGAGCTGTGATGCTCTTCTAGTGAAATCTCTCTGGTAGATCGATCCTAAGGTAGCTGGAGTGCCTCTGTGTGCTATCAAAATCTGACTGTGTGCACCGAGAAGTAACTGTTCAATGTTGGCTTTCCATTTTAGCAGAGTAACTGTACTTTGTTGAATTAGGGAATCAGACTTAATTAGGGGTTTAGGACCCACTATTTATAGGCAAATGCAAGGTGCAGGGGGGGTTAGATAGACTAAACCTAGGTTTGGTTCTGACTAGGGTTAGGTTAAGAAATGCTATGTGGCAGCATCTCATTCTAAGTAGGAAATATCCTATCCTCACACATGTGTGAGGAAGGATTAGTGCTAATCCTAATTAAGCCTTAAGCATGTTTAGGGGAGGATTAAAAGAAAACCCTAGGAAACCCTAAATTGGCACATGTGGGAGGATTTTATTAACACTAATTATGAATTAAGAGTTAATTAATCCAATTTTGCCCTAAAAAGGGGCTTAAGTGAAGTCAACATTAAATTAGAATTTGATAATTGACTTTTAATTGATTTTGCCAATTAATACCCCGTGGGGGTGTCAATTGAGTGTAAATGGGCTATGCATCACCTCGGGTTGCCGTCTGAAGGTATCTTGATGCATAAGATGTGGTTTTGTGGACTTATTAGGGTTTTGGACCTGAAAGCCACTTGTGGAAGTCTACACGTTACTATGGCAATCTATGGTGATCTATGCATGACTACACATGACTACAATCATCTATGCATGACTACGCATGTCTACGCATAACTACAATAGTCTACAATAGCCTAGGGATGCCTAGAATCACCTATAGATATGCTAATATTATTTTGTATGATAATATTTAGTAAAAAAAAATTAGACAAATGCGCTAACCACGCTTTTGGATTTTTGATGTTGTGGTTGCATGCAAAACTGACTTTGGATATGAATACCCCATCAAACAAGGAATAAAAAATGAGGTGAATGAAGTATGATGAATGGATGATGCAGTGATTGATAAATATACCAACGCATGATGGATATGATTTTTGGTAAGAAGAGAAAATAATGGGATCTAATCAAAGGTATGTAGTCGCTCGAAGCATGACCATACAACATTGACTGGATAACCAAGAAGGAGAAGGGAAAAGAATGGGATCTAATCAAAGGTATGTATCCACTCGAAGCATGACCATACAAAATTGACTAGATAGCCTAGAAGGAGAAGGTAAAAGAATGGGATCTAATCAATGGTATGTAGCCACTCAAAGCATGACCATACAACATTGACTGGATAGCCTAGAAGGAGGAGGGAAAAGAATGGGATCTAATGAAAGGTATGTAGTTGCTTGAAGTGTGACCATACAAAATTGATTGGATAGCCAGGGATGAGAAGGGAAAAGAATGGGATCTAATCAAAGGTATGTAGCCGCTTGAAGCATGACCATACAACATTGACTGGATATCCAGGGGGAGAAGAGAAGAAGGAAAGAAGAAGAGGAAAGAAATAAAAAGCAATGCTGGTAAAATGAAATGGATGATTATGAATGCAATGATGTGATTTTGTTGAGTCTGTATGAAATTTATGATGCCATACTAGTTGCTTGAGAATGAAAATGTTTGTCTATTGTCCTTTTACAACCAGATCAATGTGGTCAAAAAGTATGAATGTGACAAGTTTATCGGTAAAATGCAACGTGTGTTTGCAAGTGGTGTTAAAGGGTAAGTTTTTGAGGCTCCTAAGGTTTTAGAGGGTATTTCCCTACTTTCCTAGGGTTTTGTGGATGTTTTGAGGTATTATGGCTTAATTTGCAACTTGGGTAGCGATTTTGACCTAATTCACGACCCAGGTCATGAATCAGGGTTTAAAGCATATTTAAGCCCAAAATTGCATGGGGGGACTCATTTGCACGATGCGTGACTTTGGAAAATTATTTGGGAGAGCAATTGATAGCATGGAAGGAGCATGTTGATGATCGTGAGAGTGATAATGACGAATGGATGAAGATCAGCTAGCATCAGGTGCAGGGATCCACCGGTAAGTGATCATCTACCTTATTTTATTTATTTTCTTATTTTTTTGGGTAAATGTAAATGAGGGGAGAGGTTTTCATCCCGATTTAAAAAAAATTGTAAATTTTAAGTAAAATTTGATCACATAGTGATAAACGGGCCAAATGGGTACCCAAAAGTGCGGTCGGTTTTTCAATTGGATTTGTTTTGTCACTAATTTGACCGGGTAATGGGTAGAGTAGGTGTGAAGTTTGATTGTCTATTTTTGAGGTAACGACGTACTGACATTGATATGTTTTTGCACTTTATCCTCTAAAGTAGGAAATGGGTATTCCGTTATGCGACTATTTTATTTTTATGACTGCGTTTGACATGCTTTCGGTATTCGATGGTTTGAGGTGTAATGTGTGAACTCTAGGGTATTAGATCTACCATGTTAGAGGTATAATTTTTAAAAACTAATAACACTTTCACCGTAGAAGGGCAAAATGGGTGTCCAAAAATATTGGTTATTTTGGTAGCTGACTTCATTTGACATGCTTTTGATTTGTGTGCCACGGTGTAGATAGTAGTAAACTAAAAATGAGCTATAGGGAGCCCGATGTAGACTGTACTTGATGTCAGTTTGAAATTCCACTACTAAATGGGCAAATGGGTATCTAAAAATGTGACTATTATTTTTAAATTGCATGCCTGGATATGTGTTCAGTTTTGGTGTCTTTAGGATAGATTTGACTGTTAGATCTGTGTTGATTGGTGCTTTTTTTCTGAATTTTGTCGACATATTTACCATTAAGTGGGCAAATAGGTATCTAGAAATGTGATTTGTTTTTGTATGCCATATTAATTGATCATGTTTTGAATCACATGCCATAGTAGGTGTACAATTGAGTTTGTTATTGGTTGTTTGGGTGACCAATGTGTACTATATGTCGTATGTATTTGGATTTTTGCCATAAAATGACAAAATGGGTATCCAAATATGTGATTGTGTTGTTGATGTGTTTTGTCATTTTATTTGTATATTATTTTGTCTTGAGATGCGTGCCAAATTAAATGTTTTTTTAAAGTTGTAAATTTTGAGTGATGATGTTGGATGTGATTGATTTGTTATGTGGGTTACTGATGTGTGTTGTGCTGTGTTGAACAAGTGAAGGCGCTTGAACCCCATCATCGGGTGAGAAAGTTTAAGCAAGGTTTTGAAAAGTTGATGTAGACTGAGGAGGAATTGTAATGGTTAGATGACATACACTTTTGTGGTGTGTGGGAGTGTAAGAGAATATTCACCAATAGGGCATTTGTGTCTACCTTATGTGAGTGGTGGGATGCAGACCAGAACACTTTTCATTTTTCTACAGGGAAAATTACCGTGACATTGGAGGATGTATATCACATCTATCGATTGTTGATTAAGGGTGTTCCTGTGAGGGCAGCCGAATATGGGAGTAAGGACATAGTTTTGGAGAGATTATTTGGGGCTGGGAGGAGGGATATCGATGCTACCAAGATGGACTATGAGTGGTTGTGGTGTCAAAAGAAGATATCCGATAGGCAGTGTGTGGCTATGGTGATGATCTCTACCTATGCCCTACCTGATAGTTCTGGGTTTCTATTTACCTGGAACATGATGGACATAGTTAGTGGCCTGGTGGAGCACAAGGTTGTGTTTTCTTAGGTTCCTACACTTCTGGCCCAAGCATACCATGAGTTACATGAGGAGGTTTAGGGTAGGTGGATGGGATTGAGTGTGATTTCCTTACTACAGGTATGGGCATGGGAATACATAGCTTTTGAGAGGCCCTCTTTATTACCTCAACCTATACACATAGAGGATAAGGATTTTCCTTACACCTTGAGGTGGAGTACGGAGGTGGAGCAGGGTATGAAGAGGCCTCATGAGGGTGATCCGGTTTTATGGAGGATTAAGTTTAGCGAGTTGACAATAGATGACATTACATGGAGATCATATATGGGTGGAGTGAGTTGGAGAGAGGATGATGAGCAATTGCAGGCTATACGACAAGGCATATGGTTGTTTGGGAGATATACTCAGTAGACTAAGTATTTTTAGTTTGATCAAGTACATCGATAGTTTGGATTACAACAGGATGTTCCAGGGACTCCTATTATTTATTTTAGGTGATAGGGATACAAAGGATAGTGCCCTATTATACCACCTTGGGTTGGGGAGAGAGACCCTCCTATGGATATCCCAGATGTAGGGGATGTAGGGATGACACCAAAGTTTGATGCCTGGTGGGTGATATATTCTTGGGAGCCTAGGAGAGGTATGGTGGATCAGTGGGTGGCACCTACTACTAGGGACCTTTGATAGAGAGGAGGGTGAGCAGGAGGAATTGGGCTAGTGCAATGAGTATGGTTGCTACTGAGGAGGAGTTTCCTTTGTGATGGTCACGATGTCATGTAGGTGCTTCGGTGAGTACCTAGGATGTGAGGGTAGAGGAGGTTGATGTGGGTGTAGATACTGGGGTAGAGAAGACTATTGGAACTTAGGTGGAGATGAGGGCTTCTATGTCTAGGCAATATCAGGCGATCGATACTCTGACTAGTTAGTTGGTGGTCGAGGTCGCTAAGAAGATGATGTGCGAGACTACCTTGTTGGTGCATGGGATCCCTCTACCCGATTATGGTAGGATTGTGGTGCAGTCTGGATCACATTCATAGGTGTAGGTGCCATCACATCAGAGTCAGTGTAGTTCTACTACGGTGGGACAAAGAGGTGCTAGGGCTGAGGTGCAGGATCAGCCTACTATGGATCCTATTATGGGGTTCCAGGTGGAGTCGAGCCAGGCTACAGGGATGCAAGTGAGTCATGAGGGCCACGGGGAGACTCCTAGTGGGAGTTAGGATATCTATTGTGGATTGTAGCCTACGGGCATTTTGTATTGATGATATATGATGATGGGCATGATCCCAAGTTGTAGCCTTTGGGTATTTTGTATGGTTATATCTATATCTATATATCTATATATATATATATATATATATATATACTTTGTTGATTTCAGCTATTATATATACATGTGTTATTTTGATGGTTTGAAATGTGTTCTTGTTTATGTTTGCATGGATTAGCATAACATAATTTGTAGATATATCTGATGAATAGATATACATGTATGACATGGTTTAGATCTATTATCGTGTTGTGGTATAAATGGATTGTAGAATAGTGTTATGATTGTATTTCCAATGCGACATGATGTGCTATCAAATATGATTTCGTAATGAATGTATGTATAGTAATTGCGATACTATGATGCAATTTTGAAATGCATATGGGATGAATGCAATAAATGTAATTTGATATGAAATGCATGTAGGATGAATGCATAACTATAATGTGTATCAAATGTATTTGACATAGATGCATGTATGCATGTATGAACTTACTGAAATGCACCAAGTAAGCACTTGTATCATGGCATTTACCTATATGGATGCTATCCATTCCATTGTTTTAGGGTCGATGGATAATGTAAGGTATGTGTAATGGTTTTTACTAACATAGTTATGACAATCAAATCTCAAACCATTAGCTATGCAAATTTTGTGGCAACTTATAACATGATCAGGTTGGTTCAAAGTCTGTCTTGGACCTATGTGTGTGAATGTGTAATGTTCATTTATCAATTTTGAGGGAGGTAGGATTAACCCGTTGTAGATGCTACCATACTAGCTAGCTCATCCATCCACAACAGTGATTTCTACAAAAGCGAGATGCTAATGTAAGAGATGTGTTGTCACCTGTAAGATTATTCCACTGGTAGGCAAGTTTTTGGAATTATCCCATAGTGTTATGTTGAACCTAAGGACCAAAGGCGATAAGCATAACATGTGTGATATCAAGAGGTGTTTCCTTTTGTTTTTTGCCCCTATTCTAGTGTTGACCTATCTGATTGTGGTAGTGCTCTTTTCATTTTTTCATTTTTTTCTTTTTATCTTCTTTTGTATGGGCGATGAAGTTTGTTTTCTACCCAGTTATTTAATTTTACTTATGCTTGATCCCTTTGTTTATCCCTAGGTCATATTTTGACCATGCAGGTGATAGGATGAGTAGGGGATACCATTCTCTAGATGGTGATATCTACTCAAGATGTCCTCTTTCCTAGGCTCAAAATTTTTAATGTGTAACCTATTGTGAGTGATTCATGAGAGAAGTTGAACCATCCTAAAAGACCATAAGAAGAATGTACAAGACTTAGTAGCTATGGGTGACACTTGATTGCCTAAACTATAGAGTAGTCAAAATTAAACACGACACCTATGTATACCCTGATCCTGAAAAGGGGGAATGGACATCTAGGTGGTGATGCTAACAAGTGCATGTATTATTCCTATTGAGGCGCATTTTGGGGGAGAATGTACAAACATGAATTAAAATTTTAACTATAAAGCATATGAATATGTGCAATGAATGTAACTATAAGTGATGCAAGTGGATGAATGCGATATTTACAAGAAGAAAGTTATGTTGTGTAGAAAGAGAATTTTAGAAGAACCTATTTACAGATGAGTAAAGTGTGTAATGATGACAAAAAGCGTGATGCTATGATCATGGTTGCCCCAGCGTGTGGGGTGTATGTGTGTAGTAGATGTATAAGCTGTGAGTTGTATAAGTGTATGTAATAGTCACCAAGAAGAAGCAAGATGTAAGAGTAGAATATACAAGTGGAAGAAGTGAGAAGAAATAGGCTTTGGTGACCAATAAAGATAAGGGGATCACCAACAACTGACAATGATAGAAGAGAAGAAATGAATCAATGTATGTAAGAAGTAGAAGAATGAGATAGAAGAAGATGAGTAACTAACACTACTATCGGGTGAAATGGCATAGATCCGAGTGGGAATGGGATGGTGAAGTGATGATATGGCTAGAGTTGTAGCTAGATCCATAGTTGGAAATATTATGAATATAGCGAGTGGGGGCACTGTTAGGGTACTGCAGGGTGGTAAAGTCCTGGGAGTGATGTAGCACGGAGGACTGACAAGTCGGCTAAATGGAAAAGAATGCTCTGGTGATGGGGTACGCTCATTGTGCAACATGTTGTGCACCAGGGTTTTGAATGATCTACACTCTTCGATATCATGACATGGCTAGTGATGGTAGATGTAAAATTGATTCTCATTGTAATTACATGGTTTAGGAAGTGAGAGGTCGAATCTTAGGTAGGTCAATAAGGACCTAGTGCATGAGATGATGGAACATTTTGGAAAGGGGCATATATGGAATAGGCATAGGATAGACATATGGCTCTGCTGGAGGTGAGCGAGGTTTGGGTGAAAGATGATCTAGTAATGGAGGCATGGGTTTGGGTTTTGGTATGGGTCAAGTCTGGTATTGAGGAAGGGATCTGCATGGTGGCGAGGATGGACAGGTCGTGGAAGACTACCATGGGTGAACATGGCAATGGTAGTGGCTCATCTGCAACTCTAGATATTTGATATGGGAGATGAGATGTTGTATCTCATGGTGTGGTGGTGATGGTATTAGGGAAGGGGGTGATCGAGATTCCAAGGTGAATGGAATGGCTTGATGCATGGTAGAAAAAGGATAGGGCTACGATGAGGAAGCAGCGGAGTGAAATGACTGTGGTGATCATAATATTGGCTAGGGTGATAAGCCTCGTAGTGGTGAAGGTGGTGTCTTGAGGACTGGTGGCATAGGAGATGGCCCTAGGCAGTGATGCAAATGAGAAAGAGGGATGTTTGCGTGACCAACTTGAGTAGCTTAGGTCACATGGGCTTGCAAAGCCTGGGCATAGGTAGACTCACCATTGGGAAGGGGAGTGGGTAGAAATGCAGGGTGAGGTTGATGAGGTGTGTATTCCCTATTAGGTGGGTGGTAAGATCCTATGGGATGTTGTGGATGACTTGGAGGTGAATAGTGACATTTGAGATCATCATATAGATGGGAGGATGATCCTTGTGCTTGTGGTTGGGTGGATTCCTCTTTATCATCAAAAGAGGACATGGAGATATGGCTATCACCAAAGTGTGGTGAATAGGATGATCCTTTTTGGTGAGTGGAATGGTGTCGAGGTGAAGTGTGGTGACCTAAACGAGATGAGTGTGAGGAGCACCTAGTATGAAGGGTGGTTGGTGGTTGGGTGAGATCGATCGATGTAATGGGTTTTTGCTATGGTTGCAGATGTTCCTACATGGTGGTAGGTGAGGCCACTGTAGAGCTCTCCTACTGATGACGTGAGTCCTACAAAAGGAAAAACAAATACCCCAAGCATAAAAATGGTAGAAAGGTGAAATGTACATGTATAGAGAAATAATAAAGTAGAAATAAAAGATTCATACGGTGATGTGCTTGGTGATTTATTTCTAATACTATGTGACACTCATGATGGTGATTGTGTTTATGAATAATGCATTGAAAGCACGAAGGTGCAAGATATTGATGGGTTTAGGATCATTAAGGCCTTCAATATTTTCCAAATGATATGCTCCTGAACCATATTTGTGTGTGATAATAAATGGACCCAACTAATTTGGGGTAAATTTATCGCGTTACTGGTGAGGCTGACTTGTGATTTGTTGGTTCTCCTTGAGAACCAAGTCGCCAATATGATATTCGTGCTGATGTACCTTACTATTGTAGGCATGATGAATGTGATATTGATATACTCGTGTGTGCTCGATGGCATGGATGCGATGTTCATCGAGGAGTGTTAGTTGATCTAGACGATCTTGGCAAGCAATTTCATCATCAATGAAATATTTCATGGATATCCGTAAAGAGGGTATCTCCAACTCAAGAGGCATGATAGCTTTTGCCCTATAGACAAGTGAAAAATGTGTTATTGTACAGTGGGAGTATGAATGCTCTTATGATAGGCCCACAAGGCTAGGGGAATTTAATTATGCCAGTCCCAATGAGATTCTGCTATAGTTTTATGAAGAATAGAACAGATGGTTTTGTTAGTGGCTTCGGCCTGGCCATTTCCTTGAGGGTAATATGGGGTTGAAAAGCTATGATGTATGTGAAATCTATTGCATAGGGCTCAAAAAATTTTTTTTTTGAAAGATTTCCCATTATCTAAAATAATTTGGGAGGGAATTCCAAAGTAGCATATGATATGCTCCATGATGAATGTTGCAATTTTGGCCCCTGTAGTTTGGACCAATGGGATGGCTTCAACCCACTTTGTAAAATATTCTATTGTTGTAATGATAAATTTATGATTGCTAGAGGATGTAGGTGTAATTTTTCCAATTAGATCCAGGCCCCATTGGGAGAAGGGCCACATGGACTGGATTGGTTGAAGTGCTTGGGATGGTAAATGTGTTAAGTTGGCATGTTGTTGGCATTTGATGCAATGTTTGACATACTCGTAGTAGTCTTGCTCCATTTTAGGCCAGTAGTAGCCCATATGGAGAATGTGTTTAGTGATTTCCATGCCACTAAAATGGCCACCACAAGTACCATCATGGGTTTCTTGTACAACCCACTACGATTCTTGCGATTCTAGGCAACGCAAGAGTATACCGTCATAGCTACGACGATAAAGGATGTCCCCTAGCAAGGTGTAGTGGATCACTCTTTTTTTAATGGTTCAATGTTGGGTGTGATCCAAGTCACATGATAGGAAGCCTAGTTTGATGTATTCCTTGATATGTGAGAACCATGGGTCGTGAGGTTCGATGTTTACCACATATACACCACCATCGTCTATGGGAGGTGTGGGTGATATAGCATATTGTGTAAGTGTATGAATGGTTATATATGTTGTGCTGGACATTGGATTTTGTGGGATAAGGGACCCTAAGGAGGCCATGGTGTCTGCAAAATGATTTTATGAGCACGGCACGACTTCGAGGTAATACCATTCAAATTGGGATAGGATTTGTTGGGCGATCTTCTTGTATTGTTGGAGAACTAGGCAATTGCATAGCCAAAGTTCTTGCACTTGATTGACAATCAAAAGTGAATCGCCTATGATGTGGAGGCATTTTATGTGCATAGTGTGTGCTTGTTTTAGTCCTAGGATTAGGGCTTCGTACTCTACATTGTTATTGGTACAAGGAAAATCAAGTTTGAATGAAAATGGGAGTGGTTCTCCTTCAGGTGTAAAGAAAACAATGCCTGCACCCCTAGTGTGGAGACACCTGGACCCATCAAAGAACATGGTGAGGTCAGCCATGAATTCTAGTTTGACGTATTCCTCATATTTGGTTATGTGAAATATGGAATCATTAGGGAGTTGAATGAGTAGGGGTTGATTGTTAGTTATAGGGGCTTCAACCAGTTGGTCAGCAATGACTTGCCCTTTGATAGACTTTTGAGATATGAATTCTAGGTCAAACTTGGTTAGGAGCATAATCCATTTGGCTATGCGTGAGTTGTGATAACTTTTTTTCATCATATACCGTAGGGGATTGTCTCGAGCGATGATGAAAGTTGTGTGGTTTAACATATAGTGTCTTAGCTTCTGGGTGGTGAATACTACTACTAGGCATAGCTTCTCCATGTATCCGTATCTCATTTCATAACTAACTAGTGTGTGGCTAATGTAGTAGATAGCTTGCTCTTTGTCAAGAGCATTCTTTTGAGCTAGGAGTGTACCTAGCACAAGCTCTATGGCTGAGATGTATAGAGTCAGTGGTAATTGTGGGTGCGATGGTGACATGATCGGTGGTGACGTGAGGTAAGTTTTGATAGCTTCGAATGTGGCTTGAAAATTTTCATCCCATTTAAAGTGTACTCATTTTTGTAGGAGATGATTGAATGGTTGGAATTTATCTGATAATTGTGCTATAAATTTGTAAATAGAGGTAATATTGCCTTGGAGGCTATGCAATTGCTTTAAGGTGGTAGGAGGAGGCATCTTGATGATGGCTTTCACCTTTCTCGTATCTAATTCAATGCCTCATTTGGAGACAATGAATCCTAGTATTTTTCTAGATGTAACACCAAACATGCACTTTTTTGGATTGAGGCGCACGTTGTGTTCTAGTAGTCGATCAAAAATCTAGTGGAGATCTTCGAGATGATCAGCATATTTCTTTGATTTGGCTATGAGGTCATCTACATAGTCCTCCATATTTTTGTGCATTAGGTCATGAAAGATGTAGGTCATGGCTCATTGATAGGTTGCCCCAGCATTTTTAAGGCCAAAGGGCATGACCTTGTAGCAAAAAGTCCCCCAGGGTATTGTGAAGAAAGTTTTGTGTTGATTAGCTATGTATCCAAAAAATCCATCCATGAGGGAAATAATTTCATGACCTATGATGGAGTCAATGAGGGAATCAATGTTGGGTAAAGGGAAGTTGTCTTTGGGACAAGCTTTGTTTAGGTCACAAAATTTTGTGCAAACACGAACATCACCGGATGGTTTGGGGACAGGGACCATGCTGGATACCCACTTGGGATAGTCGATGGGTATTATGAAATCAACGTCTAGGAGCTTTTGAAGCTCAGATTTTACTATCAATGTGACAATTGGATGCATGCATCATAGCTTTTATCTTATTGGTTTGGCATTGGGATCTAGTATAAGATTATGCACTACTACGGTAGGGTCAAGTACCAACATGTCTTTGTAAGACCATGCGAACACTTTTATATACTTGCGTAGGAAGTTCGTGAAGGCGATGCACTCCTCGGGTGAGAGGCTAGTGGCTAATTTGAGGATGTGTGGATTTTCTAGATCATCACCGATATCAACATCGATCGTATCCTCGATGAGCATACGATATCCATGATGCAACTATTCAGGGATAGGAATGAGATTGAAGTCGTCGATGGCCTCACTGAACTCGAATTCATCATCTACATAAATGCTCATGTGATGGACTTGAGGGATTTGGGAAGACATGGATGAGGAGGGGGTATTTGCTACCCAAAAGATGTGAGGAGAGAGAAGAAAGTCTCTAGGTGCTGGTATATGTGAGATGTGTGTGAGATCAATAAATTTTGGGTTTGGGGTATCATCTCGAATCCATTGGTGGCTATAATGGAGGGGCAAATGTAAATCTACCTCAACCATGTTAATCGATGATGTAGGTGAAGTTGGTGGGGTAGAATCTAGTGATGGAGGTTGGATAGGTTGTGCACATCCTAAGAGGCTCAAGGGAGGCCATAGGATGACTGGTGGTGAATGAGGACGAGAGGCTACTCTTTGTAACTATCTATGTATAGGCGGGAATACAGGCAGGCGTATCGGTGGTGGGTCAGGAAGAACTGGGTCTGGCTCTATAGGTGGTGGATGAGATGGGACTGTGCATCCGACTCTATTGGTGGTGTAGCCATAGATAAGGTAGCAAAGTGTTCTATCAATATTTGAACATCGTAGAACAAGGAGGTATCATGCGTAGAGGATTCTTAGAAGAAATCATAGGGGATGGTGACAGTTGATGTGGGATGAAGGTGTGTCTTCTAGCATGTCCATGTCAATGTACTCTTCCAAGGTGTGTTTTGGGCATGGAGGAGGATGTAAGGATAGATCTTGTATCTCATCTTCTAATGTATAGTCAGTGGTTGGGTGATAACCTAGACCAATTTTGTTGATAGGTGAGCGGACACGAGGGTTAATGGGTGTACGTAGCCCTTTCTCATAATGACCTAACCCAAACCCATGCCAATGAAAGCACTATAGGTAGCACAAGGAAAATTGAGGGTTGGATAGGTGTGTAATTGCATCACCAAAGCTAGATTGTGGTGGTGAAGAAGTTGGTGAGGGGATTGAAGAGTCTACTCCCGCATACACAAAGTTGGTGTGGTTTTTGGGACTTCCTAACTATATGATGGTTCCAATAGTCAATACCGAGGTTGAGGGATGGCAAAAATCTTGGGTAGATTGGATAGGGGTGTCACATACATGGGCATCATGTATGTTATAGTCTCCTAGGCCATTTTTTGTCATGAATATGGATATGCATGGTGTGGCACATTCTTGCAACTGGGGTGGCATATCCAAGTCAGACGAGGAAGGAGAAAGTTGGGATTCCATGATGGTGGCATCTGAAGGGTGTGAAGGTTCATCTAAGCTGGGTGTTGGTTGTTTGGGTTCATGATGTTTGGTTTTTGTGGGTTGAATATATTTTTTGTTCTATGTAGGGGATGGCATCGGTGCAGGTGTAGGGATGCGTGGAGATGTGAATGTCTTAGGTTTTGGTTAGAAGGGAAGAGGTGGTGTCTATGGTGTAGGAAGGATAGGGGCTTCCATATGCAAGGGTGAAGGAGGTAATGTAGTCGGTTGTGTGATGGGTGGCAATGGTGGTTGTGACACCATGAGTGGAAATTGGAATGGTAGAGGTTGGGAGGATTGTGGAGGCCATGATAATGGTGGTGGGGAAGGCATAGTATCAGTTTTAGGTCCCCCAGTAGATGATGCTAATGGTGTAGATATCGAGGCTTGTGTTGTTGATGAACACTGGGATGTTGGGGTGGAAATTGGAGAGGATATCGATGCTCCTACTTACTGGTGAGAAGATACAAGGAATAGTTGGGAAGATGAGAATGAAGGTGCAGGGGGAAGGTCTGTAATGTTACAAAAATTTAAAGGGGTCTCCATCAGCTGGGACATAGTGAAAAAGTCCATTGTGGACATACTTGAGGCAATGTTGCAATGTGGATGGGACACACTACATGTCTCTGATCCAAGGGTGACCAAGGAGAATATTGTATTGCATTTCTCCTTGAATTATTTGGAAGAGGATGGGGATCATACGGATGCCTACATGAATGGGTAGAACTATGGATCCTACAATAGGTCTCATGGAACCATCAAAAGCATGCAGGTCTAGGGAAGGTGTGGTGAAATGTGTTGGAGGGAGGTGTAGGTGATGCAGGGCTATTATGGATATGATACTGATGGATGAGCCCATGTCAATGAGTACCCACTTGTAGGTAATATCATTGATATTCTTGTAGGAGGTCAAATATGGATAGCCACATGGGGGCATTGCATAGTTGATGGTTTAGACTACCATGGATGGTAATCACATTTTGAAGTGGTGGTGGTACAATGTTAGACCTTTGGGGTGTTTACGGGGATGTAAACTAGATAGGGGGAGAAACAATAGGTGTTGTCTTGGGTGATGGGTATCATTGGTTTATCATAGTAAGGTTAATCATGCCTAATACTTCACATGATGGAGGATCATGATGGACATTGTTGACTTGGTGAGGGGGCACTGGAGGATTTTTTGGAGGTCTAGGGGGATTGGGTCCTCTGTGATCCAGTAGAGGATTTTTGAAGATTCCTAGGTTTTGATTCTGTAGGACTAAAGGGTTTGCTACCTGAATAATTCCCCTATCGATTAGGTCTTGAACATGTCCCTAAAAGTAGTGACACAAATCGATATTATGGCCACACTGTCCATGAAAGGGATAAAAGAACTATTCATTGTAGTCATGAGATTTAGGTGCATTTGGATCCAATGGGTGGATTTCGGGTAGAACAAGGTGGTTACCCTCATACAATCTATGGAATAGGGCTGGTAATGGTTCAGATAAGGATATAAAGTTGTGTGGTGGACCCTATGGGAACATGCTGTAGTATAGTTTTGGTCGAGGTGGGGTAGGTGCATTAGCTTGGAGCACTTGTGGTTACAGTGTATAGGGTAAAGGAGTCGATACTAGTGCTAGGGTAGCAACTACAACTTGATTGGTTTGTTGTGGTCATGGGTAAGTTTGATTCGATGTGGGTCTATTGAAGTAGAAGTTGGAGTTATAGTTGGTTTTATTTCTCAACTTAATCTTCCCAGATTGCAACTTAATATCTTTGATCACTTTTGCTTGTAATACAGCATCTTCAAAAGTATGACTTTGGTGAAATTGGAGGGATATGAAAATGTGTTTGTGGTACCTCTTGTAAAATAGTGTCATAAGCTTTGAGTTGGGGAGGCTATGGGCATTATCATGAATAATATCTCTCCATCTGGGAACAAACTCAGTTATGGGTTCATTGTCCACCTGTTGTAAGGCATAGAAATAAAAAAAATGTGGTCTTTTTCTTGATGTTGATGCAAAAGTGCTCTAAGAAGGAATTGGCCAACTATTCAAAGGTGTATAGGCTATGGCATGATCACATGTTGTACCAATCCAATGCTGGCCCAGTGAGGGATAGGGAGAAGGTACGCAACATAATGTGATTACTACTGTGAAGTTGGTAATAGGATGAGTGGTAGTTTCTCACATGTTCTCTGGGATCTTCCTTACCTCTATACTTATCAAATTTTAGTATTTCAAAGTGATAGGGATAAGGAGGGATAGGGACTGATGGATGTACTCACTTGTTGCACAATTCATCATAGCATGGATTTTATGGCCCATAGCTAGAGGTGTGTAGGTTCAATTCAGGTGTCATAGGAGTTGAAGGTTGGGCTATGATAGGCTAACCTTGTGGATGTGGTGGGTATTGGTATTATTATTCTTCACAATACTATGGGGAATAATGTTGTGCCTAATCATGATAAGGTGGGTACTGGGTGACATGTGCTATCGTGTCTACATGCACACTAGGTTGTGGGGTAAGCGTCTATTGAGGATAATAATATTGTGACTAAGAAAAATGTGGTTGTGGCATGGGTACTTGTTGGTTTGGAGCCTACTTTACTGGTTGGACCATGAGTGGTGATGACCAAGTTAGAGGAGTAAAGAATCTAGGTGTAGCTGGTGGTGGTGTAAATTTTGATGCTACTGGTGCTAGGGGTGGTCGAGACAAGGTATCAAAATATGGTATCTATCTCTACCCTAGAGGGTAGGAAGTAGGGAAGCTAAACTATGTGGAATAATTTGGTTGAGTAGGTGTATAAGTTGATGGTGTCAATCCATAGGTAGGATGGATATGGGTGGTGGGAGCCTAAAAAGGCATAGGTGGTAGTATCGTAAAGGTCATCATAGGAAAAGGTGGCTCCAAGGGTTGGGTGTCATGCACTCCGGATACCTGGGAGATAGGCGAGAAAGCTGCTGAAAAGGTGGGATAAGCTACCAAGGTAGGAGCTTGGGTTGAGGGGAAAGTGTAAGTGTACACTCCCACTTGGGTTTGCATCTCTTATTCCTAAAGAGGCTACTAGGAAGTACCCTCAGATATGGTGAATAATTGCTCTTATGAAGAGGATGGTTGGTACTCTTGTGAGGAGTATGGACGTGAGGTTTGAGGGAATGCTTGTAGTTCCTGCTGGGTAGGGATGTATTATGCAGTTTAGAAGGATGGATTATGGCTTCCTACAATAGATGAGGATGGGTTAGATTCCATTCCTATAATAGGTGTGAATTATGCAACCTTAGGACGGGTGCATTTTAGAAGGGAGGAATCATTCTCAAATAGGGATTGAGATAGATTCTAGAAAAAGGGGTATGCAAAGGTGGGTGATGTAGGCATTACCTCCTCATCTATGATGAAGGCTAGAGGAAACTTTCCTGGTGCTGTGTAGATTACATGGTCATAGAACATGGTTGGTGGATTAGGTGAGGATGGGGTTGAAAAGAGCAGCTAATCCTCTACGAGTGAAGTAGTGAGAATTTCACTCAAAGTGGATGTCTTCTCACGAGGCATCATGTGTGTGAATTATGTATCAGATTTTATGCATGAATTAGATGTATCTATAATCTTCTCCTTCATGATCTAAGAAGTAATAATGGACTGACTAGAGGAAGGGGGAGGCCATTCCTCCATAGAGCATTATTTCTCATGCACTCTACTACCGGTGACCATAGGCATAGTAGCATGTGTCAAAGGGGTTTTTAGGAATAAAACTTATGTGATGTAGACTCAACTGTATCTAATATTAGTGTGAAGTAAGTGACATGTTATGTGTAGCAAAACAAAATATAGTGTGGTGTGTTGAGACCGGTATGTGATCATGCAAACAACAGTAGACTGGAATCAATTATAAATGTTGAGAAAACAAAAGTGTTATGTTCATTTTGTGTGTTGTAATATCGATATTCCCTATGTAGAATCATGGGTAATGGAGTGAATACTCTAGCAAATTAGGAATGTCATCAATAACAAACCTCCTACAACACCCAAAGATGCATAGGATAGAATGGTACCGCAATGTGTGAATGGTGACCTGTATGGAAGGTGCAATAAAATGGTATCCTAAAGGGGTGGAACTCACTATGTTGAAGTGAGTCCACTAATATACTCTCACAAGAATGGGTGGCACTCTTTTGATACCTGCTACTGGTATACCCATGCTTTTGCTTCACCTTCAGGTAGGCTTAGTCAAGAACATCAGTTACCAATTCCACAAATTATACAAGCCTTATGGATGAAGGCACTAATCCTGCCCCACTCTGCAGGTTACCGCTGGTGATGAAATCCAGGGCCCAATCACAAAAGTGGGGGATTTTTTGGTGATAAAATCTAGAAAACCACTCCTGTAGCCTAGAAAACCACTCCTGTGGGGCTACTAGGTTTCTAGGGGGGTGAGCTGATGGAGAGTGAAACTCTATCCACACCAGTCTCAAGCGATGGATTGGGGATGAAGTCTAATCTCACAACTTGTTTAAGGTACCACATGAGTGTGTGTGGGTTTGTCTTTTGGTAATGATGTTTACAAGATAAGAAACTAACTAGTTTCCTTCTCAAAAGAAAACTAATCCTAATGCCTTTTCAAAAGCAAATGATTAGATAGCTTAAGATCTTTGTAAAGAAATGAGCTAGTCTAAATGCCTTTGTGAAGCAAACTAATCTACTTTGCAAAACATAGAAACATGCAATCCAAATGTGTGTGGAGTAAAGGGATTATGAAACCCTAACTTGAAATTTCATAATGTAAAATTCTTTCAAAAATATAAGAGGGGATTAGAAACCTTGATTTCACTTTGGAATGTAAAGTTCCTTTTAGCAATGTAAGCTATGAACGAAGGAAGAACAACAGGCTTACGCCATATGTAAAAACAAAAGACAAATGCAAATTTATTTGAGAAATAAATTTTATACACTTTCTGGAAAGTTGCAGGTCCTAAAAATTTTAGAAACCCTAATTCTTCAACTACTTTGCAATGAACCCAAAACTAGGCCTAGTAATGGTCATTCAACTAGTCAATGCATTTCTACTTCCAAAACTTGCAACAGACGTAGCAAAAATAAAAATACCTACATTATGATGCTAAGGGGGGTTTTATTGGTCCCTGAAAATATCACCCCATTATATTTGGGGGTTTTTGATGTGTCTGTTCTCAAATCGTGACTCGGGTTACAAATTTGACCTAAATCATAGGGTGGGTCGCAAATCAGGTTCAGAGGCTTCAAATCAGAGATTTGATGGCCTAGGACGATTCTGAGGGCTTTTGAGGCTTCAGTGAAACATAATTTTGGTACCTACATTACACAAAAATAGAGGATAATGTCATATTTATAATAAAAATGAGTCTAGCACTATCCGTTGTGGGGATCCCACCGGGCGTGCTAGAATGAAACAACCAAAAGTTGACATTTGATCTAACAAAAAGTAATAACATAATTCATTCAAAAAAATATGTTTTATTCATTATCAATTTTGTATAGGTTACAAATAGGGAGAGTTTCCCCTTTCATTTCTTTTTACGAATAAGCAATATAGGCCTGATGCCCCCTTATGATGTCCCTCAGTGTAGGTGGGCTTCTTTGTATGCGGGCCACCACTGGGTTGTTGTTTGTTGGTGTTCCTTTCCTTCAAATATGCTAAATAACCTAAAATAAACTTGCAAGAAAGGGTCAATATGTTGGGGGGCTTGCCTTAGTCAGGCCCCATATTTAGGAAGATGAAAATAACTGTAAAACTATAATAGAAACTAAAATGAAATATGCAAAAGATAATAACATGGCAAAATAGATCTTACCACCCAAATATGGAATGATTTGGGTCTTGCAGATGCACTTCATGACCCGGGTCGCTAATTGGGGTTGGATTCGCAAGGCAGGTTGCAAATTAAGTTGTGATGCTCTTATGGTAAAATCTCTTTAGTATATCGATCCTAAGGTGGATTGGGTGCTTCTATATGTTGTTAGAATCCGTTTGTATGCATCGAGAACAAACTATGTACTATTGGCTTTTTATTTTTGTGGAGTAACTGTACTTTGTTGAATATGGGAATCAGACTCAATTAGGGGTTTGGGACCCATTATTTATAGGAAAATGCAAGGTGCAGGGGGGGAGGGTTAGATAGACTAAACCTAGGTTTGATTCTGACTAGGTTTAGGTTAAGAAATACTATGTGGCAACATCACATTCTAAGTAGGAAATATCCTATCCTCACACATGTGTGAGGAAGGATTAGTGCTAATCCTAATTAGGAATTAAGCATGTTTAGGGGAGGATTAAAATAAAACCCTAGGAAACCCTAAATTGGCACATGTGGGAGGATTTGATTAACACTAATTATGAATTAAGAGTTAATTAATCCAATTTTTCCCTAAAAATGTGCTTAAGTGAAGTCAGCAGTAAATTAAAATTTGATAATTGATTTTTAATTGATTTTACCAATTAATATCCCTTGGGGGTGTCAATTGAGTGTAAATGGGCTATGCATCACCTCAGGTTGTTTTCTGAAGGTATCTCGACACATAAGATGTGGTTTTAAGGGATTATTAGGGTTTTGGACCTGAAAGCGATTTGTGGAAGTCTACATGTTACTATGGTGAACTTTTTGAAGTCTACGCATGTCTAAACATGTCTACGCATGTCTACGCATGTCTACACATGACTACACATGTCTACACATGACTAAAATAGTCTACAATATCCTAGGGATCTCTAGAATCATCTATAGATATGAAAAAATAGCAATGTGTGACTTTTGGGTGTCTGCAACTAGTGATGTTTCCAGATATGTTTTGATCTCTTCATAGACTTGTTGGCACTCATCATCCCAATGAAAAGGGACTCCTTTGTGTAACGGCCAATTCATGGGTCGACATTTTTTTGATAATTGTGCAATGAATTATTTTATGGATGCTACCTTTCCTTGCAGACTTCTTAACTCCCTAATGTTGGTAGGGGTAGCCATTTCCAATATAGCCTTTACCTTTGCTGGATCAACTTCAATGCCTCTCTTAGAAATGATGAAACCCAAGAGTTTACTAGAAGTTATGCAAAACACACAATTCTTAGGATTCAATCTGACATTGTGCTCAATGAGGTTATTGAATACTTTCTTAAGTATTTCAGAGTGCTCTTATCACAATAGAGACTTATCCAGTAAGTCATCCATGGAGTCCTCTAATATTTTATACATATATTCATAAAAGATGTATGTCATGGCCCGTTGATATGTGGCACCAAAATTTTTAAGGCTGAATGGCATCACCTTGTAACAAAATTTTCCCCATGGAGTAATAAAAGTGGTTTTGTGCTAGTCTTCAGGTTTAATTCTGATTTGATTGTACCTAGAAAAACCATCCATTAGGGAGAGCATATCATGACCTATAGTGGTATCAACAAGAGCATCTATGTTAGGCAATGCTAATGAATCCTTTAGAGTTTCCCTATTCAAGTCTCTAAAGTCTATGCAAATATGGACTCTTCTATAGGGTTTTCCCATAGGCACCATGTTCGAGACCCATTCAGGATAGTCGATAAGAATGATAAAAATCACATCCAACAATTTTTGCAACTCATTCTTCACCATCAAAGCAATGGTTGGATGCATTTTACTTAGCTTTTGCTTGACTTGCCTCTTCATGGGATCCAATGAAAGGTTGTGAACAACTAACTTTGGATAAATCCCTGGCATGTCTTTACAGGTCCAAGCAAAAATATTAGGCCTCTCCTTAAGTAAAGATATTATAATGGCTTGTTCCTCTAGAGATAGACTTTCTTCAATCTTGACTTTATTTGGTTGAGTAGGATCATCACTAATGTCCACCTTGAAAGTCTCTTCTATAGCCATATGTGACCCATCCTCCAACTGGTGAGGTATGGGTATTAAATGAATGTCATCGATAGGATTTATAGGACCTACTAACTCAGGATCCAAGCCAACATGGAATATGTCATATGCATAGTTTGATGCAAAATGAAATTGTTGTAACACCTCTTTGTTAGGTAAAATATCCTTAGGCTCTACAGTTGAATCAGTGCGATCCAAATCAATAGCATCTATATCAAGATACAATGGTTTGGTAGGATCTGTTGTATTATTAAGTGGAGTGGTAAAATCAATGGAGATTGTATTGATGGATGAAATGAAATCTCTAGGACCACATGGGTGAAATCTTATCTCATGGGTTTCCCCCCCATACTCATGATGAGGCTCTAAAGGAAAATGAATCTCTATATTTGGCCCATGAGCAAGCTAGATAATAGTATCATTGGGTTCCAAAAGCTCCTTGAACGTAGGTAGAGAGGGATTTATTGCACGGTAAATGGCATTTAAGTCAATAGGTCTTCCCAAAAACTACAAGCCAGGGTCTATGGCATGAAGTGCCACTTCTCTTTATACCAATATGTTGAGTTGTTTCAAGTGGTGAGGCCCAAGATAAGCCATATCAATATCATCTTCAAATTCATCATTACTTATCCAAAAACCATTAGCATTGGTATGTGGCCCCAAGAAAATGGGCTCGTGTATTGGCCCCAAGTAGGCCATATCTATCTCATCCTCATATTATTCATCACTTATGAATATGCCATTTGCATTAGTGTCTTACCCCAAGCTATGGGGCCACTACCTTGGCCCTAGGTAGGCTATTTCCATTGAGTCCTTTGACTCATAGCCACTTTTTTCTGATATGTACCCACACTCATTGTAGCTAGACTAGGTAAGACTTTGTAAATAGTGAGGCCCATGATAGGCTAAGCTTGTCTATGGTTCATCATCACTTGACACATATCCATTTTTTTCTCTCTTCTTCCCACAAGATGTAACCTATCGGGGTGGCATCGATTAAGGATTTCAAATGATAAATATTTGGTGGTGGTATGTTTACCATGGCCACTTGTCTATTGATCAGATGTCTTGTACTTGGTGGGTGATAAGTAATAAAATTGATATATTCTCCTAACCCTAACCTTAATCTATCTAAGGATTCTGCTAGAGAGTCATATTGACCTCTGATGTGGTAGCCTAATCTAAACTTGTCAGTGGGAAGCTGGTATTGCATCTTGCATGGACGCCTACACCCCTAATCATATATACCAAGATTATAACCATACCAATGGTAATGTTCAAAGTAGCTTAGAGAAAACTCAAGATTAGAGAGGTAATGAACATTAACGGTGAATAATTCCTCATTTTCCTCTTCTATGTTTGAAGACTTATGGGTGCAGTCCAAGCCAACATAGATGAAGTTGGTCTAGTTGGGAGGGATTCCAAATGAAACCAATTTTCCCCCTGGTGGTTTTAGGTATTTTTTCCATCCCATGTCTTGTGTAGATTCAATGATGGATGTGAATGTTATATTCTACACAAGGTACTCTCCTATCCCTATTCTTGCCAAGCGTATTGTTGCATGTGATGTGGATGACCCTATAGATGACACTAGCAAAGCAAGTTCTAGTATTTCCTCGAATTTATCATGGAGATCTTCTTCTTCCATGGGACTTGGGATTTTTGCAATAGCTATAGTTGGAAATTCCTTGGGCTTTCATTCCTCTATTAAGGGTGCCTTTAGATTTTAATTGTCTTTAGGTTTTTATGTTGATGGTCTCTTAGAAGCATCCATTTTTTTGGGTGCAAAAGGAGGTGTTGATGTGGATGGGTCTTTTCGTACCCCTTTGTCTATGTCATCTAGTTGCATAGTTGGATATGAAGGTCTTACATACAGGTGGGTGGAAGGAATCACAAAATATCCTAGAAAGTCCACTTGATGGACATATTTGAATGGATCTTCATAAGACAGAACTACATAGACTTTATCATCGTGCACATACTTGACACATTGGTGTAAGATCGAAGGCACACACTTCATATATCTTATCCAAGGATGCCCTACGAGGATGTTGTAATGCATAGCCCCTTACAAGATATGACACATCACAGGGATGGTATTATGCCCCACCTTAATGGGTAGGACTATCATTACCACAGTAGTGCATAAAGCATCGTTGAAAACTTTTAACGTGTAGGCTCCTAGAATGATATTGGATTTGGGGATATTAAGGTGCCCTATTGCTATTGTTGTGATGATGTTGATTGATGAAACTATATCAATAAAGACCTATTTAAAAGGTAAATCATTGACTGAAGCAATAATGTGCAGTGGAGGGTCTGGTAAGGCAGTAGCTATTGTATTAATCTCATGATAATAAAATTGAATTACCAGTTCTTGACATTGTTGTACTTGTCCCTAAAAATGTGTGAATGCATTGGGGTCTTGTGGTTGGAGCTCAATTGATATCAAAATCTCCATAAAAGTCTCACTATTCTTTTGGGACTATTGTATGAGCTCATAGATAGATAGATTAGTCAGAGTTTTTTGTAAGTTTTGTTCTAGTCTACTCCGAACATTCACCACATGTCGGGTTGGTGTACTTGGAAGGTTGTTTTGCCCTTGCCTTTGTCTAGGTGCATCTGGGACATTAATGGGAGCTATAGGAGGCTATGGTTGACCATATCGTCTACTCCTGGTGGCTATATTAACAATTTCCACCATCCTAATGCATCCATGGGTAGGTGCATTTACTCGACCCTGATTGACTTGGGTGCCTTGCCCTTTAGGGAACTCATGGTTTGGTAGCGAGTTTTTTTATATGCCCATATCTCTATTATTAGGTGTTAATGGGTTGTTGACCTTAAGTTCTCCTACTTCAATCATATTTTGCACTTGGTTCTTGAAACCCATGCATTCTTCAATATCATGCCTCGGTATTCTATGATAATGGCAAAACTAATATTACCTATATCATTTTGTATTAGGATGGTTGGGATCTAAAAGAGGTATATCAAGAAATTTGATCTTCCTTGCCTTGCTCAATTGGTTGAAAATTGATCGCATTGACTATGACAAAGGCATAAAATATCAAGGTAGCCTGTGTTCTCTGTTTCACCCCTAATTGTTCTTTTGATCGTAATTGGCTGGTGGAGGCTGTGCTTGATAATTTCGGGGTTACTATGCAGCCCCATACTTAGGTGCAACGAATACGAGTTGATTAACTGGAGCATGGTTGCCTTGCTTCTACTTGTATTTGTCATTCTTGTCATTTTTGTTCCACTCCTTCTTGGTTCAAATCTTGATGGTTCCCTTATCTACTTTTATGTCCTCAATGATTTTGGCTTGTGCCAATGCTTCCTCAAATGAAGGATATTGTTTAAGTTGTAGCAAGAGGGAAATATGTTTAGAACAACTCTTGGTTAACATGTAGACAATATCTTGGTGAAGTTCCTTTATGATCATACTCCATATGTGTACTATAGGATCGATCTGAAGCATCCCCAGGTTGATTGGTGTGTTTAGAAGTTATGCTTTGTGAACTTCTAGATGCAGAATTTTTTGTGGCTATAGTTTTGGGAGTTGGCCTTGAATGAAACCGATCCAACTCATCTAACTATCTTGTTTTCCATGGTTGATCCTGTGGGGTGCCATTTACTCCAATGAGGTCATGATCTATTGGAATCCTTCCTCTTGTGTGAAGGGTATATTCTATTTGGTGCCTATGACTGGATGTAGCTCTAGTTTCATGCCCCTCAATGGGTAGATCTATTCTAAGTGTCTCATGTGAAGTTTGAGATATTGTGACTATTGTGTGTCTTTTTGCTGATGAAGGCTTTGTGGCCCCACATTTTCTCCATGATGATGGAGGTGGAAAAACCTCATCATCCCTATGTGTAGAGTTGGTTCTAGAACCCCTTTTATGTCCATGTGGGGAGGAAGCTCTTGAAGCCTCCTCATGTCTTTGAGAAGTTTTTGTGTGTTGAGAGGAGGGCCTTGAGGCCTCCCCGTGTCTTCTTGATGATGATGTCCATGAATCCTCTTTGTGTTTTTATTACTTAGTTCCATGATGTGACTCCCTAGGTGGGTTTTCTCAAGGATAACCCCCAAGGGTTGAGTTATCACCCCTTAAGCTCATGGAGCTACGTCCCACGGTCTTATGAGTAGGTGGTTCAATGTTACTATGACTTCGTCTATGGGTGTGTGTTGCTTCAGATTCTACCTCGGTGTTGGACCAAGGATGTTTACTTCTAGTTTTGACCATTGTATTTGTGAACTAGTCTTTTGTATTGTAATTAGAGATAGTCAAACAATATCAATAAAGTGTTTATCTTGATTACCAATTTATGCATGACCTAAGCTATTTGTTATGTTTTGATGTGTTTTTGTTCTTGTTTTCTTGCTCTTGTTTTGTATTTAGAATGAGGAGACTCATCCACAATGGGAATCAAGAACACCCATGCCAAACATGATTTTCTCAAAAGAAACTAGGGTACACCATTGAAATCCCAGTGGGGGGTTCACCTAGCTCTTCCACTTTGAACCAATGATTGTTCCAACAGTGGGAGACAGTTTGAACATGAGTAACTTAGTACCACTATAAAGAAGTTTCTTATTCCATTCTAGAAATATCTAGGGGGAAATCCGATGGAAGGATATGAATGCCAATGTCACCGGACTAAATTGTGGGTTGGTGATGAAATCCAAATCCCCAATGTTTAAAATATGTGTGTGTGTGTGGGGTTCATTTTAAGTTTGCATAAATTAAAATGCATCATACAGTAGAAATGAATCTTTCTTATATGCCTAATATAAATGATGTTTTACTTTTAAGAAATATGCATAACTAGTATGAGTTTCATGGATGCACTCTATTTTGTGCAAATATGGCCTCTAGCAGGGCCTCAAAGCAAGCAAATCAACACACAATTTCTAGCATGTTGGATTCTAGGGTAGAATTTACAAGCATAAGTCGTTGTTCCTAGAAAAACCTAGTGGAAATCTAAGAAAAACCCTAAGATGCGCAAGATGCAAGTTTTTTCCTTTCCATTCCTTAGTTTCCAAATCAAAATGTGTCTTAATTTCACTATTTTAGGAGAACAGAAGTAGACAGAGGATCATAAAACATTATAAAAATTGTACCAACCTCTAATCCATCTCAGAGAATAGATATTTTGTCCTCTATTGTACTCTATTTTTGGCCGCTGTCGACCAGAGCGGTTGCTTTTTGGCCAATGTTAGCAAGAGCGACTGATTTCTGGACACTATAGACTAGAGCGGTTGATTACTGGATGTTGTAGACCAAAGCGTCTAAACCTGCACATAAAAACATGGATAAGTAAAGTGGTAGAGCATAAAAACTTGGTGGGGGTCCCACCATGATCGCCATTTGTAGTGACCCTAGGGAAGCAACACACCATCCACTACTCTATTTGCAAATATTATTTACTTAATCATGCATTAAATGAAATATGTGAAAGTAGATACAACCAAAATATGAAGAAATGAATAAATAATGCTCTTTATTGCTTTTCTCAAGTTTGGTTACATATAGATCCCTCTAAGGGATTCCCTTCATTTGATACAAATTTTACAAATAGGGGTAGCAGATGTATAATATCCCCATGCAAGGGGTGGTGCACTTTCAAAGGCTTCCCGGTGATGCACACAGAACTGTATGAGAGCTTACATATACCTCCTTATCCAAGCCTGACTCCTAGAAGGATCCTTTTGCTTTCAAGTTTTGATATCCTATCCAATGAACCTGTAGTTCTAAAAGCATGAAAATAATAGCAAATTCTCAACTGTCTGAGATTGCCTCCTTGGATGAGGTTGTTAGAAATAACCCTAATGATAAATGGAAATATGCTTAATGATAATAGAAACTAATGTTATGAATGTAAGTAAATGCAAGAAATCAGATCTATGCTAATGGAATGAAAATATATAATAAGCTAAAGAAAATAAACTAATTCGAAGAACCCTAGACTAGGCCTATGGGCCACTGTATGAGACAGTGGCCGCTAAGATGAAAACTTGTCTCTATTGCTCCAAGGCTATGGATCTAGGCTTGATGGTGATGTTGAAATGATTGTTGTTTTTTATCTGATGTATTGAATATATTGTAGATGATAACCCCTTAGTCAGCTAGCACTTCATTGCTCCTCCAATGCACTCTAATATGCTCTCCGATTCGATAGGGCTTCACTACAAGAAAAGCTCTCCAAGTCTCAAAAAGCTCTCCTCGGTTGTATCTCTACAAAAAGTCTCTCTAAATCAATGATAAGTCCCTTGGTGCTCTTAGGTTTACACCTTATAATATCTTTGAAACCCTAGGTCAATGTCCAACCCTAGGACTGAATTCTGCATGCACACTAGAGGTTATCATGAGAAGTTTTATCTTTTTTGTGTTTGAACACCAGTTAAACTAATGTCTAAACCTGAACTTGAGTCTCTCATGTAAACTAGTTGTGAGGAGCAATGCAAAGTTATCCCCGCTTGATCTTATTGCATGCAAACAACCACTTCCATCCAAGATTAGGTTTTTTTGGTGGCAAGTTGCATTTTAGGTTCTAGCCATTGTCATCTACAATGGCTAGGGATTGGCCGCTCTGAGCTTCAACAGCCAAGATTCAGCTACTCTGGTTTATAGCAGCAAGGCTTGGATGGGCTAAGACTACCCAAAATGAGTGGTGAAATCACTTTTGGAACTTGGAAGGTTCCAAGGTTTAGTCATATGATCTATGAATGCCCATGTGAGTAGTTCTCCTAAATACGATGTGTTTAAGGTGTCTACATAGATAATGATGCTTACTATTGTACTTTTTGGTTACTTGATTAATAATCAATTATGAGTCACCATAAATGTATAACATCTTGATTCCCATTTTTTGTGCTTGCATTAAACATAGACAGAGAGTTTCATACTCTACAGTATTATTTGTGCAAGACCATGCAAGTCTAAAAGAAAAAAATTGTATTCCCTCAGATGGAGATTTCAAAACCTCACCTGCTCTATCTCCATTTATGCATTTTTCTCCATCAAAATGCATTGTCCAAATTTTAGACTCTCTTAATGACTTATTGGAGATTGTAGGAATTTTCTTATCTACTTTGGATGTTATACTATATGTCCCTAATCCTATTTCTAGTAGATCTTGATAATTTTGGAAAGGTAGTTGATCATCAACTTCCAAATCTTCCAAGAGTTCCACCAGCTCTGGTTCTTCCATAACTAAGTGATTGTACATTTCTTCTTCTATATTCTCAATATGGTAAGTGATTGGATTTTCAAGAATCAATCTTATCCTTCTTCCTTTATGAGGTATCATCATACCAAAGTAGTCCAAGTACATGTAACCTCCCATATTGGTAGTAAATTCTCTAGAAAGACACAAGGGTTCAAGATATACCACCATTATTTCTTGCACAATAGTGACCTCAAAAGCTCTATGTAACCTTATTAATACATATTTCACTACTCCACAATTTTAACTAGGGTACCATCTAGTTGTAGAAAACCTTGACAAGAGTGGGTGTATTCCATACCCATCTTGTTGCAAAAAACCTTAGGCATTACGGTAGTAGATGCTTCATAGTCAATCATACAATTATGGACTATCCATCCCTCCATCCTTAATGAAATATAGAATGGGGGAAGTTTATTTTTTAGACCAGTAAGGAAATTTTTTTCTCTATTTTGGACATTGGTTGAACACAGTAGCCATTTATTTTCCTTGGGATTTCTTGTTAAGAGATGCTTTTAACAAATCAATCTGACCAGGGAGGAAAATAGTATCGTAGAGACTTGCTCTTGATGGGGTCTTTTAAAGTTATTCTACAATGTTAAATTTGGTTTTATCCAAATGATTTCTCTCTTCCCTTTTTTCCATATCTCTTAATCTTCTTCTATACTATTGCGTAACTTTTATCCTCTATCTTTTAGTGATGGAAGGGAACTATAGTTTCTCCATAGCTTCTTATTTAGAACCTGATTGTTCTTTTTCCTTGTATATTAGCTTTGGTGCAACTTTACCCATTTCTTGCCTCTGAGGTGTTAACTCTGTAGTAGCCTGAGTGATAGGGAATTTGTCCTTGTTTGACAAGGGATGATCCTTTTTATTTTGAGAAGGGACCTAAAATGATCCCAATTTTTGTGAATCAACTTGTATTGGTTTCTTTTCTAACCTAGTCAAAACTATGAAATGTTCTAGTTTGGAAGAGCTAGGCTCATCCTCTTTTTTCTCATGCTACCTCAGCATATTAATTCTCCCTTTTTGGTTATTTTCAGCTCTTTTCATAGCTTGTTGGATGTGATGTTGATACATATAAAAATACTCAGCATCATATGGATCATTGTAAACCAAGCACCAGATATTAACTAGAGTTGTTTTAGGGCTTAAATCATATTCTTCTTGATTAGTATTGAGCCTTGGTACTGCATTGTTGCTCGAACTAGGATTTTGATATTTATTTATGTAAGGAAATATCCTTTACTGATACCTTTTAACTTCTCTTTTCTCTATAGCATTGACCTTATTACTTATAGTTTTCAAAGAATTATGAATATAAAGAAGTACTAAGGAATCCTAGGATGGCTATGATGGAAGAGGAGGAAAATGTACAATGGTGGGTAACTTTAGATTTGGGTTCACCATAGAGAGATGAGTTGTAATAGGGATAGGATTCATAATGAGAAGGGATGAAACTAAGAGTTGCTATGTGATTTTAGGAGTATATGGAGTAACATGCTTGGAAGGTAATATTCCTAATAAAATCAATATGTCTTAAGTGTAAACCACTATTTTATAAACATTAGGAAATATGGTGATTCCAGATTGCTGAGTTTGCAAGCTGATGTCTAGTCCTAAAGATTTGATGTAATATATGTAAGCTAAGGGAGAAGCTGATTTGAACTCATTAGGGATTCTTTTCCAAGTTCTAAATTTTAGAATAAAATCTAAAACTAATTCTTGACGATGTATTTGAATAATTATAAACTAGGTCAAAATCGATAATGTATCTGCAGACTCATTGAATTCTTCTACAAAAGGATCCGCCAAGTCAGCCCAATTTTTTATATAACCATTTTCCAAGGTCTTGAACCAATGCAATATTTTACCCTTGAAGGAAAGAACCAATAACTTTATGATGACATCTCCATGCCTTATGTTATGAACAACTACCATTGATAATACATCCTGACAATGCTCATATTATTTTCTTCCAATTCTATCATAGGTCGGGATGGCTTTGATATCAGCTTTGGAAATGTCATGTGAAGCTTGAAATGAAAGTGGAGTTGGGGTATCCCAATATGGATAATTGTGTAAAACATCATACTATTCTTCTACCATATTGGCTTGATTACTAGAAGAATATAAATAAGAGGATGTTGTTGGGGTTTCTTCTATGGAAGTCTCATAAGATGGGTATCTTGGATACCTAGATTTGGAGAATAATTCATAGAAATATGCAGGTTGTTCATTTTTCTTAGTTGTGCCTCTAGTGAACATGAAAATATAAAGGTTAGGACTGAGATATTACTAGGTTTTATTCTCAGGGATTCACCAAGTGAATTTACTTTCTCTGCATGAGGTAAAAAAAAATCACTAAATTTTTATTCCTATGGGTAGAACATAGTAGATATGTATTTTGGAATCATCCCACCAGGTGTGCTAAAAACTGTTGTAGTCTAGTTATCATTTGTCCAATGCTAGAATTGTGATCATTATCTCTTAGAATATAAAGGCAAGCACCTACTAATCACAACCTAGAATAAATATTGGAAGAATAAAATTACTTAGATTCAACCTCCAGAGAAGGTTGGTATACCTTGTCAACTTAATGAATGATGACTCTATTTAGCTCAAATGTTGAAATCATAGGGATAGAAATCATAGAGTTAGAAATGTATAGATATAATATGGATAGGTGAAGCTAACAACATAGACATCCACATAGTATCTCTAACAAATTGATTTCAAAAGTAACTTAAGGGATTAACAACATTCAAAAATTATGTGGTTACACTATTAAATGGCTTTTGCATGTTCATAAAATTATTCCAAGCATCTAGAAACATTTATTATCCAATTTAACATAATAAGATCAACGATTTAATAGAAATAGAATTATTGAAAAACATGTATGCAAAAACAATTATCTCGATCTACTCTAAGTTAGCTTTTCAAATTAATAGAATAGACTAACCATAGCAACAAGATGAGATAACTTCTAAGAATTAAGTCCACCATTCAACACAGGCACAAATTCAAGGTAAACATCCCTTGTAATACTTCATTCATCAATTTGCAAAAAATTACACAGTAGCACAAGCAAACACTCTCTAGATGACCATTTGTAAGGAGGTTGTTGTCTTTATTTATAGGTTTTACAATCATATTTTACTCCTAACTATTATAAGGAATTCGATCTTTTCTTGATATTCTTAACCACTTTGTCATTTATGGTGCCTACCAGCTTACACCCCTTTTTGATATATTTTTAATGGTCTTCTAGTCAAGCTCATATTTTTCATAGGTGGTTCTTGAAATACAACCTTATCCATCGATATTTCAACCTAATCTGGTTCATCAAGAGGTTCTGGAAGGTTTTGGATTGTAACCACTTTGATTCGGATCTTATGTAGTCGATTTTAGTTTTTCCATTTTCTCTGAATCATGCACGTAGAATTTCATCGAAGATCTTTAGGGTAGACAAAGGCTCAATATCCATTGTAGATCTGATTAATCAAATGGTTGTAGCACTGCTTCTCATTTGCATAGTGGAAGAGAATCACGACACTGCATTATTATCAACTTCTTGGACTATGGGCCCTTCTCACACCTTTTTTTATTTACATTGTGGATACATAGTAGAAAATAAAGTGTGATATTCCACTCTTATTACATTAGCCTCTTTTCTGATGCTTCTCCTTTTTGGCTATTTTCTAGCACTTTTTGTGGCTAATGCAAATATGGTCAAGAAGCGCGACTTGCACAACTTCTTTATGTTACTTTGTTTTTAGCACTTATAAATTTTGAGCTCTTTTCAATGCTTTTCTTACACATGCTCAATACAAAATAAGTAGAGAAATGTGGCCTCACCAGAATTCTCACTTTTGGGCTGATCTCAGTGGTTCTCAATTTTAGACTCTTCAACATTTTTCTTATGTGCGCTCAATACAAAGGAAGTTAAGAAGTGTAGTCTAATTTTCTTCTTTAATTTGGCCTCCTTTCAACACTTTATTGTTTTCACCCTCCTTGTGACACTTTTCTATTTTTTGGACGTCATCCACTTTTACACGGTAGATATAAAGAGCACTGAGAAGTGCTATTCGCTAGAATTCTCACTTTTGGGCTGATTTCAGCGCTTCTCTATCTTAGGAAAATTTTAGTGCTTTCGTTTTTTATCTTCATACTTAGTCAAACTTTGTAAAAATTTGGCTAAGTATGGATGTAGCTATTTTTGGCCTACACTAGGCATCTTTGGAGCTTTTTGAAATATGAACAAATGAAACGAGGTATCTTTGGAGCCTTTTGAGATTTAATTAAAGGACACTAGGTATCTTTGGAGCTTTTTGAAATGTGACCAAAGGAAACTAGGCATATTTGGAGCTTTTTGAAATGTGACCAAAGAAAATTAGGTATATTTGGAGCCTTTTGAAATTAAGATAGTGAGGAAAAGGGTGCAACATTTTAAACCTAGTCATTAATTTGTTATGATTGATTGAATGCAAGGCAAAGGGTGTAACCTTTTGAAACCTAGCGATTGATTTGATGAATTGATTGTATGCAAGGCAAAGGGTGCAACATTTTGAAACCTAGCAATTTATTAATGAATTGATTAAATGCAAGGTAAAAGGTGTAACCTTTTGAAACCTGGACATTGATTTGATGAATTGATTATATTCAAGGTAAAGGGCACAACATTTTGAAACCTAGAAATTGATTAATGAGTTGATTGAATGTGTGGCAAAGGGCACAATATTTGAAACTTAGTAGCTGAAATGGTTGATTGGTGATTATATTGAAATGGACTTTTAATTAGGAAAGCATGCTACCTTTATTTATCCTGTGTTACTTGATTATAATTTTTTATTGAGGGAAGTATGATACTAATAATGCCCCAGTCGATGTGTAAAAACGTTTGTGTGATTTGTAATTTTAATATTTTGGACCATTATATGTGATTAAATGCCCAAATTGATGTTAATTGTATGCTTAGATGTATGCATATGAGTGATGTGCTTAATGTTAAATGTATGATTAGATTTTTTTATTTGATTACGACTGTGAATTCATGTTATTGTTATGATAAATATAACATGTGTGATATGCATTAATTTTATATGGATTCTCTAATACAAATTGTACATGTATGCTTTAATTATTTAAAATATAATGAATGAATCTCATTTGTGTTTAACAGACTAATGAAAGATACCACAAAATGTATAAAAATCATGAATTAAAATGTTAAATCTTATCATAAGAATTAAACATTTATACATGCATGTGTGAGATGAATAATGTGAAATGTAGGGGTTTTCCCTACAAGATTTTGCAAACTAAAAGATATGCATAAAATAGTTAGTGGTCATCTAAATACCATTGCTGGTATTCATTTGATAGCTATCCTATTTTATGAATACCTCTTAATAAAAAAAATCTCATAAGAAAAACTGTGCATGTTGAAAGATGATTTGTTGCTATGAGGGAATTTTTGATGTTTTCCATAAGACTCAAATATCCTAGTTGATTGATCAAAATTTATATACTGACTACACAAGACCCCTAAAAGATACAAGCTTGTTAATAAGACCCAGATATTCATTATCCTTGTGTGTGCAAAGTTAATATATTAAATGAGGCATAAGACTACCTCATTTCCAGGTGGGTTTCATTCAACTCATTATCATAATGACAATCACCTTATGGTCATCATGATCCTAAGTTTGTATGAAGTTAGACTAGACTACTAGGCAATACAAACCGCCAAAAGCTAGCTCATCCATAAGCTCACATTGGTCTATACAAAATAAGGTTGCTAATGTGATAGACATATCACCATGTGTAAGGCTACTCCATTTCCATGTGGGTTTCATTCAACCCATTGTTGTAATGGAGATCACCCCATGGTTTTTGAATACTAAAAATTCCAAGGATTCAAGCTCGTTACCCCCTTAATTTCTTTTGATTGTTTGGGATACTTGCTCATGCTTAGTGGTGAAAACCACTATTTTTGCTTCTTCTTCTTTTTTTGAGCAAGGGAGTTGCTCAGTGATGAAAAACACTATGTATTTTGTATGGTTTGGGAGTTTTCTCATTTTGTGTGAGAGCAAGGGGAATGTTTGGGTAGGGCGGAGCTTGTCCTTTTGTCAATTCTCAACATTCTAGACCATGCACATAATAAAATGAGCGAGAAAAACCTTTTGCTTTAGGTGACAAGGACAACTTTGTAGTGTCATCCTTCCTTTTTCATACTTGGATTGTTAATGTATATAATTATGCTAGAATTTTGATATATGCAAGGTACTATCAAAACTAGACCTTACCCTCTGAAAGCCAATATAGCTTTCTACAAAATCTAAAAAGATAACTAGGGATGGGTGAATGACCAAAAACCTTAGTATATACCCTCTAGCAACTCATAAGTTGTGTTGAAAAAAATAGTTATTCACAAGGGATATATGAATGATAATAATATGTGGATCCATGATTGACATACAAACATGGTGTCATTCATAAGAATGTAAACACAACCTATCCTAATGTAAGTGCAATGGATGAAGATACATAATGCAATGCAATTAATGAGTGCATATACTAAAAATGCATGATAACATAACGCAAATTTTTTTGTATTATAATATTTTGTATTATTTTTGAGTTTTTATGTTTTTTGATTTTTTTGAAAATTTTGACATTTTTTGTTGTTTTTGGGATTTTAATGTTTTTATGGTTTTTAACAGAAAGGTGTGATACCTTATGTACCCACAGTGTGTGTGATGATCAATGGAAGTGGGGAAGGTGCAATCCTTTCAGAATTCCCAATTTTCTTCATTGATCGTGATGTGGTTGGTGGGGAAGGTGTGACACCTTGAAGACCCCTAGTGTGCATTGTGTTTTATGTGTTGTGATTTTTTGGACTAAGAGGAATGATAGGAATCGATGCCCCCTATTGTGGCATGGAATTTTATGAAATTCAATGTCCTAATGGGGTAAAATAAGCAAATTGTATGTGTAGATCTCATTCCATTATATCATCTCTTTGACCACATTCTTGAACGAGTAGCAGTTGTGGATGTCATGCTCATTTATACGATGAAAGGTACAATAGAGGCTTTCATTGTGTGACCTAGATTTAGGTGTTCTTGGTTTGATTTCTGGTAATGTGATTGCATGTGCCTCATACAGTTTTTGATATAGGATCGAAGTAGTAATCAAAAACCTAATGTATTGATGAGGTAGCTTGTTAGGCTTATGAGGATGCGACTAGCCTTGGGGTCACAGATGGCATGATGTGGTCTTGTTGTGGCCATTCCACAACTAGCCCCAAATTTGGGGACCCACCCTAAAATTTTATTTTTTTGAGGAGTTTTAAAAGTTATTTTTGGTAGATTTCACGGTTTAACACTCGCTAATGTTTTCTTGTTTTGCTAGTTTGCTAGTGTTTTAGGTTGATAGGTTTTTTTTTATTTTGATTAGTTTTGAAGTTTTCCTTTATTGTGATTTTCAATGAGTAAATTTTTTAAATTAGTTATTTGATTGCTTTATTATAAATAAAAAAAATTATAATTCTAATAAGTATATATATATGTTTATTATAATTATGAAAATGAAACATTCAAAAATAATATATTAATATATATATACATATATATATTAATAAATAAATAAATAAAAAGAAGAAGAAGAAAAGATTATATATATATATATATATATATATATATATTATAATCTAATAAATAAATAAAAGAAAAATTAAAAAAAAAATAGTATAAATAAATAAAGAAAATATTATACTATATTATATTATATAATATAATAGAATCTAATCTTTGCATGCTTGTACGGTTTTTGGCTTTAAAATTAGTTAGTTAAAATTTTATTTTATTTTTTTTCTTTCTTTAGCTTTCAGTTTTATTAAGTTTAAAAGTTAATTAAGTTTTTCTTTTGGTGCAGGTAGTCCACATGATTGCAAAAGTTTTGAAAAGGAATGTGAAACAGTTTCTATAATAGGAGAGATTCCATGACAAGAAGGTGCCAAATGGCACCAACCTATTACATGCACAAAATAAATCATTGACATCATGTTTTTGGCTATTACTTAGCCAAAGAAGAGGGAAAACATTGTAAAATGAAACAAGAGAAAAAAAATAGAAATAAAATGAAATAAAGGATAATAAAAGAAAAGGAAGGAAACATTCCAAAATAATAAAAAAACAAAAGGGTTGCATGCAAGACAAAACTAAAAACAGGAACCAAGGGTTTGAAGAATGGAAACGAAGAGCCTCAAGGGAAAACGAAGAGTTTCTGGAAACGAAGTGAAGGGAAACAAAAAAAATTAAATTTAAATACCTCAGAAAATGCAAGAAGAAGGGATGGATATTTTGGGATTTTTCTGGAGGAGGAAGGCATACCGCTGGGCTGATTTTCACCATTTTGAGGCCAACTTTGGGCATTTTTTTTCTGCATTGTAATGGAATATTGAATATCTTTTTGCAGCAATTAATTAGAAATGTCTCCATATTAGATGTTGATTGCACAAATTCGGGTCACTCTAATACTAGTTTTATGCATAATAATAATGCTTGCAGGGTCTGTGGAGAAATTCGGGGTTGCAGCATTTTTTGTTTTTTTTTTTTCTTTTTGCTATTTTATTTTTATTTTTAGAGATTAAAATAAAAATCGAAAAAAAACGTAAAATGATAAAAATAATTACATAGCCATGAAGAATGATGTAAAATATATCATACATAATAAATTTGGATTCATTCCGAGGTAATTTAAATTTTATACAATTTTTTGAAAATGGTTGTTTGATGCAGATTTTACAATTTCGGAATTTCATTTTTTCACATTTTGGAGTCAAATCAGATTTTTTCAGCTTCATAGTTTTTACGTGCAAGCATAAAATAAATTTTCCTTCATGAAAACTTCAATTTCATCGAAGGGGGTTAATTTTATGACATTTCATAAGCTATCTTTTTCGGGGCCATAAGTGAACTTATCTTTATGAAAATTTCAATTTCATTAAAGAGAGGTGATTTTATATGTTACATTAAAAGGCTATTGTTTTAACACATTAAATTATTATTCTTTATGAAAATTATTTCATTAAAGAAAGATAATTAAATGACATTTTAAAGCCTATATTTCAAGGCTATAAATTATTATCTCTTTGTGAAAATTGATTTCACCAAAGAGGAATAATTTATTATTCATATCAAAGGCTATCTTTATATAAGAAGCTACATTTAAGGAGTCTATTCATAATTTCAGATTTACATTCATAAATAAATTTTATATTTACTTTCATGCTTTAAAGTAAGATTTAATGCAAGGTAAAACTTGATTAAAATCCACTTAATAAGGAAAGATAAAATATATCTTAAAACCCTCAAGATAAAATGAATTAAGGGACTACATCATGGTCATATGAGAGCCAATTCACATTTACATTTTTTTTGGTTTCATGAACATTCATTAAAGTAGCATGGTAAAATAAACCAACACATGCCCCTTTTTACAGTTACTTGCAATCACTAAGGTGTTCCAAGCATTAAATTGATATATTGTATTTGAGATTACTAATACACATAATGCAAATGCTAAGATAGCAGAGAACTTGGAGAATTTGTTTGATTAACTTCTTTGCAAGAGAGGGTTTTGGGATCCAAACCCTAAGGGAGAGTATAATTTCACAATTTGGTAAAATTAACACTCAACATTTTGGTGCTAGAAGGAGGGCCTGAATTGGTTTCATTTGTTTTATTTATGCTAAGAAATTCATGAATTGGTTTTCATTGATCTAACGCTTTTGGATTTTTCATGGTTACTGAAGAGTTTTAATTGCTAAATATTTCAAGTTCATTTGATTAGCATCTTTGGCATCCTTTAGCACTCACATTTGGTAGAGCTAGGAGGATTTGAATTGATTTATTTTATTGCCATTTATATGCTAAATCATTCATGTCACTTGAAATATTTATTTGCAAAACATTGGTCTTGACTAACGAGGTTTTGTTTCTATATGATGACTTTCATTGATTCTAACATTATCTATGTTTGATGATGCACTATTTCTAATCTATTTATAAATTTGAGAATGTTATTTGATTTCATGGTTAATGGATACATATATATTGGTTGATGCTAACATGACGATTCATATGTAAGATTTGTTAGTCATTTCATGCTTCTTTGTAAGGAATAATTTTTTCTAAAATGTATTTATTTCCGGTATTATGCTCTTCACTTGCTGCGTAATGTGATCTAGTGAATCAAAAATCCTGCAACACTAGGAGTATGCTCTTCACTTGCGCATCTGTGATCTGGTGAATAAAAAACTAGTTTATATTTTTAGAGTACTGCTTTGCCATGTTTTGTTTCCTTATTTTTTATTGATGACTAACAAATTGGTTTTTGAAGTTATCCTTTGAATTTTACTAATGGCTACAACTACTGGAAAGTGTTATGGGGTACATGTTAATCCTTTAAACATTAGTGGAGATGCTCATGACTTACCCAAGAACGTAGAGAAACTTTTTCCCAATTTCAAGCACAATGGCACAACATTAGCTGAGGATCACATTCAATCCTATGTGGATATCCTAGTTAGATGGAATGTCAAACATGAGGATGTGGCATGTAGAATGTTTCCTAGAATCCTAGATGAGGTGGCATATGATTGGTACATCAATTTATCCATTAGCTCTATTATATATTGGACTCAATTGAAATATGCTTTTATCAATCAATTTAGGTTACCCATTGATCCTCTCACGATGTATCAACAATTTGCTTCTTGCAAGAGGGAGCCTAATGAGCCAGTGAGAATTTTCAACATGAGATTTCGAAATCTCTATGCAAGATTAATTGTCCCTTATACTATTGAGGAGAGTGGTGCTCTTCAAATATACTTTGGGGTATTGGATCCCTTGTTTTCCATGTTCACCAGGACAAATCCTTTGGTTACTAATCTTACCTCGGCCTACATGGAAGCTATGATTGTAGATCAAAAATTAAGGCCACAAGGTTATGGGATGGAGCAATTTCCTATGGTAGGACAACTAGGGGCTTGCAATCAAACCTCCATGGTAAATCAAGCATGGGCACAACAAAATTTGATATCAAATGTTTTGCCCCACAATCAATTTTACCCTACCATACCTATGTATGCTCCCACATGTGCTTATACGAGTACTTATATCCATCCAACTATTCCATCACAGTTAGAGAATCATGGGGTCACTCATGGAGCCATTACAACAAGTATCCAGGCTTTATCTGTTGATATCAATCCAACTGATCCTACTACTTCTACCACTCAACCCAACAAGCTTGTATCAAAAGTGAAAGAGCAAAATAAGGTGGTTAAGAAGTTATGTAGATATGTGGTTCCATCACAAAAATGAGAACATCAATGTATGCATCCAAATCATCCTAGGAAGAAAATTCATGATGCTAATATTAATAATGTTTCATGTTATGCTCCTTCAGGTGATAGAAGAGATTTTGATGTGACTTACATTGAATTAAATGCCTATTCATAATATCTTGAAGAGCATGAAGATTTTGGAGAAGAAATTCTATGTAAGGGTAACAAGAAGTTAGAATCAAAAGATCAATATTTTATTTTAGAAAGAAAAGATTTAGAATCATTACCCCCAAATGAGGATTTGGATAAATAAACCTATGAGGATATGATTTGGGCATTTGTACTCGCAAAGGAAGATTAGAGTGACTATATGGAGCAAGATGTGAAAATTGATCCCCTTATAGAAGCTCCTAAGCCATCAAAAGTGGTTGAAAGTGAAGAAAATCAATAAATGAACTTGAAGACATAATTGAATTTCACCACTTGTTCTTGGAAGATACTTTGGATGATGTCATTGAAATGGATGGTCAAAAAGATCCACACCTTCAAAATTGTGATAGAATTTAATAATGGGTTACAAATTTGGATTAAGATAGCCTCACCAATTTGAATTCAAGAAATAACCCACTTTTGGAAATAATTGAACCATATAAGGAAGGTGAAGATAAATTGGATGAGAAACATGTTGATGAATCGAAAGATTATGAAGAAGTAATTGAACATCACAACTTGATTTTGGAATATTATTACTATGATTCTTGGAAGAAATGGGAAGAATATGCTTAATCTAAATATTTTAATGAAATTTTTGTGTCAAGTGATGTGCAGGACAATACAATTGCTTCCTCACATGAGGATATCACTAATCTTGTACAATTTGAGAAAGTTTTGGAAGAGGTATTTGAATATCATAAAATGTGGGAAAGCGATAAGGATTCTACAACCATGAATCAAGAAGGAGAATCATTTTCTTTGGGTTCCTTTGAGGGAAAAATAATTGAGTATCTTGATCCACTTATTGGTTCTACAATGTCTATGCCATTTCAAGATGAGAAAATTTCAGAACCCAAATGGTTTGGGTTTGATATAACCGATGATCCAATTGAAAATATCACATTATCTGAAATAACCCAAGTAATTGATCATGGAGATGTGTTAGTTGACCCATCCCTAGGTAGACAATACTTATGGTTTGAAAAGGATGGACATATTTTTAATTGGGTGCCTAAATTTGGTGTCCTTGATAAACATATCATGGAGAAAGAACAAGCACTACATGATGATGATAATGAATGTCATGATAAAAAATAGGAAGTTTCAAATCCTCTCCAAGTAATGGTAAATGGAAAAGTTCCAAAGGTAAAATCTCACCTTTTAGGTTCCACCATTCAAAATGCAAGTGAAGGTTTGTCTAATGTATTGATGGATTTAAATACTATCAATGATGAAATTTCATTTGTGGTTGATGAAAATTTTGACTTAATTCCTCCTCACACCACTAATGATATTGCTTTATTGAATGAAAATGAAGTTGGTATGCTTAAAGTGTTAAATCAAGTTCATAATCAATTAGTAACAAAATCTAGGATAAAAACTTATGATGATGCTCATTTAATAAATATCCTAGGTGTTTGCAAATGGTTACATGAATTTGATTGGTCTACAGATTTGAAAAATGATTTGGCTTTAAAAATTTTAGAAATAGACTCTAGTTTGCAAGATCTCATATCTAAAAATGAAAGATTATTTCTACACCATGAATCAAAGTGTGAAATGGACATAATAAAGAATAGACATGAAATATTTGAATATCAATTATTGTCTAATCAGTTTGAGAACTTGAAACTCCACCATAGGGTTAGTAATGAAATGAAATCAAATTGGTATGGTGAGAGGGGCAAGTTGAAGTTTGTTATATTGTTTGGTCTAATATTGTTTTTGTTGGGTTCCTACAATGTTTGGCATGTGTATCACATTATATGTCTTGTAAAGTGTTCTAATCATGTTTGGGATCCAGGGAAGTGATAAGTCAAACTTTGCACCATCTTGTACCATATTGTACAATTGTATATAAATTTTGGTTTTTTGGTTTTGATTTGTGTGTTTTGGATTCATTCGCTTCCAAGATTTCATTGATTTCTAGAGTTGTAGAGGGTGTTTCAAATGTTTTGGTGTTGAATTTATCTTTAGCATTGGGTGTTGGTCTTTTGGACCCTTTTGATTTGTTTAAAAAAAAAGAAGAGAAAAGTGAGGTGTCATTTTATGTCCTCATGAATGCTAACTAAGATTAAGATAATATGAAACATTGGAATTATATAACATAAAGCTCCACAAGTACCACAAACACATTAAAGAATATCGTTTGAAGCTTGTGATGCATGAAGTTGTCAGTTTTGCAAATCAAGGTGAAATATTTTGCATGCTCCATCTCATTCATCCATATTTCATGGTACATTTCACATTGCATACACACTGCATCTCACTTGCATCCACATTTCAAAGGCAATTATCGAAAATATGTCAAATTCTCTTAAGATCATTGCACAGTATACACTAAGAAGATCTTGAGATTGGGAACTGGTATCAAAACCGTCTAGAACCAAACACTATTTGCACATATTAAAAACATTTTGGGTAAAATGGTCAAAACCATTATTGGGAGAAAATATGAGGCAAAAAGAGTTTTTCTCGTCGGTCCTATCATGCAACATAGTCCATAAAATAGTGGTTTTCACCACTTCTACAATACTTGAAACTTAAAATCAAAGTAGTAAGTATAGGGTCAAATTCTCATCATAATTAGGTTGATAATATGATTCCCCAAAGCTCTGAGTCTACTTGCATCACACATCACTGACTATTGGATTGTAAGGATCATACTACTTGTCCCCTCAGAAGGGTGGGTAGTCATATATAATATTCAATAAATCAAAAGCAAAATCATGGACTATGGGGCTAACCTCCACTAGGGTTATAGACGATTGATTGGCAGTGGAGTATGCTCATGTGTGGCAACATGTCTTGTTTAAAAGTGAGACCTCTGACCACTCAAACGGACAGGATAGCCTTGCGATTTCATCCATAGAAGGTTTAACCATTTTGGTTAAGATGAGGTAATAAACCTAGACTAGAGTAGTAAGGATCGGGTCAAATTTTCATCATACTTAGGTTGAGAATCAAATTCCCCAAAGCTCTGAGTCCACTTGCACACATTGGTTCGATATGGTAGTGGTCCATAACCAACCTTTTGATCTGGTAAATGAATGCACTGCACCTAAGAGGATTAGATAGTTTTAGTGAGTTGTTCATGGTACTAGAATGTTTGAGTCTCTGCAACACAGTTCATGCATATCATAGCATCTCTTCAGTACATCTTGTCCTGCAGGAATCATCCATCACCTATCATATGCATTCATGTGAAACTAAGGATGGAATGCAGAATGGTTTCAAATGATAAGGAATGAATCACTTTTCACACACTGAGCTTATGTTGAATGATTCTAATGGTTCATGTCTTTTGGTCTATTTTCATTCTTTGGATACTCGCTGATGCTCATAGTTTTAGTTGTTGGGTTTTGTGTGTTTTTAGGTTGGGTTCTCATCAAAATTCTCAGGAGCATTTCCTAGCAGAGTCACCATTTGTGGTGGCCATTCCACAACTAGCCCCAAATTTGGGGACCCACCTTAAAATTTTGTTTTTTTGAGGAGTTTTAAATGTTATTTTTGGTAGATTTCATGGTTTAACACTAGCTAACGTTTTCTTGTTTTGCTAGTGTTTTAGGTTGATAGGTTTTGTTTATTTTGATTAGTTTTGAAGTTTTCCTTTATTGTGATTTTCAATGAGTAAATTTTTTTAATTAGTTATTTGATTGCTTTATTAATATATATATATATATATATATATATATATATATATATATATATATATTATAATTCTAATAAGTATATATGTATATATATGTTTATTATAATTATGAAAATGAAACATTCAAAAATAATATATTAATAAATAAATAAAAATAAAAAATAAAAATAAAAAGAAGAAGAAAAGATTATATATATATATATATATATATATATATATATATATATATATATATCTTAATTATAATCTAATAAATCAAAATAAAAGAAAAAGTAAAAAAATATATAATAAACAAAGAAAGAAAATATTATACTATATTATATTATATAATATAATAGAATCTAATCTTTGCATGCTTGTACGGTTTTTGGATTTAAAAGTAGTTAGTTTAAAATTTTATTTTAATTTTTTTCTTTCTTTAGCTTTTAGTTTTATTAAGTTTAAAAGCTAATTAAGTTTTTCTTTTGGTGCAGGTAGTCCACGTGATTGCAAAAGTGTTGAAAAGGAATGTGAAACAGTTTCTATAATAGGAGAGATTCCATGACAAGAAGGTGCCAAATGGCACCAACCTATTACATGCACAAAATAAAGGAGTGCCATCATGCTTTTGGCTATTACGTAGCCAAATAAGAGGAAAAACTTTGGAAAATGAAACAAGAGAAAAAAAATAGAAATAAAAGGAAATGAAGGATAATAAAAGAAAAGGAAGTGTTTCAAAATAATAAAAAAACAAAAGGGTTGCATTCAAGCCAAAACTAAAAACAGGAACCAAGGGTTTGAAGAATGGAAACGAAGAGCCTCAAGGGAAAACAAATATTTTCTAGAAACGAAGTGAAGGGAAACAAAAAAATAAAAATTTAAATACCTTAGAAAATGCAGGAAGAAGGGCTAAATCTTTTGGGATTTTTTCGGAGGAGGAAGGCATACCGCTGGGCTGATTTTCACCATTTGGAGGCCAACTTTGGGCATTTTTTTCTGCATTGTAATGGAATATTGAATATATTTTTGTAGCAATTAATTGGAAATGTCTCAAGTTTTATGCATTTTTTTATGGTTAACTTGATTTCATTTTTAGTTTATTGCACCATTTTCCTTTGAAGCTCGCACCCTATTAGATGTTGATTGCATGAAGTCAGGTCACTCTAATACTAGTTTTATGCAGAATAATAATGCTTGCAGGATCTATGGAGAAATTCAGGGTTGCAGCATTTTTTGTTTTTTTTTTAATTTTTTTTCTTTCTTTTTGCTATTTTTTGTAATTTTCAGAGATTAAAATAAAAATAAAAATAAAATGTAAAATGATAAAAATAATTAGAAACCATGAAGAATGATGTAAAATCTATCATACGCAATAAATTTGGATTCATTTCGAGGTAATTTAAATTTTATACAATTTTTTGAAAATGGTTGTTTGATGCAGATTTTACAATTTTGGAATTTCATTTTTTCACATTTTGGAGTCAAATCAGATTTTTTCAGCTTCATTTTTTTTACGTGCAAGCATAAAATAAATTTTCCTTCATGAAAATTTCAATTTCATCGAAGGGGGTTAATTTTATGACATTTCATAAGCTATCTTTTTTGGGGCCATAAGTGAACCTATCTTTATGAAAATTTCAATTTCATTAGAGAGAGGTGATTTTATATGTTACATTAAAAGGCTATTGTTTTAACACATTAAATTACTATTATTTATGAAAATTATTTCATTAAAGAAAGATAATTAAATGATATTTTAAAGTCTATATTTCAAGGCTATAAATTATTATCTCTTTGTGAAAATTGATTTCACCAAAGAGGAATAATTTATTATTCATATCAAAGACTATCTTTATCTTCATGATAAGAAGCTACATTTAAGGAGCCTATTCATCATTTAATATTCATATTCATAAACATATTTTATCTTTACTTTTATGCTTTAAAGTAAGATTTAATGCAAGGTAAAACTTGATTAAAATCCACTTAATAAGGAAAGATAAAATCTATCTTAAAACCCTCAAGATAAAATGAATTGAGGCACTTCATCATGGTCATATGAGGGCAAATTCACATTTACTTTTTGTTTGGTTTCATGAACATTCATTAAAGTAGCATGTTAAAATAAACCAACACATGCACCTTTTTTACAGTTACTTGCAATCACTAAGGTGTTCCAAGCATTAAATTGATATATTGTATTTGAGATTCCTAATACACATAATGCAAATGATAAGATAGAGGAGACCTTGGAGAAGTTGTTTGATTAAATTCTTTGCAAGAGAGGTTTTTGGGATCCAAACCCTAAGGGAGAGTGTAATTTTACAATTTGGTAAAATTAACACTCAACATGTCTGCATTGTGAAAGGCTAAGGTGAGGTAGATGAACTGTCTATGGGTGAAGTCTCTTTGTCAATAAGATTATGGACCACATTTTTAAAGGCATAACAATTTTCGATGTCATGTCCCTCTATTAAATGATAAAGGTAAAAGTGATCCCCCTATAACCCTTAGGTTTAGTCCTATTTGGATCTAGCAGGCGTATATTTGGTAAGACAGCGGCCTTAGCTTCTTGCAGCTTTGGAAAAATGGTTGACATGGGCTCAGATAATGGAGTCCAAGTATGATATTGGTGTTTTAAGCAAGGTGTAATTGATAAACCAATTTGATGAAGTGGTTGGGTTGTATGTATCTCAATCACCTGCTTAGGTTGCTCTACCTATTTTTCTAATGTAGGTGATGACTCATTAACTATGCTTCCTTGTTGATCCTTAGTAGCGAAAGGATTACCTATTTGAAGTTGATTCTTATCGATCATATCTTGTACTAAGTTTTTGAAAGTGTAGCATTCTTTAATATCATGATCATTTTTTCTATGATATAAACAGTATAAATCTTCTTTATATACCTTGGGTTTCATATGGTTTAAATCTAAGGGGTGACCCTCAGGAAAAAATAATGGTCTTTGTCTCACATAATTGATTACAAATCAAATCCAAAGGTTCAAATAATGGTGTGTAAATGCGAGGTGAGAGATGTTGTCACTTTTACCCCTAATTTTGCAAGGATGCATTTTGCATTTGTGGCTAAGGTGTTTTAGCTGTGGGTGTAATTTGTTGTTGGAGCTCCATGTTTATGAGTTTACGCATGATTTGTTGTAAAGCACCATTTTGGTATCTTGTTTGTGTCTCAACTTTGGCTAGGCTATCTAGAATGTGTTGTAAGACTAATGGATATTTAAGTGCATGGTTGTTTCTGCATATAAATGGCATTTAACAAATTATGTAGGTGAATTGAGAGCGGGTGCCAAAAGACCCTTAGGCAGGTGTGAATCATAAGTCTCCATTATATGAGATGTGGATACTTCTTGATGATCTTGTTTAGTGATTGCATCCACTTGCTCTTGCTTTTGACTTAATTCCTACTCTTTTTTCATTGTGGAGTGCTCAACGGTAGTAGCTTGGTCACCCCCATTTTGGTGTATAGGATACACTTGTTCTTGCTCTTATCAATATTTTGTGTGAAATGAACTAGGTGTGACTAGTTTAGGTGGTGGTAGCACTTTTGATGTAGAAGCAATGCTTAATGGAGCTATCAGTTGTGCTAATTGATTTTGAGAAACCCAGTTCTCTATCTTGACATTGACCATTCCCACAAACTCATGGGAAGATGTTTTGGCACTTGGACAAGTTGTGGAAGCCTTGTCAACTTGTCTAGGGTGATCTGCTTGTCCCCCATGTTTAGGTGAAGAGTCTAGGATGGTATCGATGGGTGGCAACTTGACAAGAGGTTGAACTAAATCCTTAATGGACTCAATGATAGGTGTAAACATAACATTTTTTTCTATGTACTCTCTTAATTTTTATTGGTCGAATGAACTGTGACTAGCAATATGGTGGATGAAGATGGTATGATATGATTTGATTCATTTATAACCACTTCAAGTTCTTCCTTTTTGGTAAGAGTGGGAAGATCCTCTACTGATATGTTTGATATGACTATGGGAATATCTACATTTTAACTTATCGATTTATACTTGCTTGAAGAAACTAAAGATGAAGGAGGAGTAATAGACAAAACCAATGGTAATGGCAGTGGTGGAGGTAATTCCATGGTGAACCGTGGGGTTGCATCTGGACTCTAAATAAAATCCTTGGATTTAGTGTCTAGGTGCATGGGTGATAGAGTAGGTTCCTACAAATGATCTACTTATTTGTAATACTTAAAAGGGTCTGGGTCGACATGAACCACATGGAACTTACCTTTATGAATTTAATGTGTTGGTGCACTATGGATGGTATGAACTCCATGGCTCTCATCCATGGCCTTCCAAGTAGTATGTTGTACTATATTTAACCCTCTAAGATGTAGCACAATATAGGTATGGTCTTCTATCTAACTTGAATGGGGAGCACTATTATGCCAACTGTAGGAGATACAACATTGTTAAACGCTTACAAGGTGAAAATGGATGCTACAATGTGTGAAGGTGGGATGTTGAGATAATCCAATGCAATTATAGTAATAATGTTTATCGTGGAGCCTGTTTCAATCAAAACCCATTTATAAGGAATCCTATTGATGCACACAATGATGTGCAAGGGAGGGTCTGGTATATTTACGAACACAGGTTTGATCTCGTGATCCTAAAAAGTGATAACATGATATTTATACATTTGTATATGTCCTACGAATCTAGTGAAAGCATTAGGGTCATTTGGTTACAACTTGATTGAAATCAAAATCATCATAAGGGTTTATTGATATTTGGGGGACTATTATAGTAACTCGCTCATGGTCATGTTGGCTGATGGTGTATACAAACTTTGTGTAGGCCCACTTTTGATTATGAACACTAGTTGAAGTGGTGATATTTTTATGGAATTTTAGGGTGGCAAAGGTCATGATATAGAGGTAATGTGGACTTCCCTACTAGATCCCTCGCTATATTGACTATGACTAGTATAGGTTTAGGATCGACACTGACTGATAGAATTATACACTTGATCATGTGATTAACCCATTCATGTTATCCTAATAGATGTATACTGGTGATCCAATCCTCCATGTGAGGAGGTATCTTCACGACTACTATTAGGGCATCATGTAGAAATGATGAGATCCTCAAGACTATAACGGCTACATTCAGGGCATCTTCATGAGTTTTTTTCTTCGTTAGCTCATGGTTGAGCTTGGCTATGTGTATTTATCATGTTGTCTTGATTAAGAAAGTCAAAAAGGAAATATATAAAGTATACAAATTATTATCTCTTTTAATTTTTACTTTGTGCTTCCTAAAATTCTTTTTATGTTATGATTCATTATTTTATTATTTTTCTCTTGTTTGAGCTTTTGATATTGTTGATGTAAATACTCATTTAAAATGATTTTACCTGTATCCTCTCACACACAAGACTGGTGATGAATTCCAGGTCATGAAACCCATTGAAATTTGGTGATGAAGTCCAAATCTAGTGAGGGATTCCAGGTTCTACTAGTTCCTCACCCAGTTCACCTTGATAAAAGAGATGCATGCTATATTCATCAACTATGATAGTTATTGGAACTGGTCTTGGCCAAAATGGGGTGTAAACAACTGCAAGCAAGCTAACAAGGTGGTGATGAAGGCAACCGTTGTTAGTCTTGATCGATGGTTGGGTGTGAATTCCAACTCGTTGATGTTTAATTTGAAATGGGTTGTGTGTGTGTTCTTTTTATTTTATGCAAGAAGGAAAATACAACATAAAGCAATCTATGATCTTTTACTAATGCATAAAATACATTTCAAATTTCCAAATTTCTAAATAAAAATGTTTTAGTTTCAAAGAATTTGACAGTGCAAACCCTAAATGAATTTAGCCTTTAGACAGGTAGCAAGAAAGCAAACCCCAAAAAGCAAGAAAATATGGGCCATCTCTATGTAAAATGGTCTACAATAGAGGCCATATGACACTAAAGAGGTCAAAAATAAGGGACATTAAACCCTAGAGTGGTTAACAACAGATGTTGTTGGACCCAGGAGCAGTCACTAGAAGAGTACTTCAAATGTGAAAATTATTCTATAATTTTTTATTAAAATATGAAATTCCTATTTTCACTATGAAAGGCAAGAAAAATTAAGGATAGAAGCACTCACAAGGGAAGCCCACATCTGATGAAGTTGCTACTAATTTGGTTTTGTGAATCTACTCTAAGGTCATCACAGGGTAGAGCGATGGGCTCCAATGACTATCACAGGGTATGACAATGGCCACTGTGGGTCATTCCAACCCATAGTGATTGTATCTACAATTCAATAAAATAAGAAAAACAAGTAGTTAGTGACAAATTATGAAATATGGAAAATTCCCACATGGTGATCACCACTGTAGAGTAGCAAAAATCATACACCTAAACATCTAATATGAAATCAGATTGACAAGATATATAATTATAGACACCAAAACCTAGCCACTTGTCGTTCATCTAGGCCTTCCCACCATTTTTACCCATTTATTCATATATATTTAGGCATATTTGGTAAATATATGTTTAATATTAATATTTTAATATTATATTTTATATATATTTAATAAATATAAATGTTATATATGTAAATAAATCCCAACCATTTTATTTGACTTAATCCTAGCCATCCATCCACATCAATCCATGTCATGAATCTAGAATTAATATCCACCCTCCTATATGTTTTAATCTGAGCCACACAATTTGTGTCACTAATTCCTAACATGCCCTAGTGTGTATTATTAATAGTACAATCCAATAATTTCCTAAGTAATTGATGTCTAAGCAATCCAATAATAGTGCAATCCAATAATTTCCAATAATAGCTCAACCCCTAAGCAATTGATGTCTAAGCAATCCAATAATTTCCTAAGTGCCTGCCCTAGAGTATCCAATAATTATCATCATCCGTCCTCACTTGCCTTAGCCTCTACATCCATTACCACCCATTTATCTCAACTAGATATACTTCTACAAATCTCCACCTCAGCTCTCGAACACCTTTGGATGCTCCACATCACCGTCAAGCACCTTTAGGTGCTTCCTTCTACCATCAAGTACCTTTGGGTACTTTTTGCCATCCTCAAGCACCCACAAGCATTTTTCACTATTGTCGAGAACCCACGAGCATTTTAAAACCTGCTACTAAAGACTAGTGAAACCCTCGAGTGTTGCTAGGGCATCTGTGCACCATATTCCTACAACAAAAACTATGGATCATAAAAACATCAAGTTCAAAAAGGTAAATATTTTATTATTATACTACTTTCATTATTTTACCATTTGTATGTATTTTATTACTTGGAATTTAGGATTTTTATTGATTTCTAAGGGTCTCACATAGTGGAGCCCTCAAAGTTACTACTAATCCTATTCTATCATTATTTATGTGTAGGTTTGGAGATACATAAGCATTAAGCAAATGTTTAAGTTAGAGTGGTCTAACCAAAGGATATTTGAATCCCACTCACTTCTATTGGGATTGATCGAGTGTGAAGACACCACCCTGATTTGTTGGCTAGGTTTTTGGAGAACCCTAGCATATTGAGATTATTGTATTGAGCAATGAAGCTTTGTAAAAACCCCAATCTAGGGCATATTTGGTTGTAATATCATAAATCCACTCGGTAATATAAATCAAGTTTATTTGTATGAAATCATATGTGTTTATCTTGCTTTAATTGTTCATTTATTTAAGTTTAGTTATTTGGTGTTGTTTGATTTGCATCTAAAAATGGTTATCACGGTGGAAAACCATAAGGGTTTCTCATTTTGATTTACTTTTTTGACTAATTTGCTATTTTATATCTTATCTTATAGGATTTTTAAAAGCATGGATTGCATGATTTTTGTTGGATTAGGGTTTTTTAAGGTTCGCAAAATATTACAGAAGGTGCACAAACACCCTGCAATGCTTGAGGGTCATCTAGAAATGCCCAGGGGTATTTCAGAAACACCCAAGATAATTTCAAAAATACACAAAGGTGTTTTACAAAGAGTTAAAGCAAAAACATAGGATTCTTTGTAAGTTTACTATCAAAACCCTAACTTTTTATTTTTACGTATTCTAGCATTTTACATTTTTTCAAATTTTTGGATTAAAAATAATATCACTAATAAATCTGGTAAAAACAATCATTTTAGTTTGCATTCTAGGCATTAGAGTAGCGGCTGCATCCATTTGTAGTTGCACAATACACATTTCTACTTAAAGATTTATTAATTTTCTTGTGTGCTACATTATTGTTTGCATTTGAACTGTCAATCACATACATTAGTTTGCATCATAGGGTTAGATTTTTATATTTTTGTAAGTCTAAATAGGAACAGTTTCAAGATACCAAAAGTATCCCCACATTTGGGTGGTTCTAGGTGGAGGAGTAGACGAACCCCTCACTATTCAGAGAGGGATTTAAGCATTGTAATTTACATCCTTTGGAGAAATCGGTATTCTGGATATTGGATTCTGATTTAGACTATCGAAAGTAGTCATTTTTATAACATTGTATATACACAATAGAGAATTGGAAACCTTTAAAAAGAATCACACACTTCATGTTTCACATGAAAATATTAATGGTTGAATTTCATAACCAACCATTTCTTGAGATTTGGTGATGGTAGCTTTCATCTCCATCCACCAATCTCTACCCCTAAACACCTTAGATTATCCTCGATCAAACTTGTTGGATTTCATCACCAGCAAGAATCTCATTGCCTTATCCAATCCATAGTATTCACCCATTTCTAATTCAGATTAGAACATTGAAACACACAAAATCAAAATCTAAAAATGAATTCACATTAAAATAAGATAATCAATGAATATGGTAAGACACATCTGTTGAATAAAATTAGCATTAATTTGTCTTAATTTGATTTTTGTGAAGTTTCAATTTTGCATTTCATTTTATTACACAATTTATATGTGGTTTAGTTTCTTATGGTCTTAACAAGAAATCAATAGAAATCATTAAATCAAAACAATTCCATGGAATATTCATCCACCTTACCCACCACTTATATGGTAGATTCCCCAAGTGTGACATAGATAGATTTGTCTGCAGGCCCATCATACACTGTATAGACTACTAATATTTTGTACAAGTATACCAACACTTCCCTTCCTCAAACCAAATCATCTTCACCATCCATTGACCAAAATATCACCCACATATACATGGCCAAAGTAGAGGCTCTCTAAAAATTGGCTAACTATGTCTTAGAGTCCATTCATGATTCCCCTAGTCAAGATCCTACTTTATAGCAGGAACTTACTTATTCCCAGCCAACCGGCTATACCCAGGTGTACACTAACCCTATTTTTGAGACATAGGTTACACATTCCTCTCATGTATTCATTCCCAAATACTCAAGTGCTCCTAGCACTTCTATCCCATCTTCATACATATTCACACACACTAATACCTTGTATGAAGCAAATGTAAATGTTGCTTCACAATTTTTAGCCTCCCAAGTTACCATACCAAGTGTAACTTATTCCCTAGCCACATATTCCATGCCATATACATCCACACCTTCCATTTATAATAAATAAATTCATGAAGCATGGAAATATTTGAACATGTTGCTTAAGAGGTTTCAAGATGCTCAACAACAAGTACAAGTGAACCATAGGCCTCTACCAAACTCTACTCAGACCATCCTCATTAAACAAGGTCCATCATGGAAACCATAATATTCTATGGTTTCCATCCCTACTCCTCCACCAAGACATACCAATACTCATTCCATTCCCATAAACCATACCAATTCCATTCCCATAGGTAAACCTAGCCATAGTCCCCTTGCATTATCCCCATTACAACATTCTCCATATCTTCATCATCAATCTCCTCTTCATTAATTCCCATCAACCTTGCCTAATCATAATTATCAATCCCATCATAATTTAGTTATCCCACAACATTTTTCTACCACAACTTCTCAAAATCATCAGGTGATTTAGAGCTTTCACATTCCTGGGGAAGACCTTAGAATCAAGACCATGCAACATCAAATAGATAATTTGATAAAATATACTCCTGGCATGATAAACCATAAGTCAACCTTACATTAGCTAATTAACCAGCCCATTCACCCTTTGGTACCATCACTACCATATCTAACAGGTTTTATGGTACCAAAGTTTGATAAATTTACAAGGACTAAGGATCCCAAAGAGCATGTAAGCACATTTGTACACTCATGCTTTAGAATTCAAAGTGAAAATTCTCTTATGCTTAGAAAATTTCCTCAAATATTAGGTGGATATGCCATAGAGTGGTACAACCAATTGCCTAGTCATAGTATTTATACTTTTAAACAATTGGTTGACCAATTCTTTGAACACTTTATCCTTAATGTTAGAAAGAAATTCTCATTGTCTAGCGTTTATGCTTTAATACAACATGACGATGAGTCTATCTATGATTTTGAAAATCATTGGAGGGTCATCACTACCAAATTTCCATTCACCTTACCAATGGAAGAGCTTATCAAACTATTTATCAAGATTTGTTTAAAACCCATCTCTTGGATGCTTCAATTACAGACATATCACTCATTTGAAGAAGCTCTAGCATAGGCTAGTGTCATAAAGGAGGTAAAAATCCAAGAGGACATAGTTAAGTCTAGAAAAAGGAATGGCAAAACAAGGGCAAATACAAAAGCAATTATTCTAGCCAATAAAAATCAACACAAACCACTCCAACCGATTAGCCTAATCATGTCAATCAAGTGGTCATGAGCCATTCAGTAATGGATCAACAATAATTAGTGTAAAAACCATCGCAAAAAATTGCTTTTCATGCAGTACCTTCAGTATCTAAATCAATGAAAAGCACAGTGCCAACTATGGAGAACCATCCCTGATGATAATCTATCTAAAAAAATCTTCAATACACCCCCTTGGTCAACTCTTATGCTTCCCTATTTCAAAGGTTGTATGACATAAATAAACTTGCATTACCCAAAATCAAACCAGATGATCCCGCTAAACATGGAAAACATTATCGAAAACATTTATTTTATCCTTATCATAGGTAAAAGAGGTATGATATCAACAATTACCATGTATTCAAAGACATTTCAAGACCTTATTGAATTGGGGGCCATCAAGCTTGACAACCCCCTTGCTCAACAAAACCAAAATATTGGTATTTCCAAACACCACTTCATCACCATGAGGAGGTGCAACCAACTATGGGAGGGGCTAACATGAAAATTCCTCCCAATAAAGTTAACCATGTCCAAAAATACCAAGGTTTTATAGGTGCCATTCATGTGGTAACTAGAGGTCAATAAAATAACCAACAAAATATAAGGTAACAACTTCAGGAAAGTGTGTTGCAACCTACCACATAACCTCTCATTCAAATTTTCCCTAATACTTCCTTGTCAATTCATATTCCTATCAAACCAAATCCCCCATTCATCCCATCAATAATCCTCCATGACCAATCATCACATTGAGTATCCGGTTAACCACAAGCCTAAAAATGGCTTCCACCAAATTGTCAATATATGAGCTAATTCAACAATCTCCCCCACATAGTGAGGTATTAATGGATATTCTAAAATACATTGAATTATAATCTCAAGATGCTAATACATTCAACAACTTTATATGGAGAATTCAAACATGCATGGAGCCTTCTATTATATTTTTTGACTTTGATATTAAGCCAATATCATCGAAATCAGTAGATCCTCCATTGCACATCATGGATCTAATTGACAAGAAGCCTTTCAAAAGAGTTCTAATTGACATTGGATCCTCTACTAATATCATCACCACATCTGCCCTTCATCATATTAACCTTCGTCCATCTCATATCACCAAGTCATATTTCACCCTAAAAGCATTTAATGATGCTTTATGTTCCATAGTTGGCACTGCAATTTTGATCATCGAAGTGGGGGTCAAAATGTTGCACACTATGTTCCACATATTGGAAGTATCCATGGTGTACAATGTACTCCTTGGAAGACCTTGGATGAGGAAAATGAGATGTGTCCCTTCCATTTCACATCAATGCTTGAAATATGTTCATGAGGTACAATTACATTGCATACCAGTGGATGTCGAGCCATTTAAGTATTACAATTTTATCTCGAATCCCTATGAATCCATGATTCCTTCCACCCACCTTTTCTTATCACCATAAACCAATCCATCTACTATCTTGTCCATTTATTCATTAAAATATTCTATTCTTGAGGAGCCCCTTATCATCGATCCCCCATCATTTTCATCATTGACTACATGCACATGTGGTCAAATTCAATCCACCTCATAAACATCATCCCATTCCAAAAATTTTCCTTCCACATAATCATCATCCAAAAACCTTCCCAATCCAATCCATATCCATTAGACAATATTTCACAAGTTGAGTTGATAGATTGTGAGACATCTTCATCTATACCATTCCCCAAGCCATTATCCAATCATGGTCCTTACACATCATCATAAGTTGAGTTCCACCTCACTAATCCTGGTATTGGTGAGTATGTGGTCCAATAAATCACCATTACACCACTCACCATTTCAACCACTAAGGATTTTAGTCACCCATGTGACCTACGTTTATCCATAGGAGCGGTATATGACATGGGTTCAACTCCCAACAACATAAATTTTGTATATGGGGGGATTGATTCTTCATAAAGTCTAGCTCCCCTAGAAGAACCCAAAGAACCAACATATGCCAACATATAAAACATGTTAGGATTTCCATCCCATTATTTTCACATAGTTAATTGGTAGGGTCATGGTTTAGGATTGCACGAATAGGGAATGCATGACATTATTGATGTTCCATATCGAGAAACACATGACCATTCAAGCTTAGGTTACACTCCATTTTCCACCACCTCTTCTCTTGAACAAGCCCTCCAAAGGCTTAATATAATTTTAGGAGAAGAATCCCTCCACCCTGATGACTCTGACGATGATATATATGAAGAATTCGAATTTATATCAATATTTTTTGATGAATATAAAGAGGAATTTAAGCCCATCATTCCCCACACTGAATAAGATGAGTTTTATCTTAGAATGTTACCCATACATAAGCCCATATTTCACTTCCTTCTTCTACAAGAATGAGCTTCTCCTACTGGTGAACCACCACATCCATCTCACTAATCCATATCATCAACCAAACTTGTAATATATGTATATAATACAAAAAAATAAAAAAAAATAAAAAATCAAATAAAAACATTTTATTTTTCTGCATTGAATGTATATAATATTTAGTTCAAGTGCATTCATTTGTATTGCTTGATATTGTCCAATTTTACCAAGATCCTAGCATTAGTTCTTAGGCTCCATTCATCCCATCCTCATCCATTTTAACTTAATTCAACATGAATACTATTTATTTATTCACCCCACTCCATAATCCATATTATTTGGCAAAGCCAATTCCAATTGACATAAGTCTTATTTATATGGAACAAATCTCTTTACCTCCATCCATATCTGAGTTTGTCTTGTCTGAGGAATTTTTAAGGGCTTCCTCCAAATACATTCCTCCATCCCCTCCACCTTCACCTTCACCTTCACCTTCACCTTCGAACCCTAACGTTTTCTAGGCAGACATAGATGAGGAAAAATTAGAAGAGTTTAGTGACATCTTAGATGACATTCATTTGATTCCTACGCCCCATAAAATTGAGGAAGGTTTCCATATGTCCATTGAATATACCATTTATGTGGCCTTAGTTTAGACAAAGACAATCCCCAAATTTTCAATCTTGGGAAAATCTTATCCAATGATGAACAAGAGTACTTAATTTCTCTCCTCAACAAGAAGGACATTTTTGCATGGTCCTACAAAGACATGCTTGGTCTTGACCCTAGCTTGGTTGTCCACAATCTCACCTTACATCCAGATTCTAAGTTGGTCAAATCAAAACTTAGAAGGATGCATCCAACCATTGCCCTCTTGTTCAAATAAGAGCTCCAAAAACTATTAGATGTGGGTTTCATTGTACCCATTGACTATCCTGAGTGGCTCTCAAACATGGTACGCATTTGCACTAACTTTCAATATCTTAACAAAGCATGTCCTAAGGATGAATTTCCTCTTCCAAACATTGACACTCTTGTCGACACTTGTTCTGGCCATGAAATATTTTTTCTCATGTATGGTTTCTTAGGATACAACCAAATTCAAATAAATCTTGATGACCAACACAAAACAACATTCACTATACCTTGGGGAAATTTTTGTTACAAGGTGATGCCATTTGGCCTTAAAAATTTAAGTGTCACTTATAAACATGCCATGACATAAATTTTCCATGACTATGTGGACGATATCTTGGCAAAATCAAAAACTCGATAAGAGCACATTAGTGTATTGGAGAAATTTTTTGACCAACTACTAGAACATAATGTAAGTTTGAACCCCAAGAAATATGTCTTTGGTGTTACCTCTAGCAAATTATTAGGGTTAATTGTCTCCTAAATAGGCATTGAGGTGGACCCAAACAAATTCAAGGTCATCATGGAGATACCTCCCACAACAAACTTAAAGGAATTGCATAGTTTTCAAGGAAATATTCACTTGATCCATCATTTCATTGTGTAACTTTATGATAAATGCAAGCCATTCAATAACCTGCTACAAAAGTGGGTGCCATTTTCTTGGATAGATGACTGTCAAAAAACCTTTGATAACATTAAGCAATACTTATATTCTCTTCTAGTCTTAGCTCCTCCTCATTTGGGGTCCCATTCTATCTTTATGTTTCAACAATTGACTTTGCATTAGGCACAATGCTTGCACAAAATAATGAAGAAAATCAAGATCAAGTTGTCTATTATATTAGTCAGACATTGGTAAGCTATAAAATTAGATATGATTATATAGAAAAATTATGCTTAGCAGTGGTTTTCACCACTAAGAAACTTAAACATTACATGCTTAGTCACACAACATATGTCATAGCTAGAGAAAATCCTTTATGTTATAAGATATATTGCACTTACAATAACACTCACATCACTAAATGGATAATGCTTCTTATTGAAGATGACCTTGAATTCATCAGCTAAAAATCCATTAAAGGTCAGGTCATAGCTAATCAACTTGTAGAAGCTCCACTAACTAGTGATCATCCCTTGATCATTGAGCTCCTAAATGATTCATAATTTGTCATCACTGAACAATAAGAAAATGTCATTCTGGAGGAAGATATTTATATCACACTATTCTTTGATGGATCTAAGTGTGAGAAAGCTCAAGGTGTTGGAGTCGTCTTTCATACACCCTAGGGGGTACCTATCCCCTTATCATTCAAACTTGACTTCCAATGCACAAACAACACTATAGAGTATGAAGCATTAATATTAGGTCTTCAATCAACTATAGCTATGGGCATTAAGTGTATCAATATATTTGGTGATTATTAACTTATTTTCAAGAAAATCAATGGAGAATATCAATGCAAAGAACCTACAATTAAACTTTACCATGAAGTAGCAATGAAATTGCTCTATAAATTTGAATGGTATGAAATCGATAGTTTGCCATGATCGAATAATAGATTTGCAGATGCAATGGCATCCCTTGGATAATTGATTCCAAAAGAATCCTTAGAGGACGTACAACCCCTTATTATTTCAACAATCTCTAAATTTGCAATTGTTTGTGTTGAATCTAAGGATGAAAAGGATATTCGCTTCATCTAATCGGATCCATATGAGCCCTGGTCAAGCCAAATAGTATTCTTTCTCAATTTTGGAATACTTCCATCTGATATGTATCAAACTACTAAATACACTTTCAAGAAAAAAGTAGCTCTTTTTTTTTTCTTGAGGAACGCATTGTATAAATATGGTTATGATGGAGTCCTCCTTCATTTTCTTGAGTCTAGTGAGGCACAAAGAGCTATAACTAAAGCTCATGATGGTACTTGTGGTAATTTTAGTGGGATGGCTATCACAAAGTGTATTCTATGCATGGGTTATTACTAGCCCACCATGGAGCATGACTATTGCACTTATGTTAAACATTGTAAAAAATGTCAAGAACATGATAATTTAACTCATGTGCCATCACAAGCTTTATAGCCTATTCAAATACTTTGGCCCTTTTCACAATGGGGTATCGATTTAATTGGAAAAATCTTGCCTCCTTCCTTAGTACAACATACATTAATTATCACATCCATTGAATACTTCAAAAAGTGGGTTGAGGCAATTCCTCTAACTAGTACGATAGGACCTAAGATTTTGGAGTTTATACTTCACCATATCATATGTCATTTTTGTATCCCATCAAAAATCATATCTAAAAATGGTAAGTCTTTCAAGAACAAGAATGTTCAAGAACTTTGAGAGAAATATAACACCCAACATAGTTTCTTGACTCCTTATTACCCACAAGCCAATGAATAAACTAAGGCTACCAACAAGACCTTAATTTCTATTCTCAAGAAACTCGTTAACAAAAATCATAGATATTGGCATACAAAAATTCCCTTGGCATTATGGTCTTATCAAAAAATAATCTGCACTCCTACTGGGGCAATGCCATTTGCATTGGTCAATGGAGCCAGAGCTATCATACCTCTTGAGCTTGAGATCCCCTCAAGAATTTCTTTATAGGAATTCATAGATGAGATATTGATAGACAAGCATGTCTTGACCAACTCACACTTCTTTATGGGAGGTGAATCAATGCTTTAGAGCATATATGAGTTTATCAAGATTTCCTAATGCATACTTACAATTCCAAAGTTCATCTACTCGAATTCCAAGTAGAATATCTACGTGAATCAACAAAAAACCAATGCATTGCCACATCGTCGTGATAAAGTCACGACTAGTTGGTTGGGTCCATACATTATTACTCAAAAAGTGGGTAAAGGTACTTATAGGCTTACCAGTCTAGAGGGAGAGGAAGAACCTGAACTACTTAATGTTATAAACTTGAGAGCATTCTATGCATAGTGTGATTTCTATATATTTATATATACATGGCTAATACACAAAAACATTTTATTTAACAACAATTACATTCATACACTCCATTTCACAAAATTGCACTTCATACATTCCATCCACATTTCACATCTCATATTAGGGATCATTTATTTAGTTCAAGGTATTAATTGGTCCAATAAATTCATGTTGCCTTAATAAGGGGTACCCTCAAAACATCATCCCAAAATTTTACCAAACCAAATTGTCATTTGCCTCCATATGTCCATAATTCCTAGTTGTTTTCAGTCACTCAACCAATCCTAGTGTTTTAATCAAATCACAACTACATGTCAAGTTTATTTTTAGGACCATTACACATATTCACTAATAAAATCTTGAGTTTTGGAAATTGACTCCAAAAAATTCTTGAACCAACCACAATTTTACATCTTAAAAACATCTTATATCACCATACTTGGTTTGAAACTCAAAGTGAAAAGGGTAATCCTTGCTTGTCCCATCATGCAAAATAGTCCACAAAAATAGTGGTTTTCATCACTATCATAGTTGCTTCCAAATTCAAAAGACATAGTAGTAAGTATAGGGTACAATTATCATCACACTTAGGTTAATAATCTGATTCCCCAAAGCTCTAAATATTTTACATAACACACCACTGATAATTAGTTTGTAAGGATCACACTATATTTCTAGTCATATGGTTAGGTAGTCATCCCCAAAAATTAAAAGATCAAAATTATTAGACTATGGAGTTAGCCTCCATCAAAGCTATAGATGCTTGACTAGTAGTGGAGTATGCCCATGCATGGTGACACATATCTTTTAAAGAGACCTATGACCACACATACGAACAAGCTAACTTCTTGGTTTCATCCATAATAGGTCACCTCCAATTTACTCAAGATATGTTAATGAACTCACTTGCACACACATTGGTTCTTTATTGCCTTGAGTCATTACCATGCTTATAATTCGGTAAATGAATTCACTACACACACATTTAGTCCTAGAGGGATTAGGTAATTTTAGTGAGTTTTTTTATGCCACTAGTATGTTTGAGTCTCTACAAAATAGTCAATTTTCCATATCAACATCCATATATTCTTCCATATCAACATCCATATATTCTTCCATGTCAACATCCATGTCACTTCATGAGTCATACACCCCACAAGCCATAAATTTGATACCCCTTATTAAAAAACAATGCTAGAACATGACCAAGCAAAATCTAAACTATGAATGATCATTAGAACATGTGCATTCCATACCTTGCATTAATCATCCATAACATATCATATGCATTAATCATCCATATAAACAAAGCATTCCACAAAAGCATTCACATAAAAAACTAACACAAAATTAAAATCCATGTATATATATATATAAATATCGCATATACAATGAGTGCCAAAAGGCTACATACAATCGAGCACCAAGACTCATATACAAAAAGTGCATCTAAGCACTAGCTAAGCCCTACAAGAGGACCCTTGTGATCTATAAGGATCCCTAGACCTAGAGCTATGCCTATACTCGTTGTGCCTAGCAACCTCGAATATAGAGGAGGTAGAAGGATCAGGAAGTGGAATATGATGCTCCATCAACCTATCCTCTAAAGCCTCGATATACCTATACCAGTATTGAAGGTACACTATGTCAACATTATGATGCTACTACCTCTCTAAAAGCTCTACCTAGAGCCTCGTAATCCTGTCATCTAGAGCCATCACCATCATGTCCCTCTCTACCACCTTCTACTCCAACCTCACCTAATCCTCCTCACTCCAACTTGGAGATCCATCTGGAGTATCCTCCACATCATCCCCATATCTACCATATCCTCCACTCTTAGGATCTTGCCTCACTACACCCTTAGTCATACTCCTTTGAATATCACCTTAAGGGCACCTCTACCACTTGGGAGCCTCATGGGTCTTCTCAACATTAGCACCATCCCATCTCCACTAGCTACTACTAGAGCTGGTGTCCATGGTGGCTATGTAGCAAACCATACATCATATTCTATAGTGGTCCTTGAATTATCCACATCAGGGAGATCTATCTCCTCATCATCCTCCTAAGCCTCCCTCCATGGATCAACACATGGTATCCCTGTCTCCTCTTGATGCCTCCTATAGAGCACCAGCTCATCCAGAATCCCATGCCTTAGGATGAACTACTAGAGCACCCATGATAACTAAATATATTCAGCCTCACTTTGGTAGCTCCCAACCATACACCTAGCCTACCTCACTCATCGCATCTACTCTCTATCTCCTATCCACCTGGTACCCTACCATGGCCTCCATGTCACTTGGGTGGATGTCAATCTATACCACAAATACCTATACCACTAGCTCATCTGCATAGGACAACTTGGTTGTACCTCCTCTACCACTACCTATATCCTAGCATAGGGCTATCCTCTACCTAAGCCTATAGTTAGTAGACCCTTCAATCAAGCCATGCTAAAATGCTCCCACCCCTAGCACTGTAGTAACAAGATGCAATTCAATCCATTCGTCCCCCACATCCTCACCTCATACAACTCTTGGTATGCTTGCACCAATAAGGTAGGATCCCATGCATAAACCTGTGAGGTAGCCAACATATAATTCACCAACCCTATTAGGTTCCAAGGGAACCTATAGCTGGTACTATTTTAGGTCGTGATGTTGGCCAATACAAACATCACCAAAGCCCTAAGGGCATCAAGTACCTTGTCCACATACATGGACAAGTATGGAACACCCCCACACTCCACCCTCATACTCTTCCAACTATCTCCAAATATCTTCTTCATATCTGCTCCCTGATCGTGTCCAACCTTTATGTGTATCCCCTCCACCAATAGTTTTAGGATGCGGTATACATCCTCAAGTGTAAAAGTAACCTCTCTAGTAGGAATTTGGAAGATCCCCTTATCTAGATACCACCTCTCTGCCAAGGTTGAGAGGTACCCCTCACCCACCCTCACCACATCAATGTGGGCTACCTCCTCTAGCCCCATAGCCTTTAGAAAATCCTATTCCTCCTTCCTAAATACCTTCCTCATCCCTGAGATAAGAGGTGAGAATCAGTTTTGAGCCTCCAAAATCCTAAGCTACAACACAACACAAAAATATTTGTTAATACATGTTTAAAAAAAAACATAAATTCTTTGCACAAAAACAAATAGAGCTTCAAATAAATAACTTACCTTAGTAAAGTGAAAACCAACCCTAGCTCTGGTCCCTGCATTCATTCCCTCTACCACCATAGCTTTTGCACACATATTGCTTTACCTCAATCCACTCCATTTCACCCAAATCTCCTAGACACAGATTCTCAAACTCATAAATGCACAAATGATCTTAATTTTCACCCTACAAGCTATTTATAGCTTCTTCAAGTGCCTTGAAGTCCCCATAGGAATTTATTGGTGCATTGAAGTGCATTGGGGTATTTTTAAAGCACCTAAACATCAGTAGGCATCTGCGCATGCCAAAAGCACCAACCAACATTTGGCATCAAAATTAAAAAAAGGTCAAATCAATACAAAATAAAATGAGCGAGAAAAACCTTTTGCTTTAGGTGACAAGGACAATTCTCAACATTCTAGACCATGCACATAATAAAATGAGCGAGAAAAACCTTTTGCTTTAGGTGACAAGGACAACTTTGTAGTGTCATCCTTCCTTTTTCATACTTGGATTGTTAATGTATATAATTATGCTAGAATTTTGATATATGCAAGGTACTATCAAAACTAGACCTTACCCTCTGAAAGCCAATATAGCTTTCTACAAAATCTAAAAAGATAACTAGGGATGGGTGAATGACCAAAAACCTTAGTATATACCCTCTAGCAACTCATAAGTTGTGTTGAAAAAAATAGTTATTCACAAGGGATATATGAATGATAATAATATGTGGATCCATGATTGACATACAAACATGGTGTCATTCATAAGAATGTAAACACAACCTATCCTAATGTAAGTGCAATGGATGAAGATACATAATGCAATGCAATTAATGAGTGCATATACTAAAAATGCATGATAACATAACGCAAATTTTTTTGTATTATAATATTTTGTATTATTTTTGAGTTTTTATGTTTTTTGATTTTTTTGAAAATTTTGACATTTTTTGTTTTTTTTGGGATTTTAATGTTTTTATGGTTTTTAACAGAAAGGTGTGATACCTTATGTACCCACAGTGTGTGTGATGATCAATGGAAGTGGGGAAGGTGCAATCCTTTCAGAATTCCCAATTTTCTTCATTGATCGTGATGTGGTTGGTGGGGAAGGTGTGACACCTTGAAGACCCCTAGTGTGCATTGTGTTTTATGTGTTGTGATTTTTTGGACTAAGAGGAATGATAGGAATCGATGCCCCCTATTGTGGCATGGAATTTTATGAAATTCAATGTCCTAATGGGGTAAAATAAGCAAATTGTATGTGTAGATCTCATTCCATTATATCATCTCTTTGACCACATTCTTGAACGAGTAGCAGTTGTGGATGTCATGCTCATTTATACGATGAAAGGTACAATAGAGGCTTTCATTGTGTGACCTAGATTTAGGTGTTCTTGGTTTGATTTCTGGTAATGTGATTGCATGTGCCTCATACAGTTTTTGAAATAGGATCGAAGTAGTAATCAAAAACCTAATGTATTGATGAGGTAGCTTGTTAGGCTTATGAGGATGCGACTAGCCTTGGGGTCACAGATGGCATGATGTGGTCTTGTTGTGGCCATTCCACAACTAGCCCCAAATTTGGGGACCCACCCTAAAATTTTATTTTTTTGAGGAGTTTTAAAAGTTATTTTTGGTAGATTTCACGGTTTAACACTGGCTAATGTTTTCCTGTTTTGCTAGTTTGCTAGTGTTTTAGGTTGATAGGTTTTTTTTTTATTTTGATTAGTTTTGAAGTTTTCCTTTATTGTGATTTTCAATGAGTAAATTTTTTAAATTAGTTATTTGATTGCTTTATTATAAATAAAAAAAATTATAATTCTAATAAGTATATATATATGTTTATTATAATTATGAAAATGAAACATTCAAAAATAATATATTAATATATATATACATATATATATTAATAAATAAATAAATAAAAAGAAGAAGAAGAAAAGATTATATATATATATATATATATATATATTATAATCTAATAAATAAATAAAAGAAAAATTAAAAAAAAAATAGTATAAATAAATAAAGAAAATATTATACTATATTATATTATATAATATAATAGAATCTAATCTTTGCATGCTTGTACGGTTTTTGGCTTTAAAATTAGTTAGTTAAAATTTTATTTTATTTTTTTTCTTTCTTTAGCTTTCAGTTTTATTAAGTTTAAAAGTTAATTAAGTTTTTCTTTTGGTGCAGGTAGTCCACATGATTGCAAAAGTTTTGAAAAGGAATGTGAAACAGTTTCTATAATAGGAGAGATTCCATGACAAGAAGGTGCCAAATGGCACCAACCTATTACATGCACAAAATAAATCATTGACATCATGTTTTTGGCTATTACTTAGCCAAAGAAGAGGGAAAACATTGTAAAATGAAACAAGAGAAAAAAAATAGAAATAAAATGAAATAAAGGATAATAAAAGAAAAGGAAGGAAACATTCCAAAATAATAAAAAAACAAAAGGGTTGCATGCAAGACAAAACTAAAAACAGGAACCAAGGGTTTGAAGAATGGAAACGAAGAGCCTCAAGGGAAAACGAAGAGTTTCTGGAAACGAAGTGAAGGGAAACAAAAAAAATTAAATTTAAATACCTCAGAAAATGCAAGAAGAAGGGATGGATATTTTGGGATTTTTCTGGAGGAGGAAGGCATACCGCTGGGCTGATTTTCACCATTTTGAGGCCAACTTTGGGCATTTTTTTTCTGCATTGTAATGGAATATTGAATATCTTTTTGCAGCAATTAATTAGAAATGTCTCCATATTAGATGTTGATTGCACAAATTCGGGTCACTCTAATACTAGTTTTATGCATAATAATAATGCTTGCAGGGTCTGTGGAGAAATTCGGGGTTGCAGCATTTTTTGTTTTTTTTTTTTCTTTTTGCTATTTTATTTTTATTTTTAGAGATTAAAATAAAAATCGAAAAAAACGTAAAATGATAAAAATAATTATATAGCCATGAAGAATGATGTAAAATATATCATACATAATAAATTTGGATTCATTCCGAGGTAATTTAAATTTTATACAATTTTTTGAAAATGGTTGTTTGATGCAGATTTTACAATTTCGGAATTTCATTTTTTCACATTTTGGAGTCAAATCAGATTTTTTCAGCTTCATAGTTTTTACGTGCAAGCATAAAATAAATTTTCCTTCATGAAAACTTCAATTTCATCGAAGGGGGTTAATTTTATGACATTTCATAAGCTATCTTTTTCGGGGCCATAAGTGAACTTATCTTTATGAAAATTTCAATTTCATTAAAGAGAGGTGATTTTATATGTTACATTAAAAGGCTATTGTTTTAACACATTAAATTATTATTCTTTATGAAAATTATTTCATTAAAGAAAGATAATTAAATGACATTTTAAAGCCTATATTTCAAGGCTATAAATTATTATCTCTTTGTGAAAATTGATTTCACCAAAGAGGAATAATTTATTATTCATATCAAAGGCTATCTTTATATAAGAAGCTACATTTAAGGAGTCTATTCATAATTTCAGATTTACATTCATAAATAAATTTTATATTTACTTTCATGCTTTAAAGTAAGATTTAATGCAAGGTAAAACTTGATTAAAATCCACTTAATAAGGAAAGATAAAATATATCTTAAAACCCTCAAGATAAAATGAATTAAGGGACTACATCATGGTCATATGAGAGCCAATTCACATTTACATTTTTTTTGGTTTCATGAACATTCATTAAAGTAGCATGGTAAAATAAACCAACACATGCCCCTTTTTACAGTTACTTGCAATCACTAAGGTGTTCCAAGCATTAAATTGATATATTGTATTTGAGATTACTAATACACATAATGCAAATGCTAAGATAGCAGAGAACTTGGAGAATTTGTTTGATTAACTTCTTTGCAAGAGAGGGTTTTGGGATCCAAACCCTAAGGGAGAGTATAATTTCACAATTTGGTAAAATTAACACTCAACATTTTGGTGCTAGAAGGAGGGCCTGAATTGGTTTCATTTGTTTTATTTATGCTAAGAAATTCATGAATTGGTTTTCATTGATCTAACGCTTTTGGATTTTTCATGGTTACTGAAGAGTTTTAATTGCTAAATATTTCAAGTTCATTTGATTAGCATCTTTGGCATCCTTTAGCACTCACATTTGGTAGAGCTAGGAGGATTTGAATTGATTTATTTTATTGCCATTTATATGCTAAATCATTCATGTCACTTGAAATATTTATTTGCAAAACATTGGTCTTGACTAACGAGGTTTTGTTTCTATATGATGACTTTCATTGATTCTAACATTATCTATGTTTGATGATGCACTATTTCTAATCTATTTATAAATTTGAGAATGTTATTTGATTTCATGGTTAATGGATACATATATATTGGTTGATGCTAACATGACGATTCATATGTAAGATTTGTTAGTCATTTCATGCTTCTTTGTAAGGAATAATTTTTTCTAAAATGTATTTATTTCCGGTATTATGCTCTTCACTTGCTGCGTAATGTGATCTAGTGAATCAAAAATCCTGCAACACTAGGAGTATGCTCTTCACTTGCGCATCTGTGATCTGGTGAATAAAAAACTAGTTTATATTTTTAGAGTACTGCTTTGCCATGTTTTGTTTCCTTATTTTTTATTGATGACTAACAAATTGGTTTTTGAAGTTATCCTTTGAATTTTACTAATGGCTACAACTACTGGAAAGTGTTATGGGGTACATGTTAATCCTTTAAACATTAGTGGAGATGCTCATGACTTACCCAAGAACGTAGAGAAACTTTTTCCCAATTTCAAGCACAATGGCACAACATTAGCTGAGGATCACATTCAATCCTATGTGGATATCCTAGTTAGATGGAATGTCAAACATGAGGATGTGGCATGTAGAATGTTTCCTAGAATCCTAGATGAGGTGGCATATGATTGGTACATCAATTTATCCATTAGCTCTATTATATATTGGACTCAATTGAAATATGCTTTTATCAATCAATTTAGGTTACCCATTGATCCTCTCACGATGTATCAACAATTTGCTTCTTGCAAGAGGGAGCCTAATGAGCCAGTGAGAATTTTCAACATGAGATTTCGAAATCTCTATGCAAGATTAATTGTCCCTTATACTATTGAGGAGAGTGGTGCTCTTCAAATATACTTTGGGGTATTGGATCCCTTGTTTTCCATGTTCACCAGGACAAATCCTTTGGTTACTAATCTTACCTCGGCCTACATGGAAGCTATGATTGTAGATCAAAAATTAAGGCCACAAGGTTATGGGATGGAGCAATTTCCTATGGTAGGACAACTAGGGGCTTGCAATCAAACCTCCATGGTAAATCAAGCATGGGCACAACAAAATTTGATATCAAATGTTTTGCCCCACAATCAATTTTACCCTACCATACCTATGTATGCTCCCACATGTGCTTATACGAGTACTTATATCCATCCAACTATTCCATCACAGTTAGAGAATCATGGGGTCACTCATGGAGCCATTACAACAAGTATCCAGGCTTTATCTGTTGATATCAATCCAACTGATCCTACTACTTCTACCACTCAACCCAACAAGCTTGTATCAAAAGTGAAAGAGCAAAATAAGGTGGTTAAGAAGTTATGTAGATATGTGGTTCCATCACAAAAATGAGAACATCAATGTATGCATCCAAATCATCCTAGGAAGAAAATTCATGATGCTAATATTAATAATGTTTCATGTTATGCTCCTTCAGGTGATAGAAGAGATTTTGATGTGACTTACATTGAAGTAAATGCCTATTCATAATATCTTGAAGAGCATGAAGATTTTGGAGAAGAAATTCTATGTAAGGGTAACAAGAAGTTAGAATCAAAAGATCAATATTTTATTTTAGAAAGAAAAGATTTAGAATCATTACCCCCAAATGAGGATTTGGATAAATAAACCTATGAGGATATGATTTGGGCATTTGTACTCGCAAAGGAAGATTAGAGTGACTATATGGAGCAAGATGTGAAAATTGATCCCCTTATAGAAGCTCCTAAGCCATCAAAAGTGGTTGAAAGTGAAGAAAATCAATAAATGAACTTGAAGACATAATTGAATTTCACCACTTGTTCTTGGAAGATACTTTGGATGATGTCATTGAAATGGATGGTCAAAAAGATCCACACCTTCAAAATTGTGATAGAATTTAATAATGGGTTACAAATTTGGATTAAGATAGCCTCACCAATTTGAATTCAAGAAATAACCCACTTTTGGAAATAATTGAACCATATAAGGAAGGTGAAGATAAATTGGATGAGAAACATGTTGATGAATCGAAAGATTATGAAGAAGTAATTGAACATCACAACTTGATTTTGGAATATTATTACTATGATTCTTGGAAGAAATGGGAAGAATATGCTTAATCTAAATATTTTAATGAAATTTTTGTGTCAAGTGATGTGCAGGACAATACAATTGCTTCCTCACATGAGGATATCACTAATCTTGTACAATTTGAGAAAGTTTTGGAAGAGGTATTTGAATATCATAAAATGTGGGAAAGCGATAAGGATTCTACAACCATGAATCAAGAAGGAGAATCATTTTCTTTGGGTTCCTTTGAGGGAAAAATAATTGAGTATCTTGATCCACTTATTGGTTCTACAATGTCTATGCCATTTCAAGATGAGAAAATTTCAGAACCCAAATGGTTTGGGTTTGATATAACCGATGATCCAATTGAAAATATCACATTATCTGAAATAACCCAAGTAATTGATCATGGAGATGTGTTAGTTGACCCATCCCTAGGTAGACAATACTTATGGTTTGAAAAGGATGGACATATTTTTAATTGGGTGCCTAAATTTGGTGTCCTTGATAAACATATCATGGAGAAAGAACAAGCACTACATGATGATGATAATGAATGTCATGATAAAAAATAGGAAGTTTCAAATCCTCTCCAAGTAATGGTAAATGGAAAAGTTCCAAAGGTAAAATCTCACCTTTTAGGTTCCACCATTCAAAATGCAAGTGAAGGTTTGTCTAATGTATTGATGGATTTAAATACTATCAATGATGAAATTTCATTTGTGGTTGATGAAAATTTTGACTTAATTCCTCCTCACACCACTAATGATATTGCTTTATTGAATGAAAATGAAGTTGGTATGCTTAAAGTGTTAAATCAAGTTCATAATCAATTAGTAACAAAATCTAGGATAAAAACTTATGATGATGCTCATTTAATAAATATCCTAGGTGTTTGCAAATGGTTACATGAATTTGATTGGTCTACAGATTTGAAAAATGATTTGGCTTTAAAAATTTTAGAAATAGACTCTAGTTTGCAAGATCTCATATCTAAAAATGAAAGATTATTTCTACACCATGAATCAAAGTGTGAAATGGACATAATAAAGAATAGACATGAAATATTTGAATATCAATTATTGTCTAATCAGTTTGAGAACTTGAAACTCCACCATAGGGTTAGTAATGAAATGAAATCAAATTGGTATGGTGAGAGGGGCAAGTTGAAGTTTGTTATATTGTTTGGTCTAATATTGTTTTTGTTGGGTTCCTACAATGTTTGGCATGTGTATCACATTATATGTCTTGTAAAGTGTTCTAATCATGTTTGGGATCCAGGGAAGTGATAAGTCAAACTTTGCACCATCTTGTACCATATTGTACAATTGTATATAAATTTTGGTTTTTTGGTTTTGATTTGTGTGTTTTGGATTCATTCGCTTCCAAGATTTCATTGATTTCTAGAGTTGTAGAGGGTGTTTCAAATGTTTTGGTGTTGAATTTATCTTTAGCATTGGGTGTTGGTCTTTTGGACCCTTTTGATTTGTTTAAAAAAAAAGAAGAGAAAAGTGAGGTGTCATTTTATGTCCTCATGAATGCTAACTAAGATTAAGATAATATGAAACATTGGAATTATATAACATAAAGCTCCACAAGTACCACAAACACATTAAAGAATATCGTTTGAAGCTTGTGATGCATGAAGTTGTAAGTTTTGCAAATCAAGGTGAAATATTTTGCATGCTCTATCTCATTCATCCATATTTCATGGTACATTTCACATTGCATACACACTGCATCTCACTTGCATCCACATTTCAAAGGCAATTATCGAAAATATGTCAAATTCTCTTAAGATCATTGCACAGTATACACTAAGAAGATCTTGAGATTGGGAACTGGTATCAAAACCGTCTAGAACCAAACACTATTTGCACATATTAAAAACATTTTGGGTAAAATGGTCAAAACCATTATTGGGAGAAAATATGAGGCAAAAAGAGTTTTTCTCGTCGGTCCTATCATGCAACATAGTCCATAAAATAGTGGTTTTCACCACTTCTACAATACTTGAAACTTAAAATCAAAGTAGTAAGTATAGGGTCAAATTCTCATCATAATTAGGTTGATAATATGATTCCCCAAAGCTCTGAGTCTACTTGCATCACACATCACTGACTATTGGATTGTAAGGATCATACTACTTGTCCCCTCAGAAGGGTGGGTAGTCATATATAATATTCAATAAATCAAAAGCAAAATCATGGACTATGGGGCTAACCTCCACTAGGGTTATAGACGATTGATTGGCAGTGGAGTATGCTCATGTGTGGCAACATGTCTTGTTTAAAAGTGAGACCTCTGACCACTCAAACGGACAGGATAGCCTTGCGATTTCATCCATAGAAGGTTTAACCATTTTGGTTAAGATGAGGTAATAAACCTAGACTAGAGTAGTAAGGATCGGGTCAAATTTTCATCATACTTAGGTTGAGAATCAAATTCCCCAAAGCTCTGAGTCCACTTGCACACATTGGTTCGATATGGTAGTGGTCCATAACCAACCTTTTGATCTGGTAAATGAATGCACTGCACCTAAGAGGATTAGATAGTTTTAGTGAGTTGTTCATGGTACTAGAATGTTTGAGTCTCTGCAACACAGTTCATGCATATCATAGCATCTCTTCAGTACATCTTGTCCTGCAGGAATCATCCATCACCTATCATATGCATTCATGTGAAACTAAGGATGGAATGCAGAATGGTTTCAAATGATAAGGAATGAATCACTTTTCACACACTGAGCTTATGTTGAATGATTCTAATGGTTCATGTCTTTTGGTCTATTTTCATTCTTTGGATACTCGCTGATGCTCATAGTTTTAGTTGTTGGGTTTTGTGTGTTTTTAGGTTGGGTTCTCATCAAAATTCTCAGGAGCATTTCCTAGCAGAGTCACCATTTGTGGTGGCCATTCCACAACTAGCCCCAAATTTGGGGACCCACCTTAAAATTTTGTTTTTTTGAGGAGTTTTAAATGTTATTTTTGGTAGATTTCATGGTTTAACACTAGCTAACGTTTTCTTGTTTTGCTAGTGTTTTAGGTTGATAGGTTTTGTTTATTTTGATTAGTTTTGAAGTTTTCCTTTATTGTGATTTTCAATGAGTAAATTTTTTTAATTAGTTATTTGATTGCTTTATTAATATATATATATATATATATATATATATATATATATATATATATATATATATATATATATATATATATATTATAATTCTAATAAGTATATATGTATATATATGTTTATTATAATTATGAAAATGAAACATTCAAAAATAATATATTAATAAATAAATAAAAATAAAAAATAAAAATAAAAAGAAGAAGAAAAGATTATATATATATATATATATATATATATATATATCTTAATTATAATCTAATAAATCAAAATAAAAGAAAAAGTAAAAAAATATATAATAAATAAAGAAAGAAAATATTATACTATATTATATTATATAATATAATAGAATCTAATCTTTGCATGCTTGTACGGTTTTTGGATTTAAAAGTAGTTAGTTTAAAATTTTATTTTAATTTTTTTCTTTCTTTAGCTTTTAGTTTTATTAAGTTTAAAAGCTAATTAAGTTTTTCTTTTGGTGCAGGTAGTCCACGTGATTGCAAAAGTGTTGAAAAGGAATGTGAAACAGTTTCTATAATAGGAGAGATTCCATGACAAGAAGGTGCCAAATGGCACCAACCTATTACATGCACAAAATAAAGGAGTGCCATCATGCTTTTGGCTATTACGTAGCCAAATAAGAGGAAAAACTTTGGAAAATGAAACAAGAGAAAAAAAATAGAAATAAAAGGAAATGAAGGATAATAAAAGAAAAGGAAGTGTTTCAAAATAATAAAAAAACAAAAGGGTTGCATTCAAGCCAAAACTAAAAACAGGAACCAAGGGTTTGAAGAATGGAAACGAAGAGCCTCAAGGGAAAACAAATATTTTCTAGAAACGAAGTGAAGGGAAACAAAAAAATAAAAATTTAAATACCTCAGAAAATGCAGGAAGAAGGGCTGGATCTTTTGGGATTTTTTCGGAGGAGGAAGGCATACCGCTGGGCTGATTTTCACCATTTGGAGGCCAACTTTGGGCATTTTTTTTCTGCATTGTAATGGAATATTGAATATATTTTTGTAGCAATTAATTGGAAATGTCTCAAGTTTTATGCATTTTTTTATGGTTAACTTGATTTCATTTTTAGTTTATTGCACCATTTTCCTTTGAAGCTCGCACCCTATTAGATGTTGATTGCATGAAGTCAGGTCACTCTAATACTAGTTTTATGCAGAATAATAATGCTTGCAGGATCTATGGAGAAATTCAGGGTTGCAGCATTTTTTGTTTTTTTTTTAATTTTTTTTCTTTCTTTTTGCTATTTTTTGTAATTTTCAGAGATTAAAATAAAAATAAAAATAAAATGTAAAATGATAAAAATAATTAGAAACCATGAAGAATGATGTAAAATCTATCATACGCAATAAATTTGGATTCATTTCGAGGTAATTTAAATTTTATACAATTTTTTGAAAATGGTTGTTTGATGCAGATTTTACAATTTTGGAATTTCATTTTTTCACATTTTGGAGTCAAATCAGATTTTTTCAGCTTCATTTTTTTTACGTGCAAGCATAAAATAAATTTTCCTTCATGAAAACTTCAATTTCATCGAAGGGGGTTAATTTTATGACATTACATAAGCTATCTTTTTTGGGGCCATAAGTGAACCTATCTTTATGAAAATTTCAATTTCATTAGAGAGAGGTGATTTTATATGTTACATTAAAAGGCTATTGTTTTAACACATTAAATTACTATTATTTATGAAAATTATTTCATTAAAGAAAGATAATTAAATGATATTTTAAAGTCTATATTTCAAGGCTATAAATTATTATCTCTTTGTGAAAATTGATTTCACCAAAGAGGAATAATTTATTATTCATATCAAAGACTATCTTTATCTTCATGATAAGAAGCTACATTTAAGGAGCCTATTCATCATTTAATATTCATATTCATAAACATATTTTATCTTTACTTTTATGCTTTAAAGTAAGATTTAATGCAAGGTAAAACTTGATTAAAATCCACTTAATAAGGAAAGATAAAATCTATCTTAAAACCCTCAAGATAAAATGAATTGAGGCACTTCATCATGGTCATATGAGGGCAAATTCACATTTACTTTTTGTTTGGTTTCATGAACATTCATTAAAGTAGCATGTTAAAATAAACCAACACATGCACCTTTTTTACAGTTACTTGCAATCACTAAGGTGTTCCAAGCATTAAATTGATATATTGTATTTGAGATTCCTAATACACATAATGCAAATGATAAGATAGAGGAGACCTTGGAGAAGTTGTTTGATTAAATTCTTTGCAAGAGAGGTTTTTGGGATCCAAACCCTAAGGGAGAGTGTAATTTTACAATTTGGTAAAATTAACACTCAACATGTCTGCATTGTGAAAGGCTAAGGTGAGGTAGATGAACTGTCTATGGGTGAAGTCTCTTTGTCAATAAGATTATGGACCACATTTTTAAAGGCATAACAATTTTCGATGTCATGTCCCTCTATTAAATGATAAAGGTAAAAGTGATCCCCCTATAACCCTTAGGTTTAGTCCTATTTGGATCTAGCAGGCGTATATTTGGTAAGACAGCGGCCTTAGCTTCTTGCAGCTTTGGAAAAATGGTTGACATGGGCTCAGATAATGGAGTCCAAGTATGATATTGGTGTTTTAAGCAAGGTGTAATTGATAAACCAATTTGATGAAGTGGTTGGGTTGTATGTATCTCAATCACCTGCTTAGGTTGCTCTACCTATTTTTCTAATGTAGGTGATGACTCATTAACTATGCTTCCTTGTTGATCCTTAGTAGCGAAAGGATTACCTATTTGAAGTTGATTCTTATCGATCATATCTTGTACTAAGTTTTTGAAAGTGTAGCATTCTTTAATATCATGATCATTTTTTCTATGATATAAACAGTATAAATCTTCTTTATATACCTTGGGTTTCATATGGTTTAAATCTAAGGGGTGACCCTCAGGAAAAAATAATGGTCTTTGTCTTACATAATAAATTACAAATCAAATCCAAAGGTTTAGACAATGGTGTATAAATGCGAGGTGAGAGATGTTGTCACTTTTACCCCTAATTTTGCAAGGATGCATATTGTGTTTGTGGCTAAGGTGGTTTAGCAGTGGATGTAATTTGTTGTTGGAGCTCCATGTTTATGAGTTTACGCATGATTTGTTGTAAAGCACCATTTTGGTATCTTGTTTGTGTCTCAACTTTGGCTAGGCTATCTAGAATGTGTTGTAAGACTAATGGATATTTAAGTGCATGGTTGTTTCTGCATATAAATGGCATTTAACAAATTATGTAGGTGAATTGAGAGCGGGTGCCAAAAGACCCTTAGGCAGGTGTGAATCATAAGTCTCCATTATATGAGATGTGGATACTTCTTGATGATCTTGTTTAGTGATTGCATCCACTTGCTCTTGCTTTTGACTTAATTCCTACTCTTTTTTCATTGTGGAGTGCTCAACGGTAGTAGCTTGGTCACCCCCATTTTGGTGTATAGGATACACTTGTTCTTGCTCTTATCAATATTTTGTGTGAAATGAACTAGGTGTGACTAGTTTAGGTGGTGGTAGCACTTTTGATGTAGAAGCAATGCTTAATGGAGCTATCAGTTGTGCTAATTGATTTTGAGAAACCCAGTTCTCTATCTTGACATTGACCATTCCCACAAACTCATGGGAAGATGTTTTGGCACTTGGACAAGTTGTGGAAGCCTTGTCAACTTGTCTAGGGTGATCTGCTTGTCCCCCATGTTTAGGTGAAGAGTCTAGGATGGTATCGATGGGTGGCAACTTGACAAGAGGTTGAACTAAATCCTTAATGGACTCAATGATAGGTGTAAACATAACATTTTTTTCTATGTACTCTCTTAATTTTTATTGGTCGAATGAACTGTGACTAGCAATATGGTGGATGAAGATGGTATGATATGATTTGATTCATTTATAACCACTTCAAGTTCTTCCTTTTTGGTAAGAGTGGGAAGATCCTCTACTGATATGTTTGATATGACTATGGGAATATCTACATTTTAACTTATCGATTTATACTTGCTTGAAGAAACTAAAGATGAAGGAGGAGTAATAGACAAAACCAATGGTAATGGCAGTGGTGGAGGTAATTCCATGGTGAACCGTGGGGTTGCATCTGGACTCTAAATAAAATCCTTGGATTTAGTGTCTAGGTGCATGGGTGATAGAGTAGGTTCCTACAAATGATCTACTTATTTGTAATACTTAAAAGGGTCTGGGTCGACATGAACCACATGGAACTTACCTTTATGAATTTAATGTGTTGGTGCACTATGGATGGTATGAACTCCATGGCTCTCATCCATGGCCTTCCAAGTAGTATGTTGTACTATATTTAACCCTCTAAGATGTAGCACAATATAGGTATGGTCTTCTATCTAACTTGAATGGGGAGCACTATTATGCCAACTGTAGGAGATACAACATTGTTAAACGCTTACAAGGTGAAAATGGATGCTACAATGTGTGAAGGTGGGATGTTGAGATAATCCAATGCAATTATAGTAATAATGTTTATCGTGGAGCCTGTTTCAATCAAAACCCATTTATAAGGAATCCTATTGATGCACACAATGATGTGCAAGGGAGGGTCTGGTATATTTACGAACACAGGTTTGATCTCGTGATCCTAAAAAGTGATAACATGATATTTATACATTTGTATATGTCCTACGAATCTAGTGAAAGCATTAGGGTCATTTGGTTACAACTTGATTGAAATCAAAATCATCATAAGGGTTTATTGATATTTGGGGGACTATTATAGTAACTCGCTCATGGTCATGTTGGCTGATGGTGTATACAAACTTTGTGTAGGCCCACTTTTGATTATGAACACTAGTTGAAGTGGTGATATTTTTATGGAATTTTAGGGTGGCAAAGGTCATGATATAGAGGTAATGTGGACTTCCCTACTAGATCCCTCGCTATATTGACTATGACTAGTATAGGTTTAGGATCGACACTGACTGATAGAATTATACACTTGATCATGTGATTAACCCATTCATGTTATCCTAATAGATGTATACTGGTGATCCAATCCTCCATGTGAGGAGGTATCTTCACGACTACTATTAGGGCATCATGTAGAAATGATGAGATCCTCAAGACTATAACGGCTACATTCAGGGCATCTTCATGAGTTTTTTTCTTCGTTAGCTCATGGTTGAGCTTGGCTATGTGTATTTATCATGTTGTCTTGATTAAGAAAGTCAAAAAGGAAATATATAAAGTATACAAATTATTATCTCTTTTAATTTTTACTTTGTGCTTCCTAAAATTCTTTTTATGTTATGATTCATTATTTTATTATTTTTCTCTTGTTTGAGCTTTTGATATTGTTGATGTAAATACTCATTTAAAAGGATTTTACCTGTATCCTCTCACACACAAGACTGGTGATGAATTCCAGGTCATGAAACCCATTGAAATTTGGTGATGAAGTCCAAATCTAGTGAGGGATTCCAGGTTCTACTAGTTCCTCACCCAGTTCACCTTGATAAAAGAGATGCATGCTATATTCATCAACTATGATAGTTATTGGAACTGGTCTTGGCCAAAATGGGGTGTAAACAACTGCAAGCAAGCTAACAAGGTGGTGATGAAGGCAACCGTTGTTAGTCTTGATCGATGGTTGGGTGTGAATTCCAACTCGTTGATGTTTAATTTGAAATGGGTTGTGTGTGTGTTCTTTTTATTTTATGCAAGAAGGAAAATACAACATAAAGCAATCTATGATCTTTTACTAATGCATAAAATACATTTCAAATTTCCAAATTTCTAAATAAAAATGTTTTAGTTTCAAAGAATTTGACAGTGCAAACCCTAAATGAATTTAGCCTTTAGACAGGTAGCAAGAAAGCAAACCCCAAAAAGCAAGAAAATATGGGCCATCTCTATGTAAAATGGTCTACAATAGAGGCCATATGACACTAAAGAGGTCAAAAATAAGGGACATTAAACCCTAGAGTGGTTAACAACAGATGTTGTTGGACCCAGGAGCAGTCACTAGAAGAGTACTTCAAATGTGAAAATTATTCTATAATTTTTTATTAAAGCATGAAATTCTAATTTTCACTATGAAAGGCAAGAAAAATTAAGGATAGAAGCACTCACAAGGGAAGCCCACATCTGATGAAGTTGCTACTAATTTGGTTTTGTGAATCTACTCTAAGGTCATCACAGGGTAGAGCGATGGGCTCCAAGGACTATCACAGGGTATGACAATGGCCACTGTGGGTCATTCCAACCCATAGTGATTGTATCTACAATTCAATAAAATAAGAAAAACAAGTAGTTAGTGACAAATTATGAAATATGGAAAATTCCCACATGGTGATCACCACTGTAGAGTAGCAAAAATCATACACCTAAACATCTAATATGAAATCAGATTGACAAGATATATAATTATAGACACCAAAACCTAGCCACTTGTCGTTCATCTAGGCCTTCCCACCATTTTTACCCATTTATTCATATATATTTAGGCATATTTGGTAAATATATGTTTAATATTAATATTTTAATATTATATTTTATATATATTTAATAAATATAAATGTTATATATGTAAATAAATCCCAACCATTTTATTTGACTTAATCCTAGCCATCCATCCACATCAATCCATGTCATGAATCTAGAATTAATATCCACCCTCCTATATGTTTTAATCTGAGCCACACAATTTGTGTCACTAATTCCTAACATGCCCTAGTGTGTATTATTAATAGTACAATCCAATAATTTCCTAAGTAATTGATGTCTAAGCAATCCAATAATAGTGCAATCCAATAATTTCCAATAATAGCTCAACCCCTAAGCAATTGATGTCTAAGCAATCCAATAATTTCCTAAGTGCCTGCCCTAGAGTATCCAATAATTATCATCATCCGTCCTCACTTGCCTTAGCCTCTACATCCATTACCACCCATTTATCTCAACTAGATATACTTCTACAAATCTCCACCTCAGCTCTCGAACACCTTTGGATGCTCCACATCACCGTCAAGCACCTTTAGGTGCTTCCTTCTACCATCAAGTACCTTTGGGTACTTTTTGCCATCCTCAAGCACCCACAAGCATTTTTCACTATTGTCGAGAACCCACGAGCATTTTAAAACCTGCTACTAAAGACTAGTGAAACCCTCGAGTGTTGCTAGGGCATCTGTGCACCATATTCCTACAACAAAAACTATGGATCATAAAAACATCAAGTTCAAAAAGGTAAATATTTTATTATTATACTACTTTCATTATTTTACCATTTGTATGTATTTTATTACTTGGAATTTAGGATTTTTATTGATTTCTAAGGGTCTCACATAGTGGAGCCCTCAAAGTTACTACTAATCCTATTCTATCATTATTTATGTGTAGGTTTGGAGATACATAAGCATTAAGCAAATGTTTAAGTTAGAGTGGTCTAACCAAAGGATATTTGAAGCCCACTCACTTCTATTGGGATTGATCGAGTGTGAAGACACCACCCTAATTTGTTGGCTAGGTTTTTGGAGAACCCTAGCATATTGAGATTATTGTATTGAGCAATGAAGCTTTGTAAAAACCCCAATCTAGGGCATATTTGGTTGTAATATCATAAATCCACTCGGTAATATAAATCAAGTTTATTTGTATGAAATCATATGTGTTTATCTTGCTTTAATTGTTCATTTATTTAAGTTTAGTTATTTGGTGTTGTTTGATTTGCATCTAAAAATGGTTATCACGGTGGAAAACCCTAAGGGTTTCTCATTTTGATTTACTTTTTTGACTAATTTGCTATTTTATATCTTATCTTATAGGATTTTTAAAAGCATGGATTGCATGATTTTTGTTGGATTAGGGTTTTTTAAGGTTCGCAAAATATTATAGAAGGTGCACAAACACCCTGCAATGCTTGAGGGTCATCTAGAAATGCCCAGGGGTATTTCAGAAACACCCAAGATAATTTCAAAAATACACAAAGGTGTTTTACAAAGAGTTAAAGCAAAAACATAGGATTCTTTGTAAGTTTACTATCAAAACCCTAACTTTTTATTTTTACGTATTCTAGCATTTTACATTTTTTCAAATTTTTGGATTAAAAATAATATCACTAATAAATCTGGTAAAAACAATCATTTTAGTTTGCATTCTAGGCATTAGAGTAGCGGCTGCATCCATTTGTAGTTGCACAATACACATTTCTACTTAAAGATTTATTAATTTTCTTGTGTGCTACATTATTGTTTGCATTTGAACTGTCAATCACATACATTAGTTTGCATCATAGGGTTAGATTTTTATATTTTTGTAAGTCTAAATAGGAACAGTTTCAAGATACCAAAAGTATCCCCACATTTGGGTGGTTCTAGGTGGAGGAGTAGACGAACCCCTCACTATTCAGAGAGGGATTTAAGCATTGTAATTTACATCCTTTGGAGAAATCGGTATTCTGGATATTGGATTCTGATTTAGACTATCGAAAGTAGTCATTTTTATAACATTGTATATACACAATAGAGAATTGGAAACCTTTAAAAAGAATCACACACTTCATGTTTCACATGAAAATAGTAATGGTTGAATTTCATAACCAACCATTTCTTGAGATTTGGTGATGGTAGCTTTCATCTCCATCCACCAATCTCTACCCCTAAACACCTTAGATTATCCTCGATCAAACTTGTTGGATTTCATCACCAGCAAGAATCTCATTGCCTTATCCAATCCATAGTATTCACCCATTTCTAATTCAGATTAGAACATTGAAACACACAAAATCAAAATCTAAAAATGAATTCACATTAAAATAAGATAATCAATGAATATGGTAAGACACATCTGTTGAATAAAATTAGCATTAATTTGTCTTAATTTGATTTTTGTGAAGTTTCAATTTTGCATTTCATTTTATTACACAATTTATATGTGGTTTAGTTTCTTATGGTCTTAACAAGAAATCAATAGAAATCATTAAATCAAAACAATTCCATGGAATATTCATCCACCTTACCCACCACTTATATGGTAGATTCCCCAAGTGTGACATAGATAGATTTGTCTGCAGGCCCATCATACACTGTATAGACTACTAATATTTTGTACAAGTATACCAACACTTCCCTTCCTCAAACCAAATCATCTTCACCATCCATTGACCAAAATATCACCCACATATACATGGCCAAAGTAGAGGCTCTCTAAAAATTGGCTAACTATGTCTTAGAGTCCATTCATGATTCCCCTAGTCAAGATCCTACTTTATAGCAGGAACTTACTTATTCCCAGCCAACCGGCTATACCCAGGTGTACACTAACCCTATTTTTGAGACATAGGTTACACATTCCTCTCATGTATTCATTCCCAAATACTCAAGTGCTCCTAGCACTTCTATCCCATCTTCATACATATTCACACACACTAATACCTTGTATGAAGCAAATGTAAATGTTGCTTCACAATTTTTAGCCTCCCAAGTTACCATACCAAGTGTAACTTATTCCCTAGCCACATATTCCATGCCATATACATCCACACCTTCCATTTATAATAAATAAATTCATGAAGCATGGAAATATTTGAACATGTTGCTTAAGAGGTTTCAAGATGCTCAACAACAAGTACAAGTGAACCATAGGCCTCTACCAAACTCTACTCAGACCATCCTCATTAAACAAGGTCCATCATGGAAACCATAATATTCTATGGTTTCCATCCCTACTCCTCCACCAAGACATACCAATACTCATTCCATTCCCATAAACCATACCAATTCCATTCCCATAGGTAAACCTAGCCATAGTCCCCTTGCATTATCCCCATTACAACATTCTCCATATCTTCATCATCAATCTCCTCTTCATTAATTCCCATCAACCTTGCCTAATCATAATTATCAATCCCATCATAATTTAGTTATCCCACAACATTTTTCTACCACAACTTCTCAAAATCATCAGGTGATTTAGAGCTTTCACATTCCTGGGGAAGACCTTAGAATCAAGACCATGCAACATCAAATAGATAATTTGATAAAATATACTCCTGGCATGATAAACCATAAGTCAACCTTACATTAGCTAATTAACCAGCCCATTCACCCTTTGGTACCATCACTACCATATCTAACAGGTTTTATGGTACCAAAGTTTGATAAATTTACAAGGACTAAGGATCCCAAAGAGCATGTAAGCACATTTGTACACTCATGCTTTAGAATTCAAAGTGAAAATTCTCTTATGCTTAGAAAATTTCCTCAAATATTAGGTGGATATGCCATAGAGTGGTACAACCAATTGCCTAGTCATAGTATTTATACTTTTAAACAATTGGTTGACCAATTCTTTGAACACTTTATCCTTAATGTTAGAAAGAAATTCTCATTGTCTAGCGTTTATGCTTTAATACAACATGACGATGAGTCTATCTATGATTTTGAAAATCATTGGAGGGTCATCACTACCAAATTTCCATTCACCTTACCAATGGAAGAGCTTATCAAACTATTTATCAAGATTTGTTTAAAACCCATCTCTTGGATGCTTCAATTACAGACATATCACTCATTTGAAGAAGCTCTAGCATAGGCTAGTGTCATAAAGGAGGTAAAAATCCAAGAGGACATAGTTAAGTCTAGAAAAAGGAATGGCAAAACAAGGGCAAATACAAAAGCAATTATTCTAGCCAATAAAAATCAACACAAACCACTCCAACCGATTAGCCTAATCATGTCAATCAAGTGGTCATGAGCCATTCAGTAATGGATCAACAATAATTAGTGTAAAAACCATCGCAAAAAATTGCTTTTCATGCAGTACCTTCAGTATCTAAATCAATGAAAAGCACAGTGCCAACTATGGAGAACCATCCCTGATGATAATCTATCTAAAAAAATCTTCAATACACCCCCTTGGTCAACTCTTATGCTTCCCTATTTCAAAGGTTGTATGACATAAATAAACTTGCATTACCCAAAATCAAACCAGATGATCCCGCTAAACATGGAAAACATTATCGAAAACATTTATTTTATCCTTATCATAGGTAAAAGAGGTATGATATCAACAATTACCATGTATTCAAAGACATTTCAAGACCTTATTGAATTGGGGGCCATCAAGCTTGACAACCCCCTTGCTCAACAAAACCAAAATATTGGTATTTCCAAACACCACTTCATCACCATGAGGAGGTGCAACCAACTATGGGAGGGGCTAACATGAAAATTCCTCCCAATAAAGTTAACCATGTCCAAAAATACCAAGGTTTTATAGGTGCCATTCATGTGGTAACTAGAGGTCAATAAAATAACCAACAAAATATAAGGTAACAACTTCAGGAAAGTGTGTTGCAACCTACCACATAACCTCTCATTCAAATTTTCCCTAATACTTCCTTGTCAATTCATATTCCTATCAAACCAAATCCCCCATTCATCCCATCAATAATCCTCCATGACCAATCATCACATTGAGTATCCGGTTAACCACAAGCCTAAAAATGGCTTCCACCAAATTGTCAATATATGAGCTAATTCAACAATCTCCCCCACATAGTGAGGTATTAATGGATATTCTAAAATACATTGAATTATAATCTCAAGATGCTAATACATTCAACAACTTTATATGGAGAATTCAAACATGCATGGAGCCTTCTATTATATTTTTTGACTTTGATATTAAGCCAATATCATCGAAATCAGTAGATCCTCCATTGCACATCATGGATCTAATTGACAAGAAGCCTTTCAAAAGAGTTCTAATTGACATTGGATCCTCTACTAATATCATCACCACATCTGCCCTTCATCATATTAACCTTCGTCCATCTCATATCACCAAGTCATATTTCACCCTAAAAGCATTTAATGATGCTTTATGTTCCATAGTTGGCACTGCAATTTTGATCATCGAAGTGGGGGTCAAAATGTTGCACACTATGTTCCACATATTGGAAGTATCCATGGTGTACAATGTACTCCTTGGAAGACCTTGGATGAGGAAAATGAGATGTGTCCCTTCCATTTCACATCAATGCTTGAAATATGTTCATGAGGTACAATTACATTGCATACCAGTGGATGTCGAGCCATTTAAGTATTACAATTTTATCTCGAATCCCTATGAATCCATGATTCCTTCCACCCACCTTTTCTTATCACCATAAACCAATCCATCTACTATCTTGTCCATTTATTCATTAAAATATTCTATTCTTGAGGAGCCCCTTATCATCGATCCCCCATCATTTTCATCATTGACTACATGCACATGTGGTCAAATTCAATCCACCTCATAAACATCATCCCATTCCAAAAATTTTCCTTCCACATAATCATCATCCAAAAACCTTCCCAATCCAATCCATATCCATTAGACAATATTTCACAAGTTGAGTTGATAGATTGTGAGACATCTTCATCTATACCATTCCCCAAGCCATTATCCAATCATGGTCCTTACACATCATCATAAGTTGAGTTCCACCTCACTAATCCTGGTATTGGTGAGTATGTGGTCCAATAAATCACCATTACACCACTCACCATTTCAACCACTAAGGATTTTAGTCACCCATGTGACCTACGTTTATCCATAGGAGCGGTATATGACATGGGTTCAACTCCCAACAACATAAATTTTGTATATGGGGGGATTGATTCTTCATAAAGTCTAGCTCCCCTAGAAGAACCCAAAGAACCAACATATGCCAACATATAAAACATGTTAGGATTTCCATCCCATTATTTTCACATAGTTAATTGGTAGGGTCATGGTTTAGGATTGCACGAATAGGGAATGCATGACATTATTGATGTTCCATATCGAGAAACACATGACCATTCAAGCTTAGGTTACACTCCATTTTCCACCACCTCTTCTCTTGAACAAGCCCTCCAAAGGCTTAATATAATTTTAGGAGAAGAATCCCTCCACCCTGATGACTCTGACGATGATATATATGAAGAATTCGAATTTATATCAATATTTTTTGATGAATATAAAGAGGAATTTAAGCCCATCATTCCCCACACTGAATAAGATGAGTTTTATCTTAGAATGTTACCCATACATAAGCCCATATTTCACTTCCTTCTTCTACAAGAATGAGCTTCTCCTACTGGTGAACCACCACATCCATCTCACTAATCCATATCATCAACCAAACTTGTAATATATGTATATAATACAAAAAAATAAAAAAAAATAAAAAATCAAATAAAAACATTTTATTTTTCTGCATTGAATGTATATAATATTTAGTTCAAGTGCATTCATTTGTATTGCTTGATATTGTCCAATTTTACCAAGATCCTAGCATTAGTTCTTAGGCTCCATTCATCCCATCCTCATCCATTTTAACTTAATTCAACATGAATACTATTTATTTATTCACCCCACTCCATAATCCATATTATTTGGCAAAGCCAATTCCAATTGACATAAGTCTTATTTATATGGAACAAATCTCTTTACCTCCATCCATATCTGAGTTTGTCTTGTCTGAGGAATTTTTAAGGGCTTCCTCCAAATACATTCCTCCATCCCCTCCACCTTCACCTTCACCTTCACCTTCACCTTCGAACCCTAACGTTTTCTAGGCAGACATAGATGAGGAAAAATTAGAAGAGTTTAGTGACATCTTAGATGACATTCATTTGATTCCTACGCCCCATAAAATTGAGGAAGGTTTCCATATGTCCATTGAATATACCATTTATGTGGCCTTAGTTTAGACAAAGACAATCCCCAAATTTTCAATCTTGGGAAAATCTTATCCAATGATGAACAAGAGTACTTAATTTCTCTCCTCAACAAGAAGGACATTTTTGCATGGTCCTACAAAGACATGCTTGGTCTTGACCCTAGCTTGGTTGTCCACAATCTCACCTTACATCCAGATTCTAAGTTGGTCAAATCAAAACTTAGAAGGATGCATCCAACCATTGCCCTCTTGTTCAAATAAGAGCTCCAAAAACTATTAGATGTGGGTTTCATTGTACCCATTGACTATCCTGAGTGGCTCTCAAACATGGTACGCATTTGCACTAACTTTCAATATCTTAACAAAGCATGTCCTAAGGATGAATTTCCTCTTCCAAACATTGACACTCTTGTCGACACTTGTTATGGCCATGAAATATTTTTTCTCATGTATGGTTTCTTAGGATACAACCAAATTCAAATAAATCTTGATGACCAACACAAAACAACATTCACTATACCTTGGGGAAATTTTTGTTACAAGGTGATGCCATTTGGCCTTAAAAATTTAAGTGTCACTTATAAACATGCCATGACATAAATTTTCCATGACTATGTGGACGATATCTTGGCAAAATCAAAAACTCGATAAGAGCACATTAGTGTATTGGAGAAATTTTTTGACCAACTACTAGAACATAATGTAAGTTTGAACCCCAAGAAATATGTCTTTGGTGTTACCTCTAGCAAATTATTAGGGTTCATTGTCTCCTAAATAGGCATTGAGGTGGACCCAAACAAATTCAAGGTCATCATGGAGATACCTCCCACAACAAACTTAAAGGAATTGCATAGTTTTCAAGGAAATATTCACTTGATCCATCATTTCATTGTGTAACTTTATGATAAATGCAAGCCATTCAATAACCTGCTACAAAAGTGGGTGCCATTTTCTTGGATAGATGACTGTCAAAAAACCTTTGATAACATTAAGCAATACTTATATTCTCTTCTAGTCTTAGCTCCTCCTCATTTGGGGTCCCATTCTATCTTTATGTTTCAACAATTGACTTTGCATTAGGCACAATGCTTGCACAAAATAATGAAGAAAATCAAGATCAAGTTGTCTATTATATTAGTCAGACATTGGTAAGCTATAAAATTAGATATGCTTATATAGAAAAATTATGCTTAGCAGTGGTTTTCACCACTAAGAAACTTAAACATTACATGCTTAGTCACACAACATATGTCATAGCTAGAGAAAATCCTTTATGTTATAAGATATATTGCACTTACAATAACACTCACATCACTAAATGGATAATGCTTCTTATTGAAGATGACCTTGAATTCATCAGCTAAAAATCCATTAAAGGTCAGGTCATAGCTAATCAACTTGTAGAAGCTCCACTAACTAGTGATCATCCCTTGATCATTGAGCTCCTAAATGATTCATAATTTGTCATCACTGAACAATAAGAAAATGTCATTCTGGAGGAAGATATTTATATCACACTATTCTTTGATGGATCTAAGTGTGAGAAAGCTCAAGGTGTTGGAGTCGTCTTTCATACACCCTAGGGGGTACCTATCCCCTTATCATTCAAACTTGACTTCCAATGCACAAACAACACTATAGAGTATGAAGCATTAATATTAGGTCTTCAATCAACTATAGCTATGGGCATTAAGTGTATCAATATATTTGGTGATTATTAACTTATTTTCAAGAAAATCAATGGAGAATATCAATGCAAAGAACCTACAATTAAACTTTACCATGAAGTAGCAATGAAATTGCTCTATAAATTTGAATGGTATGAAATCGATAGTTTGCCATGATCGAATAATAGATTTGCAGATGCAATGGCATCCCTTGGATAATTGATTCCAAAAGAATCCTTAGAGGACGTACAACCCCTTATTATTTCAACAATCTCTAAATTTGCAATTGTTTGTGTTGAATCTAAGGATGAAAAGGATATTCGCTTCATCTAATCGGATCCATATGAGCCCTGGTCAAGCCAAATAGTATTCTTTCTCAATTTTGGAATACTTCCATCTGATATGTATCAAACTACTAAATACACTTTCAAGAAAAAAGTAGCTCTTTTTTTTTTCTTGAGGAACGCATTGTATAAATATGGTTATGATGGAGTCCTCCTTCATTTTCTTGAGTCTAGTGAGGCACAAAGAGCTATAACTAAAGCTCATGATGGTACTTGTGGTAATTTTAGTGGGATGGCTATCACAAAGTGTATTCTATGCATGGGTTATTACTAGCCCACCATGGAGCATGACTATTGCACTTATGTTAAACATTGTAAAAAATGTCAAGAACATGATAATTTAACTCATGTGCCATCACAAGCTTTATAGCCTATTCAAATACTTTGGCCCTTTTCACAATGGGGTATCGATTTAATTGGAAAAATCTTGCCTCCTTCCTTAGTACAACATACATTAATTATCACAGCCATTGAATACTTCAAAAAGTGGGTTGAGGCAATTCCTCTAACTAGTACGATAGGACCTAAGATTTTGGAGTTTATACTTCACCATATCATATGTCATTTTTGTATCCCATCAAAAATCATATCTAAAAATGGTAAGTCTTTCAAGAACAAGAATGTTCAAGAACTTTGAGAGAAATATAACACCCAACATAGTTTCTTGACTCCTTATTACCCACAAGCCAATGAATAAACTAAGGCTACCAACAAGACCTTAATTTCTATTCTCAAGAAACTCGTTAACAAAAATCATAGATATTGGCATACAAAAATTCCCTTGGCATTATGGTCTTATCAAAAAATAATCTGCACTCCTACTGGGGCAATGCCATTTGCATTGGTCAATGGAGCCAGAGCTATCATACCTCTTGAGCTTGAGATCCCCTCAAGAATTTCTTTATAGGAATTCATAGATGAGATATTGATAGACAAGCATGTCTTGACCAACTCACACTTCTTTATGGGAGGTGAATCAATGCTTTAGAGCATATATGAGTTTATCAAGATTGCCTAATGCATACTTACAATTCCAAAGTTCATCTACTCGAATTCCAAGTAGAATATCTACGTGAATCAACAAAAAACCAATGCATTGCCACATCGTCGTGATAAAGTCACGACTAGTTGGTTGGGTCCATACATTATTACTCAAAAAGTGGGTAAAGGTACTTATAGGCTTACCAGTCTAGAGGGAGAGGAAGAACCTGAACTACTTAATGTTATAAACTTGAGAGCATTCTATGCATAGTGTGATTTCTATATATTTATATATACATGGCTAATACACAAAAACATTTTATTTAACAACAATTACATTCATACACTCCATTTCACAAAATTGCACTTCATACATTCCATCCACATTTCACATCTCATATTAGGGATCATTTATTTAGTTCAAGGTATTACTTGGTCCAATAAATTCATGTTGCCTTAATAAGGGGTACCCTCAAAACATCATCCCAAAATTTTACCAAACCAAATTGTCATTTGCCTCCATATGTCCATAATTCCTAGTTGTTTTCAGTCACTCAACCAATCCTAGTGTTTTAATCAAATCACAACTACATGTCAAGTTTATTTTTAGGACCATTACACATATTCACTAATAAAATCTTGAGTTTTGGAAATTGACTCCAAAAAATTCTTGAACCAACCACAATTTTACATCTTAAAAACATCTTATATCACCATACTTGGTTTGAAACTCAAAGTGAAAAGGGTAATCCTTGCTTGTCCCATCATGCAAAATAGTCCACAAAAATAGTGGTTTTCATCACTATCATAGTTGCTTCCAAATTCAAAAGACATAGTAGTAAGTATAGGGTACAATTATCATCACACTTAGGTTAATAATCTGATTCCCCAAAGCTCTAAATATTTTACATAACACACCACTGATAATTAGGTTGTAAGGATCACACTATATTTCTAGTCATATGGTTAGGTAGTCATCCCCAAAAATTAAAAGATCAAAATTATTAGACTATGGAGTTAGCCTCCATCAAAGCTATAGATGCTTGACTAGTAGTGGAGTATGCCCATGCATGGTGACACATATCTTTTAAAGAGACCTATGACCACACATACGAACAAGCTAACTTCTTGGTTTCATCCATAATAGGTCACCTCCAATTTACTCAAGATATGTTAATGAACTCACTTGCACACACATTGGTTCTTTATTGCCTTGAGTCATTACCATGCTTATAATTCGGTAAATGAATTCACTACACACACATCTAGTCCTAGAGGGATTAGGTAATTTTAGTGAGTTTTTTTTATGCCACTAGTATGTTTGAGTCTCTACAAAATAGTCAATTTTCCATATCAACATCCATATATTCTTCCATATCAACATCCATATATTCTTCCATGTCAACATCCATGTCACTTCATGAGTCATACACCCCACAAGCCATAAATTTGATACCCCTTATTAAAAAACAATGCTAGAACATGACCAAGCAAAATCTAAACTATGAATGATCATTAGAACATGTGCATTCCATACCTTGCATTAATCATCCATAACATATCATATGCATTAATCATCCATATAAACAAAGCATTCCACAAAAGCATTCACATAAAAAACTAACACAAAATTAAAATCCATGTATATATATATATAAATATCGCATATACAATGAGTGCCAAAAGGCTACATAAAATCGAGCACCAAGACTCATATACAAAAAGTGCATCTAAGCACTAGCTAAGCCCTACAAGAGGACCCTTGTGATCTATAAGGATCCCTAGACCTAGAGCTATGCCTATACTCGTTGTGCCTAGCAACCTCGAATATAGAGGAGGTAGAAGGATCAGGAAGTGGAATATGATGCTCCATCAACCTATCCTCTAAAGCCTCGATATACCTATACCAGTATTGAAGGTACACTATGTCAACATTATGATGCTACTACCTCTCTAAAAGCTCTACCTAGAGCCTCGTAATCCTGTCATCTAGAGCCATCACCATCATGTCCCTCTCTACCACCTTCTACTCCAACCTCACCTAATCCTCCTCACTCCAACTTGGAGATCCATCTGGAGTATCCTCCACATCATCCCCATATCTACCATATCCTCCACTCTTAGGATCTTGCCTCACTACACCCTTAGTCATACTCCTTTGAATATCACCTTAAGGGCACCTCTACCACTTGGGAGCCTCATGGGTCTTCTCAACATTAGCACCATCCCATCTCCACTAGCTACTATTAGAGCTGGTGTCCATGGTGGCTATGTAGCAAACCATACATCATATTCTATAGTGGTCCTTGAATTATCCACATCAGGGAGATCTATCTCCTCATCATCCTCCTAAGCCTCCCTCCATGGATCAACACATGGTATCCCTGTCTCCTCTTGATGCCTCCTATAGAGCACCAGCTCATCCAGAATCCCATGCCTTAGGATGAACTACTAGAGCACCCATGATAACTAAATATATTCAGCCTCACTTTGGTAGCTCCCAACCATACACCTAGCCTACCTCACTCATCGCATCTACTCTCTATCTCCTATCCACCTGGTACCCTACCATGGCCTCCATGTCACTTGGGTGGATGTCAATCTATACCACAAATACCTATACCACTAGCTCATCTGCATAGGACAACTTGGTTGTACCTCCTCTACCACTACCTATATCCTAGCATAGGGCTATCCTCTACCTAAGCCTATAGTTAGTAGACCCTTCAATCAAGCCATGCTAAAATGCTCCCACCCCTAGCACTGTAGTAACAAGATGCAATTCAATCCATTCGTCCCCCACATCCTCACCTCATACAACTCTTGGTATGCTTGCACCAATAAGGTAGGATCCCATGCATAAACCTGTGAGGTAGCCAACATATAATTCACCAACCCTATTAGGTTCCAAGGGAACCTATAGCTGGTACTATTTTAGGTCGTGATGTTGGCCAATACAAACATCACCAAAGCCCTAAGGGCATCAAGTACCTTGTCCACATACATGGACAAGTATGGAACACCCCCACACTCCACCCTCATACTCTTCCAACTATCTCCAAATATCTTCTTCATATCTGCTCCCTGATCGTGTCCAACCTTTATGTGTATCCCCTCCACCAATAGTTTTAGGATGCGGTATACATCCTCAAGTGTAAAAGTAACCTCTCTAGTAGGAATTTGGAAGATCCCCTTATCTAGATACCACCTCTCTGCCAAGGTTGAGAGGTACCCCTCACCCACCCTCACCACATCAATGTGGGCTACCTCCTCTAGCCCCATAGCCTTTAGAAAATCCTATTCCTCCTTCCTAAATACCTTCCTCATCCCTGAGATAAGAGGTGAGAATCAGTTTTGAGCCTCCAAAATCCTAAGCTACAACACAACACAAAAATATTTGTTAATACATGTTTAAAAAAAAACATAAATTCTTTGCACAAAAACAAATAGAGCTTCAAATAAATAACTTACCTTAGTAAAGTGAAAACCAACCCTAGCTCTGGTCCCTGCATTCATTCCCTCTACCACCATAGCTTTTGCACACATATTGCTTTACCTCAATCCACTCCATTTCACCCAAATCTCCTAGACACAGATTCTCAAACTCATAAATGCACAAATGATCTTAATTTTCACCCTACAAGCTATTTATAGCTTCTTCAAGTGCCTTGAAGTCCCCATAGGAATTTATTGGTGCATTGAAGTGCATTGGGGTATTTTTAAAGCACCTAAACATCAGTAGGCATCTGCGCATGCCAAAAGCACCAACCAACATTTGGCATCAAAATTAAAAAAAGGTCAAATCAATACAAAATAGTGGCTTACCCCCACTAAATCACTCCATATTGCATCCATGCATCATTTTCATCATCTTAATAGGTTTTGTGAAGGTTCCAACTGATTTGGATGCATAATTTTTGTTTGCAACCAAAAGTCACAAAATCGCATAAAAGGTTCCAAAACATTCCAAAACGGTCCAAATTTTCACAAAATAGACATAATCATCATTATCATCATCAATCCTTCATTAACACATCATTTTCAATCATCAATTATAACATTTGCATATTTGCCAAGTTCAAATAAAAATTCAAGTGAACCTTGTATCTAGTTGTTTATTCTATATACTTGGTGATTGCAATGATTTGCATCCATGCAACTTGACAAGATGAATAACCTACCATAAGGACATTCAATCATTTTAATCATCGTATATCTCCTTTTTCAAAATCAAAATCACATTTGGTACTTCACATTTTTGTGTGAAACCTTGCCAAGAACAATTTGCACAAAAATTATTGATGGCCTAGTTCGTGAGGCTTAACACATGGACAAAATCATATTTCATCATTTCACATCTCCTTGATAGTCATCATGGTGATTGGCCTTAGCTAGGGTGATTGGTTCTGATCATAGGAATTATTTGAGTCACTAATTGACCCTCTAAAGTTGACTACTTTTATCTTTGCATATTCATCCTTGCATATCAATGACATCCAAAGGAACATTCTTCAGTAGCATTGAATCACCCCAAATTTGGGGTAACCACATTCGGTTTTGACTTTCCCGTAATGGGTTACATCTTACATGATCATGGCATCTACACTTTGCAAAAATCCCTTCATCTATTTGGGAAAAAATAGATGTAATAATTCCACATTTTCCACCAACCCCCTCTCCCTGTTGGGGAAAAAATGGTATTACATTTACATCATTCATATCATCCATAAATAATTTCCACACATTTTTCAATTGGCTCATGAGATTCATCCATAAACTCATTCACCAATGGAGGGGGTAATCTACACAAAATCCAAATTCTTTAAATCTTTTGTCTTCAAGTTTTTTTTTTCCATCCCAAGAGAAAGTTGCTTTTGCACCTAGCCAAGCAGGTGTCTTGTGTTTTTGCACTGTATTGTGTTTCATGCAACGCAGTACAAAAAGGGGCATCTGTAGACACCAAAACCTAGCCACTTGTCATCCATCCAGGTCCTCCCACCATTTTTACCCATTTATTCATATATATTTAGGCATATTTGTTAAATATATGTTTAATATTAATATTTTAATATTATATTATATATATTTAATAAATATAAATATTATATATGTAAATAAATCCCAACCATATGATTTTACTTAATCTTAGCCATCCATCCACATCAATCCATGCCATGCACCTAGAATTAATATCCACCCTTCGATATGTTTTAATCTAAGCCACACAATTTGTGTCACTAAAACCCTAACATGCCCTAGTGTGGATTATTAATAGAGGCCATTTTGATGGCTCAACCCCTAAGCAGTTGATGCCTAAGCAATCTAAGAATTTCCTAAGTGTTTGTCCTAGAGTATCAAAGCATTCTCGTCATCTATCCTCACTTGCCTTAGCCTCTGCATTCATTGCCACCCCTTTTTCTTAACCATATTTTCTTCTAAAAATATTCACTTCAACTCTCGAACAACTCTACGAACTCCCCATCATTGTTGAGCACCTCTGGGTGCTTCTTTCTACCCCAAGCACCTTTGGGTGCATTCCACCATCCTTGAGCATCCAAGGGCATTTTTCACTACCACCAAGCACCCGAGGACAATTTAGAACCCACTACTAAAGACTAGCGAGGATTATTTATGTGCAATAATATGTATTTATCTTGCTTTAATTGTTTATTTATTTAAGTTTAGTTATTTGGTGTTGTTCAATTTGCATCTATAATAATATAACCATAATGACAAAGAAATATGTAAAATAAGGTGCCCTTTTCATTAGTATTTGGAATTGTCTTTACAAAGTGATTAAAAAATATCCCTCCTAGGAATTACACCAATTTTATACAAATTAAAAATTGAGACCCCAACAAGGTAGGTGCAATTTTCAGAGTCTTTGCTCTCCCAAAATTGATTATGGAGGGTTTCTTTGCAATCACTTGATGATGTAAATATTGAAGGATCTTTATGATGAAGAGCTCTCAATAAGGCCTGATACCTGCATAAAAAGCACTTACAAGACATCAGTAGTAAATTTGGAACCTCTCAATATGAGGTCAATTTCCATGAATAGAAAATGAAAGTAAAATGCTTAAAATAGTAAATAAATGCATGTAAAACTGAATGAAAATACGCTAAACTATGTTAGAAATCAAATTGAATGTTGTTAAATTTTATCTAACTAATAAAAGACAACAAATCAAACGTCATCGAAGGCCATCATAGGGTAAAGCGACTAACTTTTTTAGTTGTTAGAGGGTCCAATGACTAGTTCTATTAGCCATCAGAGGGTCCAGTGGCTGTGCCTATAGGTAACTTTAGGGTAAAGCAGCCATTGAATAGAGAGTTTGTTCTTTATGCTTGACGTGGGGTGATGTTCTCTCTGTCTATAAAATGGGATGATGTTCTTGGTGTGTTCATGATAAATGACTTAAAGGTGGAAATTGATTCAAATTTAGGATGATTGATGGTGAAAAATGGTGGGATTTTCTTTTCAAGCTCTATTGGACTCCATTTATGCGAATACAAGCTTCATGGCTAGATTTGGATAGTACTTCATTGCATATGAGAGAAGGTTCTCTCTATTACTCAAACCAACAATAATTCATTATGGATAATTCAAGTTATCATTGATGAAGGCTTGGTATATTCTTATAATATTTCTTAATTGCCATCTTAGCTTGCAAGGGAATTCAAGATCAAGATTCAGTTATGATCCAGGAAACCCAAGTGCTGCTTCTAGAAGCTTCTCACAATTAGTCGTTATGCACAAGTTACTTTGTAAATAATTTGGCTTAGCTCAGGGAGCCCAATTTTGTTACAAGTGTGGCCATACGTAGGTGTAGTGACCAAGCTTGGGGGTCGTCATAGGGTCCAAAAACCATTGGAAGTTGCTCCTGGTTATGACGGTCTAGGTTGTAAAGGGATAGATTGCCTTGTTAGAGTGGTTAGAACCACTATTAGGTCTTGGTAAAGCCCAAGATAAGACATATGGCCTGAAAATGTGTCCATATGGATATCCTCCTCAACATGATGTGTATTTGGTGTCTATAGATGCCCTTTTTTGAGATGCATTATGTGAAAGCACAACACTTAGAAAAAACAGACAACCTAACGTCACATTGCAGGTTGATTTATGTTCATTGATCTAGTCAACTTTAGATGCCCCAATCATGAAAAGATCATGCATCTTTGAATCATTTCCTCCAACAATTTGGTGGACTTAATTTTTATAAAACTTTTATAAATCTAAATGCAATCGGGTAGTGTTGTAAAACTACATGTTCTGCTAATTCAGACTGACAAAGGTTTAGTTTAAAAATTTTACTTTTTGCCCTAGCAAATAGGTAAGCTTATGATATTTGTTAGCAATTATTCATGGATGAACGTGATTTGCATGATTGAATGCTTGATTATTTATTTTGATTATGAATGTTATGATTATGAATACCCCCTCAAGCGGTGCATTGATGAGGAGATGAAAATTGATGAAAGTGGCGAGTTGCTTGACCAAGATGACTTTATTAAATTAACCAAAGCAAACTAGGTATCTTTGGAACCATTTGAGTTTGATCAAAGGAAACTAGGCATATTTGAAACATTTTAAGTTTTACCAAATGAAACTAGTCATATTTGGAACCTTTTGAATTTGATCAAAGGAAACTAGACATATTTGGAGCATTTTTGATATTTGACCAAAGGAAACTAGGCATCTTTGGAGCTTTTTGAAATTTGACCAAAGGAAACTAGGCATCTTTGGAGCTTTTTGAGATTTGACCAAAGGAAACTAGGTATCTTTGGAGCTTTTTGAAATGTGACAAAAGAGAACTAGGCATCTTTGGAGCCTTTTGAGATTTGACCAAAGGAAACTAGGCATATTTGGAGCCTTTTGAAATGTGACCAAAGAAAACTAGGCATATTTATGTGACCAAAGGAAACTAGGCATATTTGGAACCTTTTGAAATTGAGATAGTGAAGCAAAGAGTGCAATATTTTAAACTTGGCCATTGATTTGTTATGATTGATTTAATCGAAGGAAAATGGCACAACCTTTTGAAACCTAGCGATTGATTTGATGAATTTATTGTATGCAAGGCAAAGGGTACAACCTTTTGAAACCTAGTAATTGATTAATAAATTGATTGAATGCAAGGCAAAACGTGTAAACTTTTGAAATCTAGCAATTGATTTGATGAATTAATTGCATGCAAGGCAAAGGGAACAACCTTTTGAAACCTAGAGTCTAAAATGGTTGATTGATGATTGGATTGAAATAGGCTTTTGATTAGGAAGACACACTACCTTGATTTATCCCATGTTGCCTAATTATTTAATTGCTAATTGAAATAAGTATGATATTGATAATGCCCCAATTGATGTGTGAAAATATTTGTGTGATTTGTAATTTTGAGATTTTGGACCATTAGATGTGATTAAATGCCCAAATTGATGTTAATGTTATGCCTAGATGTATGCATATGGGTGATGTGCTTAATGTTAGATGTATGATTAGATTTTTTTATTTGATTACGAATGTGAATTCATGTTATCATTATGAAAAATCTAACATGTGTGATATGCATTAATTTTATATGGATACTCTAAAATAAATTGTACATGTATGCTTTAATTATTTAAACCATAACGAATGAATGTATAAAAATCATGAATTAAAATGTTAACTTTTATGATAAGAATTAAACAATTATAAATGAATATGTGAGATGAATAATGTGAAATGTAGGGGGTTTCCTTATAAGCTTTTACAAACTAAAATATATGCATAAAATAGTCAATGGTCTTCTAAATACCATTACTGATATTCATCCGATATATATCCTATTTTATGAAGACCCCTTAATAAAAAAAAGTTCATAAGGAAAATTGTGAATGTTGATGAGATGATTTGTTGCTATGAGGGGATTTTTGAGGTTTTCCATAAGATTCAAACACCCTAGTTTATTGATAAAAAGTTGTATACTGACTCCATAAGACCCCTGAAAGATACAATCCTATTAAGAAGACTCAGATATTCATTATCCCTATGTGTGCAAAGTGAATATATTAGATGAGGCATAAGACTACCTCATTTCTATGTAAGTTTCATTCAACCCATTTTCGTAATGAGGATCACCTTATGGTCATTATGATTCTGAGTTTATACACAGTTAGACTAGACTACTAGGCAATACAAGCTACCAAAAGCTAGCTCATCCATAAGCTAACATTGGTTTGTACAAAAGGTCGCTAATGTGATAGACATATCACCATGCATAAGGCTACTCCATTTCTAGGTGGGTTTTATTCAACCCATTGCTATAATGGAGATCACCCCATGGATTTTGAATTGAAAATTCTAGGGATTCAAGCTCGTTACCCCCTTCTTTTATTTTTATTGTTTGGGATACTTGCTCATGCTTAGTGGTGAAAACCACTATTTTTTTTGGAGCAAGGGATTTGCTTAGTGATGAAAATCACTATTTATTTTGTATGGTTTGGGATTTTTCTCATTTTGTGTGATAGCAAGGGGACTGTTTGGGTAGGGGGGAGCTTGTCATTTTGTCAATTCTCAACATTCTAGACCTTGCACATAATCAGATGAGCAAGGAAAACCTTTCACTTCAGGTTGCAAGGACCACTTTGTGGTATCATCCTTCCTTTTTTAGACTCGGATTGTTAATGTGTATAATTGTTTTAGGATTTTGACATATCCAAGGTACTATCAAAACTAGACCTTACCTTCTGAAAACCAAGATAGCTTTCTATAAAATATAAAAAGATAACTAGGGATGGTTGAATGACTGGAAAACCCTAGTATATACCCTCTAGCAACTCATAAGTTGTGTTGAAAAATACAGAGGGGTATATGAATGATAATGATGTGTGGATCCATGATTGACATACAAACATGGTGTCATTCATAAGAATGTAAACACAACCTATCCTAATGGAAGTGCAATGGATGAAGATGCCTAATGTAATGCAATTAATGAGTGCATATAATAAAAATGTATGATAACATAATGCAAATATTTTTGTATTATAATATTTTGTATTGTTTTTGTGTTTTTATGTTTTCTGATTTATTTGGAATTATTGACGATTTTTGTTGATTTTATGATTATAATTGTTTTATGATTTTTAATGGGAAGGTGTGATACCTTATGTACCCCCAATGTGTGTGATGATCAATGAAAGTAGGGAAGGTGCTTTACCTTCAGAATCCCAAATTTGCTTTATCGATCATGATGTGGATGGTGGCAAAGGTGTGACACCTTAAAGACCCCCAGTGTACATTGTGTTTGATATGCTATGATTATTTAGACAAAGAGAAGTGATTGTAACTGAACCCCTAATGTAGCATGAAATTATATGAAATGCCAATGTCTTGATGGTGTAAAACAAGTGAACCATCTGTGCAGAGATCATTTCATTCTATTATATTTTTGACCACATTATTGAATGAGTAGCAGTTGCAAATATCATGCTCATTTATATGGTGATAGGTACAATAGAGGCTTCATTATGTAACCCAAGTTTAGGTGTTCTGGGTCTGATTTTTGGTAATGTGATTGTGTGTGCCTTGTACAATTTTTTAAATAGGGCCAAAGTAGTCATCAAAAATATGATGTACCGATGAGGTAGCTTTCTAGGCTTACGAGGATGTAGCTGGCCTTGGGGTCATATATGGGATGATGTGGTCTACATTGTGATAGGCTAAGGTGAGGTGGAAAAACTGTCTATGGGTGAAGCCTCTTTGTCAATAAGGTCATGGACCATGTTTTAAAAGGTATAACAATTGTCAATTTCATGGCCCTTTAATTTATGATAACGGTAAAAGTGATCCTCCCTATAACCCTTAGGTTTAGTCCTATTTGGGTCTAGCAGGTGTATGTCTGGTAAGAAAATGGCCTTAGATTATTGCAACTTTTGAAAAATGGTTGACAAGTCCAGGTTCGAGATTGGTGATTTAAGTGAGGTGGACTCGGTAAACCTATTTGATAAAGTTTTTGGGTTGTCTATATCTCAATCACTTTCTTAGGTTACTATACCTATACGAAGGTGAAAACCATGCATCTAGACCATTGCAAGCATGTAACAATCTAATAAACAAAAATCAAGTAACCATTTGCACAAATAAAAGATATCCAAGAAAATGGGGTTGCCCTTTTATTAAAAATGATAAATCTCGATTACAATAGCTCCCTCTTAGGGAGTCACTCAAATTGATACAATGTTTACAATAGTTGAGGCCCCTCAATGGGGAGAGATGCACTCAAAGGGTCTTCACTTCGACACCAATTTGCATGAGGGCTTACTAGATGCCTCCTTCTCCAATGTTCGGAGGGAATGTTTTGAATGCGGCTTATTCTTGGACAGATCTATTACCTGCATGCAAGGAAACAACAAGAAATATTAAAAGCATATGAGGCCTCTCGAGATGAGGCTTATTCCATAGATCTACAAGAAATAGTATGAAAGCATAAAGAAAGCATGAAAAAGCATAAATGGAAGCAAAAGACGTCTATTACAATGCTTATGAACCATGAAAATATGATAAAATAGTAAATCTAAACTAGGGTAAACTAATGATGCATAAAGGAAGGTAGATCTACACTAGAAACTGAAGAAACTATGTCTCAAACCCTAGCCGCTATCACTTAGGGTGGCTATGCCTGTAGGCCACTATCGAAGACAATGATCACTAACTGTGATATTTTGCTCCTCGTATCAGGTTCTGTGACTCAGAAATCCTTGGTGGAATTGATGTTCAAGGTTCGTTGGTGTGTCTAAACATGGATTTGTGAGTGAAATCTCTCGGATCTATAATATATTGATGGCAAATGGATGATTTGCTTCTCAACCTTATGGAAGCTCCATTGTTGATGGTATGCTTGGTGATCTACAATCAAGAAACACTTCGACGCTCCTCACAGGGCTATCAATTTGTTGCTCAATGTGGTAGGGCTTCGCTATATAAAATTTTGGATCCATACTTGTTCCTAGGAGGGTGCATATGTAGGCCTCCCAAATTCTAAATCTTGGCTTCTTGGAGAAGCCAAGATCCAGATTTGCATGAAACTGGCCGTTGGGGGGAAAGGCCCAGTTCTAGACTTGCATGGGAGTGGTAGTTAGGAGGAACTCTGGGAGATTCATACCCAAAACCACTCGAATCCAATGCAATTTTAGTTACCATGCATGATTTGGGCCCACATTTATAGCTAATTTTGTCTCAGTGCTAGTCATTATCCATAATAGCGGCTAGCTCATAGCCACTCTAAGCTTCAATGGTTGAGATGGTAGCCACTCTAGTCGATAGTGGCTACACCTGAATAGGTCAGAACTGCCCCTAGTGAGTGGTTAGAACCACTACTAGCTCTTGGAAAGGTCCAATATCAGTCATATGGTCTGTAGAGGTGCCCATATGAGTAGTCTCCTAAACATGACGTATTTTAGGTGTCTACAGATACCCCTTTTTGTGATGCATTATGGGAAACACAATGCTAAGAAAAAATAGACCACCTAAAGCCATATTGTAGGGTGTATGATGATCATTGATCTGATCAACATTAGATACCCCAATCATGAGAAGGGTGTACATCTCTGAATCATTGCTTCCAACGAGATGGAAGGCTTAAATTTGCATAAGACTTTGAAGTCCACTAGAGATCGGGTCGCATTGCTTAATTATTCAGATAGGATCGAGAGCTTCAAAGGTTTAAATTAACATATTTGCTTTTGCCCCAAGCAAAGGGTAAGCTTATGATAGTTGTTAGCAATGATTCATAAGATGAACATGATTTACATGATCAAGTTATCAATTATTGATTTTGATTATGATTTTGTTATTATGACTACCCCCTCAAGCGACGAGTCGATGAGGAAAGGACAATTAATAAAGTGATGAGTCGCTTGACCAAGATGATTGATTTGGATAATTTAAGATGAATGCTTTTGTTGTTATATGGAAGGTCCTATTACAGGTGTGATTTCAACCAATAATAGTAATTGTACATTTTTATCCCATGGAGCAGTTCGACCGCAATGGCCTTCTTAGGGAATCAAGATGATAGCAATTCGATTTAGCTTGTGTTGAATCACTCGATGATATGCTAAAAATATCATGGAAGAAATGAAATGAATGCCTCATTCCCATGGGGCAATCCAACCGCCATGGCCTTCTTCGAGATTGAAGTGAAGCATTTGCAATTCAACGATGACTAATTTGGCTCAAATGACCTTATGGTAATTTACTCATCTTGCCAGATTGCATGGAGCGCAAGTCACTGCAACCACCAAGTGTATAGTGTAAATAACTAGATATGAGGTGCATTTGAAATTTTTTTTATGATTTTTCAATTGTTTTTGAGATTTTGAATTAATGATTTTTTTGTTATTTTATGATTTTTGATGATTCTAGACCATTAGATATGCTTAATTATCCATTTTAAATCTTCCCATGGTGAGAAATTTAATGCATTAATTATTGTTTGCTAGCCGCTATCAGCAACATTGGCCAAATTTTATAATTTCATGCAATCATTTTCTAGCATCAACGGCCCACACTTTCTAGCCATTGATGCCAACAGTAGTCATGACAAAACTAAAAAATATAAAAAGAAAATTAGGGTTTTGAATTTCATTATTTCTAGTTATCATTTTGCAATTTGAGCTCTGAGGTGAGAGAGAGATAGTGACCCAGAATACTGATGATTTACTAGACACCATGGTGGAGCAAGGTGAGGCATCGACGAGTGGAGGAGCCAGAGCTTCACGGGTATTTCTCCAAACCCTAACTTGTTTATTTAACCGGTAAAATGAACCAAACTAAGTAATCGGTAAATGAACCTCACTAAACTTATTGGTAATGAACCACACCGGTAGATAGGTTTAGAATTAGGCTAATTTAGGTGGGTCCCTTTTAGTTTTAGATTTTGTTAATTTTTTTTGTATTTTTGGGTGAGGGCGGACGTCGTTGGCATGCCGCCTCATGGTCATTGTCACTCAAGGTGACCCCTAATTGGCAAAGAGGGGCCATTATCACTGAGGGTGGCTAGTTTGAATCCCAATGGTCAAATTTTTGACCATTGGTGGCTAGCCACTATCGGTATCAGTAGTTGTTGTGGCAGCCACTATCAGCATGAGCGACCACTAAACTTTAGAAAAAAAATTATTTTTTTATTTTTTCTTATTTAATTGATTTTTTTGAATTTTTCAAGTGCAAATTTTGATTTTTTTGCATGTTTTGGTGCATTTTATTATTGTGTTTGTACCCTTTCTTGATTATGGGTTATTGTTACACCATTTTTGAAATTTTATTGTGCTTTTTAGTGCAAGTGCATCTGATTAGGTATTTATTTTGGCACATTTAGATCTTGTCTTCATGGGCTTAGGATCCTGATTTACTGGTAGATCTACTGCCACTCATGACCAACATAGATTAGGCCTAGTTTAATGCATGAGGCCTTATGTACAATGTTATATTATTGACTATTATGTCAGATCAGGCGTACCTCATAATATTGGCCCATAGATGGGACTGTCGGACCAACACCTTTCATCTCCTAACCAGTAAGATGATCATCACTCCTGAGGATGTCTATAGGATCTTCAGGATCCCTTTTGATGGAGAGGCCATCACTTCATCCTCGACCAATCATAGGCCAATAGTTTTTGATAGAGTCTTTGGGGCCCAGGCATAGGCAGTGCTACTGTATATTCATCATAGAGGAGTTCCTATTGCTTGCTAGTATCGGGCTCACATATTCTCAGCATGCCAGGCCATCATCATGCATGTTATCTATAATGTGCTTCTCCTAGATACTTCAGGAGTGAGGTTCCCATGGAACCTCCTAGCCATGGTACAGGACTTGTTAGACAAGGAGGAGCCTATCATTATGGCTTGGGGGAGTGCCTTATTAGCACAACTCTATGATGAGCTGTATAGGATTCAGTGATGGGGTCAGGCTTCAATAGCATGCAACTTGCTCCTATAGATCTAGGGATGGGAGCACATCAGAGTAGATCACCCAATAGGGTTACCCTAGGAGATTACTAAGATAGCAACCGAAGCATAGTGCTATGGGTCTAGATGGTCATGGGAGGTAGAGGAGCAATAGATTCAACACCATGTGGGATACTATGACTGGTATTTAGGCATAGGATATCATATGGAGGCCCTATGTGGATTGCCCTATCTGGACAAAGGTAGATAGGTATTTGGATCACATGAGGCATGATCGATGGGTGATCGATCACAAGGGAGGGGTGAGGGAGTTCTTCCACTTCTCCTAGGTGACCAAGTAGTTCAGGATTCGATAGGACATCCCACTAGAGCCTATTCTCTATAGATAGATTTAGGTGGAGAGAGATATCCCAATCCCTTAGGTCATAGCTCTCTCAGAGGAGGTAGATCCTCCTATAGTTGATGTTGATATAGTAGATCTAGGTACTACAGAGGTATACACTCAGTGGTGGGTGACATAGTTATGGCATGGTGGTGGTAGTCTAGGGTAATCTAAGGATGAGGCAGCTATAGAGGATCTAGAGGGGCATCGAGTGTGGGCCAAGATAGAGGAGTGGGATTAGGCTATAGAGGAGAAGGAAGTAGAGGAGTAGGTCATGCCAAAGGAGGAGGAGGAGGTGGCTCCAGAGGATCAGGAGTCTCCCCTTTAAGTAGAGCTACATCACATCGAGGCTGAGCTATAGATAGCTCATCGATAGATCTTGGAGTGGGATACCTCCATAGTGATGCTCCAAACTTAGGTCAACACATTACAGGCATAAATTTTGGTAGGCCAGACCATATGGAGGGGTTTTGAGGAGGAGAGGACCACCCTCTAGGCATAGGTTGACTTAGCACAGCTCAGGATAGAGCAGCTCACTACAGAGAGAGATGTTGCATGATCATAGGTTGGTGTTGTTCCTATGGGACAAGTTGTACTAGTTACCCTAGCTATTCAGGGACCAATAGGTTTAGATCCAATGGTAGATATTAGATGGCTACAAGGGCTCTTAGAGGATTATGAGGCTCAGATGTCATTAGATGTTGGGTATATTGTCTCTCTATAGCTCTATATCAGGAGGCTAGGTGGCACTCCTCGAGAGAGGTCTACAGTAGGGGGCTCACACCAGAGTAGGTGAAGTGAGTCAGGGTAGTCATCAATGCGGCCCAGCCATAGGATAGGGACCCGAACAGAGAGGACTACAGGGACTAGCTCTAGGTAGACTCACAGAGATGGAGCTAAGGGTGGAGGTGACTTTGGGGGTGTAGGCCCTATATGATAGCCATGATGGCTTTGTATCATTTTTGAGTGTAAGGTCTAAGGACCTACACTATTGTAGCTTACAAGTATTTTTGTACCTCTATGTACACTTGATATTGGACACATATATATGATATTATCTGTTGCTTTTCTCATTATGTGTATCATGTGTTTGCTTTTATTTTTATGTGATGCAAAATGGATGTGATGCTTATGATCTTATGCTATATGATGTGATGTATTAATGACATGCACTAGCTAGATGATGGATGTATGATTAGATGTTGTGATCTAGATGTGTAGATAGACTACTATGTATGCATATATGGATGCAATGGTGATTATTAAATGCATGTTTAATTTGTTTCAATTGTTTATGCATTTATCTTATGTTGTTATGATATGGTAAATGCAATGTGTGTAATGCATTATTTACATGATGATGATCTAATGTAAATGAACCTGTATGCTTTAATCACTTAAAACATAAGGAATGAATGTAATATGTGTTTAACAATCTAATGGGTGACACCATAGAATGTATAAAAATCATGAATGTAAATGTTAACTCTTAGCATAAGAATTAATCATTTAAGCATCCATATGTGAGATGAGATGATGTGATATGTATGTGCTTTCTTTATAAGTTTATGTAAATTAAAATATATGTACAAAATAGTTAGTGGTCATCTAAATATCATTGTTGATATTCATTCAATATCTATCCTATTTCATGAACACCCTTTAATGAACAAAACCTCATAAAGAAAGTTGATGATTTGATCGATGAAATGATTTGTTGCTATGAGGGGATTTTTGAGGTTTTCCATGAGACTCAAACACCCTAGTTGATTAATCAAAAGTTGTATAATGACCATACAAGACTCCTGAAAGATAAAGTTTTTGTTATGAAGACCAAGATATTCATTATCCCTATGTGTGTGAATGAATATATTAGAGAGACATAAGCCTACCCCAATGCTAGGAGGGATTCATTCAGCCCATTGTTGTATTGGGGATCACCAAATGCTCATCATGATCCTAAGTTGGACTCAGTTGGATTAGACCATTAGGTGATACAGGACACCTAAAGCTAGCTCTTTTTGCAAATTGCTTAGAACTACCCCAATGCCAAGCGGGATTCATTCAGCCCATTGTTGTATTAGGGATCACTCAATGGTTTTGGAATATTGACCATTCCAGGGATTCAAGCTCTTCACCCCCTTATTTTCTTTTGATTTATTTGGGATACTTGCTCATGCTTAGTGATGAAAATCATTGTTTATTTTACATTTTTTTTTCTTTTTTGTTTTGAGCAAGGGATTTGATTTGATTTTGGAATTTTGCTCATTTTGATAAAGCAAGGGGTTTCTTTGGGTAGGGGGAGCTTGTCCTTTTTTCAATGATCAACACTCTAGACCATGCACATCACAAGATGAGCAAGTAAAAACCTTTCACTTAGGATGCCTAGTACCACTTTGTAGTGTTCATATTTCCCTTGTTCCAACTAGGATTTTAGTGTTTTGATTAGTGATAGGATTTTGATATATGCTAGGTACTATCAAAACTAGACCTCATCTTCTACTAGTGAAGATAGCTTTCTACAAAATCTGATAAAATCACTAGGTATGGTTGAATGACCGAAAAACCCTAGTATATTCCTTATAGCAACAGGAAGGGGTTGTGTTGAAAAACATAGTTACTCACATGGGTTATGGATGAATGAATATTTGAAGATGCATGATTGGCATACAAACATGGTGCCATTTGCAATATTGAAAACACAGTCTATCCTAATGTGAATGCAATGGATGCAACATGCCTAATGCAATGCAATTACATGAATGCAAATGCAAAATGTAAGATGCAAATATTTTTGTATTTTAATGTTTTCAATTGTTTTTGTGTTTTGTTTTTGACCAAAGGGCTTAAATACCTTTGGAGCCTTTTGTGAGTTGACCAAAGGGCTTATGATGCCTTTGGAGATTTTTGTGAGTTGACCAAAGGGCTTAATGTGCCTTTGGGACTTTTTGTGAGTTGACCAAAGGGCTTATGATGCCTTTGGGGCTTTTTGTGAGTTGACCAAAGGGCTTATGATGCCTTTGGAGCATTTTATGAGTTGACCAAAGGGCTTATGATGCCTTTGGGGCATTTTGTGAGTTGACCAAAGGGCTTAAGATACCTTTGGAGCATTTTTTGAGTTGACCAAAGGGCTTATGATGCCTTTGGAGCTTTTTTGAGTTGACCAAAGGGCTTATGATGCCTTTGGAGCTTTTGTGAGTTGACCAAAGGGCTTATGATGCCTTTGGAGCTTTTTTGAGTTGACAAAGGTTATGATGCCTTTGGACTTTTTGTTAAAAGGCTTATGATACCTTTGGGGCTTTTATTTTGATGTTTTCTTATTTGTTTGGAATTTTATGAATTGTTTTGGATGTTTTTGGATTTTGTTGCTTTTATGTGTAAAATACCTTTAGATGAAGAATTTTGAGAGGCTCAGGCTCTTCAACACCTTCTAACGATGTTAGGTGATATGTCCCAAGTCCAATCTTCTCTGAGATGATATAAGGACCTATCCAATTGGCCATAAATTTGTCTTGTAGGTGTGGCGATAGGTTTGAATTCTATTGGTTCTCTTTGAGCATGAGATCCCCAACCTTAAAGTCTCTCAGGTGGACTTTATTGTTATAAGCTCATGTTAGATGATCTTGGTAAATGTGGAGATGCTCAAGAGCATTGATGTGATGTTCATCAAGAAGGGTCAATTGATCAAGGTGAGCTTGTCGTGTAGTGTCATCATCGATAAATTCTTTCAATGTGATGTGCAATGTTGGAATTTCTAACTCCAAGGGCATAATGGCCTCAGTGCCATATACAAGCAAAAATGGTGTTGCCCCAGTGGGCATCTGCACACTAGTTCTATAAGCCCATAATGCAAGAGGTAACTATAGATGCCAATCCTTATGATTTTCTTTTACCATCTTCTTTAAGATGGCTATGATTGTTTTGTTTGAGGCTTCTACTTGCCCATTTGCTTGTGGATAATATGGTGTCACAAAATTATGTTGAATGTTATATTTGGATATTAAAGCCCACATATTTTTGTTCTTAAATGAAGGACCATTATCCAAAATTATCTTGAATGGGATCCCAAAGTGATAGATGATATTGTGAAGTATGAACTCCATAATTCATGGTCCTATCATTGATGTTAAGGGGACCACTTCCACCCATTTGGTGAAGTACTCAATGGTCATTAAGATAAATATGTGTCGACCCAAAGATGGGGGAGAGATCTTTCCAATTAGATCGAAACCCCACTGAGAAAATGGCCAAGCCACCTGAATGGGTTGTAAGGCCTGTGATGGTAGGTGTGTCAGATTCACATGATGCTGACACTTAATGCACTTCATGACATACTCACAACAATCCTTTTCCATGGTGGGCCAATAATAACCCATTCGAAGGATGCACTTGATGATGGCCATGCCACTGAAATGGCCACCGCATGTACCATCATGAGCTTGTGAAATCACCCAAGCTGATTCTTGGGGCTCAAGACAACGAAGGAGGACTCCATCATAGTTTCGATGATACAATATATCTCCTAGCAAGACATATCTTGTCACTTTTTGTTTGAATGCTCATTTTGTGGCATGCGATAATCCCTATGGGATGATTCCAAGCTTAAGGAAATCTTGTAATTGGCATAGCCAATCCTGATAAGCTACAACCTCAATAGACAAGATGACTTGTTCTCTCTATGATTCGATGTGCACAAATGTAGATTGAGAAATAACCTTGTGGTGAATGATGGTACCATTCCCTATAGGACCCTACGAGATCAAAGACCCCCAAGGCACCTTCTTTAGAAAGTCTCTGGCTTTATAGAACCACTCATGGTTTGGTTCTATATGAATCATGTTGACTGATTCTTTGTTGTCAAAAGCCTCACGCTATATCACTGATTGTGAGAGCATCTTCACATGAATGGTAGTGAAATCAGCAGATGGATTCTGAGGGATCAAGGATCCCAAAGATGCCATAGTGTCTGCAAATATATTGGATGTGTGAGGGATTGCCTCGATGTCATACCATTCTAGTTGGGCTAGATAAGTGTCAACAAGCTCTTTGTAAGATTTCAAGATTGGACACCTGCATTGAAATATTCCCTTAACTTGGTTAACGATGAGAAGGGAGTCACCAAAGATATTTAGCTTTTTAATCTTCATAGTGATTATTGTTTGGAGACCCAAGATTAGGGCCTCATATTCAGCATTGTTATTTGTGCAAGGGAAGTCTAGCTTAAATGACAAGGGCATTGGAGCACCTTGTAGCATGAAAAACACAATCCCTGCACCACCCCCTTGCTCACACTTTGAACCATCGAAGAACAAAGTCATGTCAGCTTTATTATCAGGTTCTTCAGGTTTGGGTGCTTCTGATAATGCAAATACTACATCATCAGGAAGTTCTATGATGAGAGGCCTATTATCCTGAAGAGGTACCTCTACTAGTTGATCAACTATGACTTGTCCCTTGATGGAATTTTGGCTTATGAATTCCAAATCAAATTCTATCAGTAGCATGATCCACTTTGCAGTACGTGTATTATGATATATCTTGCTCATCATATACTACAAAGGATTTTGTTTTGATATCACATACATTGTATGGCTCAGCATGTAGTGGTGCAACTTCTTAGTCGCAAAGACCACTTCTAAGCACAACTTCTCTATGTATGCATACCCTAGCTCATAACTCACCAAGGTGTGGTTGATATAGTATATCACTTGTTCTTTGTCTTGCACATTCTTTTGAGCCAACATGGTGCCCAAAGAAAAATTGATAGCAGATATATAAAGCAAAAATGGCACGTCTAGCCTTGGTGGAGCTAGTACTGGTGGTATCGCTAGGTATTTCTTGATCTCAACAAAGGCTTGCTGATATTCTTCATCCTAGTGGAATGGGACCCCCTTGTGTAGCAGTTGATTCATGGGTCAACATTTATCCGATAGTTGTGCGATGAAATACTTTATGGATGCTACTTTGCCCTGTAGGCTTCTCAACTCTTTGATGTTAGTGGGTGGGGCCATTTCTAGGATAGCCTTTACCTTTGTTGGGTCGACTTCGATCCCTCATTTAGAAATGATGAATCCCAAGAGTTTTCCTGAAGTTACGCCAAAGATGCATTTCTTGGGATTCAACCTGACATTGTGCTCTATCAGGTGATCGAAGACCTTTCTCAAGACCTCGGTGTGCTCTTCACACAACAATGACTTGGCCAGTAAGTCATCGATATAATATTCTAGGATCTTATGCATGTAGTCATGGAAAATATATGTCATGGCCCGCTGATATGTGGCACCAACATTTTTAAGACCAAATGGTATTACTTTGTAATAAAATGTCCCCCATGGAGTGGTGAACATGGTTTTGTGCTGGTCTTCGGGTTTAATCTGAATCTGATTGTAACCAAAAAAGCCATCCATGAGGGAGAGCATCTCATGACCCATAGTTGCATCTACAAGAGCATCTATGTTGGGCAACAAGAATGAATCCTTTGGTGTTGCCTTATTGAGATCTCTAAAATCCATGCAAATATGGATCCTTCCATCAGGTTTTCCTATAGGTACCATGTTTGATACCCATTCTGGATAGTCGATGGGGGTAATAAAGACTACATCCAATAGCTTTTGTAGCTCGTTCTTTACCATCAAGGTGATGGTTGGATGCATCTTCCTGAGTTTTTTCTTGATCGATTTCTTTGTGGGATCTAGCGAAAGGTTGTGGACAACCAATTTTAGATCTAAACCTAGCATATCCTTGTAGGTCCAAGCAAAGATATTAGGTCTCTCTTTCAATAGAGGTATGATGGTGGCCTATTCTTCTGGAGATAAGCTTTCTCCAAACTTAACTTTCTTTGGATCAGAAGGATCATCATTGATGTCCACTTTGAAATTTTCCTCTATTGACATGTGTGACCCCTCCTCAAGCTGGTGAGGAGTGGGGATCAAGTGGATGTCATCCACTGGGTTTAAAGGTTCAACTAAATTAGGGTCAAAACCAGTGTGATAAACATCATGTGTGCATCCTGGTGCAAAATGAAATGGTTGTAGCATTTCTTCATTGGGGAAGAAATATTCAAGCTCTAAGGGTGAATCAACATGATCCCAATCAATAGCATCTAAGTTAAGACACAATGGTTTAGAAGGATCGACTGGGTTGTGGAGTGGAGTGGTCAAATCAATGGAGATCATGTTGATGGATGGGATGGAATCTCCAAGACCACATGGGTGTAACTCTGCATTGTTGATTTACCTTCCATACCCAAGATGAGGCTCTAGGGGTATGGGGATCATAGGATCCGGTCTATGAATAGATAGGAAGATGGGATCATTTGGCTATAGTAGCTCTCTAAATGTAGGAGGATTAGGGAAAACCATATGATAGATTACATCTAAATTGGTCGGTCTTCCCCTGAGGCGAGGGCCAAGATATACTCTATGATACATCTCATCTATGTCAAATGGTTCATTGTGATGATGTAAGTGCTGAGGCCCAAGGTAGGCCATCTCGGTCTCATCCTCATAATCACTATCATCTATGAAATATCCATCATTATATGCGACCCCGAGAAGTGCACACCACTTGCACTACTACTCTACTTGCAATATTATATCAAAATGGAAGAATGCAAAGTAATTATTAATATAACATAAAAATGACAAGATAAAGAAATCTTATTTTATTAATAATATCTTTGGCAAATCCCAGTTACATATCGGTCCCTTTGAGGGATACCCAGCTTTGATACAACAAATTATAAGCAAAAATAATGGTGTAGAAGAATGATGTCCTATCGTAGAGGGGTGGTGCACTTCTGCAGGCCTCTCGATCTCACACATGAACTTGTATGAGGGCTTACATATGCCTCCTTCTCCTTTTCTCACCTTGGAGGGATCTTATGCACTGGAAGTCTTAAATTGGTATTGTAAACCTGTAACCTGCATGTATAGAAACAATAAAGTACTATTAGTAGTATGGGCCACCTCTCTAGATGAGGCTCTTATTAGTGGATTTGGTAAGCATGATATATGAGCATGATATTATTAAAATGCAAGCACAAACTAAGCAATAAATGCATAGAAAAACTAAAAAATATGATGTAAATATGTTAAAGAAATCAGATCTAGGCTAAGACTAATTAATAAATCAAAGCAATAATGGATCTAAGCTAGAACAAAGTAAAATAATGTCTAATGCCCTAAGATATGCCTATGGGCCACTATCCAAGACAACGACCATGAAATAAAGCTCTTCTCGTGAACTAGGGACTGTAGCACTATCTTACTTGCTCCAATTGATGTTCAAGGGTCACCTATTGTGTCTGGTACACTTATGGGCAGTGAAGAATAAATGTATCTAAAAGTAGGTGCATAGATGTAGCTCAACTGGATAACACTTCTCTACTCCTCAAAGAGGGCATGAATTCACTCTCTAATCAACCAGGGATTCGCTACACAATATTTGAATATTCATGAATCTCTTTGCTTTATTGGGATATTCCTTATGTAGACCTCTCTCTATTTTAGATCTAGTTCAAGATATTGGCTTCCTAGAGAATCCAAAATCCAAATTACATGCAACTTACCATATCGAGGGGAAAGCATCAGTCATAAATTTGCATTGAAGAGGTAGTTAGGAGGAACTCTAGGAGTTTCTCACCAAAATTTGCCCGTAATTAATGCAAGGTGTAGTCAAACTACATGATTTGGGTCCGTATTCATAGAAAAATTATGCATGGTGCTAGTTGTTGTTTAGAGCAGTGGCTAGGTGTGGCCACTATCAGCTTCAGTGGTCACTCTACTTGAGAGCGACTAAGCCTGGATGGGCTAGAACTGCCCATTTGAGTGGTTAGTGTAGCGACCTCGGGATGCCCGCACTGCTTTACTCTACTTGAAATGTTATTAAAAACCCAATATGAAATGGAAGATAATGAAAAAGCATATAACATGGAAATAAAAAATATGGATCTCTTTATTCATATTGAAACTTAGTTACATGTTGGTCCCTCTTAGGGATACCCATTTTGATACAATAAGGTTACAAATAGGTAAAGAGTGCCCCTTTCGTGAAGAGGTGGTGCACTTTCAAAAAGCTTCCCAATTCTGCACACGGAAATGTATGAGGGCTTACAAATGCCTCCTTCTCTAGGCATGTTTCCTAGAGGGATCCCTTTTGCTCTCGTATGTTGCAGATTCGATCCAATTAACATGTGGCCCTGTAAGCAATGAAACAACAACACATGCTTAGATGTTCAAGAATGCCTCCCTGAATGAGGTTGTTAGTACTAAATATAACAAATGTAAGCAAATACAAATTGTACTAATGCTATGGATGCAAATGAATGAAATTATTTTATGCTAATGATATGCTAAAATAATGAATCTAATGTCTAAAACCCTAAGCTAAGCCTGCGGACCACTGTCCAAGATAGTGGTCGCTAAAGTGACTCTCGTCCTCTTTGATCCAAAGCTATGGACCAAATATTATATCTGATGTTGAAATAATGGTTGCTATGCTCTTCAATTTGTCAGGGATTTGTTGTACTCGTGATCTCCAATGGAAATCTCCAAGTCTCAAAAGCTCTCCTCAATGACCAAGATTGATAAAATATTGGTTCTCTGATAAAATATATCTCCATTGGTGCTCTTAGGCTTGCACCTTTTATAGTGTGAAACCCTAGGTCTATGTCTAAGCCCTAGGAATAAATTTCTCATGCGTAGTGTAAGTTAGCATGAGAAGCTTCTTGTATTTTCTATGTTTGGAAGCTAGTTATCTAAAATATAACTGCCAACTTGAGTCTCCTATGCAAACTGGTCATTAGCATGAGAATCTTTTGTCATTTTTTTATACTTGGAGGTCAGTTAACTCAAGTCTAAATGTAAACTAAAGTCTCCTATGTGAAATGGTCATGAAAATGAATGCAAAGTTACTCCCACTCACCTTTATTGCATGTAGACCTCCACTTCCACCCGTGATTAGGCCTATTTTTTGGCAAAACTACTTCTTATGGCTTAGCCACTGTCATCTACAATGACTAAGATCTGGCCATTGTCATATGTAGTGGCTAAGATCTGGCCACTCTAGGCTTGAGTGGCTAGGATCTGGCTACTTTTGGCTTGAGTGGCTAGGCTTGGATGGCTTGAAAAAGTCCCAAATGAGTGGTGAGAACCATTGTTGATGCTTGGAAAGTCTAATATTATATCATTTGATCTTATGAATGTGTCTATGTGAGTAGCTCCCCTAAGAATGACACAATTTAGGTGTCTACAAATGCCCTTTTTGTGATGTGTTGTGTGGAAAACACAACGCTGAGCAAAAACATAGACTAATCTATTTGTAGGGTGTATGATGATCAATGGTTTGATCAATGCTGGATGGACCAATCATGCAAGATGGTGTGCATCCCTTGAATCATTGCCTCAACATTTGGATGACTTAGCTTAGTGGCTTTTGCATGTTAAATTGCACTCATTTCTCAAACTCAATTAGGTAGCTTTAGTTGCTACAACAATTTCGATCAGTAGGAGAGCTACCATTGAAGATGTCATCTCTGCTTACGTTCCCAGCAAATAAGTGAAATTTGTGATTGTTGTATGCAATGATTCGTAGTAAAAACACAATTTTTTATGATTGAGTGATCTTTTTTTTATTCTAATTATGATTATGTTGAAGTTTTGAACTACTTTCTCACACAATGGATTGGTGAAGAAATGACAATGAATGAAGCGATAAGTCGCTTGACCAATATGACTAATATGGTTCATTTCTAGCATTTGTTGCTTTTAATGGGCAATCCCACATCCAAGTGTGATTCCAATTGTTTATGATAATCATCCATCCTTATCCCAAGGAGCGGTCCAGCTATCAATAGCCTTCTTAGGGAGTTAGGATGAGTGATTCTATTTATGTTTAGATTGTATCACTTTGGCTTAATGTTTTTGGTATCATAGGGTAATTAGGATGATCCTTTCACACCCATGGAGTAGTCTGACCATCTTGGTCTTCTTTTGGATTGAAAGGTTACACATCGTAATTCCAAAATGAGTTGTTTTTCCCCAAGTGGCCTTATGGTTATCTACTCATATCACCAAAATAAATGGAGTGTGAATCACTATAATCATTGAGTTGATAGAGTAGGTGACTGAATACAAGGCCTACCTGATATTGTGCTTTTATATGATTTTTTTTTTATTTTGAACATTTTGATGATCTTAAACCATCAAAGTGTGTATATTTGTTGTTTTTGTGTGATTTCTCAAGGAGGAAACCTCTTGTTTTAATTTGTGTATCTGGTCACTGTTAGGTCCAGTAGCCTCTGAGTTCTTGCTTGTGGTCATTGTCACATTGAGTGACCAAGAAGTTTGGGCCGTTGATGTCAGTAGTGGCCAAGGTGTAATTAAAGAAATATAAAATTTGCATTTTCTAGGGTTTGACCTTTCATTTTCATTGTTGAAGATTCACTTTTCATAGCTCTGGTGTGACAGTGATGGTTATGACTTTGGAGTTTACTTGGCATCAAGGATATGCTGCACAGGGTGAGACATCAGCTACTGGAGGAGCTAGAGCTTCTTGGGTATTTCTATTTTTGTAAACCCTAGCTCTCTTTTCCTTTATTTAGGTAAAACTGAACCTCACTAAGTAATTGGTAAAATGAACCTCACTAAACCTGTTAGTAATGAATCAAAACCCGTAGCTAATTCTAGCTTACTTTCTACTCTGGTGGGTTAGTTCCAATTTTTTTTACTTTGTTTATTTTCCTTGGTAGTTTTTGGCCTAGGGTTTCTGAATATTTCTGTTATTCACATGCTACTTCCATTTTAAGTGTGTTTGGACTTAACTTTTCTTTGATGCCTGAGTGGGAATTTGCCTTTAGTTTTTTGTTTTCCCCTCTCTCTTTGATATTTTTATGTCATTTTTACAATATTTTTATTTTTTTGTTTTTTTCTAGCCAAGGGTTCATGGATGTTTCATGTCATCCCTTGGCCCATGTCCCTCAGAGTGGCTAGTTTTGATCCGCTATTGCTCAGAGCATCCAATTTTGAACCCCAAAGGTCAAAAAATTTTATCATTGGGTCTTGGCCGCTACAATCTCAAATGGCCAGTTTTTGGCTGTTATAGGCGATGGCGGTTAAATCCCTTAGCCATTTTTTTTTGCATAACTTTTTCTTTTTATTGAATTTTTGAGATAATTTTTTATTTTTTTGAAAATTTTGAACTATTATTTAGCCTGTATTGCACTGTAGTCATGTTTCATCTTTCTTTTGCTTTGTTTAGATATTTACCTCTCAGGATCGAGACCTGAAGCTCTTGCTTGACCCTCTTCCTCGCTTGGATGCCATGGACTGGGCATCGCTCAAGGCTCGTGGGCTCCAATATGTTACCAGAATACCTCATCTTATGTTATACTGGGCTTACCTTACAACTTTGGCTCATCGCTAGGACCTGTAGACTAATACCTTCCACCTCCCGACCGATGAGATGACCATTACGCCAAAGGATTTGTACAGGATCTTTTGAATCCCTTTTTATGGGATTGCTATTGTTTCTTTGACCACTAATACTAAGGTGGCTATCTTCACTTAGTTTTTTAGGAGGCATTCTTAGGATGCTCTCAAGGACAACAAGTCTAGAGGAATTTCTATCATCCATTGGTACCAGGAGCATGTTTTCATAGCGAGGCACACAGTGCTGCCGATGGTCATCAACAATGTCCTCATCCTAGATTGCTCAAGCTTGATTTTCCCTTGGAACCTTCTTGTGATGGTTCAGGACTTGATAGACAGTGAGGAGCCTATCATATATGCATGGGGTGGGTCTCTATTGGCTCAGTGTTATGACGAGTTGTACCACATCCATCGAAGGGGTCATGTTAGCATCACCTACAGTTGGCTTCTGCAGGTTTGGGGATGGGAGCACATTAGGGTAGATTGCCCTAAGGGGCTTCCTATTGAGATCACAACTATGGATAGGAGGATGCAGTGCTATGGTTCTAGGTGGGCCAGAGAGAGCGAGGAGCACAAGAGCCACACATTTTCAATGGAGGTGACTAATTACACTAATACTTTCACTAGAATCTACAATGGAGATATCATATGGCACCCTTATCATGAGTGTCCTTTTTGGGATGACCCTAATAGCTTTACTGCTAGGATTCAGTGTGAGTGATGGCTCGTTGGTCATAAGATCAACATCCAGGAGTACTTCTTCTACTCTTGGATTCTTTGTCAGTACGAGTTGTAGCAGGATGTGCCACTAGTACCCTTTTTGTATAGGTGCATCAGAGCAAAGAGAGACCTCCCTTCTTGATAGGTTACAAAGCTAGTTGATGAGGAGGATGCCCCAACTATTGATCTTGGAGTATTTTGTGGAGTCACATAGGTGTTTCCATGGTGGTGAGGTGACCTGATGTGGTATGGCAAGGGTAGTATGGACTGAGAGGATGATGGAGGATATGGGACATATCCAACGAGGCGTAGGGTTTTTGCTAGAACTATAGTGTAGGGCCAACATGTAGAGTAGGTGGTAGTAAAGGAGCAAGAGGCTCTTAAGGAGGTAGAGGATGATATGGAGCCTAAGGAGAGAGATTATTCTCTTAGGGTATAACTACATGATGTGGAGGTTGAGCTCTAGTTTATCAAGATACAAGTACAGCAGTACGATGCCACCATAGCATAGAGGGATACTACTATAGCTTAGATGTCAAACTAGATACAGGCTTTGCAGGCTGCTCTAGGAGGAGCTACCCATATGTAGGTTATTTTTGCCCCTCCTACTCCCAAGGATCCTTTGAGGTTAGATCTCGAGACTGAGGTTCGTCATCTATAAGATTTTTTGGATGAGAGTGATGTTCAGATTGCTAAGGATGTAGCCTAGATTACCGCTCTCTCAAGGCAGATCATTAGGCTATGCGCCATTCCTAGGGTGAGAGGAGCCACAGGTGGGTCACAGGTTAGCAGGAGTTCTATAGCAGAGCAGTATTTCGTTTGACCTGGTCATGGGGCCTGGCCTCGTACAGAGAGACCAACAGGGTCTAGCTCACACCATTCTCCCATAGGTCTAGCCACAAGGGGCGGTGCTACAGGGGGTGCAGGCCCAGTATTTGATTGATAAAAATCTTAGTTTTGATTCATTTTTGAGGTTAGGCTGACCTATATGATTGTCACCCATGGGTATTTTTGTACATCCATGAACTTGACACACATACATTTTATGATATATTTTTATTATGACTCATTATGTGTATTGTTTATTGTTCATATTTTTGTTGTTATTTTGTTTTATGATGTGATGTGATGATGGTATTATGATGATTTTATGTATATGTTAGATGATAGATGATATTGTAGATTCTTATATGGATGTGTAAATGCTTATATGATTTGATGATGTGATGTGATGTACTTTGATGATGAATGATGAATTCATGATTGTATGCAAATGGATATTGCCTATATGTTTTATGATGTGATGATGGATGATTCATGACTTGTGTTTGTGGATGTGATGTTATTGTTAAATGCATGTTTAATTTTGCTTTAATTGTATGCATCTAACTTATGTGATGATATGGTATAAACGAACCTGTATGATCTAATCACTTAAAACATACGGAATGCATATGACATTGAAAATATTAATGGGTGATACCACAAAAAATAAAATAAATAATCTTGAATTTAAATAATCACTCTTAGTAGTCAGTGGCCGTCTATATACTATTTCTAATATATATGCGGTATTTGTCCTACTATGTTGATACCCCCTAATTTATAGAATCTAATAAAGAAAATGATGGTGTGAATGATGTTATGATTTGTTGCTATTTAAGAATTTTTGGGGATTTTCGGAGATTCAAACACTCTAGTTACCCTATCAAAAACTATCTACTGTCCACTTAGAATTTTGAAAAGTAAGGCTTTCATCATGGACCTAGTTTTTCATGATCTCTCTGTGTGCAAGTGATTGTATATTTTGAGGTAGAACTCAAGCATTTCTTTCGATGTCAGGAAGGATTATTTTAGCCCATTGCTAATATCAGGGATCCTCAAGTGTTCATCTCATCCTTATGTTGGACTTAGTTGGACTATACCACTAGGCAATATTGGGTTACCTAAGCAAGATCATCCACATTCAAATATTGGTCTACACAAATGCATGAAGAAATTGTAATAGACATATCATCTGTTGGCAATTTTGGGTACCTTGAGTACATTGCCTTTGCTTAAGCATAGTTGTTGTCATTGATGTCAAGGAGCTCTTGGTAGTTGTTGTTTTTGATATCAAGGAGTTCTTGAAGCAATTTGTTTCTATGTCAAAGAATGTGTTTTGTTGAAAGGTTTCAGCTGGTCAGTAAGTCTCCAAGAAATTCAGAGTAGCCCAGTTGCAAAAGATCAAGAAAAAGTTAAGTTAGAATAAGTTTGCAGGCGGCTGGAAAAACTGTCACGATTTCGCGACATGTTTTAGGAGAGAGAAAGTTTTGGCAAAACTATCACGATTTCGTGACATGCTGGAAGGCAGAGACGAAGCAGGCAAAACTGTCATGATTTCGTGACATGTTTTGAGGAGAGAGAAAGTTTAGGCAAAACTGTCACGATTTCGTGACATGTTAAGTTGGCAGTGTTGAGTTGCAGGAAGTGTCACGATTTTGCGACAGGTTTCAAAGAAGTTGTACGGATGCAGAAAGTGTCACGATTTCATGACAGGTTGAGTTGGCAGCTTGCAGTTGGTGAAAGCGTCACGATTTCATGACAGGTTGAGTTAGCAGCTTGTAGTTGGCGAAAGCGTCGTGATTTCGTGACATGTTCCAGTTTCATGAGCATTTGGTAGAAAAGAGCTTAAGGCAGTGAAAGCGTCGTGATTTCGTGACATGTTCCAGTTTCACGGGCCTTTGACAGAAAAGAGCTTAAGGCAGCGAAAGCGTCACGATTTCGTGACATGTTCCATTTTCGCTGGTACAAACCGAGAAAAGGTTGAAGAAGCAAGAAGTGTCACGATTTCGTGATAAAGTTGCAGATGACGTCAGCAAGAGGCAAAGGTGTCGTGATTTCATGACAGAAGCTGAGAAGAAGGCTTTGGAGTCTAAAGCATCACGATTTCATGACAGAGTTGTTGATGACGTCAGCAAGAGGCAAAGGTGTCACGATTTCATGACAGAAGCGGAGAAGAAGGCTTTGGAGTCTAAAGCGTCACGATTTCATGACAGAGTTGTAGATGACGTCAGCAAGAGGCAAAGGTGTCGCGATTTCATGACAGAAGCGGAGAAGAAGGCTTTGAAGTCTAAAGCGTCATGATTTCATGACAGAAGTGAGATGACGACAACAAAAGGCAAAAGTGTCATGATTTCGTGATAGAAGAGCAAAGGAAGCAGACAAAAGCAAAAGCGTCGCGATATCGCTACAACAAGGTATAGAAGGTGTACGATAGGCAAAGGTGTCACGATATCGCGACATGTTGAAGTTTCATGCCAGAAACTTCAGGGAGGCTGTGAAGCCGACAGAGTTAAATCTGAGCCGACGTAGCACAGGGTTTTACAGCCGACGTGGTTGAAGGGTAAAACAGCCGACTAAGAACAAAGATTTCATCTTGAGATTGTGAGTATTAAAGGAGGGTTGTTTGAGTAGTTTGGGCATCGATCGAAGTGTGCGTTCGAAGAGTGGCGTTCGCAGATGCAGTGCGACAGTGAGGTTCGATTTTTGAAAAAGCAGAGTGCGAAGATCGATTGCAGTATAAGAGTGCATTTCATCGAATCGTCTAAGTGTAGGAGACTGTAAGGACACAGAGTGCGCGAAGTCGATATCTTTCAATGTTCATGCAAACACTATTCATGCAAAACCTGATGTTGTTCATGCGAAGACTATGTTGCTATTCATGCGAAGACTATGTTGCTGTATGTGCGAAGACTATGCTGTTGTGTTTTTGCAGAAGAGTTTAAGTTGATCGGATGCTGCTGTGTTTGTGCAGACTGTGAAAAGTTGGTTTCGACCAAGTACAACTATAACAAAAAGAAAAGAGGAAGAGGACAGAATTGTGCCAGACCGAAGGACTGTGTTTTGGTGCAGATAAGAGGATCAGCTTGCGGTGACAGAGTTGAGGACAGAGATCTCCAGCCAGAGCAGGGAAGACAGGTGTCTTCTGTGGAAAGAGTTCCACTTGCTAAGGGCATAGGAGATAGAGGTCTTCTAGAGGATCACCAGCCAAAGCAGAATTAGGGGAAGGTGTCTCCTTTGAGCTGTGGCTCATAAACATTGTAATCGGGAAGGATTCCCAGAGGACTTTGATATAACTTTTAGAAGAAAAGTTTTATCCGTGGAGTAGCCCACCTTGGGTGAACCACGTAAATTGTTGTGTCTCTTTGTGGATTACATTTTGTGCATTGTTTTATTGTTGTTATTTTTGCTATCTTTATTTTGCATGTTATTGATTTGAAAGCTGTTTTGAAAGATAAAGTTAAAAGTGGTCTTATACTGTTCACCCCCCCTCTCAGTATAAGCTTGTGTTCTTCAATTGGTATCAGAGCGGGTTCCTTCGAAAAGGTTTTACAGCTGGAAGGAAGAACTGGTTAAGAACACAATGGATTTTTTAGGTGGCAATGCAACACCTATTCTTGATGGATCAGATTTCGGTCTGTGGAGTGCAAGAATGAAAGTCTATCTTATGGCTCTTGGTAATGAGGTATGGGAAGTTATTGAAGATGGATACACCATTCCTGCAAATGGTCCTTATACTAAAGAAGACAGGCTCCTACATCACAGCAACTCAAAAGCCATGAATGCAATCCTGAAGGGTTTACAGAAGGCTGATCTTACCAAAGTTATTCACTGCAAGACAGCCAGTGAAATGTGGAAACAATTGCAGGTTGTTCATACAGGTGATGCAAATGTCCGAAAGGCCAAGTTGAGACACTTCAAAGGTATATTTGAACAACTCAAGATGAATGATGATGAAAATATTAGTGACTACATGCTCCGTATGGATGAAGTTGTTAATTCTATGAAAGACCTAGGTCTTGAACTTGCTGAAAATGATGTGTGTGATAAGATTTTAAGATCTCTTCCTAATAGATTTAGTGAAAATATTTCTGCTATTGAGGAAGCCAAAGATTTAGATAAGTTGAAAAAGGATGAACTCCATAGTATTCTTGCAGCATTTGAGCTGAGAACTCAAGTGAATGTTGATATAAAGAAAGAGGCAGCTTTCAAAGCTACCAAGAAATCAAAAGGCAAACAGATTCAAGAGAGTGATGAGTCTTCTAGTGAGGAAGAAGCATACTACAACAAGAAAGGCAAGTTCTCTAGAAAGCACAAAAGCAAGAAAAATATAAGATGTTTCAACTGTGGAAAGTATGGTCATTATGCTACTGACTGTACTGTTTCCAAAAATGAAAGTGATGAAGATATACAGGATGTTAAGAGCAAGGATTCTGAAAAATACAGGTATTACAGAAAGAACAAAGATGAGCACAACAATCAAGGAAAGAGGTATTCTCACAAGAACAAAAAGAGCTTCTATCTGGACAAAGCAAGTAAGTGTTCTAGCAGTAATAGTGAAAGCTCTTCCAGTGATAGTGAAAATGAGATGTTGTTCATTTCAGAAAAGGAGGAAGAACCGAAACATAAATTCATTGTCATAAAATGTTTCAGATGTGGAAATTTTGGGCACCTTGAGGATGATTGCACAAATAATGAATTGGTTGCTAGTATGTATGAGGATGCTCCAGAAAATGATAAGGAAGATGCATGTATGGTTTTTGAAAAAGGTAGCACCTCTAGTGATAAGAAATCTGAAAAAGGCCTTGATAATTCAAAGTGCAATCAAATGGAGGATCTTGAATGTGAACTCAATAATGCTCTTAGTGTTTTGAAAAAGGAAAGAAAGAAGAATGATAGACTCAAGATAAAGTTAGATGAATGTTGTATGGAGAGAGATGAACTCATAGAAAGTCTTGACATCTCTATGGCTAAGACTCAAGAACTCAAGAATGAGTTAGAATCTAAGATGCTTGAGTATAGTGAATTAGAACAGAAAATGGCTGCAATGAAAGAGGAAAATAAAGATTACAAGGATAAGCTGTACAGATTTTAGGATAGCTCCAAGAAAGTTAAGTCTCTCATCAAAAGTCAAAGAAATCCAACAGATAAAACAGGTCTCGGTTTTGTTGAGCCGCACAAGAAACAGGTTGGGGAATCCAGCAAGAGATTTCAAAAGGAAGAAAGCTCTGATGAAGAAAGTACTTCAGATCATGAGTCCGTGAGTGATGAATGCACAGAAACAGAAAATAGATTTCTGAAAGTGAAGCAAAAGTTTTCGGGACCCAAGAGATCGATTAAAAGAATATTTTATGGTAGATGTTTTGCGTGTTACAGGTTTGGACACATGGCTGCACATTGCATGTCTCAAATGAAGAAGGTTAACAATAATTTTAGAAGTCGTAATTTATTTCAAGGGTATTGCTACTCTTGTAATCAGTTCGGGCACAAGGCAACCTTCTGCAAAGCAAATAATAGGAACTGGGTTAGTCAGAACAGGCGGATTCAAAGAACAGCTATACCTGAAAGAAATAATATTGTTGTTTGTTACAAATGCAACAATACAGGTCACATAGCCAGACAGTGCAGAGCTGATATTCTAAGGTACAGGAACAAGAACAGTGGTTTAAACAGGTCCAAGGATCAAGGTGTGGACAAGAACAGAGATGAGAACAAGAACAAGAAAAGTGCCAAGAACAGAAACATTAACAAAGAGCTCAAGAAAAGGCCCGACAAAGAAATTGTTGACACTGATGATGATGAGTGTCTAATGGGAGTTTCACTCCCAACCCTATTTTAAATCACCTCAATAGGAGGTGGGGGAGGGACTAAGCTAAGAGGCTCATTCTTAGTCCCGAGCCCCAAAGGTGACCCTTTGCCATTGATGACAAAGGGGGAGAAAAACAAAGGGGGAGAGATATGAGTAAGGGGGAGAGATTCAAGTGAAGAGGAAAGCTTCAAGTCAGGGGGAGCAAAACTTCAAAGAGATTGATTTCAGTTTTGGCTCTTGAAGAGGTGTTTTTAGTAAAGGTTTGCCATCAATGACAAAGGGGGAGATTGTTGGCAATTTTGGGTACCTTGAGTACATTGCCTTTGCTCAAGCATAGTTGTTGTCATTGATGTCAAGGAGCTCTTGGTAGTTGTTGTTTTTGATATCAAGGAGTTCTTGAAGCAATTTGTTTCTATGTCAAAGAATGTGTTTTGTTGAAAGGTTTCAGCTGGTCAGTAAGTCTCCAAGAAATTCGAGTAGCCCAGTTGCAAAAGATCAAGAAAAAGTTAAGTTAGAATAAGTTTGCAGGCGGCTGGAAAAAGTGTCACGATTTCGCGACATGTTTTAGGAGAGAGAAAGTTTTGGCAAAACTGTCACGATTTCGTGACATGCTGGAAGGCAGAGACGAAGCAGGCAAAACTGTCACGATTTCGCGACATGTTTGAGGAGAGAGAAAGTTTAGGCAAAACTGTCATGATTTCGCGACATGTTAAGTTGGCAGTGTTGAGTTGCAGGAAGTGTCGCGATTTCACGACAGGTTTCAAAGAAGTTGTACGGATGCAGAAAGTGTCACGATTTCATGACAGGTTGAGTTGGCAGCTTGCAGTTGGTGAAAGCGTCACGATTTCACGATAGGTTGAGTTAGCAGCTTGCAGTTGGCGAAAGCATCACGATTTCGTGACATGTTCCAGTTTCATGAGCATTTGGCAGAAAAGAGCTTAAGGCAACGAAAGCGTCGTGATTTCGTGACATGTTCCAGTTTCGTGGGCCTTTGATAGAAAAGAGCTTAAGGCAGCGAAAGCATCGCGATTTCGTGACATGTTCCATTTTTGCTGGTACAAACCGAGAAAAGGTTGAAGAAGCAAGAAGTGTCACGATTTCACAACAAAGTTGTAGATGACGTCAGCAAGAGGCAAAGGTGTCACGATTTCATGACAGAAGCTGAGAAGAAGGCTTTGGAGTCTAAAGCGTCATGATTTCATGACAAAGTTTCTGATGACATCAGCAAGAGGCAAAGGTGTCACGATTTCATGACAAAAGCTGAGAAGAAGGCTTTGGAGTCTAAAGCGTCATGATTTCATGACAGAGTTGCTGATGACGTCAACAAGAGGCAAAGGTGTCACGATTTCATGACAAAAGCGGAGAAGAAGGCTTTGAAGTCTAAAGCGTCATGATTTCATGATAGAAGTGAGATGACGACAGCAAAAGGCAAAAGTGTCACGATTTCGTGATAGAAGAGCAAAGGAAGCAGACAAAAGCAAAAGCGTCGCGATATCGCTACAGCAAGCTATAGAAGGTGTACGACAGGCAAAGGTGTCACGATATCATGACATGTTGAAGTTTCGTGCCAGAAACTTTAGGGAGGCTGTGAAGCCGACAGAGTTAAATCTGGGCCGACGCAGCACAGGGTTTTACAGCCGACGTGGTTGAAGGGTAAAACAGTCGACTAAGAACAAAGATTTCATCTTGAGATTATGAGTATTAAAGGAGGGTTGTTTGAGTAGTTTGGGCATCGATCGAAGTGTGCATTCGAAGAGTGGCATTCGCAGATGCAGTGCGACAGTGAGGTTCGATTTTTGAAAAAGCAGAGTGCGAAGATCGATTGCAGTATAAGAGTGCATTTCGTCGAATCGTCTAAGTGTAGGAGACTGTAAGGACACAGAGTGCACGAAGTCGATACTATTGTGTTTGTGCGGTTCATGCGAAGACTGTGCTATTGTTCATGCGAAGACTGTGCTGTTGTTCATGCGAAGACTGTGTTGTTGTTCATGCGAAGACTGTGCTGCTGTATGTGCGAAGACTATGCTGCTATGTTTTTGTAGAAGAGTTTAAGTTGATCGGATGCTGTTGTGTTTGCGTAGACTGTGAAAAGTTGGTTTCGACCAAGTACAACTATAACAAAAAAGAAAAGAGGAAGAGGACAGAATTGTGCCAGACCGAAGGACTGTGTTTTGGTGTAGATAAGAGGATCAGCTTGTGGTGACAGAGTTGAGGATAGAGATCTCCAGCCAGAGCAGGGAAGACAGGTGTCTTCTATGGAAAGAGTTCCACTTGCTAAGGGCATAGGAGATAGAGGTCTTCTAGAGGATCACCAGCCAAAGCAGAATTAGGGGAAGGTGTCTCCTTTGAGCTGTGGCTCATAAACATTGTAATCGGGAAGGATTCCCAGAGGACTTTGATATAACTTTTAGAAGAAAAGTTTTATCCGTGGAGTAGCCCACCTTGGGTGAACCACGTAAATTGTTGTGTCTCTTTGTGGATTACATTTTGTGCATTGTTTTACTGCTATTATTTTTGCTATCTCTATTTTGCATGTTATTGATTTGAAAGCTGTATTGAAAGATAAAGTTAAAAGTGGTCTTATACTATTCACCCCCCCTCTCAGTATAAGCTTGTGTTCTTCATCATCATGCGTAAGGATTTCTCCTTATAGTTTTGTACAATGCTGAGAATTCTAGGGATTCAAGCTTTATTCCCTTTTGGCTTCTTTTTGGCTTTGGATATTTTCTCATATGTAGTGATGAAAATCACTGTTTATTTTTTATTGATTTTCTTTGAGCTAGGATTTTTTGATTTTCTGATTTGTGTATCGGATTATTTCTTTGAAATCTAGACTGTAGGCTCGACCTTTTGAATATGTATATTGCTTTAGAATTTTGCTTATTTTGATTTAAGCAAGGGGTTTGGATAGGATAAAGCTTGTCCTTTTGCCAATTATCAGCACCTTTAAACCAGTTGCATAGGGGTATAAGTAAGGAAAATCCTTTTCGCTTAAGGTAACCTAGACTGCTTTGCATCTTTCATCTTTTCCTTATACCAGCTAGGATTTTAATGTTTCCATTAGTGACGGGATCTTGAATATCCAAGGCATTATCACAGCTAGATCTTACCTTCTACTAATCACAGTTGTTTTCTACAAAAGTTGATAAGATCACTAGGTGTGGTTGATTAACCAAAAAACCTTAGTATATTATGTATAGCAACAAATAATGATTGTGTTCAAAAACACAATTACACACATGTGTTGATGGAGGTACGGATTGGAATGATTTGTGCGACAAACTATGGTATCACTTTTAAGGCTCTCATGAAATATGCAATTGTAGTGGATATGAAAATGCAATGCAATGATATGGATGCAAGATGTGTGATGCAATTGTTTTTGTATTTTTGACTTTTATGTTGTTTTTGTATTATTGTTTGATTTGACCAAAGGGCTTATTATGCCTTTGGGGATTTTTGACTTTTGACCAAGTGGCATGAATTACCCTTGGAGCATTTTTATTGGAGTTGACCAAGCGGTTTGAAGTACCCTTGGAGATTTTTGATTGAAGTTGACCAAGTGGTTTGTATACCTTGGAGCTTTTTGAATTGATGTCGACCAAGCAACTTGAACGCCCTTGGAGCATTTTGATTTTGACCAAGTAGCATGAAGTACTTTTGGAGCTTTTGAATTGATTTTGACCAAGCAAGATGAATTACCCTTGGAGCCTTTGATTAGAATTTGACCAAGCGGCATGAATGACCTTGGAGAATTTGATTTGATTTTGAAATTTTATGTTTTTATGATTTTTTTTGTAGTTTTGACATATTTGAATGTTTTGTGTTTTATGACATTTGATTTTTTTTTGTGTTTTATGACATGTTTGAATTTTTTTGTGTTTTATGTGTATAATACCTTTAAGTGAATGATATTAAGAGGCTCAGGCTCCTCAACACCATCTAATGATATAAGGTGATATGATCCAGGTCCAACTCTCTATGAAATCATGTATGTGCCTATCCAGTTGACTGTAAACTTATCTCGTAGATGCGGTGGCATATTCAAATTTTGTTGGTTTTATTTGAGTACTAGATCTCCAACTTTGAATTCCTTTAAGTGGAATTTACTATTGTAAGCTTGTGCAAGGTGATCCTGGTAAACGTGAAGATGCTCTAAAGCATTGACTCGATGTTCATAAAGAAGCATCAATTGATCAAGGTGGTCTTACCATGCGACATCATCATCTATTAAGTCCTTTAATGCTATGCGTAGAGTCAAAATTTCCAACTCTAGTGGCATGATGGCTTCAGTGCCATATACTAGTGAAAATAGTGTGACCCCAATGGGAGTCCGTATACTAGTTCTATATACCCATAGTGCAAGATGCAACTGCATGTGTCAATCCTTGTGATTGTCTTGCACCATATTCCTCAAGATGGAGACTATTGTTTTGTTTGAAGCTTCTACTTGCTCATTTGCTTGTGGATAATAAGGAATTAAAAATTGTGTTGAATATGGTATTTGTTCATTAAAACATGCATATTTTTGTTCTTGAAATATGGCCCATTATCCGATATTATCTTCGAAGGGACCCCAAAATGACTTATGATATTATGGAGTATAAACTCCACAATCCTTGGTCTAGTTGTTGATGTTAAGGGGATCACTTCTACCCATTTAGTGAAGTATTCTATGCAGTTATGATGAATGCATGTCATCTTGATAACGGAGGTGAGATCTTCCCAATCAAGTCTAGTCCCCACTACAAGAATGGCCATAGTGCCTGGATGGGTTGCAAGGCTTGTGATGGTAAGTATGTTAGATTTGCATGATGCTGGCACTTACTATATTTCTTGACATACTCACAGCAGTACTTTTTCATTTTGGTCCAATAGTAACCCATTCTCAAGATGCACTTAACGATTGCCATGCCACTGAAATGCCCTTTGCATGTGTCATCGTGAGCTTGCGAAATTGCCCAGGATGCTTCTTATGGCTCAAGACAATGGAGTAATACTCCATAATATCCTCATCTATAGAGGATTTCTCCTATAAATATGTATCTTGTTGCTTTCTATTTGAATATTCATCCTTCAGTATGTGACAAACCTTGAGGTACTATTCCAAGTTTTAGGAAGTCCCATAGTTGGGAAATCCAATCCTGATAAACCACGGCTTCTATAAAAAAGATGGCTTGCTTTTCTTGTATTTATGAGATAGTGAACACGGATTGAGGAACAACTCTATGGTATATGGTTCACCATACTTCACAGGTCATTGGGAAATAAAAGACCCCCAAGGTACCGTTTGCAAGAAATATCTAGCTATGAAGGACCAATCCTGATTTGGTTTGATGTTGATCATGCTGACTGATTCTTGATTGTCAAGAGCTTCACAGTGTATTATTGAGTGTGAAAGAACTTTCACATGAGTGGTTGTAAAATTAGCAGATGAATTCTAAGGGATTAAGAAACCCAAAGAGGCCATGGTATCTACAAATCTATTTGATGTACGAGGAATTACCTTGATGTCATACCATTCCAGTTGGGCTAGGTAGGTGTCAACAAGTTTCGTGTAAGTCTTCAGGAGTGGGCACCTACATTGGAATAGTCCTTTGACCTGGTTTACTATGAGCAATGAGTCACCAAAAATATTTAATCTTTTAATGCCCATTGCTACGACTATTTGGAGTCCTAGGATCAATGCTTCATATTATGTGTTGTTATTTATGCACGGGAAGTCTAGTTTGAATGATAAAGGCAATGGAGCACCCTGTGGTGTGATAAAGACAATCCCTGCTCTGCCCCCTTTTTCACACTTAGAACTATCGAAGAACAATGAAATGTCTCTTTCTTTATTAGGTTCTTCAAGTTTTGATAGATCTAATAATGCAAAGACCACATTATCAAGAAATTCTATGGTGAGAGGCTTGTTATCCTGAAGAGGCACCTCTGCTAATTGATCTGCTATGACTTGTCCCTTGATGGAATTTTGGCTTATGAAATCTAGATCAAATTCTATCAATAGCATGATCCACTTTACAGTACATGTATTGTGATATGTCTTTCTCATCATGTACTACAAAGGATTTTGTTTTGATATGACATAGGTCGTATGGCTCAACATGTAGTATCACAACTTTTGAGTAGCAAAGACCACTGCTAAACACAAATTTTTGACATACACATATCTTAGCTCATAACTCACCAAGGTGTGACTAATGTAATATATGGCTTGCTCTTTATCTTGCACATTCTTTTGGACTAACATGGTGCCCAATGCAAAATTAGTAGTCGATATATATAGTAAAAATGGTATGTTTGGCCTTGGTGGAGCCAATACTGGTGGTTTTGCCAAATAAGTTTTGATCTCTACAAAGGCTTGATGGCATTATTCATCCCAATGAAATGGGACCTCCTTGCATAGAAACCGATTCATAGGTCGACAATTATCTAATAATTATGCAATGAATCTTTTTATGGATTCTATCTTACCTTGTAGGCTTCTCAACTCCCTAATGTTGGTAGGGGCAGCCATTTCTAGTATAGCCTTTACCTTTGTAGGATCAACTTTGATGCCTCTATTAGGTACAATGAATCCCAAAAGCTTGCCAGAAGTTACACCAAATACTCACTTCTTAGGATTTAATCAGACATTGTGTTCTATAAAGTGATCAAAGACTTGTCTAAGGACTTCAGCATGCTCTTGTCGTAATAGGTACTTGGCCAGTAAGTCATCCATGTAATCCTCCAAGATCTTATGCATATAGTAATGGAATATGTATGTCATGACCTACTGATATGTGGCACCAACATTTTTGAGACCGAATGGCATCACTTTGTAATAGAATGTTCCCCATGGAGTAATGAAAGCAAATTTATGTTGATCTTTAGGCTTAATCTAGATATGGTTGTATTTAGAGAAACAATCCATTAGGGAGAGCATCTCATGACCTACAATTGCATCTACAAGACCATATATGTTTGGCAATGGGCATGAATCCTTTGGTGTTGCCCTATTTAAATCTCTGAAATCCATTCAAATACAGACTCTTCCATCGGGTTTCCCCATGGGTACCATTTTTGAAACCCACTTAGGGTAGTTGATAGGAACTATGAATACTACATCCAATAGTTTTTGCAATTCGTTATTTACCATCAAAGTGATAGTTGGATGCATTTTCCTTGGCTTTTGCTTGAATGGCTTCTTCATGGGATCCAATGAAAGGTTGTGAATGACTAACTTTGGATCTATCCCTGGCATATCTTTGTAAGTCCAAGAAAAAATATTTGACCTCTCTTTGAGGAGAGGAATTAGGATGGCTTGTTCCTCTAGAGATAGACTTTCTCTAAACTTGAATTTTCTTGGTTGGGTAGGATCATCACTGATGTCCACCTTGAAATTTGCTTCTATAGCCATGTGTGATCCATCATCTAGCTGATGAGGTGTGGGTATCAAATGAATGTCATCAGTGGAATTTATAGGACCTACTGACTTAGGTTCCAAACCAACATGGAAGACATCATATGCACAACCTGATACAAAATGGAATGACTGTAACATCTCTTCATTGGGGAAGAGGTATTTAGGCTCAATGGGCAAATTAGCGTAATACTAATCAATAGCTTCTACATCAAGATGCAATGATTTGGTAGGATCTACTGGATTATGAAGTGGAGTGGTCAAATCAATTGAGATCATGTTGATGGATGGGATGAAATATCCAGGACCACATGGGTGCAATATTATCTCATGGGTTTCCATTCCATACTTACGATGAGGCTTTGGAGGAATGGGAATTTATGGATCTGGCCCATGAGCAAGGTGGATAATAGGATCATTGGGCTCTAATCGCTCTCTAAATGTAGGTGGAGGGGGATTGAGCATCCGATGAAATGCAGCTAGGTCAATAGGTCTCCCAAAAAATCATAGATGAGGGTCTATGGCATGGAGGGTCGCCTCTCTCTCTACTAGCTCATTGACTTACCGTAAGTGGTGAGGTCTAGAATAATCCATCTTGGTCTCATCCTCAAAATCATCATAGCTTATCCAAAAATTGTTAGCATTGGTATGCAGCCCTAATATAAGGATCTTATGTCTTGGCCCTAAGTAGGCCATCTCTATTTCATCTTCATATTATTTGTCACTTATGAAGAATCCATTTGCATGTCTCTTGCCCCAAATTCAAGGGCTAATGTCTTAGGCCTAATTAGGCTCTTTCTGTTGAGTCTTTTGATTCATTAGTCACTATCCTTTGATGTATATCCACTCTCATCATGGATGGACCATGTGAATCTTTGTAAATAGCAAGGCCCCTGATAGGCTAAGCCAAGTTGCACCTCATCATCACTTGCTTCATATCCATTCTCCTCATCCCACGAGTTGTTCCCTATTGATGTGGAATCAATTGAGATGTTTGGATGATAAATTTTTGGTGGTGGTATGTTTATCGTGGCCACTTTTTTGTTGCTCAAATTTCTTGTTCTTAGGGGGTGATAAGGAATGAAATCAATATCTTCTCCTAACCCTAAGCTTAATCTATCCAATGCCACTATGAGAGAGTCATCTTGACCTTCGATATAATAGCCTAATCCAAATCTATAGAAGGGAAGCTGATATTGTGGCTCGTATGGCCTCCTACACCCCTGCTCATATATGCCAAGGCCATAGCCATGCCAATGGCAACACTCAAAGTAGCTTAGAGAAAAATCGGGGTTAGAGAGGTAATGAACATTGACCATGAATAATTTTTCACTATCCTCTTCTATGTCTAAAGAATTATGGGTGCAGTCCAGGTCAACATAGATAAAATTCATTTGGTGATGAGTGTCGTTGTTCATTCATCATTTAATCATTATGTGTGTCAATCCAGGGCGGTGTCCAAGGCTATATACGAAAGAAGGCTCCAACAGGTTAAAGATTAGTTCATTCAGAAAATAGGCTTTATTGATGGATCAGTTAGCATTTTTGGGGGTTTTGTGTGTCCTCTAATTCCTAGAACTGGAAATCAAATTACAGGAAATAAAACTGAATTAAAACTTGCATGAAAAGCAGAATCTGAAATAGCAGAAAATGAAATGTTGCTAAATTGAAATTGTCAGAAAGGCAAATTGCAGAATTGAAATCACACACAGTTGCAGAAAAATAAACTAACTACAATTCTCTGAGCATGTTCTAAATCTAGAAATTCAAACTAACATCTATTGCAAAACCTGGAAATGTCACAAATCTGGAAATTGCGAGTAAAATGACAGAAAACTAGAAATTGCCTTGCAACCCAAAATGACGAGAAAACTTGAAGTTGCTCAATCACACAAAAATGTTGAAATTGCATGGAATGATGGAAAAATGCTGTCAAGACTGAAATCTGAATTTAAAGCTGCTAAAGAAATGAAACTGGCAGAATTTTGCTAACCTGCTGCAGCAAGGAATTAGCAATGTATTCTGTCAGAAGATGCCTTCCTCTGGTCCTGCAAGTGGCCCTTGCTTCCAGAACCAGATGAAGGTGAAGAGTTATGCTAAGAAAACCTAAATACTAATAATCAACTCAACATGCCAATTGAGAACTAAAAACTGCACCTTTTTATTCAATCTGGAAATGCATTACAGTAATGCAGGAAAAACCTGTAGATTATTGTTCTGCTACAAAAACAACTGCACTCTCTATTTCTCTATGTCTCCTATATGACTATATGCCTATATTCTATATGCTCAACCGTGCTGGGAGCTCTCTTATTTATAATATTATGCTGATATACTTGATTACTGATTTGTAGGGATTTACAACTGTTTGCACAACTGTTTCCTAGAATGCATGAGCTTGCTTTGTCAAACTTGATCTATTCAACCTTATTAAGCTGCATTCGTTGAGGAAATCAGTTAACATGAGCTGGGACAACTTTCTGGTCAATTGTCAATACTTTCCTCTACCGATCTGTCACTTTTTGACCATCTTCTGTTGTTCCTGCGCTATTCCCTATTCCTGCGCCAGAATAACAGGCAGGTGACAATTCATTGCTTATCTGCACTCCAAACGCATAGGGAGGAAGTTGTTGACCATTTGGATTGTTTTACCTTATCTTGTACACCCTTCTGCAGTGGTGGCATGTGTTGGAGTGACTAATTCCAAGCCTTGTTGTATATGTACAACTGGTTGGAATTTGCATGATTGTGTCTCGCTTTTACCAAATTTCTTGCATTTTAGCCTTTTGACTTGCTTCCATTTGCATCACGTGGCGATGCTGTCAGGTGGAGAAAGAGTCATGCCTATTCTCCCTCAACTATTTCCAAGCATTTACCTCTTCTTTATTTGACAAATTCCATGCCTTCCTTCAAAGTGACAGGTGGCTGGAATTTGTATGGACTGTGACCTGCTGTTTCCAGCTGCCAAAACATGCCCAGATGCCTTTTTGGAGTGATCATAACTTGTTCATCGTAACTCCATTTTTTACCAAATTATGTCCACATGTTCTTGGTTATATGAACAACATTGGGTTAAATTTTCAACTCTTAATTCCTCATAAATTACTCCCTGCATCGCTGTCAAGTTGGCCTTTAACACAGATTTTTACCAACATTTCCAGCTGTCAAAAAGTGTGAAACTGCCATTTTGCAGGCCCCATAACTTCCAGGTTACTTATCCATATGCCTTCAAAATTTGGGTCATGTTTTCTCTATATTATGAAGTACCATTGGTATGAATTTGGTACCTTAAATCACTCTGGATCATTCCCAGTAGATCCGCCAATGTTCCCTTTAACACAGATTTGCACCTGTTAACAGCTCCAGAAAAGACTAAGGCATGAACAATGAGCGCAGGAATGAACAATGAGCGTAGGAACGATGTAACCTTCATAAATTTTTATCTATAGCTCGGATTGACTTGCTTCAAAAAGCAAAGTTGTAGTTCTTGATGAGAGGAATCTATTCATGCCATCAGAATGTAATTGCAATACATGTTTTATTTACTACCTAATCAACTGAAATAGTGCATAAAATGCTGAAAATAGTCAAAACAGAGGTATAATGTTCCAAACATAAAATCATGCAAACATGTAACAAATAACATATTCTAATCACTATTTGGCACTTTAACTTTGTCATATTTAATATTATGGCAGTTTTTATATGTCAACAATAGTGTAATAATGAGGCATTTCTAGGCCTCATCATTCCCCCCAGCTTGAACTGATGCATGCCCTCATGCATCCTAGTAGGCCCTAGTAAGATGAACAACATACTTTTGCCACCTACTACCCGAGAAAGTTCTTCTTACTGCACTACACCAAGCATTGTAGTTCCTGCAATTTTTTTTTTTTTTTTTTTTTTTTTTTTTCTTTTCTTCCTTTGTACTTGTGGTAGAACTTTAAGAAACTTAATATCTAATGTGCCCTGCTGTTCTACAACATTTTCAAGAATTTCTAGCATAATTTGTCTCATTTTGAAGCTTGCTCTGGAATGAGACTGTCATTCTGAAGATGTGTCAAAAACATGTTGAAATGGCCTCCTATGCAAATTTAGATTCTAGTGTGGGCCCATATTTAGAGTGTATAAGCCTTCCATAACATCAAAAATTCTTTTTCCATGCTATTTTTTTTTGTCTGTTGTTGTTTTATTGCAGTAGTAGTAAAACAGAATTTTTAGGTGCATTTCGTCCTTCTCAGATTTATGAGGTATTGGTGGGACATTTTATTCTAAAATCTGCCCTACTAATAAAGATAAAATGGTTGTCATATCTATCCCAAAATCAGGTTTTTCACAATTTTGAATTTCCCATGCAACTAAGGGCAGAAGGGGGTGTTTCTTGACATTTTGAACAACATGTTCCATTTTTTTTAACTTGCCAATATTGTATGAACAGTTTATGCCAAATATTGATTATCATATACTAAATGCTAAATGCTTACCATGACTAAATGCAAGAAACACATACCTTACTGTCCTGAAAATTTATCATCCACCTTACAAGCTGCTTCTGATGATGATTTTTTCTGAAATAAGAACAACATAGGTGCAGTAGGTGAGATTTGTACAATGGTAGAACAATGATGGGTGGATCAACAAGGCAATGCATGCCGAAAAACCGGTTTTCATGCAAGCCAACTCAGCAGCGCCTCCGAGAAGGTTTTCACTACTGAATTATTCATTTTTTTTTTCTTTTTTTTTTTCATTTCATTTTTTTTTTATCAGAAGAGGCTGCCATTTCTGGTTTTCAACCAACTTCTATTTTTTTTTTTTTTTTTCTTCTTTTTCTTCTTTTTTTTTTTTTTTCAAGGCTAAAAAAATATGATCATTTGGAAACCTTGTCAGAAGAGGAATCCTCTTCTATCATATGCAAATGTGACTGTGTGAAAGATTGAGCAAATTCCTTCTTTGTGAGTGGTTTATGGTACAACTGTAAAAGATGTCCATTCACCACTAATGTCCTTCTTGAATCATCAATTGAAGAAAGTTGAACAACTCCATTCTCAAACTCTTCTGGTTCATCCTTGTTGCTCTTAATGTGATCATCATGCCACATTTTCCATTTTTGTTGAATGAACTCTATTTGGTGAAGTGCTTCCAACCAAAGTTCATTAACTGCATTCAACTACGAAATCTATTTTTTTGTACCTGCAACAACTCAATGCCAACTGCTAAAGATGCATAAAGTGTTAGTAGAGCATTAGGATGTTGGATCAATACATCAAACAAATTTACTTCCTGGTTTTTAGTCAACCAACTATTGTTGTTCAAAGGTTGTTTTGGTTGCATTTCAGTTTGTTTTGTACCAAGATGTTTTGAATTGGTTCTTGGAGAATGATGCATTAATGAATTAAGAGAACAATGATATGGTGGAAAAGAATGGAAAATCTGTGTATGTTTACCAAAAACAATTCTTAAAAGAATTAACTTTGATAAATGGAAAGGAAAAGATGAGAAAAAATGATGACATCCATGTGACAAGTGAAGAAAATTGTTTTGTATTGGAATGGATGACAAATTTTTAGAATTTTGTTTTTCATCATTCCATAATAATTGTTGAACAGTGATTGGTTCATCTTTAAAATCTGCATTCTGAACATTTTCATCAAAAACAGACTGTTTGGATGAATCCATCTCTTCTACATTATCCTTTACAACGATGGAGGCCAAAATTGAAATGTCCGTTTCATTTTCCTTATATGTTTCACGAAACCATGGGCATCCTAGACAATCATACTTAGGTGGACTAAGGTTTCCTGCAAGCAAGTTTACTCTTTTACCACCGACTTGTATGTTTTTAGGATATATTTTCTTCTTTTTTCTTGGTTTGTTAAAACATATTTCTTGAACAATTGTATTAATGATTGGCACATCTTTAATAGCTTGAAGTAAAGGGACTATAACATTTAAATGTTTTAATTCCCTTATCAAATCTGATTTCAAAGATGTTAGTTTTGATATTTCAAACTGTTCAAGATATGATTCTTTTTGTGGGAGATTTTCTTTTTCTTCTTCTTGTTTCAGTGCAGATTTGTTTTTATGTGCATTCATTTTAGCTCCTATTTCTACACTGGTAAGTGGAATATGTTCAAGAAGTGGTTTTCCTAAACACAACTGATTTTTATGACAGTCACTAGCATTTATTATGGCTGTATTTTTTGATTTAGCCATAGAGACAGGGGTTACCTGTTTAACATTGTTTGGACTGACCACAGGTTGAGCTGAAAATAGAGGTTGTTTTTCATTTTGTTGTTGTTGTCCATGAGAGAAACTATGGGTATGAGTGGGCAATAAATTTGATTTCTGTGTTTGATAATGTTGCTGCCCTTTGTGCAATTTTTGTTGTTGTCCCCATTGATATCCTTGCAGTTTTGGCTGCAACCATGGTGGATGTGGTTGATTCCATTGTTGTTTCATCCATCCATGTTGAGACCACTCTTGGGAATATGCCCATGGTGGTTGACTCCAACATTGTTGAAGTGGACCTGAAGCATACCATGGCATATACCAAGGATTATTTCCCCAATGTATAGGAAATTGAGAAGCATTCTGATATGGAAACTTAAGAAAATTATCTCCTTGTCCTTGTCCTACAAAATTGAGTTTTTTCATAGGTTGAGGCTGTTTTTCAAAGACACTTTTGAGTTCTGGCAATAAACTACATTGATTTGTGGAATGTCCTTTTTGACAAATGCTACATGTAGCTGGTATAAATGTTTTGTTCAAAGGACAAGTCATGAACAGAGTGTTGTTGCTCACATCTTGAACAATAGATAACTGAAGGTTCAGTAGATTTACTCTTTTTATCTACTGTTTTATCAAGATGTACAACAATATCAGCTTTAGCAAACTCTTTCATGCATTCTTTCAAATCATGTTTATCATTACCAATTCTATGTTTTCTATGCCTTGAATGAGAATAATTTTTGCAAAGTTTAATGATTTCCTGGATTTCAAGTGCATTTGCATCGCCTCTTCCTAAAATATCCAATGCATCCCGAAATTCATCTTGTAGTCCCCTTAAGAATATAATTTTGCACATTTCAGGTTCAACACTACCACATCTCTTATGAACAAAAGAAAATCTGTCTACATAATCTTCTAAGATTTCATTTTCCTTTTGTTTCATTTCAAGCAATTCATTGTTTTGATTCTTGACTTGACAATATTCTTGGTATCTCTCCAAAAATATATTTTCCATCTCATTCCAGGTTCTAATTGAATCAGGTGCTAAGGTGATAAACCATCGTAGAGCTGACTCTTTAAGAGTGGAAGGAAACAATTTGAGCTTTTGATTGTCGTTAGTGTAATCATGAGCTTGACACACAATTTTAAACTCAAACAAAAACAAATCAGGGTCTTCAGATGTAACTCCCTTAAAATTCGGTAACATAGAAGGTGAAATGACCTTCATGGGAGCATTTTGATTAGGATCTAATTGGATGGGATTTTGAAAAGTTTTGGTAGGTGTACTAGTTGCACTAGGTTGGAGCACATTATTGGCTCTCCCTAGATTCTCTTGTGAGCCTACCCTTATAGGTTCCCAATCACAATTAGATATCCTATTAAACTGTCCTGATTGTATGGATTTGTCAAGAAAAAAGGTGTTGAACTATTGATTGTTCCTCCTTGTGATGATTTCTCAAAGGATCCTACAGTTTTGGACATAGATGATTGTAATTCTTTGAAAGTTCCAACAGTTTTGGGAATCATAAATTTGGACAACTTTGACATACTTTCAACCTCTTGTGAAATTTTTCTTCCTGTGGTAGGCAAAGGATTTTTCATACTTTGACATCGTGCTTTCACATCCTTTAACCTATTCATACTTGCTTGTTCTCTAAATGAACTGAAATGGAATTTACCAACAACTATTAATTATGCCAGTTATTACATTCAGATTTCACTCTGAAGTTCACAACTTAGCACACTAACAATTATTGGACTGCTTTCCTCTTCTAACAACACCTATCCCCGACAACGGCGCCAAAAATGATGAGTGTCATTGTTCATTCATCATTTAATCATTATGTGTGTCAATCCAGGGCGGTGTCCAAGGCTATATACGAAAGAAGGCTCCAACAAGTTAAAGATTAGTTCATTCAAAAAATAGGCTTTATTGATGGATCAGTTAGCATTTTTGGGGGTTTTGTGTGTCCTCTAATTCCTATAACTGGAAATCAAATTACAGGAAATAAAACTGAATTAAAACTTGCATGAAAAGCAGAATCTGAAATAGCAGAAAATGAAATGTTGCTAAATTGAAATTGTCAGAAAGGCAAATTGCAGAATTGAAATCACACACAGTTGCAGAAAAATAAACTAACTACAATTCTCTGAGCATGTTCTAAATCTAGAAATTCAAACTAACATCTATTGCAAAACTGGAAATGTCACAAATCTGGAAATTGCTAAAATGACAGAAAACTGAAATTGCTGCAAATATGGAACAAAAATGTTGAAATTGCATGGAATGATGGAAAAATGTTGTCAAGACTGAAATCTGAATTTAAAGCTGCTAAAGAAATGAAACTGGCAGAATTCTGCTAACCTGCTGCAGCAAGGAATTAGCAATGTATTCTATCAAAAGATGCCTTCCTCTGGTCCTGCAAGTGGCCCTTGCTTCCAGAACCAGATGAAGGTGAAGAGTTATGCTAAGAAAACCTAAATACTAATAATCAACTCAACATGCCAATTGAGAACTAAAAACTGCACCTTTTTATTCAATCTGGAAATGCATTACAGTAATGCAGGAAAAACCTGCAGATTACTGTTCTGCTACAAAAACAACTGCACTCTCTATTTCTCTATGTCTCCTATATGACTATATGCCTATATTCTATATGCTCAACCATGCTGGGAGCTCTCTTATTTATAATATTATGCTGATATACTTGATTACTGATTTGTAGGGATTTACAACTGTTTGCACAACTGTTTCCTAGAATGCATGAGCTTGCTTTGTCAAACTTGATCTATTCAACCTTATTAAGCTGCATTCGTTGAGGAAATCAGTTAACATGAGCTGGGACAACTTTCTGGTCAATTGTCAATACTTTCCTCTACCGATCTATCGCTTTTTGACCATCTTCTGTTGTTCCTGCGCTATTCCCTATTCCTGCGCCAGAATAACAGGCAGGTGACAATTCATTGCTTATCTGCACTCCAAACGCATAGGGAGGAAGTTGTTGACCATTTGGATTGTTTTACCTTATCTTGTACACCCTTCTGCAGTGGTGGCATGTGCTGGAGTGACTAATTCCAAGCCCTGCTGTATATGTACAGCTGGCTGGAATTTGCATGACTGTGTCCTGCTTTTACCAAATTTCTTGCATTTTAGCCTTTTGACTTGTTGCTTCCATTTGCATCACGTGGCAGTGTTGTCAGGTGGAGAAAGAGTCATGCCTATTCTCCCTCAACTATTTCCAAGCATTTACCTCTTCTTTATTTGACAAATTCCATGCCTTCCTTCAAAGTGACAGTGGCTGGAATTTGTATGGACTCGTGACCTGTTGTTTCCAGCTGCCAAAACATGCCCAGATGCCTTTTTGGAGTGATCATAACTTGTTCATCGTAACTCCATTTTTTACCAAATTATGTCCACATGTTCTTGGTTATATGAACAACATTGGGTTAAATTTTCAACTCTTAATTCCTCATAAATTACTCCCTGCATCGCTGTCAAGTTGGCCTTTAACACAGATTTTTACCAACATTTCCAGTTGTCAAAAAGTGTGAAACTGCCATTTTGCAGGCCCCATAACTTCCAGGTTACTTATCCATATGCCTTCAAATTTTGGCCATGTTTTCTCTATATTATGAAGTACCATTGGTATGAATTTGGTACCTTAACTCACTCTGGATCATTCCCAGTAGATCCGCCAATGTTCCCTTTAACGCAGATTTGCACTTGTTAACAGCTCCAGAAAAGACTAAGGCATGAACAATGAGCGCAGGAATGAACAATGAGCGCAGGAATGATGTAACCTTCATAAATTTTTATCTACAGCTCGGATTGACTTGCTTCAAAAAGCAAAGTTGTAGTTCTTGATGAGAGGAATCTATTCATGCCATCAGAATGTAATTGCAATACATGTTTTATTTACTACCTAATCAATTGAAATAGTGCATAAAATGCTGAAAATAGTCAAAACAGAGGTATAATGTTCCAAACATAAAATCATGCAAACATGTAACAAATAACATATTCTAATCACTATTTGGCACTTTAACTTTGTCATATTTAATATTATGGCAGTTTTTATATGTCAACAATAGTGTAATAATGAGGCATTTCTAGGCCTCATCATTTTGTTGGGAGGGATTCCAAGTGGAACCACTGTTCCCACTAGCAGCCTCAAGTCCTTAGGTCTTCCCATGTTTTGTACAGACTCAATGATAGGTGTGAAGGTAATTTTTTGCACAAGGTACTCCCCTATACCTATGCTTTCCAAGTGTATTGATGCATGCAATGTAGATGACCCTACGGATGACACTGGAGAAGCAGGGTGATAATCACTATCTTCATCTTGATCATGAAGATCTTATTCCATAGGACTTGGAATTCATCAATGGCTATAGTTGGCACTTCCTTGGGCCTTTCTTCCTTAAATAAGGGTACCTTTAGCTTGTGTTTATCTTTTGGTTTTGACATTGATGGTACTTTAGAAGCATTTACTATTTTGAGTGCACCAAGAGGTGTTGATGTGCATGGGTATTTTCTTACCTTTTTGTCTTTGTTATCCATTTGTGTGGTTGGGGATGAAGGTGCTACGTACAGGTGAATAGAAGGGATTAAAAATTCTCTTGGAATGTCCACCTTATGGACATATTTAAAAGGCTCTTCATCGGCCAAAACCACATAGACTTTGTTCTTGTGCATATACTTGACACACCGGTGCAATATCGAAGGTGCACACTTCATGGCCCTTATCCAAGGATGCACTAAAAGGATGTTGTACTGCATAGCTCCTTCCAAGACATGACACATCATAGGGTCTTGTACCCCACCTTGATGGGTAGGACTAGCGTTCCCATAGTATTGCATAAAGCATCATTAAAATCTCTCAATGTGTAAGCTCCTAGAATAATATTGGACTTGGGGATCTTGAGGTGCTCTATTGTTGTTGTGATAATGTTTATCAATGAACCTATATCGACCAAGACCCTATTGAAAGGTAAGTTGTTGATTGTCACTATAATGTTCATCAAAGGGTTTGGTAAGGCAGCAGGAACTATCTTAATCTCATGATCATAGAATCAAATTACAGACTCCTAGAATTCTTGTACTTGTCCCACAAAGTGAGTGAATGCATTCACATCTTACGGTTGGAGTTCAATTGTCCTTAATATTTCTATTAGAGTCTCCCTATGCTTTGGGTACTATTGTATGAGCTCATAGATGGATAACTTAGCTGGAGTCATTTGTAGGTTTTGCTCCAATCTACTCCGAATAGTTACCACAGGTCATGTTGGTGGACCTAGAATGTTGTATTACCTTTACCTAGGAGTAGGTGGGACATTCATGGGAGCTGCAGGAGGTTGTGGTTGACCATACCGCCTAGTATTTGTTACTATGTTAAAAATCTCAACCATCACAATGCATCTATGGGTAGGTATATCAGCTCAAACCTAATTGACTTGGGCCCCTTGCTCTCTAGGGGCCTCATGGTTGGGCAATGGGTTTCTGTATATGCCCATGTCTCTATTATCAAGAGCCAGTGGGTTGTCAACTTTTATTTCTCCTGCCTCAATCATGTTTTGCACTTGATGCTTAAACCCAATGTAAGCCTCAATGTCATGCCCCAGTATCCTGTGATAAGGGAAAAATTTATCTTCCTTATATACTTTTGGCTTAGGATGGTTGGGATCTATAAGAGGTATATCAAGAAATATGATCCTTCTGGCCTTGCTCAACTAATTAAATATTGATTGCATTAATTCTGTTAGAGACGTGAAATAACGAGGTGGCTTGCATTCTTTGTTTCTTTCCTGATTGTTATTTTGGTCATAATTGGCTGGCGAGGGATGTGCTTAATAGTTCTGGGGTTGTTGTGCACCCCCATCCTTAGGTGTAGCCAATATGACTTGATTAACTGGATCATTATTTCCTACTTCTGCTTATACTTTTCATTCTTACCATTCATGTTCCACTCTTTTTTGTTTTGGATTTTAATGGTTCCCTCATCTACTTTTATTTATTTGATGAGCTTGGCCTGTGCCAAAGCTTCCTCAAATGAAGGATACTACTGAAGTTGTAGCAAGAGGGAGATGTGTTTAGAGCAAATTTTGGTGAACATACAAATGATATCTTCTGTGGGAATGAAGAATGATAATTTTTCCATGACTTTTATCCATCTATTCCCATAATACATTACTGGCTCATCATCATACTATTTCAAGTTGGCTAGGTCTGAAAGGTTCACTTTCTTCTTAGCACCAAAGGAGAAACACTTTAAGAATATGTTTACTAGTTGTTAAAAATTGGTTATGCTATGCTTAGGTAGTTGGTTGAACCATTGAGTGGTAGCACCTAAAAATGTCATTATGAATGTTCTTAGCATGAGAGCATCATTGTCTTCAAGATGAAAATAGGCATTGATAAAATTGGTGATGTGCTCTTGTGCATCCTCTTCACCCTTAAAATTTTCTAACCTAGGCATCTCAAAGTGCTTAGGATATGGAGGGCTAGGAATTGATGGGCACAATGGTTGGTTGTGTATTTTGCTAAATGTTGGTGAGTTCCTAGCTGCCTCTTGTTTCTCAAAGGCTTTCATATTTTTAGCAAACTCTTGAAATGCCTTTGATGCATGGATTTCCTCCTCTTGTAAGCCTACTCATAGTAGCAATGGAGGTAACTCTCTATCCATTTGATTTTTTCCATTTTCCTCCCTCCTACGAGGGGACTCAAGATTGTGATCCTGGTTTGTTATGTTTACCCTTTCCCCACTAGTTGGATTTCGTTCATGGTTTGGTGGGGGATTTCATTGTGGGCTATCTTGTCTAGTGTGCCTCTCTTTAGGTGAGTCATGTCTTGTTATTTCGTGGTCACCACCATTTGTTTGTAAATTATTAAGAGCTAGCCACTCAACCTACTCTCTTAAGCACTGCTCATGTTGGCACAAGAGTCTTTCTCTTTGTTTATCCTGTTTGGGAGCTTCCACTAGATCTCGCTCCTTACATAATGCATTTTCTAACTGCCTCATTCAGTTAGTTTGGAATGTTATAGATGACTCATGTTTATCTGACTCTATTCTTGTTGTCTTGACTCATAGATTACTTGAGGAGGTTTCTATTGTACTTGTACTCTTGCTAGCTAATGTGACTTTTTTAGTGTACTATTGAGTATCCCTATGATCAGAATATATGCATCTACTATGGGGTCACTCTGAGGTGCCCCCATACTAAGAGATGTGTTTATAAGTCACAGTTTGTGAGCTTCTAGATGCAGAGTTCTCAGTAGCTATAGTTCTTTGAGTTGGTCGTGTAGGAAACCGATACAACCCATCTAGCTATATTGTTTTCCATGGCTAGTCCCATGGGGTGCCATTCATTCCTATGAGATCATAGTCTATGGGAATATTTCCTTTTGTGTTAAGGGTTTCTTTTATCTTATTTCCATGACTAGATGTAGCTCTAGTTTCCTACCCTTCAGTGGGTAGACCTATTTCATATGTTTCTTGTGAATCCTGAGTGTTGTGACTCTTGCATGCCTTCTTGATGAAGACGGATTTGTGACATGTTTTTAGAATGTGGATGGAGATGTAGTAGTCTCATCATCCCTTTGTGAAGAATAAGTTTTAGAACCTTATTTATTTCCATGCGAGGAGGAGGCCCTTGATGCTTCCTCACGTATTTGAGATGTTTCTGTGTGTTTAGAGGAGGCCCTTGAGGTCTCCTCATGTATCCTTGATGAGTATGGATGTGAAGCCTCTTTTTTTTATGTGAATTTGTTCCATGATGTGGTTCCTTACTTGGGATTTCTCGATGAGATCCCCAAAGGGTTGAATTATCACCCCTTATGCTTGTGGAGCTACATCTGACGGTCTTACAGGTAGATCATTCAATGTTACTACGACTCTGTCTATGGGTATTAGTTGCTTCAGTCTCTCCCTCGATATCATACCGATGGTGTTTGCTTATTTTTTTGAACATGTTGTCTATGAATTGATATTTTGAGTTGCAATTTAGGAATAGCCACACAATACCAAATAAATTTCTATCTTGATTACCAATTTAATTGTTCCCTAAACTATTTGGTGTGTTTTGATGTGTTGTTCTTTTGATTTCTCATTCTTGTTCTTGGATTAAGAATGAGAATACTCATACATAGTGACAATAAATAACACCCATGCCAAACATCATTTTCTTAAAATAATCTAGGGTACACTACTGAAAACCCAGTGGGGGGTTCGCCTAGCTCTTCCACTCTGAACCAATGATTGTTCCAATAGTAGGAAATACTTTGAGCACAAGTAACTTAGTATCACTATAAGTAAGTTTCTCAATTCGTTTCTAGGAAGTAGTAGGGGCCAACCAGTGGAAGGAGATAAATTCAAATGTCACTAGAATAAATAGAAGGTTGGTGATGAAATCCAACTCCCAAATGTTTAAATGAGATGTGTGTGTGTGGTGTTCATTTTAAGCTTGCATAACATAAAGTGCATCATATAGCAACAATGAATATTTCCTATATGCCTAAGTGCAAAAATATGTTTCAATACTCAGAAAGATGCATGAACTACTATGATTGTATGAGCGCACTTTTTTTCGTGCATCTATGGCCTCTAGTAGGGCCTCATAGCAAGCAAACAACATACAATGTCTAGCACGTTGGATTCTAGGGTGAACTTTTTAGGCATAAGCCACAGTTCCTAGCAATGCCTAGTGGAAAATTTAAAAGAAGATCTAAGATATGGGAAATGCTTAATTATTTATCCTTTTATTCTTTCAATTTATAAACATAAATGTTTTTTAAGTTCTCTATTTTAGACACACATAAGTAGATAAAAAGCTATAAAATATCAAATAAGCTATACCAACCTTTGATCCAACTCAAAGATTCAGTGTTTTAACCTCTGCTGCATTCCAGTTCTGGCCACTGTTGACCATAGTGGTTGGTTCTTGGTCATTGTAGCTAAGAGAAGCTAAAGCTCTATTGGCCATTGTAGCTCAGAGTGGCTAATTTCTGGCTATTGTAGCTCAGAGCGGCTAGACCTGCACATAAAACTAAGTTAGTATTTTGATAGAAAAATAAAAATCAGTGGAGGTCCCACCGTGATCGCCATTTGTAGTGACCCCAGGATGCACGCATCGCTTTACTCTACTTGCAATGTTATTAAAAATCCAAGATGAAATGGAAGACAATGAAAAAGCATATAACACAAAAATAACAAAGATGGATCTCTTTATTCGTATTAAAACTCGATTACATATTGGTCCCTCTTAGGGAACTCTTTGCCTATTTGTAACCTTATTGTATCGAAATGGGTGTCCCTGAGAGGGACCAACATGTAACCGAGTTTCAATATGAATAAAGAGATCCATATTTTATATTTTTGTGTTATATGCTTTTTCATTATCTTCCATTTCATATTGGGTTTTTAATAACATTGCAAGTAGATTAAAGCGATGTGTGCATCCCGGGGTCGCTATAGTTAGGACCACTTATAGCTCTTGGAGAGGTCCAAGATGATTCATATGGTCTTTGAATGTGTCCATATGGGTAGTCTCCTAAACATGACATATTTTAGGTGTCTACAAATATACTTATGGTCTTTGAAGCCTCTCTTTTTTTATGTGAATTTTTTCCATGATGTGGTTCCTTACGTATTTTAGGACACTGGTGAAGCAGGGTGATAATCGCTATCTTCATCTTGATCATGAAGATCTTATTCTTCCATAGGACTTGGAATTTTAGCAATGGCTACAGTTGGAACTTCCTTGGGCCTTTATTCCTTAACTAAAGGTACCTTTAGCTTATGTTTATCTTTTGGTTTTGACATTGATGGTACTTTAGAAGCATTTACTATTTTGAGTGCACTAGGAGGTGTTGATGTGCATGGGTATTTTCTTACCTTTTTGTCTTCATTATCCATTTGTGTGGTTCGGGATGAAGGTGCTATGTACAGGTGTGTAGAAGGGATTAAAAATTCTCCTAGAATTTCCATTTGATGGACGTATTTAAAAGGCTCTTCATTGGCCAAAACCACATAGACTTTGTTCTCATGCACATACTTGACACATTGGTGCAAGATCGAAGGCACACACTTCATGGCCCTTATCCAAGGATGCCCTAAAAATATGTTGTACTACATAGCTCCTTCTAAGACATGACACATCATAGGGATGGTCTTGTGCCCCACCTTTATAGGTAGGACTATCATTCCCATAGTATTGCATAAAGCATCATTAAAAGATCTCAATGTGTAAGCTCCTGAAATAATATTGGATTTGGGGATCTTGAGGTTCTCTATTGCTATTGTTGTGATGATGTTTATTGATGAACCTGTATTGACCAAGACCCTATTGAAATGCAAGTTGTTGATTATCACTACAATGTTTAGTAGAGGGTCTGGTAAGGCAACAAGAACTGTCTTAATCTCATGATCATAGAATTGAATTAAAGGCTCCTGGCATTCTTGTACTTGTCCCAAAAAGTGAGTGAAAGCATTCGTATCTTGTGGTTGGAGCTCAATTGTCCTTAATATTTCCATTATAGTTTCCCTATGCTTTGGGGACTATTGTATGAGCTCATATATGGATAACATAGTTGGAATTATTTGTAGGTTTTACTCCAATCTACTCTGAATAGTTACTACATGTCATGTTGGTGGACCTGGAAGGTTGTCTTGCTTTTGCCTAGGAGTGGGTGGGACATTCATGGGAGTTGCAGGAGGTTGTAGTTGACCATACCACCTAGTCCTTGTTACTATGTTAACAATATCAACCATCCCAATGCATCCGTGGGTAGGTATATTAGCTCGAACCAGATTGACTTGGGCCCCTTGCTCTCTAGGGGCCTCATGGTTGGGCAATGGGTTTCTATATATGCCCATGTCTCTATTATCGGGAGCCAGTGGGTTGTCAACTTTTATTTCTCCCGCCTCAATCATGTTTTGCACTTGATGCTTAAACCCAACGTAAGCCTCAATGTCATGCCCCGGTATCCTATGATAAGGGTAAAATTGATCTTCCCTATATCCTTTTGGCTTAGGATGGTTGGGATCTATAAGAGGTATATCAAGAAATATGATCCTCCTGGCCTCACTCAACTAATTAAAGATTGATTGCATTGATTCTTTCAAAGGCATGAAATAACGAGGTGGATTGCATTCTCTGTTTCTTCCCTGATTGTTCTTTTGGTCGTAATTGGCTAGTAGGTGATGTGCTTAATATTTCTGGGGTTGTTGTGCACCCCCATCCTTGGGTGTAGCCAATACGACTTGATTGACTAGATCAGGATTTCCCTACTTCTGCTTATACTTTTCATTATTACCATTCTTGTTCCACTCCTTTTTGTTTTGGATTTTAATGGTTCCCTCATATACTTTTATTTATTTGATGAGCTTAGTCTATGCCAAAGCTTCCTCAAATGAAGGATACTACTGAAGTTGTAGCAATATGGAGATGTGTTTAGAGCAACTTTTAGTGAACATGCGAATGATCTCTTCTATGGGAACGAAGAATGATAATTTTGCCATGACTTTTATCCATCTATTCCCATAATCCATTACTGGCTCATCATCATACTATTTCAAGTTGGCTAGTTCTGAAAGGTTCACTTTCCTCTTAGCACCAAAGGAGAAATTCTTTAAGAATGCATTTACTAGTTGTTCAAAATTGGTTATGCTATGCTTAGGTAGTTGGTTGAACCATTGAGTGGTAGCACCTAAAAATTTCATTATGAATGTTCTTAGCATGAGAGCATCATTGTCTTCAATATGAAAATAGACATTGATAAAATTGGTGACGTGCTCTTGTGCTTCCTATTCACCCTTAAAATTTTCTAACCTAGGCATCTCAAAGTTCCTAGGATATGGAGGGCTAGGAATTGATGGGCACAATGGTTGGTTTTGTATTTTGCTAAATGTTGGTGAGTTCCTAGCTATCTCTTGTTTCTCAAAGGCTTTCATCTTTTCAGCAAGCTCTTGAAATACCTTTGATGCATGTATTTCCTCCTCTTGTAAGCCTACTCACAGTGGAAATGGAGGTAACTCTCTATCCATTTGATTTATTCCATTTTCCTCCCTCCTACGAGGGGACTCAGGATTGTGATCCTAGTTTGTTATGCTTGCCCTTTCCCAACTAGTTGGATTTCATTCATGGTTTAGTGGGGGATTTCATTATGGGATATCTTGTCTAGTGTGCCTCTCTTTAGGCGAGTTAGCATGTCTTTTTATTTGGTGGTCACCACCATTTTTTTATAAATTGTTAATAGCTAGTCGCTCAGCCTGCTCTCTTAAGTGTTGCTCATGTTGGCGCAAGAGTCTTTCTCTTTGTTTATCCTATTAAAGACCTTCCACTAGCTCTCGCTCCTTACATAATGCATTTTCTAACTACCTCATTCAGTTATTTTGTACTATTACAGATGACTCATGTTTATCTGACTCTATTCTTGTTGTCTTGACTCATAGATTCCTCAAGGAGGTTTCTATTGTACCTGTACTCTTGCTAGCTAATATGACTTGTTCAATGTACTATTGAGTATCCCTACAACCAGACTCTATGCATCTAGTATGGGGTCACTTTGAGGTATCTCAATACTAAGAGATGTGTTTAGAAGTCACAGTTTGTGAGCTTCCAAATGCAGATTTCTTAGTAGCTATAGTTCTTTGAGTTGGTCATGTAGGAAACCGATCCAACCCGTCTAGCTATCTTGTTTTCCATGGCTGGTCCCATGGGGTGCCATTAACTCCTATGAGATCATAGTCTATGGGAATATTTCATTTTGTGTGAAGGGTTTATTCTATATGATTCCTATGACTAGATGTAGCTCTAGTTTCCTGCTCTTTAGTGGGTAGACCTGTTTCATATGTTTCTTGTGAATCTTGAGTGTTGTGACTCTTGCATGCCTTCTTGATGAAGACGGCTTTGTGACATGTTTTCTCCATATGGATGGAGATGTAGTAGTCTCATCATCCCTATGTGAATAATGAGTTTTAGAACCTTCTTTATTTCCATGCGAGGAGGAGGCCCTTGAAGCTTCCTCACATATTTGAGATGTTTCTGTGTGTTTAGAGGAGGCCCTTGAGGTCTCCTCATGTCTCCTTGATGAGGATGGCTATGAAGCCTCTTTTTGTTTATGTGAATTTGTTCCATGATGTGGTTCCTTACTTGGGATTTCTTGAGGAGATCCCCCAAGGTTTGAATTATCACCCCTTAGGCTCGTGGAGCTACATCTCATGGTCTTACGGGTAGGTTGTTTAATGTTACGACTCTGCCTATGGATATCAGTTGCTTCAGTCTCTCCCTCGATATCATACTGAGGGTGTTTGCTTATTTTTTTGACCATGTTGTCTATGAATTGATCTTTAGAGTTTCAATTTAGGAATAGCCACATAATACAAAACAAATGTCTATCTTTATTACCAATTTAATTGTGCCCTAAACTATTTGGTGTGTTTTGATGTGTTGTTCTTTCGATTTCTCGCTCTTGTTCTTGTATTAAGAATGAGAAGACTCATCCATAGTGATAATCAAGAACACCCATGCCAAACATGATTTTCTCAAAAGAAGATAGGGTACACTACTGAAGACCCATTGGGGGGTTCACCTAGCTCTTCCACTCTGAACCAATAATTTTTCCAACAGTGGGAAACAATTTGAGCACAAGTAACATAGTATCACTATAAGTAAGTTTCTCAATCCATTTTTAGGAAGCTCTAGGGGCAAACCAGTAGAAGGAGATAAATTCCAATATCACTACACTAAATTGAAGGTTGGTGATGAAATACAACTCCCCAATGTTTAAATGAGACGTGCATGTGTGGTGTTCATTTTAAGCTTGCATAACATAAAGTGCATCATATAGCAACAATGAATATTTCCTATATGACTAAGTGCAAAAATACATTTCAATAATCAAAAAGATGCATGAACTACTATGATTTGTATGAGCACACTTTTTTTTGTGCATCTATGGCCTCTAGCAGGGCATCATAGCAAGCAAACAACATACAATGTCTAACACATTGGATTCTAGGGTGAAATTTTCAAACATAAGTCGTTGTTCCTAGCAACGCCTAGTGGAAAATTTAAAAGAAGATCTAAGATATGCAAAATGCTTAATTATTTCTCCTTTTATTCTTTCAATTTCCAAACATAAATGTGTTTTAAGTTCTCTATTTTAGACACACAGAAGCAGAAAAAAAGCTATAAAATATCAAATAATCTATACCAACCTTTGATCCAGCTTAAAGAGTTGGTGTTTTGACCTCTGCTGCATTCTAGTTTTGGCTGCTGTTGACCAGAGCGGTTGGTTCTTGGTCATTGTATCTCAGAGTGGCTAAAGCTCTATTTGCCATTGTAGCTCAGAGCAGCTAATTTATGGCTATTGTAGCTCAGAGCAGCTAGACTTGCACATAAAACTAAGTTAGTATTTTGGTAGAAAATGAAAAATCAGTGGAGGTCCCATCACGATCGCCATTTGTAGCAACCTCGGGATGCACGCACCACTTTATTCTACTTGCAATGTTATTAAAAACCCAAGATGAAATGGAAGATAATAAAAAAACATATAACATGGAAATAACAAATATGGATCTCTTTATTCGTATTGAAACTCGGTTACATGTCGGTCCCTCTCAGGGACACCCACTCCGATACAATAAGGTTACAAATAGGAAAAGAGTGGACCTTTAATGAAAGGGCCACTCTTTTCCTATTTGTAACCTTATTGTATCAAAATGGGTGGCCCTGAGAGGGACCAACATGTAACCGAGTTTCAATACGAATAAAGAGATCCATCTTTGTTATTTCTGTGTTATATATTTTTTCATTGTCTTCCATTTCATCTTGGGTTTTTAATAACATTGCAAGTAGAGTAAAGCAATGCGTGCATCCCGAGGTCATTACGGTTAGGACCACTGCTAGCTCTTGGAAAGGTCCAAGATGATTCATATGGTCTCTGAATGTGTCCATATGGGTAGTCTCCTAAACATGACGTATTTTAGGTGTCTACAGATACCCCTTTTTGGGATGCATTGTGGGAAAACACAGCGTAGAGCAAAAATAGACCACCTAGGGTCACATTGTAGGTTGTGTGATGATCATTGATCTGATCAACATTGGATGCCCCAGTCATGAGAAAGGGCATGCATCCTAGAATCATTGCTTCCAATAGGGTGGAAGGCTTAAATTTGCGAAAGCTTGCACACGTCCATCAGACAATCGGGTAGCTTTAGTACTACTATAGGTCCGAAAGGAGGAGAGCTACAAACTTAACTATCATGTTTGCTTTTTGCCCCAGCAAAGGGTAAGCTTATGATAGTTGTTGGCAATGATTCATAAGATGAACACAATTTGACATGATCGAGTGATCTTTTGTTGATTTTGATTATGATTGTTGATATTATGACTACCCCCTCAAACGACGAGTCGATGAGGGAAGGACAATGAATAAAGCGATGAGTCGCTTGACCAAGATGAATGATTTGGACCCTTTTAGAGGTTTGCTTTGTTGTTATAGGGTAGGTCCCATCTCAGGTGTGATTTCAACCATTTTTAGTAATTGTACATCTCTATCCCATGGAGCGGTCCGACCGTAATGGCCTTCTTAGGGAATCAAGGTGATAGCAATTCTATTTAAGCTTGTGTTGAATCACTACATTCGAACAATGTTATAGAAGAAATGAGATGAATCCTCATTCCCGTGGGGTAGTCCGATCGCCATGGCCTTCTTCGGGATTGAAGTGAAGCTTCTCAATTCTACCATAACTAATTTGCCCCAAGTGGCCTTATGGTAATTTACTCATCTTGTCGGATTGCATGGAGCGCTAGTCGCTGCAACCACCAAGTGTATAGAGTAAATAACTGAATACGAGGCTCAATTGAGATTTTGTTGTTATTTGATTTTTTTGTTAATTTGAATTTTATGATGTTTTTGGATTTTTATTTATGTATTTTTTTGTATTTGTGCACTTTTTGATTGTTTTGGACCGATAGGTATGTTTAATGGCCCATTTTTAGGTGCCTCATGGTGAGAAATTGAGTGAATTTTCTCTTTTTTCTAGCCATTGTCAGGTCCAATGACCCCTAATTGCCTCTTCATGGTCGCTATTAGGTCCATGGCCAGAAAGTGTGGGTCACTAATGCCAGCAGTAGTCGAGGCACAAATTGAAAATATAAAAGCAATTTTAGGGTTTGAATTTTCATTATTCCAGCTATCAATTACACCTTTTGAGCTCTGAGTTGAGAGAAATTGATTGTGACCGGATGCTACCGAAACTAGACACCATGGCTAAGCAGGGTGAGGCTTCGACAAGTAGAGGAGCGGATGACTCATGGGTATCTCTCAAACCCTAGCCTTCTATTTATTTTATTTGGTAAAATGAACCTCACTAAATAACCGATAAATGAACCACACTAAACTCATTGGCAATGAACCGAACCAGTCAATAGGTCTAGGTTAGTTTTAGTGGGTAGTTTTAGGATTTTACAATTTTTTTGTTATTTTTGGCTGATGGGGGACGTCATTGGCATGTTGCCCTATGGCCGCTGACACTCAGAGACCCCTAAATGGCCAAAGAGGGGCCGCTATCACCGTCAGCAACCAACTAAATTCCAATGATCAATTTTTTGACCATTGGTGGTTGGCTATCGCAATGGTCGCTCCTAGCATGAGTGGCTACGTGACCTTAGGCTTATTTTTGAATTTTTGAATTTTAAAGGTTTTAATTGATTTTTTTGCAATTTTGAAGTGTAGAATTTGATCTTTTTGAATTTTTAGGTGCATTTAGTCATTGTTTTCATAGCCTTAAGCTTATCTTAGATAATTTTACACCATTTTTGTTTTATTCATCCTTTTAGCTTTTAAGTGCATTTAATTTAGGCATTTATTTTGCACTCTTAGATTTTATTTGCATGGGCTCGAGACCCTAAATTGCTCATGGATCTTCTACCGACATGGATGACATGGACTAGGATTGGCTTGATGCTCATGGGCTCTAGTACATTACTAGGCTTTCGATGATCATGTCGGATCAGGCCTACCTTACTACCTTAGCACATAGGTGGGACTCTAGGACTAACACCTTTCATATCCCTATGGGTGAGATGACCATCACACCAGAGGATGTCTATAAGATCTTCTAGATCCCTTTTGATGGAGTCCCCATTATTTCTTCCCCTACTGATGCTAGAGAGGTAGTCTTCTTGAGGGTCTTTGGAGCACATGTAGCTACTATATTCTATGATACCTAATCTAGTGGGATTTTCATGGCTCGATGGTACCAAGAGGATGTCTTTTCTTAAAGACATGCCATTTTTTGATGGTTATATATAATATGCTTTTACTTGACTACTCTAGAGTGAGGTTCCCATGGAACCTCTTGGTGATGGTTCAGGACTTGATTGATAGTGTAGAGCCTATCATCATGGCTTGGGGGAGCACATTATTGGCTTAGTGCTATGATGAGCTCTATAGGATCCAATGGTAGGGATGAGCTAGCATTGCTTGTAGCCTACTCCTATAGATCTAGGGATGGGAGCATATCAAGGTGGACCACCCAAGAGGATTACCTATTGATATTACTATCATAGCTGATGTTGCTCAGTGCTATAGATCTAGGTGGCCTCGAGAGTGTGAGGAGCACAAGATTCAATGCTACGTAGGAGATCTCTCCCACTACACAACATCTCTGACTAGCCTATAGACCAAGGACATCATCTAGAGGCCCTATCATGATTGCCCCACCTAGGTAGAGGTAGATAGGTTCACAACTAGGACTAGGCATGATCGATGGGTTATCGATCACAAGGATGGCATCAAGGAGTTCTTCCATTACTCTAAGGTGCTCTGATAGTATGGCTTATAGTAGGATGTACCTCTAGAGCCTATTTTGTATAGGTGGATTATTGTATAGAGGGATATTCCACTACCTCAAGTTACAATAGTTATAGAGGATGATGATCCTCCAATAGTGGATGTTGGTATTATAGATGGTAGGGTCATAGAGGCCTATACCCAGTGGTGGGTCACACATCTATGGTAGGGTAATGGTAGCTTAGGCTAGGATAGAGATGAGGTAGCTATAGAGGAGGATCCTGATGGGCACCGAGTGTAGGCCTGAATAGAGGATTAGGGGTAGGTAGAGTAGAAAGTGGTAGAGGAGCAAGTTGCTCCTAAGGAGGAGGAGGAGTTAGCTCCAGAGGAGTAGGAGTCCCCTCTTTAAGCTCAACTACATCACATGGAGGCTAAGCTTTAATCAGCTCAGATCTAGATCTTATAGAGGAATTCTACCATTGTTGGGCTTCAAGCATAGGTTCAGAGCTTTGATGAGGAGAGGACCACCCTAACTTAGATTGACTCGACACAGATCAGGATAGATCACCTTACACGAGAGGGATGCTTCCAGGGATAGATTGTGCCAGCTATGCTAGCACCTAGGGACCTAGTGGGCTAGATGTAGATGTAGAGATCAGACATCTACATGGACTCCTATCAGAGGACTTAGAGCAGCACACCCTAGACAATGCTTACATCCTTGCACTAGAGCATGAGGTCAAGCTTGAGGAGGTCATCTACCAGATAGGCCTATAGTAGGAGGGTCACAGGAGTGGGTGGAGCACATCAGGGTAGTCATCAGTGCGATCGAGCCATAGGACCAGGACTCAGATAGAGCAGACCATAGGGACTAGCTCCCACCATACTCATAGGGACAGAGCCGAGGGTGGAGGTGAGGCTAGAGGTGCAGGCAGCTTGATGACTCTGATTGTACTAGCTTTATTTTTGAGTGTAAGGTCAGATGACCTACATAGTTGTAGCCTACAGTAATTTTGTACCCTTATGTACTTATTTGACACACATATATATGATATCTACACTTTGAGACTCATTATGTGTATTTATATGTTTTTTTTTTATGTTTATGTGATGCAGTATTATGATTTTATGCTATATGATGTGATGTATTGATATGCATTTAGCTATATGATAGATGTATGTTTTAGATGATATGATCTAGATGTGTAGATGCATTACTGATGATGTATGCATATATGGATGCAATGCTTATTGTTAAATGCATGTTTAATTTTGATTCTATTGTATGCATCTAACTTATGTTGTTATGATATGGTGAATGCAATATGTGTAATGCACTATGATGATGATCTAATGTAAATGAACCTGTATGCTTTAATCACTTAAAACATAAGGAATGCATGTGATATGAGTTTAAAAATCTAATGGGTGACACCATAGAATGTAAATCAATCATGAATAAATAATAACTCTTATAATAAGAATTAATTATTTAAACATCCAAATGTGAGATGAGATGATGTGATATGTATGTACTTTCTTTATAAGCTTCTGTAAATTAAAATATATACCAAAATAGTCAGTGGTCATCTAAATATCATTGTTGATATTTATCCGGTATCTATCCTATTTCATGCACACTATTTAATGAACAAAACCTCCTAAAGAAAGTTGATGATTTGATTGATGATATGATTTGTTGCTATGAGAGGATTTTTGAGGTTTTCCATGAGACTCAAACACCCTAGTTACTCCATCAAAAGTTGTATACTGACCATACAGAGCTCTTGAAAGATAAAGTTCTTGTTATGAAGACCTAGATACTCATTATCCCTATGTGTGCAAATGAATATATTAGATAAAACATAAGCATACCCCAATGCCAAGTGGGATTCATGCAGCCCATTATTGTATTGGGGATCCTCAAATGTTCATCCTAATCCTAAGTTGGACTCAGTTGGATTAGACCACTAGGTGATACAAGACACCTAAAGCTAGCCCTTCCACATGCAAACATTGTCTATATAAAAGTAGGATGCTAATGTGATAGACATATCATCATGCATAACTGGATCACCTTACTTCGTTGAGATCACTCTAGGATTCAAGTTCAATACTCCCTTCTTTTCTTCATATTTATTTGGGATACTTGCTCATACTTAGTGATGAAAATCACTATTTATTTTGAATTTTTTTTTCTTTTGAGCAAGGGATTTATGTAGTGATGATAATCACTATTTATTTTATTTTTGAATTTTGCTTTGTTTAAGATTTTTGCTTGTTTTGATTAAAGCAAGGGATTTCTTTGGGTAGGGGGAACTTGTCCTTTTTCCAATTCTTAGCATTTCTAAACCGGTCACATAGGGGATGAGCAAGATAAAATTTTCACTTAAGGATGCCTAGTACCACTTTATAGCATTCATCTTTCCCTTGTTCCAACTAGGATTTTAGTGTTTTGATTAGTGATAGGATTATAAAATATACCAGGTGCTATCAAAACTAAACCTCATCTATTAAAAGCAAAGATAACTTTCTACAAAGTTTGATAAAACCACTAGGTATGGTTGAGTGACCGAAAAACCCTAGTATATTCCTTATAGCAACATGGAGGGGTTGTGTTGAAAAACATAGTTACACACATGGGTTATGGATGATGATGGATTTTGAAGATGCATGATTGAGGTACAAACATGGTGTCATTTGTAATATTGTGAACACAACCTACCTAATGTAAATGCAATGGATGCAAATGCCTATATGCAATGCAACTACATGAATGAAAATATTTTTGTATTTTTGATGCTTTCAATTGTTTTTGAGTTTTGATTATTTTGAATGTTTTTGAACTTTTTGACTTTAAACTATTTTTGTGCTTTTATGTTTTCTTTTGACCAAAGGGCTTATGGTGCCTTTGGGTTTTTTTGACGGCTTTAAATCCTTTGGTAATATTATTTATATGCTTAATCTTTGGGGTTTATTTGACCAAAGGGCTTTAAGATGCCTTTGGGAGCCTTTTTGATTTGACCAAAGGGCTTTAAGATGCCTTTGGAGCCTTTTGTGATTTGACCAAAGGGCTTTAAGATGCCTTTGGAGCCTTTTGTGATTTGACCAAAGGGCTTTAAGATGCCTTTGGAGCCTTTTGTGATTTGACCAAAGGGCTTTAAGATGCCTTTGGAGCCTTTTGTGATTTGACCAAAGGGCTTTAAGATGCCTTTGGAGCCTTTTGTGATTTGACCAAAGGGCTTTAAGATGCCTTTGGAGCCTTTTTTTTTAATTTTCTATTATTTTTGTGATTTTGAAATTTATGAATGTTTTTGATATTTTGTTGGTTTATTTGAATGTTTTTGTGTTTTGTTGTGCTTATGTGTGAAACACCCTTAGATGAATAATGTTGAGAGGCTCTAGCTCCTCAACACCTTCTAGCGATGTTAGGTGATATGCCCTAGGTCCAATCTTCTCAGAGATGATATAAGGACCTATCCAATTGGCCATAAATTTATCTCATAGGTGCGAGGGCAGATTTGAGTTCTATTGGTTTTCTTTAAGCACAAGATCCCCAACCTTAAAGTCTCTCAAGTGGACTTTATTATTATAAGCTCATGTTAGATGATCCTAGTAAATGAAGATGCTCAAGAGCATTGATGTGTCGTTCATCCAGAAGGGTCAACTGATCCAAGCGAGCTTGTCATGTAGTGTCATCATTGATGAACTCTTTCAATGTGATGCACAATATTGGAATTTCCAACTCTAAGGGCATAATGGCCTCAATGCCATATACAAGTAAAAATGGTGTTGCCCTAGTGGGCATCCTACGCTAGTCCTATAAGCCCATAATGCAAGGGGTAATTATAGATGCCAATCCTTATGATTTTCTTTCACCATCTTCTTTAAGATGGCTACTATTATCTTGTTTGAGGCTTCTACTTGCCCATTTTCCTATGGATAGTATGGTGTCACAAAACTATGTTGAATGTTATATTTGGTTATTAAAGCTCACACATTTTTATTTTTGAATGATGGACCATTATCCGAGATTATCTTGAAGGGGACCCCAAAATGATAGATGATATTGTGAAGTATGAACTCCATAATTCATGGTCCAATTATCGAGGTTAAGGGGACCACTTCCACCCATTTGGTGAAGTACTCAATGGTCATTAAGATAAATATGTGTCAACCCAAATATGGAGGAGAAATATTTTTAATCAGATCAAAACCCCACTGAGAAAATGGCCAAGCCACCTAAATGGGTTGTAAGGCCTGAGATGGCAAGTGCATCAGATTTGCATGATGTTGACATTTAATGCATTTCTTGACATACTCATAGCAATCCTTCTCCATGGTGGGCCAGTAATAACCCATTCGAAGGATGCGCTTGACAATGGCCATGCCACTGAAGTGGCCACCACATGTACCATCATGAGCTTGCAAAATTACCCAAGCTAATTCTTGGGGCTCTAAGAAATGAAGGAGGACTCCATCATAGCTTCGATGATACAATATACCTCCTAGTAAGACATATCTTATCACTTTCTATTTAAATGCTCATATTTTAGCATGCAATAGTCCCTATGGGACAATTCCAAGCCTCAAGAAATCTTGTAACTAGGATAGCCAATCCTGATAAGCTACAACCTCAATAGATAAGATGACTTGTTTCTCCTATGATTCGATGTGCACAAATGTAGATTGAGAAACAACCTTGTGGTGAATGATGGTACCATTCTCCGTAGGACCCTACGAGATCAAGGACCCCCAAGGTACCTTCTTTAAAAAGTCTTTGGCTTTATAGAACTAATCATGGTCTAGTTCTATATGAATCATGTTGATTGATTCTTTGTTATCAAAAGCCTCATATTGCATCATTGAGTGTGAGAGCATTTTCACATGAATGGTAGTGAAATCAGTAGATGGATTCTGAGGGATCAAGGATCCCAAAGATGCCATGGTGTCTACAAATATATTTGATGAATGAGGGATTGCCTCGATGTCATACCATTCTAGTTGGGCTAGATAGGTGTCAACAAGCTCCTTGTAAGCTTTCAAGATTGGATCCCTACATTGAAATAGTCCTTTGACTTGGTTGACTATGAGGAGGGAGTCACCAAAGATATTTAGCCTCTTGATCTTCATAGCGATGGTTGTTTGGAGACCCAATATTAGGGCCTCATATTCGATGTTGTTATTCATGCAAGGGAAGTCTAGCTTAAATGACAAGGGCATTGGAGCACCTTGTGGCATGAAAAAGATAATCCCTACACCACCTCCTTGCTCACACTTTGAACCATCAAAGAACAAAGTCATGTCAACTTCATTTTTAGGTTCTTTAAGTTTGAGTGCTTCTGATAATGCGAAGACTACATCATCAAGAAGTTCTATGGTGAGGGGCCTACTATTCTGAAGAGGTACCTCAGCCAATTGATCAGCTATGACTTGTCCCTTGATGGACTTTTGGCTTATGAATTCCAAGTCAAATTCTATCAATAGCATGATCCACTTTGTAGTACGTGTATTATGATATGTCTTGCTCATCATATACTACAAAGGATTTTGTTTGGATATTACATACATCATATGGCTCAACATGTAGTGGTACAATTTCTTGGTTGCAAAGACCACTGCTAAGCACAACTTTTCTACGTATGCATATCCTATCTCATAGCTCACCAAGGTGTGGCTGATGTAATATATCACTTGTTCTTTATCTTACACATTCTTTTGAGCCAACATGGTGCCCAAAGCAAAATTGGTAGTGGATATATATAATAAGAATGGCACGTCTAGCCTTGGTGGAGCTAGAACTAGTGGTATTGCTAGGTACTTCTTGATTTTAGCAAAGGCTTGCTGACATTCTTCATCCCACTAGAATGGGACCCCTTGTGTAGCAGTCGATTCATGGGTCGATATTTATCCGATAGTTGTGTGATGAATCACTTTATGGATGCTACTTTGCCCTATAAGCTTCTCAACTCTTTGATGTTAGTGGGTGGGGCCATTTCTAGGATAGCCTTTACCTTTGTTGGGTCTACCTCAATGCCTCATTTAGAAATGATGAATCCCAAGAGTTTTCTAGAAGTTACACCAAAGATGCATTTCTTGGGATTCAACCTAACATTGTGCTCAATCAGGTGATCAAAGACCTTTTGAGGATCTCAACATGCTCTTCACATAACAATGACTTGGCCAGTAAGTCATCGATATAGTCTTCTAAGATCTTGTGCATGTAGTCATGGAAAATGTATGTCATAGCCCATTGATATGTGGCACCAACATTTTTAAGACCAAATGGCATTACTTTGTAGTAGAATGTTCCCCATGGAGTGGTGAATATGGTTTTATGTTGGTCTTCAAGTTTAATCTGAATCTGATTGTAACCAGAAAAACCATCCATTAGGGAGAGCATCTCATGACCTATAGTTGCATCTACAAGAGCATCTATGTTTGGCAATGGGAATGAATCCTTGGGTGTTGCCTTATTGAGATCCCTAAAATCCATGCAAATGTAGATTCTTCCATCAGGTTTTCCTATGGGCACCATGTTTGATACCCATTCTAGATAGTCGATGGGAACAATAAAGACTACATCCAATAATTTTTACAACTCATTCTTTACCATCAAAGTGATGGTTGGATGCATCTTTCTAAGATTTTGCTTGATCGATTTCTTTGTGGGGTCTAACGAAAGGTTGTGGACAACCAATTTTGGATCTAGTCCTAACATATCTTTGTAGGTCCAAGCAAAGATACTTGGTCTCTCTTTCAATAGAGGAATAATGATGGCATATTCTTCTAGAGATAAGCTTTCTCTAAACTTGACTTTCTTTGGATTAGAAGGGTCATCATTGATGTCCACTTTGAAAGTCTCCTCTATTGCCATATGTGACCCCTCCTCAAGTTGGTGAGGAGTGGGGATTAAATGGATGTCATCTACTAGATTTAAAGGTCCCACTAAATCAGAGTCAAAACCAACATGATAGACATCATGTGCATACCTAGTGCAAAATGGAATGGTTGTAGCATCTCTTCATTAGGGAAGAAATATTCAAGCTCTAGGGGTGAATCAATATGATCCCAATCAATAGCATCTAAGTTAAGACACAATGGTTTTGAAGGATCTATTAGGTTGTGAAGTGGAGTGGTCAAATCAATGGAGATCATGTTGATGGATGGGATGAAATCTCTAGGACCACATGGGTGAAACTCTTCATTAATGATTTACCTTCCATACCCAAGATGTGGCTCTAGGGGTATGGGGATCTCAAGATATAGTCTATGAATAGATGAGATGATGGGATCATTAGGCTACAATAACTCTCTAAATATTGGTAGATCTAGGAAGACCATGTGATAGATGATATCTAGATTTGGTGGTCTTCCCAAGAAGTGAAGGTCAAGATCTATGGTGCGAAGTAACACTTCTCTTTCAACAAGTAGATTGACTTGATGTAAGTGATGAGGCCCAAGATAAGCCATCTCAATCTCATCCTCAAAGTCATCATCACTTATAAAGAAACCCTCATTCCTACCCACTAGAATTGGGTGGTGACTTACCTATTGATGCCTAAGATAGGCCATTTCAGTCTCATATTCATAATCATCATCGCTTATGAAGAATCCATTAGCATTTACTATTGGCCCTATGATTTGGTATGCATGTCTTATGAAGGCCATCTCAGTTGAGTCCTCTAACTCATAGCCACTCTCATCCAAGATGTATCCACTCTCTACATGGCCAGACCAAGTGAGGTTTTGTAGATATTGAGGCCCATGATGAGCCAAGCCAATTTCATCTTCATCCTCACTTGAGACATACTCATATTCCTCTCACTCATATCCATGGATTGGCTCATCCTCCCATAGGATGATTCCTGATGGGTGCACTTCAAGAGAGGAATCAGGGTGATACTCATCGGGTGGTTCGATATTGACCATAGACACCCATCCATCACCCAAGTAGTTTCTGCTAGGGGGTTGATAGGGATTCCAGTCAATGTCTTCCTCAAACCCCAAGCTTAGCCTATCTAGGGCTACTACCAAAGAATCATCATGGCTCTATATTTGATACCCTAGACCACACCTATCAGTAGGTAGTTGGTACTATGACTGGAATGGAAGCCGATGCCCTTGCTCATACAGACCTAAGCCATAGCCATGCCAATGGCACTACTCAAAGTACCTTAGAGCAAACTCAAGATTTGATAAGTAATGAACATTCATGGTGAATGGTTCATCCTCATCCTCTTCAATATCAAAAGTAGTATGGGCATAGTCCAAACCAGCATAGATGAAGTTGGTTTGGTTAGGGGGAACCCCTAATGGAACTACTATCCCTACTAGAAAATTTGGGACTCTTGGTCATCCCATGTCTTGTGCAGACTCAATAATAGGTATGAAAGTCATATTATACACAAGATATTCACCTAACCCTATGTTGGCTAAGTGAACTATCACCTACGATGCAGATGATGTTATTGATGAAGCAGGCGAGGCAGGTTGAGGTACCTCCTCGGCTATGTCCTAGGAATATTCCTCCTCCATGGGATTTGGAATTTCCATAGCTGCTATAGTTGGAAGTTCCTTAGGTCCTTCCTCCACTAGGGGTGCTTTCAACTTTTGATTATATTTTGCTTTAGATGTTGAAGGCTTCTCAGAAGTACCAGTAGTCTTAGATGTAGGAGGTGGTGCCGATGTGGATGGGTCACCTCGCACTGATTTGCTCTTATTTTTTAGTTGCGTGGTTGGGGATGAAGGCCTTATGTACAGATGTGTTGATGGAAGGACAAAGTCCCCCAAAAGTCGACCTGATGCACATATTTAAATGGCTCTTCATCGGATGGAACCACATGAACTTGTCCCTCATGCACATACTTGATGCATTGGTGCAAGATTGAGGGAACGCACTACATGTCCCTTATCCAAGGATGCCCTAGGAGGATGTTGTATTGCATTACCCCTCCAATACATGACACATCATGGGGATGGTATTTTTCCCTACCTAAATAGGTAGAATGACTATACCCACTATGGAGCACAATGCATCATTGAAAGCTCTTAATGTATAGGAGGTTGGGATAATGTTGGACCTAGGGATATTTAGGTGCCCTATAGCCTTTGTCATGATAATGTTGATCGATGAGCCCATGTCGATTAGAACCCGCTTGAAGGGTATGTCATTGATTGATGTGATGATATGCAAAGGTGGGTCTGCTATGGTAGTAGGTACTACCTTGATTTTATGATCATAGAAATGGATCACAGGCTCTTGGCACTACTGCACTTGCCCCACAAAGTGTGTGAATGCATCTAGGTTCTGGGGCTGGAGCTCGATCGATCTCAAGATCTCCATCAAAGTCTCCCTATGCCTAGGAGATTGTTGTATGAGCTCATAAATTGATAACTTGGCTAGAGTCATTTGTAGATTTTGTTCTAGTCTACTCGAATAGTTACCATAGGTCATGTTGGTGGACCTAGAGGATTGTTTTGCACCTATCTCTATCGAGGTGCAGTTAAGATATGAATAGGAGCCATTGGAGGCTCTGGTTGACCATATCATCAACTCCTAGTTGCCATATTGACTATCTCAACCATTCTGATGCATCCATGAGTGGGTGGCTCAACTCAAACTTGGTTGACTTGGGTGCCCTGATCTCTAGGGGCCTCATGATTTGGCAATGGGTTCCTAAATATACCCATATCTCTATTATCGGGTGCTAATGGGTTGTCAACTTTTAGCTCACCCTTCTCAATCATGTTTTGCACAACATTCTTGAATCTGATACATGTTTCGATGTCATGCCCCTATATTCTATGATATGGGTAGTATTGATCTTCCCTATATCCCTTGGGCTTGGGATGATTAGGGTCAAGAATTTGTGCATCAAGAAATCTGATTCTTTATGCCTCACTTAACTGATTAAATATTGATTGCATCAATTCAGATAGAGGCATGAAATAGTGAGGTGGTCGATGCTCCTTGTTTTAGCCTTGGTTGTTCTTTGGGTCATAATTAGCTGATGGGGGTGAGCCTGATAGTTTTATGGTTGTTGGCCATTGCCTCCCTTTGGCATGCTTAAAATGACCTAGTTGACTTGAGTAGGCTTGGCCTACTTCTATTGATTCTTGTTATGGTTGGCATTATTCCACTCCTTTTTCAGAGCTTGAGGTCTCCTTCATCAACCTTTATGTCCTCTATAAGCTTGGCTTGAGCCAAGGCTTCTTCGAATGATTCATACTATTATAGTTGCAATAGCAATGAGATGTGTTTGGTATAGCTCTTTGTGAACATTCGGGTGAGATCTTCAGTGGGAATGGAGAATGGTAGTTTCACCATGATTTTCCTCCATCTATTCCCATAGTCCATAACTAGCTCATCATCATATTGCTTTAAGTTGGCTAGATCAGACAAGTTCACCTTCTTCTTGACATCGAAGGAGAAGCATTCAAGAAAAGCATTCACCAATTGCTCAAAGTTGATGATGTTGTGCTTGGGTAGTTGATTAAACCATTGAGTTGCTACACTCGATAACATCATGATGAATATTCTTAGCATTAGGGCATCATTCTGCTCAAGCTAGAAGCACGCATTCATGAAATTTGTAATATGTTCTTGTGCATCTTCCTCTCCTTTAAACTTGTCTAGCCTAGGCATCTCAAAGTGCCTAGGGTATGCAAGACTCGATACTAAGGGGCACAGAGGTTGGTTGTGTATTTTTCTCAAAGTTAGATTTTGCCCAACCGTGTCCTACTTCTCGAGAGATTTGACTCTCTCAATGAGTATTTGGTATACCTTCAAGGAAATAATCTCCTATTCTTGAAGGTTTACTCATGGTGGTAAGGGAGGTAATCCTATGTTTTCCCAATTTGGGCATCTATATTCATCTCCCATAACCATGGATGGAGGTTCAAGATATGTCTATTCCTGATCTTCCATCCCTACATATTCCTCATTAAGTTGTGTCTATTCAGGATCTAGGTATTGTTGATGTTGTGAGGCATGGTGAGTGTGCTCATCTCTTTATCTAGTGCATCTCTCATGCTGAGAATCGACATATCTATCATATTGGTATTCCTCACCACCTATGTGTAAGTCAGCTCAAGCTAGCCTATCAACTTGCTCTTCATACTCAACCCTTTCTTCTCTCAAGCATTGCTCATGTAGGCATAGGTACCTTTTCCTTCATTCTTCTTGCTCGAGAGTTTCCAAATGCTCTCGCTCAGCATGCAACACTTCTTCTAACCTACATATGTGATTATACTAACCTACTACTAAAGGTTCATGCCTCTCTAACTCCATGCAAGGAGTTCTAATGGATAGGCCTCTCGAAGAGGCTCCTACTATGTTCTTGCCCTTGTCTACCAGGGTGACTTGTTCAATGTATTATGATATATGTTGTGTACCCCCATGGTCAGAAGTAGTGTATGTGCTATGAGGCCACTTTGAAGCTTCCCTAGTTCATTGGTGTGCCTAGTAGTTATGCTACATGAACTTCCTAAAGTAGAATGTGTGGTAGCAATGCTTCTTAGAGCTGGTCTTAAGGGAACTCGATCCAACTCATCAAGTTGTCTAGTCCTCCATGGTCGATCCTATGGAGTCCCATTAGCACCAATGAGCTCATAATCTAGGGGTATCCTCCCATATTAGGGAGGCTATAGGATGTCTTAGGTCTATGACTAGGTGTAGCCCTAATGTCTTACCCCTTAGTGGGTTGATCTATCCTAAGTGTATCATGTGAAGTTTGGGGCCTTGCAACCCCTACATGCCTATGTGATGATGGAGGCCTTGATGCCTCCTCATGTCTATGTGATGATGGAGGCCTTGAGGCCTTCACATGTCTATGTACTGATGGAGGCCTTGAGGCCTCTACATGTTTTTATGGAGGCCTTGAGGCCTCCACATATCTATGTGATGAGGGAGGCCTTGAAGCCTCCTCATGTCTATGTGATGAGGGAGGCCTTGAAGCCTCCTCATGTCTATGTGATGATGGAGGCCTTGAGGCCTCCTCATATCTATGTGATGATGAAGGCCTTGAGGCCTCCTCATGTCTACCATGAGAGGAACCAGGATATGGCTCTCTCACTAGGGTTTCTCGAGGAGTCCCCCAAGGGTTGAGTTGTCACCCCTAAGACTTGCTGAACTTCATCCAATGACACTATGGGTGGGTAGCTCAATGCCATTATGATGGTGAGTGTGTGAAGCATCAGTTTCTACCTCGATGTTGGACCGAGGGTGGTTGCTCCATGTGTATACCATAATGAACTATGAATTATCTTCTTATGTCAATTTCAAACCACACAAGCAAAGCAAACAAATTTTTATCTCATTTAAGGATTAATGTGTGTTCCCTAAGATATTTTGTGTATTTTGATGCATTGTATATAAAGAAGACCTTATGTCACATATTTTGCATTTCATTGGATGATATTCTTGTGTTCAAATGGATTTCACCTATATACTCGATACTAGAAATCATCTAATCCAACCTATAATTGTGGTAATGAAGTCCACACATGGTCAGGGAGCACTAGGTCCTCCCGATCCTCACCCAAGTTCACCTATAGTGATATACCTCTCTAAGAGAGATACATGTAAATTTTCCATGGGTTATGATGGATCTTGGAGTCAATATTGGCCAATAATAATAGGTACATGGGATTTGAGGTAGCAGATGGAGATGAAAGCCACCTCATTGATCTCTACCAGTGGTTGGTCATGACCTCCAACTCACTAGCATTAAAGTGATACATGGTGTGTGGGGTTATTTTTAGATTTTTATAATGGAAAGCTATGCATCAAAGAGCATTCATGACTATTTCCCTACATGCCTAAAAATAACGTTTGATTTTAGAAAATGCATCTCTAACTGATCTAAATGACTTTGATGCAATTTCTACTTTATGATGTAACGACCTCTAGTTGGGCCACATGCAAGCAAGCTTAAACACACAAAAGCCTAGCATATTGGAGACTAGGGCAGACCTTGAAAATAGAGGCCCATTATTCCTAGAAGTACCTAGAGGAAAGCTAAAAAAATCTAAGAAGCTTCAAATGCATTTTTCTTCCATATTTTCTTATTTTTCCTTAATAAAAATGATTTAAGTTGCTATTTTCTAAAAATAAGTTGTAGAAAGAGAAAAAAATCAGAGAATGCTACCAACCTCAAATCCTCATCTGATGATGAAAAGGCTACCCTCTACTACACTTTTCTACTAGCCATATCGACCAGTGGCTACTTTGCTGACTACAAAGCACTAAGCTCTATTGGTCATTATCGACCAGAGTGGCCAAACCTACACACAAAAATGCAATAAAACATCAATAAATCAATAGAAAAAAAAACTTGGTGGGGTCCCACCATGATCACCATCTATGCGACCCTAAGAAGTATGCACCACTACTCTACTTGTAATATTATATCAAATGAAAGAACACAAAGCAATAGATAACATAACACAAAAATGACAAAATAAATAAAGATATTTTATTATTAATTTCTTTGGCAAATCTTGGTTACATATCGGTCCCTCTAAGGGATACCCAGTTTGATACAATAAATTACAAGTAGAATAATGTAAGAATGATATCCCCTCAAAAGGGATGGTGCACTTCTATAGGCCTCCCGATATCACACATGAACTTGTATGAGGGCTTATAGATGCCTCCTTCTCCTTCTCTCACCTTGGAGGGATCTTATGCACTAGATGCCTTGAATCGGTCCTATAAACCTATAACCTACATGCATAGAAACAATAGAACACTATCAGTAGTATGGTAACTCTCTTCAAAAGAGGCTCTTATTAGTAGATCTGATAAACATGATATATGAGCATGATAATATTAAAATGCAAGCACAAACTAAGTGATAAATGCATAGAAAACTTAGAAATACGATGTAAATGCATTAATGAAATCAGATCTAAGCTAGAACTAATTAATAAATCAAAGTAATAATAGATCTAAGCTAGAACAAAGGAAAATAATGTCTAATACCCTAAGATATGCCTATGGGCCACTATCCAAGATAGCGACCATGAAATGAAGCTCTTCTCCTCATGAACCAGGGGTTGTAGCACTATCTTCCTTGCTCCAATTGATGTTCAAGGGTCACCTATTGTGTCTGGTACATTGATGGGTGGTGAAGAATAAATAGATCTAAAAGTAGGTGCATAGACGTAGCTCAATTAGATAGTACTTCACTACTCCTCAAAAGGGGTATGGATTCACTCTCTAATCGGCTAGGGCTTCACTACACAAGATTTTAATATTCATGGATCTCTTTTCTTTTCTTGGGAGAGTCCATATGTAGACCTCTCTCTATTTTAGATCTAGATCTAGATCTTGGCTTCCTAGAGAAGCCAAAATCCAAATTGCATGCAACTGACCATCCCGAGGGGAAAGCATCAATCACAAATTGGCATTGAAGGGGTAGTTAGGAGGAACTCTAGGAGTTCCTCACCAAAATCTACCTACAAGCAATGCAAGGTGTAGTCAGACTACATGATCTGGGCCCGTATTCATGGCTAGACTATGCATGGTGCTAGCCACTATTCAGAGTAGTGGCTAGGTGTGGCCACTATCAACTTTAATGGCCAGATGTGGTGGCCACTCTGCTTGAGAGTGGCTAAGCCTGGATGGGCTAGAACTACCCTTTTTGAGTGGTTAGGACCACTGCTAGCTCTTGGAAAGGTCCAAGATGATTCATATGGTCTCTGAATGTGTCCATATGGGTAGTCTCCTAAACATGATATGTTTTAGGTGTCTACACATTCATACCCACTGGTGTTGTGAGGTGACATAAATGTCTAGGCCCAAGGTAGGCCATCTCAGTCAAATCTTCTGACTCATATTCACTGTCATCTATGATGTATCCACTCTCCATATTAATTGGCTTTGTGAGGTGACATAAATTTTGAGGCCCTAGATAGGCCATATCAATCTCATCCTTAGCCTCACTATGATATATGTTGTACTCATTCTCTTCTTGCTCATAACCATAGCCTAGTTCATCCTCCCACGGGATAAGTCATGATGGGCTTGCCTTGAGAGAGAAATTTGGATGATACACATCAGGTGGTTCTATAGTGAACCTAGTCACCAACTTGTCATCCATGTAGCTTATGTTTGGGTGATAAGGATTCCATTCAATGTCTTCTTCGAACCCTAATGATAATGACTTAGGAGATTCAAGTGAATTACATTTAGGATTTTCATTTTTGGTCCTAGCATCCAACTCATATTTCTCATCTAGGGTAGACCTAGTCTATGTCATCTTAGTATCATTTTCCCATTTGTCATTTTTAGTGACCCAATATATTATGGAAATGGGTTTTGAACCTTGATATGTAGATATTTTCTCATGATAAACCAGTGGGGGTGTTATGGAGACCATCATCACTGGATTATAACCCCTCCATATATGTGAAGGGTTGGGGTACACATAAGGATTATAATCAATATCCTCCCCATGGGCTAGACTTAGATGCTCCAAAGCTATTTCCAATATTTTAGCTTGTCTAGGACCCTGATAACCTAGTCCAGACCTATCAGTAGGTAACTAGTATTGCAACTAGAATGGAAGTTTATGCCCTTGATCATACATACCTAAACCATATCAATGCCAATGGAATCATTTGAAGTATATCAGAGAAAACTCATGATTAGATAGGTAATTAACATTCATGGTGAATGACTCATCCTCATCCTCTTCACTGTCTAAAGCATCATGGACACAATCCAACCTAGCATAAAAAAAAAAATTAGTTAGAGGGGATTCCCAATGGTACCACTATCCCTATGGGTAGGTTTGGGACTCTTGGTCATCCCATTTCTTATGCAAACTTGATAATTGATAATTGAATTGAAAGTAACATTTTGCATAAGATATTCACCTAGCCCTGTATTAGCTAGGTGAACTATCACCTACAGTGCAGATGACACTAATGATGATGCAAGTGAGGTCAGTTGAGGTACCTCCTCGACTATGTCTTAGGATTATTTCTCCTCCATGGGATTTAGAATTTCTTCTATTGCTATGGTTGGAAATTCCTTATTTATTTCCTCTACCAAGGGTGCTTTTAGTTTCTAAGTCTTTTGCCTTAGAGGTTTTTTGTTTCTCAAAAGTACTAGTAGCCTTTGAAGCTAGAGGTGGCACCGATATGGACGGGTCACCTCGCACTGATTTTGATTTATTTCCTGATTGTGTGGTAGGGGATGATGGCCTAATATATAGGTACATGGACGAAAGGATAAAATACCCCAAAAATTCAACCTCATGAACATATTTGAATGGATCTTCATTTGATGGTACCACATGTACCTATCCCTCGTGCACATATTTAATACATCAATGAAATATCAAGGGAATGCACTGTATTTATCTTATCCAAGGATACCCTAGGAGTATATTATACTACATGGCCCCCTACAATACATAATACATCATAGGGATTTTCTTATGTCCCACTTGCATAGGTAGGATTATTGTACCCACTATGGAGTAGAGTGCATCATTAAAGGCTCTTAATGTGTAGGAGGTAGGAATGATGTTTGACCTAAGAATATTCAAGTGCCCTATAGACTTTTTTGTTATTAAGTTAATTGATGAGCCTATGTCGATTAAAACCCACTTGAAAGGTATGTCATTGATACACATGATGATGTGTAGAGGTAGGTCTGCTATGATAGTAGGGACTACCTTTATTTTGTGATCATAAAAATGAATCACAAGCTCTTGACACTGTTGTACTTGCCCCACAAAGTTTGTAAATGCATCGAGGTTTTGGGACTGTAGGTTAATTGATTTTAAGATTTCCATTAGGGTCTCCCTATGTCTGGGAGACTATTGAATGAGATTTTATATTGATAAATTAGTCGGTATTATTTGGAGACTCTGCATAAGTTTGTTCTAGATAGTTATAAAAGTTCATGCTGGCAGACCTGGAATATTATTTTACATTGGCCTCTATTGAGGTGTAGTCAGGATAAAAATAGGAGCTACTAGAGGCTTCATTTGGTTGTATCTCTAGTTTATTATATTCATGTTTACTATTTTGACCATTCCAATAAACCCCTAGGTGGGAGGTTCAAATTGGATTTGATTTACTTGAGCACCTTGATTTATAGGGTCTTCATGGTTTGGCAATGGGTTTATAAATATACCTATATATCTATTATTAGTTGCTAGTGGATTATCAAATTTTAGCTCACCCTTCTTAATCATATTTTGTACAATTTTTTTGAAATCGATGCACACTTCGATATCATACCCCATTTATCTATGGTATGGGCAATAATGATCATCCCTATATCCCTTGGGCTTGGGATGGTTAAGATATTATTGGAACTAATTATAGCATTTGTAGGATTTATATTATCACACTACAAGAATCCGTTTGAAACCAATGACCTATTACAGGCTTTGGTTGACCTGCCTCATGTTCTGTTAAACACAAAAATTGCTAAGAGAAAACTACAGAACGAGTAAGGAAACCCCAACAGTATTTCTTTAATTAAACTTCTAATTTGCATGCTCTAGATTTATATTATACCATATGTATTTAAATTACCAAGCATGAAAAAAACCATTTGTTATGCCTTATGTAGATTGATGCCTAGATTCATTAGGTTTTTATAGCAATTTAACAACAATACTATCATGAACAAAAATAATGGGAAGAGATAAATTGGCATTTTTAATATTATTCGAATATCGTAATAAAACCAAGAGTTAACCAACGAGATAGATGTATATAATGCATTCAAATAATATAACCCATTATACAGTGACACACAATACCAATACAAAGAAATGATAGGAATAAAACTCAAAATTATATTGATTTATGAAATATTACATGCAGAGTGGGCAGGATGCCTTTAAACTCTATTTTTCTCAATAGAATACATCAATACAATGAATAAGACTCTGTTCAAATGATGTAACAGGTCTCTCCTACTCTCCTTATTTCAATATAATAACAAAAGAGTCTCTAAATACTAGGTTCAATAAGACTAGAAATATTCTCTGCTTCTTGAACGCTTTCCTATCATACGATCCTACACAATAAGGGGAGGAAGAAAGAATGAATAAAAGAAAATAGACACAAAAAGTAAATACAATAGCACAACTACCATGCACTCAAGTATACCTCTTAGCAAAAATTTTATTCTCTAATTGCTTGATGCAAAATCTGAACACCGCTGCTTTCTTTTATAGCCTCAGGTTCTTGATTTTGTTATTCTTGGTTCATCCCTAATTGTACATCTGTCAGCATCTATTTGAATTTTAAAATTGGCACAACTAGATCCCACTACTCTTGTAATATTTACTATATAATTCTATTCCACTAGTGATTAAGGTATGAGGGAGACCTTTATCTTTTTCTGCTACTTCCTGGTGCATTTGGCTGCTGTCTTCCAAACTGGTCTTTTTTGGGTTGACCTCCTTTGATTTCTTGACCCTCTAATTGTGCCAAAAATATTACCTATTGTTACTGCTATTTGTGGTTTTGAACTCACTTTCAGTTTTTAACTGTAGATATTAACCTTTTTCCCTTTTTGACTTCATTGCAGTTGTTTTATATGTTCATATATCAATCTCCAAACTCTTGTATCAAATGTGGCTGCAATCCTTAGCATGTTCATCTCCTACAAGATTTTTTTTTTCTGTATAGAAATAACAGGTTTATTCTTGTCGTATTGAGATAGTAATATTTCCATAGTATTTACCATAAATGTGGTTTGCTTAATCATTTCTTCCTCATCACCTAGTTCACAGTCGAATCTTTCAAAGGTTTCTTTAAATACCTCTTCTATATCTGAGGCTTCTAAGCACTGGTCTAGGGATAAGCCAATATTTGCCAGTTTCACTATAACATATTTTATTAAGTCATTTGTTTTTGTTACAGAACTTATCCATCTCTCTAGGTTTTCTCCAAATAGGGCTGCTTTGAAAAACTCAAAATTTATCTGGATCTTATTGTCGTCTGGTGTCATTATTTCTTGCCCCTGTAACTCTTCAAAATGATCTCCTACGAAATATTAGGTAGGGTGGATGATTCCAAAATCCTCTTCACTTTTTTGCATCAAGGTCACAATTTCTTGAGCATTACCCTTATTTGTCTGAATATTTCAGAAAATCCTTTGGCATGAGCTTTATTATTTTCAACATATCCGTTTTCATTACATTCAGGTAATATACATGATCTAGTTGCATGCTTGAGCGTTAGGATTTGTTTTATGTTTGGTTTGATTTGTCATTACCAAAGTACTGTTTATGGGATTTTCTCTTATTTCCTCTAATTTTTCCTTCCATGAGTGTTATTCTGGATTCATAGCGTCCATGCATACTATTTTGACCCTGTCTTGGTTATCGATCTTCATAATCGTCTTTCAGTGTACCTTTTTGTGAGTGAATCACTTATTTGATTTCTACCTTGGTATATGTTGAGGGAATTTCTTCACAGTGACCATACTTCTCTTAAGATCTCAGTCCATCAAATCTTCATTAAAAATGAGTATGCAGGTTTTTCCAGTTTACAATCTTCTCAAGCTCTATCATGGCTATTTCTAATGTCTTTAGACTTTTTTTTTTGAGTTATCTTCAAGGTGTGCACTACTGTCGGATTTATTGAAAGGTATTAGCATGACCATTGATTTCCTGGGGATCTGCACGATAGTTAGTATACCTATTCATATAAACATTTGAAACGACGTAGTTTATTGGTCCTCGTTTAATCATGATTATCCATTGTTAATCTTCATATTTTTAAACCTTAACAACTCATATTAAGCAATAGTAACATATAATATGTTTACTATATTTTTTTGATCACCGTTAGATCTTACCATGGTAGGACATGACCGTTGGATCATACACATGAATGTAATTCTTAAAAAATGGGGAAAACCATATGTACCTTGGATTAATTAATCAATCATTTGAAATAATCATGTTTAGACTAACCTTTGATCATCTCTAAGCACACGCACCATTGGATCTGAGGAGGAATGAATGTCGTCATCCGATTTAAACATCTTCATTTAGTTTTGGATATTTTTCCACCACTACCGGCTTTCGCATCCATCAATTCTAGGATTATTTTGGGCACTGTCATTGGATATCCTATGAGATGTATGCTACATAACCAAAAACATAAACTCTTTGATTTATATTAATCGTGATTAAGTCAAAAAGGGAGGTAATCATACAACGTATCAATCCCTTGCTAATAATGTGATTAATCTTTACCTTTATTTTAATCTTACCGTCTATGATTTCTACATGACCATTGGATCTGAATAGAGACAAGCATCGTCGTTAGATTTGGTCAACCTGCAAGTTAGTTTATTCAAGGGTGTATAGCTTTGATATTAATTAATCCGAAAAGGGGTGATTATCTAACGTGTTTAGACCCTCATTAATTTTTTTTAACCATTTTAATTAATCTTACGAAGTTTGAAAATTTTCAATGAATATTTAGTGAACGCACCACCGTTAGATCAAATATTGATTGAGCACAGCCATTCGATCCTCTTAACTAGCCCGATTATTAATCCAATGGGGGGTGTGTTCTTTTAATATTGGTTTTTAACCGATGATTAACTCGAATCATGCACGACCATTGATCTAGATGTTGCATGGGTGTGATCTTCCAATTTGTCAAACTTGCTCAGATTTTAACTTGATTACTTGACCTATGCCGAATTTCTTTAAACCTTTGAATTTTTGGAAATTGCGTAGCTGTCGGATCTATTTTGAATCAAGCGCGGCTATTACTTTAATTGGAGATGCTCAATTTTTAAACTTTAGGTTAAATCTCATTGAATATTTGACTTATCTTTTAGATTTATTTTAAATGTGCATCCGTTGGATTTATCCTGATGAAATTGCAACTGCATGATTAAAATTAAGATGCAGACTCTTTAAATTTTACCAAGGCTTTAACCTTTGGCTTATCCCTTGTTCGATTTGATTAATGTGATGTCGTCCGATTTCTTTTGGATTGAGTGCGGCCCTTGGATTAACCCTAAAATGCTTGCTTTTTAGCTTAGTGGGGCACCTACCCTTAGGTTTTAATTAATGTTTGCTTCGGACTTAGGTTTTTTAGATTTTTAGACCACGATGATTAATTATTCCCTTATCTTTAGCATACCTTAGGACTTTATGATTTTATAAGTTAGTTTAGGCCCAAGGGAACTTATTGTTTATGAAGGTCAGACTTTGGCTTAGGGATTTTTTATTAATGAAATGAGGCACGCATTATTAAAAGATAAGGTTTAGAATTTATCAAACCAGTCAATGGAATTTTCTTTTAAGATACTCACAACAAATCAAGCAGTGACCAGCATTAAGGATACTTTGTTTGACCCAAAAAAATTAAATTTGGGGGTTTCAAAGTTGAGTCAAATTTATCTCCAATAGGTATATAAGTTATACCTTAGGTAGTTTGATTCTCTATACCTCACTCAATTGATTGAATATCAATGCCATTGATTTTGATAAAGGTGTGAAGTAGTGAAGCGGCCGACATTAACCATTTTGGCCTTGGTTACTATTTTGGTTGTAGTTGGCCAAGGGAATTGAGCCTGGTAATTTTGTGGTTGCTAGCTATTTCCTCCCTTTGGCACATTTAGTACAACTTGATTGACTAGAGTAGGCTTGGCTTGCTATTGTTTATTTTGGTTGTTTCAGTTGTTGTTCCAGTATTTCTTATTGTAGATCTTAAGATCTCCTTCTTCAACTTTAATATCTTCTATCAGCTTGGCTTGTGCTAAGGCTTCCTTGAATTTTATGTATTATTGTAGCTACAAGAGCAGTTATATGTGCTTAGCGTAACTCTTAGTGAACATTCGGGTGAGTTCAACAGTGGGAATAGAAAATGGTAGTTTTACCATTAGTTTTCTCCATCTATTCCCGTAGTCCATGATCGGTTCGTCATCATATTTATTTAGATTAGCCAAGTTGAACAAGTTTATCTTCTTCTTGATGTCAAAATAAAAGTGTTCAAGGAATGCATCCACCAGCTACTCAAAACTAATGATGCTATGTCTGGGTAGTTTGTTAAACCACTCAGTTGCTACACTCGATAATGTCATGATAAACATTCTCAACATTAGGGCATCATTTTGTTGGAGCTGGAAGCACGCGTTCATGAAATTTATCACATGCTCTTGCATGTCTTCTTCTCCCTTGAATTTATCTAACCTAGGCATATCTAAGTATCTACGATAGGTAGGAATTTATACCGAAGGACACAAATATTGTTTGTGTATCTTGCTTAGGGTTGGCTTTTGTCCAACTGTGTCATGTTTCTCGAGAGACTTGATTTTCTTTGTGAGTATATTTTATGCCTTTAAAGAGATGATATCTTGTTATCAAAGGTTTACTCAGGATGGTCAAGGAGGTAACTCTACATTTTTCCACTTTGGGCATCTATATTCATCTCCCACAACTACATATGAGGTTTTAGGATACATCTGTTATTGATCCTCCATTTTTGCCTATTCTTGTCCATGCTCTACCTATTCTAGCTCTAAGCATTGTTGGTGATTTGAAGTATGTTATGATGTGCAGTGAGTGCATTCATCTACTTGTTTAGTGCATCTCTCATGTTGAGAAATGACACGTCTATTGGATTGGTAATACTCACTACCCATGTGTATATTTGCTTGAGCTAGTCTATTTGCTTGTTCCTTACACTCTATTTTCTCTAGGGTAAGTTGCTCCTTCAAGAACTACTCATTTAGGCATAAATGCATTTTCCTTTGTGCCCATGCTTCCTCCTATTTGAGGAGGTCTAGGTGCTCTTATTTTGCATGTAATGCCTCCCTCTTGTCTTGGAGTAATTTTTCTTGATATTGTGCATCTTCATACAACCTACGTATGTGGTCATATTGATCTACCACTAAAGGTCTATGAATATGTAACTCCATACGAGGGGTCCTTATGGATAGGACCTATTGAGGATCTCCCACTATGCTTTTACCTTTGTCTAACATGGCAACATGGTTAGTGTACAATGACATATGTTTAGCATCCCCATGATTGTAATTAGTGTGCATGCTACAGGGGTGCTTTGAAGCTTTCCCATGATCATTGGTGTACCTCATTATTTATTGGCTATATGAAATCTTAGAAATAGAGTGCACAATAGTATTGCTCCTATGATTTTATCTCAAGAAAATCTAATCCAACTCATCAAATTGTCTGGATTTCCATGGTTGATATCATGGAGTTCCATTAGCACCAATGAGACTGAGGTCTATTGCTATCCTAACACCTTTAGAGTGGCTAAGAGCTATGGAGGGTCTGTGATTGGATGCAACACTTGTGTTTTACCCCTTAGTGGGCTGATCTTTCCTATGCCTATCATGTGAATATTGGGGCCTTGAAGCTCCCTCATGTCTATCATGAGAAGAACCTAGATATGATTCTCTAGCTGGGGTTTCTCTAGGAGTACCCCCACGAGTTAAGTTATCCCCCTGAGGCTTGCTAAATTTTGTTCAGTGGAATTCTATGCAAGAAGCTCAACATCATTGTTGTTGTGATCATGTTTGAGTGGAGTGGTAGTTCCTACCTCAGTGTTGGACTGAGGGCGGTTACTCCGTGTGAAGACCATGACAATGTGGAATTATATTTTGGGTAAATTTTAAGACATAAACAAAGTAGATAAAATTGGTGTTCCTAAAATTGGTCTTTTGTATTTCATATTTATTGAAAACTTAAACTATCTCTCATCGTGTTTGAATTTTTGTTGATGTAATGCTTGTATAGTTTAATGGTTTTCACCTATATGCTCGTAGCTTGACAATTGACAATGAAAATCACGGTTATGTAAACCCACCAAAGTGTGGATATGAATCCCACACCCAGTAAGGGAGCATAGGTCCTACCAGATCCTCACCCAGTCTCACTTGGTCAACATCATACCCTCTAAAGAGAAGTACATGCAAATTTTCTAGGATACGTCAATTCTTGGATCTAATATTGGCCAATAGAATGAGTTCATTGGATTTGAGCCAATAGATGGAGATGAAACCCACTGTCATTGGAATCTATTAGTGGTTGGGTGTAAATTCCAACTCACTAATGTTTACATGTGATGTGGTGTGTGTTTGTTATTTTTAAACTTACTTGAAAAATAAATGCATCATGAAGCACTCAAATGATTCCCCTATATGTTTAAAAAAAGAACATTTCACTTTAAGAAAATGCACGTCTAATGCTACATGATGTTTAGATAATTCAAGTTTTAATCATGAATAAATGGCCTCTAGTTGGGTCTCAGGCATGCAAAATCCTACACAACCTAGACCACTAGAGACTAGGGTGGATTACAATAAAAATTCCGTTGTTCCTAGCAATGGCTAGTAGAAAAGCTAAGATATTCTAATAATTTAACCTTAAAATTTCTCTATGTTTTCTATTTAAATAGAATTTCACCTACTACATTCTAGAAATAAATATAGAAAGAGAAGTGAAAAATTGTAGAGAATCCCACCAACCTGGAATCCAATTCTATTGTTGCTCAGGATTTCTACTTTTGCATGTTTTCCATCGGTTATTGTCACTCAAAGAAACTATGATAGACTACTATCTTCAAAATTATCTAAGATTTGCTATCCATTTTTGATCAGAGCAACTGCACCTATGTATAAAAAAATGTAAAATATTAGCAAATCAGCTTAAAATCGAGAGTCCCCACTGTGATCACCATCTGTACGAAGGTAAAAACCATGCATCTAGACCATTGCAAGCATGTAACAATTTAATAAAAAGAAATCAAGTAACCATTTGCACAAATAAAATATATCTAAGAAAATGGGATTACCCTTTTATTAAAAATGATAGATCTCGGTTACAATAGCTTCCTCTTAGGGAGTCACTCAAATTGATACAATGTTTACAATAGTTGAGGCCCCTCAACATGGATAGATGCACTTAAAGAGTCTTCACTTCAACACCAATTTACATGAGGGCTCACTATATACCTCCTTCTTTAATGATCAAAGGGAATGTCTTGAATGTGGTTTATTATCGAACATATCTATTACCTGCATACAAGGAAACAAGAAACATTAAAATCACATGAGGCCTCTCAAGACGAGTCTTATTCCATAGATTTGCAAGAAATAATATTGAAAGCATAAAGAAAGCATGGAAAAGCCTAAATAGAAGCAATGGATGTCTATTAAAATACTAATGGATCGTACAAATATGATAAAATAGTAAATGTAAGCTACGATAAACTAATGATGCATAAAGAAAGGTAGATCTACACTAAAAACTAAAGAAATTATGTCTCAAACCCTAGCCACTATCGCTCAAAGTGACTGTGCTTGTAGGCCACTATCGAAGATAGTGACCACTAACTGTGATCTTTTCCTCCTTGTATCAGGTTCTGTGACTCAAAAATCCCCAGTGGAATTGATGATCAAGGTTTGCTTGTGTATCTAAACATGGATTTGTGAGTGAAATATCTTAGATCTATAGCAAATTGATGGTAAATGGATGATTTTCTTCTCAACCTTGTGGAAGCTCCATTTTTTATGGCATGCTTTACAATCTGCAATTAGGTAGCACTTCGATGTTCCTCTTAGGTTTGTCAATTTTTTGCTCAAGGTGGTAGGGATTCATTGTATCAAATTTTAGATCCATACTTGTTCCTATAAGGGTTGATATGTAGGCCTCCCAAATTCTAGATATTGACTTCTTGGAGAATCCAAGATCTAGATTTGCATGAAACTGGTTGTTGAAGGGAAAGGCGTAGTTTTGAACTTGCATGGGAGTGATAGTTAGGAGGAACTCTGGGATATTCACACCCAAATCCACTCGATTCTAATGAAATTTTAGTTACCATGCATGATTTGGGCCTACATTTATAGCTAATTTTGTCTCAATGCTAGCCACTGTCCATAGCAGTGGCTATTCATGGCTACTATGAGCTTCAATGGCTGGATTTGACAACCACTCTATTCAATAGTAGCTACACCTAAATAGGTCAAAACTACCCCTAGTGAGTGGTTAGAACCACTGCTAGCTCTTGGGAAGATCCAAGGTTAGTCATATGGTCTGCAGAGGTGCCCATATAAGTAGTCTCCTCAACATGACATGTTTTAGGTGTCTAAACTACCTATTTTTCTAGTGTAGGTGATGACTCATTAACTATGCTTCCTTGTTGATCCTCAATAGAAAGAGGATTACCTGTTTGAAGTTGATTCTTATCTATCATGTATTGTACTACATTTTTGAAAGTGTAGCATGCTTGGATATCATGACCATTTTGTCTATGATATAAAAGTATAAATAATATTTATATCCCTTGGGTTTCAAATGGTTCAGATCTAAGGGGTGATGCTCAAAAAAAGTGATGGTCTTTGTCTCGCATAATCCATTATAAATCAAGCCAAAGGTTCATATAATGGCATGTAAAAGTGAGGTTGGCAACGTTGTCACTTTTACCCCTATTTTGCAAGGATGCAATTTGCATTTGTGGCTGAGATGATTTAGTAGTGGATGCAATTTGTTGTTGGAGCTCCATGTTTGTGAGCTGATGCATGATTTGTTGTAAAGCATCATTTTGGTACCCCATTTGTATCTTAACTTTGGTTAGGTGATCTATAATGTGTTGTAAGACTAATTGGGATGATAAGTGCATGGTTTTTTTTGCATCTAAATGTAGTTTTATGGATGATGTAGGTGAATTAAGAGTGGGTGCCAATGGATCCTTAGGTAGGTGTGAATCACAAATCTCCATTATCTGAGAATATGTGGATGCTTTTTGATGATCTTGTTTAGTGATTGCATCCATATGCTCTTGATTTTGACTTAATTCCTACTCTTTTTTCACTATGGATTGTTCAACTATATAAGCTTGATCACCCCCATTTTGGTGTATATGATACACTTATTCTTGCTCCTATGAAAATTTTGTGTGAAATGAACTAGGTGTGACTAGTTTCAATGGTGTGAAAATTTTGATGTAGAAGCAATATTTAATGGAGCTACCAATTATGCTAATTTATTTAGATAAATCTGGTTCTATATATTGATATTGACCATTATCACAAACTCATGGGAAGATGTTTTTGCACTTAGAAAAGTCGTGGAAGCCTCATCAACTTGACTAGTGTGAAGATTCTAGGATGGTATTGATGGGTGGCAAGTTGACAAGAGGTCGACCTAAATCCTTAATGGACTCAATGATAGGTATAAATGTAATGTTTTTTGCTATGTACTCTTTGATTTTAGTATTGGTCAAATGAACTATGACCTAAAATGTGGTGGATGAAGATGGTATGATATGATTTTATTTATCTGTAACCACTCTAGGTTCTTCCTTTTAGGTAGGAGTGGAGATATTCTCTACTGACATGTTTGAGATGACTGTGGGAATATCTACAGTTAAATTTATTGATTTATCCTTGATTGGAGAAACCAAATATGAAGGAGTAATAGGCAAAACCAATGGTAATGGTGATGGTGGAGGTAATTCCATGGTGAACCATGAGGTTGCATCTAGAATCTAAATAAAATCATTGGTTTTAGTATCTAGGTGTGTGGATTACAAAGTATGTTCTTGCAAATGATCTATCTATTTGTAATACTTAAAAGGGTCTGGGTCAGAATGAACCACATGGACCTTAACTTTATGAATGTATTTAATGTGTTGGTGCACTATGGATGGTATGCACTCCATGGATCTCATCCATGGCCTTCCAAGCAGTATATTGTACTATATTAAACCCTCTAAGATGTAGCATAATGTAGATATGGTCTTCTATCCAACTTGAATGGGGAGGACTATTGTGCCAATTGTGGGAGATACAACTTTTTTTAATGCTTGAAAGGTGAACATAGATGTTGAAATGTATGAAGGTAGGATGTTAAGATGCTTCAATGCGATTGTAGTAATAATGTTTATCATGGAGCCTATGTCAATCAAAACCCATTTATAAGTAATCTTATTTATGCATACAACAATGTTCAAAGGAGGAATTGGTATATTTGTAGACACAGGTTTGATCTTGTGATCCTAAAAAGTGATAACATGATCTTTGTAAATTTGTAGATCCCAAAAATCTAGTGAAAGCATAAGGGTCATTTGGTTGCAACTCGATTGAACTCAAAATCATCATGAGGGTTTCTTAATATTTGGGGGACTGTTGTAGTAACTCACTTATGGTCATGTTGGTTTATGGCATATGCAAAATTCGTATAGGTCCACTTTTAATTGTGACCACTGGTTGAAGTGGTGGGCTTTATAAGGAATTTTAGGGTGGCAAAGGTTGTGAAATAGAGGGAATGTGGAATTATCTGCTAACCCCTCGCTAGATCGACTATGACTAGTGTAGGTTCAAGATCAATACTAACTGATAGAATTATCCACTTGATCATTTGAATAACCCATTGATGTTATCCTAGTAGAGGTATATTGGTGATCTAATCCTCCATGTGAGGAGGTAGCTTTGTAACTACTATTAGGGCATCATACATGAATGATGAGATCCTCAAGACTATACCAGATGCATTTAGGGCATCTTCATGAGTTTTCCTCTTTACCAGCTTGTGGTTGAGCTCGACTATGCGTATTTATCATGTTGTCTTGATTAAGCAAGTCAAAAAGGAAATAAATAAAGTATACAAATTATTATCACTTTTAAATTTTACTTTGTACTTCCTAAACTGGTTTGTATGTTATGATTCATTGTTTTATTACTTTTCTCTTATTTTATTTTTTGATATTGTTGATGTAAATACTCAGTTAAAAGGATTTCACCTATATCCTCTCACACACAAACCTGGTGATGAAGTCTAGGTCATGAAACCCACCAAGATTTGGTGATGAAGTCCAAATATGGTGAGGGAGTCTAGGTCCTACCAGTTCCTCACCCAATTCACCTTGGTCAGCGATACACCTCTTCAAAAAGAGATGCATGCTATATTCCTCAGCTATGATGGTTCTTGGAATTGGCCTTGGCCAAAATGGGGTGTGAAGAACCACAAGCAAGATAACAAGGTGGTGATGAAGGCCATCATTGTTAGTCTTGATCAACAATTAGGTGTGAATTCCAACTCACTAATATTTAATTTGAGATATGGTGTGTGTGTGTTCTTTTTATTTTATAAAATAAGTAAAATGCAACATAAATCAATCCATGATATTTCACTAATGCATAAAATATGTTTCAAATTTCCAAATTTCTAACTAAAAATGTTTTAGTTTCAAAGAATTTAAAAGTGCAACCCCTAAATGAAGTTAGCCTTTAGACATGTAGTAAGCAAGAAAACCCTAAAAAGTAGGAAAATATGAGCTATCTCTGTGTAAGAAGACCTATAGAAGAGGTTGTATGACACCAGAGTGGTCAAAAATAGGGGTTTCTGAACCCTGTAACAACTAGCAGTAGAGGCCGCTAGGCCCAAGAGCGGTAACTAGTAGAATACTTCAAATATGAAAATTCTTCTATAATTTTCTATTAAAGCATGAAATTCCGAATTTCACTATGAAAGGTAAGAAAAAATATGAATAGAAGCATTCATAGGGAAATCCCACATATGATGAAGTTGTTGCTAATCTAGTTTTGTGAATCTACTCTGAGGCCATCATAGTGTAGAGCAACGAGCTCTACTAACTATCACGGGGTATGACGGTAGCCACTGTGGGTCATTCCAACCTAGAGCGGTTGTACCTGCAATTCAAGAATATAAGAAAAAAAAGTAGTTAGCAACAATTTGTGAAATTTGGAAAAGTCCCACATGGTGATCGCCATTGTAGAGTAGGAAAAACCATACACCTAAACATGTAATATGAAATCAAATTGACAAGATATACATTGTAACCATAATGACAAAGAAATATGGAAAATAGGGTGCCCTTTTCATTAATCTTTGGAATTGTCTTTACAAAGTGATTACAAAATATCCCTCTTAGGGATTACACCAATTTGATACAAATTACAAAATGATACCCCAATAGGGTAGGTGTAATTTTTAGAGTCTTTGCTCTCCAAAAACTAATTATGGAGGGTTTCTTTGTGACCTCCATTTGATGATGTAAATATTGAAGAATCTTTATGATGAAGAGCTCCTAATAAGACCTGCTACCTACACACAAAAGCACTTAGAAGACATAAGTAGTAAATGTAGAACCTCTCAAGATGAGGTCCATTTCCATGAATAGAAAATGAAAGAAATATGCTTAAAACAGTAAATAAATGCATGTAAAACTGAATGAAAATATGCTAAACTATGTTAGAAAACCAATTTGAATGCTGCTAAAACTGATCTAATTAAGAAAAAATAGTAAATAAAATGGCACCGAAAGGCCATCGTAGGGTAAAGTAGCTAAATCTGTTAGCTGTCAGAGGGTCTAGTGGCTATTTTTGTTAGCCGTCAGAGGGTCCAGTGGCTAGCTCTATTAGCTATCAAAGGGTCTGATTTATCTATAAAATGGGTTGATGTTCTTGGTGTGTTCATGAGGAATGACTTAAAGGTGGAAATTGACTCGAATTTAGGATGATTGATGGTGAAAAATAATGGGATTTTATATTTAAGATCTAATGGACTCCATTGATGCAAATACAAAATTCATGGCTAGATTTGGATAGCACTCCATTGCATATGAGAGAAGGTTATCTCTGTTACTCAAATTGATAGTACTTCATTATGGAGAATTCAATTTCTCATTGATGAAGGTTTGGGCTATTATTATAATATTTCCTCATTACCATCTTATCTTGTAAGAAAATTTAATATCAAGATTCAGTTATGATCCAGGAAACCCAAGCATCAATTATGGATGCTTATTACAGTTAGTCGTGACATGCAAGTTGCTCTGTCAATTTATTTGGCTTGGCTCAAAGAGACCAATTTTTTATAGGCATGACCATCCCAGGGTGGAGCATCCAGGCTTTGGGGCCATCACAGGGTCCAACAATCACTAGATGCCACTCCTAGGTATGATATTTTAGGTTGTAAAGGGATAGATTACCTTGTTAGAGTGGTCAAAACCACTATTAGATCTTGGGAAGGCCCAAGATGAGTCATATTGCCTAAAAATGTGTCCATATGGATATCCTCCTCAACATGACATATTTATGTATATACACACAGTATCCATTACTATTGGAATATTTTATTCCATGATAAGGAGGTCTATTTAGTTTATAGAATTTTTAATAGCTTGAAACACTCAATATTCATATGTTTCCATAGATTGTAAAGTTCTCTAGAATATTCTTGCAAATTCCACAAATTTCCCATGTATTTTAGGCCTTATGCTAGATTGGTACACTATTTTTCATGAGTTTCTAGGCTCATGTACATTGCTTCCTTGGAATTGAGCATTGGTTATCCATAATTATCCTATTAGATTCCCCAAATTTCTTGGTTGTATTTTTCAAAGCATGTGATCCACTAAACCTTGAAACTAATAAATTGACTCTAGATTTTGTTGAGTCCCCATGTCTGAACAAGTTACTATTTTTCAACCAAACATGGAAGAATCGTCCTCTGTCAGTTTCTCCAAATATCCTAGCCAATCCTCTATCTCCACCTTGGGATGTTCAAACACATTAGCAACCAAATAAAATGTTTGCTCTTATTTTTTTTCTATATCATAAGGACTAACATTCTCACCATAGATCTTGATCTTATTTCCTATGTAGAGGATCACCATGTGAGTGTAACCTATCAAAAAATACCCCCCAATATTATTCATAAGCTCCCTTAACAAGCATAATTTAAATAGTGGCAATAAATCCATCACTATTACCTCCAATATTACTAAAATGTATGACAACTTATGTAGTAGTATTGGAATATGTTTTACAATTCCTATTGCTTGGACTAAGAATCCATTTAGGTGCAATAATATAAAACTAGCCTAGGTATATTCCAAGCCCATAGCATTACAAACTACTTGAGGCATGATTGTTATAGCATTTTCATATCCTACAAAAGTGTGAACTACCTAGTCTTCCATACACACAAACAAATAGAAGGGGAAAGTTTTAATCTCACCCATGCCTAGAGATCATAACTTATGTGCTACCTCAAAGTTTGGGAGGGTGATTTCACTAGTTGTTGAGATTTTGATATCCACTTCTACCAAATCAACTTATTTGAAAATTATTAGAGTCTCCGTATTCTTCACTTCTTTATAATTATATGTTTTGTATTCTTTTGTAGCTTCTTAATCTTCCAAGGTGGTTTCTCATACATCATTTTGTACTAATCAACAACTTCCTCTATCTACTTTTTTCTTATTGAAGAAAACCATAAATTTCAAAATACTTAGTCCTTTTTTTGATATACTTGTGCTACTTTCCTTCCAAGTTCACATCCCATACTAAAAATAAATCTACCCCCTACAAGCGCTTGACTACCGAAAAGATGGATTTTCAACACGCGCAAGGTTTATGTTATAGTTATGATGAAAAATATTCATGAGGGCATAAATATGTCCAAAATAAGCTATTTTTTCTAGATTTAGAGGAGTTAGTAAGTAGTGAGAAACTTTATGATGAAGCATAACCATCACAAGAACCACCTCAAGATGAGGGTGAAACACAAGAACATCGACAACCAAAAAACTTTTCCCATGCCCTTGTAGGGATTACTACCCCATAGACAATGGAAGTAGTAGATATTTTCAAAGGACATCTTACAATTCTCATTGATTTAGGAAGCATACACAAATTTGTTGATCCTCAAGTCACCAAACAAGCTAATTGTTACATACATGCATGTAACTCCTTTGAGGTTATGGTGGAAAATGGCAAAACTTTGCCTTGTAAAGGCAAATGCCATAATATTAAGTTAAACATAGGGGATTATGAGATAAAAATGGATATGTTTACTCTTTATCTAGGAGGATGTGATGTTGTTCTAGGATCTCAATAGTTAGGTACTTTTGGAACCACTGCCTAGAATTTTGTAGAGTTATGGATGCAGTTTTCACAAAATGGTAGGTCCTATACTCTTCATGGTTCACAAGTAAGATCTCCTTATATTATCAGTTCAAAATGTATGAAGAAGTTAAAAAATGTTCTCAAGGGGTAATCATTCATATATTTTCCATACAACCACCCACATTTATAGAGGATAAACTTCTCATAGATTTGTAACTTCTTTTGACTAAGCATGATGAAAATTTTGTGGAACTAACAAAATTACCATCCTACTGCTCCCATGATCGTGCAATCCCATTGGTACCAGGTAGTGTTCCACCTAACATCAAACCTATTTGATAATCCCATAAATTTAATTCAAAAATGGATAAATTAGTATAATAATAGTTAATAGTTATAATCATTCAACCTAGCACCAGTCCTTATTCTTCTTCAATCTTATTGGTTTGCAAAAATGATAGGTCCTAGTGGTTGTGTATAGATTTTTGTGAACTCAATAAGCTCACCATTAAGGATTTATTTATTATTCACATGGTAGATAAATTATTTTATGAGCTACATGATGCTATGTTTTTCACTAATTTAGATCTTCGCTCAGGTTACCATTAAATATAGCTTGAGGAGGATATTCCCAAAATAGCACTCCACACTCATGAAGGTCATTATGAATTTTTGGTTATGCTATTTGGCTTGACAAATACCCCTTCCATATTTTAGAGCCTCTTGAACAATATTTTCCACCCATTCTATCATAAAGTCATTTTAGTTTACTTTTATGATATTTTGGTTTATAGTCACTCTTGAGAAGAGCATCTCATCCATGTGGATCAGACTTTGTAGTTTTTGACTTAGCATAAGCTTTATGCTAAGAGGTCCAAGTGTTCTTTTGGATGGACCAAAGTAGATTATTTGGGACATATTATCACCAAATGTGGAGTTAAATTTAACCCTAAGAATATTCAAGTTGTTCAAGATTGGTTGAAGAATCACACTCTTAAGTATCTTCATGGAATTTTAGGATTTGTAGGCTATTACTACAAATTTATCTACAACTATGGCAAGATCATTGCTCCTTTAACAACCATGTTTAAAAATAATTATTTGACTTGTATAGGCCCAACTGAATAGACTTTCCTTGATCTAAACCATGCTATGATAACCACTCTAGTCTTAGGAATGTCTAATTTTTCAAAATATTTGTAATTGAAAGTGATGCTTCAGGCTATGGCATTGGAGCTATGTTGATGTAGGAAGGATGACCCTTAGCCTTCACTAGTAAAGTGCTTTCAAGTTGAAATCTAGGAAAATAAACTTATGTGAAGGATATGATCACAATATTGCACGTGGTTACTCATTGGAAATCCTATCATTGGGTGTCATTTCTCCCTTAAAATAGACCACCAAAGTCTCAAATACTTCCTAGAGCAATGGTTTGCCATCCCAAAATAAAAAAGTAGATCTCTAAACTCAAGGGCTATGATTATCAGATTACCTATAAAAAAGGCAAGGAGAACATTATGGTGGATGCACTCTCTCACAAATTTAAGGCTTAAAGTATGTTATGTGTCATCTCTTCACCCATACTTAAGTGGATAAATTATCTCTATGAAGATGTGCTCGAGGATTTAGGATTTTAAAATATGATTTCCACACTTCAAACAATGTCTACCTCATGTTCAGGCTACACTTAGGATAGACAATATTTGATATATCTCCAATGACTTATTATTCCCCATACTTCTCAACTATGGAAACTCATCTTGAAGGAGATGCATGCTTCACCCATTGTAGGCCATTAAGGGTTCCTCAAGACCTATGAGGATTAAGTGTACTTTATTTTGGAAGGGTATGAAGAAGTAAATTCAAAATTTTATGGTAGAGTATGACATATACTGGTGGATGAAGGGAGAAACAATGCATTCCCTAGGAACTCTTTAGCCCTTGCCTATTCCCAAAAAAATCTAGATAGATGTTCCATGGATTTTTTTGAAGGGTTAAATTAGTCTAAAGGAAAATTAGTTATTTTTGTGGTAGTGGACCATCTCATGAGGTATGTTAATTTGTGTTCCCTCTCCTATCCTTACACAACATCAATCATTGTCCAATTTTTTCTAGATTCTATTTTTTGCCTTCATGGCATGCTTGCATCCATTGTGTCTAATGAAGACCCTACCTTCACTAGTAACTTTTGGAAAGAATTTTTTATGTTATAGGGAACTCAACTCAAAATGAACCCATCCTATCATCCAAAAATGGATAATCAAATAGATATTTTCAATAAATGTTTGGAGATCTACCTTCATTGCTTTTCCTATGATCATCCTACATAGTGAGTGAAGTGACTTCCCTTGGAAAATGGTGGTATAAAACTTCTTATCACACTATGAATAAGGTTACCCCTTTTAAAGTAGCTTATGGATGGCCTCCATAAACACCCTCCTCCTACATTCTAGGTATCTCCAAGGTCCATGTTGTTGACACTAAACTCTGCCAATATGTTGTAGTCTTCTATTAACTAAAGATGAATCTAGAATTGGCCCATAACTAGAGGCACAAAAAAGGTAATAAACACCATTATAAGTGCATATTTGAAGTTGATGATATGTTTTCCTCAACTTGTATCTATATAAACATTTATCACTCCAACTTCACAGGTGCCAAAAAATTACTACCAAATACTATGGCCCCTAGCAAGTCTTACAACATATTGGTGCAATGACCTACAAATTGGTCCTTCTGTATACATCTAAGCTCCATCCTATATTTCATGTCTTCTCTCTCAAGAAGGTTGTGGGAAATCAGGTACAAGTTCAATCTATTTTACCCAAACTAGATGAAGAGGGTTCTATTTTGCTCGAGCTAAAATAATTGTTGGACCACAAGTCACACACTCTTTAGAATCATGTAATCATTGAGTCTCTCTAGTAGTTACGATACCATTTTCCTCATCTACAACTTTAAGGACAAATATTTTTGAAAGGGAAGAGCATGTTAGGACCCCATATTAACATTATTTTTGTAATTCTCATATGATTATGTAATGACCCCCTTCCAACATAGGGATCCCTTTATAATGTTATTTTCTAATATTTTTGAATGGTATGTGGCAAGTAAGGCACCTAGACAAGTAGGGTAATTTTATGTAACCAATTTTTGGTAGAAGATTCTAGCTCGAGTGTCATTTTGCATGTAAGCCAATCTTGAACATTAGGTTAGAGTTGGATGAAGTGTATATTTAAAATACATGGATCCATGAAAAAATGCAACTTTTTGCAAAATAATGAAAGTGTTGTGGTTGATCCACAACACACCCCAAAATTGGGGACCCACCTTTTGGCAGGCTTGCAGAGAAGAATCTCGGTGACCCAGATGCTAAAATTGAAGAAAAGAGAAAAAATGCATAAGTGTTGAAAGTGTCGCGAAATCGCGACTTGTCGCGCCATCGCTGCCGGAAACAGGAAAGTGTCGCGAAATCGCGACATGTAGCTCCATCGCTGCCGAAAAGGAGAAAGAAAAGAAAAATTGAAAGTTGTCGCGAAATCGCGACATATCGCTGGAAAAGAGTGAAAGGGTGTAGCGAAATCGCGACATGTCGCTGAGAAGAAAAGAAAAGGTGTCACGAAATCGCAACATGCCGCTGAGAAGAAAAGAGAAGGTGTCGCGAAATCGTGACATGCCGCTGGAAAAGAATGAAAATGGTCACGATTTCATGACGTGTTTTGCCGAAGCGTACGGATGATGAAAAGTGTCACGATTTCGCGACGTGTTTTGGCAAAGTGTACGGAAGCGGAAAAACGTCGTGATATCGCGACAGGAAACAATGAAGGGACTCGAAGCGGAAAGGCGTCGCGATTTCATGATCGATTGCAGCTAAAGTGTACGGACGAAGAAATGGTCACGATTTCGTGACGTAAAGTTGCCGAAGAGGTCCGAAGGGGAAGCGGTAGCGATATCGCGACAATTTGTTGAAAGAGGCAAGAGAGTGATAATGGTCACGATATCACGACGTAAAGTTGACATAGAGGTCCGAAGGGGAAGCGGTAGCGATATCGCGACAGTTTGCGGCGAGAGAGCCCGAAGGTGAAAAACGTCGCGATATCGCGACAGAAAGCGACATAAAGGTCCGAAGGCAAAAGCGGTAGCGATATCGCGACAGTTTGCGGAGAGAGAGCCCGAAGGTGAAAAACGTCGCGATATCGCGACAGAAAGCGACATAAAGGTCCGAAGGCAAAAGCGGTAGCGATATCGCGACGGTTTGCGGCAAGAAGGTCCGAAGGCAAAAGTGGTAGCGATTTCGCTACAGTTTGTGGAAGGAAGGCTCAAAATAGAAAATGGTAGCGATTTCGCTACAGTTTGTGGAAGGAAGGCTCAGAATAGAAGCGGTAGCGATATCGCTACAAGTAGCTACCGAGGGCGCACGGGCGAGGAAGGCGTCGCGATATCGCGACATGTCACGATTTCGCGACATGTCGCGTTTTCGTGGCTAAGAAGGTGAACAGGCCGCTTGCAGTTTTTGTCATGATTTGCATAGGAAAACGTTACAGAAGGCACAAAAACGTGGGACACGTGGCGTACAGGTGTCGAAATTGTAGGAACGTTACATGCAATGGAAGATTTCGCACGTTTGGGCATCCAACATGAATTGAAAGTAAGGAAAAAGCGGGAATTTGAAAGGTCACTTGCAGGAAGGTGAAACGAAGCGACAAAGGGAATCGAAGAGCCATTTCAGTTAGTATAAAATCAAAAGCGCAGATTGAAAGAAGGGGGTTGGAAATTGCTGCTTGCAGAGTTGCAGAGACAAAGGCTTTATGCCATTCTGGGCCTGCACTTGGGCAATTTCCTTCTTTTTGTTCTGGAACATTTATGCCTGGAACAATCTGTAAATGTAATTGATACATCATTTAATACAGAAATACAGAGTATTGGCATCTCATTGATGAGAAAGAAGGAGTCATTTTGTGCATGCATGATTTAATGTTTTATCATTCATTCCAGATTTCTAAGGCTTTTAGGTGAAGTTTAATGCAAGTGTGCTTGGTTGCTTCATGCGAATGCCTAAATCTGGAATTACAGTAGAAACCCTAGAAACCAGCACCTAATTTATTTGGATTGTGCGAATTTGCAGGTTCATTAGGTTAGGTTGCATGCATAAAACCTCAATATCTTCGGTTTCATCGAGTTGATGACAGCATTCTAACTGTAGTTAGTTTTATTTCCATTTACTTTGTTTTATTTTTCAAACCCTTACTTTATTTCATGTAGTTTAATTACTGTATTTGAATAAGCAACTGAAAATCCATCAGAAATGAAGATTAGAATAGGTTTGTTCACTTTGAGTCCACTAGAAATTCAAATTAAATAAACCATCAGTGCCCCTTGTTAACATCCACTTGCAAACCCTAAGACATTCCTGGCATTTCATTTGAACAACATCATTTAAACATAACGAGAACCTTGGAGAAAGTTATTTTCTTTGCAAGCAGAGGATTTTGGGACTCAGATCCTACCGGAGAGTGTGCTTTCACAACTGGGTGAAAACACCACTCAACAGATTGGCGCTAGAAGGAGGGCCCGAACTGGTTTATTTGATTTTGATTTTCATATCTGAATATTTTGTTTTTGACTTAATTTTGAAATCATTTACGGCTAAACTGCAACACTATTTTTATTGTAGGTTTTCTTCGAAATAGCCGAGGGTTTCATCGGGCAGGCTGGACCCACCATGGCGTATTGCAACCAGGTCCCAAACAACCGATGAAACCATTTTCCATGATCTTACTGGTACTTCCAAGAGTAAAACCAAGCAAGTTGTAAGTTCACCAATCGCAAAAGACCTATTTTCTCCAGGAACATCGAGTGGACCTACGCCAGTAATATCCGTTGCACCTAGTGTGCCTATAGTAAGTAATATTTCTACTACTATTGTAGGTCTGTCTTCATCAATTCTGAGTCAAATGGCTCAAGCTCCAGCAACTCCTTGGTATGGAGCTAATAATACTCCTTTGAACATTGTTGGGGATATCCATGAAATCCCCAAGAACATTGAAATATTTTTGCCTAAATACAAACCAGATGGCCCAAGAACAGCAGAAGAACATATCCAAGCTTATAAGGATGTTTTAATTAGGCTGCAAGTTCAATATGAAGATGTGGCCTACAGACTTTTCCCTATGAGTTTAGATCCAATAGCATATGAGTGGTATATATGCTTGCCAACTGGTTCAATCACTTCTTGGATTCAAATGGAAAATGCCTTTGTTAATCAATTTAGATCACCCTTAGACCCTGCAACTATTTACAATCAGTTTATTACATGCAAAAGGGGCCAAGGGGAACCAATCAGAATGTTTAATCAGAAATTCCAGAAGTGCTATAACAGAGCAATCAGGCACTTTGCTATTGATCCCGTAGTGGCTTTGCAGATATATTTTGGGGCATTGGACCCCATGACAGCCATGTTTGCAAGGCGCAATCCTCAGGTTACCACGTTGGCTTTGGCCTATAATGAAGCCATGATTATCGAGCAGCAAATGACACCACAAGGCTACGGGTTTACCCAGATGCCTATGGTGGGACAGTATGCTCCATATGGCCAAGCTCCCCAGGCAAATCAACTCATGGCACCACAAATGCCAAGCATGAATGCCTTTTCATATCAGCAGCCGTATCCAACAACACCCGCATATGCACCCATTCCAATCCAACCACTCACAGCCATTCCACCTGTCCCTGCATTTTTGTAGAGCAGTCAACCGACGATGCAAGGAACTAGTCAAGCCAATCCTCAGGCCATAGTTCCATTTCCAAATCCAACCCCGATTCAAAGTGTCAACCCATACGGGAATCCAATTCCTCAGAACTCGACCCAGTGTTGAATCAAGACCCCATTAATTATGCGAATCCAACGGGGGTTAACAACAATATGATTCCACCAAAAGATGTTTATTCGGAAGTCGAGGAGCTCAAGAAACTAGTGCATAAACCGAGCAATGACGGGGTTCAACGACAGAAGTATGAGTCCCATGCCCCTCACCCAAATCAGAATTTTAACAATAGAGGGAGGCACTGGAACACCAAGCCAAACAATGGGGGAGTTCCTGCTCCCATTGCTAATCAATTAGATGCTTCTGCAGGCCCTAGCCAATCCAATTCTCTTTTGAATCTTTCAGATTTGGCATGGGAAAGGGGGTGCGAGGTTACATAACACAAAAGAACACAATGAGAGGAATTGTCCTGAGATTGCTAGATACACTCATTGTCTTCAAGCACAAGTTGATGATTTGGAATTGGTATCAAATGAGAGTCCATCACAACACCAAGATGATAATATTATGGTGATGGAAAGCGTATATCATCAAGAAGGTGAGAGTGAGGAAGAAGAAGACGAAATTCTGGAATAGGAGGTGCAAGCTTTTCGAGATTTCAGAAAGGGGAACCATGGATACCATTTGAGAAGTAAGTCTAAAGCCCCTAAAACCTCATCAACACCTCCAAACAATTCTATTCTTCCTCCAGATACAAAGGCAAGTAACAACCCTCCCCCTCCACTCAGAAGAGAAATGTCTAATGACGTCCAGAAGACAGTCAAATTCGAAAAACCAAACTATGACGTAGTGGAGGATATGAAGAAGTCCAAATCTAGCCTTTCATTCCTGGACGCAGCTAGATTGCCTGGTCAAAAGGAGGCGTTGATAAGAGCTTTGAACTCACCTGATCCGATGTGGAAGGAAAAAAGAGTTGAATCCCATCTTATTTTGCGAAAGGAGAGAAGGGATGTCCCGCCATTCTTACTGACTTTGAGAATTGCGGGTAAGAATTTGCATAACTGTTTGGTGGACACAGGTGCCACGAGCAACCTCATGCCTGCAGAAATATGTAAAATGCTAGGTCTATAGCCTGTTTCATCCAAATGTACAATCCTGCAACTGGACAGATCGGAGGTAAATGTGATAGGAACTCTATATGATGTCAAGATCCAATTGAATTCTGAACCCAGGGTTCAGCAGGTTGTAGACATTTTGGTGGTTAATATCCCAAGCAGGTATGGAATGTTACTTGCTAGGGATTGGATGAAAACTCTGAATGGCTATTTTGCAACAGACTGCTCGCATATGTGGCTACCATGGAAGGGAATTGCAAATCAAATAAGAGTGGAAAACGAACCGAGGCTTAAAGAGATTATAACAGATTTTAACAAGCCGAATGAAGTTCAGTTTTTCGAGCCAGACTTAGGAGTCTATGCACTTGATGTTGAGGAAGCTGTTGAAGAGTTTAAAGAAGAAATGTGTCATGGTCATTCTTTTGAAGAAAATGATTACACGTGGTTGCTCAAGTTCGATGGATCAAAGTCTAGACAGGGAGCAGGAGCTGGAGTCGAGCTCACTGGTCCAGGAGGCAAACCATTGCTAGCTGCTTACAGACTGCAATTTCCTTGCACAAACAATGTGGTAGAGTACGAAGCATTGATCTATGGTTTACGTCTAGCATTGAGCAAACATGTTAAATGCTTGAAGGTTTTGGGAGATTCTGAGTTGGTAGTCAAGCAAATCAAAGGACAGTATACATGCCACGATAGAAGACTGAGCCTTTATAGAACTAGGGTTATGGACCTCATGGAAGAGTTCGATGCATTCAACATAGCCCTTATTTCTAGGAAAGGAAATCGAATAGCAGACTCTCTTGCATTCGTCGCGGGCATGTTGAACCCGGTTGATATAAGAAGATGTAAAAAATTTTCCATTGAACTGGTTCCTTGTCCATCAATACCTGATAACGTAAAGAATTTCCAAGTTTTTGAAAGTGACAGACATATTTTCAAATTTGTCACGAACTCGGGTATTTTTGAAAATCAGGTGATTGATGAGGAGCAAAGGTGGCGAGGATGGAACAGAAGATGAAAGTGAAGCTGCGTATCAATCCAACAAAATTCCTAAAGACGTGGTTTCATTGGAGAAGATGTTCGACATGGAATGCAAGAACAAGAAAAGAAAAAGAGTCCCACTCCCCAAATATGTGTGTGATTCAATTAATCTAGGGAGTGCGGACAATCCAAAGGAGGTGTACATAGCAAAGGCATGTACGAGAGGAAGAAAGGAGCAATATAATACGAGGCATTGAAGCATTACATAGATTGTATTGCTTGGAACTACAATGAGCTGAAGACTTACAACCAAAACATTATCACACATACCATCCCTTTGAAGCCAGACTCCAAGCCTTTTAGGCAAAGACAGCGAGTTGTTAACCCGCTATTGGAGCCGTTGATCGAAAAGGAGGTTAAAATATTATTGGAAGCGAAAATCATTTTTCCTGTTAGGCACTCAACCTGGGTGGCTAACCTCGTTCCGAGTGAGAAAAAGAGTGGAGAGATTAGGTTGTGCATAGATTTTTGAAATCTTAATAAAGCCTCTCAAAAAGATAATTATCCACTGCCATCAATCGATGAAATTCTACAAATGGTAAATGGATCTGAAATGATGTCCTTTCTCGATGGATATTATGGGTACAACCAAATTCTTATACATCCAGGATGACGGGATGAAAACAGCCTTCACTACCAAGTGGGGGACATTTGCATATAAGAGAATGTCGTTCGGATTTGTTAAATCGTTGGTGCAACTTTTCAACGCGCCATGGATTACGCATTCAAAGGGCTCATAGGCAAATGCATCATCGTGTATGTGGATGATATCCCGAGTTTTCTCGAAGAAGAGAGAGGATCATGTCAAAGATTTAAAGAAAGTGCTTCAAAGATGCGAGAGAACATGGAATTTCCTTAAATCCCAAAAAGTGCATTTTCGGAGTGACAGAAGGAAAATTTTTGGGTCACATTATTTCGAAAGAGGGCATATCCATCGACCCAGAAAGGATACAAGCCATCCAAAACCTACCTCTCCCGAGTAGTAAGAAAGAATTGAGATCTTTCTTTGGGCAGAGTTAATTTTGTGAGGAAGTTTATCTCTAGCTTTGCTGAGATAGCCAAGCCTCTGAACAAGATGCTAAAGAAAGATGTGGATGTAAAATGGAACGAGGAAAGCAGAGCGGCCTTCCAGAACATCAAAGATGCCATTTCCAGAGCCCCTGTCCTTATAAGTCCAGACTACTCCAAGCCTTTTTATATTTATGCTTTTGCATCAGAACACTCCTTTGCGAGTGTATTAACCCAAAAAGGCGAGGATAGTGCCGAAAAACCCATAGCATTTTTAAGTGCCCCCTGAAAGATGCTCAATTAAGGTATTCAATCCTTGATAAGCAAATGTACGCACTTTTCAAAACTGTGAAAAAATTTAGGCACTACATCGTACATAGCGAGTTATTGCCATCGTGCCCGATTCTGCTTGTCAAGACCATGTTTTTACGGGAATGAACTAGGTGAGAAGAGAGGAAAATGGATTTCAACCATCCAAGAATTTGATCTCGAAATCCAACCAATGAAACTAGTTCGAGGACGAGGGACTGGCGAAGGCGATCGCAGAAAATAATCCGCAAATAACCGGGTCAATGCTCAAATACGAGAATACATGGCTAAGGATGAGTGGTATGTTGATATTGTGCAATTTTTATTGAGTGGTAAGTGTCCTTCTAATCTGAATTCAACACGAAGAAGAGCCTTAAGGCTTAAGTCTGTCAATTATCCGATAAAATCTGGTGTGCTTTACGGGAAGAATCATGAAGGTATCTACCCGAGGTGCTTGAACAAAGAAGAAGGCTGCCGGGGTGTTGCAGGAATTTCACGGGAAACATGGAGCTGGTCATGGTGCAGCCAATGCTACAGCACATCAAATCCTGAGAGCAGGATACTACTGGCCACATATTTTCAAGGATGCGCATACCCATGTACGATCTTGTCATATCTGTCAAGTGGCTGCAAATAGAGAGAGAAATGCAGCCATGCCGTTGCAACTTGTAGTTGAAATGAGACCATTTGCACAGTGGGGACTAGATTTCATCGGGGTTATTAACCCAAATTCTTTTGATTCTCATAAATTCATTTTGACGACTACGAGACTATCTGTACAAGGTGGACAGAAGCGATTCCTACTAAACATGCCACAGATGTTGTGATTAAATTTCTTGAGGATCAAATTATAACAAGATTTGGAATGCCCGACTCTATTGTCAGTGACAATGGTAAAGCTTTTATTTCTACACAATTTGCAGATTGGGCATATGATAACAAAGTGAGCTTAAAGTTTGCATCCAATTACTATCCTCAAGGAAATGGGTTGGCCGAGTCTTCAAATAAGAATTTGTTGAATACTATTAAGAAGTTGCTTGAAAAGAACCCTCGGGACTGGCACAACCAACTAAAGTTTGCCCTTTGGGCGAGATAGGACCGAGTGAAAGAGTCCATAGGGAATACTCCCTATCATTTGGTCTATGGGCAAGACCCGATATTTCTAGACAAATTTGAAGTTGCGAGACCTTACATTTCATACAAGAGTACTTGGGGACGAGATGATCAAGTTGAAGCCGAGGTTGAGCCGGTTGTTGCACCTTGATGAAAAGAGAGAAGAGGCCATGAATCACATGAATAAACACCGGGGAAGTTATCAAGAGATGGTTTGACGGAAGGGCCAAAGTTAAATCATTCAGAATTTCAGATTTGGTATTACTATGGGACAAAAGACATGAGGAAAAAGGGAATCATCAAAAGTTTGATTGTCTTTGGTTAGGCCCATATCAGATTTCGAAGATTCTTGGGAAGAATACCTTCGGGCTAAAAACCTTAGAAGGGAGAGATTTCATGCTACCGGTTAATGGGCAGATTTTAAAGCATTATTTTAGCCCTTAGGTTGTGAGATTTTGATATTATTCTTTTGGTTTTGGTGGGGATTTTCAGATTTTGTTTTTATTGTTTAGGATTGTTAGTCTAGTTAGGATTTTGATTACGGATTTGATTTCAATTGACATGTTTTGTTTTAAAAAAAAAATATATATATATATATATATATATATATATATATATAAATAAAAAATTGAGGTGTCAACTTATGCTTAAGGTTAGGAGAATATGAAATATTGGAATTATCTTGTAAAAGCTCCACAAGTAACATAAAACATTTTAAGTTATATTGTTTGATTTTGTGATACATGAAAGAGTCGGTTTTGCATGACAAATCATTTCATTTGCAATTCAAGAAATAATGCATTCATGTTCCATCTCACCTTACATACATCTCATCTTAGTTACATATGCATCTTAGGTACAAGCCATTAAAGTATGTCAAATCCTCTTAGGGTTGTGTTATAACATATATGTAAGTAAATCCTAAGGTTGGAAACTGAGTCTTGAGATATCTAGAACCAAGCACGTCTCATACATTAAAAAGGATCTTGAGCAAAATGATCAAAACCTAACTTGGAGGAAAAGGTTGGGCGAAAGAAGTTTTTCATGTCTATCCTATTATGCAACATGATCCTTAAAACAGTGGTTTTGACCACTTCCATAGAGCTTAAAGCCTAAAATCAGAGTAGTAAGGATAGGGTTAAATCCTCATCAAACTTAGGTTGAGGATCCAATTCCCCAAAGCTTTGATTTGACCTACATGGAGTAGTAAGGATAGGGCATAAATTCTCATCTCGCTTAGGTTGAGAATCTGATTCCCCAAAGCTCTTATGTCTCATTTCATAATAAATCTTGGATTGTAAGGATCGTACTACTTGTCCTCTGCAAAGGATGGGTAGTCATCCCCAAGGTCTAAGCAACAAAATTAATATTTTCATCTAAAGTTTGGATTGTAAGGATCGTACTACATGTCCCTAGCAAGGATGGGTAGTCATCCCCAAGGTCCAAGAAGTAAAAAATAAATAAATTTTTCCCATCTCATCTTTATATTGGATTGTAAGGATTGTACTACTTGTCCTCTGCAAAGGATGGGTAGTCATCCCCAAGGTCCAAAGAAATGAAGATAAGTTTTGGATTGTGGGGTTAGATATGCCCATGCATGGCATCATGTCTTGCCTAAAAAACAAGACCATTGATTGTCTAGAGGGTTAGACTAGCATGACCATTTCTTCCATAATTGGTTTAATTATTTTGCTTAAAGTGAGGTAATGAACTCTAAATCAGAATAGTAAGGATAGGGTTAAACTCTCATCTCGGTTGGTTGAGAGTCTGATTCCCCAAAGTTCTGATTTCACATTCACTTGCACATGGGTTCCAGATAGTAGGGACTCATAACCAACTTTGGGATACAATAAGGTAATGAATTAGAGGATCTTAAGAGGGTTTGGCAATCTTGAATGCTTGTACATGATAATAGAAGAATGACTATGCCTTTTACGAAAAAAAAAAAATCTCCTAGCACATTCATTAGGGTACACAAATCATTCACCATCCCACATATGCATTCATGCAAAAATGATAATGGAGTGTGGATCAATTTCAAATGATAGGGAAAGAAATTCATTGCACACACTGAGCTAATACTTGATGATTCCGATGATTCATGTACTTCGGATCTTTGGGCATTTGTTATATTGCTTATGTGCTAACATATGTTTGCGAGTTTGTGATATGTTTCAGGTTGGGTTCTTACTAAAATGCTCAAGAGCATTTGACAATGAAGTCGCCATTTGTTGTGGTTGATCCACAACACACCCCAAAATTGGGGACCCACCTTTTTGCGAGGCTTGCAGAGAAGAATCTCGGTGACCCGGATGCTAAAATTGAAGAAAAGAGAAAAAATGCATAAGTGTTGAAAGTGTCGCGAAATCGCGACATCTCGCCATCGTCGAAAATAGGAAAGTGTCATGAAATCGTGACATGTAGCTCCATCGCTACCGAAAAGGAGAGAGAAAGAAAAATTGAAAGTTGTCACGAAATCGTGACATATCTGGAAAGAGTGAAAGGGTAGAGAAATCTGACATTAAAAGAAAGGTGAAAACATGCGAGAAGAAAAAGAAGGTGTCGCGAAATCGTGACATGCCGTGGAAAAGAATGAAAATGGTCACGATTTCACGACGTGTTTTTCCGAAGCGTACGGATGATGAAAAGTGTCACGATTTCACGACGTGTTTTGGCAAAGTGTACGAAAAAAACGTCGCGATATCGTGACAGGAAAAGCGAAGGGACTCGAAGCGGAAAGGCGTCGTGATTTCGTGACTGATTGCGACGAAAGTGTACGGACGAAGAAATGGTCACGATTTCACGACGTAAAGTTGCAAAGAGGTCCGAAGGGAAGCGGTAGCGATATCGCGAGTTTTGAAAGAAGAAGTGATAATGTCACGATATCGCACATAAAGTGTCCGAAGGAAAGCGGTAGCGATATCGCGACTTGGGAGAGAGCCCGAAGGTGAAAAACGTCGCGATATCGCGACATAAAGGTCCGAAGGCAAAAGCGGTAGCGATATCGCGATAGTTTGCGACGAGAGAGCCCGAAGGTGAAAAACGTCGCGATATCATGACAGAAAGCGACATAAAGGTCCGAAGGCAAAAGCGGTAGCGATATCGCGATAGTTTGCGGCAAGAAGGTCCGAAGGCAAAAGTGGTAGCGATTTCGCTACAGTTTGTGGAAGGAAGGCTCAAAATAGAAAATGGTAGCGATTTCGCTATAGTTTGTGGAAGGAAGGCTCAGAATAGAAGCGGTAGCGATATCGCTACAAGTAGCTACCGAGGGCGCACGGGCGAGGAAGGCGTCGCGATATCGCGACATGTCGCGATTTCGTGACATGTCGCGTTTTCACGGCTAAGAAGGTGAACAGGCCGCTTGCAGTTTTTGTCGTGATTTGCACAGGAAAACGTTACAGAAGGCGCAGAAAACGTAGGACACGTGGCGTACAGGTGTCGGAATTGCAGGAGCGTTACATGCAATGGAAGATTTCGCACGTTTGGGCATCCAGCATGAATTGAAAGTAAGGAAAAAGCGGGAATTTGAAAGGTCACTTGCAGGAAGGTGAAACGAAGCGACAAAGGGAATCGAAGAGCCATTTCGGTTAGTATAAAATCAAAAGCGCAGATTGAAAGAAGGGGGTTGGAAATTGCTGCTTGCAAGTTGCGGAGACAAAGGCTTTATGCCATTATGGGCCTGCACTTGGGCAATTTCCTTCTTTTTGTTCTGGAACATTTATGCCTGGAACAATCCGTAAATGTAATTGATACATCATTTAATACATAAATACAGAGTATTGGCATCTCATTGATGAGAAAGAAGGAGTCATTTTGTGCATGCATGATTTAATGTTTTATCATTCATTCCAGATTTCTAAGGCTTTTAGGTGAAGTTTAATGCAAGTGTGCTTGGTTGCTTCATGCGAATGCCTAAATCTGGAATTACAGTAGAAACCCTAGAAACCAGCACCTAATTTATTTGGATTGTGCGAATTTGCGGGTTCATTAGGTTAGGTTGCATGCATAAAACCTCAATATCTTCGGTTTCATCGAGTTGATGACAACATTCTGATTGTAGTTAGTTTTATTTCCATTTACTTTGTTTTATTTTTCAAACCCTTACTTTATTTCATGCAGTTTAATTACTTTATTTGAATAAGCAACTGAAAATCCATCAGAACTGAAGATTAGAATAGGTTTGTTCACTTTGAGTCCACTAGAAATTCAAATTAAATAAACCATCAGTGCCCCTTGTTAACATCCACTTGCAAACCCTAAGACATTCCTGGCATTTCATTTGAACAACATCATTTAAACATAACAGGAACCTTGGAGAAAGTTATTTTCTTTGCAAGCAGAGGATTTTGGGACTCAGATCCTACCGGAGAGTGTGCTTTCACAACTGGGTGAAAACACCACTCAATAGAAAGTATTGAAGGATATTGCTGCCTTGAAGAGGCTTGTGACTTTGTGTTATTTTATGGGATTGCTTTAATTCTGCATTTACATTTTATATTACAACATACTATTATTTCATTAAATTCTATATTAATTGCAATATTTATGTGAATAAGTTATTTTTAATAGAAGGTTCCTAACATATCTATTGGTGCTTTTGGCTTACCTTGCTCTTTAGACACTTTAGGATCTTTCTATTTGTGTTATCTCATTTTTGAATTTGAGGCCATTACCAAATTCTTTATATTGATATGTTTCTTAGGTTACTCCATCCTTTGCTCTACATTATATAGAATTTTCAACTTTTAGGGATGCAATAATAAAGGACTCTCATTGGATCCAACAAATATATTAGCCAGATTGTCTATCAAAAGCTCCTTAGTTACTTTATTTTGTTCAAGATCCATTAGTAGGGATTTAACATTTTTTTATTCTTCTTTTACTTCTTGTACTATAGCCAACTAAATTTAATGCTATTAATTTTGGTAAGTATCATCATTATGATTATTATCAAATTCTAGACACCAACATTCATTTGAAGCAACATATGCTTCTAGTTCTTGATAATTGATAAAAATGATTTGCTCTTCGTAATATTCACCAAGTGGCATTACTTGATATTCTAAGGTATAGGAAATTTCTTCTTGTTGACATCCTCAAAAATTCTCTTTAGCATCATGTTGCTCCAGTATTGCAAACTTTTTTGTCATGTTTTTCATCATAGGTCTCAGCTCTTTTAGTTCCTTTAATTTTAGAGTGGGCATAGTAGGTACAAAACTTGCTAGAATAAAATGCTAATGGTATGTTTAAATAATTATGGCTGGTGAAGGAGAAGATAAATCTATTGAGGTAGATTGTAATCTTATTTGATATATTTGAGGTACATCTTGCATTAATTCTAGGGGAAAGTATTCCAACTAAGATGAGTGTATTTTCTATTGCAATAGAAACTTGGAAAACTTATAGGAACCTCATCTCATAGGATTATTAGATCTAAAGCTATAAGTTTAGGGAGAAATCTCAAAGGTAGATTATATAGGCCTAGGAATGTTATGGTTTTATATCTTAAGGAATCCTTCCCTAGGTTTGTTTGAACCAAACATTAAAATTAGTGATGTTTTTTTGGGTATTATTTTAGATTAATGAAAACTATATGATCAATATGAATGGATCCCTTACATTATTGAACTCTAGAATGAAGGTTTAAAAAAGATCAACCCAAGTGCAAATGTTGTTATCCCCTAATGTGCAATACCATGCCAATACTTTTCCTTTGAAATATTGCATAAGAAGTCTTACCATTACATTTTCATGGGTAATATCATAATTAGTAGCCAAAGCAACAACATCTTGAAAGTGTTCATAGGTAGTCTTTTCACTACCATCATAAGATGGAAAGGCCTTTAGAGCAACATGAGGAACATCATGGAGATTACTAATATTAAGGGGTCTAGCATTATTGTAGGTGTAGAATATCAAAATATCTAACATTTATAGAATGTAAAATGAAATCAACTTGATAAGTGTAAATTATGTAACCATTATGAAAACAAAATATAGAAATAAAAGTGCCCTTCAAATTGATATTAAATAAATTTCTTTAAAATGGGTTAAAATATATCCCTCTTAGGGATTCACCAAATTGATACAAATTACATCAAAATTCCAAGAATAGATGTCTTCCAAAATATATCTTGTAATATCCCAAATTGATTATGGAGGGTTTTCCTAGTGACCTTTGCTTGATGATGCCAAGAAGGATGATCTTGATGATTATTAGCTCTTGATAAGGCTTGTAACTTGCACACATAAGCACCTATAAAGCATCAATAGCAAATGTAAATCCTCTCAATATGATGCCTATTTCATGATAATGCAAATGAAATTAAAATGTTGAAAATAATAAATAAATGCATGAAATGCCAAATTAAAATGCATTAAACTAGGTTAGAAATAGAATTAAAAGTTGATAAAATTGATCTAAATTATAAGACAAATAAAATTGCACATCACAGCATGACCATCATTAATTAGAACAGTGGGCTCTATTAGTCTTCCTCGGGTCCAATGACTATGTCTATGGGCCGCTATTGGGCACAACGGCCTATAGATACTAAAATCATGTCAATCGGATTAGACTGCAATGATGCACTCTTATCAACACAATATGGCCCCATTGGGTAACCCTCAAGGGTTAATTAGGGGTCCTAACCACTTTTGGGAAGGTTTACCCCACTTTTTTGAAGTTACGGGCCATGTAGCCATGGTCGTCCCACCCTAAGATGACCATAATTAATGGTCATCCCAACTAGAGATGGCCATAAGCAGTCATCCTTTCATGGGATGGCCATGGTCTAGAACCCTCAAAAGGTCAAGGGTATGAAAAATGGTAATCAAATTCTACCATTTATCCTACCCAATGACTTATGATAGATTGAGAGCCTATCTAAGCCATCACAACCTAAAAATTGGAGGCCTAAATTGGAGGCCTCTTCCACCCAATGCATGGTAAGGGTTTTGACAAGTGGTGGAACCTGCATTGCATGCCCCAAAATGCCCCTTTGGCCCTCTTGGGCTATAAATTGGAGTGATTCCACTCAATTTTATAGAGAGGTCTTTGCAATAATTCACCACAAAGTGCTATCGATATTCACTCTCCCCTTTTTCCCACATATTTGTCCTTGGAATCTCCATCAATCGAAGGAGTTTCCAAGACATACCCAAATATGCACATCCATTCCAAAAACCACCCATTTATATGAGTTAAGTTACCAAATTTGATGACAACACCTCTAGGAGTATTCTAGACCATATCCTAGAGGAATTGGTGGTAAAAACCACCCTGTTTGGTGGTTGTCCCCACATGGGATGGTTAACAATCCCAATTGGCACCCCTAGGGATGGCCATGAATTGGTATATAATTTTAAATCAATTTTAGTGTAGATAATTTTTAGAGTAGTTTATATGCATCATACTTGAATTTGGTAAAGTTTGGAGTAGTTTTGGACCTCCAATTAGGGTTTTTGTGATGACAGTCCTAATTGGAACACCCAAGGATGACCACAGACTCTACTCACAATTTCATTTCAATTTTTGCATAGATCATTCCTAAAGTAGATAATATGCATTATGCTAAGTTTTGGTATCATTTGGAGTAGTTTTGCATTCTTTATTGCACTCTTGGTATCCTATGTTGCATGCATTTCATTGATTGTATCTTAATCCGCACATGTTATTAACTAATTTTAATTTCTTGTGTGTAGGTACAGGTACTCAAACACATGAGGAAGGATCTAAAGAGTCAAAAATAGATAGCTCATCGTAGCAGTAGCAAAAACCTGCTCTTCAATCATGAGTGTGAAGAAGACACTGAAAGTGCACCTTAAGTTTATGAAAGGATTGGATCCTTCGATATTGTAATGAGTTGTATCAATTGAGAGCCCTCAAGGGGATGTTTTGTAACCATGTATTTGAAAAATTAATCAATATAAATATAACCCCCCATTTCTTTCACATATTTTCCACTTATTGCTTACTTTAATGTCTCTTTTGAATGCTTGAATAGAAAAATAGATGCATTACATTTTCCTTTTCTAGGTGCACCATTTTTTCATTCTACAGTGGTGATCACAGTGGGACCCTTTTTCCATTTTATTTTTGTAACTTTTGATCTTGTTTTTGTCTTTTGAATGTTGCAGGTTATAGCCATTCTGGGCTGAAACGACCACATAATTCCTAATTGGAACACCTAGGGATGGCCATAGTAGCCATCTCACCTAGGGATGACTCCAAAATTTGTAGTCATCCCACCCTGGGATGGCCACAAAATAGGGGATTTGTAGCTCAAATTTCTAGAAACAACAACATTCCAAGATTTCAAGGTATGCATATGAACCTTCACTTTGCATTAATATTTATTAGAAAGGGTTAAATTCAATTTTTTCATGTATTTCCTTGTTGATTAAAAGGTAGATTTCAATTTTTCTAAACTTCAAAATAACAAATAGAAGAAAAATAGGAAAAAAATAGTTTAAGTATGCATTTGAATGGTTTGACTGCTTGTGACCTACCTAAGGGTTAGGTTGTCATATAGGATAAGTACTTTGTAGGTTCCTTATTCATGCAAATATTTTTGAAAGTGAAATATTTCTTATGCATTTAGTGAAGGTTCATTGAATGCTACTTTGTTTTACTTTATTTAAGTATAAAAGGAACCACACACACCACATCATATTTAACATTAGTGAGTTGGAATTTCATCCCCAACCACTAATAGAAACCAATAATGGTGGGCTTCATCTCCACCCATTGGCTCACATTATATGAACCTTATTTTTGGCTAAAGTTATCTCCAAGAACCATCTTAGCCATGGGAAATAGTATACACTCCTCTTAAGAGGGTGTACCGCTACCCATAGTCAATATGGATGAGGACTGGTAGGACATGTGCTCCTCGATTGGGTATGGGCTTCATCTCCATACTTTGGTTGGTTCACATGACCAAACTTTCATTTTCGATTATTGAGCTATGAGTATACAAGTGAAATCCCTTAAACAAATTGAGAATTACATCAATAATATTCAAACATGTGAAAAGAGATTTCTTTGCAAAACAACAAATCAAAAACACACCAAATAGTTTTAGGAACACATATAAATCTTTAAAAGAGATAAACACTTGTATTATTGTGTGTTTCTATTTTTGTGTGTTGAATCATTAAAATTTGTAAAGGATATAATCACGTAGGGTTTAGAAGGAATTAGTTATGGTATGCACCCACAACCAAGCCCACTCAAGGGTTGATGCTACAGAGAGTAGGAAAGGAGATTTAGATTATTTTTGATTTGACCCTAAGGATTTGATTATATCTCCTTGGTAGCCTCCTACTCACCCAAGTTCTAGAATATCAAATCAGGAATATAGCATACAAGCAACCCCTATGTGGGACACCCCTACAAATTGTGGTCCTAATCAAGAAAATTACTTCCCAAGTATAGAAACTTCACACACATTCTTTCAACAATAGAAACCATGTGTTGATGCACCAACACATAGAACAATACCACGCATTCACATGCCTACTTGGTCCACCTTGCACTCCTACATGTAAGATCAAGACTATTCACCATTGATAGGTCCAAATGATCATAATACACCCTTGAATCACCTTGATAGGTCTCAAAAGTATAAGTACTAATATGAGTATACTACTCATCACCCTGGGCAAGAAAACTTTGCCATTCTCTTCCTCATTGATGAAGGAAGACATGAGGAGAATATTTATTATCCTCAATTTAATTAATCCATGCAAGCACGATGTGCTTCTACACCAGTAGAGTATAAATAATGTCATTTTAGGAGTGAGCCTCAAGTAAACGTGATCTCTCTCAATCGAGGGAATCTCATAGTGGATTTATCAGATCCTCCTAAATAGGATAGGTATCATGGAAATAGTGCTAGGTATCATAGACCTCGTACTACTGAGTACATAAACCAAGTTGTTAAAAGGTATACTGACCACAAAACTCAATTTAATTAGATTTAACTAGATAAACAATGCTTGGATTGCCAGCATCAATTAGAAAAAAAAAGGATCAAATAGAAGATTCAAGAGACCTTGCACAATGAGGTTCCTATCCCAATTACACATAGATAGGGGGTTCATAAGAGGCAACCCACTTTCAATCAAAATATACTTCCTAGACCTAACCAAATATTGCCTCCTCGACCCCCTAGGCCTAATCGAGACTTACCTCCTAGGACAAACATAGATCACCTTTAGCAGGCATTCATTCCTCCTTATAGTTAAATTCAAGAAATACCTTAATAAATGCATATAAAGCATTTATTAAATGCATGGAAACCATAGAGATAAAGATAGCTGGATCTAGGCTTCAAAATCCCACTTTGCACCAGATGTGCAATCAACCACTTCATCCATCTATACCTTCCCCTCTGTAACTAGATAATTTCAAAATGCTAAAGTTGGATAGATTTAAAGGATAGGAATATGCATAGGAGCATGTCACTAGGTTCATGAACCAGTGCTTCAATATCTAGGAAAATGATGTCTTACTTTTGAGAATATTTTTTATTACCCTCTATGGCCCAGCTGTAGAGTGGTACAATCAACTTCCAAGGCATAGCATCCATAGCTTTGAGCAATTTGCATATGCATTTTTGGAACATTTCACCTTTAATACTAAGTGAAAGGTAACTTTAATAGACCTCATGGGGTTGAAGTAGTATGAATATGAGTCAATCACAGACTATGGTACTAGGTGGTGAACACTTATTTCTAAGCTACCATATATACTACCAACGTCTGAGTTGACTCAAATATTTTCCAAGAGTTTTTTAAATCCAATTTCATTATTTCTACAACTCCAAAAATATCAAAATCTTGAATATGCTCTAGCATAGACTAGAACAATATAAGAAATTAAAATTCAAAAAGGGGAAATCACAAAACCTCTCAAGAAGGAGTGGACAAGAACCCAAAGGGTAATTTGACACAATCAAAGTTGGAAGTAGTTAACCAAGTTGCCATCAATGTTCCAGGGCCTGTGCAACCAACACCACCTTAGAAGGCAAATTATTAGGCTCAACCTCCTCATTCAATTTACAACAACAACACTCAAGAAAGTCAGGTACAAAATCAACAACGTTGCCCTAGGTAACAATTTACACCCTTTACTGAATCTATGGAAACCCTATTCAATCATCTATGTGTAGCCAAAATGATTACTCTACCTAAGATCCATCCTATAGATCCAAATATGGGTAAAAAAAATCCTATGGGATGTCATGAAGATATATATTGTAGGTACCATAGGTAGATTGGACATGACTTGCCAATGTGCTATGGTTTCAAAAACCTAGTACAATATATGATCGAGAGGAATGACCTTCAAGTGGATAACCCTCTCATAAAAAACAATCAAAAAATGGGGATTTTTAAAGACCCATTTCCCACTCATGTGGTGTAGGAAAATATTACCAAATAGGTAAATGAGGTCCATATGACACCCCCTCAACAAGGGTTCATCAGGATGGTTAGCATTGTGACAAGGAATTGATGCTATCCAAATCAAGTTGCACCACCTATAACTTCAAGTGATATTCCCTTAACGTCATAGTCTCCACCACCTCCAGTGCAAAGCCTTACATATCATCTAATGTTTAAAATAAAAAGTAAGCTTGCTCAAATCTTACGAACAACATCAACTAGACTTTCTATATATGAGCTTATTCAACAGTCTCCACCTCATTGAGAATCTCTTATGGAAATTCTTAAGTTGATTGACCTACAACCCCAGGATTCTAACTCCTTTATCAATTTTGTGGGGCACATTCAGTAGTGTAAAGAACCAATGATCATGTTTCATGAACATGAACTCAAACCAATAGAAAATGATGTGGTTGATCCTCCTCTATACATATTTGCATTTGTAAATGGAACACCCTGTAAGAGAGTTCTAATTGAAACTGGTTCCTCAAGTAGCATCATCACCACCAATGCTATCAAACATATAGGACTTCTAGAATCCCATATTGTTGCATCCACATATACCCTGAGCACCCAATGATACTATATGCTCAATTATTGGCATTATAGTCCTACCTATCTAGGTGGGATGCAAAACTATATCAACATTATGCGAAGTCTTAAAGGGTGCAATGGCCTATAATATATTGTTGGGTAGACCTTGGATTAGGTACATGAAGTGTGTATCCTCCATAGCTCACCAATGTCTAAAGTATACTCATGAAGGGCAAGTGCATGTTGTCTCTGTAGACCTTAATCCCTTCAAATACTACAACTTGGTGTAACATATCCCTAAGTTGACCTTGCCATCAACTCATGTGGACTTTCAACTGAATACGTCCATTCAAGGTTTGACTCCTTCACCATCACCTTCCATTACTCCATTACCATCTTCTTCCATACTATAATCATCATTGATACCTTCAAAAACACCTTCGTCATCATCCAATCCTCCATAGAGGAATATGTTGAATAGGCCTATTGATGAGATCCCTCCCATCATCTCCACCATTTCCATGGAAGATATCCCTAGTCTAGTAGATGATGAACCATATCATGAGGTAAGCATTGAGTTATATCAAGCCTCAATTTTGTCTCCTCCATATTCACCATCCTAGGTCATAGTCCTTTTGGCTAGTATAGGTTTAGGAGAGTACCTAGTAAGGAATGTCACAATATTTCCAACCATTGAGATAGTGTTGTAGACACAAAAAATTGACCCACTAAGGTGAGTACTTTTCCCTAGATCCCTTGTTTTCTCCTTAGAAAATTAGGTTAATATTTAAGCCCATTTTTCCCCTTCCAAATATTATCCATTTCTCCTAAATGCTATACCATTGGATCAGGCTCAAATATATATTTTTAAAAGTATATTATATGATCCATTTTGACTCTGTTTGACCCTCACAATGCATTAAAAATGCGTAGGGATCTAGCTGGTGTGAGGTAGCGCTCCATATTTTATGGATTACGATTTTGAATTTTAGGATTTTCTCTTAAGAAAACCCTAATTTTCAAAGTTGATATTTTTAAGGTCGGTTGTGCTTAGTTTTTCCCACCCATTCTTGTTTCAAATCCACTATATAAGGAGGTTTTGAAATTCATTTCTTCCAACCAATTTTTAATCAAGTTTTTATCAAGCAAGTTCATTTCTCAACAAGCATTATTGATTGAAGTCTTCTTCTTCTTCTTCTGCAAGTAAGCTAACTCGCAAGTGTGAAGTGTGATCTATTGAAGTGTTTATTTTTTGATACATTGGATTGTGTGTTGCTACTCTTGGTGGACAAGTGTTGAAGCCCTAAGGAGGAATCTACTACTTGGAGTTCTCCATATATTTTTGCTTGCTTCTTCACTACCACCAGGTTGTTTTTGCTCTTTTTTACTTTGCATATTATCTAGATTTTTTATTACACATCTATTTAATTTGTATTTTCTATTTTTTCTCTTAGCTTCCACGAAATCATGCCCCAGTTCTGCGGGGTACAATTTCACTGTGCGATATCGTGGTCGCTCCCTATGGGGCACAATTTTGCATAGACCAAGTTTGGGGGTAAGATGTTATCCCCAAAACCTATATTTGTGTTACAGACTACATTTAAACCATATTAGAGCATTATATACTCAATTTTTCTATTATGCTATGCTATATTCTGTTATGCTTGTTCATATTCCAAAGGTTAATTTTTGCTTCTATTTTCAAAGGTTAGCTAAAAGGACCGAGGGGGCTTGATTGTTGCACCTCCAAGCATTGTTGTATAGTGTCTTAAGTAGGCCCTCTAATGCTAATTCTATTTTTCAAGCGTTTGTTATGCAGGAACAATATTTATTGATATCATTGGATAAAAGGATAAAAGCAAGGATCAACCACCAAATAAGCTAAGTATTCTAATTAATCTTTAGGTTGTTCACTGAGTGCTTTATATTTTTGTTGCAAATCCTAGATTTGATTTAAAAGGAAATATATTTAATTAATTTCTATGCATTTAAAGATAAACATCATATAATGTGCACGTGCATTCTCTCTTGAGCCTTTGCTTAAAAGGTTGTCTATTTTAAACCCTAGGTTAGAAAGCATTCAAAGGAAGAATCATACTAGGGTTAGCTTTTGTAAACTTGCATTTCTATATTTTTGCATTATCCTTTATATTTCATAGCATATATTAGAAAGGCTAGATTTAGGTGATTGTTTTTAACTAAATGTATCAAACTATCTCAAAATACTGAGGACTTGGAGTGAGTCTTAAAACCATTCCCGGTGAACCCTCCCCCCTAGCACCGAGTGTAGAGAAAAACATACCCCCACGATTCACCCCACAAGGCTTTCTATCTTTTATGGATCTATCATTTTTGGAAATTTTACATGATAAGGTAGTTTTCCCCCTCTACATATTTGGTGAACCTGATGTGAAAACCTCCTTTTATTTAAGGTACCCAATGAATACCTTATATTTACATCATTTGATCATGTTTTGGGTTTCATTAAATGCCATAAGGAGGCTTTACTTAAGGCTATGGAACAAGAACCTCAACTCGAAAGAGGTGAGCCTCCTCTTCCTCCTCCAATCATCTCTCCTAGGCTTGTTCATGATAACCCTTTGTTTGAATATTTGAATCATGGTAATAATGCCTATCAACCAACCTATGCTGCTACTATAACCACCAATGTTGGAAGAATTCCACAAGTGTTTTTTTTTTTTTAAGCAAAAAACCCCTTGCGGAGCTGCCTTAGTCTGAGAGACCACGAACAAGGGGTTCTACACCGTCAAAGTCACCCGAGGGTCGCACCCGACCCTGCCCACACCAAAATTATCAATTGGATTTTATATACCCAATTCAGATTTTTTGGTAGGGTGGAGATTTGAACCTGGGACCTCCCTTGGAGGATTGCCCTCTCCTCTCCAACTCACCTACAACACCTAGGTTAGAAGTCCACAAGTTCATCCAACTAGTAGTTTCACTCAAAATTATTTTCAATTTCCTTCTCAATATACTAATCCCAACACTTTTGCCTCTATTCCACCAAATATTAGTTATCCTCTATAGAAAGGTATCATATATCACAATAGTATCAATACCTCTAACTTAAGCCAAGTGCCTTTTTAGAAACCTACCTATACCCCTACTTTAGAGAATCTGAGGGCATTGCACAATAACAATCTAGAAGTTCAAAATTTGGCAAATATGGTAAAACAATTGGTTTTAAAAGTGGAGATGATTTAGCCTTCTAGTTTTACTTACAGTTATAAAGAGATGTGCAATCAACCCCTAGACCCTATGGTTGCTGCTAGGCCTTATCCTAAGCATTTTTCCATATTGGTTTTGCCTATATATAAGGGTACATAAGATTTTATTGAGTATATAAGAATATTTAGAACAACTTATCATAATATCATCTATGATGATATGTTATCACTAAAGATGTTTCCTAAGAGTCTTCCTGGCATTGCATTAGAGTGGAATTATCAATTGCCCAACTATTCTTTAAAGATATTTGAGAAGAATCTAGAGATTTTTGTTCATAAATTTAGTTATTACATTGAAAAGGAAGTGATAATGAGAGACCTATATGATTTACAGCAAAGTAAAGAAGAAAGTTTTTCAAAATTCTTAGCTCATTGGAGAAGTTTAGTTGGTCGATTAAGACATCCTGTGTCTCAGAATGATATGATTGATATATTCATTAGTAATTTACAAGAATATATATCTTATGCATTAGAAACTACAATTATCACATCTTTTGATCAAGTAATTGAGTTAGCAAGAAAAGTAAAACAAGCTCTTATTAGAAGAGGACAACTCAAGGTGAAAGAAGATAAGACCATTCAGTCATAGTATAAGGATAAGGATGTGGTAGGTGATGGTGTAAAAAATAGTAGGCCTATTAATAATGTTGTTAACAACCTACAAAAGATAATAATTCAAAAACCTCCAAATAAATTTCACAATACTTGGCATACCTATGGAAGAAGTCCTAAAGAAACTTTTAGAAGCCAATGCTATTGAGTTACCTCCTATAATGCAACAAGATACTACAACTAGTTGGTACAAGGTAAGATAAAATTGTGCATATCATAGAGTAGAAGTACATTGGACAAATTCTTGCAATAAGTTGAAACATGTGGTTCAATATTTAATTGATGTAGGATGTCTTGATGTAAGAAATTCTCAATCTTCAAATAATCAACAAAATTCCACTACCAACAAAAATATACCTAAGCAAGGACAATAAGCAATTAATCAAGTAACTTATAAAAATGTACCACATCATTATGATAACCAAATGGTTGGTATGGTAATAGCTACTTCAAAACAACAGGTGCAAAATCGACAGATCTAGTGGTCTCAATAGGAGATGAGTTTTTCATAAAATATTTCCCTCTTAGAACTTTTGCAAAATTCTCCTACTCATGGATAAGCCTTAATAAATGTTCTAAAACAATAATCTATCCCTCCAGATATTTCCCCTAATGATATGGCCAATGTTGTAATCTTTCTTGGAACACATCACATCACATTCTTGGATGATGATATTTCTTCCTCAGACCTATGTAGGGATTCTTCTCTCTACATTACTGCATTTATTGGGGAAACATTTATCAAAAGGGTTATGATTGATAATGGTTCTTCCCTCAATTTATGTACATATCAATTTATCCAAAAGTTTGGATTAAAAGAGGAATATTTAACTAAATCTTATGCAATCATCAAAACATTCAACAATGAGTACCAAGAAGCTTGTCGTACCATATCACTTCCCCTCAAAGTTGGACCTAAAACTTTAGATACATTGTTCTATGTGGTACCTTGTATTGCATATTTTAATCTACTTCTTGGACATCCTTGGATCCATGCAATGAAGGCCATCCCTTCTAATCTTCATAAATGTTTGAAATTCAAATTTAAAGAACAAGTTATTACCATTCCAGGTGACCTTCATCCATTCAAATATTGTTCAATGGTTGAACAAGCTCAGTTTGGTCTCAATGCTCATACTTCAGTTTCATCATCTATTTATCCAAGTTCCTCATCTCAGAAATTTGAGCAATTCAACAATCTAAAAGAGAGTGAGGAACTTCTAATCAATTCATCATGGGATCAAGACAATCGGTTTCTTCAAGAACCTCTTCTGGATATATCTCATCAAGGTTTGGAGCATAGTAATGAGGATAAGGATGTCCTTTATCCCTCTAATACCTTATTTTGATAAATTTTATGTGTTCTAATGATAAATATTTTGTTTCTCATAGATATATTGAAAAGTTAGGGATTGATCTTCCCTATGTTAATAATGATGGTTTTGTTCAAGAATGTATATATTATCAAGTTATGGCTGCCAAACAAAGAGCTATGAAGGAGCCTCTTCATGATTATAATAATCAAGATGCCTTACCTTCTAGATTTTTCTTTGATGAAGCAGTCCCTTGAACGTCTATTCTTTTGTTAAGATAGGAGACACAATTAGAATTTGTTGACTATCATTCTGATTGCTTGTTTAACATAAAATAAAATAAAATCCATCATTAATTAGGTATGCATTTGCATTCTCATTCCATCATACCTATTTTCTTTCTCATACTGCATGATTTCTTGTTATACTTTGCATGGTTTCCTAACATTCTATTTTCTTGCACTTCTGCTTGTCATAATTACATTTTTGCTTGCTCATGACTGCTTGTTCATATAGCTTCTAGGGATTCACAACAATGGTAGGTGATGATACCTAGTTAGGTCCTAGGTCATATGCATTACACTTTCACTAGGGTTTTGATGCCTAGCGAAGCCCTAACCTAGGGCCCATGCATTTTCATCCCTTATTATCTTATTTGCTTCCTTTGCTCTTTCTTCTCTTCTCTATTCTTCTTGTATTCCTTGAATTTGAAAGTTTTACAATGATCATCATTTCTCCTCCAAGTCAAGGAATGCAATCCTCTTTTGGTATGTTCTTGTATTTTTAAATGATTCTTATTTCTCCTTTGTCTTCTTTGTTTAGATAAGAATATACATTCTTCTCTTCTTTTATTACACATTTCTTCCCTCTTGACTTTTCACTAGTTGAAAATTCAAGCTGGGGGCACACATGCACAGTTTGTTGCTCCTTATTTTCTTCCTCTTATTTCTTCTAGAACATACACACTCACATTGTGTTATGCTCATATGTCTTGGTCTATATTGTTTTTACACACCTATCGGGTAGTACTTACTAATACATCATTCACATCAACAATAACATATTCCCCCTATCAGGTTACACTTATTTTGACTTAGTAGGCTCAACACCCCATTATAGGATAAGCTCCTTGGCAATTTTAGTAGGCCTCAACATACATCCTAATAGGTAATCATCCCATAGCAGTAACTAGCGAGCAATCATCCATAGCGAGTTACACTCCATCATTTTATCATTTGAGAAATCACCCATAGTGGGTTACACTCCATATTTTGTCCATTTATCCATATTAGCGAGTACTACACCCATAATAGGTTTTCACTCCACATTTAGACCTTCTCTTTGGTCATAACACCTTTCATTCAGGGTTCTTTATCAGCTTCTCTTGATTTATATGGTTGACCTTTATATTCTTCTTGTTCTTCTTCTTCTCTTCTCTTCATTTCTTCTTTCTTTCCCTTTCTTCTATTCATCCATGCATTTCATACTAGCTATAGTAGATTCATGTTGTACCTAGTGCTCTTTGCTCTATTATTTATTTTATTACTTTATTCTCTGTGTTTATATGTTTTTATTTTTCTTTCTTTGCTTTTTTGAGTTTCTTAAGGAATTTTCATTCCTTTTAAAACTCGAGGGGGCACCCTAGCCATAAAGGCATTAATGGTAGTAATGTCTCACCCTTTTGCCCAAACCTGGCCACCCCTTTTCTATGTTTGTTGTATTCTTACCCATAGGATTTTACATCTTTCTTTGATGCATTTACTTGGACTTAAATACATCAAAGAGGGGGTAAAATATAGACACAAAAAAATTGACCCACTAAGATGAGTAATTTTCCCTAGATCCCTTGTTTTCTCCTTGGAAAAGTAGGGTTATATTTGAGCCTATTTTTCTCCTTACAAATATTATCCATTACTCCTAAATCCTATACCATTGTATCAGTCTCAAAATTATCTTTCCAACGGTATATGATATGACCTTTTTTACTCTGTTTGACCCTCCAAAATGCATTAAAACTGTACAGGTGTCTAGCTGGTGCGAGGTTGGGCTCCGTCTTTTATGGAGCGTGATTTTGCATTTTAGGGTTTTCTCTTAAGAAAACCCTAATTTTCAAAGTTGATCTTTTTAAGGTTGATTGTGCTTAGTTTTTCCCACCCATTCTTGTTTCAAATCCACTATATAAGGAGGTTTTGAAATTCATTTTTTCCAACCAAGTTTTAATCAAGTTTTATCAAGCAAGTTCATTTCTCACCAAGCATTATTGATTGAAGTCTTCTTCTTCTTCCACAAGAAAGATAACTTACAAGTTTGAAGTGTGATCTATTGAAGCTTTTATTTTCTACTATATTGGATTGTGTGTTTCTACTCTTGGTGGATAAGTGTTGAAGCCCTAAGGAAAAATATACTACTTGGAGGTCTCTATCCCTTTTTGCTTGCTTCTTCACTACCGTCAGGTTGTTTTTGCTCTTCTGTACTTTGCATATTAACTAGATTTTTAATTACGCATCTATTTAATTCACTTTTTTTTAGTTTTCTCTTAGCTTTTGTGAAATCACACCCAGGTTCTGCGGGGCACTATTTCACTGTGCGATATCAAGGTCACTCTCTACGGGGTATGATTTTGCATAGACCACATTTGGGGGTAAGTTGCTACCTACAAACCCTAGATCTATGTTATAGACTACATTTAGGACATATTAAGGCATTCTATACTAAGGTTTTATATTCTATTGTAATATATTTTGTTATGCTTTTTCATTTCCAAAGGTCAATTTTTTCTTCTATTTTCAAAGGTTAGCTAAAAGGACCTAGGGGGCTTCATTGTTGCACCTCCAAGCATTTTTTTACAGTGGCCTAAGTAGGCCCCCTAATGCTAATTCTATTTTTCAGGTGTTTTTTAAGTTATCTTATAGAAATAGGATTTATTGATAGCATTGGATAAAAGGATAAAAGCAAGGATCAACCACTAGATAAGCTAAGTATTCTGATTAGTCTTTAGGCTATTCATTGAGTGCTTTATATTTTTGTTGTAAAACCTAGATCTAATTTAAAATAAAATATATGTAATTAATTTCTAGGCATTGAAAGATAAACAACATATAGTGTGCACTTAGGGTTTATTCTATTTGTGCATTCTCTCTTGAGCCCTTGCTTAAAAGGTTATCTATTTTAAACCCTAGGTTAGAAAGCATTCAAAGGAAGAATCATACTAGGGTTAGCTTTTGTATTCCTGCATTTCTATATTTTTGCATTGTCCTTTATATTTCATAGCATAGATCTAGAAAGGCCAAATTCAGGTGATTTCTTTTAACTGAACGTAATAAACTATCCCAAAATCTTGAGGAATTGGAGCGATTCCTAAAACCATTCCTGGTGAACCCTTCCCCCTAGCACCGAGTGTAGATAATAACATACCCCCACAGTTCACCCCATAAGGCTTTCTATATTTTATAGACCCAACCATTTTAGGAATTGTATGTGGTAGGGAAGTTTTCCCCCTCTATAAGTGTAGAATATGGGATGACCTCATCTTCCCATTGTACCATTGTACCTCTAGGCATACCTCCCAATCAAAAAAATTTCATATACGAGGGTATTGAATATGGAACATAACCATATCCTTAGCAAGAAGAAGATGAGGAACCTTTCTCTGAGGACATCAATTACATGTCAAATCCTAACTATACCTTGTGATATCTCCATTGTTACCATTTGCATGGCTATGGTTTGGGGTTGTACGAGCAAGGTACTCATATTCATTACCAACCACAATATCAATTTTCATATGATAAATCTAGTTTAGGACACAACAAGCCTGTGCCTCTTGATGTCCTCACATAAATTTTAGAGCGCTTAGGTTTTAACTATAGGGATGAGCTTGCACATGATACCTATGCTAATCCTAATCATGTCCATTCTTTGAGGGATTATTTTATCATAAATATGATAGATCAAGGGATATCTCATGATTTCACCTGATCCTTTGAAGAAGGTGAAGGTTCACATACCATTCCATCTGATAATGAATAAGAGGATCAAGTTCACCTCGAGGAATGGACAACTGATGATGAATTATATTATAGTGTAGCACCTATTAACTACCCTAGTTTAGATGAGGAATATGAGCAGTTAGTCCCATTGGATGATGAAGAAGAGTTTTATCTATGTATTTTCCCAATGCAACATCCCATATGGTGATAACTTTTACCACTCGAAGAGCAATCTCATTGCCTTCCACATAGACCACTATCGATCATTCTACCTCCATCGCAACCAAATCCATGAGTCTTAAAACAACCTTTTGTCACTAGACCCAATTTCCCACCCAATGGAGCTCATCCATCCATTAATATAATTAGCATAGATCTTATTGCATCCTTGCATGATTTGAATAACCCATTAAATCCATTGCACCTCGATCATGAGGCAATTGACTTTGATCAGGGATATTCTTTGCCATCTCCATTAGAGTATTGGCCATAGATAGGGGGTCCATCCAAAGGTACCCATAAACCCTTTGGTCACCCAAAAACCCCAAAGGTATCCATAAACCCTTTGGTCACCCAAAAATCTCCAAAGGTACCTACAAAACCCTTTGGTCACCCAAAAAGCTCCAAAGGTACCTATAAACCCTTTGGTCACCCAAAAAGCCCCAAAGGTATCTATAAACCCTTTGGTCACCCAAAAATCTCCAAAGGTATCTATAAACCCTTTGGTCACCCCAAAAGCTCCAAAGGTATCTATAAAACCCTTTGGTCACCCAAAAAGCTCCAAAGGTACCTATAAACCCTTTGGTCACCCAAAAATCTCCAAAGGTACCTATAAACCCTTTGGTCACCCAAAAATGCTCCAAAGGTATCTATAAACCCTTTGGTCACCCCAAAAATCTCCAAAGGTACCTACAAAACCCTTTGGTCACCCAAAAAGCTCCAAAGGTATCTATAAACCCTTTGGTCACCCAAAAAGCTCCAAAGGTACCTACAAAACCCTTTGGTCACCCAAAAATGCTCCAAAGGTATCTACAAAACCCTTTGGTCACCCAAAAATCTCCAAAGGTACCCATAAACCCTTTGGTCACCCAAAAAGCTCCAAAGGTATCTATAAACCCTTTGGTCACCCAAAAAGCTCCAAAGGTATCTATAAACTCTTTGGTCATCCAAAAATCCCCAAAGGTATCTATAAACCCTTTGGTCACCCAAAAATCCCCAAAGGTATCTATAAACCCTTTGGTCACCCAAAAAGCCCCAAAGGTATCTATAAACCCTTTGGTCACCCAAAAATCTCCAAAGGTATCTATAAACCCTTTGGTCACCCAAAAATCCCCAAAGGTATCTATAAACCCTTTGGTCACCCAAAAATCCCCAATGGCATCCACTAAGCCCATTGGTCAAATGTATATATATTTATCAAAATCCAAAAACATCATTAAAATATCAAAAATACAAAAATATTACATTGCATTACATTTCATATATCTGCATTATACAATCACTTGCATTAAGCATACCCATCATTGCATTTTGTATTCTAGAGTTGATCATACATGTCTAGCACCAAGTCTATCCACTAGCCATCCTTCAAAATCAACTTTATCAAAAGTCATTATTCACACTCGTCTACATTTCAATTATCATGTTCATCTACATTTTCCACCTTTCATATGTGTGTCTATTTCCCTTCACCTAGGCCATTGGTTATAAGGCATCATTAGGGTTTTTGGTCACTCAGCCATCTCTAGTTTTCTTTTCAGATTTTGTAGAAAGCTATCCTAATTTTTAGAAGGTAGAGTCCTACTTTTATTGTACCTTGTATACGTCATAATCCCAAACACATTTTCACACTAATAAATCCAAGTTTTGCACAAGGAAATATGAAACCTACAAAGTGGTCCATGTTACCCTAAGTAAAAATTTTACCTCGCTCATCCCCCTATGTGAATGGTTCAAAAATGCTGAGAATTGACAAAAGGACAAGCTCCTCCTTACCCAAAACAATCAAAATCCCTTGCTTCACGCCAAATTGGGGCAAGTATCCAAAGAGAAAAATAAAAATAAATAGTGGTTTTTACCACTATCAAAAGAAAAAAGTAAAATAAATAGTGGTTCTCACCACTACCAAAATCCCTTGCTCACAAAACAAAAATGAGAAAATCCCTAGAGCAATTCAAAAATAAAAGAAAATAAGGGAGTACTGAACTTGAATCCTTGGAATTCTCAACATTTGACAACCATAAGGTGATCCTCATTATAGGTTGGGTGGCATCAAGCCTGCTTGGCAATGGTAGTATCCTTATACATGATGATATGTCTATCACATTAGCGACCTACTTTTATATAGACCAATGTTTGCATGCGGATGAGCTAGCTTTTGGTAGCCTGTATTACCTAGTGGTCTAATCCAACTACGTACAAAACTCAGGATAATGATACTCATAAGGTGATATTCAGTACATATGGGCTGCATCAATCCTATTTGGCACTGGGGTAACTTTATGCGATATCATAAAAATGAACTCACATGCACACATAGGGATATTAAATATCTTGGTCATCCTAGTAGATTTATACCTTGCCAAAAAGTCTTGCATAGTTACTATACAACTTTTGACTAGATCACTAGAGTGTTTGAGTCTCATGAAAATCTCAAAGACATTCTATAACATCTTACTATGCATATCATTCCATACCATTTTATCACATGTTTGTTAGTTTACATTTTCACAATCCATTACATAGTCTGATGATAAATGTAAAATGAATAGATGAATTTTGTACAGTCTATGGTGCTAGCATCTAGTGTGTCAAATAGTATTCATAATTCATCATACATATTAAAAAATCATCCATTTCATTATGCATACACTCATACACATATCATAAAATCACATCATATTACAATACATGCATCCATGATAAGCATCCATAAAAGCATCAATAAAGCAAACATAAGCATTGCATACATCTAATAAAGCAATAAGGAAACACATGATGACAATAGAAAAACTCATATATATATATGGGGTAAAAATATACATCATAATCCAAAAATTTCCCATAGGCTACAATAAAGTGGGTCCTCAGACCTCATGCTACCAAAAATCCAAAAATAACCATAGAGTCTCAAAATCCATGGTCACGCAAGACCAACACCATGACTCTCACCCCCACCCTCAGTTAGTGCTCATCAAGAGCTCCCAGATCTACTCTCCCTAGCCCTATCTACTCTCCTCATGGAGCTAGGTGCCCCCATCCTCATATATTACTACCCTATACCACTCCTACTCTGCTAGGACCCACTAGTAGAAGAGAGATATGGTAAGTGCCCTCTAAGATGTGCTATCTCATCCTCCAAATCCTATGTGTAGGTGGTGTCATCTCAATGATGAGCCTAGTACTCACTCAGTAAGATCTAGAGATGTGTCACCTCCTCCCATAGCCTAGCCATCTCACCACTACTAGATCCCCCATGGCTAGAGCTCCTTGCTCTAACCTATGATTGAAGAGTAGCTAACTCTACTACCTACCTATCAATATCTACCTATGTAGTCTACACCTATGCCTGTAGGAGAGCCCTCTCCTCTGCATACTCCCTCCACTCCTATCTACCTCTGATCAGCTCACCCTATAGCTCAATAATGGTAGCATCCCATGCTACCAACTATACCTGCACTCCCTGCTCATCAAAGTCATCCTCAACATAGTCATCCTATGGATCCTCCATATCCAGGGTATCTATCCACTCATCATCTACCCAATGATGCACATGTCACTCACCTAAGTCTAGATCCTCCTCATCTGGAGCCTCATCATATCCCTCATCTGGAGCATCCCCATGAGCCTCCTCTATCACCATAGTTGTACCACCTCCTATCAGCCCCTTCCCTCACCACTAGTGCATCACCCACTAAGAGTCATACTCTATTATAGTCCCTACATCATCTAGCTCAGAGACATCCTCCATAGGATCTACCTCCTCTCCAACTACCTCAACTATAGGCCAAGTAAGTGTCCTCTCATCCCCATAACATTGATAGATCATTGGCTCACTAGGAAACCCCTAGCATAGCCCAAACTACCACATCACTCGAGCATATGGGAAATACTCTCACTCAGTCCCATGTCGACCAACTAACCATCTCCATCATCACACTCAGTAAAGCTGCACCTTAACCTCAGGCCATGTTGGACAATCCTTGTATGGTCTCCAAGTGACCTCCTCTACCCTGAGCTATGCAAATGACTATGCATAATGATCAATCATACCTGCATAGGGATGGCTCTAACCCCTCTCCTAGTCTCACTACCATAGGATCCCATAACCAATCTCCACATATGCAAGTTGTGCCCGTGTCATCCAAGGTAGTCCCCATGGTCGATCCACAACAATATGCTACCATCCCCACACCTATAGTAGAAAGTTGCATCCCAAGCCTTTCTACCCATGGCAATGGATCTTGTACAACTCATCATAAAGTTATGCCAACAATGTCATGCCCCAAGCCATCACTAACAACCTCTCTATGGTGCACTCCACAAGTGAAAATGCCAACTCCAAAAGGTTCCAGGGGAACCTAGCTCCTGAAAAGTCTGGTAGCAACATGTTGGAGATAAGCATCATCAGTAAGGTGTGTCTCATAGTCAAAACCTCTACCTCATACCATAGCTCCACTAGGATGCCTCTGCTAGGCAAGTCTCATACTACCTCACACTAGTCCTCTCTGAAGTATCTCTACAAAATCGTATCTCTAAGATCTCGATGAGTAGATACAATCGAATGCCCCTCTATAGAAATGCACAAAATTTGGTAGATATCCTCTAACATCACTATCATCTCCCCAGTCGGTAAGTGGAAGGTGTTGGTGCGAGGGTCCCATAGATCTATCAAAGATGTCAGGTAGGCTCTATCTCCTAGCACTGGCTCTAACCATGTCACTTGCTTGAGACCAATGGCATCAAGCCATTTCTAGTCATCCTCTATCAATAAGTCCTTAGTAGTCTAAAAAATAGTCAAAAATTGATACCGACTCTTGATCACCTGACAGAGGCAAGCAATCTTAACAAAAATGCAGCAAAAATGCATCAAAATTACCCAAAAATAGCAAAAATAGCTCAAAAAAGGACATTTTTCCCCCAAATTCATGGTCGTCCCACCCAAGGATGACCCCCAAATTGGCAACCATCCCACCTAGGGATGGCCACCAATGGCCATCCCACCCAGGGATGGCCCCCAAAAATGCTAAAAAAGGGCCTTCCTAGCCCCCAAAAATAGGCATAAAACAACATAAAAACAAAAAAAAATGGAATAAAATTGCACACAAACCAAAAATAAAGCACAAATTCCTACATACTATCACTATTAAGGTTCATTTACTGATATTTAGTGTGTTTTGTTGGAAAATACAAAAATAATTACATTTCCAAGTTCAATAAAGTATAGGAGCAAATTCAGCCCTTACCCATCTCGCACCGGCTCCGTCGCTCGTTGAGTCCTGAGGCTGGATCATGGTGATTTTGGGATGGTATCAGTAGCACTCCACTTTAAAAAATCAATCTCCTACTCCTCACCTCTCAGTTTTCCAAGTTAGAAGTGTGCAAATGAGCTATTTTGGCCAATTTTGGGCTTAAAAAGGCCTAGAATGAGCATGGTCATCCTAGGGTGGGATGGCCAGAAAATTGGCTGATCATCCCACCCTAGGATGGCCATAAACTATGAAGCCATCCCACCCTAGGATGGCCACAAAAAATCCCACAAAAATAGATGAAAAAGCAAAGAAAATGGCCTAAAAACCACCAAAAATAGGTCAAAATTGATAAAATTCACAAAGGATCAAGATTGAACCCAAATTATTCATGGATGAATTGAAAATTCTCTACTTAACTCCCCAAGAAGGCCATTGTGGTTATACCACTCCATGGGAATGAGGTATTCAGTCCTTTTCTTCCATGAAATATCAACAAAACTATCAAAATCCTCACAAAATTGATAAATCTTACAATGGGTAAAACTGAAGGTAATCCCAATCCAGTCATATTGGTCAAGTGACTCATCGCTTTCATCATTGGTCATGCCCTCATTGAATCATCACTTGAGGGGGTAGTCATAATAATGAATTCATAATCAAAATCAACACTTAAACACTCAAAAGTGCAACTTGCATACATTCAAAAGAATCATTGCCAAAGATAAATTTCAAGCCTACGCTGGGGCAAATAATTCAGCACCAATTCAACAAAACAAAGTCTTGGTATCCTTGAAGCCTTGGGACACGTATCCCAAAATAGGATTATAATCCAAATAAGGAACCAAGACCAAGTATACCCTAAGCCCCTAAGACTGCCATTGTAGTGTGGTTGAAAGGTATACCAAAATCAATCCTTCAAATATGTCAAAAGCAAGGATTCCAAGAATGTATGCTCTTTCCACAATGGAGGCATCTAAATTTGGTTAGGTTACTAAATAACCTTAATCATTTGATATTTTAGTCATCTATTTTTTCTTCGTGCTCTGTTTCACACAATGCATCCCAAAAAGGGGCATCTGTAGACACTAAAATCATGTCAATCAGATTAGACTGCAATGATGCCACTCTTATCGACACCATATGGCCCCATTGGGAAACCCTCAGGGGTTAATTAGGGGTCCTAACCACTTTTGGAAGGTTTACCCCACTTTTGGAAGTTTTGGGCCATGTAGCCATGGTCGTCCCACCCCAAGATGACCATAGTTCATGGTCATCCCACCCAAGGATGGCCACAAGCAACCATCCCTGGGTGGGATGGCCATGGTCTAGACCCCTCAAAAAGTCAAGGGTGGGACAAATGGCAATAAAATTCTACCATTTATCCCACCCAATGACTTATGATAGATTGGGAGCCTATCTAGGCCATCACAACCTACAAATTGGAGGCCCAAATTGGAGGCCTCTTCCACCCAATGCATGGCAAGGATTTTGACAAGTGGCGGCACCTACCTTGCATGCCCCAACTTGCCCCTTTGGCCCTGTGGCCCTCTTGGGCTATAAATTGGAGTGATTCCACTCAATTTCAGAGAGAGATATTTGCAAGAATTCACCATGAAGTGCTATCGAGATTCACTCTCCCCTTTTTCCCTCATATTTTCCCTTGGAATCTTCATCAATCGAAGGAGTTTCCAAGACATCCCCAAATACGCACATCCATTCCAAAACCCACCCATTTCTATGATTTAAGTTACCAAATTTGATGACAACACCCCTAGGAGTATTCTAGACCATATCCCAAAGGAATTGGTGGTAAAAACCACCCTGTTTGGTGGTCATCCCCACCTGGGATGGTTAACAGTCCCAATTGGCACACCCAGGGATGGCCATGAATTGGCATACAATTTTGAATCAATTTTAGTGTAGATCATTTTTAGAGTAGTTTATATGCATCATACTTGAATTTGGTAAATTTTGGAGCAGTTTTGGACCTTCAATTAGGGTTTTTGTGATGATAGTCCTAATTGGAACACCTAGGGATGGCCACAAATTCTACTCATAATTTCATTTCAATTTCTACATAGATCATTCCTAAAGTAGATAATATACATCATGCTAAGTTTTGGTATCATTTGGAGTAGTTTTGCATTCTCTATTGCACTCTTTGTATCCTATGTTGCATGCATTTCATTGATTTTATCTTAATCCGCACATGCTATTAACCAATTTTAATTTCTTGTGTGTAGGTACAAGTATTCTAGCACATGAGGAAGGAGCTAAAGAGTCGAAAATGGATAGCTCATCATAGCGGTAGCAAAAACCCACTCTTCAATCATGAGTGCGAGGAAGACACTGAAAGCATACCTTAAGTTTATGAAAGGATTGGATCCTTCGACATTGTAATGAGTTGTATCAATTGAGAGCCCTCAAGGGGATGTTTTGTAACCATGTATTTGACAAATTAATCAATATAAAGAGAACCCCCCATTTCTTTCACATATTTATCACTTATTGCTTACTTTAATGTTGCTTTTGAATGCTTGAATAGAACAATAGATGCATTTCATTTCCCTTTGCTAGGTGCACCATTTTTTCTTCTCCACATGACCACCAAAGAGATACTCTATTCTCTGTGATCGATGCATGGTGACATCCAAAATGCCTATCAAATGGATTTATGTTCTTGGTGTATTCTTGAGGAATGACTTACAATGGTATTTGAGTCGAATTCATGGTGAATTGATGATGAACAATGGTGATATTTGTCCTTCAAGCTCCAATGCACTCCATGGATGTGAATGCAAACTTCATGATGCAATATTAGCAGCACCTTGATGCTTATGAGAGATTGATCTCTCTAATCACAAAAGGGTAGCACTTCATTATGGAAAATAGCCAAGGGTTGGGTGAAGGAAATGCTCCAATTTATAGATTTCCCTCAATTGCATTCTTGGCTTGCTGGAGAAGCCAAGACCAAGATTTAGTTAGGCTCAGGGAGGTGAGGCATCACTTCTAGAAGCTTCTCGAGCATAACCATTCAAGATTAGTTGCCCTGTAATAGATTTTACTCAGCTTGGGGAGCCCGAGTTTGTTACAGATGAGGTCATCCTCAATAGGCACAACCTACTCTAGAGGCCATCATCAAGTCTAGTAGCTACCATGCAACCATGAGGAGGGACAATAACCTAGGATGAAAAGGACTAGTTTGCCCTATTTGAGTGGTTAGAACCATTATTAGGTCTTGGAAAGGTCCAAGATGAGTCATATGGCCTAAAAAGGTGTCCACATGAGTAGCCTCCTCAACATGACGTGTTTTAGGTGTCTACAGATACCCCTTTTTGAGATGCATTGTGTGAAAGCACAACACTGAGCAAAAATAGACAACCTAACATCACATTGCAGGTTGATTGATGTTCATTGATCTGGTCAACTTTAGATACCCCAATCATGGAAAGAGCATGCATATCTGAATCATTACCTCCAACAAAATGGGTAGGCTTAATTTGAGTAAAACTTTGATGAATCTGAAGGTATTCGGGTAGCGTTGTCAAGCTACATGGACCGTTAGTTCAGACTAACAAAGGTTTAGTTTAGTATTTTTACTTTTTCCCTAGCAAAAGGGTAGCTTTATGATAGTTGTTAGCAATGATTCATGGATGAACATAATTTGCATGATTAAGTGTTTAATTATTGATTTTGATTATGAATTCTATGATTATGACTACCCCCTCAAGTGATGAGTCGATGAGGAAATGGCAAGTGATGAAAGTGATGAGTCACTTGACCAAGATGACTGATTTGGATGTTGCAAGATGATAACCTTTGTAAAGGGAAAGTCCTGTTACAGTTATGATTTCAACTATTATTAGTAATTGTACATCTCTATCCCATGGAGCAGTCCAACCACATGGCTTTCTTAGGGAATCAAGATGATAGCAATTCAATTAAAGCATGTGATGAATCACTATGTTCGATGATTAGATGAAAATTTCATAGAAGAATGAAATGTACACCTCATTCCCATGGAGCAGTCCAATCGCAATGGCCTTCTTGGGGATTGAAGTGAAGACATTTCGATTCATCAATGAATGATTTGGTTCAAATGGCCTTATGGTAATTTACTCATCTTACCAGATTGCATGGATAGCAAGTCATTACAACCACCAAGTGTATAGGGTAAATAACTAGGTACGAGGTGCATTTGAGATTTTGTTTATTTGATTTTTTTGTTAATTTTGCAATTTTTGATGAATATGGACCGGTAGATGTGATTAAATGTCCAATATGAAGCTCATGGTGGTGAGAAAATGAGTGCATTTATTGCTAGTTGGAGGTCATCCTGAGGTACAAGGTGGTGATATACAAATTTTAGGGTCATCATGAGGTACGACAGCTGCACCAAAATGTGACCACCCTTCAAGAGAATGGCTACCAAATTTAGAAAAATATAAAAGGAATTTTGGCAATTTTTATTATCATTTTTATAGTTGGCAGTGAGAGAAAAGTGAGCTCTGAGGGAGGAGAGAGATAATTTGATATGAAATGCTATCGAGATCAAGATAGACCACCATGGTGGATCAACCCGAGGCATCGATGAGTGGTGGAGCCAGAGCTCCTAAGGTAGACTCTCCATCCAACCCTCATGAATTGTGAAATTTAAAATGAACTTCACTAATTAATGGGTTAAATGAACCACATTAAACTATAGGTAATGAACCTCACCCCTAGTTTAGGAATTTAGCTTAGGTTAGCTTAAGGGTAGGTAAGATTTAATTTTTGCATTTTTGGGTTGGGAAAAAACCCCACATGGGTGCCACTATGGGGCCATCCTAGGTAGGATCGACATTCAACTAGCAAAAAGGGGGCCATCAGGGGGTCTAGCAATGATGTTTGAATTCCAACAATAAAAAATTGACCATTGGTAGTGGTCATCATGGGGTCCGAAGGTGGCCTTGGTGACCATTAGGGCCTAGAGCAGCTACCAACCTTAGGTTTTATATTTTGATTTTTTGATTAATTTTTCTATTTTTTTTATATTTTTAGATGATTGATTGATTGATTTTTTTTTTTTTTTGATTGATTGCTTTGAATTATGTTCTACTAGGTGTCAAAATATAATAACATGAGCTAGGGAGCCTAACATTTTCTTGGAGCTATGACTGATGCTTGATGATGATGACTAGGAGTGGTTTGAGGTAATCAACCTCAAATAGGTTGTGCACCTATCGACTGTAATATCAAATCAATCTTACCTCATGGTCCTAGCTCATCGATGGGATAGTAGGACCAACACATTCCATCTCCCCACTAGTGAGATGATGGTGATGTTGGAGGATATCTACCAGATTTTTAGGATCCCCATCGATGGATTAGCTATCACTTCTTCTTTGACTCAAGATCAAGAGAGGGTTATGGAGTGGGTTTTTGGTGCCAGAGTGGTTGAGGCACTGGGAGATATAGATCATGGTGGGATCCTAGTCTAGAGGTGGTATGAGTGATGCATATTCTCTTGATGCTAGGTAGTGTTGATGCACATCATCTCGAATGTGCTACTACTAGACTCATCAAGAGTGAGGTTCCCTTGGAACCTCCTAGACATGGTGCAAGACCTAGTGGAGTGTGACCTGTAGGACCTAATGATTATGGCATGGGGGAGCACTCTCTTAGCACATCTCTATGATGAGTTGTATGAGATACAACATCGAGGGTGAGTGGGAGTGGGATGTAGTCTACTACTTCAGATCTAGGGATGGGAGCACATCTAGGTAGATCAACCCATTGGATTACTGATATCCCAAGTTGACTTAGGGGATGATGATATTGGCTATGTAGCATGGTGGTCATGGGATGAGGAGGTTGGTCAAATAGACCACATGTATGTGTTAGCACATTATACTGAGTCACTAGAGGGACTACAACATGGTCAGATTATATGGAGGCCCTACTTAGATTATCCTGATTGGCTTGAGGTAGAGAGGTACCTAGCTAGAGTGAGGCATGATAGATGGCTCATGGGGTGCCATAGGAAGGGAGAGAGTATTTCTATTACTCTTAGGTGACTAGGTAGTTTGGTATAGCCTAGGATGTGCTAGAGGAGCTAGTCCTCTATCATTGTAGGTATGCTGAGATATAATTTGAGCCACCTTAGGTAGAGTAGTTATTAGAGAATGTGGACCCTCTAGTTGTAGATATAGTTTTAGAGGACCTAGGGACCACTGTGTAGTTTTATACCTGGTGGGTGACACAGCTATGGCATGGTGATGGTCCTATGGGATGGCCTAGAGAGGTGATAGCATAGAAGGGCAATAATAGAGATAAGCAAAAAAATTATAATAGGTTATATGGTGAGTTGGGTAGGTTGTAGGACATATGGATGAGACCCATTTTAAGGAGAAGGGTGGAGGATGTCCTGATAGATGAGGTAGCACAACTATGGGCATAATTGTAGAGTGTACAAATATAGTTGCAGAGCTCCCATATGTAGTTAGCAGAGTGGGATACCAATATTACTCTAGCCCATTTTAAGCTTAGTTTTGGATAGTAATAATGGTAGGGATATGCCAAGGAGAGAGCTACTCTCCAAGATCAGGTAGATACAACTATGATGATGATAGACACTCTATAGACTCAACTGGAAACCAAGACTACAAAGGTGGATGTTAGAACTACGGAGTGAGATACTCTTAGGGTTTAGATAGCAGCCACACCTATAGGTTTAGGATATGCCACAATAGGTATGCAAACTATAGGGGATACGGTAGGGTTGCAGGCTCAGGTGACTAGACTATAGTATTTGGTTAGTCAATATGATGTGTGCCAATCTGATGGTGCATATATTCTATAGTTAAAGGGATAGATTGCTATGCTTGGTGGTACTCTACCTATGTGGTCCACTATAGGAGGATCTCATAAGAGTTGATGGAGTGAGTCTAGATAGTCCTTAGTGCACCCTAGTCATAAGTTAGGAGCTTGATTAGAGAGATCGATAGGTACTAGCTCTAGGTAGCCTCGTAGAGATGGGGCTGAGGGTGGAGGTGACTTAGGGGGTGTAGGCCCCACTTGATTTTATCATGTATTTATCATTTTTGAGTGTAAGGTCTGAGGACCTACATAGTTGTAGCCTACAGGTAATTTTGTACCATGATGTACTTTCTTATTCACACACACACATATATATGATATCCTCTTTTATGGCTCATTATGTGTTATGGTTTTGATTTTATGTTCATGGATGCATTAATGGATGTAATGCTTATATGATGATGTGATTATGCTATATGTATGCGATGTACTAATGACATGCAATAGTTAGATGATTGATGTATGATTAGATGTTGTGATCTAGATGTATAGATGTACTACTATGTATGCTTATATGGATGCAATAGTGAATGTTAAATGCATGTTTTAATTTGTTTAATTGATTATGCATTTAATCTATGGTTATATGATATGGTGGATGTAATGCATTAATTTCATGTGGATGGTCTAATGCAAATGAACTTGTATGCTTTAATCACTTAAAACATAAGGAATGAATCTAATTGTGTTTAACAAACTAATGGTAGACACCACAGAATGTATGAAAATCATGAATGAAAATGTTAACTCTTATCATAAGAATTAATCATGTATACATCCATATGTGAGATGAAATGATGTGAGATGTAGGGGCTTTCCCTATAAGCTTCTGCAAACTAAAATATATGCATAAAATAGTCAATGGCCATCTAAATATCATTGTTGATATCCATCCGGTATCTATCCTATTCTATGAACACCCCTTAATAAACAAAAGTTCATAAGGAAAACTATGATTGTTTGATGAGATGATTTGTTGCTATGAGGGGATTTTTGAGGTTTTCCATGAGACTCAAACACCCTAGTTGATTGATCAAAAGTTGTATAATGACTACACAAGACTCCTGAAAGATACAAGCCTATTAAGAAGACCCAGATATTCACTATCCCTATGTGTGCAAAGTGAATATATTAGATGAGGCATAAGACTACCTCATTGCCAAGCGGGTTTCATTCAACCCATTGTTGTAATGAGGATCACCATATGGTCATCATGATCCTAAGTTTGGATGTAGTTAGACTAGACTACTAGGCAATACAAGCCACCTAAAGCTAGCTCATCCATAAGCTGACATTGGTCTGTACAAAATAAGGTCGCTAATATGATAGACATATCACCATGCATAAGGCTACTCCATTGCCAGGTGGGTTTCATTCAACCCATTGTTGTAATGGAGATCACCCCATGGCATTTGAATACTAAAGATTCTAGGGATTCAAGCTCGTTACCCCCTTCTTTTATTTTAATTGCTTGGGATACTTGCTCATGCTTAGTGATGAAAACCACTATTTATTTTACATTTTTTTTTATTTTTGAGCAAGGGATTTTCTTAGTGATGAAAATCATTATTTATTTTGTATTGCTTTGGGAATTTTCTCATTTTGTGAAAGAGCAAGGGATTGTTTGGGTAGGGAGGAGCTTGTCCTTTTATCAATTATCAACATTCTAGACCATGCACATAATAATATGAGCAAGGAAAACCTTTCACTTAAGGTGACAAGGACCACTTTGTAGTGTCATCCTTCCTTGTTCAAACTAGGATTGTTAATGTGTAAAATTGTGTTGGGATTTTGAGATATGCAAGGTACTATCAAAACTAGACCTTACCTTCTAAAAGCCAAGATAGCTTTCTAAAAAATCTGAAAAGATAACTAGGGATGGCTGAATGACTAGAAAACCCTAGTATACACCTTATAGCAACTCATTAGATGTGTTGAAAAACATAGTTACTCACAATGGAAATGTGAATGATAAGGATATGTGGATTCATGATTGACATACAAACATGGTGTCATTCATAAGAATGTAAACACAACCTATCCTAATGCAAGTGCAATGGATGAAGATGCCTAATGCAATGCAACTAATGAGTGCATATAATGAAATTAAAGCATAATGTAAATGTTTTTGTATTTTAATGTTTTGAATTTTTTTGTGTTTTGATGTTTTCTGATTTGTTTTAATTTTATGTTTTCTGATTTATTTAGAATTTTTGATGATTTTTATTGTTTTTATGATTTTGATTGTTTTATGATCTAAGTATAAAATACCTGTAGGTGAAGAATGTTGAGAGGTTCAGGCTCTTCAACACCTTCTAGCGAAGTTAGGTGATAAGTTCTGGGTCCTATCTTCTCTATTATGATGAAGGGACCTAACCAATTGGTCATAAATTTATCTCTCAGATGAGGCGGTAGGTTTGAGTTTTATTGGTTCTATTTAAGCACAAGATCCCCAACCTTAAAGTCTCTTGGATGGAATTTAGTATTGTAAGCTCATTTAATATGATCTTGGTAAACATGGAGATGCTCAAGAGCATTCACTCATCATTCATCAAGAAGGGTCAATTGATCGAGGTGAGCTTGTCATGAAGTGTCATCATCGATGAACTCTTTCAATGAGACTCACAATGATGGAATTTCTAATTCCAAGGGCATAATGGCCTCAATACCATATACTAGCAAAAATGGGGTTGCCCTAGTGGGTGTCTGAATGCTAGTGTGATAAGCCCACAAAGCTAGAGGTAATTGAAGGTGCCAATCCTTATGATTATCCTTAACAATTTTCTTCAATATGGCAACTACTATTTTGTTAGAGGCCTCTACTTGCCCATTTTCTTGTGGATAATATGGTGTTGCAAAGTTATGTTGAATGTTATATTTAGATGTTAAAGCCCACACATATTTGTTCTTAAATGATGTTCCATTATCCGATATGATTTTGGATGGAATACCAAAATGACATATAATATTATGGAGTATAAACTCCACAATACGAGCTCTAGTCATAGAGGTCAAAGGGATTGCTTCCACCCATTTGGTAAAGTACTCAGTGGCCATTATAATGAATGTGTGGTGGCCCAAATATGGAGGAGAGATCTTCCCAATTAGATCGAATCCCCACTAAGAAAAAGGCCAAGCCGATTGAATCGGTTGCAAGGCCTGAGATGGTAGGTGCATGAGATTAGCATGATGTTGACATTTAATACATTTCCTGACATATGTGCAACAATCCTTCTCCATCATGGGCCAATAATAGCCCATTCTAAGGATGCGCTTAATGATAGCCATGCCACTAAAATGGCCATCATAGGTACCATCATGAGCTTGCAAGATTGCCCAAGTAGATTCTTGGGGCTCAAGACAATGAAGGAGGATTCCATCATAGCTCCATCGATACAGAATATCTCCTAGCAAGACATATCTAGTCACTTTCTATTTAAATGCTCATTTTGTGACATGTGATAATCCTTGAGGGATACTACCAAGTTTCAGGTAATATTTTAATTGGATGAGCCAATCCTGATAAGCTATAGCTTCAACTATATGAATGACTTGTTCCCATTGTGATTCGTTTTGCACAAATGTAGATTGGGAGATAACCTTATGATGAATGGTAGTACCATTATTTGAAGGACCCTACGAGATCAAGGACCCCCAGGATGCCTGTGTCAAAAAGTCTCATGCTTTGTAGAACCATTCATGGTTTGGTTCTATCTGAATCATGTGGACTGATTCCTTCTTGTTTGGAGCCTCACGCAACATCATGGATTGTGAGAGCATCTTGACATGGATGGTAGTAAAATCAATGGAAGGATTTTGAGGGATTAAGGATCCCAAAGAGGCCATTGTATCCACAAATTGATTAGATGTACGAGGGACTACCTCGATGTCATACCAATCTAGTTGGGCTAGATATGTGTCCACAAGCTCTTTGTAAGCTTTCAGGATGGGACATCTACACTGATAAATTCCTTTCACTTGGTTTACTATGAGCAAGGAGTCACCAAAGATATTTAGCTTTTTAATCTTCATGGTGAGAGATGTTTGGAGACCCAATATTAGAGCCTCATATTCAATGTTATTGTTGGTGCAAGGGAAGTCGAGTTTAAAATACAAGGGCATTGGAGCTCCTTGTGGCATGAAAAACATGATCCCTATGCCACCCCCTTGCTCACACTTTGAACCATCAAAGAACAAAGTCATATCTACTTTGTTATCCAGTTCTTCAGGTTTGGGTGACTCTGATAATGCAAAGACTGCATCATCAAGTAGTTCTATGACAAGAGGCCTATCATCCTGAAGAGGTGCCTCTACTAGTTGATCAACTATGACCTATCCTTTGATGGAATTTTGACTGATAAATTCTAGATCAAATTCTATCAATAGCATGATCCACTTTGTAGTACGTGTATTATGATAAGTTTGACTCATCATGTACTACAAAGGATTTTGTTTGGATATGACATACGTAGTATGACTTAGCATATAGTGGTGCAACTTCTTAGTAGAAAAAACCACTGCTAAACAGAGCTTTTCAATGTATGCATATTTTAGCTCGTAGCTGACCAGGGTGCGACTAATGTAATATATAGCCTGTTCTTTGTCTTCTTTGTTCTTCTAGGCTAACATGGTTCCCAGAGCAAAGTTTATGGCTGATATATATAGTAGAAAAGGTACACCTAGTCTAGGTGGAGCTAAAACTAGTAGTGATGCTAGGTATTATTTGATCTCAGCAAAGGCTTTCTGATAGTCTTCATCCCAATTGAATGGGACCCCCTTATGTAGTAATTGATTCATGGGTCGACATTTATCCGATAACTATGCTATGAAGCACTTAATGGATGCTACTTTGCCTTGTAGGCTTCAAAGTTCTTTGATGTTTATTGGGGGAAGCATTTCCAAAATAGCTTTGACTTTTGCTGGATCGACTTTGATCCCTCATTTAGAAATGATGAATCCCAAGAGTTTTCTTGATGTAACACCAAAAACACACTTCTTGGGGTTCAACCTGACATTATGCTCTATCAGGCGATCGAAGACTTTTCATAGAACATCTGCATGCTCTTCATGCAATAATGACTTGGCAAGCAAATCATCAATATAATCCTCTAGGATCTTATGCATATAGTCATGGAAAATGTATGTCATGGCCCGTTGATATGTGGCACCAGAATTTTTGAGGCCGAATGGCATAACTTTGTAAAAAAATGTACCCCATGGAGTGGTAAAGGTTGTTTTATGTTGGTCCTCAGGTTTGACCCAAATCTGATTATAGCTAGAAAAACCATCCATGAGAGATAACATCTCATGACCAGTAGTTGCATCTACAAGAGCATCAATATTTGGCAATGAGAATGCATCCTTTGGTGTTGCCTTATTTAGGTCTCTAAAATCTATACAAATATGGATCCTCCCATCAGGTTTTCCTATAGGTACCATGTTTGATACCCATTCTAGATAGTCGATGGGTTGAATGAACTCTACATCCAACAACTTTTGCAATTCATCTTTTACCATCAAAGCGATGGTTGGATGCATCTTCCTAAGATTTTGCTTGATAGGTTTCATATTAGGGTCCAATGAAAGGTTATGAGTAACCAATTTTGGATCTAGACCCGACATGTCTTTGTACATCCAAGCAAAAAGGTTAGGTCTATCTATCAATAGAGGTATGAGGATGGCTCATTCCTCAGGAGATAAACTTTCTCCAAACTTGAATTTCTTAGGATGGTTAGGATCTGAACTAATATCCACTTCGAAAGTCTCCTCTATTGACATGTGGGATCCCTCCTCAAGCTGGTGAGGTGTAGGGATCAAATGGATGTCATCTATTAGGTTCAAGTGATCTACCATGTCAGGTTCAACCTCAGCATTATAGACATCATGAGCACAGCCTGGAGTAAAATGGAAAGGTTGTAACATTTCTTCATAGGGGAAGAAATCCTCAAGTGATGGGGGTGATGCAGCATGATCAAAGTCAATGGCCTCAAGGTTGAGGTACAATGACTTTGAAGGGTCACTTGGATTATGGAGTGGTGCGGTTAAATCAATGGAGATCATATTAATGGATGGAAGGTGATCTCCATGGCCATAGGGGTAGGACCTATTAATTGTTTTTTGCTCTAGATACTCCAAGTTTGGACTAGGAGGCATCGAGATCTTGGGATCCACTCTAGGAGGAGATAGGACAATTAGGATCCTCTAGTGGAAGCAACTATGCTAAGTTAGGTAGGTGATGGAATGCCCTATGATAGATATCATCTATGTCAACAGGGGGTATTTTAGGCTCAATGGCTTCTATGTCATTATTGAGATGACGAAGGTGGGTAGGACCTAGATATGCAATTTTAGTTGCATCCTCATACTCATCATCTACATTAACCCAATCATTTTTAGGAATATCTTCTGATTTAGATTCCTCTTCAAGGATGGTCTCATGATATACTATAGGAGGTTCTATAGAAACCATGGTGACTGGGTTATGATCCCTCCATAAATGAGAAGGGTTGGGGTCAACGTATGGATTCCAATCAATATCTACCCCAAAGCCTAAGCTTAGGCATTCTAAGGAAATAGCTAGTAGCTCATCCAACATGCGGATAGAGTACCCTAATCCAAATTTATCAATTGGTAGTTGATATTATGGTTGATAGGGTGTTCTATGACCCTACTCATATAAACCTAATCCATTACCATGCCAATGGCAATGGTCAAAATATCTAAGAGCAAACTCAAGGTTTGACATGTAATAGATATTTCCTATAAAAGGTTCATCATCATGATTGATGATAGGAGAATGATTTGTGGCTTGGTCAAAGCCCCCATAGATAAAATTGGTTTGGTTAGGTGGTATCCCTAGAGGTACCACCATCCCAATGGGTAATGGAGGAACGCGAGGTCTCCCCATATCTTGCGTGGACTCGATTATTGGTGTAAAGGTTACATTTTGAACCAAATATTCTGTGAGCCTAGGATTGACTAGATGAACCATCACCTATGATGTGGATGATGTAGTAGATGAAGTAGGTGAAGCAGGTTGAGGTATATCATCCATTAGGTTAGGTGAATCATCCTCCTCCATGGGAGTCAGAATCTCCATTATAGCTATGTTTGGGATGACTTTAGGCTCTTCTACCATAGGTGCTTTGAGCTTCTATTTATTCTTTGGATCAGATGATGATGAAGGTTTGTCAGAAGTAGGTGCTAATTTGGGTGATGATGGTGGTGCTGAAGTGGATGGATCAGCACGCACTACCTTAGACTTATGCTCTAGATGCTTAATAGGAGACATGGGTCTAATATCCAAATGCGTAGATGGAAGGATGAACTCCCCTAGATTACTAACTTGATTAACATATTTGAAAGGTTCTTCATCCGATGGGATGACATGGACCTATCCTTCATAAATATACTTAATGCATTGATGTAGGATGGAAGGGACACATCTCATATCTTAGATCCAAGGATGACTAAGATGTTATATTGCATAGCACCTTCCAGCACATGGCATAAAATAGATATGGTTTTAAGTCCCACCTGAATAGGTAAGACTATGGTACCAACTATTGAGCATAACGCATCATTAAATGCTCACAATGTGAAAGTCGATGCCACTATGTGTGACTCTAGAAGGCTTAAATGTCCTAAAGTTATCATCATGATGATGTTAATCGATGAGCCCGTATCGATCAACACTCGCTTGAATGAAATCTGGATTATACAAGCGATAATGTGCAATGGAGGATCCGCTACATTAGTTGGGACTAATTTGATTTTATGATCATAAAAAGTGATCATAGGCTCTTTGCATTTTTGGATGTGCCCCACAAAATTGGTGAAAGCATTAGGATTCTAGGGCTGGAGCTCAATGGATTTAAGAATCTCCATAAGCATCTCCCTATGCCTAGGGGATTGTTGAATGAGCTCATAGATTGGTAGTTTGGCCAAAGTAATCTTCAAGCTCTAAGTAAGCCTATTTTTTATAGTAATCACTGGTTGTTATGGTGGCCTTGGTAGCGGTTTTTAAGCTAGAAAAGGCTATGGTGCATAAGGGATTCAAATGGGAGCTATAGGAGGCTCCACTTGATTATACCTTAGATTGTGGGTTACTATGTTAATCATACCAAAGAACCCCTATGTGGGTGGATCAATGTGAATCTCATTGACATGCCCCATTTGATTACCCTTAACCTCATGGTTGGGCAAGGGCTCTTTGAATATTCCTAGCTATTGGTTATTTGGGGCTAGAGGATTATCAATTTGTAGTTGGTTCCTATCAAGCATATTTTGTACTAGGTTTTTAAAACCATAGCACCCTTGGATATCATATCCATTTTGTCTATGATAAGAACAATATTGATCCTCTCTATACCCTTTCGTTTTGGGCATGTTGGATCTAGCAATTTGATTTTTGGTAATGTAATCACCTTGGCCTCGCATAATCTATTAAATAGGGATGCCAAAGACTAGGTAATGGCGTGTATGTGCGAGGGGTGTGATGTTGTTTGTCCTTACCCTTGATTACACTGGTGTTGATTATTGTATTGCACCAGAGGGGGTTGAGCCTGATAGTTAGGTTGTTATTGGGATTTCTCCACTTTTGGAATATTTAGAACAACCTGATTGACAGGCGCTGGTTTTACTTGATGATGATTGTTATGAGTGTTTTTATTCCATTCTTTATTTTGAAGTTTTAGATCTCCCTCCTAGACTTTAATGTCCTCTATCACTTTGGCTTGAGCCAAAGCTTCCTCAAATGTTTGGTATTACTGTAATTGTAATAAAAATGATATATGCTTAGAGTAACTCTTAGTGAACATCCATGTTAATTCAAAAATAGGGATGGTGAATGGTAATTTTGACATGATCTTGCACCATCTATTTTCGTAATCCATTACTGGCTCATCATCATATTGACATAGATTTGACAAGTCAGAAAGGTTAGCCTTCTTCTTGAATCTGAAAGAGAAGCATTCAAGGAAGGCATTAGCTAGTTGTTCAAAGCTAGATATGTTATGTCTAGGTAGTTGATTATACCACTCCAAGGTAGAACCAGAGAGTGTTATCACAAATGTGCGCAATAGCAAAGCATCATTATTTTGGAGCTGGAAGCACAAGTTCATGAAACTTGTGACGTGCTCCTGGGCATCATCATCCCCTCTAAATTTTTCCAACTTTGGCATCTCAAAATGCTCTGGGTAAGCTAGACTAGGCATTGATGGATTAAGGGGTTGGTTATATAACTTGCTCAATGTGGGTTTTTGATAAACTACACCTTGTTTCTCGAGCGATTGGATTCACTCCGTGAGAACTTTGTAGGCCTACGATGAGATAATATCATCTTCCCAAAGAGGTCTCTTGGGAGCAAGAGGTGGAAGGTTTTGGTTTGATCGAGTTGGAAGATTTTGATCACCCACCAAGTCCTCACAAGATGGCTCAGGATATGTTTGGTCCTATTCATCTACTTTCGTCTCTTCATAAGCTTCATATTCCAGTAGGTTTGGTGCTAGGCATTTTCTTTGCTAAGAATTATGCATAGAGGTGTGAAGAGGTGTGAAGAGGATGGGTGTCTGTCTACCTAGGAGGAAAATCTTGATGATGCAAAGTGCACCTCATGGTGTGTTGTTACCTATAGGTACTAGGAGTGGGTACCTCTTCATGAGCTATCCTACATGATTGTTCTTTGCACAACTTTTATTTGAGGATCCTTTCCTCATGTAGTCTGTGTTCATACAAACATTGGTGATGTAGCCTTTACTAATTTGCATTCTCATGGTCTAAGTACTCTCGCTCATTACGTAAATCCTCCAATTGATATTGGAGTAATTACTCTCTTTGACTAGCATTAGGCCGAGGTAGCCAATCTATGTGATCCACTATGTAAGGCCACTAACTTATCACCTTGATGCGAGGGTTTTTAGCTATTTTTGTTCTTGCATAAGGGATAACTACCCTCTTACCTCGATCAATTGAGGTTGCATTTACTATATGTTCAACCCTAGGGGTAATATCCTCATGTATTGATGGTGCGGGTGTATGGCATGCTCGCGTAGAACACTCACCATAGGCATGTGTAGGATGAACTATATCTTCATCATGCCCACCCTCAGAATGAGAATGAGTGGAAGAAGGGGCTCTACGGGTTGCGTTTGGACCATACCTATCTAAGAAATTTAGCTTATGAGTCTTCCAAGGTTGGTCAGGAGGAGTATCTCCCCCAGCTTGACTAAGCAAGGGCATGTACTTGTTGGGATCTAAATTGCCATCAAGAAAAATCTTGATATTGTGACTGTTATATTCCAATTCTCTTATTAGTATGCACCCTCTAATCATAGTTTAAACTACAATATTGGATGGATTAAATATTACTCTAATCCAACCTACAGAGTAGACTGGTATTCCTTATCAACTAATAAGGTTTTGAATCATTTAAGCTTGCTTAAATATTTAAGAGATAGGGATAGAAATGAATTTAGGGTTAACAAATAGTAAACAAACAATGGATGGATAGAGCTAACAACATAGGCATATACAAGAAAAACCCATCTTACTAAAAAAATTATAATATCCCACACTTGAGATTAACAACATTCGAAACAAGTGATCTTCATCATTATAGAAAGAACAGAGATATACTTCAAGAAATATATTTTAATATTAATATACTAATAATCCAAAATAGCATAATAATATCAGTATCAAGAATTAATATAAAATAACTTCTTGCAAGCATAGATTCAACTATGAAAATATTTCAATTACTCTAAGCTAGAAATATAACATCAACAGAATAGACTAACCATAGCAACAGTAGTAGAAAAGTAATCCATAAATTGAATCTATCCAAAATTATAGAAGACACCATTTTGAGGCAAACATCCAAGTAATTTTCCTTCTACTAATTTGCAAACAAGTATTTCACAGCAGGGCAAGTAAATACTCTAAAGACAACCCTTCAAAACAAGGGTTCAACTTCTTTTTATTTTTTTTACATGCTTGAAAATAATTTTAAAGAAATGGAACATTACAAGAAAAATTAAATACTAGATCATCCATATGCTGAGGTGGTAGCCTCTAATTTGCATTTGATAATAGAATAAACTACACGATCTTGCACTCCTTTGTATCTTGGCCCCTATAAATTGTTGTTTCTTCATGACAGTTTGGCTCCAAGCTATCGAAACTATGATCCAGGTCATATTTCATTATTATAGATATTATCTACCATATATTTGCAACTGATTGATTTACAACTACATTTTCTTGGTTCTTTGCCTTGTTGATGCTTCGTCTACTAGCTCTCTTGCTCAACCACTTCAAGTTGCAAAAAATCTACTTTTATGCATCTAAGATATCATTAGAATGATCCAACCATTGATCTACTTGTTTATGGCCAATATTAAATATTGAAAGTATTTGATAGCTCCATGGTGTGGAACATGTTGTAGCCCACTCCTCTTAATAGCTTATCACATACTTTGTGTTAGTCTTACAATGGCACTGAGAGGGGGGGGTGAATCAGTGCAGCTATTTAAAACTTAAAACTTTAACTCTTAAAGCCAAAACAAATGAATGCTTAAAACCAGAAATAGCAAGTACCACAAGAGAGCATCACAAAACACAATATGTAATGAGGTTCACCAATTTTGGCTACTCCTCAAACATAGACTGCTTGGACTCCCATCCAAATCCAGCCATTGCAAAGCACCAAATTTATAAACAATTTACCAGTATCTACTGGAAGGATCACCAACCCCTAATTTACCAGCACCAACTGGAAGGAGAACCAACCCCTGATTCCAAGCACCAACTTGGATTTCTATTTTAAATCTTGTTTGACATAAAAATGCCTTCTATGTTATAAGACCCTCACTGGTCTAGCTTAACTCAAATCAATCTCATGGAAGCATACACTCATTTATAGTTCTACCTACTACACACTTACAGCCCTTTCATATGGCTTGCTCTTGTAGCTCTCACAGCTCTGTACTTCTTACAGCATACTTCCAGCCCACAACACTAACTCTCTATACAGCAGCACTCTTTTCTCACCACTCTTTTCTCTCAGTAGTTCTCTATCTTTTTTTTTTTTTTACTTAATACTTTCTTTGGCTTTTTCTAATATATATTTCCCCACATAGAGCTAAACCTAATGGATCATTCTTACCACTTTGCTTACTGCGCTCTGACAGCCTTATCTGTTTATTTCGGCTCTAACAGCCTTATCTGTTCATTTCGGTGCTCTGACTTCCTTATCAGCGGTTGTCACAAAAATGTGACATGTAACGAAATCACGACATCTTTTCTCCTTAGCTCTTCTCTTCTCTTCAGGTCATGAAAACGTGACATGTTGTGATATCGTGACACTTTTTCTCTTGAGCTCTTCCTCATGCAATATGTTACGAAATCATGAAACTTTTTATCTTGCCTTCCCTCTCCTGTAATATGTCACGAAATCATGACACTTTTTCTCCTTAGCGCTTTCTCTTGACATCGGATCGCGAAAACCCGACATGTCATGAAATCGTGACACTTTTTCTCCTTAGCGCTTTCTCTTGACATCGGATCTTGAAAACCCAACATGTCACAAAATTGTGACACTTTTTCTCCTTAGCGCTTCTTGCAAATTGTCATGAAATCGCGACACTTTTTCTCCTTAGCGCTTCTTCTTGCAAATTGTCATGAAATCATGACACTTTTCCTTACAAGCACTTTCTCTCAAACATGTCATGAAATTGCGACACATTTTCGTCTATACTGCCTCTCTTGTAGATTGTCACGAAATCGCAACACTTTTCTTTTCAAGCTCCTTATCCCCGAACATGTCACGAAATCATGACAGTTTTCCCTACATGCGCTTCTTCTTCGAACATATCATGAAATCACGACAGTTTTTCCACTTGCTTATTTCTCTACCAACATGTCACGAAATCGCAATAATTTTTCCACTTGCTTCCTTCTCTACCAACATGTCGTGAAATCGTGACAGTTTTTCCACTTGGCTTATTTGCCTCCAACATGTCATGAAATCGCAACAGTTTTCCTTGCGCCTTCTCTCTCCTTGGCCATGTCGTGAAATCATGAAAATTTTGCTTGTGCCTTCTCTCTCCTTGGCCATGTTGTGAAATCGCAAAAATTTTGCTTGCGCCTTCTCTCTCCTCGGCCATGTCACGAAATCACGATAGAAAACATGTCGCGATATCGCGACAGTTTTCTTACTTGTCTTTTTCTTTGATTTTGTGAATCTGGGCCACTTTCGTCTTCCTAGAAATTTATTGTACATTATCTCACTGACCTCTGAACTCCTATCCACTACATCAACTACATCAACTGATCTATTTGTCTGTGTTGACAACAATGACAATACTTTTGCTATACTTTGCTCATCAATCAACTCCTATCCATTCTTGTCCATTGCATCAACTGATCGACCTGACTGTGTTGACAACAATGAAAATACTTTGGTTGCACCTTGCTCATCAATCTCCCCCTTTGGAATTGTTGGCAACACAAATAATTGAGTGCAATTACCTATAATTCTTCTCCCCCTTTGACAATAATACCAAAGGGCGATCGCAAAACTCCCCTTGAGTTCATGCACAACATTCTCAGGCAAAATTTATTATTGTTAGCAATAAGCATAAACATGAGCAATATGATAAACAAATGCATAAATGCTCCCCCTGAGTCCAAGACCACTTCATTTTACTGATTGACAACATCATGATAAGCATAATAGGCATTAACAATAACAATGATGTGAAAAGCAGCAATAACCAGTGAATGGCACCATCACCATCAACTTCACCAATATAACATGTGTAAGAACATGACTAGACCACTGTCTTCTATGCAACAACCCTTTGTTGCTTTGCAAACTCAAACTTTTCCACTATTAGTGAAGGCATACAATAATCTTATAAAGCCAACTATTTGTTCTGCTATGCCAGCAGCATCTGCATACATCTCCACCATGCATCTTGGATATTATCAACAAGCTTGAACCTACTGACAGTTGTTTGTCTTTCATTGCAGTGAGAATCCAATAGACTGCCTCAAACCACCCAGCCACAACCAATTTCTTTTATCAACCAATTAGGGCTTTAAAAACAATGCTTATAGACAAGGTTTAACCAATCATCATTCAACTCAAGATTATCCTTGAAGCATTCATCCAAACACTTCATGAAAAGGAAACTAGTAGACATCCTTTTCCTTCCAAAGGTATTTGAAAAATATAGCCACCATCATAAAACACCAAGGCAAAGAATAACTTGCTCAAATCAATCTCGATGAAGTAAGCCCAAATCATGTATCAAGTAAAGCATTAACTTGATCAAAACAACCTCTATGAAAGCAACTCAAATAGTCATTACTAGGCTGGAAATCATCTGGATGCTCATTTTAAACCTCTTCTTCAATATTCCCAAACAACATGTTGGTTTCACATTTGTCAGCAAAATTGACAAGTGACTCACACTTGTACCAACTTTTGTCCAACACTTCAATTTTACTGCCAACTTTGTGCAAGCATCAAATACTATACTGCAGCACAACCAAATTCCCTTTTTTAAATTTAAAACCTGATCTAAGTTTTCTACAGTTACTACAGATCACACCTCACTTTCAACTATGCAAAACAGGAGAAGACATTTTGACAAACACTTTATGGCCAACCATAGTGCCCCTTGCTCAACCTCAACTTCTTAACCTTGGATTGATATTTTATCAGCAGTTAAAACGAACTGTCTGTGAATTAAATAATATTTACCAAGGCGACATGAAAGATCTAACAATATTTAACTCAAAGCGTAGAACAAATACACGCTGCATTTATCGAACCACAAATACGTAGCTAGGGCAAGCATCCTTCCGCTGAGCAAATTATCTAGACTGTTATGATTCGTAAATAATGAATAGTGGTAGAAGAATCATCATCCAACAATGACATATCTCAAAAACTACCCATGGTGACAGCTCTCAATTTAATCACCACACTTCACAGCACTTCCACAAACCACTACAAAAATTGAAAAACACACTTTAACTGCTATACGACAATTTCTCGACTACTTGCCTTTCATCCTCAGATAACCGACCAAATACATAGGAGCATTAAAATAACATTTTAAGATTGCTCCCCCTGAGGATGTGCCACCTGGAGCTGCTTAATGCAGTAGAGGAGTAATATCCTTCTGTCCAAGGAGACACGAATTCCTTTCTTCTATATTTCTCCAAACTTTCCTAAACTTGGGCTTGAGTTTTTCAACTACATCCCTATTTTGCCCCTATTTGTGAACTTGAACATTTCTCTTGCGGGGTTGTCTCTTGTGCATTCTTGATGGATGATTATTTTTTTTCTTTTATGCACATGATATGATCCTTTTCTGTGTTGCATACTTTGCTTCTGATGAAATCTATTGTCTTGCCATAGATTAGATACAAAAGTGCTTGGAAAAAACTTTGCTATGTGCCCTTGACCACTACATTTAAAACATTGCACATGTTTAATTCCCTATCTGTATTGCATCCTATGTGTATGATGAAATCTATGGTCTTGCCTTAGATTGGATACATAAGTGCTTGGACAAAGCCTTGCTATGTGCCCATGGCCATTACATTTAAAACATTGCACAGGGTGTTCACTCAGGAAAGCAGATGAGTTTTTATCAGCATAACTTTTTGATCTATTTTTCAGTCCACAATAAATTGCCTTGTGACCAAAGTGGTTGCATTTAGAACAATAGCCATTAAAAGCATTATTATTAAAAGAGTGAGAGTGAGAGAACCTCTTTTGCTATGGTTGCTTTGCTATAGATTTTCTTTGATATTTTCTTCCTTTTGAGGATTCAGCTTCAGATTTTTCTTGCTTCAATCCTTCAATCGGAGACTTCTTCTTCTCTACAAATTTGGAGGATGAAGGTTGTTCAGCTTCATATCCAAGACCAAACTTAGCCGTGGAGCTTCTTTGTTGATTTATCATTGTATATAGCAACTCTGTGCTCTTCTCAAATTTGAGATTTATATTGGCCTATTTTAGTTGTTTCTTCAATGAAATAATCTCTTCTTCTTGTTGGCAGCATACAGTCTCTTTCTCATTGATTTAAGACCTGAGAATATCTTCAATCCTTTTGTACTGTTCTACTTGTAGCTTTAGATCAACAATAACTTTGTTAGATTCCTCTTCACTTGTGCTGCATACATCATCCTTATCATCCAGATGTGTCTTAAAGGCTTCTTTTGATTTCTTGGCCTTTTGAAATTGTAAGAAAATATCTTCAATCTCATCCCCATATTCTTCTAACTTCTTGGACATTATTTTGTTCTTTTTCCTCTCTATATTCAACTCTTCAAGAGCAGATATTAACTCACCTTCTAGATAAACTTCACCCTCAAGGTTTTCATCACAAACTTCAGGATTCACTTCTTCTACCTTTTCTGGTTCAAATTTCTCTTCTACAGAAACTAAAACTGACTGGGATGCCTTTTTGGAGGAGGATCTATTCTTCTTAGCCATTGAGTACTAATCCAAGATCAACCCTGACTGATTTAGCCAAAATTGGGAACTTGGCTCTGATACCAATTGTTAGTCTTACAATGGCACTAAGAGGGGGGGGTGAATCAATGTAGCTATTTAAAACTTAAAACTTTAACTCTTAAAGCCAAAACAAATGAATTCTTAAAACAAAAAATAACAAGTACCACAAGAGAGCATCACAAAACACAAGATGTAACGAGGTTCACCAGTTCTGGCTACTCCTCAAACATAGACTGCTTGGACTCCCATCCAAATCCAGCCATTGCAAAGCACCAACTTTACAAATAATTTACTAGCATCTACTGGAAGGAGCACCAACCCCTAATTTACCAAAACCAACTGGAAGGAGCACCAACCCCTGATTCCAAACACCAACTTGGATTTCTATTTTAAATCTTGTTTGACATAAAAATGCCTTCTATGTTATAAGACCCTCACTGGTCTAGCTTAACTCAAATCAATATCATGGAAGCATACACTCATTTACAGTTCTACCTACTGCACACTTACAGCCCTTTCATATGGCTTGCTCTTGTAGCTCTCACAGCTCTGTACTTCTTACAGCATACTTCCAGCCCACAGCACTAACTCTCTATATAGCAGCACTCTTTTCTCACCACTCTTTTCTCTCAGCAATTCTCTATCTCTTTTTTTTTTTACTCAATACTTTCTTTGTCTTTTTATAATATATCTTTCCCCACACAGAGCTAAACCTAACAGATCATTCTTATCGCTCTACTTACTGTGCTCTGACAACCTTATCTGTTTATTTTGGCTCTGACAGCCTTATCTGTTCATTTCGGCGCTCTCACTTCCTTATCAATGGCTGTCACGAAAATGTGACATGTCACAAAATTGCGACATCTTTTCTCCTTAGCTCTTCTCTTCTCTTCAGGTCGCAAAAACACGACATGTCACGATATCGCGACACTTTTTCTCTTGAGCTCTTCCTCATGCAATATGTTGCAAAATCATGACACTTTTTATCTTGCCTTCTCTCTCCTATAATATGTCGCGAAATCATGACACTTTTTCTCCTTAGTGCTTTCTCTTGACATCGGATCGTGAAAACTCGACATGTCACAAAATTGTGACACTTTTTCTCCTTAGCGCTTTCTCTTGACATCGGATCACGAAAACCTGACATGTCACGAAATCACAACACTTTTTCTCCTTAGCGCTTCTTCTTGCAAATTGTCACGAAATCATGACACTTTTCCTTGCAAGAACTTTCTCTCAAACATGTTGTGAAATCGTGACACGTTTTTGTCCGTACTGCCTCTCTTGCAGATTGTCACGAAATCATGACACTTTTCTTTTCAAGCTCCTTCTCCCCGAACATGTCATGAAATCATGACAGTTTTCCCTGCATGCGCTTCTTCTTCGAACATGTCATGAAATCATGATAGTTTTTCCACTTGCTTCTTTCTCTGCTAACATGTCACGAAATCGCAACAGTTTTTCCACTTGCTTCCTTCTCTGCCAACATGTCACGAAATCGTGACAGTTTTTCCACTTGGCTTCTTTGCCTCCAACATGTCGTGAAATCGTGATAGTTTTCCTTGTGCCTTCTCTCTCCTGGGCCATGTCATGAAATCATGACAATTTTGCTTATGCCTTCTCTCTCCTCGGCCATGTCATGAAATCATGACAATTTTGCTTGTGCCTTCTCTCTCCTCGGCCATGTCACAAAATCATGACAAAAAACATGTCGCGATATCGCGACAGTTTTCTTACTTGTCTTTTTCTTTGATTTTGTGAATCTGGGCCACTTTCGTCTTCCTGGAAATTTACTGTACATGATCTCACTGACCTCTGAACTCCTATCCACTGCATCAACTGCATCAACTGATCTATTTGTCTATGTTGACAACAATGACAATACTTTTGCTGTACCTTGCTCATCAATCAACTCCTATCCATTCATGTCCATTGCATCAACTGATCAACCTGACTGTGTTGACAACAATGACAATACTTTGGTTGCACCTTGCTCATCACTTTGACCACTTTGATCACGGTTTGGAGCATATGATATTTTAACATGAAAATACTTTGAGATGCGTAGGATGGAACATTGTGCTAGACTGATACTCCTATTCTTCAACTTGCTTTTGATTTGTTTCATATCTGTAGTGTATAACCAAACCTACAATATACTGTAGCCCATGTCTTGAAACTCATGCCTCCAAGTTTGACTATGGCTGATCCCAAGGTAGAGCATTGCTCTAGCATGCATGGGATATAACATAAGACTTATGCCATATAAAATCTTGCACTATCCCATGAATTTATTATTCACTTTTACAATGTTTGACCATTTTGATTGTGGTCTAGAGCATGTGCACTATGCCATTGTAAAATACACTTGAACTCTCACAGGGTAGATCAGGTTTGAAATAGCCTTTAGCTTGCGTAGGTAGGCTAGAACAATATGCACTATGCTACAGTTTAGAAGTAGCCAAGTGTAAACTTTGACTACTTTGACTACAAGCTGGAACCATATCAGATATTGCATGGACTAGAACATGCTACAAATCACTAAGCTTTTAGACTTAATCAAACATATACCATGATCCATGAATTCAAAAGTGGTAAAGCAAAATTTGACCACTTTGATCACAAGATAGGACATCTTGTCCTACACCGCTATAAAATACACTGGATCTTGTGTGGGATGGAACATCCTTCTTTTCCTTAGAAAATATTTCAAAAAAATTTCTAAGGATGTGGTCATTTTGGGCCTACATTCTGGCACCTGGGGGGTTTTTCTTGCAAAGCCTGAGAACTCAGAGTCTTATCCATTGGGCATCAAGAGTCAAAAATGATGAAATATATAGACTATGCTTCATAGAATAGCTTCTATGTGACACTTAATCTCTAGAACATTTATGAAGATACTCAAAGAGTAACAGTTCACATGGAAATCATGTTAGAAACAATATACTTAAAAAATCTCACCATGGGTACCACCATAGTATGGAAATATGGACTTATATCCCCTTTAATAAAGCTGGTCAATTTGGAAAAAATGCCTTCATGTATTTTTCATTTTCTACCATAGGCCTCATGCTTTTATTAATGTTTCTCTGATAGTATCAGAACCAAAATAAAATACATAATATACATATGAATGCAAAAGTTAGAGTCTACTTTTGCCACAAGGTTGTTTATTCTTTTTCATTCTCTTCTTGGTTCTGCTTTGGGAGCTGTTCATATTATACCTTATATGTATCCTCAACATCCTTATTTGATTGTTATCTAGTATGATCTTCCTTGGCTTCTTCTTCTTGAGAAGTCTCGTGCTTATATTTAGGGTTCGAATATATCCTAAATAGTTGAACCATAACTTTCAAAGTTTGTAAAGATTAATTCTAAATAGAGTCAATAGGGTTGGAGGTTTCTTTAATCCACTTCTGAACATATTCCAACTTGGAGGTCTCCTCATAAGTCGTAGTGTTACCTTTATTTACTAGGTATTCCATTAGATCCTTGAGCCTAGTTAAATATTTTAACATTTGAGAGACCTACTCTTGATCAATCAGATCCTCCCAAAGCTATATCAGATTCATCTTGAATAATTGAGGTTATACTCTTTTTTATCTCTACTTATGACAACAAGGTGTTGCTTTTGATCCACATTTCCCTAAAACCATACTGTATCATTTCCTTATTGATATCCACAATATCCTAAATTGTGTCTTCAATATTATCAGATAATAACTAGCCCTTTGGGAGCAATTTGTTCTTCTCAACCACAACCCTAGCAGTTAATATCGAATTCCTTCATACCTTATTAGGAATAGGCTTTACATATTATCTAAATTTACTCTCAAATAGCTTGTATATCTGCTCTATTGGTATCACCATAGGTTGTAGTTCCTCCGTGAGTTTATCCAAGTCTTCCTGGGTATTTTGTAATAAATGGCTAGCATCATCCATGTAGTTGATTACAATCTATATTCCTAAACACTTCTCAAGGATTTTAGACCATAGCTCCTTCCTCACCTTCTTTACTCCTTTTGAGAATATTAAGGATTTGGTCTTCTCAATCTAAAGTTGATGCTTCAATTCTTGTATTTCTTTAGCTTGGTCTTCATTATTTTTTTCTACTCTTCAACTTGTCCCTTAAACTTAATAGCCTCCTGATACCTATTCTACCATATTTTGACTTCATTTCTTATGATATTTTCTACCTTATTTTTATTGTTTACTATCTTCTCTAGCTTTTCTATATTTTCTTCCAGCTTTCCAACATTCTCCTTATAGATGTCGATCTTGACATAGAAAGTTTCAAGGTGATATTTTTCTATGACCAACTCATCCTCCATCGGTAATTGCTCAATATCTTCTGTATATTATTCTAGATGATAATATTGTACAATCATATCTTCTTTAGGTTTTCTCACTAGAGGGGTGATGGATCTATTTATCCTTTGCCTTGTCACTGGATCAACCATCATTGTATTCCTCTTTGTAGCCATCTTCTTTGAAGGCTTAGAAAGTTTCTCAACCCAAAAATATTGAATCTTCTATGAAACCTCCTTTCCTTTCTATAAAGAAGCTAATATAGAATGACTTGTAAGGTAATGGGAAGCTATAATATAAGGAAGGATAGACTCAGAATCTGATGAGAATGGGATAGTGGTGATGACAATTGAATCTATACTGATTGTAGGAGTTGCAATTGGGAAATACATAGGGATGGAAGTTGAAATTATAGAATAGGTTGGAAGGGATGAAATATTTTGGCCTTATGATGCCACTAAAGGTAGTAAATTTTAGGTTAAATATGAAATGTCAGGGGATGATGTGACTAGGATTTTAGATGAAGGTCGAGGAGGTGGATTGACTTGACCCTTTGTAGTAGTTGATTAATTAGGTAGTGAGACATAAGGGGGAGAGGGTACCTTTTGTTCCAAAATTTCTTGAGAATGGAAAGGAGATTCCTTTGGGGAAGGAGAAGGATAAGGGGTAGAAATAATACCTTCACCTACACAAGTAGGATGATCAGGAATTTCCTCTACACTTTGGTGTTGTGTCTGTTGTACTGATAGCTGTACAACTATAATAGGGACTTGTTCAACACTCTGTCCCTGATCCATTTTTAGATTCTTGCAAACCTCTTTATGAGCTTCCTCTACTAAATATTTTGCATTTAAATTGAAAAATTTAAACACCATAGGCTTATCACTCTTTGTATCCTCCTCATATTATTCTATCTGCAATGCAACTTCAATGGTCAAAGTTGGCTTAGTTGTAGTTGTAGTGGTGAAACTCATAGGAGTGAACATAAAATTATCATCTTTATTTTCCAATTTGTAGCAATCCTGGGGAAGCGGCGCACCGTCCACTACTCTATTCATGAATATTATTTACTTAATCATGCATTAAAATAAAATATACAACCAAAATATGAAGAAATGAATAGATTCTTCCTTTTAATACTTTTTCTCAAGTTCAATTACATATAGATCCCTCTGAGGGATTCTCTTAATTTGATACATATTTTACAAATAGGGGTAGTGGATGTATAATATCCCCTTGCAAGGGGTAGTGCACTTTTGTAGGCTTCCTGGTGATACACATGGAACTATATGAGGGCTTACAGATGCCTCCTTCTCTAGGTCTAGCTCTTAGAGGGATCCTCTTGCTTTCGTATGTTGATAACCTATCCAGTAAACCTATAGTCCTACAAGAATAAAAACAATAGCAAACACTCAGCTGTTTGAGATAGCCTCCTCGAATGAGGTTGTTATAAAATACCCTAATGATAAATAGGAAGATGCTCAATGATAATAGAAACTAGTACTATGAATGCAAAAAATCATATCTATGCTAATGGCGTGAAAATATGCAATAATCTAAATGAAAGAAACTAATGCTAAGAACCTTAGACTAGGCCTACAGGCCACTATCTGAGATAGTGGCCGCTAAGATGAAAACCTGCCTCTATTGTTCCAAGGCTATGGATCTAGGCTTGTTGTTGATATTAAAATGATTGTCATTTTTGGTTCGATGTATTGAATATCCTGTAGATGGTAACCCCTTAGTCTGCTAGCACTTTGTTGCTCCTAAAAGGTGCTCTAATTTTCTCTCCAATATGATAGGGCTTCACTACAATAAAATCTCCTCAAGTCTCAAAAATCTCTCCTCGGTTTTATCTTTGCAAAAAGATCTCTCTGAATTGATGATCGGTCCCCTTGGTGCTCTTAGGTTTGCACCTTATAATATCTTTGAAACCCTAGGTCAATGTCCAATCCTAGGACTAAATTTTGCATGCACACTAGAGGTTAGCATGAGAAGTTTTGTTTTTTTTTGTGTTTGAAGGCCAGTTAATCTGATGTCTAAACCTGGACTTGAGCCTCTCATGTAAACTGGCTGTGAGGAGGAATGCAAAGTTATCCCTGCTCGATCTTATTGCATGCAAACTACCACTTCCACCTGTGATTAGGATATTTTGGTGGCAAATTGTATTTTAAATTTTAGCCGCTGTCATCTACAGTGGCTAGGTATTTACCGTTATGAGCTTCAACAACCAAGATTCAACCGCTCTGGTTCATAGAGGCTAGGCTTGAATGGGCTAAGACTACCCTATATGAGTGGTGAAAACCACTTTTGGTACTTGGAAGGTCCCAATGTTTAGTCACATGGTCTATGGATGCCCATATGAGTAGTTCTCCTAAACATGATGTGTTTTAGGTGTCTACAAATGCCCCTTTTTGGGATGCGTTGTATGGTAAAAACACAATGCTAAGCAAAAACATAGACTATCTATGTTTGTAGGGTGTATGATGATCATTGGTCTGATCAATTTTGGATGGCCCAATCATGCAAGATGATGTGCACCCTTGAATCATTGCTTCAACATACTAGAAGGCTTAATTTAGCACATGGCTTGCACATATTCACTTGCACTCATTCCTAAAACACAATCGGATAGCTTATGTCACTAGAATGAGATCCGACTGGAGGAGAGCTACAACTGAAAATATCATACTTTGCTTATAAACCCAGCAAACAAGGGGAGATTTTGTAATAGTTACCTATAATGATTCATAGGACGAATGTGATCTTGATATGATTTAGTGATATTTGGTTGACTTTGATTATGATTATTTGAATAGCTAACTACCCCCTCACACAATGAGTTGATGAGGTAAGGGTAATGAATGAAGCGACAAGTCGCTTGTTCAATATGACTAATTTGGTTCATTTCTAATTCTTGTTATTTTAATGGGCAAACCCCCATCCAAGTGTGATTCCAACTGTTTATGATGATCATTCATCCCTCTCCCGAGGAGTGGTCCGGTCATACATGGCCTTCTTAGGGAGTTAGGATGAGTGATTCTATTTAGGATTTGTTGAATCACTTGGCTCAGTGTTATGTCATAAAGAAATTAGGATGATTCCACTATACCCATGGAGCAGTACAACCATATTGGTCTTCTTAGGGATTGAGGGGGTACATCATGATTCTAAAATGATTAATTTTCCCCAAGTAGCCTTATGGTATCTCATTCATCTCACCGAATTGCATGGATTGCGAATCGCTGCAACCATCGAGTTGATAGAGTAAGTAACTGGATATGAGGCTTAGTTGAAATTTTGTTTTTATGTGATTTTTTTGTTATTTTGAGAATTATGATGATTTTGAACCATTAAATTGTGATTATTTGATTTTTTTTTTATTTTGAGCATTATGATGATTTTGAACCATCAAATTGTGATTATTTGATTTTTTTGTTATTCCTCATTGGAGGAATTTTCTTGTTTTTGTCTGTGCTGCTGGCCACTGTTAGGTCTAGTGACCCCTAAATGCCTGCCTCTGGTTGCTATTGACCTAAGTGGCCAAGAATTTTTGGCCACTGATGACAGTAGTGACCGAGGCATGACTTAGGAAATATAAAAGTAGCCTAGGGTTTTGAATTTTCATTCTTCCAGTTGGCAACTCATTTTTAATACCTCTAGAGAGAAAGTAATAGTTTGCAACTTGGAGCATTTTGCGTTGAGGATTATGGCTACACAAGGTGAGACATCAGTGAGTGGAGGAGCTAGAGGTTCTTGGGTACGCTTCAAAACCCTAACCTTGCTTTGTATTTTTGATAAAAATGAACTGCACTAAGTAATTGGTAAATGAACCTCTTTAAACTCGTCAGAAATAAACCAAACCCATAGCTAGGCTTAGTTTAGGTTTTAATTTGGTGGGCTTGTCCTCATTTTATGCTTTTTTTAAATTTTTTTGGTGTTTTTCACCTGGGGCATACACATCTGTCATGTTGCTCGTCAATCGCTACCACTCAGAGCAGCCATTTTGGCCCACAGCCTAGCCATTGTCAACAGCAATGGCCGGTTCAAATCCCAACAGTCAAAAAATCTGACCATTGGGGCTTAGCCACTGTCAACCTCAGTGGCTGATTTTTGGTTGTTGTAGATGAAAGTGGTTAGGAACCTTAGGAAAATTGATATTTTTTACATTTTTGTGATAGTTAATTGATTTTTGTTGCATGATTAGGTGCATTTACTGCTCTTTCACTTTAAAATATGATATTCTATCATTATTTGCACCATTTTTCATGTTTTATTATGATTTATGCCTTAGATGCACTATAGTTATATCTTTGATTTTTGCCCTTAGATTCTCACTGCTTGGGCTCGGGACCCGAAGCTCCTAAATGACCTCCTTCCACTCATGGATGATACGAACTGGGCCTATTTTAAGGCCTACAGACTATAGTTTGTGACCAAGCTACCACATATTATGTTGGATTAGGCCTACCTCATGGCCTTGGTTCATCGATGGGACCCTAGGATAAACACCTTCCACCTTCCTACCGGTGAGATGACTATCACACCGGAGGATGTGTATAGGATTTTTTGTATCCCTTTTGATGGAGTGGTCATCATCTCTTCGACCACTAATGATCATGAGGTAGTCTTTGCTAGGGTTTTCGGGAGGCATGCTATGACTTCCTTCAAGGATACCAAGTCTGGAGGTGTATCTATCCTATAATGGTATACGGAGCAAGTCTTCTCTACAAGGCATGTAGCATTGCTAATGGTTGTCAGCAACGTTCTTATTCCATACTGCTCAGGCTTGAGATTCCTATAGAACCTCCTTGCGATGATTCATGATTTTATGGGTAGCATGGAGCATATCATATATGCATAGGGGAGGTCCTTGTTGGCACATTGCTATGATGAGTTGTACCATATCCGTTAGCGAGGTCGTGTTGGCATTACTTGTAGCTTACTCCTTCAGATATGGGGATGGTACCATATTAGCATAGATCATCCCAAAGAGCTCCCTGCTAGGATTATAGCTATTGATGCTCAAATGTTGTGCTACACCTTTAGATGGGCTTGAGAGCATGAGGAGCACAAAAGTTGCCCTTTTGTGGGGGATATTTCCCATTACATTGCTACTTTTACTAGGTTATAGATCGGAGATGCCATATGGAACCCATATCATGAGTGCTCGACTTGGGATGATCCAGCTAGTTTTACAGCTAGGACATGGCATGAATGGTGGCTCATTGGTTGTAAGGCTGACATTAGGGAGTATTTATTCTACTCCTGAGTTCTTTATCAATACGTATTGTAGCAGGATGTGCCACTTGTCCCATTCTTGTATAGATGCCTTGAAGCAGAGAGAGACCTCCTTCCACCATAGATCATAGAGCTAAATTATGAGGAGGATGCCCCAGTAGTTGACCCAAGAGTCACTAGGGGTGTCATAGATGCATTTGTGTAGTGGTGGGATGATCATATGTGGCATGGTGATGGCAATCTGGGTCACGAGGATGATGGTGGTGATGGAGGTGTAGACCTAGCAAGGCATAGAGTCTGATATAGGACTGAGGTATGTGGCCAGTCGGTAGATCAAATGGTAGTAGAGGAGCATGAGTCTCCTAAGAAAGATGAGGGAGAGTTGGATATTAAGGAGAGAGATTCTCCTTTGAGAGCACATTTGCATGATGTGGAGGTCAAGCTCCAATTAGCCAAGATCCAGGTATATCAATGTGATGCTACTATAGCACAACGAGATGCCACTATAGAGTAGCTCACTATAGACACCAAAGTAGCACCAATCCGATTATGTGATGACAAGCGCTAATCATATTGACACACACAGCCCCTAGGGCAGCCCCTAGAGGTTAAACAATGGTTCTAACCACTCCCAAAAGCAGTTTTGGAAGGTCATAAGTCAATTTGGCACCTTTTTGGCACTTTTTTCCCTATTTGTCCCACCCTAGGATTATTTCAAACTGGCATTCATCCCACCCAGGGACGATTAAGAATTTGCCCCAGGGTGGGGTGAATATCAGGTTTGACCGACAAAAAAAAGTCAAACCTCGGAAACTCCGCCAGTTAACTGAGGCTTTAGGCCATGCAATTGTGAGGAATAGCTTTTATTCAAGAAGAGAGACTTTAGTCATGCATGTATTTATTTTAGAGACCTCATGCAAGGAGATTCTAAATTAGGGAACTAGATTTTCTCTGAAAATAGGACAGTTAACTCAAGTGGCACCCTCGCATGCACAATTTAAACAAGAAGACCCTAAGGTCTATAAATTGGGGAGTTTTCCCACCCAAAATAGATACAGAGAAGGAGCATTTGAGCAACGAAGTGCTGCCAATTTACATACCTACTTGCGATTTGTGCCTTTCACATCCTTAATCTCTCATTTGAAGGGGAGGTTATTGGGTGATTATTGGAAGTGCAAATCTAAGCCCAAACCCAAAAATTTGGCCATAATATTCCACAAAATTTGTCGACAACACCCCATAACAGGTTTTGGACCCATCCCAAGTGGATTGATGCTAAAACAAAGTCCCAAATGGTGGGCGTCTTGCCCCCGGGCGCTCCCCAAACTGTCGCAGCTCTAAATGCTCCACCCCAAAATGAATAGAAATATATGGCATATTTCTCTGATTTTTCTTTTGCATCTTATTCTAGATTATTCAAATAGGCTGTAGTTTAAATTTCATTTCATTCTGACAAGTTTTGACCAGGTTTTTGTCATTTCCTGCCTTTACTAACTTGCAGATGGCACCATAAAAATCTGGGTTATAGAGGCCAAATTGGAGAAATATGACCATCTGGGTCATCTCAAAATACCCCCAATTAGCTAAAACCAAATTTTTAGGTCTTTTAGAGCTTTCTAGACAGGACATTGAAGAGGATACTTTTTGACAATGTATTACAGGTTAATTCGTCCCACCCCGGAATGAATAGCAATATGTGGCAGGTTTCATTGTTTTTCTTTTTACATATTATTATAGGTAATTTCAATAGACTGTATTTTAAATTTCATTTCATTTGGATCACTTTTAAGAAGTTTTTTGCTATTTCCTGCCTTTACTAACTTACAGATGCCATCATCAAAATTTGTGTGCTAGAGGCAAAATTGGAGAAATCTGACCATCTGGGTCTTCCCAAAACACCCCCAATTAGCTAAACCCAAATTTTTAGGTCATTTGGATCTTTCTAAGTAGGACATTGAAGAGGGTGCTTTCTGACAAGTTATTGCAGGTCTATTCGTCCCACCCTAGAGCGAATAAAAATCTATGAGGAATTTCTAGACTATTCTTTTTGTAGTGGTCTTCTGATAAAATATTTATGCTACTATTAAATTTTCAGGTTGATCCAAGGTCATTTGATTATTGTTTTAATATTTCCATGCATTTACTAACAGTAGGCCTTGGGAAATACATGCTTTATTCTGTCTGTAGGTGCTACTAATATTTTATGTTTATTTGAATGGAGGTTTTTGACATCAGAGGAGCAATAAGGAGAAAAGAATCATATACACAAGCGGCGGTGACATTTTGGTCCACCCATATTACATGTGGGCACGCGGAAGAAGGATGGTTATCCATGGTTGTTGTGACAAGAAACACATTTGACGCTCCTATCCCCTAAAAAGGAAGGAGACATATTGTAACACAACTTAAAAAGTGTATCAATAAAGATATTACCATATTTCATATTGCTTTTATCTTGTGTTGATTTTTCTATGTTCTTTATTGTTCTTTCTTGTGGCATATTCCTTTTTGTTTCCGTATCCTCGTGCTTTCAGTGGCAATCACGGTGGGACCTCTGTCCCTTGATTTTTAAGATTAAATTTTTGATTAAAGTTGCTTTTTATTTTGCTTATAGGTACCAAGTTTTCAAATGTTGGATTGTTCCAGAGCAAAAATTCAGAGACATCTGATTTGGGCAGAAACGAGGTAGAGGTCTTAAACACCTTTTGTCAATTCTTTGCTTTATGTTCTCTGGTTATTTGCCTAAGTTTGACTGCTTGTTTGCTTCATTTATGCAACTTAAAAAGAACCCCACACACCACATGGTAATTTAAACCAAGGAGTTGGTCATAAAACCCCAACCCTTGAGCAAGACCAAAGGTGGATTCCATCATCACTTTGGCTTGATATACTGCATACATTACCCCGATCGTGACTGTTGCTAGATGTAAATCCTGATGAAAGTTGACCAAGTGTAGCAGGGGTGATTCCCAGCACATGAGGATAAGTCTTCTATGGTATGTTTCATAAATAGAGTGATTCCCCTTCTATACCACCTATGTTCCACGTATCATCTGCTCTCACGTACCTATAGTCTCCCTCATGTATGGGCAGGTATATAGAGAGGTTGGTATATCGGTCTGGAAAAGGTATATCGAAGGGGCAACCATTTTTTGGGAGTCACAAGAGCCGTCATACTGCATTTAAACGTTCTTCACAAAAAATTTTCAAAACAACATCAAAACACACTAAACCAGATTCTAGGGCACACTTTTAAATCTTTAAACGAGATAACCATTGCATTGATTGTGTGTTTCCTTTTTGTTTAAGTGTAGCATAAAAAATCCTAAAATCGATAAGAACCTATGCATATTTAGGTAAGCATCATCATGGTGTACACCCGTAGCCAAGCCCGATCATGGGCAGAAGCTACAGAGAGTGCACCAAGGGGGACAAGTCACCTCCGATATAGTCTTGAGGACTTGGTCATCCCGCCTTGGTGGCAGGATACACAAGATAGTCCCCATCATGTCATCATCGAACAAGACTATAAAGGCACCCCCTTGAGGGGCACACCCACTCAACATAGAGGCACCTCCTTGAGGGGCACCCCCACTCAGCAAATATCCTTTCAAGAGGAAAACCCACATGTGGCACTCAACCTAGATAGGAGGCCCCCTTGGAAACTCATTATGGGTGGCCTGGTGATGAAGTGCTTGAACAACATAGGGTCCACAAGGAGGAACCATATGATTTTGTTACTCCTGATTTACCCTTGATTACTATTAGAAACACTAGACCATATCTAGAGTATCAGGCTTTCCAGATAGGTCAAGACAATTCTACCCGCACCTTTTATGCATACAATAGATAGTACAAGAAATATCACAACATTCCTCAAGAGCAGTACACAGCACGGGAACGATGCACATCCGCACCCACAATGTATCAGGATTGCTCATTGAGGCTAGAGCCTCAAGTGAATGCTAGAGCCTCAAGTGAATGCTAGAGCCTCAAGGGAAGCAACCCATAGGGGTCTTAGATCACCATGACCGAGAAATACATGTAGGGGAGGCATCTAGGCTTCCTAAACAAGAGACAATGGACCAAATTGACTTGACATTTGCCAAACTAGCCACCCGCCAAGCGTAAATCATGCGGCTCAGGCAAGACCAACAATAATTAGAACATTTATGTCGCCTTAACCAAGAGCGCATTCAGCGTTAGACAGCTGAATTGCTTCACAACAATGTGCTTGAGAAGGTCCCAGCCCCTCGCGCACATAAATCAGAAGTGTATGAGAGGTACAACCCCTTAGTGCAATACAGGTGTCCACGACCTCATCAAGCACTGCCTCTAAGACCTCCTAGACCTGAGCGGGAGGCCACTCCCCAAAACTATGATGGGAACCCTCTGCGGGCACCCATCAATGTTTACATGCCTAGGCCAAACACTCCTCAAGAAGCTTATGAGGATTATGAACAAGAAGAAGAATGGATTGAAATGCCCTATCAAGGCAGAAGGGGTGCTACCCAACTATCCCTCTAAAGGCCTCAAGTTCCCCACAACCCATAGCGGGAGCAAACCAAAGAGGAGGAGATCAAGTCCTCCAATGCATATAAAACATTGCTAGAGCACTTAGAGACTATGGAGCTCAAGACTTCTGGGCCCCAAAAGCCTACTTTACGCCAACTCCGTAGTCATCCTGTGCATCCGTCAGTGCTGGCACCTCCATACCCCAAAAATTTTAAGCTACCCTAGTTGGCACTCTTTAGAGGGGAGGAAGATGCCCAAGAGCATGTGACTTGATTCCTGAGCCAATGCTTTGGCATTCAGGACAATGATGCTTTGCTATTAAGAAAATTTATAACCACATTTGCAGGCCCTACCTCGGATTGGTTTACTCAATTACCAAAGCACATCATCTATAACTTAGATCAGCTAGTGGATGCATTCCTAGAACGTTCTGCTTTCAACACAAAGAAAAAGGCATCACTAAGAGATCTAGCTAGCCTCAAGCAGTATGAGGAGAAATCTATGGCGACATATGGGAACCGGTGGAGGACGTTTCTTTCAAAGCTACCCTACCTCCCTCCTATGTCTAAATTGACCCAAATGTTTGCAAAGAGCTATTTGTGATCGATCTCTATGCTATTGCAGTTGTAGTAATATGCCACTTTAGAAGAAGCACTGGTACAAGCTAGAATCATCTAAGAGATCAAAATATAGGATGGTGAAATCACCAAGCCTAAGAAAAAAGAATGGAACAAGAGCACTAAAATAGGGACTACGCAATAGAAACCTGTCACGGTCAATCAAGTTGTTATCAACGCCCCTAAGCCTACCCAAGCAACACAGCCTCAGAAGGCTAACTATCAGGTGGTGCCTCCAAACAATTATGATAGAGAAAACAAAAGGCAGGAACAAAATTAGCAGCGTCACCCTAGGCGACAATTTACACCATACACAGAGTCTAGGGACTCCTTTTTTGACCGTTTGTTAGCGGAAAACTTGATTAATCTGCTAGAGATTCAAATGATAGATCCTAATGCACCAAAGCCTAAGGGGTATAGGGAGGAATTGTATTGTAGGTTCCACAAATGAAAGGGACATGACCTTAACACCTGTTGGAAGTTCAAAGGTTTGGTGCAAGACCTCATTGACAACAATACATTGGCGGTGGACAACCCTATAGCACCAAACAACCAACAAATGGGAGTTTTTAGAGACCCCTATAATACCTAATCTAAATGTCTGATGAAGATTCTGATCTTGAAGTAGTCAGGATCACCTCTGATTTGATAGGATCGTCTGAGATCTGACGATTTCATCATACAAATTCATCAGAGACCTGCAAACAGAGAAATAGGTGCAAAATACAGAAAATACAACAATGATAATAGAGGGAAATAGTATAAAATGATAGTAGCACTATCAAACTGAAACATAAACATAGAAAAAGGAATGAATTATGCTAATTTAATCACAATCATGGCTTAATTATGCATTTAATCTAGATGGGTGAACTCCAAAATGCAAAATAGTATAAAATACTGAATAAAATAAGCTAATTACAAAATAAAACAACAAAGAAAAGATAGAGAAATGCAAACTTCAGGCACTGATTGCCTCAATATTGACTGTAGTCGAAATCGTCTTGCATTGGTACAAAATCATCTCTGATTCGACAGGTTTGCCTCCGATCTGAATAGGTTCGTCGACGACGATGTAAGCTTGCTTCGACTGAAAAATAGTAATGTACCTGCAACAAAATTGATATAGAACTAATGCAAATGGAAACTTAGGATGTTTTATTGTATGAGAAGTCAATTTACATAGAATTTCAGCCAGGGGGGTGCTAAGGGGAAGGCTTAGGATTAAATAGGTTTAGGAGGGAGGTTAGGAGGTTGGAGATCATCCCTATTTGGGAGATCTCCAATGGGGAAGGGTCTCTAACAGCGCAGACACGCTTCTGCCTAGATTAGAGGCCCGTTGGAACAAAATCTAATTGTGCAAAATCAGTTTTGTGACAAGATTGTCTGGACGTCCTAGCTCGGACAAAATCATTAGATCTGGGGCGATATCGTCTGATCGGCGATGATATCGTCAAACGGTCAAAATAACCTCTAAAAATGGCATGGAAAAGGGGGAAACGGATTACCCGATGGTTAACGGGCGGTTTGGGAGGTTAAAATTTGAATTTAAATTATTTACTAGGATGAATGTAATTATTACAATTTCACTGCGCCAATTTTAGGGTGCTACATTTTGCCCCCTCTTTAGCAAATTTTATGAAGAAAATGCGTTAAAGATGAGTTCTTCTCGATCTACGAGAAAGCAAAAATTATTCCCATTTTTAGGCGACGATTCTTGGTCAAATCGTACGACAGCTTACTATGGTGCCCCCTCCGTGTTTTTACCCAAATCGAATGTTTGAGGTAAAAACGCGGAAAAGCAAAATTATTTTTGAATTATTTTTGAATAAAATTAAGAAAAATAGGGTAAAACCCTAATTCATTTTTACTGTTCATTTTTACTGGTTTTAGAGCTCTGGAAGCAAAAATGGTGGAGACGACGCACAGATCAACAGAGGTCCGACGCGGGCTACGGGTAAGAGTCTAGACTTAGTTTAGAATGCTTTAATTTGAATTTACATGCTTTTTAGATGAATTTAGATGAATTTTTGAGCATCACGGCCATTTTTGGGCCGTCGACATCATCGGGACGAAATCGTCCCGATTTCGATGAAATCGTCTCAATTTCGCCAATTTCGTCTAAGGATGAAATCGACAAAAGGGGGACGATTTCGACCTGCAAAATTGGAAACGATTATGCTCAAATTTGGGATGATATCGTCCAATAGTGGACGATATCATCAATTGCATAAAATTGAACTTATTTTAACTTGCATTTTTAATCACTTGAGTTGTTATTAATGGTTGTTTTTTTTTTATTGTTGTTTATGTTGCAGAGAGGATTGCTAAAAAGCAGGGAATGGAAGTATGGAGGTTTGAGAGATGACTTGGCCACTCTTACACAGCGAGCGGGATCAACTGCAGGGTTATATTTTTTTTTTTTTTTTTTTTTTTTTTTTTTTTTTTTTTTTTTTTTTTTTTTTTTTTATTTTGTTTGTTATAAATTAGGGAATGAAGTTTGTTTGTTTTATTAGATGTGGCAGAGATGCCATAAGTGTCTACGGATATGGGGCTACTGACAACCCTATCAGAGAGATGGTATCCGGGTTCTTCCTATTTTTGGCTACCGACAAGGGAGATGACTCCCACTCTAGAGGATGTATGGAGGATTCTGAGAATCCCCATACAAGGACGGTTGATCACTCCTATGGCCAATCAGGGCCATGCTATGGGGTGATTGTGCGGTGACCCAAGATTCGCCCTGGAGAAGGGCGGAGTTAACATCGAGGCACTACGCCAGATGCCTAGGGCATCTAGACTCACACAGGTTCTAGCTGGAGTAGTTGGTGGACTTTTGCTGTGCCACCAAAGTGGATGTAGGGTGCCATGGATGCTCGCAGATGTGATCTACGATATGCGAGACCATGGCTACAGGTTTGCTTGGGGCAGCTATGTGCTATGCCGACTGTACAGGATCCTGCATGGGGTCGTGTACAAGGGCGGCCGATGTCTGGTGATGACATCGCTCCTATAGGTTTGGTGCTGGGAGCATATTGCAGTGCGAAGGCCGGTAGGGCTTCCTCTGATAGGGATTGACGGGGAGAGGCCCCGAGTTTTCTATTGGTGGCTCCAAAGAGGGTCACAGTGACGGATCGACCTTTCGATGTCCCGAAGACTGCTAGATGACCTAGTCCCAGACCAGATTACCTGGAGGCCATGGCGCGAGCACCCAGGGTGGGCCGAGGATGGACAGGAGCTAGCTCACGTTAGGCGAGTGTGCTGGCTATGGATGGAGAGGGGAGAGGTGGAGCTCCACCGCTATGACCAAGTTTTGCATCAGTTCGGTCTGCAGCAGGGGATCCCATCTCTCAAGGATTATGAGTTTTCTCGGACTGTCCGGGATAACACTATAGTGAGCGGGGCTCCAGACATGTAGCACTTTTGGAGTCAGGACTCGGATGATGCCCCCATTCAGCCAGTGGATGGGGATGACGCAGGGGTAGCAGATGGCTATGATGCCTGGTACACAGGCATCCACCCTCCTTGGATGACGAGGGCTCAGGGTCCGATACATGCAGTTGTGCATTGGATAGGGAGGCGGTGCTAGGTAGCTATGGAGGTGGCCCAGGGTCACGGTAGGAGAGAGCTAAGGAGGCCATAGGCACAGGAGAGGCCACGATAGAGGGAGAGGAGGGAGGCGAGACCCCCTTCTCCATAGAGAGAGAGGCCACCATCGCCCGATAAGGGCAAGGGTGTGGACACTAGGGAGAGCAGCGAGATAGCTACTCTTCGAACGAAGATGATCCATCTCCAGGCATAGGTGCAGACCCTATAGGAGGAGGCTGCACAACACCGAGCTGAGGTTACACAGCTTAGGGACGAGATTGCACGCCTCAGGGCATGAGGCGGAGGGGCGAGCACTGGGGAGCTGACATGGGCTATTGCCCAAATCACTTTCTATCAGACATTGTACTATCAGTTGGTGCCAGAGGAGGATAGACTACCCCTACCAGCTAACATCGCAGAGCCGATCAGGATTGGGTCGTCTAGGACTTCATCCCGATCGAGGACTAGGACTCACAGTACTACACAGACTGCGATGGGGCCACCTCGTCCACCTTAGGGTAGGGGAGGAGATGAGGCTGAGAGCTCGAGGGGCTCTCGAGGCTAGAGGACTGCATTACACTGTATAGATTGATATGTAGGTTTATTATTTTTGATAGAGGATTGAGTATGCCGAGGTACAGATTGTGGCATACCGATCCAATTTTGATGATGTATATATACTGTTGATATATATATGAGATGAGATAGTTTTGATCATATGACTTGTGTTATGTGTATGTTTATGATGCTTTTATGTTTGATTGATTGATTTGATAATTGGATTGAGGATTCATGAAATTATGTCATTTTGAAAATTTATAATTTTGATGTCATGCGGTAATATTTTAAATGAAATAATCTGATGTAACAAATTGGTTGTTTGTAATGTGATGTGGTAAAAAAATAAAAAGAGACTTCTAACAATAATTTCAAAGGACATTGTCGCTATTATAGACCATTTCATGGAGTCGCCGCTCACTCGGTCGTCAAGCTAATCCCAAGATAGAAATATTGTTAAAAGTAAAAGAATGCTTAAGAGACTGTCTTAAGACTTTGGTGCAATGGTGAAAATGATGGTTTGTTTTCAGATTTTCATAAAATAATATGCATGAAATAATGTTAAAATGATTGTTTCTAGGCATAAATTCCTAAGTGTGATAAACTTTTTGGATAATTCCTTAGGAATTATATCATCTTTACAAAATTGAAGGTTGACATAATGACATGAAATAGTGATAATGTGCATGCTTTGTGTTTTAAAAAAACATAACTGTGTAATAGTATGATTTAAGTCATATGGTTTTCATGATTTTTAAATAAATGGGGAATAAAAATTGTTACAATGGTTTGCGCTAGGCATAGAATATGTAGGTATAAACTTATACCATCATCGCAAAAATCAAAGAAAAATAGATAGTTTTATTGCATGGTTGATTTTTTTAATAAACAGAAAATATGAAGATGAGGACTTGCGCTAGGCATAAAATTCCAATTTTGGTTTTGGAACTATACCATCGTCGCGAAAGTCGACAAAAGTTATATATATATATATATATGTTTTGATTGTATGGTTTTGAAAGAAATTTTTGATTTTTCTATTATATAGTTGTCTTTATGGTAAACAACTGTAGTTGAATTATTCCAAACAAGTTGCAAAAATAATATTTCAAAGTATTTTGAAGACAAAAGTTAGATTTATAAGGAATCCCATGTGCATATGTGAATTCATTTCCGATCTTGATTTATCATAATGATACACAAAATCTCTCAAATACAAATGTGTGTGCAATTGCTTTGTGCATTTACCAGTTTTGAGCAAGATAATATGATACAAGTGATTTGAAGAAACCAAATAAGTGTTCATTAACCATGATGTAAATGCATATAACCATACCAGACTACTATGTAGATCGGATTATCAAGAGCTAGCTAATCCATAAGCAGACATAGGTCTATACAAAAGAAGGTCGCTAATGTGATAGACATATCGCCACGCTAGGAGTTACCCAAGGCCAAGTAGGTTGGGCACAAACCACCTGTTATGGGGCTTACCTCACAGTTTTCGAATAATTGAGAATTCCAGGGATTCAAGCTCATCAACCCTTCTTTTCTTTTCAAAGGGTAGGGAAAGGGATTTTATTGCTTTTGCTTTTGCTTTCTTCTGCTTTTTCTTTTGCTTTTCTTTTGCTTTTCTTTTCTTTTTATTTTTGTATTTTTGCTTGATTTTTGAGATAGTGCTTGAAATATTGCTGTAATGATATAAAATAACATTTTTCTTTTCTTTTTTTTTTTTCTTGAACTTTTCTTTTCTTCTTCTTTGCTAGGGATACTTGCTCGGATTAGCTGTAGAGCAAGGGATTTTTATTCTGGGTAGGGGTGAGCTTGTCCTTTTGCCAATTCTCAAAGATTCTAGACCATGTGCATGATAGGATAGCAGGGGAAACTTTTCGCTCAAGAAATCACGTCTACTATGTAGCAAAACATGGAAATTACAAATATAATCATTTTATTGTGAAAAGATGTGCTTGGTTTAAGTAAATAACAAGATCAATTCTCTATGCTCAAACTTTATTTAATTGAATTTTGTGGACTTTGATATAAGAGAGATTAGTAATCATGCCAGATAAAATCAAGATATTTATTTTTGTGAGTGTGCAAGTGAGGGATTCCAAATAAATGCTAATTTATCCAAAATAATTTGCAACATATAACTGCAATAATTGTAAGAAAATATATATAAATACTTTTTGAGAAGTTTTGAGAATATTGACTCTCTCTTTCTTCTTTATATTGTTTTGGTTTCGAAAGAGTCAAGCACATTGCTGTTTTTATATTTTTATCATTATTTTGTTTTTTTTGGTTTTATTTTTGTTTTTGAACAAAAAATTTAACAAGTGCTATAAATAAATGCAACAAATAGTTTTGAAGATTTTGATGATTATGAATGTTTTTGGTGTTTTTGAATTTATAAATTTGAAAGAAATACAAGATAGTGATTTTGAACAAATATATACATGGATGAAATGACCAAATTTATACATAGTAACGTTTAAGATGCAAAATATTCATGGGTTCTTTAAGTTCTTTACCATCTAAGGTAGACAATTTGTATGCTCCTGATTCGAATTTAGCAGTAATAATGTATGGTCCAAGCCAGTTGGGCTCAAACTTACCTTTAAGGTCCTTAGCTGCATTAGTATTTTTTTTATTTTCTTTTAAAACAAGGTCGCCGATCTCAAAGGATCGATGACGAACTTTTTTAGCATATGATCTTTTAAGCTTGTTTTGGTAGGCACGGAGATGCTCCAAAGCATTGATGCATTTTTCATCTAGGAGTTCCAGCTGACTGAGTCTTCCAGCACGATATTCATCTCCTACTTTGGTATCTTGAAGTAGCAGAGCCAAAGAAGGAACTTCCAATTCAAATGGAAAACTGCTTCAGCACCATAAACCAAAACAAATGGTGAAGTTCCCGTGGGGGTTCGAACACTAGTTCGATAGGCCCACAAGGCTGGGTATATTGAATGTGCCAGTCATGGCCAGTTTTATTGACCAATATTTTGAGAATTTTGATTAAGGTTTTGTTAGATGCTTCTGCTTGACCATTACCCCGAGGATAATAGGGAGTGGACCAACGATGTTGAATCTTATATTTTTGGCATAATTTTTTAACATCTTTATTTTTGAAACAAGTTCCATTGTCAGAGATGAGATTTGCAGGAATTCTAAACCTGCAAATGATTTGATTAAAAATAAATTTAGAGACTTGTGTGCCAGTGCAGGAAGCTAAAGGCATAGCTTCAACCCACTTCGTGAAATACTCAGTGGCGGTTATGATGAACTTGTGTCCATCAGATGACACAGGATTGATTTTGCCAATAATGTCTAAACCCCATTTGGAAAAGGGCCAAGGAGATGAAATAGCCTATAGCTCTTGTGCAGGCGCATGGACAAGGTCAGCATGTTTCTGGCACTTGTCGCAATGGCGCACATACTCATGTGCATCCGTTTCCATGGTAGGCCAAAAGTATCCTATCCGAAGGAGCTTTTTAGCAATGACACTACCACTGAAGTGTCCTCCACAAGATCCATCGTGGGCTTCACTCAAGGCTGATTTAGACTCTTCTAAGTTTAAACATCTTAATAGGATACCTTCAAAAGATCTCCTATACAAGGTATTGCCAATTATTACAAATCGACTTGCTCGTCTACGTAATAACCGACGCTGGTTGCTATTAGAATTGGCAGGGAAAGTCCCATTTTGGAGAAAATCAAATATGTCCGTATACCAAGGTTCAGGAGTAGTTTCATTGATTAGAAACACATCCAAAGGCTCTGAGCATGATTTATGTGAAGTGGGTTCCTGGAGTCGATGAATAATGATAGTGGCATATTCGTCATCTAACTCCAAGGGCAGGAGAGATGCAGCTGCGGCCATAGCATCACCTGCACGGTTGCTAGTTCGAGGAATAGCTTCCAAGGTAACTTGATCAAATAGAGACATTAATTGTAAAACATAGGCCTTATATGGGCACAGCTTTATCATCTCTCGGTCCGATAAACTTCATTAATTTGGTTTATAACCAGTTGAGAATCACCAAAAACTAAAAGATGTTTAATTTTTAGCGCCAAGGCAGCTCGTAATCCAAGGATTAGAGCTTCATACTCAGCAGTATTGTTGGTGCAAGCAAATGTCAATTTGAAGGACAGAGGAATAAGATGTTTTTGCGGGGATATTAAAATAATACCCACACTAGCCCCACTCATGCATCGGGCTCCATCAAAGTATAAGGACCATTGTTCAGTATGGTCTGCCTCTAATTGAAGGCATTCATCCGAAAACTCGATGATGAGGGGATGGGTAGATGCTAAGGGTGCAGCAGCTAATTGATCTGCTATGATTTGACCCTTAACGGACTTTTGTCCTATGAATGTGAGATCAAACTCGCTTAGAGCAAGAACCCACTTGGTTGTGCGACCCGATAAATAAGGTCGACTCATGAGATACCTTAAGGGATCGTATTTGGCAATGACATAAGTTTTTTGACTAAGCATATAATGTCATAATTTTTGCATAGCAAACATGACTGCTAGACATAGTTTTTCTAATGCTATGTAGTGGGTTTCATAACTGATGAAGGTTCGGCTAATATAATAATTAGCACGTTCTCTCTTTTCATCATCAAGCTGAGCTAACATAGCCCCTAAGGCAGAATCTAAAGCTAAAATATATAGGAGGAATGGGCGATCAGGTTTAGGTGGTGAAAGCATAGGTGGATTAAGGAGGTATTGTTTGAGAAGTTCAAAAGCTTCTCTACATTCGTTGTCCCAATTAAAAGGGACATCCTTTTTAAGGAGTTTAAGAAAGGGACCAGTTTTGTCCGCCAGCTTATCGATGAAGCGACGGATAGCTTGAAGCTTACCTTGTAAACTTCGTAATTCAGATATATTAGTAGGTGCGGGCATATCAGTGATAGCCACAATTTTGAGAGGGTCGATTTCGATACCACGTAAAGAAACTAAAACCCCTAATAGTTTGTCGGACTTAACTCCGAATATGCATTTTGCTGGATTTAATCGAATAAGATATTCTCGTAATCGATTAAAAACTTTTCTCAAATCGTCTAAATGATTATCTTGCAAAATAGAGCGAGCTATAATATCATCTACATAATCATGTAGGATATCATGCATCATATCATGAAAAATATAGGTCATAGCTCGTTGATAAGTTGCACCTGCGTTCTTTAAGCCAAATGGCATCACTTTCCAACAAAAAGTACCCTAGGGGGTAATAAAGGCTGTTTTAGCCTGATCTTCAGGAGCTATCCTGATCTGATTATAACCGGAGAATCCATCCATTAAGGACATCATCCCACTCCCGATAGTGAAGTCAATGATTTGATCCATGTTTGGAAGAGGAAAGTCATCTTTAGGGCATGCAACATTAATATCTCTAAAATCTGTGCAAACCCTAACTTTGGTAGCTTCTTTCTTGGTGACTGGAACTACATTTGAGATCCATTCAAAGATAATCAATAGCTTGTATAAAAACAACATTTAAGAGTTTTTCTAACTCCCCTTTGACTAGCAGAGCCACTTTGGGATGCATTTTTCTAAGTTTTTGTTTAACAAGTTTAGCATCCGGATGGACCACTAGATGATGCATGACTACGTAAGGGTCTAGACCGGCATATCTTCATATGTCCAAGCGAAAACATCTTCATACTCTTTAAGGAATGCAATGTATTGCTCTTGTTTTTCTTGACTTAATTCGGATCCAATATTGATTATGTGAGGATTATCCTCAGTTCCAATATTAATTTTAATGACGTTTTCTACCTCCATGTGTAGATCTCTTTCAAAGTTAGGTGGGGCGGGTGAAACACCTAATTCTTGTAATTCTTGTAAGGTTAATTTGGATAATTCATCTTGAGGATTAGCGGTCTCAAGTTGGGCTATAGTTGGTATAGAACCATCAAAATAAAATCCATTGTGTAACATCTCTTCAACAGAGACATCATGGAAGATATCTCCTTCCAACTCTTCATCGTGGGTCAGCAATCATTTCAGGATAAGCTATGGATAGCATGTTACATGTAAACGACTGATTTTTTAGAGGCAAATCAACATGCCTATCCAAATAATCTTGATAACATATGAGGTGATCATCATCTTCAAAAGGAAAGGGTTGACCCTTACTAGGAAATAGGCCCACACCACAACGGGCAGGCCAAGGTTCTACCTCGAAAGGTTCTTTCATGCCATTTTGGAAAGGTCCCAAGCCTTTCCCTTTATATCCCATTTTAAGCATCATGGGTTTAGCTTTAATATATTCATTGGTAAAATAACACCGAGCGTATCCCTCATGATGAGTTTTGATATTCCGAGGGATTCGTCCCCAATCATATCCTTTATAAATGAAGGCACAACTCCCGACTTGGTAAGTACTTCCCATAGGTTGTGGGAGGCCCAAAGTCCGAGGAGATGGCGGCAAGTTATTTAAAAGAATGGAATCTCGCATGAAAGCATTTGTCTTTTCTGATATTAAGATTGTGGATAAATCTGGTAAAAGTTCATCAGAAAGAGCATAAGATGTAGAAGGATTATTCCCTATATCTTTGAGATGTGGAAGGGATGATAGATGGGTCTATAGGTTTTGAATTTATAGGGATAGAACTTGAAGGATTGGTTGTAGATTTAAGATCTTTTTGAGGTTCTAGAGTGATTTGTGTAGAGGATTGTTGATCTAAATAGGAGGATGAAATTAATGGAGGGGAAATAGGTGAAGTTATGGGTGTGTGTTTCACACGTTTAGATGAAAAATAAGAACTAGGATGTGTGGATGACAGAGCAGGGCAAAATTGCACTCCAACAGGTTCTGCCAAAGCACACATATCAAAGGGTCTAGGGTCACCATGGATAGTGACCAACTGATTTTTAAATTCGAATTTAACACATTGGTGTAAAGTTGATGGGACCGCTCGCATCGCATTGATCCAAGGGTGACCCAAAAGTATATTGTACGATGTTGGGCAATGTACAATAAACACGGTTGTTTCTAGGGTTCTGGGACCAACTTGCAAAGGGATGGTAATAACTCCACACGTTTCTTGTGTTTCGTCATTAAAAGCTTTGATAATCATATCAATTTTCTTCATTTCATCACTTCTAAAGCCAAATCGTTGGTAGAAGTCAAAAGTGCAAATGTTTAGAGATGAGCCATTGTCAATCAAGACTCGTTTGATAGCTACATCTCCAATTAGAGCAGTAATATATAAGGGATTATCCTTATGTAAATTGTGTTGTGGGATATCTTTATCCCGAAAGTCAATACAATCAACCTCTCGAGTGATGATAGTATTGGCCATAGCTTCAGGTTGAATGTTTTGAGGTACCATCATTTGGCTCAATGTAAGCATCAACTCATCCCTATGGGTGGGAGAAGATCTTAACAAATCCAAAAGGGAAATTCTGGCTGTAGTATTGGACAATTGCTCATTAATATTGTAAGGGGGTTTAGGTTGAACATTAGGAGCATGATTCCCTTTATTGGGATTTTTCAAAGCGAATGGAGCCGATCCATCATTCTGATTTGGTTCTTTTTGAGAATTTTGAGCCTGTTGTTGGGTAACGACTCCAATGGTACCTACAATGTTATATTGAGGACGTTGAACTGGCCTCGGTCTAGCATTTATGGCTTGTTCATTTGAGAGGAATTGATTAGAAGAGGGTCGAGTAGTAACTCTTCTAGGAAATGGTTCTTCCGGAACCATGGCATCCGTGATGGGTTGAATAGGATCTGATTCATTTTTAGAACTATTCGATTGGTTTGAAGTAATGTCTAGTTCACTTTCACTATCTGATTCTACATCACTAGAATTAGAAGTTTGAAAATTATGTAAGGGCCGGGTCGTAACCAGGGATAAGGTTGTGTCAAATTTTTGAGGATCCTGAATAGGTAATTGTCCGCTAATGGTTCCTACATATCGGGTAGGAGGCGGAACATTATGATGTTCGATTTGATTGGCTACCTCTTTACCATGTCTTGGTAAAGGGTGTTGAAATATGTCTAATGTTTGATTAGCATTTTGATTTTGATTTTGGGGAATGGTCTTTTGAGTATTATTAGGAGGGTTTTGTTTAGGTTGGAAGGCTTGCACTTCCATTTCATTATTATCAATCAAATCCTGTATTTTATGTTTCAACCTTTTACAAGCATTGGTAGAGTGTCCAGGTCCTCTATGGAAATCACAGTGTAAGTCAGCTCTGTATCCGGGTATAGTTGGATCAGGTTCCCGGATAGTCGATAATTGGATCAAACCTCTTTCGAGTAATTGAGGTAAAATAGTTGATAAGGGTTGATTTAATCTAGTAAATTCTCGAGGAGGCTTATCAGGAGGTTTTAATATAAATTTTTCTGTTGTCTTCGTTGCATTGATATTAGCAACATTTCTGCTGTCAGTGACTCCGTCACCGACAACTTGTTTGTTTTTATATTGATTTTTGGATGTTTTCTCATCATCCTTCTTCCTAAGTTGGCCTCTCCTAATGAGGGCATCTTCTACTCTTCGAGCTAAATCTATAGCCTGATCGAAGGTAGTTAAAGTAGCAGTTGATAGCTCATAAGATATTTGTTCTTGTAAATTATTGATGAAAATGTCCAACATTTCCCTATAAGGTAGCACAAAGTGCAGTTTTCCTATCAATTGCCTCCATCTAGCTAAGAAATCGGCAAAACATTCATCCTTGTCTTGTTTTAAGTTGTATAAATCTTTAATGGTGACATGCCTCTCGATGTAGGCACTAAATTGATGGACAAAAGATTCAGCTATTTCTTCAAAGTTTCTCAAAGAATGAGTGGGCAATTGATAGTACCACTCTAATGCCATTCCACCTAAACTTTTTGGGAACATTTTTAGTAATAGCAAGTCATCATGCGATATATCATGACATGCTATCCTAAACATGCGAAGATGCTCTATGGGATCTTCGGTTCCTTTATATATAGGCAAGATAGGCATGGGAAAATGCTTAGGGTATGGTTGAGCTACAACTATGGGATCCAAAGGTTGACTACATATCTCTCGATAATTATACGAGGGACGGTAGGGATCTATCTGGTCCATACGCGAAGCTAATTGTTTCACCATGGCTTCCAGATTACTAGTTTGCCCCCCATATTGGTTTGGTAGGGCATTGACATGGGTCTTATGAGTATATGATGGAGGGACATGAAGATTAGATGCTATGTTACTATTGTGTAAATTGTTGGTAGGAAAAGTGTTATGAAGGAACTTTGAAGTTGTATTATGATGTATTCCAGATTGTTGAAAATTGGTATTTGGCTTCGTTTTAGGTTTTTGTTTACTTGAAGCATATTGCTCAATAGTTTGGCGAAATAAAGTAGTGAAGGAAGGTTTCTTTTGTGTGGGAATGATTTTAGGTTGAATAACAGGTTCCTTAGGAGGTTGGGTAACCTGTTGTTTTGACATGTTTTGAATCATAGTGACCATGTCTCGTATTGGATGGCCCAACCTTGTCACTTTCTTGGTCAATGAAAGACAAGGGATTAGTGCGCACATCATACATATATTCCATGGCTGCTTGAGTGTTACTAATTTTCCCTTTATCAATACGAACTGCCACATTAAGGGCGTCAATGTTATCATCAAGAAATTTCTTGAAATGATCTATGTTGTCAAAAGCAATAGTTCCATCCAGAGCTACTCTAGGGGATGAGGATCCATCCTCTTTAACACTTCCTTCTTGTTCATTATCTTCACCTAGGTCATGTTCTGATTGATCTAGAGTTTTTCCTTCCGGAATTGGATCTCCAAGAAGGACATTTGGGTCTCTAGTTGTATCTTGTAACCAATCTTCTTCTTCTCCTAAAGTTTCTTTACCATTCCTAAGTTTAGTCATGGTGCTTTAATTTTGATTTGAGCAAATATATATATATTTATATATATATATATATGCAACAAGATTAAGAGGTATATATTTACTATATACCTACTACAATATTTGAAATGAAATGTTTAAGTTTTTGCTATGTTTTTAGTTTTTTAGTTTTTTTTTTTTTTAGTTTTTTTTTGAAATAATATTGTAAAGACAGCAAATAACACAAATAAATGCAAGAAATAATAAGACCGAAAGTAATAATCTAGTTTTCTATAAACAATTTATAAATATCATTAATAGGCTCGAGTTGTTCAGAGGTCATGAAGTGTTCTTCTTCAAATTGAAAGTTTTCTTTTAAAAATTTAATGAAAAGAGCTATAGTGATATTATCTGTCTCAGATGCTGGTTGATAGAAGTAAAGCTCGTGGCAATACTCTCGATATAACACAGCTCGAGGAACTCTATTCCATATTTCCCTATCTATAAGGACAACCTCTTGGTCTTCTACACGACCTAGGAACTGGTGTACAATGGCTGCGTTCTCGAGGTATTCCTCGAAGGTGAACAATTCTGAAGATACAAGGGCTCTCCTATAAGCTAACCATCTATGGCAAGCTCTCGAAGTTCATGATAAAAGACAAGTTGATGAGGATCCAGGATTCTATCTAGGACTAGCCTCTTGATTTGTTTAAGTTCTGTTGACCTAGATGAAATGACACTAAGTCTCCTATCAAGTTCGTCCCACAAGAGTTGATTTCTATCTGTTTTAGGCACACTAAGTATAGAATTGACTTCTATGGCTGCCAATTGGTTTTCTACATTTATAGTAACTGCTAATATTTTCTTAGGAGCTACCATCTAAACATGATATTAAATTTAAATGATCTAAAATGCAATCTATGTTTTAGTTGTTTTATTTTTTTCTTTGTTTTTTGTTTTCAAAAGGTTTATAATGCATTCACGTCGGGTTCACCAAAATGTATCGCTCCAAATTTTTCGCACCCTTACCTTCAAAGCTATAGGATCCGTGCCCGGAAGGAGGATGGGAAAAGGATGTCGCGGTACCTCGGACTGAGAGGACTTGCGAAGGTCCCGCCTCTCAAGGGAGGTGTATATTGGTGATTTTTCGATGGATGGTGGGTTCACCAAGAAACATTTAATGGCAGTTTCCACGCCTAGGTTGGGAATGTGTTTTATGTGTTCGTTTTTAGCCTTAAGCATTCAAATCCTAGGTTTGGCCAAAATGCATCTAAGCTATTCTATATGCAGATGCAAATTAAATGAATACAAAAAAATAGAATAGGACAAAAAAATAGAGAAATTACAGAAGATAAAAAGAAGAATACCTGATCCGGATGTCTGATGAAGATTCTGATCTTGAAGCAGTCAGGATCGCCTCTGATTTGACAGGATCGTCTGAGATCAGACAAGATCGTCTGAGATCTGACGAATTCGTCAGACGAATTCGTTAGAGACCTGCAAACAGAGAAATAGGTGCAAAATACAGAAAATACAACAATGATAACAGAGGGAAATAGTATAAAATGACAGTAGCACTATCAAACTGAAACATAAACACAGAAACAGGAATGAATTATGCTAATTTAATCACAATCATGGCTTAATTATGCATTTAATCTAGATGGGTGAACTCCAAAATGCAAAATAGTATAAAATACTGAATAAAATAAGCTAATTGCAGAATAAAACAACAGAGAAAAGATAGAGAAATGCAAACTTCAGGCACTGATTGCCTCAATATTGACTGCAGTCGAAATCGTCTCGCATTGGTACGAAATCGTCTCTGATTCGACAGGTTCACCTCCGATCTGAACAGGTTCATCGACGACGATGTAAGCTTGCTTCGACTAAAAAATAGTAATGTACCTGCAACAAAATTGATATAGAACTGATGCAAATGGAAACTTAGGATGTTTTATCGTATGAGAAGTCAAGTTACATAGAATTTCAGCCAAGGGGGTGCTAAGGGGAAGGCTTAGGATTAAATAGGTTTAGGAGGGAGGTTAGGAGGTTGGAGATCATCCCTATTTGGGAGATCTCCAATGGGGAAGGGTCTCTAACGGTGCAGACACGCTTCTGCCCGGATTAGAGGCCCGTTGGAACAGAAGCTAATTGTGCAAAATCAGTTTTGCGACAAGATCGTCTGGACGTCCTAGCCCAGATGAAATCGTCAGATCTGGGGCGATATCGTCTGATCGACGACGATATCGTCAAACGGTCAAAACAACCTCTAAAAATGGCATGGAAAAGGGGGAAACGGATTACCCAGCGGTTAACAAGCGGTTTGGGAGGTTAAAATTTGAATTTAAATTATTTACTAGGATGAATGTAATTATTACAATTTCACTGCACCAATTTTAGGGTGCTACAAAGCTTATTCAACAATCAGTGCCCCATCGGGAGGCTCTCATGGAGATATTAAAGGCCATTGAGCTGCATCCCCATGAAGCAAATTCTTTCAACAACTTCGTGGGCCATGTGAAACAATGTACAGAACTAGTCATCACATTTAGAGAAGATGAATTAAAATCGATGGCTGGTGATGTGGCGGATCCACCCCTGCATGTTATCGCGTGGGTCAACGGGATTCCGTACAAGCGGGTGTTGGTGGACACTGGTTCTTCCAGTAACATTATTACAACCACAGCATTAAAACATTTGAAGTTGCCGACCTCTCACATCGTACCTTCCACATATACTCTTCGAGCATTCAATGATGCGATATGCTCGACAGTTGGCACAATTGTCCTACCCATACAAGTGGGACAAAAGACCATTCATACATTGTGCCACATATTAGAAGGTGAGATGGCCTACAATATCTTGTTGGGGCGACCTTGGATCCGGGACATGAAGTGTGTCCCTTCAATTGCTCATCAATGCTTAAAGTATACATTTGAAGGACAGGTACATGTAGTCCCCATAGATTTAGAGCCTTTCAAATACTACAATTCAGTGCAACTAATGCCACAGTCGACCCTTCCATCAACGCATTTGGATTTTTAGTTAAATCCATCTAAAAGGGGTCCGATTACGTAGGAATCTCCATTACCAAGGCAATCAAATTCCCAGGCGGGTCCATCTTCTTCATCTGGTCCTCCCACAACGATGCCACCTACGGTGGCCACACCAAAAGACAAAGGAAAGAAGCCCCTGGCAGAGGAACCACCCTTAGTCTCCAACATCTCGATAGAAGAGAAGCCTAGTAGAATGGAAGTCGAGATGCCTAGTTCACCCCACATGGAGTGGACTCAGGGAGAACTCCCATTCGCTCCCCCTCAAATGCCAACAATCACAGTTGAGATGACCAACACAGGATTGGGGGAGTATCTAGTGCAAAACATTATAGCAACACCTACACTTGAGTCCATGCAGGACATGGGGAGACCTAGACTCCCCATCGGCTCTGTGGTGCCTCTAGGCTACCCACCCAATCAGACAAACTTCATTTATGGGGGCCTGGATAATGGCATTGAACCTTCCCTGCAAGAAGAGGAAGATGAAGAGCCCTTTGTTGAGGATGTCAATTATCTGTCTAACCCAGACTTCGCATTGAGATATCTTAGCCAATGCAATTGGCATGGATATGGGTTGGGCAGGTATGAGCAAGGAGTGCATGTTTTGTGCCAGCCAAGATACCAAATGTCGTATGATAAGTCAGGAGTAGGGTTTAATCACCCCTTACCCCTAGACATCTTGGTCAAAAACATGCAAGGCCTAGGGATAGGCAACAAGGATGGGTTGGCATCAGATCCATATGCCAATCCAAACACAACTTATACATTGGGGGATTATTTCCCATTACAAACAAACAACCTTGTTGACCTCAACAACCTTTTCCCTTCGGTCACAATGGGAGACAATTCAAGGACTCACCTCCATGAAGGGTATGGACAAGACCAAGAAGGGTCTTCGAATGATGAGTTGGAGTACGAGGTCGCACCTTGGGATCCTCTTGAGTCGGATAACAACCATTCACAGGTGCATCCCATGGATGATTACCAAGAGAGCTTCCTGACCATGTTCCCTTTGGATGTTCCAATGGAGCATCTGCCAGCTCAAGAGAATCAGATATGACAGCAACAATATCCCTTGGACATAGACGACATGTTTGAACATTTACACATAGGTCCAGGACATAGGTGGCACCTCAACCAGGCATAGTTATAGCAATTACTGCACCCGCCATTCTAGGTACATAGAGAGCATCTTCCACATGGAGACCCTATACAACCATCAGTGCCTAGGGCAGACCCGGTCTTTTTATCCATGCATAGGGCTGATCCATTTGTGCCAGTACCCACAGAGCCAGATCCGAGGCACATAGATTATCTAGGATGTTTGAGCAGTCATACCCATGGTAATGGAGACCACAATCATTTCATCAACATGATCTCCATTGATTTAACCACCCCCATCCATGATCCAGCTGATCCAACATGGTCATTGCATCTAGACATAGAGGCTATCGATTGGGATCGCATTGACACACCACCATCCCCATCAGAGTACTGGCCTTGTGGTGGGATGTTTCATTTCACTCTAGGATAGACTCAGGATGTCTTCCATGCTGAAGAGGAACCTGACGTTCCTAACAATGATCTTAATTCAGCAAACGATATCCACCTGATCCCGACTCCACACCAGTTGGAGGACGGATCCCACATGTCAATCGAGGAGACGACTGACGTAGACATTGGCTCAGATCCAATGAATCCATGGATTCTCAAGTTGGGGGTAAGTCTCTCCCCCGAAGAGCAAGCCGACTACATTGCCCTTCTCAAGGAGAAGAAGGAGGTTTTTGCATGGTCATACAAAGACATGTCGGGACTAGACCCATAGCTAGTCATGCATAATTTAATGCTTGATCCGACAATCAAGCTAGTAAAGCAAAAACTACGTAAGATGCACCCAACAATGGCCTTAATGGTCAAATATGAATTGCAAAAGCTGTTGGATGCACAGTTTGTCATCTACGTGGATTACCCACCATGGTTGTCTAACATGGTGCCCATCAAAAAGCTCGATGGGAGGATTCGCATATGCACCGATTTTTGAGATCTAAACAAAGTGAGTCCTAAGGATGATTTTCCCTTGCCTAGCATCGATGCATTGGTAGACGCTACAGCGGGCCATGAAATGCTTTCCCTCATGGATGGTTTCTTAGGATACAATCAAATTCGTATCAATCCCGAGGACCAACTAAAAATGACATTCACAATGCCTTGGGGGACATTTTGTTATAAGGTCATGCCTTTTGGCCTTAAAAATGCTGGTGCCACCTACCAACGTGCCATGACATACATATTTCATGATTACATGCACAAAACTTTGGAAGATTACATGGATGATTTGTTGGCCAAATCTCTTTTGCACCCAGATCATCTCGATGACTTAAGCAAGATCCTCGATCGCCTCATGGAACATAAAGTCAGACTAAACCCCAAGAAGTGCGTCTTTGGCATCACATCTAGAAAGCTCTTGGGTTACATAGTCTCTAAACGAGGAATTGAGGTAGACCCACACAAAGTCAAGGCAATCCTTGAAATGCTTCCCCCAACTACCATCAAGCAGCTCAGAAGTCTATAGGGAAAGGTCGTGTCGATTAAATGCTTCATAGCATAGCTATCTGACAAGTGCCGACCCATGAATAAATTATTGCACAAGGGGGTAACATTTCACTGGGATGACGAGTGCCAGTCAGCCTTTGATGACATTAAACAATACTTGGCTTCGCCGCCAGTATTGGCACCACCTAGACCAGGAGTGCCATTCTATTTATACATCTCAGCTACTGAGGTGGCACTGGGCACCATGTTGTCCCAGAAAAATGAACTACACAAAGAATAGGCTACTTACTATCTTAGCCGCACCCTGGTCAGTTATGAACTTAACTATGCATACGTCGAGAAACTCTACTTGGCAGTGGTGTTTGCTACCAAGAAGCTATGCCATTACATGTTGAGCAACAAGATGTATGTTGTGTCTAAGGAGAATCCATTGCGATACATGATGAGTCATACTTATCATAGTAGCCGCACGACAAAATGGATCATGTTGTTGATGGAGTTTGACATAGAATTCATTGGACAAAAATCCATAAAAGGTCAAGTCATCGCCGATCAACTGGCAGAGGCTCCTCTTGAAGACGATCAGCCTCTGACCTTAGAACTACCCGATGATGGGGTCTTCCATGTTTCAGAATCGCCGGATTCTGATGAGCCTGAGTCATATGCTGACATAACCCTATTCTTCGATGGTTCTAAATGTGAGCAAGGAGGTGGTGCGGGAATTGTATTCTTCACTCCACAAGGGGCTCCAATGCCTCTATCATTTAAATTAGACTTCCCGTGCACCAACAACAATGTAGAATACGAAGCCTTGCTCATAGGTCTTCAGACAGTAGTCACCATGAACATTAAATGTTTAAACATCTTTGGTGATTCATTGTTAATTGTCAATCAAGTAAAGGGGATATTCCAATGTAAATGTCCAGTTCTACAGGCCTACAAAGCCCTTGTGGACAAGTTCCTAGCACAACTTGAATGGTATGACATCGAGGCACTCCCTCGATCATCGAACCATTTTGTGGATACTATGGCCTCCTTGGGGTCACTAATCCCGCAAGACCCTTCTGGTGCAATGACAACCATTCAGGTCAAAACATTATCGCAATCCATGATGGAGCGTGCAAGCTCTGACCTAACGCTAGGAATCCACCTGATCCAGATTGAACCATCCCAGGATAGGTTCTCTCAAATTCATGATTGTCTGACTCGAGCCAACTGGGGGTCCTTGTTCTCCCCGACCCCTCTTAATAGCAACACAACGCTATTTTTACAAGTTCTTTCCCGCTCAACTTTTGCTAGGGATGAACTTCAGGAGGGATTGGCCATTCATACCATCGAGGTTTTTGATCAGCAGGATTGGTACACACCCATAAGGGATTACCTCAAGCTAGGTACTCTCCCACTTGGATTGACACAAGCCATGAAAAGATCATTCAAATAGAAAGCGGCAAAACATGTCTTGCTAGGAGACATTTTGTATCGTCGAAGCTATGAAGGAATCCTCCTCCATTGCTTGGACCAGTAGGAGTCCACTTGGGCGATCACCCAAGCCCATGATGGTACATGCGGTGGCCACTTCAATGGTATGGCCATCGCAAAGCGCATTCTTCGCATGGGTTATTATTGGCCATATTTAGAGCGAGATTGTTGTGCATATGTGAAGAAGTGCGTGAAGTGTCAACATCATGCCAATTTGACACACGTACCTTCTCAGGCCTTGCAACCGATCCAATCGGCTTGGCCTTTTTTGTAGTGGGGCTTTGATCTAATCGGAAAGATCTCCCCTGTGTCGTCGGGTCATCACACATTTATCATAACGGCCACAGAGTATTTCACCAAGTGGGTGGAAGCAATTTTGTTAACCTCTATGACTGGAACCCGCATTGCGGAGTTTATTTTGCATAACATCATATGTCATTTTGGTATTCCATCCAAGATCCTCTTGGATAATGGGACGCCATTCAAGAATAAATATGTGCATGCTTTGACCACAAAGTACAAAATTTAGCATAGTTTTTCAACACCCTATTATCCGCAAGCAAATGGGCAAGCAGAGGCGTCAAACAAAATGCTAGTCGCCATCCTCAAGAAGACCATCATAGATAGTCATAAGGATTGGCACATTCAGATCCCGCTTGCCCTATGGGCTTATCACACTAGCATTCGGACGCCCACTGGGGCAACTCCATTTTCGTTGGTGTATGGCTCCGAGGTAGTCATGCCTCTTGAGTTGGAAATCCCTTCCCTGCGCATTTCAATGCAAGAGTTCATCGATGATGACACTGCGCGGCAGGCCCGATTAGACCAACTTACATTGCTCGACGAACGACGTGTCAATGCTCTCGAGCATTTGCATATCTATCAAGAGCGACTTAAGAGAGCATATAACATGAAGGTTCACTTGAGGGACTTTCAGGTTGGTGACTTGGTCTTAAAAGAGAACCAACAGAATTCTAATTTGTCATCCCATCTATGGGACAAGTTTGTGGCAAACTGGTTAGGTCCTTATGTGATTGATAGTAAAATAGGACCTGGAACATACCGGCTCACCTCTCTTGAAGGAATCAAGGAGCTAGAACCCTTGAACATCAGTCATTTGAGGCCATTCCACATTTAGAGAGCCATAGTCCAACCAAAAGCTCCAAGGATTCCCACAATCGCTTGGTCAACCCAAAAATGCCCCAAAGGTATCTATAAACCCTTTGGTCAAGCCAAAAGCTCCAAGGATTCCCACAATTGCTTGGTCAACCCAAAAATGCCCCAAAGGTATCTATAAACCCTTTGGTCAAGCCAAAAGCTCCAAGGATTCCCACAATCGCTTGGTCAACCCAAAATGCCCCAAAGGTATATATAAACTCTTTGGTCAAGCCAAAAGCTCCAAGGATTCCCACAATCACTTGGTCAACCCAAAATGCCCCAAAGGTATCTATAAACCCTTTGGTCAAGCCAACAGCTCCAAGGATTCCCACAAATCACTTGGTCAACCCACAATGCCCCAAAGGTATCTATAAACCCTTTGGTCAAGCCAAAAGCTCCAAGGATTCCCACAATTGCTTGGTCAACCCAAAATGCCCCAAAGGTGTTCATAAACCCTTTGGTCAAACCAAAAGCTCCAAGGATTCCCACAATCGCTTGGTCCACCCCAAAAATGTTCCAAAGGTATCCATAAACCCTTTGGTCAAACCAAAAGCTCCAAGGGTTACCATAACCGCTTGGTCAAAATAAATAGTCAAAAACAAACAAAAACAATAAAATCATCCAAAATAAACAAAAAAATTGCATCTCAATTTCATGCATATTCAAAAAAAAAAAAAAAATCAAAACTACAAAAATATAGGTTGCATTAGGCATCACATCCATACATTGCATATTTACTAGGTCATATAAGTCAAAGGCACCATAGACTGTCCTTACTTGGCAATTCCATAATTTTCCACATCAAATCCATTATATAAACGCATACATCCCGAATAACACCATCGCCATTTTTAGCAAAGTCAATTGTCTCCTAATGTATATAGGGTTTTCGTCATTCAGCTGTCTTTACATTGCTAGCCAAAAAATGTACAAAGTTAAACGGATTTTCCAAGGGAAAAGTTTTACTTGGGTCAAGCCTCATTACGTAACATCCCTACACAAGTTAAAACACATAAAATAATTCCTAAGTTGTGTGAATGCAAGAGAAACCTACAAAGCAGTCTAGGGTACCATAGGTGACAGATTAGCCTATTCATCCCCCTGTGCGAATGGTTCAAGAGTGCTGAGAATTGACAAAAGGACAAGCTCTTCCCCATCCATTCCCCCTAATCAACAGTGGTTTTCACCACTACCACAACTCCCAATCACCGTTGGTCCTCAAAGTTGTAAGGATTCGTACTACACGTCCCTGCCAAGGATGGGTAGTCATCCCCAAGGCCTAAAAGGATCAATGATCATTCAAAAACAACATTTCCACAAGCCATCATCACAATCACCTTTGGTCTCCCAAGTCGTAAGGATTCGTACTACACGTCCCTGCTAAGGATGGGTAGTCATCCCCAAGGCCTAAAAGATCAATACCCTTACTTCATAATCTCCATACTACCCTTTGGTTCCCAAATTCGTAAGGATTCGTACTACACATCCTTGCCAAGGATGGGTAGTCATCCCCAAGGCCTAAAAGGATCAATGTTATTCACCAATCACAAACATACCAGCTTCACCTTACAAAGCTCAAAAGCCAAATCAAATAACAGTGGTTATCACCACTATTCAAAATCCTTGCTCCAAAAGAAAAACAAAGAAAGAACAAAATAAACAGTGATTTTCATCACTTTGTATACGAGCAAATATCCTAAACCGTTGAGCCAATAAAAAGCCCGAACTTGAATCCCTGGAATTCTCAGCATTCGAAAAACCATCTAGGTGATCCTCATTACGGGTTTGGTGGACAGCCTACCTGGCAATGGCGGTATCCTACATGCATGATGATATGTCTATCACATTAGCTTTGCGTGTGAGCAGACCAATGTTTGCATGTGGATGAGCTAGCTTATGGTACTTTAGGTTGTCTCGTGGATTAATCTTACTAAATACAACAACGGAGTTAGTGGAGCTAATTAGGTGATCCTCAGTACAGGTTTGGTTGATAGCCTATCTGGAACTGGTGGTATCCTGAAAAATACCACATAAACGAACTCAATTGCACACACAGGGATGTGAAATAACTGGGCAAAGCTCAAGTCTGATTTATACCTTGTTCAAAAATCTTGCGAGATAAATGTACAATTTTGGCTAGTTAGGTAAAATATCTGAGTCTCAAAAAAGCTTAATTACATTTTAAAACAACTGGTACATTTCATTACATCCATCATCATCAAAAAATATGTAAAATACAAAAACAAGTTCTCGCTTGCAAAGTCATTCCACAAAGCCATCCCATAAGTACAACAAGCCAGTCAATCTTGTACAGTCTATGGTGCCATCGACAAGTTATCAACAACTCATTTCATTCATTCCATATGCATACATCATATAATTAGACACATCGCATTCATCATACCACATGCATACATCATCCTAAATAACAATGTATAAACACAAAGACAGTCATCTGTCTATATCAAAAATACCCGCAAAACTTTTAAAAACATCAAAAAACTGCACAAAATGCACCAAAAACAAGCAATAAAACTGTCCAATGAGAGTGCTTTTGCACTTGACATTCTGGGCATGCAAAATAGATGTCGGGGTCACAAATCCTCACTATCCTACTCCCTAAGAAGGCTACCATAGCCGGACCGCTCCACGGGACGATGGATTTTTGAGAATTTCATCCCCAAACGGCGTCACAAAATGGGTCAAAACCCAACCAAAAATAGCAATAACATTGCCGAACGAAGGCGCTTTTGCACCTGATATTCTTGGCATCCAAAATAGATGTTGGGGTCATGAATTGTCACTATCCTACTCCCTAAGAAGGCTACTATAGCCGGACCGCTCCACGGGAGAACAGATTTTTGTCAATTTCAGCTCCAAATGGCGTCGCAAAAAGGGTTTAAACCCACCAAAAACAAGTCAAAATGTTCGGAAACTACTTTCGCATTCAACGGTAAACAACTGAAGGCACCCTTACCTAAGTCATCTTGGGTCAAGTGACTCATCACTTTTCTCATGTCGGTCATTCCCTCATCGATTCGTCGCTTGAGGGGGTAGTCACACTTAGTCACCAATCAACAAATACACACCCAATCATGGAAATGACACGCATTCAAAGGATCATTGACAAAGACAATCACGCCCTTGCTTGGGGCAGAAAACAAGCAACAATCACAAGCTGATCAAACACTTGGCATTCGTGAATCATGAACTCAAGGTTCCCACAGACAAAAGGTTGTGCCCTTTGCCTATTCATGACTGATCAATGTCCAAGTTCAAGTAACACCTCACCGAACAAGGTTAACACTTGAATTAAGTTCCTTAGCTCGTCAGAAGCAAGGATTCAAGAATGCGTGCCCTTTCCATACTTGGGGCATCAAAATTTGGTTAGGTTACTAAGAAACCCTAATCATTAGTGCTTTGGTTATCTATTTTTGTTCAGCGTTGCGCCTTGCACAATGCTTCCCAAAAAGGGGCATCTGTAGACACCAAAATAGCACCAATCCGATTATGTGACGACAAGCGCTGATCGCATTGACACACACAGCCCCTAGGGCAGCCCCCAGAGGTTAAACAATGGTTCTAACCACTCCCAAAAGTAGTTTTGGAAGGTCAAAAGTCAATTTGGCACCTTTTTGGCACTTTTTTCCCTATTCGTCCCACCCTAGGACGAATTCAAACTGGCATTCGTCCCACCCAGGGACGATTAAGAATTCGCCCCAGGGTGGGGCGAATAGCAAGTTTGACCGAAAAAAAAGTCAAACCTCGACAACTCCGCCAGTTAACTGAGGCTTCAGGCCATGCAATTGCAAGGAATAGCTTTTATTCAAGAAGAGAGACTTCAGTCATGCATGTCTTTATTTTAGAGACCTCATGCAAGGAGATTCTAAATCAGGGAACTAGCTTTTCTCTGAAAATAGGACAGTTAACTCAAGTGGCGCCCTCGCATGCGCAATTTAAACAAGAAGACCCTAAGGTCTATAAATTGGGGAGTTTTCCCACCCAAAAGAGATACAGAGAAGGAGCATTTGAGCAACGAAGTGCTGCCAATTTACATACCTACTTGCGATTTGTGCCTTTCACATCCTTAATCTCTCATTTGAAGGGGAGGTTATTGGGTGATTATTGGAAGCACAAATCTAAGCCCAAACCCAAACATTTGGCCACAATATTCCACAAAATTTGTCGACAACACCCCATAACAGGTTTTGGACCCATCCCAAGTGGATTGGTGCTGAAACAAAGTCCCAAACGGTGGGCGTCCTGCCCCCGGGCGCTCCCCAAACTGTCATAGCTCTAAACGCTCCACCCCAAAATGAATAGAAATATATGGCATATTTCTCTGATTTTTCTTTTGCATCTTATTCTAGATTATTCAAATAGGCTGTAGTTTAAATTTCATTTCATTCTGACAAGTTTTGACTAGGTTTTTGTCATTTCCCGCATTTACTAACTTGCAGATGGCACCATAAAAATCTGGGTTATAGAGGCCAAATTGGAGAAATATGACCATCTGGGTCTTCTCAAAATACCCCCAATTAGCTAACACCAAGTTTTCAGGTCTTTTGGAGCTTTCTAGATAGGACATTGAAGAGGGTACTTTCTGACAATTTATTACAGGTTAATTCGTCCCACCCCGAAACGAATAGCAATATGTGGTAGGTTTCATTGTTTTTATTTTTGCATCTTATTCTAGGTCATTTCAATAGACTGTAGTTTAAATTTCATTTCATTTGGAGCACTTTTGATCAGGTTTTTGCTATTTCTCGCCTTTACTAACTTGCAGATGCCATCATCAAAATCTGGGTGCTAGAGGCAAAATTGGAGAAATCTGACCATCTGGGTCTTCCCAAAACACCCCCAATTAGCTAACCCCAACTTTTCAGGTCATTTGGAGCTTTCTAAGTAGGACATTGAAGAGGGTGCTTTCTGACAAGTTATTGCAGGTCTATTCGTCCCACCCTGGAGCGAATACAAATCTGTGAGGAATTTCCAGACTGTTCTTTTTGCAGTGGTCTTTTGATAACATATTTATGCTACTATTAAATTTTTAGGTCGATCTGAGGTCATTTGATTATCATTTTAATATTTTCATGCATTTACTGACAGTAGGCCTTGGGAAATACATGCTTTATTTTGTCTGTAGGTGCTACTAATATTTTCTATTTCTTTGAACATAGGTTTTCGACATCAGAGGAGCAGGAAGGAGCAAAGAATCATATACACAAGTGGCGGCGACATTTTGGTCCGCCCATCTTACATGTGGGCACGCGGAAGAAGGATGGTTATCCATGGTTGTTGTGACAAGAAACACATTTGACGCTCCTATCCCCTAAAAAGGAAGGAGACATATTGTAACACAACTTAAAAAGCGTATCAATAAAGAGATTACCATATTTCATATTGCTTTTATCTTGTGTCGATTTGTCTATGTTCTTTCTTGTTCTTTCTTGTGGCATATTCCTTTTTGTTTCTGTATCCTCGTGCTTTCAATCACAACATAGATACAGGTATTGCAGGTTTCTATTAGGGGATGTGCTACTAGGATGTAGATTTTTGTTGATTCTCCTACACCACAGGTGACTACAAAGACAAATCCAGGGGTAGATATTAGGCAGATGCAGGTCTTGTTAGATGATTATGAGGTAAATATTTCTAATGATGTAGCCTACAGTTTTGCTCTCTTGATGCATATTAGGAGGCTAGGAGCCACTCCTATGGAGAGGGAAGTTGTCGATGGATCACAATTTAGTGGGTGCTCCACATAAGGGCAGCCTTCTATCTATCCTAGGTAGAGGAACCTGACTTATACAAAGAGACCAGTGGAATCTAGCTCACATCACTCTCTTAGGGATCCCATCACAGGGGGTAGTGCTACAGGATGTGCAAGCCCAGTTAAACTATGTGATGCACTTTGAATCTTATTTTTGAGGTCATATGACCTACATGACTGTATCCTATAAGCATTTTTGTACATCCATGTACTTGGTGCACATATTTATATGATATCTTTGCATTTTTATTCATTATGTGTGTCATTTATTGCTTATGTTTTTGTTTTATTTATGTGATGTGATGATGGCATTATGATGTAATGATGTATGTGTTAGATGATAGGTGATATTTATGATAATGTGGATATTTAGACAGATGCTTATGTAGATGCTTTTATGATCTAATTATTGTGACATGATGTGATGTATCATGAGTTGACTTAATGATGGATTTATGATTGTATGCATAGGCGGCTTATGATGTATGCATATATGGATGCCTATATGATTTCATGTGCTTTTATTATGGCTATATGATGTAATGCATGTGGATGCAATTATCTGATATTAGGTTTAGATGGATGATTGATGATCTATGTATTTATGGATGAAACTTTAATTGTTAAATACATGTTTAATTTTGCTTTTAGTTGTATGCATTTGATTTATGTTATGATGTGGCAAATGCAATGTGTGGAATGCATTATCTACATGGTTTTTTATCTAATGTAAATGAACCTATATGCTTTAATCACTTAAAACATAAGGAATGCATATGATATGATTTTAACGATCTAATGGGTGACACCACAGAAAGTATATTAGTTATGAAATGTAAATAATCACTCTTATCACAAGAACTAATTATTTGAACATCCATATGTGAAATGTAATGGTGTGGAATGTGTGTAGTTTCTTGATAAGCTTCTATAATTTAAAAGGTACAAAATAGCCAGTGGCCATCTAAACATCATTTCTGACATCCATCCGGTATCTGGCCTATTTTTTTAATACCTTTCAATTCACAAACCCTCATAAAGAAAATTGATGATGTAATTGATGATATGATTTGTTACCATGCAGGAAGTTTTGATGCTTTTCTTGAGACTCAAACACTCTAGTTACCCTATCAACAATTGTGTACTGACCATACAAGAATTTTGAAAAGTAAGGCTTTCATCATGGACCTAGAGATTCAGTATCCATGTGTGTGCAAATGAATATATTTAGATAGAACTCAAGCATTTCCTCTGATGTCAGACGGGATTCTTTCAACCCATTTCTAAGATCAAGGAACCTTAATTGTTCATCTGATCCTGTGTTGGACTTAGTTGGACTATAACACTAGGTAGTATTGAGTTACCCAAAGCTAGCTCATCCACATGCAAGCATTGGTCTACACAAATGCAAGATGTTATTGTGATAGACATATCATCATGTGTAATGGTATCACCATTGCCAGGCATGGTTGTACACCAAACCTATCATGGGGATCCCCTTTCAGTTTTGTACAATGCTGAGAATTCTAGGGATTCAATCTCCGTTCCCTTCTTTTCTTCATTTTATTTGGGATACTTGCTCATGCTTGGTGATGAAAATCACTGTTTATTTTTTATTGATTTTTCTCTTGAGAAAGGGACTTATGTAGGGATGAGACTCACTTGTTTGTTTTGATTTTGGGATTTTTGTTTATTTTAATGAAAGCAAGGGATTTATGTAGTGATGATAATCACTTATTTTTGGGTAAGGTGAAACTTTTCCTTTTTTCAATTCTCGGCACCTTTGAAACGGTCGCACAGGGGGATAAGCAAGGAAGACCCTTTTTGTTTAAGGTAACCTAGACCACTTTTGCATCTTTCATCTTTCCCTTGTACCAACTAGGATTTTAGTGCTTTTAATTAGTGATGGGATCTTGAATATCTGAGGTATTATCATGACTAGAACTTACCCTCTACTAATCAATATGGCTTTCCACAAAATCTAATAATACCACTAGATATGGTTGAATGACCAAAAAACCTTAGCCTATTCTTTATAGCAACAAGAATGGTTGTGTTGAAAAACACCGTTAATGAAGATGGATTTGAGTATTCATGGTTGTGATACAAGCTATGGCATAATTTGCAAGATTTTGATCATAATATGTGCAAATGCAATGGATATGAATGTGATGCAACTATGTGGATGCAAATGTAAGATGCAAATGTTTTTGTATTTTTGATTATTTTGCATTATTTTTGTATTTTTGATTATTTTGTATTGTTTTCGTGTTTTTGATTATTTCTTTACCAAAGGGCTTATTGTGCCTTTGGGATTTTTAGGGGTTGAAAAAATGTCATAAGGATACCCTTGGGGCATTTTTTATTAAATTTGACCAAGCGGCGTGAAGATACCCTTGGATCATTTTTTATTGAGGTGACCAAGCGACATGAAAATACCCTTGGAGCAGTTTTGATTGAATTTGACCAAGCGGCATGAAGATACCCTTGGAGCATTTTTGATTAATTTTGACCAAGCGGCATGAAGATACCCTTGGAGAATTTTGATTGAGGTGACCAAGAAACATGAATATACCCTTAGAGATTTTTAATTGATTTTGAACAAGCGACATGAAGATACCCTTGGAGCATTTTGATTTTGAATCTTTTATGTTTTTATGATTTGTTTGTAATTTTATGACATATTTGAATGTTTTTGTATTTTATGTATAGAATTACTTCAAATGGATGATATTTAGAGGTTCAATATCTTCAACACCATCCAATGATGTAAGGTGATATGCTCTAGGCCCAACCCTTTTCGATATTATGTACGGGCCTATCCAATTTACCGTAAATTTGTCTCGTAGGTGCGGTGGAAGATTTGAGTTTTGTTGGTTTTATTTGAGCACAAGATCTCCAACCTTGAATTCTCTTAAGTGGAATTTACTATTGTAGGCTCACGTAAGGCAATCTTGATAAATATAGAGATGCTCCAAGGCATTGAATTGATGTTCATCAAGAAGTGTTAATTGATTAAGGTGGGCTTGTCGTGCGGTGTCATCGTCTATGAAGTCCTTCAATGCTATATGCAGGATTGGAATTTCCAACTCTAGGGGCATGATGGCCTCGGTGCCATATACAAGTGAAAATGGTGTTGTCCCAGTGGGCATTCGCACACTAGTAGTATATGCCCATAATGCAAGAGGTAATTACAGATGCTAGTTCTTATGATTATCTTTCACTATCTTCCTCAATATGGAGACTATTGTTTTTTTTAGGTTTCTGCTTGCCCATTTGCTTGTGGATAATAGGGTGTTGAAAAACTAAGTTGAATATAGTATTTTTTCATCAAAGAATACATATTTTTTTCTTGAAAGATGGCCCATTATCCTATATTATTTTTTAAGGGACCCCAAAGCAACTTCATAATATTGTGGAGTATAAGCTCCGTAATCCTTGATCTAGTTGTCAATGTCAAGGGGATCACTTTGATCCATTTGGTGAAATACTCAGTGGTCGTTATGATGAACATGTATCAGCCTAAGTATGGGGGTGAGATCTTCCTGATTAAGTCTAGCCCCCACTACGAGAAGGGCCATGCTTCCTGGATGGGTTGCAAGTCTTGTGATGGCATATGTGTGAGGTTCACATGATGCTTGCACCTAATGCATTTCTTGATATAATTGCAATAGTATTTTTCCATAGTGGGCCAATGGTAACCCATTCTCAATATGTGCTTAATGATGGCCATGCCACTAAAGTGACCACCACATGTACAATCGTGAGCCTGTAAAATTTCCCAAGATGCTTCCTGCGGCTCAAGACAATGGAGGAGCATTCCATCATAACCTCATATATAAAGGATCTCTCCCAACAAGATGTACCTTGTTGCATTGTATTTAAATTTTCATCTTTCAACATGCGATAGGCTTTGCGATACCATTCCAAGCTTTAGGAAATTCTATAACTGGGAAAGCCAATCCTGATAAGCCACAACTTCTATAGGAAAGAAAACATGTTCCTCCTACTTCCCAAAATCCATGAATACATATTGAGAAACAATCCTATGGTGAATGGTTGTACCACACTCCATAGGACCTTGAGAGATCAAAGACCCCCAAGGTATCGTTTGCAAGAAATCTCTGGCTCTGAAGGACCAATCCTAATTTGGTTCAATATTGATCATGTTGATTGACTCTTGCTTATCAATAGCCTCACGATGTATCGCTAAGTGTGAGAGAACTTTAACATGAATGATTATGAAATTCATATATGGATTCTAAGGGATTAATGATCCCAAATATGGCATGGTGTCTACAAATCTATTTGACATACGAGGGATTGCCTCGATGTCATACCATTCTAACCGGGCTAGGTATGTGTCAACAAGTTCTTTATAAGATTTCAGGAGTGGGCACCTGCATTGGAACAATACTTTGACTTGATTAACTATGAGCAAGGAGTCACCAAATATGTTCAATATTCTAATGCCCATTGTGATGGCTATTTGAAGTCCAAAGATTAGGACCTCATACTCGGTGTTATTGTTCATGCAAGGAAAGTCTAGTTTGAATTATAAGGGCAATGGCATGCCCTACATTGTGATAAATACAATCCCTAATCCACCCTCTTTCTCGCAATTTGAACCATCGAAGAACAATGCCATATATATTTCTTTCTCAGGTTCTTTGAGTTTTGGTGGATCTAATAATGCAAAGATTGCATCATCAAGCAATTCTATGGTGAGAGGCTTGCTATCCTGAAGAGGTACCTCTACTAATTGATTAGCTATGACTTATCCCTTTATGGACTTTGGCTTATGAATTCTAGGTTGAATTTCATCAATAGCATGATTCACTTTGCAGTACATGTATTGTGATAGGTTTTGTTCATCATGTACTGCAAAGGATTTTGTTTTGATATGACATAGGTTGTATGGCTCAACATGTAGTGTCACAACTTTCTGGTTGTAAAGACCACTACTAAACACAACTTTTCTACATATGCATACCCTATCTCATAACTCACCAAAGTGTGACTGATGTAATATACGACTTGCTCTTTATATTATACATTATTTTGGGCCAACATGGTGCCTAAAGTGAAATCGATAGTCGATATGTGTAGTAAAAATGATACGTCTAGCCTTGGTGGAGCCAATACTGGTGGTTTTTCTAGGTAATTTTTGATCTTGTAAAAGGGTTTTTGGCACTCTTTGTCCCAATGAAAAAGGACTCCTTTGCATAGCAACCAATTCATGGGTCGAAACTTGTCTGATAATTATGTAATGAATCACTTGATGGATGCTACCTTGCCTTGCAGGCTTCTTAACTCCCTAATGTTGGTAGGGGTGGCCATTTCCAATATAGCCTTTACCTTTGTAGTATCAACTTCAATGCCTCTCTTAGATATGATGATCCCCAAGAGTTTACCAGAAGTTACGCCAAACATGCACTTCTTAGGATTCAATCTGACATTGTGCTCAATGGGATGATTGAAGACTTTATTAAGGATCTCAGCGTGCTCTTGTCATAATAAATACTTAGATAGTAAGTCATCCATGTAATACTCTAATATTTTGTGCATATAGTCATGAAATATGTATGTCATGGCCCGTTGATATGTGGTACCATAATTTTTAAGGCCAAATGGCATCACCTTGTAACAAAATATTCCCCATGGAGTAATAAAAATGGTTTTATGTTGGTCTTCAAGTTTAATTTTGATTTTTTTGTATCTAGAAAAACCATCCATTAGGGAGAGCATATCATGACCTACGGTGGCATCAACAAGAGCATCTATTTTAGGCAAAAAAAATGAGTCCTTTGGAGTTGCCCTCTTCAAGTCTCAAAATTTTGTGCAATACAAACTCTTCCATTAGGTTTCCCCACGAGCACCATATTCAAGATCCATTTAGGATAGTCAATAGGAACTATGAAAATAACATCCAAAAAATTTTGTAACTCATTCTTCACCATCAAAGTTATGGTTGGATGCATTTTCCTTAGCTTTTGCTTGATCGGATTCTTCATGGGATCCAATGAAAGGTTGTGAACAACTAAATTTGGATCAAGCCCTGGCATGTCTTTGTAAGTCCAAGAAAAGAGGTTTGGCCTCTCCTTGAGGAGAGGGATCATGATGGATTGTTCCTCTGGAGATAGACTTTCTCTAAACTTGACTTTCTTTGGTTGAGTAGGATCATTGTTGATGTCCACCTTGAAAGTCACGTATATAGCCATATGAGACCCATCCTCTAGCTGGTGAGGTATGGGTATAAATGAATGTCATCAGTAGTATTTATAGGTCCTACTAACTCAGGATCCAAACCAGCATGGAATATATCATATGCACAACCTAATGCAAAATTAAACGGTTGTAACATCTATTCACTAGGGAAAATATCTTTAGACTCTATAGGCAAATCAGCACGATCCCAATCAACAACATCTATATCAAGATACAATAGTTTGGTAGGATCTGTTGGGTTATGAAGTGGAGTGGTCAAATCAATGGATATTGTATTGATGGATGGAATGAAATATCTAGGACCACATGGGTGTAATCTTATCTCATAGGTTTCTCCCCCATGATCGTGATGAGGCTCTAGAGAAAAAGGAATTTCTGAGTCTAGCCTATTATTAGGATATATAATAGGATTATTGGGTTCCAAGAGCTCTCTAAACATAGGCAGAGGGGGATTGATTGCATGGTGAATGGCATTTAAGTCAATAGGTCTCCCCAAAAATTGCAAGCCAAGGTCTATGGCACAAAGTACCACTTCTCTTTCTACCAACATGTTGACTTGCCACAAGTGGTGAGGCCCAAGATAAGCCATCTTAGTCTCATCTTCAAAGTCATCATCACTTATCCAGAAACCATTAGCATTGGTATGTGGTCCTAAGACAAGGGGCATGTGTCTTGGCCCTAAGTAGGCCATATCTATTTCATCCTCATATTCTTCATCACTTATGAAGATGCCATTTTTATTAGTGTCTTGTCCCAAGTTGTGGGACCACTACCTTGGCCCTAGTAGGCTCTTTCTATTGAATCCTATGACTCATATCTACTTTTTTCCTATATGTACCCACTCTTGTTGAGGCTGGACTAGGCAAGGCTTTGTAAATAGTGAGGCCCATGATAGGCTAAGCTTGTTTGTACTTCATCATTGCTTGCCCTATATCCACTTTCTTCTCACTCTTCATACCACAAGGTGCAACCTATAGGGGTGGTGTCAATTGAGAAGTTTGGATGATAAATATCTGGTGGTGGTATGTTTACCATGACCACTTGTCTTTTGATCATATGTCTTGTGCTTGGTGGGTGATAAGGAATAAAATTGATGTCTTCTCCTAACCCCAAGCTTAATCTATCCAAGTATGCTACTAGAGAGTCATCTTGACCTCTGATGTGGTGGCCTAACCCAAAATTGTCATTGGGAAGCTGGTATTGTGGCTCATATGGACTCCTACGCCCCTGCTCATATATACCAAGACCGTAGTCATGCCAATGGTAATGTTCAAAGTAGCTTAGAGTAAACTTGGGATTGGATAGGTAACAAACATTAATGGTAAATAGTTAATCATTGTCTTCTTCTACATATTAATACTTATGGGCACAATCCAGGCCAGCATAGATAAAGTTGATCTAGTTGGGAGAGATTCCTAGCGGAACCACTATTACCACTAGTGGTCTCAGGTCTTTTGGTCATCCCATGTCTCATGTAGAATCAATGAAGGGTGTAAATATTATGTTCTACACAAGGTAATATCCTATCCCTATACTTGCCAAGTGTATCATCGCATGTGATGTGGATGACCCTACAGACAACACTGGCAAAGCAGGTTCTAGTATTTCCTCAGGTTGATTCTAGAAATCGTCTTCTTCCATGGAACTTGGGACTTCTACAATGGCTATAGTTGGCAATTCCTTGGGCTTTCCTTCCTTTATTAAGGTCACATTTAGCTTCTAATTGTCTTTTAGCTTTGACATTGATGGCCCCTTAGAAGCATTAGTTGTTTTGGGTGCAAGAGGAGGTGCTGATGTGGAAGGGTCTTTTCGGACCCCTCTGTTTATGTTATCTAGTTGCGTAGTTGGAGATGAAGGTCTTACATAAAGGTGGGTGGAAGGAATCACAAAATATCTTGGAAGATCCACCTGATGGACATATTTAAATGGCTCTTCATCAACCAGCACTACATAGACTTTTTCATCATGCACATATTTGACACATTGGTGTAAAATCGAAGGAACACACTTCATATATCTTATCCAGGTATGCCCTAGGAGGATGTTGTATTGCATAGTACCTTCCAAGACATGACACATCATAGGGATGGTCTTATGCCCCACATTAATGGGTAGGAATATCATTCCCATAGTAGATCATAAAACATCATTGAAAGATCTCAACATGTAGGCTCCCAGAATGATATTGGATTTGGGGATATTAAGGTGTCCTATCACTATTGTTGTGATGATGTTGATTGATGAACCTATATTGATCAATACCCACTTGAAAGCTAAATTATTGATAAAAGCAATAATATACAATGGAGGGTCTGGTATGGCAGTAGGTACTATCTTAATCTCATGATCATAAAATTAGATTATAGGTGCCTAGCATTGTTGTACTTGTCCCACAAAATGCATGAATGCATTGGGGTCTTATGGTTGGAGCTCAATTGATCTCAAAATCTCCATCAAAGTCTCCCTATGCTTTGGGGACTATTGTATGAGCTCATAGATAGATAACTTAGCTAGATTTGTTTGTAATTTTTTCTCTAGTCTACTCCAAACAGTCACCACAGGTCAGGTTGGTAGACCTAGAAGGTTGTTTTACCCCTGCATCTACCCAGGTGTAGTTGGGACATTAATAGGAGCCACAGGAGGATGTGGTTGACCATATCATCTAGTATTGGTGGCTATATTGATAATTTCAACCATCCCAATGCACCCATGGGTAGGTATATCCATTTGGACCTGATTGACCTTGGCACCTTGACCTCTAGGGGCCTCATGGTTTGGCAGTAGGTTTTTTTATATGCCCATATCTCTGTTATCAAGAGCCAATAGGTTTTCAACTTTAAGTTCTCTTGATTCAATAATATTTTTCACTTGGTTCTTGAAACCCATGCATACTTCAATGTCATGCCTTGGTATTCTATGATAAGGGAAAAAATAATCTTCCCTATATCCTTTTTGCTTAAGACAGTTAGGATCTAAAAGAGGTACATCAAAAAATTTGATCTTCCCAACCTCACTCAACTGGTTGAAAACTGATTGCATTGATTCTGAAAAAGGTGTAAAGTACCGAGGTGGCTTATGTTCTCTGTTTCACCCCTAATTATTCTTTTGATCATAATTGGTTTGTGGGGGCTACGCTTGATAATTCTGGGGTTGCTGCACAACCCTATATTTAGGTGCAGCCAATACAACTTGATTAACTAGAGCAGGGTTGCTCTACTTTCGTTTATATTTGTCATTCTTGCCATTCTTGTTCCACTCCTTCTTGTATCAAAGCTTAATGGTTCCCTCATCTACTTTTATGTCCTTAATGAGTTTTGCATGTGCCAAGGCTTCCTCAAATGAAGGATATTGTTGAAGTTGTAGCAAGAGGAAAATGTGTTTAGAAAAACTCTTGGTGAACATATGGAAAATCTCTTATGTGGGGATGGAGAATTATAACTTTACCATGACTTTTCTCCATCTATCCCCATACTCCATTACTGGCTCATCATCATAATGTTTTAATTTGGCCAGGTCTGAAAGGTTCACCTTATTTTTAGCACTAAAAGAGAAGTTTTTTAGGAAAGTGTTTACTATTTGTTCAAAAGTGGATATGTTGTGCTTAGAAAGTTGGTTGAACCATTGAGTGGCAGCACCCAAAAATATCATAATGAAATTTCTTAGCATAAGAGCATCGTTGTCTTCAATATGAAAACATGCATTGATAAAATTGGTAACATGTTCTTGTGCATCCTATTCACCCTTGAATTTTTCTAAACTAGGCATCTCAAAGTGCTTAGGATATGCAGGGCTAGGAACTAATGGGCACAATGGCTAGTTGTGTATTTTGCTTAATTTTGGTTGGTTCCTAGCTATATCTTGCTTCTCAAAATATTTTATCTTTTTAACGAGTGCTTGGAATGCCTTTGAGGCAAGGAGTTCCTCTTCTTATAGGCCCACTCATGGTGGTAATGGAGGTAACCCGTTATCCACTTGACTTGTTCTATTCCTCTCCCTTCTAGGAGGGGAATTAGGATGTGTTTAATTTATCATATTTACCCTTTCTCCACTAGTTTGATTATGTTCATTATTTGAGTGGTGGTTCCGATGTGGTCTGTATTATTACCTAATGTGCCCTTCTTGTTGTGATTAGCACGTTCATTTCTTGGGTGATCACTACCATTTTCTTGTAGGTTTAAATGAGCTATCCACTCAGCTTGTTCTATTAAACATTGCTTATGTTGGCACAAAAGAATTTCTCTTTGTTTATCATGCTTGAGAGCTTCCACTATCTCTCGCTCTTTGTGCAACGCATTTTCTAACCGTCGCATGCGGTCAGATTGCACTATCAAAGAAGATTCATACTTTTTTTATTATGTTCTTGTGGTTCTGACTCATAGATTGCTTGAAGGGTTTTTTGATGTTTCTTTGTTCTTTATAGTTAATGTAACTTGTTCAGTATAAGTGCCTCTATGATTAGAATCTGTATGTGTACTGCAGGGTCTCTTTGAAGCATCCCCAGGTTGAGTAGTGCATTTAGAATTTATGCTTTGTGAACTTCTAGATGTAAAATTTTCTATGGCTATAGTTTTGGGAGTTGTTCTTGAATGAAACTGATCCAACTCATCTAACTATCTTATTTTCGATGGCTGATCCCATGGGGTGCCATTTACTCCAATGAGGTCATGATTTATTGGAATCCTTCCTCTTGTGTGAAGGGTATCTTAAAAGTAAAAGCTTGACCCACACCCCCACCATTTAGAGGGTGAAGGCAAAGGTTCTTTTGAAGAGGGGTAGGCCCCATTTAAAAAGAGAGGGGCCTCTCACATTTTAAACCACTGCGAGGCACTCGACATTTAGAGTTAAAGGGGATAGGGAGAGGAATCGAATCGATTGACATGCGGGAGAAGGTAAAAGAGCTACACACACATGGTACCTGAAGAACACAAGCTTATACCGAGAGGGGGGGTGAACAGTATAAGACCTCTTTTTACTTTTTCCTTTATACTTCAAAATAGTAAAGCAATATACCCAAAGCAATATCAAAGCAATGCACAATATCATCCACAAAGTGACACCAATTTTAACGTGGTTCACCCGGAATGGTCGGGCTACGTCCACAAAACTTTTCTCTAAAAGTTATCTCAAAGTTCTTTGGGAATCCTTCCCAATTACAATGTTTATGAGCCTCGGCCCAAAGGAGATACCTTCCCCCAATCAGAATTTATGAGCCTCTCGCTCAAAGGAGATACCTTCCCCTCTGCTCTGGAAATGATCCCTCAGAAGATCAACTGCCTCTACCTCTTGCCAGCACGTGGAACTCCTTTCCACCGAAGACCTCCTGTCCTCAATGCTTAGCCTAAGAGACCTCTGCCTTCTATGATCACGTCCACAGCAGCTCAAGAACCTGTACCAAACATAGTCGATCGGTCTAGTACAAGTCTTCCTCTGTCTGTCGGATCTGTCCAACTCTTGAACAAATCAATCCTCTGCATACAAGCCTTCTCAAAGACTTGCCAACTGTCCTCAGGTTCTTCTCATAGAACCAATGCACCTCTGTCCTCAAGTTCTCTCGATAGAACTATCAAACTCAGCTCACAAGTCCTCTCGCTAGGACCTGTCCAAATCTGCTCACAAGTCCCCACCGAACCTATCCAAAACTACTCACAAGTCCCCACCGAACCTGTCCAAAATCGCTCACAAGTCCCCCCCCTCCGGAACCTCGTCCAAAAACTGCTCACAAGTCCCCACCGGAACCTGTCCAAAAACTCAAGCAAGCTCACCAAGAAAAACTTTCTTAGTAGGAAATCACAAAGTGAATTGTTAGAGACCCAATGTGATTTGTCAAACTCATAGAAGCATAAAGAGAATTGTTAGAGACTCAATATGTTCTATACTCAAATCCCAATCTCAAAACTCAACTCAAATCAACTCAGCTCAATCTCAATCTCAAATCTAAAAACTCAACTCAATATCTGAAATGGATAGGATAGAATGTTTTCTTTCAAGAACATGAAACCCCAACAATTGCCAACTATGCAAAGAATCACATAACAATGATACTCATGTTCTTTTCACCATCAATTAGGGTTTCAACAACAATGCTCATCAAACAAGGTTTAGTCAACCAACACCATTCAACTCAACATCAACCTTGAAGCATTCAACCAATCATCACAAGAAAAGGAAACAAGTAGAAATCCTTTTCCCTCCAAAGATATTTGAACAAAACAGCCACCAACACAATATCACCAAATGCAAAGAATAACTTGCTCAAATCAACTCAATGGAGTAAGCCCAATATCATGAATCAAGTAAAGCAATAACTTGATCAAACAACCTCTATGGAAGCAACTCAACCATCAAACTCAAAACAGCCAACCAAGGGTTCCACCAACTCAATGCAAGTAGCAAGACTCACAAACATAAACCCTAGTGCACAATGCTTCCACTACCTCAAACCAGAATTATGCATTCACCAAAACTCTCATCAAGGATAACAATGCATAAGAAGTCTTCAACAAACCAGAAAATAGGATTTACACCCAACCAAAGGAAACCTAGTTGAAAACCTTTTCACTCCAACCTTATTTCAGAAAAACATACACCAATCATACTCATAAGGAAAATGTGCCCATACCTTTTTGGAGTAGAAGAAAATTGATCCTTAAAGCTGTCACCACACACAACCCTCAAACTTCCAACCAAGTTAGGGTTAGAACCAAGATAAATGAGCATATATAAAAACTTTCCTTAATACACCTTTTAGCTCCTCTTCTTTAAAAACAACCACCAAAGAAGCCAAAAACACAACAACCAAAACTTACACCTTATATCTCCATTTTTAAATTTAGCATAGCAAAAGACTAATCTCAAAAATACAACCAAAGAAATATCCCCTTATTTCTCCTATGTCTTTTAAACAATGCTAAACAATGCCAAAAATCATATCAAGAAAATAATCACACCTTATAATGGCTGCCCTTGAAGAATCCGAAATTCGCGGCACAAAACACGTTTTAATAAAAACGTGACTAATCCATGCACAGATCCCTCCGCGGGGATCGAAACGCAGACCTCCGCCTACGCAAGGCCCAAACGCAGCCTTCGCTGCCACTAGCCCACAAGGGGCTTACGAAGTCCAAGACGGACTTCCTTCCACATAAACGGTCAAGCTTTTCGAAAGCTTTTCAAACCACGAGCTCTCCTCTTTCGCAGCGTAAACAGAACATTCGATCGCAGCCAAACCAATTAATTGCCTTCGATTTTCCAAGTGGGTTTAACCTTAGGAACCTTCTCATATTTATAGTCCATACGTGGACTTTAGAACACGTCGATCGCAAAGAAAAGTAATTTCGAATTTAATCGAAATTTGCTTTCTAAAGGGTTTAAAAACCCTTAAAGTATTTTTAATAAATTAAAAATAATTTCTCCCTTAATTAATTAAATAATTAATTAATTAAAACCTTGAAGGGTTTTAAATAATAATTAAATAAATAATAAAGAGAACCTCCATTGGTTTTAATAAAAACCATTGCCAATGGAATCTCTCCGGATTCTCTTAAAAATATTCTCTTGGAATCTTCCACCTTTGAAGCCAACACATCCTCTTAACATTAATGTCATTTCCTTTTGACATCAATGACAACTCATAGACAAGAAGCTAGGATCTCAAACCCAAAATTGCCAACAATCTCCCCCTTTGTCATTGATGGCAAACCATGCTTCTCAACAACACGGAAACTCAACATAAACAGCTCCCCCTGTCTTGAGGCTCTCCCCCTTACTCATATCTCTCCCCCTTTGTCATCAATGGCAAAGGGTCACCTTTGGGGCTTGGGACTAAGAATGAGCCTCTTAGCTTAGTCCCTCCCCCACCTCCTGTTGAGGTGTTTAATTTCGGGGTGGGAGTAAAACTCCCAACAGGCACTGATCATCATCAGTGTCTATAGCTGCCTTACCATGTCTTCTCTTGTTCTCCTTGTCCATATTCCTGTTCCTGTTCCTGTCACTGTTCCTGTTCCTGTTATCATTCCTGTTCTTATCCATGCCTTGATCCTTGGACCTGTTCATACCACTGTTCCTGTTCCTGTACCTTGGAAGTTCAGCTCTACACTGTCTAGCTGTGTGACCTTCATTGTTGCACTTATAACAAGTAACAATGTTATTTCTTTTAGGCATACCTGTTCTTTGAATCCACCTGTTCTGACTAACCCTGTTCCTGTTATTAGCCTTGCAAAAAATTGCCTTATGCCCAAACTGTTTACAAGAGTAGCAATACCCTTGAAAGAAATTACCACCTCTGAAACTGTCATTTACCTTCCTTACTTGAGTCATGCAATGTGAAGCCATGTGACCAAACCTGTGACAAGCAAAACATCCGCCATTAAACTTTCCTGTAAATGACCTTCTAGGTCCTGTAAACTTTCTCCCTTTTTTTTGTTTCCTATTTTCTATTTCTGTGCATCTATCACTCAAGGACTCCTTTTCTGAAATACTTTCCTCATCAGAACTCTCTTCCTTTTGGAGTCTCTTACTAGACTCTCCAACTTGTTCCTTGTGTGGCTTAACAAAACCAAGGCCTGTTTTATCTGTTGTCTTTCTTTGACCTTTGATGAGTGACTTAACCTTTTTGGAGCTATCTTGAAACCTGTAAAGCTTATCCTTGTACTCTTTAGTTTCCTCTTTCAAAGAAGCCATTTTCTGTTCTAACTCATTATACTCAAGAACCTTAGACTCTAACTCATCCTTGAGTTCTTGTGTCTTAGCTATAGAGAAGTCAAGACTTTCTATAAGATCATCTCTCTCCATACAACATTCATCTAACTTATCCTTGAGTCTAGCATTCTTCTTTCTTTCCTTTTCCAAAACACTAAGAGCACTAATAAGTTCACTTTCAAGATCCTTTATTTGATTTCCTTTTGAATCATCAAAGCCTTTTTCAGATTTCTTATCACTAGAGGTGCTACCCTTTTCAAAAACCATACATGCATCTTCCTTATAGTTTTCTGAAGCATCCTCATACATACTAGAAACCAAATCATTATTTGTGCAATCATCCTCAAGGTGACCAAAATTTCCACATCTAAGACATTTCATGATAATGAATCTATGTTTCGGTTCTTCCTCTTTTTTCTGATATGAACAACATCTCATTTTCATCATCACTTGAAGAACTTTCACTATCACTACTAGAACACTTACTTGCTTTGTCTAGGTAGAAACTCTTCTTGTGCTTGTGAGAATACCTCTTTCCTTGATTGTTGTGCTCATCTTTGTTTTTCCTGTGATGCTTGTGCTTTTCAGAATCCTTGCTCTTAGAATCCTGTTTATCTTCATCACTTTCATTCTTGGGAACAAGACAGATCAGTAGCATAATGACCAAACTTTCCACAATTGAAACATCTTATATTTTTCATACTTTTGTGCTTTCTAGAGAACTTGCCTTTCTTGTCGTAATATGCCTCTTCATCACTAGAAGACTCATCACTATCTTGAAGTTGTTTACCCTTGGAATTCTTGGTAGCCTTGAAAGTCGCCTCTTTCTTGACATCAACCTTCACTTGAGTTCTCAACTCAAATGCTGCAAGTATACTATGGAGCTCATCCTTTTTCAACTTATCCAAATCTTTAGCTTCCTCAATAGCAGAAATATTTTCACTAAATCTATTAGGAAGAGATCTTAAAATCTTATCACAAACATCATTTTCAGCAAGCTCAAGACCTAAGTCTTTCATGGAGTTAACAACCTCATCCATACGAAGCATGTAGTCACTAATATTTTCATCATCATTCATCTTGAGTTGTTCAAACATACCTTTGAAGTGTCTCAACTTGGCCTTTCTCGACATTTGTATCACCTGTATGAACCACCTTCAACTGCTTTCCACATTTCACTAGCTGTCTTGCAGTGAATCACTTTGGTGAGATCTGCTTTCTGTAAGCCTTTCGAGATTGCATTCATTGCTTTTGAATTGCTGTGATGTAGGAGCCTTTCTTCTTTAGTATTAGGACCATGTTCAGGAATAGTGTACTCATCTTCAATCACTTCCCATACCTCATTCCCAAGTGCCATTAGATGAACCTTCATCCTTGCACTCCAAAGACCAAAATCTGACCCATCAAGAATAGGTGTTGCATTGCCACTTGAATGATCCATTGTGTTCTTTACTAGCTTTTCCTTCAAGTCGTTAAACTTTTCGAAGGCACCTGCTCTGATACCAATTGAAGAACACAAGCTTATACCGAGAGGGGGGTGAACAGTATAAGACCTCTTTTTACTTTTTCCTTTATACTTCAAAATAGTAAAGCAATATACCCAAAGCAATATCAAAGCAATGCACAATATCATCCACAAAGTGACACCAATTTTAACGTGGTTCACCCATAATGGTTGGGCTACGTCCACAAAACTTTTCTCTAAAAGTTATCTCAAAGTTCTTTGGGAATCCTTCCCAATTACAATGTTTATGAGCCTCGGCCCAAAGGAGATACCTTCCCCCAATCAGAATTTATGAGCCTCTGCTCAAAGGAGATACCTTCCCCTCTACTCTGGAAATGATCCCTCAGAAGATCAACTGCCTCTACCTCTTGCCAACACGTGGAACTCCTTTCCACCGAAGACCTCCTGTCCTCAATGCTTAGCCTAAGAGACCTCTGCCTTCTATGATCACGTCCATAGCAGCTCAACAACCTATACCAAACATAGTCAGTCGGTCTAGTACAAGTCTTCCTCTGTCTGTCAGATCTGTCCAACTCTTGAACAAATCAATCCTCTGCATACAAGCCTTCTCAAAGACTTGCCAACTGTCCTCAGGTTCTTCTCATAGAACCAATGCACCTCTGTCCTCAAGTTCTCTGATAGAACTATCAAACTCAGCTCACAAGTCCTCTCGCTATGACCTGTCCAAATCTGCTCACAAGTCCCCACACCCCCCCAAACCTATCCAAAAACGCTCACAAGTCCCCACCGAAACCTCGTCCAAAAACGCTCACAAGTCCCCACCGAACCCGTCCAAAAACTCAAGCAAGCTCACCAAGAAAAACTTTCTTAGTAGGAAATCACAAAGTGAATTGTTAGAGACCCAATGTGATTTGTCAAACTCATAGAAGCATAAAGAGAATTGTTAGAGACTCAATATGTTCTATACTCAAATCCCAATCTCAAAACTCAACTCAAATCAACTCAGCTCAATCTCAATCTCAAATCTGAAAACTCAACTCAATATCTGAAATGGATAGGATAGAATGTTTTCTTTCAAGAACATGAAACCCCAACAATTGCCAACTATGCAAAGAATCACATAACAATGATACTCATGTTCTTTTCACCATCAATTAGGGTTTCAACAACAATGCTCATCAAACAAGGTTTAGTCAACCAACACCATTCAACTCAACATCAACCTTGAAGCATTCAACCAATCATCACAAGAAAAGGAAACAAGTAGAAATCCTTTTCCCTCCAAAGATATTTGAACAAAACAGCCACCAACACAATATCACCAAATGCAAAGAATAACTTGCTCAAATCAACTCAATGGAGTAAGCCCAATATCATGAATCAAGTAAAGCAATAACTTGATCAAACAACCTCTATGGAAGCAACTCAACCATCAAACTCAAAACAGCCAACCAAGGGTTCCACCAACTCAATGCAAGTAGCAAGACTCACAAACATAAACCCTAGTGCACAATGCTTCCACTACCTCAAACCAGAATTATGCATTCACCAAAACTCTCATCAAGGATAACAATGCATAAGAAGTCTTCAACAAACCAGAAAATAGGATTTACACCCAACCAAAGGAAACCTAGTTGAAAACCTTTTCACTCCAACCTTATTTCAGAAAAACATACACCAATCATACTCATAAGGAAAATGTGCCCATACCTTTTTGGAGTAGAAGAAAATTGATCCTTAAAGCTGTCACCACACACAACCCTCAAACTTCCAACCAAGTTAGGGTTAGAACCAAGATAAATGAGCATATATAAAAACTTTCCTTAATACACCTTTTAGCTCCTCTTCTTTAAAAACAACCACCAAAGAAGCCAAAAACACAACAACCAAAACTTACACCTTATATCTCCATTTTTAAATTTAGCATAGCAAAAGACTAATCTCAAAAATACAACCAAAGAAATATCCCCTTATTTCTCCTATGTCTTTTAAACAATGCTAAACAATGCCAAAAATCATATCAAGAAAATAATCACACCTTATAATGGCTGCCCTTGAAGAATCCGAAATTCATGGCACAAAACACGTTTTAATAAAAACGTGACTAATCCATGCACACCTCCCTCCGCGGGGATCGAAACGTAGACCTCCGCCTACGCAAGGCCCAAACGTAGCCTTCATTGCCACTAGCCCACAAGGGGCTTACGAAGTCCAAGACGGACTTCCTTCCACATAAACGGTCAAGCTTTCCGAAAGCTTTTCAAACCACGAGCTCTCCTCTTTCGCAGCGTAAACAGAACATTCGATCGCAGCCAAACCAATTAATTGCCTTCGATTTTCCAAGTGGGTTTAACCTTAGGAACCTTCTCATATTTATAGTCCATACGTGGACTTTAGAACACGTCGATCGCAAAGAAAAGTAATTTCGAATTTAATCGAAATTTGCTTTCTAAAGGGTTTAAAAACCCTTAAAGTATTTTTAATAAATTAAAAATAATTTCTCCCTTAATTAATTAAATAATTAATTAATTAAAACCTTGAAGGGTTTTAAATAATAATTAAATAAATAATAAAGAGAACCTCCATTGGTTTTAATAAAAACCATTGCCAATGGAATCTCTCCGGATTCTCTTAAAAATATTCTCTTGGAATCTTCCACCTTTGAAGCCAACACATCCTCTTAACATTAATGTCATTTCCTTTTGACATCAATGACAACTCATAGACAAGAAGCTAGGATCTCAAACCCAAAATTGCCAACAGTCCCAAGTCACCAGAGAATGACACAAATTTGGGTGACCTTAGCCCCCTAAGCAGCCAATCCCTTCTCAAAGAACCTTAAAAATATTTTGGGCATTCTCGAATCATACGGCCCTTAAAAATCTAGGAAGAAGGATATTGAGTATCCATCTTGTATGACAAAACAACTCCTTCGATTTTGAGTCTTACGACCATACTCCCATTCATGAGTTAGCTGGGCCCATGGATCTCTTCTCATCCCCCTGGTTAGGTGAACTAGAACATCTCTCAAATTGGAATGAAAAGGCCCTGCCCTCCCTATTCATGGACAATGGTACAAGGGTCTTGCTTTGGGCGAAGCACCTTAAAGAGCTATGGTGGAGTGGTGAAGTGGGCTACTACTATACTAAAGGTCCTCACACTTCCCCCTTTTAAAATAGAGAAGAAGGGGCTTCTATAGAATAACTTTTTAAAGATAACTCCAGGCTATATTTCTTTAAGGTGCTTAATCCCTTATTCATGCTGCTCTGATCCCAACCTTAGAAATATTATAGAATAGATAGAAATGCTCTCCCTTAATGTAATAGCCATACTTGGGGGGCCTTAAAAAATGTCAAAATTTACCCTCTCATTTTTTAAAAATGGGAAACAGAGAGGGTCTTCATCTCTTAAAATTTTTAGAGGTTCAGGTAATTCCCTCAGACAGAACGGAGATATACGAAAGCTTTTGTTTTTGTGAAAGTCATTAATAAAAGTTTGTGGTTATTATGGCTTCTTTAAAGAGCTCTTTTAGAGAGGAGAGCGGATCCTTTTTATTATCATTTATAAGGAAGAATCATGCTCTCTATTTTTAAAGGGTGGCGAGTTAAGTGTTTCTTGGAGATCTTGCCTTGGGGGCCAGGGTGAAAACTTTGAACATGAAGGATTGGGCAAAGCCAAGCCATGTCAATACTAGGGTGTGTGAAAGAACACCCGTGATATTGTAGGTCTCACTAAGCCTATTCCACCTGCCCTTCTACCCTTCCAAGTTTTTCCTATAGGTTGCAATATTACCGGTTCACAATATAACTGGTTCACTAAGTTGACTTCTTCCCCACGGCTACCTATATTCTATATTTAGCAGGCACCATTGATAAAGGGAGGGTATTTTTAAGAGGACCTTAGGGAGGTGTGAAAGCATAGGTAATTCACCATGGTAGTCCATGTCGTTGCTCTCCTTTCAAAGGTTGGGTCTATCATACATAAGCAAGCAAGTGGTGCCCCTACCCTGAAGGAGTCTCGAAACAAAAAAATGCTTTTCAATAATTTTAAGATCCCCTTTTTTTGACCTATTAAATCAAATATTCGAGTCTCTCAACTCAATAGTAGTATTAACAACTGAACATTAATAAAATTGAGGGGATTCTGATATTTAATTTTGATCTAGCCTTACAAAAAAAAATTAAATAGGAATTTTGTTTGGTTATCCAATCCCAGCGAATCCTACCTCCTCTTCCAATCATTATGAAGTTTGATGTCTATGACTGGATGTAGCTCTAGTTTCTTGCCCTTCAATGGGCAGACCTATTCTCAATATCTCATGTGAAGTTTGAGGTGTTGTGACTCTTGTGTGCCTTTTTGGTAATGAGGGATTTGGGCCCCACCTTTTCTCCATGAATATGGAGGTGGGGAAACCTTGTCATCCCTATGTGAATATTTGGTTCTAGAACCCCTTTTATTTCCATGTGGGTAGGAAGCTCTTGAAGCCTCCTCATGTCTTTGAGAAGTTTTTGTGTGTTGAGAGGAGGGCCTTAAGGCCTCCCCGTGTCTTCTTGATGATGATGGCCATGAAGCCTCTTTGTGTTTTTGTGACTCAGTACCATGATGTGACTCCCTAGGTGGGTTTTCTCAAGGAGAAACCCCAAGGGTTGAGTTATCACCCCTTAGGCTCATGGAACTACATCCCATAGCATTATGAGTAGGTGATTCAATGTTACTACGACTTCACCTATGGGTATGTGGTGCTTCAGATTTTTCCCCAGTGTTGGACTGAGGATGTTTACTTTTGGTTTTGACCATTGTGTTTGTGAATTAGTCTTTTATGTTGCAATTAGATATAGCCAAACAATATCAAGTAGGTGTTTATCTTGATTACCAATTTATGTGTGCCCTAAAATGTTTGCTATATTTTGATATGTTGTTGTTCTTTTTTTCTTGCTCTTGTTTTATATTTAGAATGAGGAGACTCACCCATAGTGGGAATCAATAACACCCATGCCAAATATGATTTTCTCAAAAGAAACTAGGGTACATCGTTGAAGTCCTAGTGGGGGGTTCACCTAGATTTTCCACTCTGAACCAATGATTTTTTCAATAGTGGGATACTGTTTGAATGTGATTAACTTAGTACCACTATAAATAAGTTCCTTATTCTATTTTAGAAAGATCTAAGGGTCAAGTTAGTGGAAGGATATGAATGCCAATGTCATCAGACTGAATTGAGGGTCGATGATGAAATCTAACTCCAAAAGGTTTAAAATATGTGTGCATGTGTGGGATTCATATTAATTTTACATAAAGTAAAATGCATCATACAACAACAATGATTCTTTCCTATATGCCTGATATAAATGACATTTCACTTTTTAGAAATATGCATAACTAGTATGAGATTCAATGGATGCACTCTATTTCTAGCACGTTGGATTCTAGGGTGGACTTTACAAGCATAAGCCATTGTTCCTAGAAATACCTAGTGGAAATCTAAAAAAACCCTAGGATGTACAAGATGCAAGTTCTTTCTTTTTTGTTCCTTAGTTTCCAAATCAAAATGTGTCTTAATTTCACTATTTTAGGAAAATAGAAGCAGACAAAGAGCCATAAATCATCAAAAAAGTTGTACCAACCTCAAATCCAGACCAGAGAAGCAATATTTAGTCCTCTTATGCACTTTATTTCTAGCAACTATCGACTAGAGCAGTTGATTTCTAGTTTCTATTAGCAAGAGCGACTGATTTATGGATGTTGTAGACCAGAGCGGTTGATTTTTGGCCGCTATAGACTAGAGCGGTTAAACCTACACACAAAAACATGGATCAGTAAAGTGATAGAAAATAAAAACTTGGTGGGGGTCCCACCATGAACCCCATCTATAGCAACCCTTGGGAAGTAGTGCACCGTCCACTACTCTATTCTTGAATATTATTTACTTAATCATGCATTCAAATGAAAGATACAACCAAAATATGAAGAAATTAATAGATGCTATTTTTTATTGTTTTTTCTCAAGTTTGGTTACATATAGATCCCTCTAAGGGATTCCCTTCATTTGATACATATTTTACAAATAGGGGCAGTAGATGTATAATATCCCCTTGCAAGGGGTAGTGCACTTTTGCAGGCTTCCCGATGACGCACACAAAACTGTATGAGGGCTTACAGATGTCTCCTTCTCTAGGTCTATCTCCTAGAGGGATCCTCTTGCTATCGTATGTTGATAATCTATCCAGTGAACCTATAGTATTGCATTCTTGAAAACAATAGGAAATGCTCATTTGTTTGAGATTGCCTCCCCAAATGAGCTTGTTAGCAAATACCCTAATGATAAATAGGAAGATGCTCAATGATAATATAAACTAATGCTATGAATGCAATAAATCATATCTATTCTAATGGCATGAAAACATGCAATAAGCTAAATGAAAGAAACTAATGCTAAGAACCCTATACTAGGCTTGCGGGCCATTGTCCGAGATAGTGGTCGCTAAGATGAAAACTTGTCTCTATTGTTCCAAGGCTATGGATCTAGGCTTGTTGTTGATGTTGAAATGATTGTCATTTTTGGTCTGATGTATTGAATATCCTATAGATGGTAACCCCTTAGTCGGCCAACACTTTGTTTCTCCTAAAAGGTGCTCCAATTTGCTCTTCAATCCGACAGGGCTTCGCTACAAGAAAATCTCCTCAAGTCTTGAAAAGCTCTCCTCGGTTGTACCTCTACAAAAAGATCTCTCTAAATTGATGATCGGTCCCCTTGGTGCTCTTAGGTTTATACCTTATAATGTATTTGAAACCCTAGGTCAATGTCCAACCCTAGAATTGAATTATGCATGCACATTGGAGGTTAGCATGAGAATTTTTATCTTTTTTGTGTTTGAATGCTAGTTAAACTAATGTCTAAACGTGGACTTGAGTATTTTATGTAAACTGGTTATGAGGAGGAATGCAAATTTATCCCCGCTCGACCTTATTGCATGCAAACTACCACTTCCACCCATGATTAGAATATTTTGGTGGTAAATTATATTTAAAATTTTATCCTTTGTCATCTATAGTGGCTAGGTATTGGCCACTTTGAGCTTCAACAACCAAGATTCATCCACTCCCGTTCATAGTGACCAGGTTTGGATGGGCTAATATTGCCCCAGATAAGTGGTGAAAACCACTTTTGGTACTTGGAAGGTCCCAAGGTTTAGTCACATGGTCTATGGATGCCCATATGAGTATTTCTCCTAAACACAATGTGTTTTAGGTGTCTACACAATTTATCTCATTCATAGGAGGTTCTCCACCTAGGGCTAGGCATTTAGGCCTATTTGTTATCTGGATGATTTTCGTATTTACTACCTTATCACCAGAATAATGCATTTTGCTCATAATCTAGGCCCCTACAGAATACTTCTTTAATTGCTCCTATGAAGGTTCGAATGCTTTTGGGGCTTCTTCAACCGTTAATGGAGCATTGGTCTCCACTTCCTAAATTTCTTCCTAGGAAGGTGGGGAAAGAGAGTCTGATGCTGCTTGAACTTTCTCTTTTTCTTTTGTTTCAGCCCTCATGTAGCTTAATACCAAATTCTTGGCATCTTTGGCCTTCCAGGTCTTAATATGTTTTTCATACAACTCAAAAAAATCATTGTCAGCCTATCAGCCCACTCTAGCCTTGTCTGTACCTATTTCCACTCTCATCTTCCACCAATCTACAATTTTCCACCTCCCCCCCTCCCTTCTCCCTCTCAACTTCCTTAATCTTAGACTCTTTTAGATAGTGGTCTTTGTTCTTTGCAGGGTCAAAATCGACTATCTGTTCATAAAAGTCTCTCCATGGGGGTAGTTGCTCCATTTTAGCGACATTCCACTCCAACGGAGCATTTTCTTTATTATTCCTACCCTCTTCGAAATGAGGCCTTGAAGTCTTTTCAAACTTGAGAGCTTTTTCCTTGTTTAGGGCAATGTTCCTCTTTGAGAACTTGTCATCAGGGTCATATCTCCATCTTTGTGGGATGTACAACAGACCTAACCTCTCCAAATATTGGGTAATTTGTTCACCTTGACCCCTTTTGGTTATCGTTATATCATCCACATTACGAGAGTAAGTCAACAAACTTTTCCTCCCTTTGCCAGAGCCAAAATTTACGTTGATAAAGTCTGCTTGCCTTAAGTACTCTAGGGCCAATAGCCTACTAGTTACAAAATGAGGTAGCAGAAAAGGTTTACCAGTAAAACCATAGAGTCTGATGATAGTGCCTTCTATAAGAATATACCAGTCCCCTTCTTCGGTATCTTCTACTCGTAACAATTCTTTAGCCAACCTTGGCAACCTAGGGCATTTCCCATACATGATTTTCAAGGCCGGCCCTAGAAATTCCAAGTTGAACCTGTAGTAGGATTCTGTGCTCCTCAGATGATTGGTCCAATAATAAATAGGGATAGGATCTCCTTTATCATTCTTGTCCTTTACTAGAATCCAGGGCATCATGTGCCTTACGGTAGCATAAAACATCCATACCAAATTTGAACAATGTCGGAAGGAAGGGTTCTCTGAATCTTTCTTCATCCTAACCAGCTGCTCATGCATTCATTTGGAGAGAAAGGTGGGCCAATCAAAATAAATTGGCTTGATGCCCTCTTCTTCTACTTTGGGCCTGTACATTTTCTCATTCAAAATGCAATACACAGTGGCTATCTACCAGTCTCTCACATACCGATCAGAATCTAAACCCTCTAAGTAGGCCAACATGGAGAAAAGCTCAGGGTTTGCAAATTGTTCAATGGGAATTGGGGTTGTAGGCAATGTTCTTTTTGACTTGATGGTTTTGAACTGGTTGTAAACCCACTTCCTAAAAGGCTCTCCTTCATGAGCATATTTTTGCAAGGAATAATATCCAGCCTACTCTACTATATCAAAAACTTTAGGTCTCACAGGTGGTTCTACACCTAAAGCAAACAAATCATGGTAGGCCTTGGCTGTGATACTAAATAGGATTTTACCATTAGCTATTTTTACTACTTTTACCCTAGGGTCATAAAACTTGACAATTGTAGAAACTAATTCAGGATAGGGGAGCACTGAATCACAGATGTAAAAAGACAAAAAGGAGCAGACAACGCAATTACCTTGAACTATCATAGGTTCACCCTTTCAAAATTTGTCATTGATATCTCTTCTGAGCTTAGTTCTCCCTAAAAAGGTTAGTCTAGTATCAACCACTACCTCCACTTTATCAATATAGCATTCTGATTACATTTTAGTTTTTCTCTTCTTGAGCTCTTTTGGAGGCCATTTTCTATGAAAATTCACTAGGTGTTCACTCTCTTCTATTCTTGCAAACTGCCTTATTACTTTGCTATGCTCTCCCTAGTAGATGAATGTAGCTTGTAAAATGGATGGCAATCGACATTTGAGATTTAAATCCTCCCACATGCATACCTTCCACCATTAATGCGAACATCGGACAACTACCTATTGCACACTTCTCAAATCAAAATATGGGTGACTTGGCGGTGGGAGATATCATGTTGTTCATTGATTGGTCATGGCCTAGAACATGTTTTCAATTGCGATGCTTTTCTATCCCTTTACCTTTTAAGAGTGGCATGGAGCATATGTTGTAGCCCAACCACTTTTAGCATATTGAGCATGGCATGGAGCATATGTTGTGGCCCACTACCACCCTTAGCTTTTTTACATATCTCTTTTTTTTTTTTTGTACAAAACTTTTTAGAACAAAAAAAAAAGTATAATACAAATATATACATATGTTACAAGAAAATATTTATTCTTAATCAAAGTAGAGTTTGAGATGGAAACCATTAACTAGGATTGACTGAATGTTTCCCTCTAAATATTCAAGCTGGAAAGAGTTGCTTTCTTTAACCTCAACTACTTTGAAAGGGCCATCCCAGAAAGAGTCAAACTTTTGATGATGTCCTGGCTTAGCTCTCTCCACATTCCACTTCAAAATAGAGTCCCCTACTTTGAATTTTCTGAATCTAGCTTTCTTATCAAACCATCCCTTAATATCAGATGAATGCTTCTAGAAATACTCATATGCTTGAGTCCTCTTCTCTTCTAACTGGAGTAGATGTGTCAATCTAGTTTCAACTGGACCCTGATCAGATTCTTCTTCTGAGTCTACTAGCTTGAGAGTTGATATTTCCAAGTGAATAGGTAGGACTACTTCTTTGCCATACACCAAAGCATAGGGAGAGGTTTTGATAGACTTCTTGATGGTGATCCTATCTACCCATAGAGCCTACTCTAACAATAGGTGCCAACTCCTTTTGTTATCCTCTAATGATCTCTTCAGAATTCTTAGTAGATTCTTATTAGTTGACTCTGCTAATCCATTCCCTTGAGGATAGTAATTGGAAGAATTCTTTATGGTGATACCATACTTGCTAGAAAACTCAATGTATTTAGCTCCTATGAAGGTTGGACCATTATCACTTACTATAGCTTTGGGGATGCCAAATCTTGCAATCAAGCTTTCCATGAAGTCAATTACCACTTCCTGATCTGATTTCTTTGTGGGGATGGCTTCTACCCATATGGTAAGGTAATCTATGGTAGTCAAAATGTATTTATGTCCTACTAAGGAATTTGGGTTAATTGTCCCAATGAAATCCAAACCCCATTATTGAAATGGCTCTTCTACCTGGATAGGCTTGAGGGGGAATGATGCATTTCTGGTTCTTCCCACATACCTCTGACATTCATCATAGGCTCTTGTTACTTTGAAGGTGTCAAAAAAAATAGTAGGCCAATAATAGCCTACTCTAATGATTTTTAAAGTTGTGACCCTTCCTAAAAAATGTCCTCCAGATAATCCTCCATGGAATTCTTTAATGACCTTTTGCTTCTGATCATCCTTCAAGCATCTTAGGAGGACTCCATCCAGATTTCTCCTATATAGTCCTTCTAGTAGTAAGACATACTTTAAGGCTTGAAGCCTATATCTCCTCCTTTGTGATGGGTTAAGATCCTGAGGACAAATCCCTATCTAGAAATATCTGGTCATCTGATCAACCCAGTCTGAATCTCCTGATTGAGGCTCTTCGGTCTGGTCTTCTATTGTTGATTGACAAGCTATCATTTGTTTTATGACCATCCTTTCTATCAACCCTTGGCACAATGCTCTACCTCTGACCAGCTTGGTAGGATGGATTTCCACATCATACTCCTGGATCTTGGTAATCCAACCTGCTCTTTTGTCTCCCAGCTCACCTTGTAAAATGAAACTTCTTACATCTGGGTGGACTACATACACCAAGGTTTTACTTTGAGCCAAGTATTACCTAAATTTCTTCAATGACTTCATCACTACAAAGACTTGTCTTTCGATGAAGTTGTATTTGATCTGGTACTCATGGAGAGTTTGGCTCCAAAAAAATATGGGATGTTCTTCTCCATCATCATTCTTCTGAGTAAGCATAGATGCATAGCTCTCTTCAGCTCCATAAGCATACAGAATGAAATTCTTACTAAAATTAGGATTCACCAGAACTAGAGTAGTGGCAATGGATTGTTTAATGATCTCAAAAGCTTATTTTCTTACTTCAGTCCACTTGAAATCTACATTTTTCTTTAGCAACTCTGAGATAGGCTTCACCTTTTGAGCAAAATCTAAGATGAACTTCCTAACAAAATTGATCTACGAAGAAGGATTACAAAGCTTTCTTGTTCATGGGCAAGGGAAGGGTAAGAATTGATTTAAATCTATCTAGGTCAATAGACATCCCTTATTTAGAGACCACATGGCCCAACAACTTCCCTTCATGAACTGCAAAGAATGACTTCTTTGGGTTAAGAGAGATACCAAATTCTCTGTATTTCTCAAATACTTGCTCCAAATGTATCAGGTGATCTTGTTTCTCATGAGAGAACATAGTCATATCATCCAAGTAGATCAGAATGACTTTATTAATAAGCTCTCCAAAGGCATAATCCATAGCTCTCTAGAATGTAGCTCCTACATTGGATAGACCAAAAGGTATCCTCTGATAAGCAAAAGTACCCCATTTGGTAGTAAATGTTATCTTGAATTGATCCTCATATTTCACCCAGATCTGGTTATAACCGGAGAAGCCATCTAATAGTGAGAACCTCTCTACCCCTACAATAATCTATAGAATCTGGTCAATCTGAGGGAGAGGGTAGTGATCCTTCAATGATGCCTGGTTGAGATTCCTAAAATCTACACATAGGTGGATGTCTCCATTCTTCTTCCTCATAGGAACCAAGTTAGCTACCCATGTGGAGTGCTTAATTGGATATATAATTTTAGCCTTAAGTAGTTTAAGTAGCTCTTCTCTCATTATGGATTCAATCCTAGGATTCACGAGCCTTTGCTTCTACCTGAAAGGCTTTGCATCTGGTTCTAGCTCAATTGTATGTTGGATCACCCTTTTGTCATATACCTTAAGATCTTCATATGACCAGGCCATAATGTCTTGGTATTTTAGGCATAGGGCTTTAATCTCCTCTACCTCTTCTAGAGAATAATGGATACCAACTTTGAGCTTCTTTTCCTTCTCAATCTTGATCTCCTTATAGATTTTTTCATTGATCTCCATAGCTTTGATTTTCTTCCTATCTTCATTATCAAAGAGGCTTTCAAGTGTGACCAACCCTCTTGGGATATGATTGTTTTTTAGTTGGATAACATCTTGTTGGTCAACTTCATCTAGAACTTCCTCTTGAATAGTGGATAAACAAGCCTCTCTTACCAGGAAGTCGATGATCTATTCATCACTCTCAAAGACTTACCAAAAAATCTATCTATCTGGGACTACAGGCCTAAAAACCATTTTGATCCTTTTGTCTTTAGCAACTCCTATATCTATAGAAGGGTTAAAATTAGATCCCCTAACTTCCAAAGAGTCAGCCAACATATTCTACCTTCTAGGAACAAAATGAATGTTGAGGGCATCAAAGGATTCCATCAAATCCCACACCCTATTTTTGTATACCTTTAGGTAATGGTGCTTACTATTGCATCTCTCTCTTACCTGATTTACTATTAGCTTAGAGTCACCATATATATTCAATATCTTGATACCCATGCTCTCAGCTTGCATCAACCCTAAGCATAAAGCTTCATACTCTACAACATTATTGGTATAGGACCATGTCAATCTGTATGCAAAACTCTTTACACCTTCTGATGGAGACTACAAAACTACACCAACACCAACCCCATTTCTGCATCTTGCACCATCAAAGTGCATGGTCCAAGTCTCTATTTCTCTCAAATACTGATTAGATATAGTAGGGATATTTTTCTCTACTTCTAAGGAGATGTTGTATGTGCCCATTCCTATTCCAAACTGGCTATAATCCTCTCTGAATGGCAACTCATCTTCAACCTCTAGTTCTTCAAAACTTTCCACTATTTCAAAATCATCTAGAGGTGTGAGGTTACACATGTCTTCTTCAATCTTCTCAATGTGATATGATACAGGCTTCTCAGGTGTGATCCTTATTCTCTTTCCTTTGAAGGGAATCACCATACTAGAGTAATCCAAGTACATACATCCTCCCAATTTGGTAGTGAACTCTCTAGAAAGGCATAGACCAAAATAGGGCTCTAGGTCTACAACCATAATCTCTTGTACAATGGTCACCTCTAGGGCTCTATGCAATCTCATGAGTACATCTTTTATTACCCCAACTATCTTTACTAGTGTCCCATCCAACTACAAAACTCTAGGATAGGATCTGGTATACTCCATACCCATATCCTCATAGACTACCTTGGGCATAACCATGGTGGAGGCCCCTGAATCAATCATATAATTGTAAACTATCCAACCCTCCATCCACAAAGAAATGTAGAATGGGGGGTTTATTCTTTAAAATAATAGGAGACATCTTATATTTTCTAGAAGACACAGTGAGGATGGTAGTAGCCTACTTTTCTTGAGGATTCTTACTCAAAGAAGCTTTTAATAGATCTATTTGACCAGGAATAAAGAGGGTATCATAGAGGCTAGCCTTGGAGGGAATCCTTTTCATCTCTTCTACAATGTTATATTCTGATTTTATTGAAGTAAGATTCTCAGACTTTCTCTCTAGCTCACCATACTTCCTCTTGTATTGTTGTGTGGCTTCAATCATTTACCTCTTAGTTATAGAGGGGAATCAAAGCTTTTCTTGTGCTTCACTTTTGGATCTCATCCTCTCTTTATCATTTTCTTTGTCAAACCACCTAGGGAAACTGACCTCCTTTTCTTGGCCTTTAGGTACCATGTCCCTCTTTTTAGTGGCTTGAGGGATAGGAAATTGGTCATTATTTTGGAGAGGAGGATCTTTCTTCTTCTGATAAGGGACTTGAAATTGCCCCATATTCTATGGATCAACCTACAATGTCTTCTTTCTAGATCTTGTCATGACAACAATAGGTCCCTCTTCATCAAGATCTTGCCCAACCATGATCTGGTCTAGTTGCTAGAGCATATTGACTCTACCTTTCTAATTTCTCTCTACCTTTTCCATGGCTTGTTGCACATGATGTTGATACATAACACATGACTCTGAGTCATGGGGATCATTACACACAAGGCACCATACATTCACAAGGCTAGTTTTAGAGGAATATTCTAGATCTTCTTGAATGGCATTAACTCTGATTCTAACACTATTGTTGGTACCAAGCTTCTGATCTCTATTAACATAGGGAAACCTTCTTTGTTGTGATATCTCTATCTCTCTCTTCTCCATTGAATTCATCTTGTTACTGAGAGTTTTCAAAGTGTTTTGAATATCAAGAAGCATAAAATATTCTTGAGGTGCTTGAGATGGAAGAGGAGGGAAAGAAACTGAAGCAGATGATGATTTGGGGAGGGGAATTGGAGTCATATTGGGAGCTGGTGATGAAAGAGGAGGAGGGTCCATGTAAGAAGATGTATTTTCCTAACCTTGGATATTAGGAATTTTAGAGCAGTAAGGCATCACAGTCTTTGGGGGTAACCTCCCTACATTGATAAGAATATTCTCAGCCTGGATGACTACATTATAAACCTAGGGAAAGGTATATATCCCTACCTATTGAGTTTGTAAGCCCAATTCTGATCCAAGGGCTCTGATATAGTACATAAAAGCAAGGGTTGTAGCTGGCCTAGCTTCAGGTGGAATTCTCTTCTAGGTTCTGCTAAATCTTAGATTAAAGTCTAAAACTGATTCTTGCTGATGTTTTTGCATGGATGTAAACTGATTTAGAAGGGAGAAGGGATCAACAGACTCATTGAATTCCTCTACAAAAGGTTCTGCTAACTCAGCCCATGAAGTAATGCTATTATCCTCCAAAGTCCTAAACTAGTGTAAGATTTTCCCTCTAAAGGATAGGGCCAAGATTTTGACAATGACATCTTCATTCTTTATATTATGAATTGCTGCTAGATTTAGAATATCTTGGCAATGCTCATAAGTGGTTTTTCCTGATCCATCATAGGTAGGGATGGCTTTGGATACAACTTGGGGAATATCATGCATATGAGCAAGCCTCAAGGGGCCAGCTGTATTCCAACTAGGATACTTCTATAGGGGTAGATTTGGGGCCACATTGGCATTATTTGCTACATTGTGAGCCATATTTCTAGTCATTGCTCTTGTTGGAGGTGGTCTTGGAGGCACCTCAGGTTGAATTTTTGGAGGAGTTTCATCTGACTAGAAATCTGGGTTCAAATTCCTTAAGATAGTAGATCCTCTCAAAGGGAGCTCATAATAGATAAAAGACTCTAGGTTATTCTTTGTAGATGACCTAGTATTCATGAAAACTATGAGCTATCAAAAAGGCTTTTCTAGATTCTTGAATTCAGGGAGTCACTAGGTGAATTTACTGATCACCACTTTAAGGTCAAGATAATTCACCAAATCTTGATTCCTCCAGGAAAAGGTAAAGGTAGAAAGAGTGGGTTAACTAGTGTTCTTGTTAACAGGTCCCATCGAGCATGCCAAAAACTATTGGGATCCAAATTGCCATCAAGAAAAAGCTTGATACTATGATTGTTATCTTCCAATTATCTGATTAGGCATGCACCCGCTAATCATAGTTTAGACCACAACATTGGATGGATTAAATATTACTCTAATCCAACCTCTAGAGTAGGTTGGTATTCCTTATCAACTAATAAGGTGTTGACTCATTTAAGCTCAATTAAATTTTTAAAAGATAGGGATAGAAATGAGTTAGGGTTAAGAAATAGTAATCAAATAGTGGATGGATAGAGCTAACAACATAGGCATCTACAAGAAAAACCCATCTTACAAAACAATTTCCAATGTCCCACACTTGAGATTAACAACATTCAAAACAAGTAATCTTCAATATTACAGATAAAATAAAGATATACTTCAAGAAAGCTATTTCAATATCAAGATACTAATAATCCAAATTAGCAGAATAAGATCAATATCAAGATTTAACAGAAAATAACTTCTTGCAAGCACAGATTCAATTATGAAAATATTTCAATTGCTCTAAGTTAGCAATCCAATATCAACAAAATAGACTAACCATAGCAACAGTAGTAGAAAAGCAATCCACAACTTGAATCTCTCAAAAATTATAGAAGACACTAGTTTGAGGTAAACATTCCAAGTAATGTTCCTTCTATTGATTTGCAGATAAGTATTACATAGTAGGGCAAGCAAACACTCTAGAGTCGACCCTTCAAAATGAGGGTTCGACCTCCTTTTATAGTTTTTACATGCTTGAAAATAAATTGAAAGAAATGGAACATTACAAGGAAAATGAAATGCCAGATCAGCCAGATGTTGAGGTGGTAGCCTCTGATTTGCATTTGAGAATAGAAGAAACTATGTGATCTTGCACTCCTTTGCAGCTCGACCCCTGCAACTTGCTGGTTCTTCATGGTGGTTTGGCTCCAAGCTATCAAAATATGATCCAGATCATCTTTCATTCTTGTAGACATTATCTATCATAGATCTACAACTGCAACTATATTTTCTTGGTTCTTGGCCTCATTGATGCTTCATCTGCTAGCTCTCTTGCTCAACCAGTTCATGTCGCAAAGGCTCTACTTTTATGTGCCTGAGATATCATCAGAATGATCCAGCCATTGATCTACTCATGAATGGCCAAGATTAAATCTTGAAAGTCTTTGATAGCTCCATGGTGTGGAACATGTCGTAGCCCACTCCTCTTAACAGCTTATCACATCCTTTGACCACTTTGACCATGGGTTGGAGCACATGAGGCTTTAGCATGAAAATATACTTTGAGGTGCGTGGGATGGAACATTGCGCTAGATCGTGACTCTTATTCTTCAATCTGCTTTAGAGTTGATTCACATCCATGACGTAGAACATGATCTACAATGTGTTGTAGTTCATGCCTCGAAACTCATGCCTCCAAGTTTGACTATGGTTGACCATGGGGTAGAGCATCGCTCTGGCCCATATGGGATATAACATAAGACATATGCTATATAAAATCTTGTGCTAGTCCATGACTTTATTATTCACTTTTGTAATGTTTGACCATTTTGACCATGGGCTAGAGCATGTGCATTGTGCCACTACAAAATACACTTGAACTCTCATGGGGTAGAACAAGCTTGAAATAGCCTTTAGCTTGCATGGGCTAGAACAATATGCATTGTGCCATGGTTCGAAAGTAAGCAAGTGCAAACTTTGACTACTTTGACTATGGGTTGGAACCATGTCGGATGTCGCATGGATTAGAACATGTTGCAGACCGCTAAGCTTTTAGACTTAATCAAAAATATGTTGTGATCCATGATTTCAAAAGTGGCAAAGTGAACTTTGACCATTTTGACCATGGGATAGAACATCCTATCCTGCGCCATTGTAAAATACATTGGATCTCACATGGGATGGAACATCCTTCTTTGCCTTAGAAAATATTTCAAAAAGTTTTCTAAGGATGTGGCCATTTTGGGCCTATAGTACTCTACTCCAAGATCTGAAGTGTTTGTAGATTTTTTGGGTACATAGATGCATACAACCCCTCTATTAGGCCCCTCATTGGGTAGATTTTATCTAGAAACAACATGTGATGAATGAGGTCTAGAAAGATCCTCATCTTGGTCATGAGGAGTTATTATAGGAGTCCTCCTAGCAAGGGTATCTCAATGAGAAGATCCCCCATGGGTAGAGTTGTATTCGCGATGACTACTTGAACATCGTTCAGGTAAAGCTAGGTCATATGGAATATATCAAAGGCATTATGAGTCTTCACATGCATTTCTAGTTTCCTCAGTTGGTAATTGGACATGGTTTTGTGTAGTGACCATTTTGTTTTTATTATGCATGTGATTAGGAAATAAATAAATTATACAAATTATTATCTCTTTTAAGGATTATTGTGTTTCTTAAAATTGACATGTGTTATAATTCATTGAATTTCTTACCTTTATCTTGTTCAAGTTTAAAAAATGTTAATGTAATGCTCAATGTTAAAGGGTTTTCACATGTACACTCTCACACACTAGCCTAGTGATGAATTCTATACTGTGAAACCCACCAAAATATGGAGATGAATCCCATATCTAGTGAGGGAGCACAAGCCCTACCAGTCCTCACCTAGTTCATTATGATTAGTGATACACCTTTTGAAGAAGAGTGCATGTAATTTTTCACAACTACAATGGTTCTTGGAGTTGGCCTCATACAAAATGGGGTTTGAAAATCCATAATACAAGCTAAACATATGGTGATGAAGGCAACCATTGGTATTGATCAATTTTTGGATATCACTTCTAACTCACTGATGTTAAATTTGATATGTGATGTGTGTGTGGATTCATTTTATTTCATGCAAAAGAAAATGCAAAATGGAGCATACAATGAATTTTCACTAATGCATTAAAGTACATTTCAAATTTCCAAATATGAAGATAAAAATATTTTAATTTTAGAAATTTGAAATGCAACCCTAAATGAAATCAACCTTTGAGTAGGCCACATGCAAGAAAACCCTAACAATCAATTTAATAGGTGTCATCACTATGTCAAATAGTCTACAACAAAGGTTGTTAGACACATAGTTGATTAGAAATGTGGGTCGTTGTACCCTGGGGTGGCTAATAGTAGAGGTCATTGTTCCCATAAGTGGTTGCCAATAAAAAATGAAAACTTAAAATTTTCTTCTAAATTTCTCTATATTTTCCAATTAAATTGCTATTCTATATTTTTTTGTAAAAACACAATAAATTCTAGTAGAGAAGTACTTACAGGTGTAGCCAACATCTGATGAAGCTATTGTAAATCTAATTTATGTACTTTTCTTTGAGGTTGTCAGATGTCAGGACGATGGCCCTACTTGTCGTTAGAGGGTACAAAAATAGCCATTGTGAGTCGTGCCAACTCAAAACAATGGTACCTGCAAGTTCAAAAAATAAAAAAAACACAAGTTAGCAAAAATTTATAAAATTGTGGGAATAGTCCCCCACTATGATCACCACTATAGAATAGCAAAATATCTAGCATCTACAAAATGTAAAATAAAATCAACTTGATAAGTGTAAATTATTTAACTAGTATGACAAGAAAATATAGAAATAAAAGTGTCCTCATTGATATTCAAGAAATATCTTTACAACGGGTTATAATAGATCCCTCTTAGAGATTCACCAAATTGATACAAATTACATAAACATTACAAGAATAGATGTCTTCCAAAATATCTCTTGTAATCTCCCAAACTGATTATGGAGGGTTTTCCTAGCGACCTCCACTTGATGATGCTAAGAAGGATGATATTTATGATGATTAGCTCTTGATAAGGCCTGTAACCTACACACATAAGCACCTACAAAGCATCAATAGCAAATTTAAAACCTCTCAAGATGAGTCCTATTTCATGATAATGCAAATTAAATGAAAATGTTGAAAATAGTAAAGAAATGCATAAAATACTGAATGAAAATGCATTAAACTAGGCTATAAATAGAATTAAAAGATAATAAAACTAATCTAATGATAAGACAGAGAAAATTACATGTCACAACATAGCCATCATCAATCAGAATGATAGACTCTATTAGTCATCCTTGGGTCTGATGGCTGCACATGTAGGCTATTATCGAGCATAGCATCCACCAAAAGAGACTCTATTCTTTGTGCTCGATGTGTGGTGATGTCAAAAATGCTTATCAAATGGATTGATATTCTTGGTACATTCTTAAGGAGTGACTCACAATGGTATTTGAGTTGATTTCATGGTGAATTGGTGGTGAATAGTGGTGAGATTTGTCCTTCAAGCTCCAATGCACTCCATTGATGTGAATGCAAACTTCATTATGTAATGTTAGCAGCACCTTAATGCTTATGAGAGATTGAGATCTCTAATAAAAAAGGGTAGCACTCAATTACATTCAATTCGGGATATAGTTTGATAGCACTTCATTATGGATAACATCCAGGGTTTGGGTGAAGAAAATGCTCCAATTTATAGACTTTCCTCAATTACATTCTTGGCTTGCTATAGAAGCCAAGACCAAGATTTAGTTATGTTGAAGGAGGTGAAACATCACTTTTAGAATCTTCTTGACCAAAATCATTCAAGATTTGTTACCCTGTAATAGATTTTGCTCAGCTTGGGAATCCCGAGTTTGTTATAGACAAGGTCATCCTTGATAGGCGTAGCCCGCTCTAGGGGTCATCATCGGGTCTAGTAGCTACCATGCAACTGTGAGGAGGGACAATATCCCAAGATGAAAAGGACTAGTTTTCCCTACTTGAGTTTTTAGAACCACTGTTAGGTCTTGGGAAGGCCCAAAATGAGTCATTTGGCCTAAAAAAATGTCCATATGAGTAGCCTCCTCAAAATAATATGTTTTAGGTGTCTATAGTAGGCTAGATATATGCATATAACCATGTTTTTTGATTAGATCTGCTAGGATTAATGGGAAATCATCAATATTCATGAGGTCCTTTAATATTCTTAACCTTGATCTTGTGATTATGTGATTCTATATATAATCTCTTCAATGGAGTCATCGATCTTGGGTTCTTTCAATAGTAGAGTCACTAGGTGAATGTATGGTGTCTACTTGTGAGGTAAAGATATTCACCAGAATCTTGATCCTCCAAATATGTGAGAAAAATGTTAAACAATCCATCCCACCATGTGTGCCAAGAAATCTTGGTCTACAATCTACCTAATGGTGAGAAGTGTACCCTAGATCATAGGTCAAGATTGGATGGTTAGGATTTTTTTCCTGCCAACCTCTAGAGAAGGTCAGTTCCTTATTGCAAAGTAAAAAAAAAAAAAAATGTAAGAATACTAAAGAAATAAATGGAGTATTATAAAAATAAAAGGGAGAAAATATAGATTTCAAGGTGTATGAATTTTAGCTAACAACACTATAACATCCAATGCAAAACACCCTGCAACAAAACTACATACAAGGCCTAATAGACTAGTCATCAAGCAAAGCATTGTATAATGTAAATTAAGCTTATATTATGTCATCTACTACTCCAATAGCTCTTAATGATAGTACAAATAACAACTATGGCCTAACTGAGTAAACCACTAATAGACTTTTATAGAAGAAAGTAGAACCACAACAATTAATGCTATGCATCACTGATACTCTAATAGCCTAAAGTGATAATCCAAACAACAACTAAGGCCTAATAGAATAGACCACCCACAAATATTTTACAAAAATATCTAAAGACTACAAATCATGCATACATGAAAGAATTCAATAACACGTTACTAGCAAAGGTTAAAGAACAAGTTGGTTCAATAAAAGTGTACAGCAAAATTACATATTATACAATAGAGACACTAAAATTTCTAACCCCCATACTGAGGAGAATTAAGCTACTTATACTTTTCACAATTCATTAATCCTAGATTAATAATTACACATATAGCCTCTCATAGGCTTGACACATATATGCACAACTTGGTGTGGTCCAACCATTAACATGCTTGGGAGGTGTGATCATCACTTTCTTGCTATGTTCCATCCAACTATCTTGATTCTACAGTCAATCATACTTCATAGTAGCCACATGTCTACTACATATTTTAACCTTGTAATCATGCTCAAATTCCCATTATATATTTATTATTAATTGTAGACACCTAAAATTTGCACATGTCTATCTCTTTGTACTTGTAGATCCATCAAGACACTTGTAGGTTTCCATAGACCATACTAGATACCTCTAGGCTATTGTAGACAAATGTAGACTATCGTAGACTTTCATAGGCTATTCTAGACCACCGTAGACCACTCTAGACCAATGTAGACCACTCTATATTAGTGTAGGCCACTCCAGAACAGCGTAGACTGCTCTAGATTAGTTTAGGTCATCATAGACCTTCGTAGATCCATGTAGGCCATTTAATTGGTCTATAAGCATGAAACCCTACTAAACTACACAATCCATGTCATAACCACCTTTCATACATCAAAATACCACTTATCAATCACCTAAGGCAACCTAAACCCTTCCTAGACCTAATTAGGACCCCACGGGACTATTAGTTCCTAAAAAGTCTTAATTAAAGTTAATTCTAATTCTAATTTTAAAGTGACTTCACTTAAAGTGCACTTTTTGGATTAAAAAGGTTAATTAGGTTCCTAAAACCTAATTAGTCCTAATTATTCCCTTCCACATGTGTGTGCACCAAGTTAGTCAAGATATTTCCTAGGAAATTCTAACCTAACCCTCATCTAACCTAAGGACCACATAATCCTAGTAAAGCCTAATATTTCCTCACACATGTGTGAGGATGAGATATTTCCTTAGGGAATGTGGAGATGACACCTCACAAACACTAACATAACCACAATAGAACCTAACCTTAGGGTTTAGTTCCCCTAACCACACCCCCTACACCTTAGGTTTATCTATAAATAGTGAAACTAATCCCTCATTATACCTCTCTCCCATTTTAGTTAAAGTATATAAACTCTATTAAAATGCAACCAAAAATACAAACAAAGATATCTGATCCATACCAGCAATATTGCAGCACCTGAGGAGCCCATCCGTGTAAGTATTTCTAGCAAAAAGTACTTACAGTTCAGTTCACCCTAGCTTGCGAATCCGACACCAATTCACCCCTCGGCCTATGAGTTGGGTCTACAGGACTCATTTCACTCCAAATATATTAGGTAAGCTCCATTTGGTATTTTTATGAGGTTCTATGCAATTTATTTTAGTTTTTATTACATATTTTGAGTTTATTTGTCCTTTTTACCATGGGGTCTAACTGAGGCAAGCCCCCAAACATACTAACTTCATTTTGCAAGTCTAGCATAGATGCAAAGAGGAAAATAATAGCAAATACAACCAGCGGTGGCACACATTATGCAGGAAGTCCACCTACATTGAGGATCCCAAGAGAAAGCATTATATTTATTATAAATTTATGGAATAAAGAAAGGGAAATTCCCCCATTTGTAACAGAAAAACACTTTATCATTAATAAAATCAAAATTTCTGAGTAATCTATGTTTTAGCAAATTACTAGATCAAATTCTTACTTTTGTATGTTTCATTAGCATGCTCAAATCATCCTCAACATCTATTTATCTTCAATAAACTTTATCCTCTTTAGCATTTTGAGATTTTTTCCACTATACTTTGTTGTTATGCCAGCTATTAGGTTTGTAGGTACCTCCATTTATAATCACCAATATTAGCCATTGGTATTATAGGATATAAGATATTAGCTATCAATTGCTTGCATAACTACCTTGAATTGAAAGGTTGAGTGACTAGGTAGTTTAGGCTTCTAACATGCATGATCCTTGTTGAATAATACTCGTTGAAAGACCTCTTATATTTTTTACTATCTACTAAATATTTATACCCATTGTTGAGGTCTTTGGCTAAAGGATTTTCAATATTTTTAAAGTTCCTAGCCACTCAACCTTCCTACTACTCCAACCATTCCCAACCTCTATCAAATTTTGGCCTATTAGTGATTGGGGCTCTTGACTAGCTAGAACTATCAAATCCTTAGGTTGTTGTTCCTTCTAAAGTTTTTTGGACACTCTCATTTACTAATTAAGTATTTTCTTGAAGAAGTGACTATACTTGTGTACCTTAGTCATTTTTTGGTCTCAACCAATCATATATCAAGCATGTCCAAGTTTTTGGAACCTAGCCTTATGAAAGTTTAGCGAAATTAGTTCTCTAACAACTTTTGCATGGACTTGTCTGCATGGGCCAAGTAGTGGTCCCCAATGAGACCCTCTAGTGTAGCTTGAGTCTTAGCTACAATAATTTTCTTTACTTATTTAGTTTTTATTTATTGGTTATATTTTCTTCTTGGCTTAGAAGAGGTTCATGTCATAATAGGCTTGGGTTAGGAGCTAAGAGGTATGATATATATCTCTCTTTCAATATAAATTTATTTTTCAAATTCCTCAATAGGTTCTTCATTGATACTTTTTTATAGATCACGATCTACCAATTCTATATCAAGAGAGGTTTTCTTCTTCATTTTCAAAATTAGCCTAGAGATATTTTTATTGATATGATTTTAGAGCATCATATCTATTAAATTTTTTAAGGGTTTTAGAATTAGAATTTATGAATTTAAACTTCTAGACCTCTTATTCCTCTTCTTAGTTTGGATATGCTAAAAGCCTTCATTGTCAGCCTTATCCTTCTTATTTTATGATTTTTTATTAAGCAGATAATATATTTAAAAATATCCATACTCAAGGAAATGTAGACATTGAAAAGGTAAATATTAATAATCTAAAATATATGTATGGATCCAATCTAGAACCTTAATCCCAATACCTTTAGGTAAGCTATTTTTTAGATTAAATTGAACACAAATATAAGCATTTAGATTTTTGGGAGAAATCCAATCGATAAACTTTCCAATATTATTTCCAATGAGTTCTAGGGAGGTTTTATTCCAAATATGGAGAAGGAGAAAGGGAAATCTTACCCAAACATGTACTTACTTAGGCACATCTACCTAAGGGTAAAAGTGGGTTGTCTATAATTAAAAAAACAATTGATCCTGTAAAGTAGGGCCCTCCTTGAAATATAGCATCATGTTCTTTTGATTCTAGGATGACCATAAGTATCCTCTTCCATAGAGTAGCAGTTCACAACTAGAGATCTTAAACCCCTAGGCTATAGATATTCATTTTATAGAGTAATCAATCTTGGATAGATTTTTATGAACCCTCCAATTAAAGCATGATCAAACATGGTAGAAATATAGTGTAGAATAATTTTTTGGATAACTTTAATTTTTGGTGTAGATTCCAACCTAGAAATAAAGGTATTAGAGTTTGAAGAAGAAGCATTTTACAAGAGACCAGTGCCAATAGAACCAAAGTTTACTTTGCAAATTACTCTTGAGAAGGTCAATGTCAACTTGATCCAACATTGAAGTAAAAGAGGAGATAAATAAAGAAGGCATAAAAAGGAGAAAAGGAGATGCAATAAGCCTTAATTCCATGGTAGAAGTCTATCGATAGAAATAATAATGATAGGACCCAGATGGAGCAACAAAGATTCTCCTATAATTGTAGAGATAACTGCTAAGGTAGCCAAGAATTTTACCAAAATCCTAGGTCCATCATAGAGTTGAGTTTCTCAAAATAGCTTGAATAGGCATCCTAAATTTATTATAATACAAGAAATATAATTAAATAATAAGTTTCACTACACTTGATAAATCCTACCTAAAAGGAGAATTTTGAGCAAAATTATTATTTAGAGCTAAGAAATATGAGAGGACCTAAATCTCCTTCTATCTATCAAGTAGTTGATTCTAAGAAAATACCAAGGACATTAGCAAGGGAATGCCTACACTAAAATCTACTAGAAAATTCAAAATACCTTGTTCCACAATGTGATATTCACCATCCAGATCATAAAGATAGAGGACTATAGCCTTTCTAATGGTAGCTAAGCCAAAAATCACCATAAGAAGCAATCTTAAAGCCTTTTTAGTGGTAGCTAAAAGGGATCCACTATTGTAAGGTTTACTATCCACTTAGTAGCATGGGTCCATCCCTCAACTAGATGGGTGGATCTAGAAAATGAGTCATTCTCTTTTAGTAATTGGGTTCACAACACACCATGTATCCTGGTGTAGCTACAAAAGTATCACTAGCAAGATCCCATAAAATTAGAACCTAAGAACAATTGAGGAAGAAAATAAGAGGGACAAGGCATTTAGGTAAGTATTCATTAATATTATCTAAGCTTGCTAGTCCATATGAAGGTCACCCAAAAAAATCATGGAAAAAAGAAGCAAAGGGAAGCAAAATGGCCAAAACTAGACAAATAGACAAAGGAAGTAGCCTAGGCACACTTATCAAATAAAATATCCTAGTAATCCCTTTATGAAAGCAACTTCAAAGCAATAAAAATAAATCAAGGAGTAGGGTAATAACTAAAGCAACATTCATTAGACTAGAAGTTGACTAAGAAAGTAGAAACTAAAACTCTGGGTAATATTCAATCTAGAAAACTTGTTCAAAGTTATAATTCTCCATCCAAAATAGAATCTTGCAATAGAAATAATACAAAGGGAATGCTACTAGAGAAACTAGATTCCCAAGAGGAGTCTCAAGACAAAGGCTACTATCGAAGTTTAGTAATCAAGCCCTGAGAGATAAGAAATTATGGGATAGGGAAGAACTAAATGTGTGATGGTATCTCAAAATTTATGTCATACATAAGGCCCTAGTCATCAAAAACCAAAGTGAGGATCAACTTAAGTAGGTACCAACCAGATCTAGTGAAAGGTCAAGTAGGAAAACCACTAGGTAACTAGGCAAGCATGTTATAGGATCCTTGCTACTTCAAGATAGACAAGGAGGCTTCCTCAACAATAAAAAGTTAATGCCACCCGATGTCAAGTTTCCATGAAGATAATAGGCCCATTAATAATAACTATAAATGGAACCACTTCACCTACAAGATATTTATGGTGATTAGACCCCAAATTAGCTCTACTCAACATAGTAACTCAAGCTCAACAACAAAAGAAGACACAAGCATTCTTGTTTAGGATAATTGGAGGAAATTTTTGTATTTTGAATTTGAAGTTAGACTATATAAATATTTAGTTTGTATCTTAATTAGGAGGAAGAACAATATTTTTGTGTCTAGTATCTAGCCTTAGATAGAGTTTTTCTCTCATTTTCTCTTATGTATTTATTTGGACTCGAGCCTTGTGTCAATTCACATACAATCCCTTAAATCCTTTTTTATTTTAGTATATGTATTTGAATAATTTCAATATATATAAGATTTATGATTATCTTCTTTATATCCTAGCATTTGTATGTGTGTAAGTTTGTATGAGTTGTGACTAGTATTTATCCTAGTCTTTGTGCAAGTTTCTTAAGTAAAAAATAAGTCATTTTAGAATTATTATCACTTTTAATAGCATGATAAATGCACATGTTCATTAATACCATTGATACATAGAGAACCTATAATTCTTGGTGCATCACCAACTATAGTGTGGGCTAGTTAGTTTTATTAATTTTATTCTATCCCTTTTTCTATATAAAAATTCATTAGTCTAGACTATTTTAGGAGAAGATAATCAATAACACATCCAAACAAGGATCTAACCTTAGTAAAAATATTAAAGGTTATCCCTAGAGTCATGTTATATTCTCCTAGAACTTCTTGACTATGCACTCCATGTGAGGCATGGGTACTAGATGTACCTAACAACTATAATAGGTGGTGATTGTGCCTAGAGCATAAGACCAAAATGGACCCTGAAATATTTTATCCCCAATAGTTTCATTGGCATACCCAATGGGAAAAATCATACAATATTCATCTTCTAATTAGAAGTTAAGATAAGACTCTAGTGAAGATCTTAGTTTACTACTTGTCAAAGCATTGAGAAAAATTCACCTAGATAATTTGTTAAAGATGAAATATTTTAAATAAGTCATCTAAAAAAATACAAGGCTAAGATCCTGGTGGGAATATTTGTCCCTCACCTTATTGAAGAAAAAAATTCCCACCTAATGACTCCCTATGGTTGAAATACCCAAAATAATCAATGACTCCATTATTTTAAGGACTCATCGAGCTACAAATCCATTACCTAAATGTGGACCCCATGATTTAGGAGCTCTATACCTATCACAATATTTGATGCAAGGGTAAATCCATAACTACTATTTCCACCACTAAACTATGGTCATAGAAGGAGATTATAACAATAGAGCATGGCTACACCACAAAACCTATAATAGAGAAGGCTATCAACATGGAATAATAGAGGCCTATTACAACCATCGGTCCCACCTACCACATGGGATGAGATTCCAATTTTAGAATTAAAACCTCTACCATTCTCCATTAAGGTAGATGAAACAACTCCAACTGAACACCTCTAATACATAGCTAGTCTATGCATGTTGTACAACATTGAGGAGAAAAATATGGTTCTTAGGCTATTGTTAGACTCTTTCAATTGGAAGGTAAGGGAATGGTACATTTCACTCATCCCACCCTCAATTACCAACTATGACCAACTTATCAACTTTTTTGTGGATATATTTGGAGAAAATGTGGATGGGGTGTCTCTTTTAGAGCAATTGATAACCATCAAAAGAGCTCCTATGGAGGCCATGGATGAATTTAATACTAGATTCTATAATACCTAACCTCCCTTCCAACTGGGGAATCAATGTTACTAACCTACACCTAGTAGCTATTAGAGATACCCACCATAGCCTTTCTAGGAGTCTAGTCAATCTCGATCCTTAGAGCAACCAATCATATCCATATTGATCCCTTTGCAATAATCACTACATAACCTAGTCAAGGATAGTCCCAACTGAGAACAACTATATCAAGGATTCATATCTCTGACAATACTCCTACTCAAATCCTTACTATTAGGCCAAACCAACTATTCCAAATTCATTCCACAAACTCTAGGGTAGGCTATTCAAGGCTCCATAGCAGATGCTACTCTAATTCTTAGAATAAAACCACCAAAACAAATATTAGTTTTATGGTATGAGGGTGAGGTCAACCTTATTTTTGGTAGGACTAATATTTTGGTGAAGGATAAACTATAAGTACAATACAATACCACCACTAGGAAGCCAAAGGAAGAAGCCACACAATAGTATCAAGGGAGGTTTGAGAAGCCAATACAAAATAAGGAAAGGATGTTGGAACCCTCCAAACCCAATGATGATGAAGAAATAAAGATAACCCAATCAAGAGTCAACCTAGCTATATTTTTTTGATTGAGACAACATCCAAGAAGTTATTTCCAATTAAAACTAGATGTTTGGATCTAAGTTTGGTTGAAGACCAGCTAATACCTAAAATAAGTAGGATTAAGCCTTTGCTCTTTAATATATACTTATATATGGGAGGTGTTGGAGGTATTACATTATTTGGCACCTTTGTAAATATTTAGATTATGGTGTGTATTTGATATTTGATTTTATAGTATTTTTCATGTAAATAAGTGTGTGAGATGTCTTGTTAGCAAGTGAAAGTTAGGTGTGTGAAGTATCAAGTTTAGAAATGGAGAATTATGAGCAATCATGAGATATTTTATCTTTATGTAATATGTGAGATTTATTATGTAAAATGGAAATATGAAGAGTTGGTTCTCTCATGATTTTGAGGAGAGAAAAGGTCAAGAGTCATGTAATATGAAGAGTCTCATGTATGTATATATTGAAGACAAATCCATGTAATATGTAACTCGAAGAAGCATTACATTTATGCATTGCTTTAGTAGTTTCAATAAAGCTTTTAGTGTGTTTATTGTTCATTATTGGAGTTTTATATATATGCATGTTATTGATATGATATTGGAGATTTTTTAACCTATGAGCATAGCATTATTTTTTTTGATCATGGTATCAGAACCACCTTGTGTGAGCTTGGAAGAGCCATGTTGAGTGAGATAGCTATAGAGAGAAATGTGAGAGGAATAGTTGTAGGGAGAAACATGGGAATAATAACAACAACAAGAGAAATAGAGGAGGAAAAGTTATAGAAGATAGTGTTGGAAGAAGATTATTGAAGGTGGAAGATAGTGGAGGAACATGAGTGCAAGTTCTATGGATTAACATCCAAAACACTACAAAGGAGTGGAAATATCCAGTAAGCTATGTAGAAGAGAAAATGTCCAAAATAATGTATAAGAGAGAAAAAGTCCAATAAAAAATGTTAGAGTTAGAGTATATTGCATTAATTAGGTACATGTCTATCTACCACCTTAGGTAGATTATTGAAGAAAATAAAAGATGCCATTTGATCAAACAAAATACATAAACACATATAATGCTCAGAATGCTGATTTTTATTCATTTAAAATGTTCATGGGTTACAAAGGTGATTCTCCCAATTCTTTTCATGAATATCAAACATCCTTATGACTTCTTTGGAGACTCCCTAGTGAAGGTGGGCTTGCAGACCACCAGTAGTTTACTCATTTTGTGATCTCCTACACCTGGTTTTTAGACTTACAAAATATGGTTGGATGGTTTGGGGGCCTACCTTATTCAAGCCCCATATTGATAAAATATAAAATAGCATGAAAGAAAACTATGTTGAAACATGGTAAAAATTGCATAAAACACTATAAAAACATAAAACAAATGATACCTACTTATTTTATTGGTGTAGACCCACTATAAGGTGAATTTGCAAGTTAGGGGGTGAATTGGAACCCAGATCTATAGGTTAGGGGTGAATTGAAATTCTACTAACTATGGGCCCAAAATTTCTATCTGGAAGGATGTCTAAAGTTGTCCTTTGTTGCTTGTACGGAGTGGAATTTCTAGATGCGACTTTGGTACGATTCCAGTAGAGTTTCTATAAGGTGACTGAAATATGAGAGAGAGGTAAAATGGGAGGGGGAACCCTCTATTTATAGAAAAGGATGAGGTTAGGAGAGGGGGTTAGATAAACCAACCCTTAGAGTTACTCCATGTTGGAGTTAGGTTAGGGTTTGAGTAGGTGTCAAGCCCACATGCCTTAGAGAAATATCTCTTCCTCACACATGTGTGAGGAAGAGATACGGTTAGCTAAGTCCTAGGTTAGGTTATAATTTAGTTAGGGCTTTTGAAAATATCTAAAACTAACCTCATGGTGCACACATGTGTGGGAGTGTGCTTAGGGCTAATTTGGCTTAGGACCCTAGTTAAACTCACTTAAATGAAAAAGTGCATTTAAGTGAAATTCAATGATGAATTAGAATGTTAATTAACCTAATTAGGCTTTTAAGTGAGGAATGGTCCCATGGGATCCTAATTAGGTGTAGGAAAGGGTTTAGGTGGCCTTAGGGAGCTAGTAGGTGGATTCCAAGTAAGTAGGAAGCATCCTGGATGTATTTTACCTAGTTTTTGTAGGTTTGAATTCTACAAGTGACCAAGGTAGCCTATAGATGGCTAAAGTAGCCTATGATGGCCTAAAAATACCTAGAAGTAAGAATGTGTGACTTTTGGGTGTCTACATTTACCCCTTTTTGTACTAGGCTATGTGGAACATAGTTTAGTACAAAAATATGATGTGAGAAGTGGAATGTGTCTGAACCAAAGGAGGAAAGAGGGAAAATAAGAATAAGGGAAAAATAGATCTAATCAAAATTATTTTGTCGCTCGAAGTGTGACCATACAAAATTTATCACTATACAGGAAAAGAAAAGGACGAAGAATAAGGAAAAATAATGGGATCTAATCAAAGGTATGTAGCTACTCGAAAGCATGAGCATACAACATTGATAGATAGCTAAGAAAAGAGAAGGGGGAAGAATAAGAAGTGAAAATAATGGGATCTAATCAAATGTATGTAGCCACTCGAAGCATGACCATACAACATTGATCGATAGCTAAGAGAAGAAGGGAAAATAATGGGATCTAATCAAAGGTATGTAGCCACTCGAAGTGTGACCATACAACATTGATTGATAGCCAAGAAAATAGAAGGGGGAAGAAGAAGAGAAGTAAAATGTAAAATGTGGATGATGAATGCAAATGGATGACTATGGATGTAATGTGATGATTTGCTGATTTTGCATAATATTTTGCAATATTGTGTTGATTTCTTATGAGGGCAACTTATGACTACTTTGCTTTTGCAACCAATGCAAGATGGTCCAAATATGAATAGAACAAATATCTATTTCAATTTTTTGCTTCTGATTGATTGATAAGTACATGGTGACACTTGTCAAACCATTTGAGCTGGGTGGTATGGATTATTCAAATGTACCATTCATTGTGTGATTGTCTTCAACATACATGAATGCCAGGATGACATCTTCGATATTGTGCATGGTTCTCATGACTTAAAAAATGTTTGATTTGGTATGGAGTTTATTTATGAGGCCAGGAATTGCCTCATTCATGGACTATTTTGGATATTTCACAAACTGCTTTATAAACCTTATGCTATGTTTCTATGCTAATTTTGATGATTGAATGCATTATATATTAATATTTACATGTTTAAATGTTTAGGAGCATAGTACTCTATTTTGACCATTTTTTGCATTTATTTGCACTGTTTCAGTTGATTTACTTAGTAAATGCAAGTGTATTTGAAGTATATAGTAATGTGTGCTGATGTGTATCCTATTCTAGTGGCATTTCAATTAGTTTCCTTGCTTCCTAACCGGTTTAAATTGCAAAAAGGTGCCAAACTGCTGTGACTATGCAGAAAATCTGAAACACAAAATTTTTGACCATACAAATTCCAGCCAACTGTCCATAAATAGCATGGCTTGGAATTTGTCAACTACAACATGTAAAACCTATTGAATTTATCTTCTAAGGACTTAGGGAGACTTCCTAGCTAGTCAAACCTACTTTCTTGAGCATCTGGTGTATGGATAAGTGTCAAGTTATTGCACTAACAGATATTCTGGAGCAGCTCCGAAATGAGCGGAGAAGGACCAGTTCTGGTCAAAAAGGTAAACAAAACGCCCAAAAAGGTGGAAATGGATAATTTGGGAAAGGATACAGGTGTATGAGATGTTTTCTCATCTCTTCCAACTCATTTACACCAATGGAGGATGCACAACAAGGGATAATGAAGATGCTGCAGCATAACAGTTTCTTGAATTTGAGGAAGACAACTTTAGAACAGATGTTGAATCACTAAAATAGCAATAGATTGTAAGCATAGCACATGTAATAGATTATTATAAATAATAGGCTCCCTTGTTGGTTGAGCATATAGATAGAAGTAGAAATAGACATAGAGAAAATTTTTAGGAAGAAGTTGTAGCAGAACAACAATTTAGCAGGATTCTCCTGCAATGTTGTAATGTTGTGTGACAGTCAATAAAGTGCAGTCTTTCCATCCATTTGTTGTTCTGAGAGAATATGTGAGCATTGAGTAGTTAGAAGCATCCTTTCACCTTCTTCTGGATCAGGGAGCAAGGGCCACTTCCAGGCCTAGAAGGAGGATTAATTGCTGACAGGTTTTTCTGTGAACCTTTGCTACAACAGATTAGCAAAAAACTTGGCAGTTTCTATTTCTTGTTTACTAACTGTGTTTACTGTAGATGTATGTAGTGTGTATGTCATCTGACTCAATAGCATAAATTTAGAATTTACAACATTTGTGGTTTTCCCCTATTTTTTAGCAGTTGTTCCTAGCTTCTTGGCATTTCCATTTTGTTGAATGGTTATCAACTTGTGTATTTCAATTCTATAATATTTTCATTCCTATCATTCCAATTCTACAAATGTAATTAGGTTTCATTTTTTGCAATATTTTCATTCCTATCATTTCAATTCTGCAAGAGTAATCAGATTTCATTTTCTACAAACTTTCCATTTCTATAATTTTACTTCTACAAGTGTAATTAGAATTCAAATTCAATTCATAGGATTAGAAGTGACACCAAAAACCCCCAAAGCTAACTTGTCCCACCAATAAAGCATATTTCTTGAATGAGCTGATCTTCAAGTTACCTACATCTGCTATCATATATAGCCTTGGACACCGCCCTAGATTGACAAAACTTAAAGATTAAATGATGTGATTTATGACACTCATCATTTTTGGCACCATTTTGAGGAACACTAGGTGTTGTTAGGAGAAGTAAAACAACCCAAGAATTGTTATCTTGGTACAAGTAATAGTTCTTGGAAAATTGTACTTCAGTTCATTTAGAAAATGAGCATGAATGCATAGGCCAAGAGATGAAAGAGGAAGGTTTATCAGAACCGGATCTTTCCCAGAAAGGTGTTCTTCATGATCAGGAGAAGACTTGCCTATGTATGAAATCCTTGAAAGACTTAAAAGAGAGTCATCTTCTTCATCAACCAAAATTTTGGGACCTCTGGAAGAGGAACTCTTAGAAGCACTTACTTCTAGACATACCCCTGAGTCTGGTCCATCCGAACAAGTTGCAAAAGTCAAAAGTGAGGGAGAAACTATGGTAGAAGAACATGATAGGGATGTTATGGTCCAAGCTGAAAACCCTACTAGGACTTTTGAATACCCTATTCGATTGAATCCTACTCAGAATGCTCCTATGAAAACAATTTCACCTTCAGTATTGCCAACCTTTAGGGGAATTGTCTCTGAGGATCCTGACCAATTCTTGTTTGAATTTAAGGTTCTGTGTCAGACTTATGATTATATAAATGACAACCAAAAACTAAAATTGTTTCCCTCTACACTCAAAGATGCAGCTTTACGCTGGTTTATGAGTCTTGAACCTGATTCAATCCGCACTTGGGATCAAATGGAAACTGCATTCTTGGATAAGTATCAGGAGTATTGTAGAGTGTGAAATAGAAAGGATGAATTATTTTGGATTAAACAAGAAGAAGATGAGAATTTGGAGGACTATCTTGATAGGTTTACCTTTATCCAAAAGAGATGTGGTCCTATAGAACCAGACTTGTTAAAAACCATATTTTTGAGAGGTTTACAGGATGACTCCAGGGAAGTATTAGACTTAATGGGAAAAGGAGATGTGAACACCCTTGAGATTGATGAAATCATAGGATTATGCAGAAATTATTCTCGCACTAGGCAAAGAAGAAAGAAGTGGAATTCTAATAATAATGATATAAAAGAATTGATGGAAGAAATGGCTAACATGAAAACTGATATTCTTGTCCAATTAAATTCTGCATTAGGGGAGAGAAATGCAAAATCCAACTCTACACCACCCTTGGCTATCTATTGCCCAAGATGTAGAAGCAAGCATGCTTTACAAGATTGTCCCTTAAACAGAACTTCTATCTCAACTATTTGTGGCATTTGTTCAAAGGAGCATATGACTGATAAATGCCATCTACTGCCTCAACTCAAAAATATTTTGGAAACCCAGACTGAAGAACTTAATGTTATTGGGCAAAGGCAAGGAGGCAACTTTTCACAATATCAAAATGCTCCTCGTTTTCCCATGGGTTGGGGATAAAATCCTTGGAATATGCCATGGGGATATGTAGAACCACCCTCACAACCTTGGAATCAATCCTCTTGGACAGCTCCTCAAGACTGGTCACACTCTGGTTGGATTAATCCACCTTGGACACAAAATCAACAACATGGGCAAATATGGGGGCAACAGTACCCATCATATCAAGGGCAGCAAAGGTATCAAGGACAAACTCAAAACTTGTTGCCTGCTCCTAATCAGAACTTTCAAGGAAGAATGCAACCACAACAAGCACAACCGGTAAAGCAACCTCCACTTCCAGCTCAACCTGTGGCTAACCCAAATAATACAAGACAGGCAACCCCTATCTATGGAGTTGAATCTAAAGAAACTATTGTAGTTCATGTACTTGACTGTAGTAATATCCAATTACATTCAGGAAAGGTCTTACCTGACCTTGTTCCACCCACCATTGAAGAAATTTATGGAAAACAAGAATCTCCAAATCTAGAACAATTGCAAACAACTTTGGAAAAGGAAAAAGAAAAACCAAAAAATGTGCAGGTGAAAAATGTACCTCCTTCAGGAGTAGTACCATATCCTGAAATATTTGATAATACTGTAACTATCCCTGAATCAGAATTAGTCACAGAGCTTAAGAAAATGACTATATCCCTTCCTTTGTTGCAAGCAATAAAGGATGTGCCATTAATCAATAAAATAGTTCAGGAGTTATGTATCAAAAGACCTGGCAGAAAGAAGAAGTCCTTTCCTAAAACTATGCAAGTAGAAGGGAAGTTAGTTGACCTACTATCTGGAAAACTTGTTCCTCCAAAGTATAGTGACCCAGGAAGTCCAGTTGTCACAATCACTATTGGGCTAATGCAAATTCCAAATGTGTTGATTGATCTTGGAGCTGCAATTAATGTAATGACTAAAGACACAATGCAAAAACTATAGCTCAATAATCTCAATCCTACAACTACAGTGTTAGAGATGGTTGATAGGTCAGTTGCAAAACCAGAAGGGATACTGGAAGATATTTCCATAGAAGTCTCTTCTTGGGAATATCCTATAGATTTCCTGGTATTGCAGCCTAGAAATTCAGCCAATGGCTATCCCATCATTCTAGGATGACCTTGGCTTGCCACTACAACTGCTTTTATAGACTGTAGATCTGGGGAAATGACTATTTCAAATGGCATTGATCTTAAAAATATTTCCCTTTATCCTCCTGCCCAACCTTCAACAAAATTTTTTGGACAGATATGGTTTCCTGAATCTGATGAAGAACAGGAAGAAACTGTTTCCACCCTGGCTACAATAATAGTGAAGGAACACATTGAGGAAATAAACTCACAAGAAAGAGAAATTTTTGAGGATGAGACTGTCCTAGTTGAGACATTACAAGAACAAGGGCTTAAATATGATCAAATCATTGTTCATCATTTGCTATGGAAATATGAGGAACAGACCTCAGAACACCTTTCATCCATTCCAATACAAGAAAGCTCTTTCACACTACCACATGGATGGCATCATCATCTTCTTACCTCTTTCACATGTCCTATGCAAGAATTGATTCCATCAAGAATTACTTTTGAAATAGAATCAAGAGTATTTCATACTCTTCAACCACACCACTGTCCATTAAATTCTTTAATCAACAAGTATGGAGTAGTCAATTATGTTCATCCAGGGATAAAACAAATTGAAGTACAACCAGGTAAAGTTTTGAATATTAATAGTTGGTTGACTAATGAACAAGAAGCAAAATTATTTGTTGTCCTACAAAAACATGTTCAGGCCTTTGCTTGGAGTTATAAGGATATGTCAAGAATTCACCCTGATGTGTGTACACATAGGATATACATTGAAGATGTTAAACCTGTGAGACAACCTCAAAGACGTTTGAATCCTGCTCTAAAAGATATTGTCAAGGAAGAAATTGAAAAACTTTTAGATGTAGGGTTCATTTATCCAATTTTAGATAGTCGATGGGTTTCCCCATTGGTTATTGTTCCAAAGAAAAATGGGAAAATGAGAGTGTGTGTAGATTACAGAGAGTTAAACAAGGTCACACATAAGGACCATTTTCCATTACCATTCATAGACCAAGTGTTAGACACCCTTGCTGGCAAGAAATTCTTCTATTTTCTTGATGGTTTTAGTGGATATAATCAGATACAGGTTGCACCAGAAGACCAAGAGAAAACTACTTTCACATGCCCTTGGGGAACATTTGCTTATAGGGTTTTACCTTTTGGTTTATGTAATGCTCCAACAACTTTTCAACGAGTTGTTTTGGAAATATTCTCTGATTTAACAAATGAAAGTGTGGAAATCTACATGGATGATTTCACAGTATGTGGAGACACTTTTGATTATACCTTGGAACATCTTGAAAAAGTTTTAACACGTTGTGAAACATACCATTTGTCTTTAAACCCTGAAAAATGCTTTCTGATGATGGAGGAAGGGATTGTTCTTGGTCATCACATTTCCTCTCATGGGATCAAGGTTGACCCCAAGAAGGTGGAAGTCATCAAAAACCTTCCTCCTCCAAAAACTCAAACTGATGTTAGGAGTTTCTTGGGACATATTGGTTTCTACCATAGATTTATTGCAAATTTTAGCACCATAGCCAATCCAATGTTTGCATTATTGACTAAGGATTCTGAATTTACCTGGTCTACAGAATGTCAAAAGTCTTTTGAAGCATTGAAAGAGAAGTTAACAACTCCCCCGGTGTTGAGAGGTCCTAATTGGGAACTGCCATTCCATATTCAGACTGATGCTTCCAATACTGCAATTGGAGCCGCATTAGGTCAGATTGAAAATGGAGAACATTATGCCATTTATTACATTAGTAAAAACTTGACAGGAGCAGAAAAGAACTACACCACTACTGAGAAGGAATTCTTAGTTGTGGTATATGCTATCAATAAATTTTGACACTATATCACAGGGTATCAAGTGTTCATCCATACATATCATGTTGCTATTAAGTACTTGATGAATAAACCTATGGTTAGTGCAAGAATTATTCATTGGTTAATACTATTGTAGGAATTTGATATCACCATAGTTAATAAACCAGGGAAAGCCAATGTAGTGGCAGATTTTCTATCAAGATTGCCAAACACAGACACAGGGGAATTGGTTGAAGATGCTTTTCCTGATGAAAAACTATTTGCTATTTCTGTGCAATCTCCATGGTTTGTAGATATAGCTAATTACTTGGCTACAGGGAAAGTTCCTCCTCACTTCACTTCTAAACAAAAGAAATAGTTAATCAAGCAAAGCTCTTCTTTCAAATGGATAGGGGGTCTACTTTTTAAATGCAGTCCTGACCATGTCTTACGTAGGTGCATCCGCAAGGATGAAGTATATGATATTCTTCGTGCATGCCATGATGAACCATCAAGAGGACATTATTCAATAAAGAGTACAATTCAAAAAATCTTAGGTACTGGTTATTACTGGCCATCTCTGCATAAGGATGTGAAAAAGTATGTCAAACATTGTGATGCATGCCAAAGAATGGGAAAACCTACCTATACAAATGAAATGCCATTACAACCTCAAGTAGATTTAGAACCATTTGAAAGGTGGGGGCTAGATTTTGTAGGACCTATTGACCCACCTTCTCAAGGAAAGGTGCATATTTTGGTATGTACTGATTATGTGACTAAATGGGTAGAAGCACGTGCTTTTAAGCATGCTCGTGAAGAAAAAGTTGTTGATTTCCTGTATACACAAATTTTTCTATGTTTTGGAGCCCCACATTCTATCACTACAGATCAGGGACCTCAATTTACATCAAAGGTTATTGAAGCCTTTACTAAACTATATGAAATTAAGCACAGAAAATCCTCACCTTATCACCCTCAAGCAAATGGTCAAGTTGAAGTAACAAATCGAGAATTAGAAATAATCTTAACCAAAATAGTAGCTTCCCATAGGAGGAATTGGATGGATAAACTACCTGAAGCAGTTTGGGCTTATAACACTACATGGAAATCCACCACAGGATTTACACCTTATGAATTGGTTTATGGTAAAAAGCCTCTTTTGCCTATTGAATTTGAATTACTAACACTTCGAACTACTTTGGAAGTTGGTATTGACTTGTCACAGGCACAAACAGATAAGATTTTGTAGCTCAATGCATTGGATGAACTACGAATGGAGGCATTGCATCAAACTGAGATGATTCAAGCACAATGAAAGTTGTGGCATGACAGTCACATTCAACAATGAGAATTTTAGCAAGGTGATTGGGCTTTGTTATTTGATTCTCGCTATGAATATTTTCCTGGGAAGTTACAAACTAGGTGGCTTGGACCTTATCTGATTGAAGAAGTATTTGGAAATGGAGTTGTTCATCTGTCACCCATTGATGATTCATGAAGGAAGTTAGTGGTTAATGGACATCATCTCTGGATATACCATGCACCACTGACTAAGGATGAATTTCTGAAGCAAGTGGAGCAATTGGATATATACATGATGGAAGGAACTACCTCTTCCACAACAGATTCAGTAGAATGATAAAAATAATAATTAAAAAAAAAATAATAATTCAGAAAGTGAAAACCTCCTAGGAGGCACTTCTGAATTGGCTTGCATGAAAACCAGTTTTTTGGCATGTTTGCCTTGTTGGTCCCACAATCATTATTCCATCCTTTCTCAAGACTGCACCTATCTTATTTCATAGAAGAGCTAAGCTGGTAGTCAATAGGAACAGACATCTGTACAAATGTAGATAAGTGGTTAAATCAGGTATGTGCCCTTTGCATTTTAATCATTGTAGATATTTAGTATGTAGTGTATAAAAATCACTAGTTAGTATAAAATATTCATAAGGTTTGAAAAAATCCAAAAGTAATCCATCTAGTCAAAGGAAGGCAGAAAGAATTCCATGTTGTTTTAAGGGGATGAAAGAAATAGAAGAATTGAAAAATTGTAGTCAGTAAAGCTTATTCTGGGGAAGGTGTGTAGAGCTTCAGAATGATATTAAGCTCCAGAATAAGAATGTTTATATAAGAATGATAAACTTCAAAATAAGAAAGGTTTGAGCTTCAAATAAAGGGTGTTCATACTTCAAAAGAAAAATAAACTTAAAATAAAAAGGAGAAACATGAAATGCCACATGGCATAAGTTTATTTTTAAATTCCATCATCCAAAGTTGGAAAATAGGTCAAGGCACGAGAATCAAGAAGAGTCACGTGTTGCATTATCCTGAGAAATAATGGGAAATATTGTTTGAACAACCACATGCTTCGATTTCTTACATGATCTTTGGGTATGCAAACAAGGTACCTCGACAAACGATATTAACCTACAAATCACCCATCTTCTGACCAATGACTAATTGCCAACTCAACAAAGTCATAAAAGATAATTTGATTGTCATCACGGGGAATTGTCATCTGCCACGTACCTATCAAAATTGATTTTCTTTTTATAATCCTTGACACATTTCGAAGATGGTTCCTACGCTCAAACATTAATTGCCATATTCTAGAAATCATGGCAAATTATCATAGCATTCCTCAACCAAAAATTATCGATTTCAAACCAGAATGAATATTAGAAAATAAAAAAAATGCAAAGGAAATTTGAAGATGGGGAAAAAGAATAAAGTTGAGCCAGAAAATTCTAGTTATCTACAAAGGGATCCTGAGTCATGCTACAAATTTTTAGAAGGAGGGTTGATGTCATTTCTTAACAAATTTGATGGGTATTCCGAAGGATTGGTAGCAGAGTTTGCATGAACCTTCAGAAATAACCAGGCCAACATCAGTGGCATGACAATCTAGGTAACACCTAAAATCTTAAGCCAAATCACTGAATTACCTTTGCAAGGGTTACAAATTTTAAAAACTGGTAAAAATACCCTAACAGAAATAGTTAATCAATTTAGAGAAGAAGGGGATAAACCAATTGAATTTCAAATGAATAACAATATTTGCATAGGGATCAAACGAACAAGTCTACAACATCCATGGGATGAAGTAGTTGTGTTGGTAATACAATTTCTCACTTGTGAAGGGCAATTTGCTATTTTATCTGGCCACCATATTAAAATTTTGAATCATTTAAGGCATGGTGGCCAAAACCCTGAAGTTAGGGTTAATTTCCCTCTGTATCTACACCAGGAGTTACAGAACATGGCAAAACGCTACCAGGAAGGAAAGGGAACCCCTAAGCATCATGGACTGATTAAACTTATCTACAAATATCATTTTAGGGGAAACCCTAGGAGTTTTGATAGATTTTTCTCTTCTTGGAATGAAATGGTTTATGAAGAAGAGACAAGGGATGAAAGCCCTAAAAGCCCTAAAATAATGAAGAAGAGGCAAGAGATGAAGCCTCTAAAAATGAAATTCCCTCTTCACCACAAGGACCTCCATCTGCTAGGACTAGAAGACAAAGGGAAAGAAAATCTAAAACTAGTCCTATAGAAAAGAGGAGGAAAGTAACATTCTCTGAAGATGTGACTATTTTTCGATACAAACCACTGAACAACCAGGGAGTTCAAGTAGGGAAACTTAGAAAGGGAGACATCTCCATCCAGAGCAGAATCTACTCCAAAATTGTCAAATCCATCAGAAAACACAAAAGGAAGCAGTCTACCCTTGGATTGCGAAGGTCCTCTAGACTTCACAAGGATGAAACAATTGAGGAGGTAGTGGATGTGGAAGCATTATCACCACGATGAAAAATCCCTAGAAAACTACCTCAGCAAATGGTTGAAGATCAAAGGGAACACCTTGATACATCTATTGAAGACACACAATAGGGGGAAATATTTGTAGATGTAGGTATAGAGGATACATGTATAGATACAGAAATGCCTACAATGGATAACCCACCTACTTATTCTTTTGATTCTGAAGTAGAGTCCATAGCAGAAGAAGAGGAGGATATACAAGAACAATTACGTGCTGCAAGAAGTGTCATTAAGACACAGATGAGATGGATTGAACAAAATGAGGCCTCTATAAAAGAAAAATATAAACAAATTGTTGATTTACAGTAGGAGGTGGACAGCTCAAGGCTAAGTTATCAAATATGGAGCCCCAACCTACAGAATCTGAATCTGAAGATGAGTTGGTAAGAATTTTATTGGAGTTAGTAGAACAAAATAGAGAAGCAACCATACCTAAGGAAGGATCACCCATCATAAGAGTTGAAAGATATGAACAACAAAATGTTTAGAAAAATGAAGATATCCTTAGACCTGAACATGAAGTTTCAGAACCATCTAAGATATTCTAACATTATACAATAACTTCAAAAAAAAAAAAGAAGTAGTAGATATCAGTGGTGAAAGGGAAATGAAGGATCAGGTAAGCATGCATTCCCACCAATTTTCTGTTACACATCAAGTTGAAACAACAGAAATTGGGGTGCAAGTAGATTTACTTCCAAAAGTACAGATAATCAGACCTCCATAGACAATTACACTAACAAAATATAATGAAGATATAGCACATTGGATGTTGAAGTGTCAAAATATGGAAGCACATATTTCATATTTAAAACCTTTGGAACAGAAGATTGATGCTCAAAGTGCAGAAATAAATAAGTTGCAGGGACAGGTACAATATCTTTGCCAAGTTGTAGAATACCTAGTCCAATTTAGAAGACCACCTAGATTTTACAGCTTGATCTTGAAAGAGAAGTACCTCCATTGGCAAGTAATGAGGATTTGTTCCAATATCACTTATAAAATAGACACTGCTGAGGAATTTCTAGAAGCATATTTGCATAGTCCAGAAGAACAGAAAAATTTGATGTGTGAATTATTCCTGCACCAATTTCTCATGCCAAAAAATGTGACATTTCTACCACACATTTTCATAGGGGATATTCAGTTGAGAGCTTTTATGTCCACACTACAAAATCAAATATATTGGGATCAGGAGAAAAGGGCAAGTAAAGAAATTGAATTAAAAGTTGAGCTGCTGCTAAGACCAGTCCATCCCAATCACAGGACTTCCACCAATCAACATTTTACCATGATGAGAGAACAAAATATCAGGTTGGTTTATCTAAACAATCTTAATGATTGTATGTCCAGTTTTCAAACCTCTTGTGCCAAACATTTTGCAAATGCTTTATCAGCTTGCCAGGTTAGATGGGGAGAATTACCAATATCACTACAGAAAAGAGAACCCATCTCACCCAACAATCTATTATGGTCCAGAAGAAGAGCAGAAGGCATAATACAGACCATCCTAGAAGTGAAAGATCATTGGATAGGTCTGAGGTACATAATGCCTACTATTATAACCCATGTTCCTTATTTCTTTGACAATGATCCTCAACCAGATGAGCAGTTTCAAGATTGGCTTAAGCAACTATAGGAAACCAGAGGATACTATAAAGGGAAACTATGGAGTTATCAAGAAATAAATTTGAACATAGATCTATGTGCTTCTGTGGCCTTGCAAAATGCATGAGGACATGCATTAGAATAGGTTGGGGGAAAATGATGAGGCCAGGAATTGCCTCATTCATGGACTATTTTGGATATTTCATAAACTGCTTTATAAACCTTATGCTATGTTTCTATGCTAATTTTGATGATTGAATGCATTATATATTAATATTTACATGTTTAAATGTTTAGGAGCATAATACTCTATTTTGACCATTTTTTGCATTTATTTGCACTATTTTAGTTGATTTACTTAGTAAATACAAGTGTATTTGAAGTATATAGTAATGTGTGCTGATGTGTATCCTATTCTAGTGGCATTTCAATTAGTTTCCTTGCTTCCTAACTAGTTTAAATTGCAAAAAGGTGCCAAACTATTGTGACTATGTAGAAAATCTGAAACACAGAATTTTGACCATACAAATTCCAGCCAACTGTCCATAAATAGCATGGCTTGGAATTTGTCAACTACAACATGTAAAACCTATTGAAGTTATCTTCTAAGGACTTAGGGAGACTTCCTAGCTGGTCAAACCTACTTTCTTGAGCATCTGGTGTATGGATAAGTGTCAAGTTATTGCACTACCAGATATTCTAGAGTAGCTCCAGAATGAGCGGAGAAGGACCAGTTCTAGTCAAAAAGGTAAACAAAATACCCAAAAAGGTGGAAATGGAAATTTAGGAGTGGATACAGTTGTATGAGATGTTTTCTCATCTCTTCCACTCATTTCCACCAATGGAGGATGCACAACAAGGGATAATGAAGATGCTACAACATAATTTCCTGAATTTGAGGAAGACAACTTTAGAACAGTTGTTGAATCACTAAAATAGCAATAGATTGTAAGCATTAGCACATGTAATAGATTATTATAAATAATAGGCTCCCTTGTTGGTTGAGCATATAGATAGAAGTAGCAATAGACATAGAGAAAATTGTTAGGAAGTAGAAGTTGTAGCAGAACAACAATTTAGCAGGATTCTCCTGCAATGTTGTAATGTTGTGTGATAGTCAATAAAGTGTAGTATTTCCATCCATTTGTTGTTTTGAGAGAATATGTGAGCATTGAGTAGTTAGAAGCATCCTTTCACCTTCTTCTAGATCAGGGAGCAAGGGCCACTTCCAGGCCTAGAAGGAGGATTAATTGTTGATAGGTTTTTCTATGAACTTTTGCTGTAGCAGATTAGCAGAAAACTTGGCAGTTTCTATTTCTTGTTTACTAACTGTGTTTACTGTAGATGTATGTAGTGTGTATGTCAGCTGACTCAATAGCATAAATTTGGAATTTATAGCATTTGTGGTTTTCCCCTATTTTTAGTAGTTGTTCCTAGCTTCTTGGCATTTCCATTTTGTTGATTGGTTATCAGCTTGTGTATTTCAATTCTGCAATATTTTCATTCCTGTCATTCCAATTCTGCAAATGTAATTAGGTTTCATTTTTTGCAATATTTTCATTCCTGTCATTTCAATTCTGCAAGAGTAATCAGGTTTCATTTTCTGCAAACTTTCCATTTCTGTAATTTTACTTCTGCAAGTGTAATTAGAATTCAAATTCAGTTCATAGGATTAGAAGTGACACCAAAAACCCCCAAAGCTAACTTGTCCCACCAATAAAGCCTATTTCCTGAATGAGCTGATTTTCAAGCTGCCTACCTCTGCTATCGTATATAGCCTTGGACACCACCCTGGATTGACAAAACTTAAAGATTAAATGATGTGATTTACGACACTCATCATTTATCTTGAGATAATCTTCAACAAAAAAAATTGTAGATAGATGCGATATCCATGATTTGGATGTTTGATTGTTTGGTTGTTTGCAAAGTGGATTTTGGATATGAATACCCCCTCAAATGAGGAATCAACAATGAGGTGAATGGAATGTGGTGATATGATGATGAGGCGATTGATAGATGAAAATGAATGATAATAGGGATGAAAAATTAGATGGACAGGAAGAGGGAAAGGTGACCTAGGTGTTGGAGTGAAATTTTGGTGATTTTGGAGTTAGGAGCTTCAATTCGTATGGTGGGGGGTGAATCAGACCTGAATTCATAGGGTGACCTATGAATTGGACCTAATTCACATGTTGACCTATGAATTAGGGTTTTTAGGTGTATTTATGCTTTTTTGATGCGTGTGGGGGTCATTTGCACGGTGCATGAGTTGGAGAGCGAGGAGTGAGTGATGTTTGGTGATGTGGAGCACTTGTAGTTTGGGGAGTTGGACTCAGATATGGTGAGGGGACATACTGGTGCTAGCAGCCAATGTGGGGATCCATCGATAAGTGCTTGCTACTTGATTTTGTTGAATTTTGTTGTTTCTAGCAATTTGTGAAATGAGGGAGGGGAGGTTTTTGCATCATTTTTGAAATGCATGTAAGATTTAATGAAAATTGAAACACAAAGTGTTAAACAAGCCAAATGGGTATCTAAATATGTAATCAGATGTTAGGTTTGACCAATTTTTGCATTAGTTTGACCGATTTACAGGTAGTGTAGTTGAGTGAGTTGACTTTGCTTGTTGGGAGCAAACGGGATACTATTTTTGAGATGTGATTGAATTTTATCTATAAAAGTGGCAAATGGGTATCCAAATGTGTGACTGTGTTTTTGTTTTGCCCTCATTTGGCATGTGATGTTGATGTGTGTTGTTTGGGTGTAAGTTGGTTGAACTTGACTTCAATGTTCACGATTATTGGAGTGTTATTTTTGAAATATGTTGAAAGTTTCATTAGAAAAAGGGTGAGATAGGTATTAAAAAATGTATTTTGTTTTTTTGTGTTGTGGTATTTGATGTGTTTTTGAATTTTGTGCCATGAGGTGTATGTGGGTAAACATGAAATTGGTTGTTGGGAGCTAGATATGCACTGTTTGTCAAATATGTTTGGACTTTTACCATGAAATGGCAAAATGGGTATCCAAAAATATGACTATTTTTTGTTTTGTTGTGTTGTATGAATTGTACATGATTTAATGTCTTGGAATGCATGATAAATTAAATGGATGATTTTGTGGGTGTTAAATGTGCTTAAGTGAATTGATTTTTGTATGTTTTGTGATGTTTGTCTAAAAGGGGGTGAATGGTTACCCAAAGTGTGTTTTGTTGTTGTTTATTAGTATTTTATTTTTAGTATGTGATATACCATAATGATGATGTGTGTGACAAGTATTTGATTGAAATTGTATTAACTAAAATGAATGGAATTTTAGTTTGTGTGTGGAACTAACATGAAATTTGTTGTGGTGTTTGTGGATGAAACAGGTGAAGAATATTGAGCCGTGACATCGTGTGTGGATGATGAAGGCCGAATTGGAGGAGGCTATGAAGAATGAGGTAGATCAAAAGTGGTTGGATGCAGTATGGTTGAGAGGAGTTTGGGAGTGCATGAGCATACATGCTAATAAAGCGTACATATCAGCATTATGTGAGATATGGGACCCAGATAGTAATACCTTCCACTTTTTAATGGGTGAGATGATGATCACCTTGGAAGATGTGTACAGGATCTATAAGTTGCCCATTGAGGGTGTTCTAGTGAGGGCAACTGTAGATGATAGGCAGGAGGTGGTGATGGAGCATGCATTTGGTGCATGGTGGAGGGAAGTAGATATCAAGAAGATGGATTATGAGTATCTCTGGTGTCAGGACATGTTGTCTAATCGCTAGTGTGCGGTGATGGTGATGATATCTACATATGCGCTACCAGATACTTTTGGGGTGTTTTTTACCTAGAATATGTTGGATGTAGTGTGTGACATGGTAGAGCACAAGGTTGTGTTTGCATGGGCACCTGCACTATTGGCCCAGGTGTATAGGGAGTTGCATGATGTAGTGCACGTAGGGTGAAAGGGGTTGAGTTGGACTCCTTTGCTATAGGTGTGGGCATGGGAGCATATAGTGATAGAGTGACCATCATTGTTTCCCTATAATGCTCATGTGGAGGGAAAGACTCACTTGTCATACGCACTGAGATGGAGGATAGATGAGGAGAAGGAGATGAAGAGGTCGCATGAGGGTGATCCTTTATTTTGGAGGGTGAATTTTGGGGATTTGGAGGCTAAGAATATTTTTTGGAGGCCTTGGAGAGGTGGGGTAGTATGGGAGAAGGATGAGGAGCAGCTAGGAGCTATTCATCGAGGGTGATGGGTGGTGGGATGGTATACTTGCTAGGCTGAGTTCTTCTAGTTTAGTAGGGTGATGTGGTAGTTTGGTTTATGGTAGGATGTTCCAGAGGTACCTATCATGATTTATAGGTGATGGGGTGATAGAGGGAGTCACCCTATAGTACTACCATGGACTAGTGAGAGGGATCCACCGATGATCATTCTAGATGTGGAGGATGTGGGTACGACACCAGAGTATGATGCCTAGTGGGTGACTCAGAGTTGGGAGGTAGGTAGGGGAGTGATTGATCGGTGGGTGCAGCTAGGCAGTGGGGTGCCTATGTCATAGAGGTAGGCAGCGAGAGGTACCTAATCTAGGGCATAGGGGGAGCGAGGGATGAGGTTGAGGTACCTCTTTATTGATCGAGGTGATGATTGGATGGCACATCTAGTGCATCTATAGAGAGGGTGGTGGAGGCACCGATAGGTGGTGTAGAGTAGCCTACAGGGGATCCCGTGATGATGGAGGAGGTGAGGGATGATGTTGGAGCTGATATAGGCACCGATGACATGATTGATCTAAGAGATATTGGTGACATGGGAGATATGGGAGAGATACCCATTGAGGAGGAGGAGAGGTTGGATGTTGATGAGGAGGTGTTGATGTTATGGGAGAGGGTACATCAGTTGGAGGGGTAGCTTCGAGAGAGTGAGAGAGGCCAGGTGACTGACTTGGAGACATGGCAGGGAGAGTGTCATGATTTGGAGGAGAGATTGATAGGTGTGGATACGGTGAGTGACATCGAGTGGTGAGATTTGATGGAGAGGTTGGGAGCAGCAGAGCAGGTGCATGCTATAGAGTGGAGGGTGTTAGAGATGTAGTTTATAGAGCTATGTGGGTAGCTTACATTGGTGGAGATGAGGCATGTAGAGATGGTAGAGAATCTATATTATCTAATCAAGGAGACTATGGAGGTAGGGGAGAGGTTGAAGGAAGAGGTTCATAGGAGGTAGTACATGATAGAGACTAGGGATGCTAAGCGAGAGGCTCATTTTGTAGAGATATTCGAGCTATGTGTTGAGGTTGAGCGGTAGTGGTAGGCACGAGGGGATGGGGAGTGAGTGAGGGTAGTGGAGGAGGTCCCTATAGATGTGGCTACATTGAGAGTAGAGATAGAGTAGCTGTGAAAGGGTAGTGAGGATGTGGTAGAGGGGATGAGGGAGGAGGCAGTGATGCAGTATGATTGTGATATTATCTTGATGATGCATGGGATTCCACTTTCATATTATGGTAGGTCATGGTCAAGGTCAAGATCATGATCACGAGCATGGATGCATTCTTAGTAGAGTCACCAAAGCATGACATCGATAGTGTCGAGGGAGGTGAGGATAGATGCACCCATAGTATTGCAGATAGGAGGTGTTGTCCCAGAGTTGGATAGGGTGGTAGTGACTATGGGTGCTCAGATACTAGGGGTAGTTGCTGAGTCGAGTGGGGTGGTAGTGGCACATGGGGCAGAGTAGGTAGGGGTAGCTCATGAGGGGAGTGGAGAGACTCCTGGTGATCAACAAGGCTGAGGTTGGTTTACGGTGATGTATTGTTGGTTTTTTTTTTGTAGCCTATGGGTAGATGTGATTATGGGTTGTGGACTTGTACCCATTTTGTAGCTTGATGGTATTTTTTATTATTATATATATAGATACCTATTGTGTTGTGGCTCTTATATATGTGTTGTGATTTGATTTGAATGTGTATGTGATTTTTTGTGTTTGTGTTGTGTAAAATATCGATAAGTAGATGTACCATGGATTAATATATGTGCATATGGTAGTGTGTAAGAAAATGATATCACTGTAGTGTAGATATACTATGAAGTGATGTAGTGGAAATGAATGTAGATAGATGTGATGATGTATGATCTAAGATAGATGTGATAATAGGTAATGTGATGTAAATAAATGCATGTAAAATAGATGCAAGGATGCATGTATGTGAAAGCTAAAATGCGTAGAGGAAGCACTTGTATCATAGCATAACCAATGGTAATGTTATCCATTCCGTAATCTCAGGGATGTAGGATAGTGTAGTGTGTATGCAATAATTTTGACAATCATAGTTGTAACAATCAAACCTCATGAAAAACTAAATGAGATCTATCGACAACTCATAACTAACCTAGCTGGGTCAAAGTCTATCAAGGACCAGTGTGTACAAATAAGTGATGTTCATTTATCCATTTTGAGGGAGGTAGGACTAACCCATTGTAAACATAGCCAAAGTAGCTAGCTCATCCACAAGCATGCAGTGATCTATACAAAATAAGGTCGCTAATGTGACAGATGTGTCACCACTTGTAAGACTATTCCATTGGTAGGCAGGTGCTTAGGGCCTATAGTTGGTGATGGAAATCATCCCATGATGTTATGTTAAACCTAAGGACCAAAGGTGATGAAGCATAGCAATTGTGATTCTTGGAGGCTTTTCCTTTTGTTTTCTACCCCTCGTTTATTGCTTGTATTTTTGTGGTGCTCTTTTTTTTTTTTGTATGGGCATTGGCTTTTGTTTTCTACCCCTTTTCTGATTTTTGCTTATGCTTATCCCTTTGTTTATCCCTAGGTTGTATGTTGATCATGCAAATGATAGGATGAGCAGGGGAAACCATTCTCTAGATGGTGATATCTATGCAAGGTGTTATCTTCCCTAGACTCAAAATTTATTTAAAATGTGACCTGTGTGAGTGGTCCTTGAGAGAAGTTGAACTAGCCAAGGGAAACTATAGGGAGTGTAATAACCTGTCAGCTAGAGGTGATGTTTGATTGATTGAACTAGTGAATAGTCAATAAAATGCATGACACCATATACCCTATAATCCTGAGAAAGGGAGTGGACATCCAAGTGGTAATGCTAACAAGGGCGTATGTTATTCCTGCTAGGGGTGCATTTCTATAGATGGAATATACAAACATGAATGAAACCATATAATAAGTATGGATATATGCAATGAATGTAGTGCGAGATGTAGTATGAGAGAATAATATCTACAAGAGGAAATATGTGTGATGTAACTAGATGAGATTAGTACCCGTATCTACAGATGAATGCATGGGGTGATAATGACGAGAATATGGAGTCACAATAATAGTTGCCCCAACATGTGGGGAGATGTAGCAAATAGGAGAAAAGCAAATAAGCAGGAAAGTACGTGTGGTACTGATGAGCATGGATAGAGAATCCTGATGAAAGATGTAGAATAACATGAAAGTGATGAAGTGAAACAAATATGAGGGGATGAAGCAATGGCGTGAGTAGAAGGAAAAGAAAATGGGAGAAGAAGGGGTGGGAAATCAGCATAGGAATGTAGCCACTCAAAGCATGACCATTCAACAATGCTAACAAAGAAAGAGATGAGGAGATGGAATGGAAGAAAATAGATAGGAAGGAGCCAAGAAAAATCTATGTGAAATGACGTGAATCAGGTCATGAGTGACTAGGTGAAGTGACAAGGTGACTTGGATTTTGGTAGTTGGTATAGTTGGATAGTTGTTGGAAGTAGCATGGTGTAGAAGTCAATGAATCCCATGATGGGGTGGAGTGAGGTACTAGCCGATGTGGAGGGATTTGGAGTTGAGTAGGTGAGGGAGCTTGTTCAGGATGTGAGTGAGTGTCATCAAAAAGCATATCCTAAACAATGGTTTCAAATGTACGGTAGGCATTAATGTCGTACCCTGGTTGATGATGATAGACACAAAATTGGTTTTCTTTGTAATCTCGTGGCTTAGGGTGCAAGGGGTCGATAGGGTGAATCTCGGGTAGTATAAGGAGGCCCTGGTGAAGGAGCTGGTGAAATGTTTGGGATAGTGGCACTGACCAAACTGGCATAGGATAGACATATGGATTAGGTGGTGATGAGTATGAAGGAGGTGGGGTAGGGATGGGTGGTCAGGTCAAAATGTGAGAATCGGGTGTAGGTCGAATTTGAGAATGAATGGTAGGCCTGGAAGAAGGTAATGTAGGTCAGGCCATGGTAGAATGGTGTGAAGGGGAATGGCAACAACAATGGCTCAAGTGTAACTCAAGGTTGTTGAGGTGGGAGAGGATATGTTGAATGTCAATAGGGGGTGATGGAATCAAGGAAGGTGGAGTACTGGTATTTATATTGATAGGGGGGGTGAATAGTATAAGACCTTACTTATGAGCCATGTGTGTTCCTATAAGATATTCCTTCAAGTTGTTAGGCTTTCATGAAGGAACCCACTATGATACCAATTGAAGAACACAAGCTTATATTGAGAGGGGGGTGAATAGTATAAGATAAAACTTTTATTTTTCTTTCCAAAGCAATATCATACAATATTATCAATTTCAATAATGAAACAATGCACAAATAATCACATATATAAGAGACACATATTTAATGTGGTTCACCCAATGTGGGCTAAATCCATGGAGAAAATATTTCTTATAAATTTTCTCAACAAATTTCTTAGGAACCAATTCCCTATTACAATTTTTGTGGACTCCAATCCATAGGAGACACCAATCCCCCCTACTCTATTTTGTATACCTCTATCCATAGGAGACACCAATCCCTTCTATTCTAGTTTGTGTACCTCTATCCACATGAGACACCAATCCCTTTTATTCTGGTTCATGGACCTCTATCCATAGGAGACACCAATCCCATATATTCTGGTTCATGGACCTCTATCCATAGGAGACACAAATACCCTTTTCTCTGGTTTACTCTAAAGCCTACTCAATCCTATTCACAACCACTACTCAAAAATGCTCACAAATCTACTCAAACTTGCTCACAAATCTGTTCAAACCAGCTCACAACTCTTCTCAAACCTGCTCACAACTTTGCTCAAACTTACTCATAAATTTACTCAAACCCGCTCACAACTCTACTCAAATCTACTCACAACCACTACTCATACCAGCTTACAACTCTACACAAACCTACTCACAACTCTACTTAAACTTGCTCACAACTCTACTCAAATATTCTCATAATCACTGCTCATACCTACTCATAACTCTACTTAAACCTACTCACAACTATGCTTATCCACTCATATAAAAAATGCTCATATCTTTCCTAAATATTGCATACAGATAATGCTCATATCTTTCCCAAATATTGCATACAAAAAATGCTCATATCTTTCCCAAATATTGCATACAAACAATGCTCATATCTTTCCCAAATCTTGCATACAAACAATGTTCATATCTTTCAATGTGCTTTTCTCAACTAAAGCAATTTAGACATATTATACCCAGAGTTATTTTATCTTCAAGAACATATAGAAAATTATATGTATTAAAAAATACCCAATATTTTCTTTACATTCATTAAGTCTGTCACTTTCACATGTCTCGTATTTATTGCATTCAAAAGGATAGCTTTAGTCTAGCACTTGATGATTGACCTTCTTATGTACTCCCAAAATCAATCAAATCCAATGCACAAATTTGCTTCACAAAACTGATCTATAACTCTTACACTTTCATTTCCAATATCACTCAAAACCAATGCATAAATTTGCTTCACAAAACTGATCTATTACACTTGCACATTCATTCCCAATTCTACTCAAGAACAATGCACAACTTTGCTCTCAAACACTTGCACTTTTATTCCCAAGAATCAATGCACATCAAATCAATCCTTATACCTCCAATCATATGACAACAAAAATATTTCCTTCAAAAAAAACCTCCTTGAGAAAGGAATTGAATCACCATACCTCTAAATCTGCCACAATGATGATGAGCTTCCCCAAACCTATCTTTAACAAAAATAGTTTCCTTTTGTTCCTTCAAAAATCTGGTTAGTAATATTCTCTTTCTTGCACATATATTAAATCATCCACTTATGAACCCTTTTAATATGTAAAATACAATTTAAAATCAATCACAAATTACACCTTATATCTCCTTTCTCTAACATGCAAAAGTACAAATAAATTTCACCACAATACACCTTATATATCCTTTTCTAAATAACAATCAACCTTATAAATTCTTCACACAATGTGCAAAAACAATTTTCAAATAAACATAATGCACCTTATAGCTCCTTTTAATATGCAAAAATAACTCCCTCACACTCTATACAAAAATACAATTTTCAAATAAATCTAATACACCTTATAACTCCCACTCAAATTTAATTTAATTAAAATTAAAAATTTAATACCTTATACACCGCCACCTTGAATCAAAACTGTGACCTCTCAAGATGCATCACTTTCACAAGTGCTTATGACCAGCTGCACTACAGTAGCAGGTAGAACAAAAGAGGTGCCCAATAATTTTAACTTTATCTTCAATGTGCATTCCAAACTTAGCACACACAACAAAATGGCATCTAGGGGTTTTGACCCTGTGACCTTCTCCGTAACAAAAATCACGCAAGCCACACAACCGGCTAGGATACCCCAGCAGTTGGAATGAAATCGATGCACACATATTTTATCATTTTTTTGCCCTAATTAAAACTAAACATACATAGAAAAACCATCATCGAAGGGTTTTGACCCTGTGACCTCTTCCACAACAGCGCTCACGCAAGCCTAGAAACCGATTGGGATACCCTTGCAAGAAAAATCAAAAGGCACTCATAAAATATTTGTCCCTATCTTCGTGCTCATCAAAACACTCACTGATCCCTTTTTCTATCATTCACTTCCATGAGAAGGATATCATCAATTTTTCATCATGTGGCTTGTATCTCATTTTCAAGGCAAATTGACACCATATATATGCTTCCAATGATTTTAATTTTGTCATTTCATAAATACCTTCATGAATGTTGGATCCAATTCCTTTTTAAAACTTTGGGTTACAATATTAAATTATAACATTATCTTTTAAAACCTTAAATATTAAAATCCTTTATTTAAATATTTCAAACTTATGTCCCAACCTTTGTCCTTTTTAAATCTTTTTGTCCCAAGATTTTAAACCTTTTGTCTCAAGATTTTAATTAAATATTTGTGTACCAAGCCTTTAAACATTATCTTTATAATATTTAAATATTATAATCCTTTATTTTGAGATATACCTAGCCTTGAATAATTTTCCATTGTTTTCTTTGTCCAACCTTGTAAACTTCTCATCCTTGAAGAATATTTTTACCTTGAATAACATGCACCCTTTGACATCAATGACAACTCAATATTTCCAATAATATCCTCATTTTTCATTGATGACAACCCTATAAAAAATTTCCTTTGACTACAACTAGATTCCAAATCTGCTCCCCCTAACAAGCTACTCCCCCTCACTGAATTCTTCCCCTTTGACATCAATGTCAAAGGGCTCCTTGGGGCTAAAAATAAGACACTTAGCATAGCCCCCTCACCACCTCCTTTTCTTGAGGTGATCAATTATGAAATGGGAGTGAACCTACTCCCAATTTATAATGCTCTTCTTCTTTTTCAATTTTATTTCTCCAAACTTTTAAAGTCATACCTCTTTGAACATTTTGAGCATCCTTTTTCTTGCTTGTCTTTGGAAGTTTTGGAAACTCTGTTCTACACCATTTAGATTTATGCCCAAAATTATTGCAATTTAAACACATGATGTTGTAGTCCTTGAAAGGTGCAAATGACTTGAAATTTCTCTTGGTGAAGCCATAATCATTATTACCATGAGCCCTACAATGTATAGATTTATGACCAATATGATTACATGAGTAACAATAACCCTAGAAGAAATATTCATCTTGCCTTGGAGGATATGATCTCATGGTTCTTTCTTTTCTTTTTATATGATGGTCCATGTTCCTTGATTGTGCATTGTTTTCTTCCTCTTTGATGTTTCCATTTCTTAACACATTAACATAGGTCTTAGGCTCTTCTTCAAATACCTTCTTTGATGCTTCTATTTCTTTTGAGCTTGACTCCTCTTTTTGTACTTCTTGACCTTCCTCAAAACCAAGTCCAGTATTCATAAATGGATGTCTCTATGTTTTGATAGTATCATCCAAATATTTTGATATTTTCCTAAATTGTTATATCTTATTATTAAATTTTTCAAGTCCCTTCCTTAAAATGTCAACTTCATGTTCTATTCTTTCACATTCTAGCTCTTTTGTTTTTAAATTTTCAGCCATACCTTCTTCAAAATTTCCTTGCCTCTTCAACCTTAACTTTTAAGTCAGTGAGATCTTGTAGAAGATTTACCTTTGTTTTTTCATCCTCTTTTATTTGAGCCTTCAATATTAAGTTCTCATTTTTCAACTCTTCAAGATCAACAAGTTCCTTTTCCATATCAATTGTGACTTCCTCTTCATTTTCTAAATGTTTCTTTTTTTTAGGTATTTAATCATAAGAGCATCTTATTTTCTTCTTCTTGGTCTTTGACAATTGGAGAATCTTCATTCTCTTTTATGACCAAAAATAGGATTTCTTCTTTTTCACTGTCGAAAAGACATTCATCACTGTCACTTGAAGCACTACTTGCTTCTTTAGCATAAAAAATCTTCTTGTGCCTTTCAAATATCTTCTTCTCATGCTTGCCTTGACCATGCCTATTTTTATTTTCATAATAAAACTTTATTTCCTTATTTTTCTTGTAATCCTTTTCTTCTTCACTGCTACTACCTCCATTTTATGGATAATTAGCTGCATAGTGATCAATGTTACCATAGCTAAAACATTTCACAGTCTGCATATTTTTGTGTTTTCTTGGACCCTTCTTATTTTTTTATTCTTTTCCTTATTTGAAGCTTTGAATGCTACTCTTTTTTATGTTTGTTCTTTTTTTGTCCTCATATCACAGTCTGTGAGAATTCCATGTAGGTCATCCATGCTAAAATTTTTAATATCCTTCATCTCTTCTATTACTAAAACCTTTGCATCATACCTCATAGGGAGTGACCTCAATATTTTTTGAACAATAGTATATTCCTCAATATTTTATCCAAGTCCACAAATAGTGTTGACAACCTCATCAACATGAAGTAGATACATAGAAATGTCTTCATCATATTTCATCTTCAAGTATTCAAACTTCCTTCTATGTTTTTTAAGTTTTTCCATTTTGACCTTATCGTCTCTTTCATATGTTCTTTGTAACTTATCCAACATTTATTTTTTTGAAGTGCATTGCATGAATTTCACAAACTCTGATTCACTTAACCCACTCAAAATTACATTCATTACCTTGATATTATCTTCATACAATTTATTACCTCTTGAATCTATAGGAGGAGTTGTATATGATGTGAATCCATTATCAATGGATTGCCATGTATCATATCCATGTGTCATAAAATAAGTCTTCATCCTCACACTCTAGAAATCATAGGTAGTCTCATCAAATAATAGAGAATTATTTGATGAAAACCCTTCCTTATGAGCCATGTGTGTTCCTATAAGATCTTCCTTCAAGATATTATGCTTTCATGAAGGAACCTGCTCTGATACTAATTAAATAGCACAAGCTTATACTAAGAAGAAGAGGGGTGAAAAGTATAATATAAAACTTTTATTTTTCTTTCCAAAGCAATATCATCCAATATTATCAATTGCAAATTAAAAAATACACAAATCACCACACACATAAGAGACACATATATAACATGGTTCACCCAATGTGGGCTACATCCACGAAGAAAATATTTTCTATAAATTTTCTCAACAAATTTCTTGGGAAACAATTCCCTGTTACAATGTTTGTGGACTCCAATCCATAGGAGACACCAATCCCCCCTACTCTGGTTTGTAGACCTCTATCCATAGGAGACACCAATACCATCTATTCTAGTTTGTGGACTTCTATCTGTAGGAGACACCAATCCCCTCTATTCTATTTTGTGGACCTCTATCCACAGGAGACACCAATCCCCTCTGTTTTGGTTCATGGACCTCTAACTACAGGAGACAACAATCCCCTCTACTTTGGTTTACTCCAAAGCCGACTCAATACTATTCACAACCACTACTCAAACATGCTCACAAATCTATTTAAACCTTCTCACAAATCTACTCAAACCTGCTCATAACTCTACTCAAACCTACTCACAACTTTTCTCAAACCTTCTCACAACATTTCTCAAACCTTCTCACAAATTTTCTCAAATTTTCTCACAACCACTGCTCATACCTACTTACAGCTTTACTCAAACCTGCTCACAACTCTACTCAAACCTACTCATAACTCTAGTTAAACTTTCTCAGAAATTTACGTAAATATTCTTAAAATCACTGCTCATACCTGCTCATAACTCTGCTCAAAACTACTCACAACTCTGCTCATCAACTCGTACAAATAATGCTCATATATTTCCAACTCTTGCATACAAACAATTCTCATTATCTTTTCCAAATATTGAATATAAATAATTCTCATATCTTTCCCAAATATTGCATACAAACAATACTCATATCTTTCCCAAATCTTGCATACAAAAATTGCTCATATCTTTCAATGTGCTTTTCTCAACTAAAGCAATTCAGACATATTCTACCCAGAGTTCTTTTATCTTCAATAACATATAGAAAATTATATGCATTAACAAATATCCAATATGTTCTTTACATTAATTAAGACTGTTGCTTTCACATGTCTCATATTTATTGCATTCAAAAGGATAGCTTTAGTCTACAACTTGATGATTGACCTTCTTATGTACTCCCAAAATCAATCAAATCCAATGCACAAATTTACTTCACAAAACTGATCTACAACTCTTGCACTTTCCTTTCCAATATCACTCAAAACCAATGCACAAATTTTCTTTCCAAAACTGATCTATTACACTTGCACATTCATTCCGAATTCTACTCAAGAACAATGCACAACTTTTCTCTCAAACACTTGCACTTTTATTCCCAAGAATCAAAGAACATCAAATCAATCCGTATACCTCCAATCATATGATAAAAAAAATATTTCCTTCAAAAAATAACTCCTTGAGAAATGAATTGAATCACCATACCTCTAAATCTACCACAATGATGATGGGCTTCCTTAAACTTGTCTTTAACAAAAAAAATAGTTTCCTTTTGTTCCTTCAAAAATTTTGTTAGTAATATTCTCTTTCTTGCACAGAATAATAAATCATACACTTATGAATCATTTTTGACATGCAAAATACAATTTAAAATCAATCACAAATTACACCTTATATCTCCTTTCACTAACATGAAAAAGTACAAATAAATTTCACCATAATACACCTTATATCTCATTTTATAAATAACAATCAACCTTATAAATTCTTCACACAATGTGCAAAAACAATTTTCAAATAAACATAATGCACCTTACAACTCCTTTTAATATGAAAAAATAACTCCCTCACACTTTATACAAAATTTCAATTTTCAAATAAATCTAATACACCTTATAACTCCCACTCAAATTCAATTTAATTAAAATTAAAAATTTAATACCTTATACACCACCACCGTGAATTAAAACTATGACCTCTCAAGATGTAGCACTTTCACAAGTGCTTATGATTAGTTGTGCTATAGTAATAGGTATAAAAAAATGGGTGACCAATAATTTTCACTCTATCTTTAGCAGGCATTCCAAACTTAGCACATAGAACAAAATGACATCCAAGGGTTTTTACCATGCGACCTTCTCTACAATAGCACTCACGCAAGCCACACAACTGGCTGGGCTACCCTATCAATTGGAACAAAATTTGTGCACATAAATTTTATTCTTTTATTTCCCTCATTAAAACTTAACATACACAACAAAACCATCGTTTAAGGGTATTAAACCTGCAACCTCTTCCACAACAGTGCTCATGCAAGCCTAGCAACTAGCTGGGCTACCCTTGTAGGTAAAATCAAAATGTACTTACAAATTTTTTCCCTATATTCATGCTCATCAAAACACTTGATGCTCCCTTTGTCTGTCATTCACTTCCATGATAAGGATATTATCAATTTTTCATCACGTGATTTGTCTCTCATTTTCAATACAAATTGACACCATATATATATGCTTCCAATGATTTTGATTTTTTCACATCGACAATACCTCCATGAACATTAGTACCAATTTATTTTTAAAACTTTGGGTTACAATAATAAATTATAACATTATCTTATAAAACCTTAAATATTTAAATCCTTGATTTAAATATTTCAAACTTATGTCCCAACCTTTGTCCTTTTTAAATATTTTTGTCCCAAGCCTTTAAACCTTTTTGTCTCAAGATTTTAATTAAATATTTTTTTCCTAAGCCTTTAAACCTTCTCTTTGAAAATTTTAAATATGATATTTAAATATTATAATCCTTTACTTTGAGATATACCTTGCCTTGAATTTTTTTTCCATTGTTTGCTTTGTCCAACCTTGTAAACTTCTCATCCTTGAAGAATATTTCTGCCTTTAATACCATGCACCCTTTGACATCAATGACAACTCAATATTTCCAATAATATCCCCTTTTTTCATTTATGGAAACCCCACAAAAAATTTCCTTTGACTGCAACTGGATTCCAAATCTTCTCCCCCTAACAAGCTACTACCCCTCACTGAATTATCCCCATTTGACATCAATGGCAAAGGGATCCTTGGGGCTAAAAATAAAACACTTAGCACAACCCCCTAACCATCTCCTTTTATTGAGGTGATAAATTATGGGATGGGAGTGGACCTACTCCCAATTTATAATGCTCTTCTTCTTTTTCAATTTTCTTTCTCCAAACTTTTGAAGTCATACCTCTTTGAAAATTTTGAGCATCCTTTTTCTTTCTTATCTTTGGAAGTTTTAGAAACTATGTTCTACACAATTTAGCTTTATGCCCAAAATTATTGCAATTCAAACACATTATGTTGTAGTCCTTGAAAGGTGCAAATGACTTGAAATTTCTCTTGGTGAAGCCATAATCATTCTTACCATGAGCCCTGCAATGTATAGCTTTATGACCAATATGATTACATGAGTAACAATAACCTTAGAAGAAATATTCATCTTGCTTTGGAGGATATGATCTCATGGTTCTTTCTTTGTTTTTTCTATGATGGTCCATGTTCCTTGATTGTGCATTGTTTTCTTCCTCTTTGATGTTTCCATTTATTAACACATTAACATAGGTCTTAGGATATTCTTAAAATACTTTCTTTGATGCTTCTATTTCTATTTATCTTGACTCTTCATTTTGTACTTCTTGACCTTCCACAAAGCCAATTCTAGTCTTCATAAATGGAGATCTCTATGTTTTGATAGTATCATCCAAATATTTTGAGATTTTCCTAAATTGATATATCTTGTTATTAAATTTTTCAGGTCCCTTCCTTAAATTGTCAACTTCATGTTCTAGTCTTTCACATTCTAGCTCTTTTGCTTTTAACTGTTCAACCATACCTTCTTCAACTTTCCTTGCCTCTTCAACCTTAACTTTTAAGTCAGTGAGATCTTTTAGAAGCTTTGTCTTTGTTTTTTCATCCTCTTTTACTTGAGACTTCAATCTTAAGTTCTCCTTTTTCAACTCTTCAAGATCAACAACAAGTTCCTTTTCCATATCAACTGTGGCTTCCTCTTCCTTTTTTGAATCTTTCTTTTTCTAGGTCTTTAATCACAAGAGCATCTTATTTTTCTTCTTCTTGGTCTTTGACAATAGGAGCATATTCATTCTCTTTTATGGCCAAAAATAGGATTTCTTCTTTTTCACTATCAGAGAGACATTCATCATTGTCACTTGAAGCACTACTTGCTTCTTCAGCATAAAAACTCTTCTTGTGCCTTTGAAAGATCTTCTTCTCATGCTTGACTTGACCATGCCTATTTTTTATTTCATAATAAAACTTTATTTCCTTATTTTTATTGTAATCCTTTTCTTCTTCATTGCTACTACCTCCATTTGATGGATAATTAGCTGCATAGTGGCCAATTTTACCACAGCTAAAACATTTCATAGTCTGCATATTTTTGTGTTTTCTTGGACCCTTCTTATTTCTTTATTATTTTTGTTCTTTGAAGCTTTGAATGCTACCTCTCTTTTTTATGTTTATTCTTTTTCTATCCTCATCTCATAGGTTGTGATAATTCCATGTAGCTCATCCATGCTTAAATTTTTGAGATACTTCATCTCTTATATTGCTAAAACATTTGCATTATACCTCATAGGAAGTGACCTCAATATTTTTTGAATAATAGTAGATTCCTCAATATTTTCTCCAAGTCCATGAATAGTGTTGACAACCTCATAAACACAAAGTAGATACATAGCAATATCTTCATCATATTTCATCTTCAATTCTTCAAAATTCCTTCTGTGTTTTTGAATTTTTGCCATAAAACTTGTCGTATCCTTCATATTTTATCTGTAACTTATCCCACATTTCTTTTATTGAAGTGCATTGCATGACTTTCACAAACTCTAATTCACATAACCCACTCAAAATTACATTCATTGCCTTGGAATTATATTCATATGGTTTCTTACAACTTGAATCTGTAGAATGAGTTGTAGATGGTGTGAATCCATTCTCAATGGATTACCATGTACATATCCATGTGCCAAAAAATAAGTCTTCATCCTCACACTCCATAAAGTATAGTTAGTCTCATCATATAATGAAGCCTTATTTTATGAAAACCCTTCCTTATGATCCATGTGTATTCCTGTAAGATCTTCCTTCAAGTTGTTAGGCTTTCATGAAGGAACCCACTTTGATACCAATTGAAGAACACAAGATTATACTAAGAGTGGGGGTGAACAGTATAAGATAAAAAATTTACTTTTATTTCCAAAGAAATATCATCCAATATTATCAATTGCAATAACTAAAAAATGCACAAATCACCATACACATACGAGACAAATATTTAACATGGTTCACCCAATGTGAGCTACATCCATGGAGAAAATATTTCTTATAAATTTTCTCAAGAAATTTCTTGGGAACCAATTCCCTGTTACAATATTTGTGGACTCCAATCCATAAGAGACACCAATCCCCCATGCTTTGGTTCATTGACCTCTATCCACAGGATACACCAATCCCCTCTATTCTAGTTCATGTACCTTTATCCATAGGAGACATCAATCCCCTCTATTCTAGTTCATGGACCTCTTTCTACAGGAGACACCAATCCCCTCTTTTCTTGTTTGTAGACCTCTATCCATAGGATACACCAATCCCCTCTACTTTGGTTTACTCCAAATCCTTCTCAATATTATTCACAACCACTACTCAAACATGCTCACAAATCTACTCAGACCTGCTCATAACTTTTCTCAAACCTACTCATAACTTTTCTTAAACCTACTTACAACTCTGCTCAGATCTTCTCACAACCACTGCTCATACATGCTCACAAATCTTCTTAAACCTACTCACAAATCTACTCAAACTTGCTCACAACTCTACTCAAACCTACTCACAACTATGCTCAAGTTTACTCATAACCACTACTCATACCTGCTCACAACTTTTCTCATCCACTTATACAAATAATGCTCATATATTTTCAACTCTCGCATACAAATAATGCTCATCTCTTTCCCAAATATTACATAAAAATAATGCTCATATCTTTCCCAAATATTGAATACAAATAATGCTCATATATTTCCCAAATATTTTGTTTTTTTTTAATTTCCATGGTGGAATCGGTAGCCGCCACGAATTCGGGCAGGTTGTCTAGCTTTTATGGCCACCACAGTATTCTATGTTGTCCACCCCAGAAGCTGCCACACAGATCTTCATGAAGTCCACCCCTATAACCACCATGCCACAATAATTTTAAACCTTTTTTGCCACTAAAAGCACTATGAAAGGGACAAGCGTTCAGTCCGGCGAGGCCCGAGATTTGAACCTTGGACCTCCGCTCCCTTATGGGGTTTGGATGAACCAATTGGTCTACACCTCGGACCTATCTTTCCCAAATATTACAAATAAATAATGCTCATATATTTCCCAAATATTGCATACAAACAATGCTCATATCTTTCCCAAAAATTGCATACAAATAATGTTTATATCTTTCAATGTACTTTTCTCAACTAAAGTAATTTAGACATATTCTACCCAAAGTTCTTTTATCTTCAAGAACATATGGAAAATAATATGCATTAACAAATACCCAATATGTTCTTTACATTGATTAAGTCTGTCACTTTCACATGTATCAGATTTATTGCATTCAAATGAGGTTAGTCTTTTTGCTCTTCCTAATCAATTTCAAATTCTCAGAGATTTAGATCCTGAGGTGGGTGTCGATGATACCTTTAATCCTGATCCTCCTCCAAACCCATCCTTGGATCTAATGGAAGTCCAGCAAGATTCTGAACCCTTGGCTGTTAATCCCCCATCTCCTGCTACCTTTAATGTAGACCAGCCCCTGGTTGATGATGTCTCCATCCCTTCCTCCTTTTTTGAGCCTTCCAGCCCAGTGGTTCAGAAAATTCCTACCAACAATTTCAGCCCCAAAATTACTAGAAGCCAAAAGAGATCTCCTATTGATTGTGGAAAGGAAAAAAAAGAGGAAGGCCTTCTAGTTCTGATCAATGGAAGCAAGGAGTAAATGATGATATTGCTAATGGAGTACAAAAGACCCTATTTTCCACTGGTATTAACATATCCAAGGAAGAATCAAAGTGCACCAAACCTCCCCAACCATCTGGAAGGGGAGGCAAAAGAACTTCAAAATCTTCCAAATGAAGATCCTCTCATGGAATGTGAGAGGCCTCAATGGTTTAGCCAAACAAAGGTTAGCTAAATCATTAAGGAAAGAAATCAGACCTACAATTTTTGTGATTCAAGAAACCAAGGTTAGTGGACCCCTTGATAAAAAGATATGTAATCATATTTGGAAGAACTGTGAATCCATTGCTTGTAATGCGAAAGGTGCTTTAGGAGGCCTTCTGTGTCTATGGAACCCAAATATCATGGATGGAAATCTCATCCATTCCACTGATGAGATGATGAGCATCCTATTTTTTGACAAAGATAACAATTCACCTTGGGTTCTTACTAATATATATGCTCCCAATTCCATTTCTGGGAGGTCTCGTATGTGGGGTAACTTGTCCTCTATCAGAAGCGCCTTTCCAAATCTTCCTTGGATCCTCGCAGGAGACTTTAATACCCCTCTGTTTCCTTCTGATAAAAAAGGAGGTGTTGGCTCCTTTTCCAAAAGTATGGAGGATTTTCAGGAATTTATAAGTGAACAAAATTTAATGGATGTAACTCTGAAAGGAAATCAATTTACTTGGTCAAATCGAAGGTGTGGACCTCAACTAATCCAAGTCAAGCTTGACAGGGTACTATTTTCTCAGGAAGCTGTTGACATTTTGGGGGATGCTAATCTTCAATCCCTACTCAAAATTGGATCTGATCATAGTCCTATTCTTCTAGACACAAACAATCCAAAAATATTCAAAACTCCTTTTAGATTTGAAGCTATGTGGATGCTACATCCTGATTTCAGAGAAAGGATCAATCAATGGTGGCAATATGATGTCCAAGGAACTCCTTCCTTTGTTTTGGCTCAGAAACTCAAGAATATTAAAGAAAATATAAAAATATGGAACAGAGACATCTTTGGAAATCTCTTCCAGAACAAACAAGATATTATGAACAGGTTAACCATAATAGAAAAATAGAGCCAGGAAGTTGGAGATTATTCTGCTGAGATGAGAAGTGAAGAAAGGAACTTACTAGCTCAATATCACAATATCCTTCAATGTGAAGAAATCTTCTAGAGACAAAAATCTCATGACATTTGGCTCAAAAAAGGAGATTCCAACACCAAATTCTTTCATGTTTCCACCATGAGACACCGAAGCAATAACAAGATCAAAGAAATTCATAGCCAGGATGGAAGGACCATTAATGATATAAAGGAAATCAGAACTGAAGGGATAGCTCATTTCATGCAATTACTCTAGGAGGAATGCAGACCTAATTCTCTGGTAGGCAAGGACTTCTTCCTTCAATTTATTCCTCATCTTATTTATGATGATATTAACAACAAACTTATAGTTGTCCTTTCTGATGAGGAAATCAAAGATGCCTTATTTTCCATGAAACCTGATAAAGCACCTGGTCCAGATGGGTTTTCTCCAAGATTTTTTCAAGCCTTCTGGGATGTTGTTGGTAAGGATGTTTGCAAAGCCATAAGATAAATCCAAGGTTCTAAAGTCATTCCCAGAGGCTTCAATTCCACATTTATTGCACTCATACCAAAAATTCCAAATGCTTCTAATTTCAATGATTTTAGGCCAATCAGCCTCTGTAATGTCATTTACAAGATCTTAACGAAAGCCATCACTATTCGTATGAGAGAGGTTATACCTTTAATCATAAATCAGTGTCAAGGAAGCTCTGTCAGGGGAAGGTCTATCTTGGATGGTATCATTTCAGTCCATGAAGCAATCCACTCCATATCCATCAACAAAAAAGTTGCTTTCCTTCTCAAACTTGATATGAACAAAGCTTATGACAGACTTAGCTGGGATTTCCTTCTTGCCATCCTGCATAAGTTTGGATTTCATTCTGACTGGATTTCCTTAATCAAAGGATGCATTTCTTTAGCTTGGTTTTCTATCCTCATTAATGGATCACCTACAGGTTATTTCCAGAGTAGCAGAGGTTTAAGGCAAGGGGATCCTTTGTCCCCTCTCCTTTTCATTATTGTTGTAGAGGCTCTTGGCAGATCAATCTTGGTAGCAAAATATGTAGGCTTAATTTTTGGACTTCAGGTTACCTCTCAGTGTAATCCCATTACTCATCAACAATTTTTTGATGATACCCTATTGTCCACCTTCGCCTCTGTCAGTGAAGCTAAAATCATCAAGTGTATCCTTCTCTTGTATGAAGAAGCTGCTGGCCAAAGGATAAAATTTCAGAAAAGCAAATTATATTTTCTTAATACTCCTTTAAGAAGATAGAATATGATTTCCAACATACTTGAATGCTCCATAGCTAATTTGCCTTCTTCCTACCTGGGCTTACCTCTCTTTATTGGGAATGCCAAAGAAAGCCTATGGGATAATGTTATCGAGAGACTTCAAAAAAAGTTGTCCACTTGGAGAGGTAATATTCTGTCCCAAGTGGGTAAAATCACTCTCACCATGGCCTACCTCCAAAGTATTCCTATCTATTTCCTTTCTTTGTTCAAAGCTCCTGCAAGTGTTTACCAAAAAATGGAAAAAATTCAAAAACACTTTCTTTGGACAGGATCTGAAAACAAACATAGATTCCATTTAGTTGCTTGGGACAAAGTTTGTAAACCCAAAGACCAGGGAGGTTTAGGACTCATAAGGATCTCTCTTCTCAACCTTTCCCTCCTTGCTAAGCAATCCTGGAGACTCATTTCCAATGAAAATGTTGAGTGGGTCAAGATCATGAGAAGGAAATATCTTCAGGCCTCTGAATTTCTCTATGGTGAGGTCCCCTCTACTGGGTCTATTTTTTGGAAATCCATCTGTGAAGCTCGCTCCCTTCTACAAAAAGGACTCCGATGGCAACTTGGGAATGGCAAATCCATTTTCTTCTGGGAAGACAAGTGGATTGGAGATAGTCCTCTTATTCAAATTCCTATGTTTCAAAGGATAATCAACATAACTAAACATTTGGTTGGTCCTTTAGTTGCTAATTTCATATCCTATATCAATGGTATCATGTGCTGGAAAAGACTTGATGTCCTAAACCATGAGGAAGAAATTTCTTGTTTGCAAGCTCAATTATCTTCTATCAAAATTCCAGCTGGTGATCTTAAGGACCAACCTATTTGGGAACCTACTGATTCTAGAGAATTTTTTGTCAAATCAGCTTATTTGCTTTCTCTCAACAATATTGAAACTCCTATTCCATTTAAGCTGGTTTGGACCAAGTACCTGATTCCCAAAATTGCCTCCTTTTCTTGGCTTTGCATTCAAGATCGTATCCTTACTACAGAAAACCTAATCAAAAGGGGCATTCCTCTTCCTAACAGATGTTATCTCTGTCTTTCTGATTGGGAATCTACTTCTCACCTTTTCTTGTTTTGTCCTTTTTCAAGAATGGTGATAAGCAAGATTTTTCTTAATTTCCAGCTGGTTTGGGCTCATCCACCTTCCATCGTCGAGTTGTTCCTTCAGTGGCCCAATCCTTTCAAGAACCCAGTGCTTAAAGGACTTTGGAAATTCTGCCTACAACATTACCTGTGGCAAATTTGGCTTGAACGCAATAGAAGAATATTTGACAAAAAATCCTTACATGTTGATATCATTGCTCATAAAGTCATCCTCTATGCCAAGGAGAATGTCCATGTAGCCCCTTTTGATCCTTTTCCTTGTCCTCATTTTGAGAAAGCCATTCTCAATTCATGCAACATCTTCCTTGATACTTCAAGACCTGTTAATCCTTCATCTTCGAGGACCAACATTAAATGGCATCCTCCTCCGATTGGTTGGGTCAAGCTTAACTTTGATGGAGCAGCTAAAGGAAATCCTGGAAATGCTGGAGCCGGAGGAATTCTACGTGATCATTCTGGTAATTCTATTTTTGCTTTTTTTGAACCTTTGGGCTTCCTTTCCAATCATTCCATTGAAGCCAAAGCTATTTGGAGAGGCCTCCAATTCATCAAAAACATTCCAGGGAACATTATTGTGGAAGGAGATTCTCTAAATATCATTAATTATTTAAAAACTTCAAAACCTAGCAGCTGGAGGATTAGAACAATTGTGGAAGAAAGTAAACAAATCCTTTGTCAGCAGCATAACACCATTGTTCAACATGCCTTTAGAGAGGCTAACTCTATTGCTGATAGATTGGCAAATATTGGAGCTAACGCCCAAGGACTGCTGACGTGGACTGATACTCTTCCTCCTGAGGTGGTAGAGCTTGTCAGAAGTGATCAAAATAATGGTAATCATGTTGAATCTTGAAAATCTCATTCAGTTCATTGCCCAACATTCTACCTTCCACGTGAAGCATTGGGTTCATGTCCTAATTCCTTTGTTATCCCTTCCATCAAGGACTATGCCTTACTTTGAAATTTGGACTCATGACCCATTGTGTTTCAATTTTAAATTACCCATCACCTTTATTCATGCTTGCACCTATTTCTTGATAACCGAATCCTCTTGGAATCCCAAGGTAAAGCCTAGCATGATTTTTAATCATACTTCTCCCATGTGTTTTGATATTCACAATCTTGTTTCATCGAGAACCATCTTCCACCGTCTGGCCAGTTGCATTGTTCCAAGACTTTATTGGGTGAACATCCCAATCCTTTCTGTGTCTTGTGCCAGACTCTCTTTTTGGCTTCGTCTTCTGAGCATCCTCGATGGTCAACCTTTTCATTTGACGTTGATTTTCTTGACTATCTGTCACAACATTCGATGCCTAAAAATTCGCCTTGTTATCTACCCTAGCCAATCTCATTCCTTCAGGTGGTTTTTTCCCTTTTTGAAGCATCCTTTCTGGCTTTCCTACAAAACCCAGAGCTGCAATAGTGCTTTCCTTTTATATGACACTTTGCATGCTCTGCTTACCCATCAGTGCATTGCTTCTTTTCCTATCCCATTTATCCCTAGCCATTCCTTTTGTTTTCCTTCTCGTTGTTTTCTGTCCACAACCATGAAAGAAGGAAAACCCATCTTCATTGAGCCTGAGGTGTTCGAGCTTGAATCCATTGTCAGAGACATGTGGAAGGACAAAGGAGCGCTGATTGATTTTTTCAAGTTGTTTTTTGGTGTTGATGAGGAGGTGACAAAAGCCTTTGTTGAGTCCTAGAACAAGGGCCTGGTTACTATTCATGATGTGGAATTTCAAATTAATATCGAGCTGCTGGTGGACCTGATGGGACAACCTATGGATGACAAGGTGATCAGAAGGAATAAACATAACTGGGAAGTGGAGCTGACGCATTTTGAGAAATCCTCGATGATTCACAAGATGGTCAAGAAAGGTTTGTACCATCATCATCTCTCCACTCCCTGGAAAGAAATTCTAAAACCTATCATGCAATACCTCACCTCTGATAATCCCGAATCCCAGCTCTGTTGTTTCCATTTGGCTTTCGTAAACCACTTCCATGAAGCCAAAATGATGAACATTCCTACTGCCCTCTTTTGGTCCATAGATTACACCATAACCTCCACCCATAAAAAGGAGGAGGGTTTGCCCTATCATCAAGGGATTTTTAAAGTCCTTTACAGATTTCTCCTTTTGAAATTCCCCAAAGGAAACATCCCCGTCCCGGAGTCTGATGAAGAAAATTCTTCCTCAACTCCCAGTCCTAAAATTTCTAGACCTAAGAGGAAGGAGAAAAATGACAAACCTCTTCCTGATTTCAACATCAAAAAAAAGGTCAAGGTTGAGAGTACGCCTGTTAGATGTTCCCAGAGGCTCAAGCTTAAAGAAATTTTTGAAACCCCTCCTTCCACGTCTGTTAAACCTACAAAGGACCATTCCAATTCACCTGATATTGTGGAGAAATACCTTCATAAACTTGCTGTCCAGGCAACGTCTACCACAATTGATCATCTAGAAACAACCCACATGGCCATCGGTAAAGCAATTTCAAGGCTAAAGGATCAGCGCCAAGCTCTCAGTATCCTGTTCTTTTGTGATACGTTCGAGGACATTCCTACCTTTTTCATTGTTGAGGGTCCCTCTGATGCCAAGGGTGATGGCAAAGATGAGGACGTGGTGGAAATTGCAAAGGAAGCTTGCATTGATGTTCTGAAGGATGTTCCAAAGGATGCACCGAAGGATGAAGCAAAGGATACCACGTTGGAGACCATTGCCGCTTCTCCTATGCATACTGACGTTCCTCTCTAAGCGAGGATGTGGTTCCACCTATTGCTGTCTCTTTCCCTTTTTCTCTTGTTCCTTCGGTCTGAAGGTTTTGGTCTGGTTTAGTCCTGCTGGTTGTAGGCCTGTTTCTTTTTGTTCCTTTCTGTCTGAGGATGGCTTCTTTTTGTTGTAGCAGGATTTTTACCTCTTTGTTGTGTTCCTTTCAGGGTTCCTCTTGTGTTCCTCTTCTTGTTTCACTGTTGTACAAGGCATTGGGGCGCCTTTCAAATGCCCTCTTTTGATAATTAAAATATTTAACTTACCAAAAAAAAAAATTATTGCATTCAAAAGGATAGCTTTAGTTTAGCACTTGATGATTGACCTTCTTATCTACTCCCAAAATCAATCAAATCCAATGCACAATTTTTCTTCACAAAAATAATCTATAATTATTACACTTTCATTTCCAATATCACTCAAAACCAATGCACAAATTTTCTTCACAAAACTGATATATTACACTTACACATTCATTCCCAATTCTACTCAAGAACAATGTACAACTTTACTCTCAAACACTTGCACTTTTATTCCCAAGAATTAATGCACATCAAATCAATCCTTATACCTCCAATATTATGACAATAAAAATATTTACTTCAATAAAAACCTCCTTGAGAAAGGGATTGGTTCACCATACCTCTATATCTTCCACAATGATGATGAGCTTCCCCAAACCTATCTTTAAAAAAAATATTTTCCTTTTGTTCCTTCAAAAATCTGGTTAGTAATATTCTCTTTCTTGCACAGATTTTAAATCACCCACTTATGAACCCTTTTTAATATGAAAAATACAATTTAAAATCAATCACAAATTACACCTTATATCTCCTTTCACTAACATGCAAAAGTACAAATAAATTTCACCACAATACACCTTATATCTCCTTTTCTAAATAACAATCAACCTTATAAATTCTTCACACAATGTGCAAAAACAATTTTCAAATAAATATAATGCACCTTATAGCTCCTTCTTTTAATATGCAAAAATAAATCCCTCACACTTTATACAAAAATTCAATTTTCAAATAAATCTAATACACCTTATAACTCCCACTCAAATTCAATTTAATTAAAATTAAATGTTTAATACCTTATACACCACCATCGTGAATTGAAATCGTGACCTCTCAAGATGCAGTGCTTTCACAAGTACTTATGACTGGCTATGCTATAGCAGTAGGTAGAACAAAAGGGGTTCCCAATAATTTTAACTATGTCTTTAGTATGTATTCCAAACTTAGCACACACAACAAAATGGTGTCCAGGGGTTTTAACCCTGTGACCTTCTCCGTAATAGCACTCACACAAGCTAAAAAATTGGTTGGGCTACCCCAGTAGTTGGAATGAAATTGGTGTGCACATATTTTATCCTTTCCTTACCCTCATTATAACTTAACATACACAGCAAAACCATCATCGAAGGGTTTCGAACCTACGACCTCTTCCACAACAGTGCTCATGCAAGCCTAGAAACTGGTTGGGCTACCCTTGCAGGTGAAATCAAAAGGCACTCATGAAATATTTGTTCATGTCTTCACACTCATCAAAATACTCACTGCTCCCTTTATCTTTCGTTCACTTCCATGAGAAGGATATCATCAATTTTTCATCATGTGGCTTGTCTCTCATTTTCAAGGCAAATTGACACCATATATATATGCTTCCAATGATTTTGATTTTGTCACGTCGATAATACCTCCATGAACGTTCGTGCCAATTACTTTTTAAAACTTTGGGTTATAATATTAAATTATAAAATTATATTTTAAAATCATAAATATTGAAATCCTTGATTTAAATATTTCAAACTTATTTCCCAACCTTTGTCCTTTTTAAATATTTTTTTCGCAAGCCTTTAAACCTTTTTGTCTCAAGATTTTAATTAAATAGTTTTGTCCCAAGCCTTTAGACCTTCTCTTTATAATATTTAAATATTATAATCCTTTACTTTGAGATATACCTTGCCTTGAATAATTATCCATTGTTTTCTTTGTCCAACCTTGTAAACTTCTCATCCTTGAAGAATATTTTTGCCTTGAATACCATGCACTCTTTGACATCAATGACAACTCAATATTTCCAACATGTTATAATGACACTATGTACAATATGTGGTGGTGCATACCTAGGTGATCTAGGCATTGAATGTGCGAAGGTGAATGATGTTGATAGGCTCAGGTTCGGTGAATCCTTCGAGATTTACCAATCGATAGGTGCTAGAACCATATTTTTGTGTGATGATGTATGGGCCTAACTAGTTAGGAGCAAATTTGTCATGCTGTTGATGGGGTTGGCTTGTGATTTATTGGTTTTCCTTGAGAACCAGGTCACCAATTTGAAATTCGTGTTGATGTACCTTACTATTGTAGGCATAATGAAGGTGGTCTTGATAGACACATGTGTGCTCGATGGCGTGGATGTGATGCTCATCCAAGAGCATTAATTGGTCAAGATGGGCTTGATGAGCAGTGTCATCATCGATGAAGTCTTTCATGGAGACTCATAAGGAAGGTATCTCAAGCTCAAGAGGCATAATGGCTTCAGCACCATAGACCAATGAGAAGGGGGTTGCCCCAGTGGGAGTATGGATGCTCATACGATAAGCCCATAAGGCAAGAGGCATATGATTATGCCAATCATAATGGGATTTTGCAACTATTTTTTGAAGGATGGAGCAAATGGTTTTATTAGTTGCCTTAAGCTTGGCCATTACCCTATGGGTAGTACGGGGTCGAGAAGCTATGGTGGATATTAAATTTGGTGTAGAGGGCATGGATAATTTTGTTTTTGAAGGGTGTACCATTATTAGAGATGATTTGAGAAGGAATGCCAAAGCGACATATGATGTGGTCTATGATAAATACCATAATCTTGGCTCCTATGGTTTGGACAAGTGGGATGGCTTCGACCCACTTTGTGAAGTACTCTATGGTAGTGATGATGAATTTGTGATTGCTTGATGAAGTAGGTGTGATCTATCCGATGAGATCGAGGCCCCATTGTGAGAAAGGCCACATGGATTGAATTGGTTGGAGATCTTGTGAAGGAAGGTGTGTGAGGTTAGCATGTTGTTGGTATTTGATGCATCGCTTGACATATTCACAATAATCATGCTCCATTTTGGGCTAGTAGTAGCCCATACATAAGATACATTTGGTGATAGCCATGCCACTAAAGTGGCCACCACAAGTACCATCATGGGTTTCTTGTACTACCCATTGAGATTCATGTGGTTCAAGGCAATGTAGGAGGATACCATCATAACTATGGTGGTACAAGATGTCCCCTAGTAGTGTGTAATGAATGGTACATTGTTTGAATGCTCGATGTTGAGCATGTGGTAGATCGTAAGGTAGGAAACCTAATTTGATGTAATCCTTAATTTGTGAAAACCAAGGATCATGTGGTTTAGTGTGGACAACATGAATGCCATCATCATCTGTATGAGGTGAAGATGAGATAGTTGATTTGGTAAGCGTATGAATGGACACATGCATCATGTCAGAGAGGGGATTTTGTGGTATCAATGATCCTAAGGAGGCCATTGTGTCGGTAAAGTGATTGGAGGAATGCGAGGTGGCTTTGATAGCATACCACTCAAATTGGGTGAGGAGTTGCTAGGTGATTTGTTTATATTGTTGGAGAATGGGATAACGACATTGCCATATCTCCTGGACTTGATTTACAATAAGGAGAGAATCTCCAATAATGTGAAGGCATCAAATGTGCATGGAATGCACCTACTTTAGACCAAGAATAAGGGCTTCATATTCTGCATTGTTGTTTGTGCAAGGAAACCCTAATTTGAATGAGAATGGAAGAGGCTCTCCATCTGGTGTGAAAAATACAATGCCTACACCCCCAGCGTGTGTGCAGTGGGAACCATCAAAGAAAAGTGTTAAGTCAGCAGTTATCTCTGGTTCAACATACTCTTTGGGTTCTATGATATTAAATATGGAATCATCAAGGAGTTGGATGATGAGAGGGTGATTATCAGGTAATGGGGCCTCAGCGAGCTGGTCTGTGATGACCTACCCTTTAATGGATTTTTGTGAAATGAATTCTAGGTTGAATTCAGTAAGGAGCATGATCCATTTAGAAGTACGAGAGTTATGATAACTCTTGTTCATCATGTATCGGAGTGGATTGTCATGAGTGATGACAAAGGTGGTGTGATTAAGCATGTAATGACGTAGTTTTTGGGTGGCAAAGACTACAGCCAAGCACAACTTTTCCATGTATACGTAGCGGGTTTCATAACTAACTAGCATACGACTGATGTAGTATATAGCTCGCTCATGATTGAGTTCATTCTTTTGGGCTAGGAGTGTGCCAAGTGTGAAGTCCATGGTAGAAATATATAGGGTAAATGGCCTCTATGGATCTGGAGGAGATAAAACCGGTGAAGAGGTAAGGTAGGCTTTGATTGAATCAAAGGCTTTTTGATAGTTTTTATCCCATTTGAAGGTGACCCCCTTTTGCAAGAGGTGATTAAATGGCTTGCATTTATCTAAAAGTTGTGTGATGAAATGGTGTATGGACTAAATTTTACCTTGTAGACTATGTAATTGTTTGAGGTTCGTGGGTGGAGGTATCTCGAGGATGGCCTTGACTTTGTTAGGATCCACTTCAATGCCTCATTGAGAGATGATGAACCCTAGGATTTTTCCTGAAGTGACACCAAAGATGCATTTCTTTGGGTTAAGGTGAACGTTGTGTTCCAAGAGGTGATCGAATATTTTGTGTAAATCAGCGAGGTGCTATGAATGCTCTTTTGATTTTGTGATGAGATCATCGACGTAGTCTTCCATGATTTTATGCATGTAATCATGGAAAATGTAAGTCATTGCACATTGATAGGTTGCCCTAGCATTTTTAAGGCCAAAAGGCATGACCTTATAGCAAAAGGTCCCCTAAGGGGTTGTGAAGGAAGTTTTGTGTTGGTCAATAGGATTGATTTTGATCTGATTGTATCCAAAAAATCCATCCATAAGGGATATCATTTCATGGCCTACAATGGAATCGATGAGTGAGTCGATGTTTGGTAAGGGAAAGTTGTCTTTGGGATAAGCTTTGTTTAAGTCATGGAAATCAGTGCATATATGAACCTCGCCAGAGGGTTTTGGGATTGGTACCATGTTAGAAACCCACTCAGGATAATCTATGGGAATGATGAAACCTACATCAAGGAGCTTTTGGAGCTTCGATTTTATGAGGAGAGCAATGGTAGGATGCATGCATCACAATTTTTGCCTGATGGGTTTGGCATCTTTGTCAAGCATGAGGTTGTGCACTACTAGGGAAGGATCGAGTCCAGGCATGTCCTTGTAGGACCAAGCAAAGACTCTAATATATTCCTTAAGGAAAGTGGTAAATATGATGCACTCTTCTAGTGAGAGGCTAGTGGCGAGTTTGACTATGTGTGGATTTTTGAGATCATCACCAATGTCAACCTCAATAGTATCTTCCACAAGCATGTGGGAACCATCTCGAAGTTATTCAGGGATCGGGATAAGGTGGAGGTCATCGATAGCCTCTAGTACATCAAATTCATCATCTAGGTAGATGCTTATGTGGTGAACCCATAGAATGTGGGGTGGGGTGGAAGGTGAAGGAGCATTCATAGTATGCAAGACATGGGGTGAGAGCAAGAAATCTCATGATGAAGGTGTAGGTGAAATGTGTGTGAAGTCGATGATATCTGGGTTGGGTGTGTCATCACGAATTGGCTAGTGTGTATACCAAAGTGGGGAAAAGAGGTCTACATCAACCATGTTAACCGAAGCCATGGGGGATGTAGGTGGTGAAGAGTCTGATGATGAAGACTCAATAACATGTGAACATCATAGCAGGCTTAGCAGAGGGTGTAAGATGATAGGTGGAGAACGTGATCGAGTAATGGAGTGATGGAGCTACCGATGCATAGGTAGTGATCTAGCCAAATGTGTTGGTAATGGTGGGGGGATGTCATGTCATATTCTAGGTAGTGAGCATTTAGAGATAAAGTAGCAAATTGGCTAGTTAATTCATTGACACAACATAAAGACGTAGTGTCGGAGAAGGGAGTTTCTTGAAAGAAGTCGAATGGAATAGTGATGGTCGAATGAGGAGATGGGCTCTCATCCAAAATATCCATGTCAATATATTCCTCCAAAGTGTGTGTTGGAAGTGGGGAAGGGTGTAAGGAGAGATCCTGAAGCTCATCCTCAAGTGTGTGAATGGTGGTGGGGTGATAGCCTAAGCCAGATTTATCTATAGGTAACTGGACATGGGGATTGATGGGTGTGCATAACCCTTGTTCATAACATCCTAACCCAAATCCATGCCAATGGAAATGCCGAAGGTAGCACAAAGTAAAATGGGGATTAGACATGTGATCTAATGTACCACAAAAGCTAGATTGTGGTGGTGGGGGCACTGCAGTCGAGAGTGAGGAATCTAGTCCTGCATAAACAAAGTTGGTTTGATTATTGGGAGGACCTAATCACACAATAGTACCAATGGTCAATACTGAAGCTGAAGGGTAGTTAAAATCGCATGTGGATTGGACTGTAGGAGGTCGTACATGAGCATCACGAACATTATAGTCACCTGGACCAGAGTTCATCATGAAGATAGAGATGTGGGGTGACGTACAAGGTGGTGAGCGAGGTGGTGAATCTAAATCAGAAGATGAGGGTGAGAGCTGAGAATATCATATGGTGGTAGTAGAGGAGTGCAATAGTTGATCATCAAGGTGAGAAGCTCATTATTCCCAATCATGGCATTCAGTTGTCATAGATGGGATAGGATGATTTGCATGTGAGAATTATGGAGTTGGGTGAGTAGGTGTCGATGTTGGGCTACGAGGAGATGTGAATGACCTAGGTCATGGATGGAATGGAAGTGGAGGTGTTTGAGGTGTAGGGAGGAGAGGAGGTTTCATAGAGGAATATGGGTGAGATGTGGTGGTAGGCCATGATGAGGGTGATGAAGAGGGTATCAACACTAGGGGTAGATTTGTGGAAGAGGATGGTTGAGAAGGTGGTGGTGGCCATAGGGAAGGTGGTGAAAAGGGTATGGTAGCAGGATTAGGTTTCATGATGGTTGGTGAAAGTGGTATGGACACTGAGGTGTGTGTCCCTGATGGAGATTGTGGTGATGAGGTTGATGTGGAGGGAGATGTTGATGCTCCGATAGATTGATGAGAAGAAATAGGAAAGAGTTGTGTAGAAGATGATGAAGGTCCTGGTGGAAGGTCTACGATGTTGCAAAATTTGAAGGGGTCCCCATCGATAGGAACATAGTGAACAAGTCCATCATGGATATATTTGAGATAGTGGTGTAATGTAGAAGGGACACACTACATATCCCTAATCCATGGATGCTCGAGCAAGATATTGTACTGCATATCACCCTGAATGACATGGAATAGGATGGAAATGGTGTGGATACCCACTTGGATAGGTAGGACAATGGAGCCTACTATGGGTTGCATGGAACCATCGAATGCCCAAAGATCAAGCGATGGGGTGGTAAAATGAGTTGGAAGAATGTGTAGGTGGTGTAAGGCTGTAGTGGAAATGATGTTGATAGAGGAACCGGTATCAATGAGAACACGCTTGTAGGTGATATCATTGATGGTTGCTTGGATGTGAAGAGGAGGGTCTTCTCCTTCGCCTATGAGTTTCATAATCTCATGATCATGGAAACTGATAGAAGGTTGAAGGTAGTGCGGAATGTTTTCCATAAAGTTCACAAATGCATTTGTGTCATGGGTTTCAAGGTCGATAGATCGAAGGATATCATTCAATGCCTCATGATGGGGTTGAGACTATTGTAAAATATCAAATATGGATAACCTGGTAGGAGCATTATGCAACTAGTGGGTAAGGCTACCATGAATGGTAATGATATTTTATGGTGGAGGGGTGTAGTGTTAGAAGTCATGGGAGACTATGGAGAAGTAAATGGTGTAGGCGATGAGACCACTGGTGTAGTTTGGCATGAAGGATACCTTTGATTGTGAGTAGTGAGGTTAATCATGCCAACTACACTACATGAAGGAGGATCTCATTGAACACTATTAACCTATCTAGGTGGCCCTGAGGGATTAGGTTGAATTCTTTGGGGGTTGGTCCCCCTATGTTTGGGTAGGGGGTTTTGGTAGATCCCCAAGTTTTGATTCTATGGGGTGAGGGGGTTGGAGACCTGAATGGTACCCCTATCAATGAGATCTTGGACAAGGCCATAGAAAGAGTGACAAGATTCGATATCATGGCCAGGCTATCGGTGGTATGCATAGAAGGCTTGCTCGATGTATCCTCAAGGCTTGGGTTGATTTAGGTCGAGTGATCAGATGTTGGGTAGGGTGATGTGGCCTACATCATACAATCTCTAGAAAAGGGTTGGCAAAGGCTCAAAGAGTGGGGTGAGATTGTGTTATGGAGCCTATGGGTGAAGGCCATGAGGCTACTATGGTCTAGGAGGAAGAGGTGCACTAGTTTGGAATAGTTGCTACTATGGAGAAGGAGGTCATGGGATAGGTGATGGAGCTAGGGTAGTTGTTGCCACGTGATTGGCTTGTGGTGGCCTAGGAAAAGGTTGATTAGGTGCATTTCTATTGAAGTAAAAATTTGAGTTGTATGAGGGTTTTTGTCTCAACTTGATCTTTCCTGATTGGACTTTGATGTCCTCGATGACTTTAGCTTGGGTGATAGCTTCTTCAAAGGTGTGGCTTTGATGAAGCTACAAGGAAGTGGAGATATGCTTATGATAGCTTTTGGAGAAAAGTGTAACAAGTTCAATAGTTGGGAGACTATGAGCCAGGTCATGTATGACCGATCTCCATAGAGAAACAAACTCAGTAATGGGCTCATCGTCAGCCTATCATAGGGTGTAGACATCTGAGAAGTTGGTTTTATTTTTTATGTTGATAGAGAAATGTTCTAGGAAGGAATTGGCTAGTTGTTCAAAGGTGTATAGGCTATGGCATGGGAGCATGTTGTACCAATCAAGGGCTTGTCCCCCAAGCGAGAGAGAGAAGGTACATAACATGAGAGGGTTGCTACTATGAAGCTGATAGCAAGCTGAATGGTAATTACTAACATGTTCTCAGGGGTCCTCTTTACCCTTGTATTTATCAAACTTTAGAATCTCGAAGCAATAAGGATAAGGAGGAATGGGAACTGAAGGGTGGACTGGCTCATTGCAGAGTTCATCATAGGTGGGTTTTTGTGGTCCATAACTAGTAGTACGAAGGTTTAGCATCTTTACTTCATCTTGCAAGAGTTGAAGTTTGGATGTTAGAGGTGTGGAGGATGATGTTAAGGTGGGTGGAGCCTGAGAGTGTGGTGGGTACTGAAGTTGTTGTTCCTCCCAGTATTGGGAAGGAACATATTGCAACTGATCCTAGAGAGGTGGTTGTTGAGCGATGTATGGTGTCATAGTGATTGAGACACTAGGTTGTGGAATAAGCATCTATTGAGGATTATAATATTGTGGTTGAGGGGTGTGTGATTGTTGTATAGGTATCTACTAGGGAGGAGCCTATTGTAATGGTTGGGTTATAGGAGGTGATGACCAAGAAGGGGGAGGTATAAAGAATGTAGGTCCAGTAGATAATGGTAATGGTGTCTGGATAGATGGTGCAAGAGGTGGACTAGATGAGGTGTCAAAGGATGGTACATGCATCTATCCTAAAGGATGAGAGGTGGGAAAACTAAATTGAGTAGAATAGCATGGGGGAGTAGGAGTATAGGTTGAAGGTCATGGACCATAGGTGGGAAGGGGACCTATAGTCGAGACCCAAAATGGAGGAGGAGGAGGTAATCTGAAAGTAGAAGTGGATGAAGGTGGAATGGAATATTGGGTAGGATATATTCTAGAAGGATGGGATGTAGGTGGGAGTGATGAAGAGGAAGGAGGATAAGCTTCTAAGGTAGGATCTTGAGAAGGTGGAGTGTTGAATGTGTTTACCCTAGATTGGATGTAGGCAATCGGTTGATGTTGTTGGTGTTGAATAGGTTGTGTTTGAGGAGTTGGTTGTGATATATCCTCAAAATATGGGAAAAATGATTGTTGGGAAAGTGATGGTGGTAACTCTTGGGAAGAGTATTGGTATGAGGGTGGAAGTGGCTCTTGCTATTGTTGTAAGGGAGGTTGTTGTGATGGGGCTTGTGAGGATGGCAACTGAGTGCCTGGTGTGGAAGATGAGGGATCTAAAATCATCCCTATGGTAGGGGTGAATGATGCAACCTCAGGATGAGTGTAGTTTAACAAAGAGGAGTCATTCTCAAAAAGGGATTGAGATAGACTCTAGAAGAAAGGGTGCACAAAGGTAGGAGAAGTGGGTAGGGTCTCCTCATCAATGGTGAAGAAAGGAGGGGGATGTCCTAGAGTTATATAGATAACATGATCACAGAATGTAGAAGGTGGATTAGGTGGAGGTGAATGGGAAATGAGTGGGTGGTCTTCACCAAATGATGTGGCAAGGGCCTCACCCAAGGTAGACGTCTCACCCTAAGACATCGTGTGTGTATAGAATGGATCAGACCCTATGAGAAGATCTATGGTGAATGTGGATTTACCCTTTGTGAGTGAAGGGGGAAAGGTAGACTGACTAGAAGGGGTGCTAGAGGCCTCCTCTATGAGGTGTGCTTGCTCGCATGCTTGACTATGGGTGATAATAGGCATGATGTTGTATGTTGTGACTTGAAGCTTCAGAACTGCATAGAAACTAAAATCTGAGGTTTTGGGTGTGATCTGTAAGGGGTTTGAAAGCAACCCTATGAAATCTAAAATATTTTTATGTGTCTAAATAGAATTCATAGGTTGACCTATGAATTGGTACCTGATTCATAGGTTGACCTATGAATTGGACTCAAACTATAAATGTGATAGAGACTAAGCAGTGATAGGTTATAGATAGCCAACAAACAAAGTGTTGAATAGTGAAATGTGTTGAAACCAGTTTGTGATCATGCAAACAATGTGAAACTAGAATCAGTTCTAAATGCAGAAAAGAAAATGTTTGTGTGTTTTCATGTGTTTTGATGTTGAAAATATGCTTCCTAGGAAATATCATAGGAAGTGGGGTGATAACTCTAGAAATATCAGGAGTGTCATCGACATGGAACCTCCTGCAACACCCAAAGGTGCACAAAATAGAATAGTGTCACAATAGGTGAATGGTGACCTGTATGGAAGGTGTAGTAAAATGATAGCCTATAGGGGGGACTCAAGATGCGCTAATGAGTCCAATAACCTCTTGCAAGAAGAGGTGGTAATGTCTAAGACTTGCTACTTGCCCAGCCGAGATTTTGCTTCACTCTCGAGTGAGCTTAGTCAATGAAGATAGTTACCATGTTCACTAATTATGTAAGCCTTATGAATGAAGGTATCTAATCCTATCCCACTCTAAAGGTCCCTTTCGATGATGAATTCTAGAAAACCAATCTCAAAAGTGGGGGATTTTCTAGTGATGAAGTCCAAAAAACCACTCCTATGGGGCTACTAAGGTGTCTAGGGGGTGAGCTGGTGGAGGGTAAAACTCCTACCTCACCAATCTCGAGTGATGGATTGGGGATGAAGTCCAATCTCACCACTATGTATACCACATGAGTGTGTGGGTTTATGTTGTCTAACGATGATATAAAAGCAAGAAAGTTAACTAGATACCTTTTTGAAATGGAAATCTAGCCCTAGATGCACTTTTTGGAAGCAAAGCTAGATTAAGATGTATTTTGAAAGAAAAGCTAGTCCTATGTGCCTTTTTGGAAAAGAAACTAGGATCTATGCTATGTAGAATGTAAACAAGCAAAGTGAAGCATGTGATAAGAGGGATTTTGGAACCCTAATTTTGAAACATGAAAGAAGTTTAAGACTAATTGTGCAAAAAGAAATTTGAAACCCTAATCTAATGACATGAAAAGAAATATGCAAGTTACCCAGGGGATTTGTGAAAGAGATGGGAAATTTCTAATCTAAATGATTTGAAAGAAATTTGAAACCCTAATCTAATGACATGAAAAGAAATCTAAAATTTACAAGTTACCCAAGGGATTTGTGAAAGAGATGGGAAATTTCTAATCTAAATGATATGAAAGAAATATAACCTAATTATTTTAAAAATGAAAATTTATAATATAAATTATTTGAAAAATAAATATGAAATCCTAATCTTAAATGCATGAAAGAAATCTAAAATTGATTTTTGTGCGAAAAGGAATTTGAAATTACTTTGATGAAAGATGCGAAAAGAGATTTGAAAAACCCTAATCCTAAATGTGACTTTTAAAATGGAAATTTGAAATGCGCTTTGAGAGAAAATTGATGGAATAACACATAAGGGAAATGGAAAACCTATTTGACATGTGATTTGTAAAAGAAATAAAAGTGTTATTGAAATAAAGGAAACTAAAATTTTTGATCTACATGCAGGTTTTTGAAAAGGAATTTGAAAGACCTATCTAATGCAAGAAAGATGACTTTGAAAATTGATGATTCACAAAATATTGACACAAAATGGAAACCTATTCTAATAATTTGAAAAAAAATAAATGTAGCTCTGATTCAAGTAAATAAAGGGGAAATCTAAAACAAACTAAACTAAATGATCTTAAAATGATGGATGCATTGAAAAGGAATTTCACACAATGACATGATGCATGTGTTAATGAAACTTTTCTTGTAAATGAATGATAGAAATAGGGAGGTCTAAGGAAAATACCTGGTTCCTTTTGCTCCAGATGGATTGTTATGTGTCTCTACTATGGACCTCTACACTTTTGAGGGTTTTTGAAGTAGTTATGCTGAATTCGTAGGGCAGGGGGTGAATTGGATCTGAATTCGTAGGCTGGGGGTGAATCAGGTTTAGGAGTCTGGAACTCCTATTTTGATGACCTGAGAGGCTTGTCAGGGTTTGAAGGTCTTTATTCTATCTATAATGGTACCTACAATAGCATAGAAAACCATAAAATTATGTTAGATTCATAGAAAAGACTAGTCTAGCACAACTCTTTGTGGGGGTCCCACCGAGCGTGCTAGAATGAAGCAAATGAAATATGCCATTTGATCAAACATAATACATAAACACATATAATGCTCAGAATGTTGCTTTTTATTCATTCAAAATGTTCATGGGTTACAAAGGTGATTCTCCCAATTCTTTTCATGAATATCAAACATCCTGATGACTTCTTTCAAGACTCCTCAGTGAAGGTGGGCTTGTGGACCACCGGTAGTTTGTTGGTTTTGTGATCTCCTGCACCTATTTTTGAGGCCTACAAAATATGGTTAGATGGTTTGGGGGCCTACCTTAGTCAAGCCCCATATTGATAAAAGATAAAATAACATGAAAGAAAACTATGTTGAAACATGGTAAAAATTGCATAAAACACTATAAAAACATGAAACAAATGATACCTACTAATTTTGTTGGTGTAGACCCACTGTAAGGTGAATTCATAGGTCAAGGGGTGAATTGGAACCTGGATTCATAGGTCAAGGGGTGAATTGGACTTCTGCTAACTATGGGACCAAACTTTCTATCCGGATGGATGTCTGAAGTTGTCCTTTGTTGCTTGTACGATGTGGAATTGCTAGATGCGACTCTAGTATGATTCCAGCATAGTTTTTGTAAGGTGACTAAAAGGTGAGAGAGAGGTAAAATGGGAGGGGAACCCTCTATTTATAGAAAAATATGAGGTTAGGAGAGGGGTTAGATAAACCAACCCTTAGAGTTACTCCATGTTGGAGTTAGGTTAGGGTTTGAATAGGTGTCAAACCCACATGCCTTAGAGAAATATCTCCTCCTCACACATGTGTGAGGAAGAGTTAGGGTTAGCTAGGGTTAGCTAAGTCCTAGGTTAGGTTAGGGTTTAGTTAGGGCTTTTGGAAATATCTAAAACTAACCTCATGGTGCACACATGTGTGGGAGTGTGTTTAGGGCTAATTTGGCTTAGGACCCTAATTAAACTCACTTAAGTGAAAAAGTGCATTTAAGTGAAATTCAATGATGAATTAGAATGTTAATTAACCTAATTAGGCTTTTAAGTGGGAAATGGTCCCATGGGATCCTAATTAGGTGTAGGAAAGGGCTTAGGTGGCCTTAGGGGGCTAGTAGGTGGATTCCAAGTGGGTAGGAAGCATCCTGGGTGTATTTTACCTAGTTTTTGTAGGTTTGAAGTCTACAAGTGACCAAGGTAGCCTACAGATGGCTAAAGCAGCCTATGATGGCCTAAAAATACCTAGAAGTAATAATGTGTGACTTTTGGTTATCTACAATTATTATATGCATAGGTTACTTGGAGAAGAAGTAACCTATGCATAAGTGTTAAAATGTGCAAAGGAATAAATGAACAAGTATCCATATGTAAGTTGTATATGTGCAATGATGTAAAAGGACATGTGTCCCTCATGCACTTAGGAAGAGTGAATCCCAAGAAAATTATCTTCTTATATAGATTTCATTGTAAGGAAGTATGCATCCTCTATGTATCCACTAATAGAGAGCTTCATATGTTGTATTCTCCATTTTTGTGAGTCTTCATTAATGGTTGTTATGTGAGTTATTTTTGAAGTATCATGTCTTAGTTTCATGCTTATTTAGCTTCAATTTTCATAGTCATATTATTGTACTCTTATTTTATTAATTTTGGCTCCATTACCTTTTAGCATATATCTCAAAAAGCTAACATGGTATCAGAGCACCTAGTATATTGATAGGAAATTGAGAGACAGTCACAAGAAAGAGGAGACTCAAGAAGATTGAAGAGATCAAAAAATGTCTCATTATAGTTTAATAAAATGAGAATTTGTAGAATTTAGGACAATTGTTGCCATCTAAAAACAATCCCAAAGGAGAAGGATTTGGTAAGAAGCTTACCAAATTTTTGGAATAGAAACTGACTGCTTAAGTAATCTAAAACTTTCAGTAAGGACAATAAGAAAGCAACGATTCAGACAGTGTCAGTAGCTGCAAGTTTTATATTTTTAGGGTGTATCCTAAAGGATAAGATGAAGCCACCTAACTACAGTTTCGAGTAACATGTTAGAGGATTTTTAAGGCTATAAATTCATCTAGAAAGGGGTAGCATTTAGGTTATCCAAATCACCAAGATCATCATCATCAAACCATGATTAAAAAGGTATGCAACTAAGGTGAGAAAGGTTCATTAGTTGAACTTTTATATTTAGTTCTTTATTAAGTTTATTGAGAACCAGTTTCAAGGTTTAGAAGTTGCACAAATAGGTTATTAGTTTAAATATTGCAAGGAAGTGCAGAAGATAGTTTCTACACGAGTAAAAACATGCACATAAGAAAGAGGAGTTAGATGTATTTCAAGAGAAAATAAAATATCAAAATTCCCTTATATATTGAAAGTAAATAAGACTCTATTCTAAAGCATAGATTGCAAAGCACTTGTATGGTTGAAAATATTTGAATCATCATTTAAAAAGTTAACCTAGCAAGGAGTCCTAGTAGAAAGTTATCAAGGAGACATTTGAATCTCTGTGGAAGAAGCATCAACCAAAAAATGAGGCCAAGGAACAAGGCTATCATCTTAGTTCAAACACAGGTGTTAGAAGTACAAGAAGCAAATAGCTTCCTTGACTAAGACATCAATGATAGAGGCAAAGATGTCCATTACAGCAAAGAGCCATTTGATAATAGTAGATTGATAGGTGTCCAATAGCAATGGTCACTTTTAATTGTGGAGCATCATCATAGCATAGTGTGGTTTGGTAAATCTAGTTTCTAATAAAACACTCAACCTCCTAAGCATTATTCTAATAGAGGAATAATATAGTACATCTATCTACCAAGGTGACAACAACCAAGTTTCATCAATAGGTATTATAAAACAACCATAGGAGTAACATTCAAATTCATGCCTATATAGGAGAAGGTATTCAATGAATATACCAAATTCAACAAGAAAAGAATTACATCTAGATGTGCCAAGCCATAAAACCTAGGTAAACATATCTAGTACTACTCTAAAATAAATGGTTATGGTGAGATAGCAAGTATTTATTGCCCACTGCATATCTCCATTTGCAATCATCACCAACAGTATTTTTGGTGCCATATTGGACCAAGACGATGTCCATTTGTAGTGTTGTGTAATACTGACATCCATGGAAGAGTAGGATAAGAGAATATTTCACACTTTGATTGAGTTATCAAATCTTGTTGAGGTATTAAACTCTACAGCTAACTATTGCAAGCAAGGGCTCACATGTGGGTGTCATCAAGTGCAATTGAATTATCTTAGAAACTATTACATTCATGCAGTATTTGGAATACATTATAGAGATCATAATTATTTAACCCTATAAAGGAGATATTACACATATGTAAAAGAGATGTTACAAGGAAGCTATCAGTGAAGAGCATAATCTAACCGTTACCAAGGATAAAAATTGAAGAAATTAAACATTGGAAGCAGTTACAAAACCACCTAAAAATAATCTCATTTGAGTACATATATCATGTGGAGGATGTTTACTAGGATCAACAGAATAGGAGGGATCAATAACAACTATAGCTAGTAGAGGCTACGTCAAGGAGAATTCATAATTGTTAGGTGTAACGGTTATCCTTGAGCTCGTTAGAATGGAGTCGTTGATTTTTGCATAAAATAATAAAATTTGGTAAGGAAACCATTGCTCACAAAATCTCCAATAAAATAGCCAACATCCACGTGGCTAAGTGATAGTGAAGGAGAATATTTTTTAGGGTTATCACAAGTTGAGCGTCACTAACTGGAGACATCTAGAAGGCCACACAACATTCGAGCACTCATTGAAAGGAGAATTATTTTATCCATAAGATCTAACTACGTAGTGAAGTAACATCCACCACTCCATGTGGCACACATATCCTATTAAAAGCCTCTACAAAATATTTGAGGTAAATAATAGCCACTCTTTTGAATTGCATTTTTACTTTTGGTATATAAGGAGGAGATTGCACTACTTTAGAAAAGAAAATAAATATTGGGAGTTATAAATTTTTTAAGTCTCCTACCATTAAATGGAGTAATGGAATAATAAGGGATATTTGAATTTTGATTATTATTTGATTAAAATAATTAAACAAGAGATATAAGGTTATCCAAGGAAACTTATAAATTATATTTGCTTTCAAATTATTGGAGATATAAGGTGAATTTTTCTAAGGTTAAATCTTGCATTAAAGCAATTATAATCTTAGAAAAATAGAAAGCAAATTGAAGATAGGAAAATATATCATTGCATCAAACCTTATTATATTTTGCAAATAATTAAGATGGAGTTATAAGGGTTTCTACCTTAGATAATTTAATATTAATTTGCAAAATATTATTTTCCAAACCTTAAATATTTGCAATTAAATAATTTTGGGAGGAATAAGGTTTTCAACATTGGAAAATTATTATTATTGCAAATATTAATTAATTTCTAAAATTCCAAATTAGGGAGATATAAGGTATACTACATCAAACCTTAGGAAATTGGAATTTAGAAATTATTAAGGGATATAGAAGCAAGTTTATTAATTGCTTAGAGGTTGGACTTAATTATACTTGTCTCATACTCTTATACAAAGGGACAAAAGAAACCAACCATAGAGAACATTATCAAATTGAAGGTGCATTATATTTAGCTTTCTTCATAAGGAGAAATAAGGTAGAAGTTGATTATTCTCAAAACATTGCAAAATCAACTTAGAAGGTGAACTAAGCATATTCTAAACTACTAGGGAGATATAAGGAAGCCTACAAAACCTAATCCAAGAAAGGTTTTATCAAATTAGTTCACAATACTTAAACTAGGGAGTCAAAAGGGATTCTACTAAAACCTAGAAAGCTAAACTTATCATCAAGCTCATATTGCATCTAAACACTTGCTAGATAGAAGGTATTCTTCAAAATCTAAGAAATCTTAGAAAGGTTGTTATATACTCTTATCTAGGGAGCCATAAGGTAGCCTACATCAAAGGAACATGGCAAAGAAGAAGTAGATGAAAAAGAAAGCAAGTAATCCAAAAATAGAAACTCAAAAACTAGAGCCTCATGAATTGATAGAAGAAAACCTATGTCTTCAACAAGAACTAATTATCCTTGGAGAAGACTCAAACTTTCAAGAAGAAGAAATTTACATTCAAGATGACCCTTTAGAAAAGACTAAGGAACAATTACAATTACTAAAAGGATGCACACAAAATATGATAGAGAAAATTGAAATTCAAGAGGGTACATCTACACAAAGGAAGAAGGTCTTGCAATCAATCATGAGAGAAGCCAAAAATGAAAGTTTCTCAATACTAGGAGATTACTTAAATTCAGAAATTGGAGAAGCAATTGAAAACTCAAAATATACTTTCACATTACCTAATGATATAGGGAAAGTAATATACATGGCATTACTTTCTAATGATGTTCTCAAAGACAAGAATAGAAGACAAAAGGATGTGATAGAAGGTTTGAAGAACATGTATATTAATGAAGCAAATACTTTGAATAGTATGCTTGGTGATATTACTAGTGAAGCAGAAAAAGGGGATTATTCTACACTTCAAAAATGCATGCAAAGTGTTCTTAGTAATGCTAATGATTACTATGAAGATTTTGTTACTATACCTACCAATCTATGGAGAATAATCTACAAAGGAATTATCACTCTTAATGTTTCTAAGATGAGAGAACATGAAAAGGTTGAAGAGGTAAAGAACAAGATAGAAATGAAATATGCTTCTAGTGATACAAATGACTTAAGACCTATGATGGTAGATTCATGTTGCAATACCATAGAATCAAAACCATTGATGATTGATGCATGCTATGATACTAGTGATCTTCTTCAAATGGATAAATATGTAAATCATAATTCTTGTCAAAATGAAAGGGAATATTGTAATGCAAGCATTGACACTAGTGATCTAGAATCCTTGACAAAGGTAGAAGAACCTATTACAAATATTGATGTTATATGTGATACAAGTGATTTAGATACAATTCATGATTGCTCAAAAAAGGTTCATGGTGCTAGAATTGATGAAGGCATAAATTCATATGATGATAGATACAGTGATGAACAAGATTATATTGATGTTGACAAAAATAATTCTAATGATTGTATTGGTCATACTAATGGTTTTTGTTCAAATATGATAAGATATGAGGATACAGGATCATAAAAACATGAACAGGGATTGAAAGAACCAATAGCATCAGAAATCAGATCAAAGTATGAAGGTCTTGAATATACAGAGTCAAACTAGCAACAATAATAAAGGAACATAATCAGTGATAGAGGTTGATAGAAATAACTATTATGAAGGATAAAATGGTCAGAGATATTTGGATATAGAAAATAGGTGTAATTGTAATAGATATGGGCACAATATAGAGAGATGCTAGAATATCCATAGCTATAAAATTTGTGGAGGAACCAACCATTACCAAAGACATTATTGGTACAAAGAAAATCATTTCTTTGATTGGGTATATACAATGACAAGAAACTTCATCAGTGAATTCTCTCAAGTATACTTCTCAAGGTGTAGATATGGGTGCAAGAAATGTATGAACTACTTCTACAATATAATTGGAAGGAAAATAGTAACAGTGCCAAAATCAGAATACAGAGTCAAGCAAAAAGGTGAAGCTCAAGCAGAAGATCAATTCGAAGACCACTTGAAGAATGAAGACAAATACAAAGATCCATATTGAAGACTAAAGTATTCAATACCTAAATAATGTAATACATGGGGGTTTTAGAGTTATATTATATTATATTATTTAGGTACATGTCTATGTACCACCTTAGGTAGATTATTAGAGTAGGAGTTACTTGGGGAAGAAGTAACCTATGCACAAGTGTTAGAATGTGCAAAGGAATAAATGGACAAGTGTCCATATGCAAGTTGTATATGTGCAATGATGTAAAGGACATGTGTCCCTCATGCACTTAGGAAGAGTGAATCCCAAGAAACTTATCTTCTTATATATATGGCTTATTGTAAGGAAGTATGTATCCTCTATGTATCCGCTAATAGAGAGCTCCATATGTTGTATTCTCCATTTTCGTGAGTCTTCATTAATTACTGTTATGTGAGTTATTTCTAAAGTATCATGTCTTATTTTCATATTTATTTAGCTTCCATTGTCATAGCCATATTTTTGCACTATTATTTAATTACTTGTGGCTCCATTACATTTTAGCATACAGCTCAAAAATCTAACAAAGAGATGCCCACCAAGAAAGTTGCATAGGAGAGGAAACATCTAGTGAAGAGACATTAAGTGTGGAGGTTGGAATCTATGGAATAAATATAGTGAAGAAAGGAGGCATTTTTATTATCCAAAGGCTAAAATTATTCAATAGATAAATATTGCAAAGAGTAAAAACATTCAAAGTGCTTTGTGTAGACTAAGAACCATCTAATTTTTTTTCAAAAATTATAGAAGTTAGGAGAAACATGGAAGAACATAAGATAATTGAGTAACAGCCAAGGTAGAGGCTATTTTTAGAATTTTAAGTGTGCAGATGATTCATCCTAACATGAAGGAAAAACAACCTTAAATCATCCTAATGAGACGTCTAAATGCATGCACGAGATAAGTTCTTAAAGGTATAATTTTTTACCATTATATTCGGTCACACATTTGATTTGAAAATTATTAAAGCAAATTGATTTATTGGAGATAAAAGAAGGTTTAGGATAAATAAATTGAATAATGAAGAATGAATGAATGGGATTTATAAAAAGGAGAAATTGAATATTTTAAAGGAAGAAGAAATTAATTAAAAAGAAAGAAATTGAATTGATGGTTGAAGGAAATGAATTGAAAGAAAAGTTTAAATATTTGAAGAAAATAAATTGAATTAGAGGGAAATATAAGAAGAAATAATTTGAAATTTAAAATTGATTTTGATATTTAAAATTGAATGTGAATTGAAGAAGGAAATTTGAAAGAAGTGATTGAATGAAAATTTAAAATTTGAAATTACAGAAATTGAAGATTGATTGAATTGAAGAAAGATAAATTGAAGAATAATATTAAGAAGAATTTTTAAAGGAGTGTTGTGGCTGATCCACAACACACCCCAAAATTGGGGACCCACCTTTTTTGCATGCTTTCAAAGAAGATCTCAGTGACCCAGATGCTAAAAATCAAGAAAAAGGCAAAATTGCACAAGAATGAAAAAGTGTCGCGATATCGCGACATGTTGCTCCGTCGCGGCCGAAAATGAAAAAGTGTCGCGATATCGCGACATGTTGCTCCGTCGCGGCCAAAAATGAAAAAGTGTCGCGATATCGCGACATGTTGCTCCGTCGCGGTCCAGAGAGGAGAGAGAAAGACAGAATGGAAAATTGTCGCGAAATCGCGACATGTCACAAAATCGCGGTCAAACCAGTCAAACGGGGCAAGGCACTAAAACGTCGCGATATGCTGACAAGAAAAGGGCACGAAGGAAAAAGTCGCGATATCGCGACAAAAAAAGGGGCACGAAGGAAAAATCGCAGGGAACGCAAAGGCGAAAGAAGCGTCGCGATTGGACAAAGCAAATAGCAAGTGAAAAGTCAGATTTCACGACGCAAGACAAGTGAAAAACATCACGATTTCGACGAAGTTGCGCCAAAGCGTACCAAGTGAAAAACGTCACGATTTCACGACAGGTTGCCGAAGGCGTACCAAGTGAAAAACGTCACGATTTCGAAGCAATACCAAGTGAAAAGTCATGATTTCGAAGCGAGGCGTACGAAGATGAAAAGCGTCACGATTTCACGACAGAAAGCATCCAAGGCGTACAGAGATGAAAAACGTCATGATTTCATGACAGGTTGCATTGGCAAGGCTATTGGCAGGAAAATGTCGCGATATCGCGACATGTCGTGTTTTCATGATGAAAGTAAAGGAGCAAAGTTGCATGCATAAAAATGTCACGATTTACATGGGGCCATTACAGAACATGCAGAGGAAGCATGAAACACATGGCATACAGGTGTCAGGGTTACAGAAGCGTTACATGTCAACAGAAAATATCGAACGTTTCGGCATCGAACATAAATTCAAAAGCAACGAAAAGGCGAGAATACGAAACGATGCATTCTGGGAGGTGAAACGAAGCGACGCAGGGCGAAACAGAGAGCCGTATCAGATAGTATAAAATTAGAAGAGCAGATTGATACAAGGGTTGGAAATTGCTGCTAGCAGAGTTGCAGAGACAAGGGCGACCAGCCATTCTGGGCCTGCTATTGGAGCAATTTCCTTCACTTGTTCTGGATTTGTTAAACCTGGAACATTCTGTCATTGTAATTGATATATTATTTTAATACAGAAATACAGAGAGTTGGCATCTCATTGATAAGAAAGAAGGAGTCATTTTTGCATGCAAGATTTAATGTTTTACCTTTCCCTTTCAGATTTCTAGGCTTCTAGGTGAAGTTTAATGCAAGTGTTCTTGGTTGCTTCATGCGAATGTCTAAATCTGAAATTACAGTAAAAACCCCGAAACCCGCACCTAGCTTATCTGGATTGTGCGAATTTGCAGATTCAATAGGTTAGGTTGCATGCAGAAAACCTCATTATCTTCGGTTTTGTCAAATCAAGATGGTAGCACTCTGGACGTAGTTTAGTTTCATTTTCATTTGCATTTCTTTTATTTTCAATCCTTTATTTTATTTTTGCATTTTAATTACCGTCATTTAAATAAATAACTGAAAATCCATCAAAGTTCGAGATCGAAATATATTCATCTCTTAGATTTATTCACTTTGAGTCCATTGCAATTTCAAATTAAAATAAACCATAGTGCCCCTTGTTAACATTCACTTGCAACACTAAGGTATTCCCAGCATTTAAATTGAACAGCATCATTGGTATACAAAGAGCTAGCATAACAGGAACCTTGGAGAAATTATCTGTTGTAATTTCTTTGCAAGCAGAGGATTTTGGGACTCAGATCCTACCGGAGAGTGTGCTTTCACAACTGGGTGAAAACACCACTCAACAGATTGGCGCTAGAAGGAGGGCCGAAACGGTTTATTTTATTGTGATTTAAGTGCTACAGGAATTGCTATGCACTGTTCTTAACGCTTTGATTGTTCATACAGGAATAATATGATTTGATTTGATTTAAAAATATAAAAAAATAAAAATAAATAAATAAAAAGGAATTTTTGGGTATTAAAGTTATATTCTTTAAGATTCACTAATGGCTATGTTTACACCGTGGATGACAGGTAGCCCATTGAACATACCAGGAGTTCAACATTATTTGCCCGTTGGTTTTGAGAGATGTCTTCCTCGATTTTTGTCTAATGGGACAAATACTGCAGAAGAACATATTCAAGCATTCAAATTTGTTGTGAATCACTTAACAAGTTGGTATGATGATGTTGCTTGTAAAATGTTCCTTTACACCTTGGACAAAGTGGCATATGATTGGTTTACAAGTCTGCCTTTAGGGTCTATCACTTCTTGGGCTCAGCTAGAGGCAACATTTCTCAATCAATTCAACAAAAAGCGAGTTGACCCAATCCTCATGTACAATCAGTTGGTCTATATTAGAAAAGGACCAAGTGAAAATGTGAAGTCATTTTCTGAAAGGTTCTTTGGATTATATACGCAATTAGTGACATTTTATGTTCTTCAAGAAGAAGTGGCTCTCCAAATATACATCAATGCTCTTGACTCACCCATGTCCACATATTTGCGAGGGATGCCTCAAATCACATCTTTGTCACAAGCCTATACTCAAGCAATGGCAATTGAGCAACAATTGAGTTGTCAAAATTATGGTGTGGGTTTTGGATCATGTAATCTTCAATCATTTAATACCTCCTTTACCCACCCAATGATTTATCCACCTCAACCAAGTTCAAGTGTGAATCAATTTCAGAATCAACAATCATTCCCAAGCTTCAATCAATTTCAAAATCCTCAACCTACTATGCAAGATCAACCATCTTTCTTAAGTATGAATCAACTTCAAAATACTCATCTTGATTCAAAAGATGTTGCTAAAATCAATTTCAATGATTTTCATAAGAATATGATTTTAGGCAAGGGAGGAGTACTAGATCCAACTAGTATGGAAACATGTGACAGATTGGAAACCCTTGACTCACCAAAAGATGAATTCTATGAGGATGAATCTGATTCGGATGACACATTGGATGACATTGTTGAAAGTAATGGCCCAAAAAATTCACACCTTCCAAATTATGTTAAACATGAATCATGGGTTACACATGTGGATTATGATAACCTTATCAATTTGAATACAAGCAATAACCCAATTTTGGAAGTAATTGAACCATCTAAGGAAGGAGAGGATAAATTTGATGAGAAATATGTTGATGAATTAAAAGATGATGTAGAAATAGTTGAGCATCACAATTTGATTTTGAAAGATGATCATTATGATTCTTTGGAAGAGTATGCTCACTCCAAACCTTCTGATGAAATTTGTGTGCCTATTGATATGCAGGATAATACAATTGCCCTTTCATATGAGGATATTACAAGTCCTGTACAATCTAAGAATGCTTTGGAAGAAGGGTTGGAATCTCATCAAAGGTTGGAGAAGGATAATGATTCTACTACCATGGATGAAGAAGGAGAATCAATTGTTTTTGTTCCCCTTGGGGGGCAAGAAATCAAAAATCTTGATCCACCTATTGTTTCTACAATGTCTATGCCATCTCAAAATGATGAAATTACAAAACCTAAGTGGTGTGGGTTGGATGCTATTGATGATCTTAATGAAAATATGGATTTTGGGGCAACTCAAGCCATTGATCGTGGAAAGGTGTCACGTGACACATATCTTGAAAAATTAGGCTCTTGTTTTGAAAAATATGGACGCATGTTTGATTGGGTGCCTAACTTTGGTGTTTTTGAACAGGTATTGGACGATGAAGAAGACAACGAGAAAAAAGAAAAGGCTACTAATACTCATCAAGTTATGGCAAATTTTAATCATGATGGGTTGAGTATGGATGACAAGGGGAAATCTTTACCTTTGGTAGTAGCTACAAAAATTTCAAGTGATAGGTTACATGATGTCCCTTTGGATGCTAACATCATTAATGAGGAAATGCCAAATTTTGTTGATGCTTGTCAAGTTTTGAATGATTTTGATTGCTTTAAAATCCTGGAAAATGATTTGAATTCAAGATTTTTAGAAATAGGCTCTTGTTTGCAACATCTCACATTTGAAAAGGAAAGCCTACTTCTAAATCATGAATGGAACGATGAAACTTGCACTTTAAAGAATAGACAAGATAAAATTGAATACCAACCATTGTCTAATCAATTTGATTTGATTCTCACCTATGATGTTGGTAATAGAACTAAATCAAAGTGGGATGGTGAGCATGGCAAGTTGAAATTTGTTGCATTGCTTGGTTTGATCTTATTGTTGTTGGATTCCTACAAAATTTGGCATGTGTATTGTGTCATATGTTTTTTGATATGTTCTAATCATGTTTGGGATCCAGGAAAGTAATAGTCCAAGCTTGGCATCATCTTGTACAATAGTGTATATAATTTTTGTTTTTTTTGGTGTGGGCTTTCAAGTTTTTGTTTTTGGGATTGTTTTTGGGTTTTGGTTTTGGTTTGTGTTTTTCAAGTTTCATTTTTTGGATTCTTAGTTTAATCATGATTTAAGTTGTGTGTTTGATTTCAATTGACATGCTTTGTTTGTTTTTATAAAAATAAAATAAAAATAAAAATAAAAAAATAAAAATAAAAAAAGAAAATTGAGATGTCAACTTATGCTTAAGACTAGGAGAATATGAAACATTGGAATTGTCTTGTAAAAGCTCCACAAGTAACACAAACATTTTAAGTTATATCGTTTGAAACTTGTGATGCATGAAGTAGTCAGTTTTTGTATGGCAAATATTTCATCTACAATTCAAAAGATAATGCATTCATGTTACATCTCACTTTACATATACATTCCACCTTAGTTGCATATGCATCTCAGGTATAAATCATTAAAGTGTGTCAAATCCTCTTAGGGTCGTGCTATAACATAAATGTGAAAAAATCCTAAGGTTGGAAACTGAGTCTTGAGATATCTAGAACCAAGCACATTTTATACACATTAAAAAGGATCTTGAGCAAAATGATCAAAACCTTGCTTGGAAGAAAAGGTTGGGCGAAAGAAGTATTTCATGTCTATCCTATTATGCAACATGATCCTTAAAACAGTGGTTTTGACCACTTCCATAAAGCTTAAAGCCTAAAATCGGAGTAGTAAGGATAGGGCTAAATCCTCATCAAACTTAGGTTGAGGATCCAACTCCCCAAAGCTTTGATTTGACCTACATGGAGTAGTAAGGATAGGGCATAAATTCTCATCTCGCTTAGGTTGAGAATCTGATTCCCCAAAGCTCCTATGTCTCATTTCATGATAAATCTTGGATTGGAAGGATCGTACTACTTGTCCTTCGCAAAGGATGGGTAGTCATCCCCAAGGTCTAAGCAATAAAATTAATATTTTCCATTTTTATCCAAAGCTTGGATTGGAAGGATCGTACTACATGTCCCTAGCAAGGATGGGTAGTCATCCCCAAGGTCCAAGAAGTAAAAAAATTAATTTTTCCCATCTCATATTTATATTGGATTGGAAGGATCGTACTACTTGTCCTTTGCAAAGGATGGGTAGTCATCCCCAAGGTCCAAAGAAATGAAGGTAAGTCTTGGATTATGGGGTTAAGTATGCCCATGCATGGCAACATGTCTTGTCTAAAAAACAAGACCACCGATTGTTCAAAGGGTTAGACTAGCATGACCATTTCTTCCATAATTGGTTAAATTATTTTGCTCAAAGTGAGGTAATGAATTCCAAATCAGAATAGTAAGGATAGGGTTAAACTCCCATCTCGGTTAGGTTGGGAGTCTGATTCCCCAAAGTTCTGATTTCACGTTCACTTGCACATGGGTTCAAGATAGTAGGGACTCATAACCAACTTTGGGATATAATAAAGCAATTCATTAGTGGATCCTAAGAGGGTTTGGTAATCTTGAATGTTTGTGCATGATACTAGAAAGTTTAGGCCTTTACAAGAGCAAAATCTCTAAGCATAGTTATCAGGTCACACAAACCATTCACAATCTCACATATGCATTCATGAAAAAATTGACAATGGAATGTTGATCAATTTCAAACGATAGGGAATGAAATACATTGCACACACCGAGCTAATACTTGATGATTCTGATGATTCATGTACTTCTGATCTTTGGGCATTTGTTTATATTTATTATGTGCTAACACATGTTTTCGAGTTTATATACTTCCAGGTAGGGTTCTCACTAAAATGCTCAAGAGCATTTGACAGCAGAGTCGCCATTTGTTGTGGCTGATCCACAACACACCCCAAAATTGGGGACCCACCTTTTTTGCATGCTTTCAAAGAAGATCTCAGTGACCCAGATGCTAAAAATCAAGAAAAAGGCAAAATTGCACAAGAATGAAAAAGTGTCGCGATATCGCGACATGTTGCTCCGTCGCGGCCGAAAATGAAAAAGTGTCACGATATCGCGACATGTTGCTCCGTCGCGCCAAAAATGAAAAAGTGTCGCGATATCGCGACATGTTGCTCCGTCGCGGTCCAGAGGAGAGAGAAAGATAGAATGGAAAATTGTCGCGAAATCGTGACATGTCACAAAATCATGGTCAAACCAGTCAAACGGGAAGCACTAAAAACGTCGCGATATCTGACAAGAAAAGGGCACAGGAAAAAGTCGCGATATCTGACAAAGAGCAAAGGGCACGAAGGAAAAAGTCACGATAGCAAAAAGCGTAGCGATTTCACGACAAAGCTCAAGATAGCCAAGTGAAAACGTCACGATTTCACGACCAAGAAGTGAAAAACGTCACGATTTCAGACAGTTGCAAAGCGTACCAAGTGAAAAACGTCATGATTTCCATGACAGTGCCAAGGATAGCCAAGTGAAAAACGTCATGATTTCATGACACAGATAGTCCAAGTGAAAAACATCACGATTTCACGAGAGCAGCGTACGAAGATGAAAACGTCACGATTTCATGACAGAAGCAACGCTCGAAAGAAAAACGTCGCGATTTCGTGACAAGTTGCATTGGCAAGGCTGCTGGTAGGAAAATGTCGCGATATCGCGACATGTCGCGTTTTCGCGGTGAAAGCAAAGGAGCAAAGTTGCATGCATAAAAATGTCATGATTTACATGGGGCCATTACAGAACGTGCATAGGAAGCGCGAAACACGTGGCATATAGGTGTCAGGGTTACAGAAGCGTTACATGTCAACAAAAAATATCGAACGTTTCGGCATCGAACATAAATTCAAAAGCAACGAAAAGGCGAGAATACGAAACGATGCATTCTGGGAGGTGAAACGAAGCGACGCAGGGCGAAACAGAGAGCCGTATCAGATAGTATAAAATCAGAAGGGCAGATTGATACAAGGGTTGGAAATTGCTGCTAGCAGAGTTGTAGAGACAAGGGCAACAAGCCATTCCTGGGCCTGCATTTGGAGCATTTTCCTCCACTTGTTCTGGATTTGTTAAACCTGGAACATTCTGTCATTGTAACCGATATATTATTTTAATACGAAAATACAGAGAGTTGGCATCTCATTGATAAGAAAGAAGGAGTCATTTTTGCATGCAAGATTTAATGTTTTACCTTTCCCTTTCAGATTTCTAGGCTTCTAGGTGAAGTTTAATGCAAGTGTTCTTGGTTGCTTCATGCGAATGTCTAAATCTGAAATTACAATAAAAACCCCAGAAACCCGCACCTAGCTTATCTGGATTGTGCGAATTTGCAGATTCAATAGGTTAGGTTGCATGCAGAAAACCTCATTATCTTCGGTTTTGTCAAATCGAGATGGTAGCACTCTGGACGTAGTTTAGTTTCATTTTCATTTGCATTTTCTTTTATTTTCAATCCTTTATTTTATTTTTGCATTTTAATTACCGTCATTTAAATAAATAACTGAAAATCCATCAAAGTTCGAGATCGAAATATATTCATCTCTTAGATTTATTCACTTTGAGTCCATTGCAATTTCAAATTAAAATAAACCATAGTGCCCCTTGTTAACATTCACTTGCAACACTAAGGTATTCCCAGCATTTAAATTGAACAACATCATTGGTATACAAAGAGCTAGCATAACAGGAACCTTGGAGAAATTATCTGTTGTAATTTCTTTGCAAGCAGAGGATTTTGGGACTCAGATCCTATCGGAGAGTGTGCTTTCACAACTGGGTGAAAACACCACTCAACGAGGAGATATAATAAGAATAATATTTAAGGGAGTTATAAGAAGTGAATGAATTTGTAATTGAAGAAAAAAGGAATAAAATTTGAAGAAAGAAAAATTGAATTAAAATATTGGAGTTGAAAATTGATGTTTAAAAAATATATATTTCAAAGAAAATTGAGTGATATGACAACAAATGATCTCATTCAAGAAATAAATTTGGGTATTAAAAAATAATGTACAAGTGGTGTTGATTTAAAATCTCAAAATATAAGCATGATGATAGAGTGTTACATTCTACATGTGTGAATATCAACAACAGAGCTGATAAAAATGAGTCATGGGATTCAAATAATGAAAATAACAAGATTAATGAAATATATTACTATGATCACTTGATCATAAGAATGAAAAGTAAAAATATTAGTCCAAAAGAACATATTCAATGAGAAATTTGGAAGGAGTACTGAAGCCAGCATGAATACGAGGAAAGCACATGAAGGCAAAAGGTCTTCATACCAAATAATGTAATGGGGGGGTGTTGGATGTATTACATTATTTGGTACCTTAGTAAATATTTAAGGGTGTGTGTTTGATATTTTATTTCATAGTATGTGTCAATTAAATAAGTGTGTCTTGTTAATAAGTGAGAGTTATGTGTGTGAAGTGTCAATTTTAGAAGTAGGGACTTATGAGCAATCATGAGAGACTTTGTCTTTATGTAATATGTGATATTTATTATGTAAAAGGAAAATATGAAGAGTTGGTTCTCCTATGAGTTTGAGGAGAGCAAAGGTCAAGAGTCATGTAATATGCAGAGTCTCATGTATGTACATATTGAATAAAAAGCTATGTAATATGTAATTCAAAGAAGCATTGCATGTATGCATTGCTTTAGTAGTTTCAAAAATCTTTCAGTGTGTTTATTATTCATTATTTTGAGTTTGATATATATGCATGTTATTGAGATGATCTTGGATATTTTTTAACCTATTATCATAGCATTATTTTCTAACAAGAGGTTGTATTGTCCATAATTACGTGGTGGATTTTGGAGATATTGTAATAATCATGCCTAAGTCTTATTTTTGATGAAATGGGTGTAGAATACACCAAGACTGGTTTTGGTGTACTATAACTAGATGAGACCTTAGTTTGGACAATGGGATAAATTAAGGATATCCCAATGATATTGCATAAAATTATAGATGTCTCAAAAATTTAGGAGGTGATAGTGATGTATCTCTCCTTACTATTTAGACTATGCTTGTCAAGGGAGTTCATCGTAAACCTTGGGTGGTAACTATCCCTAGACTATACTCACATGATGATCCCCTATAAGGGGAGAAATTTTTGACTCAATGTGAAGAAGCCCAACCACTATAACATAGAGAGGCTTTAAGAGCAAGGTATCTATTTGTATGGAAATGATCCCAAATACCCCCAAGTGATTGTTGAAAAACATCCAGAATACTCAAAGGATATGATGGAAGAGTTGCTAATGGAAGATGGGATTTCTATACATGATTTCAATGTAGTAATACATATAAATCTAGGAACTCATTGCTCATCTAAACCAACCATTCAATTACTTTTGACTATAACAAGTCACATATTTTAGATAATAGACAGGTGAGAGCAATGGAATTTTGGATCACTTTGGTTTGAGCACTACATATTGTAATGAATGAGCTCCATATAAAGTATCCAAAATAAAAATCATGTATTATGTTGTAAATAAGCAATATTTAAAATAAATTCAATAAATCTAAGTGTTGTATAACTATTTTCTAAAGTAAGTAGCAGTATGTATAAGGGGGAAGTAAATCAAAGTGCTCATACAAACCAAATTTTGGGAAAGCACACCAAGCGGTTCACATTCATGTATAAAAGAGGGTTGCATGAAGTAGGAGGTATAAGAATCATCAAAATAGCTAAGATCATTTCCCAAATTATCATCAACCATTCAAGAGTTTTTAAATGGAATAAGAGATAATTGCCATGGATAACCATGAGGAAAAATAGTGGATAATGACATAATTGTTGATTCAACTATGCAATAAGGTCATTCCCATTATATTTCCAAAAAATAGTTAATAGGAAAAATGACTAATAGGATAAATGACTTTGATGAATTTTCTAATGGGAGAATTCTATAAAATATGAGCTTCCCCTACTGCAACTCATGAGCTCCCAAGCAAAGCTTCTCTTCAAGTGAGGAATCTAGCTCCTATCCCCTTGATACTCTAAATCCCCATGATTTTCCTCCATAGACTCCATGCCTGATATATAAGGGTTCTATCTCTAGTTTTTATACCTTATACAAGTAGAATCCCCCTATGAGTTGCCAAACTGTAGTGAATTTTCACTACACTAGGCAAATCCTCCCTAAAGGGATAATTTTGAGTAAAATTACTATTGAAAGCTGAGAAATATGAGAGGACCTAAAGCTCCTTCCATTTATCAAGTAGTTGATGCTAATAAAATACTAAGGACACTAATAATGGAAGGCTTACACAAAAATATAATAGTAAATTCAAAACTCCCTATGCCATGAGACAATGTTGACCACCCCGACTAGACAAACAAAGGACTATAGCCTTGCTAGTGGTAGTTAAGCCAATCCTTTCCATAAGTAGGAATCCCAAAGCATTTCTAGTGGTAGATAAAATGGATACACTATTTGAAGGGCATCTATTCACTTATTGGTCATGGTTCCATCCCTCAACTAGATGGGTGGATCTAGAAAATGAGCCATCCTCTTTTGGTAATTGGGATCGCAACACACCATGTACCCTGGTATAGTTACAAAAGTAGTAACATCAAGATCTTGGGTAAGTTAAACCTAAGAACAATGAAGGAATAAAATAAGGGGGACAATGAATTCAAGCAAGGATTCAGTAAGATTATGTAAGCTTACTATTCCATGTGAAGGTCACCCCAAAAATTCATGGCAAAATAGAGCAAAAGGAAGCAAAGTGGCCAAAACTAGATAAACAAATAAAGAAAATAGCTTAGACACACTTGTAAAATGAAATATCCCAATAATACCTTTGTGAAAGCAACTTTGAAGCATTAGATATTGTAGGTCCAAAATGGCCAGATCCTTAGAAAGCATTGAAAATTATTCTAAGGCATGAGAAAATTCCATTCCGCACATCACCTAGTGTATTTTGGAGTGGATCTGCAATGAGAGTTCCAAAATCTGCTCAACACTTAGTGTATTTTTACCTTAAACAAGTTAAATTTCATTTCACTCAGTTCATAGTGTATTTTGAAGTAAATTCTAGGCAAGTCCTAATTTTGCAAAAAATTTGGGTGATGATGACATCAGCATGAAAAGAAGTGTAGAATGGCGATAGTTGTTAGTTGCTCCAGCGACTAAGTGTCAGAATCTCAATTTTGCTAAGTAATTTGGTGTGGAATGGTGATAAAGGTAATTTTACAATGCAAAGAGTGTGGAATGGTGACAAAAGTTATTTTACACTAGCTTCGATGCAGAATGAAGACATGAAGGCCAAAAACACTACTTCTGGGGTAGAATGGGGACAAAGCCTTATTTGCACTAGCTTCAGTGTGGATTGGTGATTCTGCATTTCAATCAAGGCAAAGGTGATGTCAACATACTCTTTTGTGTGGATTATATTTTATTTGAAGCCAAATAAGAGAAAAGGAAAGTTAGTGGGTGGATTAGTAGTGAAATGCATCCCGCTCACTCAGTGCATTTTATTCCAGAATTTGATTTCGTAGAATCAAGGCCATAAAATATGACATCATTAATTTAAAAGTGTGGAATGGTACTTTGGTCTTTCCCCACCAATTTTTAGAGTATTCTCAGAGGCTTAATCATAGCCATCCATGATGGAGATCAATGTCCTAGAACTTGCTAACACTGTTGAAATATTTAAAAGTGAATTCTTGTTGGACCAGAGAATAGTCAATTGGAGGGTAGGAAGATGAAGCGTCAAAGGGTTTTCAAGAATGATAACCAGAAGTAGTTGTATATTTGTGGTAGAAAAAGCTTCCAAGAATGATCTATAGATCATATGTGGTCTCCAATGGCCTAAATACCAACCGCTATAAATGAACTAGCAAGTTGCATAGAGTCAAGCTGTCGTGGCAAATTACTCATAGCAGATTTACCAGACTTCTTCAACCAATAAGATAATGCCAACAAAACTCTTTGTTGAGCTATAAATTTGTAATATTTGTAATAGCTCCTTAATATTATTTTATTTTACAAACTATAAATACAGGCCAAGCCCTCATTTTTAAGGGTCAACTCTAGTGTGTTTGCTTTCTCTACTATAAATATTCCTATGAGCTAATGGAAGGAGCATTACTCTAATTTTTTACTCAAATTTTGTCATCTTCATCATCTTTGTGCAAGAGGTTCGAAGCTTTGAGATACATTTCTATTAATACTTTAGTGGTTAGTTCATTCCATATTATTGGATTACTAGTTGTGAGAGTAATTAAAATTTGTTCATGGTTAGATATGTATTGTTAAGAAGTTTATTTCTATTAAATCTAACTATTTCTCTATTCTGCTAATTTGGATTATCAATATTAGATGTTGGAATTGCTTTCTGCAATATATATCTATTTATGCTTTAATATATGAATATTTCCTGGGTTTGGGTAATGTTAATCTTGAGTGATGGGACACTTGAAATAGTTTGTGTAAGCTTTTTTCTATAGTTGCCTATGTTTTTAGCCTATCTGGACACTATTTTTTATAATATATCTAACCCTAAACCTTTTCTAACCCTTATCTCAAAACCCTATTTGAGCTTTAATTGTGTCAACACCATTTTAAGTTGACAAGGAACTAGCCTACTCTGGAGGTTGGATTGAAGTTGCCTTTGGTCCATCCAATGTTGAGTATCGAGTTATGACTATCGGGTGCATGCCTGGATAGAAAATTGGAAGATAAAAATTCATAGTGTCAAGTAAAACTTGATGTCAATTCGGTTCCCAATAGTTTTTGGCATGCCCGGTGGGACCAATTCACAAGGAACATGAAAACCCATCATATGAGTTATTATTTTATCTCTACCTAGAGGAATCAAGATTTGGTGAATTGTCTTGACCTTGCTAAGTGAAGAATAGCAAATTCACCTGGTGACTCCCTGGTCTTTAAACCCAAAAAATAATTATCCCTGTAGACCATAGTTCTTTCATGTATACCAAGTCATTCAAAAGAAATAACCCTGACTCATTTTTCTATTATGAGTTACCTTATAGAGGGTCCACTATTATAAGGAATTTAAACCAATATTTTCATTTAGAAGAAGAGCCTCCTGAGGAAAACCCTACAGTTAATTCAATAGCCCCTTCAATAAGACCCACACCTAGAAATATGGCTGGAAATGCAACCCCAAATTAGGGTAATGTACCCCAAATCAGCCTTTGTAGAGTACCCCAGATGAAACACAATTGGCCCCCTCATATTAGCCCATATGCATGATATTCCTCAAGAAATTTCTAAGGGTATTCCCACTTATGATGGATCTAGAAAGACTGCATATGAGCACTATCAGGATATTTTGAATCTAGCAGCAATACATAATATAAATAATGAGGATGTTATTGTGAAAATCCTAGCCCTGTACTTTAGAGGAAATATTTTACATTGGTTTAGGACTCTTTAAGATAACACCATCACTTCACAGGCAGCATTGGTTGATTCTTTTGTAGAATAATTTAATGAATCTACTAACCCTTTCTCCTTGCTTAACCAGTTCACATCTATGCAGAAGCATCAACAAGAAACTATCTCAAGAATATAAATTTGAAATTTAGCAAAACCTGGAAAATAATTCCCCTACAGCTAGACCAATTGCATGCCTTGCTTATATATATTATATTAGAGCTAGGCCTACAAACCCAACAATCTAGGGTGGAAACGTTTCCATAAGTTTATAATACAATAGTTCATGCAAAAAATGTCCTAATTAATGTGGGGATATTACCTCCCAAAGTTGTGCTACCTTATAATCTAGAAACCACTAATATCTAAAGCCAAGCTACTACTTCATCTTATATGGACCCTCCTACATTATCATCCCCATTCCCATAGATGACTCACATTCCTCAACCAAAAGCATCAACTACTGCAGTTCCTTTCCCTCCACTTCCTTCTCAGACTCCTCAAGAGTTTTCTGTCATCCTTGATATATAGAATACGTTGAAAACTCTTAGAAACAAAATGAATTCAATGGAAAATAGATAAATGGAGAGGTCTCAACAAATAAGATTTCCATATGTGAATAAAGATCAAAAACCTGGTCCTAGTAATAGTATTGGGGTAAGAGTAAATGTAGCCTATGAAGAGCCTGAGTGTTCTTCAGAGATAAGCTTGGTAAATATCTGGTGTTTGGTATGTAATGATCCTCATGATTCATAATCTTGTGTTATGTACCAATACCATGTCCAACAAGATATGGATCAAGCAGAAAGAAACTAGAAAGGAAGGGTAAACATGTTATGGCAACATGACCAAATTATGGTTGGGAAAGAGTTGGATGAGGATGGACCTATCATTGTTATGACAAGGTCTGGTAACAAAACACTACAAGTAGATCCATAGAATATGGGTCAATTCCAGGTCCCCTCTCAGAAGAAGAGTGATCCACCTCCCCAAAGCAGTGACACTTTCCCTATTCCCCAAGCCAAAAAAAAAGAAATAGTCTTTCCAAGATATCTGAGAAAGAAACTAAGGGAGACAGAATGAATTCTAAGGATGAGGTTCAAGAGAGGCTTAGATTACCTTCTATTACCAAAATATAGATAATAGAAGCCACTCAACAATATAATAGAAAATATGGTGAGCCAAAAAGAAGGCCTGAGAGACCCACATTGGCTAAGTCTGAGTACAACATTGTGGAAGAAATGAAGAGAATACCATCAAAAGCTAGTCTATATGACACCCTCTTCATTCCTAGCTAGATTGACCTACTAAAATATTCCTTGAAAAAATATCCACAAGAGAAGCAGGCCACCACAATTCTTAGTATACCCTTTGAAACGAAAGAAATATCCCCTACTTTTTTAAATAATAAACCTCCTCCTTTCTACATTTCTTTAAGGATGGAAGGTTGGGTAGTCCAGAATTGTATGATTGACTTAGGGGCATATACTACAATTATGCCTAAAGTAGTTTGTGAGGATATGGGTATGGAGTATACCCGATCTTGCCCTGGAGTACTGCAATTGGATGGAACACCTATAAATATAGTAGGAGTAATAAAATATTGATGAGGTTGCATAGAGCACCTGAGGTAACTATAGTACAAGAAATAGTAGTGGTGGATCTAGAGCCTTATTTTGGCTTATGTATTACAAGAGAGTTCACAGCCAAGTTAGGTAGATGCATGTATATGGACTATTCTAGCACGGTTATCCCTTTCAAGGGAAAGAGGATAAGGATAACACTTGAAAATCCTGTGTTTTACCACATTGAAAAATTTGAAGGAGACATGTGCAATCTCGCTCCCCTTAAGGAATTTGAATTAGTGGATAACTTTGAGGAGTTATAAATCGAATATGAGCTACCTTTCATAGAGTATTATAGCCAGTTTGGGATAGGTATAGGTACTTACAGTTTTTCTATAGAATTAGAAAAGAAATTTCATGTTATATCTAATCAATCTCTGAGAGAAATGGAAACATGGACCATGCACTTTTATGGTGCCAAATGTAGAAATAGTATTGGTGTTGGTGTGGTGTTACAATCTCAATCAGAAGGGACAAAGAGTTTTACCTACAGATTAACATGGTCATGCACCAATAATGTTGCAGAATATGAGGATCTATGCCTTGGACTAATGCAAGTAGAAAATATGGGCATTAAGATCTTGAACATATATGGCAACTCTGAGTTGATAGTAAATCAAGTAAGAGAAAGGTGCAGCAGTAAGCATCATTACCTGAAAGCATATATAAATAGGGTATGGGATTTTATGGATTTCTTTGACACCCTAAATATAAATTTTGTTCCCAGAGGAAAGAATAGTTTTGTAGATGGCTTGGAAGTAAGGGGATCTAACTTCAACCCTTCTGTATACATAGGAGTTAATAAAGACAAGGGAATCAAAATGATTTTCAGACCTGCTATGCCAGATAAGAAATTTTTTTGGTAGATCTTTGATAGTGATGAGAAAATCATTGATTTTCTGGTCAGAGAAGCTTATTTATCCACGGTTAAAGAGGAAAATATAGAGGATATTGATAAACAAGATGTCATTCAACTTAAAAACAATCACATACCTAGAGTTTTGGTCACTCTAGAAAGCCTATTTGATAATGAAGATAGGAAAAGGATCAAATCCATGGAATTCAATGATAAAATCTATAAGGAAGTTGAAATAGAAAAATAAAATAAGCTCAAGGTTGGAATTTGGTGTTCTCTAGAGGAAGAGAAGGATATTATAGCTTTATGTATGAAGTACCAAGACATCGTGGCTTGGTCATATGAAGACCTTAAAGTATATGACAAAAGGGTTATCCAACACACCATTGAGCTAGAGCCTAATTCCAAGCCATTCAAGCATAAGAAAAGGCTTGTAAATCCAATGATAAAAGCCATAATGAGATAAGAGCTCTTGAAGTTAAAGAGGGCTAATATTATATATCCAATTAAAAATTCAACCTAGGTAGCCAACTTGGTACCTATGAGGAAAAAGAATGGTGATATTCACTTGTGTGTGGATTTCAGAAATCTTAACCAAGCATCACTCAAGGATCACTACCCCCTCATACAGATTGATCAAATATTATAGATAGTGGTAGGGGTAAAAATGTTATCATTACTATATGGTTTCTCTGGATATAATCAGATTTGGGTGAAGAATGAAGATCAATATAAGACAACATTTAGCACAAAATGGGGCACATTTGCCTACCAGAGAATTCCTTTTGTGTTTTCCAATGCAGAAGCCACATTTTAGAGAGCCATGGACTATACCTTTAGGGAATTGATTAACAAGGTCATTATAATTTATTTAGATGACATGACTGTATTTTCCCACAACAAGCATGACCACTTAGCACACCCTGAACAAGTTTTTCAAAAATGTAGAGAATTTGGCATTTCCATCAATCCTAAGAAATCATTTTTTTTAGTACATGATGGAAATTTTTTAGGTCATGTGGTATAAAAATAAGGTATGGCCATAGATCCGAATAAAATCAAATCCATTCTAGCTCTTCCACTACTAGGAAACAAGAAAGCCTTGCAGTCCTTCTTTGGTCAAATAAACTTTGTCAAGAAATTCATTTCTAACTTTTCTCAGAAGGTGAGGCCTATATCTGAACTACTAAAGAAATATGTAGAGTTCAAATGGACTAAAGAAAGGAAATAAGTCTTTGAAATTATCAAGCAGTCCATTGCAATAGCTCCGGTACTATTCAATCTAGATTTTAGTAAGGATTTCATCCTTTATTCTTATGGAACTAAGGAAAGTTATGCATCAGTGCTTACCTAAAAAAATGATCAAGGAGAGGAGCATCCTATATTATTTTGGAGCTATACTTTCCATGAGTACCAGGTTAAGTATAATTTTATTGAGAAACAAGTATTTTTGTAATTAAATCATTGAAGAAATTTAGGTAGTACTTGGTTCAAAGCAAGACCCTAGTTTATGTTGTTCATCCAAATGTAAAAAGTTGTATTCCATAAGGTGAAAGAGGAGATAAGAGAGCTATTTGAATCACTAAAATATAAGAATATGATGTAGAAATCCATCCTACCAAGCTGGTAAGAGGAAGAGACCTATGCCAAGGTTTGACAGAAGCAGAAGTCTTGATAGAGGTAACAATTTGTCAAGAAAAAATAGATGATTATATTGAAGAATTACAGTCAGATGAATCAAACTGGGTAGATCATATGATTAAGTATTTTCAAACTGGGGTATGCCCTTTTGATCTTAATGCATCACAAATAAAAAGATACAAGTTGCAAGATTTGAAGTATGTCTTACTACCAGAGAGCCTATACAAAAGAAACCTTGATGGATTTCTCCTTAGGTGCTTAAAATATGATCAATATCAAAAGCTCATAGAAGAGTTCCATGGAGGGCTATCTAGAGGACACTTCTCAGGTAGAGTTATAGCTTTGAAATGTTGGCAATTTTGGGTACCTTGAGTACATTGCCTTTGCTTAAGCATAGTTGTTGTCATTGATGTCAAGGAGCTCTTGGTAGTTGTTGTTTTTGATATCAAGGAGTTCTTGAAGCAATTTGTTTTTATGTTAAAGAATGTGTTTTTTTGAAAGGTTTCAGCTGGTCAGTAAGTCTCCAAGAAATTCAGAGTAACCCAATTGCAAAATATCAAGAAAAAGTTAAGTTAGAATAAGTTTGCAGGCGACTGGAAAAACTGTCATGATTTCGCAACATGTTTTAGGAGAGAAATTTCTAGCAAAACTATCACGATTTTGCGACATGCTGGAAGGTAGAGACGAAGCAGGAAAAACTGTCGTGATTTTGCGACATGTTTTGAGGAGAGAGAAATTTCAGGCAAAACTGTCATGATTTCGTGACATGTTAAGTTGGCAGTGTTGAGTTGCAGGAAGTGTCATGATTTTACGATAGGTTTCAAATAAGTTGTACGGATGCAGAAAGAGTCACGATTTCATGACAGGTTGAGTTTGCAGCTTGCAGTTGGTGAAAGCATCATGATTTCATGACAAGTTGAGTTAGCAGCTTGCAATTGGCGAAAGTGTCGTGATTTCGCGACATGTTCCAATTTTGCGAGCATTTGGTAGAAAAGAGCTTAAGGCAGTGAAAGCGTCGTGATTTCACAACATGCTCCAGTTTCGCGGGCCTTTGATAGAAAAGAGATTAAGGTAGCGAAAGCGTCGCGATTTCGTGACATGTTCCATTTTCACTGGTACAGACCGAGAAAAGGTTGAAGAAGGCTTTGGAGTCTAAAGCATCGTGATTTCATGACAAAGTTACAGATGACGTTAGCAAGAGGCAAAGGTGTCACGATTTTATGATAGAAGCTGAGAAGAAGGCTTTGGAGTCTAAAGCGTCGTGATTTCATGACAGAGTTGTTGATGATGTCAGCAAGAGGCAAAGGTGTCACGATTTCATGACAGAAGCTGAGAAGAAGGCTTTGGAGTCTAAAGCATCATGATTTCACAACAGAGTTACTGATGACATCAGCAAGAGGCAAAGGTGTCATGATTTCACGATAGAAGCTGAGAAGAAGGCTTTGGAGTCTAAAGCGTCACGATTTCACAATAGAGTTTCTTATGATGTCAGCAAGAGGCAAAGGTGTCATGATTTCATGACAGAAGCAAAGAAGAAGGCTTTGAAGTCTAAAGAATCGCAATTTTGTGACAAAAGTGAGATGACGACAGTAAAAGGCAAAAGTGTCATGATTTTGTGATAGAAGAGCAAAGGAAGCAGACAAAAGCAAAAGCGTCGCGATATCGCTACAGTAAGGTATAGAAGGTGTACGACAGGCAAATGTGTCACGATATCATGACATGTTGAAGTTTCATTCCAGAAACTTCAGGGAGGTCGTGAAGCTGACAGAGTTAAATCTAGGCCGACGCAGCACAAGGTTTTACAGCCAACGTGGTTGAAGGGCAAAACAGCTGACTAAGAACAAAGATTTCATCTTGAGATTGTGAGTATTAAATGAGGGTTGTTTGAGTAGTTTGGGCATCAATGGAAATGTGCGTTCGAAGAGTGGCGTTCGCATATGCAGTGCGACAGTGAGGTTCAATTTTTGAAAAAGTAGAGTGCAAAGATCGATTGTAGTATAAGAGTACATTTTGTCGAATCGTCTAAGTGTAGGAGACTGTAAGGACACAGAGTGCGTGAATTCGATACTGTTGTGTTGTTGTTCATGCGAAGACTATGATGCTGTTCATGCGAAGACTGTGTTGCTGTTCATGAGAAGACTATGCTGCTGTATGTGTGAAGACTGTGCTGTTGTGTTTTCATAGAAGAGTTTAAGTTGATTGGATGCTACTATGTTTGTGTAGACTATGAAAAGTTGGTTTCAAAAAAGTACAACTGTAACAAAAAAGAAAATAGGAAGAGGATAGAATTGTGCCAGACCGAAGGACTATGTTTTGGTGTAGATAAGAGGATCAGCTTGTGGTGACATAGTTGAGGACAGATATCTCCAGCCAGAGCAGGGAAGACAGGTGTCTTCTATGGAAATAGTTCCACTTGCTAAGGGCATAGGAGATAGAGGTCTTCTAGAGGATCACCAGCCAAAGCATAATTAGGGGAAGGTGTCTCCTTTGAGCTGTGGCTCATAAACATTGTAATCGGGAAGGATTCCCAAAGGACTTTGATATAACTTTTAGAAGAAAAGTTTTATCCGTGGAGTAGCCCACCTTGGGTGAACCACGTAAATTGCTGTGTCTCTTTGTGGATTACATTTTGTGCATTGTTTTACTACTGTTATTTTTGCTATCTCTATTCTGCATGTTATTGATTTGAAAGCTGTATTGAAAGATAAAGTTAAATGTGGTCTTATACTGTTCACCCCCCCTCTCAGTATAAGCTTGTGTTCTTCATGAAAATCATTAGAGTGGGATATTACTAGCCTACTATATTTTTTGATACCTTCAAAATTGCCATAGCCTATGACAAATGCCAGTGGCATGTAGGGAGGACAAGGAATGCTTCATTCCCCCTTAAGCTAATTCAAGTTAAATGGGTTTTGGACTTTATAGGGGTTATAAACCCTCATTCTTTAGCTGAGCACAAATACATTCTAACTATTACATACTAACTCACCAGATGGGTAGAAGTTATTCCTACCAAGAAATCAGACTAGGAAGTGGTAATCAATTTTATGGAAAGCTTAATTTCAAGGTTTGGTGTTCCAAAAGCCTTGTTGAGTGATAATGGACCAACATTCATAGGATCCAAGTACATTGATTTTTCTAGCAAGTATGGCATCACAATTAAGAATACTTCAAACTACTACCCTCAAGGAAATGGACTTGCAAAATCAACTAACAAAAACCTATTAAGGATTTTGAGAAGATCACTAGAGGGTAACAAAAGAAGTTGGCACCTAATGTTGGAGAAATATTTATGGGCAGATAGAATTACTATTAAGAATTCCATCAATACTTCTCCTTATGCCTTAGTGTATGGCAAGGAAGTAGTGTTACCTATCCATTTGGAGATTATGGCACTTAAGCTGGTAAACATAGAAGAAGAATCTGAGGAAAATCCAATGGAAACAATACTGACACACCTATTGTATTTAGAAGAGAAAATATCTTAGGCCTATGAGAACTTTCAAAATCATTCAGTGGACATCAAGGCATGGTTTGACAAGAATGCAAGGTTCAAAAAATTCTAGGTGGAGACTCTGTATTCAGGTGGAATGTTGAAAGAGCTAAACCAGGATACCATCAGAAGTTTGACTCTTTCTAGGATGGCCCTTTCAAGATAATAGAGGTTAAAGAGACCAATGTTTTCCATGTTGAATATTTGGAGGGAAAAATACAGCTGATTTCGATTAATGGTTTTCATCTTAAACTCTATTTTGATTGAAACATAAACTCATTGTAATATATGTACATACTTTGTATCATATTTCATTTTTTGCATTTTATATCAAGTTTTTTTTAAAAACATGTTATATATAAAAAAAATAGTAAATAAAAGTGCAAAATGAGCTAAGTTTTCACAAGGAATGTAGCAAGCTCTAATCCATGTTGAAATACACTAAGGAAGCAATGTAATGATGTACAAGCTCCAATCTGCACTCAGATAAACTATAGTGCCAGCAAAATGTTGTATGTGTTATTTTCCATGCACAAAAGGTCTAATTTGGTAGTGGAGAGACACTATTTCTAATCCATCAATATTCAAAGGTATTTTGAGCAAAAAGTGAATTCCGCATAGAACCCCTCCATAACAAATTTTGAATCCACCAGAATTACAATGGCTTGAGCAGAATAAAGAAGGTTGTAATCCTCCAAAACACAAGAGTATTTTTGAACAAAAAAAGAATTCCACACTGTGCCACTTCCAAAAGGCAAAATGCACACTAATAAATGTTTAAAATTTCCCACACTCAAAATTGGAAAAAGGGCAAAGTGATGCCGCAAAGGTATAGAGCAAATTTAAATTTTGGCCAATCAAAAAGTAGAATTGTACTTCCAAGCCATTGAAAGAAAGGAAATCAATTTGAAGAGTGTGCCAATGGGTAGTTCACACAGTGGTCATATTAATGGAAAAGGATGTGTGTGCATGGAAATTTAAAAGTATCAAAAATACAAAAATTCACTTATTCGAGCAAGAACAGCGTTCACTAAGAAGAAAAGAGTGATAGCTGAGTATTGTCTAAGAATTACAGAGGAAGAATTGGAGAATTTATTGTAAAAAAAGATTCCAAAGACACTCGAGAGGCTGAAACATTGGTGAAAATGGTGGTGGGACACTATATCAACAAAGCAAAAGCTATAGAAGATACTGAGCTAGTGCTCACAAAGAGAATGAAGCTCATAAGGAACATCAACAACCAATATAAGAAAGGAGTAGATCTGTCGACTTAAAGTAGATGTGTCGTGCTCCCTTTCTTGTCTTTTTATGTTTGTGATTTTGTTCATCCTTGTCCGAATTTGATAGCAGCTATAGTCAAATTCTATGACCCGATGGCAAAAGTAGTAAAAACTTCTAGGGGTAAAACCCTATTTAGTATCACTATCGTAGACTGTCATAAACTTTTTGCCATAGGAGCGGATCCACCCATGAGGCCAAAAGAGTTTAAAATGACCAACCAGGTTGGGTACTACTCTTTGCAAAAGTGATCTCATGATGGTGAACCCTTCAAAAAATGGGTTTATAATCAACTCAAAGACACTAAACCCAGGAAGGGGTTGCCCCAGGTCCCAATTTCCATTGAGCGGTTTGTACACCCAGAGTTATATTCAATGTTAGCCTGTGTTGAGGGTTTAGATTCTGATAGAATGGTTAATGATTGGAAAATAACCACTACATACTATATTTCAAATGAAGGAATGTATGAAGAAAATGCAAAACAAAAAGGCATTAGGGTTATCTATTTTGATTGGTTGGATTTCCTAGATCAAAGAATTCATGAGAAATTAGTGAGAATGAAAAGGGCTTCTGATGCACCTTGCTTTCAAAATTTCTCAAGCCTGATCTAGATGTTCTTTGTTGTTGTAAGATACATGATGCCTTGGATTCTGATCAAGGATAATAATGACCAAGGAGATCCCATTCATGTTTACTACTGGACTTCTCACTTGATAAGCACTGAGTCTTTCTATAGATTCAACTTGGAATTCTTAGGGCTAGCATTGGAAATAATATACAGATAATGCCCTAGGCTACCACCTTTGGCCAAGAAATTTTTAATAACATAAGGTGCAGAGGGATATTGGTACCTCCTAACAAAGGTTACGATCATTAGATTGTATGGCTTTATGGGTAAGCCTTTTTTTCTACCCCATTTTGTTACAGACAGATTTTTCACTTTAGAATACTTAAGGAAAGCATAATTCATAGATTTGAACTATGGTTCTAGGAGAAAAAGGAAATGTATGTTGACCTACTACAATGTTGATGATATAACTATTACCAAGAAGTGCCAGGGTGAAAAAATTGACCAATACCTGGATAGGTTGGGTCTATTTTACATTTCTTAGAGATGGAGTTATGATCCATATGATGTATTCTATAAGAGGAACATAGCCCTAAATGGAGAAAAGGCCTACAATATTTGAGAAATAATCCAGTTGTCATTTTGAATAGGGTAGAAATAATAATGAAAATGCTCTTTTGGAGTGGAGTGTTTCCAAGATGGAATAACTTCCTCCATGGTTAGAATTTTATGAATAAATTGTTGATTTTGATCCAAACAATAATGCAAAATATCAGTTGAAGGAGTCTACCATCAAAGAATTTAAGGACAAAATAGATAATTAAAAATACCCTTAGTCTCAAGAATCTACTGGTGATGAAGTAGAGGAAAAGGATAAATGGAACGAAGCCAAGATATCAAACTAGTGGAGGATGAGAGTTGAGATTGGTAAAGAAAAATCCAAGTTTGGATTAAAAATTGATGGTGAATTTTCTAAAAGGTATGACAATAACATCACAACTTGGAAGCCAAAATACCCAAGGAATATAGTGCTAGCCTACAAGAAGTCACAAATTGGGTCTGATTCCCCATACCCACCTTCATAAGAAGAAGTTCAAGAAGAAGAACCTGATACTCCATTGACTACTACCAAAATTTTGAAGACTTTTTAGCCTACAACTGAGAAAATAGATAAATTTCCAAAATGATCATATTTGATGAGTAAGATGCACTATTATGATGAAAGATCTATTAGTACACCAGTAATAGATACAATAAGTAGGCCCAAGCACCTAGTATTGGGTGTACAACCTTTAGATACAGAGATAGACTGGAATGAGAAGGATGAGAACTTTAGGTTTACACCTTTGAGTTTCACCATTGTAGTAACAGTAGAATTAAATCCTATTTGTTAATAGACTTTATAGGAGGAATCAGTATAGGAAGGGTTATATGAATAAGATACAAAAAGAGAGGAATTCACCATGCAAGTTTTTAATAGAAAGGCCAAAAGGGCACCAGAAAGAGTTGAGAAGGATATTTCCAAGAAATAGAGGTTGGATAAAGAGAAAATTGTTAAAGAAACAACTATTTTAGCTATGAAATAATTGATACAATACGTACAATAGTATATCACAGAGACAGATCCACAACACCCTACATCATTAAGCAAAGGTATGGTCTCTAATCCTTCTTATTCTCCTCCTCCTCCAAATTCCCCAAGAAAATATCCCTCCCTTTCTAAGAAATAAATTGAAGCTAAGGTGCCTTCTCCACCTCATAGTTCACCCCTTGTTTCATCAATCAAAATTGAGGTGCAAACCAACCCATCTCCTCCAAGGTCACCTCAAATTCCATTTTCATCATCTAAGATTTCTCTTTCATCATATCCCTTAGTTCCATCCTTTCCATTGCAACCACCTCCCTCATCTAAGAAGCAAACTATTTTAAATACATCCACTCATCCATCTATCAATCCTACTTCAGTTTCCATGAGTCTGCTAATTGCAACAATAGTAGTTGTCATAGATTCCATTGTGGTCACAGATTCCATTGTAGTTACTTCTTCTTAGTCATTATAAACCATTGATTTTGCTCTTGCATACCTTGTAGCCTCTTCTCCTCTTTCTTTGAGTTACCCTACCCAAGCAATTTTGTAAAAGGAATAATAAACTTCACAAAAAAATCAAGATTTTTGGGCAGATAAGCTGTCCAAGCCTTCCAATAGGATAGCCAAAAAGAGGAGAAGAATTTTTTATGATCCAGTTTGAAGGCAAATGACATCTAGATCCATGATTACCCTTGTGAGAAAGCCTGAAACTGAGATGACTACTCAGGATAATTGTATAGAAGAGTATACAAAATATATTGAGAAGCTGCTTGCAAAAGATGAATTGGTCATAGCCAAAGCTCACTTGGAAACTTTTTATGTGAAAACTAACATATATTAAGAAAAGGTGGGTAAGGTGGAAAATCAAATAGAAAAGCTTCAAAAAACCATTAAAAATCAGAAACAAGGGGAGAAGGCTCTAAAAAGGAAGCTAAGAACTAGCAAGAGAAGTTTCAAGAAGCTAATAAGCTCAAGGAGCAAATAGAAGAACAAAATAAGAATAATGAAGAATAGACTAAGGAGATACAGAGTTTGAAGTAGTAGATTCAAATTGAAAAGGCTAAATCTTTAGGTTTTTACAAGGCTAGACTAAAGAAAGTGAGAAAAGAATTGCTCTCTAAAGTTCTAGAGAAATGCTCAAGGTTGTAGCTTATTATTTTTTATTTGGATAATGTCAGTTTCCTACTTCAAAGCATTCATAAGGATTTGGATAATTTCATTGGAGAGCTACAACCTATGGTGATTCTTACTGAGCAAATTCACAAACTGGTGGATAGTAGACTCAGTGACTCTGCTAAGCCAATTTATAATGAGTGGAAAATTTCTAGAATTGCTACCATAATTGTGGTGAAGAAGCATAGAGCCCTCCAAAAGGCTTGGCTATTATTTGAAAAAATTGAAGGTGTGATCAAGGATGTAGTGGATATTAATAAGGAAATGATTTAGAATGTTTCAAAGGATTATGTGATGGAAGACCATAGCTTGCTATCAATAGAATAAATTAAGAAGAGCACTGATGAGATCTTACAAGATGAGTCTAAAATTGATGCTCTGGAAGAACCAATTGATCAAGAGCAAGCTTTACAAATGATTATTGGTTTTACCAGGATTAAATACCTAATAGAAGACTTGGTAAACAAAGGAAGTGCTACTAACTATGAAGATATTGGTGAGCTATAGTACATTTATAAGCAGTTGAAGAAAACTTTCAATCCCTCTAAAGCAACATGGAAACAAGCCCTACAGATCTTGAAACTGATGGTGCAGCTATTTGGTGATAGTGTAGAAGAGGAAAATAAAGAACAAACTTCACCTGAGGAAGAAGCTGAGCAAGAGCTGGAAGATAATGCTAATGAAGAGGCCCAACAAGAAGAAGAGCCATATAGAGTTGCGGTACCTGAAGGGACACAAGCTTAACATTTTTTTTTGTACATATGTAGTCATGTAGAAGTTTTGTATTTTGTTAATTCATTTTTACTCTGGCATTGTTAGAAGGAAAGAATAAAAGTATGAGGTTAGAAAGAGGTAGAAAATGATTTTTATGTGGAGGTATTTATATAATTTATTGTAAGAAGGCTTTATAAGGAGAACATAGCTATGTTTTGTTGAAGCATTGAAGCAGTTTTGAAGGAGTGGCACAAATATTAATGTTTATGATATAGTCTCCATGTGAACAGTTATCCTCTAGGATGTATGAAGCATGGTCTCAATATGAATGTTTATCCTCTAAGGTGTTCATGAAGTTTTCAAAGGGTAGTGTTCATATGGAAATTATTCTTTAAATAATTTTTTGAAGATAAGAATTTTTTACTCTTGATGACCAATGGACAAGACTCTGAGTTATATGGCTTTGTGAGCAAATCCACCCGAGAGGTGCCATAATGTAGGACCAAAATGGCCACATCCTTAGAAAGCATTGAAAATTATTCTAAGGCATGAGAAAATTCCATTCCACACATCACCTAGTGCTTTTTAAAGCGGATCCGTAATGAGAGTTCCAAAACCCGCTCAACACTTAGTGTAATTTTACCTTAAACAGGTTAAATTTCATTCCACTCAGTTCACAGTGTATTTTGAAGCGGATTCCAGGCGTGTCCTGATTTTGTAAAATTTTTGGGTGATGATGATGTTAGTGAGAAAATTGAACACAAGCTTATACTGAGAGGGGGGGTGAACAGTATAAGACTACTTTTTACTTTTTCCTTCAATTCAACTTTCAATTTAATATTATGCAGTGTATAGATAGCAGTATCAATAGCCGTAATCAAAACAATGCACAAAACACCATCCACAATAGAGACACAACAATTTACGTGGTTCACCCAAAGTGGGCTACTCCACGGATAAAATATTTCACTAAATTTTATCAAATCAAATTCTGGGAATACCTTTCCCGATTACAATGTTTATGGGCACCAACCCAAAGGAGACACCAATCCCCTAGCTCTGTTCTGGCTGGTGATCCTCTAGAAGACCTCTGCCTCCGCTGCCCTTAGCAAATGGAACTCTATCCACAGAAGACACCTGTCTTCCCTACTCTGGCTGGAGACCTCTGTCCTCAACTCTGTCACCTCCAAAACTGGTCCTCGAATTTGCACTAAACACAGTCCTTCGGTCTAGCACAAATGTCCTCGTTCGTCTTTCTCTGATCTGCACCAAACATAGTCCTTCGGTCTGGCACAAATGACCTCGAATCTGCACCAATCTCTGTCCTCAACTGGTCCTCAAATCTGGTTCACAAAAGTGGTTCACAAGCTTTCACTAAAGCTTGCTTGATCTTCACCCAAGTCTTCACCAAGACTTGTCTCAGATCTGCTCTGCAAGTTCTCACTAGAACCTGCCCAGACTGCTCCAATACATACACAACTTCTGTGCTTTTACAGCCGCACTTTGCCTTCTCTCAGGCGTCTCTCTGCACACACTATGCACTGTCTTCGCACACTCTGAGCATCAACTCCCCACTTCTGTGCTAACTGCACTCTTTCGACTGTATCTCGCACACTTCGATGCTCATTCAATGATGCATCCAATGACCGCTTCTGCTCCTTTGTGCAAACACAGCAGCACCGTCTTCACGCACTCTGATTCCTTGCGATCTCTCTCACTTAGACGATTCGACAAAATGCACTCTATTCTCGATGATCGAACTCCTCCCCCGCACTCTATCTACGAACGTCGCACTTCGAACGCACACCTCAAAATCGATACACAACTCTCCAAACAACTCTTCTTTTATACTAACATTTTCAAGATCAAAACCTTGATCTTAGTCGGCTGTAACCCTAAACTACGTCGGCTCAAATTTAACTCTGTCGGCTTCACTGTCTCTATAACTTTCCTGTAGCTTCTACCATGAAACTACAACATGTCGCGATATCGTGACATCTTTGCCTCCGTACACTTGCTTTTGGCTTTTGTCATGATATCGCGACACTTTCTGCTTGCATACTCTTCTTCTTTTCTTATGTCATGAAATCGTGACACTTCTAACTCCTTCGTCTTCTTTTTAGCTTTTGTCGTGATATCGCGACACTTCTCACTTTCTCAACCTCTTCTCGGCTTGCACTAGCAAAAATGGAACATGTCACGAAATCGTGACACTTTTGCTGCCTTATGCTTTTCTCTGCCTTACGCCCATGAAACTGGAACATGTCACGAAATCATGACGCTTTCACCTTCGAGCTCTTCCTTCTTGAAATCATCATGAAATCATGACGCTTCTTCTGTTGAAGACTTGCTTTCTATTTCTATCATGAAATCGTGACACTTTCTCCAACCGTATGTTGCCATCTCAACCTGTGAAATCGTGACGCTTTCTACATCCGTACGCTTTCTCTTCAACATGTCGCAAAATCATGACACTTTTTGCATCCGTACGTCTTCTTTGCAACCTGTCGTGAAATCATGATAGTTCTCATTTCAGACTCTTCCCTTTGCTGCATGTCGTGAAATCGTGACAGTTCTCACTTCAAGTTCTGCAGCATGTCGCAAAATCATGACAGCTCTCACTTTGACTTCTGGAGCATGTCACAAAATCGTGACACTTTATCTTGCTACTTTCTCTCTCTTCAAACTTGTCGCAAAATCGTGACACTTTTTCTCCTTAGCACTTTTCTTTTCTTCGGTCACAAAAACCCGACATGTCGTGATATCGCGATGCTTTTTCTCTCGGACTCTCTCTCCTGTATTATGTCACGAAATCGTGACATTTTTTCTTTCGAACTCTCTCTCCTAAAACATGTCGCGAAATCATGACATTTTTTCTTTCGGACTCTCTTTCCTACATGTCACGAAATCGTGACATTTTTCTAACTTACTTTCTTTCGAACCTGTCATGTCGAACCTTCATCAAAACAAATTATTTTACATCAAATCAAATTCCTTCAAAAGCTTCTTGACATCAATGACAACTTATTCACTTGAGCAAGAGCAATGTACCCAAGGTACCCAAAATTGCCAACAATCTCCCCCTTTGTCATTGATGGCAAACCTTTACTAAAAACGCTTCTCAAGAGCCAAAACTGAAACCAACTGTGCTTAACAACTGACAAACTTTCTTTGAAGTTTTGCTCCCCCTGACTTGAAGCTTTCCTCTTCACTCTGAAGCTCTCCCCCTTACTCATATCTCTCCCCCTTTGTCATCAATGGCAAAGGGTCACCTTTGGGGCTCGGGACTAAGAATGAGCCTCTTAGCTTAGTCCCTCCCCCACCTCCCGATGAGGTGATTAATTCTGGGGTGGGAGTAAAACTCCCATTAGGCACTGATCATCATCAGCATCTATAACTTCCTTGTCGGGCCTTCTCTTGAACTCTTTGTCCATATTCTTGTTCCTGTTCCTATTATCATTCCTGTTCTTGTCACTGTTCTTGTTCTTGTTCTCATCCCTATTTTTGTTCATGCCTTGATCCTTGGACCTGTTTATACCACTGTTCCTATTCCTGTACCTTGAAATTTCAGCTCTACACTGTCTAGCTGTGTGACCTTCATTGTTGCACTTATAACAAGTAACAATGTTATTTCTTTTAGGCATACCTATTCTTTGAATCCGCCAGTTCTGCCTAAACCTATTCTGATCAAACTTGTTCCTGTTATTTACCTCGCAATAGACTGCCTTGTGCCCGAACTATTGACAAGAGTAGCAATACCCTCGAAAGAAACTAGCGCTTCTGAAATTTTCGTTCACCTTCTTCACTTGAGCCATGCAATGTGCAGCCATGTGACCAAACCTGTAACACGCAAAACATCTGCCATGAAATTTTCCTTTATTCGACCTCTTGGGTCCTGAAAACTTCTTCTTCTCATTCTGAATTTCATTTTCTATTTCTACGCATCTATCATCCAAGGACTCATAATCTGGAATACTTTCCTCATCAGAACTCTCTTCCTTTTGGAGTCTCTTACTAGACTCTCCAGCTTGTTCCTTGACAAAACCAAGGCCTGTTTTATCCGTTGTCTTTCTTTGACCTTTGATGAGTGACTTAACCTTTTTGGAGCTATCTTGAAACCTGTAAAGCTTATCCTTGTACTCTTTAGTTTCCTCTTTCAAAGAAGCCATTTTCTGTTCTAACTCACTATACTCAAGAACCTTAGACTCTAACTCATCCTTGAGTTCTTGTGTCTTAGCCATAGAGACGTCGAGACTTTCTATGAGATCATCTCTCTCCATACAACATTCATCTAACTTATCCTTGAGTCTAGCATTCTTCTTTCTTTCCTTTTTCAAAGCACTAAGAGCGTTAGTAAGTTCACTTTCTAGATCCTTTATTTGTTTGCTTTCTGAATCATCAAACCCTTTTTCAGATTTCCTATCACTAGAGGTGCTACCTTTTTCAAAAACCATACATGCATCTTCCTTATAGTTTTCTGAAGCATCCTCATACATACTAGAAACCAAATCATTATTTGTGCAATCATCCTCAAGGTGACCAAAATTTCCACATCTAAGACATTTCATGATAATGAATCTATGTTTCGGTTCTTCCTCTTTTTCTGATATGAACAACATCTCATTTTTAGTATCACTTGAAGAACTTTCACTATCACTACTAGAACACTTACTTGCTTTGTCTAGGTATAAAATCTTCTTGTGCTTGTGAGAATACCTCTTTCCTTGATTGTTGCGCTCATCTTTGTTTTTCCTGTGATGCTTGTGCTTTTCAGAATCCTTGCTCTTAGAATCCTGTATATCTTCATCACTTTCATTCTTGGGAACAATACAGTCAGTAGCATAATGACCAAACTTTCCACAATTGAAACATCTTATATTTTTCATGCTTTTGTGCTTTCTAGAGAACTTGCCTTTCTTGCTGTAATATGCCTCTTCATCACCTGGAAGACTCATCACTCTCTTGAAGTTGTTTACCCTTGGATTTCTTGGTAGCCTTGAAAGTCGCCTCTTTCTTGACATCAACCTTCACTTGAGTTCTCAACTCAAATGCTGCAAGTATACTATGGAGCTCATCCTTTTTCAACTTATCCAAATATTTAGCTTCCTCAATAGCAAAAATATTTTCACTAAATCTATTAGGAAGAGATCTTAAAATCTTATCACAAACATCATTTTCAGCAAGCTCAAGACCTAAGTCTTTCATGGAGTTAACAACCTCATCCATACGAAGCATGTAGTCACTAATATTTTCATCATCATTCATCTTGAGTTGTTCAAACATACCTTTGAAGTGTCTCAACTTAGCCTTTCGGACATTTACATCACCTGTGTGAACCACCTACAACTGTTTCCACATTTCACTAGTTGTCTTGCAGTGAATCACCTTGGTAAGATCTGCCTTCTGTAAACCTTTCAGGATTGCATTCATTGCTTTTGAATTGCTGTGATGTAGGAGCCTATCTTCTTTAGTATAAGGACCATGTTCAGGAATAGTGTACCCATCTTCAATCACTTCCCAAACCTCATTCCCAAGTGCCATTAGATGAACCTTCATCCTTGCACTCCAAAGACCAAAATCTGATCCATCGAGAATAGGTGTTGCATTGCCACTTGAATAATCCATTGTGTTCTTTGCTAGCTTTTCCTTCAAGCTGTTAAACTTTTCGAAGGCACCGGCTCTGATACCAATTGAAGAACACAAGCTTATACTGAGAGGGGGGGGTGAACAGTATAAGACTACTTTTTACTTTTTCCTTCAATTCAACTTTCAATTTAATATTATGCAGTGTATAGATAGCAGTATCAATAGCCGTAATCAAAACAATGCACAAAACACCATCCACAATAGAGACACAACAATTTACGTGGTTCACCCAAAGTGGGCTACTCCACGGATAAAATATTTCACTAAATTTTATCAAATCAAATTTTGGGAATACCTTTCCCGATTACAATGTTTATGGGCACCAACCCAAAGGAGACACCAATCCCCTAGCTCTGTTCTGGCTGGTGATCCTCTAGAAGACCTCTGCCTCCGCTGCCCTTAGCAAATGGAACTCTATCCACAGAAGACACCTGTCTTCCCTGCTCTGGCTGGAGACCTCTGTCCTCAACTCTGTCACCTCCAAAACTGGTCCTCAAATTTGCACTAAACATAGTCCTTCGGTCTAGCACAAATGTCCTCGTTCGTCTTTCTCTGATCTGCACCAAACACAGTCCTTCGGTCTAGCACAAATGACCTCGAATCTACACCAATCTCTGTCCTCAACTGGTCCTCAAATCTGGTTCACAAAAGTGGTTCACAAGCTTTCACTAAAGCTTGCTTGATCTTCACCCAAGTCTTCACCAAGACTTGTCTCAGATCTGCTCTGCAAGTTCTCACTAGAACCTGCCCAGACTGCTCCAATACATACACAACTTCTATGCTTTTACAGCCGCACTTTGCCTTCTCTCAGGCATCTCTCTGCACACACTGTGCACTGTCTTCGCACACTCTGAGCATCAACTCCCCACTTCTATGCTAACTGCACTCTTTTGGCTGTATCTCGCACACTTTGATGCTCATTCAATGACGCATCCAATGACCGCTTCTGCTCCTTTGTGCAAACACAACAGCACCGTCTTCGTGCACTCTGATTCCTTGCGATCTCTCTCACTTAGATGATTCGACAAAATGCACTCTATTCTCGATGATCAAACTCCTCCCTCGCACTCTATCTACGAACATCGCACTTCGAACGCACACCTCAAAATCGATACACAACTCTCCAAATAGCTCTTCTTTTATACTAACATTTTCAAGATCAAAACCTTGATCTTAGTCGGCTGTAACCCTAAACTACGTCGGCTCAAATTTAACTCTGTCGGCTTCACTGTCTCTGTAACTTTCCTGTAGCTTCTACCATGAAACTACAACATGTCACGATATCATGACATCTTTGCCTCCGTACACTTGCTTTTGGCTTTTGTCACGATATCGTGACACTTTCTGCTTGCATACTCTTCTTCTTTTCTTATGTCATGAAATCGTGACACTTCTAACTCCTTCATCTTCTTTTTAGCTTTTGTCACGATATCGCGACACTTCTCACTTTCTCAACCTCTTCTCGGCTTGCACTAGCAAAAATGGAACATGTCACGAAATCGTGACACTTTCGCTGCCTTATGCTTTTCTCTGCCTTACGCCCGTGAAACTGGAACATGTCATGAAATCGTGACGCTTTCACCTTCGAGCTCTTCCTTCTTGAAATCGTCATGAAATCGTGATGCTTCTTCTGTTGAAGACTTGCTTTCTATTTCTGTCATGAAATCGTGACACTTTCTCCAACCGTATGCTGCCATCTCAACCTGTCACGAAATCATGACGCTTTCTGCATCCGTACGCTTTCTCTTCAACATGTCACGAAATCGTGACACTTTTTGCATCCGTACGTCTTCTTTGCAACCTATCATGAAATCATGACAGTTCTCATTTCAGACTCTTCCCTTTGCTGCATGTCATGAAATCGTGATAGTTCTCACTTCGAGTTCTACAACATGTCACAAAATCAGACAACTATCACTTCGACTTTTGTAGCATGTCACAAAATCATGACACTTTATCTTGCTACTTTCTCTCTCTTCGAACTTGTCGAAATCACGACACTTTTTCTCCTTAGCGCTTTTCTTTTCTTCGGGTCGCGAAAACCCGACATGTCGCGATATCGTGACGCTTTTTCTCTCGGACTCTCTCTCCTGCATTATGTCATGAAATCATGACATTTTTTCTTTCGGACTCTCTCTCCTGCAACATGTCATGAAATCGTGACATTTTTTCTTTCGGACTCTCTCTCCTGCAACATGTCGCGAAATCGTGACACTTTTTCGTCCGTTCAACCTTCCTTGCAATATGTCATGAAATCGTGACATTTCTAACTCCGAACATTCTCTCTCCTCTTTGAGTCATGAAACTGCGACATGTCACGATATCGTGACACTTTTCTAAAAAGCTTTCTCTCGCCTGCTCAAGTCGCAAAAATGCGACATGTCGCGATATCGCGACACTTTTCTAACTTACTTTCTTTCGAACCTGTCATGCCGAACCCTTCATCAAAACAAATTATTTTACATCAAATCAAATTCCTTCAAAAGCTTCTTGACATCAATGACAACTTATTCACTTGAGCAAGAGCAATGTACCCAAGGTACCCAAAATTGCCAACAAAAATAAGTGTGGAATGGTGATGGTTGTTCATTGCTCCAGTGACTAAGTGTCAGAATCTCGATTTCACTAAGTAATTCGATGCAAAATGGTGACAAAGGTAATTTTACACTGCAAAGAGTGCTAAATGGTGACAAAATATATTTTGCACTAGCTTCGGTGTGGAATGAAGACATGAATGCCGAAGACACTACTTCTAGATTGGAATGGTGGCAAAGTCTTATTTGCACTAGATTCGGTGCAGATTGGTGATTTCGCATTTCAATCAAGGCAAAGGTGATGTCAACATACTCTTTTGTGTGGATTGCGGTTTGTTTGAAGCCAAATAAGAGAAAAGAAAAGTTAGTGGGTGGATTAGTAGTGAAATACATCCTTCTTACTCCTTAGTGCATTTTATGCCAAAATTCGATTCCATAGAATCAAGGCCATAAAATATGACATCATTAATTTAAAAGTGTAGAATGGCACTTTGGTCTTTCCCCACCAATTTGTAGAGTATTTTTGGAGGTAAAATCTTATTCGTCCATGATGGAGATCAATGGTCTAGAACTTGCTAACACTGTTGAACTATTTAAAAATGAATTCTTGCTAGACTAGAGAATAGTCATTTGGAGGGCAAGAAGATGAAGCGTCAGAGGATTTTCAAGAAAAATAACTATAAGTAGTTGTAGATCTACAATGAAGCAAGCTTCCAAGAATGATCAATGGATCAGATATAGTCACCAACAACCTAAATGCCAACCACTATCAATGAACCAGCAAGTTGCAGAGAGCCAAGCTGCCATGGCAGATTACTCATAGCAAATTTCTTGGACTTCTTCAACCAATAATATAATGCCAGCAAAACTCTTTGTTGATATGTAAATTTGTAATATTTTTAATGTCTCCTTAATATTCTTTTATTTTACAAACTATAAATAGAGGTTGAACCCTCATTTTTAAGGGTTGGCTCTAGTGCATTTGCTTGCCCTACTATAAATATTCTTGTGAGCTAATGGAAGGAGCATTACTCTAATTTTTGACTCAAAATTTGTCATCTTCATCATCTTTGTGCAAGAGGTTCAAATCTTTGAGCTGCATTTCTTTTAATACTTAATTGGTTAGTTCATTCCAGCCTATTGGATTACTAATTGTGAGAGTAATTGAAATCTATTCATGGTTAGATATGTATTGTTAAGATGTTTATTTCTATTAAATCTAACTATTGCTCTATTTTTATAATTTGGATTATCAATATTAGATGTTGGAATTGATTTCTACAATATATATCTGTTTATGCTTTAATATATGAATATTTCATGGGTTTGGGTGTTGTTAATATTGAGTGATGGGATAGTAGAAATAGTTTATGTGAGCTTTGTGTTGTAGTTGCCTATGTTGTTAGCCTATCTAGCCACTTATTTTCATAATATCTCTAACCCTAAATATTTTATAACCCTTATCTCAAAACCCTATTTGAGCTTTAATTGTGTCAACACCCTTTTAAGTTGAAAAGAAACCAGCATACTCTAGAGGTTGGATTGAAGTTGCCTTTGGTCCATCCAATGTTGAGTATCGAGCTGTGACTATCGGATGTATGCCTGGATAGAAAATTGGAAGATAGATAGTCATGGTGTCAAGTAAAACTTGATGTCAATTCGGTGTCCAAAAAATATCAAGCAAGAAGTAGGGCAATATCTAAAGTGACGTTCACTCGACTAGGAGATGATCAAGAAAGTAGCAACTAAAACTTTAGGTAATATTCAAGTTGAAAATTTTCTTTGTAAATATATTTCTCCACCCAAATAAAAATTATGAAATAAACAAATACAAAGGGAATTCTACTAGAGCAACTAGGTCCCCAAGAGGAGTCTTAAACCAAAGGTTGTTATCAAAGTTTGGTAATCGAATCCCAAGATATAAGAAATTATGGGATAGAAAAGAACTAAAAGTGGTGTGGTATCTCAAAATCCATAACACACACAAGGTCCTAGTCATCAAAAATCCAAGTGAAGGTCAATTTTGGTAGGCATCAATTAAATCCAATGAAATTTCGAGTAGGACAACTATTGGGTAACTAGGAAAACATGGGATAGGGCCCTTTTTACCTCAGGATTAATAAGGAGTCTTCCTCAACAAGCAAAATTTAATGCCACCTAATATTGAGTTTCCATGAAGAGAAGAGTCTTATTAATGATGCATCTAAATGACACCACTCTACCTATAAGTATTTATGGTGATTATACCAAAAATTAGCTCTATATCTGCTAGGAATGAATGCAACATACTACCTCAAGCTTAGAAACAAAAGAAGACACAAGCATTCCCACTTAGGATAGTTGGAGAGAATTTTTGAATTTTGAATTTGAATTTAGGTTGTATAAATATTTAGTTTATCTTTTTTTCTTAAGGTAAATATAGGGTTTTTAAAGGGCCCATACCCTTTTACAAGACATTCAAGTATTAGAAAAACCACCTATAAACCACCATTATACTTCTTATACGACTCAAAAATTTTCTCAGCAAAAGACTCAAAAATAGTCTTAACAATAATCCTAGAATATAGTCTTAGCAACAATCCTAAAAAAATTGGAAAACAACCTTAGAAATAGTCTTGGAAATAGCCTTAGTAATAATTATAGAAAATAGTTGTAGTTGCAAGCTTATTGTAGTGGTAAGGGCTCTGGAATCTCTTTGATAGATCCAAGGTTCAAACCCCACTCAGTATGAGGGGACTAGGATCCATCATTAAAAATTGTGTAAACTCATTGAAAAATTAAATAGTAGCCAGAAGAGAGTGTGAGCATGAGCTGAAAGTGTATGCAACCAAAAGTGAGTGTAAGCATGATTTGGGAGTGAGTGAAAGCATGATCTGGGAGTGAGTACAAGTGCAAGTTGGGAGTGAGTGCAGTTGGAAGGGAATGCGAGCATGATCCAAAAGTGATTGCAACCAAAATCAAGTACGAGTGTGAGCATGATCTATGAGTGAGGAGGAAGTGTGAGTAGGAAAGTAGAAAATAGAAATCAAAGAGTGATCAAGGAACAAGTACCACTTCTTATTCCAAATCTTAAAAAAAATTAAAGGATTCATTTGAAGAAATTCTAGGTAACATGGATATAAATTCATTTTTGAAAGTCCTTACAGAAAGTATGAATGGCCAATTTGGAAGTTTAGATGCCCTAGCTAAAAATAAGATAAAGAACGAATCTATGGTAAACCCATTCTAGGTACCAGATTCTACACCAAAAGTGATTATAAAGAATGAGATGATTGAGCATGGTATAATGATTCTTAAAACCATAGGGTTAATATGTAAGTTTTATGGATATTGGTTAGGTTTTTTTGAGATTCAAAATTGGATCAAGTGGAAGTGGGGATTGAGTTCAAATTACTCTATGACTTTTCTTCCAAAATGATTTTTTCTCATTATTTTCTCTAGTTTATAAATAAGGGATAAAATAAAGGATGGAGGCCCATGGTTTAGGGGTAAATATGCTTTATATTTAATACCTTAGAGTGATAAAATTTCTATGGACATATAAACTATTAAAATGCTTTCGATATGGATTAGGCTTTTAGACTTTCTTATCAACTCATCAATAAGGAGGTTTTGAAGAATATTGCTAATACTCTAGGTGAATTCATCTATAAGGTACCAACTAATAAGGATATAAGGCTAGTTGTATACACTTGAATATGTGTTTCCATGGATATTTCTAAACCTTTATCGCAAACATTTATGATTAAATCTAAATCAAGAGAATCGGATCAGCAAGTGGATTATGAAAACATTGCATTATGATATTGCAAATATCATGAAACTGTTCACATGGAAAGAGACTACAAAGTGAAAATGGAGGAAGAGATGAAATTTTTTGGGCATGAGGGTAGCTTCAATTTGAAATAAGGAGACCATATCATAGGAGAAGCTAGGTCAAATCAAGGATTTTCCACTCCTAAGAAAGTGGCTAGAAAAATCCCTCTACATCATTAGATGGCAAATGCTATTACAGTTCACTCGAATCATCCATTAGAAGAAAAAATGATATAGGGGATTAGAAATTACAATGCACAAGTTCAAATATAGGAGCTAAAAGTGAGAAGGAAGAGGGGAAGGCAAATTTTAAAATAAAGGAATATGGGGAGATGAATTTTAAAGCAAATGAGGTGAAGGAGGTCAAGATTAATCTAGGTAAATAACCTTTATTATCCTCAAGTAGCTTAAAATATCCTCCTTACAATAAAAATGAAAGTAGTACGAAGTGTATTCCTTACACTTTAGGATTTCAAGAGCAGTATAGTAAATAAAATCTTATGGATGGTATCCAAGGAAATTTAGGGTTTTTAGGAAAACATAAGAAAGTGATGATTATGAGGATAATCTATGCATTTTAGAGTTTTCAAGGCAACATAAATAATAAAATTTTAATGAGGCTATTCCTTGCGCTTTCAACTCTTTAGGGGAACATAAATCTTTTGAAGATAAGTCTCATTTCAAAAAATATGAAAAAATAGAAGAGATTATTGAAGATGAGAGTGTTGGTGGGAATGGAAGGAGAGGAAGGTCATCAAAGAAGAAAAGGATATTGGTCTTGGAAGCCAAATAAAAATATCACAAGTGTTAACAAGAAATGAGGCTAAGCCCACTAATAAAAACAAAAAGTCTTGATGATGAAAATGATATCATGGATATTAGGGGTATGAATAAAACCCCTAAAAAATATATATTAATGAATTAATAGGTTGTTGTAGCCTTGAGTTTATTTTAATATAATAAATAAAATTAAGCAGTGAGGAATGTAAGGATGCTTTTAAGATTTGGAAGATAGGTGAGTGTTTAACAATTTCTTCTACATGAGCTTCATGCAGTATTGCAATAATATGGGACAAATGTAAATGGAATGGACAACTATTAAAAGCAAAAAATAATTGGGTTGCTAGATTATTTTGAAGGAAAGAGGAAAACATCAAAATTGGGATTATAAATGCATATGCTTTAACTATAGTTAAATATTTTGGAAGGACCTTAGTATATTTTTGTCAAATACAATGATGATTCATTGTGATATATGGATTCTTGGGAGTTATTTTAATATTGTTCTATCTCCTTTGGAAAATAAGGGTGGAATTCTAGAATGGTCTAAATCAATGCAATATTTTGCTTCATTTGTCAATTCAAATGATATTTGGGATGTTAGTCCCTCAAGATTTCAATATACATAGGATAATAAATGCATTGGCAAAAATCATATAGCAAAAATACTGGATAGATTCTTGTTATCTAATAAATGGTTACAAAAAAAGTATACAATCTCTTCAAATATTTTATTGCGAGCAGGATCAGTTCACAAACCCATTCTTTTGACTTGTGAGTTACCTAATAATGGTCACCCAAAGACATTTTGCTTCTAGTCTGTGGCTCCAAGACCCTAATTTTTTCCAGATGGTTATGTTATGGTGGGATGAATCAAAATTTGAAGGATCATGTATGTACAAGTTTGTTTAAAAATTGAAATATTTAAAGGAACAAATGAAGGTATGGAATGCCAAATATTTTGGTAATATTTTTAAAGAAAATAAAGAAATTGAATCCAAGCTCAAAAATTTACAAGATATAGTAGAAATTAATGGAATGGATCAGGATTCTTATATGAAAGAAAAACAATTACTTTCTAATTATCATTATGCATTAAAAAGGAGTCATATTGATTCCAAAAATCTAGAGATAAATGGCTCAAGGAAGGAGATAGAAATACCAAAAAAAATATCCTATAGCAAAAAAGATAAATTCTATTCGTCATATCAAAAATATTATAACTCCAAATGGAAGAAATATTGAGTATGAAGAAGATATACACAAGAAATTAATTATTTCAAAATATTTTGTTAGATTCTAGGCAAGATAAGGAGGTACAAGAAAAAAATTGCAAAATAATACATAAATTATCACTCAGGGACAAAATGAAAGCTTAATGAAGAATATATCTATGGAGGAGCTCCATGAAGCAGTTTTCTCTTTCCATCCTAACAAGGCACCTGGACATGATGGATTTCCTATAATTTTATTTCAAAAAATTTAGGATTTATTGAAGAGTGATATGTTATATGCGGTTGAAGAGAACCAAAAAAGGAAGGCTATAATATGTGATATCAATGATACTTTTATTACCTTGGTTTCCAAGAAATGTGATACAAAATATTTTGATAATTTTCATCCAATAAGCCTTTGTAATATGATTTATAATATCATTTTAAAAATCATGGTAAACAGATTGAAGGGCATTCTAGGGTGTCTTATCTCAAAGAAGCAAGGTGGATTTTTTCATGGTAAACAAATTCTTGATGGTATAATTATAGAACAAGAGGCCATACATTATCTTCATTCTATGAAAATAAATATGTATGCTTTTAAAATTAGATATGAAAAAATCATATGATAGGGTTTCCTAAAATTTCTACATGTTGTTCTCTAAAAATTTGACTTTGATTATAGTTGGTGTGAGTGGATTAAATTTTAATATAGCATTGTAAAATTTTCTATTTTGATCATTGGTTCTCCTATTGATTACTTCAATTCATCTTGTGGACTTCATCAAGGTGATCGTCTTTCTCCTTATCCATTCATTATTCTAGCAGAAGCATTAGGGAGAGCCTTTTCAAAGAAAAAAATGGAAGGAAAATCAAGGGTATTCAAGTTGCACAAAAAGGTCCCTTTGAATGTCATCTCCAATATGTTGATGATACTTTTCTTTTGTACCATCCCTCAGTTAGTGAGGTCTTGGAGTTTAAATAAATATTACCATGCTATGATAAGGCTACTGAACAATTGGTAAATACTTCAAAATCTAGGATTTTTTCATTAATACTACCCTAGATTTACAACAAATTATTATGAATATTTTAGGGTTTAAAATTAAAAAAATTTCATCAACCTACTTGGGTATTCCTTTGTCTGATAAAGTAAATTAAAAAGGAACTTTGGATCTCTTTTTTGGATAGAATCAAATCTTGCTTGGAAGGTTGGAAAGGTAAGTTCTTAAAAATGGTAGGAAGGCTACAACTCATAAAGACTACATTTCAATCCATTCCTATTTATATGATGTCACTTTGAATACTGCCAACAAGTTTTGCATCAAAATTTGATAAAATTCAAAGAGGCTTTCTATAGAAAGGTTGTGTGAATCAGAATTCAAGCAATACCAATACAATAATGATATAAAATAACAATAAGCAAAGTAATACACAAAGTTTTTACAAATCAGATAAAACTCTTTATTATTGTGGGTGGATATCAAATATTACAATCAATATACCCCAAATATAGGGTTTTACAATGCTTATGTTGATACAAAAATTATAGAGACTAGGGTTCTCAAAAATCCTAGTTGAAAATAGTGTTTGGTGTCTTCACGCTTGTTTCATACCAATGGGGTTGTGGGTGGGCTTGTGTATCCTAGATAGGGCCACCCTAGCTTCAATAATTGCCAAATGTATGATTCCTATACCTGCACATAGTAAATAGTAATAAATATTAGTAACACCTATGAGGGCTCCATTGTGTGATACCCTCAGAATAAAATCACTAACCCTAGATACTATAATAAAAATATAAACAAAGCATAAGAATATGAAAATAAATGCACAAAACTATTATGTTATTGATAAAACTTATGTTTCTATTTCTACTAACATAAATTTTACCAATGATAATTGTGAATATGCCCTAATAGCATCTTAGGGCTTTAGGGCTACAAATCTGGTGTGTGAGACACCCACGAGCACTTGACTAGCTCTGGTGGACATTTGGTTGGCTCTAGTGGGTGCTTGGCTAGCTCTGATAGGCACTCAAATAGCTCTAGTGGGCACTTGGATGGATCGAGAGGGTGCTCGAATGGCTCGAGAGGCTGCTTGGATGGATTAGGAGGGTGTTTGGGGATTGATGAGAGTGGCGTAGAATTGGATCTAGTTTGCACATGAAGGGTGATGGTAGAAGTGGAGGGCTACGAACGATGATGATGGGGGTGAGGATAAAAACAAAAGGGGCTAGGGCTTGGGATATTATAAGAATTATTTGTGAATGAACATCAAGAAAATTCAACCTCAAAATATTAGGGATTTAGAACTCATGGTACTTAGGGATTCCAAGGGTATTTAGGGGTATTCATGGGGGTCAAGTCATCAAAATGACTCCTCTTTTATAATCTTCCCTTAGACATGTTTAGATTTCGATGACACAATTTGAGTGGCCAATATTAAAACATGAGGAAGGGTGGATATTAAATTTGGGTAAGTGGCATGGATTAAGGTGGATGGATGGCTGAGATTAAAATGTGGTGGAGGGCTAGGATTAATTTATATAAATATATATATATATTAAATATATATAAATATAATATATAAAATATTAATATTTAAATATATATTAACAAATATGTATATATAAATAATGGATGGTGGAGATTGGGAAACATATATGGATCACAAGTAGCTAGATTTTGGTGTCTACAGATGCCCCTTTTGTATCATGTTGCATGAAATACAATGCGGTGCAAAAATAGGAGACACCTAGTTTGGCCTTATGTAAAAGCAACTTTCTTTCATTGGAATGCAAATATGATCTTGAAGATAAAATAATTTGATTGTGTAATTATTTGATTATGTAGCTTACCCCTCAATTGGCATTTGAGTGAAGAATAAATCTCACAAGCCAATTGACAGAATTGTGTGATGAAAATGCAAGTGAATAGTGTAAGTGTAAATATATGGTGTAAGTGTATGATGTAAGTGCAGATGATATGAATGATGTAAATGATTTTGTTTTTGCCCCAACGGAGATAGGGGTTTTTTCCAAGTGTAAATGACATGATCATATAAGATGTATTCCATTGTGGAAAATAAAAATAAAATGTGGTTGCCCCAATTTCAGGGTGATTCCATGTTGTTGAAGAAAGTGCCTTTTGGCGTCACTGAAATGAAAAGTGATGAAAATGCAAAAAAAAGGAAAATAGTCTTTCCCTTAGGGCCACTCATTATTGTAGCTAATTCCCACATGAAATTCCTAAATGGTTGTTCAATAACTTTACTCGGATTGTATCCTTGGATACTGGTGTAATTGTAAATGAAATGATGAAAGTTATCAATGTTTGGAACCCCATGGAAAAGGGCGTCAATGATAATTTTTTAGCAAATTGGTCTTGGCATAGTCTCACTCAAAATATGAGAGACAAAAATTGATTTTGTTTTTGAACAAGTGGATATTGAATTATGAATATGACCAATTTTCCTTATTTTTATTTACCCATCTTATCGAATTGCATGGACAACCAATCGTTGCAATCACCAAGGAGATAGAATAGACCACTACGTACGAGGTTCACTTGAAATTGCATATAAACTTGGAAAAATAGTGCAAATGTATTTATTGGTGACTAAAAATAATGGTGAAATGCATATTTGATGATGAAAATGATGATTATGGTCATTTTATAAAAATTTGGAGCATTTTAGTGTGTTTTGAAGCTTGTTAAGTGATTTTGCACCTTTTGGACGTAAACAAAAATTATACGTCCAAATCAATTTTGGTTTTTATAAAACATGATATGATGATGAAATGAATGTATAGATGCAATTTGGAGTGATTTTGTGGAGTTAATATACCTTTTTGGATCTTTTGTCCTTTATGCAAATTTTGATGTCAAACGCTAGAGGGCATCTACAACAAACACATATTCCTGTGGGCATTTAGTGATATGCAAACATTGGTGTGCATCTCAATGAACCTGTGAACACCCATGGACATCACAATGCACCAAAAACAATTATGAATAGCTTACAAATGTGAAATCAAATTCATTCTTATGTTCACAAATTCTAGAAGCTGCATCTGAGGGAATGAGTGCAGTGAAGTGGAGTGAAAGATTTTGATGGTGCAAAAACTATGGCGATGGACAGTCTGGATGTGGTAGTAGGAGCATGAGTGCATGTTACTAAGATAAGTATCCTTGGAATTCATTGTTTTGAATTTATGCAAAAAAATTGAAATTATGCAATGTATATGACATTAATATGCTTGCAATGTGTGTGTTGTGTTGAAGCTAAAGATCTTGGATGCTCGGCATCAATTCTTGCCTCTCATCCTAGGGGTGAGAAAGGTATTGTAGGATATGTCTGATTGTTGGAGGATCAATTAATGGAGTACCATATTGGGCTTCTAGATCCACCCTCCTCATCCATATATGGGACTATTAAGGATAGTGAATCTAGGCATAGCTCTAGGTCTAGGACTTCTTCCGGTTCATAGGGGTCCTCTTATAGGTAGTAGCTAGTGCTTAGATGCACTTTTTGTATATGATCCTTGGTTATCCATTGTATATAGTCTTTTGGTCATTCATTGTACATGTGATATATATGTATATATACATGGCTTTTACTTTTATGTTATGCTTTTTGTGAGAATGCTTTTGTGTAAATGCTTGTGTGGATGCATGTGTATATGGATTATTAATGCAATGATAATATGTTATGAATGCAAATGAATTAATGCTTTAATTATCATTCATAGTTTAGATATTTTCTTAACCATGTTATAGCATTTTTTTTAATCAAGGGTACTAAAATGGTGGCATGTGAAATGGATGTTGATATGGAAGAAGATATGGATGACTGACTATTTTGTAGAGACTCAAACATACTAGTGGTATCAAACAAACTCAGTAAATACTACCTAATTTTTGTTAAGACCAAATGTGTGTGCATTGAATTCATTTACTGAATCATGAGCATCATAATGAATTGTGGCAATCGAGAACCAGTGTGTGTGCAAGTGAGTTCATTAACGCATATTGAGAAAATTGAGATGAAAACCTATTATGGAGAAGACCTAGAAGCTAGCTTGTCCTTATGTGCAATCAGAGGTATCTTTAAAAGATACATGTCACCACACATGAGCGTACTCCACTGCCAATCAAGCTTCTATATACCTGGTGGATATTGAATCCATAGTCCAAAACTTTTATCTCTACGCTTTGGGGATTCAGACTACCTAACCATATGACTGGAAATGTAGTTCTATACTTACAACTTAAGGATCTGTGGTGTGTGATGTGTAAAATATTTTGATTTTTATCAGGTCTTTTGCCCTACTCTTTCTTTTATTTTGAAATTGTGATAGTAGTGAAAACCACTATTTTTTTGGACTATGTGCATGATGGAACAAGTAAGGAATAACCTTTTTGCTTTGAGGTACAACCTAAGTATGGTGTTATCCCTCTTTGACACAAGATATTTTTGTAATATGTGTGATTGTGTTTGGTTCAATAATGTTTAGACTCAATTCCTAGAACTCAAGATTCTCTTAGTGAAAATGTGTCTTGGTCCTAAAGAAAACATGACATGTATTTGGAGGTTTCTAGAAACACTAGGAGTGGTTGAGTGATTGAAAACAGCTAGGAATTATTGACATGTGACTTTGAAAACGATAATTTGGTTTTATGAAATCGTGCAATGAAATGGATGATGTTTTGAGGGTGCGCCTGATTAAGGAAACATGACTTTATTGGATCAATTTATATCTGAACTGAATAAATAATCCCTAATATAAAATGTGAAATTTGGTTGTGAATGCAATGTATGAAATATAGTTTGTAAAATGAAATTTGTGCAATGCAAATATGTGCAATGCAATTTTGATTGTGTATTAGCCATGTATATATACATATATATATAAATCTCATTAAGCATATAATTATCTCAAGTGGATAAAATTAAGTGGTTCATGCTCTTCAAATCCCTCTAGACTGGCAAGCCTATAAGTTTGGAATGATATCTTCTTCTTGTTCAGTGATAGTGAATACCAAATCATCTGGGAGCTCAATAATCAAGGTTTGATCACTAGGAAGTGGAACTTCCACAAGTTGATCAGCTATGACGTGACCTTTAATGGATTTTTTTCTAATGAACTCAAGAACAAATTCAGTGAGAAGCATTATCGATTTAGCGGTGCGGGTGTTACTGTAAGTGCAAGATATCATAAAATGAAAATGATTTTCATGAGCTATGATATATGTGGTGTGACTAAGCATGTAATGTCTAAGTTTATTAGTGGAAAAAACCACTTCTAAGCACAATTTTTCCATGTAAGCGTATCTGGTTTCATAGCTTACCAATGTTCGACTAATGTAATAGACAACTTGCTCTTGATTTTTTTCATTCTTTTATGCAAGCATTGTCTCTAATGCAAATTTCAGTGCAAAAATATAAATATGGAAGGGGACCCCTAGACGAGAATGAGTTAATACTGGTGGAGAAGCCAGGTATTGCTTGATATCATCAAAATATTTTTGGCATTCATCTGTCCATAAAAATTTCATCCCCTTTGTAGCAAGTGATTAAATGGTCTGCATTTGTCATAATGTTTTGCAATGAAATGATGAATAGATTGAATATTTTCTTGTAAACTATACAATTCCCTCAATTTTTTTTGGGTGAGGCATCTCCATGATGACCTTGACTTTATTTGGATCCACCTCAATACCTCTTTTGGAGACAATTAACCCTAGTAGTTTGCCAGAGGTAACACCAAATAAATATTTCTTAGGGTTCAACCTCACATTATGCTCTAGAATTCAATCAAAGACATTTTCCAAGACACAAATGTGTTCTTGTCGAGTTTTAGATTTTTCCAAGAGATCATCCATATAATATTCGATGATCTTATGCATGTAATCATGGAATATGTATGTCATGGCATGTTGATAAGTGGCACCTATGTTTTTGAGTCCAAAGAGCATCACCTTGTAACAAAATGTCCCCCAGGGTGCAGTGAATGTTGTTTTATGTTGGTCATCAAGATTTATTTGAATTTGGTTGTATCCTAAAAAACTATCCATGAGAGAAATCATTTCATGGCCAGCGTAAGTGTCAACAAGAGTATCAATGTTTGGAAGAGGAAAATAATCCTTAGGACATGCTTTGTTAAGGTATTGAAAATTAGTGCAAACGTGTATCGCCCCGTTAGGCTTGTGAATGGGTACCATGTTTGATATCCACTTAGGATATTCAACAGGGGTAATGAAACCTACATCTAAAAAATTTTGAAGCTCTTATTTGACTATGAGGACCATGGTAGGATGTATCCTTCTCAGTTTTTGTTTGACTGGCTTAGAATCAGAATGTAAGGTGAGATTATGGATAACCATGTTAGGGTCAAGACCAGGCATATCTTTGTATGACCATGCAATACATATTCTTCTTCTTCTTGAGGAGAGCAATTAATTGCTCATGTTCATATGTGGATAAAATTTTACCAAGTTTTATAATTTGGGGATTGTTTGCATCTTAACTAAGGTTCACATCGATAGTATATTCAATAGAAATATGAGAACCTTCCTCAAGTTGATGGGCATTGGGATCATATGGATGTTTTCTATGAAATTATCAAACTCTTCTAACTCAACCTCTTACATGTCTACCTAGAAAACCTTAGAATTTGAAGGTGAATGTAAAGGCCAAGGTGGAGGTGATGGAGGAATGTAGTTGGCAAAAGCTCTTAACAATTCCTTGGAAAGGATAAATTTGGTAAAGGATGGTGGTGAGGAAATCTGGTCCATATCAATAAGTCTCATGTAAATTGGAATTAGCTTTGCCAAATAATATGGATTACAGAGTGGGGTGAATAAATAAATAGGATTCATGTTAACTTAAAGGGGAAAATTATGGTTTGCAAGGTGGATGATGGGTGAATCCTATTTGCTAGAACCAATGCTAGAGTTTTAGAAACCTGAACAATAGCAAGCAACACAAATAAATGCAATTGGCAAAAAAACCATGTACATGCAATGCAATGTTTTTTTAATTTTTTTTTTTTATAATTTTTGAATTATGTACATATATTAAAAATTAGGTGGTGATGTGATTAATGAAGCAAAAGTGGTGGTTCACCAGTTGATTTGGCTTACTCTTGTGGAAGAAACAAGCAAAGGATGGGATGATGGATGGGGAACACTCTGAGGTAAAACTCATCTTATTCATTGTATGGAATAATGGGTGCTAATTCCTCATCAGATTCATTAGAAGCTATCGACATAACATCAAATGCTTCATAGATTTCATCTTTATATTCATCAGTGTGATGGATATCTTCTCTTGAATTCAAATGAAAGCATTGAAAAGCTTGTTCAATAGAAAAAGTGGAAGAAAGTGGATGATAGCCTAAACCTGAACGGTCATGCACTTCTCGATATGAAACATCAATGATATCATGCATTCCTTATTCATGCCATCCTAGGCCATGTCCTTGCCAATTAATTATATGAAAATATCAGGATGGAAAACCCGATATGTGTTGTATATTGGTAGGATTTGTTTGTTTGGGTTCATCCAGAGAAGATAGATTGGATGATGAATCAATTCCCCCATACACAAACTTAATGCTATTGGGCATTGAACCCATGTTGTACACTACTCCTATAGATAAAGGTAGGTCACGTGGGTGACTATAATCCTTAGTATTTTGGATGCTAAGTGGTGTGACTGTGATATCTTGGACCATGTATTCACCAATACCAAGATTAGTAAGGTGGACTGTAACTTGGGATGATGTGGATGTAGATGTGGAAGTGGATATGGATGAATCAGGATTGGCTTATAGCTTTGACACTGGGAGAGGTATGGATTGGGATGCCATCTCACAATCCATTAAGGCAACTTGTGAAATGTTGGTTGATGTGGATGGAGAAGGATTTGGATGAGGTGATTGTTGAATGGGTAATAATATGGAAGGAATGATGGTGGAATATGCTAATGTTGATGATGTGGCTGATGTGAATTGGGTTTGACCACATGTGCATGTAGTCAAGAGTTATTAATATGGAGGTATGGAAGTGGAAGCTTTATGTGAAGTGGTTATGGGAAGCTCCTCAAGAATAGGGGATTTTGATGAATATGTGGATTATGTGGTTGATGAGGTTTTTGATGATGTGATAAATAGATGAGTGGAAGGAAGCATGGATTCATAAGTATTTTAAATGAAATTTCAATACTTAAATGGTTCAACTTCTACCGTATGCAATTTACTTGTCTCTCATGTACATATTTCAAGCATTGATGAAGTATAAAAGGGACACATCTCATTTTCGTCATCCAACAATGTCCAAGGAGTACATTGTATGTCATGGACCCTTCCAAGATGTGAAACATGGTGTGCAATATTTTAACCCCCACTTCAATGGGTAAAACGATAGTTCCAACTATAGAGAAAAGAGCGTCATTAAATGCTTTTAAGGTAAAAGTGGATTTGGTGATGTTATTTGGTGGAAGATTAATATGTTGAAGGGTTGATATGGTGATGATATTGATAGAGGAACTAGGTTCAATCAATGCTCATTTAAATGGCTTCCTGTCAATTTGAGCCATGATGTGTAATGAAGGGTCCACCAATTTTGATGATATTGGTTTAATCTCAAAATCGTATAATGTGATGGAAGGATCCATACATGTTTGGATGCTCCCCACAAAATTGCTAAAGGTATTGGCATCTTGAGATTGGATTTCAATGGATTTTAAAATATCCATTAATGCCTTGTGATGTGGGGGAGATTTTTGAATAAGCTCATATATATATAGTTTGGCTGAAGCCATTTTAAGGCTAGTGGTTAGTCGACTACTCAATGAGATGATTGGCCTTGATGGATGATTGATAGGATGAATGGGAAGAGATGGAAGACTTGGAATATGGATGGATTAGGAAGGATTGGTGGAAATTTTATGGATTATTATGGTGTGTTAGGTTGAGATACACTTTATTGTGGTGTTATGGGAGATTGAACATGTTGTTGTTGTAAATTCTATTGATTGTTAGTGTGTTGTTGACCTTGGGTAATGACATGGATAACACCCACAAAACCTTGGTACTAGTACACGTGATTGACTTGATTTAGAGGAGTCTTGGTGTTATACCCTCATGTTGTTGGTTTCACCTCCTCATTATGAGGAAGTGGTGTCTAATAGATATCAATGTTTTGGTTCTATTGGGCTAAGGGACTATCAAGCTTGATGGCTCCCATGTCAATGAGATCTTGCACTATATATTTGAAATTGTAGCAATTGTTTATATCATACCCATTTTACCTATGATAAGGGTAAAATAAATGTTCCCTATAGTGTTTACTATGCTTGGTAGGATCATCTAGTTTAACCTTAGGCAAGGCAAGTTTTTTAGTGTCATACAACCTATGGAAGATGGAGGTATATGATTTGGCTAAGGGGATGTATTGATGATTTTATCAAACAGATTATCGATGGGGGAAATTTTCCATAGTTGGCACTATTTTTTGAGTTGATTGTGATGGTGAGGGAATAACATGATATACAATTTGTTTTATTTTTTGTTACACAAGTTGTTTTTGAGCCATTATCGGTTGGATCATAACCACTTGATTAACTTGATTGGCTTTATTGGCTAAATTGGCTTGGTTTGGTTTGGATTGGCTAGAATAACTTCATTTGTATTGGCCATTATTTCTTTTTGGGATTAAGCACACCCTCTTAGATTTGATCTCCTCAATTGTGCTAGCCTAGTAAAGAGCTTCCTAAAATGATCTGTACTATTGTAATTGTAATAACCAATAGATAGTCTTAGGTAACTCTTGGTAAACAATCGAGTTAGCTCTTCCATTGGTAACACAAATGGTATTTTGGTAATAATGGCCCTCCAATAATTACCAAAATTGTATACTAACTCATCATCATATTGTTTTAAGCCATATAAATCAGATAATGAGACTTTCTTTCTAACATTGAGGGAAAACCTTTCAATAAATTGGTCAACCAATTGTTCAAAAGTGTAAATATTGTGATGAGGTAAATGGTTGTACCACTCTATGGCATCTCCCTCCAATGTCTGAGGAAAATTTTGAAGTATTAGAGAAAAATTACTTTGGATTCTAAAACATGAATGGATAAATGTGCTTACATGTTCTCTAGGGTCCTCAGTCCCTTTAAATTTATCAAACTTTAGTATTGTGAAATCTATCGGATATGGTGGTGATGGTACCAAAAAATGAATTGGTTTATTGATCAATTATCTTAGGGTTAGCCTTGGGTTTATCATACCAGGAGTATGTTACATCAAGTTGTCAATCTATTATTCCATAGTTTGGATTCTAGGGTCTTTCCTAGGTATGTGGAAGCCCTGAATTACTTGATGATTTTGTGAAGGTGGGGTAGTGAGATTTTGGAGTGTGATGAGATGGTAATTATTTGGTGGAGTGGATTGAAATTGGTTATGTTGTGGTTGATAAAGGAATGATTGTGAATGTCGAAAAGGAGATGATGTGTGAGGACTATGAATGTGATGATTTGTGGGAATCATATGGGTATGAGTTAATGGTTGCATGGGTATGGAAACCATAGAATATTGTGGTACCCATGATGGATTTTGGATGAAAAAGGTGGGTTGGGTAGAAACGGGATGAGACTTAAAATTTGTTACATGTACTTGCTATTGGGAATAATAGTGAGCATCTTGTTGAGCCATAAGTAATCAATTGAGATGTTACCATGATTTCTATATGGCTACATTTGAGGAAGATAGTGTGGATGTGGATGGAATAAATGAGGTAGGTGGAGGATAAGTTGCAATAGGAATTACAACTAGATAGGGTGAGGTGGAGACTAGAATTTGTAAAGCAACATTGACATGTGCTTCATACAAAGTATTACCATAGATGGTGTTGTATGAGGATGGAATGGAAGTTCTTGGAGCACCTGACTGTCGTGGGATGGACAAATTATTGGAATGTGCAGCTGAAACCTCAAAAATAGGGTCGTTATACACCTGGATGAGGCTAGAAGGCTATGAAGAGGTAAGTTTATATTGAAATGAAGGATCATGCCTAGGTAGACTATGGACCTATTCTAGAACATAGTTAGAGGATATTTGAAAATATTCCACTTTGGCCATGTCTATATAGGTTATGGTGTGGTCAATTGTGGGTGAAGATGATTTTATTTATGGAATGGATGCGTGAATGGATCTATGCAAAACATCAACATTTGAAGTCTACATAACATGTGAGGGATCCATAGACAAATCTAAACAACTTTTCTGTATCACACTAGTGGGGTTGACCATAGAAGTGGTAGGGAAGGATGATGAAAATTCCATGGATGAAGTATCTTGGTGGATGGAAGTTTGATTCAATACTTTTTTTATTTCTAGTTAACACTGAAGAACACAAGCTTATACTGAGAGGGGGGGTGAATAGTATAAGACCTCTTTTTACTTTTTCCTTTATACTTCAAAATAGTAAAGTAATATACCCAAAGCAATATCAAAGCAATGTACAATATCATCCACAAAGTGACACCAATTTTAACGTGGTTCACCCAGAATGGCTGGGCTATGTCCACAAAACTTTTCTCTAAAATTTATCTCAAAGTTCTTTGGGAATCCTTCCCAATTACAATGTTTTAAGCCTCGGACCAAAGGAGATACCTTACCCCAATCAAAATTTATGAGCCTCTACTCAAAGGAGATACCTTCCCCTCTACTTTGGAAATGATCCCTCAGAAGATCAACTGCCTCTACCTCTTGCCAGCACGTGGAACTCCTTTCCACCGAAGACCTCCTGTCCTTAATGCTTAGCCTAAGATACCTCTGCCTTCTATGATCATGTCCATAGTAGCTTAGCAACCTATACCAAACATAATCAGTCAGTCTAGTACAAGTCTTCCTCTGTCTATCAGATCTATCCAACTTTTGAACAAATCAATCCTCTGCATACAAGCCTTCTCAAATACTCCGCCAACCGTCCTCGGGTTCTTCTCATATAACCAATGCACCTCTGTCCTCAAGTTCTCTGATAGAACTATCAAACTCAGCTCACAAGTCCTCTGCTAGGACCTGTCCAAATCTGCTCACAAGTCCCCACCGGAACCTATCCAAAAACTCAACAAGCTCACCAAGAAAAACTTTCTTAGTAGGAAATCACAAAGTGAATTGTTAGAGACCCAATGTGATTTTTCAAACTCATAGAAGCATAAAGAGAATTTTTAGAGACTCAATATTTTCTATACTCAAATCCCAATATCAAAACTCAACTCAAATCAACTCAGCTCAAACTCAATCTCAAATCTGAAAACTCAACTCAATATCTAAAATGGATAGGATAGAATGTTTTCTTTTAAGAACATGAAACCCCAACAATTGCCAACTATGCAAAGAATCACATAACAATGATACTCATGTTCTTTTCACCATCAATTAGGGTTTCAACAACAATGCTCATCAAACAAGGTTTAGTCAACCAACATCATTCAACTCAACATCAACCTTGACGCATTCAACCAATCATCACAATAAAAGGAAACAAGTAGAAATCCTTTTCCCTCCAAAGATATTTTAACAAAATAGCCACCAACACAATATCACCAAATGCAAAGAATAACTTGCTCAAATCAACTCAATGGAGTAAGCCCAAAATCATGAATCAAGTAAAGCAATAACTTGATCAAACAACCTCTATGGAAGAAACTCAACCATCAAACTCAAAATAGCCAACCAAGGGTTCCACCAACTCAATGCAAGTAGCAAGACTCACAAACATAAACCCTTGTGCACAATGCTTCCACTACCTCAAACCATAATTATGCATTCACCAAAACTCTCATCAAGGATAACAATGCATAAGAAGTCTTCAACAAACCAGAAAATAGGATTTACACCCATCCAAAGGAAACCTAGTTGAAAACCTTTTCACTCCAACCTTATTTCAGAAAAACATACACCAATCATACTCATAAGGAAAATGTGCCCATACCTTTTTGGAGTAGAAGAAAATTGATCCTTAAAGTTGTCACCACACACAACCCTCAAACTTCCAACCAAGTTAGGGTTAGAACCAAGATAAATGAGCATATATAACAACTTTCCTTAATACACCTTTTAGCTCATCTTATTTAAAAACAACCACCAAAGAAGCCAAAAACACAACCAAAACTTACACCTTATATCTCCATTTTTAAATTTAGCATAGCAAAAGACTAATCTCAAAAATACAACCAAAGAAATATCCCCTTATTTCTCCTATGTCTTTTAAACAATGCTAAACAATGCCAAAAATCATATCAAGAAAATAATCACACCTTATAATGGCTGCCCTTGAAGAATCCGAAATTTGTAGCACAAAACACGTTTTAATAAAAACGTGACTAATCCATGCACAACTCCCTTCATGGGGATCGAAATGCAGACCTCCGCCTACGCAAGGCCCAAACATAGCCTTCGCTTCCACTAGCCCCCAAGGGGCTTACGAAGTCCAAGACGGACTTCCTTCCACATAAATGGTCAAGCTTTTCGAAAGCTTTTCAAACCACGAGCTCTCCTCTTTCGCAGCATAAATAGAACATTCGATCGTATCCAAACCAATTAAATGCCTTCAATTTTCCAAGTGGGTTCAACCTTAGGAACCTTCTCATATTTATAGTCCATACATGGACTTTAGAACACGTCGGCTACAAAGAAAAGTAATTTCGAATTTAATCGAAATTTGCTTTCTAAAGGGTTTAAAAACCCTTAAAGTATTTTTAATAAATTAAAAATAATTTCTCCCTTTATTAATTAAATAATTAATTAATTAAAACCTTGAAGGGTTTTAAATAATAATTAAATAAATAATAAAGAGAACCTCCATTGGTTTTAATAAAAACCATTGCCAATGGAATCTCTCCGGATTCTCTTAAAAATATTCTCTTGGAATATTCCACCTTTGAAGCCAACACATCCTCTTAACATTAATGTCATTTCCTTTTGACATCAATGACAACTCATAGACAAGAAGCTAGGATCTCAAACCCAAAATTGCCAACAAACACCATAAGCTAATGAATCAAATATGTGAAATATACAAGAAAGCAATGCAAATGAAAACTTCACAAAATCAAGAAAACAACTCAATCCTATGTTTTTGCAATATATTTTCTTACCTCCTTTTTTAATCTTAATTTTAATTTTTTTGGTGATTTTTGTGTGTTTTGAATGTTCTAATCTAAATTCTGAAGGGTGAAATCTATGGCTTGCTGGAAAATGAGATTCTTCCTAGTGATGAAATCTAGAAATTTTGCTCATGGGTATCTATGGTGGCTAAGGGCAAATATTGATAGATGGAGATGAAGCCCACCATCACCAAATATCAAGAAATGGTTGGTGATGAAATCTAACTCATTATTGTGAAACATGCAGTGTGTGATTCATTTTAAATTTTCATGTTTTCTAATGTGTACATACAATGTCAAAATAGCTAATTTTGCAGGCCTAAATTAGAAGCCAAAAACAAAAATACTAAGTTCCTCAAAAGAATGTAGGGTACATTACTTAAGACCCACTCTAAATAGTGGAGGGTTTGCCTAATATTCTACCTTGCATATCCAAATGTTGGAGTATACTTAAATATCCTAATTTTGTTCCTACTTAGACAAGTAAAAGAGGAATTATTAACCCTATTATGCAAACTATTTTATGCAGTTGTCACTAAAATGACCAGAAGTTGACATTTGATCCAACAACATGTAAATAACACAAGTCATTCAGAAATAAATGCTCTATTCATTATCAAATTTGTATCGGTTGCAAATAGGGAGATTTTTCCCCTTTTCTTTTCATAAATAAACAATATAGGCCTGATGCCTCCTTTTGATGTCCCTCAGTGTAGGTGGGATTCATTGTATGCGGGCCACCACTGGGTTTTTGTTTGTTGGTTTTTATTTCTTTCAAATCTGTTGCATAACCTGAAAGAAACTTGCAAGAAAGGGTTAATATGTTGGGGGGCTTGCCTAGGCCCCATATTTAAGAAGATGAAATGACTATAAAACTGTAACATCAATCCAAATAAAATGTACATAAGGTAACTATAGGCTGAAACAAAGCTTACCTCCCAAATTTGGGGTGATTTGGGTCTTGCAGATGTGATTCACAACCCAGGTTACGAATTGGGGCCGAATTCATAGGGCAGCTACAATTTGAGATGTGATGCTCTTCTGGTGAAATCTCTTTGGCAGATCGATCCTAAGGTAGCTAGAGTGCCTCTGTGTGCTATCAGAATCTAACTGTGTACACCAAGAAGTAACTATTCAATTTTAGCTTTCCATTTCAGCAGAGTAACTTTACTTTGTTGAATTAGGGAATCAGACTTAATTAGGGTTTTAGGACCCACTATTTATAGGAAAATGCAAGGTGCAAGGGGGGTTAGATAGACTAAACCTAGGTTTGGTTCTGACTAGGTTTAGGTTAATAAATTTTGTGTGTCAGCATCTCATTCTAAGTAGGAAATATCCTATCCTCACACATGTGTGAGGAAGGATTAGTGCTAATCCTAATTAAGCCTTAAGCATGTTTAGGGGAGGATTAAAAGAAAACCCTAGAAAACCCTAAATTGGCATGTGTGGTAGGATTTGATTAACACTAATTATGAATTAAGAGTTAATTAATCCAATTTTGCCCTAAAAATGGGCTTAAGTGAAGTCAACATTAAATTAGAATTTGATAATTGACTTTTAGTTTATTTTGCCAATTAATACCCCGTGTGGGTGTCAATTGAGTGTAAATGGGCTATGCATCACCTTGAGTTTCCGTATGAAGGTATATTGATGCATAAGATATGGTTTTGTGGACTTATTAGGGTTTTGAACCTGAAATCCACTTGTGGAAGTCTACACGCTACTATGGCAATCTATGGTGATCTATGCATGACTACACATGACTACAGTCGTTTATGCATGACTATGCATGTCTAGGCATGTCTACCCATAACTACAATAGTCTACAATAGCCTAGGGATGCCTAGAATCACATATAGATATGTAGAAATAGCAATGTGTGACTTTTGGGTGTCTACATTTGCCCCTTTTTGTACTATATTGTGTGGGACACATTTTAATACAAAATGTGAAGGGTTTGTGTAGAATGAAAAGGGATAGAATGGGAATGGGATCCAATCAAAGGTATGTAGCCACTCAAAGCAAGACCATACAAAATTGATCAATAGCCAAGAAGATAAGGGAAAATAATGGGATCCAATCAAAGGTATGTAGTCGCTCGAAGCATGACCATACAACATTGAATAGATATCCAAGAAGGAGAAGAGAACAGAATGGGATACAATCAAATGTATATAGATGCTCAAAGTGTAACCATACAACATTGATCGATATCCAAGAAGATAAGGGAAAAGAATGGGATCCAATCAAAGGTATGTAGCCACTCGAAGCATGACCATACAACATTTACTAGATAGCCAAGGAGGAGAAGAGAAGATAATGGGATCCAATCAAAGGTATGTAGTCGCTTGAAGTGTGACCATACAACATTGATCGATAGCCAAGAAGAGAAGGTAAAATAATGGGATCCAATCAAAGGTATGTAGCCACTCGAAGCATGACCATACAACATTGACTAGATAGCCAAGAAGGAGAAGAGAAGAGAATGGGATTCAATAAAAGGTGTGTAGCCACTCGAAGCTTGAACATACAACATTGATTAATAGCCAAGAAAGAGAAGAGAAGAAGGAAATGAAAATAGGAAAGAAATAAAAACAATACCGGTAAAAGGAAATGGATTATTGTGGATGCAATGAAGTGAATTTGCCAAGTTCGTATGACATTTACGATGCCATACTAGTTGCTTGATAATGGCAAATTTTTACTGCTTTTCTTTTGTGACCAGATCAGTATGGTTCAAAAGTATTATTAGGACAAAATCCTAACTAAATATTTGTTGTTACTTTATTGATGAGAACATGGCAACAAGTTTCAAACCATTTGAGTTAGTTAACATTTGAATTATTCAAACATGTCATTCATTGTGCTCCATGAATTCCAGAGTGAAGTCTTCCAAATTTTGCATTTAAATAGTCGCCCATGTCATTCATTGTGCTCCATGAATGCCAAGGTGACCTTTCCATTGTCATGCATAACTCTCATGATATAACCCATGTCTAGTTGTAATTGAGATTATTTTGTATGATAATCTTCAGCAAAAAATTTCATAGACAAATGCGCTAACCGCATTTGTCTATGAAATTTTTTGCTGAATTGGATTTTTGATGTTGTGATTGCATCCAAATTTGACTTTGGATATGAATACCCCCTCAAACAAGGAATCAACAATAAGGTGAATGGAATGTGATGAGTTGGTTATGTAGTGATTGATAAGATACCAATGCATGATGATTATGATGACAAAAAACAAATTAGAAGAATGTTTTGGGAAGTTCCTAGGGTTTTTGAAGAAATTTGCATGTTTTCCTAGGGTTTTTGGGGCAACCTAGTTGATTTTGGAAGGTCTGAACTGAGTTCACCACCTGGGGGGTGATTTTGACCTAAATCACCACCCGAGGGGTAAATTAGGGTTTTGAACTATTTGACACATGTGTAGTGTTTTGGTGGTTTTGGGAACCAAACGATGTCAAAATTGAACAAATCTTATACTATTGGAAAGCTCTTTCTAATCCCTATACAATGGTAAAATTTTTAGGAAATGTAGAGATGATTTGATAGGTGAAAATTTAGACCAAATATGACCCTAATTTTAGAAGTGGTGAATGCAGAATCTCAAGCCTTGTGAAGGGTGTGCATGGAAGAAAAATCTTTGTGAAGACAAAGAGGTGAAAATTTGTTGTGCTATGCTAGGAAATGTTAGGCTATGTATGCTAGGCTATGCTAGGCTATGCTATGCTATGCTATTTTTTCTAAGGTTTTGGGATAAACCTATCCAAATTTTTACTGAGGTTTTTGGAGAAACCTATCCAAATTTTTGCTAAGGTTTTTAGGGAAACCTATCCAAAGTTTTACTAAGGTTTTTGGGGAAACCTATCCAAAATTTTATTGAGGTTTTTGGGGAAAACTGTAGACACCAAAACAGCACCAATCTGATCATGTGGCTACAAGCACTGACCGAATTGGCATACATAGCCCCTAGGGCAGCCCCCAGAGGTTAAACAGTGGTCCTAACCACTCCCAAAGTAGTTTTGGAAGGTCAGAGGTCAATTTGGCACCTTTCAAGCACCCTGCTCCTTACTCGTTCCACCCTGGGGTGATTAGAATGCTATTCGCCCCACCCCGGGATGATTAGCAGCAATCGCTCCAGGGTGGGGCGAATAGCAGGTTTGACGGGCAAAAAGTCAAACCTTGACAAATGGCAGCCCAGATCCGCCACTCAACTCCACCTTCAATGCATGGGAGTGTGAGTGAGCATTTCAAAGCTCAAAGAGGCAGTCATAGAGGCAGTCATGGAGCCCTTAATCAGGGAGGAATCTTCTCTCCCTTGACAAGGCATGATGGCCAAGTGGCGCCCCTGCATGCACATTCAAAGCAGACCTTCAGGTCTATAAAATGGTGAGTCTTCTCACCCCAAAAAAGGATAGAGCAGGAGCATTTGGAGCAATGGAGTGCTGCCGAATTATACCCTCACCCTCATTGTGCTTCCTACATCCTTGATCTCTCTTTTGGAAGGGAGGTTATCGGGTGAACATTAGGAGCGCAATCCGGACCCAAAACCTAAACAATTGGCCACAATCCCACACCCAATTTTCTGACACAACCCCCTAGGAGGTTTTGGACCCATCCCAAGTGGATTGGTGTCAAAACCAAGCCCCAAACGATGGGCGTCCTACCCTTGGGTGCCCCTCGCACTATTGCAGTCCTAATCGCCCCACCCCGGAGTGATTAGAAATATATAATATATTTCTTCACTATTTATTTTGCATCATGTTTTATGTGTTTCATATATGCTGCAATTCAAATTTCAAAGCATTCTGACTTGTTTTGACTATGTTTTCATTGTTTTACGCTTTTACTAACATACAGGGAGCACCTTCAGATACAGGGTGATCGGGGTAGAATCTGCAAAATCCGACCTTCTGGGTCATCTCAAAATGCCCCATTTTTCCTAACCCCAAGTTTGTAGGTGTTTTGGAGGCCTCTGGATGGGACATTTGGGAGGTCACTTTCGGACATTTTATGACAGTCCTAATCGTCCCACCCCGGAGCGATTAGAAATCTACAATAGATTTCTCGACTATTATTTTTGCAATGTGTCCCTGATGATGTTTACATGCTTCTATTTAAATTTCATTTCATTCTGATAAGTTTTGATCACTATTTTAATTATTTCATGTATGCATTAACCGGAGGCCTTGGGGATTGCATGTTTCCCTCCATCCGCATGTGCTATTAATCATTTGCTATTTCTCTATACATAGGATCTCGACACCGAAGGGGCAGAAAGGAACTAAGAATGTATTCATGCAAGCGGTGGTGATGTTTGGCCCACCCATTTCGAATGTGGGCACGCGGAAGATCCCGAAGGGAAGCGTACCATCCGTTGGTGTAACAAAATTGTATCGAACGCTCCGAGCCCCTAAAAATGGGGGGAGACGTATTGTAACCTGATCATAAGAAAAATTAATAAAAGAGGCTGCACCTTTGTTTTTTCTTTACATCTCATTTCATTCATGCTTCGCTTTCCCTTTTTCATGCACTTAGCATTTCGTTAATACAACTGCTTTTGTTTGCATCGCACCCGATGTGCCTGTGCTTCCGTAGACATGCTTTCAGTGGTGATCATGGTGGGACTCTATCCCCTAATTTTGGGATCAAGTTTTTGATCAAAATTTTGTGTTTTTGCTTGCAGGTGTTAATCCTTCAAGCGCTGGACTGCTGCTCGTGCCACCCTATGACGAATACAGAGCTGGTATTCATTTCACCCAGGGACGAATAGGCATTCATCCCACCCTATGATGAATATAGATCTACTATTCATCCCACCCCAGGATGATTAGCTCTCTATGCATTTTTTGAGCAGAAACTCAGGGGCATCCGGTTTGGGCAGAGAAGAGGTAGGTTTTCTGAACATCCTCTATAATTTTTTATCTCTATTTCTATGATTTTTCTATTTTCTTTGCTTGCATAGAGAATTTTACTACATGTTTTCTTTCTTTGCACAAGTAAAAATAACCACACACACCACATGATAATATAAACATCAAGGAGTTGGTCGTAAAACCCCAACACTTGATCAAGACCAACGGTGGATTTCATCACCACCTTGGCTTGAATTTTGCATACATAACCCCGATCGCGACTGTTGCTAGACGTAAATCCTGATGAAAGCTGACCAAGTGTAGCTGGGGTGATTCCCAATGCATGAGGATAAGTCTTCTATGGTAGGTGTCAAAAATAGAGTGATTCCCCTTCCATACCGCCTATGTTCCACGTATTGTTTTGCTCTCGCGTACCAATAGTTTCCCTCACGTAAGGGCGGGTATATTGAGAGGTTCGGTATAATGGCCTGGCAGTGGTATATTGAAGGGGTGACCATTTTGGGAGACATAAGAGCCCTCATATTGCATGTACAACAAAATTTTCTTTACAAGGCTTTCAAAACAAAAATCAAAACACACTGAACCAGATTTAGGGCACACATTTAATCTATAAATGAGATAATCACTTCTTTGTTTGTGTGGTCCCCTTTGTTTAGTGTAGCATAAAAAATCATAAAGAAGATAAAAACATACATATCTTTTAGAGAACCACCACCATGGTGTACACCCGTAGCCAAGCCCAATCATGGGAAGAAGCGGCGAAAAGTGTACAAGGAGGCACAAGTCACCTCCGTTATAGCTCCAAGGACTTGGTCATACCACCTTGGTGGCCTGACCCACAAAATAGTCCACATCATACCATGACGGAATAGGACTATAGAGGCACCCCTTTGAGGGGCACTCCCATTCAACACAGACCCTTTCAAGAGGAGTACATACATAGGAAGGCCCCCTTAGACACTCATTATGAGTGGCCACCATGTGATGAAGTGCTAGAACAACATAGGGTCCATAAGGAGGGGCCACATGATTATATCATCCCTCCTCTACCCCTCATTACTATCAAAAACAATAGGCCAAATCCAGAGCGCAAGGCTCTTCAGACAGGGCGAGCCAACTCTGCCCGCCCCTTTCACATATATGAAAGGGAGCATGAGGAAAACCACTATATTCCTCAATACACAACATGGGAGCAATGCGCCTCCGCACCTGCTATTTATCAGGATCACCTACTGAGGCCAGAGCCTCGGGTGAATGCTGCTAACCTCGATAGAGGGAAGTGACCTATAGAGATCTCGGATCACTATGACCGAGGTAGATATGTAGGGGAGGCATCTAGGCCTCCTAGACCTAAGACGGTGGAACAAATCGACTTGGCATTTGCCAAACATACCGCCCGCCAAGCGCAAATCATGCAGCTTGAGCAAGATCAACAATAGTTAGAGCACCTATATCATCTTAGCAAAGAGCGCATTCAGCATCAGACGGATGAGTTGCTCCACAACACTATGCATGAGAGGATTCCAACCCCTCGCACATATAAGACAGAGCTTTATGAGAGGCACAACCCCTTGGTGCGAGATAGGTCTCCATGACCTTATCAAGCGTTGCCTCCAAGACCTCCTAGACCTGAGCGGGAGGCCACCCCTAGAGCCAATGATGGGCACCCTCCTCGGGCACCCACCCATGTTTATAGGTCATGCCCAGGAACTCCTCAAGAAGCCTATGAGGAATTCGAGCAAGAAGAAGAGTGGGCTGAAATGCCCTACCAAGGCAGGGGGCGCTATCCGGCTACCCCTCCATAGGCCTCAAGTTCCCCGTAATTCACAATGGGAACAAACCAAGGAGGAAGAGATCAAATCTTTCGATGCATACAAAGCGTTGCTAGAGCGCTTAGAGTCTATGGAGACCAAGACTTCTGGGCCCCAAAAGCCCACTTTACGCCAGCTCCGTAGTCACCCTGTGCATCCTTCAGTGTCGGCACCCCCATACCCTGAACACTTCAAAATGCCTCAATTGGCAATCTTTAGAGGGGATGAAGATGCCCAAGAGCACGTGACAAGATTCTTGAGTCAATGCTTTGGCATTCAGGACAATGATGCTTTGCTTCTAAGAACATTTATAACCATGTTCGTAGGCCCTACCTCGGATTGGTTTACCCAATTGTCGAAGCATAGCATCAACAACCTAGACCAGCTAGTGGATGCGTTCCTCGAACGTTTCACCTTCAACACCAAGAAGAAGGCATCATTAAGTGACCTAGCTAGCCTCAGACAGTATGAGGAAGAGACCATGGTGGCTTATGGAAATCGGTGGAGGACGTTGCTTTCAAGGCTACCTTACCTCCCTCCCATGGCCGACCTGACCCAAATGTTCTCAAAGAGTTGCCTAAGGTCGATCTCCATGCTATTGCAGCTGCAGCAATATGCCACTCTCGAGGAAGCCCTGGTGCAAGCCAGAATAATTGAGGAGATCAAGATACAGGATGGTGAGATTGCCAAGCCATGCAAGAAAGAGTGGCCCAAAAATGCCAAAACTGGGTCCATGCAACCGAAACCCATCGTGGTCAATCAAGTTGCCATAAACATACCAAAGCCTACATAGATGACACAACCCCCAAAGGCTAATTATCAAGTAGTTCCTCTTGACAGCTATGAGAAGGAAAATCATAGGCAAGAGCAAAATCAGTAGCGTCACCCTAGGCGACAATTCACACCCTTCACAGAGTCTAAAGACTCCTTGTTTGACCGCTTGTCCATGGTAAACTTGATAAACCTGCCAGAAAGTCGACCCGTAGACCCCAACATGCCAAAACCCAAGGGCTATAGGGAAGACCTATATTGTAGATTTCATCGACAGAAAGGACATGACCTTTACGCATGTTGGAAGTTCAAAAGCTTAGTGCAAGACCTAATAGACAACAAAATGCTAGCGGTGGATAATCCCGTAGCACCAAGCAACCAATAGATGGAGGTCTTCAAAGACCCCCTACCTACCCATGATGCATAGGCAAAGACTCTACAAGTCAATGAGGTGACACAAAACTACCCCATGCAGGGGTATGTAGGGATGATAAGCATAGTGACATGGAACAAGAGGTACCCAAGCACAGCTGCCCTCGCTGCAGCTACAGGAGAGGTTCCATCAATGTCACAACCTCAACAACACCCTACGCAACCTCCCCTACCTAGACCAGTGGCCACGATTCAGACTAAACTTACCCAAAGTTTAAGGACCACGTCGGCTAGGCTCTCCATCTATGAGCTCATCCAACAATCACCGCCCCATCGAGAGGCTCTAATGGAGATACTCAAAGCCATCGAGCTACAGCCCCATGAAGCAAACTCTTTCAACAACTTTGTGGGACATGTAAAATGATGTACAGAACCAGTCATCACCTTTAGAGAAGATGAACTAAAATCGGTGATTGGTGATATGGTGGATCCACCCCTGCACGTCATTGCATGGGTCAACGAGATTCCATTTAAGAGGGTGTTGGTGGACACTGGCTCATCCAAAAATATAATCACAACAATGGCATTGAAACACCTCAAGTTGCCAGCATCTCACATTGTGGCCTCCACCTATACTCTTCGAGCATTCAATGACGCGATATGCTCGATGGTTGGCACAATTGTCCTGCCCATCCAAGTGGGACAAAAGACTATTCCTACATTGTGCCACATCCTGGAAGGTGAGATGGCCTACAATATCTTGTTGGGCCGGCCTTGGATCAGGGACATGAAGTGTGTCCCTTCGATAGCCCATCAATGCCTAAAGTACACATACGAAGGGCAAGTGCATGTAGTCCCGGTAGACTTAGAGCCCTTCAAGTATTGCAATGCGGTGCAGCTGATGCCACAATCGACCCTCCCATCGACACATTTGGACTTTCAGTTGAATCCATCCAAATAGGGTCCGATTCTGCATACATCCCCACTGTTAAGTCCCTCAAATCACCAATCGGGCCCATATTCATCATCTGGTCCTTCACCAATGACACCACCTACGGTGGCCACACCGAAGGACAATGGGAAGAAGCCCCTGGAAGAGATACCACCATTAGTCTCAACCATCTCTACCGAAGAGGTGCCCAGCCGAATGGAAGTCGAGATGCCTGGTTCACCCAACATGGAGTGGACCCAGGAAGAACTCCCATTCCCTCCCCCTCAACCACCAATGATCACCATTGAGATGGCCAATACGGGCCTGGGGGAGTACCTAGTGTGGAACATTGTAGCAACACCCATGCTTGAGTCCATGCAGGACATGGGGAGACCTCGCCTCCCCATCGACACTATTGTCCCTTTGGGCTACCCACCAAATCAGACAAATTTTGTATATGGGGGCCTCGACAATGGCATTGAACCTTACCTGCAAGAGGAAGAGGATGAAGAGCCCTTTGCTGAGAACGTCAACTATCTGTCCAACCCAGACTTCGCTTTGAAATACCTTGGCCAATGTAATTGGCATGGATATGGGTTGGGCAGATATGAACAAGGGGTGCACGTTCTTTGTCAACCAAGATATCAGATGCCATACGACAAATCAGGAGTAGGGTTCAACCACCCTCTGCCCCTTGACATCTTGGTAGAAAACATGCAAGGCCTAGGGCTAGGCAACAAGGATGGGTTGGCACAAGATCCATATGCCAATCCTAACACAACATACACATTGGGGGATTATCTCCCATTGTTAACAACCAACCTTGTGGGCCTCAACAACTCCTCCCCTTCGATCGAGAAAGGGGAAAGTTCAAGAACTTACCTCCAAGAGGGATATAGACAAGGCCAAGAAGGATCTTCAGAAGATGAGTCAGAGTATGAGGTAGCACCTTGGGACCCTTTCGAGTTCGATAGCAATCACTCGCAAGTGATGCCCATAGATGACTATCAGGAGAACTTCATGGCGATGTTCCCCTTGAATGCTCCAATCGAGCAATTGCCACCTCAAGAGAATCAGGTCCTCCCATAGAGAGCGGAACAACCCCGATGGGACCAAATTAACTTGCTCGAACAGAACGAGCCTCACATGCCACAAATAGTTGTTAGAGCCAATGAAGGCCTATGGATCTTCGATAGTGATTATGAAGATGAGACTGAGATGGCATATCTCAACCATATGCGATAGCAACAATACCCCATGGACATTGATGACATGTTTGAACAGCTAAACATGGGGCCAAGGCATAGGTGGCATTTGAACCAAGCACAGTTGGACCAAGTGCTGCATCCGCCACTTCAGGCATACAGAGAGCACCCTCCACCTAGAGACCCTATAGAGCCATCAGTGCCAAGGGTAGACCCTATCCTTTTATCTACACATAGGGCCGATCCATTTGTGCCAATACCCACAGAGCCAGATCTGAAGCACAAAGATCACCAAGGATGTCCGAGTCACCACCCACATGGTAATGGAGACCAAATTCACTTCATCAACATGATCTCCATTGACTTAACCACCCCCATCCACAATCCAACCGATCCAGCATGACCATTGTATCTAAACCTAGATGCCATAGACTGGGATCATGCTAACTCACCACCATCCCCATCAGAGTACTGGCCTTGCGGTGAGATGCTTCATTTCACCCTAGGACCAACTCAGGATATCTTCCATGCTGAAGAGGAACCCGACGTTCCAAACGTAGATCTAAATTCAGCAAATGATATCCACCTGATCCCAACTCCACACCAGTTGGAGGATGGGTCCCACATGTCAATCGAAGAGATGACTGACGTAGACATCGGCTCTGATCCAATGAATCCATAAATCATCAAGTTGGGGGTAAGTCTATCCCCCGAAGAGCAAGCCGATTACATTGCCCTTCTCAAAGAGAAGAAGGAGGTTTTTGCATGGTCCTACAAAGACATGTCGGGGCTAGACCCGTAGCTAGTCATGCATAATCTAACGCTTGATCCGACAGTCAAGCCAATCAAGCAAAAACTACGTAAGATGCACCCAATAGTAGCCTTAATGGTCAAAGATGAGCTACAAAAGTTGTTGGATGCACAGTTTGTCATCTGCATGGATTACCCACCATGGTTGTCCAACATGGTACCCGTCAAGAAGCCGGATGGGAGGATTCGCATATGCATCGATTTTTGAGATCTAAACAAAGTGAGTCCCAAGGATGATTTCCCCTTGCCTAGCATCGATGCATTGGTAGATGCTACAGTAGGCCACGAAATGCTTTCCCTCATGGATGGTTTCTTGGGATACAACCAGATTCGTATCAATCTCGATGATCAACTCAAAATGGCGTTCACAATGCCTTGGGGGACATTTTGTTATAAGGTCATGCCCTTTGGCCTTAAAAATGTTGGCGCCACCTACCAACGCGCTATGACATACATCTTCCATGATCACATGCATAAAACTTTGGAAGATTATATGGATGATTTGTTGGCCAAATCTCTTTTGTGCCCAGATCATCTCGATGACTTAAGCAAGATCCTCGATCGCCTCATCGAACACAAAGTTAGACTAAACCCCAAGAAGTGCGTATTTGGCATCACATCTGGAAAACTCTTGGGTTTCATAGTCTCAAAATGAGGCATCGAGGTAGATCCAAATAAAGTCAAGGCAATCCTTGAAATGCTTCCCCCAACCACCATCAAGCAGCTCAGAAGCTTGCAGGGTAAGGTCGCATCGATCAAGCGCTTCATAGCGCAGCTATCTGACAAGTGCCGACCCATGAATAAATTATTACACAAAGGGGTAGCATTTCATTGGGATGATGAGTGCCAGTCAGCCTTCGATGACATTAAACAATACTTGGCTTCACCACCAGTATTGGCACCACCTAGACCAGGAGTGTCATTCTACTTATACATCTCAGCCTATCGAGGTGGCACTGGGTGCCATGCTAGCCCAAAAAAATGAACTACATAAAGAACAGGCTAATTATTATCTTAGCCGCACCCTGGTCAGTTATGAACTTAACTATGCATACGTCGAGAAGCTATGCTTAGCAGTGGTATTTGCCACCAAAAAGCTATGCCATTACATGCTGAGCAATACGACGTATGTTGTGTCTAAGGAGAATCCATTACGGTACATGATGAGTCATACTTATCATAGTAGCCGCACGACGAAATGGATCATGTTGTTGACGGAGTTTGACATCGAATTCATTGGACAGAAGTCCATCAAAGGTCAAGTCATCACCGATCAACTAGCAGAGGCTCCTCTCGAAGATGATCAGCCTCTGACCATAGAGCTACCCGATGATGGGGTCTTCCATGTCTCAGAATCGCCAGATTTTGATGAGCCTGAGTCATAGGCTGACATAACCCTATTTTTTGATGGTTCTAAATGTGAGCAAGGGGGTGGCATGGGAATCATATTCTTCACACCGCAAGGGGCTCCAATGCCTCTATCATTTAAACTTGATTTCCCATGCACCAATAACAATGCTGAATACGAAGCCTTGCTCATAGGTCTTTAGACAACCATCACCATGAACATCAAATGCTTGAACATCTTTGGTGATTCGTTGTTAATTGTCAACCAAGTGAAAGGGGTATTCCAATGTAAATGCCTAGTTCTGTAGGCCTACAAAGCCCTTGTGGATAAATTCCTGGCAAAGCTTGAATGGTACGACATCGAGGCACTCCCTCGATCATCGAATCATTTTGTGGACACTATGGCCTCCTTGGGGTCACTAATCCCGCAAGACCCTTCTGGTGAGATGACAACCATTCAAGTCAAAACATTATCGCAATCCATGATGGAGCAGTGCAAGCTCTGACCTAACGCCAGGAATCCACCTGATCCAGATTGAACCATCTCAGGATAGGTTCTCTCGAATCCATGATAGTCTGAATCATGCCAACTAGGGGTCCTTGTTCTCCCCAACCCCTCTTAATAGCAACACAACGCTATTCTTACAAGTTCTTTCCCACTCAACTTTTGCTAGGGATGAACTTCAAGAGGGATTGGTCATTCATACCATCGAGGTTTCTGATCAGCAGGATTGGTACACACCCATAAGAGACTATCTCAAGTTAGGTAGCCTCCCACTTGGATTGTCGCATGCCACAAAAATATCATTCAAATAGAAAGTGGCAAAACATGTCTTGCTAGGAGACATTTTGTACCATCAAAGCTACGAAGGGATCCTCCTCCATTGCTTGGACCAGCAGGAGTCCACTTGGGTGATCACCCAAGCGCACGATGGTACATGCGGTGGCCACTTCAATGGTATGGCCATCGCAAAGTGCATTCTTCGCATGGGCTATTATTGGCCATATTTAGAGCGAGATTGTTGCGCGTATGTGAGGAAGTGCATGAAGTGTCAACACCATGCTAACTTGACACATGTACCTTCTCAGGCCTTGCAATCGATCCAATCGGCTTGGCCATTTTTATAGTGGGGCTTAGATCTAATCAAAAATATCTCCCCTACATCGTCAAGCCATCACACGTTTATCATAACGGCCACAGAGTACTTCACCAAGTGGGTGGAAGCAATTCCGCTTACCTCTACGATTGGGCCCCGCATTGCGGAGTTTATTTTACATAACATCATATGTCATTTTGGTATTCCATCCAAGATCATCTCGGATAATGGGACGTCATTTAAGAACAAATATGTGCATGCTTTGACAACAAAGTACAAAATTTAGCATAGTTTTTCAACACCCTATTATCCGTAGGCAAATGGGCAAGCAGAGGCGTCAAACAAAATGCTAGTTGCCATCCTTAAAAATATGGTCACAGATAGTCATAAGGATTGGCACATTCAAATACCACTTGCTCTTTGGGCTTATCGCACTAGCATTCGGATGCCCACTAGGGCAACTCCATTTTCATTGGTGTATGGCTCCGAGGCAGTCATGCCTCTCGAGTTGGAAATACCTTCCCTACGCATATCAATGCAAGAGTTCATCGATGATGACACTACATGGCAGGCCCGGTTAGACCAGCTTACATTGCTCGATGAATGATGCATCAATGCTCTCGAGCATTTACGTATCTATCAAGAGCGACTTAAGAAAGCATACAACATGAAAGTTCACCTGAGGGACTTTCAGGTTGGTGACTTGGTCTTAAAAGAGAACCAACAAAATTCTAACTTGCCACCCCATCTAAGGGACAAGTTCATGGCAAACTGGTTAGGTCCTTATGTAATTGATAGTAAAATAGGACCTGGAACATACCGGCTAGCCTCTCTTGAAGGAATCAAGGAACTAGAACCCTTGAACATCAGTCATTTGAGGCCATTCCACATTTAAAAGAGCCATGGCCCACCCCAAAAAGCTCCAAGGATTCCCACAATCACTTGGTCAACCCAAAAATGCCCCAAAGGTGCCCATAATCCCTTTGGTCACCAAAACTCCAGATTCCAATCTTTACCCAAAAACCCAAGTCTCTTGGTCAAACCAAAAGCTCCAAGGATTCCCACAATCACTTGGTCAACCCCCAAAAATGCCCCAAAGGTACCATAATCCCTTTGGTCAAACCAAAAGCTCCAAGGATTCCCATAATCGCTTGGTCAACCAAAAATTCCCCAAAGGTGCCCATAATCCCTTTGGTCAAACCAAAAAGCTCCAAGGATCCCCATAATCACTTGGTCAAACCCCAAAATTCCCCAAAGGTATCCATAATCCCTTTGGTCAAACCAAAAGCTCCAAGGATTCCCATAATCGCTTGGTCAACCCCAAAATGCCCCAAAGGTACCCATAATCCCTTTGGTCAAACCAAAACGCTCCAAGGATTCCCATCATCACTTGGTCAACCCAAAATCCCCAAAGGTGCCCATAATCCCTTTGGTCAAACCAAAAGCTCCAAGGATTCCCACAATCGCTTGGTCACCCCAAAATGCCCCAAAGGTATCTATAAACCCTTTGGTCAAACCAAAAGCCCCAAGGGTTCCCACAACCGCTTGGTCACCCAAAATGCCCCAAAGGTATCTATAATCCCTTTGGTCAAAACCTCCAAGGATCCGAAAGAATCACTTGGTCCGCACCCACTCGAGATAAACCAACCATAACAAATTTTCAAAAACAATAAAATAATAAAAAATAACAAAAAAATTGCATCTCACTTCCATGCATACTCTTAAAAATCAAAACACAAAAAAAAATAAGTTGCATTAGGCATCGCAAACATACATTGCATATTTGTTGGTCATACAAGTCAAATGCACCATAGACTGTAATTACTCGGCAATTCCATCATTTTCCACATTTTTCCACTTTGTAAATAGTCCAACAAAAATAAACGCCATCCACATTTTTCACCATATCATAATCAGTTGTCTTCTAATGTATCCAGGGCTTTCGTCATTCAGTTGTCTTTAGATTTCTAGCCAAAAACTGTACAAAGTCAGACAGATTTTTACAAAGGTAGAGTTTTACTTGGATCACACCTTGTTACGTCGCATCCCAACACAAGTTAAAACACATAAAAAATTCCCAAGTTGTGTGAAAGAAAGATGAAACCTACAAAGCAATCTAGGATACCATACAGTGAAAAGGTTATCTCGCTCATCCCCCTATGCGAATGACCCCAAGAATGCTGAGAGTTGGCAAAAGGACAAGCATCTTCCCTACCCAATTCCCCAAGAATCCCAAATTCTCAAAAAGTTGCAAATATCCAAAAAAATTGCAAAAAGTCAAAGTACAAACTCCAAAGTTTGACATCAAAACCCACACAGTGCATACATCAAAAAGCACAAGAAATAGTGATTCTCATCACTCAAAATTCCAATCCCTTGCTCAAAAGAAAAAAAATAAAAATAAACAGTGATTTTTATCACTACATACGAGAGCAAGTATCCCAATAAAAGTAAAGAAAAGAAGGGAGTCGAACTTGAATCCCTAGAACTCTCAGCATTCAGAAGGTCATGAGGTGATCCTCAGTACCGGTTTGGTGGATAGCCTGCTGGTCACTGGCGGCAAACCTCCCGCATGACGATATATCTGTCGCATTAAACTATGTACAGATCAATGTTTGCATGTGGATGAGCTAGCTTATGGTATCCTAGATTGCACCATAGATTAATCTTACTAAATACAACAAAGGAGTTAGTGGAGCTAATTAGGTGATCCTCAATACAGGTTTGGTTGACAGCCTATCTGGCATTGGCGGTATCCTGACAACTACCACATAAACAAATTCAATCGCACACACAAGGATGTGAAATAACTTGGTCAAACTCAAGTCTGATTCATACCTTGTTCAAAAGTCTTGTGAGATAAATGTACAGTCTTGGCTAGTTAGTTAAAACATCTGAGTCTCAGAAAAACCTTAACTACATTCTAGAACAACTGTGGTACATTCCATTCTTACATCACCATCAAAAAATACAAAACAAAAAAATATTACACATGCAAAGTCATTCCACAAAGCAATCACATAGTACAGAAAGCCAATAAATCCTGTACAGTCTATGGTGCCACCGCCAAGTTATCAACAAATCATTTCATCCATTCCATATGCATACATCATATAATTAGAAACAGTCACATTCATAATAACATATGCATACATCAACGTAAATAAATGTGCATAAAAGTAACAATAAATCATGACAAGTGTATAATCAAAAAGAAAGTCATGTATATATATCACCAAAAATGCCCGTAGGCTACAATAAGTCGGTCCTCTGACCTCACAAAAAAATCAAAAACTCAAAAACCCCAAGCCTAGGGAGTCGGCCACCATGATCACGTAGGATCGGTGTGACTGGAACTACCCCCAGTGGTGTGGGTCCTATGGGACCTCTCAGGGCAGTTGCTGCCAGCCCCGCATCATGCCCACTAGCGCTACCCTCACCCACCCACCTACGATGAGAGGATGCTGACTGCTCAGTCTCACTACCTCTCGTACGATGTGACGATCCACCTCCAATGAGCTCAGGTAACTGTCCACCGAGGTGGATAATCTCTACCTCCAACTCCACCCGACATCGACCCCACTCCACATCCCATCGATGGTACGCAGCCAATGCGTCATCCCGCTATGCCAACTGAGCCCATAGGAGATCCCTCTCAACATTGTGCTCCTCATCCCATCTCCATAGTAGGTCCTCCAATCATGCTATCTCAGCACAAAACCTAGCCTCCATATCCCCTGGGACTGCCTGAGGCATGGGCATCTCCGGGATGGCATGCTGCTCCGACACCCACTACTCCGGGACGTCCTATGTATCCGGCTACTCTGAAACCCCTAAATCATCCCCAGTCAAGTCATCTACCTCCACCATATCCGCATCATCGAGCGGAGCCCCCAACCCTCCCTCGGTGCCTCTACAACCCCACCTCCTGCTACTACATCCGGACCTCCTAGAGGCCCCTCACCCCACCATCATAGCATCGTCCACCACTGGTCATACTCTGTAGTCACCCCAACATTGTCCACATCGAGGACATCAATCACTACATCAGACTCCTCACCCAGTGGCTCAATAATCGGCCAGGCTAGAGTCCTCTCATCGCCCCGACGTCGATAGATCAAGGGCTCACCAGGAAATCCCTGGTGCACCCCAAACTATCGAGTCACCCAAACGTATGAGAAGTACTCTTGCTCGGTCCCATGTCGCCCGATCAACCACCTCCCCCTGCACCCATCGAAGCCACTCCCTAGCCTCAGGCCAAGCTGGACAGTCCCGGTATGGCCACCAGAACACCTCCCCTAGAGCAAGACGAGAGAAGGCATCAATATAGTGCCCTACGACACCTACCCACCATCGACTCTACCCCTGCTCCTCTGACCTCCACCATAGAGCAGCATACCCAATCTCCCTATCCACCATCTCCCCCGAGTGGTCCAAGGCAACCCCTACGACCGCTCCACAGCTATGTGCTACCACCCCCAACACTGCAATAGATAGCTGCACCCAATCCCCTTCACCTTCAATAGCGGACCTCGTACAGCTCGTCATACAACTGTGCCAGTAGCGTCTGACCCCACCTCATAATCAATGGTGCTATCGTCAGACACTCCACAAGTCTGAACACTACCTCACACATGAGGAGTCGAGAAGCAGCATGTTGGAGATGAGGGTCATAAGCAACGCATGCCTCACCCCCAACACGCCCTTCTCAAACCACCACCGCACCAGAATCTTACCAATCAAGCAGTCCCCCTCTACCCTCTCCACCGCCCTATCCACCCCCATCTCCATCGCATGCCCAAAGCACCATGTCAACACCATCATCCATTGATCACGAGGAGTCATCCGAATGGGCAGCCCATCTATCAAAATCCATAATTCGATACACGTCCTCTAGAGTCACTATCATCTCCCCTATTGGGAGATGAAAGGTGTTGGTGTGAGGATCCCACAAATTGATCAAGGTAGTCAGATATGCCCGATCCCCCACCATAAGCTCCACCGCATCACCTGCTTGAGCCCAAGGGCATCAAGCCACTCCCAATCCGCCACAGTCAATGCATCCCGTGCATCAAAAAATACCATCGGCTAACGGTACCGACTCTTCACAACCTAAAAAACAAAAACAACACAAAAACATTAAAACATGACAACAAAACAAATGTACAGTAGTGTACACAAAAACAATAAAACAACAAAAAACAATTAGGGTTTCAACCTTAATTTAAACAAAAACATTCAAATAAACTATAGATGACAAACAATGTACAAAAAAACAAAAGTACAGAACTGTACAACCAAAGTACAAATCAATCAACTAAACTGTACAATCAAGAACAAAAAAATCAAATAAAACAAACAAAATCATACTAGGGTTTTTAACCTTACGTGTGGACAAAAAATCAAAAACAAAAACATTAAAACTATACTAGGGTTTTTAACCTTAAGTGTAAACAAAAAAATCAAAACAACAAAAAAATCATCTAGGGTTTTTAACCTTATTATGAACACAAAAAAACAAATTAAACCACAAAAATCATCTAGGGTTTTTAACCTTATTATGAACAAAAAAACAAATCAAAACAACAAAAATTCAAACTAGGGTTTTTTAACCTTATGATGAACAAAACAAAACAAATAAAACCACAACATTCATTTAGGGTTTTAACCTTAATGTGACAAAAAACAATGATAAAATGCGAGTTTTAAAAATTCATATAAAAACAAACAAAAAAAGAAGGAAGGAGCACCTACCGGTCTCGCCTCAGCTCCACCACTCGAGGATCCGGTCCTTGAACTCATGGTGTCCATGAAAATTTGATAGCGCTCCGCTACGCAAACTAGCACTCCTCCTCACAACTCCAAATCGCCAGAAAAAACAATTGCAAATGAGCCCAAAACCTAGTTTTGGCCCTTATATAGGCTCTTAGGCCTGTAATCGTTCCACCCTAGGATGAGCGCTCTAGTTAGCGCTCATCCCACCCTGGGATGATTACAAAACTGGTATTCGTCCCACCCTGGGATGATTACAGAGCAAGAAAATAAAAAACAACCAAAATTGCATCCAAAATGCACCAAAAACAACAATAAAACTGCCGAACAAAGGCACCTTTGCACCTATGATTCATGGCATCCAAAACCAACATTGGGGTCACAAATTATCACTATCCTACTCCCTAAGAAGGCTACCATAGCCGGACCACTCCACGGGAGGACGAATTTTTGACAATTTCATCCCCAAAAGGCATCACACAAAAGGGTCAAAACCCACCAAAAACAACAATAAAATTGCCGAACAAAGGCACCTTTGCCCTACATTCTTGGCATACAAAACCGATGTTGGGGCCACAAATTATCAATATCCTACTCCCTAAGAAGGCTACCATAGCCAGACCACTCCACGGGAGGATGGATTTTTGACAATTTCAGCCCCAATAAGCATCACAAAAAGGGTTAAAACCCACCAAAAATAGGTCCGATTGTTGGGAAACTGCATAAGCATTCAATGAAAAACAACTGAAGGCACCCTTAAAAAAGTCATCTTGGGTCAAGTGACTCATCGCTTTTCTCATTTCGGTCATTCCCTCATCGATTCGTCGCTTGAGGGGGTAGTCACACTTAGTCACCAATCAACAAATACACACCCAATCAAGGAAATGGCATGCATTCAAAGAATCATTGACAAAGACAATCACGCTCCTGCTTGGGGCAGCAAACAAGCAATAATCACAAGCTGATCAAACACTTGGCATTCTAGAATCATGAACTCAAGGTTCCCATAGACAAAAGGTTGCGCCCTTTGCCTATTCATGACTGAACAATGTCCAAGATCAAGTAACACCTCACCGAAAAAGGTTAACACTTGAATTAAGCTCCTTAGCTCGTCAGAAGCAAGGATTCAAGAATGCGTGCCCTTTCCATACTTGGGGCATCAAAATTTGGTTAGGTTACTGAGAAACCCTAATCATTAAGTGCTTTGGTTATCTATTTTTTCTCAGCACTGCGCCACGCACAACGCATCCCAAAAAGGGGCATCTATAGACACCAAAACAACACCAATCTGATCATGTGGCTACAAGCACTGACCGAATTGGCATACATAGCCCCTAGGGCAGCCCCCAGAGGTTAAAAAGTGGTCCTAACCACTCCCAAAGTAGTTTTGGAAGGTCAGAGGTCAATTTGGCACCTTTCAAGCACCCTGCTCCTTACTCGTTCCACCCTGGGGTGATTAGAATGCTATTCGCCCCACCCCGGGACGATTAGCAGCAATCGCTCCAGGGTGGGGCGAATAGCAGGTTTGATGGGAAAAAAGTCAAACCTTGACAAATGGCAGCCCAGATCCGCCACTCAACTCCACCTTCAATGCATGGGAGTGCGAGTGAGCATTTCAAAGCTCAAAGAGGCAGTCATAGAGGCAATCATGGAGCCCTTAATCAGGGAGGAATCTTCTCTCCCCTGACAAGGCATGATGGCCAAGTGGCGCCCCTGCATGCACATTCAAAGTAGACCTTCAGGTCTATAAAATGGTGAGTCTTCTCACCCCAAAAAAGGATAGAGCAGGAGCATTTGGAGCAATGGAGTGCTTGCCGAATTATACCCTCACCCTCATTGTGCTTCCTACATCCTTGATCTCTCTTTTGGAAGGGAGGTTATCGGGTGAACATTAGGAGCGCAATCCGGACCCAAAACCCAAACAATTGGCCACAATCCCACACCCAATTTTCTGACACAACCCCCTAGGAGGTTTTGGACCCATCCCAAGTGGATTGGTGTCAAAACCAAGCCCCAAACGATGGGCGTCCTGCCCCCGGGCGCCCCCCGCACTATTGCAGTCCTAATCGCCCCACCCCGGAGTGATTAGAAATCTATAGCATATTTCTTCACTGTTTCTTTTGCATCATGTTTTGTGTGTTTCATATATGTTGCAGTTCAAATTTCAAAGCATTCTGACTTGTTTTGACTGTGTTTTCATTGTTTTACGCTTTTACTAACATACAGGGAGCGCCTTCGGATACAGGGTGATCGGGGTAGAATCTGCCAAATCCGACCTTTTGGGTCATCTCAAAATGCCCCATTTTTCCTAACCCCAAGTTTGCAGGTGTTTTGGAGGCCTCTGGATGGGACATTTGGGAGGTCACTTTCGGACATTTTATGACAGTCCTAATCGTCCCACCCCGGAGCGATTAGAAATCTACAATAGATTTCTTGACTGTTATTTTTGCAATGTGTCCCTGATGGTGTTTACATGCTTCTGTTTAAATTTCATTCCATTCTGATAAGTTTTGATCACTGTTTTAATTATTTCATGTATGCATTAACCGGAGGCCTTGGGGATTGCATGTTTCCCTCCATCCGCATGTGCTATTAATCATTTGTTGTTTCTCTGTACATAGGATCTCGACACCGGAGGGGCAGCAAGGAACTAAGAATGTATTCATGCAAGCGGTGGTGATGTTTGGCCCGCCCATTTCGAATGTGGGCACGCGGAAGATCCCGAAGGGAAGCGTACCATCCGTTGGTGTAACAAAATTGTATCGAACGCTCCGAGCCCCTAAAAATGGGGGGGAGACGTATTGTAACCTGATCATAAGAAAAATTAATAAAAGAGGCTGCACCTTTGTTTTTGCTTTACATCTCATTTCATTCATGCTTCGCTTTCCCTTTTTCATGCACTTAGCGTTTCGTTAATACAACTGCTTTTGTTTGCATCGCACCCGGTGCGCCTGTGCTTCCGTATCCAAGTGCTTTCAAAAACTATCCAAAATTTTACTGAGGTTTTTGGGGAAACCTAGTGTGTTAAGAATCTAAAAATAATATTTGTGATAAAATGTAAGGAAAAGGGTGAAACCTTTTGGACTTAGTGATTGATTTGATTTGATGAAGGTGAGATAAAGGATGCGACCTTTTGAACCTGGTGGTTTGTTTTGATTTGATGAGGGCAAGGTGAAGTTACCCCAATTTTGAATGATGGATGATACATATACATACCTTTTGGTTTTGGTTGTTACATATGCATGTGTGATTTTGATGGTTTGGAATGTGTTGTGTTTATATTTGTGTAGGTAGCACAATATAATCTGTAGGTATGTATGATAAATAGATGCATATGTATGAATGTTTTAGATCTATTATCATGCTTTCATGTGAATGAATTTGTAGCCTAGTATGCATGATTATGTTTTGAATGCAGTGTGATGTGATATCGAATGTGATGTAATAAATGCACATAGAGTAAATGCAATGCTGTAATTTGATTTTGGGATTCATGTGAAATGAATGCAAGAATGTGATTTGCTATTTTAAATGCATGTAGGATGAATGCACGACCATAATGTATACTAAGTGTATATGACATAGATGCATGGGTGCATGTATGAACTTATTGAAATGCACCAAGGAAGCACTTGTATTGTGGAATTTACCTGTATAGATGTGATCCATTCCATGATTTCAAGAATGGTGGATAATGTAAGGCATGTGTAATGGCTTTGACTAACATAGTTATGACAATCAAATCTCAAACCCTTAGCTATACAAGTTTTGTGGCAACTTATAACATAATCGGGTTGGTTCAAAGTTTGTCTTGTACCTATGTGTGTGAATGTGTAAGATTCATTTATCCATTTTGAGGGAGGTAGGATTAACCCGTTGTAGATGCTACCGAACTAGCTAGCTCATCCATCCATAACAATGATCTATACAAAAGCAAGATGCTAATGTAAGAGATGTGTTGTCACCAGTATGACTATTACACTGGTAGGTAGGCTCTAGGAGCCTATTTCTAGCGATGGAAATCATCCCATGGTGTTATGTTGAACCTAAGGACCAAAGGCGATAAGAATAACATGGGTGATATCAAGAGGAGTTTCCTTTTATTTTTTGCCCCTGTTCTAATGTTGACCTACTGATAGTGGTGGTGCTCTTTTTGTCTCTTTTTTTTTGTTTCTTTTGTGGTGCTCTTTTTGTATGTGCGATGTAGTTTTTTTTCTACCCAATCATTTATTTTTGCTTATGCTTGATCCCTATGTTTATCCTTAGGTCGTATGTTGACCATGCAGGCAATAGGACAAGTAGGGGATACCATTCGCTAGATGGTGATATCTACTCAAGATGTCCTCTTTCCTAGGCTCAAAATTGTTAATGTGTAACCTATTGTGAGCGATCCATGAGAGAAGTTGAACCAACCTAAAAGACCATAAGAATAATGTACAAGACTCAGTAGCTATAGGTAACACTTGATTGCCAAAACTACAGAGTAGTCAAAATTAAACACGACACCTATGTATACCCTGATCCTAAAATGAGGGAATGGACATCCAGGTGGTGATGCTAACAAGTGTATGTATTATTCTTGTTGAGGTGCATTTTGAGAAAGAATGTACAAACATGAATTAAAATTTTAACTATAAAGCATGTGAATATGTGCAATGGACGTAAATGTAAATAATACAAGTGGAGGAATGAGATATTTACAAGAGGAAAGTTATGTTGTGTAGAAGGATAATTTTAGAAGAACCTATTTACAAATGAGTAAAGTGTGTAGTGATGACAAAAAGTGCGATGCTATGATCATGGTTGCCCCAACATGTGGGGTGTGTGTGTGTAGTAGATGTATAAGTTGTGGGTTGTATAAATGTATGTAATAGTCATCGAACGAGGGAAGATGTAAGAGTAGAATGTACATATGGAAGAAGTGAGAAGAAATAGACTTTGGTAACCAAAAATAAGGGGGGATTACCAAAGTCCAAAATATGATAGAAGAGGAGAGTGAATTAACATAGGTATGCGATTTCTCAAAGGGGGACCATGTAGCTACGTTAGTAAATTAGAAGAAACATGGATGAGGAAGTGGAAGAAGGATATAAGAAGGCATACTGGTGGGTAAAATTGTGCGAGTCAGGGCATGTATGAGAAGGTGATGTGATGGTGTGGTTACCATGTAGCATGTTGTTTACCAGGTTTTTGAATCTTCTGCACTCTTCAATATCATGTCCTGGTCGGCGGTGGTAGATGTAGTATTTGCTCGCATGATAGTTATGTGGTTTAGGACATGATATATCGATAGGTTGAGTCTTTGGTAGATTTAAGTGGCCTTGGTGCATTAGGTGGTAAAACATTTTTGATAATGGGGCTAGTGTGAATGTCATGGGGTGAATATGTGGCTCTTCTAGAGGTGATGAAGGTCAGTCTACCTGTGGGTGCATGGGTCGAGGGTCCAATGTAGGTTGGGCATGTGATCTAAGGGTGTATCTGTGTAAATATGAAGGTATACGGGTCATGGAAGACTGGTGCAGGTGAACATGGCAATGGTAGTGGCTCATTTGTAGCTCTAGATCTTTGATGCAGGAGAAGAGATGTTGTATATCATGGTGCGGTGGTATTGGTGTTGGTGAGGGTGGTGATGGAAGTCGGGATGTGGGTGTCATGGCTTGGTAGGCATGAGAGGATGGAGAAGGCCTTGAGGATGAAGGGGAGGAATGAAAAGGCTTGGGCGATTAGAAATGTAAGCCTCGTAGGGAATATGGTGGTTCCTGGATTATGGGTGGCATGGGGGATGGTCCCAAATGATAGGGTGCATAGGATAGAGGCCTACCTATGGAGGCAGCCTAAGCAACTTGTGCAGCGTGAGCTTGCAAAGCTTAATAATAGGTGGACTCACCATTAGGAAGTGGAGTGGGTAGGAATGCAGGGTGAGGTTGATGAGGTGCATACTCCCTATTAGGTGGGTGGTAGGATCCTATGGGATGATGGGGGTGATTTTTAGGTGAGTAATGATGTTTGAGATCATCAAACGGATGGGACGGTGATCCCTGTGCTTGGGGTTGGGTGGATTACTCTTTGTCATTGAAAGAGGATAGGGATATCTAGCTATCTCTAGAGTGTGGAAAATAATATGAACCTTGCTGGTGAGGGGAATTGTATCAAGGTGATGTGTGATGACATAAATGGGATGAATGTGAGGAGCACCTAGTGTGGAGGGCAACTAGTTTCCAGGCCAGATTGGCCGGTGTAATGGGTTTTTGTTGTGGCTGCAGATGGTCCTGCATGGTGATAGGTGAGGTCGATGTAGAGCTCTCCTACTAATGATGTGAGTCCTAAAAAAGGAAAAAAAATACCTCAAGTATAAAAATGGAAAAAAAGGTAAAACGTACATGTATAAAGAAATAATAAAGCAAAAATAACAAATTCACACGGTAATGTGCTTGGTGATTTACTTCTAACACTATGTGATATTCGTGATGGTGAATGTGATTGTGCATCATGCATTAAATGCATGAAGGTGCAAGATGTTTATGGGTTCAAGATCGTTAAAGCCTTCAAGATCAGCTAGATGATATACTCCTGAACTATATTTATGTATAACCATGAATGGGCCTAACCAGTTTGGAGTGAATTTATCGCACTGTTTGCGAGGTTGACTTATGATTTGCTAGTTCTCTTTGATAACCAAGTCATCGATCTTAAATTCACACTGATGTACCTTACTATTGTAGGTACGGTGAAGGTGATCTTGATATACTCATGTGTGCTCGATTGCGTGGATGTGACGCTCATCAAGGAGTGTTAGTTGATCTAGATGAGCTTGGCGAGTCGTGTTGTCGTCAATGAAATACTTCATAGATATAAGTAATGAAGGAATCTCAATCTCAAGGTGCATGATAGCTTATGCTCCATAGAAATTTGAAAAAGGTGTTGCCCTAGTAGGAGTATGGATGCTCGTACGATATGCCCACAAGGCTAGGGGTATTTGATTATGTCATTCCTGATGAGATTTCACTATAGTTTTACGGAGAATAGAACATATGGTTTTGTTAGTGGCTTAGGCCTAGCCATTTATTTGAGGGTTATATGGGGTTGAAAAGCTATGATGTATGTGAAATCTATTGCATAAGGCTCAGACAGTTTTTTTTTTGAAATATTTCCCATTATCTAAAATAATTTGGGAGGGAATTCCAAAGCGGCATATGGTATGCTCCATGATGAATGTTGCAATTTTGGCCCCTGTAGATTGGACCAGTGGGATGGCTTCGATGCACTTTGAAAAATATTTTGTTGCTGTAATGATAAATTTATGATATCTATAGGATGCATGTGTAATTTTTCCAATTAGATCCAAGCCCCATTGGGAGAAGGGCCACATGGACTGGATTGGTTGAAGTGCTTGGGATGGTAAATGTGTTAAGTTGGCATGTTGTTGGAATTTGATGCAACATTTTATATATTCATAGTAGTCTTGCTCCATTTTATGCCAGTAGTATCCCATATAGAGAATGCATTTTCTAATCACCATGCCACTAAAATGGCCACCACAAGTGTCATCATGGGTTTCTTGTACAACCCGTTGCGATTCTTGCGGTTCTAGGCAATGCAAGAGTATACCGTCATAGTTGCGGTGGTAAAGGATGTCCCCCAAAAAGGTATAGTCTATCGCTCTTTGTTTAAAGGTTCTGCATTGAGCATGGGGTAAATCACATGTTAGGAAACCTAGTTTGATGTATTCCTTGATCTGTGAGAACCATGGATCATGACGGTCGATGTTTACTGCATATACACCACCATCATTTGTGGGATGTGTGGGTGATATAGCAGATTGAGTAAGCATGTGAATAGTTATAGATGTTGTATCCGATGTTGGGTTTTGTAGGATAAGGGATCCTAAGGAGGCCATGGTGTCTACAAAATGGTTTGATGAGCATACCACAGATTCAATACAATACCATTCAAATTGGGATAGGAGTTGTTGGGCGATTTTCTTGTATTATTGGAGAACTGGGCAATTGCATAGCTAAAGTTCTTGCACTTGATTGACTATCAAAAGTGAATTACCTATGATGTGGAGGTGTTTGATGTGCATAGAGTGTGCTTGTTTTAGTCCTAGGATTAAGGCTTCGTACTTTGCATTGTTATTGTTACAAGGAAAATCTAGTTTGAATGAAAATGGGAGTGGTTCTCCTTCAGGTGTAAAGAATACAATGCCTACACCCCCAATGTGGAGACACCTAGATCCATTAAATAACATTGTGAGGTCAGCTACGAATTTGGGTTCGACGTATTCCTCATCTTCAGTTACGTGGAAGATAGAGTCATCATGGAGTTGAATGAGTAGGGGTTGATTGTCAGTTATCGAAGCTTCATCCAGTTGGTCGACGATGACTTATCCTTTGATAGACTTTTGAGATATGAATTCTAGGTCGAACTCGGTTAGAAGCATGATCCATTTGGTTGTGTGTGAATTATGATAACTTTTGTTCATCATATACCGTAGGGGATTGTCTTAGACAATGACAAAATTTGTGTGGTTTAACATGTAGTGGCATATGTGAATCCTATGCATGTGCTAGGTTGTGAGTGTGCTATAACTATGCTAGGCTAGGCTAGGCTATTTTTGCTAAGGTTTTTAGGACAAACCTATCCAAATTTTTGCTAAGGTTTTTGGAGAAACCTATCCAAATTTTTACTAAGGTTTTTGGAGAAACCTAGGTTTCTAAGGGATTCTAGAAAGAATGTTCCAAAATTTTAGCTGAGGATTTTGGAAAAACCTGGGTTGCTAAGGGATTCTAAAAAGAATTTTCCAAAATTTTAGCTGAGGATTTTGGAAAAAAACTAGGTTGCTAAGGGATTCTAAAAAGAATGTTTCAAAATTTTAGCTGAGGATTTTGGAAAAACCTGAGGTGCTAAGGGATTCTAAAAAGAATGTTCCAAAATTTTAACTGAGGATTTTGGAAAAACCTGAGGTGCTAAGGGATTCTAAAAAGAATGTTCCAAAATTTTAACTGAGGATTTTGGAAAAACCTGAGGTGCTAAGGGATTCTAAAAAGAATTTTCCAAAATTTTAAGCGAGGATTTTGGAAAAAAGGAAATTCTAAAAAAAAAAAATTGGAAAGGGATTCTAAAAAGAATATCAAAATTTTAGCTAAGGATGAAAAACCTGAGGTGCTAAGGGATTCTAAAAAGAATGTTCCAAAATTTTAGCTAAGGATTTTGGAAAAACCTAAGGTGCTAAGGGATTCTAAAAAGAATGTTCCAAAATTTTAGCTAAGGATTTTGGAAAAACCTGAGGTGCTAAGGGATTCTAAAAAGAATGTTCCAAAATTTTAGCTAAGGATTTTGGAAAAACCTGAGGTGCTAAGGTATTCTAAAAAGAATGTTCCAAAATTTTAGCTGAGAATTTTGGAAAAACCTAAGGTGCTAAGGGATTCTAAAAAGAATGTTCCAAAATTTTAGCTAAGGATTTTGGAAAAACCTGAGATGCTAAGGGATTCTAAAAAGAATGTTCCAAAATTTTAGCCGAGGATTTTGGAAAAACTTGAGGGATAAAGAAAAAAGGATCAAAAGGAAGAAAAAAAAGGAAAAAAAACTGAGGTGCTAAGGGATTCTAAAAAGAATGTTCCAAAATTTTAGCTAAGGATTTTGGAAAAACTTGAGGTGCTAAGGGATTCTAAAAATAATGTTCCAAAATTTTAGCTGAGGATTTTGGAAAAACCTGAGGTGCTAAGGAATTCTAAAAAGAATGTTCCAAAATTTTAGCTGAGGATTTTGGAAAAACCTGAGGTGCTAAGGTATTCTAAAAAGAATGTTCCAAAATTTTAGCTAAGGATTTTGGAAAAACCTGAGGTGCTAAGGGATTCTAAAAAGAATGTTCCAAAATTTTAGCTGAGGATTTTGAAAAAACCTGAGGTGCTAAGGGATTCTAAAAAGAATGTTCTAAAATTTTAGCTAAGGATTTTGGAAAAACTTGGGTTGCTAAGGGATTCTAAAAAGAATGTTCCAAAATTTTAGCTGAGGATTTTGGAAAAACCTGAGTTGCTAAAAGATCCTAAAAAGAATGTTCCAAAATTTTAGCTGAGGATTTTGGAAAAACCTGGCATTTGGAAAAATAACTATGATGAAGGTAAAGCCAGGGTGTAACCTTTGACAAAAGGATGGCACCTATTTGGACCTATTGATTGACTTGATTTGATGAGGGTAAGGTAAAGGGTGCAACCTTTTGAAACTTTTGACCCTTTTGTGTGACAAGGTTTGAAACTGGAATGGTACCATTATCGATAAGATCCTTAACTAAATCATGAAAGGTGCGACAATAACGTACATCATGACCTGGCTAGTGATGATAAACACAAAATACATGTTTGATGTGCCCATGAGGGTTGGGTCAATTTGGATTTATGGGTCGAATGTCTAGTAATGTAACATGGCCAGCTTCGAATAGCCTCTAGAATAAAGTAGGAAGAGGCTCAGAAAGTGGAGTCCAATTGCGATGTCGACATGGAGGACGGGGACCATGGGATCATTGCAATTTGGATGGAGGGGGTGGATTAGTATGATATAATTGTTGTGTTGTAGGAGGCATATTAGTATGGTTTGGCTCATTGTATAATGTATCATAGGTTGGAATTTGTTGTCCATAGCTTGCGATGCGCATGTTTAGCCTTTTAACTTCATCTTGTAAGAGTTTAAGTTTGGGTGTCATAGAAGTGAGAGACTGAGTTATGGTAGGCTTTCTGTGTGGATGTGGTGGATACTGGTTTTATTATTCTTCGCAATACTATGGGGAATATTATTGTGCCTGATCATGATAAGGCAGGTATTGGGTGACATGTGTTGTCATGTCTATAGGAATACTAGGTTGTGGGGTAGGCATCTGTTGAGGATAACAATATTGTGACTGAGCAACATGTGGTTGTGGTAAGGGTACTTGTTGGTTTAGAGCCTACTGTACTTGTTGGACCATGGGTGGTGATGACCAAACTAGAGGAGGCATAAAGAAACTAGGTGTATCTGGTGGTGGTGTAGGTGATTGTGCTACTAGTGCTAGGGGTGGTCGAGACTAGGTATCAAAATATGGGATCTGTCTCTACCCTAGAGGGTAGGAAGTAGGAAAGCTACATTGTGTGGAATATTTTGGTTGAGTAGGTATATACGTTGTTGGTATCAGTCCATAGATAGGATGGATATGGGTATTGGGAGCCTAAAAAGGCATAGGTTGCGATATCCTAAAGGTCATCGTAGGCAAATGTGGCTCCAAGGGTTGGGCATCATGCACTCTGAATACCTGTGAGATAGGTGGGAATGCTACTAAAAATGTGGGATAAGCTATCGAGGTAGGAGCTTTGGTTGAGGGGAAAGTGTAAGTGTATACTCCCACTTGGGTTTGCATCTCTTGTTCTTGAAGAGCTTGTTAGAGGTACCCTCAGATATGGTGAAGAACGACTCTTGAGAATAGGATGGTTGGTACTCTTGTGAGGAATATGAGCTTGAGGTTTGCAGGAATGTTTGTGGTTCCTGCTAAGTAGGGATTTATTGTGTAGTTTTAAAGAATGGTTTTTGTCTTCCTGTAGTGGAGGAGGATGGGTCAGACACCATTCCTATGGTAGGGTAAAATGATGTGACCTTAGGACGAGTACGGTTCAAGATGGAGGAATCATTCTCAAACAAGGATTGAGATATATTTTGGAAGAAGGAATGTGCAAAGGTGGGTGATGTAGGCATGACCTCATCATCTATGGTAAAGGAGGAGGTTGCTCTAGTGCAGTTTAGATAACATGGTCACTGAAGGTGGTCAATGGATTATGTGGGGATGGAGCTGAAAGGAGCGGGTAGTCCTCTACAAGTGAAGTAGCAAGGATTTCACTCAAGGTTGATGTCTCATCATAAGGCATCATGTGTGTGAACGGTATATCAGATTCCCTGTGTGAATCAGATGTGTCTATAATATTCTCCTTCATGATCAAAGGAGTAAGGGTGGACTGACTAGAGGATGGGGGAGGCCATTCCTCCATGGAGCGTGCTTGCTCATGTGCTCTACTATGAGTGACCACTGGCATAGTGGCATGTGTGAATGGGTTTTAGGAATAAATCTTGTGTGATGTGGACTTAACCATGTCTAATGTAAGTGTGAATTAAGTGACATGTCATGTGTAGCAACACAATATGTGGTGTAATGTGTTGAGACTGGTTTGTGATCATGAAAACAATGGTAGACCGAAATCAAATCTAAATGCTACAAAAATGAGAGTGTTTTGTTTGTTTTGTGTGTTGTAATGTTGTTACTCCCTATGTAGAATCATGAATAATGATGTGAATACTCTAGAAAATTAGGAATATTATCAATAACAAATCTCCTACAACACCCAAATATGCACAAGAGAGAATGGTACCGCAACGTGCGAATGGTGACCTATATGGAAGGCACAGTAATATGGTAACCTAAAGGGGTGGAACTCACTATGCTGAAGCGAGTTCACAATATACTCTCATGAGAAGAGGTGGCACTATCTAAGACCTACTACCAGCATACCCATGCTTTCACTTCACCCTCGGACAGGCTTAATCAATAATGATAGTTACCAATTCCATAAATTATACAAGCCTTGTGGATGAAGGCACTAAATCCTATCCTACTCTACAAGTAACTTCTGGTGATAAAATCCAGGCCCCAATCGCAAGTGTAGGGGATTTTTGGTTATGAAATCTAGATAACCACTCATGTAGGGCTAGTAGGTATCTAGGGAGGTGAGTTGGTGGAGGGTAAAACGCTTGCCACACCAATATCGAGCGATGGATTGGGGATGAAATCCAATATCACCACTTGTTTAAGTACCACATGAGTATGTGTGGGTTTATGTTTCAATATCGATGTATGCAAGATAAGAAACTAGCTACTTGCCTTTTCCAAAGAAACTAACCCTAATTCCTTTTCAAAAGAAACTAATCTACTTTTGAAAGCATATAAAAAAACAATCCAAGTGTATGGAGTGGAGGGGATTAGAACCCTAATTTGAACTTTTGAATACAAAAATTTCTCTCAAACAAAGGAATAAGGGATTAAGAACCTTAATTTTTTTTTAGAATGAAAATATATTTTAGAAATAGAATAGGGGATTAGAAACCCTGATTTACTTGAACATGTATAGTTCTTTCTAACAATAAAAGCTATTAATGAAATGGAATCAACGTAGGCTTGTGCTACATGCAAGATACAAGGAAATATGCAAACTTATTTGAGAAATAAATTTTGTGAACTTGCTGGAAATTTGCAGGTCCTAAAAATTTTAGAAACCCTAATGCTTTAACAACTTTGCAATGAAAGCAAGACTACCTTAAGCAATGATCATTACACTAATATAGTAAATTTTTATATCCAAAACTCGTAATAGAGGTAGAAGAATGAAAAATACCTACATTCTGATGCTAGCAGGGGTTTTTTTGGACCCTAAGGAGGTTACCCCAACAGATTTGAGGGTTTTGAAGGTGGTTATGCTCAAATCATGACCCGAGTCATGAATTTGACCTAAATCATAGGGTGGGTCACAAATCAGGTGTAGAGGCTTCAAATTAGAGAGCTGAGGATCTAGGAGGGGTCCTAGGGCTTTGGGGGGTCTCCATGAACAATATATTTGGTACCTATAATACACAAAAATAGAGGATAATGTCAAATTTATAAGGAAACTGAACCTAGAACTATCTATTATGGGGGTCCCACTGGGTGTGCCAGAATGAAATGACCAGAATTTGATATTTGATCTAAAAACATGTAAATAACACAAGTCATTCAGAAACATATGCTTTATTCATTATCAAATTTGTATCGTTTACAAATAGGGAGATTTTTCCCCTTTTCTTTTCATAAATAAATAATATAGGCATGATGCCTCCTTCTGATGTCCCTCAATGTAGGTGGGCTTCATTGTATGTGGGCCATCACTGGGTTGTTTTTTTTGTGTGTTCCTTTCTTTCAAATCCATTGCATAACCTGAAAGTAACTTGCAAGAAAGGGTCAATACGTTGGGGGGCTTGCCCTAGTCAGGCCCCATATTTAAGAAGATGAAATGACTGTAAAATTGTAACATAAATCCAAATAAAATGTACAAAAGGTAATTATAGTTTGAAAAAATATTACCTCCCAAATTTGGGGTGATTTGGGGCTTGCATATGTGATTCATGACCCAGGTTGCAAATTGGGACTGGATTCGCAGGGCAGGCTACGATTTGAGCTGTGATGCTCTTCTGGTGAAATCTATTTGGTAGATCGATCCTAAGGTAGTTGGAGTGCCTTTGTGTGCTATCAGAATCCAATGTGTGTGCCAAGAAGTAACTGTTCAATGTTGGCTTTCCATTTTAGCAGAGTAACTGTACTTTGTTGAATTAGAGAATCAAACTTAATTAGGGGTTTAGGACCCACTATTTATAGGAAAATGCAAGGTGCAGGGGGGGTTAGATATACTAAACTTAGGTTTGGTTCTGACTAGAGTTAGGTTAAGAAATGCTATGTGGCAACATCTCATTCTAAGTAGGAAATATCCTATCCTCACACATGTGTGAGGAAGGATTAGTGCTAATCCTAATTAAGCCTTAAGCATGTTTAGGGGAGGATTAAAAGAAAATGCTAGGATACCCTAAATTGACACATGTGGGAGGATTTTATTAACACTAATTATTAATTAAGAGTTAATTAATCCAATTTTTCCCTAAAAAGAGGCTTAAGTGAATTCAACATTAAATTAGAATTTGATAATTGATTTTGCCAATTAATACCCCGTGGGGGTGTCAATTGAGTGTAAATGGGCTATGCATCACCTCGGGTTATTTTCTAAAGGTATATTGATGCATAATATGTGGTTTTGTGGACTTATTAGGGTTTTGGACCTAAAAGCCACTTGTGGAAGTCTACACATTACTATGGCAATCTATGGTGATATATGCATGACTACACATGACTACAGCCATCTATGCATGACTACGCATGTCTACACATAACTACAATAGTCTACAATAGCCTAGGGATGCCTAGAATCACCTATAGATATGCATAAATAGCAATGTGTGACTTTTGGGTTTCTACAGTCACTTCACATGAAAATAGTATGTAGAATATTGGATACAACACACCAAAAAATAGTAAAATTTTAAATCTAAAATGTGAACTATGGTGGATGTGTGAATGCAAAGTTACTTTAAATGCCTAAAATGTAAATGAAATATGATTGATTTTAACAAAAATTAATGATGTTCTTTTTATCAATTTATCTATAAAAATCATGAACAAAAAAAATAAAGCAAAAGTGGGTTAGGGTTTGAAGCAGACTTACAAGTAAGCCTATGTATCTCTTCTCCACTCTATGAAACACACCCCAGAGCCACTGGAATGTAGAAGGGCATTCACTAAGTGTTTTAGTGCATCCCTCAAGTATTGCAAGGTATCTGCGTAACTTCTTATCAACTTCTACAACTTTCCAAAAACCCTAGCTCTACAAAAATCACATGATCAAATTTATGTAAACTTGCACAACAAAAATAGAAAATAGAAGTGATAAAGTAAATTAGCATAGATAACCCTTTGTGGCTCCCACCATGATCACCATTTGTGAATCAAAAATAAAGCAACACTAATACAATAATGATATAAAATAACAGTAATTAAAGTAATACACAAATATTACACAAATTAGATAAAACTCTTTATTATTATGGGTGGATATAAAATGTTATGATCAATATATCCCAAATATGGAGTTTTACAATACTTATGTTGATACAAAAATTATAGAGACTAGGGTTCTCCAAAACCCTAGTTGAAAAGAATGGCTAGTGTCTTCATGCTTGTCTAATCCCAATGAGGTTGCGGGTGGGCTTGTGTATCCTAGATAGGACCACCCTAGCTTCAATAGCTACCAAATGTATGATTCATATACCTACACATAGTAAACAATAATAAATATTAGTAACACCTATGAGGGATCCATTGTGTGAGACCCTCAAAATAAAATCACTAACCCTAGATACTACAATAAAACTATAAACAAAGCATAAGAATATGAAAATAAATACATAGAACTATTACCTTGTCAATAAACCTTTTGTTTCTATTTCTACTTACATAAATTATGCCAATGATAATTGTGAAGATGCCCTAATAGTACCTGAGGGTTTCAGGCCTATAAATCTAGTGTGTGAGACAACTATGAGTGCTTGATGGATCTAGTGGGCACTTAGTTGGATTTTGTGGGTGCTCGGTTGTCTTTGGTGGGTATTCAAATGGCTCTAGTGGGTGATCAAACAGCTCAATAGGTCACTCGAATGGCTCAAGAGGGTGCTCAGATGGCTTGGTAGGGTATTTAGGGATTGATGAGAGTGGTGTAAAACTAGATCTAGTTCATGTGGGAAGGGTGGTGGTAGAAGCAGAGAGCTACAAATGGTTATAATGGGGGTGAGGATGAAAATGAAAGGGGCTAGGGCTTGGGATCTTCTAAGAATTATTTGCGAATGAACGTCAACAAAATTCAACTTGAAAATATTAAGGATTTAGAACTTAGGGTTCTTAGGGATTCTAGGGGTATTCAGGGATATTCAGGGGTATTTCATGGGTCGAGTCATACTCCTATTTTATAATCTTCCCTTAGATATGTTAAGGTTTCAACGACACAATTTGAGTGGCTAAGATTAAAACATGAGGAAGGATGGAGATTAAATTTGGGTAAGTGGCATGGATTAAGGTGGATGGATGGCTGAGATTAAAACATGGTAGAGGGCTAGGATTAATTCATATAAAATATATATATATATATTAATATTTAAATATATATTAACAAATATGTATATATATAAATAATGGATGGTGGAGATTGGAAAACATGGATGGATGACAAGTGGCTATATTTTGGTGTCTATAGGTTGTGATAAAAAATTTAGGTATCCTCTTTGTAAATGGGATAAGTTTTGCAAAGGAAAGAATATTTGTGGAGCAGTCTTGCAGAATTGCAAAGAGAAAAACATGGGTGGAGATTATTCAGAGATCAAGGAAAGAATTGGGCAAAGTATTACGTCAAAAATATATAGGTTCTCTTTATGCAATAAAATTATTTAGGAAATGAACTTTACCTAAAGGATCACCAACATGGAACTTCATATCCAAGAGTTTACAATTGATAAATAAAGCATATTAGACAGTCGGTCAATGAGGGGAGTTATGCAAATTTTTTGTTTGATGCTTGGTTGAAGCCTTATCCTCTTATCTCTAACTCAAAATGGAAACCATTGGCTCAAGCATGCCTAGCATGTAAATTTCCAAAGTTCAAATATTATATTATTATGAGCAAAAACTCCGGATCATGTATTTATTTTAGTAACATGGTTTATGGAGAGAAACTCAAACAAATTGTAGATGAACTTCAAAATATGCTTCAAGAGTTTTATTTATAAATATTTACATGAAAGGATTATTTGGTTTGTAATTTATCAAAGAATGGTGGATACTCAGTCAATTTGGGATATGAGGATCTAGAACAATAAAAAATTTCTTCTTCCAAATATTTTCCTTGGAATAACGTTTGGTCATTAGAGGCTCTCCCAAAGGCCTCAATATTTCTTTGGTTAGTAGTTCAAAGTAATATTCTTATGGGAGAGAGTCTACAAAGAAGAGAATATTATGGAATATCCATATGTGCCTTGTGTGAGAAGGATTTAGAAATATCAAACCATTTACTTCTTCATTATTTGTTTGCTCACACCATTTGGGGTTTTTTTTTTTAAATATGAAATTATATTGGGTAGCTCCATCAACATTGAAAGAGTTGATAAAATATTGGATAAATTATTTCAAATCTAAAGCATTATGTATTTTTTGGAGGATTGGACCTACCATTGTTTGTTGGAATTTATGGCTTGAAAGGTATAACAAAAAAAATTTAAATAAATATCAAAATCATGCCCAAGTTTGGAACTGTATGAGTGCCTATCTTGTAGAATATATAAAAATATGATGCTTATCATGGGAAGTTTCAATTGTAGAAAAATAGGTGCTAATAACTTGGCTACAGGATTTGAACATACATGGAAGAGTCATCTGCAACAATAGAATTAAAATAAATGATCTACTTCAATCTATGGTAAAATGGAAATATCTAGAAATTGGGTTTATCAAAATTAATTTTGATGGTGCTTCTAAAGGAAATCCAGGAAAATCTGGTGGAGGTGGTGTTTTTATAAATAGTGAAGGCAAAATTCTCCTCACTTGTTTAGAATCATATGGAACTTCAACTAACAACTATGTAGAGGCTAGGGCACTTCTTACATGGATTAAAATTGTAGCAGAAAAAGGATGGAAATATATTTCAATTGAGGGGGACTAAAAAATTATCATAAATGCTATTAACAAAAATGGATGTGGAGACTAGATAAAAAAATATTATTATTTTGATGTTCATCATCTATTACTAGAGGTAATCTCCTGGCAATGTGGGCATATTTAAAAAGAAGGAAATCAGGTGGCTGATAAATTAGCGAATTACGGTGTTGGTCTTCATCCCAGTGAAATTTAAATTTTAGATGGCAACTGACCAAGTGAGATTTTATATCTTAATCAAAATATGTCAAGGAACTTATTGTGGAAACATAGCACTTTGAGGAAGATAAAGAATATATTTAAGAGAAAAAAGAAATGAAAAATCTGTGATAAAAAATGTATGATTCGGTGAATGTAATATTTTGGCATTTTGATGGGAGTGTCCCCAAATAGAAGCCATATATAACTTATTAAAAAAATAGTCTAAAAGTAGCCTTAGTAACAATCTATGATAATAGCCTTAGAAGCATTTTGTAGAGTATTGTAGATACTCTACAGATGGTTACAAATTATAACTTAAATTTTTTTTATCTTTTTCTACCAACTAAATTAGGTTAGGATGAAATCTATCAAGGGGATCCATATTTAATTATTTTTTAAAGCACACCCCAAATTGCCAACCAATCTACCACACTATTACCCTCTCTATAAGTATGTGAAAATTCAAATTTCTCTAGAGATTTTAATAGTTGTAACATTTCCTCAATAATACTTGAAATTTTCTCACTTACCCTAGCTTTCCCTTTTAATATGTTAATAATATTTAGAGAATATTCCTCTACCACCAACCTCTTCACTCCTATGTCTATGGCTAGCTTTACACCAATAAGGGTTACTCTAACTTCATCCTGGTGGCTGGTCATAGGGCCTAGATATTTAGAAATTACCCACACCATAACACCATTGTTGTTCCTAATAACTCCTCCTATACCATCTTTACCTGGGTTATATTTAAAACCCCCATCAATTTTTAGTTTCATCCATTCATCTTTGGCAGTAAGCCAACTAACTTGACCTCTCAAATTTTTTTGGGCAACATCCTTATATTTTTCTAACATTTAAGATTTTATTTCAATATTATACTTACCTCAACAAATTTAGGTTTCTCCTTCAACTTCAAAATTGAAAAATAATCTACAATGGATCCTTTAATGGTTTGATCAATTCTAGCTATAGATATTTTTCCCTTTTAAAAAGACTTATATTTCTCTCTAACTAGATACCCCAAACATAGTGAAACAAAATGAGATCCCAAATATTGTTTAATTTGTTACTTCTAAATGGCCTTTCCTACTATTGTATCCAATCTACGATGTTATCTAGTAGTACCAAACTTATTCCCATTTCTATAATTAAATCATTAAGAACCTTCAATGAGTATTTATATTCTAACATAATGTGTTTCACAGATTCTTCATTAGCTTCACATAAGTAACATCTATTACAAAACTAGTATCCTCTTTTTTTAAGAGTGTCCACGGTCAATTTTATTTTGAGAAGCTGACAAAAGAAAAATAACTATGTTTGGAATAGCTTTCTCACCCCAAAATTTCTTCCACATAAATCCTCCGCTCAGTTATAACAAAAGTATATCATAGGTTGATTTATCACTAAAAACACCCTCAGGAGTATGACCCCAAATAATAGAATCTTCCTCTAAGGATGAGCACATATGATACACCCTCAAATTATCCTTGATTTTATCAAGATCCTTTGCATTATATCAATTTCTTCCATCCTACCTCTCCTTCCTTTCTATGTAATCACAAACCAAACCACCATATTCATTCTCCAACTAATTCTTAATTTTAGACATTTCACTATCCTCACACAGTGGATGGTTTTCCAACCAATCATCCTCACAAAAGTGAACTTTAGTTCCTTTACATGCTTTCCATGTGACACCCTTCCATATCACATCTCTACTTCTTATAGAGTGGTTCCATAAAGATGAGCCTCTACAAGGGTCTAAGGTAGTCAAAAACCTTTATGCATATTGATTGTCCAAATACTTGTTCTTTAGAATTCTTTCCCATGATAAAATCCCCTTCCTTGATGATCCTTCACTCTATTTTTATATCCAAGACCTTATTCAAATTTTGGATGTTCCTTACACCTAATCTCCCACTTGATTTAATCCTACATACTCTATACCATGCCATGAGAGGTAGTCTATTCCTTTATTTTGATCCTAACCATATGAACCTATTTTGAATACTATCCACCATGTTTGAAATCTTTCCAAGAATTTTAAACACTAAGAGAAGATACGCATGGATGGCTTGAAGAGTACTTTTCAAAAACTGAAGTTTTCCTACCTAACTTAGAAGATTACCTTTCTATCTTACCAAATTTTTCTAAAATTTATCTAGCAATGAGTCCTAAAAATTATCCTTACATATTCTAATAAACATTGGCATACCAATATAAGTTGTAGGAATAATTCAAATATTGCATCCCAACACTCTAGTTATTCTCCTTTTTCTATCCTCAGACATGTTAAAAAAATACATTATTTTTTTCCAAGTTAATCATTATATGAGGCACATTTTTATAAAGGTTGGGAATCCTTCTAAACCCTCTATATTCCACTACATATGATTTAAAGGATAATCATATCATCAATAAATTATATATGGGTAATGTCTCTAATAGATGCATAAGGTTTTAGTCCACTTATCACACTTGAATTTTGGGCATCTTTAATACATCTATCCAAAGCTTATGCCATAAGAATAGAATGGTAAGATGATCATGGATCCCTTTGCCTCAATCCTCTATTTCTCCCAAATAATCCCATCAAAGTACCATTAAGGATAACTAAAAATATTGAACAAGAGTAATAGTTACCAACCTACTTTCTCCATCTTCTACTAAAGCCAAATTTATTGAGCACTCTATCTAAGAAGCTCCAAGAAACCCTATCATAAGTCTTATTCATATCTAACTTGAGAACCATACCTTCTCTTCCACATTTGTCCATATAATACAATATTTCATGCAAATTTATAACCCCATATAAAATCTATATCCCTTTTATAAAACCTCCTTACTGCTCCACTATTATTTTTGGAAGAATAATTTTCAATATTAAAGGCAATACCTTTAAAACAATTTTGTAAATAGAATTATAGAGGTTTATTGGTCTAAAGTACTTGAAGCTTTTCAAGCCCTATTTCATAGGACTTAATACCATAAAGGTATTATTTTATTCCTTAATAATATTCCCTAAAAGGTGAGACGCTTATATTGTAGCCACCATATCATTTTTGACTATATGCCAAAAATATTGAAAGAATCATACTTGGAAACCATCTTGCCCTAGTACCTTTTCCTTTACCATAGATAAAATGGCATCTCTAACTTCTTCCTCACTAACTTCCCTCATAAGGATTTCATTCTTATCCCTAGTCATTAAAACAATATCTCTGACTTCTTCCTCACTAACTTCCCTCATAAGGCTTTCATTCTTATCCCTAGTCATTATTTTTAGTATATGTTGTTATATACTACATCGAGCTTCATCATCATCCTTTTCATATTTAGATAATAGAGACTTGAAATAATTAACTATTGATTTTTAATCTAGACTTATTGTTTAGTTTTCTCCCCATTATCCTATAATATTCTAGTTTTTTAGTTGCACTCCTATGCTTGAGAGTAGAAACATGAAAAAAATTATGTTTCTACCCCCCTTTGTAATCCATTTATTTCTACAATTTTTCTTCAAAAATATTTCTTCCCTTGTTATCACATTATGTAATCCAAATTAAAGTTGTTCTTTCTTAAAAAATTGAGCATCCATTCCATTATTGCTAGTTTCCTCCTCTAATTGGATTAATTATTGTCTCAAAATTTTCTTTGGTCTGAAAATATTTCTAAAAGTAAGCTTATTTCAAAATTTGATCTTCTTCTTCACATGTTTAAGTTTTCTTGCCACAATGAATATCTTGGAGCCTTGAACAGGGTGACTCCACCATTTTCCATTTCCTCATAGATATTAGTATGTTATAGCCACATGAATTCAAATCTTAAGAGACTACTTTTTCTTTTGATCTTCAAGTTGTAATTGAATAATAAAGGGTTATGGTCTAAATCTATCCTTGAAAAAGAAACTAATAAATGCTCATAGTTACCATAAAACCACTCCATTTAAATAATTACTCTATCCAACCTCACTTGTATCAAGCTCTCCCCTAATATTCTATTAGTCTAATTAAATTTTGTTCCATTCAGCTTCACATAAAAAATACCAAATCTTAAAATAAAATTGGTAATGTCTTCCATACTATCTAAAAAGCCCTAAGTACCTCCATTATTTTCTCTTGGATTTAAGAGAGAGTTAAAATCTCCTACCAGTATCTATATGATCCGTTTAACATACTAACCAAGCTATTCCAAATCCTTCCATAGCTCCTTCCTCCCTTTACTCAAATTTGGAGCATAGACATTTGTAATTAGGCTAGAGAAATTTGAGGATTTAGAATTTTGTGCCTAGTATCTAGCCTTAGAAAATTTACTCTAATTTTCTCTTATGTATTGATCTAGAATCAAGCCTTGAGTCAATTCATGTATAGGCCCTTCAAGCCTTGTTCATTTTGGTATATATTTGAATTCTTTAAACATATATATAAAAGACCCATGACTATCTACTTTTTTTTCTATTATTTGTATGTATGTAAATTTGTATGAGTTATGATTGGTATATGCCTTAGTATTTGTGTGAGTTTTATAAGTAAAATATATGTTATTTTAGAATCATTTTCACTTTTACTAGCATGGTCAATGCATTAGTTCATTCATCTCATCAATACATAGAGAACTTACAATCTTAGCGCACCACCAATCATAGTCTAGGCTAGTTAGTTTTGTTGCTTTCTTTCTATCTTTTTTCCTAGATTAGAACCTGTTAGACTAGGCTAGTTTAGGAAAAGAGTGTTAAGAACACATTCAAACAAGGATCCATCCTTGGTAAAAATCCTAGAGGTTATCCCCAAATTCACATCCTATGCTCCCCAGACTTCTCTATTATGTTCTCCATGTGAGGCGTAGATATGGGACACACTCGACAACCACCATGGGTGGTCATTATGCTTGGAGTGTAAGATTGAAATGGTTTATGACCAGATTTTCCCCCCAAAAAAATGTAAGTATGGTTTCAAAAATATTTGGAATATTGAGGATTATCTAGAAGTTTCTTGCATAGGATCTTCTAGGGATATTGCAACAATATGGAACAAACATAAATGGGATGGATAATTTCTAGAAGCAAAAAAATAGTTGGTTTGCTAGTCTATTTAATGGGAAAGAGGAAAATATTTAATCTAGAATTGTAAATGTATATACTCCAAGTCTCCAACTATAGTTACTCCTCATAAAATATGTTGGAGGGATCTTAGCATATTTGTGTCAAATATGATGATAATTTGTAATTGTAATCTATGGATTACTAGAAGTGGTTTCACTATAGTTTGATATCCTTCAAAAAATAAGGGTGATCCTCTTGGATGGTCTAAACTAATGAAATATTTGCTTCATTTATCAAGTCAAATGGAATTTGGAAATTCCTTCAAGTTTTCAATATACATTTAATAATAATTATCTTAGGAAAATAGATATAGTAGAAATATTGGATAGATTTTTGTTATCCAACACATGGTTATAAAAAAAGTATACAAACTCTTCTTCTATTTTATTGTAATAAATATTAGATCACAAACCCATTCTCTTTTCTTTTTATTTACTCAATAACAATTATCTAAACCACTTTGATTCCAGTCTATGTGGCTTCAAGACCTTGAATTTTTTGATATGGTTATATTTTGGTTGGATGAAGCGAAATTTTAAGGATTATGTATGTATAGGCTTATTCAAAAAATGAAATATCTAAAGGGACAAATGGATATTTGGAATACCAAATATCTTTGTAACATATTTAAATAAAATAGATATATTGAATCAAAGCTCAACGCTCCATTTTTTTTGGTTGGCAATAAAAAATAGACTCCTCACCATCGATAACTTGATAACTCATGGTATGATCCTGCCCAATAGATGTTACTTATGTAAATATGCGTGGGAGTCAGTTAATCATCTATTTCTAGAGTACCCATTTTCTGGCCTTGTCTTGTCCATTATCCTGTCAAATGTTTCCATCTCTTGGGTTGCTCCTTAGTCTATCAATGATATTATTATGCAATGGCCAAACCCCTTTAAGTCCACCCACCTAAAGTTTTGGTGGTCGGTCATTCTTCCTCATTTTATGTGGAAAATTTGGCTAGAAAAGAATAATCAAGCTTTTTAATTTTCATCCCTAGATCCGAAGTCGGTCTGTTTGAGAGCTGTGACTTTTACCTTCGAAAATGCCAATATCATGTCTTATGAGGATTTTCCTTCATCACCATTTGAGATTCAAGTGGCAAATTATGCTAACCTATCTTTTGAGGTTTCTTTTCATTCCCAAGTTGTTATGGACAAATCCCTTGTCTCTTGGATTCCCCCTCCCCCTCAATGGTTCAAGTTAAATTTTTATGGTGCATCAAAATGCAACCCTGGTGATGTGAGTTGTGGAGGCGTAATCAAGGATGACAGAGGTCGTCTCATCCTAGATTATGCGGAAAAACTTGGAGTCCAATCTAAAAATTTTGTAGAAGCTTGAGCAACTTTTTGAGGCATCCAAATGGCTACCGAGCTCAATATCCAGTACCTTATAATCGAGGGAGACTCGTTAAATACTATAAATTATTTTAAAGAGGTCTCGCATCCACCTTGGAATGTCCAGCAAATCATCGAAGAGTCCATTTTCTAGTTAATGGTGATTAACAATGGGTGTATTCAACATGTGTATAGGGAAGGCAATCGGGTGGCAGATACAATGGTAAACTTTAGGTTAACTATCCAATCCCTAGTGACATGGCAAGGCAACCTTACCCAATGCATCATTGATTCTTGTAGTGAACTTGTAGTTATTAATGTTGAATAGTGTCATGATGTAAAGGATCACGATAGCTCACAAAGTGAGGTGAATTATGGGACCTTATTACACTGATATGCCAAGGTGGAACATTGGCACTTGCAAAATAATGATAGGTTGTAGAACCTCACACTTTCTATTTGTGCCCATGAACGGTGTTGTAATAATCTAAGCTATTTTTGGCTTATGGACCATGCGTTTGGCTCAATTTTGAATTGTTCTATAGGGATTCGAACCTTCACAGGATCCTCCTTACATCTTGTATATAATTTTTTGGGTCCCTTATAAAACCCATTACTAATCAAAAAAAAAAAGCTCAAAATTTTACAAGAGATATTAGAAATCAATGGAATAGACCATGATTCTTATTTGTATGAAAAACTACTTATTATTATTATTGAAAAAGAAGTATTATTAGTTCCAAAACCTAGGGAGATATAGATCAAGGAAGGAGATAGAAATACCATGTTGTTTCATGTTACCACAAAAATATTTTTTCTTTTCATCACATCAAAAATATTTTAACTCCATATGAAGAAATAATGCAAAAAAATGATATATCAAGAAGAAGCAATGAATTATTTTAGAAATACTTTTTTAGGTGTTGGGTAAGATAAGGAGGCACAAGGTAAATGGTTGCAAAATATTTCATCAATTATAACACATGGACAAAATGAAATCTTGATGACAAAGATATCTATGGAGGAGCTACATGAGGTGATTTCCTCTTTCTATCCTAACAAGGTACATGACCCTAATGGATTTCTTCAATTTTCATTCAAAAATTTTCAAATTTATTGAAGAGTGATATATTATCTATGGTTGAAGAATATTATAAAAGAAAGGCTACAATAAGTGCTATCAATGGCACCTTTGTTAAATTAGTTCCTAGGAAAAGTGAGACCAAATTTTTTTATAATTTTCATCCAATAAGCCTTTGTAGTATAATTTATAAAATCATTTTAAAAATTATGGAAAATAGATTGAAAATTCTATATTAATTTATATTAGAGGAACAAGATAGTTTTTTTCATGGTAAAAAAAAATCTTATGATGTAATCATTCCAGAAAATGCCATACATTCTCTTCATTCTATAGAAAAACTAGGTATGATTATGAAATTCTATATGAACAAAGCATATGATAGGGTTTGCTAGAGTTTTCTATATTATATTCTCAAAAAATTTGGTTTTAACCAAGGTTTACATGAAAGGATTATATATTCTTATAGCACTAAAAAATCATGGCTTTAAAACTTGCAACTCGAGAAAAACTTGATAGACTAATTTTGAAGAGTTTCTTGGCAACTTGAGAGAACTCAGTAAAAACTTGGCATAAAAAACCAAAGAAATTTTTTCAATAAACATAAAAAACATTAAGCAAAAATTGAAAGGTCAAATTAAAATTATTGTAAAATAGTTAATTAATTCCCTTGCTTAGTTGAAGGGAAGTCTTGAATTAATTATTATATTTGAAGGAAAAAATCAAAATGCATAAGATTGATATGAAAAGCATCTTCACAAAAATTGAATAATTCTCAGTTTTGACTTGCACGTTGCTAACAACATACAAGTGGAAAGATATGCATGTAATACACTGTCGTTGTTTGAATTGTATGGTATGGTGTCCTACCAAATTACAATACGTTTTGTGACATCCAAATATTTGTATTCTATGTATTATGTAATATGTATAATGGAGAGACAGAGCCACATTTCATATATTTTCTCCCCAACTTGGAAGTGGAAACTAGAAATTATTTCAAATCCCAAAGTCCACTGCCATAGATATTTTCCATTTCAAGAAGTAAGATTAGAAATTTAACATCTCAGAAGCATATTCTTATCTTAATATATATATTTATACCATACAAAATTATTATATTGCAACTACCTAAAATAGACGTGCACCCATAAAAAAATCAATGCCTTAATGAGAAATTATTGAGAAATCCATGAGCAAATGATGAGAAAATAACCATGATCCGATGAGTCTCTTGGCCTGAGAAAATTATAAAACAACTTGGCATGTCAAAACACTTACGAGTTATGCAAATAATCATGGAAAATCAATAGGATTTGAAAAACTATACAAAATATTCTATTTTGATCGATGATATCATGTTGGATAATTTAGTTCATCTTATTGACTCTGCCAAGGTGATCCATTATCTCCTTATTTATTAATTATTTCTATGGAATAATTAAGGAGAGATTTCTTAGAGGCAAAAATAATAAAAAAAACAAAGTTATCTAGGTTATAATAAATTGTCCCTTAAAATCACATTTATAATTTATTGATGATGCTTCTCTTTTGGGTCATTCCTCAATCAGGAAGACCATGGAGTTTAAATCAATATTATCATGATATAATAAGGCTATTGAATAGTTGGTTTTTTTGAATTTATGATATTTAAAAAAAAAAAATCCAAAATATGCATTCACCACAATCATATGCCAAAAAGAAGATAAGTCAATTAAAAGATAGCAATAGTAAACAAAGTAAAGAAAAAAAGGGAGACAAAAAGAAGTATAGGGTGGGCCAATATATCATATTTTTTCACACTTATAATACAAATGGATCCTCATTAAGAGGTATTAATAATGATACCAAATACTTAAAGAGAGGTTAATCTCAAGCAGATATAAACTTAACATTGAGGTTAAGATTACAATAACATAATAATAAATTATCATTTAAAGCAAGACTATTCATAAATATGGATTAAATAGTACAACTAAGGGTAAAATATGAATCGGGCCCATAGGCTTACATAATCAGATATCCAATGGCTATATTAATGGTGCTCATAAAAAATTCTTCATAATTTTAGCCTTGGCCTAAACAAGATCATATGACATAAATTTGAATAGGTTAATAGTAAAAAATATAGGATTTTTTTTAGCACTACCCTAGATCTATAATGGATTACTATGGATATTTTAGAGTTTAAAATTAAAAAATTTCTATCAACTTACTTTGGTATTCCTTTTTTTTAAAAAAGGAAATAAAAGAAGATTTGGTATTCATGTATGGATAGGAAGGAATCTTGTCTGGAAGGCTATAAAGGTAAGTTCTTAACCATGGATGGAAGTCTATACCTCATAAATACTAAGTTACAATCCATTCCTATTTATATAATATCACTTTCAATATTACTAGTAGGTATGGCATTTGAAATTACTAATTCAAATATATTCTCATTAGAAATAATGTGAAGAAAAATTTAGGTTTCTTTTTTATAAGTGTGATAGGGTTTGCAAAGGAAAGAGTATTGGAGGGGCAAGCTTGGGTAATTACAAACTCATAAATTTGGTCTTAGGGGAAAAACTTGGCTAGAGATTTTTCAAAGGCCAAGGAAAGAGTTGGGAGAAAATTTCACTTCAAAAATATATAGGTTCTCTTGATTTGATAAAATTATTTAGGAAGTAAAATCTACCCAACATATGATCAACATGGAGCTTCATATTAGATAGATTGTAATTGATCAATAAATATACTAGATGGTTGGTCAATTAGGGGGGTTATATAAAGTTTTGGTCTGATGATTGGTTGAAGTCTTATTCTCATATATTTGGTTCAAAATTACAACCATTGGCTCAGGCATGTCTAGCTTGTAAATATCCAAAGGTCCAATATTATGTTAATGCAAGCAATAACTCCATATGATGGATTTCTATTAATAACATGGTTGAAGGAGAGGAACAAAAAAATATTATATGAGATTCAAAATATACTTCAAAATTTTAATTTATCTATTATTTACATGAAAGGATGATTTGGTTCAAAATTTATCAATAGATTGTGGATACTTGGTCAAGTTGGGATATGAGAATTTACAATAATTATAATTTTCTACTCTCAAATATTTCCCTTGGAAGAATGTTTGGTTACTAGAGGCTCTCCCTAAAACCTCGACATTCTTCTGATTAGAAATCCAAAGCAATATTCTTATAGGAGAGATTCTAAAAATAAGATGTCATGGACATTTCAAATGTTCCTTATGTGAGAAGTATTTAGAAACATATTTTCATTTACTTCTTCAATATCTCTTTGCTCACACCATTTGGGGCTAATTTTTTTTAAATATAAAAATATATTGGGTATCTTTTTCAACATTAAAAGAGTTAATGAAATGTTGTATTAATTATTTCAAAGCTAAAATAGTATGTATTCTATGGAGAATTTGTCATATTATTATTTGTTAGAATTTATGGCTTGAAGGGAATAATAAAACTTTAAAAAAAAATCTCAAAACCATGCCCAAGTTTGGAACCATATTATTTGCCTCTCTTACAAAATGATTATAGATATGGCTCTCATCATGGGAAGTATCAAATTTAGATAAATAGGAGTTATCCAGTTGGTTATAGGATTTTGAAACACATGGAAGGGTCATCTATGACAATGGCTTTAAAACAAAATATTTGCTTCGACCTATGGTAAAATAGAAATGTCCAAAAATTAGGTCTAACAAAGTTAATTTTGATTGTGATTCTAAATGAAATCTAATAAAATTTAATGAAGGTAATTTTTTCAAAATTATGAAGGAATAATCCTCCTCACTTACTCAAAATCATATGGAACTTCATCTAAAAACTATGTAAAGTCTAGGGCACTTCTTACAAGGATCAAAATTATAATTAAAAATGATGGAAATATATTTTTGTTGAGGGGGATTTACAAATTATAATTAACACTATCAATCAAAATTGATGTGGGGATTGCATAATATATAACATTATTTCTAATGGTCATCAATTATTATTGTAGAAAGTCTTTTGAAAATATGAGCATATTTACAGGGGAGAAAATTAGGTAATAAATTATTTAGCCAATTATGGTGTTGATCTTCATCTTAGTGAAATTCAAAATTTATAAGGTAACTGGTAGAGTGAGATTTCATCTCTTGATAATATGATGTTAAGGATATAATTGTAAAAATATAGTAATTTAAGGAAGATGAAAAATATATTTAAGAGAAAAGAGAATAAAAAAATATTTGATACAAGAGCAAGCTAGATATGGTTTAGTTGACCTAACAATAAATATAACATTTTGGTATTTTAATGAGAGTGGTCACAAATAGATGTCATATATAGCTTGTTAAAAATAATTTATTTTTTAAATATTTCTAGAAGCTTTAATTCTCTTGAAGATGCCATCAGTTATTTTAAGATATTTTGTTAGAATGTTTGAGATGAAGTATTTTTTTAGAAAATATTTTTAGACTTTGATTTGGCTATTAGGAATGACAAACTAATTTTAAGTTTGATGATGTATGGTTTCACCATTTGATCCCATTGAAGAAAAAGCTATCTAACATAATTTTCTAATTAGAAAATGGTGTTCCTATATCTTCTTCAATACCATGTGAGTGTCTAGGTTAGAGCTACTAATAATTTTTTGTGTTTAATAGATCTGAATGTTGGTTTTAACTTAGAGGAGGTTTCATTTATCTTAAATACAGGAGAGAGTATATCCTATTTGAAAAATGGAAATTGTATAAAAAATAATTTGGTGGTTGGGATAGAAGACAAGGGGCTTTATAGTTGTTTTATCAAACCTAGGAGGATAAAATAGTTTGGATTAATTTTAGAAGAAAAATGCTCAATGAAAATGAGAAATCTAGATGGATATTTTACTTACATAGTTTAAATTTTAGATATTAAATGATATTTCATATAAATGGAAATTAGAAGCATTGTCATACAAATAAAATAGAAACATTGAAATATAATGTTTGAATTATATGCATAAGTTAAAACAAAGAATGTCCACCTTGATAGGTAGAAGTATCTTTGGAATTGGTTGAGAAGGCCAAAACATCCTTTTTATGTGGGAAAAGTTTTAGAGGATATCTTAATGTCTATCAAAATATTAAATGTAGGATTTAATATTAAGGTTTAGTAAGATCCTTGATGTGCTATAGTAAATAATGATTGACATGGATGTGAAAAATAATATATATGAGGTTCCATATGGTGTATAAGGATGATAGATATAATATTTCTATAAATACCAATGAGTAATTCATGTTAGTTTTAAGAAATAATCCTAAGAATCTTCAAGGGAAAATGATGATCAAGGGAAATAAAAATATATATTCTAGGAGATAAATGGGTTTAAAAAGGGTTCCAATGGAAGGTATATTGGAAGATTAGTGTCATACTTAGAATATATTAATTACTAAGCCATGGTATTATTCTAAGAATATTAATAAATTGAGTTCTTAAGTAGATTTTTATGAATCTTAATATATATTGGATGATTTAAATTCCTTTCGTATCATACAATTTAAGAAAGTGGATCCTAATAAAACTCATCATGACTACTAATATGAATGTTAGATTAGTCTAATAAGCATTAGGGATTGAAATCAAGGTGTCATTTATTGAATTAGGTGGTGATGTGACAAGGAGACCTCCAAATAACCCAATTATCTACTTTTGTTAGTAGATATTTGATAAACATGATTATTGGATTAGTCTATTGAGAATTAGGGATTTAAATCAAAATTTATTTTACTAAATTAGGTGTTTATGTGACAAGGAGACCTCCTAGTGGATTCAACTATTGCTATGTCTACATTTATGTCTATGGAAGTATTTGTATATGTGGCTATACCTATAGTTAAAGTTGTATCTATGACTGGTAGTTTCTACTACTATTGCTATAAAGTAGCTATTAACAAATGTTGTTATAGATATAAACTAGAAGAAACCTCTTGTAGTGCTTAGGTGATATGTGGCTACACTAGATGATATGAAACTAGTAGTTGACCATATAATTACAATTAATATTACAATGATAACTGACTAAGAGGATATTATGATTGCACTTTTGCCTATGCCATTTGAAGATATTGACCAAACTATTATAGAGGTTGGTAGAATTTTTGCACCTAAGAGAACAACTATTGAGCATGTTAATGTCGTTACTACATAGAAGGAGATAATGGATGCTACAATTGAAATATTTTTATAGTGATATTCATTTTTTTCCATAAGCTAAAATTTTTTACTAATGAAACTACTAAGGTGGTTCTTCCTATATTTTTCTCTATATTTATATATTATAAAAAAATAATTAGTATTCTTATGCACTTGTCTATTTTTTTCATGTTTATATAATAGGATAGAGGGTTCTATGGGAACCCAATGGATGTCAATTGGGGAGGATTTTAGGAATATTATAATACAAGGTATTTTTAACATGAGGCCAAGACTTGGACTTTGACAATGCAAGAAAAAAGGAAAAGGAAAGTTGATATTTGATTTTTAAAAAGACCTCTTTTGTAAAAGGGAAAATATAACTCTTTCAAAATCCTACCTTACTATTAATACAATAAATATCATTTATTTTTTTGTGATAGAAATGGAAGCCAAGAAATGGATAGTATGGGATTAATTTGAAATGGAAGTCATAAACTTGAATAAATATGAAGGAGATGATGAGAGTAGGAGCTATGTAAATATGAATGTCATGTAAATTTTTATATCACAGAGTTCATTTGTTACAACTTGATGTAAAATTATAGACTTTGAACAAGAATTATAAAATAAATGATTAAGAGAAAGAGATCCTCTCATGCCAATGTAGCAAAAAAGTTGTCAAACCATGTTATCAACTTTACCAAGTGGTTCAAACATCTTTGTCATTGGCATCATGATCCTATTAAAAAGTGTTTTGTATCTTCTTTTATAATAGCCAAGGATTATATCCTCTCATCAATGCAATTATTGGACACAAAATGCTAAAAGAGAAAAGAAAATGGTTTTTTTCAAAAAATTGTAAGAGAAAAATGAGGTTATCAAAAAAACCTTGAGAGACTCAATCCTAAAAACTAGAGCATCCATGGGGGGCTCCACAGGTGACTTCCTATGGAAGTCCTATTCCACTTCCCTACATCCCTTCCCTAGCCCTATCCTAGGTCCCTGATCCTGTCCCAGCTTCCTTGGCACTTCCTTAACCCTTCCTCCTTGGTAGGATGGTGTTGCAAATGATCTCCTTGGGGAGGGAGATCACTGATCCAATGTTCTGCCCCTTTCCTTGCCCTGTGGTGGGGTTTTCCTTCGGTGCCTGGGTCTTGGTATGGTTTTGGGTTCTTCCCTAGGTTTTATAGGTTGTTCAAGGTTTTATCCTTGGATTTCCCAAATTTTCTTAGGTTTTTTTAGGTGTCTTCTTGATGTTTTCCCTTGGAGGATCTTTAGATGCGGAATACTAGGGTTGTGGGAAAGAGGCTTCATGAGTAGTTTTTCATAGAATCCTTTTTTTTTTTGGGAGGACCATGTGCTTTCTTTTGTGACTCTACTCTCTAGTGGAATTTTAGCTTCTTTCATGGACTACCTGGTAGGATCTCTGGTTTCCTTGTTGTTGTGTCCTTGCAAGACTTCCTCATTTGTTTCCCTGAAGTTTTTTATTGGTGATGCTAAAGGCTATCTAGGATTTTTGGCTGCATCCTTTCTGTTTGGGCTCTATCATCTACAGTTGGGCTTCCTCATGACTCCTTCCTCTTGGGTTCTTTTGGAAATTTCCCATATATTTCCTACAATGTGTTGTTCTGCTTCTACTGCTTCCTCTATTGGGTTGGCATCCTTGAAGGCTTCCTTCTTCACTGCATGAGGACTTCATGGCCTGTGGAGTTCCTCTGAATGCTAACCCACTTTCCAGGCTGGTGATCCATTGCATGAGGATTTTGTGGCCTGAGGAAATCCTCAGATTATTGTTCCACCTTTTAGGCTCGCAAGGGATTCAATTTTTTCTCAGTTTGAGTGATCCTATGGCATCCCTGGTTGCTTCCCATCCTTTTTTAGGTGGGATTTACTATATTCTTAGTTTCTCTACTCCACCCTTTGGTGTAAAATGGTTTTTTTGCATTTTACTAGTTTTCCCCTATGTGGGAAGTTGTTTCTCTCTTGGTTTCTAGTTTCCCATGGGTGGTTTGGCACCTATTTTCCTTTTCCTACCCTTGGGATGTTTCAAATTTAAATTTAGGCACCTATTTCCTTTTCTTGCCTTTGGGAAGTTTCAAATTTGTTTTTAGGTAGGTTTTTCTATTTTCTTCTACTGCCTTCTCCTTTCCCGTCTGGCGAGCATTTCAAATTTTGTTCTGCATGATTTTCCTCACTTTCTTCCTAAATTCTTTCCTGAAGGTGTTCCTCAAGCCTTTCCTGATGTCCATCCTTGGATGTTTCCTCTTAAATTTTTATGTAATCAATTTTTGGAATCCTTGATAAAAACCCACTTTTAATCATCTTAACTTACCAAAAAAAAAACTAGAGCATCCATCTAGTCAGAAATCAAAAAACTGAATATAAGGATTGACTACCAAAAGAGGAACAAAGGAATCTATTGGTAAATATTTCTCTTGGAGTAAATCTACTAAATCTAATGAGATTCTCATGATCCAAATCCACCTATGGTTTTATTAGAAAATCATTTTTTATAAATTATCGACTGCTAACACAAAATATTCTACCTGCGCCAAACATTGTTGTCCTTAGAAAATTCCATAGAAGTTGATTTGTTGAGGATAAGCAATTGAATCAATAAAATTAACACTCAATATAATACCATGTATGATTTCATAGTAGTTTTTATAAATAAATTTGATCAACATATTACCCAATATTGTTGAAAAAGAAATATATAGAAAGCAATGAGCACAATATAAGGGGGTCTTTGTGGACATCAAATATTCTTAGTAAAGGAATATAGACACTCCAACATATGATCAAAAGGTTGGTATAATGGGGTATTTATACCCAAATACAATTTACCTTTAGGTCAATATTAAGGAACCAACCTTTAGGTTAAAAATTTAAATATTACCAAAATAGGATTATAAGGGCCCAAAGGGATTATACATACAATACAATACAAAATTAGTCATGGTCTCAAGTGAATCTTAACCACCACATATTTCAACATACATCTAATATAGGTCTTCAATAAGAAATAGAGACACAATACAACTTAACTAAGGAATACCACACACAAATTAGAGAAAAAATAAAATTTATGGTTAAGAATTCTAAATATAAAACTATACCTTTTCTAGAGTAGTTGTAGTAATAACACCACATTTATAGCCTAAGTTTTACCATTAGTAAGACCCTAGAAATGTATATGTCAAGGTTCATTCTTTTGTAAGCAGTTAAGGATGTCCCAATCTATGCAATAACAATAAAATAAGTATGTCCAAAAAGTAAAATAAAAAAATAGAGACCTATGATAACTCAAGGGGATTTGAAATGGAGGTGTGGCTCAACATAAATCAAAGATATTAGAAAAATAAAAACCTAAAATCATACAAGTTGTTAGGATTAAAAACCTCTAATATATTATATTTTTCATGGAAGATAAAATTACATAACATATATTCAACTCAAAATATCAAATTTGAACTTCTAAACATTACAAAATACTCTTTTTTAATATAACACTTTTGAACTGGTTACATCCAACTAAATCTAGTTACAATTGGTGTCTCACACCCAATATGTAGACATCCTACATGCCAATAATAACAAGAATTTTTAGCTACAATATTACTATAGTGGTAAGGGCTTTGAACTCTCTTTGAGAGGTCCAAGGTTCAAACCCCACTCCGTATGAGGGGACCAGGACTTCTCATAAAAACCTTTGTAAACTCATTGAAAAAAATTATAACAAGACTTTTCTATATCTAGTTCCCCTATTTTTTATTACTATCTCCCTTTTTATTTTTAGAATTATATTTCTAGCACTCATCCATTCATAATTATGGGAATCATACATTGAGTTTACATTATGCAATTCATATGCATGCTCTCCAAAAATATAACTAGACTCAACTAAAGTTATTCCTAAAATAAGATAATTCCTAAGTTATCCTAACTTTTACATGTGCTAAAAATAAGATCTAGTTATAAAAATAATCAATATTCTAAAATAAATAAATAAATAATAATTTTTATTATTATTTAATGGTTATTATTATTTTATTATTAATAATTAATAGTAAATATTATTAATTATTAATAATTAATCAATTTTGCATCATGATCTCCAACATTCCCCACTTTGATGCAAAATGGAGAAATTTCCAACTCCTTCATTTTTGTATGGGCCTATTTCAAAAGCCCCTTAGTCAAGGTATCTGCCATTTGATCTTTAGATTTAACGTACTAAACAACCACATTCTTCTCTTGTACCAAGTCTCTTGCAAAGTGATGCTTCAACTCAATGTGTTTCATATTTCCATGAAACACAAGATTTTTGGATAACTCAATAGCTCCTTCATTGTCATTGAATATTTGTGCTATCCCATCCTGATCCTTTTAAAGATACTCAAGAACTCTTCTCAGCCAAACTTCTTATGTATATGCTAAATATAACACCACATACTTTACCTTTATAGAAGATAAAACAACTATGATTTATTTCTTAGAACTCCAATAAATAAACCCACTACCAAAAGAGAAACAATGCCCTCATGTAGACTTTCTACCATCTATTTATCCTATCCAATTTGAATCTATAAATCTAACTATTATTGCATTCTTGACTAATCTATAATAGATGTCATACTCCTTGGTTCCCTTCACATATCTAAAAATCCTCTTCATTGCTTGAAGATGTCTTTTGTTGGATCACTCATGAATCTAGATGCCAATGAGACTACAAAAGTAATATCTAGTCTAGTAGTAGTAAGATACATCAAACTACCAACCATACTCCTATATTTCTTTTGATCAACCTTGGGACTACCATCATCCCTCATAAACTTCACACCATAGGCTAGTGGAGTATCTATAGGCTTGTAATCCTACAGTCTAAATTTCTTCAACATGTCTTGGACATACTTGGCTTAGCTAATGAAGATCTCACCATGTGATTGGTGAACCTCCATCCCAAGAAAATAATGCATCAAACCAAGATACCTCATCTTAAAATTAGCCATCATTTCTTCCCTAAATCTCTTCATCATGTATCTTGAACATCCTATATAAATCAAATCATCAACGTACAAGTAAACATAAAGATCATTACCTAAAATTTTTATGTAAATATTGGGCTCAATTTTGGTTCTCATAAAGCCTCTTTCTAAGAAGCACTAGGGGCTTTCTTGAGTCCATATAGGGCCTTCTTGAGCTTGTATACCCAATCCTCCTTGTCTTTATTTTCACAACCTTATGGATGATTCACATAGACTTCCTCATCAATCATTTAGAAATGCACTCTTCACATCTAGTTGTACTTTCCATCCTTTTTTATTTGATATGGCCATCAATAACCTTATGGTGTCATGTATTGCAACACAAGAAAAAGTCTCCTCATAATCCACACCATACTTCTATGCAAAATTCTTTACAACCAATATTTCCTTGTGCTTGTCAATTATCCCATCACTCTTGAATTTGATCTTATAAACCCACTTTGTACCCATGATAGTGTTGTCATAGGTGGTTGAATTAATTCCCAAATATTATTCTTATTAGTGGACTCCATATCCTTTTCTATTGCTTCAACCCAAACCTTATTTTTAGTTGCATATTCATAGTTTATAGGTTCACTAGCAATACAAGACAATACATAAAATATTAAAAAATTTACCAAGATTACATCTTTCATTTTTCATCACTTTCCTCTTTGTTGCTTTTTTCTCAAATTTTTTGTCTAGCATTTGTGATGATGGATGTGGTAATAACAATTTTTTACCTTTTTCTACTTGAATTGTTTGAGATGGTGTGGATGGTCCTATAGCACAATAGATGATGCAAATGATACCTCCATGGGTGCTGGTTGAAAACCATGAGTTTTCTCCTTCTATTCATCTTGACTCCAATCTTAACCCCTTTCACTAAAAACCTCTTCTCTCTTTTTGTTATGGTATTCATAAACACCACTCAATAAAAATGCAATCCCTAGAAATAATACATTTATTTCATTGTGGGTTGTAAAACTTGTATGCTTTGCTCTCTTTACTATAACTAGTAAAGTTGCAAGTAACACTTTTAGAATCAATATGTTTCCTCTTATCATCACTAACATGCACATAATATAAACAACAAAAAATATTTAAGTAAGCCACACTAAGTTTTTTACCAGAGCATGCTTCATAAGGAGTTTTGTTCTTCGTTGCAATAGTGGGACTTCTATTTTGGATATACACTATTGTATTCACTATTTCAACCTAAAATTTCTTCTCTAACCTCCTATTTTTAAACATACTCCTAGATGATTCTATAATTGTCTTGGTCTTCCTTTTTTCCACCCCATATTGCTATGGAGTAGAAGGTGTTGTAGGTTTCCTTTTTATGTCATTTGATGAACAAAATTCCTAGAACTCTTTGGAGAAAAAATCCCCTTCTCTATATGTTTTTTATGGTTTTACCAATTTCATTTTTATCCATTGATTTGAATGTTTTAAAGGCTAAAAATGCCTCATATTTACTCTTCAAAAATAAATCCCACATAATTCTAGTTGCATCATCACTAAATAAAATGAAGTAAAGTTCATACCAATATGTACACATCACATAGGATCACATAATTCAAAGTGAACTAGGTCCAATGGATTATTTTCTCTCCATAGGCTTGAAGGAAACCTCTCCTTGTATTTTTCTAAGTGTACACCCTTTGCATACTTTATTGCTCCTTGTATAAACTTTTGAAATACCATGTGTCCTTCCTTTCTTGTACAAAACATATAGGTTACCAAAGTTGAGGTGTCTAAACCTCTCGTGCCACAACCAAATTGAGTTTTCAATGGTTTTATAACATATTACTCCTACTAGGGTACCCAATCTCAAAGGAATATATGGGTTCTTATCAATGAAGATTTTCCAACTAGCTTCTCTCCCTATTTCTTATCATAGATCAAGAACTCCCTATTATCAAAAATAATTTTGAAGCCCTTTTTCAAGAGTTAACCTGCACTTATGAGATAATTACTTATATTGGAAGCAAGGTAGAAATTATAAATATCATATTAATGGGTAAATTTCTTTTACCAAAAACCTACACAAGCTTACCATATCCTAATTGAACTTTGATTTTGAAACACGCATCTAGTTTTATAATCCAATTTTGTCATGTGATTAGAGCAATCACAATCCATATTGTTGTAGGCCAAACAAGGTTAACTTTCTATCTATTTTGTCACTTGCCCGATCATTAATTATCAACCAGGGATTCATAAACTTTCGAAGGATCTCTTACAGGATCATTCACAATACCACCTTGAGATGAGTCCTTCTAACTCTACTATTGGGGGGTGTTCAAAAGGTTGTCAATATCTCATGCACTCCTCAATAAAATGCGTATGAACAATTAAATATTCAGAAAGAAAGCATTCATACGTGCATCTAAGAAATAATCAAACCTACTACAATAATAAAACACAAATACAAGAAATGAAACTATGAAAGCATGAAATCTACAAAGCATAGAAAATAAGGGGAAGAATATTGTCTTGGAGTGGGCCCAAGCTCCAGCAGATCCCTCCCAACATGAACATGCTTTAGGAACTTGTAGACTTTATTATGCAATCAAAGGATTACAATGTGTATTCTATATCTTCTATACAATTGCTATATGTTCTATATTCTATATTCTATATCTTCAGAGAGTTCTATGTGTGTTTATATAGCACACGCACAAGTCTTCTGTTACAACTTAGTTACAACCATCGGTCTATTATAGACTCGACAATGGCAATCTGGTAAGCTTCGATCATCGTCTACCAAAAACTGGCTTTGTTCCTAATATTGGCATGTTTCGTAATTGGCTCATGCTTCACTTGGAATGGGCGACACAATTCTTGCAAATATCCTATGGCATGGAGTTCTAACTGCACCATTTATTATCACCTGCATCATGTTTGATCTCGTCAACGTGCAAAAATAGAGGTGCCTTCCTTTGTGGAATGCGCCTACCTTCTATTGGCACCTTCCTGGAATAGGAAGGCACCTATCTTCAATTGGTGCCTTCCTGGAAGGGGAAGGCACCTATCTTCAATTGGTGCCTTCCTGGAAGGGGAAGGCACCTACCTTCTTCTGGCGCCTTCCTGGAAGAGGAAGGTGCCTGTCCATTATGCATCAGTTCCGTAGTAAACAAAGTGCCAAGTCCATGAAAAAGACCTCGAGTGATTAAATTTGACAAAATCAACAATATCTCCACAAAAACACACTAAAACACACAAATCAGATAATATGCATAATCTCATTAAATAAATACATAATCATTGATAAAAACATACAATTCCTAATATATCATCGCATAATATCTGCTAAGACTCATACAAAAATATAGGTAATTTTGGGACTCATCATCCCCCCATGCCTAACATATGCCATGCCCTTGTGGCATCAAAACTATAGGCACTCTGGTCATCACCTGTATCTAGATGTTCCTATTGCTATTGATTTTTGTCGATCTGCTTTCCTTGTTCTGGCTGCTATTGGGGTCGGCATGACTATTGTGGGTGTCCTTGCCTGAAATGTTGCTTCTATAGCCTACCACAGGTCATTTTCTTTGGACTTGGGAACTGCAAGGGGGATATCTGAATCACTTCCCCTTTGACAAACCACCTGGGCCTTATATGTTCTAGCCTTCTCAGGATCAGGCCTTGGATCTTCCTTGAACTTAGCTGTAGACTCCGACTCTGGGTCAAATATCCCCCATATCTCTAACCATTTCCTTATTTTTGAGGGTCTCCCTAGGGCTGAGCCATAAATTTTCCAAAATTTACTCTTATGTGCTGGATCAATACTAATTCCAGAGGTTCCTCGAACCCTCGAAGAGGATTTTCTCCCCTTCTTAGCTACCCTCACCTCTTTGCATGGTCGTTCAAACACTTTTTGCTTGTTGGAAAACAAATGCATATCCCAATCATCATCTTTCAGCTCTATGATAGCCTCCTTTGCCTTATTTCAAGTAGTCCTAGGCCTTTTGGTTGTGTCCTATGCAGGAACTACAGTAGCTCAGTCAGAGGGCTCTCTGGAGGCCATTCTTTCATTGCTAAGGACCTGCTCAACTGTCCCAACTACTGCTGATGTTTCAACTTCTTCTCCTGTAGGTTCAGCAGGTTCTTCCCTGAGTTCCAGCTCTATCTGTGGGGGCTGATCTGAGTTGGTTAAGTCAATAATAGGGGGATCTGTGGGGCTCTTGCACTCCTGGCTCCCAAAAACAAAGGACTGTTCCCTTGCCTTCGGGTTGTTCTATCACACATCTGATTGGAACTCTCCCTCAAAGACTACTCGCTCTCTGGAAGTGGAAGAGTTTGTCAGAACCTCCATCGCCCAGTCAGTCTGGGTTGATGCATCCTTCCTTTTTGCTTGGCCTACCTTCAATTCTTGATTTTCTTTTTGTAGTTTTTGAATCAGCTGCTCAAGGTGGGCAATTTTCTTTGCCTGCTCTTCCAGCTCACCTCTCTAACTGCTTTGGCAATCCTCAAACATCTATTAGGCCATCCAAAGTTGGTTTTCTAGTCTAATGCTTCCTCTAAGGCCACATCAATCTCACTGTTTCCCCTGGGGATTTCTCTTTATCATGGGTCCTAGCCTGTCAATTCTCATAGGGCCTATGTTGTAGCCCCAACCTTCGAGTCTTCTTCCTCTTACTGTGAGGAGAGGAGGATTCACCGCAGGCACTTTCTCCTGGTGGCCAATTCTGGCTACTATGACTCGATCACACTGCTAGCGAGCTGTGCCCCTGTATCTTCATGTTCGAGCATAGGGGAGTGTCCTCTCTCTTCTATGCATTTAGGTAGTGCTGGAAGCCTGATATCCCCTAATTCCCTTGTAGGGATTTCTTCTGCTTGCATTGTAGGGCTTACTACCACTTGAATTGTAAGGCTTTCTATTGCTTTCCCTGCCTTGGCAACTTCCATTGTCTGGCCTTCATCTTCTCTTGTATCAGGGTCCTTCCTCTGTGCGTCTGTGTGGCGAGCCAATGCTGATATGAGCCCATGGTGGGCCAAATTTGTAGGTGTTCCATTCTGATATCATGTTGCTTCTTCCTTAAGGGTTTGCGCTAGGTATAAGGGCACGTTAATTCTTCTCCCATGCACCAGGTGGTTCAAAAATTGCACATGGTGGACATGCAGGTGGGTGTATTTCTTGGTGCAAGTGAAGAATCGAGCAACCTACTCAAATATCTCCCATAAATTTATAGGGAGGGTGGTTTTGATCAGCCCATATTTATCTATCTGTGTATTCTCTCTAGGCAATAGTTTTTCAATGTAGGATTTCAACGTCTCACTCTTGTACACACATTCACCTGTCAGGGGTAAGCTAGTCACCTCTAAGATGTATTTTGGGGTGACTAGAATTGCCATCCCCCACACCTGAGTAGAATCTCCCCTTAAGGAGGTAGCAAACTCCCTTGTTGCCTCTGCATCATGGTTTTGGCTAACCAAGGCACAATATCCAAGTCATCCCTCTACCTAAAATTGGGCTCTCACCACCCCCTTGATCCCATCTATGCTTCTCGGCTCATTCTTTTTTACCGAATGATTCTTTGATTGACCTCCCATGGCACCTTCCTGCAAGCTACTATTTCTCTTCTTTGCTTTCTCGGGGAGGCACCTTCCTTATAAGGAGGGTGATGAACAGCTAACTCCCAATCCTTTCTAGGCATGCCTTTCGAGGTATACGTTGGCATGATCGGCCATGGGGGGTGCATGATTTTTTTGATTTATGGCAGTGATATTTTGGTACTCACATATTTTAACAATGATTACATATAAATCTAAGTAGATTATGTGCGTAACTGATTGGATGCCTCGTGTGTCATGGGGATCATCGATTCATCGATTATTTATGGGGGATGGGTACCTTGTTGGTGTAGATTATGCTATTGAGTTGCTTTGGTGATAGGTATTGAAGACAAATCAGAAAAACTGATTGTTGTTGGAACGTGCACCGATTTTCCCTCATAATTCTTCAAGATTTGCTTTGATTGGGGTGGATTCTACTTATGTGCTCCTGGAGATAAATTTGTGCCATGTGTCACATGATGATTGAGGCATGTGTGAAACTTGATCATTGGCTGCATACGGAAGGTGCATGCTTTGGTACCTTCCCAATGTGGAAGGTGTTTGTTGTGGTGCCTTCCCAATGCGAAAGGTGCCTGATGGGCTACCTTCCCGATATAGTCATGGATGCACCTTCCAATGAGGGAAGGCACCTTTAATGAATGCACCTTCCTAGAAGAGGAAGGTGCCCTTAAGTACACATGCACCTTCCTGGGAGAGGAAGGTGCCCTTCTATATAAATGCGCCTTCCTGGTGTGGAAGGCGCCTGATGGACGGATGCACCTTCCTAGTATGGAAGGTGCTTTGAAATGCATGTGCCTTCTTGGGTAAGGAAGGCACCCTTGAGGCTCATGCACCCAAAAAGGAGGGTTCTCCGATTTGATTTTTTTTTTTTTTTTAGGATGCGCCTTCCTCATCCTACTCTCTTTTTTTTTTTTTCTAGGATGCGCCTTCATATTTTGGTGGGGCATCTTCTGGCAGTGGAAGGCACCTTATTCACATGGGGCACCTTCCTAGGAGAGGAAGGTGCCTTCTTTTAGTGGGCACCTTATTGGTTGCTGAAGGCACCTTCTTTCGATAGGCGCCTTCTTGGTGGCTGAAGGCGCCTTATTGAGGGGCACCTTCTAGTGGGGGAAGGTGCCTTATTTACACAAGGCACCTTCTTGGAAGAGGAAGGCACCTTATTTACATAGGGTACCTTCTTGGAAGAGGAAGGCACCTTATTTTATCGATAGCCATGTCGTATTTGATCGAGAAAGATGATCAAGCCTCCTCAGGCTAATTTCATGCCTACTTTTATTCTATTAGTGCTGGTGTCGGGGTGCTGAGCCGAACTAGGCTTGGTGTCCTAGATGCCTATCTTTCAAACTATCAGTTCCTCCACCTACAAAAATCAAATGAAAAAAAAGAAAAATACAGGAAGTTAGACGCATTTCGTGCCTGTTAGGCCCTGTGGCCAGGATGCCTGCAGCTTGTATGCGGGCGTCATCCCTACAAAATAAAACATGCTGTAATAAAAAAATTTACACTTATCTACTATTTTTTTTTGGGTGAGCATTTTTATGCCCACCATTCTATTTTTCTAATATTTTGGATCTAGATTCACGGGGATGAGGTCTCCCCCATGCCTGTTCTAGATCCCACCAGTACATTTTTGGACGTGCTATAGGGACATAGTCGATGGCCATTGACAGTCAACAAAACATTGCTATCATCGATAGTTCTAACATGCACATCTCCATTCTTAATGAGTTCTACCACCTCATATGGTCCTATCCATCTCTACATAAGATTTCCCTTCCTTTCCTGGAACCAGGAATCATACAACAATACCCATTCTCCTTCTTTGAACTGCTTCAGTTTGATGTGGAGGTCATGCCACCGTTTCCTTTGCTTTTGTGTGATTTTTGTCTTCTGCAAAGCATCCATTCAGATTTTGTCTAGTTGATCCAGCTTTCGAATCCTTTATTTTTGAGTTTCATCCAGGCTCAAATTCAATTCTAAAGCTTTTCTTAATGTCTTAATCTCAAACTCAATGGGTATCATAACATTCTTCCCGTAGACTAGTAGGAAGGGTGTGAAATCTATGGTAGACTTCCATGTAGTGTTGTATGCCCATAATGCCTCTAGTAGCCATGTAGCCCAATCCTTTATGTGTTGTTGCATGGTCTTTGTCAGGATATTCTCAATCTCCCTATTTATTACTTCCACTTGCCCATTTGCCTGTGGATTGTAGGGTGTAGTCTTATTGTGCCAAATTTTGTATTGCTCCATTAGCTCCTCAATAAAATTTGAAGTGAACTGAGGTCCCTGGTCTATTGTTATTTCCCTGGGGACCCTGAATCGTGTAAAAATGTGAGCAAACAAAAAATTAGTAACTATTCTTTCTTTTGAATATTTCAATGCCTGGACTTCAACCCACTTGGTGATAGAGTCTGTGCAGACTAAGATAAACCTCTTCCCTATTGAAGGTGGGTTAATTGGCCCCACAAAATCCATACCCTACTTATCAAAGGGTTCCAAGTGTACTTGAGGTTGGAGGGGCATTTCATCATGATGGGTTGGTCTACCCATCCTTTGGCACTCATCGCACTTGCTGACATACATGGCTGCATATTTGAATAGGTTAGGCCAAAAATACCCAGCCTACAGAACTTTATATGCAGTCTGTTTCCCTACAAAGTGTCCTCTGCAAGGTTCATCATGATAGGCTTTGAGTATCTCTGAGAATTCATGCTCTGCCATGCACCTCCTTATGATTTGGTCACATCCTATTTTGAACATGATGCCATTGATCCATAGGTACAGTGCGCTCTTCTCTATCACCCCCTACTTTTCTTGATATGAGAGAGCAGGTGAGGTTCTACCAGTGGCCAAGTAATTGGCTATGTTTTTATACCATGAGATTTTCTCACCGATGGTAAATAAGTGTTCATCCATAAATTGGTCTTCCACTACCATATAGTCTGCTGGTGTCAACCTGGATAGGAAGTCTGCTACCATGTTGTCCTTGCCCGGTTTGTCAACTATGGTGATATCAAATTCTTGCAATAGTAGGAGCCACCTAACCACTCTTCATCCAAAATTTGGCTTACTCATCAGGTATCTGATGGCTACATGGTCCGTATGGACGAACACCTTATAGTCGGTGATGTAATGGTAGAATTTTTTTATGGTGTGCACCACTGCAAGAAACTTCTTTTTTGTTACCATATAATTGAGCTCATCTCCTGCCAAGTTTTTACTGATGTAATAGATGGCATAGAAATATTTGCCATCTTTCTGTCCCAGGACCGATCCAATCGTATTATTGGACGCATCACAATAAATGTGGAAGGGTATGGACCAATCTGGTCCTCTTAAAACTAGTGTAGTTATCAGCTTCCCCTTGAGCAATTGAAAAGCTTATTCACAGTATTCTGTCTAATTGAACTCTACGTCCTTAGACAATAGAGTGTGCAGTGGTTTTGCAATCTTGCTAAAATTGGCGATAAATCACCTGTAGTACCCAGCATATCCAAGGAAAATCCTCACTTCTTTCTATGTCCTAGGTCTGGGTATGTCTTTGATGACATCAATCTTCCTTCTGTCAACTTTTAGCCCTACTACAAAGATATGGTGTCATAGCACGATGCCTTCTTACATCATCATGAAGCATTTTTTATTGCTCAGGGATAGATTGTTCTCCTCACTTATTTTGAGAACTTTCTCTAGGTTCGGCATTGCTTCTTCAAAGGTCTCTCCATAAACGGTGAAGTCATCCATGTATACTTTGATTGCTTCTCCTATCATGTCTAAAAATATGCTAAGCATTGCCCTCTGAAAGGTGGCCAGTGCATTGCATAACCCAAAGGGTAATACCTGATAAGCAAACATTCCCCATGGGTAGGTGAACATTGTTTTATCCTGATCCTCTCCTCCTATATGGATCTGATTGTATCCACTAAACCCATCCAGGAAGGAGAAGTACTTTCATCCTAAAAGTGTGTCCAAGACTTTATCAATGAATGGGAGCGAGAAGTGGTCTTTCTTAGTTTCTTTATTCAGCGCTCTGTAGTCCATGTAGATTTGCCATTTCCAATTTTTCTTAGGGACTACCACAAGTGGTGACACCCACTCACTGTCAAAAATTGGATAGATGAATCTGACAGCCAAGAGTTTTTGTAACTTTGTTTTGATAATGTCCTTCATTTTTGGGTTCATTCTCCTCTGTGGTTGCCTGCTTGGAGTCACTTGCTCATCAAGGTATATTCCATGAGTGTAGATTTATGGGTGAATACCCTTCATGTACAAGTAGTCCCATGCAAATGCCTATTGGTGTCCTACCAGGAGTTCTACTTTTTCTAGCTATGCAGGAGTCAACCCACTGCTGACATTCAACATCCTTCTTGGCCCAACAGTTATCTACTAGACGTGATGATCATGAGCACCAGCCAATGGTGATCCAAGTGTGCTAGTAGAGGACTCTCCATGGAGGAATTCTAAAATAGCCCCATCCTCATCTTCTTCCTCTACTAACTCATCTAACACCATTACTGTCTGGATTATGGATAACTCCTGATAATTATGCCTAGGTAACGTAGCTTCTCCCAATGGCTTGACAGACTGCATAGGGGGAAAAATGGTCAATATCTTGATGTTTTGGCCATCAGAGATGGTCATCAGCCCATCTTGATAGCTAATTTAGGCATCGACTGTTGCCAGCCATGGTCTCCCCAAAATGAGTGGGTAGCCACCCAAACTAGTCTTGGACTACAAGACCAAGAAATCGGCTGGGTAATTTCCATGTGCTAACTATCACCGTTACATCCTCTAGCATTCCCTCTAGTGCTACTGTCGATCAATCAGCTAATTGTAGCACTATCATGGTGGGTCTTAGGTTCGTGATTTGTAGCCTCTGCATGGTTTCTTGAGGCATTACGTTGATGGTTGCTCCAAGATCGGCCAACGTATTAAACAAGGAATGTCCTTTGATTTTTACATTTAGTACTAGATTGCCTAGATTCACGTACTTGGGATGACATATCTTGCCCATCATCAAGTCCGCTAATTTACCTACGACATTGATAGTCTGGGTTACTTTTCACCCTGGCTTCCTCAAGCACATTTCTCTTATTACCTTGCTATTTATTTGAACATCTCGGATGTCTTGAAATAGTGGTATCATCACTATGAGGTTCTTCAGACTCGATAGGATATCAAACTCCGACTGCTTTTGTTTCTTCTTCTTCTTTATCCTCTTCTACTAGTGGAGGTGTTTCTACTCCTAACTGCCTACCTGATGATGAGTGTCATTGAGTCTCATCATTTAATCTCAATGATTTATCAATCTGGGGTGGTGTCCAAGGCTGTCTACAATAGAAGGCTAGGGCAGAGTACAATTCAGGCATTCAAATTTCAAGCATTTATTAGTGAAGTAGATTTTGGTTTAGCCTTTTGGTGTCACACTAAACCTAGTCTGAAGAATGGAAACTGAAATAAATTATAGGAATTGAAAACTAAATCTAAATTGCAGAATTTAACAATTAACTACAATTGCATGAATTGAAATTGCTAAATTGAAATCTAATCTACTTTTACAAAATTGAAATAACAGAATTGAAATTGCTAAATTGAAATCCTAAGTTACATTTGCTGAATTGAAACCTATTTACTCTTGTATAATTGAAATTATTCTTGTAAATGAAAATTATGCTAAAAACACCTGTCAATGTCCTGCCACAAAAGGTCGTCAAGCTCATGCTATAGGAATTGACAACAAAATAAAATATGCTGAAAATGGAAAGTTGTTAAAACAGAAAAGCAAAGAAAACATGGAAAGCAAAGTAAAAATTCTTAATATAATTTGTCATCTGACATACACACAAATGTTGTACACAAACATAATAGCAAACATAAATCACATAATACAAAATAAAAATAAGAAAATGAAATCTGGCAAGCAATCTATTAATTCTGCTGCAGCAAAATTACGGATTGAAACCTATCATAAAATCCCTCCTTCTAGATCTGAAAGTGGGCCCATAATTTCTAATATATAAGGATATGAAAAGCACTCCTTAACTAATTAACACTCAGAATAGAAAATGATAAAATAGCTACACTTTTATTGATGATAGAACATGCTGAAAAACTGTTACAAAAAATTATTGTACAGTCCTAATTGTTGCAATTAAAAACTCTCCTCTATTCTAATTCCTAATTGGATCAACCAAGGAGGGAGCTATGTTATTTATATAAATATTTGCAACATATCCCATGCTCAAATCAGCTTATGTGCTACTTTACAGTGATTTGCCAATAATTCTGGATCTGAAATAAATGCAAATCTAGACAGTTTGTGTTGTAGTAGTAGTCATTGGCCCTTAGAGAAAATCTTCAGTGGTGTAAGTATGTGGGAGGAGTCTAGAAATATCTCACACATCATTCTCCACTTCATAATATGTCATTCCTATCTTGCAAACAACTTTCTATTATGCTACAATTTTTCTAGGTTTATCCTAGAAGAGGATCAAAATTGATCTTTTCCATGAATGGTGGCTTTGGACGGCAAGGACGGCAAAGTCAGATGGGAGATATTTTATTTTAACCTTTTCAACCTTATTTACCTTTTTACATCATCAAAAAGTAGTCAAAAATTCAAAAAGCACTTTCTGTTCTCATTTCGAAGATAAGTGGCTCATTCCGAAGACACTGTATTTCTCATTCCGAAGATGTCTTGTTCATTCCGAAGATCTTCAGAATGAACAACTATGTGCTCTTCAAGTGATTTTAGCTACATTTCTCAAGTGGATTAGTCCTTATTATCATATTTCAATAGCCTTCATTCCTCTCCATGTGTGAATTCCATGCCTTGCCATTCATTTGTAGCTTGCTGGAATTTACATGGTAAATTACTGCATTTTCCAATTTTTCTGCATAGTTGTAAAATATTGGCATTTCTTGCAAATTCAAACAAATTAGAACATGGAAAAATTATTCAAATATCAGCATGAAATATTACATCAAGTTGCTACTGAATTTATACACTTCATTCACCAAGTAACCATGCTGAAATAGTGCAACAGTGCTGCACAATTGACCCTGCTCTGTTATACCATGTTGCTGCCTATTTAGACCATGTGGAAATGCTTCTAAATAGGTCAAATGTCTTCTGTAGTCCTTATAAACTCATTCCATACATATCATCATGCTTTTCTTGACAACTTCAAGGTGGTCCTATAAAGTGATAGCTTGCTGATTTTTATATGGCTGTTTTTTCCAGATTTTCAGATTTATGACAGTCCTAAACTTTTGGCTTCAATGTGGATTTGAAACAAGTTGAAGGGTAGGAAAATATTCAAAAACCATTGAGAAGTTAATGGATATCAGCATACCACATTTGGTTAATTGAAATGCATGTTTTTACTTGCTACTTAATCAAGCAAAATCAGTCACAAAATGCTTAAAATAGTCAAAAACAAAGATATAGTATTCCTAACATAAAATCATGCAAACACTTAACAAATAGTATATTTTAGTCACTATTTGGCAATTAACTTATCATATGATAGTCAAAAATTATGAAATAATGAGGCATTTTTGGGCCTCATCATCCCCCCCAACTTGAACTGATACATGCCCTCATGCATCTTAGTAGTCCATAGTAATATGTAGGTTTTATTCTTGTGAACAACATCCTTTGCTATCTGCTAACTGAGAAATTCCTCCTTGCTACACTATATCAAGTATTTTGCAATTAAGCACATGTATGACTCTTTTTCTATTTTTCTACAAGTTTTAGTGCTACAAGGTACCTCTTAAAGGCTTGATATCATATGATTCATCTTGCAATAGTCTTATTGTGGAACCGTATTTGGCAAATGCACTACTACTGATGGAATTTTATTTCAGCCTAAATGCTTATTTTTGTTGTTTGCACCTTTTGAAGAAAATTGATAATTAATTTTTTTTTTTTTTTAATTCTTGAGGGATGTACTTACTTGTGGTAGAGCCTTATAAACCTCAATATTTGATGTACCCTACTCTTTTTGCTATTCTGTAGCATTTTTAGCAATTTTGGTACAGTTTCTGCTCATTCCAAAGATATCCTGCTCATTCCGAAGAGACTGTATTCTCATTCCAAAGATGTCTGTTCATTTTGAAGAGACTGCATTTCTCATTTCAAAGATGTCTATTCATTCTGAAGAGACTGCATTTCTCATTTCGAAGATGTCTGTTCATTTCAAAGAGGCTGCATTTCTCATTTCGAAGATGTCTGTTCATTCTGAAGAGACTGCATTTCTCATTCCGAAGATCTTCAAAAAATGCAGAAATGACCTCCTATGCAAAAGTTAGCTATAGATTCTATTATGGGTCCATCTCTAGAGTGTATAAGCCTTCCATAACATCAAAAATTCCTTCTTCATCCTTTTGTTTAGATGTTATTCTTTGTTTTGTATGTTGTTGTTTTATTCTAGTAGTACTAAAATAGAACCTTCGAGTGCATTTTGTTGATTATCCTCCTTCAATTTATCAGACAATTGTGAGATATAAACTTGTAGTTCTCCTTCTAAAATTTGCCCTACAAATTGAAATAGAATTTATGCCATGTCTATCCCAAAATCAGGTTTTTGCATAGTTTTGGAATTTCCATGCAATTAAGGGTGTAAGGGGGTGTTTTTTGACATCTTGAACATGTTCCTTTTTCAACTTATCACTATTGTATGAATAGTTTATGCAAAATACCGACTATCATACACTAAATGCTAAATGTTTACTATGAATTATATGCAAGAAATGCATACCTTACTCTCTTGAAAATTGGTCATACACCTTACAAGCTACTTTTGATGATTGTTAGCAAGCTATCTGAAAACATAAACAAACATAACACATGTGCAGTGTGAGATTTGTACAATGGTGGAACAATGATGGGTAGATCAACAAGGCAATGCATGCTAAAAATTTGGTTTTCATGCAAGCCAACTCAGTAGCGCCTCCAAGAAGGTTTTCACTACCGAATTTTTTTTTTTTTTTTTTTTTTTTTTTCATCATTTTTTTTTTCATCTCCCTTTTCTTTTCATCAGAAGAGGCTGCCATCTTTGGTTTTCAACCAACTTTTGTCCTTGTTTTTTTTTTTTTCAAGTGCTTCAATCAGAGAGAACATATCTCACTCTTATTTGGATAAGACCAATCCTTATTCTGCAAAAACATGTCAATTGTTGTATGAAAACACCATATCTTTCTATTGAAACCTGCAACATTGATGCAACCTTCCTTACTAGATGAGTAGTAAGAATCTTCTTACATCATCATTGCCTCCTTATTGCTAGAAATGAAGTATTGGCTTCATTGTTCCTCTTTCTTGCTAAAATTGATGCTTGTCCTCATGTATCCCCATTTTGTGGGACATGCCTTTGCTGCAAATTTTTTTCTCTTTTTTTTTTCAATTTTTTTTGTCTTGCTTGTACCCAAAACGAAAGTTCACAAACAAGACTATTCTTCTTTTTGCTTTTATTGTATTTTTTTTTATTTTTGTCAAAATTTTTATCATCACTCTGAATCTGATATTGAAGAGAAATTCTCTTTCATTATGTGTACATCTAATAGAATCTCCTTCAAGAACTCCTCCTTAGTTAATGGTGCATGGTATACCCGAATGCAATGTCCATTCACCATTAACATCCTCCATGAATTACCAATGGGAGAAAGAAGCACTACTCCATATCTAAAAACTTCTTCAATCAAGTGTTGTCCATGCCTCCTAGTCTGCAAAATCTTGTCAATCTGTTCATGAAACAATTAAATACCAATTCCCAAAAGATGTTAAGTGCTTACATCAAGATAAAATCTTGATATACCCTTGTAATTCCATGTAAAGGGATTGAAATATTGTTTCAAAATAGCAAAAATTTTGCTTTTTGTTTATAAGTCATCCAACTAATAATGTTCAAGAATTTTCTTGGTTGCACTTCAATTTGTTTCATTCATAGGAGGACAGAATTTACCCCTTTTGTAAAATGGAAGTAAATTTTCTATGTGCAGTTTTTCTAGTTTTTCTCCTTTATCCAATGCTAATTTCTGTGTGTTTGGACTAAAGGTTTTCTATGTATCTCCATTGATTTTTGTCTCTTCAAGCTCAGGAGTTCATTTTTTAGCATAGTTGGATGTTGCTGCAGTCAATAACATTTCTTGCAGGTTTTTTTTTTTTTTTTTTTTAATACCAAATTTAGCTACATAGATAGGGGTTGTCTATCCTGTATTATTTAGACTGATCACAGGTTGGGCTAATGGTGGAGAACAGATCTAGCACAAGACAAGAAACAAGAATAACAAGAGCCAAATTCCTTATTCAGTAGCTTCAGAAAGATTTACAGAGAATAGACAGTAATCTGCCATTTTTCCAATCCTTTCTCATTACAATTCTTGGGTTTTTATCGAGGCCCCGACCCTCTATGTTTTCAAACTTCCCACGATCTGCAACAGCCACCTGGCTCAATACTAAAAAGTTGTATTGATGGGACTCTGGGTGAGGTGCGCGACTGGCTACCATAACCATTGTAATCTTCTTCTGGAACTGCTATTTCATTGCTAGTTGCCTTAACTGCGTCTCTAGATATAATGCACGAGTGGCCAACATGCTTGCTGGAATCTTTCTCTGAGACTTTTGCTTCACTATCTCTAGCTTACCATGCATGAAAGCATGCATTAAAGAGACCCTTGACCTGCAACCGTCATTTTGTCAGACTATTCTTCTGAACTGTTGTCTCATCCATATTGCCCATGACCTGCAACTGTCGCTTTGTCAGAATGTTCATCTATGACTGTTGCCTCTTTTTTCATGCACGTGGCCATTCGTGTGTTTGTTTCTTATTTTTTTTCTTCTGGTCATCGTGATATCGTGACATGTTACGATATCGCGACAAAATTTCCTTGCATCCTCGCTTCTATTTTTGTGTCGCGCGACCTCCCCGCCTTTGATCCTTGGTTTCATTTTTATGTCGTGATATCGTGATGTCAAGATATTGTGACGTCGCAAAATCATGACCTCCCCGCCTTCGAGCCTTAGTTTTATTTTTATGTCACGATTTCGCGATGTCACGAAATCGCGACGACGCGATTTCGCAACCAACTTCTGCCTTGTTAAAATGACCAACTTCTGCCTGGTTAAAAATAAAACAAAACACTTAGAAAAATTTTGGTTGATGCAAGATTGCTCTGTTGCCGCCGGATGCTCCTGCATCAGCTAAAAAAGAAATATTTTTGGTTTGCACAATAATACAAGAAGTGTACAAATTTAGCAGATTGACTACTTGTCAGGTAGGATCACCTCTAATGAGATCAACTATTGTCTGTGTAGGCTAATAATTGCTAGGTTACGGTTTAGCGCGATAAAATCCTAACAATATTTAAGTAATAATGGAAAACACTAGGATCATCATTAATTTGTAAACTCTTATTTTGATTGTGCAAAATTTTTTGTGATTTTTTTTTTTTAGCTTTCATAGATAGGGGTTGTCTGTCCTATATTATTCATATTGGCCACAGGTTGGGTTGAAGGTGGTGGTTGATTTACTTTCCCTGTTTGTTATTGTTGGGATCTCTCTTTGAGAAGAATTCAGACTAGGCAATAGATTTTGCATCTTTGAGTTATGGAAGTAAATGGCATTCATCAATGATGTCCCTGTGAACAAATGTTATAGGTAGCTGATATGGCTATTTTGTTCAAGGGATAGTCTTGTATATCTACCATGATATCTTTCCAACACCTAGTACAAATTTGTTTATACTACCCTGATGATATGGATATAAAAAGGGTAGTACTAGTAGATGGCTCTTCTAAATTTTTTTAAGAGATCTTATGTTTCTTGATAATGAGGATGATGAATTCTTTCTATTTTTATCAAGAATTTCAAAAATAGGCAATTTAACCCCCAAGTGTGAAGATCACCTCCCTATGGTTGCTTGTTTTCTAAATGGATTGTGTTGAGTGGTATTTTCACCCGATTATGAAAACACACTCTTCGATAGGATTTGGGTTCTAAATCCTCTGCTTGCAAAGAAATTAAACAAGTAATTTCTCCAAGGTTCCTGTTATGTGAGCATTTTGCATCTGTGTATAAAATATATTTAATTAAAATGCTTAGAACACCTTAGTGGTTGCAAGTAACTGAAAACAAGGGGCACTGTGGTTTATTTTACTATGAAATTTAATGACTGTTCATTGAACCCTGATAAAGTAAATGTGATTTGGTCTCTATTTGACCATGCTGTAACTTCAAAATAAAATTTAATGAAATGCCATAACATGAATGGAATTATTTTTGGGTTTTGATGTTTTTTAATTTTTTTATTTTATTTTAAAGCTTGAAAAATTAAAGTTGGAGCTTCTGGAAATAAAGTGCAGCAAAAAAGAAAGTAAAATGCAACAGAAAAAGAAATTAAATTTGCATTCAGTCTGATGCTATCCAGTCCTGGCAAAACCGAAGATGTGAGGTTTCCATGCATGCAACCTAACCTATGGGACCTGTAAACACGCACAATCCTGATAAGTTAAGTGCTTATTCAAAGGGTTTTGAAATAAAATTCAAATTTTGAACATTCGCCTAATGCAACCCACAAAGTGGCATTTAACATTATCTATAAATCCAAAATTTGAAAATGAAAGAATAAACATTAAATCTATAGCATGCACAGAAGATCTCTTTATTTCTTGCCAACAAGATGCAAATTTTTGAACACTCTGCATTAAAATAAATCATGTTACAATAGCATACTTTCTGGTTTTCTCAAAACCAGCAAAAGGAAGGAAAACAACCCCAAAGCAGGCCCAGAATGACCCTCTGGCCTCTAGCACTGCAACTCTGCTCCAGCGGTTTCTGACCCCGTATCTGTCCTGTGCCTCTGCTTTTAAAGCTTGGCAATGCTTTCTGTTTCGGCCTATGACGCTTCGCTTCATCTTCCAGTTCGATTCATTTCGTCTTTCTTTGACTGCGTATGTTTTGGCTTTATGCTCAACATTGAGACGTTTGATCTTCTCTATAACGCTTCTGCAACCTGTACGCCATGTGTACTACACTTTTTTGCACGTTCTGTAACAACCCCAAGAAAATCATGACAAAAAATAGCATGCAGCTTTGTCCGCTTTCCTAGCCGTGAAAATGCAACATGTCGCAAAATCACGACATCGCGATATCGTGATGTTTTCCTGCCAACAGCCTTTCTGCCATTACGCCCAACAAAAATGCGACATATCATGATTTCACGACATGTCGTGAAATCGTGACGCTTTTCTCGTTCTGTACCATTTGCCTGAAACCTGTCATGAAATCACAATGTTTTTCCACTTCGGGCACCTTTGTTGCAACCTATCGCGAAATCACGACGCTTTTTCACTTTGGGCACCTTTGCTGCATGTTGTCGTGATTTCACGATGTTTTCTCGCTTCGTGCTCTTTCGCTACTTTTTGTCACGATTTCGTGACATTTTTTCACTTCGGGCACCTTTGCTACATGCTGTCACGATTTCATGATATTTTCTCGCTTCGTGCTCTTTCGCTGCTTTCTATCACGATTTCACGACGTTTTCTCGCTTCATACCCTCGTCCAGCTTTCCATCACGAAATCGTGACACTTTTTCGTTTCATACTGCTTCGCTACTTTTGGCCGTGAAAACACGACATGTCATGATTTCGTGACATATTTTTCGCTTCATGCCCCTTAGCTGCTGCCGTTGACTGTGTTGACCATGATTTTGTGACATGTCATGATTTCGCTACGCTTTCTCATTTTTGCCCATGATTTTGTGACATGTCATGATTTTGCAACACTTTCCATTTTCTGGCAGCGACGGAGCAACCTGTCGTGATATCGTGACGTTTTTCTGCTTCATGCCCCTTAGCTGCTGCCGTTGACTGCGATTTTGTGACATGTTGCAATTTCACTACGCTTTCTGCTTCCTGCCCTGTTTGATCGGTTTGACCATGATTTTGTGACATGTCACAATTTTGTGACACCTTTTCTGCCTCGTCCTGTTTGACTGGTTTGACCCACAATTTTGCGACCTGTCACGATTTTGCTACGCTTTCTCATTTTTGCCCACGATTTTGTGACATGTCGCGATTTCGTGACACTTTCCATTTTTTGGCAGCGACGGAGCAACCTGTCATGATTTCGTGACACTTTTTCATTTTCGGCCGTGATTTTGTGACATGTCACGATTTCGCGACACTTTTTCATTTTCGGCCGTGATTTTGTGACATGTCACGATTTCGCGACACTTTTTCATCCTTGTGCAATTTTGCCTTTTTCTTGATTTTTAGCATCTGGGTCACTGAGATCTTCTTTGAAAGCATGCAAAAAAGGTGGGTCCCCAATTTTGGGGTGTGTTTTGGATCAGCCACAACAGACTAAAATGCAACTATCAATAATTATTATTTATACCAGCTATTCATTCATATTTTTGATGCAGGAGCATCCAGTGGCGGCCGAACAATCTTGCATCTTCCAGAAAATTTCTAAGTGTTTGCCTTGGTGTCGTGAAATCACGACAGAGAAAGTGTCGCGATATTGTGACATGTCGCATAATCGTGACTCAAGAAGGAGAGAGAAGGTGCAGGGCAAAAATAGTCACGATTTCATGACATGTCACAAAATCATGACCAGAAGCAAGAAGGAGCAGAAGCATGGTGAAAATGTCACAATTTCATGACATGTCACAAAATCATGATGCAAACGAGCAGCCGAGGGAAGACTAGGGAATGTCATGATTTCGTGACATGTCACGAAATTGCGACTATCACAAAATCATGACAAGGAGCAGGGCAGCCGAGGGAAGACTGGGGAATGTCGTGATTTCGTGACATGTCATGAAATCGTGACTATCACGAAATTGTGACAAGGAGCAGGGCAGCCGAGGGAAGAATTGGGAATGTCACGATTTCATGACATGTCATGAAATTGTGACTATCACAAAATCATGACAAGGAGCAGTAGCCGAGGGAAGACTTGGGATGTCATAATTTCATGACATGTTGTGATATCATGACAAGGAGTAGGGTAGCCGAGGGAAGAATTGGGAATGTCACGATTTCATGACATGTCACGAAATCGTGATTGTCATGAAATCGTGACAAGGAGCAGACAACCGAAGGGAAGACTTGGGAATGTCATGATTTCGTGACATGTCATGAAATTGTGACTGTCACAAAATTACGACAAGGAGCAAGAAAGTAGGGGGAATCCAAAGGCAATGTCGTGATATCGCGACATGTCACAATATCGTGACTTGAAGTCAAGAAAGGCAGCGATGGAGGAAAATGTCACGATATCGTGACATGTCACGATATCACGACAAAAAGGGAGAAGGAGCGCAGGGAAGCCAAAATGTCGTGATATCGTGACATGTCACAATATCGTGACTGGAAGAGAAGAGGAAGAGGAAGAGGAAGAAGATGTCATGAAATCGTGACAGGCTACATTTTTAGGGGCTGTTATAGAATGACATGTGGCAGCATAGAACAACACGTGGCACCAAGGTGTAGTGAAAATAGGTGCAGATGAATAGTTAATGGAAGACGTTATGCCAGCTACAAAGGATGTTATAGATTATAGTTATGGGGCAGACGAAGATGAACAGTCATGCCAAAAATGAATTAAAGGGCTTCCAGATGGAATACGAAGAGGCACGCCCAAAAATTTATAAAAGGATGAAGCAAAGGCATGTACAGGGGTTGGAAAACAAAGAGTTGCATAGTCGAGTTGTAGAGTCGAGGCAGAGGCCACTCGAACCGGCTAGAGTGTGTTTTCTTTCTATATTTGCTATAATTCTTCCTGGGAGCGCAGGCAGATCGTCGAACGTGAGGCAGCTTGCATCAGGAGAAGAAAACTACACCTGCAAGCTAGTTTTGTAGAGTTAGGTAAGAATGCAATCGTAACCAGTTTAGAACTATGCCTGTGCACCAATTGTTGTAAAGCTTGCAGGATGTTAGTGTAAATCTTTGCAAGTTAGTAAATAGAACATTAGAGTTTCTGTTTCTAGCAAATTTGTCTCCAAATTTTTGTGTAAAATTTGGATCTGTTAACGAATAATTTTTTGTGTCCCCATAAAATGGTATCAGAGCAAGAAGTTCTTGAGTGTGTAACAGATCACCGGACATGAGGTAGTTACACCAGGATCTATGGGAGAGCTTTGTGATAGGAGTGAGAAGAATGTCGTCACGAAGAAACTATGGTGGTGGGAGAGATATGAGATCTAAAGATTCATAGTTATGGATGTTCAGATCTTTGCAGAGGCAAGTGAAAGCCCTACAAGAGGAGCTGCTCAGAATGAATTTGTGGAAGCAAGAGGAGCTACGTAGAAAGCATGAAGATAAACTAAGAAGTAGATGCCAGGAAACAGAGTTGAAGCGAACTATAGAGGCAGGTGAATGTCTGGAAGTATTGTAGAAGGCGGTGACCAGACAGCACAAAAGTGAAGGTCACTTCTCCATCAACCCCGGGTGTCTGATGTAGGAGCATCCAGTGGCGGCCGAACAATCTTGCATCTTCAATAAAATTTCTAAGTGTTTACCTTGGTATCGTGAAATCATGACAGAGAAAGTGTCACGATATCACGACATGTCGTAGAATCGTGACTCAGGAAGGAGAGAGAAGGTGCAGGGAAAAAAAAATCATGATTTTGCAACATGTCACAAAATCATGACCAGAAGCAAGAAGGAGCAGAAGCATGGTGAAAATGTCATGATTTCACGACATGTCACGAAATCATGACGTGAACGAGCAACCAAGGGAAGACTGGGGAATGTCATAATTTTGTTATATGTCGAGAAATCGTGACTGTCACGAAATCACGACAAGGAGCAGGGCAGCCGAGGGAATATTGGGGAATGTCACAATTTTGCAACATGTCATGAAATCATGATTGTCATGAAATCACGACAAGGAGCAGGGTAGCCGATGGAAGAATTGGGAATGTCATGATTTCATGACATGTCACAAAATCGTGACAAGGAGCAAGGCAGCCGAGGGAAGACTTGGGATGTCACGATTTCGTGATATGTCGCGATATCATGACTGTCGCGAAATCGTGACAAGGAGCAAGGTAGTCGGGGGAAGAATTCGGAATGTCGCGATTCCGTGACATGTCATGAAATCGTGACAAGGAGCAGACAACCGGGGGGAAGACTTGGGAATGTCACGATTTCGTGACATGTCATGAAATTATGACTGTCGTGAAATCTCGACAAGGAGCAGGAAAGCAGGGGGCATCCGAAGGCAATGTCACGATATCGTGACATGTCGTGATATCATGACTTGAAGTCAAGAAAGGCAACGATGGAGGAAAATGTTGGGATATCATGACATGTCACGATATCATGACCAAAAGGGAGAAGGAGCACAGGGAAGCCAAAATGTCGTGATATCGTGACATGTCGCGATATCACGATCGAAAGAGAAGAGGAATAGGAAGAGGAAGAGGAAGAAGATGTCGTGAAATCATGATAGGTTGCATTTTCAAGGGCCGTTATAGAATGACACATGGCAGCACAGAACAACACGTGGCACCAAGGTGCAGTGAAAACAGGCACAGACGAACAGTTAATGGAAGACGTTACGCCAGCTACAAAGGACATTATGGATTGTAGTTATGGGGCAGACGAAGATGAACAGTCATGGCAAAAATGAATTAAAGGGCCGCCAGATGGAAGACGAAGAGGCACGCCCAAAAATTTATAAAAGGATGAAGCAAAGGCGTGTACAGGGGTTGGAAAATAGAGAGTTGCATAGTCGAGTTGTAGAGTCGAGGTAGAGGCCACTCGAACGGCTAGAGTGCATTTTCCTTCCAGAGTTTCTATAATTCTTCCTAGGAGCATAGGCAGATCACCGAACATGAGGCAGCTTACATCGAGAGAAGAAAACTACGCCTACGAGCTAGTGTTGCAGAGTTAGGGAAGAATGCAATCGTAACCAGTTTAGAACTGTGCTTGTGTGCCAGTTTTTGTAAAGCCTATGGGTTGTTAGTGTAAATATTTGCAAGTTAGTAAATAGAACATTGGAGTTTCTATTTCTAGCAAAGTTGTCTTCGAATTTTTGTGTAAAATTTGGATCTGTTAACGAACAAATTTTCGTGTCCCCATCAATTTTACTCTAAAATTCATAAGTTAGCACAATAATAATTATTTGACTACTTTTACCCTCTAACAACACCATGATCCCCGAAAATGGTGCCAAAATGATGATTTTCATTGAGTCTCATCATTTAATCTCAATGATTTATCAATCTGGGGTGGTGTCCAAGGCTGTCTACGATAGAAGGCTAGGGTAGAGTACAATTCAGGCATTTAAATTTCAAGCATTTATTGGTGAAGCAGATTTTGGTTTAGCCTTTTGGTGTCACACTAAACCTAGTCTGAAGAATGGAAACTAAAATAAATTATAGGAATTGAAAACTAAATCTAAATTGCAGAATTTAACAATTAACTACAATTGCATGAATTGAAATTGCTAAATTGAAATCTAATCTACTTTTGCAGAATTGAAATTGCTAAATTGAAATCCTAAGTTACATTTGCTGAATTGAAACCTATTTACTCTTGCATAATTGAAATGATGCTTGTAAATGAAACTTATGCTAAAAAAACCTGTCAATGTCTTACCACAAAAGGTCGTCAAGCTTCTGCTACAGGAATTGACAGCAAAATGAAATATGTTGAAAATGGAAAGTTATTAAAACAGAAAAGCAAGGAAAACATGGAAAGCAAAGTAAAAATGCTTAATATAATTTTTCAGATGACATACACACAAGTGTTGTACACAAACATAATAGCAAACATAAATCACATAATACAAAATAAAAACAAGAAAATGAAATCTGGCAAGCAATCTATTAATTCTGCTATGATAAAATTACAGATTAAAACCTACCATAAAATCCCTCCCTCTAGATCTGAAAGTGGGCCCATACTTCCTGATCTAGAAGGATTTGAAAAGCACTCCTTAACTAATTAACACTCAGAACAGAAAATGATAAAATAGCTACACTTTTATTGATGATAGAACATGCTGAAAAACTGTTACAGAAAATTACTGTACAGTCCTAATTTCTGCAATTGAAAAATATCCTCTATTTTAATTCCCAAATGGCTCAACCAAGTAGGGAGCTATGTTATTTATATAAATATTTACAACATATCCCATGCTCAAATCAGCCTATGTGCTACTTTACAGTGATTTGTCAATAATTTTGGATCTAAAATAAATGCAAATCTGGACAATTTGTGTTGCAGTAGTAGTCATTTGCCCTTAGAAAGCATCTTCAGTGGTGGAAGGACATGTGAGGAGTCTAGAAATATCTCACACATCATTCTCCACTTTATAATATGCCATTCCTATCTTGCAAACAACTTTCTATTATGCTGCAATTTTTTTGGGTTTATCCTAGAAGAGGATCAAAATTGATCTTTTCCATGAATGGTGGCTTTGGACGGCAAGGACGGAAAAGTCAGATGGGAGATATTTTATTTTAACCTTTTCAACCTTCTTTCCCTTTTTCCATCTTCAAAAATCAGTCAACAAGTCAAAAAGCACTTTCTGTTCTCATTTCAGAGATAAGTGGCTCATTTCGAAGACACTGTATTTCTCATTCTGAAGATGTCTTGTTCATTTCGAAGATCTTCAGAATGAACAACTATGTGCTCTTCAAGTGATTTTAGCTACATTTCTTAGGTTTATTAGTCCTCAGGATCATATTGCAATAGCATTCATTCCTCTCCATGTGTGAATTCCATGCCTTGCCATTCATTTGTAGCTTGCTGGAATTTACATGGTAAATTACTGCATTTTCCAATTTTGCTGCATAGTTGTAAAATATTGGCATTTCTTGCAAATTCAAACAAATTAGAACATGGAAAAATTATTCAAATATCAGCATGAAGGATTACATCAAGTTGCTACTGAATTTATACACTTCATTCACCAAGTAACCATGCTGAAATAGTGCAACATGATCTTGCACAATTGCCCTCGCTCTGTTATACCCTGTTGCTGCCTATTTAGACCATGTGGGAATGCTTCTAAATATGTCAAATGTCTTCTGTAGTCCTTATGAACTCATTCTATCCATATCCTCATGCTTTTCTTGACAACTTCAATGTGGTCCTATAAAGTGATAGCTTGCTGATTTTTATATGGTTGTTTTTTCCAGATTTTCAGATTTATGACAGTCTTAAAATTTGGGCTTCAACGTGGATTTGAAACAAGTTGAAGGGCATAAAAACATTCAAAAACCATTGAGAAGTTAATGGATATTAGCATACCATATTTTGTTAATTGAAATTCATGATTTTACTTGCTACTTAATCAAGCAAAATCAGTCACAAAATGCTGAAAATAGTCAAAAACAGAGATATAGTATTCCTAACATAAAATCATGCAAACACTTAACAAATAGTATATTTTAGTCAACTATTTTGCAATTAACTTATCATATGGTAGTCAAAAATTGTGCAATAATGAGGTATTTTTGGGCCTCATCACCTAACCTAAGCTGAATATTGTACATAGGATACATCTCACCTTCGACATTGTATGCCGATTGATTTACTCTGTTATTTGGATTAGTCATCGATTATGTTGGTAGCTATGCAGGTCTCACTACTGGTAGAGCTGACAAGTTTTTATGGGGTTGAGCTGGCGCTACATTATGTGGGGCTGGATTCCATGGTGTGTGGCCTCTCCACTATTGCCTCGAATATTGGTACTGCATCCAGGGTTGCTAATTCATGAATGCCGCTCCTAGGGGTGCGTTGGACCAAGGTGATGGCCCCCACCATCCCATGTTGGACAGTTGAGGTGGACCTTGTGGCATGTATGGCATTCCTTTGTATTGTGACATTCCAGCTAGCATACTCCCCCCGTAGGGGGTTGTGGCCAACTCTTCTAGTTACCTATGAAATAGGCTTTCGATGTCTCAGCCTCCTCCTTATTGCTAGGCAACTTTGGGCATAATTGATTCTTATGATTCAGTTTGCATACTATGCATACTCTAATATTGTTCTTCGAGCATGCATTCTTTGCATGCTTTCCTCTACATTTTGGGCAGAAATAGGTTAATGCTACCTCATTCTCTTGTTTCTTCTTCTCTAACAACAATGTGTCCATCTACAATGCTAGAGAAGAGAGCATCTCACTTTTCATATCTTCCAACATAGCAGTCGCTTTGATGCTTCTGGAAGTGGTCTTGCCTCTTCTTCTTGAGTAATTCCGATAGAGTTGTCGGATATCTTCCATATCATGTTGGTAGACATCACCTCCATAAATCATATTAAGAGCCTCTAATGATTCATTATTAAGTCCCCTCAAGAATATGCTTTTGAGGGACTTATCGGATAGCTTTGCATGGGAAGATCGTTGAAGATTAAAATTAAATCTCTCTCAGTACTCCTTGAGAGACTCATCCTCTTTCTGCGTCATGCTCAGGACTTCTTCTCTGGAATCTCTTGCTCTCCCAAAATCTTGGTATTGCTCTTGAAAGAGATTCTTCATTTGATCCCATGTCACTATGTGGTTTTCTCCCAGACCGATGAACCATCATAGAGCTGCATCATCCAGTGTAGAAGGGAAGAGTTTCAGCTTTTGCGTATCTGATTTGTAATCCACAGACCTACACAAAACATCAAACTTGAATAATAATAGGTCAAGGTCTTCGGTCGGGTATCCTCTGAAGGTAGGGAGATGAGCAGGGGATATTTTTTTCATCTTGATGTCTCCTACTCCTTCGTCAATCGAGAAGCTGAATCCAGATGAGACTTCTTCTGTGTCAGCCATTTTTTTAGGAAATGTGGTCTCAAATGCAGCACTTATGGCCTTATGGTTATTTAAAACTTTCTAAGTCAAAGCGCTAATATTATCTAGAGTTATTGTGTGATCTTGCATAGCTTTCCACAACAAGGCTTCTTCTAGGGGTGTTCTTTTAAACAATGAGTTCGTAACTGTTCATTCTTCCCCAAGTAGATGGGATGAGGAAGCACTTCATTCACAATGTTGATCCTCACTCCGGTGGATTGTTGGTTGCGAGTCAAATGACTCTAGTTCTAAAGAGCTTTTTTTATGAACCGACCGTCAGGTCCTCTTCTTCTCGAAGAACTCATACAAATTTAGGTAGAAGTTTTTAGGTATTAGAATGGATCTAAAAGACACTTCCCCGACAACAGTGCAAAATTTTGTGGGCCAAACAAGGTTAAATATCTATCTATTTTGTCACTTGCCCAATCATTAATTATCAAGCAGAGATTCATAAACTTTCGAAGGATCTCTTACAGGATCATTCACAATACCACCTTGAGATGAGTCCTTCTAACTCTACTATTGGGGGGTGTTCAAAAGGTTGTCAATCTCTCATGAACTCCTCAATAAAATGCGTATGAACAATTAAATCTTCAGAAATAAAGCATTCATACGTGCATCTAAGAAATAATCAAACCTACTGCAATAATAAAACACAAATACAGGAAATGAAACTATGAAAGCATGAAATCTACAAAGCATAGAAAATAAGGGGAAGAATACTATCTTGGAGTGGGCCCAAGCTCCAACAGATCCCTCCCAATGTGAACATGCTTTAGGAACTTGTAGACTTTATTATGCAATCAAAGGATTACAATGTGTATTCTATATCTTCTATACAATTATTATATGTTCTATATTCTATATTCTATATTCTATATCTTCAAAGAGGTATGTGTGTGTTTATATAGCACATGCACAGGTCTTCTGTTACAACTCGGTTACAACCATCGGTCTATTCTAGACTCAACGATGGAAATCTGGTAAGGTTCGACTATCATCTACCAAAAACTAGCTTTGTTCCTAATTTTGGTGTATTTCATAATTGGCTCATGCTTAACTTGGCATGGGTGGCACAATTTCTACAAATACTCTGTGTGGCGTGGAGTTGTAACTACACCATTTATTATCGCTCACATCGTGTTTGATCTGGTCAACGTGTAAAAATAGAGGCACCTTCCTTTGTGAAAGGTGCATACCTTCTATTGGCACCTTCTTGGAAGAGGAAGGCGTCTATCTTCAATTGGCACCTTCTTGGAAGGGGAAGGTGCCTACCTTCTTTTGGAACCTTCCTAGAAGAGGAAGGTGCCTATCCATTATGCATCAGTTCCACAGTAAACAAAGTTCCAGGTTAATGAAAAATACCTCGAATGATTAAATCTGAAAAAATCAACAATATCTCCACAAAAACATACTAAAACACACAAATCAGATAATACGCATAATCTCATTAAATAAATACATAATCATTGATAAAAAAATACAATTCCTAATATATCACCACATAATATCTGCTAAGACTCATACAAAAATATAGGTAATTCTAGGAATCATCACATATACCATAACTCTCTTCCAAAATAAAAAGCATCATTACATAAAATAGAATAATCTAAACTATCACCTTCATGATCTATCTAGAAATATTTTTTCTAACCACCTCCTTGATTGCCATGTTTCTTAGCAGTCAAGATATTGTAATTGTTCTTCATATGGCCTAGATTTCTATAGTAGTAGCAGTAAATATTTTCATGTTCAACTTGTCTTTTTCCTTAGATATTACATGTTTCTTTTCCTTCTAATTTGAACCATATAAAAATTTATCTCCTCTTGCTTGTTGTTGATATAACTACTTTCCTCCTTGAGAACCTAAGATCCTCAACTTGGATTCAAGATCTTAATCCAAGTTATGTGTGTAGTATCTTATATTTTCCTAGTGGTAAAAAATATATCCTACTATATCTTCTACCTTTAAGGTATACAAATATTTACGCTCTTCTAGTGTCATAATAATGTGGATCCAACTTGGATTTAAATCTCTCAAAATTTTATTTACTACTACCTTATCCTTCATAGTCTCTCCATAGACCTACATATTATTTGTTGTCATTGATCCTAGCACAATAGTCTCTAACATATTATTCTCCATCCATTATCATATTCTTTAAGGTCATCTTCAATGTTTGAAGTTTATATGCTTTCACCTTCTCTGTCCCCTTATAATAACTCTCCAAGGTTTTCTAAGGTTCATAAGCATTCTTGCAACTAGCAATCTGAGGGTAGATGCTAGGAACAATTGCACTTTTCATGTAGAATTTTTTTTTTTTATAAATATTCTCTTCTTCTTTCCTATTTTCACACATTGAGCCAAAATATTCTAGTCTTGACAAGACTTATATCTTATTGCTATAATCTCTCAAACTCCTTTCTACACCAAGATCCTTTGTAGTTGATCTTTCTAGTAGAAAAATTTATCCTATATTAATTAATAATAATTCATTTATGGACCATTAAGTGCCATTAGAGAAACTCACATGATGAATAGATCTTCTCTCCAAAAGTTGTCTAGAATTTTGGTTAAGGAAAACCCAAAACAAATCTTTCACTAATAAACAATTTTCTCCTCCTCCAAAGAATGTTTGCAAACTACTCTTATATCAAATGTGATAATTCAAGGGGATATGAAAGGGAGGTGTAGTTCAAGATAAATCAAAGATATCAATAATAATAATAGAAATAAAATCCCATAATCATACAAGTTGTTAGGCTTCAAAACCTCTAAAATCTATATTATTCATGGAGAGAAAATTAAACAACATATGTTTAGCTCAAAATATCGACTATGAAATTTTAAATATTACACAACAATACTCTTTCTTCTTTTTTTTTAAACGAAAAACCCCTTGTGGGGCTGCCTTGGTCAGAGAGACCATGAACAGGGGGTTCTACACCGTCAAAGTCACCCGGGAGTCGCACCCAACCCTCCTCGCACCAACATTATCAATTGGATTTTGGGTACCCAATTTAGCTTTTTGGTAGGGTGGAGATTTGAACCTGGGACCTCCGGGATTGCCCTCTCCTCTCCAACTCACATACAACACCTGGGTACAACAATACTCTTTCTTAAATAGAACTCTTTTAAACTAAATACATCCAACTGAATCTAATTACAATTGATGCCTCACACCAAATATATAGACATTCTACATGCCAATAGTATCAAGAATTATTTTTATCGGGTTTCCCTATATTTTTATTATTATCTCTTTTCTATTTTTAGAATTCTATTTCTAGTACTCACCCATTTATAATTATGGGCATCATACATTGAGTTTACATTATGCAATTCATATGCATGTTCTCCAAAAATATAATAAGACTCAATTAAAGTTATTTCTAAAATAAGGTAACTTAATTCCTAAGTTATTCCAACTTTTACATGTGCTAAAATTAAGATCCAATTATAAAAATAATCAATATTTTAAAATAGGAAAATAAATAAATAATATTATTATTTATTATTATTAGTCTAACAATAGAGACTTTGGAACTCTAAATAGAGGTACAATATTCAAATCCTATGGGAAATTGTTTTACACCATGCTTGCATAATTGAAGTATGGTTGGACAACTATATATTGGGTTAACAACATCCTCCATGAGGTTCATCTCATATGCCCAAAACCTTGCATATGTTAAAAACTAATTTTTAATTAATTAATAATATATATTATTAGTTATTAATAATTAATCAAATTTGCATAATGATCTCTAACAAGACCCCCACATAATTCATGATGTCATCCCCTTTGTTATTTGATGCTAAGATAAACTATTATACCTAAATATGGAGATCTTAAAGTCTTATAGTCAATGTTAGAATAGAGGTATGCATACTAAAAAATTCTTAGTGGATTTAGAAATATACATTAATGTCTTGACCTAGAAAATTATGTAGAAATTTAAAATAATGGGGTTATAAAATGGTTCCATATTTCTCTAAATGGTGGATAGATCAATGATCAATCAGAAAGGTGTGTTAGAACATTAACCATATCTATAGATTCATCATAATACCCAACTAATTTTTTCATGCTTTAACACTATATCAACCTAGGGGATACCCACTTATCCTTTAACAAATTGGTTAGACATTATTAATGATATCAGTTGTAAATTAGGCATATATTGGGAAGAGTGCCAAATCAAAATCCATACATTAAAACACAAATGTGAATATAATATCTAACCCTATATTGGTTGATGAAATTCTAGGTAAGGGGATGTTAAACATTCAAGTTTGTAATCCTTAGATATCTTAGGTAACTATATCTTTGAATTATACAACTAGGTTATGAACATCATTAGATCATCTATAATATGTTATAGACACATTAGATAGTCTTTAATTAGGCCAAAGTTACTTCAATTCACTAAATTTTATATTTTTCTTCATAATTTCTAAGACCATAGCTCAATCAATAAGAATTCCACTAAAGAACACTACCAAGAGTACTACCACATCATTGAGAACATATAAATAGGTGATCTCATCATTTTATCAAAAACTTCCAAATTGATCATAAAAGAGGCTTATATCAATTCCATAGGATTTATCTTTGCAATAATTGATGTTGATTAATCATGGTTGATAAGAGTGTCTTCATTACTCAGTGCTCTTTCAAGTTAAATTCCATACACAAATTTGAGGTAAATAGTAGTAAAACAATTTTGTACAACAAGTTTGTTACAAGTCAAATTGGATGAAGCAATCCAAGGAGACATAATCTTATTCTCCTCCTATATTTTTATATAGCATTAATTACTATCATAGTCATCCAATATCTCTTTAATTTCCCTTTTAGTGAATTATTTAGTATTTATATCCATCATCATGAGAATATAATGTTATTCTTCTTCCCCATATTAGGTCTTCTCCTCTCAAGGAGATCTTATCTTGAGGTCACTTTTTGGATTCTTGTCAACCAAGAAATGTCATCTTGTAAAGCCTCCTTAATGGATACACTTAATGGAGCAATTAAAGGAAAAGGTCATTACGATATATAAGTATCAAAGACAACCAAGCATCCAATAAGAGAGCACATCACCAATGGCAAGCATATTCATCAAAGGAAACTCATTTAGTTAGGTTGGTACCATCCAATCTTAGTACAATATTTTTGTACATTCTTATACCTCACATTATTCACTTATTTTGTTCTTTTTTTAGTTTTTATATCATTAGCATAGTATCTATTAGATCATATCCTTGACTTTCCTATACACTCACTATACACATTGTCATACTTATATCTTATTGACTCTAACCTAAACTTTCCCATTTTCTTATTAATATTTGGGTAATTTACTTTCTTTGAACTATTGCCATTGTTACCTTTGTTTATAGAGTATAGTGTCCTCCTAGATTCAACCAAATTTATATAAAATGTCTTAGTGAACCTGACATGAACTAGTCCTCTTTAAGTGGGTCTACATACATATCTAAAATTCATACTTAAGGTATTTTATATGTATCTCAACATGGATAATCTTACTAGCACCAATTCATTCTTGGAAAATCAAGTCCCCAACATCCATGTACCATACAATCCAACTCTTAAGATCCATGGGATTTACATGGACAAAAAAAGATACAATACTAGGAATAAACATGGTAATCAAAATTAGGCTAACCAAAAGCAAAAAAATGAGAAAGAGAATTTAAACAACATTACCTACCAAAAGCAACCAAGGTATCATAACATTCAAGATCAAACAAAATAAACTGATAAAGAAGAAGTGGGTCCCCACCTCCTTCTAAAAATTGGATAAATTTTCCATCTCCACCTAAGGGCTAGAGCTTCTTCCAAATTATATTCATGAACTAGTTAGGAATGAACCTAAACATGTATGTTCTTCCCAAGTTGTCTTAGAAATGGCCCTTAAAGAGAGATAAAGAGTACTGACAAAATTTATCCAAGATTCAATAACAAAGACTACAACAACAGTAACAAAAAGTCAAAAGTTAAAATAGTATCATCTCTAAGGAAAAATATCAATAACAAAAGCATATATGGATCCCTAAGAACATTCAATATTTAATAATAAAACAACCATGGTTAACATACAAGTTCAAGAATACATGTTGTAATAGTTACAACAAAAACAAGTATGGATTTCTAGCACAGTAAAATAGATGATCAAACTAAATCCTATTCTTGTTAATTTATTCTAATAGAAACAAGAAATAATGTTACTCAAACTATAATATCAAAACTTCAAGCAAAATAGTTCTAATTAATTTTTGGATTTCCCAAAGTTATTCCTTCACTTAGAAAATTGCATAGATAATAGTAAGAGAATTCTTTGTCGAAGTTGCATGGTAGCAAGTCATAATAAATACCATATACTAACACACAAAAACTCAATATTGAAAAATGGTATATACAAGTTTACAGTAGAGAGAAAATGTAGATTTGAAAAAATGGTAGAATATCTAAACATCCAAATACAATCTATGAAATAACAATAAACTACTCAACAGACATACCCAATGGTATCATTCTACCTAGGTCAAGGTTAAATTATTATGCTTCCACCATGGATAATAAGACCATGATGTTCTAATGTTAATCAAGTGAAATATACTCAACTTATAAAGTGTCTCAATTAATCTCTAACATCTCACATTGTATGCACCACATTGCTACTAACACCAAGACTTTCATATGATGGATCATAAATTGTCAAAAAAAAATCCTAGTAAATTCCTCAATACATATAAATATTGAATAGGCTTAAATCTTAATGCTACCATAAATTTTCTTGCTAAGTTCAAAGTATCCATATTGGGTTAGTATGAAAACTTACTTGGAGATTCTATTAAAAAAATTGGTTCTTAATCAATCTTCTTAGATATGAATTTGAAACTAGAACAACATTAAATAATACCATTCATCAATTTGTTATGGTCAAACAAAAATAAAATTAAAATATTGAGAGTTTTATTAGATGGAAAAAACTTAGTTGTTAAGGAAATAATGTAATTAATGATATTATTCTTAATGAAATATTTACTAAATCTCTCTTAACTTCAATAAAAAATGGCCTTAAGTGACAATACAATCTTACAAATTTACAATTTTTTCCTATATGGTAAAATAAGGGGTTTTGAAAGGGTCCCTAAAACATTTTACAAAAGGATAAACTAAAAGAGCCCATGGTGAATTCCAAGAGGCCCTAACGAAAAGAACCAAAAAAACCATAATAGCAAACTGATTTTGCAAACCAACCAACCAACCAAAAGGAAGAACCACCTCAAGTCAGGATCATCACATCCATTAGAAGGATAGAATAGCAGGACCACTATCTGACACTGATAGGGCCAATAAAAACTACCAAATCTAAACATTAAGCTTTAGGAGATGCATTTCCAACATCCCCCATGTCCTTTATATAAGTTCCCAGTTTGCCATGCTGAAGATGTAGCATGCCTTGTATCTCTTCAACAAAAAAAATGGCCACTTGTAAAGACCCAATTAGGGCTTGATGTTTCTTTTCCATATTACTAAGGAAGGATATGAGATTATTGGAAGTATCAAGCATCGTCATGGGAGAATCCTCTTTAACTTCACTTGATTCCTTTGACATCTTTCCCTTCTTCACCACTGGAGATTGATCCTCGAAATACGACATCTCCATATTGACAGGATAGTTTTCGACTTTGACAAACTTGAAAATAGACACTTGGAGCACCTAGCTCTTCCTCCTTTGATTCCTCTAGGCAACACCAAAACACCTCAAAAATTCTTGACTTTCTCTTTAGCAAAGATAATGGGACTCTTGAGATCTTCAAAATAAAACTTTGAGGAGTCACTGGAAGAAGAGTTGGAGGAGACCAAGGGTAGATCAAAGGTTGGAGGTACTTTTTGACTCTTAATTTAGTATAGGATATCATCCATTGCCACCTCTTTGGCCATATCCATATGCTCAAAAATCAACAAATATAGGCCCTGGTGGAAAGGGTTTGATCATTTCCCTTTCCTAACATCCATCATTGATTTTTCCATGAAATGGAATAAAAATTATGGAATGTTCATTGGCCAATTTTACCTCAGCTAGTTTAGGAATATAGCATGAAAACTACGTAGCATGTCCTTGTTGGAGTCCAGCGTGAAATAATCCATGATCATAATTATAACCTAGTTCTACGAAGCCTTTAGGGCCTTGGCATTGTATTTTTTCTGTAGCTTTGGCAAGTACTCGTCCTCATAAAGAAAGAATCTTAATTTCCTAATTAGGGAGTGCTTCTTCCTATTGTGGTAGGCACCATCCACTGGGAGTCTCATAACCTCTCCAACTAGGGTCACCGAAACTTCAAACTCTAATCCACCAACTTGAACCCAACATTTCTTCCAAGATTGCATCATTTGCTTGGATAACCCTCTATGGTGATCATGGAAATATTGAGTGTAGTCTAGAAAATCTTCTTTGCATAAAATATTTTAATGTCATCTTATGTATCTAGGAAATTTGGATCTAGCGAGATCTTTTGGACTTTCTGCATTATTTGATGGCCTATCTTCTACATCTAAAACAATAGGAAATTATCCTTAATTCCTTTGATTAAATGGATAGAAATTTTGTAAGTAGTCTCCATCTATGGTTTTAAAGAACATTTGGGATCGTTCAAACCCTGATAGATATTTTCAATGAGATTTTGAAAAATGTACCAAATTTCATAGTGCCAAAGATTAAGAGAACAACCACAAGGGAGGATCATGTTTCTAGACACACCTTGCTGACGAGGGAAATTATGGGTCCCATCATCTAGGAATAAGATCTCAAAATTTTCAACTTTTCACTCTTTCCAAAAATTATTAAAATATCTTGTCAATCAAAGGTAGCATGGTCTAAAAATGCGGTTCATTTCCCACGTGCAAGAAGCTACGTTGTCATCCTACCACCATGTACTAAGAAATATTGAAACCTAATAGAATAATAGCCTTATCCATGAATAATTAGGATTACTAGGAGCAGTTCAAGTTGTCAAAATACCGATGGATCTTATCCAATCAATTTAACCCAAGCACGAAGGGGCACATGATGATGTGGCTTGCCACCTCACTACAAGGTGTGACAATAGAGAGTCAGCTTCTTCATTTCATCCTTCTAAACCAATCCAAAACTATAAATAGGATTCCTAGAATCTCACCCCCATTTGGTACAATTTTCCAGAGATTAAAGAGAAAACCTCTGCTAAATATATTAGCACTAAACCCCCCAAACTTGAATTTGAATTTGAAAGCGGGCAACACTATTCCCTAAATTTTACACCCTATTATTTTAACCTATCATAATCTATTATGAGTACCTCTGCTATATTTATTGGTGCTAAACCCTTAAAATTTAAATTTGAACTTGAAATGAAGCAACACAATACCCGTAACAAGACCTAAAGTGGACCCAAAATAAATATGAATCTAACAAAATTTAAGGATCCGCCAATCACTTTTACACACCATAAAAAGTAACAAGTCAAGAATTAACCCCATCCATTAGCCTCATTAGGTCTTGAGGATAATTCGATCTCCAAATAGAAAGACCCTATTGAGATAGGCCTAAGTTTTCCATTAATTCTACCAACTTATTTCCTTCTTTGTAGATGTGTTGGATCAGGACCTCCTCCTTGGAATACAAAATTCTCATAGCCTCAGAGATGAAGTTAGCAATGTTCTATCTTAGGGTCTTATCAAATTTAATCAAATTGACTATGTTCAAAGAGTCTCCCTCTATTATAACCCTCTTATAACCCATATATTCTAATAAAAATGGACCTTGGACTAGGGCCCTAGCCTCAATAAAATGGGAGGTCTAGGAAGATAGGAACTTTGCATAGGATAAAACCAATTCACATATTTCATTTTTGACAACCTTATTTGTCCCTACTAAACTATGATTACCTTTCAAAGATCCATCAAATTTTAGCTTGACCCATGCAATTGGAGGTAGGGACCACCAAACTAGGTCTCTTGATTCAGATAGGGAGGTTCGACCCATCTAGGAATCTAAGGGAAGCTAAGATTTAGTTCTAGATCTACTTTAGCTAAAATTTCTCCACTCAAATCCAACTAATAGTTGGACACATTTTCAATTGCACTCCAAATCACCTTAGAACATACCACAATAGCATCCCTCTTGATGTTCTTAAATTCCCTTTGATTCCTTTCCCACCAAAGACCCCAAAAGAGATGGGGTAAAACAAACCTCCAAAAATAATTTAGTCTCAAATATTTGAATGGAAGCACCCACTAAGAACAAACATCAACCAAAATATTTGGAAAAACCCAACATACCCCCAAGGATTGAAAAAATCCTCTTAAGACTTTTGTAGATAAGGGGCATTGAAAGAATAGATGCATTGTAGTTTCTTCACATGATTCACAAAGATAGCATCTATTAGGTAAGATCATCCCTCATTTTCTTAAATTCTCAATTGTTAGAGTTTTATTCTGGATGGCCAGATAATAAAAGATATTAACTTTTATAATAATATGCTTTAACCATACCTTATAGGGAGGGATCCACATGGGAGAACCCAACTCAAGAAGGGCATACACTGACTTTATAGAAAAGGAACCATCACTTTCCCTTTCCACATAATAACATCCTTCGATTCATGGGATTTTAAAATCTAAAACTTTAGAATCTTAAAGATAAATTTTCAGGCCAACTTAACTTCTCTATAGAAATTAGTTGTTGAAATATCCTTCTAGGATTTCCTACCATTGGTAACTTCAATAAAATCAGCAACCTTAATCCTTCACAAGATCCTAAAAAGAGGTTCAACCATCGCTATATTGTGAACTTGAGAAAGAGGGCAATCCAACAACCAAAAATCCTTCCAAAAGTCAATTGATTTAGCATTACATAGAATATACTTGTTACCTTTAACTAAGGTTGATCTGGATTTCATCAAGTTCTACCATAAGAGAGAGCCCATATTTGAAATATGATCAAATAATAAATTTTCAGTCTGGTTTAAATACTTGGTAGCAATTATATGGATCCACTCCATATTTTCCTTTTTAATAACTTTCCATCCCTGCTTCACCATTAAGGATTCGTTCATTAGGTGTAAGTCTCTAAGGCGTAAACCCCTACAATATTTCCTACTATAGACCTAATTCCAAGAGATAAGATAGAATTTTCTATTATCTTTAGAACCAAACCAGAGAAAGTTTTTTTAATGCATTCTAGCTTCTATAAAACCTTCAAGGGAAGTCTAAAAAGAGATATAAAGTAGATAGGAATACTCTACAATGTAGTCTTAACAAGGAGTGTCTTTCCTTCTTGGCTCAAAAGAGCAACTTTCCAAATAGCAAGTTTCTTTTGCAGTCTCTCCATAATAGGATCCCATAAACTCTCCAGCATTATTCCAGTGAACAAATGTAGACCGAGGTAAATAGCTAAAAATTTATCAATACCACAACCCAAATTATTTGCAATATTTATTTGCCTAGCCGAAGGGGTATTCAAAAAGTATATTTTACTTTTTAAGAAGTTTATCCTTTGATCTATTTCTCTCTCAAATAAATTTAGAATCTTCTTCACTATTCTAGCCTAGACCACCAATGCCAAGAAAGATATAAGGGTATCATCAATGAACTGATGATGAGAAATTGGATCAATCGAGAGGGTTGGATTAAGGACTTCAAAAATTGAATCTAATGAAATAGATCTACCCAAATATTTTTCCATGAGGATAAAAATATAAGGAAATAAGGGGTCTCCTTGACAAAGACCTCTAGAGCTCTGGAAATAATCGACTAGAGAACCATTAACCAAAACCAAGAATTTTGCTAAATAAATATAGGCCTTTGTTAAGTTAATCTAGTTTTGATTAAATCCAAACTTGGCCAAGACTTCCACCATGAAATACAAAGACACTTTATCATAGGTCTTATTCATGTTTATCTTGAGAAAAATACTTGGCCTTTTTCTCTTCTGAATCGAGTGAATAATTTCATGAACTATAACACCATCCAAAATTTTCCTACTAGCCACAAAACTGCTCTACACCTTGTCAATAAGATGAGAAATTATAGGTTTCAATATATTGTCCAGTTTCTTTGTTAGTATCTTGTAAATAATATTACAGAGGTTGATCGAACGATAGTCACAAACCTTATTGGCCCTTGTCAATTTTGGAATAAGCATCAGAAAGGTGGAGTTCACCCTAGATGAAATAAGTTTAGAAGTTTGTATGGATCTCATGACTTCAATATTGTATGTCACATTTTAGGATATTAGGAAGGCTATAAGAAGAGGATAGCCTAAATCATAAACCTAAACCATATTAGAGGTGTCACTATATATGGTGTTATTGATATCAAATCTACATATAATACAGTTACTACTAATGCTTATGGACAAATGGAAAACCATCCTATCTATTTCATGAATAAATATCAAGAAGATAAATTAAAATAAAATTTATAAAGAAATCAAATGGCATTACCTCAACCATTTATATTTCTCAAATTTTAAGGAAGATACCTAGGTACAAATATTTCTAGGCAATAAATGTATAATTGCCAAGCTATTGTAAACTACTATGGGTGGGGCTAGTTCCAATCCTGTATAGCTAAAAAAATAAAAGCTTTAAACTAGTTCTACTTTTCATGGGGTACTACTTATTACAATGGATAAAATTAAGATAATTATATGTAAATGAAGAAATGACCCACTTACATGTACTAAAACAAAACGAAAACCATCTTGATTGAAAGGGCTCATTTTGCTTTTGGCATGGTATTTCTAGACATGATTTTTAAAATTATCATTATTTCAAAAGAAAAATTTTATTAGACCATTTTTAATTATGACTATGGCTTCAGAGCTCCGTAAAATAAAGAGAGATATAAATATTATGATTTTATTGCTAAATACATTGTTAAAATTGGTAATCCAAACATTCATCAAATCAAAATCTTGATATCTATTAAAAAAAACATGCTTAGACCATCAAAGGATCTAATAAGAAACTCTTGAGAACAAAATATATCGTATATTTTAATGAAGAGGCTAGATGTATAATTAGCTATAGGGACATTAGTTATCCTTCTGATGTAGACAAGGGTCAAAGTCAAGGTGTCCATATTATCAATTAAAATCATCCTAAGGCTATCCTAAAAGAGTACTTTAAGGTCATAAATAAAAATTATTACACTTATTTCAAGATTGCAAATGATGGTATTTATATCAAACTCTTAAAGCTAAAGAAAAAGGTTACCACAAGTCTAAATTACAAATACATGAAATAATAAACATTCAAAGACCTAATTTTGACATAGCATACCAAATATGCCTTTTATAATCCCATGAGTTTCTTATTTTCAAAGAGGTAGATAAGTACAAGGATAACTTTATCAATTCTTACAATTGATCTATATGAATATGAAGATTCTCATGCTCTAGTTTGTTGCCTAAAGTCCATTGTCTAAGATTTTCCCATTAGTTTATGGTCATCGACTAATCGTCCTCTTGCTCATCCATAACCTAGCAAAGTCAAATGTATTAATCACTCCATGTATATAATCCAAAATCCCCTCCTATGATTGATTTACATATTTTTCACTTAAGGAGGTAACGTAGTCCTACACATAGAAATTCAACTTCTAAACCATATCATTATAGTCCCCTCCATTATACACCATTTTATAAGTATTCACCTACATATTTCATATTTAATCATAGATCTAGATATCCTAGTCCAATTCACCACCCCAAGGTATATTCTCAAGGTGAAAAATATCCCTACAATATAGCAAATCAATCTTATTAAAACATATATGACAGTATGAAAAAAACTTTTACTTATGGTGACAAAGAAAATTCCTCTTGCAAATGATATTTACCTTGTATTATTTTTAGGCTACTTAATCAAATAATTGTATTTCATCTATGCTTTATGGAACTGCTTCATAGGCTCATTCTCTTAAATACATTACTTTTCCATTCTATGCATAAGCCCCTTGGGCTTTTCCCACCCACCCATTCTATAGATATTATATATATAAATCAATGCATTTTTTTTATTCTGTTATAAAATATTTTTAACATGTAAGATGAACTTGTGAAGTCTTTCTTTACTAATTTAGAAAAATCATGATCTCAAAAGTTAAATCTAGCCAAAAGAGAGAGAGATCTAAAATCTATCAAAATTTTATCAAAAACTTAGCAAAATATTTATAAAAATTCTCTTACCATCTTATATGCCAAAGCCAAGACATCCTTAAAAAAAATTCTAGCATATCATTAGTGTTTCCATGGACTAACTCTTTCCTACAAAATATATGCAAAAACAAGTTTTGATATTTAGTGTACTAAGTGACTTCCGAAGTGATTGCATGACCCACGTAATCGTGATGAAACTAATCCTAGGGTAGGTAGTGCAACTTGAAGAGAAATAAATATCCCCAATAAACTAAAACTAGTAAAGCGGTAAATGTAGAATCAAAAGAAGATAATAGCTACACACATAACACAATATTTATCTTAGGAAAACCCTTATGAGTAAAAAACCCAGTATAGTTATGTCTTCTTATTGTATAAACTTAACTGTCTCTACTACAATAATGTTCCTCTTCTCTGTATCTCCAAACCCTAATGCAAGTGTGATATATAACAAAGGTATATACATGGATTTTACAATATCTTGGCAAAAAAAACATGGGTCCAAATATAGTATCCCAAAAAAGCCCATATGGGTGTAAAAATAACTTGAAAACCCTAACCCTAAATTTTTTTTTTGTAGGTAAAAAATATTTTATTGCTTTACGGGTTGAAGGGTCCCGTCCCTATTACATCAGTAGCAAAATGAGACACCTGAGGCCTCCACTGGCAACAACCAAAAACCAGCTTACCAAATATAATTCCACCACATACAACATATCTTATATTCGAAAGACAACCCTTAAGATAAGGGACACAAAACAAAAAGATACAGCTGAAGGACATACACTAGACAATCCACCTGTCTATCCGACATCCTCTCAGGTTACTGGGATTTCTTGTTCTTTTTCTGTCGAGCAACGTCATCCTGATTAACAGAGAGTCAACTTTCCACATCCTGATTCGCTTGGGAGATAACTTCTTGAGGGAAATATTCTTCCCAGATGATCAAGTTTGACTGATTAACAACTTTGTTAGCGAGAATGTCAGCCACTTTGTTGGCTTCCCTAAGAACATGGTTGATCTGACTTTGGGGGTTGTTGTTGAGGAGTAATTGGCACTCCTGAATTATATTCTGAATGTTCTTCCCCCTTGAGTTGTTGTTGGTAATGTGGCCAATAATCACAGATGAGTCACCTTCAAAGATGATTGGCTTGGGAAAGGTTCTACTTTCCATGATGCTCCTCCATAGGGCTCTAGCTTCTACATAATTATTGGTTTGGGTCCCCAAATTTTCTGAGAATGCTTTGATTATGCTTCTTGTGTGGTCTTTGATGACACCTCCTACCCCAGCTCTCCCTGGATTTCCCTTTGAAGCACCATCAAAGTTGACTTTGAGCCATCCCTATGGGGGAGGGGTCCATTTAGCTAGGGTTCAGGAGTTACCAGTCTTCTGGATTCTGCTACAGTCTGTGGGAATCTTAAGGGAAGCAAAAAGAAGGGATTCCAACCCATAGTTGGGAACCTCTTCGCACGAAATCAGACTACTATTTTTGATAGCTAGGGATAGTGCTCTATTGACAACATCTTCCGGATTCTTGGTATCCTCTTTGAATATGCGGTTATTACGTTCCAACCAAATTTTCCAGACCACATGGTGAAGCATGGAACTCCATAGGAATCAAAGTCTAGAGTTTTTGAAAATTCTTGGCCATTGAATGAACATTTCAGCAACAGTCTTGGGCCGGGTCCAACAGACCTAGAATTTGTTGATCAAAATAGATAACACATTATCGGCAAAGGGGCAGTCCAGGAGGAGATGTTGTGTGGATTCCCAAGCTTTAGTATAGAGGTAGCACCTATTGGGGACTATAATTCCTCTACGAATCAAGTTTTCAGTGGTCAAAATTTTGTTATGAGCAGCAAGCCAACAAAAATGTGCCACTTTTAGGATCAACAGCTTGAGCCACACACTCTTGGCTAGAGTCTGGTTGTCATATTTCTTGGTGCCAATAAAAGTGTTTTCTAACATCTGGGCAGCATTTTTGACCGTGAATTCCCCATCACTCGACCCCTTCCAACAACGTTCATCCTCCTTCAGGGTCTGGGGTATGAAGTTAGCTTTGAATATGTCCATGAGAGTGGTGAGGCCTTTGTTAATCACATCATTCTTAATTCTAAACTGAACCTTTTTCCAACCGTGGGATCCTTGGTCAGAAGTGATGAAATCGACAACATGAGCTCCATACTTCCTATCGATGAGGTGCTTAATGGGGGCTAAGTTGGGATCACTGATGAGTGGTTCTTTTTTGGCCCATGCATCTTCCCAAAAATTGATGGTCTTACCATCTCCTAGTTGCCACCAAGATCCCTATTGAACCAGCTGCTTAGTGTGGCTGATGGATTTCCAAAAGTGGGACCCATAGCGAGGGGTCTCTGTTTCAAGGAATGAGTGTTGTTGCAGGTATTTCCTTTTGACAATGGTCACCCACTCTATTTTAGCATTTGTAACCACCTTCCAAGCCTGCTTAGCCAGGAGGGCTTGATTTGTGATGGTTATACGTCGCAATCCCAGACCTCCCATGTCTTTAGGAGAGCAGACTTTGTTCCAGGCTACTAAGTGAAACTTCTTGTGATTAGCATTACCCGACCACAGGAACTATTTTTGGAGTTTTTCAATAGCTTCTCCTACCACAATAGGGATTTTGAACACTAAAAAAAAGTAGGTGGGGATGCTCTGTAGGACCGACTTGACCAAAGTTGCTTTGCCTGCACTGGAGAGTAGGGCCCCCTTCCATCCTGCCAACTTCTTATGAATCTTGTCAGTGACATTGTTCCACATTTTTTGTTGAGGCCTCCCCTTGAACATGGGTAGGCCCAGATAAGATGTTGGAAAATCAGCAATGGAGCACCCCAATATGCTCACAATCTTGGCCTGTCGTCTAGCAGGGGTGCTGATGAAATGAAGCTTACTTTTGGTGTAGTTGATCTTTTGCCCAGCTGCTTCCTCATACAGATTGAGAATACCCTTGATGTTTTTGGCTTCAGAGACTGAAGCTTTAGTTGTCAGCAAGGTGTCATCCACAAATTGTTGGTGGGTGATGGGATTTAAACCTGAGGCTACCTTGATACCAAAAATCAAGTTTTTGTGACAAGCATTCTTAATGGTTATGTTGAGACTCTCCGCCAAGATGATAAAGAGGATGGGGGAAAGAGGGTCCCCCTGTCTTAGCCCCTTGGTGCTAGGAAAATATCCGGCAATGGACCCATTCACCAGGATCGAGAACCAAGAAGAAGAGACACAATTAGAAATCATATTTACCCATGATTCATGGAAACCAAATTTGAGGAGGATTTTGAACAGAAATTCTCGATTCACTCGGTCAAAGGCCTTATTCATATCAAGTTTCAGAAAGAAGGAAGCAGAGTTAGCATTGTAGGCAGAGTGGATCAGCTCATGGATGGTGATAACCCCATCCAAGATGTTTCTGCCTTTGACAGTACTTCCCTGGCAGTGGTCAATGATGGTAGGAAGGATCCCAATGAATCTATTGGCTAGGGCTTTGGACAAAACTTTGTAGATTACATTGCAGAGACTGATGGGCCGATAATCAGATAGAGACTGGGAATTGGACCCCTTGGGGATGAGGACCAAGAAAGTGGAATTAATGTCTCTGGGAATGGATCTAGAATTCTGCATGTCAGAGATGGCCAGGCACAGGTCAGGTCCCACAATGTCCCAGAAGGTTTGGAAGAACCTTGGGGAAAAGCCATCGGGTCCGGGAGCTTTGTCAAGCTACATTGAGAAGAGGGCTTGGTGGATTTCTTTGTGGGATAGGGGGCTGAGGAGGAACTCATTGGTTTCATCAAGAATGGTATTGGAAATGTTCTCAAGTAGGGAATCCATGGCCATGGGGGAGGAAGTGGGGGGGGAGGCAAGGAGGTCTTTAAAGTGGCTGACGACTTCATCCCTGATGTGGTGGATATTAGAGATAAGGGTCCCATCCTACTTAGTAAGGCTTTTAATCCTGTTATAGCCCCTATGCCTTAGAGTGGATATGTGAAAAAACTTGGAGTTGGAGTCTCCTTCCCTGAGCCAGAGCTGTCTCGACTTTTGGCACCAAAAGGTTTCTTCCTTACTCAGGGTGTTGTGGTATTCAGAGAGCAGTATCCTCTCTTCACTTTTGAGACTGTCATCACCCTAGCCTCTTTGAAAACTATCCTCAATTTTCCCTAATCTGGTTTTGATGTTCTGCTTGGTTTCAAAGATGTTTTGGAAGGTTTCTCTATTCCAGACTTTGAGATTCTCTTTGACCCATCTGAGTTTTTGCATAAACTAGTTAGAGGTTATCCCTGGAAAGCTTACCTACCACCATTCTGCTATTCAATTTTTGAGATCCGGGTGGTGAGTCCACATGGATTCAAACCAAAAAGGGGTCTTGAACTGAGGCTTGCTACCAGTCTCAAAGAGGAGCGGGCTATGATCAGACCCAATATTCGGGAGAGCCTACAGACTGGCATCACCGAAGAGGGGGAGGGCTTCTTGGGAGAGCAACACCCGATCAAGGTGCTCTTGGATAAGATTGTTTCCCATCCGTCTGTTACTCCAAGTGAACCTGAGGCCTTGAATCGAAACATCCATAAGGGCATTACTATCAACAAACTATCTCAAGTCCTTTATATCCCTGTTAGTAACTGCATTTCCTCCCTTCTTGTCATAGAATTGAAGAGGGGAGTTAAAATCCCCTGCTAGAACCCATGGAATATTGGCAAAGGCCTGTCTCATCTGGGTGAGGGTGTTCCACAACATCGTTCTTCCCGGAGCAGTATTGGGAGCATAGATGTTGGACATAATCCAAGAAGTCTGGGAGCTGAGGTCATGAAACAGGATATTAGATAGCCTATCATGACCAGAAATAAATCTACCCTCGACTACGGATGGGTTCCAAAGGCACAAGAGCCCACCTGCAGTGCCAGAAGCTGGGGAGTAGACAAAATCATAATTTTTCCAGATGATTTTGGCTATCCTAGGTGAAAGTTGATTGTCCAATTTAGTTTCTTGAATGAGAAAAATTGTGGGGTTGTAATCTCTCCGCATGGTTGCAGCCAATCTCTGCTTGGCTGCCCCATTCAGTCCTCTCGCATTCCAGGAGAGGACTTTCATTTGGAACTTTTGGAGGTTTTCTTGCCCCCTTTGCCTTGTTGTGCAGGGGGTTTGGGTCTTTGGTTTTCATCCTTGATAGAACTGACATTTTCTTGGAATAGGGTTCTCTGCGTACCATTTGCTATATCCTCGGCTGTGTCCCAATTTTGGCGTTCAACGTCGAAAGGCCTACCTTTCTTTCTGTCTGCTCCCACATCCATTTGGGACCTTCTGAAGCTGCGAGTTTGTTTGGGACTTCGATGGTCAGGGGATTCTGGGGCGGCCTGATCGCTATCAGAATTGACATCGATAGAGGAGGATAGGGAAGTCGGAAAGCCAAACTCTTCAAGGGGTTGGTACAGGGCTGTGGATAACGATGACCGAAGGGGTTTTTGTGATGGGCTCCGGGGGAGATTGTTGGACTTGGGGATCTGCTCCTAAAGAGGGGAACATGGAATATTCTGAATGGGCATGGGGTCAGGGGGCCCCAGAGGGGAATTGATATGTTTTGGGGATGGAGGGACAGGAATTTCACCTTGTTCAAAGACCTCATTGGTTCCAGAATATTTAAGTAAATAAAATTTATTAGCAGTGGTGAAAGAGGAACTTGCCTTTTGGAGAGCTTGAGCTTGATCTTGAAGCGGTTGGTTCTGCTGTGCATTCCTCCTGGCTTGCCATTGACTGCTAGTTTCCTTCTGACTAGTTCTTAGCTGTGGATGCCCACTTGGTTGGGAATCTTCATTAGGGTTTTTGTGCTTAGGGCATTGAGAAGGGAGGTGCCCTTGTGACTGACAATATGGACAAAAAGTAGGTTTGTTTTCAAATATCAGCGGTTGCCTTCACCTGAAATCCTCGTATATAATATTGAGGTGATCTGGAAGTTACGATTCTAGATTCACATTTACATAGATGCGGGCCTGGGTTAGGCACGTTCTAGCATGGGTAGCTGGGTCAATAGCTACCAAATCTCCAAAATCCCTAGCCAGACCTCGGAGAGCATCCTCGTAGAAAAAATGTGCAAGGAGGTTGGGGAGGCGGACCCAAATGGGAGCGAAATTGATGTTCTGAGAGTCGGGGTCAAAATTTGGTTCCCATTTTTTGAGGAACAGGCTTCGTCTTTCGAAGAACCAAGGACCTCCAAAAATAATACGCTCTGCATCCTCCCGGGTATTCAGCTGAATCATAAAAAAACCTCTGGTCATTGTCGAAAGACCCAAATTTCCCATAACTTTCCATTTCAAAGTAGCCCACCGTCAAATCGCATCCATGTCTGGGCGCCCTCCTACGAACTTTCCCACTAATGAGAAGGAATCGCGAGATGCATAATCTTCCATGAGGTGTTTAGGGCACAACACATCGCTACCTTGCAGAATGAAATCCATCGATCCGCTAGGGGGCAGTCTAGGATTTTGTTGCAAACATTCTACGTAAGATTTTTTTGGTCCGCCCAATTTATCGGGAGGTTTTTTCCCCCATTCAATGTCATTGTGGGAGGCTCCATTTTTAGCTGCACTCCAGTCAAACCCTATCATCATCGTGGCATTGCGGGCTTCTTCCTCCTATGAAACCTGCTTCTTAGGGTTTCGGTCTTCGATCGCCGAAACCATCGCTCGCTCCTCCTTCCACCAATATGGAGGCAAAAAAATCTGTCACCTAACCCTAAATTTTTGGCTGGGGGTAACCCTTGCTTTTTGAAGGTCTATAATCCCCAAACCTCAGCAATTATAGGTATAGAGTTTCCAGTTTCTTTGAGTGTTAACCTTGCCGAAATAACATGGAAAATATTCAACATATTTCCAACACAACTTTGTTATGGCCTTAAACCTTCAAAATAGAAAAAATATTCAACATTGTTATTTTCAAAATATTATTATATTACCACTATGTGTTTATGATGTAATATGGGCTTGTTTCTAGACAATATAGCTAATTTTAAAAGGAAATATGGAGAAAACCCATTGGGAAAACAATATATGAGTTTTACCATATTCAAATTATGTCAATATATTACTATTATTGTGATATTCTTATGGCATTTATTGATGATGAGATTCATTTTCTCTATGATATTTCATTGTGAAAATTACATCTATGAGGGACCATGCATTATATACTTTAGCACATGAATTGATAAGAACATGTATTATTACCTGTTAAGCATCCTTTATGGATCAAAAATTGAGCATTACATATTGAGAATCCTCTGTGGAATAATATTTGAGTGTTACATATTGAGCATCCTATATGGATTATGAGAGTTAATTTATTACTTAGCTTATATTATGGTAAATATGGCAAATAATTGTGATAAAAAGAAGTTTCAATATATTTGATAATTACGAAAGATTAATTTTATGATTCCTAAACAAAATTTGATTCTCATTTTAGGTCCTTTTATTATATCATATTGATTTATTTTACCCCTTGGTGAGCATTTGATATCTAACGATTTGTGAGTATCTTCAAGTTCTTATAACTAGTTTAAATAAAGTTTTTATTTTTGTATTTGCACACATGTTATACATTACATGCATTTGACTCATTGATTAAATGATATGATCCTTAGAAATTTTATTTGAAATAAGTTTATGTCATTCATATTTATTTATATACTTAATGTTACATTCCAAACATGAAGAGTCGGCTTACACTCCAAACATGAAGAGTCGGCCATATTATCCAATTGTGTAAAATTCATTATATATGGGTTCTTAATAATTTAAATGAGAAATCATCTTATCTTTTTATATTTTTCATCTGCCTCTGCGCAAGGGTGTGCCCACCTTAAGTGGCCTTGATTGGTTTCCATTCGTTTACTAAATTTCGTATTCATATTCTTTCGATTTCGTCTTTTACATTCTGCATTGTATATATATGTGTAAATCATTTAACAAAGGTAGAAATACCTTTGCAAGTGGTATCAGTCTAGCCGATCCTGGAGCGCCGTTCCTTCTCTTTTCTATTTTCGCCATTCGCGTATTCATCACTTTTCTTTTGCATTTCCATCACCGTTTTTTCGTTCGTTCCTTTTGTCGTCCGTTCGAATTCCAAATTATTTCCAAGCGCAGCGGTGGCTAGGAGCAGTAAAATTGTAAAACCTACTTTGTTCCTTCTTTGCCAAAAAAATTCTGAACGCCTGATCCATCCTCATTCTTCCCACGTCATTAAAATCTTCGAACGCTTGATCAGAATATCCCACGACGCAGGCGGAAGGCTTTACGGTTTACGTCAACCAATCGTAAAATAGTATTTAAAAATTTTAACTACGGCAGCTAAGGTTTTTTGATTAAATTATTCACTGACGTCATCAGCCGGGTTCTTGTTTAATTTTTTTTATCCCACATTTGGGATACACGGTGCCAAACATAGTTTAAAAAGCGAGTGCCACACCTATTACGGTGTGACTTCGATCACATAATAATGCTCTTTCGCGTGGTCTACAGCGCGCGGTTTGGTGTCGACGGTTTTGGTGTCGGGTCCCTTCGTCTGGGGTGTTAGTGTCGTGTCTTACTGTCCATCGTGCTGTCGTCTATCGTGTGTTAGTGTCGTGTTGCATGTGTTAGTGTCGTGTTGCGTGTGTTAGTGTCATGTCTTGTGGTCATCTGTTGTGTGTTAGTGTCGTGTCTTATTGTCCATCGTGCTGTCATCTATCGTGTGTTAGTGTCATGTTACGTGTGTTAGTGTCTCCAGCGTGTCCTATCATCGTATTGTGTGCGTCCATGTCGTTCGAGGCTTGTCCGTCTATTCGAGGTTAGTCCATCGTATAAGAGTTGTGTTCCCCACATCCTTCCATGTGTCCTCATCCCAGGTCATAGTCCTTATGCAGTGTTGTGTCACGGGTTGCTCGGGTGGTATCCATTGAGTCTCGATCTTATGAGTTGTGTCTAGTGTCCTCAGAGCACACAACATCAACTTTCGCACCGTAGTTGGAGTGGCAATTAAGGCGGAATCAACACCAAATTTTTTTTTACCAAAAGATAACCAAATTTTGCAGATCAAGGATTACTAATCCGAAAGGTGTAAGCAGTGCATGAGTAAAAGCTAGACCAAAGGACCTGACGGTCGATTATCAAGCTCGAAAAATAACAACATAAGAAGACCTAATCATAGCCCAGGTACAAAAAATTATCTTTCTCCTTTTAAAATTGGTAGTTATAATCCACACCACCCACTAGTAGATCCTATGGCTACTAATCCTTCCCCAACTCACGAAAACATCACGCAAGGAAACTCAAGTAATTCAGCCATGTCTGATAGGGAGTCTCTTCACGGCATACTAGAGAGTATAAACGAAATGAGTATCATCCTAAAAGACTTTGTGAAAGCACAAACACAACCTAATCCCACTACTAATCCCCAAAATCACTCCCATGCCCAACGAAATGAAGAAAATGTTGATCCTAATGATGATTGGAAACAAAAACAGGGTGATTGGGATAATTACAAGGATACCTATCAAATATAGCGGTATAACCAAAATCAAGAAAGGGACACGGGTTATCACCAACCAAGAGGCCCTAATATTAATTTTCCATGAATTGATATGCCCACTTTTGAATGTCATGATCCTCGTGGTTGGTTAGCCAAAATGGAAGGTATCCTTGACTTATATCAAATTAAGGAAACTGATAGAGTTCCTTTCGCTGCATTAAAATTAGGCACTGAGGCCTACCAATGGTTTGTATGGTTTAAACAATAAATTGCAGCTATTATTACTTGGAGAAAATTCACTACCTCTTTTTTATAAAGATTTGACGATGGAGCTACATCATCCTACACAGTAAGATTGTTATCTCTTAAACAAAAAGGGTCAGTTAGTGAATTCATTTCGGAGTTTACCAGTTTACTACCATACACTTCAGACCTTAGTCCCAACACAGTGGTAGGTGCCTTTTGCAATGGTTTGAAAGAAATTATTTGAGTGGAGGTATACATGCATGATCCAACCTTGTTAAACAGTTGTATAAGAATAGCCAAGTTGGCCGAGAAGAGACATCAGTTGTCGGCACAGCGGGAAACATATAGTCGTCCCTCATATCACAACAATTCCTTTCGTAGAAATGATCAACCATCAAGATATTTTTGCTATAAATGTCGCACTCATCACCCCAGGGACCAAGCTTGTGCCCAAAAACAAAACTTTCATATTGAAGGTGATCATTGTGAAGGAGAAGAAGATGAACCTTACCAATCAGAAGAACCTATGCCAGAAGACCTATCGTGTACTATAGATGAAAAATAAGAGGATACAATGGCAATTTCAGTGCATGCTCTCATGGGTTTAACTGCCCACCATACCATCAAGGTACCAGGCTTTCTTCGCCAAAAGAAGGTGAATGTGCTAATTGACTCTGGTAGCACCCACAATTTTATCGACATCAAAACAACAAAAGCTTTGAATTTATTCATTAACTCTTCCAACAAAGACAAATTCCAGGTTCTAGTGGCCAATGGGGTGAACGCACAATGTGTTGGTCACACATCTCAAGTTTCCATAAATATGGGAACTTATACCTGGTTAGGATCCCTTTTTGTCATGAATTTAGGGAACTCTGATGTCATTTTGGGTGTTGAATGGTTGGAAACATTAGACACAGTTAGTTTCAACTTCAAAAAATTATTTTTGGAATGGAAGGAAAATAGACGAGTCATTCGCTTACAAGGCATTACTACCCCTCCATCACAAATGGTGAGCTCTCATAGTATGGAGAAGATGTTAAAAAATGGTGGATATGGTTTTATAGCTCAAATTAATTGTTTGGAAAAACAATCTTCAGCAACTTCGGATACTATTGCACCTGAGTTACAAGATATTATAACACATTATGAAGATGTTTTTCAAGAACCTCAAGGACTACCACCTAAACGATCTCATGATCATGCCATCCATTTGATACCAGGGAGTGTCCCACCTAACAGTCGTCCTTATCACTATCCTCAACCACAAAAGACATAAATCGAACAGATCGTTCAAGATTTGTTGGATCATGGAGTCATTCGTCACAGCACTAGTCCTTATTCCTCACCTGTAGTCCTGGCTAGACGAAAAGATAACTCTTGGCGTATGTGTCTTGAATTTTGTTCTCTCAATAAACTCACTATCAAGGACAATTTTCCTATCCCTGTCATAGATGACCTATTAGATGAGTTGCATGGGGCAAAACTTTTTACAAAATTAGACCTTCTCTCGGGTTTTCACCAAATCCGTGTTAGAGAAGAAGATATTCCCAAAACGGCTTTTCGTACTCATGAAGGTCATTACGAATTTTTGGTCATGCCTTTTGGTCTCACTAATGCACCATCCACATTCCAAAGTCTCATGAACCAAGTGTTTCGTCCACTCCTCCGTAAGTTTGTGTTAGTTTTTTTTGATGATATTCTCATATACAGCAAAACATGGACGGACCATTTACATCATGTGGATAACGCCCTTCACATCTTACACAAAGAAAAATTATTTGTTAAACGCTCTAAATTTTCATTTGGTGTTCAAGAAGTCGAGTATCTTGGTCATATAGTTTCACATGAGGGTGTCAAAGTCGATCCCAATAAGATTAAGGCAATTCAAGAGTGGCCTTTACCTAAAACCATCAAGAAACTTCGTGGTTTTTTGGGTCTCACGGGCTACTATCACAAGTTTGTACATAATTATGGTAAGATTGCATCACCTCTCACGGCACTCACAAAAAAAAATGCTTTTCTTTGGTCGAAAGAGGCTACTCTAGCTTTTGAATCTCTTAAGAAAGCCATGTGTACAACTCCAGTATTAGCAACTCCCAATTTTCACAAACCATTTATTATCGAATGTGATGCATCAGGAACAAGAATTGGGGCTATATTAATGCAAGAAGGTCATCCATTGGCATTTTAAATTAAACAACTTTCCAAAAAAAATTTGGGAAGATCAACATATGAAAAATAAATGTTGGCTATTCTTCATGCAGTAGAAAAATGGAGACACTACCTAATCAGTAGCCGCTTCATTATCAAAACAGATCATAGTAGCCTCAAGCATTTTTTGGAACAAAGGTTTTCTTATCCAGAACAAAATAAGTGGTTAACCAAACTTCTGGGCTATGATTTCGTTATCGAATATAAGAAAGGGAAGGAAAATATAGGCGCCGATGCGCTATCCAAAAAATATGAAGATGAAGTAGTCATCAATGCTATTTCAGGTCCTTGCTCCCAATGGATAACTCAATTACAAATTGAATGGTTGTCCAATAGTGAAACTGCCCAGAAGGAGAAACAGTCAAATCACCAGGATTATTACAACCATTACCCATCCCTGAACGATAGTGGGAACATATATCCATGGATTTCATTGAAGGTCTTCCAAAATCAGAAGGTAGGACAGTAATCTTCATCGTCGTAGACCGGTTATCCAAATATGCTCACTTTCAGGCTTTACAACATCCATTTTTCGCAAGCAAGGTGGCAAAGGTATTTATGGATTCAATTTTCAAATTACATGGTATGCCAAAAAATATTGTAAGTGATAGAGATCCCATTTTTACTAGTAACTTTTGGAAGGAGTTATTTCGCCTTAGTGGTACCAAATTGAACATGTCTTCAGCTTACCATCCATAGACAGATGGTCAAACAAAAGTAGTTAACAAATTTTTGGGTACGTACTTAAGATGTTTTGCTCAAGATAAACAATACCAATGGAGCCATTGGTTAGCATTGGCAGAATGGTGGTATAACACTTCTTACCATTACTCAATTAAGATGTCTCCATTTGAAGCATTGTATGGCACCAAACCTCCAGCCATTACAGATTACATCCAGGGATCATCCAAGGTAGCCAAAGTGGATGATTGGTTCCAACAAAGGCGAGTCTACACTCACCATCCTCAAAGAGAATTTAGTCCAAGCACGTAATCGTATGAAACAACAACAAGACTTGCATCGATCAGAATGAACCTTTGATATAGGTGATTGGGTGTTCCTAAAACTGCAACCTTACAAACAATCCTTGTTAAGGTTAAAGTCCAGCCAAAAGTTGGCTCCACGATTCTATGGTCCCTACAAAATTGTGCGCCGCATTGGAGAAGTAGCCTATCAATTAGAGCTACCTATATCATCACGAATACACCTATTATTTCATGTTTCATGTCTCAAAAAAGTAATTGGTTAGAAAGTACAAAATCAATCAGACTTACCAGTGCTCGATGAGGAAGGACGCATACATCTCCAACCTGAAGATATACTACAACATAGAATCCGAAGACTGAGATCACGTCAGATTCAAGAATTTCTCATTAAATGGCAAGATTTACCAGAGGAGGATGCCACATGGGAACCTAAAAGTATCTTCCAGACATTTCCAACTTTGAGGACAAAGCTTTTCGAGGAGGGGAGTCATGTTACATTCCAAACATGAAGAGTCGGCTTACACTCCAAACATGAAGAGTCGTCCATATTATCCAATTATGTAAAATTCATTATATATGGGTTCTTAATAATTTAAATGAGAAATCATCTTATCTTTTTATATTTTTCATCTGCCTCTGCGCAAGGGTGTGCCCACCTTAAGTGGCCTTGATTGGTTTCCATTCGTTTACTAAATTCCGTATTCATATTCTTTCGATTTCGTCTTTTACATTATGCATTGTATATATCTGTGTAAATCATTTAACAAAGGTAGAAATACCTTTGCACTTAACTTTTCCTTAAGTAACAGGTTAGAAAAAGAAAAATGATATAAATACACTAAAAAATAAGGAGAATAATAAAAAATGGTATACATGTACTAAAACAAGGAAGTGCATATGGATAAAAGATATACATGAATTAAAAATATATAATAATAATAAAAAAGAGATAAAGAACACCCCCTAAAAAAAATCATATAGCCAAAAAATAATATAGAATAGTCAATGTGACATGGCCAAAGGTCCAGAGTCCATAATCAATACATAGATATATTAGAGTCAATTACATAATTATTCTAAACACTACCCTTCATCCATTGAGAAGTCATTTTTAATCTCTCTATCTCAATTCTCTATTTGGTTGATCTTGTCCTTAGTCTAACAATTCTCCATATACACATCCAAGGTCCTCCCTCAATGTGGCTCTCATATAAATGTCTATCTCTTTTCCTCATGTGGATCTCAATCATGAATGCCACCTCCTTAGCATGATTCTTCATTAACTCGACCCTCTTATTCGCCCAACATATATTTACATCAAGCAAGCCTACCTTTACCCTCATCACATCCCCACTCCTTAACACTCCTAGGATCTCACTAGCATGGTATGTAGAAGCAAATACATCCATATGTCTACCCATCATATGGATAAACTTAAAATATGAAGTACTAGGAGAAACTAAAGATGGAATATGTGTAGAAATATCATATAGACCCTTGACAATGAGGTCTTGCCCTCCACACAAATACATACATTTATAATTTTGTTGGTTCATTTCATATATATGTTACAAGTGATTATAGTATTTGAGCTCATAAAATATAGAATATATTTTCATAGTATAAGAGCATATTGTAGCGACATAATGATAATAGTATGTGATTCACTAGAAATACTACATATAGTACAACAAAGTTTACTTTGAAAGTGATATATTCATAAAATATAATATTTTCCAATTAATATCATCCTTGGTCGTCACTTTATTTGCCATTATCCATTGGAAGTATTTTTCATATATTTATTCATTCATTTACTTCCACATGGTGGGTATTCATGTATACCATTTGTTTTAGTTCTTACACATTAAAAGAGAATTACTAGACTTTTAGAACTTTTCATTTTGATAATGAAACTCATTATTTTCACATTACTATAACGATGTGATAATCCAAAATATCTATTATCCAACTTAGAATTGTATAACATTGAAAATATATTTTCCCTATAGGCTTTAATATGTCTAATATTTTGCATTTTTTTTTTTTTGTGGAAAATACCCCAATTGGGATGCCACTTTCAGGTAAGTCCCAAGGATGCAAGGGTATCTATTCCACCAAAAATGCCTAAGGCTCACAACTGGCGTGCCCCCTTTGGAACACTCAAATAGCATGCCTAAAACAAAAAAATCACAAACAAACAAACATAAAAAACACAACAACAAATAAAATTAAAAATAAAAATAAAAACACAAAAACAACAAAATATAGCAAAAAACAACAAAAAATACAAAACAAACACAAAAACATAAAAATAATAACAAAACATAAAAACAACAAACAACAACAAAAAACACACAAAAAATCATAAAAACAACTCACAAACACAACAGCAACAACAAAAACAAAAACACACAAAAAACAAAAGCACAAACACACCAAAAATACAAAAACATAAAAAACACCAAAAATAAAATAGAATGAGAATAATACAAAACAACACACCGAAAAACTAAAAAAAAAATAAAAACAAAAAAATAGCTTTGGCCTTTCTAGGTCAAAAGGCTATTTAGGCAAATATTCAATAAGGAAATATAACAATGATCAGTCTAAGCAAGGGAACTAAAACATACTGATCGAACCAAAGAGAAGCAAAAACAAAGAAAAAAGGAACTAGATACCTTTAGTACTAGAGCCATCCAAAGAAAGGATAGAAATAAGAGCTTCCCTTATTTACAAATCCCACCATCTAGGAGGGTGCTCATAGTAAGTAAGATAACCTTTGTCCAAAGTCCAATTAACTAAAGTATTAGCACTCATGTTTTGTTCTCTGACCACATGATTGTATTCAAATTTCAAAAAGTCCATATGGATTAATTGAATCTTCTCAACAATTCTTTTTATTCTCCAATCAATCTTATGATTCTTAGGAGTCTTCAACAAATTAATCATGACTTGAGAATTATATTCAACCAACACCTTTTTCCATCTGACCTTAGCATCCTCTCAAAGGCCTCTAAGGATACCATGCCCCTTAGCAAGGTTATTGGAAAGGATACTAAAATTCTTAGCAAAATAGAAAATTAGGGAACCATCTAAAAATCTACCAATTCCTCCTGCACTAGCTCTTGGTCCCCCCTAGAGGATCCATCGATATTGACTTTTCCAAAATCCTTAGGAGGAGGTTTTTAATTCCTTGTTCTATCCATATTTTGATTACTCACATTCCCTCTAAGTTGGTTGCCCTTAAAAGAGTTAATCTTCAATATTTGTATCACTTGATCCCACCTTTGGTAGGAGTTATGGGGGTGTTTAAGGATTTTTTTAATTGATACAACTAAGTTACAAATATTTGGCATATCATCCATAGTTTCTTGACTATATTTATTATTGGTCAAAGAAAAACATCCATGTCTTTTACCACATAACTCCATTTGTGATTTAATTTAAATATTTTCTTTCAATATAAATTGTCTACAACTATGATCTTTTTTATTATTAGATTGAGAAGAGGGTTTTGAAAGGGGCCCCACAACATTTTAAATTAGAAGCAAAAAATTACTCATAAAGTTATCCCATACAGATATAGCCCTCAATAACCCATAACAACCTAGAAAACCAAAAGAGACAATATCCCAGAATAAACAACACATCCCTACCACTCTACCACACGTTAACTTGAGTACTTCCCTTTAATGAAAAGGAAACAAAAGATCGTCTTGAAGAAAGAAAAAATACAACCCATCCCAAGAAAAGAGGTACAAGCACCAATTAAAAAATGTAATCACCCTGGGAGGCGTAGAATCTCTCGAGGACTTGACACATATTCCAAAGAGGCACCGCCAACCGCACTTTCCAATCAGGCACCAAAAAGTGGAGATATATAAAAAAATAACTTGAATTATGAATCCAACATTAGAACCACAATGACTACTACCAAAATTCAGCCAACCAAAAATTGAAGAGTTGTAAAGAACATTAAAAACTTTGTCAAAAATGCCACTATCCCTCCTAGGGAACAAACCAAAAATTTGAATATGAATAAAAATTTTCCATCAAAACTGTCGACTGAAAAGGAACATCAAAAATCACTTTTGACATATCCCTGCTCTTGCTTTAGAAACCAGAGTTGAGAATGGGGACTTTTAGGTATTACCTTTAATTTAACTATAAGTTACAAGGCCCAAGGACTCAGTTTTTTCAAGAAACCTAGTTTTGATGAAGGCGGAATGAGCTCCTTCAACTTAATCAAATCCAAATCCATCACAAGCTCTTCCATCAATTAAGGAGCTAACTTGATAGCTAAAAAAGCAAAGGTATTATCTAAAATCTACGTTAGAGGATGGATCGAGATCTTGTAGCTATTATTTTTTGAAATATTAATGTGATTATGTTCTCTTGATGTCATCCTTGGATCAATATTGGTATTTTCATCTAAAAATATCTTAGTCTCCTTTGCAAGTTCCTTAGCATGGACCTTTTCCAAGGCTCTAGCTGCAAGCTTTTGAGGATACCGTCGAGAGATATAATTGTAATAATTAACTAAGCATAGACCCTAGGCTTGTTCTCATACAATATGGCTTGATTCCTATTACCCACCTCCAATAAAATTTCTATAGACTCGGGTAGGTTAGCATCCAGATCTACAATCACACACATATGAGCAAAAACCATTCAAGATCTTGCTTTAGTAGGAGCATCCAGCATAACAAACTCACCAATAAATTTTGCAATACCCCTCAAAATCACTTCATACCAAAATTAAAAAGGAAGCCCCGACATCTAACCCATATAGGGCCTGAGTTAATTTTTTGGGTGTTTGGGTCAAAATTTGAACTCCATTTTTGAAGAAAGAGGTCTCTTTTGCCAAAGAACCAGGGACCTCCACCTAAAATATATTTGAGATCTACCATAAAAATTTTAATTAGAAATAATCCATTAGGAAGAGCTACCAGTTCCATCTAGCCTTTTGGTGACCAAACTAACAAGGCCCATCTCCTGATGGAGTCCAAGTCTAGTCTAGCATTACCAAGGAATTTCCCAACAAGGGAGTTCTCACCCTCTCCCATAGCAACCTTGATCAATTTTGAAGGTACAAAAAGGGATGATTGTACAATATCAAGGTCAAATAGGTAGTCTAGAAGAGAGTCATACCTGGTTCTCTAAGTTACTGCTATAGCATAAAACCTATCAATTGGGGGACCAAGCCCAACAATCAAATATGGCCCCCCCCCAAGGAACTGACCACCTCTGTATTTGGAGACTCCTCACTAAGGTAAGTCTAACCACCAATAATAGTTTCTAACTTATGTTCCACCTCATGTCCAACAATTTGTTCCACTAAAGAATTCACTTGACCACCCACAAAAAGTTTGACCACATGTTCCACCTCATGCTTAGTACTTTGTTCCATAATAGGGTCCTCTTGACCATCTATAGAGGGTTCAATCACATGATCCACCTCAATTTCAGCAATGTATTCCATAATAGGGTCCACCGCAATCCTCGATAAGGATCCCACAAGAGTCTTCTCTGCCTCACAAAGGATTGTCCCTCGATAAACTCTCTTATCAAAAAGAGCCAACCCTGGGATATCACCATTACCCTCCAACATAGGGTTCATCTAAAACAACTCCTCCTTCGGTCCACCCCCAACCTCTTTGAGGAGAGAGATGACATCATCTCCTAAGGGAAAGGAAGAAGGCATCTGAACAAAAACCTTGCCAACCAAATGAAGGGCACCTGACTCCACCGAAGTAGACATGTATGAAGCAAGAGCTAAAGCTTGAACCATCGATAGAGAAGTAACATTATAAGGATTGAAATAGAAAGCAAGGGAAGTACCAAAACTATTAGGTTCGAGGGAGGTCTATTTTTTCATGGCCTACAAAAAATCTATCCTCAACATATTTTTCCCAGTCAAAACCTAGAGGCATAGTGGTGACCCCCAAGATCTATTGCAGATAAATCTATCATCCTACCATCTCCCAGACCTCGAATCCTACCTTGACCTCTACCACTCAGGCCTCTCACTCCTCTCATTGATTACATTCTCAAAAAAACCCTAATTTCAGTCTTTAATTATGATCTAACAATATATTTGAATAAAAAAATTATAATTAATTTTTACAAACTCTTTTGTAAAGAACAAAGAAAGTATTTTATTGTTGACAATAAAGACTACACAAGAAAAATATATATAGAATTTAATTTTTCAAATAGATTAATAGCATTCATCACTAATGAAAATATCATGTTTTTATTTTCATTTTTGAAATGTGGCCATCTCTCCTTGACATGGCCTAATATATCAAATTTACAGGAGAGATAGCAATCAATAGATTTATAGTGTGCATGGAAATCTCCTAATACATCCTTTCTATTCAATAGTGTTCTACTTATGTCATTAGGCTTGATTGTATCAATAAATTTGACACTTTACAAGAGTATGTGTATCAAATTTAAGGTAAATATATCAAATTTTTAACATGATTTTTAAGGTATGCCAAAATCCCAACATATTCTAATAAATTTAAATAAAATTGGATGATGATTTCTTCAAGTTCTACATGTTTCACACAAAGTTTAAAAGATGTTGCATTTTTGTTGAAATTTATATCAAATAATATAGAGACCATATAGGGATATTAAGCATGAGACCATATGGAGGTCATGTAAAATGGAGCAATGAAGAAATTTCTTATGTTTTTGACCAAATGAACTTGGTAAGTCCATAAATTTATTTTATGAATTTAGAGTTGAGTAGTGTGTTCCATTTTTTATAAGTACATTTTTGAGTAAAATATGCCACATAGTCCATGTTAAAAATCCACTTCCTTATTTCTCCAAGAAAATAGTTATTGTCATTAAATACTAAAAGTCGATAGTTCATTTTGAAATACCCTAACAAGAGGCAATTAAAATTAAATGTCATGGCATATTAAATTTTGATTGTTCATTTTTTAATTATCTTAATAATGATGGCCTTATATGATAAGAATTATAATAATATATAATATTATTCCCATTTATAACCATATTTTTGCACATCGTCCTCTTAAATAGTTCCTTTTAAAATTAACCTTCTCCTTGACCTAAAAATTAAAAATAAAAACAAAAGTAAACACATTTATATGAACAAAAGCAACATGAAAGGAGCAAATATGTGTAAGCATGTGCAAGCAAAGGAGCAAGTGCATGCAAATGAGTGAGTGAAATGCAAGTGAGGAGAGAACCTCACATTTGTACTTTTGAATTCTTCTCTACATATTCAAAAAAATCAAACAATAGAGGTCTCCCATGTGAACAATTAAGGTAAAAATGGAAAATAATTTAAAGAAACCTTATATTGAAGTAAGGATTCCCTAATTGAGGTGTTGGTCAAATATCTGCATAAAATATAAAACATGTGTTTGTGCACCCTAGACACATCCAACATTGAAAGGCTAGAGGAAATAAATGTTCTCTGGGACAATCTCTAGAGAGGGTTGGCTCCCTTACTAATCCTACACCATTTTTAAGTTTAGACTTGCAGGAAAGAGATGGAAATAACAGAAATGGGAAGTATAGCCACAGGCCAGAAGATGTAGGATTGGGGACAGACTAGCAGCAAGAATTCAAATCAAACATTGTAGTAGTATATAATAGAAATAAGGCCAAGAATCCACTTACCATTTTGTGGAGATAACTTCCAGAGTTGCATTCCAGTACTCACTCCCTCACTAGTAGTGTTCAAATCCAGATGCAAAATTTAAACTTAGTAGATAAATGACATGAATATAAAATAGAAATGCTTAAAGTAGAAGGAAATCACACACAAAAATCATTCATAGAATCAGAAGCCAAAAACCTTCTATTTATGCAAAAATATTGAAGTGTTTCTCTGCAGAGTGTCTATCCTCCTTTATTACATTGGAAATATCTAGTATATATTGAGGTTTTTGCCTCGGTTCATTTAATGTACAAAAGACAAAATAACCCTGGATCAGGAACTAGCAAGAGGAATTTTCTCCTCAAAAATCCTCAAAAATATTCCTTATGTAGCGACGATCCAACTTATAAGGGAAATTCCTAGAAAATCAGCAATTTTAGGTGTCAGTGCACAGAAAACTATAAATATGGTCATTGAATTGGTACCTCCACTATGCCTTGGAAATTCACCCTCATCAAGAAAGTCCACCATACCTGAGTATTGCTTAAAAAAGAGGTGAATTAAATAGGGAATGTCTTGGAACTCATGAAAATCATCCTATGATATTTAATCTTGCACCCTTCCAGCATAAAATCTGGGAACATAATGCCTTTCACCACAATCATTAAATTCTCACCATTCTCAAGACCAGACACCTTCAAAAAACCTGTGTGGACACTTGAAAATAGCTTCACCCAAAATGGAGCGACAGGCAAAGCCATACAAAAGTGTATTTCCACTTACTTTTATTCATGCTTGCATTTGGGGAGAGTGCCCATAAATTAGCAACCTTCAGTTTTGCTAATCTTGGGTCTTTGAATCGCACTTTGCACCCTTTTCCTCTAATTTTACCCAATGCATAGCCCAAAAATTGATTCATTTAAACACTCTTTGCATCGTGTTCACCTCATAAAAGTGACAGCAATCACCATTGGGTAAATCTGAGCGAAACACCTTGTTATATGCCTTTGTTTTCATTTTCAATGCTTCAAAATATCTTTCATATAGTTTCACCCTAGGGAGGGACGAATGGGATTTTTGCCCCCCACCTAGGGTAAAAGTGTTGTTGGCTCTTTCCTTTTAGAAAATCTTTGCCTTTGAAAATTCATAAAATATAGACTTTCACCCCAAAGAAGGGCAACAAGGAGTTTTTCCCCTATTTTGGTGTGAAAGCATCTTTGCTCATCCCTTTCAAATATTCCTATTGCATGGCTTACAACTTTAGCCTTTTTTTGGCGCACACTTCTATTCCCAAATAGCATTGGCTTTGCATTTACCTTTCATATTTGGATACCTTTAATTTGTGCCTTCGCCTCGGAGAGGGGCGACTAGGAAGTTCACTCCACACTTAGGGAGAATGCTCCATTGACCGTATTCACTTTTGACTGCCACGGGGTGTCTTTCATTTGAAATGGTATTCACCCCCAAAGAGATGCATGTGGATATTTCACCCTACCTTTGAGGTGAAACTCTTTTTAAAATCTTCTTTTATGCACGGGGCCCATAATATACTTTTGAACACTTTTGCAATGTGTTGTGTTGGAAATTTTTATTAGTTTTGTTGTCATTGATGTCAAGAGAGTATTGTTTCAATTTCATCATCATTAAGGACATCAAGTGGTTTTTCCAAAAGCAAGAAGGTCTTGAAAAGGAATAGGATATAATATTTATTTTTAATATTATATGCCTAAAAAGTCCCAAAGGATGAAGACCCAAGGAAGGAAAAGCAAGTTTAAATTAAATAATAATATTATAGTATTAAAATATTTTAGGCCAAATAACAAGGTGAAGAAAAACAAGGTTCAAGTTGAAAAGACCCATGAGCAGTTTGCAAAAGATTTAATTTAAGTTAAAATATTTTAATCCTTGATTAAAATTTTAATTTAAATTAATAAGGAGTGCCAAAGGTTTTTAAAACTAATATTTAAAATCTTATTCAAATTTTAAAATTCAAAATTGGTCGAAGTGTAAAATAAAAGAAGCATGTGTATTTATAAAGGAAATAATTCTCATTTTCCAAAATCTTGAAGATATAACTTCGTATGCAATGTTATAGAGGAAATTGTGTGTTGCATTACCTAGGAAGAAGATAAATTCGTATTTTGAAGTATTGGAGGCAGACAAGTGTGTAAGGGCAGCAACATGGATAGAAAGTTTCATCGGCAGTAGTAGCGTAGGCGGCAGTTGAGAAAGAGCTAGGGCTTTGCAAGGAAGAGATCGTTGGTTCGATCCACACAATTGACATTTTGCTAGAGGAAAGAGGTCTTCATTTTGTTTGATGTTTTCGTGAGGCGGCATAGCCCACTTGGTGACCTAGATTTGGGCTAGGGTGTTGGAAAGGCTACATTGTGTATTCGAATTTCATCGAAGACGTTTTTGGTGGGCAGAATAAATTAAAGGTATGTTATGCATTTTTATTTCCCCAAAGTTTTTGAAATTCAAAAATTGCTTAAAGGGTTTCATGAGTTCTAAAAGGTAGATATGAATTTTTGAGGGAGTTATAAGGTAAAGTAAATTAAAATATTTTATTTTGATTTTTTGGTGATTGAAATTTATTTTATAAAGTTGGAGTGATAAGGTATAATATTTTGCATCTTGAAATAAAAGCTACATTGTGATACTTATGTTTTGTGAGTTTGGATATTATAAGGTGTATAAAGAAAATTGTTGTGTATTTTTTTATAATGAAATTGTTGACTTATATTGTGTAAGTTTAGAGATTATAAGGTGTACTAAGAGATTTGATATATTTGTATGGTAAAATAATTATTGGGAAAATATTTACAAGGATATTTTGAGAAAGATTGTTGTTACCTAACCTTAATATTGGTAAAGAAGATTTGATTGTGGTTAAGATAGGTTTTGAAGATATATCTCCATCAAAACAAAAGGTATGGGCACATCTTCCTATGAGTGAAATATTTTTGGATTGAATGTTGTGAAATACAAGGTTGGAGTGAAAAGGATTGTTTGATAAGCATTGTTGAAAATATTTGAGTGAGTGATCATATTCATGATTAGGGTTTTTGAAATATCATGAGTATCATTGTTATGTGAGATTTTTTGATAAGCATTGTTGGAAATATTGGATTGTGAGTGAAACATATTGAGTCTCTAACAATTCTCTATATGCTTCTGTGGTTTAACAAGATTCTGAGTGAAACTTGTTTGAGTGATTGAAGAGGTTTTCTGAAAGAGATTAAGTTGAGTTGTGTATGCAATATTTGCAATTTGAATAAAGCTTTTGTAAAAGCTAGTGGACTATTTTGAGTAAGTCCTAGAGGGGACTTAAGGACAGATTTGTGTGAGCTTTTGTGGAAGCTTACAAATAGATTTGAGGCAAGTCTTAGTGAAGACTTTTTGAGCAGGTTAGACAAGTTCTAGAGAGAACTTTTTGAGCGTATTTGAGATAGATATTGAGAAAATTTGTGCTATACCGAAGGACATTATTTAGTGTAGATTTAAGATAGAGATTGAGAAAATTTGTGTAGGGTAGAGGATAGTGTTTATTATATATCTGAGATAGAGATAGAGCAAAGTAAGAGCAAGCTTTGGAGGTGAAAAAGTAGAGGAAAATAGTCTCCAGTAGATATAGGTCCATTAGCCAGAGCAGTAAGGATAGAGGTCTTTTGAGTGAGGGCAGGGGTCTTCAGTGGAGAGAGATCCACAAGCTAGAGCAGTGGAGGAAGTAGTCTTCTAGAGGATCACCAACCAGAGCAAAGGAGAAGGAGTTATCCTATGGATAGATATCCACAAACTTGATTAGGGGATTGGTGTCTCCTTTGGATAGAGTTCCATAAACATTGTAATAGGAAAAGGATTCCCAAGAGAATTTATTGAGAAAATTTTATAAGGAATATTTTCTCCATGGAGTAGCCCACATTGGGTGAACCATGTTAAATCATGTCTCTCATGTGTGTGATGCTTTGTGTAATTTTTACTACTTTAATATTTTTGATGTTATCATTTGGATTTAAAATCAAAAAATATATCTTATACTGTTCACCCCCCTCTCAGTATAAGCACATATTATTCAATTGGTATCATAGAAGGTCTCTCTATGAAAAGACTAATAGCTTGGAGGAAGATCCATTAGAAATGCACATGACTTCAGAGAATGAAGAAGATATTAGTTTGACATAAAAGATGAATTCTTTGCTGCTCTTAGGAACTTGGAAAATATTAGAAATAAGAACTCAAGGTTGAAGGATAAAATTCAAGAGGGGGAAGAAGCAAAGATGAAACTTCTACAGAATCTCACAGAACTCAAAATAAAGATAGAATAAGGAAAGAAAATTAAATAGGACATGATAGATCTATTAAGAGCAAGAGAAACAGAATGTGAAATATTAGTAGTAGAAATATTTTATATAAGGAATGAAGTTGAAAATGTCAAGTTACTACAAGATATAAAGTTGGGGAAACAAAGAGAGAAGTCAAGCCTTCAAGAAGTAGATACTTCAAACAAAGATAAGCAAGTTACTCATAATTTGGAAGGAAAAGACATCAGGAAAGAAGCAAATAAGAACCATGGATAAATTTAATCACAACAAAAGGAGGAGAACTCGACCATATTTTCCAAGGCATTCAAATAGGTTACATAATCTCTTCCATGGCTATTGATTTTCATGTAACAAATATGGTCATAGAGTTGTACATTGCACTGGTTATGTTAAAAATGATGTCAACAAAAATTTCAATTCTTTTGCACCTCTTATGAATAGTGATGTCATATGTTATAAGTGCAATAATCTTGGGCACAAGGCTAGATGGTGTAAAATTGTATTACCTAAGTCAATTAAAAATAATACAACTTCAAAAGTTAGGAAAGAGATAAAAGGCCATGAGAAAGATAAATGTTAGTACAAATAGCTCTTCATGTTCAGGATAAGGGAAAATAATGGTATCTTGATAGTGGATGTTCTAGTCACATGACAGGAGATAAAAGTAAATTTCTAGTTCTCAAAGAAACTGATGGAGGATCAGTAAGATTTGGTGATAATGGATCAGCAAAAATTTGTGGGAAAGGAACTCTGAGTTAGATAATGGGAAAACAAAAACAAAGAATGTATTGTATTTCAAGAGGTTGAGGCACAATATACTAAGTGTGAGCAAACTTTGTGATCAAGGGCACATGGTTACTTTTCATCCAAGTAGGTGTGATATTAGAAAGTCTAAAAGTGGAAAACTTATTGCAAATGCAAATAGAACTACAAACAACCTCTACATGTTAAGTGAGATTAAAGGAGAAAAGTGTTTTCTATCACAAGAATATGAGATTTGGTTGTGGCATAGAAGAATGGTTTATTTTAACTTTGATGACATAGTTAACATAAGAAATAAGCAGGTTGTCAGATATTACCCAAGCTAAAAATGCCACAAAACACAATCTGTGCACCTTGTCAGTATGGAAAGCAAACTAGAACAAGTTTTAAATCGAAAGGATTTATGTCATCTGAGCCATTGAAACTAATACATACTGATCTATGTGGCTCTACCAAAACACATAGTATTCAAGGTGAAAGTTACTTAATATTATTTATAGATGATTATTCCAGAATTATTTGGGTAGCCTTCCTGAAAGATAAGTTAGAAGCACTTGATAAATTCAAGGCATTTAAAGAGTTGGTTGAAAATGAAATAGGTAAAAGGATTAAGTGTTTGATATCAGATAGAGGAGGATAATTTACCTCAAATAAATTTGTAAACTATTGTGAACAACATGGGATCAAAAGAGAATACTCAACTGCAAGAACTCCTCAACAAAATGGAGTTGTTGAAACGAAGAATAGGACTAATGAAAATATGGCTAGAGCTATGTTAAATGAATCCAATATTTCATATGGTTTTTAGAGAGAGGTAGTTAACACAGTAGTTTATATCATTTATAGGGATCAAATAATATGGGGTGAAAAGGAATGTCGTCCCTCACTTAGGGTGAAACTCTTCTTGACTTTTCCATTCCGCTAACTTGGCAATTTTCTATTATTTTTTCCTTCCATTTTAAAATACGTTCACCCCAAGGAGGGGTGAATGGAGCTTTCGTCCCCCACTTGGGGTGAAAACACTTTTAATTCCATGATTTTAAAATTAGGCAATGCACTCTTTGCTTTGTATTGTGGTTTTTCCCCATTGAGGGGCGAAAGGGCCTTTCGCCATTCTTTTAGGAAAAAAGTCTCTTTGACTAGTCAACATCTTCGGATATTTTCTTTTGAGTTTTAGTGCTTTATTTTCAAACGATGTTCACCTCAAAAAGGGGTGAATGGATATTTTACCCCTCCTAGGGGTGAACGCACCTTTGACTACTTCTTTGTCCCGCCATGACATCCCTTGCAACTTTTAACAAAAATAAATATGTTTTACCTCAAGGAGGGGTGACAGAGATCTTCGCCTCTCACTTGGAATGAAAATACTCAGCCTTTTAAACTTTGTGTGCATCATGTCTCCAGGTTTTCAAACTATTTTCAGGTGCATCCATCAAAACTGATTACTGCTTCTTGCCCAAAATCATGGTAAAATTATTTTAACTTATTTTAATTACAGGTGCACCATTACTAGATATTTTAAACTTTACTATTCCTGACACCCAATCCATGAGAATTAAAATAAGGATATAAAATAGAAATTATTTGCAATAAAATATGCTAACAGGTACTGTTGCATCCTTCATTAATCATATCTTGCTCATTTTTACAATAAAAATTGTCAATATCATCATGAAATAACCTCAACAATAGTTATTCATATATATTAGATCAAACCCACATTTTTCCTATAGAATTACTAAGATATCAAAATCACTATACGTGATTAAAATTACATAATACTGATCTACAATTTGTTCATGGAGTTACCGATCTTGGATGACGAATTTCTCTGCATCTTCCAAATTTTTTCGTCCAGGCAAGGTCTGTTGCGGTGACAACGAAAATCCAAGGGCCAGTAGAGGCGTTTCTCCCGCGCGATTCGGATGAGTGTCGAGGGGCACAACCATGATGACACGGGGCGAGGAGGCAGACGGGCCTAAGTCTATGCGTGGTGTAGAGGCGAGCGGCCCTCCTTCGGGCACGGGCCCTAATTTGTTGATCGAGGATTCGAGTGTTTTGTATGACATCACCAATAATCTCGGGAGCACCAATGGAACCAGGGTTTCAACCTCAAGCGGAGGCCATGGGGGAAAAATATCGTTTGCAGAGCTACTCCAGAACAAGCAAAAATCGAAACCTAACCCTGTCTTCGAGTTCGTCACTCAGGGTTGCGATGTCATATGCCCCAAAAGCCTCATGGAAGATTTTGAATCACGCGATTCTTACTCCCTGGTAGGGAAGTTCATAGGAGGTCGGCCAGATATGGATTCGATCCGCAGATGGGCAGTGACCAAATGGAAAATAAGGGGAAATATGGAACTGTCGGCCATGACCCAAGGATTTTTCATGATTCAACTCAATTCAGCAGAGGACGCAGAACGCATTTTATCCGGGGGACCATGGTTTTTCGGTAGAAGAAGTCTATTTTTAAAAAAATGGCAGCCAAATTTTGACCCAAATTCCTAGAATATCAATTTCGCTCCGCTCTGGGTGAGGCTCCCGAATCTCCCAACCCATTTCTTCTATGAAGACGCTTTGCGAGGGTTAGCTAAAGCCATCGAGGATCTCATGGCCATCGACCCAGCCACCCGAGCGAGAACGCGGTTAACCCAGGCATGAATCTGCATCAATGTAAACTTGGAAAGTCATCTCCCAGAGCACCTGAACCTCATCTATGGAGACTTCAAATGGAGGCAACCATTGATCTACGAAAACAAACCGACATTCTACCCTGAATGCCAGACCCAAGGACATTTGCAACCCCAGTGTCCCAAGACCCGAACTAAGAGCGTGGACAACCAGGCCGAGGACCGCTAGAAGCAGACTTACAGATGAGACCCAGAAAAGCATGTTTCGAGCACCGAACATCAAGCCACAACGTGGGTGAACTCTCCTCCTCCAAAGGCAAGTCATTCTATTACTGTTGCTAATAAATTTGATGCGCTTAAAGATTTTGGCATTTCTGAAGATGTTGAGGAGGGTGAAATCCCTGTTGATTCAAACCTAGACCCTAATCCTGATCATGCCCAATGCCCTAGACCCAGGTCTTCCCAGACCCACAAGGTTGTCTCTCAGTCGATCCAACCACCCAGCTCCCCCCTCCCCCGTTCCCCCTGTAGCTCACCCCTGAAATTCCCTACCCAGGTGCCCACCCCTCAAGGTTCTCCTCCCCTGGAGTCCAGATCTCCAGCCTCACCCACTTTTTACGATCCTGTGGACTCTGATAGCGAAGACCTGGATCAACCTTCCCCCGAGAAATGGAGTCCCAAACAAACTCGTAGCTTCAGGAAATCTCAGATGGATGTTGGCGGGGAAAGGAAAAAAGGTAGACCATCAGAAGTAGATAGAAGAATCAGGGACACTGCAGAAGACATAGCGAATGGAACTCAGAAAACCCTTTTCCAGGAGACCAAAACGAGCACCAAGGAAGAAGCCCGGAGAACCAAACCCCCTACGCAGCAAGGAAAAGGGGGCAAAAAAATCCCCAAAAGTTATAAATGAGAGTCCTCTCTTGGAATGCAAGAGGACTAAATGGGGCAGCCAAGCAGAGAGTGGTTGCAGCCATGAGAAGAGAACATAACCCAACTATTTTTTTCATTCAAGAAACTAAACTCAATGATCAATGGTCACCCAGGGTGGCAAAAAAGATCTGGAAAAACTGTGAGTGTATTCATTCCCCGATGTCCGGTATAGCTGGAGGCCTGTTATGCATGTGGAACCCCACTATAGTGCAAGGCAACTTCATTTCAGGGCAGGAAAGACTGAGTAATATTCTTTTTCAGGATCTCAGCTCCCAGGTTTCCTGGGTAATGACTAATGTCTACGCCCCAAATTCCCCTCAGGGCAGAGTAGCTCTATGGAACCTACTCACACGGATGAGGCAAGCCTTTGATGGAATTCCCTGGGTTTTAGTAGGGGATTTCAACTCTCCCTTGTATGGTTCTGATAAAAGGGGAGGAACCATGGTTTCCCACAGGGACACAAATGATCTCAATCATTTCATAGATTCTAATGCCCTCATGGACGTTCAGCTTCAAGGCTCTCTTTTCACTTGGAGCAACAGGAGGAAAGGAAGTAGTCTTATTCAAGAGCACCTTGACCGTGTGTTTTTATCCCAGGAAGCCCTCCCCATTTTTGGGGATGCTAGCTTGATAGGTCTCCCCAATATTGGGTCTGACCACAACCCTCTGTTGATGGAAACGGGCACCAAATCCCAGTTCAAAACCCCTTTCAGATTTGAGTCCATGTGGACCCAACATCCCGACCTCCGTGATCAGATTGCACTTTGGTGGAAGAGGAAATTCCCAGGGTCAGCCACCAACCAATTCATGCAGAAACTCAGATTTATCAAGAGTAATCTGAGGATCTGGAACAAGACAACTTTTGGGAATATTTTTGAAGCAAAGAATAAGGTCAAGTCTAGAATCATCCAGATTGAGGACAATTTCCAGAAGGGTATAGGCAATGACCAACTCCGTCTTGAAGAACAACAACTGTTGGCTGACTATCACAACATCCTCAGCAAGGAGGAAACTTTTTGGCGACAAAAATCCCACCAGCTGTGGCTCAAGGAGGGGGACTCCAATACGAAGTTCTTCCATATATCCACTTTAAGGCACAGGGGTTCAAGCAGGATAAAAAATTTGGCCAGGCAAGATGGGTCTGTCACCTCAGACATCCTTCAGATCAGGGAAGAAGTAGTGTGTCACTTCAGAAACCTCCTTGCCTCCTCCCCGACCCAGTCCCAGAATGCCATGGAGGCCCTTCTGGACAACATTCCCTCCATCATCTCCCAAGAAACCAACCTTTTCCTCCTCAGCCCTCTGTCCCATAAAGAAATCCACCAAGCTCTCTTCTCCATGAACCCAGATAAAGCCCCTGGGCCAGACGGCTTCCCGCCTAGATTTTTCCAAACCTACTGGGACATAGTTGGCTCTGATCTATGCAATTCTGTCAGGGAAATGCAGGCTACCAAAACCATCCCCAGAGATGTCAATTCCACTTTCTTGGCTTTGATCCCTAAAGGTGAGAATCCCCATTCCCTCTCAGACTACCATCCCATTAGCCTGTGTAATGTCACCTATAAAATCCTCTCTAAGGCCTTGGCTAACCGATTGACTAGCATTCTCCCCTCTATCATCGACCCCTACCAGGGCAACACTGTCAAAGGCCACAATATCCTTGATGGAGTAATTACCATCCACGAGCTGATTCACTCCGCCCACATCTCTAAATCTGTTGCCCTCTTCCTCAAGCTAGACATGAACAAAGCCTTTGATAGAGTCAACAGGGAATTTCTTACCCAAATCCTTCTCAGGTTTGGCTTCCATGAATCTTGGGTAAATCTTATTTATAAGTGCATTTCATCCTCTTGGTTTTCGGTGATGGTGAATGGGTCTGTTGTTGGATACTTCCCCAGCCTCAGGGGTCTCAGATAGGGTGATCCATTGTCCCCCATTCTTTTCATCATTCTGGTAGAGAGTTTAGGCAGAGCTATCAAGAAGGCGTGCTCCAAAAACTTAATATCAGGCATCAAGGCTACCACTGGTCTCATGCCTTCTACCCACCAACAATTTGTGGATGATACCCTGTTGGCCACCAAAGCAGTAGTTTTCGATGCCAAAGGTATCAAAACCATTCTCAACCTCTATGAAGAGGCAGCTGGGCAGAAATTCAACTATGTAAAAAGCAAGTTGTTCTTCATCAATACCCCCCAAGAGACAACGCAAGATCGCTCGTATTTTGGGTTGTTCCATCGCAGAATTCCCGACCACCTATTTGGGATTACCCATGTTTAAAGGAAGACCCCTCAAAGACATGTGGAGGAATGTCACCGACAGGATTCATAAAAGGCTTTCGGGGTGGAAAGGTGCTCTCCTTTCCAGTGTCGGGAAGGCAACCCTAGTCAAGGTTGTGCTGCAGAGCATTCCCACATTTTTCCTGTCTGTCTTCAAAATCCCAGTGGCAGTGGGTGAAACCATTGAAAAAATTCAGAAGCAGTTTCTATGGTCAGGGAGTGACAATCAGAAGAAGTTCCATTTGGTGGCCTGGGACAAGGTCTGCTCCCCCAAGGACCAGGGAGGCCTAGGGATGAGGTGCATCAATGTCTCCAATTTAGCCCTTCTGGCTAAGCAAGCTTGGAAGGTCGTCACCAATGCTAATCTCGAATGGGTGGATATAGTCAAGAGAAAATATCTCCAGCAGCAATATTTCCTCCAGATGGACATCCCTCACAATTGTTCTCACTTTTGGAAGTCCATAACCCTCACCCAAAATCTCTTGCATCAGGGTTCCTGGTGGCAGCTGGGAGATGGCAAAGATATCAACTTCTGGGAAGATGCCTGGGCTAGAAAAGACCCCCTCATAAAATATCAGAGGTTGGCTGTAATTAAACACCTGATAGATAACAAGTATGGGACTCACGTAGCAGACTTCATCACCTCTAACCAGGGTGTCAAAATGTGGAAGAATGTGTAGTTCAGACTCAGGAACGAATCTATCATCAACGCAGTGACAGAGATCCAAGCGATCATGAGGGCAAATTTTGTCCCCCAATCCCAGATCAAAGATCAGCACTGCTGGAAAGGCACGGTTGAGGGTAATTTTTCTATCAAATCCATAGTCCAGTTCATTGAGAGTAGTACCAGGGAAGTCAACCTTAACAACGGTCAGATTTTAGCAAGAAGTTTATGGCTTAAAGCCCTAATCCCTAAGGTCGCTCACTTCTGTTGGTTGGCTGCTCATAATAAGCTCCTTACTACGGACAATCTGATGCGTAGGGGAGTCATTGTCCCTAATAGGTGTTACCTATGTGAGCAAGCTTGGGAGTCTACCCAACACATTCTCATGGATTGTCCTTTCACAAGCAACGTGTTTTCCCTGGTGGTCAACAAATTGCAGGTTTGTTGGATTAGGCCACGAACGGTTAAGGATATGTTTGTCCAATGGCCTGATACCTTCAAGAACCCGAGACTAAACTTTCTGTGGAATTCTATGGTCCATCACACTACCTGGAAAATCTGGCTGGAATGCAACAGGAGGATTTTCAGTGAAGACTACAGGGATCACGAAGCAGTTGCGTCAAGAGCCCTGATTTTTGCAACAGAAAATAGTAGCCTCATTCCTTGCCCAAAAATTCCCCAGGACGGAATAGAAGGCCACCTGTTCAGGGTCCTCAAGATTCCCCAAGACTGCTGCAAAGTCAAAGAGCCCCACAGTGATAGAAATGCAGCCAAATGGATCCCTCCCCCCAAGGATGGCTGAAGGCTAACTTTGACGGTGCCTCCAAAGGCAATCCGGGCAAGGCAAGAGCAGGAGGGGTGGTTAGGGATCACAACGGAACCATCATTCGAGATTTTTCCAAAAACCTGGGTACCCAGACCAACAACTATGCCAAAGCTAGAGCTCTCTGGAGATGCATCACCATATGCAAATCCATGAATAACCCCATCATCTTCGAAGGCGATTCAGAAGTTATTGTGGGACTGGTTCAAAATAACTCCAAGGGTGGGAAAAACATCCAGAACATTGTCCAGGAATGTGAAAAAGACTTCATCGACAAGAAGCAGAACTGCATCAATCATGTCTATAGAGAGGCTAACCAGGTGGCCGATGCTCTAGCCAATAAGGCCATCCTTCAAACTTCCTTAATGGTTTGGGAAAATAGTTTCCCATGCGAGATCACTGGAAAAGTCAAATATGACCGTAGAAATGAAGAGAGCGGTAAATCCCAGAAGACTGGGAACTAAGGTGTCTAGCTCATGATCTGTGCAGGCTTGGTGGTCCTAGTTTTTTGGATTTTTGTTTATGTGGATGATATTGTATGTGGTCGAAAAGACCCCTGTGTTGTTTTTTGTGTTAGTTTTTGGCATGGTTTTGTTTTTTGGCGTATCCATACCCCCTGGGTATTGGGCAGTGTCTTCCCGGTTAGGGATAATCCATATGTACAAAGGGGTGGGACCCTCCAACCCGTAAAGTAAATAAAGTTACTTTTACCTACCAAAAAAAATAAAAATTATCAATAAAATTTAACAAAATTTTAATGTGGTATAGTGTCAAAACTACCAATATTTCTGGTGGCTCTCGGGGTATCCAACTCACATGGATGCAAGCGATCCTAGGCCTTTATCCATTTTTATCTCAGTAGTCCTTCTTACGAACTACCTTGGTCGATAATTTTGGTTTGAACGTCTTCCCCTATACCTGCTCAGCTACTGCCTGTTCTACTACGACCTATTTTTCCTGTTCCTTCAAACTTTCATAGGTGATTTTAAAAACCGTAACTACTTAAGTCCAAGAATTTATGGTAAATGGGCAAGTAAAACTAAGTGATTCATAAATATACCATAGATTCTGGGTATTTTTCCAAGCTAAGGCACTTAGATATCTGAGCTAACTCAAACAAGGACGACTCCATGCAAGTGAACTTTTTTATGGGTGGCAACATTTGTTCTTCAGTAATTTGGTCTTCCCACCTATCAATTTTTTATGTGTCATGCACAAAATTCTTCTAAACCACTTCTAATTGTTCCTTCGATGGTGGATCATCCTATTCATCTATAAAATCTAGGAATCCCATGTCAATGAAAGCATCAAAATGAACCATTGAAATAGAATGCTCTCGTTCAATTACGTTAAGGAGTTTCTTGCCTTCTCTCACTAGATCCAACCTATGAAAATAACTATGCAGCGTAACCTTGGTGGTAGACCAGGCTCGATCCATATCACTCATGGGGTGAATACGCATATTAGACTGAGCCAAGGCTTGGATATTTACTGCCAACTCCAAATGTGGCTCTAGCATCTCCTCAGTACTATCCACTAGTTGTTGGCTCAATTGAATCTGTATTCGGGCCTCATAGAGGTATTGCAGAACCAGAACTGCTCTTGCTACCAACTTCTCACAACTTTGAGCCAACCAAAGGTGGGCCTCCTTAATTATCTTTTGAGAGAAGCCCACGGCTTGCGTAGCCTTCTCTGCCATCTGGTTCTGTATGGAGTCCAGTTGTATCTTCATCGTTTGTGCCTACTGCTCCGCCACATCCTTCGCTTTCTAGTGGGATTTCACCTGTTGTTGCTACTATTATATCTTCTTTGTCATATTCTCTTTATGCACTCTACTTTCTACCAAAGCTTCTTCAAGCTTAGCAATATTTGCCTCGACATCATAAAATCTCTACTTGTAATGCTCATCATGCAAGTAAACTGAGCTCATATCAACTTGGATGTTCCCCATATTCTCAGTAGGATCAATATTTGTTAGGTCCTCTATCATGATTTCATAAGCATAATCACTTGGCATCATTTCTCCTTGTGGTTTTTAGACCAGGGGAATCATCTTGGTAGTGTGAGCCTCCATAGCAATTGGATCGAAGGTGACTTTCTTGAGTGGCTTAGCTGGAGCAAGTGCCTCCTTTCTCCTATGACTCTTCAACCACTATGATGAACTGAGATGAGCTCAACTAATCTTCTCAGTAACTGGATGTTCGGGCATCACCTCATTCTTAGGCAGTGCTCACATCTCCAAAAATTGGATGAAGAAGAAAATATCATGTGAACAGATCTAGCTCAAAGGAAGAAGAGGAAACAAAAATTAGAGGGGGAACCAAAATAGTAGAATGGATGGAAGCACCAGGCTCAGCTGCAGTTACGCTCACTCATGGAGGAGCTTGCATACTTACAACTGTAGTGGAAGTAGTGATAGGAATGGAAGGTGAGGGATGCAAAAATAGATTCAAACTCGATGCAAATGTACTAAAAGAAAGGGAGGCCGAAGAGAAGGGAAAGAGAAGGAGCAGTAGTGACTTACGAGTGAGAGATAGGGAGTAAAATGGAAATAGAAGGTATACCAAATGGAGGGGCAATAGATGTAGGAACTGAGGGAAATGAAGTAACAACCACTACTTGCTCCTGAGTGGAAGAAGAGGGAAAAATAGGAGACGTACCTTTGGGCACGAGGGTCGTGTGAGCTAATGATGGAGGTGGTTATAAAATAGATTCTTCTTGTTGCTTTTTTACTTCCACCTCAAGATCTATGATCTCCATCTGGTGGTCCAACTGCTGCTCTTGAATTAATGGAATCTCTTGGGAAATGCTAACCTGAGCAGTTGATACTAGTGGAGGAGGATTTACTATAAATGCAGCAACTACAACCATGGAAACTGCAATAGTGGATGAAGAAACTACACCAGTTCTTGGCTTCTTTGTAGCCTTCAAGAAAGGAAATGTCTCTTCTATACTTCGCTTCACCCGCTGAGATCTTATTTTAAACACAAACTATTATTCTTCTTCCTCATGTGTCGCTTCCTCAGCTATCGAGTGCTCTCCTTTAGCCATGCTTTCTTCACTATCAGATTTCTAAAAACTTTGAGGTACAACCTTGGAGAAAGTGATAGGTTGATAGATGTCAAAAAACTCATCATATGCATCAGAAAATGCTTCATCCATCTTCAACCCATAAGGTGATGTAATTTTTCCCCGGTGGACCCTCATAATCCACCAGTTTATGATCTTTTCCTTAGACCACGTAGGCAGTTGATCTTTCATCTAACTAAATAATCTCAGAGGAGGAATATGCTCTCTGTGCACTACAGGATTATATTCGACCTCTTGCTCATAAAAATCATGCCACGGTGGAAGTGACATCATGGCTTCAACATGCCACTCCAAATCATGCCCCTCAAGATTATTGCGATTTTGTTGAATATCAGGCCGTGGGCAACAATGAAACTACTTGGCCTTAATTATTTCCAAAAAATGACCCAATGGGTCATACCTCCATCTTTGAGGTAGTTCCACCAGACCTAGGTCTTGGAGAGCCTCTGTGAGCAATCTGTTCTGACCAACCTGGCTCACCTCTATACTATCAAATTTGAAAGGCATCGTGCACGTTGTCCTCTTATCACACCCTGCTCCATAAACATCATTCACGTAATCATTCTGGCGCACCACCTCCATTACAAAAATATGCTCAATGGTAAAATATGGGAGCAGGAATGGCTTACCCGTGAAGCCAAAAATCCGTACAACTACACCTTGAGTCAGCAAGAAGATATCACTCTTCTCTACCGTGACAATTGCTTCTCTCATTGCCCGCGGTACCCTTTCACTCTTGTCGCAAATCAGCTCAATCGTGGGGCCCAAAAATAAGCGATTAAAATTATAGAATGACTCCCTCCTTGATAGAGTGGGAGTCCACATATAAACCGGCAAAACCTTGTTCGCCTCATCAACTTGTTTAACCACTATAAATAAAAAATGTTGATGCAAATGAAAAAAGAAATACCAGACGAGGAAATGAAGTATGCTTGAATGAAGTTGCCTCTCTCGTATTCATTTTTCCAACTGAATGTGCATCTTTCGATATATAAAATCAGCCCAGTCAAAATAAATCGGGTTTGTGCCAACCCTCATCGTCGTCGGAGCGTAAAACTCCACCTGTGATATGCACTACGCAAGTGCCGCCTACCATTTGTGAACTGTGGAATCTATAGAGAGGCCAAAAATCCATGCCAGCATTGAAAATATATCTGGGCTCTTAAAATTTGAAAGTGGCTTTGATAGATTTGGCAACTGCCCTAGCTGCGGCTCTCGGATTAACTGCATCTCCATAAATTGGTGCATTGTCACCGTGGACACATATTTCTCCTCCTGTTCATTGAGGTGTAATTTTTTGGAGATCATGTCGGAGGGAGGCTTCAACCCACAAGCAAATGCTTCCCTCACTGCATTGGAAGAGATGGAGAAAAGCACTTCACCATTTGCTTTTCGAACAACCCTAGTAGCCGGGTTATAAAATCGAGCAATCAACTTCACCAACTCTGGGTAAGCATGTACGAGCGTACATAGTTACCAGAATAACTATGCATAATATGACACAGTTAAAGGGCTCTCCGGCATCAACCCCTGCTTAATTGTGAATTCCACATCTTGTCAAAGTTTAACCACGCCCTTATTGGTGATGATGCAGTCCTCGACTTCTGCCATGGTGTCAGAGTATGGGTCCAAGTCGACATTCTCATTTCTTCGGGCTTTCTTGGATTTTTTTCGCCTTCTGCTTTCTTTTTCGATTGCTTGGGTTCTGCGACATCCTTCACTTCTACACTTTTCTTGCCCATCGTGTAAATTTTGGCAACCCTGAGAGCGCTCTGCAACTTCTACAAACAAAACTCAAAAATGCACCAACATAATTTTAAAAATTTAATCTTTGAGTAGGGTTACATGTGCTTAATTTATAGATGGAGCTCATAACCACCGAAGTAAATCCATTATTTCATCTCAGTGAATTTGGAAGGGCATGCACCTTGTTCCACTCGACAAACACTATTCCCAATGACTTTTTAATGGTTATCAACCTCCATTCACTGCAATATCTTTTTTGAAAACTATGCTCCTACCGCATCAAGCTTCGAAAAGTGCATCCTAGGTCTTCAACGGCCACTCCAAAAAATGAACTCAAAAAAAAAAAAGAAGGGAAAAAGGAAAAGATGAAAAATTGGAGGGGGAGAAACCAGGATGCAATAAAACAAGAAAATAATTTTTAAATATTTTATATTTTAAAAAAAAAAGGAGGAGAGAATGAAGGCTTGAAACTAAGAGTTTAATACATGCTCAAACCTCACAAAAAATTTACTTGCCACATGAGGACCAATGAACACTCTCACTTTGCAATTGTGAGATCTTGGTTCTTGGGAACTCCAAAACACCTCCCAAAGCAAATCCAGATGCAATCCCTTTCAACTGAGCACTTCAAAAAATGTGTCTCAATGTCAATGGCACTTTTAAAAATTCAACATGTGCTTATGGGTGAAATCGCCTTGGAAGAGCGCCCCTCCTCTAGCCGATGCTCTCTGAAAATGTCCTCAACCTGTGTGATAAACTTCCATGCTCAAACCCTCCTTTAAAATAATTTGTTGCTTTTGATTTTCGCCCCATTTTAGAAAAAGCAAAAATTTTCTCTTTTTTTTCATTTTCTTTTAGAAAATCTTTTTAACTGGAACTTTAACTTTGATTTTCTTTTTCTTTTTTGTTTTATTTTCGTCCCATATTTAGAAAATAAAACCAATCAAAATAACACTTAATATTTATTTTTATTTTTCAAAACTTTTAATGATGGAGTTATGAATGAAAGCTTGTGCTTTTCCTCCATTTTTTTCTTTTGCATTCGCTCCAATTTTAATTTCACTGAAACTCCTTGTATGCAATCGCTTGAAACGCCGAAACATGCCCCCCATACTTTAAAATATTTTCATGTCGCTTCACCCCTATGGGAGGTGAATGGGAGTTTCACCCCTCACATAGGGTGAAAGCATTATTGACTATTCTTACCTTCGATTGCCACGACATGCTTGTTATCTCAAACCATGCTCACTTCGATGAAGGGCATGTAAGACTTTAGCCCGAAATCTAGTGTGAAAGAGTTTTAAATCATTTATTTTTTAATCAGATGGTGCAGGAGCTATGATTAGCACCTTAAAATTTTCATAATATGCTTTCGCCCAAATGAGGGGTGAATGGGAGTTTCACCCCTCATTTGGGGTGAAAGCCCTTTTGACCATTTTCCACCATGGTGACTTGGTGCTTTTCATATCATTTTTTCCTTCTTTAACATGTGTTCACCCCAAAGGGAGGCGAATGGGACTTTCATCCATTCCTTGGGGTGAAAGCGCTTCCAGTTCTTATACTCCATGATTTTGACAATAAATCATTTTTAACCTCAAAGCTCTCAAACACCTGCTAAAAATATTACAATAAAATAATTAATTCTACCCGAAACTCATAATGTGTCCTTGGAAAACCTTTTCGGAAAGAAATTATTTTTTAGAGAAGAAACATTGTGGAGCGAAAGTAATTTTCTTCTTGAGGGTAGCCAGAAATTTTTTTTTTGAATAAAACAATAAAAATACTTGCAGAAAATAAAATATATACATATTTACATACTTGCACCTCTGATCATATCACTAAAAATAAGCCTTCAGATGAAGGTCGTTAACTAGAATCGAAAGATCCCAACCATCCATATCTTGAAGATGATATGCATTCACCGAATTTACCCTCAAAACTTGAAATGGACCTTCCCAGATCGCGTCAAACTTGTGGTGCTTTCCAAGCTTAGCTTTATTCTCATTCCATTTAAGGACTAGATCTCCAACCTAAAACTTTCACTCTATCATCTTCTTGTCAAACCACTTTTACATCATTCTAGCATGTTCGGTGAAAGCCGCATATACCTTTTCTCTCTCCTCTTCTAACTACAAAAGTTGAGCCAACCTTGCACTCATGGGATCAGATTCATCATCTTCATCTCTAAACAATTGCAAAGTCTGGAGGACAAGGAGCTCGATGTGAGTGGGTAAAACTACCTCCTTTCCATACACCAAGGAGTAAGGAGAAGCTTTAATAGACTTCTTCACTGATATACGATCCACCCATAGAGCTTAATTTAACAATAGATGCCAACTCCTTTTGTTGCTTCCAAGTATCCTCTTCAAGATCCGAAGCAAATTCTTGTTTGTGGATTCAGCTAGACCGTTTCCCTATGGGTAATAATTGGAGGAAGTCTTTAGATAAATCCCATACCTGCTTGCAAATTCAATGATATTTACCCCAATAAATGGAGTCTCATTATCTATTACAATGGCATCTAGTACATCAAAATGGGTAATCAATCCTTCGAGGAAGGAGATGACTATAGCCTGGTCTACTTTCTTGGTTGGAATGGCCTCTGCCCACCGAGTAAAGTAATCGATCGCTGTCAGAATATATTTATGCTCGATGGAGGAATGAGGATCAATAACTCCAATGAAATCTAAGCCCCACTGCTGAAATGGAGCTTCTACCTAGATTGGATGTAGAGGCAAAGATGCCCTCTGACTCTTGCCAACATACCGCTGATAGTTATCATAACTTTGGCTCACCTTATGTGCATCTACGAAGAGGGTAGGCCAAAAATATCCAGCTCAGATGATCTTCAAGGCCATAGGCCTTCCTGCATAATGTCCACTAGATAAGCCAGAGTGGAACTCCTCCAAGATCTATTTTTTTGACTCTTTCACACATCTGAGGAGTACTCCATCTATGTTTTTATGAAATAACCCACTTGGCAATAAGACATACCTGAGCGCCTGCAACCTAAATCTTCACCGTTGTGAGGCATCAAGATGTGATGGACACTTTCCGGATGTGAAGAATTCGACAAGGTCCTCTATCCAATCACGATCACTTGTAACTTGATTAGCAAGATTACTCTCATCGATAACCTCATCCTGTAATGGAGCTAGCGATCCAGAAGCTGCACTTTTAGCCAATTCTTGGCAGAGTGCCCGACCATGAACCAACTTAGTCGGCCGAATCTCCACATCATATTCCTGAATATTTGAAACCCAACCTACTCTTTTATCACCCATCTCTCCTTGAATGATGAAATTCCTGACATCTGGATGAATAACATAGATGATTGTCTTACTCTGTGAAATAAAATGCCAAAATTTCTTTAAAGACTTCATGACTGCATACACCTGCTTCTCAATAAAGTTATATTTTTCTTGGTGTGGCGAAATGACTTGGCTCAGAAAAGCAATCGGTTTTTCATCCCCATCATCTTGCTTCTACGTGAGGACAATGACATAACTCTCCTGCTCGCCCACTATATAAAGGATAAAATCTTTTGAATAATCTGGATTAATCAACACTGGCGCTTGGGTGATTCTCTCCTTGATCTCCTAGAATGCCTATCTTCTTACTTCTATCCACTTGAAGTCTACATTCTTCTTCAAAAGTTCAGTCATTGGCTTTACTACCTGAGCAAAATCAGCAATGAATTTCTGAATGAAGTTGATTTGGCCAAAGAATGACTGCAGATCCTTCTTATTAACTGGTAATGGTAATTTTAAGAGAGCTTCAGCTCTCGTAGGATCAATCGCCAATCCTTCTTGTGAAATCACATGTCCCAAGAGTTTTCCTTCTTTGATAGTGAAAATGGATTTCTTTGAGTTAATGGAAATTCCAAATTCCTGACACTTTTCGAACACTTGTCTCAGATGAGAGACATGCTCCTCCCTACGATGTGAGAAAATAGTCATGTCATCAAGGTAAATTACAATAACTCGATTCAACAACTCATCGAAAGTGACATCCATAGCTCTCTGAAAGGTGGCACCAACATTGGAAAGACCAAATGGCATCCTTTGATAGGTGAAGGTGCCCCACTTTGTAGTAAATGTCATTTTGTGTTGGTCCTCATCTTTCACCCAGATTTGGTTATAGCCGGAGAAACCATCAAGCAATGAAAATCTCTATGCTCCAATGACTACATGAAGAATCTGATCAATCTATGGTAGGGGATAGTGATCTTTCAAAGATGCTTGGTTCAGATTCTGAAAGTCCATGCACAGGTGAATATCTCCATTCTTCTTTCGAACTGGAACCAAATTTGCCACCCATGTTGAGTGCTTGATAGGATAAATTATTTTTACCTCCAACATTTTTAGCAACTCTGCTTTCATAAGAACTTCAATTTTTGGATTGACAGGTCATTGTTTCTACTGAAAAGGCTTCACCCCTTCTTGCAACTCGATGGTGTGTTGGATTACATTTTTATCATATCCTTTCAGATCATGATAGCTCCAAGTGATAATATCAAGAAATTCATAACACAGATTCTTAATATCCTCAAGCTCCTTGGGTGTACAATCTGTTCTGACTTTGATGACTTTATCAAGATCCAACTGCATTTCCTTATACTCCTTTGCATCCACCTTGATCTTGTGTTTCTCTACCCTATCATTTTGATCAAACAAGCTCTCAAGTGAAATCAGTCCCCTAGGAATGTGGTTATTCTTCAATTGAATCATCCCTTCCATTTCCTCCTCGACCAATATTCTTTCTTCTATACTAGCAGCTTCCTTAATCAAGAAATTAACTATATGTTCATCACTATCGAACACCTACCAATAGAGGTTTTTATCAAGGATCGAAGGTCTATAAATTACCCTCATGATCTTTGGTCTCCTGACCACTTGCTCTATGGGAGAGAAATTAGCACCAAGGGAAGCCAAGATATCTGCATGCTTATTCTATTCTCATGAAATCGCTTGAATATTTAGTGTTGTAAAAGACTCAAACAAATCCCATACCTTGTTATGGTAGGCCTTCAAATAGTGTTGCTTTGACACACATTTGTTTGTAGTCTGATTAACAATAAGCTCAAAATCTCCAAAAATTTGCAACTATTTGATTCCCAACTTCTTTGCTTTCTTCAGACCAAGGCATAATGCTTCATATTCGGTGGCATTATTTGTGCAACTCCAAGTTAACCGATATGAGTAGGTTTTCTGTAACCTTGAAGGAGAAACAAGAACAATTCTAGCTCCTACACCATTCTTGCATCTTGCACCATCGAAATATAACTTCCATAATTGATCGGAGATAGGGTCTAGGGAATCAGAAGCTTCTTCTTCAATCTGTTCAGGTTTGGTTATGGTGTAACAACCGATATCGGTTTCCACCATTGCATTGAAATCCATCAATGAAAACTCATCTTCCAGATAGAGCTCACCAAGAGCTTCCTCCATCAAGTCCACTTCTTGCACTTCTTCTATCATCATATTAACTACGCCTATGGGCTTTTCTTCTTCTTCAAGTCTTTCTATATGAAAAGTGGATGGCTTTTCATTATAGATCTGGATTCTTCTTCCCTTAAAAGGAATCTCCAAATGTGAATAATCCAAGGAAATATATCCTCCTAGATTTGTTATAAATTCCCTCGAAAGACACATGCTGAAATATGGTTCCAAGTCGACTACCACCACTTCTTGAATGATGGTGATCTATGGTATGTTGTGCAGAACAATGGGAATATCTTTAATCACACCCACCATTTTGACTGGGGTCCCATCCAACTGTAAGATGCCTGGACTACTCCTTGTGTACTCCATCCCCATGACTTCACATACTACCTTTGGCATGATAGTAGTCGCAGCACCGGAGTCGATCATACAATTATGCATGATCCACCCTTCCATTCTGAGAGAAAGATAGAATGGAGGTGGTCTATTCTTACCAGTGGTAGAAGTTGTCAATGTCTATGCTAACACCATCTGGGTGGGGCTTTTCTTTTTATCCTTCGTAGACTTGAGAGACTCCTGCAATAGGTCAACTTGTCCAGGTAACTGTAATGCATCATACAAACTCACCTTTGCAGGGATTTTCTTCATCTCCTCAATAATGTTATAATCAGAAGTACCAGAGCCCTTTTCTTCACTAGTTGGCTCATATTTGTTTTGGTACTATTGAGTAGCTTCTACCCTTTATCGCTTGGTCAATGATGGGTACTTGAGGTACTCTTTGGCTTGTTCTTTTGCCTCAATTTGTACTTGAGTGGTTGTAGGTTGTGAAGTTGATGCCTTTACCTGCAACTTCTCTTGAGCTTGCTTGGGCAATAGATCCTTCAACAAGATAGAATCTTGTTATTTAGTTGTTGCGCTAGGTGCTTTCGCTTGTGGTTGTGCCTTTTCATCCTGTATCTTTTGTTCAATAGGAACTTTTAGAGGCTCCATTTCTATTGGATCAACAGTCACCGACTTCTTTCCAGCCCTCGTAAGAACTGAAACTTGCTCCAAGGAAGGGACCATAAAATTATGATCAACTTCTATTATCATATTGATTTGTCCACCGATAGAACTTTCTGCTAATATCTGTACATAGTTCAAATGAACCATGCATGTATCTTCACCATGAGGATCATTACAGGTAGAACACCAATATGCCCACTCTGATGTACTAGCTTCTTCATTTGCCAACACAATTGTATTTCTTTCAGGACCTTTGCTAGTAGTTGGTTGTTCTCTAGTAATCGATGGTGTTTGAAATCTTCTTGATCGAAAGTCAGCTTCAACTTGCTTCTTCTTAACGGATGTAATTTCATTCGACATTGTCCTCACTATTGAATTGAGTGATTGCATCTCCTATAATATTTTCATGTAGGGATCAAGATTTGAAGGTGTAGGAGGTGCTAGAAAAGGTAGAGGTATTAGTGGAGTAGGCAATGCTAGGAATGGAACTAGGGCTAGCAACTATGGAACAACTGGTGTAGGTAATTGTGAAATACTTGGAGCAGGGAGTTGTGGAACTAGAACTGGAGCGATTTGAGGTGGACTTGAGCTCCATGAAGGAATAGGATACATAGAAGGCATAGGCTATGAAAATGCACTAGAATACAGATGTTGTGGAAGATCAGGAAGAATGGGTATTATTACCTTTGGAGGTAGCTTACCTATGGCAATCAGATCTACCTCGACCTTTTGTACCTGCATGTACAAATCTAGAAATGTATTGACATTGGCTTATCGAACTGCCATACCAATGTCGGAGTTGAAGGCTCGGAGATAGTAAAATATGGCTTGCTCATGAGTGGGCCAAAGACCATCAAGAACTCTCTACCAACTTTGAGCGAACCTGACATTGAAATCCACTATTTCCTCCTATGGATGTCTTTGGATATTTGTAAATTGGTGCAGCAAGGAAAAAGGGTCAGCTTGCTCATGAAAGTTCTTGATCAATAATTCTACCAACTGGTCCCATGTGGTGATAGTAGTGGGTGGCAAGGATCGGTACCAATACAACAACTTCCCTCTAAGGGACAACACAAGTAATCTTACCATAATATCTTCATCTATGATGCCATGGATTATCGCCAAAGAAGCCACATCTTGGATATGCTCGTAAGCAGTCTTACATGTACCATCATAGGTAGGCAAAGCCTTCAATGCTGCTTGAGGGACTAGATTTTGTGCTTGTAGATTCAAAGCTCCTGAGCTATTCCATGCTAGGAACTACCTTGGTGGTTGTTGTGGTGGTGGATTTTGAGCCATATTAACTAGAGGATTAGGTTGAGGAGGTGGGACACTAGTAGCAGTACTAGCTGGACTTGAAGGAACAGAAAACACACCAACTATCTATGAAGATGTCACGGGTGATGTATGAGGTGGGGTGACTAATCTAGGGTGTTCTCCTAATTTTTGGGTGTCAAGTTCAAAGAACTCAATGGGGTTTTCAAGATTTTTGGCCTTCGATCTTGTGATCATGAAGTACAACTTTCATTGACTTCACATTCGAAGGCTTCTAGGTATAGCTGAGTCGCCAGATGTTCTAACTTAACAATACAAAGGTGAACATCAAGACCTTAATATTGCATATTGCTCAATATGAGACTTTTGAATGTCCCATCGAGGCATGCCAAAAATTATTGGTCAAATATCTACCTAAAATACAAAACATATATTTGTGCACCCTAGACACGACCAACATTGAAAGGTCGAAGGAAAGAAATGTCCTTCAGGCCAATCTCCAGAGAGGGTTGGCTCCCTTACTAATCCTACACTAGTTTTAAGTTTAGAGTTGCAGGAAAGAAATGGAAATAATGGAAAGAAATGGGAAATATAGCCATAGGCCAGAAGATGTAGGATTGGGGATAGACTAGCAGTAGGAATTCAAATCAAGTATTATAGCAACATAGAATAGAAAGAAGGTAAAGAATCCACTTACAATTTCATAGAGACAACTTCCAGAGTTGCATTCCAGTACTCACTCCCTCACCAACAGTGTTCAAATCCAGATGCAAAATTTAAACTTAGCAGATAATAGACATGAATATAAAATAGAAATGCTTAAAGTAGAAAGAAATCACACACAAAAATCATTTGCAGAATCAGAAGCCAGATTCCTTCTATTTACGCAGAAAACTTGAAGAGTTTTTCTGCAGAGTGTCTATCCTCCTTTATTACATTGAAAATATCTAGTATTTATAGAGGTTTTCACCTCTGTTCATTTAATACACAAAAGACAAAATGTCCCTGGATCAAGAACTAGCAAGAGGAATCTTCTCCTCAAAAATCCTCGAAAATCTTCCTTCTGTAAGGGAAATTCTTGGGAAATCAACAAGTTTGGGCATCGGTGCACAGAAAACTGCAAAGATGGTCATTGAATTGGTACCTCCATTGTTCCTTGGAAATTCACCCTTGTCAGAAAGTCCACCAAACCTGAAAGAGGTGAAGTAAATAGGGAATGTCTTGGAACTCATGAAAATCATCCTGTGATATTTAATCGTGCACCCTTTCAACATAAAATTTGGGAACATAACTCCTTTCACCACAATCATTAAATTCTCACCATTCTTAAGACCGGATGCCTTCGAAAAGCCTGCGTGGATGCTAGAAAATAGCTTTGCCCAAAATGGAGCGATAGGTAAAGTCGAACAAAAGTGCATTTCCACTTCCTTTTATCCATGCTTGCATTTGGGGAGAGCGCCCATAAAACAACAACCTTTATAGTTTCGCTAACCTTGGGTCTTTGAATCGCGCTTTGCACCTTTTTCCTCTAATTTTCACCCAATGCACAACCCACAACTTGATTCATTTTAAAACTCTTTGCATCGCGTTCACCCCATAATCGTGACAACAATCACCCTTGAGCAAATCTGGGTGAAACACCTTGTTATACGCCTTTGTTTTCATTTTCGGTGCTTCGAACCATCTTCATATAGTTTCACCCGAGGAGGGGCGAATGGGACTTTCGCCTCTCACCTGGGGTGAAAGCGTTGTTGGCTCTTTCCTTTTAGAAAATATTTGCCTTCAAAAATTCATAAAATATAGACTTTCGCCTCAAATAAGGGCGACAAGGAGTTTCGCCCCTCTTTTGGGGCGAAAGCATCTTTGTTCATCCCTTTTAAATCTTCCTATTGCATGGCTTACAACTTTCACCTTTTTTTGGTGCGCACTTCTATTCCCAAACAACATTGGCTTTGCATTTACCTTGCATCTTTGGATGCCTTTAATATGTGCTTTCGCCTCGGAGAGGGGCGACTAGGAGGTTCGCCCCACACTTAGGGCGAACACTCCGTTGACCGTCTTCACCTTTGACTACCATGAGGCGTCTTTCACTTGAAATGGTATTTGCCTCCAAAGAGAGGCGTGTGGAGCTTTCGCCCTTACCTTTGGGGCGACACTCTTTTTAAAACCTTCTTTTACGCGTGGGCCCATAATATACTTTCGAACACTTTTGCAATGTGTTGTCGTCCCAAGGTGGGGCGAAAAGGAATGTTACCCCTCACTTGGGGCGAAACTCTTCTTGACTTTTCCACCGCGCTACCTTGGCAATTTTCTATTATTTTTTTCTTCCATTTTAAAAAATGTTCACCCCAAGGAGGGACGAATGGGACTTTTACCCCCCACTTGGGGTGAAAACACTTTTAATTCCATGATTTCAAAATCAGGTGACGCGCTCTTTGCTTTGTATTATGGTTTCGCCCCACTGAGGGACGAGAGGGCCTTTCGCCCTTCTTTTAGGGCGAAAGTCTCTTTGACTAGTCAACATCTTCGGATATTTTCTTGAGTTTTAGCACCTTTTCAAACGATGTTCGCCTCAAAAAGGGGTGAATGGAGCTTTCGCCCCTCCTAGGGGCGAACGCACCCTTGACTTCTTCTTTGTCCCGCCATGACATCCCTTGCAACTTTTAACAAAAATAAAGATGTTTCGTCCCAAGGAGGGGTGACAGAGATCTTTGCCTCTCACTTAGGGCGAAAAATACTCAACCTTTTAAACTTTGTGTGCATCACGTCTCCAAGTTTTCAAATTCTTTTCGGAGTGTCCATCAAAATTGATTACTGGTTCTTTTCCAAAATCATGGCAAAATTATTTTAACTTATTTTAATTACAGGTGCGTCATAACTAGACATTTTAAACTTTACTATTCTTGGCACCCAGTCCATGAGAATTAAAAGGAGATTAAAATAGAAATTATTTGCAATAATATATACTGACAGGAACTGCTGCATTCTTCATTAATCATATCTTACTCTTTTTACAATAAAAACTGTCAATAAAATTTGAACAAATTTTTTTGGTGGCAAATTGTCAAAACTGCCAACATGAGGAAAGTAATATTTTGTTGGTCAAGGACAAAGGAATGTAGGAATAGAACCCATCAAGGTGGCAAATGATTCACCAAAAGTGATTATAAAGGATGAGATGGTTGAGTGTGATGATTAGTCTTAAAAGTAAAAGGCTAATTTTTATATATAATAGTTTTTTACCATACTTTTCAAAGATTTAAAAGTGGGTCGAAATAAGTGAAGATGAAAGTATATTACCTTGTGACCTCTCATCAAAAAAAAAATATTTTCCAAATTGAAAGCCAACAATAAAGTAGCATGTGGTGGTCCACGTTTATGAGGAGGCTAGCTTGTATCTAAGACCATGACATGAAAATCTTTATGCGGAGACAAACACTCTTGAAAGGATTTGTATATGGATCATGTTATTGGACTTTTGTATGGGCTTAAAAACATATAGCTTTTTAAAAATATTGGTTACACCCTAGGAAATTTCATCTGTGTGGCACTAACCTCTATGGAGCAATATCTAGTTGTGGACACACAAATGCATTGTCATGGATATTTTCAAAACTTTTTTCAAAATTATATCATCATTTAATCTAAATTAAGAAAGTGGAACTAATAAGTGGACTATAAAACATTTCATTTTGCCACCATATATGTCATAAAAGCCTAAACACATAGAGGATTCGTATATGGATCAGGTTATTTGGACTTTTGTATGGGATTATAAATATATAGCTTTTTTAAAATATGGGTTACACCCTAGGAAATTTCATCCATGTGGCACTAACCTCTATGGAGCAATATCTAGTTGTAGACACACAAATGCATTGCCATGGATATTTTCAAAATATTTTTCAAAATAGATCATTAAATCTAAACTAAGAAAGTGGGACAAATAAGTGGACTATAAAACATTGCATTTTGACACCATATATGTCATGAGCCTAAACACATAGAAGAGGTTACAACAAGAATAGTTGAAAAATATTTGAAGATCTTTATTGAGAAAGATGTGAAAGGTTTCTATTAATAAAATAAAAGTCGAAGAATTTACCAAGCATAGCTCATACAAAGGATTTTCCACTGCAAAAAAATATGCCAATACCTCATTAAAGGTAGTCCCCCCAAGTGGGACTACCTTACTATAGTTGATACCTCACTACGTTTAGTCAATAAGAAGATGTCATTTTGTAGTCCAATCCCAACTAGGGACTGGACCACATCACTATCTTTATTTGATTGCTTAATTCACTTTGTTTAGTCAATAATTCAATTTATTTTGTACCTCCTTCACTTAGTTCATTAGGCAATCTCGTCCCTAGCCCTCACTTCATTCGGCCTTCATGAGGTCATCTCAATTCATTCAAGCATTAGGTGAGCAATTACAAAGTGAGAGATCGAATTTGAAGTGTTCAAAATTGCAACGAAAGTTTAAGGGTCCATTTTTAAAGAAAGAATATAAGAGTGATGACTATGAGTCAAGTAAGTCATCTTTCTATTCAAATGACAAAAACTCATCTCAAAGGTGTGCCATCAAAAATAAATTAATGTGGAGTTTTTCACTTACACTTTAGATTCTCCATAGCAACAACAAAAAAAGATCATATTTCAAATCAGAAACTATATAGAAAAACAAAAGAGATTGAAGACGATGAAATCATTGGTATAGCTACGAAGAAAAAAGGAAGACCCCTAAATAAATATTAAAGTGGAAAAAAAACTCAAAAGAATATTTATTTGGAAGCCAAAAGCAAATAGTACAGATGTTAACTAAAGTGGATCAAACACATAAAAATAAACAATTACCATGAAGATGGTATCTTCAAATTATTGGGTACAATTAATATTTCCTTAAAAAAATAGCTATCAAATAAGTAATAGGACCTAAATTTGTTTCAATACATAAAATTAAATTAGTGAGAATTACAAGGAACATTGAAAATAAATTAGCCAATCACAAAATCAAATGGTGTGAGCTCAACAGGTTAAATACATCAACTTTCAAAGCAGAGACACAAGCTCAAATCTTGTTAGGTGATATATGCATAATTACCAAAATACCACAATTTGGTTTGTTGAAATACCATGGTAACAAGTATGATGTTACTAAGTGTGGGCTCTATTTCAATCTCATACAATCAATTTAAACGCAAAAGAAAACTCCAATTGTAGTGTCACCATTATACTTGCTTAGATTCTAATTGGATACTAAAATTCTTTCTCCATGAAAATAACATTAAAAAAAATGACACAAAGCATATTGGCTCAAAAGGTAAGAAAATAGACCTAGAGAAAACCAACAAACCAAATAGACCTAGAGAAAACCAACAAACCAAATATTATTCATAAACGTTATGCTTGGATATGTTCTACTTGACCTAATAGCAAATGCAATTTCTTAATTTTTTAATAAGAGTGGCTTATAGAAGCAACAACTAATTTAGAAAAGAAAAAGAAAAAGAGAGAGAGAGAGATCACATAAAGTTGATCAAAATCAAACCTTATTTCCCATTATTGTCGAATGACAACAATATTATTTATGCAAACAATTGTATACAATATGTACGTGTCACTTCCATCAAAACAATTAGGGGACCTAATGGACAAGGAAGAATTGCTTTAACAAAATAATATCTACAATAAAATAGAAGACAACCATGTCAAAATGCCTTTATGTTCTTCAAATCATTGTTCATTTACTCTTGATGGTTCTTTGTTTTGCAAAAATATACAATACACAAATATATTCAACTTGTTAGATGGCAAACTATGTGAAAGCTCCTCTCATAATGAAATTGCTAGAAATTAGTGACAATGGTTAAGTACATGATAATTGCAAACATGCAAATAAGAAGACCAAATAGGCATAACTTTCAAAAAAAACACTAATAAACTCCTTTCACTATATTTTTTTAAATAAATATGTGCATAGGGTTCTTTAGAACCAATAGACCTTTGGAAGGTTATCACAATACCTCCTTTTAATGATCTTTTTCAAATTCCTGATAGAAATTAGACATAAATTATATAATTTCTATTACTCTTGTTTTGTAGATAAATATTTGTATATGGTTCTTAATAACCAAAGGGCTCTCTTTGAAAGACTACATTTTTAGGATCTTATACAAAGTCTTTGAAAGATATTTCTTTTTTTTAAATATAAAAACCATGTTATTTATGTTGCCCGATATAAGTATTTTATAAAAACATTAAAAAAGAAAACATCAATAATCTTAAATATCCTCAAGCCAACCTTCTATTCTAATGTTTACACCCCTTTTTAATGTATAAATGTTGAGGTTCATTTCTAAGATGGAAACCATTGCTTATAATATAAAAATTTTGCATTTCCCTCTGCTGCTCTATTAAAAAATATTACAATATTAGTTATATTATTTGGTACATGCTAATATAAATATTAAGAGAGTTTTTTAAGTCTATAGTTTAGGAATATGATTTTATGTATCTATGTGTATGATGTGCACAAGTGTCAGCAAAGTAAATAGAGTCAAGAGCATGTATACAAGTGGCAAGATTAGAAGCCAAAAGACATTTGTCTTGCAGCTCTTGGATATGTGAGGAGTGTAATAGTCAAGTATTTGAAGAACCACCTTTCTAAGGCTATATTATGGAGACAAAGATCAATGAAATGTATCTGAAAAATGTATGAAACATTCAAGCATGAATATTGAAGCTTGTATGCATATTTTGAGCAATTCTATTGTAAGTGTTCTTCATGTTATTGCATGAATGATTTTGGTCATTTATATTAATATTTGTCATTTTCATGAATATTATTATCAATTATATTGACCATCTTATATATTGATTGCACTTATATTTGAGTTTACTTATGATCCAGAATATTGGGACATAAGATAATCTAGCTTAAAAGTCAACAACCCCCCAAACCCATTTGACACACAGAATGGTGAAACTCAAATATTAGCATGAAAGTAGCATATTTAGAATTGAATAGAAGTTCACTAAATGTCCTCAAACCCTCCTATTGCTTTAATCCTCACCTTTGATGTTGTCATATAACAAATGACTTCCTAAGGATGGATACATCAAATTTAAAAACTTGGAAGATTAATGTAAAAGTACTCCATTCACAAATTAATCAAAAGATCATTAGTAATATGAGTCACAAATTTGCCATTTATTCGAAACCAAACTATTCCACTTTTGTTAGCTAAGCATGACATGTATATCAAATGAAATACACAAGAAGACATGCAACTAATAGCAACTTAAGCTGTCCAAGCTCTTGTTGTAACGCAAGGATACTAAATTCCAAAGTCAAGGTGATATTGAGTTCAACAATGTCATAGATAACTTCCATATCTATCTTCTTATATTAAATTTGGAAAAATCTGAATACGCACAAACCTTAACTTGCCTAGACCAACTACAATGGAAAATAATATATTTGCTTCAATTTTTTCTTCTAAGCCAGATAATTTGTCAAAATGAAGCTAACCAGAACTCATGGTCTTTCATTTTATAGGAATAAAAAGCTAGCCAAGAACCAGGTTTCCTGATGAGATTCAACAACTAATTCCACTTTATTTTTCCAACACATGATAAAATATACCAAACTATTCAACAGAAATCTTTGAAATACCATGAAACCATCCACAATAGAAGAGAGAGAAAAAAAAAACTCTATTCAAAGTGGACACAGTCCCAGGATCAAATGGCTGGTCACCAACATTCTTTCTATAATTCTAGAAAAATAATGAAAAAATATATAAGAGCATTGGTAAAGGAATTTAACAAGTCAAAAAATATTCTAAACAACACAAATTACACATCAATGACCATAACCCAAAGAAAACAGATTTTCCATCCTTTGAAGACTACTCTCCAACTGTGACACAATTTACATGATAATCCTAAAAGCAATAGCCAAAAGATTCAAACAAATTCTGAAAAAATTAATTTCTGATGAGCAATAAAACTTCATTTTAAGGAAACAAAACCTAAACAGCATTGCATTCATCCCTGAGGCAGTCCACTCGAAAATCAGAAAGAAGCAAGCTATGGTTATAGAGTTGGACACCAGCAAGGCTTATTACAGAGTTGATTGATATTACTGCTCAAGGCTTATTGCTTTGACAAAAGACAGGAGGAATTGGATTGAATGTTGAACCCCATAACATTCAATCCAATGAACGGTATCCAAGAGGGTTTTTTTAAAAAGCTCTAGGGGCCTAGGACTTGGAAACCTCACTTCTCCAACTCTATTTGTCCTCTTAATTGAAATCCCTCAACTGAGCAATTAAAAGAGCATGAATTGAGAGGAAATTAGAGGAATTGAGGTCTCACAGTAAGTAGAAGCCATATCATAGGGAGTTCACAGATGACATAGTACTGTTAAGAGAAGCATAAAAACAACAGCCTAATAAGTTTAAACCTATTCTGGACAATATCCTAAAGCATCAGAAAACATAGTAAATGCTGAGACGTCAAGGATCTCCTTCCTTCATGTTCCAGCAGGTAAGCAAACAGTATTGGCAGCAACAGGGAATTCTTTCATTCAAAAAAGATGAAGCAACTTTGGAAAGATCTTGAAGAAAAGACAGCAAAAGCTGTTCAACCTCAAGAGGGCAGGTATCTATTCATAGCAGATCATATTAACTACTCTCCTCAACTGTCCAAGCCTATTCCTCCCAAAGTCGTTAGAGAATCTCATCATGCAGTGGGGTAGCCTAAGCTCCATGGGTAAGAACTGGAAATTCATCATCCAAATTGTTCTATTGGAAACTTGGAAAGAGAAAGAATATGACTTTTCATGAATTTTCTGTCTTTTAAAAGATTCCATAATAAAGTGGAAATTGCCATAATGAAAGTTGGTCGAGGACACCATGCCAGATTGACCCTCACAACAAAAGTACTGATGTCCATCTCCTCTATACCCGGGCAAAATCTCCAACAAAACCTCCCCGAGGTGGAAACTCAATTCCAACGGAGCAACAAAAAATAAAAGAAAACTAAAATCCTATAAAAGTGGGTGCTGAAGGTATTCTAAAGAACAAAGTATGAAGATCCCATTTGTACTTTCGCTTTGGATATCCCTACAGTGTCTGATATTGAGGCAATTTTGGGCTTTGGTTCAAGGATTAATTGTGGCAAGAAGAGGAACAGAACTAAAGAAGAAAATAAAAGTAAGAAGTGGTGGCAGAAGCTATATCCACGTTAGTAAGAAGGAATTAGCCCCTTGATAATATTATAAAGAAGGGTATAGAAATTAAATCAACATCGAATTCTCTGCTGTTCTTCCCCTGCATTAGAGAACGTAACAAATTAGCCAATTGCTTGGCCAATGAAGGAATAGCCATGGTTCATAACATTTTAGCACCTGGAAAATTATATTTAATCACCTGGAGAGTCTCAAATAGCAGTCCAAACAAAGATATTGAAAACAAACTCACTGCAAAGAATCATCATTCTTCATGTTTTGGAGTCTGAAAATTTCTTCGTCCCTGCTTTTTACATGTAATTTTTGACTACAGAAGAATAATTAATCTTCCAAAAAAAATCTGCCTTCATCCTTCAGGAAAAGTTTAATGATAATGGACTTTCTAGACAAGCCACAAGTATATAAACATGTACCCCCAAACAACTTAGTCCCTATAGCTTCAGAAGTCTGCATCAAAATGCATTCCGGAATAAGAATAACATACACTGAATTTATTAATCAGCATCATCTTGCTGACATGAGATATGCTGAAGATATGGGATAAAGTTCCATTGCAGACAGGCAGAATCTTGAAGATTGAAATGACAGGTTGAAGATGCTGAAAATTCTTCAGTAGAAAAATGATTATTTTGGGTGAAATTGAAGCGCCAGCCACAAAAAATAGCTGCTGCTGTATATTTCCCACTTAATTAATACAAATTCAATGAATGGACATATAAAAATATCCAATATTATAAAATCATGTTTCATATTGAATAATGGTGGCTTCCTCTACTACAATCCATTCTTTTTCTCCATTCCCATCCTCTGAGGCCCCTGAACAGCTCTGCAAAATAAAATATATTAAATGGTTGCTAAAGATATTTAGCTACAAAGTAGTTGAGAAGAGACATTGCATTACACACCTGTGCACATGTATATACAAGAAGTGTCAGCCATTCCCAATTATTTGCAGAATACATAGACAATGAATCCTTACAAGCTTGCTGCAAGTAAAATAAAAGAGGCGGCATCAACTGCATTTCATACACTCGAGGTCCTCCGCATACTTCACAAACACCAGGATCTCCTTGATCTTTATTTGCCAACAGCGGTCGGCCTCCAAAGCAATATCTGAAAAGAAAACCCACTTCTGAAATCTAAAATAATTCATAAGTCGATTACACATTTCTGGACATATTTAGAAAAACTATCTCCAATCCAAGAATTAGAAAACTATGCCAGTAATATTTTCCAGTACATGATCAATTTTCACAATCATAATCAAGCTATTGAAACTAAATACCTGAAACATTGCCCGGGGTAGTAATCTAGCCTTTTCTTGAACTTAAGATAGGTTCTATCCACATGCAAGGCACTGGCATGTTCATATTCCTCTTTTTCCCAAGTTTCTTCCCCTGCTTCTTCAGGGGCATTATTTTGTCTAACTTGATAATCCACAGAATAATCCAAAGCTGAATCAGCCGTGCTACCGCGAGATGGATGTGATTCATTTTGCAAAAAGACATAAAAACACGGAAGCACTGCACCCAACCATAATGAAATTACAGTCTTAATTTTCTGATAATTAGACAGCTTACCCAGAGCAAGAAAACTCTAAATGGAGTTATGCAAATAAGCAGTAATTTAGGGGTTGAAAACTTTAGAAACATGAAGAACAAAGAGATTAGTCCAAGAGGGCCTACAATGTGATATAAGAAAGGCTTGATGAGCTACAAAATAACAATAAATGCAAAATACTGCAGTAACACAATTAACAGAAAAATTGAATTCACTACATTTCTAAGCTATTAACAGTTATCAGGACTTCACGAATAAAAAATTAACTTGAGGCTACCAACCGTGGAAACAGGCCCATGGGGTTGAACTCTGACCAGTGAGAATGTTTGGCTCACAAAGAGCCTACCAGGGTTCAATTCCCATGAGTGTGCCATGACAATACGGTTTTTTCTAATACCACGATAATGTGGTTTGTTGAAATTCCACACTAACGTAATCGTGGTGTAATATGGGTGGGACCTATTTCAATCCCATATAACCAATTTAAAGGGGAAAAAACATGGAAAAAGATTCAATTTCTTCAATTAGGTGCAGATAGGTACGTAGTCAACCACAAATCAGTCACATTCCAGTAATAAAGCCCTGTGCTACTCTATTCACATTGATCTCTGAAGTTCAAGATGGAATAAATGCTTCCTTCTTTAAAAATCATTTTAGCCCGTAAGGAAAACCCCATGAACTTTGTAAAATCATCTAATGGCCTGATGGCAGAGCAGAAGAAAATGGTTGGAGAAGAGACCAGCTTTTCCAGAGAGTTGAGATTTCTAGGAGAACAAAATATTAGCCCCATACCTGCTACCTGAAGACCTCATAAAATGCTGCGGTGAATAAGTCATTCCTCATTTGTTTTTTAAAATGTTGTAAAATAAGTATATATTGTCTACCTAAAACAAAATTTATGATATATATGTATTTTATACATGGGGGTTCTAAATTTGTGTGCACTTTAATATTAATATCTCTACACTTTGAATGTAGATATACATAATAGTTCTTATATATGTAAATTTAACACCCTAAGTCTTTTCCGTTTTCTTTGGGTTGGTATAAAATTGTGGGATAGGATCTTATGTTACATGGATCTTCCACCAACCAGGCTGGGTCTAAACTGAAATCGATGCATGTCAAGAGAGAATGCATTGGCAGGATAGGTGGTGTGATTAGAGATGAGCATGGGATTCAGCTGTGGTCTTTCTGTGGTCATATTGTCATAACTGGCATATGGCATGCTAGAAGAGTTTTAAAAGATCAAACATTGAGCATGACTCGTCGATAACTGTGAATACCATAGGGAAGCAGAAGTATATCATCAGCACATGGGACTCCTGGCATCAACTGAAAAGGTCACATTGAATCTCATCTACAGAAATGACAAAAATCTTCCTCAACTCCTAGCCAATACAGACATATTGAGTACTGAATGTAATACTTGATGGTCTCAAGTGAGAAGCCAAGCAAAGAGGAATCAGTAGAATTGTTGATATATAGTTTCCCAATTTCTGTTTTTTTGTTAAAATCAATAGCTTTTACCAGTGTTGCTCCATCTGTTAAATATGCTTCAACAATTTGTTCGATACTTATGTTTGGCAAGTTCCCATGAGAGGCCTTGCAAAACTATTGAGTAATTTTTCTCAAGCTCTTTGATCTAACATTTAGAAGATGGAAGCAGTATATTTGAGAGTAGTTACTGTCATATGATATAAATTCCTGATGACGAGGAGCTTCCATATTGTATATCTTTGCTCTGAATCCAAAATGGCCCTCTACATAGAATTTTCCTCATTTGTTAAGGGATGTCCATTTTACATTCTTCTGGGTGAACTCCTTGTATGGTATATTTTTTATGGATTTGCTTGAAGGTGATCTAGCTGTCAATGAGATTCATAATGTAGGGACATTAGGGGACAAGGAGGATAAGCCAGTGTTTGCCACAATTATGTCAACCAGCATTTTTGTGATAAAAAAAGAATCCCTCATGGTATATCCACCAACTTTTTTCTTAGATTAATAACCATCCACATAAATTGAATATGAATACGTTATATGGAATATTTATTAGAAACTTCTCAGATGCAACATAAAGTGCACAATGAGATCACAATGCAAACGTAGAACACAACACCATAGAAATGGAAGATTCAATAAGCTGTACATATCTTTGTAGATGAGGCCTAACTCATAATAATTTAAGAATGAAGTTCCCCAAGCCATCGTGTAAAACCCATATATATCACATAAACAGTAGATGTGATGATCAACCCCAATAGACAAAGACATAGTACTACTGAAGGCAATATCTATGGAGATTGCCAAGGATAGCATAGAGAATGTCACTCTGTCAAGGGAACTCCCAAAAAGAACAGAGAAGTAGATAGCATGGTACATGTGATGTTTGCACTCTCAAAATCTGAATTAACAAAGTTTGCATAAGATTAAGACAATGGGGAACTCATCTTTCTACTCCAATAATTTTGTTTGCTTCAGTGCAATACCCAACCACCCCACTGCATCTTTCACATTTTTTCCTGTATTGCTCCCACTTCTGCTCCAGCACATCCTCCCCCTTCTGAGACATTTCCAACTCCATCTCAAGTTTCACCATATTGCTCTAAGTGGGCCCAAGGTTTCTTTTTTTCCCCTCTATCTATTTTCTTAGCTGTCTCCACCCATCTCCTAGCTTCCTCTACTAGCCACGAAGCATCTTCAATGTATGCTTTAAATTGCACTTCCACTTTCCTCAATCTCCTCTTCACATGATCTACCTTTATAGCCAACTCAAGTGCTCACCCTTCTACTTTGTTCTTGAGGATATGTGACAAATTAGGCTAATGATTTGTTGACTCCTTTGACTCACATAAGGATTTAAGGATGAAGTCTGAAGTGAAGGTTCTTGAAGCATCAAATGTAACCCATAAATATAGTATGATATGAAGTAGGTGTAATGGTTGACCCCAACAATCTCGCCAACCACCATCCATTAACTTAATTAAAATGAACCCAACTATAACATATATTAAGCGTGATATCAAATGGCATGAGCTCAATCAATTAAATTCCTCGAATTTCAAGGAGTAGACCTAGGTTCAAATCTTGCCAAGCAATACATGCATAATTACCAAGCTGTTGTAATACTACTTTGTGGTCATGATGTAATATGGGTGGGACCCAATTCAATCCCATATAACTAATTTAAAAAAAGAAAAACATATATTAAGCATTGTGAGTCCATTTTATTCTATTTATTTCATATTGGAATTCCAACGTATCTCAAATAAGAACCAAAAGTGAACTCAAAGCAATGGAAATGAAAGTAGCAACAACATTAACATCATACAAAATAATTCCCAAATATGAAGCAGCAAAAGAACAGATGGATACTCAGAAAATGAAAGTGAAACAATTCAACACCACAACAAAGATATCCAATTCAAGATAGAGATGACCTGCTAGACGGTATATTCATACACGTCAAATTAATATAATATAGATCCGAAGGACACCACAAGCCTACATATCGAACATAATGGCAAATAATATAAAATAAAATATTAATAAAATATATTACCTGTTGTCACATTTTGCACGGGGTGCAATGTCTTCAGTGTTGTAACAGTGCTGCTCTTCTTTTTCCCTCTTCCCCTATTTTCCTTCCTTCTCTCCCTTTCCTTTTCTTTCCCGCATTCTCTTTCTTTCCCCCCTTTCTTGGAGTCCCCAGTTGATTTTTCAACTTTCCAGCAAGTTACCTGAAAAATGGCTAAGTGTTGGTGCGAAGTGCGCACTTTACCCCAGTTTTGGTGCGAAGTCTGACTTCGCCCCACTTTCTGGGCGCACCTTGCAACTGGCAGATTGACAGGCTGGCAGGCTGACAGAAGATGATAAAAGGCCGGAGCAGAGTCCGTACGGCGGCAGACACCAGTTTCCACCTGTGCGCAGCCCGACTTCGCAGTGAAGTCGGAGTGCGCCCTTGACAGGTGCGCAGTAGGGGAACAAACCCAGAATTTGACCAAGGCATGAAGGCCTTCCCGACTGCACTGTTTTCTGCCCGCGCAACCCGAGATGCCTTGATCCCAAGCGAAGTTGGACGGACTGCCTTCCAAGGCAGACACGTGTCACACAGCATCATCCATCATCTGACAAGTGTCCAGCTTCGGGATTAGAGCCGAAACGTGTCGAGCAAAAGGACAAGCATGGGCTGCACTGCCTACGCCAGTAGCCTCATTCAAAGCTGATCTGAGGTTTCACCTGCTCCAACTACCCGCATCACCGCCAGAAGAAGATTCTGCCCAACATACCGCCATGTAGCTGTCCAGCTTCCAGGAGGACCATGCTGCGGGTACAGTCCGGTCCGACAAAAGGTCAGCATTTGCAGCTCTTTCGCCGCTTTTGTCAGCTTATGTTTGACTGGGACTTTGTACCCATTAATGTAACGGAGGGACTCGGGCTATAAAAGCCCACCGTGAATTCATTGTAAAGTGTGGAAGGGGAATGTCTGTTAGGGAACCACTGTGCCCATTGTAACCGTGCTTCTGCTTATAAATATAATCTGTATGCTTGGTTACTGTTCTGCTGCTTCGTTTTTTATGTCTGCCTTTCTTTATATTCATGCCTTAGGCTAACCTGTGTCATGGCTCGTTGATTCATTTCAGCATTTGATGATCAGGTGCCTCTAGCATTGCTTGTTTAAAGCACCCCCTGTACTTCATGAATTAAAAGGATACATAGAATAGCTGTAGTAGCAGTTCCATCAGTTGTGTGTTTTGTTGCTGGTCCGTATCTGGTGATTGGTGCGCTGCCGTACTGTTAGTTCCTTGTAGGGAATGTCTGTTAGGGGGCCATTGAAGTTGTGCGGTTAAATTCTCTACATAAACACATATACACGGCTCGATATCTCTATGATTGCTTTCTACCCATGTCAGTGTCCGTAGGTGGTGATTGACGTGTTGCCGTACTGTTAGTTCCTTGTAGGGAATGTCTGTTAGGGAGCCGTTGTAGCCGTGCGTACACTGCTTGGGTATCGGAAGTATACGTTAGATTTTGCAGTTCTTTGTCATGCTTTGTGTTTATATGCAGTAAGTAGCGGTGATTGGTGTGTTCCCGTACTGTTAGTTCCCCCCACCAACCTTTGAACATATTTGTAAATCTCTTTCTGTACATTTATTTCTTTCCTATACTCTTAGCTTAAATCAAAAAACCCCCCAAAAGGAGTCGGCCTTCTCCGGAGATTGGCTCGGAAGGCATCTCTTCCTTCCGGCCTTTCATGCTGGTGGGTGAATCTGGGCGCATTAACCCAAATCCTTTCCTCATGGCAGATTCGTAACCAACAGTTTCTGCAGCACGCCGGTGGGACCCCGGTCCCACATTTGAAGAGAGATTTTCTGATCGGTCTCCACCGGCGCCGACAGTTCTCGAGCTCTCGGTGAGACAAGGAAGTTTCTCACCCCCGACGAATTGAAGCACCGGTGTTCGCTTCATTGCTGTTCCAAATCCGAACACCTGGCGACTCTGCACGAACAAATCCTCTGAGTCTAGAAGACCGGTCCCAGCACCTTCATGCACACGAGAAGGTGGCAAGCAAGGGATCCGAGAAGCCCGCCTGAGTTCTACGAACTGGATATCAATGCTCGAGGCGAGATCCCCAGGCTGGCTGATCCGCGAGCTCGTTTCGACGAAGCCGAGGCTGAGATACAAGAAGAAGCCGAAGCCGAAGTCGGAGGAGCTGAGTACGAAATAGAAGAGGCCGAGGAAGAAGATCCTGCATCCTCGGAAAGTACCGACACTGAGTACACAACCGACGGCGGAGAAGAAGAAGAAGAAGAAGAAATGGCTGCTCAACAGCCGAATGATGATGATCTTTTCCCGGCTGTGGACTCTACGGGGCCCTTGGCCCTGGTCGGACAGCAAGCTGTGCCCCCTACTGCTTTAAAGTCTATTCCCACGTACGACGGCTACGGTAAGACGGCGTACGAACACATCCAAGACATCCTTGCCCTGGCCGCATTGCATACTATCACCGATGAAAGTGTGAAGACCCGTCTGCTGGCCCTTTCCCTGAGGGGAAAGCTTCTCTACTGGTGGAGATCGCTGCCAGAGGGATCCATCACAGGGTGGCCCCAGCTTGCCAGAAGGCTCGTAAAAGGATGCAACGAGTCTGCTGACCCTACTTCTCTATTGCATCAGTTCCAAGCTATCCAGAGACATCCTCAAGAGGTGTCTGATTTTAACATTAGGTTTGCGAGATCCTGGAAACGAGTACCTCGCGAACTTCGGCCTTCAGCCGGCATGGCTGCTCACTACTATCTGAGATCCTTCAACTCAGACATATGCCTGCTGCTGAAGATCGCCAGAATTGATGAGTTCCCTGCGCTGTACGAGGCTGCCCAGCAAGCCGAAGCTGACATTATCTCCATCGGCAGGCTTCCGTCCAGAGTGCAGGAGCCCATCCATCCCGACTTCCCCAGATCTCAGTATCCTTCTGCCTCTGGTGGTTCGCCGTCCACATCAGGACAGCAACCCCAAAGCAACGGTGGAATCCGGCGCCGGTCGTAACTCCTTACGGCCAGCCTCAATTGCATTACCCTCACCCGCCGCCTCCCGCTCCGCATTTTCCAAACTTCCCGCTCCTCCACAGTACGCATCCTATTCTAACCCTCCTCCATTAGCTGCATTGCCTCCACCGGCACAGTTGCCGCCTCCCGACAGCAGCATCCAGAACACGATTCTACAAGAAGTGCGGGCTTTGGCCTCCGGATACCATGCCATGTCCAATGACATGACCGCTATGAAGAAGAAGCAGGCCCAGATGGACCTCGCTCCTAGGAGACCATATGCGTCCCCGGCGCTAACAAAAGACAAAGCGCCAGAAAACCAGCCGCAGAGACGTCCGCCTCCGAGAAATGCTGCTATAGAAGACCCGCCTGGTCCTCCCGACCAGGTTAACTGGTGCACTACGTGCAATGACCCGCATTCGGAGGAAGACTGCACTTTGCACCAAGGACTACATTCGGACCTTGGCCGGCGGCGCTATAGAAGACGATGAGCTGTACATGATCTTGGACGGCGAGGCCAACTTTGCCCTCCTCGAAGAGAATCTAGCGTCACCTGCCAAGGAAGAAACGAAGGCCGCAGATGCGGCCAAGCCTTTGCAAGTCTACGCAAGAAGAGAAAAACCGCAGCCCGGCGGGCTGCCACCATACAAGCGGTTGTGGCCCTACATAGCCCAGGAGAAGGCGTCCAAAGATAAAGCTCCAGTCAAGCCTTCTCCGGCAAAGGCTGCCACTGTTCCAGCCAAACCTCCAGCAAAGGCCCCAACTCCGGCTAAGGCTCCTGTACTTCAGCCTCCAGCTGAAACCAAAGAACAAGCCCAAGAGAAGCTGAAGTACCCGTCTCTGACCAAGAGACAGCGAGTTGAGGCCACCCAACAGTACCGGACAAAGTATGAGCCAGCTAAACCAGCAGAAGGAGCTAGTACCTCGGGCTACAGCATTGTAGACGAGTTGAAGAGAACACTTGCTAGAATCAGCATGTACGATGCTCTTCTGCTCCCAGGCCAGGTAGATCTGCTGCAAGAATCACTGAAGAACATGAAGAACGGCAGACAGATGCAGCCCGCTGTCCCGGTTCAACCTTTGACAGTCTCCGCCACTGGGAAGAACAGACCGCCACCCTTTTATCTGTCTTTACGGATGCAAGGGCACATAGTTCACAAACCGCATGGTGGACTCCGGTGCTTCCTCGACCGTGATGCCGAAGGCCGTCTGCGATGAGATCGGGATGGAATACACACGGAGCAGCCAAGGCGTGCTGCAATTAGACGGCACCCCTGTCAAGACAGTTGGTGTCATAAAGGACATCCCTATCCGACTGCACAAAGCTCTCGACATCGTAGTCATCCAAGAGGTCGTGATTGTCGACCTGGAGCCTTACTTCGGCATGTGTCTCTCTCGGGAGTTCACTGCGAAGTTGGGCGGGTACCTGTCTCTAGACTACTCACACATGGAAGTGCCCTTCAAGGGAAGGAGACTGAAAATTTTCAATGAGAAGCCTTCCCCCTTCCTAGTAGAAAAGATACCCGGAGGAGAGTTGGACTGCATGGTCCAGTTGTCAGAGGAAGAGCTGGTGACAGTGGAGCTGACTGAGCAAGCCCTCGAAGTGCTACAGCTCGAAGATGAGTTCTCATTGCGGGACTTCAATGCCGTAATCGGGACAGAGCAGGGCTGTTACTCCATTGTACAGCCCGAGAGGCTTGACATGTCGGCTGCAAAAGAAGTAGGGCCTGCACCCGAGGAGTTGTGGAAGCTCTTCTTTGACGGCGCGCGATGCAAGAATGGCGCAGGTGCAGGGGTACTGCTGGTTTCTCCAACCGGAATCCAGAAGGACTATGCCTACAGGTTGGCCTGGAGCTGCACTAACAACTCGGCGGAATACGAAGCCCTGTGCTTGGGTTTGCGAAAGGCGGAAAGGCTCGGAATCAAGCACCTCCAGATTTTCGGAGATTCAGAGCTGGTGTGTCACCAAGTTACGGAGAAATGCGCATCCAAACAGCACTATCTTAGAGCGTACCGCAATCGGGTCTGGGACCTGATGGAGTCATTCGACTCATTGAATGTCAAAGCGATATCGCGTGAGAAAAACAAACACGCTGATATTCTGGCGTCTGTTGGAGCCAGGTACGTTCCGACCGAAGACGTTGTCCAGAAACAGAAGCCGGTTCAGTACCGTCTACTGAGCCTTCGTGCTCGATAAGGACACCCACGGCGGGTGTTCGGTTGTGACGAAGAAATCGTCACATTCCTGGTTAACGAAGTGTGTGTAATCGAAGGTAGAGACCCTGATGACGAGCAATATGAGGGGTTGATACAGTTACGGAACAATCACGTCCCAAAAGGACTGATTACATTAGAAAGTCTCTTTGATCAAAATGACAGAGCAATATCCCACAGGATCAAAGTAGACCCGAGGCAGTATGCTGACCTAGAACTTGAACCTGGTAAAACTATCAAGGTCGGAACAGACTGCACGTCGAAGGAACTTGGGCAGATCAGATCACTGTGCCAGGAGTTCCCCGACATCGTGGCCTGGTGCTACGAGGATTTGAGGGGGTATGACAGAACTGTCATCCAGCATACCATTGAGCTAGAGGATGGCGCCAAGCCATTCCGACAGAAGCAGAGGGCCGTCAATCCAAAGATTGAGGCCATGATGAAGACCGAGCTCTTGAAGATGCTGGAGGCTAAGATCATCTACCCCATCAAACATTCATCCTGGGTCGCGAATTTGGTGCCCGTGAGGAAAAAGAATGGCGACATTCGTCTCTGTGTCGACTTCAGAAACCTAAATCAGGCTTCCCTCCGGGACCACTATCCGCTTCCCCAAATCGACCAGATCCTACATATCGTTCTCTGGAGCCCAGAGATTTTCACTTTTAGATGGATTTTCCGGCTACAACCAGATTTGGGTCAAAAACGAAGACCAGCATAAGACGGCGTTTACCACCAAGTGGGGGACGTTCGCCTATCAGCGCATGCCATTTGGCTTATCTAATGCTGGTGCCACGTTCCAAAGGGCCATGGACCTGGCCTTCCGAGAGCTGCTCAATAAGATTATCGTCATCTACCTTGATGACATGACTGTTTTCTCTCACCAACGAAGAGATCATGTTTCGCACCTACGGCAAATATTTGAGAGTTGTCGAGAATTCGGCATTTCTATAAACCCGAAGAAGTCTGTCTTCGCGGTAAAGGAAGGAAAGCTGCTAGGACATGTCATCTCCGAGGAAGGCCTCGCCATTGACCCTGACAGAGCAGAGGCCCTCGTTCGCTTGCCAGCCCCCATCAACAAAAAAGGGCTGCAGTCCTTCTTCGGTCAGATTAACTTCGTGCGGAAGTTCATTCCGGACTTCGCACAAGTGATCAAGCCTATGGCCGAACTGCTTAAGAAAGATACACGTTACGAATGGACTGATGAGAGAGAGCAAGCCTTCGAGGAAATCAAGGCCCGAATTGCACAAGCTCCGGTGTTGACAAACCCGGACTACTCCAGAGACTTCATCCTGTATGCAGTGGGAGAACCCGAAAGTTACGCTGCAGTCCTGACTCAGGAAGGGAGACGATGGTGAGGAGCGCCCCATAGCATTCCTCAGCCAAGTGATTCTGCCGCATGAAGAAAAGTACAATTTTATAGAGCGGCAAGTTCATGCTGTCATGAAGTCCCTTCGAAAGTTCAGGCATTTTGTCTCCCAGAGCAAGACTACTGTCTTTGTGATTCACCCGGATGTTCGAAGCTTCATCTTGCAGGGAGAACCGGGTCACAAGAGAGCGGGATGGATTGCAAAAATCCAGGAGTTTGACATTGAAGTGCGGCCCACCAAGCTTATCAGAGGCCGAGCCTTGTGTCAGGAATTGGCCCGAAGCGCTGTAGCCGGCATCTCCGCCTGTAAGTGGGAGGACACGGCGACACGCATCTACCTAGCCAACTCCTTATCGGAGGGGAGTGATTGGACGAGATGAACCGGTGAGATACTTCGCACCGGAAGATGTCCCGATCACCTGAACGCCTCACAACGAAGGAGATTTCGGCTAGGTGCACTTAAGTGCACTCTTCGCCCGAGGGGCTTTACTTCGAAACATTGACGGCATCCTGTTGCGGTGCGTCTTAAAATCCGACCAGCCTAGGGTCCTCGGAGAATTTCATTCCGGGATGCCTGGGGGTCACCATTCTTCAAGGCCAACGGCCTTAAAAATAATAAGGGCTGGGTACTATTGGCCCACTTTGTTCGCAGACGCGCATGCGGTCTGCTCTAAATGTGATCAATGCCAGAGGTTTGTTGGCCGAAGCAGAAAGGCACCTCTACCCCTTCAACCGATTCAGGCCGAGACTCCGTTCCAGCAATGGGGTTTAGACTTTATTGGGGTGATTTCTCCTAACTCCTCTGTCGGCCACAAGTTTATTCTTACGGCTACCGACTATTTCACGCGGTGGACAGAGGCAATCCCGACCAAGAACGCAGACCAAGAAACGGTCATCAGGTTCATTGAGAGCCTGATTACCCGCTTCGGGGTTCCAGAGTCGATTGTGACAGACAACGGTCCGGGATTTGTAGGCGCTGTACTCACGGAGTACACTGGCAGACTTGGCATCTATCACAAGATGTCTTCTAACTACTACCCGCAGGGGAATGGCCTTTCCGAGTCCACTAACAAGAACCTCCTGAAAATCATCCGGAGGACCATTAACAAAAATAAGCGGACTTGGCACTTGCTCCTGGACCGGGCGCTGTGGGCGGACAGAGTTGCATTCAAGAAATCCCTCAGAACGTCTCCCTACGCGCTCGTCTACGGCAAAGAGGCTGTCATGCCATCACACATTGAGATCCCTGCCCTGTGGATGATCGACGAAGACAGATGCAGCGGAGACCCGGTGGATGACAGACTGTGCCAACTCCTGCAGTTGGAAGAAGACAGAGAAAGTGCATACCAGGCCTTCGCGAATCACATTGCAGCCACTCAAGGCTGGTTTGCAAAAGGCACCACTGCCCGAGTTTTCGAAATCGGGGACCTGGTGCTGAAGTGGGACTCATATAAAGCAAAGCCAGGTAATCACGGGAAGTTTGATGCCCTCTGGGAGGGCCCTTATCAGATTGCCCGGGTAAACCAGTTCAATGCCTACATACTGCGGGATATGGAGGGTCAGCTCCTGCCTATCCCTGTTAACGGGTTCCACTTGAAGCTTTACCGCTGCTGAAGGTGCCCGAGTGGCCCTTCTTTGTAAAAATTTCCTTGTGCTTTTTCATTTCCCGGCATGTACAGTTTCCTGTTTTCAGCTTTTAAATTGTTTTTCTTCGTTTTTTGAGCTTAACTGCGGCATGGGAGAGAAAGACAGACTTCGCAGCGAAGTCTGTCGTCGCCCTCAGGAGGGGCGAAGTTCGGCTGTGCAGAGAAAAGAAAAGAAGGAAAAGAAAAGAAAAAAAAAAAAAAGAGGGCAAAAAATCGGCTAAGTGTTGGCCGAAGTCCGACTTCGCAGCGAAGTCGGGCTTCGGGCCAGCCAAATGCGAAGCTCGTCCAAAGAAAGAAGACTGCAATACAAAGGAGGACGGACTGCGCCCGACCTTGGGCGAAGTCCGACTTCGCACGCGAAGTCCGACTTCGGCCGGCTGGCGTGCGAAGTCCGAACTGCGCGCGACTTCCGCGCGAAGTGCAAACTTCGCGCGAAGTTCGCACTTCGCCCAAACTTCGGGCGAAGTCCGACTCATTTCAATGCTAAAGTTGCGCGGTTCGAGCAGTCAAAGGGAAACGGAGCAGTCCAATGCAAACTTCGCGCGAAGTTCGCACTTCGCTCGAAATTCGGGCGAAGTCGGGTCGCGCCCAACTTCGGGCGAAGCCCGACTGCGCCTCGTTTTTTGGGCCAGTTTGGGGCAACGTTTTAAAAAAAAAAATGAATAAAATATTCAAAAAAGGTCCCTAGCTGGGCCCAAGGCGCGTTTGTAGCCGTTCCAAAGTGGGTTTCCGCACCAATGATTCTTTCTTGAGCAGTGTGCCCGCGCTCCGGCAGTGACGTCAGCCATGGCGCAGCGTCCAAGACAGAATTGATGATTGCACGTTCCTCAACGAAAGTGCAAGCAAAAGAGCATGGCACGTCTGCCGGAGCGCGCTTTTTCCAAACATTCTCCTGCGCAGCCACCAAAGAGCCTTAACTCAGCCGAGCTACCTCCTCCTGCGCAGCATTAATGGCGCTGTCTTTATCTAGAAAAGGGGGTCAGATGTTTTTAAACATTCCAGACTATGCAGATTATTCCTCGGACAGTGCAAATTATTCTTGTGACAGCGAAATCTGCTGCAGACGCCTTGAACTTGCAATTATTGCTGATTCGGAGAGATGGACAGAGGAAAGATGTCAGTGTCAGCGCAGTCCAGCGAAAGTGGCGAACCAAAGGATTTACCGCGGCCGGGCGTTTTCAGAAGTGAAACCCCGCCAGAGAGAAAGTCAAAGTCCCGGACAAAAAAAGTACAGCGTGGGCAAGCCCCACCACCTCCGGTGAATTATTTGTCGGGATACAAGGACGGCTCTTTTTCTATGAGCCTGACGAAGCTGCGGGCAAATGTGGAAAGTTGGGCTGACAAAGTTTCGCCCTCCCACCATTTCGGAGCGGCGTACAAATCCAATCTGTTCAGATTCTTGTGCCCTCCTGTCCACCAATGCCCGGAACTGGTAGACCTAATTGTCAGACACTACAAACCAGCTACCCGACAAATTTGCAGCTCCAGCGGTAAACCCTTGTTCGCACTGCGCGCAGGAGACTGTCCAGCCAGCTTTCGCCCCAGGGTTGGAGTATGACTCCAGCGCCATTCTCAGAAAGATAAATTTGGGCGAGCAGGCGGGACGTTTCACGCCAACAAAACGGATGAGGGATTTCCTCAATTCAGAGCTGAATGCCCCGCTTGCAGCAGGACAGTGGCCAACCGGCCCCATGCCCTTGGCACAATTCCAGAACAAATACTTGTACATCATTTTGGCATCTATTCTTGGCTGCGATTCTGATGAGCTGGTACAGCCGTACCAGCTAGCGCTGGCAGAATGTCTCCTATGTGGAGAATCCTACGAACCGGCAGCACAGAGAAGTGGGAAGCGTCCCATCTCTTTCGACTGGGCAGACTGGCTGGCTTACGCCGTTCATTCCAGCCTGGTGAAAATCCAAAAGAGGCAGTCTGCCAATTTTCGTTTCAGTTCTGTCCTAGCTTGGCTTTGTTTGTACCATTTGCACTCCCTGATGCCGATCCTGAACCTGAAGAAGGTCAACGAGAGGGGAGAGCCACAGCCCGTCTATAACTGGACGGATGACTTATACCGGAAAGGGTCCTACTACAAGTTCAACTTCAACTTTCTGGGATTCGTCATGTCAGTCTTCAGTGAAAGCGAAATTCCCCGTCCCCCGAGAGAAATGACGAGCGCTTTGATAAATCAGAAGCTCGGGGACGTTTTCAGACTGACGCAGGGAATTGTGGTCAGAATCTACGGATTCAAGGGCAAACCCCATTTGCTGCCCTATTGGTGCTCGGAGCACCTGTTCGGGATGGAGGTTGCCCGACAAATGGACTATGTTGAAGAGGAGTTCGGCCTAGGAAAGAAGAGAGGACAGATTTTTCAATATCCTCTTTCCTGGGCAAATGTTGAGATTTTTGAGGTAGGACAGCATTCCTACCTTGAGCAAGAGTTTTCCCGGATTGGCCTGGTTTTGTTGCCGCAACGCTGGAAGTATGACCCATATGGAATAAGGGGAAAGTTCGCACATCTCTGCCCCCGGGCAGATATAACCGAAGATAGATGCGATGTGGTCCATGTGGATCTTGACTGGGAAATCGAATTAATGGAAGCTTCTCCTCCCTGGCAGGATTTCTACTGCGAGGAGGTGACATATGACCCCAAGCGAAACCCGGACCACCAGTTTTCATCTCCAGGGTTCAAAAAATTTCTATCCAAGATAGCAGGCCTTAACTGGTCTAAAGAAAAGATTACCGAATGCTGGAAGATGAGATGCCGCACGCAGCACGACAAATCAACAAGGAGAAACCTGGCCGTAGATGACGACTTTTCGGTTCTCTATGACCAGCATCATGACAGCTGGCGGCCGTTCGCGTATCAAGGTTACGTTCCCCGAGGTCCCTTTGAAGACTATAAAGGAGGGTCTCCCTCTCAACAGTTGTACACTTCGGCAACTACCAGCGTGGGCCCAGCAAACTTCCAGGTTGATCCAATGCAGCCCGTGGCTTCCAAGACGGCGCCTGAGAAGGCGAAAGAATTAGTCAAGGCAACGCCCGAGGCAATCCCTCAGGCACGAAAAGCACCAGCGCCGTCAGAGGGCAGACCGGTTGCGGCGGACCTTACGCAAGTCAAACCCCGGTACAAGTTTACCGTGGGAGCATCGGCGCCGTCGCACTCGCTTCATCTCCTTCCCCTGATCAGATTGTTATTCCAGAAGAGAAGAAGCGGAAGAGAGTTGAGAAAATCGGGCGACCTAGCCTGATAGTGCAGCAGCCAGTTGCAGAGCCGCAGCCGCGTCCTGCCGCCGCAGAGACAGTGTCTCTGGGCAGTCCTAAGCCAGCCGCCGAAATCAGAAGCACAGACATCCATCCGGCATCGGCTCAGGCGGAGCCCGCAGGTACGTTTGCTGCCCCTGTCTCTTTGGTCTCACCCAGTCCCACTCCCACTCCGTCTCCCGCTCAATCCGAGCAAGCCATGGCCGCATCCCCCTCCCCGTCTCCACGCCCTTCTAACGGCCCCCATTCTTTCGATCAGTTTGCTCAGAACCCTAACGTTTCTCTTTCTCTGAGCACAACTCCAAACCCTTCGCCTGAGGTAAGTGCTGAGGCTGTCCGTTCACCGTCACATCCACCATCTCAGCCGCTTCAAACCCTTGCAGTGTCAGCCGTTCCCATCTCCATTTCCCGGTCGCCCCCACAAGCGACCGATTCTTCCAAGGTCCGTCCGGTTCCTCCTGGTCCCATCCCCGCAGGAGAGACGTCTCAGCAGAACCCTAGGCTGGGGGAACCAGATTTTATGGACGACCTCCAGAATACAGACGACTTGCCCCTGGCAACGAGGGCTGTAGAGTATTCTGTCTCTTTCCTCCAAGACCTGAAGCGGAGGAGACATGAAGAGATAGCCGCCCGGAAAAACATGCAAAGTATGATTTCGGGAGGAGAGTGATTACAACAGAGAAAATAATCCCAAAAGTAAAGAAACCTCTCCGAGAAATGACCAGGGCGGTCTACGAACTCCAGACAAAGGAGAAGAGCTTTGACGACATTAACAAGCAATATGAGATTCAGTCAATCATGCGCAAAGCTGACAATCTCTTTGTCAAAAGTCTGGAGGAGCAGGAAGAACTTTTCGGGTTGCAGGATAAAACAAGGCAGCTTGAAGAGGACCTGTCTAGGTCCACTGAGCAACTGGAAGCGGCGCGGCAAGAAATAGATGAACTCAAAGCCCAGCTGGCCGCTTCTCAAGCAACAGAGCCGCAACCGAAAAGAAAGCAGCCTCGGAGCAGATTTCTCAGCTCCAAGAGTCTTTGAAGCAGGCACAGTCGCGACTTGCAGAGAGAGCATCTCAAGCGACGGTCTTTTCAAAGACAAAGGTTAAGGAGATGCGGGCTGGTTTGCTGCGGGAATGCAAGCCCCATACCTACAAGGCGATGGCAGTTCTGGATTTCGCATCCAGAATTCAAGAAGTTTCTGCCCAGGGAAAGCCTGTGGTAGAGGAGGCCGAACGTCAGGCGAAGCAATGGCTGGACCTGGCGGTAAATCTTCAGGAGCGCGAGCGCAACGGCCTCCAATTTTCTCTCGTGTCCTCATTCGCTGCAGAATGGGCAGGTGCAAGGGTGACCTTGCACAAATATTTCAAAAAAGTTGAAGAGGTGAGAGTTGCCAGACGAATGCTTGATGCATTCAGACATGAAAGGGATATCTGTCTGGCCCCCTTTCACGCTCTTTCTGAACTAGGGTGCCCAGGTTTTGTTGAAAATGGCGAGCTTCTCACCCTAGATCGGGTGAAAAGGAATTGGCAGTCCTTCGAAGCAGATACAGCTGAAATTGATAGCTGGACTGAGCCAATTCAAGACAGTCAGGTCACTCAGATGGTGGCCAAATATTCCAAGATCAGCTCCTACTTCCAGGAGTTAGAAAAGAGATACCTCACCATCGACCTGCACGCGGTCGCTGCTTTCCACGCAGCATTAGAAGATGTAGCTGACCGCCGGCCATTTGAAGCAGAAGCTTGGCGCCCAGCCAAGGCCGCATACGATCGCATTTGCGAAGCAGAAGCAGGAGATGGAGAGCTTTCGGAAGGTAACTCTGAGGAGGCAACTGACAAAGATGAATCTGAAGAACAGTTGCCACAAGGAGGACAGTTAGAGCAGCAAAAGGCAGGGGAGGCAAGTTCCTCTGCACCCAATGGATGAAGGCATGGATTCTTTGCGCCGAGGCGAGCTCGACACCCCGCGAGCCGCCAGAAATGTTGTCACATTTTGCACGGGGTGCAATGTCTTCAGTGTTGTAACAGTGCTGCTCTTCTTTTTCCCTCTTCCCCTATTTTCCTTCCTTCTCCTCTCCCTTTCCTTTTCTTTCCCGCATTCTCTTTCTTTCCCCCCTTTCTTGGAGTCCCCAGTTGATTTTTCAACTTTCCAACAAGTTACCTGAAAAATGGCTAAGTGTTGGTGCGAAGTTCGCACTTCGCCCAGTTTTGGTGCGAAGTCTGACTTCGCCCCACTTTCTGGGCGCACCTTGCAATTGGCAGATTGACAGGCTGGCAGGCTGACAGAAGATGATAAAAGGCCGGAGCAGAGTCCGTACGGCGGCAGACACCAGTTTCCACTTGTGCACAGCCCGACTTCGCAGTGAAGTCGGAGTGCGCCCTTGACAGGTGCGCAGTAAGGGAACAAATCCAGAATTTGACCAAGGCATGAAGGCCTTCCCGACTGCACTGTTTTCTGCCCGCGCAACCCGAGATGCTCTGATCCCAAGCAAGTTGGACGGACTGCCTTCCAAGGCAGACACGTGTCACACAGCATCATCCATCATCTGACAAGTGTCCAGCTTCGGGATTAGAGCCGAAACGTGCCGAGCAAAAGGACAAGCATGGGCTGCACTGCCTACGCCAGTAGCCTCATTCAAAGCTGATCTGAGGTTTCACCTGCTCCAGCTACCCGCATCACCGCCAGAAGAAGATTCTGCCCAACACACCGCCATGTAGCTGTCCAGCTTCCAGGAGGACCATGCTGCGGGTACAGTCCGGTCCGACAAAAGGTCAGCATTTGCAGCTCTTTCGCCGCTTTTGTCAGCTTATGTTTGACTGGGACTTTGTACCCATTAATGTAACGGAGGGACTCGGGCTATAAAAGCCCACCGTGAATTCATTGTAAAGTGTGGAAGGGGAATGTCTGTTAGGGAACCACTGTGCCCATTGTAACCATGCTTCTGCTTATAAATATAATCAGTATGCTTGGTTCCGTTCTGCCGCTTCGTTTTTTATGCTGCCTTTTTTTATATTCATGCCTTAGGCTAACCTGTGTCATGGCTCGTTGATTCATTTCAGCATTTGATGATCAGGTGCCTCTAGCATTGCTTGTTTAAAGCACCCCCTATACTTCATGAATTAAAAGGATACATAGAATAGCTGTAGTAGCAGTTCCATCAGTTGTGTGTTTTGTTGCTGGTCCGTATCTGGTGATTGGTGCGCTGCCGTACTGTTAGTTCCTTGTAGGGAATGTCTGTTAGGGGGCCATTGAAGCTGTGCGGTTAAATTCTCTACATAAACACATATACCTGGCTCTGATATCTCTATGATTGCTTTCTACCCATGTTAGTGTCCGTAGGTGGTGATTGACGTGTTGCCGTACTGTTAGTTCCTTGTAGGGAATGTCTGTTAGGGAGCCGTTGTAGCCGTGCGTACACTGCTTGGGTATCGGAAGTATACGTTAGATTTTGCAGTTCTTTGTCATGCTTTGTGTTTATATGCAATAAGTAGCGGTGATTGGTGTGTTCCCGTCATCGTTAGTTCCCCCCACCAACCTTTGAACATATTTGTAAATCTCTTTCTGTACATTTATTTCTTTCTTGTACTCTTAGCTTAAATCAGAAAACCCCCCAAAAGGAGCCGGCCTTCTTCGAAGATTGGCTCGGAAGGCATCTCTTCCTTCCGGCCTTTCATGTTGGTGGGCGAATCTGGGCGCATTAACCCAAATCCTTTCCTCATGGCAGATTCGTAACCAACATTACCCAAGAGGGACCTTAAAAGTCAGGTTAAAATAATCTCAACATCCCCCTTTACACCAGAGAGGAGGGAAACAAGGTGGCATTATTGATCATCCCCTTTCACTATCCGTTTCTTGCAGCCCTATCACGATCTTCAGCTTCACAAATGTTCCTTCTGGCAATAGCTTATTGAAGATGTCAACAATCTAGTCCAAAATTCAGCAAAACATCAAAGCAACTATGCCCTTTTGGACCAGCTCCATGCTTCATTCTGTTTTATTCCACTGTGTTGTAGGCAAGGTTCATAGTAAGTCGGTTGTCACAGTAAATAGTAGTTGGCTTCCATTGCACAAAACCAAGTCCCTCTAGTAAGTTCCTTATCCAAAATACTTAAGTGGATGCATAGAGATCCCCCTAGAATTTAACTTGTAGTGAAAAGCACAACAACATTTTGCTTTTTGTATGGCCACACAATCGAGAACCTCCTCCATAGCTGAACATGTACCCTTAGGTTGATTTGTGATCATCACCATCTCTCTGATAGACTTGAGCCTTCGTAGCCCCTCAACCCTAAATTGCAACCATTGGAAATGTGATCCTCTGGTCAGATGTTCGTTTGACATATTACACATTTCTTTTTGCGACTTGCATGTGCACCTCCTTGGATCATGCATGAATCTAAGAACCACACCTATAGGAAAAGCAGTATCACGTCTACCATAAGTCAAATAAGTAAAACTACCAACAAATTGATTGTATGGAAGCATCAACTTTGGAAGAGTCACAATAATTGACAAGTTTGATGTTTGACTAATAATGAGTTTTGCATGGTTAGCAATCTTTTATTTTAAACCTATGCAAGAGATCAAGGGCATATTTTGGCTGGCCAATGAATGTGTCATCCTTATTTTTACGAAAATTGATGCCCAAGAAGAAATGTAAAAATTCAATATTAGTCAAATCAAGGTGGTACCACTTCTTGTGACAATCAAGTCATCTACATAGAGAACAACTGTGAGAACTTGATCTTGCTCCACATGAATGTGAAAATTATGACTACATTCCCATCACTTGAAGACACTCTCAATGAAGAAATTATCAATTTTCTCATGCCATGCTTTTAGGGATTGTTATAGCCCATAGACTTTTTTTAGTTTGCAATATATGAGTAGTGGATCTTCTCTTGACAAGTTTAGGCGGTTGCTCTATATAGATCTCCTCATACATGTCACCGTCCAAGAAGGCACTCATGACATCCATTTGATGTACTCCTCATCCAAATATGGCAACTAATGAAAGGATTGCTCTAATAGGATTCAGCTTTGGCACTAGTGCAAGAGTCTCTCTGAAGCCATTTCCTTCTTGTTAAGGAAACCCTTTTGCAAGGTTCCATGAGCCTGGGGGACTGGGGGACGGGGGGACGGGTTTCCGGGGACGATGGGGGTCGGGGGGACGATTTTAGGGGACGGCTCGGGACGGCTGGGGGGGACGGCTAGTATAATACTATAAAAATTGAATTTTTTTAGAAATTTAGAATAATCTACACATTCAGAATTCTACACCCAACAAAAATGATATTTCATATTATGTAAGTGCAGCCATTCATATTCAGATCAGTCACTAACACATAAGTGCAGCCATTCATATTGAGATTAGTTACTAACACATAAGTGCAGCCATAATTGAGTCATTTAACATTTTCATATTCATATTAGTTACTAATATGCAACCATTTAATTGTTTCAAGTTCAACAACTATAACTTGAAGGTTCAGCCAAGGATATCAAGTGTAAACAATGTTCAAACAGTCATCATTTTAAGTAATAACAGTCATCATTTTTTCAGCCACCAATGTTCAAACAAAGACTGTCATTTTTAAAAAATTTCAGTCACTAACTGTCACTAACTGTTCAAATTTTCAGTCACTATACCAAAAGAATTGGTATTGTTTAAATAAACCTCCTTTTAGTCTTGTAATGATGGCATTATAGCATAATTCCAAAGACCCTTACCATTTTTTAAGTTAAATTTTTTTTTTTTTTTTCCCCTTGGGTGAGGATGCCCAGCCGTGGGGGACGGGCCGGGCCCCATGGGGGACACTCAGACCGTCCCCTGGGACGGCTAGGCGTCCCCGGGGACGGCCGGGCCCCATGGGGGACAGGGGACGGCTAGGCGTCCCCGGGGACGGCCGGGCCCCATGGGGGACAGGGGACGGCTGGGCGTCCCCGGGGACGGTCGGGCCCCATGGGGGGCAAGACCGTCCCCCATGGGGCCCGGCCGTCCCCGGGGATGCCTAGCCGTCCCAAGGGACGGTCTGAGTGTCCCCCATGGGGCCCGGCCGTCCCCGAGGACGGTCTGAGCGTCCCCCATGGGGCCCAGCCATCCCCGAGGACGGCTGGGCGTCCCTAGGGACGCCCCAAAAAGGGGGACGTCCCGGGGACGGGAGGCCACAGGCCTCAGCCGTCCCCCAAAAAGGGGGACGGGGGGAAACATCCCCCTTGCCGTCCCCCCATGCTGGGGGACGCGGGAAACGGGGGGACGCGTCCCCTAGGGGGGGACGCGTCCCCATGGAACACTGCCCTTTTGCAACTAATCTAGCCTTGCATCTTTCCACTTCTTCTTCTTATGTGCATTTGGTCTATTAGACCCATTTCCACTTCAAAATGCTTTTGCCTTTGGGATAAGGAGCCATTCCCAAGTCTTGTTCTTCTTTCAGGAATTCTGTTTCTTATTTATGACATTGTCCCTTTCTTTTGTTCCCTTAGTCACTTTATGGTTCAATATGAGTGTTGCTAGCCACAAGAGCAAGACGACTTTGCTTTAAGAATGCGTCAATATCTTCAACAAGTATCCTTTCCCACCTAGGTCTTTGATTAGGCACAACATTGCTATCTTTAGCATTGTCACATGCAAAGAACTTGAGGCTACTAACTTCAGCACGATCAGTGTTACTGGGTACTTCTTGTTGCTGCACGCTAGTGGTTGGTTCATCTTGTTGCACACCAAGTGCCACAAGATGAACCAAGAGGAACTATAGGAGTCCAGTAGTAGTAGTCAACAATGACAAATGGTAAGTGCCACTCTTATCTTCACCAAAGATAACATCCCTTCAGGCTATCAAGTCATAGATGCACAGGTCCAAAAATATGTAGAATTTAAATAGTTCTAAAAATCTGATCATGATACAACCATGGCTCCTGAATCAAACATTTGGCGCGTTTCATCGAGGATGTATGTGCCCAAGCTGCACCCAAATACCCTCGAATGTTCAATTTAAGGTCTTCTACTAATTTTTTTTTTCCAAAGTCACATTCAAAACCACTTTATTAGAAATTTGGTTATGCAATTGCCATAAGTGACTACATCTCATCATTGAAATGTGTAAGCATTCACTTTAGCCACAGCCTACATTATATATTGTTTTGTATATTTTGTAATGGCACATGGGCCGATATTCACATTGTAGAGTGATCCACGTATTACCAAGTGACCCAATAATGTTGATGTGATGGTTTGGAACACATGCTCATGTATGGTAAAGAATATTTATACCTCTATTCATCTATAATATTGTGGAATACTTTTAAACCGTTAGTGAAGTTATTTTGGTGTCTAAGGGCACCAAATCATATCTTTCACGTTTCATTTCGATATTTGTGTTTCTTTTATTTTATTTTGTGAGTTTGTATAGTGTGTTGATTTCGTTTATTCTCTCATGGTTAATGTGAAATTCTTCATGGTATCAAAGCAGGCATGAATCTCTAGTGCTTGATTCTTGTGACTAATTCGTGGCTCTATTGTGATGTCGCTTCAACTAGGAGATAACTTAGAGATTACAATTGTGAAACAAAGGTTTCAAAAAGGCATTTTGTAGGGTTTTATTAAAAACCTATTTTTTCCTTCATTTTTTCAAGCTTGATTGAAAGTAAAATTTTCAAAAGAACAAAGACTTTAGCATATGAGGTTTTAACATTCGTGTTGGAGATGAGAGGATCATCACAATGTTCTAGGAGTTATTTGGTTAAAAACCCTAAACATCACAAATGACTTTCGGACTTGGACAGAAAGAGAAATCGATTTCAAGTTACTTTCACTTCCAAAACTTAATAAACAAAGCAGATATGGCCAATATTTCATTCTCCGAAGAATAATTAACAAGATGAACCATCAAGAACTTAAACAAGTCAGTTTTTTGGGATTCTTAGAAAAAAAAACATCGGGTTCCAATTTAGCACTCCTTCCATTTCGTTCATTTCAATGCTCAAAAGAAGGGTGAAAGGTATGCTCAATGGGGCAAGATTTTCAAATTTCTCCAAAATTTTGTTATCGAAATTTACAGGGTTTTCAGGGGGAGTTGACAAAATATTCCAGCCAGGTGGCAGCACCCTTTTTTGTGGGTTTGAAGTTGTTGTGGTCATAGATACCAGAACCGTAGTATGTTTTTGCAAGAAAAAGAGTCACAAACCCTAACCTGTTATACACGGATTAAAAAGCTTGAGATAGCTAAGAAATCTGGGTGCACAAAGAACTTATTGCATCCTTACAGGAAGAGGATAGAGATACTTCACATAATGAATATGTGGTTCTGCTCTGTGCATATTGGTCTTCATCTCAAGAGTGGATTGTTGATTTTGCATCTACAAGGCACATGAGTAAGCATTGTCACCTTCCTTCCAACTGTAATCAACAACAAAAAGGAGAGAGTTTATTAGTGATGATTTACCCTTGCAAGTCTCAACTTGTGGTCATGTCACCATTGGCTCAGCCAAAGTTGGTGAGGTTCTTCACGTATTTGAAGTTGGACCCAATCTTCTCTCCATTTATCGCATCACTCATACCAATACTGTTGAAATTTGGCCAGATCAGTGGATTCTCAAGAACACTGATGACGATTTCAAGGTTGTCATTTCAGGAAATTGTGATGACACAGATCATATTTATTAGCTTGATGAGGCTCCATGATCTAAGTATTGAAAGGGATTTGTTATCTGGTTTTTGATGCAGATACAACTAGTTAGATGTGGCATCAATGCTTTGGCACACGCAACTTATGATCCTTGAGGCTCACAAGTCGTCTTCATATAGTTGATGACCTCCCATCACTTGATCTGCCTATGCAGTGAGTGAATGGTGTGTGTTGGGGAAACATAAAAGAGAATCTTTCTCTAATATAGTCCTATATCTCTCCCAATTCTTCTTATAGACTCTCTTCAGATCTTGACTAAATACGGCCTAAACCAATTGAATTGGTCCAAACGAATCCAAATCTTTTTTTAAGAAAAAAGAAATTTCCGCTATGATTTCAGTTGTTGCTCTAAGCTATTATGAATGTTTCACGTATTTGTATTTATTTGTGTATATTTTACATGTTGATGTGTTTTTAAGTATAACTTTAAAAGACATGTTTTTATTTTCAAATCGAATTCGAGTTTTAAAATTTTTTATTTCAGAATTTTCCTTTTTTTTAATCATACACATCCAGATTTTCTAACCTTGTAACAGTGGTTCCAAGTATTTTCTCACTTACACTAATGAATTTTCTAAGTTCCTTGGATTTACATTATCAAAAAGATAAGGCTTTTATTAACTTCAAGGCTTTAGCAGAGAATTGCAGTGTGAATAAAATCAAGTACCTAACAACTAATGATGGAGGGAAGTCCACAAAAATGAGTTGGGGACTATCTCACCCCATTTATTTCATCACTTGGCAAAGAACCATTCGCTACACCACAACAAAATGGGGTAGCTGAATAGAAGATTAAAGCCATCATGGAAATGGCTTGTTGCATGCTCCATGCCAAGCAAATGGATCTCAAAGTTTTGGGTGGAAGCTATACACTGTAGATTTTATTATCTCATGTTGTCAACGACATGACCCCCTATAAGAGATGGATAGAAGAGTAGCCTTCAATTGCGTACTTCGGGGTATTTGGTTCAACCAGAGGGTTTCATATCACCTTTGAGAGGCAGAACAAGCTTATGTCTAAGTTAACGACTCATCATTCAAAGAGATATTTGTGTTTGAGGAGGTTCTAGCTCATGGACCTGTTGGTTACAAATCTGCCATGAGGAAAGGATTTGGTGTTTGCTGCGCCCTCGATTCGCCCAACAGCTTGAAAGGCCGGGAGGAAGGGATGCCTTCCGTGCCAATCTCCGGAGAAGGCCGGCTTCCTATGTGACTTTTGGGTTTTAAGATAAGGGAGCTGGAAAGAAATAAAAGGGGTAAGGGATAGAAACGGTGGTATTCAACGTTGGGGAAGAACAAGCAGCACAGTCACTAACTAGCAACTAAACCAACAGCAATCAAAGCAATACATGTAACAGAAACCAGCTATGAAATTCCTCCCTATGTATCCTTAAACATGCATTCCAGGCTCAGATAATTGCCAATGCCGCGATCCAGATTTCAGAATGACAGCAATCAGAAAAATAAATGAGTAAATGCAGAAATGACACGGATAAGGCAGCATAAAAGGAAGAGACACAATTGGAGCCAAAGTATGTATTGTATCTGAAGCAAACGGTCTTAGTTACAGCAGCTTCCCTTAGCAATATGTTCCCCCCCTATTACAATATAAAATGGTGCTATTTATAGCAGAGAACCCTCCCCAGATTACAATATGGGCACAAATACCCAAACCTGTAAAAGCTGCAAAAAGCGGCCAGATATTATCCTTGTCGGCCGTATCTGAATCTGCAACTCTTTTCCTTTATGATGGCATGGTCTCTGACAGATTTGGTAGCTGGGAGGGAATGGCTCATCAATGCGGTGGGTGCTTTTGCATTTTGAATCAAATGTCTGTTACTGTTCGTCTTTAATGGTCACCCACTCTGCTGCTGAAGTATGGCCCTGGCTGTACCTGGATGAGCCCTTGTCCCGAAAAACTTGACTTTTAACTCCGGGGACACCTGCTGCTTGACCGGCAAAATTTGGGCGGGAAACGCGCCGACACTACTTCAAACAACGCACTGCCGCAAAAGCTGAGAACTGGCTGGCTACCCAAAATGAGCAAGGCAAAACTGCCCTAGAGCGCTCCTGAAGGAGAGATCTGCCCTCTAGCGCTGCCAAATGATAGCGCTTTAGGGCGCATGTTGAGTTCATAGCCAAACTGGATTTCTTCGCCTTCTCGCTAAGTGCCGGAAATAACCCCCAAAGCGCTCGACTTTGGGGATTTTGCCCTGGAGCGCTCCAAACTGGAGCGCTTTGGGGCACTTTTTACACTTAGAAAATCTTAGGGCCTCTTGCTTTCACGTGGGCCGCCTCAAAAATGCTCCAAAGCGCGGCAAAAGGGAAAAAGTGCCCTGGAGCGCTCGAAACTGGAGCGCTTTGGGGCACAAAACAACACTTAGCCAAAAAAAACAAACTTTGCACAAACAACTACCAACCGGCGGGGAAATTCTCTAAAGCGCTCGAGAGGGGGGGAATTGAACTGGAGCGCTTTGGGGCGAAAAATACTTAGCCAAAATTTTGAATTAAAAGCTCATTTCCTCCTTTCTCCCCACCTTCAGAAAACGCCCTAAAGCGCTCAAGGCCGGCGAAAATGCCCCAAAGCGCTCCGAACTGCAGCGCTTTGGGGCGAAAAATACTTAGACGAATTCACCACAAATAACAATTTTTTAAAACCTCCCGGATTCACTCTGAGGTGCCCTAAACCAAAAAATTTACATTGGTGTGCTGCTCTTCTGCTGCGGTTTAGGGCTGAACCCGGGAGAACTGCTCTTTCAGAAAAGAAATAAAAATGATGTACCCCTTGAAAATGGCAACATTCTTGGCGGCTCGCGGGGTATCGAGCTCGCCTCGGTGCCAGGACCCAGGCCTTCATTCATTGGGCCACGGAGTCACCCCCGGCCCCTGCCTGATCTTGTTGTTGGCCTTGCCCTGGCAGGACTTCTTCTGCGCTCTCCTCGGCGCGTTCCTCTTCCAAACCTTCCTCCTCCTCTCCTTCTTCAGAATGGTCTCCCTGTGTCTCTTCTTCTCCATCCTGCTCCTGATCGGCCGCGGCGAGGCGCTCTTGAATCTCATTAACCGCAGACTGGACCTGGGTCCAGGCCTCCTCAGGAATCGGCTTGAAGGTGCTAATGTCCTCCACTAGGCACCTGAACATCTCAACTTGGAGGGTATCAATATTCTCAACCTTCAAGTCCAAAGCGGTGAGGCAGGAGCGAATCTGACAGAACCTGGCTGAAAGCTGCATCACCTGGGCCTCCTGGATCGGGTCGGCCCATGCATCAATATCCGTTGTATTGGCCTCAAAAGCATCCCACTTCGGCTGCAGCTTCTCCTCGGCAAGGACGTTCCCGTTAGCATCAAAGAAGCTAGGGAACCCATGTGAGTGAAGTGTTTTGAAGGAAGCCAGGCAAAAGTCCTCTCCTTTTCCAACATATCCAGGGTGGACCTGGCCTTACGAATCTTTTCAATTTTTTCAAAGTAAAAATGCAAGGTTGCCCTTGCAGCTGCCCAATTATGAGCAAGGGGGTCAGTTGGGACAACTTGGAAGCCGCGACGCTCAAGGTTCCCAGCCTTAAGCGCTAAACTGAGCCAGCCCTCTGTCTGGCGTTCAGCCTCCTCTACCACTGGCTTTCCCAGGGCAGATACCTCTTGGATCTTTTTCACAAACGCAAGGACGAACAACGACCTAGAAGCCCAGGGCTTGAAGTTCCTCAGGAGACGGAGTCGCATTTCTTTTATCCCTTCCTTGGTAAACGTTTTAACCTTGGAGGCCTGTTCCTCCAACTGCTGCTGCGTTTGTTGTAACAGGCCCTGAAGTTCGGCGTTTTGGGCCTGTATTTCCTCCTTTTCTTTCTCCACTGCCTCCAACTTCTGCTGTAGCTATTGGTTCTGGGATTGAGCTTCGTTCACCTTGGCCTTCAACTTCGCCACTTCTCCCTCCAACTCGGACTTTTCATTTTCAAGCTCATAGTACAGGCCTTGCAGTTGGAAATGATTTGCAAGCATAGATTCAGTTTTCTCCTGGATTCCAACTGCCGTGTTCTCCCAGTTGAGGTTGTTGATATCCTTCTCCTTTGGAATGTACTCATAGTCGTCATCTGTCATATCCTTCTTTTGCTTCTGCGCCTTTGGGACCCGTTTTTCCTTATAGGTAACCATTTTATCCGGGTCAATCCTGAAGCGCTTTTGGACCTGCGCGAGCTCCTCACCTTTCCTCTTCCTCAGGGTCCTCATCCATTTGGTGCAGCCGAGATCGCCCTGAGCCATCAAAGGCTGCGCGTCCATGATTCTGACGAGGTCCATGCTGCTATAGCCCCAGGGTGTATGCTCTTCGGTAAATGGGCGAGGAGAGGCGGATTTTTGGGGCGCGGGTCCTTCTAAGGACGGGCGCTCTGGGGTTTGGACTAGGGTTTCGACCGGGTGATCGGCTGCGGGAGAGGGTTGCGGAGATTGCAAGGGTCCTTGCGGGGGAACGACTGACTGGTCTTGAGTCAGGGTTTCTGAAGAATGGACATAGGCGGGGTGATGGGACAGGATATCAGCGGAGGCCTGGAGCTCTATGTGGGGATCTGCAGCGGAACTGGAGTGGGCGGCTGCTATTCTGTCGGCCGAAGAAGTGGCTGCGGGGGTACGGGTAGCAGCAGAAGATGAGGGAGCCACAACCTTGGACTTGGCAGTTTCAAAGATAGAGGAGTGCGTACCTGCGAGCCCTGTGGAGGCCGGAGAGGAAAAGATCTGGGACACCCACTGGTCTGCGTCCTCGCCGTGCGAAGGAGTGTCGTCCTTCAGGGTGATTATTTCAGAGGGTATAGCCCTCTGCGGTGCAGGCTCCTTCGCCGGTGTAGCTCTTACCTCCTTGGGCTTTTCGGCTCTCTTCTTCCTTTGCAGAGGCACTTCTTCTTCTGGAACAACGCTCGAAGGGACCCCCTTGTGGACGATAGATATTTTTGGTTTTTTCTTTGTGGGCTCTTCAGAAGCAGCTTGCGTGACAGCGGCAGTGGCCGCGCCTTTTGATGGAACTTTCTGGGGTGGGGTCCTTTCGGTAGGCCGCTTTTCGGGAGTTGGTCGTACCATTGGCACTGGTTGACCCTTTTCCTTTTCTTGACTTTTCTCCACACCACTCCTTGAACCTTCCCCTAATACAAGTGGTCGTTGAGGTGGGTCTTGGCCTTTATATAGTCGTGGAGCACTTTTGGGCACGATGTCCCGGAAAATGATAGGCCGCCACGTGGCGTAGTGTGCATCGTAACGTGTGGAGAATTGTTCGTCGTTTTCGAGGTCTTTGCCTGACTTCTCCCTCCTTGTCTGACAGCGCATTATCCACCATTCTGTTATCTTGCCAGCTGTCCATCCTTTCCTTTTTAGCCTCTTTTGCCATTTTTTGAAATTAGGAGCCTCTGCCCTATGGTCCTCATTTTTGACAGGATCATATTCCGCCTCTATCTCATAGAAGTCGTGCCATGGCGGCAATGATTGCATCTCCTCTATATTCCATTCCAGGTCTCGCCCTTCAGGGTTATTGCGCCCGGCTACTAGGTCCTCTCTCGGGCACACATGAAACTCCTGGACATTTTTAAATTTTTTGATTATATCCAGAGGATCATACTTCCACCTCTGCGGCAGCTGGATCAGTCCAAAACTTGAGAGTATGGCAGTGAAAAACTGATGTTGTCCATTGAGGCCAATCTCCACTTCTCCCCATTTGATTGGGTAATTGAATATGTGGCCTTTCTTCTTACCTTGGCCGTATTTCTCATCAGTGTAGTCCATCTGACGTGATGCCTCGAGTGCAAATTGGTACTCCGAAGCATAATAAGGTAGCAGGAAGGGTTTGCCTGTGAACCCGTGAACTCTAAGCACCAAGCCCTGCGTCAGTCGGAAAGTATCCCCGAAGGGTATCTCCCCGCTTATAAAGTGCTCGCTCATTGCGCGTGGGACACGTGCGCAGCCACCTTGGACGACGCTGAGGGCACGGCTCAGAAAATACTTGTTGAACCTGTAATAAGATTCTTCTTTGTACAACACCCGGGTCCATTCATACACCGGGCGAGGCGCACCATGCTCATCCCCGCGCTGCACTGGGATTGACTTCATCTTGTCGTGGAAGTGGAACAGAAAGAGCCAGGCCAAGAATGAACAAAACCGGAAGGTGCCCGTCTTCTTCTCCTTTAAATCGCATAGAGCGAGATGGATTGCTCGGGCCAAATAGTCAGCCCAGTCGAAAAACTCCTCGTGCTGGAGAGACTCGGCCATAGCAATTTGGTGTGGCTGGATGAATGCGTCCGACCCACAACCCAGGACCCAGGCTAGCATGGTGTAAACATGGGGGCTTTTAAATGTTGTTAAGGGCAGGGGGTTCTGGGACCATTGTCGGGGCGGAGGTGGCCTGTACATCTCGGCTTCCAGAAATTGCCGCATCAGCTGAGTGTCTGTAAACCTGCTTGCTTGTTGTTTGAGGTTAACCTTCTTGGCCACACTCTTTCCGTCTATCAGACGACCCGGTGCAAAGGCTGCCTCCATGGTCTCCGGATCAATATGAAACAGGGGCGCGCCCGTGTAATCACAGACCTGCCTGGTGTCTGGATTATAATATTCCGCCACCACTGCTACCAATTCAGGGCAATGATGCACCTGGCTACATAGAAACCAATACAGGCGCGACCGGTAGGCAGCAGCGAGCGGGAGCGACTTGGGAACTCTGTCCTTACATGCTCTAATGGTGTTCCGCAAGTCGTTCATGTTCTGGGAATAAGGCCCGTCCCTGAGCCTACTCCAATTGTCACGGGGTGGTGGGGGAGGTTGCGTTGGCTGCTCTGGCTGAGCTCTCCTCCTAGGTTTCGCCTCAGATGACTGCGCTTTACCCTTTTCCTTTTTCTGCATGCCCCGGGTGTCCTCAGGCGCTTCTGAAGTTGTTTGCCTGGCTGCAGTACTTTGCCCACCAGCTCCCTTCTTCCCCATGGCGCAATTCACAATTCTAGCTGCTGTCTTGTAGGTGTAAAATTTAAATTCACTTTTTACCGGAGCTCGAAACAGTTTGAATTTAGCCTGGTAAAAATTCTGCAGCAATTGATTTTATAGTGAAGAGCTGGGCCTGGGCGCAAATTAATGGCAAGTATCTGGCTTTAATTGTCTGCACAAAGTTGGTGGACGTCGCTCTATTTCCTCAGGGTGGCCATGCATAAAATCTATGAGATGGGACTTTTCGAATCTTTGCAGAGTGTACTTTATACCTTTTTAAACCTCAATCTCTCTTAAACCTCGTGCAGCCGCATTCATTTATTGCACGTTTCTTGGCAAGTGTGCCCCGCGCGATTTTCGAGGTCAGCCAGCTAGAAGGTGGGCGCCTCCACTCTTCCCTTTTTTGTCAAGGAACATGATTTTGACCCTAGAGCGCTCGACAAACGAGCGCTTCCGGGTTCCTTTTGCCGTTGGAGAGCGATATGGGGCACATAGAGCGCTAGTTTCGCGGGCCCTTTGGAAGCTTTAAAAATTTAAAAGAACTTTCCCCTTTGGATGCTACCCTGGGTCGCTCACGCTTGGAGCGCTTTAAGGTGTCTTTTACTTCGGACGAGCGCTAGAGGGCAAATTGACACTTAGAAAAATTTTGTCGAATTGGCGCCAAGCTTCGTCCCTCCAAATCTTACCCAGATCGCCGAAGAGAAGGGCGCTTCAGGGAAACTTTTGAACTTGAGAAATTTTATCCCTTTGGCGCTAAGTTTTGGCTAGCCAAACTCTGCCCTGGATCGCTCTAAAAGGAGAGCGCTTTGAGGCAAATTTGCTTTGAGCGAGCGCTAGAGGGCGAATTAGTGGACTTAGAAGATTTTCCACTATCTAGCACTAGGCCTTGGTTTGCCGATTTTACCCTGGATCGCTCAAAAGAAGAGCGCTGCAAGGTCTTTTTGCCCACGGACGAGCGCCGGAGGGAAAATCCAACACTTGTTTGATTTTTAACATTTTTCTCCCTCGCTCTCGTTTGGTGGAACCGGTCTCCGCACCCTACATCGCCGCAAAGTGCTGCGCCTTGGGGGAAAAAAGTCTTTGGCGGGCGCTACGGAGCCGAGAATACTTAGAAGGATTTTTGAAGGAAACTTTGCCACTCTCTTTCCTTTTCAAACGGACGCCTTGTTTTGCCTTCTTTTTTCGCCGCCAAGCGCTCCACCCTGTGGCGTTTTGATGCATTTTTTCGCAATCTGGAGCGACGGGGGGCAAGAACTCAATACTTAGGAATTTTCGCCTTGACAGAGCATCCGCCCTTATATTTTTTGCCCGAAATCACTCCAAACTGCTGGCGACTTTCGGGTTTTACCTTGAGGGCGAGCGATGGAGGGAAATTTACAGCACTTGGAAACCTCTCCTTTGCTCAAACCTTTTCTCACCCGAGGAGGAGACAAAACCTTCTTGGCTCATCAGCCTAGAATCTAAGGGACTTTACAAAAGAGATATTTACATGCAGGAAATAGATGAATTGAAATAATAAAAAAGACAAAATATATACAGATGGAACTTCTCGGTACCTCTTTCTCAGTGATGGTAGGCTTTCAGATGAAAGTCGTTAACCGGGATTGGGAGGATGCGACCTTCCATGTCCTTCAGTACGAAGGCATTGAACTGATTTACCTGGGCAATCTCGAAGGGGCCTCCCCAAAAAGAATCGAATTTGTCGTGGTTGTCGGGCTTGGTCTTCCAGACGTCCCACTTGAGCACCAGGTCTCCGACTTTGAAAACCTTTGTTGTGGCCCCTTTCGAGAACCATTTTCTGGTAGAGCCTGTGTGCTTCATAAAAGCCTCATAGGCTTTCTCTCTTTCTTCTTCAAGTTGTATCAGCTGAGCGAGCCTGGCATTCAGGGGGTCTAAATTGCCCCTATCATCGTCTAGCATCCATAGTGCGGGCATCTCGATATGAGTAGGCAAGACAACGTCTTTTCCGTATACGAGGGCGTATGGAGATGTCCCGATAGATTTTTTGACTGATATCCGGTCTGCCCATAGCGCTCGATCTAGTAGCAGGTGCCAGGTTCTCTTGTTTCTTTCCACCATCTTCTTTATGATCTTCATGAGGTTCTTGTTGGTGGACTCGGCCAGACCGTTCCCCTGCGGATAGTAATTAGAAGACATCTTATGATAAATCCCGTACCTGCAGGTGAACTCGGTGAGTACGGTGCCTGTGAAACCTGGGCCGTTGTCTGTCACTATAGCTTCAGGGACCTCGAATCGGGTGATTAGACCTTCTAGGAAACTGACAACCGTTTCCTGGTCGGCATGCTTAGTGGGTATCGCTTCAGCCCATCTGGTGAAATAGTCTGTGGCTGTTAGAATGAACTTATGGCCGGCCGAAGAATTCGAGGTTATGGTTCCAATGAAATCCAAGCCCCATTGCTGAAAGGGTGCTTCAACCCGAATCGGCTGAAGAGGCATTGGAGCATTCCTGCTGCGGCCAACAAACCTCTGGCACTTCTCGCATTTCTGAGAGATTGCGTGTGTATCGGTGAAAAGGGTGGGCCAGTAATAGCCTGCTTTGATGATTTTCAAGGCCGTCGGCCTTCCTGAAAGGTGTCCTCCCGACATCCCGGAGTGGAATTCCGTGAGGACCTTTTCCTTTTTTGTTCCCTTGATGCATCGCAAGAGAACACCGTCGATGTTTGCGTAAAAGAGCCCTTCGGGGCGCAGTACAAATTTTAGGGCCTTGAGCCTGAACCTTCTCCTTTGCGAGGCATCAAGGTTATCAGGGTATTGCCCAGTATTGAAATACCACACTAGGTCATCGGTCCAGTCTCTGGATTCCTCTGAAGAATTGGCAAAGTCAGCCTCCGTCATAGGGTCTTCCCACTGACAAGCGGTCACTTCTGCGGCGACACTTCTGGCTAATTCCTGACAAAGGGCTCGCCCCCTGACAAGCTTGGTGGGCCGAACTTCTATGTCGAACTCTTGAATCTTGGCGATCCAGCCAGCTCTCTTATGACCTGGTTCCCCTTGAATAATGAAATTTCTGACGTCCGGGTGGATGACAAACACGGTGACCCGGCTCTGTGAGACAAAGTGTTTGAATTTCTTCAGAGACCTCATGACTGCATGCACTTGCCGCTCGATAAAATTATACCGCTCTTCATGTGGTTGAATTACTTGGCTTAGGAAGGCAATAGGACGTTCTTCGTCGTCATCTCCCTTTTGGGTTAGAACTGCGGCATAGCTTTCCGGCTCTCCGACCGCGTATAAAATGAAACCCTTGGAATAGTCCGGGTTAACCAGGACAGGGGCCTGAGCTATCCTGGCTTTTATCTCTTCAAAAGCCTTTTTCCTCTCCTCAGTCCATATGAATTCGGCATCCTTTTTCAGTAGCTCGGACATTGGCTTTATCACTTGGGCGAAGTCTGGCACAAACTTCCTCACGAAGTTGATCTGGCCAAAGAAGGATTGAAGACCCTTCTTGTTCACTGGGATGGAGAGCTTCATCAGAGCCTCTGCCCTGTCGGGATCAACTGCTAACCCTTTTTCGGAGATGACATGGCCTAGCAACTTTCCTTCTCTCACCGCGAAGACTGATTTCTTCGGATTAATAGATATGCCGAACTCCCGACACCTTTCAAATACTTGTTCCAGGTGAGAGCCGTGCTCTTCCCTCTTGTGAGAGAACACTGTCATGTCATCTAAATAAATTACAATTATTTTATTCAGCAGCTCCCGAAATGCAATATCCATAGCCCTCTGGAACGTAGCCCCTGCATTGGATAGGCCAAAGGGCATCCGCTGATATGCGAACGTTCCCCATTTGGTGGTGAACGCCGTCTTGTGTTGGTCTTCGTCCTTCACCCAAATTTGGTTGTAGCCCGAGAAGCCGTCTAGGAGGGAGAACCGCTGTGCTCCTGCGACAACATGGAGAATTTGGTCGATCTGAGGGAGCGGGTAGTGGTCCTTGAGGGAGGCCTGGTTCAGGTTGCGGAAGTCCACGCAAAGGCGGATATCTCCGTTCTTTTTTCTGACTGGGACCAGATTTGCGACCCAAGAAGAATGCTTGATGGGATATATTATTTTTGCTTCGAGCATCTTCAAGAGTTCGGCCTTCATCAAGACCTCAATCTTTGGGTTCACCGGCCTCTGCTTTTGCCTACAGGGTTTAACCCCTTCTTCGAGTTCAATCGTATGCTGGATGACTTCTCGGTCGTACCCCTTTAAGTCTTGATAACTCCAAGCGACGATATCTGGATATCTTCTGCAGAGAGCCCGGATCTGATCCAGCTCCTCTGGAGTGCAGTCAGTCCCTACTTTAATCACCTTGCCTGGCTCAAGCTCCAGGTCTTTGTACTGCTTGGAGTCCACCTTGATCCTATGCGATATTGCTCTGTCATTCTGATCAAGGAGACTTTCTAGGGTAATTAGTCCTTTGGGGACATGGTTGTTTTTTAACTGTATCAACCCCTCGTACTCTTCGTCATCAGGGTCTCTACCTTCGATTGTGTTGGCTTCATGAACTAGAAAATTGATGATTTGCTCATCAGAATCGAACACCTGCCAGTGGGTGTCTTTATCAGGCACAGAAGGCCTGTAGATGGTTCTTACCGCCTTGGGCTTCTGCATTAAATCATCAGCCGGGGAGTATCTGGCTCCGATAGACGCTAAGACGTCTGCGTGCCTGTTCTTCTCTCGGGGAATAGCTCGGACATTGAGGGCTTCAAACGACTCCATCAGGTCCCAGACCCGATTACGATATGCCTTAAGATAATGCTTCTTGGAGGCACACCTGTTGGTAATCTGATTGCAAACTAGCTCTGAATCTCCGAAGATTTGCAGTTGTTTGATCCCCAACCTCTCTGCTTTCTTCAGTCCTAAGCACAAAGCTTCATATTCTGCGCCATTATTGGTGCAACTCCAAGCCAACCGGTAGCAGTAGGCTTTCTCTTCTTCTGTAGGTGAGATAAGTAAAACCCCCGCCCCGGCGCCGTTTTTGCATCGGGCACCATCAAAGTACAACTTCCACAGCTCATTGGGAGCAGGGTCTATACCTTCCTTTACCGTCTCTTTCGGTTTTTCGGGCTGACTTATGGAATAGCAGCCGATCTCAGACTCAATCATGGCGTTGAAGTCTAGTAGGGAGAATTCGTCCTCCGCTTGTAGCTCTTTTATAGTTTCGCTCACTATGTCCACTTCCTCAACTTCCTCTGCCACTAGGTGAACTGCCTCATCTTGCTGTCCTTCCTCGGGTAGTTTCTCAACCAAGAAGGTGGAAGGCTTGTCATTGTAAATCTTCACTCGTCTTCCTCTGAAAGGGACCTCCATGTGAGAGTAGTCCAAAGACAAATATCCGCCTAACTTAGCGGTGAACTCCCTTGAGAGGCACATGCCAAAATAGGGCTCTAGGTCCACCACTACGACCTCCTGGATCACTGTAATCTGTGGAGCTTTATGTAGCTGGATGGGGATGTCCTTTATGATACCAACAGTCTTCACAGGAGTGCCATCTAGCTGGAGTACGCCTTGGCTGCTCCGTGTGTATTCCATGCCGATTTCTTCGCAAACCGCCCTAGGCATGACTGTGGTTGAGGCGCCGGAATCAACTATACAATTGTGCACCACGCATCCTTCCATCCGCAAGGACAGATAAAACGGCGGTGGTCTATTCTTTCCAGTGATTGAACTGGTTAATGGTTGGGCCAGTACCGGTTGCTGCGCTTTACCTCCTTTTACAGACTTCAAAGATTCTTGCAACAAATCGACTTGGTCGGGGAGCTGAAGGGCATCGTACATACTAATTTTGGCCGGGGTCTTCTTGAGTTCCTCGACGATGTTGTAGGCCGAAGCAGTAGACCCTTCTATCTCTTTTGCAGCTTCGTACTTGCTACGGTACTGCTGCGTTGCTTCAACCCTCTGCCGTTTATTCAGCGAAGGATATTTGAGTTTCTCCCTCGCTTGTTCCTTTGTTTCGGTTTGAGGAGGAGCCACGGGGGCTGAAGCTTTCTGAGCGACGGTCTTTTCTTTCGCCGGCGGCAGTACAGGATCCTTGTCGGGAGCTTTAGCCGTGGGCTGCTCCTTGTTCCTCCTCGTATACACCTTCAATGGTTGCATCTGAGCCGCATCTGCTTCGATTGGCCTTTTGCCATCTTTGGTCAGAATGGACACCTTTTCTTCCTCGGGGACGACTAAGTCGTGATCCTCTTCTCGAAGCATATTCACTTGGTCCTCCGGGTCACTGCTTGGTCGAGTACCCGCCATGGTCTGCACATAATGCTGGTGAAACATGCAGGTACTTTCACCGTGAGGATCGTTGCAGGTAGAACACCAGTGCACAGGGTCTGAAGTGCTCGGTCCTTCATGAATGGCCGCATTTCTTGCAGGAGGTCTATTATCTTGGGCTGCCACTTGATCCTTTGTCAGCGTCGGGGGAGGGTAAGACCTTCTGGGAGCATACTCCATCTGGGATTGCTTTTTCTTCATGATTGCCATGTCGTTGGACAGCGTCCGGCAGACAGAACTGAGATTTTCCATTCCTTGTAACAACTTTGCTTGGATATCAACAACTAGAGGAGTTACTGAAGCGGGTGGTGGCAATGGAGCCAACGGCGGAGCCGAAGGCAATGGAGGGTATAGCGGAGCAGCGGGAGGAGGAGGAGGCAGTGAGGGGTATGATGAGGTTGTTGTGGGCGGTAGTGGAGGTGGAGTAGACTGATGGATTTGAGGGGGAAAGTGGGTAATCGCAGGTGCAGGATTCCACGGTGCAACAGACTGCGAAGAGGAAGAAGATGCTGAATATGGCTGAGCGGATGCACTAGGATACTGAGTGGATTGCTGGAAATCAGGATAAATCGGCGTCGGCATCCTATGTGGAAGCTTGCCAACTGAGATTAAGTCCTGTTCCGCTAACTGAGCTAGCTCATACAGCGCAGGAAAGGTATTAACGCGAGCGGCCTTAATCTGCATGGCCACATCGGCATTAAAAGATCTAAGATAGTAATGCGCCGCTTGGCCGTCGCTTGGCCGCAGCTCCTTGGGCACCCTTTTCCATGATCTAGCAAACCTCACATTAAAGTCCGCTATCTCTTCTTGCGGGTGTCTTTGGATTGACTGAAATTGGTGCAGGAGGGACGTTGGATCAGCTGATTCATTAAAACTCCTAGCCAAACGTTCGGCCAACTCAGCCCATCCGGTGATGGACCCGGGCTGCAAGGACCGGTACCAATACAGGAGCTTCCCTCTTAGTGAGAGAGCGAGCAATCGAACCATGACGCTCTCGTCTGTGATGCGATGAAACGCGGCCAAAGCTACGATGTCTTGCATGTGTTCATAGGCCGTCTTTCCGTTTCCATCGAACGTGGGCAAGGCCTTCATGGCCGCTTGCGGAATTGGATCATCTCCCAATAGGTTCAGTGGAGAAGCAGAATCCCAAGCGGGAAACAGGTCGTTCTGCTGATTTTGATCTTGACCCGCCATATTGGCGTTTTGATTTGGCGGTAATGGCGGAGGCTGCAGCGGGTCCGGTTGAACAGGTTCTTCCGGCACTTGTTGCTGCCAATTGAATTGCTCAGGAGCAACCGGATGATCTGGAGAGTTGGGCGGACCTGGGGGGCAGCCGGTTGCAGTGCTATCTGGAGTTGGACCTTGCTCGGCAACTTCGGCTTCCCTTGATGATGATCCGTCCCGAGAAACGTGCGTTCTTACTAGCCGGGGACGCTCTCCAAAAGCGTCGATGTCGAGCTCGTAATACTCGGGTTCTTCTTCAGAATTTCTTACTCTCCATCTCGTTTGCATGAAGACAGGATATGCTTGGACCGGTCTACGAGACTTGGAGGGTGTCTGAGTTCGACAGAGTCAGAGTCGCCAGATGTTCAAAAAACCGTCAGCAATGAAGTGAACATCGACACCTTCAATGTTGCTTATGCGGTGGGACGGGTCCCACCGGGCGTGCCAGAAAAGATGTTGTTGGTTACAAATCTGCCATGAGGAAAGGATTTGGTGTTTGCTGCGCCCTCGATTCGCCCAACAGCTTGAAAGGCCGGGAGGAAGGGATGCCTTCCGTGCCAATCTCCGGAGAAGGCCGGCTTCCTATGTGACTTTTGGTTTTAAAGATAAGAGAACTGGAAAGAAATAAAAGAGGTAAGGGATAGAAACGGTGGTATTCAACGTTGGGGAAGAACACGCAACACAATAACTAACTAGCAACTAAACCAACAACAATCAAAGCAATACATGTAACAAAAACCAACTATAAAATTCCTCCCTATGTATCCTTAAACATGCATTCCAGGCTCAGATAATTGCCAATGCCGCGATCCAGATTTCAGAATGACAGCAATCAGAAAAATAAATGAGTAAATGCAGAAATGACACGGATAAGGCAGCATAAAAGGAAGAGACACAATTGGAGCCAAAGTATGTATTATATCTGAAGCAAACGATCTTAATTACAATAGCTTCCCTTAGCAAAATGTTCCCCCCCTATTACAATATAAAATGGTGTTATTTATAGCAGAGAACCCTCCCCAAATTACAATATGGGCACAAGTACCCAAACCTGTAAAAGCTGCAAAAAGCGGCCAGATATTATCCTTGTCGGCCGTATCTGAATCTGCAACTCTTTTCCTTTATGATGGCATGGTCTCTGACAGATTTGGTAGCTGGGAGGGAACGGCTCATCAATGCGGTGGGTGCTTTTGCATTTTGAATCAAATGTCTGTTACTGTTCGTCTTTAATGGTCACCCACTCTGTTGCTGAAGTATGGCCCTGGCTGTACCTGGATGAGCCCTTGTCCCGAAAAACTTGACTTTTAACTCCGGGGACACCTGCTGCTTGACCGGAAAAATTTGGGCGGGAAACGCGCCGACACTACTTCAAACAACGCACTGCCGCAAAAGCTGAGAACTGGCTGGCTACCCAAAATGAGCAAGGCAAAACTGCCCTAGAGCGCTCCTGAAGGAGAGATCTGCCCTCTAGCGCTGCCAAATGATAGCGCTTTAGGGCGCATGTTGAGTTCATAGCCAAACTGGATTTCTTCGCCTTCTCGCTAAGTGCCGGAAATAACCCCCAAAGCGCTCGACTTTGGGGATTTTGCCCTGGAGCGCTTTGGGGCACTTTTTACACTTAGAAAATCTTAGGGCCTCTTGCTTTCACGTGGGCCGCCTCAAAAATGCTCCAAAGCGCGGCAAAAGGGAAAAAGTGCCCTGGAGCGCTCGAAACTGGAGCGCTTTGGGGCACAAAACAACACTTAGCCAAAAACAAGCAACTTTGCACAAACAACTACCAACCGGCGAGGAAATGCTCCAAAGCGCTCGAGAGGGGGGGATTTGCCCTGGAGCGCTCCAAACTGGCAGCGCTCTGGGGCGAAAAATACTTAGCCAAAATTTTGAATTAAAAGCTCATTTCCTCCTTTCTCCCCACCTTCAGAAAACGCCCTAAAGCGCTCAAGGCCGGCGAAAATGCCCCAAAGCGCTCCGAACTGCAGCGCTTTGGGGCGAAAAATACTTAGACGAATTCACCACAAATAACAATTTTTTAAAACCTCCCGGATTCACTCTGAGGTGCCCTAAACCAAAAAATTTACATTGGTGTGCTGCTCTTCTGCTGCGGTTTAGGGCTGAACCCGGGAGAACTGCTCTTTCAGAAAAGAAATAAAAATGATGTACCCCTTGAAAATGGCAACAGGACCTACTGCATCTCTCCCGACTCTTCTTGTTCATTCTTCCTCATATCATTTAGCTCCTGTTGATACTCAACCTCAGCCTATTGATATTGTTCAATCTTCTAGTTGTGTGGATACTTCTTTGAGTGGAGTTGCTTGTCCTTCCCCCTAGACATCAGTTATGGATACTTCTTTAGTTTTGAACATTTTGGATTCTCCACATACGCTAAAATCCTCAAAGGACTTATATCAACAAGAACTTCATAAGCAGCCCTTTCCACCTTGTGCTCTACCCACCTAGGCAGGATGTAGATGGAAATCCTACCACTTATATTCAAGCTTATTGGGTGTCCCAAGTGGTGAGCAACTATGGCAATAGAGTATGACTTATTTATGAAGAATCAGACTTGAAGTCAGTCCTTTGCCTAAAGGCAAGGACATTGTTGGATGCAAATGGGTCTATAAGACCAAATTTGGTGCCAATGGTCAAATTGAGAAGTACAAAGTTCATCCTATTGCCAAAGGTTTTTCTCACAAGGAATTGGCTACAATGAGACTTTTGCCCCTCTTGCTCACAGGGATTCTATTGCAATGGTACCTTTCTTTGTTGCTTCATATTCTGGGAGGTTCGCCAAATGGATGTTAAGAGTGATTTTATTAGTGGTGACCTTTCGGAGATCTATATGCAACTAGTACCAGGTTTTGTTTAGGATGAGCCCATATCGTTAGTTTACGGACTCATGAAGCATAGTTACAATGTTCAATCATCCTATCCTAACTTTTCGGATGGACCAAACTGCTCCGTCTCAGTCTGAACCAGTTTTTATTTTATTTATTTATTCCCAAAAAGAGGAATGCACACCACAATAATTAATAGAATATAAAATACAAACTGACAAAAACAAAAATAAAAATATTAGAAAACTACAGGGATCAAAAAATACCTTCATGCCAAACTTTTAACCTGCAAATTTGCCATAAACACACATTGGGGATAGAAACTACAACAAGCAGCAACAACTAGTCAACAGTTGACCTCCTGACGTCTCACCATAAGAGAAAGAACCTTTCAATAAAGAGATTGATGACATTCAAAATAGTTAAGAAAAAGTGAGTTAACTATTTTGGAGCTGTGAATTAACTCTTCTGCCTCTTTACATTAACCCTCTTGGGAAGACTTTGTTCCATCTCGCACGCCATTTTTTAAATTCCAATGGGTTCATTCCAAACTTTATTTTAGGTTTTAGATTATTGTAAATTTTTCGATTCATGATGTTTTTGTTATAATATAAATTATAGCTTTTGTCTATGTTAGAATTCACACAATTTTCCAGAAACAAACAAAAGCAATCCATCCACTCAAATCTTATACATAAAGCGTAAAAGGACGAAACAAAAGAAAAGAGACACAAAAATTATTGGGTGCCCGTAGGTACCATAAATAGTCACTATATTATTTATGGATATGAATCACAAACACTCTAATCTTATAGCTTTTGTCTAAGTTAGAATTCACAATATTTTCCAGAAACAAACAAAAGCTATCCATCCACTCAAATCTTATACATAAAGCGTAAAAGGACGAAACAAAAGAAAAGAGACACAGAAAATTGTTGGGTGCTCGTAGGTACCATAAATAGTCACTATATTATCCATGGATATGAATCACAACACTCTAATGCAATAGATGGAGTGGTTGGGAGGTATTTATAACAATACCTAATCCCCAAATTACATATATATATAAGTTTAACCTAAGTCGACATAACAAGAGGGTTTAACCATAACAAGGTTAACCATGGCCCATAGGGCTTACATAATAAAATATTACAAAAAATTAAATACATTGTACAATGATTTCCTTTAGACCCATGTCAGCCTTGGCCAGAAGTCATATTACACTTTCAACACTCCCCCATAATTTGAACTGAGGTGCCAATAAGAGAATACATTAGTAACAATAATATCCCCCCTTCCCCTCCAAAAATGGATGCTCTAGTGGGCCTTTGCAGTTGAGGCAGATCCTTCTAAATCCCCCTCATCATCTAGAAGACGTCCACCCATCTTCAGAAACTCAGCGTCAATCCTTTGCAATAGCAGCATGTAATTCTTGGTCGGATGTCCTTCTCTCTTGCAATATCCGCAAATGGTCTTCAATCCTTTGCAATAGCAGCATGTAATTCTTAGTCGTGTGACCCTGTTTGCAACTATGTAGATGGATAGCATGTGTGTCCCTATCCACTTATGATGTAAAATCTTGGATAGTTGTGTTTGTCCCTATCCTTGATTGAGTTCAATGTGGTCAGTCCCATTGAGGTGAGAAGTTGAGTTTGTCCCTATTCATGATGATGTAAATCATGGACTAATGTGTGTGTCCTAGTCCATGATCTTTTTGAACTTTTTGAGTTGTTGATTCCTGCCCCTGTTTGTAGTATGATGTAATAATGGGAGGAATGTTAGGATTTTATCACATCATGTAATATAGTAGTTAGGTGTTCAGAAGTTATCCCAACTAGGTAGTCGATAAGATAGGAAGAACAAGCACCATCATTCTCCTTGTATATATACATCATTTGATTAATAAAAATTTGTCCAACACCTTGCTGGTCCAACAAGTCCCAGACGGCTCATCTTGTCATACCCTTCCTTTTGGGGACATTGAGACTTATACTTGCCATCCTCCTAGTATATCCTGTGCTCCAAAGCCTTAGACTTTTTATCTAAAAGAGCCTTGTATCTCACTTGGCCATCTTTGAAGTAACATTTCCTAGACATTATGATTGTCCCCTACATTTTATAAGGCAAATCATAGTAGAGAAAATCGGAATCGTATCGGAATCGGCATGGAAAAGAATCGGGAAAAATTGGAGACAAAATCGGCAATTTTTCATTGAAAAACCGAAGAAAATGAAATTTTCATTGAAAAACCGAAGAAAATGAAATTTTCATTGAAAAAAACTTTTTTCATGCATATCAGAATTTTTCAGGAAAAAATCGGCAGAAATCGGCAAAAAATCGGCTAGCCTATGAATCGATCAATCAAGATTTTTTGCAGATTTTCTCAACTATGGGGCAAATATTTCTCATATACATCCCCCATCCCTATGAAACAAGGAATAGCACAAGGTCCTCGGCATATATGAAAGTTAACGTGCAGCAATCATTACAAGAATAATTTGGTAATGTTTAACAAAAAATCTTGCATCAAGATCAAAAGCATATTACATGGATATACTATAACAGGAAACAAAAAATGACAGCATTCCGGTTTTTGAGAATGGAAATGGCAAAGAACTGAGAAATCAGTTCCTAGAAACGAGGCAATTTAAACATAAAATATTAGTAATTAAATAATGGGCACTAAATCAGATTAATCAGAAATGAAAAGTCAAATCCACAAATGCTACTTTTCAAATGATAAAAGTCATCGGTCCAAATGTGTAAATTCATGGTTTCATATTTTGTCATACCAAATGTAACAGACCAATATAGAGAACAGTTCATTATTTGCAATAATGTTTGCATTTGAAACCTTAACATATTGTAGATAGCAAGTGTCAGCAAGAAGCGAGCCTCACCTATTCTTGTTCCTTATATTTGGAGAAATTCAAGAAATGCATGATACTTATGAAGAAAAGCTAGTTAGCAAGGAAGGAAAGTCATTTATGGAAGCATTAATTGAAATTAAGGATGCCCTAGTTCGGGACAAGAGGAAGAGCAAATCTATTGCAATCCCTATAGAGGCTACAGATATTTCACCAAAAGTGATCATCAACGATGAGATGATCTTGCACGATATGATGGTACTTAAAAACAAAAGGACAATATGTAAGTTCCACAGATACCATCCAGGCTTTTTTGGAGATTCAAGAGTGGATTAAATGGAAGTGGGACTGAATTCAAATTATTCCATAATTTTCCTTCCTAAAAGATTTTTTCCTCATCATATTCTCCAGTTCGGAAATCAAGGATAAAATAATAGGTGGTGGCCCATGGCTTAGATGGAGACATGAGAAAGGATAAAATAATATGTGGTGGCCCATGGCTTAGACGGAGACATGAGAAAGGATAAAATAATAGGTGGTGGCCCATGGCTTCCACGGAAACATGGTCTTTATTTAAGACAATGAAATGAGAATTTTTCAGTGGAGACAAAAACTATTAAAAGGCTTCCAATGTGGATTAGGCTTTTTCCACTTCTATTTCAGCTCATCAATAACGAGGTTTGAAGAATATTGGTAATACTTTAGGGAATTTCCCAGGAGGGATCAACTACTAAGGGGCGAAAGTTGTGTATATTGGATATATGCTGCCATGGATATTTCAAAACCCTTGCCAAAATCCATTAAGATTAAATCTCAATCAACGGTAAGGGATCAACAAGTGAATTATGAAAACACTGCATTTTGAAGCTGCAAATGGTTTGAGACTAGACACATGGCAAGAGACTGCAAAGCGAAAACAATTGAGAAAGAGATGGAAATTTTTAGTCATGAGACAAACTTCAATATGAAGCAAGCAGATCATATTGTAGTAGAAGTTTGCTTAGATCAAGGATTTTCCACTCCCAAGAAAACTGACAAAGAAAGCCCCTTTGCCTCGTCAGATAGAGAAGTCCTTCATGATTCACTTGGACCAACCATCAAAGGAAACTAAGAAGAATGCAAAGGATGAGGAATTACAATGTGCAAGTTCAAATTCAAAAGAAATTAAAGGTCCAAAGGAAGATATGGAGGGAAATTTTAAAATAAAGAAGATAGAAGACATTAACTTTAATCTTAGTAAATTGTCTTCATTTTCCTCTACTAGAAAAGCATCTCCTTGCAGTAAAAATATAAATGGTATAGGATTTATTCCTTGCAAATTAAAGTCTCAAAGGCAGCATAATAAAGAAAGGAGTATGGAGAATAGACATTGCAATCTAGGTTTTTTATGCAGCACAAGAAACTAAGTGATATGGAGGATGATCATTGCACTCTAGGGTTTCCAAGGCAGCATAAAGAAGAAAGTGTTTCTGAGGTTATTCCTTGCACTTTCAGTTCTCCAAGCATTAACCTATAGACGATAAGGCGCATTATGAACAGTCCAAAAACTGGAAGAGATTGATGAAGATGGAAAAGTTGGTGGGAATGGAAAAATGACAGGAATACCCTCAAAGCAAGAACAAAGAGAAAACAAAAGAGATATCAATTTGGAAAATCACAAACAAATATCACAAGTGTTGATGAAGATGGCATCTTGGAATATTGGGGGAATGAACAAAACCCCTTTAAAAAGAGTTACTAGGAAATTAGTAGGTTTTTGTGGCCTTAAGTTTATTTTAATACAAGAAACAAAAATAAATAGTGAGGAATGTAAGGATGCATTCAAAAAGATTTGGAAGATGGGGGATTGTCTAGCAGTTTTGTTAATAAGAGAGGAGGTATTGCAATAGCATGTGACAAACGCAACGGGATGGACAATTGCTAGAAGTGATAAGTAATTCGGTTGCTCTTTTTATTTTTTTGTTTGCGAAAAAAGGAAAATATCAAAGTTAGAGTCATAAATGTATATGCTCCAACTACAGTTACTCTTCATGATAGATGTTGGAAGGACCTCAATTTATTTATGTCAAATTCAATGATGATTCATAATTGTGATCTATGTATTATTGAGGAGGACTTCAATACAATTCTATCTCCTTCGGGAAAGAAGGGTGGTACTCCTAGATGGTCTAAATCAATCGAAGGTTTTGCTTTCTTTGTCAATTCAAATGGCCTTTGGGATGCAATTCCTTTAAGCTTTCAATATACATGAGATAATATACGTATTGGGCAAAGTCATACAGCAGAAAGAAATATTGGTTGGGTTTCTATTATCTAATAAATGTCATGAACAAAGTGTACAATCTCTTCAGACATTTTACTGCAAGCACGATCAGATCACAAACCCATTCGCTTGAAATGTGATTTACTTAATAATGGTCATTCAAAACCATTTTGATTTCAGTCTACGTGGCTCCACGACCCTAATTCATCCAAATGGTCATGTTATGGTGGGATGAAGCAAGGTTTGAAGGATCCTGTATGAACAGGTTTGTTCAAAAGATGAAATATCTAAAGGGAAATTGAAGTTTTGGAATGTCAAGACTCAAATCTATTGGTGATATATTTAAAATAGAAAAGGAAATTAAATCCAAGCTTAACAATTTACAAAAGATCTGAGATAGTAGAAAGATAATTATGTGCAAGAAAAACAATTATATTCTGATTATCATAATATATTACAAAAGGGAGTTATATTGAGCCCAAAAATCTCAGAAGAGATGGCTTAAGAAAGGGAACAGAAAAACCCAAATTTTTTCATGCTATTGCCAAATTAAATTTGTTTTCTCATCAAAAATAAAAAATATTTCAACTTCAAATGGAATAAATACCGAGGAAAAAGAAGATATGAGGAAGGAAGTAATTAATATTTCATAGATATTCTATCAAAAATTGGGCAAGATAAGGAGGCTCGGGATAAGCTTTTGCAAAATATTCCATTAGTCATCACACAAAGACAAAATGAAAGCTTGATGAGGGAGAACACTATCAAGGAACTATAAAAAGCAGTTTTTCCTTTCCATCCTCATAAGGCACCTGGACATCGTGTATGTCTTGCAATTGTCTTTCAAAAATTTTGGAAACTAGTGAAGAGTGATATGTTGGTTGAAATAGAAGAGACTAGGAAAAAGAAGGCTAAAATAAGTGAGATCAATGCCACCCTTTATTGCATTGATTACCAAGAAAAATGAGACAATATTTTGGAAATTTTCATTGAATAAGCCTTTGTAATATAATTTATAAGATAATTTCAAAAATTATGGCAAATAGATTGAAAAGCGTTGTAGATTGTGTTATCTTGGAGGAACAAAGTGGTTTTGTTCATGATAAAGAAATTCTTGATGGTATAATAATTGCACAAGAGGCCATACATTCTATTCATCCCATGAAAAAAATAGGTATGCTTCTAAAATTAGATATGAAAAAAAACATGTAATAGGGTTTGCTAGAGTTTGGTTTTGATCAAGGTTGGTGTTGTCGGAATAATCTCCAAGAAATAAGGCAAAATACGCAATCTAGCAATAGGTCCGATGGTGGCGAAGAGAATCGGTTGCAACATGATTCATACAATAGGTCGGTCATACAGTGCATAAGATGTCACAAATGGGGACACTTTGCATGAAATTGCACAAACACACCAAGTGGAGGAAGCAATAACAATATGGCCATGATGTGTCAATAGCATGGTCCTGGCAACCAGAAGGATGTAAATTGTCCAAAGAAGACTAGTAGCAACTCGCAAAATGTCGATTTCATTGACACTGAAGAGACTCGACCAAACAAACAGAAAGAGAAAGTATCCAAATCCTGCCAAGGAGAAGGAAAGATGGCAAGAAGCACATGCATATGTGGAAGAAGAGATGACAAAGAATAGTGATGGAAGGCAAAAACATAAGGCACCCATCATACTGGAACAAGATTTATTAGCAAAACAACTAGTGTTGCAAGTGTTGGAGTAAAATGTTTCAATCAAGATGTCTAGCCTATTTCAACCAATTTTTGAGCTTTATGCAAAAGTAGGAGAGTTAACACGGACAAAGGAGGCACATCGCCCAACAATAGTTAAACAAACAAGCAAGGATTAATATATAGACCCAACAGTCCTAATGATTGATGTCGGGTTGAAACCTACATTGATCCACATTGAGTTGGTTGAACATAAGCTAACGCAAGTGAATTGTTAATGGGGATTCCTATGTAAACGTATTCCTTAAAAAGACACGGAAGGATTTGGAGGCACCATTTTTGTGGTTGCCCAAGTTTCGATTGTATGGAGCGGATTACTATGGCATAGAGATGAAAGAAGTTTTGACTGCGTAGAAAGTGAAGATCGTCATATAGGTGTTCATACTGGACTTTGTAGTGATCACCATGCAAAAACCAAGCTAGATGCATTGTTGGCATAATGGTGATTACGCACGTAGAAGGTCAACTATAACTAGGAGAAGAATCAACTAACATTCAATAAGGATGAGCACACATATGTCATCAACTTGAGAAACCAGTCCATCAACAAGGATTTGACATCCTCAAATGAATTTGGCAAGTCCTTGTCAGATGGAGACATGATGGACAGATTGGAACCAAACGAAGGACTGTTAAAACTGGAGTGCACAAAAGACGCAGGGCACTCAGACAACGAGTTGCAAATACTATGATGTATTCCAACCCACATGCCTATGCATCAACACAAAGGAAGAAGAACAAGAAGGACTTTGCAACACTTATGAAATCGGCAAGTGCAGCCATACATAAAAACCTGCCAAGCCCATACAAGACAAAGGGGAGGAGGAGAAAATGTTGTTCTCCTCAATTTTTTGAGAGTATAGTGTCAATGACACATAGATCAATGAGAAGCCGACACATTTTTTCGATGTGGAAAATGCAGCAAAAGAGCCAAATGCCATCAAGTGCAAAGGCCCGAAGATGATGCAAGTAACCTCAGCTAAAAAAAAACATAAGATAATTCATCGTGGGAAGGACTAGGACGCAGTTTTAAAATCAATAGCTTTTAAAATTTTGATGCAACATGAGGTATTTCCTGGATGTAGAAGGATCTATAGGGTATTCCACCATAGTTGTGCATGCATTGGATCCCTTAGGTTTCGAGTGCGCAACCTGACAATAGAAGACCAAATGAAATAGATCCCAAATACGCAGCTCTACATAATGCAAAAATCGAGATGTTGGACTCAAGAAAAAACTTCAAAGTGACAGTGAGCAAATGGATATCCCCCATTATCATCAGCTTTGAAAAAGAGAATAGTCAAATATGCATCGATGAGGATTTTCGAAGTCTAAACGTAGTAACAATCAAAGTCCCATTTCCAATTCCCTTCACAGACTCAATATTGGAAGAAGGGCACAAGATCTACTCCTTTTTTAAATGGATTTTTGGGCTACAATCAGATCAGCATCACCAAGGACGACAAGCTGAAGACAATGTTTACTATAGAAAACAGGATATATACATATAATCAGATGCCTTTTGATTTAAGCAATGCACCCATCACATTCCAAAGAATTATCTTATACATATTTGAGCTAATGTCAATGGACAAATTCTAGTCTTTTAGGGTGATTAGTCATTGTACGCGAAGAAAGAGAGCACTTGAAAGCATTGGAGTAATGTATGAAGTTGTGTATGAATGCTCACCTTTTGCTAGACCCGAATATGTGTAAGTTATTGGGACATCGTATGCAAGAAGCGATTAAAAACTGACCCAACAAAATTAGCATCGTGATGAGCTTGGAGGAGCCATACGACATAAGTTCATTGAAGTCATTTCTGGGACATGTCAAGTACTATTGGCGTTTCATCAAAAACTTTGCACATGCCACATTCACTAGGTACGTTGATGCACAAAGGTGTTCCTTTCATATGGTTGGAGGAGCACCAGTACGCCTTTGAGGAGTTGAAGGCAAAGTTGGTTTGCACACCCATTCTGGTGTTTCCATATTAGGAGGGGTTTCACATCCATGTTGATGTGTCAAACTTCGCAATCGGATGCAAGTTGGCACATGAAGGATAGTTTGGGTTGATCAGCCCATATATTTTACAAGTCAGTTGTTGTCCCAAGTGGAGAAGAATTACAGCACAATAGAAGCACTAGGGATGGTGTATGTGATGCAAAAGTTCAGGCACTATTTGCTCACTAACCCTTTGGCTTTCTATGTGGATCACCAAGCATTGTTCTATTTAATAAACAAGTTGACTATATACAGATGAGTTAGCAGGTGGCTCATCACATTGCAAGATTTTGTGTTTCAAGCAAACAAGGAAGACACACATCAAGGATTCGCTTAGGAGAACCTACAAAGGGCGGAGTATGGGACAAGTTTCCCAATGCTCATCTATTTTGGATCATTACATTGTCGTCATGGTACAAGTACATTGGGATGTACTTGTCGACGAGGGAGTTGTTGAAGGAGTTGTTGACAGCAAAGAGGAGGAAGATTGTTACCAAATCAGCACAATTTCAGCTGATTGCAAGATTGTTGTATAAAATTGGACCAGAGGGGATATTTCAAATATGTGTGATAGAAGAAGAGAACACAGCTTTAAAAGAGGCTCATGAAGTGTTGGCAGAAAGGGCACATGGGGCTAGATGTGACCACAAGGAAGGTGCTTCTAGCAGGGCTCTTGTAGCTCACCCTCTATCGCAATGCAAAGGAGTCTGTGATGACATGCGATACATGCTAGAGAGTCGAGAATCCGCTACGTAGGGACTTCATGCCATTACACCCCTCTAAATTGCAAGAGTTACTTGAACGATAGGGTCTTGATTTTGTTGGGCCATTAAAGACCAATAGAAGAGGATACAGGTACATTGCGGTGATGACAAAATATCTGACAAAGTGGGTTGACGCAAAGGCATTGCCTGACAACTCTGCCGAGCACAACATGAATCTTGTATGAGCAAATAATTACAAGGTTTGAGGTGCCTCTCTAGCTATCAAGTGATCATCGAGGTCACTTCGTAAACGAAATCATTAAGAAGCTCACAACTAAATTCAAAAATACCCATTTATTGTCAAGTTTGTACTACCCAAGGGCAAATGGGCAGGAGGAGGCAACAAAGTAATGATGTCCATAATGTACAAAACCTACAGAATAGAAAGTGTTGATTGGGAGAAGTTGCCAGTAATTTTGTGGGCATATAGGATGATATTCAAACCGACAACGAATCACATGCCATTCCAGTTAATAAATAGTCATGAGCGAGTGGTGTCGATCAAATTACTAGTACCAAGTTTGAGAGTGATGGTGGATAACCGTCTTGGTTAGGCTAACAACACTCATTACAGTGGACGAAAATAGAGTGATGGTGCAATGTCCATGGAGGTTGCCTAGTGTTAATGAAAACTTTGGCACGGCCGACATTTATGGAAGATGAAGTTTAAGGCGGGTGAACTCATGTTGAAATATAATGGCAACAGAGAAATCAAGCCAGGGAAGATGAAAACCCTATGGCTTAGTCCATTCCAAGTGAAGGAGGTCCTAGACAATGACACAATGAGATTGAAGAGACTAGATGGGACACAGTGTCCCGAGACAAGCAATCGTTCGAAATTGAAGCCATACAAGGGCCAAGCATAGGTAAACCTTGTAAATTGCGAATCATCAAAATAAGAATCAAGTTTGGATGGACCGTCTAGTGCATCAAGTCATCCCTCGAGGTCCTTTGAAGGGATCACAATACAAGAAGTTGGAGAATATAGTCGAACAAGAGAGAATGGTGCACAGTATAAAAGTGACTCTGAAGATAGTAAACTTGTAGAGCATTTGGCTTGGTTGTACGAGCAAAGAAGCCGCAAGAATTTGGGAAGACAACACGCAAGGATGGCAGCTAGCCATTGATCAAAGGATTTGGAACCCAAACATTTGGGATAAAGAAGATTGCGCATGCACATCAAGTTCCGTAATGGGGAGGAAATCCAAAGCCCACTTAGCAACAAGAACATGGCAATGCATGTCAAGCGAGAAGCATCGCTAGAAGACATCTTCATAAGGGACAAAGAGAGCCAAAATGTCGAAGGAATAAGTTTGTTGGTGGCCATTAGGGGAGCACAATAGAGAATGCAATATGCAGACAGAGCGAATAGCTGAATGTTCAAATTGGCAAGGTGCAAAGGCAACATGGGCGAGGGTTTCAGCAACCACAGCAAGACATTTTGGCAAATGAAAACTCTGGCGAAGGGACAAGTTCAGAATATAATGTCAGACAAGTAATGTAGACAAAAAGATGTTCAAATATGTTGACCACTTCAGCAAAAGTTGAACTTCTGGAAGAAAACCATCTATAAAGGCAATATGGAAAATAGTAATTTGGCAAGCAGTAATTCTGCGAGCAATCTAGCAAGGAGCAGTTTGGCGAACAATTCGTCAAGAAGAAGTTTAGCAAGTAGTTTGGCGAACAATTCGTGTGGCAGAATCAACAAACACTAAAGTTGGATGGAGAGATGTGCGCTAAGTGCCAACTAATTCTTTCAATGACAACAACAATGCGCCAAGAAGGGAGCTACCAAATAACTCCTTACATGGGGACCATTCACAATAGTGGAATGCACAAGTTGTCGATGGAGAGTAGCAACATAACTTGACAAGTTCAAGCAACGAAGAAGATTAGAGTAATGCCAGCTCAACCACAAGCTTAAAAAGGTGAAAAGCAAACAATCGGGATAGTTACAACTACTGTCGCAGACAATTATTGTGTAATTACTATCGTCATGGAGTGTCAAGGATGGCAACATGGAGGTTTATCAACAACCAAGTAACTAGATAGCTAGATTGAACCGCTAGATAACGGAGTTGCCCATCCACTAGATAACAAAGTTGAACTGCTAGATAAAGGAGTTGAGTTGCCAGATAACACAAATAACGCAGTGTAGCACACAAGGCATGAACAAGATGGAAGTTGGCCTAGAGCATCTCTAACGACCAAGAGAATTGAACGATTGGCAAACAAGCATATGGAAGTGGGCACGAACAGTTAGACTCGGTTGAAGCCCAGGCCAACAAAGAATACAAACAATTAAAAAGCTGAAAATTTGATTGTGTCTAAATGGCAACACTTTGGCAAATAGAGCCTACCATCGTCTCTCAAAACTACCCAATTCCCCTAGACATCCAAGTAGACCATCGGGCTACCCAAGTAGTCTGCGGTGTGTGCACAAGTCCTCGGGTCATCAAGGTGGGTTGTAATGTCACCCAGGCAGTTCGGGGCAGATAAATAGACGCCCAAGCCATCTAGGTGGGCCCATCAAGCCCCTTAGGCCATCTGGGACAGCCCAACTAGGGGGGAGGCCATTAGGACCCTCCTTGGTCGTCTAGGAGAGATCATCCGACCCCCAATGGCCCATAGGTCATCCAACTAGTGGGGAGGATCATCTCAGCCACTCCCCAAGCATTTGGAGAAGCCAACCAACCCCTATAGGGCCATCTATACCCCTCCCTAAACATCTAAGGAGGTCGTTCGTCCCCCAAACGACCCCCAAGCTATCCACATTTAGGCTCGGACCGTCTAGCCTATGGAGACAATTATCAAAACAGCTAGGGAGGTTGTTTGGCCCCCTAGGTCGTCCGGGCCAGAGAAGAGGACCGTCTAAGCCAAACAAAAATCAAACCAAGCCATTGGACCAGACCGGCCAGCCGTCAGGTTAGGCCCTTTGGCCAACAAGCCTACTCACAAAGTTGAGTTGCAAGATAACGCAAATAACACAATGTAGTGCACAGGGCATGAACAAATTGAAAGTTGGTTTACGAGTGTCTCTAAATAAGAAGTACCAAAAGAATTAAATGATTGGCAAACAGGCAGATGAAGGACACAAGTTTAATTGGAGCCTAGGCCAACAAAGAAAAACAAGTCCAAAAGCTGAAAAATTGGCAATGTTTAAATGGAGACACTATGACGAATAGAGCCACCCATCGTTTGTCAAAACTAACCAATTCCCTAGGTCGTCTAGGTAGGCCATTAGGTCGCCTAGGCAATTTGGGGTGTGTGCACAAGTCCTCAAAATTGTTGGGATGGCCATTAATGTTCCCCAGGTGATTCAGAGCAAATAAAGGCTCGCCCACGTTGTCTAGGTGGGCTATCAGGCCCCCAGGCCATCTAGGACGGCCTAACAAGGGGGGAGACCATTAGGGCCCTTCCTCGGTCATCTATGGAAGGTCATCCAACCCCAAATAACTTATAGGACATCCAGCTTGTGGGGAGGATTGTTTCTGTTAGGAGTTAATACATCATAGACCATGTGAGTAGTCAAGTGGTATAACCACCCCTCACAAGGTACATGCATGTGATATAGGACAAGATAGTTGCAAGTTTGTTTGAGGGTTTGTTATGCCTAAATTAGGCATCCTATGTACTTAAATACCCTTCACTACCATAATACAATCATTCGAAGCTTAAGTTCTAACATGCAGTATAAGAGTAGGTAGAAGGAAGAAAGAACTCTCCTTTTGATCCTCCTCTAGCTTTGACACATAGAAAGCCAAGGTGCACTCTATTTGAGAAAAATTTCAAGTTTGAGATAAGAAGTTTCAAGGGTAAAGTACCCTGTATAAAATTGTGATCCATGAAGCAAAATTCCACGAGAAAGTTCTTTAAATTATTGAAAGGATTCAGGGTGGAAAGCAAGAAAAAGAAGCTATTAAAAGCTCCATAAAAGATTACAAAAAGGAAGCCATAAGAAGCTCCTTAAGAAAAAGATAAAAGAAGCCATTGTAGCTTCTTTGCAAGAAAGAAAATTTAGCACCAAGGAAGCCATTATAGCTCCTCTTTTGAAAAATCACAAAGAAGCCTTTTTTGAAAGGCATTTGAAAAGAAGAAAGTTTAAAAAATACAGAAGGCTCATATAACCCATTATAGTCCTTTTTTTGAAAGGCGTTTGAAAAGAAGAAAGTTCAAAAATATACAAGGCTTATATAGCCCATTAAAGTCCTCTTGTGAAAGGCATTTAGGAAAAGATTAAAGCCTCATAAAATTGAAGATATTTGCGGCGTTGCAAACCTGCCAAAGAAGAACGTGTTAAGCCAAAGAAAGAAGTTGAAGCTTCTCAAACTGAAAATCAAAGAAGAAGAAGATTCTTTTGACGAAAGAAAAAGATTCTTTCAAAAGTTGCAACGAAATTTTTGAACTGAAACCGAAAGAACTAATTCAAGGGAAATATTCCAACTGGAACAGATTGTGTGCAAAAAGCAAAGACCCTGTGACACGAACAAAGCATAGTGCAAGAGAACGTTTTTAACAAAGACGACTAAGATTAGAAAATCTATTCTTACTTGCACCAAACAACAAAGGAAGCATTGCACAAAGGAGAAAAAATTTAACTTGCAAATAGTTGAATGGTAAAAGAGAAAGTATCCCATGAGCAATCAAAAATAGCAAATAGAGTCCCCCATGAAAGGAAGGAACCTTGTGCTTCGACGAAACAAAAAAGGAACACACAACACTATAAAGAACAAAAAAGAGCCTGAACATTGTAGAAGGTATTTTCAAAGTCTTTCAAAGGAATCCCGGACGTTATAACGCAAGAACTCTTGCAATTTTGCACAAGGTCGATGTGAGTCATCTAGAAAGCACGAACGAGCAAAAGAAAAGAGACATCTCCACATTAAAGGAAAAGAGAAGCAGTTCCTCTAAGGCACCTGCATTCTCTATGGACGTCAGTAAAAGCCCGTAGAAGGGACTCGAAGCAAGTAAATTTAACATCAAAAAAGCAATCGCTCATCAAGGATTGGAAAGCAATCGTCTGGAAGATACACACATGAAAATTGAGAAACAGCCATTTGGGAAAGATAAGGCACTTGTTTGAACAAAAGAAGACATCAACACTCGCTCGAATGACTCACCCGGAAGATTAGAATATTTAGACACCCAGATATTAAAGCAAAGTCACTACATAAAGAAACAAATATAAAGGCAAAGTTCATTTTCAGAATATTTAAATAGTGGGAAGAAAGAAATTGGAAGGTGTCTCTTGATTAAGAGAAGAACAAAAAGAATTCACAAAGAATAAATATTATTCTTGTTGAAAGAAATTTGATTGGATAGCAAAGAAGAAAAGAAAGGAATTATTCCTTTTCAAGAATTTAAAAATATTATTTGAAAGGTGAAATATATTTATTAAAGGAATATACCAAAGAGGAAAAGCATTCCTTGTACTCGGCAAGACACAATTCTCTCTCAAACCTTTTGAAGCATCACAACGAAAAGCAAAGGGAGGGAAAACAGCAAAAGAAGCCATATACAACTTTCATTCCACCATATGCAAGACAAAATCGGCTGAATCGCAATTCATTCGACAAACGAGTCAATTGGCATCGTATCGCTGCATTGTCGACTCATTGCCGATTTTTTGAAAAAATCGGCATCGGCGATTCATTGCCGATTTTTTCAAAAAATCGGCAATGAATCGGCCGCAGCCGTGCGGGTAAGGGTTGCGGCCGATAAAAGGAAAAAGTAACTTTTATTTTTTTATTCTTTCTTCTAAGCACTTGCAAAGAGAAAAAAACCCTCCCACCTTGTGCTACCACCACCCCGACCAACTACGCCAAGGCATCCTAGGAGCGCGATCGATTGCGATGTGAAGGAATCCGGCATCCAACAACATCCTCCTAAAAGATTCATTCAAGGTCAAAAAAATTTTGAAAACTCTTTTTTTTTTAATAGATTAGGGCTTGTTCAAAATTAGATTAGGGTTGTTTGAAATTAGGTTAGGGTTGTTCTCAAATTTAAAACCCTAAACCCAAAATGCTAGTCCAGATTTACAAAGGGAAAAATGCATCTATTGTCGTCGCCCCCTTGGACCCCCTTGGAGACAGTAGTAGGGGGGGCAAGCCCCCCCTACACCCCCCTTCGTGGAGTGGGTCCAAGTGCGACTGAAAACAAGACCTCCGAATTAGAGAGAGAATCTTATCTCAACCATGTAGCTCTTTAGTTTGTGAGCGCAATTGGAGTATGTCAGAGCACATACACTCCAAGAAGCGCAACAGACTTACACAAGAAAAGTTAAATGATCTTGTGTTTGTGCATTATGACCTTCGTCTCCACCAAAAAACTTTTGAAAAAACAAATATTGAGCCCATTGACCTAAGTGACATTGATCCATCATCTGAATAGATCACAGATGCAGCAGCACAAGAGCAACAAGAGCCTCTATTCAGCATGGAAGAATTACAAAACTATGAGAACCTAGCGAAGGAGATGGCAACAAGGGACAAAGAAGAGGCCTTAGCACGAGAAGCGGCACGAGCATCTACAAGCACACATCAAGCAAGAGAGACTAGGGCTTATGCTAGGACAAGAGGCAAAGGAAAACAATAGATAGTGGGCCTATTGAGGCATTTTGACACATTTTGTAATTTGTACATTTTCATATTATAAGCAATACAGGATGTGTTTTGTCACTTTCATGTGTACTTAAAGCTTGAGCCTTGTATGATGTCTTGATTTGAATTGTTGTTTTTATTGCAATATTTGATTTGCATAATGTTAATTCATTGTAATATGCATGAAAAAAAATCAAAAAAAAAAATCGTTTTCTTCGGTTTTTTTTTTGTCGATTCATTGCCCAATTTTTTGCCGATTTTTAAACCAGACGATTTACTACCCTTTTCGATTTTCTCTACTATGCTCCTAAGTATTTAAGTAGTAAGTCTACATTAAGGGGGGAATTTCTCTCTAAAATTCCTACATCACCCTAGACATTGTCTTTTAGTCATAAGCAAAATAGAGCTTTTGACTATGATGTAATAACGGGGGGTATGTTAGGAGTTATTACATTATAGACCATGTGAGTAGTCAAGTGGTATAACCACCCCTCACAAGGTACATGCATGTGATATAGGACAAGATAGTTTGAAGTTTGTTGAAGGGTTTGTTGTGCCTAATTTAGGCATCCTATGTACTTAAATACCCTTCACTATCAGAATATAATAATTCAAAGCTTAAGTTCTAACAATTTTGGCCACTCCCTTGCCATCTGGAGAGGCCAACCACCCTAGGAGGGTCGTCTATACACTCCCCTATAGTCTAGGGAGGTCGTTTGGCCCCCAAGGCTTTCAAAGCCCAAGCCCTAGTTGTCTAGCCAAGGGAGACAACCGTCAGGATAGGGTCAGCCCCCTAGGCTTTTCGAGCCAAAGGAGAGGGTCGTCTAGGCCAAACAAGACCGAGCCGTCAACCCAAACCGACCAACCATTAGGCTAGGCCATTTGGCCAATGGGCCCACCCAGTTTTGCCAAAAAAACCACATACACTGTCCATTCCGAAACTCCAGAGTTGTCCATTCCGAAACTCCAAAGTGCCAACTTGATGGATCACACTTTAGAAATAAGCTAGATAAAATCAATTGCATTTGGCATATGACATTTCCTTTCCATACGAGGGTTTTTACAAGTGGTCCTAAACAATGTCAAAACATTAAATGAATCTCTGAGAGGCCCTAAGCAGCAATGTTTGCAGTAAAAGCAAAATAAAGGAAAGAAGTTTTTAACGTCAACGAAGCCATAGGCCATATGAGACGATGTGTTTATCCACTAAGATGGTGCACAAGCTTACCCCCTTCGAATTCTAACCTTAGATCTCCTATTCGGACTTTAAATGTCTTGACCCTTAGGCCCACTATGTGCTCAAGAAAGCCTATTTTATCACTCTTTGACAGGCCCTAAACTTATAATTAAACTTCATACCTTAACATAGGCCCTAAACTTGTAATTAAACTTCATTCCTTAACATATACCTGAGTATTTCTTGGCTATTTATTAAGTGGCCAATAAGACGGTTTATGACTCTCTAATAAGAGGTCAATACAACTTGAGGGGGCCTGACTGTAAGGATATTGGAACTCCAAATAAGAGGTCCAAGGTTCTAATCCAATGAAGGTTTGGTTGGATAAAAATACATTGGATAAACAACATCCTCTATTAGGATCGTCCCATATGGCCTATGACCTTGTAGAGGTTAAAAAATAACCTATTTTGAGGACTTCAAATTATGAGTTTAGTTTCTATTCATGTAGATTACTTTTATTATTTTTAAAGTTCACATTGTTTGTGTATTTGGTATTGTTTTAGTATTAAAATTTTAAATATTTTTTAATGGGTTATATGGAATTGAAACGGACCCCACTTGTATTACACCATGACCACATAGTCATATTACAACAGCTTGGTAATTATGCATATATCGCTTGGCAAGATTCGAACCTATGTCTCCTCTTTGAAATTTGAGGAATATAACTGATTGAACTCATGTCATTTGATTTTTAAAATTTTAAATATAATATTTTTATTTATTAATTAATTTTGCCAGTTCCAAGTATCTACAGACCTATTATTTGAAAATTGATGTTTTCATCCCCATCCCTGTCTCCTGTCTCCCATACCTATACCAGTATCCATCTCCTAGTGGCTATGCTTATAATAAATAGTACTTATTTATTGAAACTGGAAACAAAACCAAACTATAAATTATTGGAAAATAAATAATGTGGTAAATAGAAGAAAAATAAAACTTTTTTTTAATGTTATAGATGCCAGCTGAAACCTATACCAGTATCCATCTCCTAGTGGCTATGCTTATAATAAATAGTACTTATTTATTGAAATTGGAAATAAAATAAAACTATAAATTATTGGAAAATAAATAATGTGGTAAATAGAAGAAAAATAAAACTTTTTTTAAACGTTATAGATGCCAGCTGAAACCAAAAGGTTTACTACTCTTCACACAAGCACATTCTTTGTAGACTTGTGATCATATCACATTTTAACTAAAACATAAAATTAGTTTTGAAGCCAAAGTGCCTACCTATAATTACTTTTCTTTCCGAACTTGTTCCCCATGTGAGTATCAAATATTTTCCTTTACATAAAAGTCCATTAATTAAGGTATAATTGATTGAGGTAAATCTTTGTTAAGTTATCCAGCAGTTTAAAAAGAGAGGAAGCTGGCCTTTTAATATTGCAACATGGACCTACAAGGCAAAACATTTTACCAGGCAAGGAGATATTGGGAAGATCAGCCTGATTACGAGTTGCTTCTTCAACTAGGGCATGACTACCTCCATTTTGATCTCCAACAGGAGCATGAGCAGCCATGTATCCAGCTTCCAGCAAAGCCGTACTGAGCTCATGCATATCAAAAGCTTCATCGATATCTTCTCCATTCCTTGCATGTCTCCATGCGTCATCATCCCACCATTCATTCGTACTGGAGCTACTCTCCTCCTCTTCCCAACCAAGCCTTCCAGTAATGTTGCTACTAGTTGAAGTTGAAGCTTCTAATATGGAGTTTCCAGAAATGAGACCAGATTGAGATGGTTCTGCAATGGGAATTCTTTTCTGAATTCTCATTGTACGCCAACTGTATGCAAGAGTACCCAATTAGAACCATGAAATGCTAGTTATTGTTGCATTCAAGAGCTTTTTGGTTGAAATTTTTGCAAAGACCTAAGATTGGCAAATAAAAAGACAAAACGATAAGATTTACTGAAAAGCAACATTTACGATCGAAAGAAGCAAAAAACCTGCTTATTGACAGAAAATTTTAAAACAAAACTATGCAAATTTGAGAGAAAAAACCTCAGTGGGCTGAGCCCACAGTTTGGAATGGGACATCCAAAAATATAGAGTGTACGCTCTTGGATATTTAATCTATCTGTCTCGATAGGAGCATAGACCTGCAACAAACCTCTACTTATAGCCTTTGTTGAAGAACCCAATCACGTTGTGAGAAGAATATAAGTAAAACAACTAAACGAAAAAAACGAACAAAATATCGATGCAATGAACCTGTGCAACAAGCCCTAGTTCTTCCCCACATACACCACACTTCATTAATTCAAGGTTAATTTCTTCTGGTGGTATTGGCCAGTCCTGGAAAGGACATAGAATATGATAAGTAAGAGCAAAATGCACGCAATTGAGCTCCGACATTTTTCATGCGTGTCCCTTCTTATCCCTTCGTGCAGCTGCACCTTTCTTTGTTATCTACAATATCCTCTCGTAAAACCAAGTGAGAGAGAGAGAGAGAGATTCTCACTGGCAAGCCACCAATTTTAGTGGTATAGGGATCAGAGGCTTCAGAATTATGCTCTGCCCATGGTCCAGGCATACCCAGGATGATAATCTCCTCCTCTTCCTGAACCATAAAATAAAATTTATTAGCATAACTCATGGAAAGGAACCATCGTCTATCTTCTTGATCTTAATTTACATCGTTTCATTCCAATACATCAGTCCATAGCCAAAGTTTGTTTGTTTCCGTTAAGGCGGACTGAATTAAATGCTCAAACCTTTTTATTGTCTGGGAAAGAAGAGGCAAGAAGAAGATGCTGAAAAAAAAAAAAAATTGCAGAGTGATTTTAAGGAAAGAGGCCTAAAAAGCCATACCCATCTAATCTGATCATACCTTATCTCCACATGACAGCAGACCTGCGGGAAGCGGACGGCCCATCTCTCTTTCTCGACCGAATCCCGAGCTGCCCTGCCTTCAGATTAAAAAAACAACCAAAAAAGAACAAGAATACTAAGTGAGCGCATGAATGCCTGTGTATATTAATTGGGCCGGGTAGTTACGAATGACATTTTTGTAAGCAAATTGCGCAATCATAAGATATCCTCGAAGCGAAGTCCGCATTTAAGAACTCGTAGTCGACATTCTGCGTCCCATCTTCGCGAATAATAAGAGAGAAAATAAATAAAAATATGTCTATTTTTATTTAAATGTTTTTAGTTTTATGGAATTTTTTTAGTATTATTATTAGTCTTTCCATGGTGTAAGATTATAGTTAAAGTTTCCTTAAATCAATAATTTTTTTTTTTTTAAACAATTAATTGTTTTTAATAAATTATATATGGTTTTTATTAGAAGCCATCAATATCACATTTGTTGCTATGTCAATTAAATCATATGTATGTTTTTATCATTTTTTTATATATATATATATATATATATATATTATTTGGTTAGTGTGAGAAACTCCTACGACCAACGTATAGGGCTGAGCAATCTCCTCCCAACCATGACCCTTCGTAAAGTCGAGAGCTATGCTTATCAATAGGGAATTTAACACACAACCACTACACACCCACCCCCTCACACATTCGCCCACACCAGAGTTTAAACCTTGTATTAAATTTTTTTTGTTAGTGTGAGAAATCCCTATGACCAACACACACGGCTGAGCAGTCTCCTCCCAACCATGACCCCTCGTAAAGTCGAGAACTATACTTATCAATAGGGAATTTAACACAACCACCACACACCCATCCCTTCACACACTCGCCCACACTACGGTTTGAACCTTGGACCTCTCGAAGAAGAACCAAAGCCTAAACCATTGCGTTGTCCCCCAGAACTATTAAATATATTTTTTAACTTGTTTGATTATTATTATTATTATTATTATTTTGGATAATTCCACCCTGTACCTGATGTCAAAGCAACGGGCCTTAGTAGACTGGGAATTCCAACAACTCCTAGCATCACCCGAAATAGAAATGTGTGTCGCTTTCAGGAACTTTTGAAAAAATTGGCAAGAAATATTTGAAAGAAGTGTGATCTTCGTAAGGAAAAACAGAAACTTGAAACATTGAAAAACGACATAAATCTCTAGCAAATAGAGGCATGGGAAAGAGGATGAAAGCGATGAGTCCCAAGAAAATAAAATACGATGACAAAGAATGGTGATGCAACACACAGAAAATTGACACACAGGAAGGAATTGGGAAGGAGCGGTCCAAGGGATTCGACGGAAGGCGGAGTACTAAGAAATGATGACAATTAGGATGACAAAATAAGGTAACCTTGGGACCATTAAAATTTTGAACATTGGCACTGCCAACATTAATGAAAACGAGACCTGGGAAAGGCACAAGGAAGGTGCAACATAAAATATCAAACGCGTTGAGGACACCAATCATCAATTGCCTCGAGGAACCCAACATCATCATAGAAATAATAGGAATGCGAAGTAGGATCCTGAAGGGGCAAAAGGCACTGATGGTTATTTAACCTAGGGAAAGTAATTTTTTCCAATAAGAAATTAGGCAAAATAAAATGAATAACAATTTGTCAAACATTTTGAATTTTCTCTAACTTGCAATTTCGTCAACCTCATGTGGGAGGGTGTCAATCTACGTCATCATCCCAAGGGCATTAACTTCAATATTTTTGAACCTATTTGCCACTTTATTTGCTTCCCTAAAAGCATGTTGAATGATGGCCTCATGTTGATGAAGGATAAGGTTTTTGGCTTCCTTGATATAGTTTTTGACTTTCCAAGCAGGGATTTTGGAATTCTTCAAATAATTGACAATATTTAAAGAGTCTCCTTCAACAATAACTTAACCTAAAAACTGTTTGATCAGTAGAAGACCTCTCTAAAGGGCTCTAGCTTCAGCTATGTGATTTGACTGTTCACCCAGGCCCTCGGTGAAGGCAAAGATAGAATTTCCTTTGTAATCCCTAAGAATCCCTCCTGCTCCTGCTTGACATGGATTACCTTTAGCTACCCCATCAAAATTTTGTTTTACCCATCCTTGTGGTGGAGGAATCCACTTGATATTGTTCCTTGATATTTGGGAAGAATTAGAGTTGGGATTCTCTAGAGAAATGCGCAAAGACTAAAGTAAGGAGGCTTCAATCCTAGGGATTGGATGAGGATCATTTGGGATCACGAGCACATTTTTCTTAACATAGAAGATGATTCTATTGATAGTGGATGCAATATACTTAGCAGAGCTGGAAAAAACTCTTCTATTCCTTTCGAGCCAAATTTGCCATAGGAAATGGTGAAGACAAAATTTCCAAATCACCCGAAGACAAGGATTGTGGAAAGGCTCGGGCCATTGGGAAAACAAATCTACAATTGAAGGAGGTTTGGTCCAACTGATTTGGAACCTTTGGAAAAGGTTGTTAAGGATAGAATAAGTATAAGGACGGGTTAGGAAAATATAGCGAGTTGATTCCCAATCCGCAAGACATAGAAAACAACTATTGGGCAGTGGGATTCCATGCTTGATGATATTTTCAACAGTAAGGATTTTATTTTGAATAGCCAAACAGGAAAAAAATGAAACTTTTGAAGTTAGGTGTTTGATCCATACTAATTTGAAAGGAATTTGAATTTCCTTAGGAGATATGAGGAGTTGATATGCCGATTTAACAGTGAATTCTCCAATGCCTGAGGGTTAAAAATTAGAAATTTTATTATTTTTATAATTTATTATTATTATAATTTTAATCCATGTAAGAGGTGCCCTAGCCTTTTTTTCCATCGTAATTTTAATCCATGTAAGAAGTGCCCTAGCCTTTGCAAATAAAATTATATCATTTAGAAATTATATTTTTAAGGCCATCTATTTGTGTATGTTAAAAATTGAAAATTTTATTATTTTTATAATTTGTTATTATTATATTGTATTTTTTTGCTTGAAAAAAGTCTCATCTTTTAGGAGTCATATCTTCACGAAGGATTATCCAATTCAGTTGATTCTTGGACCACTTTATGCGAAAATTGAAGATCTTTAAAATGAATGGTCATATAAACAAATTTGAGCAATATGAAGGGAGATATGATCCTATGAAGTTAGCTATCCAGAATAAGGGCAGTGACAATTTTTCAAGTTGCGAAAAATAAAATTACAAATATTTATTAGCCAGGGTTTGGATGATGGAGGGAGCAATGGAGGGCTAGGGATTCAATGAAGCAAGTCGTTCTATCTAGGCATAGATTTTTTCAGCTAATTTTCTTTTTCCTTTTTGTATTTTAGAATTTTTGCTTGCAAACTATTATAATTTTTTTATCAAATATTATATTTGTTATAGGATATTCTGTTAAATTTTAATAGATTTATAGTTTTAGTTTCATTCCCATTAACATATTTATAGTTAAATCCTTAGAATCATTTTTATTAGTAGAGGTTAGTGAGAAAACCACAAATGATTGATCCTTATTACTCAAAGATAGGGTAATTTTTGGTCAGGAGCTTCAACCTTGAGAAAATGGATTGATAGGAGTTGGATGTCTCCAAGAGTGATTTTATCCTTTCTTCCCAAAGGTTTTTTCATATCCATTTTTATTCTAGGTAAGAAAGAGATAGAAAAATCATTCCTCGTATCCCCTAAGGGCCAAGACTTTCCATTCCATGAGGCTTGTCCATCCGAGTATACCTCTCAAGCCAACCAAGGGTTTTTTTTTTGGTTTCCAGTGCAGGCAGCCAGGCTTGAACCCCGAAACTCCTTTCGATGATTGAGGGAACTTTTCAATAAGGTACATGGTGCAGATAAAACTTTAATTAAGGAAAAGCATTCCCCATATCCCCTGGGGGCCAGGACTTTCCATTCCATGAGGCCTATCCCATCTGGATATACCCCTCAGGCTAACCCGAGGGGTTTTTGTATATGGCGCAGGCCGCTAAGCTTGAACCCTGAACCTGCTTCTAAGGATTGAGGGAACTTGCCAGTAAGGTACCTAGTACCTGGTTTCCCTTGACATCATTTTGATTAAGAGATAAAATCTTGCTTCGCAATTTATTTTCTAAATTTTAGAAAGATGAAGATCAACACTACAATTGGTTATGCTCAAATTGCCTCTACTAATAGGTGATGAACATGAAAGATGATATTATTTTTTATCCAATATTCATATCCATTTTTGTTAATAGCATTGATGATAATTTATAAATCCCTCTCAATAGAAATATTTTTTATCCATTTTTTCCATTGTAATTTTAATCCATGTAAAAAGTGTCCTAGCCTTTGCAAATAAAATTATGTCATTTAGAAATTATATTTTTAAGGTCATCTATTTGTGTATGTTAAAAATTAGAAGTTTTTTTGGTAAGTTAACAAAATTGTATTGATGAGGGCATTTGAAAGGCACTCTAACGTCTTAGTACAGAAGTAGAATTAAAGGATGCAACATCCACAAACATCTAATGACATGCAAACAAAGCATAAGACTTTCAGATAAAATGGAAACAGTCCAAAAGGACGAAACAGGAAACAAAACGTTGCAACTAGACAAAACCCAAAGACAGCTATTTCTCTGCAAGGGTATTACACATTTACAGAATCCTTGGTGTCGTCCTTTTTGACATCCTTAGGAGTTTTCTTAAAGACTTCCTTGGCAATTTCCACCACGTCATCCTCCTTGCCACTAGTACTGGCTCCCGTGGTGTTCTTTTCTAGGTGATCCTCGAGGTAATTATCGTAGAAAAATAGCAAATGTAGAGCAATTTTGTGCTCCTTCATCTGGGAAATGGCCACCATGCTCATGGTTACTGCACTCTCCATCTGAGCTATGGTAGCAGTAGTAGTCTTTATGATGTACTCTTGAAGTAACTTAACCGTAGGATCCTCAATCTCATCCTCAATGGAACCATGTATTTTTTCTTGACTTTGAACGAATTTGTCCTTTAGGCATTGGAAGCTTCTCGACGGGGTGGGGCAATCCTCACCTTTACCTTCTTTCTTACCGATTGCTCAGTGGCCTAAGAGTTGCCTTTCACTTTCCTTTTCTTGGAACCACAAGCACTTGAGGATGGGGTAAAGGACGTATCCTCCTTCGTAGTCTATTTGGAATTTGCTTGCTGCTTCTATGTAACAACGTTACTGGGAACTTCTCCAAAAAATATTTGTAGATTACCTTAAAAAGTCCCTGATGTGAGGGTCAAACCTCGTTCTTCTTTGAGAGGGTTGCCTTGATGGAATATTCCATAGATAAAAACAAAAATTTAGGGATGTTGAGAGGTTTCACTTCCTTGAAGTGATTCACAAAGGCTATGTGAAAACTCCTGAGCGGGAAACCTGGGTCATCGACTGTGATATACTCCATCACCAGTTTCATGACTTCCTAGTTTTATGAGCTTGCACAGATTTGATCTCGGCTCGAACTCCTTTAGCTCCATGTTTTAGTTATGTTTGAGTTTGCGGACTATTCTTCACACCAACAATTGACCTGTTATTTCTGCAAGGATGTGGACGTCGACCTGAAATTCCACTCCATGGATGATAACAACACCTTTCTCCCAGGTGGAAGCAAAGGTAGTATTCACATCCCAGTCCATCCTGGAGAATTGCTACATAAAAGGCATGAATATGTGCACATTCATGATCACCTCAGCAATAGGTTCAATTTCAAGTGTCTTTGGTTCAATGAAACACATAATGGCCAGGTTACATAATTGTTGGATGGAGGAAAAAATAGAGTTCTCTCGAAACTTTGGCAAGCAATCAATGGAGATGGTAATTCTGGAGTGGAGGTGTGCTTTAGTATCAAAGGAAAGATTTGGGTATTTCTGGAAACTTCTTCGCCACCACCTTGGGTTGTAACAATTCCTTGGAAACAACAATTCCACCCTGTACCTGATGTCAAAGCAACGAGCCTTAGTAGACTGGGAATTCCAACAACTCCTAGCACCACCTGAAATAGAAATGTGTGCCGATCTTAGGAACTTTTGAAAAAATGGAAAAGAAACATTTAAATAAGCATGATCCTCACAAGAAAAAATAGAAACTTGAAGCTTTGGAAAACGACAGAAATCTCCAACGGATAGAGGCATGGGAAAGTGGATGAAAGCGATGAGTCCCATGAAAATGAAATGCGACAACAAGGAATGGTGATGCAACACACAAAAATTGATGCACGGGAAGGATTTGGGAAGGAGCGGTCCAGGGGATTCGGAGGAAGTCAGAGTACTAAGAAATGATGACAGTTAGGATGACAAAAAAAGGTAACCTTGGGACCATTAAAAATTTGAACATTGGCACTGCCAACATTAATGAAAATAAGACCTGGAAAATGCACAAGGAAGGTGCAACATAAAACCTCAAACGTGTTGAGGACACCAATCATCAATTGCCTCGAGGAACTCAAAATCATCATAGAAACAATAGGAATGCGAAGTAGGATCCTGAAGGGGCAAAAGGCACTGATGGTTATTTAACCTAGGGAAAGTAATTTTTTCCATAAGAAATTAGGCAAAATAAAATGAATAACAATTTGTCAAACATTTTGAATTTTCTCTGACTTGGCAATTTCGTCAACCTCATGTGGGAGGGTGTTAGTCTACATCATTATTCCAAGGGCATTAACTCCAATATTTGCGAACCTGTCTGCCACTTTATTTGCTTTCCTAAAAGCATGTTGAATAATGGCCTCATGCTGATGAAGAATCAGGTTTTTGGCTTCCTCGATATAGTTTTTGACTTTCCAAGCAGGGATTTTGGAATTCTTCAAATAATTGACTATATTTAAAGAGTCCCCTTCAACAATAACTTAACTTGAAAACTGTTTGATCAGTATAAGACCTCTCTAAAGGGCTCTAGCTTCAGCTATGTGATTTGACTATTCACCCAGGCCCTTGGCAAATGTAAAGATAGAATTTCCTTTGTAATCCCTAAGAATCCCTCCTGCTCCTGCTTGGCTTGGATTGTCTTTAGCTACCCCATCAAAATTTTGTTTTACCCATCCTTGTGGTGGAGGAATCCACTTGATATTGTTCCTTGATATTTGGGAAGAATTAGAGTTGGGATTCTCTAGAGAAATGCGCAAAGACTAAAGTAAGGAGGCTTCAAACCTAGGGATTGGATGAGGATCATTTGGGATCATGAGTACATTTTTCTTAGCATAGAAGATGATTCTATTGGTAGTGGATGTAATATCCTTATAAGAGCTGGAAAAAACTCTTCTATTCCTTTTGAGCCAGATTTGCCATAGGAAATGGTGAAGACAAAATTTCCAAATCACTCGAAGACAAGGATTGTGGAAAGGATCGGGCCATTGAGAAAACAAATCTACAATTGAAGGAGGTTTGGCCCAACTGATCTGGAACCTTTGGAAAAAGTTGTTAAGGATAGAATAAGAATGACGATAGGTTAGGAAAATATGGCGAGTTGATTCCCAATCAGCAAGACATAGAAAATAACTATTGGGTAGTGGGATTCCACGCTTGATAAGATTTTCAACAATAAGGATTTTATTTTGAATGGCAAAACAGGAAAAAAATGAAATTTTTGGAGTTAGGTGTTTGATCCATACTAATTTGAAAGGAATTTGAATTTCCTTAGGAGATATGAGGAGTTGATATACCGATTTAACAGTGAATTCTCCAATGTTTGAGGGTTAAAAATTAGAAATTTTATTATTTTTATAATTTATTATTATTATAATTTTAATCCATGTAAGAGGTGCCCTAGCCTTTTTTTCCATTGTAATTTTAATCCATGTAAGAAGTGCCCTAGCCTTTGCAAGTAAAATTATATCATTTAGAAATTATATTTTTTAAGGTCATCTACTTGTGTATGTTAAAAATTGAAAATTTTATTATTTTTATAATTTGTTATTATTATATTGTATTTTTTTGCTTGAAAAATATCTCATATTTTAGGAATCATATCTTCACGAAGGATTATCTGATTCAGTTGATTCTTGGACCACTTTATGTGAAATTTGAAGATCTTTAAAATGAATGGTCATAAACAAATTTGAGCAATATGAAGGGAGATATGATCCTATGAAGTTAGCTATCCAGAATAAGGGCAGTGACAATTTTTCAAGTTGCGAAAAACAAAATTACAAATATTTATCAGCCAGGGTTTGGATAATGGAGGGAGAAATGGAGGGCTAGGGATTCAATGAAGCAAGTCATTCTATCTAGGCATAGAATTTTTTAGCTAATTTTCTTTTTCCTTTTTTTATTTTAGAATTTTTGCTTGCAAATTATTATAATTTTTTTATCAAATATTATATTTGTTATAGGATATTCTGTTAAATTTTAATAGATTTCTAGTTTTATTTTCATTCCCATTACCATATTTATAATTAAATCCTTAGAATCATTTTTATTAGTAGAGGTTAGTGAGAAAACCACACAGGATTGATCCTTATTGCTCAAAGATAGGACAATTTTTGGTCAGGGGCTTCAACCTTGAGAAAATGGATTGATAAGAGTTGGATGTCTCCAAGAGTGATTTTATCCTTTCTTCCCAAAGGTTTTTCATATCTATTTTTATTCTAGGGAAGAAAGAGATAGAATCCTAAAAGGGGGTCCTTAGTTTATGGGAAGAGCAATTCTTCCTTACCTGTTGGTATGAAGTTTTTCACTTGAAAATGTAAACCTAACCTTAGCACCAATCTAGGTTAGGATGTTTGGGTTGCCCATTGAGTTTTAAAAAAATGATACCTTCAAGGCAATAGACAACAATTTGGAAGAATTCTTTGAGATTTCAGAAACTACACAAGATGGATTCTTGGCTATTTATGCTCGAATATTGGTCATGATTGATATAAGTAAACCTTTATAAGAATCAACAATTCTTAAGTATGGGGATAATATGTGGACCCAAACCATATATTATGAAAATATTTATTTTATATGTAGAAGATGTCATGAGGTGGGGCATATTGAGAGATAATACCCTAAGAAGAGTCTAGCATAATCATATGTAGAAAACTGCAAGAGAAACTTACAAATGGATATGGATGAGGATGGTTTTCAACTTCCAAAAAATAGAAATAGATAAATGAAAACAAATAAACAGTGAGACAAGTAAGGAAGGACATTGAAAGATATACCAACTCTTTTAAGGCTTTAGCCTATGAAGCAAAAGTAGATCAAATCTTAGAGGACACAGGACAACAGGTTCAACATATTAATTCATAATCGTTTATTTTGTATGATCTTGATTTAGGGACAAACATTCTCAATGAACCTAAGGAATGTGTCAAATCATAATTTGAAGACTCTCATGAAATACCATACACCATTCAAGAGAAAAAATGGTAAATAAAATGCAGTGTTATATGTATACCATAAAAAGAGCAAGACAAGTCAAAAGCTTCCATAGTAGAGCTAGGAGATGATAAATTTGAGGGAAAATAAAGTTGTGAAAGAATATTGAGGAATAGAATAATAAGACCTACTCCTAATACAGGCAAGGTAAAAAGAGGAAAACCCTCAAATTATCAAGTGAGATATAAGGAAGTAAGAGAAAACATAGAGAAAGGAACACAAACTAAGTTGGTTGAAATTCTCTTTACCAAACAACAAAATGATATTGGTAATTTGTAGGCGGGGCCAATAGTCCCTAATGAGACATGATTACCATCTCATGGAATATAAGGGGTTCCAATTCCCCCTCAAAGCAGAGGTGTATCAAATACCTGTATTTAAGTAATAAGCCTGATATCCTTTGTATCCAGGAAACTAAAATGAGAAAAGAACAAGTTTTTAAAATTATGAAAGTAGTATGGGCGAGATGTATATGGGATGCTATAGATTTTGAAGGAGCAACAGGGGGAATTCTAACTTGTTGGAATCTTCTTAGAATATCCTATGTAACCATTCATAAAATTAGGCATTGGATAGCCTCTTTAGTTATATGATTCTTTACAGATATTTGTTTCATCCTTATCAATGTCTATGGACCTACAAATCAGTTAGGCAGATTAGAAGTTTAGAGTGGGATTGAAGCCTTTATGAGAAGTAAAGACTAAGAAACACGATTAATGATCATAGGATACTTTAATGCCATAACCAAGCTGGATGAAAATTTTGGAGGAATTAGAAAACTAACCCAAATTTTGAGATATTTCTCAACTTTTATTTAAAACAATAATCTATGGGAGGTTGAGTTTGAAGAAGATAACTATACATGGACCAACAACATGAGAGGCCAAAACCTAATAGTAGAAAAATTAGACAAATGCATTTTATCAAAACATTGGCTAGATGAAGGAACTTGTGCTAAAATTAATACTTTAACAGGGATTGGTTCAAATCATTGGCCAAAAAAAGTTAAAATGGTGGTAAGTGAATTCAAAAAAAGATCATATTTTAAATATGAGCAGATGTGGGAAGACCATCCTCAATTTGTTGATATGATAACACAAATGTGGAATTATTTAGAAAATGGTGGGTTGTATACACTTCCAAAACAATTTAAACTAATGGCATCTAGATTAAAAGAATGGAACAAGAACACTTTTGGAAACATTTTTTAGGATAAAAAAGAACTAAAAGATAAACTTTCAAAACTTCAGAAAGGTGATCATAATAATACAAGCTTGAAGGAAAGGTAGATGCTTAGTGAATATCATAATATTTAGAGTAAGGAAGAGAAATTTTAGAGATTAAAATCAAGATAAACTTGGTTAAAAGGAGATAAAAACACAAAGTTTTTTATAGGATGGCAATAGTACAAAGATCAACATCCAAAATTAGTAGAATTAAATCAGTAGAAGGGGTTTGGATTGAAGACTAGAGTGAAATAAAAAAGGAGGTAAGGTATTTTTATCATAATATTCTAGGATCAGAGGAGTTTGAAGTTCTTAATGATAAACTTCTACAAGAAGTTCCTTTAGTTATAACATATGAAGACAATAGGAAAATGATGGAGCCTATTACTATGGAAGAAGTTCATCTAGCTCTTTTTTCTTTTAATAAGGATAAATACCCAGGTTCGGATGGGATATCTATATCATTCTATCAACATAATTAGGATATAGTGAAGGATTCTTTATTGGTGGAAATGGAATAGTCTAGGGTAAAACAATACATACCTTATAAAATAAATGCAACAAATTTACCCTAATTCTAAAAAAGAAGAATGCAAAATTATTTGATTCATTTTGATCCATAAGCCTATGTAATAAGTCATATAAGATTATTTCCAAAGTGATGGCGAATCGATTAAGCCCATTGTTAGACAAAATTATTTCAGAAGAGCAAAGAAGATTTGTGAAAGGGAGATAGATTTTGGATGGGATCATAGTAGCTCATGAATTTATGTATTCAACAACTTCAAGAAAATAGAAAGCAATGATCTTAACACTTGGTATGAGTAAGACCTATGATAGGGTTAAATGAGATTTTATTTTTATAGTATTATAAAAGTTTATATTTGGGAAGAAATGGGTAAGATGGATTAAAGTTTGTCTCTACAATTTAATATTCATTGTTGGTCAATGGGTTAGTAACATAATCATTTAAAGCCAAGAGAGGCCTTAGACAGGGAGATCCTCTATCACCATATTTTTTCATTATTATGGTAGAGGTTTTGGGTAGGAACTTGAAGAAGGCTTACAAATATGGGTTTATAAGTGGACTTAAGACTTGTAATAATATCAACAACATCACCCATCAATAAATTGTAGATGATACAACCCTTTTTGATAGGGCAAGGATAAATAAAGTCAAAGATTTGGATAACTTATTAAAGGAATATGAAAGATCATCAAGGAAAAAATTTAATAGGTCAAAATCTAAAATTTACTTCCTAAACATCCCAACTAAAATCAAAGTAGGGATATGCAGGTTACTTCAAATGAAGGTGGCAAATTTACCAGTAACTTATTAAGGGATGTCCTTATTGAGGGGAGAATGAGGATAAAGTTATGGAATCCAATTATAAGTAAAGTTTAGAATAAACTACCAACATGGAAAGGTAGATGGTTATTTATTTTTTAAGCGAAAAACCCCTTACAGGGCCGCCTTGGTCTAAGAGACCACGAACAGGGGGTTCTACACCGTCAAAGTCACCCGAGGGCGCACCCAGCCCTTCCCGTACCAACATTATCAATTAGATTTTGGGTACCCAATTCAGCTTTTTGGTAGGGTGGAGATTCTAACCTGGGACCTCCCTAGAGGATCGCCCTCTCCTCTCCAACTCACCTACAACACCTGGGTGGTAGATGGTTATTGTAAGTAGAAAGAGTGCACCTAATTAAATCAATATTATAGACCATTCCAACATATTATATATCCTTGTATACAATACCAAAACCGATAGAAAAAGTTTAATCTATATTATGCAATCATTTTTATGGTCAGGCTTACATGATAAAAGATTTTTTTTGGTGAAATAGAGCAAGGTGTGTGATAATAAAACTAGGGAAGGCCTTAGTTTAAAAGTTCTTACAGATGTAAACCAGGATTATGCATGGTAGTGAATTATCATTAACTAGCAGATGTTTGGATTTCTAAAATTTGGAATTAGCGAATATGAGGACCCTTAACCAGGGCTATTTACCCAAAAATTTTGGGTGCAATTTTTTTTTTAGGTTAGCTCACCCCAATTTTATAATAATTTTATCATTTTAAGTTTAAATCTCCAACATTCTCACCTAAATAGTGGATCTTTTCACCTTGAAATTATAAAGAATTTTATTTACATCGACAAAATTACCTATTATACCACTAGTATACCTAATGTGATGGCAATACTCTTACATCTTAAATATTGATTCTCCTTGAGATGATCAATAACAACGATCAATGACCTGTACCAATAATAAATGTGCAATAGTAGGAATAGATAAGTGATAACATAAATAAATGATAGATGAGCTAGATTACCCACCTAGATGTGCAAAATTTTGCTCATCTTTGTTGATGTGTACAATTTCCCTCATCTTTAGCCTAGATGTACAAATTTTCCCTTATCTTTGCTTGTAACTACCCTAAACACACTAGACGATAGACAACAAACGAGCAGTAAAAGAATATATGTGTGATAACAATAATGGACAACAAGCAAATAATAAAAATAATAGACGTGTGGTAGAAAAATAGACAACAAACAACCAGTAGAAAGAATAGATGTGTGGTAGCAAGAATAGACGAGCAATATAAATAATAGATGCGCAGTAGCAAAATAAACAATAAATAATAGATAACCAACATAAAGAATAGACATGTAGTAGCAGAATAGACAATAGATGAGCAAAAAAAAGAAAAGATGTATGGTAGCAAGGAATAGATGATAAATGAGCATTAGAAGAAATAGGTGTCAAATGAACAACAAAAGGAATAGACAACACATGAGTTGTAGAAGGAATAATGATAGACGAGCAATAGTTGAATAAGCTACTGATGAGCGATACGAGGAATAGACGACTGATAACTAGTAGTAGATCACGAAGTCCCTTATAGAAAATGTAGAACTTTCACAATTTTGTTCAACATCATATTCATTTTTTATATGAAATATTTTTTTCTATATATGTACAATGGCACCTATTGGCAATGGAAAGAAGGGAAGCCAATCTTCTATAAAAAATAGTATCCTAAAATATTTTAGCCATATATTGAAATCGAGTGAGGCATTGGCATCTACACATATTCAAGGTACATACCCATTTTACCTACTCAATAGTTATTTTTGGTAAGTAATTTCAAAAAATGATATAGAACATCTTTGTATGCAGAAAACATTATTAACCCTGATATGCCTCCACTTGAAGATATTTCCAAGGATGAGATGCCTCCACATGAAAATTTTCTTAGCAATTACATGCAACAACCACTTGAAGAGATTCCTAAAACTAACATACCAATCGAAAAAAAATGATCATTCTAAAAAAATATCAACTTCTAGAGAATATTCTACTGAAAAAACTAAATATAGAAAGTTAACTAGGTGGACTATTGAAAAGAAAATTCAGCTTGAATGGTCATCAAAATATCTATCTATTGAGTTAGTGCAACCAAAAAACAACAATGATATGCCAATAGAATATATATGCATGATTTGTAGTTGGAAACTAGGGAAGGATCATAAGATGCAACTTAAGTTGGATACACTAGAAAAACATTGTGGGGAAGTTTCTGTGATAATAAAAGAAAGTCATGGAACAACTAAGAAAAATAGGTGGAAGGATGCATCAGAATGCTTACATGTCAACTATACAAAATACTATGAAAAAAAGATAAAACAATGAAAAAATCTTGTTGAATGGTGGAATGATTCAGGCTCAATTTCAGCAAATTCATAAAATCACTTGTTTCAAAAAGTTTACAATTTGTTGTCATATATACTATTTTTAAAAAGGGTAGACCTATGTTTGATTTTATTGATTTTAAGAATCTTTTTAAACTAGTTTATGAGAAAAACATTCCTAGTGCCCATTGGTCAGATCAAAGTGGTTGGAAAATGATAAAATATCTCTCATTGATTGAGAAGGAGGACTTGAGAGATAAAGTAAAACATGCCAAATTCATTTCACTTTCAATTGATGAGGTAATTGTTGTTGATAATACATCTTGAATTTACATGTATGTTTACACATTTTAAAATCATTTAAGGCAACCTAATTTACTAGCACTACATAAGATGGTGGAAAATTGCAATGTGAAAAACCTTTACAATGTTGTTGTAACTAGTTTAAAGGATATCACATGAATGGATGATGTAGCAATAGCCAATAAGTTAATATGTGTTAAAGTTGATAGTGTTGCTATAATGCAAGGATACAAGAATGGTCTTTGTGTTTAACTTCAAACATCAATTACCCCATATTTGATCCCATTTATTGTATGACTCATAGAATAAATTTTGCATACAAAATTATGAGCACATTTGAAAATTTTGTGAGAGTGGAAGAACTCATCCATGAAATACATGCTTATTTTTCATGCAATCCAAAAAACTTTGTAGAGTTTCAACATTTTGCACTAGGAGTTAACTGAAGGTAAGAAATTGTTAAAATTTGTAGGTACTAGGAGGATTTCTATTACAATACAAATATTATGAGTAGTCGACCATAATATTTAAAATCATTTTATTGCATATATAGATAGTTATCCAAGTGTAGGGTTTAATCATATTATCATCTATAAATATTCTTTCGTCATTCACGTATTCACACTTATTGCCCTTGTGGCGGGAATCTGCCCTCCTTAAGAGGCACAACATTATTATAAGATTTGGTTTATTCATTCATTCTTCTGCTGCATTGTATGCAATTCAATCTCGTGAGTTTATGGTTTAACTGTTGATAAATAATTATAATTCTGAGAGAAGGTAAGGAGGCGCATTCCAAGTGGTATTAGATTTAGGTTTTGGGCAACACTGGGCAATCCGAATCCGGGTGGCAGTATCAAGTTCACGCACTGTTACGTTGGCACATACAACAAAGTGATATAGAACTATGAGGCAATACGGTAGTATGCACCACCATTATAGACAACGCACTCCATGCGCGTCACTAGGATATGTCAATCATCGAACGTGGCTCTTTCGTTTCTCTCTTTGTGAAAATGCACGTCGCATGGCTCTACCATAATCATAGGTGAAGCAAAATTCCAACAGGTCATAATCACAAATAAACAGACCCCTTCAGCTAGCAGAACATTCCTTGGCCAGCAGAAAACTTTGGATCCGAGGGAAACAAACAAACTAAATATCTACTCTCCAATCGCATTCTAAATGCACCACAAAATCTTCCCATGAGAACATCACACGAGGAAACATGAAGCCCCATGACCACTGACATGGTCTTACAATCCTTAGTGGCTAGTATTAAAAGCACGGATGACAAAATGATCCAACTATTGGAAAGACTAGTCCAACCAAATCCTCCTAACCCAAACCACTGGAGCACTGAGGATCAGTATGGAGCTTAGACACACCAAAGGGGTCATAATGGTCATTTCTCAAATCACCTCAACAAACAAAGAAATAATGAGGATTTGGGAAACGAGGAAGTTTATGAACAACAAAAGGGTCCCGATAGACCTTACCCAAATCGCTTCCATAGACAGAGGAATAACAAGGACCAAGATAGACACGAAGTTTACCACCAATCAAGAGGTCCTAATGGAATAAATTTCCTACGCATTGATATGCCCACCTTTGAGGGTCATGATCCACATGGGTGGATAGCCAAAATGGAAGGCATTTTAGACTTATACTAATTTCAAGATTTAGAAAAAGTTCCTTTTATTGCATCCAAACTGGGCATTGAAGCTTATCAATGGGTTGTATGTCTCAAATGCGAGAAGGGAAACACCATCTACTGGAATGATTTCATCAAATATTTTCTTCATATATTTGACGAAGGTTCTACATCTTCTTACACAGTGAGGCTGTTATCACTTAAGTAGACAGGATCAGTAGGGGACTATATACTAAAATTTACTAGTATGTTTTCCTATGCAAAACACTTACAATCAGATGTAGTGGTAGCTGTTTTTATAAATGGTTTGAAAGAAAATATTAAAGTCGAAGTGGACATACAAGATCTATCCAGGATAGATGATTGTATAAGGATTGCCAAGTTGGCGGAGAAGAAGGTGAAAATGGCGACATCCATACAACATGATTCCTATGGTCAACCTCAATATCACAACTCTTTTTGCAAAAATGATCAACCATCAAGATATTTTTGCTATAAATTTTGCAATCACCATCCAAAATATCAGGCATGTGTACCATGACAGAGCTTTCAAATTTAATATGCTGACAAGGAAAATGAAGAAATAGAGGAGAACAACTCATCTGATAATTCCTTAGACGAAGATCAAATTGAACACAAGGTGGTTGTAGATGGGGAATAAACTATGGAAATTTTAGTACATGCTCTTATGGGGTTATTAGCTCACCATACAATCAAAGTAGCCGGATTCATTCAACTAAGGAATGTAATTGTATTAATTGATTCAGGAAGTACTCATAACTTTATTGACATAAGGCTTGCCAAGGCATTAAACTTGCACATCAACTCCTCCAATAAAGATAAATTTCAAGTTAGAACTACAAGTGGGAGTAGTGCTCAATTTATAGGTAAAACATCTTCAATTTCATTACAAATGGGAAGTTATACTTGGTAGGGTCCTCTTTTTGTTATGAATTTAGGGAATTCATAAGTTATCTTGGGAGTCGCATGGTTAGAACAAATGGAAACCACAGTCGGTTTTAATTACAAGCAACGCTTTGTTGAATGGAAAGAAAATGGGAAGACCATTCACCTCCAAGGAATTCCAACACCTCCATCAAAGGTAGTAAGTTCGCACAACATGGAAAAAATAGTAAGAAAAGGTAGTTATGGATTCTTCGCTCAAATTAATTGTATGGAAATGCAAGCACAAGATACGCCATAAATCCAATCAGAAGATCTACAAAAAATTATGGTCAACTATGAGGAGGTCTTCCAAGAACCAAAGGAACTACCTCCCAAAAGATCCCATGACCATGCCAGACGGTGTCTCAAGAAGGTGATCGACCAAAAAGTGAAATCTTAGTCAGAATTACCAATACTAGATGCAGAAGGGCATATATATCTCCAGCCAAAATCCATTCTACAAAGCATAACATGCATACTGAGATATCATCACATCCAAAAAATTCTCATCAAATGGCAGGGCCTACCAGAAGAAGAGGCTACATGGGAACCTGGAAGTATTTTCTAGACATTTCTAGCTTTGAGGACAAATATTTTCGAGGAGGGGAGTCATGTTACAATACAAATATTATGAGCAATTGACCATAATATTTAAAATCATTTTATTGCATATGTAGATAGTTATCCAAGCGTAGGGTTTAATCATCTTATCATCTATAAATATTCTTTCGTCATTTGCGTATTCGCACTTACTGCCCTTGTGGCGGGGATCTACCCTCCTTAAGAGGCACAACATTATTATAAGATTTGGTTTATTCATTCATTCTTCTGCTGCATTGTATGTGATTCAATCTTGTGAGTTTATGGTTTAACTGTTGATAAATAATTATAATCCAAAGAGAAGGCAAGGAGGCACATTCCAATTTCATTGTTTCAACCTACATCTAGAGTTTTTAAAAAATATCAATCTTTATCAGGGTTTATGTATGAAATCATAGGGTATTTGATAAGGCAAAAGATTTTTTATATTATATGACTAACTTGGAAACACTACTCACATTTTGTGGCATTCTTCCAATGTTGCAAGAAATGAATACTTTGATAAAACTTGTGCAAGAAAGATTAATTTATATTATTGATTTCATCAAGACGAGAAAACAAATATGCATGCATATTGATAGGTTATACATGTCTAGAGAAAATTTATGAATCCTTTATTTGATAGTTGGAGAACTTTAAAAAACGTCAATGATCCAAAAAGCTCTTTGAAATTCGACATCAACGATCATATTTGTATTAATGTTCATGTAAAGGAGATACCTTTCTATTTTTTTGAAAAGCTATTGGATATAGTTACAGACGATGTTGAAAAAATGCCCATAACATACAACAAATTTGATGTAGTTTTACATAATGCAAGGATTAAATGGAAATAGCAAAAACCTTAATAAGAGAAATAAGAGACCATTTTCAAAGAGATGAGTTGCTTGAGTTCATGGGTGTGGTTAACCCCATATTTTGGGATCATGGTACTGACTACAATAATACAAGTGAGCTGTTTATAAAATATATGGCTACTATTGTTAAAAATTTTATGAAATGTGTGGAAGTCAATGGTGTTCTCAATAAATAACTTTTGATAAATCAATCATGCCATTTTAGATTGATAATGGTTGATTAAATTTCGTATTTGACTAACCCTCATGAACCAAGTTCTATTACATGTTTGTGGAATTTTTTTTATCCCAGTAGTGTTTTAGAGTATATAATGAGTGAATATAATTACTTATATGAATTGTGTCAAACAATGATTTTGGAATTTGTGGAAGATGAAAGGGTTTTTAGTGCATTATATTTTGTGAAATCTAAAGTTTGTAACAAGTTGGATAAAAAATTAAAAACTATTTAAGGATATATGTCTCATCTTATGAGGTGGACAGGTATCCTTATGACAGAGCTTTGGCATTTTGAAAATCTTTAGCAAACAAAAGAGGTATTACTAATACTCATGATAACAAGGATAATGATACTTACAGTGACTAGATTGTAGAGACACAAAGATCAACTATACGTATAAGTGATTTTGGACAAGTTGAGAAGTGTTTGTTTCAACTTCCTCCATTGTGATATTTGCAATAAATGAAAAGTTTGATATATTTGACAGTATTTGTTATCAATTTTTGTAAACATCTATCTATTGGATTATGAAAATTGACTTTCTAGATTACTAAAACTATAAAAAAATAGTATGTTCATAAAATTTTATATATTATAGCCTTGTTTTGCTTGATTGAGCATTGTAAACATTGGTTGGATTTTTAATATAAAAATAAATAAATAAATAAATTTCTTTATGGCACATCTAAGTCCTCTATGGTACAACTAAATTACTTATGGTAAATTTAAAGTCCCCCTAGGCACATCTACTTTGTAAATACCTATATTATAAAAAGTCCTATATGGTACAATAAAGTCCTCAAACATTCATTTGGGCAAAATTTAAATCCACCCATGTATGTATCTTTTGTAAATATTTGTATTATATAAAGTTCTATATGGAACATCAAAGTCACGAGACATTAATTTAGGGCAAATTTAAAATACCATTGGGTACATCTATTTTATAAATATATGTATTGTAGAAAAACCTCTATGACTCAACTGAGTCTTTATATATTTGTATAATGTAAATTTAAAGTCCCCCTAGGTACATCTATTTTGCAAATAACTATACTATAGAAAGTCCTATATGGCATATTAGAGTGACAAAGTCCATAGACAATTACTCAGGGCCAATCTAAAGTCCTGTTGAGAAGCAACACACCCCCACTGAAAAATAATTTTCCATCCTTTGAAAACATTGAGCTTTCATTTTGCAGTAGGGACCCTCTTGATGATTTTCAGGTTTTAATTCCAATTTTTACTTGCCTCTTTCTTCTTCAAGTTTTGCCTGTTTCTTTATCCAAGTTTTCTTGCATTTTGGCTTTGTTATCTCAGACTTCACTTTTTACATGCTAGAATCATTCATGGATAAAGAAAATCTTACACCGGTACGAAAAAAATGCAAAAAACAGATAGATAAATTCATTGAAAATCAAAACTTTCCTTTTTTGGCAAAGTCGCGAAATCGCGACACTTCCATTTATGGAAATGTCGCGAAATCGCGACAGGTTTTCAGAAAATCCGCCAAGTCCCAGAAGCGTAGCGAAATCGCGACACTTTCCATTTTTGGAAATGTCGCGATATCGCGACATTTCCATTTTTGGAAATGTCGCGAAATCGCTACCGACCAGGAGAGAGAAAGGCAAGTCGTACGGAACGTCGCGATTTCGCGACATGTCGCGAAATCGCGACATGTCGCATTTTCGTGAGAGAGAGAAAAATCGACTAAGGCATGAAATGGTCGCGATTTCGCGACATGTCGCGAAATCGCGACAAATCAGGAGAGAGAAAGGCAAGTCGTACGGAACGTCGCGATTTCGCGACATGTCGTGAAATCGCGACATGTCGCATTTTCGCGGACTGCAAAGTGAAAAATCGACTAAGTGTGAAAATGGTCGCGATTTCGTGACATGTCGCGAAATCGCGACATGTCGCATTTTCATGGCAGGTGGAGGCAGAAGGAAGCAAGTGAGAAACATGTCGCGAAATCGCGACGTCGCGAAATCATGACGTTTTCGGCAAGAAGGCCCGAGGCGTACGGGTCGCGATTTCGCGACATGTCGCGAAATCGCGAAGCAAGAAGGAAAAAAAACAAGAAAGGAAGAGAAGAAAAGAAAAAAAAAAGAAGTGAAATCGCCACACGACGTCAAAAGGGCGACATCGCGATTTCGCGACATGTCCAAGTGAAACGGGACGGGGCGATAGTTTGAGAAAGGAGGGATGTCGCGATTTCGCGACATGTCGCGAAATCGCGACATGTCGCATTTTCGCGACCCCGAGAGAGAACCGAAATGCAAGACACTGGAAATGGACACATGTCACAATTTTGCGACACGTGTCAACTCACAGCAGGCCACGTATCAGATGAATAGAGCCGACATGCAAGTAAACTTTAGGGCTTCTTATTTAGTAATTAAAGTTTTGATTTAATATTTTTAAAATACTAATCCGTCTTTTGTTCTTTCATGCAGGAAGCCATCTGTCACTTACGGGATAACGGAGAAATGGCCATAAAGGTAAAGCTTAGTGCAAATTAATCAAAGACGGCCATATTGAAAGAGAAGATGCTAGGAATTGTTGTTTCATCCAATTTTTACAGATCTGGCCGCAAAGAGACTTTACGGTGACTAAGCAGCTGCCCATAGTGGAATATGTCGGGAATTGGCCGGGAAATGAAAATATCTACACTCAGTTACCGAAATTTCTCGATGGATGCATTTAATGAAGATTTATGGCAGAATTAATGGCTTGCAGAGATTTTCAACTCGGGGATGGCTCTGCGGAGATGAAATGTCAGAGAAGTGGTGACTCATCCAAATTACCCGAGGGAATTAATGAGGGCATTTATTCACAGTTGCGGGTGAATGCAAGTGGCATTCGAATTCTATCTTCTCCATTTATGGCAAGTGACTGCACTGAGTTGCAGAATGGTTAAGTTTTATCCGGACTTTGTTTTAAATGGCTTTATATTGTAAAACCCGGGTCCTAGGGTTTGAGATGATAAGATTTAGGGTTTGAGAAGAAGATATTTCTGAAAAGATCAAGGTCTATCCTGAGTCTATAAATACTTCTTCTCAATGTAATCGCAAGGAGGCGAAAACTTAGAAATAAAAGGCTTTGAAGCAATTTCTTGCAAAGATTGTTAAATACTTTGTTTCTGGACTTGGAGTTGATGTGCTTTTGTTTTCTGTGATAGCATGGCCAGGAGCCTAATCTTTTGCAGATTGTGATAAGTTCATCTTCTTTTGTTATCCGTTTCATTAAAGTTTATTAGATATATGTTGTAAATCGGTGTTATCAAGATTAAATATTTTGTTAGGCTTCATTTGTTCTATTGTATACTAGGGAAAATTACAGATTTAAGGTTCAAGTTTGTTCTAATTGCTCTGTCCTCACTGTGCGAGCTAGGTCTGTCGGTGAAAGATATCAATTTTAACCGACTTCCCTTCGGTTTATAATTTTTTGTTAGATCTGTTCCATCTTTGCCTTGTGCTCTTAGTAGAAAGTGATCTTAGAAAACTGGACACTTTCTTCTTTGATTTGTTCTGTTGTGAAGCTGATAGTATAAATAAAATTGGTAGTTTTGTTTTACAGTTAAGTTTGATAAACTTCTCTTTCTGCCTTACCCTACCCTCTTTGTTTTACCGTGAAATGATCCATTTTTATTTTCTTTAATTTGTCTTTTATTTAAATCTGCTGACCCATGAGAGCTAGATCAAAGAATTAATTTTAAATCTGATTGTCAACAAGTGACAACTCCTAAACACTACTGAGCAAGTTCAGAGCCCGTTGTAAGGTAACAGACAGTCCATATTGAAGACTATTCCAGAAGCGAAAAAGAGTGAATTGACATTCGACCCGACCATGTAACTCACACCTTGGATAACCTGACTAGATCCTAAAGTGAGTGGGATTTATCCCGTATAAGTGTTATCGAGTTTCATGCTCATTCTTCACAGGGTGTGTATGAAAGTCGGACCAACATTTAAAAATGGCGCTAGAAGGAGGGCTTGAACTTGCATTCTTAGTGTGCTTGAGTTGAGAAATCGACTGTATGTGGTACTTGACAAATGCTGTATTTTATCCAAGGTCTGGTAGCCAATTTTCCTTCCTCCTCAGCCTTTAAAATTTTGTTGTTTGAGTTTTGCCTGAACAGCAGAACTTAACACCAACATTTAAAAATGGCAAGCTGGTTAGGTGCCACTGCTTTGAATATTTCGGGTATAGCCCATGACCTGCCTAGAAATCCGAAAAGATATCTCCCCAGATATAAACATGATGGGACAAGGACAACAGAGGAACATCTACTAGCATTCAAGAATGCTTTGAAATTATTAAATATACAGCATGAGGATGTTGCTCGCAGATTGTTCCCGTTCACTCTCCAGGAAGGAGCTTATGACTGGTTTCTAAATCTCACTAGCAATTATGTTACCAGTTGGGATGACCTAGAGAAAGTTTTTATATCACAATTTGGGGAAGTGATAGACCCCAGTGTGTTATACCAACAATTTTCCAGCATCAAGAGAGAGTCGGGAGAAACTATCAGGTCTTTCAATATGAGGTTCCAAAGAGCTTACGGTAGAATGACTGGTCATTACATCCCAAATGCAAATCTGGCCTTAGAAATCTATAAGAATGCATTGGATTCGGTGACCTCTATTTTTCTCAAGAGAGACATCAATATCACAACCCTGGCAGGAGCTTATAAAGAGGCTTTAATTCTTGAAAGACAGTTAGGACCTCAAATTTTGAGCAGTCCTTTGATATCCTATGTTACACAGAACATGCCTATTTCGGATCCCATTCCACATCATGAGTTAGTACCAACATGTCATGCTCTACCCAAGGAGACTCCGTTAACTGTAACATCCACTCAGCATGTGCAAAATATAGAGAAAGGTTCTGACAAGTTCAAAGTGGAAGTGCTTGAAGTAAACATTTGTGATCTAGCATTACCCAAATCTGAAGTTTTTCCTGGTGAGTTAAATTTTCCTAGGAACCAAAGAAATATTGATATTTCCGGTTCATCCAAAAATAGTACAACCGGGGTTTCAGGTTCTTTCACTTTTCTCGAAGAGTCGAAAAGTCTTGTAGAGACTCCTATGGATGAAATGCAAGATTTTCAACAATTCAAAAGGGACAGTTATAATTTGAGATGTGAGAGTCCAGAACCTAATAATGATCCTTCCTCATCGAGAGGATGATGAAAGTGGGATTCAATATCACTATGCGGAAGTAACTGAGGAGAAGGATAACATCATTGAGGATATGAAAGAAATTGAAGCTGACATCACCCTCCATGAACTGGCCCAGATTGTTGAACAAAAAGATAACTTGATTGAAGCTTACTCTGGACCACCTATTGAATTTCAAGAAGAGGAGGAAAAGATAGTAAATGTGAATGTGGTCAACCAACTTGGAATAGGTGAAGAGTCTCAATATAAGCCTGTAACTACTGAACATAATATCAAAGAAAAGGTTGTAAACTGTGTTGATGCAGATATTGGATCTTATAATTTGGCAGCTGAGAAGGTGAGAATAATTACAGATCTAATCAATCACAACAATGACATTTGGACATTACACATTGATAGGGTTAAATCTAAGCAAGTCTCAGGTGAAAAAGCAAATTATGAGAATTCTTCTAGAGGGATAAAAATTGAAGTCTTGGATATTGAAGCAGTACAGAAACCACAAAATGTTCAAGTTGTCAAGAACCAGGACATACGGATAAAATATGATCTCTTTGAGTTGTCACATAAATCTGAAGATGTGATGGACTGGGTCTATAGAGGCTTTAAGGTATTTGATCCTGGGGGTTTTACATTCAGTCCCTTTGAAAGAATTCTGCAAACCCTTCAAGTAGAAGCATAAACATGTTATCATATGATTTGTTATTATATGATTTGTTTAAATTGAAAGAGTTGCAGATTTGTTTTTCGATGGGACAAGATCCATATAAAAAATAAAAAAATAAAAAAAAGGAGAGAGGGAAGACGGTAAACACAAGTTTTTCCCAGGTAACGAAAAAATTTGGAAGCATAGTCTGGAGTGCATTTCGTCAACAGGACTCGAAAGGTAATTTTTCTAAATTTACTTGCAAATGGTCAAATTTTTTTTAAGGCACTAGTTCTCTGCTTTTCCATCTGCTACATATTTTGAGTCACAAAGAAGTTGTAACATGTGTATACATTGTAAATAGCTCTGCAGTTTTTAGTTTATTTATTTTAGTTGTTTTAGTTTTATTTTATTTTAGTTTACTTCTAAATGCCTGTACAGTTTTTAGTTTATTTGCTTTAGTTTAATTTTAAATGTCTATGCAGTTCTTTTGTTTTGTTTAATCTATTCTTTTTTATTTACTTTTATCTATTTTTAGTTTTATTTTAACAATTTTTTTTTTTTTTTCATTCTCTTATTTGTATTTTATTTCCTTTGTAAATAACCCTACAGTTTTATTTCCTTTCAGGTCTGTACATTTATGTATTCTATTTCCTTTGTTGTCTGTACAGTGTTGTTTTATTTTAAAGTTCTGTATTTTATTTTTTATTTAAGGTCTGTGCAGTTTATTTTCTTTGTAAATAGCTCTGCAGTCTTGTTTTATTTCATTTCCTTTAATTGCCTGTACAGTTTTATTTTGTTTCCTTTGTAAATAACCCTGCAGTTTTGTTTTCTTTGCTGCCTGTACAGTTTTATTTTAAAGTCTGTGCAGTTTTTATTTTATTTTGTTTTAGAGGCCTGTGTTTATCCTTGGAAGTCTGTACAAAGTTCTCTGGCTTTTAAAATTCTGTTTTTAACCTTTGCCTCAGCATCAATGAAAAGTCAGCCTTCTAAAAATTGTTTTATTCTGAGCTGATCAATCCAGTGTTCATTATCACAATTGTGAGATAGTCTGTTTGAACTGAACAGTGGAACTATTTTTTTGTCGGACAACGGTGGAATGATGATTGGATTTTGTGTCTTGCTTGCCACGGTTGTTTTAATTATAAAGAAACTGCTATCTTGTTTGGTTGGAGGAACTCCCGGGGAATCCAAGAAAAGTTGGTTATAAGAGGGGACTATGATTCATGTAATTATTTGAGTATCCATAGAGGCTATCAGTGCCTAGGCTGAAGCAGTTCCAGATTGATGAAATATTAAAAGAAAATTGTTATTCTTTCTAAGGCTTTTCGGATGTTGATGTATTTCAAAAGAAAGAGATGAAAGTAGAATTGGCACTCTGTTATTTCCAATATATATATAAATAAAAAGAAAAAAAAGAGATAAAAAGAAAAAGAAAAAAAGAGTTATATAATGAAAGAGGCAGCCAAGATTTCAAAAGATGTTTTTCTTCTACCAAGTTGTAGATTCTACCTTACAGTTGTAAATTTGGGTCGTGTAAATCTAAAGGGTAACTCTGTCGGGGTTGTAAAAGGCTAAACTAGTAAACAGAGCTCTACTCGGTTTCCCCTTTTTACAATCTAGAAAAGCCGATCAATCCAGAGTTCAACATTCGATCCAGTCATTCTTGAAGAAAGTTTTATACCCTTGTAATTGCACATCAGAAATCTTCCTTAAGTAATTCAGCCTAGTATGTCCTTGGGAAATTTTAACAACTATCAGTTAGTAGTCAATTTATTTTGAAGAATATCTGTGGCAAGGCTTGATGCATGGTCTATGTTGTTTTGAAACTAGAGTCCTGGGTTCTAAAATAATGCTACTATTTTACCCGTAGATATCGCCATTTGTTGAGAAGCAACACACCCCCACTGAAAAATGAATTTTCCATCCTTTGAAAACATTGAGCTTTCATTTTGTAGTAGGGACCCTCTTGATGATTTTCAGGTTTTAATTCCAATTTTTACTTGCCTCTTTCTTCTTCAAGTTTTGCCTGTGTCAAAGTATCCAAGTTTTCTTGCATTCGGGCTTTGTCATCTCAGACTTCACTTTTTACATGCTAGAATCATTCATGGATAAAGAAAATCTTACACCGGTATGAAAAAAAATCCAAAAAATAGATAAACAAATTCATTGAAAATCAAAACTTTTCTTTTTGGCAAAGTCACGAAATCGCGACACTTCCATTTATGGAAATGTCGCGATATCGCGACAGGTTTTAGAAAATCCGCTAAGTCCCAGAAGCGTAGCGAAATCGTGACACTTTCCATTTTTGGAAATGTCACGATATCGCGACATTTCCATTTTTGGAAATGTCGCGATATCGCGACAATTGAAGCGGAAATCGCGACATGCTTTTGAGAGAGAGAGAAAAATCGACTAAGGCATGAAATGGTCGCGATTTCGCGACATGTCGCGAAATCGTGACAAATCAGGAGAGAGAAAGGCAAGTCGTACGGAACGTCACGATTTCGCGACATGTCGCGAAATCGTGACATGTCGCATTTTCGCGGCTGCAAAGTGAAAAATCGACTAAGTGTGAAAATGGTCGCGATTTCTGACATAAAAGAAGCAAGGAGAAACATGTCGCGAAATCGACAAATGTTGCAAGAAGGGAGTACGGATGTCGCGAAATCCAAGAAAGAAGAAAAAAAAAGCAAGGCAAAAGAAAAGGAAGTCAGCGAGACATGTCGCGAAATCGCGAAGACAGAGGGAAGGTCGCGATTTGACATGTCGCGAAATCGCGACATGTCGCGTTTCGTGGCTGAGAGGAAAAGTTGCCGAGGGGAATGTCGCGATTTCGTGACATGTCGCGAAATCGGGTGTGGAAGAGAAGGCCAGGGATGTCGCGATTTCGCGACATGTCGCGAAATCGCGACATGTCGCATTTTCGCGACCCTAGAGACAGAACCAGAAATGCAAGACAGTTGGAAATGGACACGTGTCGCGATTTTGTGACACGTGTCAAAACACTGCAAGCCACGTATCAGATAAATAAGGCCGCATGCAAGTGAACTTTAGGGCTTCTTTTTAATATTAAAGTTTTGATTTAATATTTTTAAAATACTAATCCATCTTTTGTCCTTTCATGCAGGAAGCCATCTGGCACTTACGGGATAACGGAGAAATGGCCATAAAGGTAAAGTTTAGTGCAAATTAATCAAAGACGGCCATATTGAAAGAGAAGATGTCGGGAATTGCTGTTTCATCCAATTTTTACAGATCTGGCCGCAAAGAGACTTTACGGTGACTAAGCAGCTGCCCATAGTGGAATATGTCGAGAATTGGCCGAGAAATGAAAATATCTACACTCAGTTACCGAAATTTCCCGATGGATGCATTTAATGAAGATTTATGGCAGAATTAATGGCTTGCAGAGATTTTCAACTCAGGGATGGCTCTGCGGAGATGAAATGTCAGAGAAGTGGTGACTCATCCAAATTACCCGAGGGAATTAATGAGGGCATTTATTCACAGTTGCGGGTGAATGCAAGTGGCATTCGAATTCTATCTTCTCCATTTATGGCAACTGACTGCACTGATTTGCAGAATGGTTAAGTTTTATCCGGACTTTGTTTTAAATGGCTTTATATTGTAAAACCCGGGTCCTAGGGTTTGAGATGATAAGATTTAGGGTTTGAGAGGAAGATATTTTTGAAAAGATCAGGGTCTATCCTGAGTCTATAAATACTTCTTCTCAATGTAATCGCAAGAGGCGAAAACTTAGAAATAAAAGGCTATTGAAGCAATTTCTTGCAAAGATTGTTAAATACTTTGTTTTTGGACTTGGAGTTGATGTGCTTTTGTTTTCTGTGATAGCATGGCCAGGAGCCTAATCTTTTGCAGATTGTGATAAGTTCATCTTCTTTTGTTATCCGTTTCATTAAATTTTATTAGATATATGCTGTAAATCGGTGTTATCAAGATTAAATATGTTGTTAGGCTTCATTTGTTCTATTGTATACTAGGGAAAATTATAGATTTAAGGTTCAAGTTTGTTCTAATTGCTCTGTCCTCACTGTGCGAGCTAGGCTGCCGATGAAAGATATCAATTTTAACCGACTTCCCTTCGGTTTATAATTTTTTGTTAGATCTGTTCCATCTTTGCCTTATGCTCTTAGTAGAAAGTGATCTTAGAAAGCTGGACACTTTCTTCTTTGATTTGTTCTGTTGTGAAGCTGATAGTATAAATAAAATTGGTAGTTTTGTTTTACAGTTAAGTTTGATAAACTTCTCTTTCTGCCTTACCCTACCCTCTTTGTTTTACCGTGAAATGATCCATTTTTATTTTCTTTATTTGTATTTTATTTAAATCTATTGACCCATGAGAGCTAGATCAAAGAATTAATTTTAAATATGATTGTCAACAAGTGACAACTCCTAAACACTACCGAGCAAGTTCAGAGCCCGTTGTAAGGTAACAGGCAGTCCATATTGAAGACTATTCCAGAAGCGAAAAAGAGTGAATTGACATTCGACCCGACCCTATAACTCACACCTTGGATAACCAGCTAGATCCTAAAGTGAGTGGGATTTATCCCGTATAAGTGTTATCAGAGTTTCATGCTCATTCTTCACAGGGTGTGTATGAAAGTCGGACCAACAAGTCCCTCTAAGAAAAATTGCACTAAACATATCTTTATTCCAACATAATCAATCAATCCCTTGTTAACATAATTACATCATTAGCATAAATTTTAAACATCCATAGTGCCAATAGTAAACAAATATAAACTTATACACAAATATAAAATGAAACAAAAAATTTAAATATATGTCACAAATTTTGGAAATGTCTTTTTTATTAATTTGAAAACATATTATTACATTTTACAAGAATGTTGACTGCCATTTATTTGCAGTCAACTAGTAAATTGTGTTCACTTTTTTACTCTTTTGTTAGGGGGATTGAAGTAGATGTTGTCTCTCCTAGAGGTTGAGGTTGAATTTTCTCATGTCTTCCCTCACTAGTATGCCCTTGCAGCGCACCAGCTCTCATCAAGCCTTCTCGTGCTGAGTCCAAAATTACCATCAAAACCCTTTTTCTTTAATAAGATATTCTTTAATGTTAAATGCATATCTTTTTATTTATTCTTTAGTAAAATCTCAGGATCTAAATTATGCTCCTTTATAATTCTCTTGAAAGTGTTGTTCTCTTTTATGGTGACATGTAATCGTTCTTTCAATTTAATGGCACCTTGTAGAATTTTTTAGCATTGTTAAGATACATATATAGTTTATTCACCTATTTTTGTATATTATCATAATTAGACTTCACAAGAGAAAAGTAAAAAAAAATACAGTTGATAAATGTATGAAAAAACAAATAAAATGAATAAACAAAATTATGATGACTTATCTCAACTACATCATTTGCGACCTTTGCAACTTCAATTCTTTTCTTGTGAATAGCCCATTGATTAAAATATGTTTGGGCTTTGGTATTTAGGTTCTCTAACCTATTCAAAAGAATATCTAAATTCTCATCACTACACACAATGGTGGCCTTTACCTTGTTAGATTTAGCTTAATGTAATAAAACATAATTTTTTTTTGGTTCGTGCTCCACCAAAGAAAAATGCTCTCTCTTTGTGTATTTTTTTTGTATTGGGTATTAAGTTCTTTATAAGAACTTTTGTCCAATACTCCCACTATCTTATTTCAACAGTATATTGAAGGATCGTTTCTTTAATGGCGGCTTTACAATTATCTAACAATTAAATATTTTCTAAAAAATTCAACTACTCATCCTTAATTAGCGAAAGAGGGCCATCGGTTGGATGGGGAGGGATGAGCTCTCGATAACAACAACTAGATCTTTAGTTTTTTGTGCTTCTTTACACTATTGTGGATCTTGAAGCACATCAATCACATTGAAGAACCTAGGAATGTTGCCTTGAAACAGATAATCCTCATCAAGTGGAGGATTATCTAATTCTAAAATTCCTCACAGACTAGAAATATTTCCAAGAGAAATATTTGGAAAGTTTGAAATTTTTTGGCTTCGTGCTCATGCATGACCCTTTCCAAAAAATAATTGTTTACCTCACATCCATTGACCCCTCATCATCTATGGCCATGGTGGAGGCAACAATGACATCATATGTTGTCTTCAATGAGATGATTGCCTCGAAACCCCTATAAAGCATTACAATAAAATTTTATTAAGAAAAATTATAAAAAAATGATGCAATAAAATGAGTATTAATTTAGTTTAATCCCACTTACTAGATGGAGATGTGGCATGTTGGGTTTGGGTATGTAAAGCTAATTCTATTTGAATTGATGGATTGGTGCAATGTTGCATTGAAAATATATAAAAATATATTCAATAAAACTAACTATAGTTTTGACTAAATGAGTTACATGATATTAAACCGAAGTTTGAAACAATAAGATTACTTATATTATGCATGGGTTGTTCCATTTCTTCTATATCAATTTGCACATGACGTGCAACTATAGAAGTAGTTGCATGAGAAACAAGAGATGTAGAATACCTTAACCATTTAGCAAATATTGTAAATAATGGTGTTGATTTTGACTATGTCAAAATATTCGATGGCTTCTAGTAGATGACCTCTTATTGTAGACTTCCTTTTGGTAGAAGATGAGGATGTTCTTCTCTACATTCAACTATAAGTTAAAAAAAATTAAAACAATATTTAAATATAATAATAATTACTTTATTCAAAAGTTTAATTTTACATGCACCTGTTCGACTGCCAAACCAACTATCCTTAGGTCTGGGTGCAGTGAGGTTGGTACTAAAGTATTATGTACATTATAATAAGCTTTATGAAAAAATAAAGCAAAAAAATTGGTTGAGGAAACAATGGCACCACTATTTGTATGGCCATTGTGTAGATCACTTTTGATGCGGTTGGAAAGATAGGAACTTTAGTCAAATTTGATGTGGGCAAGACAATGAACCAAATACATCAACACCGAGAAGTGAATGTTTATCGCTCTTCCTTGCAAAACTATGCGTGTTTGAAAGGATTTGATGATAACTCTAAGGAACTTGTCTGTAATATTTGAAAATTGTAGATCCCTTTTGGATGGATTAGAGTGAACTACAAACAAAATTATAAGATAAAATTAATAATTACTTTAGAAACTTATTCAATGCAAGGAATTTTAACTTTAGACAAGATTTGGAAGAGGGAGACTTTTACCTATCAAAAAATCTGATGAGAGACCAAAGCTCTCTCCAAATATATTTTGTCATCATTAGCTAAAGAGTACTTTATAGTGATGGGTTCAACACCCTTGTATGGGAGGCCTATCAATCTTTGGATGTCTAAAGGTTTGAGAGTGAAAGAGAGTCTTGTTGTCAATTTTCATGTTGACCATCAACCCCTCATGGTCATACGAGCTAACAATCCTAGACAACAAATTATTGTCTATGTTGTACTAGGGCATTGTGACTAATTCCTAAATACCAAATTTTGTCACCCAAGTAGCAACGTATCCCGGTGTTATTAGAATTTCATAAATGAGTGGGCAAAAAATGTTTCTAAAAATAATTTTTGATGGAGGAACCTAGGAGGAAGAGCTCGCCATTGCTACAAGTGTTGGAAATTTTTGTAAGGTTTAAAGGCTCAAGGCTTAGGATACTCTACGTAAACTAGTTTATGATTCACCATATCACAAATACGCAAGTGAAGAGCATACTCCTAGTGCTGGGGTTTTTTTGGTTCATCAAATCCCATTACGCATAGGTGAAGAGCATAATACCAACAACAATAACGTATTAGGGTAAGATTTTTAGGTGTAAGGTGTTCTCTACTTTGCTCTATTATGTTGTGCTATGTAAAAAGAATGAAAAACAAATGTGCATGCCTTTTTATAGTCATCTACATGCATGCATTTAATGTAATTTTGATACATGGCTACATTTAATGTCTAATTCATTGCATGTGATGATACCAGTCACTAGTTAAAAGTCATGATGTTGATGGTCGTCACTCACATGTGATGTTGCTACCGATCGTCAGTAATTGGTTAGGTTATCGATCGATAGTTGATAGTCATCAATACAGTTATTATCAGTAGTCTATCATCCATAGTATTGTTGTTGGTAGTCTATTGTCCATAGTGTTGCTAACGGTAATCTATCATCCATTGTATTGTTGTCGATAGTCTATCATCAATTGTATTGTTGTTGGTAGTCTATCATCAAATATGTTGCTATAGTCTATCATCAGTCATCAAGTGTATTACTACCTATAGTTTATCGTCAGTCACTATTTGCATTACTATCGGTAGTCTATCATCAGTCGTCGAGTATGTTTCTATTGATAGTCAATCATCAGTTATGATTCCATTGGTCATCTGTCCAAATACAAGTATAATATTTCAATGCTACCATGGACTTAATTCTATTTAATTTAATACATTTTAATTTTTTACAAGTTTTTTGAAATATTATGATAAATTCGTCACATTTTTATATTGTTTGGACACTATTTGCCTTGATTTTGAAACCTATTCATCCTATTTTTATAAATAAATTTTTGGATCAACCCCTTACGCATAACCTTGATGCAAACTTAGATCTTAGGGGAAAAGTAATTTGGAGACTGTATAAAGAGAGTCAAAGATAATGGGCAATAATTCTTCTAAGTATGTTGAGCCCAATGACCCAAGCTTAATATTTATTGCATTATCTCTACCAAATGGTTTTGCACTATGGAATAGTTAAAAAAAATCGATTAATGCAATGATTAAATGTTTAATATGGGTTAAGTTGCAAGCTTACAGTAGTGGTAAGGGCTTTGGCCTCTCTTTGAGAGGTCCAAGTTTCAAATCCCACTCAATATGAGGGGACCACGACTCGTCATAAAAACCTATATAAATTCATTGAAAAAACAATGTATAAGATGGGCGGTGGGAACTAGAGGAAAATTTTCTATTTGGATGGATACTTGGTGTGATAAAAAACCACTCAATCTAGATCCAATTTTGAAACCATGGATGAAAATGCTTCAATACAAATATGGTGATAGGGTATCAAATATTTTGTACAAGGATCGGGAAGGAAGATACAAATTGAAAGAAGAGTTTTTACAAGTATACAAGACATTAATGCTAGGTGGCAGTTTAGTAGAAAGATAATAGTAGTGATTATTTTGAGGGGAGCCAAGGATAAGTTGATTTAGGAGTTGAATAGCTCGGGAGAATACATAAGAAGAAGTGGATATAATATAAAGCAACATCGAAAGAGGAATATTGTAAGAATAGATATTTGGGATAGCCCAATCATTCATAAAGTTAAAATATTTGTTTGGATAGTAGGTCATAGAAGAATTTTATCCTAGGATAACCTTATGAAAAAGGGTTTTCATGGCTGACATACAATTCGTTGATGCATAAGGTGTATAGACTAATGTTGTATGTACATTGTATTCAATTGTATAAATAATGTGGCTAATTATGATGCATTGTGCATCAATTTGATGAAAACCAAAAATATGGGAATTAAGAACTTAAGAATATATGACAACTCTAAATTGATTGTAAACTAGGTTAATTCCCAATGTGCCATAGAAAATATGTACTTGAAGTTTTATAAGCACTAGGTCTAGTATTTTTTAGAGTATTTTAACATGTACAAAATTAAGGCCATTCCTACAGAATTAAAAACCAAAATAGATAAATTGGTAGGTATGGCAAAAAGGTTTGACCCCACCATAAACATGTGGGATAAGAAAAAATATTTAGAAATGGTATTCAGGTCAGTCATCCTTGATAAGTCTTATCACTAGTTGTTCTTCAACATGATGAGAAAATCATAGAGTTTCTAATGAGGGAAACCCAACATGCTAAAGAAAAATAAATATGGGAATGGCATTAGAGATATTCATACAACTAAATAAACTAACAATCAAAGGGGTTAATAACTTTAAAAAGCCTATTCAACCAAGATGACAACATAAGAAGATCAATTCTTAAGGTGATATTCTTTTCTTACAACCCTTTCAAAGTAGCCGAGGGAAACAACATATTGCTTAGAAAGGAATGCACTTAGGAAAATATCACCCTTTTTAGTGAGATTTGTGGTAAGTAGGTAGATATTGTAGCATGGTCATATAAAGGTCGCAAAGCATATGATTATAATATTATAGATATTACTATTAAGCTTGAACCTAGTGTTGGACCTTTTCAACAAAAACAATAATTAGTAAACTAAACAATTGAGGCACTAAGGAAGAAAAAGATTTTAAAAATATTATAGGCCTAAATCATATTCCTAATCAAACACTCCACCCGAGTCACTACTAGGATTCCTATAAATAAGAAAAATAGTGATATAAGGTTGTGAATCAACTTTAATAATATGAATAAAGATTCACTAAAAGATCATTATCCCATGCTAACCACCGGTTAGGTTTTATAAAAATTAGTAGGGTATTAGATGCATTGACTCCTAAATGATTTTTTAGGGTCTAATTAGATCTTGATCAATGATGATGAGCAATATAAGATAAAATTTACCACTAAATGAGGAACCTTTTCTTATTAGAGGATGCCTTTTGGGATGTCAAATATAGGAGCTACCTTCCAATTAACTATGGACATTAAATTTGTAAAACTTGTGGGTGATATAATCCTTATATACCTCAATGATATGACTATATACTCCAAAGGGAGGAGTAATCATATTGAACATCTTGAATTAGTTTTCCAAAGATGTAGGGAGTTTGATATATTACTTAATCACAAAAAGTATATTTCTTGGTATAGGAAGGCAAGTTATTAGATCATGTCATGTTAAAATAGGTCTTAACCATAAACATAAACAAGATAACATACATTAAAGGTTTTCCCTTGCCCACATCAATCAAATGAATATGGTCTTTCCTAGGCCAAATCCAATTTGTTGCTAAATGTATAACCAACTTTTCCTAGATGGTCAAACTAATTAGCAAGATGCTTAAAAATTATGTTGCCCTAGTATGGAATGATGAAGGTATGAAAGATTTTTAGGATATCAATAATACCATTACTAGATCCCTAGTCTTAGGCAATCTTGATTTCTCCAAGGATTCTAGACTTTATGTGTTTGTCATAGGTGAAATTATTTCTATCATCCTAACCCAAAAGAATGATAACTACAAAGCATCCCATATGATTTATGATATAAGTCCTCCACAATTATGAAGAAATATATACCTTTGTTAAAATAGGTATTTACCATCATGGATTTTCTTAGAAAGTTTAAGTATTACTTGTCATAAAGCAAAAACACTATCTTTATAATACACCCTGAGTGTCTAATACACTATACTTTGTGATTAATTGGTAGAAAATAGAGTTGGATGGCTTAATAAGATTCAAGATTTTGAGATTAAGATAAAACTCACCAAGCTCATCTAAGGGAGGGTCTTATACGATAAACTAGCAATGCCAATTCCAAAATATTAGGTTTTCTCAGTGGAAGAAATAAAACTAGATGAGCATGCAGGATAGATGAGGGATATTTACATATATATAACCACTAGATAAGTACTAGAAGGATTAATTATTAAAGTAAGAGTATGATTTTTTTTTACATGGTGGAATCGATAGCCGCCATGAATCTGGGCAGGTTGTCCAACTTTTATGGCCACCACAGTATTCTGCGTTGTCTGTCCCAAAAGCCACCACACAGATATTTGCGTAGTCTGCCCCTATAACTACCATGCCACAATCATTTTAAACCTTTTATGCTGCTGAAAGCACTAGGAAAGGGACAAGAGTTCAATCCGACGAGGCCCGAGATTTGAACCTTGGACCTCCACCCCCTTATGGGGTTTGGATGAATCAATTGGTCTACACCTCGGACCTAAGTAAGAGTATGATTTAAACAAAGAAAAATGTACTATTTTTTAATGCGAAAAACCCCTTGCGGGATCACCTTGGTCTGAGAGACCACGACCAGGGGGTTCTACATCGTCAAAGTCACCCAGGAGTCGCACATGATCCTGCTCGCACCAATATTATCAATTGGATTTTGGGTAGCCAATTCAATTTTTTTGGAAGGGTGGAGATTCGAACCTGGGACCTCCCTTGGAGGATTGCCCTCTCCTATCCAACTCACCTACAACACCTTGGGTAAAGGAAAATGCACTATACATGGCTTGATAAAATATTATTAAAAAAAGAATGTGATGGTGTCTTTCTACACTATATCGAAGAAGAACAAAAATAATACCTAATACCATAAAGAAGAAGAGCATTATTTTGTACCAATAAAAATCCATAAAATATTGATAAATAGATACTATTGTCCCACCATCTTCTTTGATTGCTTCTAGTGGGTTTGAAACTACAAGTCTTGATATATGTCTAAGTGAAAGAGAAGGAATGTGCCAATGTCCCTAAAGCCCATCATAGTCATTGAACCATTTCAATAATGAGGCCTAGACTTCATCGACAAAATCAACCCTATGCCAAGCACAAGATAAGGATGGATAATTACTACCATAGAATATTTCATAAAGTGGGTTGAGTTGGTCCCCATTAAATCACCAAATCAAGAGGCAGTGGTCCAGTTTTTAGAAGACATCATCATTATATTCAGAACTCCAATCACCCTAGTCGCTAAAAAAGACACCTACTTAAAAGGAAAGAAAGATATGAAATGTGCCTTAGAATATGGATTTTTGCTTTAAACATCCTCCAATTATTACCTCTAGGGAAATAAATTGGCATAATCAACCAATAAGAACATAACAAGGATCTTAAAGAGGACTATTATCGAATACTAGAGAGACTAGCACACCAAGATATATAAAGCATTATGGGTAGATTAAGTGACACATAAGGCATCCATTAGGTCCTCTTACAATCTAGTCTATGGGAAGGAGGTTGTATTGCAAATAAATTTGGAAATCCCTTCCCTCTAAGTGCCGTAAAAAATAGAGAATGAGAATACTAACATCAAGTTGATGCAAGAATAAAAACTCAATTGGACCTAGAGGATGAAAGAGAAAAGGCATTGAGAAGTATTGTGCAACATTGAGAGGCAACCAAAATATGGTTGGACAAACAAGTCACCCAGATGGATTATAAGGAAGGAGATATTGTATTCAAGTGGCATGAAGATTGGAAAAAACCATGGGAATTATAGTAACTCCTCACTACTAATTTGTGCTCAAGGAAACATTTTGAGGGAGACAAAATTTTTGACCAAAGGTGGTCGTAATTTTGTGGAGATTGTAAGTAAAGGAGATATCCTCAAAACCCAAAAATGCTCAACATATTTTAAAATAAGGAAGTCAAGATAAGTCTTGAAAATTGAGAGTTATGGGAAGCTTATAAAATAGAGAAAAGAAAAGTCCCAACAAAAATTATAATGAAGAAACTAGAGAAGCTTCCTCCTAGATAACCTCGATATTAGAATTTGTGTAAGCTCTAACTAAGGCTAGTGATAAGAAGTTCCAAAAAGTATATAGGAATTGTAGACACCAAATCCTAGCCACTTGTCCATCGTACCCCTTTCCTGCCATTCAATTGGCCATTCAATGCCTTTCCCACCATCCAATGACCCACTTTACCCATTTCCCACCATTTTTTGACCCCAATTTGATCTATGTATGTTTATTTTATTTTTTATATTTAAATAAAATAAAAATTCAAATTTGACATGTGCAAGTGCCTTAGTGAAAATGTCTGCAACTTGAGCATTGGTGGAGATGTACTGAAGCTGAATTCGGTGTTTTGGTACTTCGTCTCGAATAAAGTGGCATTGTGTATCAATGTGCTTGGTTTTCTCATGATGTACTTGGATTCTTAACAAGATTCAAAACACCCATGTTGTCGCAGAACAAGTGTATTGGAGATTTTGATGGAAGACCCATACTTGTTAGGATGCGATGCAACCATATCACTTCGCACACAACATCACGTGCGGCATGATATTCTGCCTCTATTGAAGAGAGAGCAACCACCTATTGCTTCTTGCTATGCCAAGAGACAGGACCAGATCCAAGATGAAAAATATATCCTGAAGTTGACTTGCGATCATCAAATGATCCGGCATAGTCAGAGTCCGTGTATCCCTGTAAGAAGAATTTGTTGTTCCTCTTGTATTCTAGGCCATATTCCATTGTGCCATGGACATAGTGAAGAACTCACTTTGTTGCTTTCTAGTGTGTAGTCTTAGGTTCCTGCATGAACCTCGAAAGATAATTTACAGCAAACACGATATCTGGCCTAGTGTTGGTCAGATATATGAGACTCCCGATCAACTGTCGATAGAGAGTACCATCTACCTACGGTGAATCATCATATCATGATAATTGTATCCCTGTTTCCATCGGAGTTGCCATTGGCTTACAATCAGTCATGCGATATTTTTCCAACAGTGTCTTGGCATATTTTTTCGAGTCACTTTGATGTAGTGCTCCTTTTGGATGACTTCCAGACCAAGACAATAATGGAGAAGTCCGAGATCTGACATCTCAAAATATTGACACAAGTCTCTTTTGACAGTAGAGATCATAGTTTTTGAACTCCCTGTAATGAGCAGATCATCAACATAGAGTACAAGCAACACTATCTCAGAACCCTATTTCTTGAAATAGAGGTTTGCATCTGACGGACATCTCTTAAATCCATGTTGCAGGAGGTGATTATCCATTTTTATATACCAAGCTCGAGGAGCTTGTTTCAAGCCATATAAGGATTTGACCAATTTGCACACTTTTTGCTTTTGGCCTTCCACTTCAAATCCTTCTGGTTGAGTCATGTAGACTTCTTCTTGGAGATCACCATTCAGAAAAGCACTTTTGACATCCATCTGGTGAACTTTCCACCCAAACTGTGCTGCCATAGCACAAATAACTCGAATTGTGGTCATCCGAGCAGTAGGTGCAAAAGTTTCCTCGTAGTCAATGCCTTCTCTTTGAGCATAGCCCTTTGCAACAAGTCGGGCCTTATGCTTATCTATTGTCCCATCTACCTTATACTTAACTTTATACACCCATTTGCAGCCTATGGGCTTCTTTTCGTATGGCAGATCGACAAGCTTCCAAGTTTTGTTTTTCATCAGAGACTTATACTCTGCATCCATAGCGGCCTTCCATTGAGGCTCACCAAGAGCATCTTGCACTGATGCAGGTTCAAGATCGTCTATTGAGGACATAAACACCCTGTCATCATCAATATCCATATCTGTTGTATCTCTCTCTGGATCTACAAAAAGTTCCTCAAAATATTGGCATAGATCATCAACCTCAGTAATCTCTATTGCAGCATTTTCATGTTGAGCCATACTACGAGTCCAAGGCCTATCCAATGTCAAATCTGGTGGAGTAGATAGTTTTGAGTCTCTAATTGTGCTTGTATACCATTTTGGATTCTTATTTTGTGGTGATAAAGAAGAGGTGGAAGGACCTCCTATTTGTGTTGATGAAGGAAACTTCTCTTCCTTAGATTCCACAAGATCTAGGTATACATTAGATGTGCTTTGTGATGTGAAAGCTTCATCAAAAACAACATCTCTATTGACATGAATTTTCTTGGTCAAAGGATCTATCAAACGATAACCTTTAGAGTGCTCATCATAGCCAAGAAAAATGCATCTCAATGTTTTCTCATCTAGCTTCTTCCTTTTCTCTTTCGGTATGTGCATGAAAGCTTGACACCCAAAAATACGAAGATGAGATATGGAGGGTTTACGGCCACTCCATGCTTCCTGTGGAGTTATTCCTTTTAGGGCCTTTGTGGGTGCCCTATTCAACAGATATACTGAAGTGGTGATAGCTTCTACCCAATATTATTGCCCAAGAGTAGCTCCTGTGAGCATACAACGAACCATTTCCATAATAGAACGGTTCCTCCTCTCAACAACTCCATTTTGCTGAGGAGTGTAAGCAGTAGTTAACTGTCTCGAGATTCCATGCTCAGTTAAGAATGCTAAAAATTCTTTAGAGGTAAACTCCCCCCTCGATCTGAGCGGAGGGTTTTTATAGAAGTCCCTGACTCCTTCTCAACAGATTTCTTGAATTGTTGGAAGAAATCAAAAGCCTCAGATTTTAGTCAAAGAAAGAAAACCCACATCTTTCTTGAGTAGTCATCTACAAATAACTGAAAATACCTCTTCCCCCCACAACTTTTGGGTGTGAAAGGACCGCATAGATCGGTGTGAATCAACTCCAGAGGTTTCTGTGCTCTTGTTGAGCTCTTCTCAAAAGGTACTCGATGTTGCTTTCCTGCCAAGCAGTCAGAGCACACTGGCAATGTGGAAGAAAGGGAAGGAAGACCCTTTACCATCTCATACTTACTAAGCTCAAGTAAGTAGCTAGAACTAAGATGCCCATATCTCTTGTGCCATAGGGAAGTTGCCTCCTTGGTAGAGACTGTCATGGCAACATGGGGAGTAGAGATAGCATCTAGGGCAAATAAGCCATGCTTATAGGAAGGCTGTTGCAATCTTCTTACCCTTACTGGTGATTGTACAACACTTCTTGCCATCCTCAACACGAAAGTTGACAACCATATTTTTATCTAGGATTTGTGTGACCGACAACAAATTGTTAGCCAATCCTGGAACATAGAGGACTTTGTCAATCTGACACTTGCCATCAGGAAGAGTGACTAAAACTGTACCCTCTCCCTGAACCTTGTAGGTTTTGTCATCAGCAATAGTGACAGGTCTGCCCTCTTTGGCCACAAATGATTCAAACCATGATCTGTCGCCAGTCATATGCTTACTAGCGCCAGAATCGACATACCATACAGGATCCTTCTCCTTGGAGGCTGTGGTAGTCATGAGCACCTTGTGTGCCCATTCAGAATCTGAGTCAGATTCTTCAACAACAACATTCACCTTGGGTTGCTTGTTCTTGTTTTGTGGTTTGTTCTGGCCTTTTTGCTTATTCTTATGCCAACACCTGTTGGTGTCATGGTTGTCTTTATCACAAATTTTGCAATACCTCTTCTTTTGTTGAGGTTGTTTCCCTTTTCCTTTTGAATCCTATTGAGAATTACCTCCTTTCTAAAAATTACCTTTCTTCTTAGAACCCTGTCGGTTGGAGTATAGGGCTGTATTAGAAGAATCATCCCTGTGAAGTTGGCGTGCCTCCTATTGTTGAAGCAAATTGACCAACTCAATAAAGGTAATTTGTCGTTGTGACACCTGAATGGAGGTGATCAACGTATCAAAGGAATCAGGCAAAGCTCTCATGACTATTGAAGTGAGAAGCTTGTCATCCACTGTATCTCCCAAAGAATTCAATTTGCCTTTCAATTCAAAAACTCTACAAAGAAAGAGTTCAACTGTCTCACCCTGTCTCAAACTCAGATTGTGAAGTTGTTTTTGAAGATGAAGAATGGTGGAATCATTATTTCCCTCATAAATGGTTTGAAGGGCATCCCATGCCTCTTTACCACTTGCTTTGTCAACTATATGAGGTTGAACTTCATCTGAAACAACAAACAAAATGAGCACTTTTGCTCGATTGTCTTTCTTATCAAATGCGATCTGATCAGCAGTGAGAGCTGTGGATCCAGTTGTTGGTGAAGGTCTCGTTGTTGCTCCAGAAACAACATCCCATAAATCTTCCATGATGAGGACTGCCTTCATTTTGTTTTTCCATGGTGTATAATTAGGACCTTTCAATAACTGATGAGCATCAGTCATTAACTTTGCAGCAAAAGCCATAGTGAAGGTTCCTTATATCACCAATTGGTCACCCTTTCTATATACCTTAATTCCAAGCCGTTATACCATACAAAATACCCGCCCTTACGTGAGGGAGACTATAGGTATTTTGAAAAATAAAAAAAATTACCCGCCCTTACGTGAGGGAAACTATAGGTAATTTTTAAAGATTATATGATACGTGGTACTTAGGCGGTACTGAAAGGGAATCATCTTGTTGATGGCACCTACCATAGAAAGTCATCAATCCTCATGCGTGGGGCGTAACTTCCCCTAAACACTGTGGATGTCAGAACTCTCGTCAGGATTTATGCCTAAACACAAGAACGATTAGGGTAGTGGATGGAGTAAAAAAATAGCAAAATGGCAAACTTATATCTCCCCGACGATTTATAGAGAACAAGCTCAGACGTCGTTTTGGTAGCTATATTAGGCGACGGATACAGTAGTGCAATCACGACAACTTTACCTGTAAGTGCTGGCCAGAGGTATCACAAATACCGAACACTGCAATGCAATAAATTGCATGGATGGGTTTTAATTATTTCGAGGACTTAGGGAGTGAATTTGATTTTTAACTTTTAATGAAGTAGTGCAAAACAGAAAGAAAATGCAACCTACAACATAAAAGTGCCCTCAGGAATTACCCGCTAGGTGTCGGGCGCAGCCGAAAATGCACCTTTACAATAATGCCAAAAATTTGCTCTTTTCCAAAAAAAAATTACTCACTTTCCCTTTTTATTTTTGAAAAGAATGCCCCCCTTAAAAAAAAAATTCTCTCAATAAAGCACTTTTTAAAATATTTTTACTAGTAAGGTTAATAAAAAAATAAATTACTTCATATAGTAAAAGAATTTTTTTTTTTTTTATTTTTTACTATATAAAAATAATTTAAAAAATTTAATTATTAACCTTATCAAAAATATAAAAAAATAACTTTATAAAAAAAAATTATTTACCTCGGCATGGGGGGGGGTCGGCGGGTTTTGAACCCGCGACCTCTGGGTTCCCAGAACCCACCACGCGGCTCACTTGCCAGTGAGCCCGTGGGCTGATCTGGGTATAGGAACCCAGGTCGCGCCCCTTGTACCTCCCGGGTGGCTGTACCGCGTGGCTGGCGGGGCCATGGTAGAGGTCACGTGGCGGAGGGTGCGCGGTTGCTGCTACATGCGGCGTTACAACCACGGGGAATGGGGGGAGGGAAGAGGGGGAGGGGAGAGGGGAGCGCGGGATGGGGGAGCACGGGGCGGGGATGCGCGGGGTGGGGGTGGCACGGGGTTTGGAAGCGCGGGACGGGGGTGGCGTCGGGGTGGGGGTGGCATGCGGGTGGAGGAGCCCGTGGGTGGCGTCGGGGTGGCGGGCGTAAAAATTATTTTTATTTTTTTTTTAAAACTTAAAGGTTGAAACCTTTATAAAAAAAAATTTCAGCGTGCTTTCGCTTTCTCCAGGCGTGCTTCCGCTTTCTCCAAGCGTGCTTTCGCTTTCTCCAGGCATGCTTCTGCTTTCTCCAGATGTGCTTCCGCAAAATATTTTTGCCTCCTCTCAGACTGGCTCTGATGCCATGTTAGAACAACGAACTATTGGAGGTATTGTATTGAGCATATTAAATAAAGGTTACAATGCTGGGAATAGCACCGACGTAAACAGAACTGTTACAGGAGTTGTAACAGTAAACCTAAATAATGTAATACAGACAAAATATTACGCTAACAATATTTTATATTATATTTTAATATATTTATTATAAAATATATATTTATAAGCCAAATTAACCTCAACCATCCGATCCGATCTAATCTCAGTCGTCCATCTTCCTTAATCCATGTCACACCTAAAGTTTAATATCAACCTTTGGATCCGCTTTAATATTAGCCACACGATCAAAAGTGTTAAGCTAAAACCCTAAGAAAACCCTAGGCTTGATAATAAATAGGAGCATTCTCAATGCTCAACCCCTGGAAAAACTTGAACGTTGGAGCTTTAATTTACTTGTGAGATCTAACCTTGCTTAGAGCTAGTTTCTTGTGAGTAGGTTGTGCCCTAGCCTAGCCTTCCCCAAAAACCCTAGTTTGCCCTAGGATTTCTTGATTCCAGCCATCTTCGTAGCCCATTCCTATCACCGCCATTGTCGTTCATCCGTCGAGCCCTTCGCATCCCCTTGATCTGCCTCTACAGATCTAACCCTAATCCATAGGCACTGTCGAGCACCTACCTCATCCCACAGGCGTAGCAACATGCCTATTGCATTCTGTAGGTGCAGCACAGAGCCTATCGTCCCCACAGCCACAGACCAGAGCCTGCCACGTAAGATCATCAGGTGTCATCGAGGCACCCTGCCATCAATCTGCAATGGAGCAACGAAATAACATCATCAACAACAAAGTAAGTATTTTATGCATTTTTATTTGATGTTATTTGGATTCTGCATGTTTTGTTTATTTAGATCTAGGGTTTTTAGTTTGCATTTCTGAGGGTTCACACTGTGGAACCCTCATTTTGTTTGCTAACGACTCTATGTTTGTTGTGTGTGCAGGATCAGGTAGCATCCACCAAGGATTGTTGAGTAGCTGTTGAAGCTAGAGTGGCTCGATTACGGATAACCAGAAGCCCACTCACCCTGTTGGAAGCAAGATACATTGGAGACACTACTTGTTTTGTAGCTAGGGTTTCGGAGAACCCTAGCACCTATATTTATTGTATCAAAATAAGTTCTTTTGAACAAACAGATTGTAACAAAGGAGTTTCTTAGCTCCCCCCATTTATTGAATAAAATCATATTTTGTGCAGTCTCTTGTTCATTGGAATTATTTTACTTTCATATTTGTTTTAGTGTCATATTTTTGCTTCACAAATGGTGATCACGGTGGGACCCCACAAGGGTTCTACTTTTTTATTTACTTTGTTGTACTAATTTCATTATGTTGTTCCATTTTATAGGGTTTTCTAGAGCAAAAAACCAGCCAAAATCATCGGTTAGGGTTTCTGGAAGGTCCTGTGATAGTTTGCAGAAGGTGCGTAGGCGCTCTGCGACACCTGTTGATCCCCATAGGTGCCCTGTTGTACCTACACAGGTGCTCTGCTGCACCTATAGAGGTGCCCAACTACACTTGGTAGTGATTTGGAGTAGAGCTTAGGCTTCCGGGTAAGCCCTATAGCCATTCTATTTCAATTTTTGTTCTTACGTATTTCATTATTTCACTATTTATTTTTATATTTTAAGCTTAAAATGAACACACATTAAGTAATATGGAAATAAATTCATTTTATATTGCATCTAGGGCATCTGTGCATTCATTCATCACATATTTTGAGTTTTCTATTTTGAAAAAGAATTGCAAATTCAAATAATTCTTGCATATTTTTGTTTGCATTTGAAAGTAAAAAGCATTAATTAGAATTTGCATCTTAGGAGTTAAGGGTTGCTTATTTTACTTATCTAAGTAGGAACAATACTTAAATGCAAAAAGTATTCCTGCCCTTGGGTGACTCCTTTGGCAGAGAGGTGGACGAACCCTCCGGTTGCTATCTAGGCAGGGGGTTTTAAGCGGTGTACTTCACACTCTTTAGAAGAAATTTACATTTATGTGTTGGATTCTAATTTAGATTTGTGAAATATATTACCTTTAACATTGTTTGTCCACAATAGAGAACAAAAAATTTAAAATTAATCACACACAAGCACGATGCACTCTAAATAGTAGTAACTGGATTTCATCACCAGTTGTTGCTTGAGATTTGGTGATGGTGGCAGTCATTTCCATCCACCAATATCTACCCTTAGACACCTTAGGACTACCCCCGAGCAAACTTGTTGGATTTCATCACCAACAAGAATCTCGTTGCCCCATCCAACCATAGTTTTTCACCTTTATTTTTCATTAAGCAAGATTAGGATACATCAAACACACAAAACTATCATTTCTAAAAGGAATTTACACTAAAAAGAGATAATCAATGAATAAGGTAAGCCACACAAGGTGAAACTTAGGATTGATTGTTTTCTTTGTTTTTAAATTCTTTATCTCTATTTTTAGTTTTGGAGATTTAATTTGACAGTCCTAAAATTGCATTTTGATTTAATTACTTTATGGTTCTAACTCGAAATCAAACAAAGGTATTAAATCAAAATAATTTAATGGAAAATACAACAAACATACCCACTACTTCAGTAGCCAACCCTTCCAATTCTATCCAACCTAGTCCATCTAGGCCCATTCACCCATCTCTCCCACAAGAGGGATCCATTCCCCAAAACAATGAGCAACCATCCATCCAAATTGACATGGACAAGGTAGAGGCCCTCTATAGGTCTTCTAACTATGTCCTTGAACCCATTAGCCAAGACTATGTTGCACAACCAGAATTGGCTACATCCTGTCCATCCAACCCCACCCGAGGATATCCTAATTCTGCCTATGAATATGGTATGCCCTCTTCTCCTAGTCCATCCCAACAAAACCCAAGTGTTTTTAACACTCATCCTCCATCTGGCTATACCCAAATCTATTCCAATCCTTTGTATGAGGAGTATGTTAATGTTGCCTCACAGGTACCAACCTCCCAAGTTGCCACATCAAGTGCAACTTGCTCCATGCCCATTTCCTCCAATCCATCCACATCCATACCTTCATCTTCTAATCTATCTACAACCTTGTCAATTTCTTCTATGTCCGAACAAGAACTTCATGATACATTGGGTCTCATGAACATATTGCTTCTACAACATCAAAATGCTAGACAACAAGTTCATGTAAATCCTACGCTTCCTGTAGTTTCAACCCAACCAACCATGGCCAACCAAAATTCAACTTGGGTACCCCAATCTTCGGTGGTGTCCATCCCCAATCCACCTCCAATTCAAAATCCAACCCCTCCAATCACAATTTCTTTTGGCCAACCCAACCAATTCTTCCAAAATCTTCCTCCTCATCAATCTTCTCCTTCTCTCAACCATCAATCTTCCCCCCATCAATTTCAAACCAATCAATTCCATCAAAACCATCTAATCACTCCCCAACATTTTTCTTCTAGTCCATCTCCAAATCATCAAGTTATCCAAGGCTTCCACATTCCTGGGGAAGATCTTAGGATTCAGGCCATGCAAAAACAAATAGATCAGTTGATGCAAAACACTCCTGGCATGTCAAGCCAAAAACCAACTTTAAGCCAACTGATCCATCAACCAATCCATCCTTTGGTACCATCACCACCATATCCAGTAGACTTTACATTACCGAAGTTTGACAAATTTAGGGGAACCGAGGACCCTAAGGAGCATGTTAGCTCATTTTTTCATGCATGCTTTCGGATTCAAACCAACAATGCTCTCATGCTCTAAATATTTCCTCAAACATTAGGAGGAGATACCATAGAGTGGTTTAATCAGCTACCAACTCATAGTATTTATACTTTTGAACAACTGATTGACCTATTCTTTGAGTGTTTTATCCTAAACATAAAAAATAAGGTTTCATTATCAGATGTATATGCCTTAAGACAATGGGATGATGAACCTATCTATGACTTTGGAAACCGTTGGAGGGAAGTCATTACCAAATTGCCATTCTCCCTCCCAATGGATGAAATCATCAAATTATTTACCAAGAGTTGCTTAAAACCCATCTCTTGGATGCTTCAACTTCATACCTATCATTCATTTGAAGAAGCCTTAGCACAGGCTAGCATCATTGAGGAGATAAAAATCCAAGAGGGCGTAATTAAGCCTAAAAAGAAAGAATGGTAGAACAAGGGCCAATTTAAAAGTAATCAATCAGGCCAAAATAAGTCATCACAAGCCTCTTCGACTAGTCCATCTAATCAAGTAAATCAAGTGGTGATGAGCCAACCCGTAATGGCTCAACAACCCATGCAACAACCACAACAAATTACTTATCATGCGGTCCCCTCAGTAACTCAAGCACCCACGATGCAAAACATAATGCCAACTATGGAAAACCCCTCCCATCGACAATACGCTCGACCCCAATACCAATACACTCCTTTAACGAAGTCGTATTCTTCCATCTTCCAAAGGTTGTATGACACAAACAAGTTGGCTTTACCTAAAATCAAGCCCGATGACCCTACCAAACATAGAAGAAATTATAAGGAACATCTATTTTACCCATACCATAGGCAAAATGGTCATGATATCAACACATGCAATGTTTTTAAGAACATCGTTCAAGACCTCATAGACTTGGGGGCCATTAAGGTGGATAACCCCCTAGCTCCACAAAATTAGAACTTGGGAATTTTTCAAACACCTCTTCCCAATCATGAAGAGGCCCAAACTAATGTAGGAGGTAATAATCATCACACACCTCCTAACCAAGTTAATCATGTCCAACATTACCAAAATTTTGTAGGAGCAGTCCATGTGGTCACAAGAGGTCAAAGGCAAAATCAACAAAATTCCCAACAACCAAACATGTCACAACCTTCAAATCCACCACCCATTCAAACCTCTCCAAATCCATCCCCACCAATCCATCTTTCTAGTCCACCCAATCAGCCCATCCATCATCCTCTAAGGCCAACAGTATCCCTAAGCAGTCGATTAACTACAAGTTTGAAAATAGCTTCAGCCAAATTATCCATATATGAGCTCATCCAACAATCCCCTAGGCATAGAGAAGCCCTAATGGAAATTCTTAAATCTATTGAGTTTGAAGCTCAAGACTCTAATGCCTTCAACAATTTTGTAGGGAGCATTAGAACATGCATGGAGCCATCCATCACCTTCTATGACTTTGAAATAAAGTCAATGACCTCAGAATCCATAGATCCTCCATTGCATATCATGGCCCTGATAGACAAAAATCCATTTAAGAGAGTCCTAATTGATACCGGCTCATCCATCAACATTATCACTACTGCTGCCCTTAGCAACCTCAACCTTCCACCTTCCCATATTTCCAAGTCCTCATTCACCCTCAAAGCATTTAACGATGCTTTGTGTACCACAATTGGCACTATTGTTTTACCCATTGAAGTAGGGGTCAAAACATTGCATACTATGTTCCACATCTTGGAAGGGGCCATGGCATACAATGTACTCCTTGGTAGACCTTGGATGAGGGAGATGAAATGTGTTCCATCAATTCTCCACCAATGCTTGAAATACGTTCATGATGGTCAAGTCCATTGCATCCCTGCAGATGTAGAACCTTTCAAGTATTGTAATTTCATTTCAAACCCCTATGAATCCATGTTGCCTTCCACCCACCTATTCTTATCCCCATCATATTCAAATCCATCCACTTCATCTTCTAATCCATCCACATCTTCTTCCAAAGCTCCTATTTTTGAGGAGTTACCCATCACCAAACCCCCTCAATCATCCATTTCTTCTTGTACATGTGGTCAAGGTCAACCCACTTTTGCCACATCATCCACCTCAACCACTCCTTCTACAACCATTTCTTCTTCATCATCATTGCCTCATCCACCTTCTTCTAATTCCAAGCCATCACCCAATCTTTCTCCATCAGTCGATGTTTCACAAGTCAAACTTTTGGATTGTGAAATATTCAACTCCCCACCACCTTCCACGGCCCCCTCCAATCCTGAGCCATCCATTTCCACATCATCCACCACCTCATCCCAAGTCGAGGTCCACATCACTAGTCCTGGTATTGGTGAATACGTGGTCCAAGATGTTACCATTACCCCTCTTGCCATCCCCACAACCAAGGATTTTGGTCACCCACGTGACCCTCCTTTAACCATAGGTGTTGTCTACGATATGAGCTCCGCTCCTAATAGTATTAACTTTGTCTATGGAGGGATTGATTCCTCAATTGAGGCAAATCCACTTGAAGAACCAAAAGAGCCAAGACGTGCCAACATACAAAACATGATGGGATTTCCATCTCGTTACTTCCACATAGTCAATTGGCAAGGTCAAGGTCTAGGTTCCCATGAACAAGGGATACATGACATAATTGATTTCCCATATCGAGGAGCACATGATCATTCAAGCTTGGGATATACCCCACTTTCCTCAACCGCTTCCCTTGAGCAAGCCTTCCAAAGGCTTAGCCTCAATGAAGAAGACAAAGCCCCCTTCCATTTTCCTCAACCACTTCTCTTGAACAAGCTCTTCAAGAGCTTAGCTTCAATGAAGAAGAAGACCCACTAAATTTTTCCTACCCACTTCTAGATTCCGATGATGAAAGTTATGAAGAGTATGAACTTATGTCCAATGCTTCTGATGATTCTAAAGAGGAATCTCAGCCCATTGTTCCCCTTACCCAACAGGATGAGTTTTACCTCAAACTATTTCCCATCCATCAACCCATATTTCGCTTGCTTCTTCCACAAGAACAAGCTGACCCACCTAGTGAACCACCCCCACCTGAGTTCCATTGAGCCATTCAGCCAAGCCAAAATTTGTAACATATGTATATAAACAAAAATTAAAAAAAAATCAAAACATTCAAAACAAAACAAAAACAAAATCTTTCTTTGCATGTACATAGCATTTAATTTCATATTTTATTGCTGCTATCCAGGGTTAACAAGACTCAACATCAATTCCAATCCAATCATTCCACCCATCCATTATTCCAATCCATTGCATAGAAAAATGAATCCAATTCCAATTGACATAAGCCTTGCATTTTATTGTTAATATGATGTTTATATGTATATATACATGGCTAAAAAAAAAACAAACAAAAAAACAAACAAAAAAATCATTCACATAGGCATGTTCCCATTGCATACATATTGCATTTACATATAGGTATATTTACATGCATTTTTCACATTGCATTCATACATATTGCATACATATTCCATTTGCATTCATTCCACATGCATTCCACTACATTCCTTCATTTTTCAAATTGCATTCATCCCATCCCACGTTCAATGATATTTTATAGTAGTGATGATATGGCCAAATAAAAAAGTCAAGTTTCCACAATTGGGGGTACCTATTTTTGGCATTTATGCAATTTTCTCCAATATCATAAGCCAACAATCCCATTTGTCAAAAATCATAAACCCCAAGTTTTTAGTCACTCAGCCACTACTAGTGTGTCTAGCAACCTCCAAAAATATGTCCAATTTTCTTTAGGACCAAAAGCACTTTTTCACATTAAGAAAATCTTGAGTCTTGTCAACTGATTCCAAAAACAATCTTGCACCAACCACACTTCTTCACATCTTAAAAACATTTTGAGTTAAAGAGGGATAACACCATACTTGGGTGGCACCTTGAAGTGAAAAGGGTATTCCTCACTTGTCCTATCATGCAACATAGTCCAAAATAAAAAATAGTGGTTTTCACCACTATCACAATTTCTCTCCAAATATAAACACAAAAATATAGAGTAGTAAGGATAGGGTCACATTCTCATCACACTTCGGTTGAGAATCCGATTCCCCAAAGCTCTATCCAAAATTAACAAATTCTATGCACACACCACAGATCCCTAAAGTTATAAGGATCATACTACATTTCCCTTAGAAAGTTATGTAGTCATCCCCAAGGTCTAAATATCAGATCATTGGACTATGGAGTGAGTCTCCACCGGGGCTATAGATGCTTGACTGGTAGTGGAGTAAGCTCATGCGGGGTGACATGTCTCTCTTCCAAAAAGGGAGACCTCTGACCGCACATACGGACAAGCTAGCTTCTTGGTCCTCTCCATAATAGGTCATGCCTAATTTACTCATAATGGGTTAATGAACTTCACATGCACACACATTGGTTCTTGATTACCTAGGGTCATTGTCATGCTCAAGATTTGGTACATGAACTTCACTTGCACACACATTGGTCCTAAAGAAAGTTAGACAACATTTAGTGAGTTTGGTTGATAACACTAGTATGTTTGAGTCTCTAAAAATCCTTTAGTATTCCATATCAACATCCATATCAACATCCATATCTTCTTCCATATCAACATCCATATCTTCTTCCATGTCAACATCCATGTCTTCATCATGGATCAACCCGCATAAAGCCACCAAGTTTGGTGCCCCCGATTGCAAAACAATGAACAAAAATGGCCAACAAAATTCTGAACTATAAATGATCATTCGAACATCATGCATTCCCCTCATATAGCTTGCATTAATCATCCATAAATTTACCATTTAGCTTGCATTAATCATCCATATAAGCATTACGCATACACATCATGATTAGCTTGCATTAATCATCCATAAGACATTCATAAAATATTTTCATAAAACATGCATTGCATACACATAAAAACATTCACACAAAAGATAACACAAACATAAAATCCTATATATATATATATATATAATATCACATGTACAATGAGTGCCAAAAAGGCTACAATGGAGCACCAAGGCTCATATACAAAAGTGCATCTAAGCACTAAGCTAATGTCCATGAGAGGACCCCTGAGACCTAGTAGGAGCCCTAGACCTAGAACTCTACCTAGATGTAGTATGCCTCGATGACTCGATCCTAGAGGATGATGGAGGATCCAGCAAAGGAATGTGATTAGCCATGCACAAATCCTCCAAAGAGTGTGCATATGTCTCACTAGCATGTAGTCATCGCAAGTCAATCTGATGACGATGCTCTCTCACCAAAATCTCTACCCGAAGCCTCGTGACCATCTCCTGATCACCTACACCAACCCCATCTATACCACTCTACCTCCATCTAAGCTATAGTAGCCCACAACCCAACTATGACCCCATCTCGCCCTACCAAAGCCTCCCTATGAGCCTCCATCATAGTCTCTCACTCCTCGTAAAGTTGCTCCACCTCAGCCCATAGCCTAGCCACCTCAAAGATCTCCCCCATATCCTCATCATCCTCCCCCTCATCCTCCACTACCTCCACCTCAAGAGTCTACTATGATGCTCCCCTCGATCTCCTCCAACTCATCGATCATTGAGACCTCATCCTCTTTAGAGTCATCCTCGACTCCGTAGCGATCGCATCCCCACCCATCACCACCTTTGGCACCCATATTGGTTGGGTACCAAACCATGCTGCATACTCAGGAGTCACCCCTACATCATCTAAATCTAGGACCTCCAACTGCTCATCATCCTCTATCTACACCCTCCATGGCTCTACACATGGAAGCCCCACCTCATCCCATCAATGTCGGTACAACACTAGCTCATCAGGCACACCCTGAGGTAAACCAAACTACCTCAACACCCATGAGTACTAAAAGTACTCCACCTCCTCATCTCTCCTCCCAACCAACCACCATGCCTACCTCACCTACCATAGCTACTCCTCATCACCCTCCCACATGGCTCCCCACCATGGCCTCCATATCACCTGAGCCAAAGTCAACCCTACCCACATATCCCTATACCACTAGCTGGTATGCTCCTCCCAACTCGATTGCACCTCCTCAACCACTACCCATCTCCTAGCATAGGGCTCACCCATCTGCCATGCCTAGCAAGGTAACCCCTCTAGCCGAGCTACACTAAAGTGCTCCCACGCCCAACACTGAAGAAGGAAGTTGCATCCAATCCCCTTCCTCCCTCTCCATGTAATCTCATATAGCTCCCAGTATAACTATACCAATAACGTAGGAGCCCATGCATACGCTCTTGGATTGGTGAGTAAGTCACTCACCAATCCCAATAGGTTCCAAGGGAACCTACACCCCATACTATTGGGGAGCACTATGTTCGCTAACATGAACATGATCAAGGTTGGGAGTGCATCCAACTCCTTAGCCTTGTACATGCTCAAATAGCAAATCCCCCCATCTCCCATCCTCACCTCCCACCATCGCTCACCAAACATCTTCATCATCTCCACCTTCTTATCATGCCCAACCATCACCTTCACACCCTCCACTAGCACCTTGAGGATGTGGTATACATCCTCAAGTGTGACAGTAGCCTCCCCAGTCGGTAGCTGAAAGGTCCCCCTATCCGAGTCCCATCTCTCTATCAAAGATGAGAGGTACCCATCATCTACCCTCACCACATCCAATCGAGCCACTCCCTCCAAACCCACCTTCTTCAAAAGATCCTAATCATCCTCCGTAAGCTTCTTCCTCATCCCGAGAATGAGAGGAGAGAACCGATGTCGAGGCTCTATCTCCCTCAACTGCAACAACAAACATTTTACATTAGTATTAATTTCAAAAAAAAACTTCAAAATTTTTGCACAAAATAAAAAAGTATTTTTCAACATTACCGGGGCAAATCATGCCTCAGCTCCACCAATAGCATTCACTCCCTCCACCACCATAGCTCCCACGCAAATTTCCACTAACCTCACTTCCCTCACCAATTCACTCCACTCCTCAGGTGCAGCTTCACAAACTCTCAAACGCACAAATGAGCCTCCAAATCCACCCTGCAAGCTATTTATAGCTAAAACTAGCACACTCAGATGCAGGGTGGAACCTACGACAGCCACATGTGCACATGGGCACCTGTCGGTGCATCCAGGTGTAGCAAGGCACTTGGCGCCAAAATTACATGAAGACAAAAGAGATCAAAATAGTAGCTTACCCCCTCAAAATCTCACCAAATTTCATCCACACATCATACACATCATAAAATCAGGTTTTGTGAAAACAAAAATCATTTTGCACACATATTTTTTGAATATGATGCAAATTTGTAAAATGCACAAATCAAGTTACAAAACACATCAAACGAATCTAAATTTTCACAAAACTAACACTCAACTCCTCTACTTCATATTCTTCATCATCCCACAAATTTTCATAAAAATTGGAGTTGATTTGACCATTGAATCAATTGTTTCCATCCAAAAAGTGCAAAATCAACCACTAAAAGCTCTAACATTTACAAATCGACTCCAAATTTGGTGACATCATCACATTCTTCCATCAACATTCTTCCAATATCATAATCTACAATCATTTCTTCCAACACGTGTCAAAATTACAAGTGAATCTCATATATAGTGGTTTATTCTATATACTTGGTGATTGCAGCGATTTGCATCCATGCAATTCGGTAAGATGAATGAATTACCATAAGAACACTTGGTCATCATCATCATCACTTATCTCCTTGCTCGAAATCACAATCATATTTGGTATTTCCTCATATTTAGAGTGAAACATTGCCAAGAACAATTTGCACAACCATTGTCATTGATGGCCTAGTTCGTGGGGCTTAAAACATGGACAAAACTCAAATTTCATCATTCAAAATCTCCTTAACACCTTAGAGATAGGCACTAGCTAGGATGATTGGTTCCAATTGTGGGAATTATTCAAACAGTCACTAGCAGTACATCCAAGGTTGATTCCTTTTTCCTTTGCATCATCATTTTGCATATCAATGATGCCGAAAAGGCAAAATGTTCCAACAACATCGAATCACCCCAAATTTGGGGCAACCAAAATTTGATTTTGATCTTCCCACAATGGGATACACCTTACATGATCATGACATCTACATTTGACACACCCCTTCCCACCATTGGGGAAAAATGTATCACATTTTACATCATTCATATCATCCACATCACATCACATTTGCACAAAACCCTTCATCCATTAGGGCAAACACAGACACATCATATCACATTTTACACCAACCCCCTTTCACACCATTGGGGAAAAATGGTATCACATCATTCATCATTTGCACAAATTTTTCAATTGGCTCATGAGATTCATCCATAATCTCATTCACCAATTGAGGGGGTAAGCTACGCAAATTCCAAAATTCTTTATTCTTTTGTCTTCAACATTATTGCTCAAAAATCCAACGAGAGAGAGAAGTTGCTTTTGTGCCCAAAGCCCAACCAGGTGTCTCATATTTTTGCACCATATTGTGTTTCACGCAACATGGTACAAAAAGGGGCATCTGTAGACACCAAATCCTAGCCACTTGTCCTTCATCCCATTCCACCATCCCCCTTTCCCACCATTCAATTGGCCATTCCATGCCTTTCCCGCCATCCAATGGCCCACTTTAGCCATTTCCCACCATTTTTTGACCCCTATTTGACTTATTTATATTTATTTTATATTATTTATATTTAAATATAATATTTTATATTATATTTTAATATATTTATTATAAAATATATATTTATAAGTTAAATTAACCTCAACCATCCGATCCGATCTAATCTCAGCCATCCATCTTCCTTAATCCATGTCACACTTAAAGTTTAATATCAACCTTTGGATCCACTTTAATATTAGCCACATGATCAAAAGTGTTAAGCTAAAACCCTAAGAAAACCCTAGGCTTGATAATAAATAGGAGCATTCTCAATGCTCAACCCCTAGAAAACTTGAACGTTGGAGCTTTAATTTACTTGTGAGATCTAACCTTGCTTAGAGCTAGTTTCTTGTGAGTAGGTTGTGCCCTAGCCTAACCTTCCCCAAAAACCCTAGTTTGCCCTAGGATTTTTTGATTCCAACCATCTTCGTAGCCCATTCCTACCACCACCATTATCGTTCATCCATCGAGCCCTTTGCATCCCCCTGATCTACCTCTACAGATTTAACCCTAATCCATAGGTGCAGTCGAGTGCCTACCTCATCCCATAGGCACAATAATGCACCTGTTGCATTCTACAGGTGCAGCATAGAGCCTATTGTCCCCACAACCACATACTAGAGCCTGTCACATAAGATCATCAGGTGTCATCAGGGCACCCTACCATCAATCTACAATGGAGCAACGAATAACATCAACAACAAAGTAAGTATTTTATGCATTTTTATTTGATGTTATTTGGATTCTGCATGTTTTGTTTACTCAGATCTAGGGTTTTTAGTTTGCATTTCTGAGGGTTCACACTGTGGAACCCTCATTTTTTTTGCTAACGACTTTATGTTTGTTGTATGTGCAGGATCAGGTAGCATCCACCAAGGATTGTTGAGTAGTTGTTGAAGCTAGAGTGGTCCGATTACGGATAACCAGAAGCCCACTCACCCTGTTGGAAGAAAGATACATTGGAGACACTACTTGTTTTGTAGCTAGGGTTTTGGAGAACCCTAGCACCTGTATTTATTGTATCAAAATAAGTTCTTTTGAACAAACAGATTGTAACAAAGGAGTTTCTTAGCTCCCCCCATTTATTGAATAAAATCATATTTTGTGCAATCTCTTGTTCATTGGAATTATTTTACTTTCATATTTGCTTTAGTGTCGTATTTTTGCTTCACATGAATCCATTGGATTTTGAAAGGATTGAAGACACGCCAAAGTTTTTTAAGCTATCACCAACATCTAGGGAAAGCCGAATTGCACTGAACCATAGGAGGGGTAGCTAGAAAGAACAAGAACTACCTACCAAATATCATTTCAATTAAATGGATCAAGAGTTCATTTAAGATAAGTATGGTGATGACAGTCCCAAATTTGATAATTGTTATGGCCAAGGTACCTCATTTAATGTTTAGGATCCCTAGAAGAGGTAGCTAAAATTGTTAGACCCACCTATAAATAATTTTAGAGGGAAAATATCCCTATTTTTACCTATAAATAACAGTAACGGTAGCTTTGTAAAGCATCGAAAAGTTTTCATATGCAAGTTTTGTAAGCTTTCCTTTCATTTCTTTTTGTATAACAATCAAATCCTGAGCAACTTGTGGGAAATCAAACCTCTGCTTGTGGCATAATATTTACAATTTTTCTTACACACACACACACATGTATATTGGAGGCCTACACATTTATTTTGGGTAGCCATTTGTGGTTCTTATACTTTGACCCATCTTTGTATGTGTGTATGTATTCGTAGTATTTACCTGTATTTATGTTTTACTTACATATGTATGTATATGAGAGACCTACACATCTATTTTAAGTAGCCATATATGGTTCTCATTCTCTAACCCATATCTTTATGCATGTGTATTTTTGTGACTCTCATTTACACTCATCTATATCAAGAAGAGGAAGTGTTCATGCTGGCACATAACATTTAGGCATTTTGTGCAGAAAGATTTATTTGTTCTTTGGTGAATTGCTACTTTTTTTTAGCTTATATTTTTACCTTTTTTTAGTTGTTTTGTTTTATCTCTCACATCCATTTTCCCTTTAAGTTGAAAGTATACCTAAATATCACATCCTAATAAGTAACTATCCTTGTAAAATACTCCTAAAGACCCTCAATTGAGCTAAACCCTACACTATTGGGAGAGGCCCTACTATGTCACTTCACATGAGGTATGATTGTCCTAACTCTCCTCTCTAGGACAATCAAAGATGGAAATAGTTTAATGGTATACCTGGTGGGACCCAACTGACATATCAATGGTCCCATAATCACAACAACAAGTTAGGCTTAGACATGGTGAAGTTCTATACCTATCCCTACTTGTTGAAGTACCTTCCACTCACTTGGTGATTCCTCTCTAAACCAAGTATTAGAAGAAGTTACTACCAAAGACATGAGAATGAGGACATGATGGAAGCCTTAATATATCTATATTTAGAGCATAAATCATGTTCACCTAGGAACTCTGCTTCCACCAAAAAAATATAGCGGTACATAAACAAGAACCTACTATCAAAACTTTTGTTGCTACTCCTACTTCCATAAGAAATTTAAAACATGGCCATCCCTCGGTCAAATTTCCTTCAAGTTGGAATAACACAAGTCCATAGCACCCCCTAAGACCACCAATTATATGGGGCAAGCTCCTAAAATTAATACTTGCTATATTACCAAAATATACTAAAGAAAAGTCTAATGACTCTACTTGAACACCTAAGGGAATTGGTATTTATATGCTAAACACACAACATTATAGAAAAACATGTAGTCTTAAGGTTATTGACAAAATTTCTCAAAGGAGAATATCATCAAAAGTATGAGATACTTCCCCAATATTTTATTATGGAGTGGGACCAACTGGTCGCTATGATCATGAATGGATTTGAAGATGCAACTGACCAAAGAATCACTCAACCTAGAAATTACTATTCATAATCTGGTAGTTCCTCTGAGGAAAGTATGCATAGTGTAATCTTCCTTAGGAGATAGTATTCAAAAAATAGATCACATGGATGTCAATCAAAATAGTAAAATTAATAATTTAGCAAATAATAGCATCCAAATATATGTAGCAAATTCTAGTATGCCTAACACATTTGATAGCTCATCAACTTCCAAAGAAGAGCAAAACAAATATCCTAATTCAAATAAATAAATGATTCATTCAAGACTAGATATGTAGATAAACAACCCTAGGAACTTATAAGTGGGGGTTACTATAGAATTGACTAATAATGTGGAGACTTTGGAAAATACTACTATAATAAAAGAGGGTTGTCCTTTTCATTGTAAGGACTATATTCTCAAATGTCATACTATAGGAATAAAAGGGATACTTAACTGGAACAAAGAAATATATGATGAAGTCAATGGGAAGATGCTTTTGAAGTAATCCATCTCAAACTATATTAGAAATCCACAACCACTTGAGCTACTCATTGAATAGATCCTAGTTGCAAGGGTAGGTTGGGTTAGTAAGGAAGAAAGTGTGCCAAAGTCAACTAAGGTTTGGGATCTTGGATCCACTTGATACACCAAGTTACTAGGGTAGGCTAATTATTGATCCTACTCTAATTTTTAGTAAATAAATAAATTATTACTGAAATACGCTCGTTGGACATAAGGAAGACACCATTTTCTAAAAATTAAGGGCCAAAGTTATCATGAAAATTAATATGCCCCTGATCGTTCATATAATGCTCAAATGGGAAAAAAGCTAGAGAAGACTGACAAGTGGACACTAATGAGCAATAAATTAAGATTTGACCAATCATAAAATGGGGCACGTAAGCCAAGAGTTTTTATAAATAAAAATGTGGCTAAAGGTATTCATTCCAAAGAGAGGTGTAGTACCAAAAGAGAAGAAAAGGGGAAAAATGCATAGGTCACTAAGGCAACATTTATGCATAGAGTTATTTCACCTCATTGGAGAAGCTCCTGCAAACAACCCAGTGACAAGATAGTCTATGAATTGAAATGGGAAAGTCAACAATATCCTTGGAGTTAAAGAGAAAGAGGAAGAATATGGATAACCCATCAAAACCTACAATAAAAAAGGCAAAGCAGGCCTAGGCTATAAAGACTTAGCCACTAAAACATATTGAGGATGAAGCTGAGATGGTTAACAACCCCAGGTTATCAAAGGATGAGAGGATAATCAAGGATGAAGCTTACTTAAGGCAATTGAAGGCCAAGGAGGAACTCTTTGTAGCAAAATTCTAGAAGAGTTCTCTTGCCCAATATCTTCTCCCACTTGTTCACCCCTATTATGAATTGATGTAGACATGCGTAGGACACTATGACCCTCAATCAAAAATGATTTTGGGTCCTCACAAGAGTGCTTTTCAAGTAATTATATTTGGAGAAGTTGTCCAAAAATGCTATGAGTACCAAAGGATGTTAAGGTGAACCTAGAGATTGCAAATTTCTACTATTTAAAGATAAAAGATAAGTTGAGATGTTTAAACTAGGATTTTATTGAAAAATAAAAACTATGTTATAAGAACCTTTAAAGAGTGATATATTTACACAAAAAAACATAGATACTCTAAGTATGAAAAATTTAATTTTTATAGATTCCAATGACACATAAATAATAGAGAAGATGCTAGTCATTTTCCATATGTTAAGAATAATACAAAGAGAAAGTTTCCACTCTTGATTGCAATGATTTTATTGCTCAACAGATCCATGAGGGACTAGTAAAATTTGGATGAAATCAATAATATAGGTACTGTTCATTTCTAATACACCTTATTCTATATCAAAATAGTTGGAAATTTTAAAAATTGAATTTAAGGAGAGGGAATAATAAGGGGAAGCAACCCTATGACTGGATGGATAGAAATTCCATATCAGATCTCCCTCTAATGTATATTTTTAAATAAGTTCTTAGTTCCCACAATACCTGCAATCAAGGGAGAAGTACCTAGACGAATATCAGGAGACACTGTAGATATCCTGAAACTAAAAATAAAAGAGGATTTGCATTTCCTAGAGGAAGGCACTATAATTTGTATATTTGGTTTCAATAGGGAAATATTTATTATTCTAAATATGTAACCAATAGATTGGCATGCATTGAAATCTTAAGGCAAGTAGATTTGATAGATTTTACCTATGAAAGTGGGAAAAATAAATTAGGATTTTATAAAATCCCATACCATTTGGGGACAATAACCCAAGACAAAAGAAGAGTAGCTGACTTAGAAATAAATTTGAAGTAGCTGGGGTTATAGGTTTTGAAAGATACATGGAGCTATGCTTCTAATGGTAATTTTTTTGTATGGTTAAAAATGCTTGTATCTCCAAAAAAATTGAACATGAACCAAGGCCTAATCTTGAAAAATATAGAAACAAACAAGGAGTCTTCCTACCATTCAAAAATGATATTTTTTTACAACAAGCACCTCAAAAGAGAACATATGAAATTTTATACACAAGAGTGAGAGAATTTGACCCTATAGTCATAATAAGAGTCTCCATGTAAAGGACACTTAAAAAGCTAAAATGGAGTGATAACAAGATCAAAGCATGGTGGAAGTTTTATCAAGAAATTGATTAGATTGAAGCACCTTTTGAAAGACTATATCCATATTAAGATGGAGTGTTTAGTATGAGTTATAATTAAGAATACCTAGAAGAGGTATTAACAAATGACAATAATAATAAGTTTGTGGAGATTAGTACTGATCAAAACAAGGCCATAAGAGTTTCATTAGACCATTTAAAAAAGGATATAGGGCAAAGGAAATAAAGAGGTGAACCGCTTACAAGGAAACAAAATTTAATAACTTAGTAGGAGTCATTAAAGAAAGAGGAGAGACATGAAGTCCTAGCTTAGAAAAGTGTTCATGAACTTGAAAATATATGTCAAATTTAACAATCATGTATAGGAATAGGAGATATTAATGTAAGAGAATTCCATGGTAGAATTAATGATTATTTTGGATAAAATAGCTAGCCCACTAGAAATAATAAAAGAAGGAATTAGATCTCCAACTGCTTTCATAGCCTCCCTTGATGAGCATCCAACATCCCCGAAGACAATTAACTTATTAGAGGTGGTCCTAGATGTAATCACAACAACTAACAACCATAAAAAGCTCTCATATGCTAGCTTCTTAAGCTAAGATAGCTTCATATTCTTACAATGGTACATCCTACCCTCAATCAAAGTCCTCTTTCAAAAAAATTTATCTCGCACAATCGTAAGGATTATAAGGCATACAACAACAAATAGAATAAACAAATCAACATAAGTAAGAATTATTTAAGAAACTACAAGCCTCAACCCAAAAGGATTTCCATTTTATTCCTCAAGATGAAACTTTAAAATTCTCAAGAAATTATCCTCTAGTAGCAAAGCTTGAAGATCAGATGACAAAGCAGGATTGGCAGGTAGTAATAGAAAGTCTTGATCTCGAAGGTATGAAAAATAGAGATAAGTTACAATTTAGGTAGAAAATAAAGAAAATATTACATATAATTGTGAGACTCTAAAGTTTAAATTAAAAGAGGTAGAAGGATTTTGAAGTAGAAAAAAAATCACTCCAATAGCAGGTAGACAAATTAGATAAACACCTGGAAGGCCAACCCATAGACCCCCTCATACAACTAAATAACAGATTAAAAATCTCTCAAGATAACTAGTTGAGTAAGATATTAAAGTCTATCTAGAAAAGTATAACATGCTTAAAGAGGGAAAAAATTGAATAAAGGAATAGAGAAAAGTAGTGGAAGAAAGTTGAAGGCCTAATTAAGAAAGTTAATGACACCTATTGGGATAAAATCATCAACATGGATCACCCACTCTATCAAACATTAAAGTTCATCAAGATGGCCATTAGATTGGAATAATAAGAGAAATAGGACATTAAATCCATCATGGTTGAAATTTATACAGAAGTAATAGAGGCTAAGGTATATCAAGAAATAATTGTCCTAGTAATAGGCCTCAAATGGGAGAACATGGGAATTTTTGACAAAGAGACAATAATGTGGAAAAAATGGTTCTCGTTCATAAGGAATGAATAGCACATGTCTTTAAAGCTCAAATATTGGCATTGGATAATGCTATACTATGGTTTAAAAATGAAATTGACATATCATCAGAGAAAGGACTCCCTTCTGCCTACGTTGAAAAAGATAAATTGTTGATAAAATAAGAATATGTACAACTCCTACAAAATTGCAAGGGAATAAATCTGCCTTCAAAAAAATGGCTAGAATCACTCAAATTAGAGAACATCATGGGTGTGGTCAAACCAATGCTTGATTTGAAATCTCACGCACATCAGATCGCTATAATATTTGGAGGCCTCCCAAGAAGGGATTAGATAGAAATAGATACAAAGTACAACCATTTCAAGATGATTCAATACCCATCTAAGGAGAAATTGATGGAAATCAAAAAAGTGCTACACAGGCTCCCAAACTGATGATTTTATTTTATGTTTTATTTTCTTGTGTTCTCTTTTATAGGTTTTAAATTTTGACTCTACACCTCAGGATGAAGACAACAATTTTGGGTTCTCCTTCAAGTAGGCTAGAAGGCCCCTTTGAGCCACCAAAACTATAGTGACTCCTCACTATTAATTTATGCTAAAGGAAATTTTTTGAGGGAGACAAAAGTTCCTATCAAAGGGTGTTGCAATATCATGGAGATTGTAAGCAAAGGAGACAACCTTAAAACTCAAAAATTCTTGACATATTTTGAAAGCAGAAAGTCGACATAAGTCCTGACAATAAAAAGTTATGGGAAGCTTATAAAATAGAGAAAAGAAAAGTCCTGACAAATGTAACAATGAATAAACTAGAGAAGCTTCATCCCAAATAAGCTTGATATCAAAAAATTTGAAAGCTTTGACAAGTCCAGTGACAAGAAGTTTTGACCAACCTATAGGAATGCATCGGGTTTTGAAAGGATTGAAGATGCGCCAAAATATTTTAAGCTATCACCAACATCTGGGTCAAGCCAAAATGTGTAAAAATTTAGGAGGGGTAGGTGAGTTGAATTAATGCACTCTTACCTAGAAAAAAACAATGGTTGCCTACCAAATGCCATCTCAATTAAATATATCATTATTTTATTTAAGGCAAGTATGGTGATGGGAGTCTTGGATATGATAAATATTATGGCCAAGGGCACCTCATTTAATTTTTAGGATCCTAGATGAGGTAATTAAAAATTTCAAACCCACCTACAAATAATTTTGAAGGGAAAATATCCCTATTGTATCTATAAATAGTAGTAGTGGTAGCTTTGTAAAGCATCAACAAGTTTGTGTTTGCAAGTTTCGTAAGCTTTCCTTTCATTTATTTTTGTATAACAGTCAGCTCTTAGGTAGGTTATGGGCAATCAAATCCTCATTTTGGCACAATATTTTTAATGTTGTTTGCATGCACACACACATTGGAGTCCTATGCATCTATTTTGGATAGCCATCTATGGTTCTCATGATCTAACCCATCTCTATATGTGTGTATGTATTCATAGTATTTACCTATTTTTGAGTTTTACTTGCATATGTGTGTTTATGGGAGGCCTATGTGTCCATTTTGAGTAGCCATCTATGGTTATCATACTTTGAACCATCTCTTTATGCATGTGTATCTCTATAAGTCTCATTTGGACTCATCTGTATTGAGGAGAGGAAGTGTTCATGTTGGCACATAGTGTTTAGTCATGTTATGTAGGAATATTTTATTTGGGCTTTGGCACATCGCCACCTTTTTTTTAGCTTAGGTTTTTGCCTTTTTTAGTTGTCTTGTTTTATCTCTCATATCCCTTTTCCTTTTGAGTTGAAAGTGTGCCTAAAGATCACATCTTAACAAGGAGTCGACCTTGTAAAATAATCTTGAAGGCCCCTAATTAATATGAACCCTATGCTATCGAGAGATGCCTTGTTATGTCACTCCATGCGAGGCATGATTGTCCTGACTCTCCTCCTTGGGATAGTTGGATATGACAACATGGAAACTAGAAATTTTATTCTCTTTAGAGTGGGCCCTATAAACTTATATAGGTTGTAGGCTTAAACACTGATAAACCTACCACTATGGATGAAGAAATACTACCAATTTCTATGAATGGGAAGTATTTTCATCCCATCTCGTAGAAAATTTGGCCAAAAGAAAAATACAAATATGTATATATTATTCCTTTTGGATATTATTTCCCTTGGTCATTGTTTCCTTTCCATCAATCCTCTTCCTCTCTAATATCATCTCTTGATTTCTTATTCTTCCCTCTTCTTATAATATAGTTTATCCTCTAGGATGAGGTATCGACAACATAATTGTATAATCATATTGTTATTCTAAAAAAAATAAAGGCATGGGCCAAATAAGCAGTTTGCTTAGCTTAGAGAGAGATGCACTCATCAAGCCTACTTATTGCAATCTAATTACCTGTATGGGCCAATTGTCTATTAAAAAGTCAACCAACCTGCCGAGGCAACCATATGAGTAGTTTGCTTAGCTTAGAGAGAGATGTATTCATCAAGCTTGCTTTTGTGATCTAATAGCTTGGTTGGGCCAATCTTCAATCAACATACCAACCAATCTGCCTAGGTAGTCCCCTATGACTAACACACTTAGGGGCCTATGCAAAATGAGGCTATAAAGTCCCCCATGTGAGGCACCTCATATCATTCTTGCTTGAACAAAAAAAATCCTTTATGTAAAGACTTCCTTATTGTATAGAAGGCTCATTGAAAAGTTTTAGAACCCTCAAATTACAATTTGGTCAAGGTAGATTCCCAACGTGCTCCCTTAGTAAGTTAGTTGGGTTAGAGCCATTCTTGCTAGCCTAAACACCACATGTACAAGATCACCTAGGTTAAGAGTCCAATATTACCTTTCATAGTGGCCCATTAAAATCAAATTATTTGGTGAGTGATTCATTCATATAAATACTACCACCAACATGTCACCATAAAGCTTGCTAGAAAATCACTAGCATAGGCATGCAAGTTTCTCCATCCCCATCAAGTAAACAACTATTTCATTTGTTCAAGTTACCCTAAGACAAACAAACTACTAAAAATCCTAAGTAATTCACTCTTCCTATTTGATTAATTACCCCCTAAAAAATTTTCTCTTCCTATTTGATTAATTACCCCCTAAAAAATATCTTAAGGACTATTTCTCAAGTGAATCAATCCAAATCTCAAGCGAATTGCTTAATTTTTTGAGTGAATCACCTAGAGAATAATTTTTTTCAAAGATTTCAAAAGGGATAAAAAAATTCCAGTTTTCAAGTGAATTTCTTCCCAACCCTTGAATTAGAAATATTTACCTTGAGCTCCTAAAATTTAACACTTCCCTTATTTAGCCATCATGAACACCTCTTTAGCTTTTGAAGGACCCTCAATATTAAAAGTCAACCCTACACCACTACCTTCCACTACTATCACCCCACCCATGTCAACTCTCCCTTCACCTATTCTAGTCTTACCTTAAGAGGTAAATTTATCAAAGGGAAAAGGTAATAAGAAAAGTGGGAGGCCTCTCCTCCTTTGAAGAGACCAAAATAACTTTTCAAAGACCCCTATAGAAGGATTCAAGAGGGGAAATATAAAAAATATTTTGGCTAGGTAAGAAGGGAATCTTTGAGGTAATTCAAATTAGACCCACATATTGACTCAGCCAAATATAAACATCTGGGCTAGAAATGAACCTAGTGTCATAGGTATGTTATCCATAGTTGGAAAATATGTGTGCAAAACTACATGACCCCTCTAGAAGGACCATAATGCCTTCATAATGATGTGAGGAGTCATGGAGCAATACTCCTTATAATTATATGAATATCAATTGAATTAAGAGATCAAATACGAAATAGAGAGCAAACTAATTGAATCTAGCCACTTAGAGAGGGTGAAGTCTCGTAGCCACTCAGAGAAGACGAAGTCTCTTGCGATTTATGCAAAATAATTATATTCTTTGATGATGATGATTTAATAAATCATTTTACTAGGTCCGAGGTGTAGACCAATTGGTTCATCCAAACCTCATAATAGGGGTGAAGGTCCAAGGTTCAAATCTCGAGCCTCGTCAAACTGAACGCTTGTACCTCTCCTAGTGCTTTTAGTGGAGTAAAAGATTTAAAATTATTGTGGCATGGCGGTTATAGGGGTGGACTGCATGAAGATCTGTGTGGCGGCTTTCGGGGCGGACAACGCAGAATACTGTGACGACCATAAAAGCTGGACAACCTGCCCGAATTCGTGGCAGCTACCGATTCCACCATGTTAAAAAAATAAAAATAAAATAAATAAATCATTTTACCTATTAATGGATGAAAAGAATCAAAGAATCGAAATGAATAATTTAGAATCATTACATGGCTCCCCCCCTTAAAGCTTTGTCCTCAAAGCTAGAAAAGACTGGAAAATACTCTCAGGCTCCCATGTAGCATCTTATTTTGGAAGGTCCTGCCATTTAATTAGGAACTCTTGAATTTGGTGTGATCATGGATGATGCACTTTGGATCATAGGATTGCTTTTGGTTGGAGAGTGATACAACCTTCTTCATCCAATAGTGGAAGCTCTATCTAGGATTGCACCTTTTGACCAATAACTTATTTGAGGTAAGATATATGGAAATCATATGGATAGGAGATGAAAGAGGAATCTCCAATTGATATGCTACTTCACCAATGCGAAAAACCACTTTGTAGGGCTCATAATATCAAGGGGTCAACTTATTATTAGACTTGATACTCAAGGACAACTGCTTATAAGGTTTTAAGTACAAAAAGACCACATCTCTGACATTGAATTGTCATTATGAATGATGTAGGTCCTGTTGTTGCTTCATATGGTTTTGTGCATGGATAAAATTATCTTTAAGAAGTTTAAGCATCACCTGACATTGTTGTAACCAATCATCTACCTAAGCTACCCTGAAAGTGTTGGGAACATAATCTACGATTGTTGGTGGCTTCTGACCATACAAGGCTTCGAATAGAGTCATCTTAAGGAAAAATGGTAAGAAATATTATACCACTATTTTGCTAAGGAAAGCCATTGAATCCAGTGATATTACTTATCTTGAGCAAAACAATGAAGGTAAGTACCCTCACATTTGTTAACAATCTCTGTTTGACCATCCGAGTGGGGGTGATATGCAAAAGACATACTCAATTTGGTACCACTTAGGCAAAACAATTCATTCTAAAATATACTAGTGAATATAGGATCACGATCACTCACAATGATTTTGGTTATACCGTGTAGTTTGAAAATAGAATCAAGGAATACCTTGGCCACCTTACTTACAAAATAGGGATGTTGTAGGGCATAAAAGTGGGTATATTTAGAAAGACGATCTACTACCACCAAGATCACTATTTTACCTTATGATTTGGGAAGCCCCTCAATGAAGTCCAAGGAAATGTGCTTCCATTGGAGGTTAGCGATTAGTAAGGGTTGTAACAATCTAGGAGATTTAACTGATTCCCCTTTGTTATGTTGACATACCTCACACTCAACCACAAATGCCTTGACATCTAATTTTAAGCCTTTCCAAGAAAATGATTGCTTCACCCGTTGGTATGTTTTCAAGAATATGAAATGTCTTGCAATAGGATATGCATGTAGTTCTTGGAGAACCATTGATTTACTAGTGGAAGATTGAGGATGGTAAATACGATATTTCTTGTGAAGTACTCTATCAGAATAAGAGAATTAAGAATGTTGAGATGATCCTATTTTTATATCTTGAATGATGTGAGTAGTCTCTAAATCAACCATCCATTCTTCTTTAAGTTGGGAAAGCCATTATGGACAAGGATTCAATATGGCATTGATGGTCACATCATCTTCGTATTTGTGAGACAAGATATCAACTACCACATTTTATTTACCTTTCTTGTACTCAATGAAAAAATCATAACCCAAGAGTTTAGTCAGCCATTTGTTTTGTTTAGGAAATGAAAGATGTTGTTCTAAGAAATGCTTAAGGCTACTATGATCAATTTCGATGATGAAACAACTACTTAATAAATAATATCTCCATTTATCTATAGCATGTAAAATAGCTAGCATTTCCTTTTCATAAGTGGATCATCCCAAATTATTCCTTGAAAGTTGCTTACTTTCAAAAGCCAATGGATGTCCTTCTTGCATTAAAACAACTCCAATACCTATGCCAAAAGCATCACACTCAATGAAAAAGGGCTTGCTAAAATTAGGAGTGGCCAAAATTGGAGTGGAACACATAGCCTCTTTGAGGGCTTGGAAGGCTTGAGAAGTAGCTTCATTCCAAATAAAAGCATATTTTTAGTAAGAGTAGTGAGAGCTATCACAATATTACCATAGTTGCAGATAAATTTTCTATAATATCCCGAGTCCTAGAAAGCCATGAAGTTTTTTGAGTGATTTTGGTAGAGGCCAATCTTGAATAATTTTATGAGGATCTACTTTGACTCCTTCATGAGATACTATATTGTTAGAATATATTACATCATTTGGCTATGTTAGATTACTTTGGGGGGAAGTTATCTAGTTACTTCATGCAATGTAATAAATGCACAAGTGTCAATGTGCAAGTTGTAAATGTGCAAGGTGTCCCTTGTACAACTAGGTAGAGTGTTGGCCAAGGAATCTATCTTCCTATTTAAAGGGCCACATATCTCTACTCGAATGTATCACTTCTATTCATTCAATAAGATGTTCTATTGCTTTGATCTCTATCTCGTAGTGTAATGCAATGCTGCTAAAGCCATCAGTGGTATCAGAGCTACGATCATTCCTAGATAGGAATAAGGAAAGTCATTACTACGGGTTTTGCAAAATAGACATGCCTTTGGACCTACCACTTGCAAATTCCATTGCTTTGAGATTGTTTGAAGAGCTCGACAAGAATAAGGAGATCAGAGAAGTTTCTGATAAGTAGAAGATTTGGGACAATTGTCGCCATCCGACAACAAGCCCAAAAAGAAGAAGGTAGAAGACCAGAAGGAGATCTACCAAATCCTTAGAAAAGAAGAACTTGGCAAGGAGTGCCAAATCCCTGGAAGAGAAGGTTTTGGCAAGGAGTGCCAAACCCCAGAGGAGAAGAACGAGGTAAGAAGTGTCAAAGAAGATACAGAAGATCCTGTTTGAAGTTAGAATTTGACAAGGAGACTTGAAGATAGAAGGAGTTGTTCAGGGCAGCCTACTCAAAGCAGCAACCTGGTGATCTTAGACACCAAGATTCACATCCTCTACAGAAGCAGCAAAGGAGCTACAAAACTCTTAAAAAGGTACACAACCTTTGGTGAAAATAGATTTGTTAAAGAACCTTATTCTAGATTAAAGTTGCAACCTAAATTACAGTCTTCAGAAGTGCAAAATAAAAGGTTCCTTTTAGAGGTTCATTTGCACACTAGGAGTTGATTAGATTCCAAATATTAATTATCTATCAACTACCTATTATCTACTTTGGAAAGTGAAAAGAAGATTGAATCCTACAATACTAATTGTAGTGAATTTGCAGAATATTTGAAGGTTCATTTCAAATTATTCTTGATTAGTTGCAGTAAATTGATTAAGTGCATTTTCTTGAGAGTAGATTGGAGTGATAAGGTGTAATTTGTTAGTGCATTAAAAAGTAGAATTTGTTAGATTCATTTGCACTATTATTACTCTCAAAAGAAATTAGTTTTATGCATTGAAAAAAGGTACAAAATCTAGTTTGCATCAAGTGTCTAAAGACACTCTTAAAGCACAAAAACCTGCAACTCTTAGTGGCCAATAGAAGCCACCAAAATTGGTTAGTACAAGCAAAGAAAAGCTAACCAAAAAGAAGCTTCAAATATTGAGACTTGGTGAGTCTCAAATCCAAAGCACTTAGGGGTTAGTGAAACTGAAATAAAGCTTCTATTTTACAGTGTTTACAAAGCTTGGATTCACCATCAAATATCCAAGCAAAGAGGGCAAGGAGTCTACTCAAAAGGACATCCTCAAAACCCTCATTTGTGCATTCAAAAATCTGCTACAAAATCAAACTACAAAATCTAAAAAAGGAGTGCAAAAAGGGTGCAAAAAAAGTGTATTATTCACAAGGTATTGCACTACATTGTCCATAGAAAGGGAGTAGATAGAAGGTGCCATTAAAGGCACAAAGGTCATAGGAAAATCCAACCAAAGAAGGGCCAAAATATTAGTGCTCTTCAACCATCGAAAGGGCATACTCTCCATAGATGAACCTGCAAGACAAAGGAAGCTCATCAAAGTGATTTACGTAAACCAAAGCAAGCTTATCAAGGACATCTACGAAGACAAAAATAAGAAGCTTATTTATGTAGATAGAAGAGAGCTCATCCACGAAGAAAGAGCATCAAGCTTCCACTCCTACCAAGGTGAACAAGTAGCATAACAGGGAGCACATTGAAGGCAAGAAGAAAAAAGAGGATAGATGCTACATTGAGAGTAACATCCACAAAAGGAAGCACTATCATCCATGATCGAAGCTCCAAGATGCCTCATGAAGCCACTTATAGAAGAATAGGTTGCTTGCTACCCAAGAAAATAAAGCAAGCTAAGGAGGAAGATAATCGAAGGAGTTACAATCTCCTTCTTGAAGGTGTTACATCAAAAGTCTCATGCAAGAAGATTGAATGCCACTTGGCATAATATTCTCTAGTGCCTCTCATTTCCTAATGCTCAAGAGACCATCGAAGGGGAGTTACAAGTGCCAGAGAAAATTCTCATACATTACAAAGGTGTAACGTGCACCATAAAAGTGTTACAAGAAGATATTGGTATTACACAAGTGACAGTGCTCTCAAGAAATGGAAAAGACACTTGGCCACCCTTGACCTCCAATAAATGTAATCTAATTTTAAAGCAAGAATAGGGTGAAGAGGAGAGCAAATTGTAGTCAAAAGAAAGGAGGAAATATCGTAGTCAAACTAGTTCTAGTATAGCATGGAAGAAAGGGAGCAAGGAGCATTTAAAGCTCCATAGAAGAAGGATAGATTACCAACATCATACTCTCCAACATCGAAGAACAAGCCCAATCATTTCTCACTCAACCATACCACACTTGGCCCATCCAAATTCATCAACTCAAGCACCACAAAAAGGGTACGTAAGAGGACTATTATACTCAATCAAAACCAATGCTATTCAAGTGTGAAGACAAGGAGCTAAGGTAAGTGAATTATCTCATTAATATTGCTTTCAAACATAGGAGATATAAGGCTATAAAATCAAGGATAAATTTTAAGGTTGTGAAAGCAAAATATATAGGAGATAACTTACCAAAAATCAAAATAATATTTACAAGCTAACCTAGGAGATATAAGGCCTTCTACTTAGGTTGAACTATTTAATACTTTACAAATATTATTATATTTTCTAATTTTCCAAATTAGGGAGTCATAAGGTCTACTACATCAAATTGATTTATTGGAAATTAGAAAAATTAAAATCAAATTTCAAAGGGCCATTATAAGAGGTTTATTTAAAACATTTTAAAGGTTGGAAATTTATAATATTTACTTGTCTCAAATCTTCTCAAATCGAGACAAAATATCCAACATTAAAACCTCTTTAAATTTAGGAAAAGTGCTTAGTTCAATAGGAGCAATAAGGATAATAGAAATTGATTTTGGTATTTACAAAACTTTACAAAATCAACCAAAATTGAACTAAAATTTACAAAAGCACTTTATATATTGTCCAAAACATACTAGGGAGTTATAAGGTATTCTACAAAATCTAAAAATTGATACAACAAACATGGATTATTGGTATATAGACTCAGGTGCAAGTAAGCATATGACAGGAAACATACATTGGTTCAAATATCTAAAGAAGATAAATGAAAAACCAATTGTTGTAGTAGATAGAAAAACATATGAAGTAAAAGGAATAGGAAATATTCCAGTAAATCTTAAGGATGGAAGAGGTGTGATAAAAAATGTATTGTATGTTCTAGGATTAACTACTAATCTTATTTCTATTTCTCAACTCATGGATCAAGATTTAACTATTGAATTCAAGGTTCTCACTGGTAGAAAACAATGTCACATCTCTAGATAGGGAAGAATGATAGCATCAAGATCATACAAAAATGGTCTATTTGTCTTAGACACTGCCATTTACTCAGCACTTTCAGTCAATGCTTCAGAACTTTGGCATAAACGACTAGGACATACCAGTGAGACATCAATGAAGGAATTATCCAGATATCAAATGGTAGAAGGACTACCCAACTTATCTCCAGAAGCTACTGTATGTCCAGAATGCCTAGCAGGAAAACAACATAGAATTCCTTTCGAACTTCATCAACACAGAGCTCAACATCCTCTAGAAATAATATATACAGATTTATGTGGACCAATGAAAGTTGATAGTGTTGGGGGACATAAATACTTTTAGTTGTTTGTTGATGATCACACTAGAAAAATGTGGGTATCCTTCATGAAGTACAAATCAGAAGCATTCAATCATTTCAAATAGTTCAAACTTCAAGTGGAAAAAGAATCAGGGAAGACCATAAAAGCACTTCATTCAGATAGAGGAGGAGAATTTATTTCCAAGGAATTTGACTCATTTCTTGAAGAAAATAGAATTAAGAGACAACTTACTACAACATACTCACCTTAGAAAAATGGAATTGTGGAAAGAAGAAATAGATCTATAATGGAAATGGTAAGATGTATGTTAAAAGAAGCACAACTTGATCATAAATACTGGGCTGAAGCAGTACAAACAATAGTCTACATACAAAATAGACTACCAACAAGAGTACTCAAGCATATTACACTAGAAGAAGCATGGTCAGGACAAAATCCCAATATAGAAAAACTAAAGATCTTCGGATGCAAAGCTTACATGCATGTTCCAAAACAAAAGAGGACTAAACTAGATGACAAGACTATGACAGGGATATTTGTTGGCTATGACAATGAATCTACAAGATACAAAATTCTAGATCCTTCTACAAAGAAAGTTTACATTAGTAGAGATGTGATATTTGATGAGAAAGCCAAGATCAACACAGATGAATCCAGTGGTGACACAGGAGTCCTCATAGATCTATCTAAAGAAGATACAATGAGTATAGAGTCAGAATCAGAATCTCAAGAATGAGATACAGAAGCATCACCAGTATTGCCTAGAAAAGAACCAATATGGCTCAGAGATACTCTCAGAGAATCAAATTTGGAAAGAATGTCAGATCTCACTTCTACAGGACCACAAACTTGTAGCATGACCAGAATAAATAGGGGAATGTTAAGTAACTCAGTAGAACCAACATCAACTTCTCAAGCACTAGAAAACTCACACTGGAAAGTAGCTATGGAATCTGAATATGCATCACTCAAAAAGAATAAGATATGGAATCTAGTAAATCTACCTCTAGGAAAGAAAATAGTAGGATGCAAGTGGGTTTACAAAATCAAATACAAAGTAGATGGAACACTTGACAAATACAAAGCTCGACTAGTAGCCAAAGGATATACTCAGACAAAGGGAATTGATTATGAAGAAACATTCACACCAACAGCTCGAATGACCACTATTCGAACAGTCTACATGCTAGCAGCACATCAGGGATGGAAACTTCATCAGATGGACGTGAAAAGTGCATTCCTTAATGGTGACTTAGAAGAAGAAGTCTATATGACACAACCTGAAGGCTTTGTTATTCAAGGATAGGAAAGCAAGGTATGCAAATTGAATAAATCTCTTTATGGGTTGAAACAAGCTCCCAGAGCATGGAATATAAAGATCAATGATCACCTATTACATCTTGATTTCAAAAGAAGTTCATCAGATCCTAGTCTATATACCAAGAAAAATGGAAATGATATCTTGATTCTCATAGTATATGTTGATGACATAGTGATTACTGGAAGTTCAGAAAAGTTAATAAATGACATCAAAAGGGATCTGGAAAAGGCATTTGAAATGATAGATCTAGGTCTAATGAACTACTACCTTGGTCTAGAGATTTATCAAGGAGAAGATAGAATAGTTATCACTCAATCAAAGTATGCAAAATCTCTCCTTGAAAAATATAGAATGACAGAATGTAAGCCCAAAGATACACCAATGGAACAAGGAATTCAACTATCCAAAAATGATAAAACACCATTGGTTTCAGCAACAATGTATCATCAGTTGATCGAAAGTCTCCTATATCTAACAAACAACCGACCAGACCTAGAATTTGCAGTAAATTATCTTTCTCGGTTCATGCAAGAACCAAGGGAAAGTCATTGGAAAGCTACAAAAAGAATACTACAATATATCAAGAAGACTACAGACTATGGATTAACTTATATGAAGGATGTCAAAGATGTTTATCTACAGGGATACTCAGATTCAGATTATGTTGGATCTATTGATGATAGGAAATCCACCTCAGGTTATGTCTTCTATCTCGGATCAGGACCCATATCTTGGCACAACAAGAAGCAACATACAATAGCACAATCATCAACCAAAGCAGAATACCGAGCAACAAGAGATACAACATGTGAAGCTCTATGGCTACAATACATACTATCTGACATGGGAATCAAACGAACTCCTACTATGATATTTTGTGATAATCAAGGTGTGTTGAATCTGATCAAGAATCCAATCATACATGAAAGAACAAAACATATTGAAGCTCAATGTCATTTCATCAGGGAATATTTTTAGAACAAGCATATCATCCTCAAGTACATTCCTATAGAAGATCAACTAGCAAACATCTTTACAAAGGCACTTGGGAAAATCAAGTTTCAAACATTCAGAGATCATCTATGTGATTCAAGAGAACTTCATACCAAATAATGTAATACAAGGGGGTGTTAGAATATATTACATCATTTGGCTATGTTAGATTACTTTGGGGGGAAGTTATCTAGTTACTTCATGCAATGTAATAAATGCACAAGTGTCAATGTGCAAGCTGTAAATGTGCAAGGTGTCCCTTGTACAACTAGGTAGAGTGTTGGCCAAGGAATCTATCTTCCTATTTAAAGGGCCACATATCTCTACTCGAATGTATCACTTCTATTCATTCAATAAGATGTTCTATTGCTTTGATCTCTATCTCGTAGTGTAATGCAATGCTGCTAAAGCCATCATATATGTTCCAAATATTCCACCTCTTGGACTCCAAATGCACATTTAGATATTTTAGCAAAGAGTTTTTCCTTTTGTAATAGATAAGGAATTTATCAACATGAGCTAGGTGATCCTTCCAAGATTTGTTGTATATTAAAATATCATCAAAGAAAACTAAGACAAACTTACGAAGATAGGGCCTGAAGATATGGTTCATGAGGATTTGTAAAGTCAATGGAGTATTAGTGAGATTGAAGGGCATGATTAGGAACTCATAATGATCCTCATGAGTATGAAAAGCAGTTGTAGGAATATCCCCTTCTCTAACCCTAATTTGGTGAAAGCCCGAACGTAGGTCTAGTTTGGTGAAATAACTAGCACCATGTAATTCATCCAAAAAGTCATTGATGTATGGGATAGGAAACTTATATTTGATGGTAATATTGTTAAGAGGATGAAAATTAGGACATATGCATCATAAGTTATCCTTACGGTATACCATCACCACAGGGGATGAATAAGAACTGATGCTTGGATGAATGATTCCATGTTCTAACATTTCTTGGACCAAATTATCAATTTCTAATTTTTGGGGTTGTGGATAGTGATAAGGATGCATATTAGGAGGTAGACTGCCAAGAATTAGATGAATGGCATGATAATGTGATCAATTAGGAGGTAGACCCTTTGGTTCACTAAAGACTTCTTCATAATTATCCATAATATCTTGAAGATCCCTTGGAAGAGTTATAGGAGAAGAATCCAAGGATTGATCCTCAATGGAATTTGTTTGGGCAAGAAAACCATAGCCACCTTTCTTCAATATCTTCTCCATACTATGTGAACTCACTACCATGGAAGGAGGAGTTTGAATCCCTTGAAGATAAATGACCCTTCCATTCTCTGTCCACTTGATGTATAATTTTTGGAGATTAATAGTAACATTTCCGAGTTGAGATAACCATTGTGCTCCCAAATGATATCTGATCTCCCTAGGTTTATAACATAGAGAGTACCTATCCATGTATAATTTTCTATTTGAATGGTAATTTTATATGTTCAACCCACACATTGAGCATTACCTCCATTTGCAATAAGGACTTGAAATTTATCTTGATTAGAATAATGGATATACAAATTCAAGGATTTGGTTGTTTTATAATATATGAAGTTATGTGTACTTCCTGAATCAATCAACACATTAACACATTGGTGTTTAATGAATCCTTATACCTTGATAGTATGATGAGCTTGAATACCCATAAGTGCATGTATTGAAAGAGCCATTGTATCATCCTATTATATTTCATCATTTGCTAAATCTGTAGATAAATCAGGTTGAGGTAAATATTCTTCCTCAGCAACTAATGCATCATCATATTCTAAGTGAAAGTTTTGATGTTGCACACAAGCTTGATATCTTGGGTGATGTGAATGACATTTAGAGAAGAAAAATCCTGTGGAATGCTGATGAAAAGGATGACAAGTGTTAAAATCATGTCTATAGGGAGGACCAAAATATTGGAGTTTTTGTTTTGCTACTTGAGTTATACATTGTCCATCATCTAGGGTATAGGGATCATGCATTCCAACTTCCTTTCGAATATTATCCTTAAGACCATAGTGAAATGCAGAAACCACTACTGCTAGACTTAATTCATGTGTATAGGTGAGAAGACTAGTAAATTTAGAGATATAGTCATCTACTGACCCTGTTTGCTTAATTTGCATAAGACGGACCACATATGATGTGGAAGATCCCTTATCGTATCTTCTAATAAATTTTATTTAAATTTGGGCCATAAAGAGGACACCCATTTTGACAAAGTTGCCATAACAACCATTGATAGGCTTGGGTACCAAGCTTAGAAGTCACAAAAGTGACAAATTATTTTTGGAATATGGTATAATCATATAAGGCCTTCCATTTTTACCAATCATCCATGAGGGTCAACCCCTTCAAATGTGGGTATATCAATTTGAGGAACTTGAACATCATGAGGCCATTCCAAATAATTGGAAGCACTGCTTCCTTCCGTGTCTAAATCATTGGTTAGAAGCAACCACTTGTCTTTGACGAGTGTTTTAAGATTAAGGATTGAGAGTATTTTATGACCTGTGGGTATGAGGAGGTGTAGTAGTAGGTAGATTGGATTGAATGGCTTTCAATGTAGTACAAATGTCATTCATCATTGTTTCTTATCAAGTAAGATATTGATGCAAGTGGGGATCAAAACTATAAGGAATTGGGATAGATGGGTTAGGAGTATTATTGAGGGTTGGATTAGCATTATTCAAAGAAGTTGAATCCATCAAAGTCAGTGAAGAATGAAGACGTTGGTCAAAACTATTAATATTAATAGGGATATTATGATGCGTACCTTGATTTTGATGTGGATACTTCTTTCTACTCATAGACACATATTCTGGCAAGGAGTTACACTATAATCTTCCATGTACTTGAGTCCATTCAAGAGGTTCACTCATAGACTATCATGTATTTGTAAAAATTGATGAAAAAGTTGCAAAAAATTTTAAAATTTGCGGAAAAATTACAAAAAATTGCAAAATTTGGTTAGAAGGTTGCAAAAAAAAATTGCAAAAATTGGTGGGTCAAGGTAACCACACTAAGTCAACTGTGCAAGTCAACTATTGAAACATGTAGAATTTAGAGGTCAACGATGGTCCTACCTCAACTACGGTTAACTATTTAATTGTTCATAGTTTGAGTAATGTTGCCTTACTTGCATGCATGAGAGAGGGTGAACAACTCATCACCCTACCTTCTATGTGCTTACATCTATAAATTGTGAATCATCTAACTGTGACATCGATGTGGGATATATCTCACTAAGTTTTAAATAGAAAAAAGGGAGCAACGGTTTGAATCACCCAACGGTCAATGAATAACATACACTTTAACATATAACAACCATAAAGTCAATGATGACACACATCAACTATTCACTATGGCACAACAATGCATATAAGGAATCGTAACCACCCTAAGGTTGTTAACAACTACAACGTGCATAGGATATTAAAAATCATTTGTGTTCCAAAGTAGAAACGATATGGGATAATATCCTACTTAAAAAATATTTTGATTGCACTTTCTGAACTCGTCCACTGACCAAAAAATTAAACATATTGTCGAATACTTTCTTTCTCCTATGATTCGAATGGCCGTGCTCGACGTACCTTCACCAGAACAAGCTTAAATTTTTAAACTTTTTAAAAAACTTAAAACCCTAAATTAGTCTCTATTAAACCTAACACTCTGGTGCTTGTGAGATTGAGTGCCATGATAGAATCTCCAGAAACATTTCTTCTACAATATTTCGCCTTGAAAACCACATCAAATTGAATGATATTTGAGTGTTTGACCTGGCATACAATGCTTTTTTGGTAATATCCCTCCCATTTTTAGAAATTTAACAAGGATCAAAGTGCTCTTCTTCCATGAAAACACTTTGACGGGGATGATTCTCGCTTTTCTAGGAGGTTGGACGACCCTAACAAACTTCACGATTGGTGACAATTATTTGGAATCTTCTTTGGTGCTGGTGGAACTCAAGAATATAAAGTAGCTGTAGCTTCTGTGGATTTATAACTTAAAATTATTTTTAATATTTACCTATCTCCTTCGTCAGCGTAAACATCACTGTTAATTTCTACAAATGTTAATTAAAAGAAAAACTACGAGTGGTATGTTAGGCTTACTGTACATTCATAAATATATTGGGTGTAGATTGGTATTTTAATTTATGTGTTGCAAATGCTAATTAGAATGATTATCACCAGTTGGACAGTACCGTTGGTAACCATGAATCAATCACCTATTTGCAAGATTGCACCTATGAAATCAAAAATTTATCGATGGTATATTAAACTGGAGTTGAAGAGCTATGGGTGTAAAATTTTCCAATGGTGTAATTAAACTATGGGTGGGGAATTTAAAGGGCCCTTCACACCCTAACCAATTGATGAGGAAACAATGGTTATTCACAGATTTAAACATAAGAGTCTATAGTGGGCTTTGTTTAACATACTATGGATTTCTAGTAAATCGGAGCTCAACGATATGGATTTAAAGTGAGTTTATATTCAACACAGTGAATACTGCCCAACGAGATAAGTTTATCTCTCTCCATGAAAATTCTCAGGATTTGACTAGCTAACTAGCAATATAGTACCCGAACATTCACCTTCCTTGTTATCCAGTAAACACAACAACTAGATAAATGCCTTTATGTTTTGCGCACTAGTCGTTCTTGGGCTCACTTCCAGAATCATGCTCTAATAACACTTGGAGCAATACTCCTTATAATTATGTGAATATCAATTGAATTAAGAGATAAAATATGAAATAGAGAGCAAACCAATTGAATCTAGACACTTAGAGAGGGCGAAGTCTCTTGCAATTTACGCAAAACAATTATATTATTCAATGATGATGATTTAATAAATCATTCTACCTATTAATAGATGAAAAGAATCAAAGAAATGACATGGCTAATCAATGATTTGCTATTGTTTATAGTTGATTTATTAAAATTTGGCACAAACCTTCTTACAAAATTAATTTTACCAAAGAATGACCTGACTCCTTTCAGATTTTTAGGGGAGGTATCTTGGCAATAGCTTCTACTCTTGAAGGATCAATGCTAATTCCTTTTTCAGATACTATGTGACCAAGAAGTTTTCCTTGTGTTTCTACGAATATACACTTCTTTGGATTCAAGGATATTCCATATTCTTTGCATCTAGCAAAAACTATGGCTAAATGTTCAAAATGGTCTTCAAGGTTTTTTGAAAACACTATTATGTCATCCAAATAGACAACTACTATCTTGAACATTAGTCCTTTAAAGGTAAATTCCATGGCCCTTTGGAATGTTTCTCCTACATTCATTAATCCAAATGGCATTCTCAGATATTCAAAGGTACCCCAAGGGGTAGTGAAAGTAGTTTTATATCTTGTATTTTTACCTGAATCTGATTGTATCCTGAGAATCCATCCAATAATGACATTCTGGATGAACCTACCACAACTTGTAGTAATTGTTCCATGTTGGGTAAGGGATAATTATCCTTAAGTGAACTTTTATTCAAATTTTAAAAATCAACACAAAGTTTGATCTCTCCATTTTTCTTCCTTACTGGCACCAAGTTTGCTATCCAGGAAGAAAACCTCACTTTTATGACTATTTTGGCATCCAACAATTTCTGAACTTCCTTTTGCATAACTGGATGCAATGTGGGATTGAATTTCCTCTATTTTTGCCTGAAAGGTTTAGCATCTTCCTTGAGGGGAATGATGTGAGTCATGACATCAATTTTAAATATTTTTAGGTCTTCATAACTCTAGGTAAAAGATTCTTTATTTTTCTTTAGAAAGCTAATGTACTATTATTTTTCTTCTTTTGGTAAAGCCTTATCAATTTTTACCAATCTAGGCTCCTCTTTTGTTCCAATGTTTACATCATCAGTTTCTGTTTCTTTGAGGAGTGGTTTGTAGGCTTTATCAAAATCATCAAATAAGATTTCTAAAGAAACTAACCCCTTTGGGATTCTATTGGTTTTGAGTTGAATTACTTCAACTGGCTCTCCAATTATATTTTTCAAATTTTCTTCATCCTCCTCCTCACATATAACATCTAAGTACATATTTTGGAGGGTCATGAAATCTCTAATATCCACATCATCTTGAAACACTTGCAGGTATACAACATTATCAGGCACAAAAGGTTTGTATACAGAGATAGTTGGAAACCTATCCATATATTTAGTGTCAATTTTTGGACAGTCTGCACCTGAAGCATTGATTGCCAATAGGTCTGCAATATGATTCTATTCTCTGGGAATGTAAGAGATGTTAAACGCTAGGAATTTATCAATTTTAGCCAAGACTGTAGATTTATATTGTTTTAATCTGGGATGTTTGGTTTGATACTTACCTTTGACCTATTGGATAATCAGTTCAGCATCCCCAGTCATAGTCAAGAAATTTATGCCTAGTTCTTTGGCTTTTCTCAGGCCTAATAGTAAAGCTTCATACTCAACAACATTATTGGTGCATGGGAATTCTAATCTGTAAGGGATTCCTAGATAGTTTCCCTTAATATCTGTTAAATTTACACCAACACCTACTCTTGTTTGAGACTTAGCCCCATCAAAGGACATGGTCCACATTTCTTGGGTAAGAACTCTATCAGATTCTGCATCTACTAGTTCTCTAGTTTTAGGATCCATATCTTTTGCATCAAGGACTTCTACCAGGAAGGGATTATGCCAAACTGAGTATACTCCTATTTCCTTCTCTTCTACAAAATTAACCAAATTAACCATGGTGTCATCTGGTCTTACCAGTTCTATTGAGTATTTGTTAAATGGTTCTCTCCTTAAGGTCACATTTTCTTTTCCTGAAATAGGGATTGTGGCATAAGACCAATCCAATTGTATGGAACCACCCAACTATTCTACCCAATGTCTGCTTAACAAGAATGAGAAGAAAGGGTCTACATCAACTACTACAATATCCATCACTATACCCTTCTTGGGATGTTGATCTAAGAAGACCAATAGGCCAGTGATAATCCCTACACAGGGTATCTGCCTACTATCCATCACTGACACAGGTGGGGACTCCCTAGTACAAATCAGTCCTAGTTGATCTGCTATCTATTTGGGCATGATGTTATGGGATGCACCACTATCTAGCATGTAGTTGTGAATGACATACCTTTCTCCTTCATCTGAGTTATATCTGAGGGACACATAAAATGGTCTGACAGATGAGGGTGTTCTAGTCTCATGATTAGAAGGCTTGATTGTATTACAAGACTGTGTTCCTTTTTGTTTGATTAATCCAAAAGCTTTACATACATGTTCTTGATATTTTTGAATATTCATTAACTCACCAAAGGTAATGTTAACCTTCTATTTACTTAGTTCAGAACCAACATCAAACTCCATCTTCTTAACATCTAGCATTTTGGTACATTCCTCATGTGGTGATGGTTCATTTATTTCTACATTGTCAGGAGTAGTTTTGTTTTGATTTTTTTCTATTTTTTCTTTTTGTACATTATTATTTACAGTAGGTTGTCCTCTAGTCTCCTTGCTTGAGATTTTATCAATTTTATTAGGAACAATCCTATTTCTCATATTTAGGGCATTTGCTTCTAGTTCTTCCACCTCTTGAGTTGTTGGGATTACTTTCCCTTGTTTCATTTTATCATACCTAGTTTCTTGTCCTCTTTGTAGGATTTTTGTATTTTCTGCAACTAGGATTTTAGGATGGTGATTTGAAGCATATAAATCCATATCTTCCTCAAACAACCTTTCTCTAGATTCATCTTCAAGAGTCCAACATGCGTTAATTCTGATGTCCTCTTTTGATTCCTCTTCTAAGTCTACAGGATGATGGATACCTAGATATATACCACAACAATCTGGATTATGAGGAGCATCACAGGTTGAATAGTAATAGGGAAAGTTCTCTACCAAATTGATAGTAGGTATAGGATTGGGAACTGAGTCTTGGTCCTTCTCCATTTCTCTCTTCTTCCAACCATTCCCATTATTTTTGTTTCTTTCATTAGAATGGTTGTTACCCTAGTTCCTATTAAAATTCCTCCTGAATGGTGGCATGTTCTCTCCTTGTTGTCTATCAACTTGAGGTTGAGAAGATTCACCATTGCTCTCTTTATTTCTCTCTATCCTAGCTAATCTATTATTCATTGTGTTGAACATTTTAGTCATTTGATTAGCCAGTTTCTCCATGGGATCTTGTTCAGTTCTTTTTGTAGGTTGAATCCTACCTTCTTAGGTTTCCTATTAGGATGATTATCTTCTAGAGAGTATGGTTTCATTTTTCCACTATCTAACATATTCCTTTCAATTTCTATGGCTTTCTCCATGCATTCATCTATGGTAGTAACATGTTCTTGTCTTAACTCGTAGTTAAACTCTCCTAGGAAGGCATTTTTATAAAAATAGATTGATTGTATGTTGTTTGGTCGTAGATCAATGGGAATTTTATTCTTGGCTTTAGAAAACCTTCTATTAAAATCACTTACTGACTCATTTTCTTTCTTTTTCATTGTTGCCAGGTCTGTTAGTAGTGATTGTTCATTTTTTCTTTCACCAAACTTCTTTAGAAAGATAGTTTCCATTTTAGCAAAATTTGCAATATCATTATCAGGAAGGGTGTTAAACCATTCTCTAGCATCCTTCTCTAAAGTTTGAAGGAATAGTCTCAACACTACATCTTCATGTTCTACTTCTAGACTATCCAAAGCATACAAGAAGCTTTTAATGTGATCCTCTCTAGTAACTGCATTATTTCCTTGAAATTTAGGTAAATACTTATGAGCTTTACTGGGAAGATCATGTAATGGTGTTGGTAACTGGAAAGGCCTGTATCTATTGGTTCTCCATAATTGAACATTAGGTGGTGGATTGGCCATGTTAACTACTTGAGGTGTTTGGATCGGATTGACAGGAATCACAGCAGGAGGTGTAGTATTTATTCCACTGGGAACAGTAGGAGGTGTTTCAAATATATTCTCTACTATAATAATATATGTATCAAAACCTTTTGAAGATGAATTAGAAGGATTAGTTCTGAAAAATACCTCTGGATCTGAGAATTCTGGATACAGCTCCTGAGCGGTTCTTCTCGTTCGTGCTAGCATGTTCTGCTCCTCCTTTTATTCTTTTTAATATTTCTAGATTTGATCAGTTAGAGTCGCCAACACAATGTGTGCAGAAGGAATAAATATCTGGTTGAGATTGCTCAACTAATATCACTCTCAATCACTCAGGGTATAATATTTTTCAAGAATCAAGAATCAAGAATCAAGAAGTCAAGAAAATCAAGAAAATGATATAACCGCTTGTTTCTTAAAAAATAAAATTGGAAATTATGAGCATATGAAGAAAATCAATTCAAAAATGATTTCAAACATGAAAATTGAACACTCTGGTTTTCTTTAGGCTGACTTTTGCCAATAAATATTTATCGTTAGGTTCCAAACTATAATGAAAATTACACATTCGTTCCTCAATAATGGTGCCAATAAACTATTGGAGATTTTTCCTGCATCCTTGGGATAAGTTGTCATGCTATAGGAAAACCTACTACCAATGAGCAATTACAGGCTCTGGTCGACCTACCTCTTTAACCTAGGAATAGAGTTCTTCAATATTTTCTAAATAGACCAGGTATGGTAAGGATACCCTTGAGGTGAACTTAAAGTTTTTAACATTTTATGTTCATGCTCTTCCATATTTATGGTGGTGAATTAAAGATTTTATAAATTTTGACCAAGCTAAAACAATAACAGTTCAATTATACCTTATGTATGACCGGTGCCTTAATCCTTTGGGCTATTGTAGCAAGATTTAATAACAATTTAATGAAAATAGAAAGAACAGGGAAAGAGAGAATTGGTGCAATTACATTCATTCGAATATCATAATAAACATAACAGTTGACCAATGAAAGAAATGTTCACTATGCATTCAAATAATGTAACTCATAATGAAGAAACACACAAAACTGAAACAAAGATGTAATAGAAAAGAAGCCCAGAATTGTATTAATATTTGAACAAGATTACATGAAGAGTTGGCCTGGAACTGCCATTAAACTCTTGAAATATTAATACAATAAATATCCTCGTTCGAATGTCATAACAAGGACCTTTCACTCTCTCATTCGAATATCACAATAGTTGAGTCTCTAGACCTCTGGCTCAATAGTCTGGAAATAATCTCAACTTCTTGGGCACTTTCCTATCAAAACCTACACAATAATGGGAAGAATAAGGGGTGGAAAAGAAGAAGAAAGACAAAGGGAATACAATAGCAAAGAATGGGCACTTGAGTATACCTCTTAGAAAAAATATGCTATGTCAAAAGCTCGATCATTATTCTGGCTGTAGACATCCTTCTTATAGTTGTGGTGGCTCTGTAACTACCTAAACTACTTTCATCTGAATTGTCCACCTGGTGCCATCTCCTACCTTGTCATTGGTTGGGTGTTGTACAACCTGTTATTAGCTATCTCAAAAATAATATTTATTCTCAAAATTTGGTTGAAGTCCTGCTTAGTTGTCATCCATCTGGTCCTCGTTGTCTATGGCTTTATTTGTTTGTTCTGAAGTGAGCTCCTGAGTATCTTCACGTATATGTGTTATTATGGCTTGATGCTTTGTCACTACACACCTTGATCTCCTGGACTGAGAGGGTTACTAGAATTAGATGTATTATCTTAGATTCAGGGTTTTCTTCAACTACACGGGGGCCTGCCTCACGTTCTAGGAAGCAAGGGTTCATTACAAAAACTTGATGTATCAGGTCCTCCGCAACAGTGGTGAAGAACAAAGAATTGGAAGTACACAAATTAAGGAAACCACCAACAACATGGTACTTCCATAACTATACTCCATCGAGGTGATAATACTTTAACTATACTCCATTGGGGCATGAGAGCTTTCTGAAGATGACCTTCCATTTTGTACCTCTTGCTTCTTCTACAGCCAGTGACCCGAGTCCTCTTGAACCACATACCTCTCTCTGTAACTCACTGATAGTGCACTTCGATCCATCTCTAAAATATCACTTGGACTTTAGAATGGGTGTCTTTCTATATAAAGGATGAGTTGATGCAAATTATTCCATCAGTTGACGACAAGTGGCTAGGTCCTATTGATCTAAAAGTAATTTATTTTGCTTCAAACTGATGATTCTACCTTAATCCAATCTTTCGTTTACATCATTTGGTTTACGAATTATCCTTTACTCATTCAACACATGAGGATTCACATCCTTTTACTAGCTTCATTTGTATAGTATGAAGAGCTCAATATTTTTGACTTGGCCAGACCTATCCATTAATGGGTTTACTTCTTTTATCTCACCACCTCACTCTTTGTTAGTGAATCGACCTATCATGGTTTATTTTCTTCTTTGACAAGTTTGCATAATCTTGCTGTAGGAACTTGGAGTAGAGTCTGCACTAGTGCAACCTCCTAATTGGCCCTCGGTTGTATTAGTCATGGTCACTTCTAACGTAATGTTGAATTTCCTCATGCTGGTGATTTCTTGGATGCATGTGCTATCGACTGGTTGACATGTGTCGCTCGATACCATATTGCGTAGCTACCCATGATCGTTGATCGTTGTTCGAACAACTGATTTTTTATTTACTTCAATTTTGAAAGTATTTGGTTGATTTTTTTGAAAATCTGATCGGTAATTTATCTGGTCGAGACTCCTTTGGTTGGTCAGTTCATACTGACTATGCATTTTTAGCCGCTCATCCTTATTGCTCGATCGAGTAGTTTTAGAGTATGCTTGCATGTGCTGCATTAAAAAGCTTATGCTAACTTTTATCGAGGAGGTCAGTATATAATAATAACCTTCAACTAAAATATTATGCATGCAAAATTAAATGTCGATGTACCTTGATTTTCATTGAATTTACCTTTATTTAGCTCGATTGATCTGCACCATTGGTTTCATTCGATCGGTAATATTTCGATGGCTATGATTTGTTTGGTCGATGATATTTAGTATTCTTCCTTTTTTGGACAGAAAGATTTCAATGGCTGCGCTTTAACCACGTCATCACTTTGATCAACCGATCCACATAATTCTTCGATTGACCAATGTCACTCTTTGGCCAAATGACTTTGATTATTGCTTTCATTGGCTTGAGTTCGGCCGAAGTGTTTCATAATTGATGAGTCAAATGTTATTGACCAAATGGTCTGATTGGGTTGTTGACCACTGATATTTATCAGGCTTTGATTGGTTGACCATTTTATCATTAATTTATAGACAATAACCTTTAGACCACGTGTTCAATCGATTGTTTCTTCCTTTCGGTTAAACATATTTTTACTCTGGTTTTGACTTTTGAACTTTTGGCTGATTTATTACTTGTTTTGGCCGAATGATAGTGTATGCAAAAATTCAACCAGGTGGGTTTTACTATTTTAGCCACTACCATTTTTGATTGGTTTGTTCCTATGCTCAACCGAGAGACTTTAGAATTGTTCATATGTTTTTTGATCGATTAAATTTCTTTTTATTTCCAATTCGATCGGGTGATTTAATTGGTTGATCAATGCTTCCTTATCGTTAGCCAATTAGTTATGGTTACCCTTTAGTTGGTCAAAAAATAGTTTTTGTTGCGCTGAATTTTGTCGGCTTTTCTATTAATGCCATCGATCGAATACTTTTTTAACTTGCAGATTGATCATTGGTTGGCAAATTATTCTTTATTGTTGATCAAAATACCTTTTCACTTAGTTCTTTGGTAATTTTTGCTTTTGGCAATGATTTAGTTGACTGGTAGATGACTTGCTTAGTTTTTATTTGGAGGGTGACCAATTTTTATGCTGATAGTGTTATTTTGGAAATGAATGACTTAAGCATTTGAAGGTGTTGGTTAAAATATTAATCCATGAGATTGTTTTGAGATAATTTAAAATTTAAAATTTGACTCATTCATTAGTATATCACAAAACATGGACCTCTTCTAAGACATTCAAAATTTTAAAAATTATGGGTACATTCATGTTGTATCAATCTTATCTACAAAAGACGTAAAATTTATAGTTTGTTTAGCTAAGAACCTACGTTGAGAATATTTGAATCAAAATATGATGGAGTAGTGGGGAAGTTAAGGTGGGGCAGTTTCATTTGGGATGCCCAAGAAAAATAGGAAGATAGGAGGTATTTTTTATGGAAGAGGGTGGAAAAATGCTCTGCAAAAGGAAGTCTAGAGTGGAGACGCTGAGGAAAAAGACCCGGTTCACTGCAATAATATTGGATCACAGGTAGGCATGCTTCTTAAAACTGATGTCTTCTCACTATGTTATTGGTAGTAAAAGAGTTTCCAATGCTTTGGTGGGGGTGCTATTCTTTCACAACCAGTGGTGAGAGATGTTTCATTGCACTCACTATCCGACACTTGTTGTGCATTGGACCTATGAGATAGATTAGAAAAGAAGACCCTAGAGTTGGCTCGGTTGAGCGAGCTATTAAATGGTTTTACTCTTCTTGTTAAAACTTCTCTTTTGGTGTAGTAAACCATCAGGATGTCAGAGTTAGGATGATAGGTTTGAGTGTCGTGTAAACTGCCCAACCTGGTACCCTTGCTTGTTACTCACTATGTATTTTTTGTGCACGATAGACTGAGAAGTCTAAAGACCTTCTCTACCTAACTAGAGGTTTAAGGACTATGCTTGGTTATAGTGCTGCACATGGGATGATGTTCTTGTAGTTGTAGAGATAGTGGATTCATCTTGAATCGTTGTGGAGCTCACCATTACTTAGAGGTAAGTCCGTGAGGAGAAGCCTTCTTGGAATAACTATTTGCATGCGTCTTGTGTTGTTCTCTGTAGAAGAGGGAGTAGGTTATCTTCTTGAGCCAAAATAGTTGTGGTTGTTGTAAAAATATTTGGACGCCAGAATGATTCACTTGAAACAACATGGAAGCTGAGTTGAGTGTTCTTGTGTACGTCTAAGACTTTTGGTAGTAGGAGGTGGAGTCCTCTGCATGTTATGTTATTCCAGATTTTATAATGCATTTGATAGCATTAGAGAATGGATTAAATAGGAATGTTATTCCAGTTTTTATAATGCATTTGATAGCATTAGAGAATGGATTAAATAGGAATGTTATTCCAGATTTTATAATGCATTTGATAGCATTAGAGAATGGATTAAATAGGAATGTTATTCCAAATTTTATAATGCATTTGATAGCATTAGAGAATGGATTAAATAGGAATGTTATTCTAGATTTTATAATGCATTTGATAGCATTAGAGAATGGATTAAGTAGGAATATTATTCCAGATTTTATAATGCATTTGATAGCATTAGAGAATGGATTAAATAGGAATATTATTCTAGATTTTATAATGCATTTGATAGCATTAGAGAATGGATTAAATATGAATGTTATAGAATGGATTAAGTAGGAATGTTATTCCAAATTTTATAATGCATTGATAGCATTAGAGAATGGATTAAATAAGAATGTTATTCCAGATTTTATAATGCATTTGATAGCATTAGAGAATGGATTAAATAGGAATGTTATTCTAGATTTTATAATGCATTAGATAGCATTAGAGAATGGATTAAGTAGGAATGTTATTCCAGATTTTATAATGTAATCAATGGTATTAGTGAATGGATAAAATGGTTATGTAATCCTGAATCTACTATGTTTAGTTGGCATTGGTAAATTAGAGTGGTGGGTGCTTCAATTTTGAAGTTTGGTTGATTTAGTATTAGTGTAAGGCTCCAAGAATGAACACCAACTTGGTAAGAATGGAATCCAACTTTGTGCATTCTCGATGGATAGGTTCCACTCCAGACGCTACAGTTCAATACTCTTAAAATGATGAAGATTTGGGGGCCAAGTGTTAGTGATTGGACAATATGCTATAATTGAACCAGACTACCTATGGGGTGTTTATCGATTATTTTCTACATTTTTAAACCACTATTATGATAGAAGATTGAAGGTTTTAGGAAAAAAGTTCCAAGATGTGGTCATAGCAGTATCTATGAGTAATGAAGGACCACCTCTTATGAGGAATTTGATAGACGTGATAGGTTCCTTAGTAAGTTTTAGATAATATGGGTTGTCCACATCTTATGTAAAGGTTTAGATTGATTAATGAAATAATGATGGTTTGATTTGAGGTTGGGTTTCCCCATGGGGTTTCTCCAGGATAAATTTATGTGTTGATGTGGTTGTTGTGTGGCTTATAGCTATTTCAGTGTTAATTGTCTATTCTTATAGATGTGGTTCCATGCATTTTGGTTAAGATGTTGGTTAAATATGTTTAAAATATAGAAAGGATTAGAATTATATTTATTCTTGGAAATTTCTTAAGGATTCTTCACCTTAGGTGTAGATGTTAAATTAATGTAATGGATTTTGGAAAACTGTGATATCATTAATATTATGTGGTGGATAGTTTAGTTGGGATTCTTGAAATATTGTGAGTGATTAAGCTAATACTCATCTAAGAGGTATATTAATAGATGATGTTAATTAAAATATTGGAATCGTATCTAATCTCGTATTTGGTAGATGTTAATGGGTAAAAACCTAAGAAATATTCTTATGCATCATAAAGGAATTTGATGGGTAAATATTAGGATGAAGTTAGTATCTTCATTGGAAAAACTATAAGAGTACAAACACACATCATAAGGGAATTTGATGGGGTGTTTTGAAGGGAAGTTGAATACCTCATTGAATTCGATGGGTGACATTGTTGTCTAAATTAATCTAAGGTATTCCTATGGATAGGGTTTTAACGAGGCAAGTGAGGAACTAATTAGCTCATCTTTAGATGAGAGGGATAGTCAAGTTCTATATGCTCTAACCCACTCAGATGGACATGAGTAAGGGATAGCTAGAAGTATACCCCTTCGATAGAATGAAAGGGAAGGCAAGTTAGCTCATGGGGCCAACGAGAGGGATAACTTGTAAATACTAGCCTTGCACCTAGTACACTTGTGTAGCCAGACTTATGCAAGATGTAGTGATGGGTGTACCTCGGGTAAGACTAGATAGGTAGTAAGACTAGATAGGTTGTTAAGTAGGTTACAATGCATCTAAGTCTCCCTAAAAAAATAAATATATATAGGATAGAAATTTGGGTTATGATATTTGGTATTAGAGCCTAGGTTCGTAGTGGAATAGGCTTACTACACAACAACTAGAATGTTTGTGAAAGAAAAACCTACCTAGGTACAAGGATGAATCTATTTGCTTAAAGACTAGCATAACTAGGACTACAGTAGCTTTAGTAAACTGATTCTCATTGACTCTCCTATGTGTGGTAGGAACAATACCACCAAAGAGAAGAAGGAGAGGTGTCACCCCAATGATGAGGTAGACATGATAGACCAATGTAGAAGATGAAAATCTAGATGTAGGTTTAGAGAACCCTAGTGAGGAAAGAGAGGATCTCATAATGATAGTGGCCCAAATTCATGATCAGGTAGAAACACAGAGATAAATGTTGGATACCATGTTGAACCGGGAAACATCGACTAGAAACTCTAGGATAGAATAGGTAAATGAACCCCTTACAGAAGCACAATGAGCTAGGATTCATCTGGAGGTCGAGTTGGGAAAAGATATGAAGTATCTAAGATCTTCCAAGTTTAATGGAGAAGAGGATGGTGATAAAGTTGAATCTTGGCTGAAGGAAATAGAAACCTATTGTGTTTTGAAGAACTACTCCTCTAGCACCCAAACATCCTATGCCACTCTACACCTTCAAGGTGATGGTGCGAGTTGGTGGGAAACATATAGTAATGGACTAGGACTTGTAGCTATAGTTGATTTGAGTTGGGAAGCATTTGTGAAGGCCTTTAAAGATAGATTCCTCATAGAGCACTTTTATTCCCAAAAATTTGAGGAATTCACTAGACTTCGATAGGGAATTAGGTCGATGGAGGTATACCATCAAATATTTGTCAACCTCCTTAAGTATGTTCCTACTTACAATGAGAAAATGAAGATCCACAAGTTTATATTAGGAGAAGACCCTAGAATAGGGTGAGAGGTAGACATGCGAGAACCTGCTACCTTGTAGAAGGCTTATGATTTGGCTAGGAAGGCTGAAACCTATCTCAAACCCTATTTTGACTATGAAGGGTTGGATGAGTAGGGAAAAGAGGCATTAAGGAAAAGAAATAGTGTAGGATTCATTAAGTGGGAAGGAGAGTAGGCAAGTAAAAATCCCTCTAGGTAGGACCAAAGGAATGATAGGAGGTAAGGAAAGAGTAGAAGAAGGTTCCAAGGGAGGAACCACAATGCTAATTATCATAGGGGTGGTAGCGATAAACCATCTCAAGGATAAGCTAAACCTCCCTCAATAGAGAAGACAAATGATGGGTAGAAATAGAAAATACATCCAAGACCCAAGACTAGGTGCTATGATTGTGGTGGACCACATTACACCACCAATTATCCACGTAGAGTAGGATTGAACTCTAAAGGAAAGGAACCTATGTACAAAGAACCTGCACGTAAAGAACCAAATCATAAGATTTATGCAGCAAAAGGGAAACATGAACTCGATGGACAAGCCACTCCATTGCTGATAAAGGGTAAGATTTTTAATAAAGATGTTAATATTTTGATTGATAGTGGTGCTACAGATAGTTTTGTTTTGACTAGCTTAATAAAAGATATATCAATAAGACCAAGAATCTTAGCTCATGGGTGGAAGGTGGAGTATGGCTTAGGGTAAACCTTTTTTATAAATCAATGTTATCCTATGGTAGAGATCACCTTACCTAATAGCTTGACCATAGGTTGCCTTTATGTCGCTCCCTTGCACGCTTTCGATGTGATCCTAGGAATGGACTAGCTGCAAGTGCATAGGGTTGTAATTAACTTTCAAGATCGATGGATTGAGTTCTCAGAAGATGATGGGAAAGTGCAGAGAGAGTACAACCAACAAGGAGATTTTCAACCCTAAATTATTTTGGTAATGCAACTCAAGAAAGCCATTAAGAAAGGAGGAATGGTCTTTATTGTGAAGCTAAATGAGATAGATAGGGAAAAGAAGGAGGAGGTGCTCGGGAAACATCCACTACTGCAAGAATATAGGGATGTGTTTCTAGAGGACTTACTAGGGTTACCACCTCAACGTGAATTTGACTTCACAATCGAGCTCCAACCTAGCACAGAGCCTATTCATAGAGCCCCCTATAGGATGAATCCCATAGAGATGCAAGAGCTAAAGGTGCAACTACAAGGATTATTGGAGAAAGGATTAATCAGACCTAGTGTGTCACCATGGGGAGCACCAGTCTTGTTTTTCAAGAAGAAGGATGGCTCCCTACGATTATGTATTGATTATAGAATGTTGAACAAGGCCACCACCAAGAATAGGTATCCTCTACCCAGAATCAAAGACCTCTTTGATCAACTTAGGGATGCCACAATATTTTCAAAGATTGATTTAAAGTTAGGATACCATCAACTGAGGATTCATGAGGAAGATACTCACAAGACAACCTTTAAAACTCATTATGGACACTATGAGTTTACTATCTTGCCTTTTGGCTTAACGAATGCCTTGACCGCATTTATGAACTTAATGAATAGTATCTTTAGAAAGCAATTGGATAAATTTGTGTTGGTATTTTTGGATGATATTTTGATATATTCTAGAAATAAGGTAGAGCATGACAAGCACCTCAGGATTGTGTTAGAGTTTCTAAGGGAAAACTAACTATACAAAAATTTGACCAAATGTGAATTTTATGTGTCAGAAGTGCAGTATCTAGGACACATTGTCTCAGTAGAAGGAATTGTGGTAGACCCTAAAAAGATAGAGGTAATTTTGAACTAGCCACCACCCATGAATGTGATAGAAGTTCGAAGTTTCTTGGGTCTAATCGGCTACTATAGGTGCTATGTGAAATATTATGCCAAGATTACCTCCCCAATGACTAACCTTCAGAGGAAAGGAAAAGAATTCAAGTGGATGGATAGATGTGAGGAAGCTTTTGAGTTGCTTAAGTGAAATCTTACTATCCCTCCTATACTCAGGATACCCGATCCTCAAGGAAGTTTTTCTATTTGTACGGATGCATCATTGGAAGGTTTGGGAGGAGTGCTCTCTCAAGAAGAGACAATGATAGCCTATGGGTCAAGAAAACTGAAATGACATGAGGTCAATTATGCAACCCATGATCTCGAGCTAGAAGTGGTGGTGTTTGCTCTCAAGAGTTGGTGACACTATTTGGTTGGGAGACCCTTTGAGCTAAGGATAGACCATCAGAGTCTACGATATATATTTACTCAACCTTTACTCAATGCTAGGTAGAGGAGATGGATGGAATTTCTAGAAGAATACGATTTTGACATTGAGTATATAAAAGGAAAGGAGAACAAAGTCATTGATGCACTAAGTAGAAGAAGGCACATTGCAGCCTTGTCTTACACCCATATGGATTTGATGGAACAAGTCAAAGAGATGCAAAAGTAGGATGCTTACTGCAACCAAGTTCATGAAAATATGGAAAGAAACCCAAGAGAAAACAAGGATTTTAGCTTCAAATATGGTTTCCTATGCTTCAAGGATAGAGTAGTTATTTCAAAAATCGACAACTTGAGGAAAATGATCATGAGTGAAGTACATAGATCACCATATTCTGCTCACCTGAGAGGAGCAAAAATGAGGGAGAATATGAAGAAAACATTCTATTGGCCTGGGATGAAAAGGGACATAACAAAATTTGTCGCCCAATATCTCAAATGCCAGAAAGTGAAGGTAGAACACAAACACCCTATGGGACTGTTGTATCCTCATGAGATACCAATGCAAATATGGCAAGTAATTTCGATGGATTTTATCATAGGGTTGCCTAAAAATTGGTTCCAACATGATGCAATCTTAGTGGTGGTCGATAGATTGACCAAGGTTGTACATTTTATACCCAGAAGCACTAAGGATGATGTCATAGTTGTGGCTAACAGATTTTCCAAAGAGATATTTTAGCTTCATGGTTTTCTAGAGGTAATAATCTTGGATAGAGACTCGAGATTCACATCTGAGTTTTGGCAAGCCTTGCATCATGCCATTGGTACTAGATTGAACATAAGTTCTACTTATCATCCTAAAACTGATGGTCAGACTGAAAGGGTGAACCAGGTGCTAGAGGATATGCTTCGCATGTATTGTATGGACTAGAAAACCTGATGGGAAGATTACTTGCATCTAGTAGAGTTTACCTACAATAATGGTCACCATTCAACTTTAGGCATGGCTCCTTTTGAAGCACTTTATGGTAGGAAATGTAGGACACCCTTATCTTGGGATAACCCAGAATATCATGTTGTGCTTGGTCCAGACATGGTTAAGGAGATGGAGCAGTAGTTGAGGATAATCAGGGAATGGCTGAAAGAAGCCATAGATCGATAGAAGAGCTACATCGATCTTAAGAGGTCCTCATGAGAGTTTTTAGTGGGAGAGAAGGTGTTTTTAAGGGTGAGACCAATGAAAAGTGCTATTAAGTCTACTAAGCTAGATCCACGCTTTGTGGGACCCTTTGAAGTTACAGAAAATATCAGCCCTATGGCATATCGACTTGCCTTACCACCTAACTTGTTCAAGATTCATGACACCTTTCACATCTCTTTGCTTAGAAAGTATGTTGCTAATCCTGAGCATGTGTGGGACTTTTCTAATTTGTAGATGGTGAACCCAGAGGCTATCGAGGTTTGACTAGTAAGAATCCTTGAGTTTCGATCCAAATCGATGTGGAAAGGGACTTTGGAGCAATGCAAGGTCTAGTGGGACCACTTTTTTGAGAGAAATGCTACTTGGGAAAAAGTAGCAGAGATGCAGAAACACTTTCCATTTCTATTTGAAAAAGCAAATTGAATATTGTTTATTGTTTAAGAACTTAGATGTAAACACAGAGGATTGTGTTAAGCCTATGGGGGGAGTATGTCATGACCCTCTCTTGGAAGACCCTTTGTTTTGGTTGGATTTATGCTAGGTTATGCATGATGGATATGTTATTGCAGTTGGATACTTTTCTAACCAAAGGAATGACTGATAAATTATGTTTAATTTCTGCAACATAGGTTTTATGGATAAAATATGATGTTGCTAATAGATTTTCATTGATGCAGGATCAAGATGTCCTAAATATGGGCATATTATTTGACAAAGAAGCAACCTAATAGATGCTCTCTTTTCTTATTTAGTGACTTGGCATAATTTGTATATAAGAGATAGATCAAATGTTGCTTGCTTGGTTACTAACTACAAAACTTTAGTGAAGATGATTTGAGTTATATTGTGTCTTAAAAATATGATCTCTTTCAAAAAAAGAATGAAGGAAAATTTTTGGTAAGCATAATTAGTATGGTGGACTTCTTATTATCGATTTTAATATGATCTCTTATGATCATAAGATTCTTTTTATATACTTGTGCAAATTCGTAGAGAAGAGAAAAGACAAGAGTCTTGGCTTTCCTTTTATTAGATTATTATTTTTTAAAAAAAGGTTAGGTTTGCTAAGTGTTTGGTAAGGCACCGAATCCTTGGTAGACATGGGGAGAAAGGGAGTAAACTTCATGGTTTGTTCAGCTGAGAACCCACGTTGAGAGTCTCCAAATCTAAAGGTGATGGAGTAGTGGGGAAGTTGAGGTGGGGTGGTTCTATTTGGGATGCCCAAGAAAACTAGGAAGAGAGGAGGCATTTTTTGGTGAAGGGGGTGGTGGAAAATCGCTTCACGAAAGGAAGTCTGGAGTGGTAAAACTGAGGAAAAAGACCTAATTCACTACAATAATATTGGATCATAGGTAGGCATGCTTCTTAAAAATGATGTCTTCTCACTATGTTATTGGTAGTAAAAGAGTTTCCAATGCTTTGGTGGGGGTGCTATTCTTTCACAACTAGTGGTGAGAGATGTTTCATTGCACTCACTATATAACACTTGTTGTGCATTGGACCTATGAGATAGATTAGAAAAGAAGACCCTGGAGTTGGCTCGGTTGAGTGAGCTATTAAATGGTTTTACTCTTCTTGTTAAAACTTCTCTTTTGGTGTAGTAAACCATCAGGATGGTAGAGTTGGGATGATAGGTTTGAGTGTCATGTAAACTGCCCAACCTGGTACCCTTTCTTGTTACTCACTATGTATTTTTGGTGCATGATAGACTGAGAAGTCTAAAGACCTTCTCTACCTAACTAGAGGTTTAAGGACTATGCTTGGTTACAATGTTGCATGTGGGTTGATGTTCTTGTAGTTGTAGAGATAGTGGATTCATCTTGAATCGTTGTGGAGCTCACCATTACTTAGAGGTAAGTCCATGAGGAGAAGCCTTCTTGGAATAACTATTTGCATGTATCTTGTGTTGTTCTCTATAGAAGAGGGAGTAGGTTATCTTCTTGAGCCAAAATAACTATGGTTGTTGTAAAAATATTTGGATGCTAGAACGATTCACTTGAAACAACCTGGAAGTCGAGTTGAGTGTTCTTATGTACGTCTAAGACTTTTGGTAGTAGGAGGTGGAGTCCTCTGCATGTTATGTTATTCCAAATTTTATAATGCATTTGATAGCATTAGAGAATGGATTAAATAGGAATGTTATTCCATATTTTATAATGCATTTGATAGCATTAGAGAATGGATTAAATAGGAATGTTATTCCAGATTTTATAATGCATTTGATAGCATTAGAGAATGGATTAAATAGGAATGTTATTCCAGATTTTATAATGCATTTGATAGCATTAGAGAATGGATTAAATAGGAATGTTATTCCATATTTTATAATGCATTTGATAGCATTAGAGAATGGATTAAATAGGAATGTTATTCTAGATTTTATAATGCATTTGATAGCATTAGAGAATGGATTAAATAGGAATATTATTCTAGATTTTATAATGCATTTGATAGCATTAGAGAATGGATTAAATAGGAATGTTATTCCAGATTTTATAATGCATTTGATAGCATTAGAGAATGGATTAAATAGGAATGTTATTCTAGATTTTATAATGCATTTGATAGCATTAGAGAATGGATTAAATAGGAATGTTATTCTAGATTTTATAATGCATTAGAGAATGGATTAAGTAGGATATGTTATTCCAGATTTTATAATGCATTTGATAGGTATTAGAGAAAGGATTAAATATGAATGTTATTCTGGATTTTATAATGCATTAGATAACATTAGAGAATGGATTAAGTAGGATTGTTATTCTAGATTTTATAACGCAATCGATGGTATTAGTAGATAGGATAAAATGGTTATGTAATCCTGAATCTACTATGTTTAGTTGGCATTGGTAAATCAGAGTGGTGGGTGCTTCAGTTTTGAAGTTTGATTGATTTAGTATTAGTGTAAGGCTCCAAGAATGGCAACTCTAGCTTTGTGCATTCTTGATGGATAGGTTCCACTCTGGATGCTGTAGTTGAATACTCTTAAAATGATGAAGAGTTGGGGGTCGAGTGTTAGTGCTTGGACGATATGCTAGAATTGAACCAGACTGCCCATGGGGTGTTTACCAATTATTTTCTACGTTTTCCAACCACTATTATGATAATATATTGGAGGTTTTGGGAATAAAGTTCCAAGATGTAGTCACAATGACATCTACGAGTAATGAAGGACCACCTCTTATGAGGAATTTGATAGACGTGATAGGTTCCTTAGTAAGTTTTAGACAACATGGGTTGTCCACATCTTATGTAAAGGTTTAGATTGATTAATGAAATAATGATGGTTTGATTTGAGGTTGGGTTTCCCCATGGGATTTCTCCCAGGATAAATTTATGCGTTGATGTGGTTGTTGTGTGGCTTATAGCTATTTCAGTGTTAATTGTCTATTCTTATAGATGTGGTTCCATGCATTTTGGTTAAGATGTTGGTTAAAAATATTTAAAATATAGAAAGGATTAGAATTAGATTTATTCTAAGGATGTTGTTCTTGTAGTTGTAGAGATAGTGTATTTGTCTTGAATTGTTGTGGATCTCACTGTTTCTTGGAGGTAAGTCTGTGAGGAGAAGCATTCTTGGAATAACTGTTTGCATGTGTCTTATGTTATTCTCTATAGAAGAGGGAGTAGGTTATGTTCTTGAACCAAAATAGCTATGGTTGTTATGAAAATATTTGGATGTTAGAACGATTCACTTGAAACAACTTGGAAGTTGAGTTGAGTGTTCTTGTGTATGTCTAAGACTTTTGGTAGTAGGAGGTGGAGTCCTCTGTATGTTATGTTATTACAAATTTTATAATGCATTTGATAGAATTAGAGAATGTATTAAATATGAATTTTATTCCAGATTTTATAATGCATTTAACAGCATTAGATAATGGACTAGATAGGAATGTTATTCCAAATTTTATAATGCATTTGATAGCATTAGAGAATGGATTAAATAGGAATTTTATTCCAGATTTTATAATGTGTATGATAGCATTAGAGAATGGATTAAATAGGAATGTTATTCCAGATTTTATAATACATTTGATAGCATTAGAGAATGGATTAAATATGAATGTTATTCTAGATTTTATAATGCATTTGATAGCATTAGATAACAGATTAAGTAGGAATGTTATTCTAGATTTTATAATGCATTTGATAGCATTAGAGAATGGATTAAATAGGAATGCTATTCTAGATTTTATAATGCATTTGATAGCATTAAGAATGGATTAAATATGAATGCTATTCCAGATTTTATTAGCATTAGAGAATGGATTAAGTAAGAATGTTATTCCAGATTTTATAATGCATTTGATAGCATTAGAGAAAGGATTAAATATGAATGTCATTCTAGATTTTATAATGCATTAGATAGCATTAGAGAATGGATTAAGTAGGATTGTTATTCCATATTTTATAACGCAATCAATGGTATTAGTGAATGGATAAAATGGTTATGTAATCCTAAATCTACTATGTTTAGTTGGTATTGGTAAATCATAGTGGTGGGTATTTCTATTTTGAAGTTTGGTTGATTTAGTAGTAGTGTAAGACTCCAATAATGGAAACTCTAGCTTTATGCATTCTTGATGGATAGGTTCCACTTCGAGCACTGCAGTTGAATACTCTTAAAATGATGAAGAGTTGGGGGCCAAGTGTTAGTGCTTGGATGATATGCTAGAATTGAACCAGACTGCCCATGGGGTGTTTACCAATTATTTTTCTATGTTTTCCAACAACTATTATGATAGTAGATTGGAGGTTTTGGGAACAAAGTTCCAAGACGTAGTCACAATGGCATCTACGAGTAATGAAGGACCACATATTATGAGGAATTTGATAGATGTGATAGGATCCTTAGTAAGTTTCAGACAATATGGGTTATCACATCTTATGTAAATGTTTAGATTGATTAATAAAATAATGGTGGTTTGATTTGAGGTTGGATTTGCCAACGGGATTTATTCTAGGATAAATTTATGCGTTGATGTGGTTATTGTGTGGCTTATAGATATTTTAGTGTAAATTATATATTCTTATAGATGTGGTTCCATGCATTTTGGTTAAGATGTTGGTTTAAAATGTTTTAAAAATAGAAAGGATTAGAATTAGATTTATTCTTGGAACACTCTTAAGGATTCTTCACCTTAGGTGTAGATGTTAAATTAATGTAATGACTTTTGGAAAACTACGATATCATTAATATTGTGGTGGATAGTTTAGTTGGGATTCTCAAAAAATTATGAGTGATTAAGCTAATACTCATCTAAGAAGTATATCAATAGATGATGTTAATTAAAATATTGGAATCATATCTAATATCATATTTGGTAGATGTTAATGGGTAAAAACCTAAGAAATATTCTTATGCATCATAAAGGAATTTGATGGGCGAATATTAGGATGAAGTTAGTATCTTTGTTGGAAAAATTATAAGAGTACAAACACACATCATAAGGGAATTTTATGGGATGTTTTGAAGAAAATTTGAATACCTCGTTGACTTTGATGGGCAACATTGTTGTCTAAATTAATCTAAAATATTCCTATGGATAGGGTTTTAACGAGGCAAGTGAGGAATTGATTAGCTCATCTTTAGATGAGAGGTATAGTCAAGTTCCATACGCTCTAACCCACTCAGAAGGACATGATTAAGGGATAAGTAGAAGCGTACCCCTTCGATAGAATAAAAGGGAAGGCAAGTTAGCTCATGGGGCTAATGAGAGGGATAATTTGTAAATACTAGCCTTGCACCTAGTACGCTTATGTGGCCTAACTTACAAAAAATGTAGTGTTGGGTGTGCCTCGGGTAAGATTAGATAGGTTGTTAAGAAGGTTACAATGCATCTAAGTCTCCCTAATATATATATAGATATATATAGGATAGAAATTTGGGTTGTGAAAATTAGGACTTGTGATAATTTAGCTAAAAATCCATTAGTGGTATGAGAACTACTTTTATTAGTCTTTATTGGTAGCATCAGGAAATATTATGGTGTGAATATTTGAAGAATATTGGCGTGATAAGCTTTAGATTGAAAATCTAGCTTTAGAAGAAACTTCTGGTGTGAATTTAGAAATATTAGTTTTTAGATTGATCAATAGCTAGCATAAGAGAAGAACTCTGGTGTGAATTTGAAAAAGAAATTTAGATAAAGAGCCACATGAAGAAAATGTAGGCTAAGTTAGATTTTGGGTTATTGATAACCCTAAAATTATTTTGTAAATATTGATAATTGTAGGTAGAGTTGTGAGTTCATTGAAGAGAATGTGGACTAAAAAGAAGAAAATAGCACTGGTAATTGAAGGAAGATCCTGAGCATCCAAAGTATAAAAGGTAAAATAAAAATATCTATTGTGAAGGGCTTGCTATTCAAAGCAAGCTAAGATAATATACAGGCTATGTGTGCCTAAGAAAGAGAGATATTTAGTAATGAATCCAAGTGTGAATATGCAATATCTAATTGGATTGGAAGATTCTCATCTAGAAGCATGGAGTCAAACCTATGAGAGAGCCAAAAAACAATTAACAAAATAATCCAGTTAAGTGCTTGTGAGAAAGCCAAAGTGAAATCATCCATATATATTTTCTAGATAGCATCTATGATTGAACTAAAGGTAAATTGGTCATAAAATTAAGCTAACACCTATGAAGAGATACGGATGAAAACTTCAAAACATTTGGGTATTATCTACACTCAAATCTTGCAAAATCTCTTGAAAATTTTAAGATGATATTATAATACCTATTGATATAGGTAGAGTAATGTATATGGCATTACTAAAACTTAAAATTTACAAGGAAAAAAATCAAAAGCAAGAGCTGATTAAAACTCTAAAATAAAAACAAGTGACAATAAAAATTTGTTGTTATACAAGTAAGTTATGTCATACATTTCAAGATGTAGATGAAATGTTGTTACATTCATATGTCGGCAAGTGTGACAATAAAATACCATCAAATTTAAAAGTTTATTATGATTCACTAAGTGAGTTTTTAGAGTCTACAATATAACATCAAAATCAATATCAGCACCATAAAGAACCTCAAGCAATACAAAAGCAAGTTCTAGAAGAACAAAACAAAGAGCCAAAGGTAGAATAACTAGAGAAATACGAACACAAAGCAAACTATAAAGACAAAGAAGATGAAGTCAAAGGACTAAAGGGAGTAGATTGAAGACTAAAGTCTTCAATAACCTAATAATATAATAAGGCAGGTGTTGGAGAATATTACATTATTTGGTACATGCTAATGTATCCCAATGGTACCTATGGTACAATTGTAAATATTAGATTAGAGTGCAAGTCAATAGTTTAGGAGTGTGATTATACTTCCTCTTATGTATATGTCTATGTGTAGGATGTGAAAAAATATTGTGTAACAAAATGTGCAAGTGTGTAGAGTGATAAAGTGTGCAAGTGTCATATAGTGTGCAAGCATGGAATGTGTAGGAGAGTACAAAGTGTCATAGAGTAAAGTATGCAAGTATATAGAGAGTCGAGAGTCATGCTTACAAGTGGCAAGATGTGAAGCTAAGGGACAAGAGAGGTTTGTCTTATGTATGGAATAGGAAAGAACGTCTCTTATATATGTGAGGAGAGCAATAGATAAATATTCCAAGAGTCATATTTCTAAGGTTATATTATGAAGATAAAGCTCCATTAGATTATCATCAAAGAAACATGTGTACTTACAAATTGAGCTTGTATACAATTTGAGCAATATTATTGTAAGTTTTCTTCATGTTATTTCATGAATGATATTGGCCATCTATTTCATATTATTGTTATTAATATTTTCATGAATTTTATGTTCATTGATATTGGCTATTGATAATTGAATACTCAAATATTGATTTTATATTTGATCCTGAATATTGGGACCTGTGATAATCTAGTTGAAAATCTAACAATGATATCAGAGCTACTTTGATTAATCTCTATTGCTAGCATCAAGAAACATTTTGGCATGAATATTTGAAGAATATTTGAATGATAGGCTTAATATTGAAATGCTAGCATTAGAATAAAATTCTAGTATAAATTGGAAAGATCAATTTTAGATTGATCAATGGCTAGCATCAAAGATGAAATATGGTGTCAATTTTAAAAATAAATTTGGAGAAAGAGTCGTGTGAAAAAAATGTAGTCTAAGATAGATTTAAGGTTATTGATAACCCTAAAATTATTTTGTGAAGATTAATATTTGTGGGTAGAGTTGTGATTCCATTGAAGAGAACATGGATTGAAATAAGAAAATAACACTGGTCATTGAAGGAAGAGCCTAAGAATCCTAAGTGTAGAAGGTAGACACAAAAGATCTACTGTGAAGGGCTTGCTATTGAAGGTAAGCTAAGATAATATACATGCCATGTGTGCCTAAGAAAGAGAGATATATAGAAAGGAATCCAAGTGTGAAGACACAATATTTGATTGGATTGAAATATTGTCATCTAGAATCATGGAGTCAAGCCTATGAGAGAGAGCTAAAGAGAAATTGGATAGATAATCCAGTTAAGTTTCCATGAGAGAGCCAAAGTGAAAATGGCTAGATAATTTTCCAGATAGCATCTATGATTGAACTGAAGGAAAAATATTTAGAAACTTAAGCTAGCACCTATGAGGAGATGAAGCTAATAATGGTAAGAGAAATGAGCTAGTTCCTACAAAAGAGCCAAAGAGAAATCTACAAGAGAACACCTATGAGAAACTTGAAGGAAGACTAAGCACCAATTTCTATGTATTAGTCACCTAAGAATATTTGAGAGAGCACCAAAAGAGGAGCAGTTACATTTACCAAAAGTAGTAGCTTTAGAAAATGCTCAAACATTACACACCTATGCTTCTTATTTGCCTTGACAAATCTAACATGCGCTAATGAAAATTACATGCCTTAACAAGTCCAACACTTTTTGATATTATTTTATGAAGGCCAAGTGCAATGCAAGGAGGTAATGTTTCTAAATCAAATATTTGGGTAAATATCAATATTAAGCACTAAAGTTTCTTTTAGGAGATATAAGGTGCTAAATTAAAAAATTAATTTTATTTGAAATTTAGAAAAATAAAAAAGGAGGTATAAGGTTTAATTAAATATTGATTTGATTTATTGATTACTTTGATTTGATATTAGATGATTTTAAAATTTTCAATTTGATAGCAAATTGAAATTAAAATCAATTACTTGACCTACATGCTGGAGAGATAAGTCTTTTCTACTCCAAAAGAATTTGAAGAGATTGAATTATTGCATATTTATTTTTTGCAATTTGAAAAATTGAAAGATTTAATTGATTGAAGAATTTGCAAAATTGAAATTGTTTATTTGAAACTTTGGAGAGTTAAGGAATTCTACTCCAAAGGAATTGATTTTGTGAAATTGAAAAAATTGAAAAAATTGAAAAAATTGTAAATTAAAAATGTTTATAAGGACCCACATGTTGTAGGTGAGTTGGAGAGGGTAGGGAAATCCTCTAAGGGAGGTCCATGGTTTGAATCTCCACCCTACCAAAAGCACATCGGGTACCCAAAATCCAATTGATAATGTTGGTGCGATCAGGGTCGGGCGCGACTCCCGGGTGATTTTGATGGTGTAGAACCCCCTGGTCATGGTTTCTCAGACCAAGGTGGTCCCACAAAGTATTTTTTTTTTAAATTAAAAAAAAATGTTTATAAGTATTTCTACATTAAAGAAATCATCATGGAAAGAAATAATCGGAAGGCTATAATAAGAAAGAAAATATTGTAAGTTTAAAAATTGGCATACAAAAATTGATTGAAAAATTTGAACATCAAGACATATTAATGAGATTTATTTATAGAGAAGCTATAGATGAAAACTTTGAATATCTACAATCAAAGCTTGCTAAAGCTCTTGAAAGTTTGAAAGATATTATAATATCTATTGATATAGGTAGAGTAATGTATATGACATTACTAACACTTGAAATTTACATGGAAAAATCAAAAGCAAGAAGAGCTAATTAAATCTCTATAAAGCAAAATCAGTGACAAAAAAACATTGGTCATGATACAAGTTAGTTATGTCATACATTTCAATATGCAAATGAACTATTGTTACATTCAACATATGTCAACAAGTGTGACAATAAAATCCCATCAAGTTCAAAAAATTATTATGATTCACTAAGTGATTTTTTAGTCTATAGGAAAACATCAAAATCAATATTAGGACCATAAATAAGAACCTGAAGCAACACAAGAGCAAGTTCGAGAATAAAAAATCAAAGAGCCAAAGGTAGAAGAACTAAAGAAAGAATAACATGAAGTAAAAATTGAAGATAAAGAAGATCAAGATGAAGGACTAAATAGAGTATATTGAATACTAAAGTTTTCAATAACCAAATAATGTAATATAGGGGGGTGTTGGAGAATATTACATTATTTGGTATATGCTAATATACCCCCATGGTACCTATGGTACAATTGTAAATATTAGATTAGAGTGTGAGTCAATAGTTTAGGAGTGTGATTTATATTTCCCTCATGTATGTGTCTATGTGTAGGATGTGCACAAGTGTCATATAACAATGTGTGAAATTGTGTAGAGTGAGAAAGTGTGCAAGTGTCATATAGTGTGTAAGTGTGGAGTGTGTAGAAGAGTGCAAAGTGTCATAGAGTAAAGTGTGCAAGTATGTAGAGAGTCAAGAATGATGTATACAAGTGGTAAGATGTGAATCCAAGGGATAAGAGAGGTTTATCTTATGTATGGAATAAGAAAGTATGCATCTCCCAAATATGTGAAGAGAGCAGTAGAAAAAGAGTCCAAGAGTCACCTTTCTAAGGTTATATTATGGAGATAAAGCTTCATGAGATTATCATCAAAGAAACAAGTGTATTTGCATATTAAGCTTATATATAGTTTGAGCAATATTATTGTAGGTTTTCTTCATGTTATTTCATGAATGATATTGGCCATTTGTTTTATATTATTTTTATTATAATTTTTATGAATGTTCTATTCATTGATATTGGTTATTGATAATTGAATTCTCAAATATTGATTTTATATTTAATCCTAAATATTTGGGTGTGTGATAATCTGTCTAAAAAGCCAACAATTATATCACTAGATGCCAACATATCACTCTTAAAATATTATTCTCAGGATCTGCACTTTTATTTTTACTCCTTCACTTATTGGTGAGTGATTTTCTTAAGGAAGATAGCAAGTAAATTGTGTGACTTTACTAGCAAATCACTAGATAACCTTGAGTTATTTGTTTCTATGAGCTAATTGCTTCACTTTACAAAAGAGTAACTCATGAACCAATAGGCACTTGAGTTGGATTTATTCAAAATTTGATGCATTTTAGAAGGCCTTGGCTGTTTGATTTCACCATTTTTTACTCTTCCAAAATACTAAATTATACCATTTTAGGGGCTTAAGGTTTGGAACTTAGATTTCCCTCAAAGCATTCAAAGAGTAGTAAATGATGATAATGGGTGAAACTAGATCCCTATTTTATCAAGTCTCTGATAGGTTTTACACCTGTATTCATTCTCACCCTATTTGCCTTGTTGTTAGGATTGGCATTTTTTGTTTTGGGTTAATTAGAGGTCTAAGAGATCGATACTGCAATTGGTATTAGGTCATTTTTGAATTTGAATCCTTTCCTACAACATCCCTTTTTATCACCTTGGTTTTTGAATTGTTCCATTTAGTTTCTAATAGTTATCACCAGATGGGAACTTTTTTAATGTTATCAGTTATTTCTTGGGTCTAGGATCTTTCTCTTTGAATAGCATCCCAATCATCATTTTTTCTAGTGGTGATTGTATCATGAATAGACTTGGAGAACCTTGGGTTGACCTATTTCACCTTCTGGGCTTGTGGTACCTTTGGCTGGTCATGGAATATTTTGATTAGATGCCTTGGTCCATGTGGCATACTTTTAGTATGCTTGGTTGGATATTCATGTGCCACCTCATGGCCCTTTTTGTTGGCACACTTTCATTCTTCCACTGACCTAGGATTAATTTTTTCTATTAGTTTTGGTAGCTCTCTTACAATTTTTCAAGGGTGTTTTTTCCTAGACAACTCGATGACAATGTTTCATGAGTTGATGGGATTGGAAAGTACAAATATCTCTCATGGCACTTATGGGGTATGGAATATCACTTTCGTGCTTGGTTATGAATTTATTTTATCAAGATAGAAATCCTTGGGTTGGTTAGAGAGTTTTGAATTAGGCCCAACTCTCATTGTAATCATGGAAGGGAGTATTTTTTCTTATGACCCTAATTTCCCTAGAAAATACTTTAAATTATCATTGAAGCTAGTTGCCAAGGACTGCTTAGGACTTTAGGATCGCTTGCTTGATATAATCTAGTTCTCTTCAGTGTGGCCTATGGTTGGTGTGTGCGTTTAGAGCTCTATTTCCTTGGTTGTTGGCATAACATCATGGGTTAGCACTTAGCTTAGAAAATCTACAAGGTCCCACTTGAGCCTAGTGTCCTAGTTGTTGATGATGAAGTTAGGAAGATCTTGCATAAAGGGGGTCTATTAAATTATATTCTATCATTTCATGGACACCATAGGGGACTTTCTAGAATTTTGGTGCATTCATGGTGAAGGGGATGGGTTCAAGAAGGTCATTTAGAATTCCAATTCTTAGTGGATTTAATAGGAAAGGTAACAAGTTTACTGGTTTATGGAGCTAGTCATAATTGAAAGAAGAACTCTCTCAAGAGGGAGATGAATTTATTTTGGGAGCATTGGGAGTACCTCCCAAAGTGATAGAATGGGTATGATGCAAAATCTCTCAAAGCACCATGGAATCAAGTAATTTTTATTTTCATGGACTATTTCACCCTAGACATGAAAAAGGAGGTGTTACAAAGCTTCCACATGATGTTTTTGAACCAATTGAGAAGGATGCGGTTAATTAATATCCCTTTGTTCCTTTACCATTCTCTGGTGAAATCCCTAATGGATGTGAGGGGTAGAAAGGGGCTGGACCCAATCCATCAAGGGCTGATCCTATTAACTTATGAGCATGTAGCAAAGTCTAAAGGAGTGGTTGTGGAGGAGGCTTTAGCAAAAATTGAATTCCACAAAATTCCTCTAACCATAGACCCAATTTAGACGACATATAAGGCCTTATGTGATCCTTTTGGGTCATATTTAGAGGATTTATTGGCTCCCTTTTCCTCTATTAAAGGGAAGGCTAGAACTAGGAAAGGTGTGGTGGTGACCCCTAGTGTTATAAAAAGGGATAGTACTCGATGTTCTAAGTGATTATATTCAAATTTTGGAAAGGCATATAAGTCCCCAATCTTAGTTGAGGTGGTTGACTTGGAATATAGACGTCCAGTAAAAAAAAAGCTAATATTTTTAGAGTGGGGAAAGGCTCCTGAGTCCCCAGTCTTGGTTGAGGTGTTTGTCTTGGAAGATAGCCATCTAGAAAAGAAAAACCAAGGTTTTTAAAGTTATGGATGATGGAAAGGAGGCTTCCCCCTCACTGGGACCCGAGTCCTCTATCCATATGCCCTTCCTTAATGATCTTGATGTGAAGCACCAAGCTCTATTAGGTGCCCTCTAGGTGATGATATCTTATATTCATGACATTCGTAGAATGTCTTAGCAGCAGAGGGATGGGTTGAGTTCCAAGTGACTCAAGGATCTAATTCTCCTTCTATGGTTGTGAGCTTGCATCTTGTTTTCATATTTTATTCTAGTCTCTTCCTTGTAGGATCTGATCCCTTAAATGGTTTACTTATTTTGGTTCTTGGGATTATCCTTTATTTTTGTGTTCTTAGTATATCTTGGTTGGGCAACTTCTTTTTAAGAATTTATCTTTTGTTTTGTTGTTCTTTCTTGAGTCTCAGGGTGTGACCTTAATCTATGGTAGTTTCATTCTATAAAAAAGGGTTGGGGTCCCTTTCAAAACCCCTTATTTTATCCAATAAAAATAATACCAAATTCCATGGTAGTTTTAATGAATTATAGCTATCCAACCTAAATAGTTGTAACTAAACACATTTCATCTCTCTCTCTCTCTATATATATATGTATCCTCTCATACAAAAAATTCCTAATGAATATTGAATTTTTTGCATGTAATTAAAATTAATATTATGTATTATTTAATGAATTATAATAATGAATTCAATTGGAAAATAATCTGATCCAATCATATCATACTATACAAATATGACCATAACATATATAATTATAGTTGTAATGCCACCTAACACTACCAACTACCACTACAACCAACATAAGCTATATCATAATTTTGTATTATTAATATATAAAAAATACTATAGAAATAGAAAACATAGAGCCTAATATATTAGTGAATGACCAACTACCCACCATTTCCCCTACCCATGCCTTAGCATGATCAACATAATGCACCATATAGATCTAATAAGTTAATATCCTTAAGTGTATTTAGAGTTGTCCTCTCGATGAGGTGTCATCATCTATAACAATATCATATAAAATAACATGTATATGATCATGGTCAATAATAAATTATTATTTGTAACTAACATATCCTATCTCCACCCTATTCATGTTTACTTAAGGATATCCATTTATCCTCCTATATCTTATATCCAATACAATCCATATCCCCTTTGATGGGTTACCAGACTTTGTATCCATGGAAAACTCAAAGGAGGTCCCTCCACCCACTAACCTCCTATATAAATAAGCTTCCCTAGAGTCACATCTATATAGTGGGGTACCTTAACCATGTATCTCTATGGTGCATGAGAAAATACCTATAACATACATAGTCATATAATCAAATCAAGAATGGATTAGTGAGTTACCTCAATTATGCAATTTGGTAACAGTGGATAAGAGTAACTAAAATAATATCCCTCTTGTTATCCCTTGAAAATTCAATTCCATATTGTTTTTCAAATATAGAGAATACAAGAAAGTTTTAATTAACTCATAGATTTCATGCTAAAATAGATTGGTCCAAACAAGATAAAACAATACACAAGGATTCACGAGGGTGATCCTACTTAACTCCCAACTTAACTCCCATCTCAACCATGTGTAGTTTCTTTTATATTTTTCCATAAAAAGCATTACCTTCCCTTTTAAAATATTTTTGTTGAAAATATTTAAAAATGATATTTTTATATTTAGAATATAGTTATTTATTAGAATTTATATTACTTTTATTGAAGAAAGGCTATTATTTCATATTTTTAAACCCTCTTATTAATTTAGAGAAAAAAATCTCAACCTATGTGAACCTTGAAAAGGTTTTTCATGCGATTCAATTAAAATTATGTATTATTTGATGAACTACAACAACTAAAATCAATTTGTAATCAATCCAGTCCAATCGAATCATATCATGTCATATATACATATATTCTCTTAGCTCATCTAATAATAATTGTAGCACCTACCTTGAATTATAAACTAACACAATAACTAGCACAAGCTTAGTAATAATTTTTTAATATTAATGATATAAATAAATACTACAAAAATAAAAATAATAATGCCTAACCTATTGGTGTATGACCAACCACTCGGTCTTTCTTGTACCCATGCCTTAGCATGAGGTACCTAATATAGCATCTACATCCATCAAGTTACTATACTCAAGTTTATCCAAGGTTCTTCACCTCCTCGTTGTGAGATGGCATCATTCATAATAACATCATATAAAGTAACATATACATGTTCATAACCAATAATCAATCATTATTCATAACAATCATACTTTATCTTCTATTGAAAGCATAATATAACTTATGGCCAAGGTAAAAATTGTTTGATGCAATCTTGTATAGGCCTAAGGGATATCATTGTACAACTATATTTAATCTATTATAATATTTTGTTACATAATCCCTATGGTCCATGGTTAACCTTATCGTGATTTAACCCACCTTGTAATTGTCCTTAAGCTCTCTTGTTATGTTAGCTTAGGTGAAACTCATTTATGTAATTGGGGTTTTATTATTGGTATAAATATCCCCACCACTCCATCCATGATATTGAAGTCTTGTGATTATTATATGTGGATAATATAGTGATTATTTATGGTGCCTACATGTGTCCACTATATCTTTATATATTTCTTATTTTTTAACGTTTTTTATATAATCTTTGAGTTGATGGATTGCTTTTGTTTATTCCTAAAAATAAATGTGAAATCCAACATGCTATCAAAGTTGGTATGGAGCGATATTTCTTGGTCATGCAAAATGTTTATTTGGAGCATCCAATCCTTATTTTTATTTTTAGGTAAATTACTTCTCAAAATTTTAAAAATATTTTTGGCATAAGAAGCAAAGAGGAGATTTTTTTATACCATTCTTCATTAGCTTTTCTAATCTTCTTAGAGTTTTTTTGCCTTTTCCACAATTTTCATTGCTATCATCAAAGTATTTATGATTTATTCATAACAGATTTAAAATTAGATCAACATCATTCTTTTTTATGTCGTAGGGAAGCCATGGTAGTCTCTTTGGACAAGAAAAGCAAATTTTGTTCCAAAAAATTAAATTCAAATTTGATTTTCATTTTAGCTATTTGGTGCCCTTTTTGTGAGAACAACATGATGCCCTATTCTAAATACAAGGTGTACATATCACACTCTTGAAAGTAACCAAGGTGGTTATATGCATAGGTAATAAGGAATATTCTACTACAAGTCATGGGTTCAAAATTGCATGTGTTGCATTTTGGGGATTCTTGTAAGGCAAAGCAATTTTGTTTTTTGTACCTTCCATATTCAATTGTGCACATGGTAAAATGGTCAAAGAGGTAATTATTTGGATGTAGGACTGAATATATTCTTAGTTTAAAACATTGCAACTCTTTTGTTGCAAACCCACATATTCTTGTAGTATAATTTATGGAGGTATCAATTGATCCTTCATCACTAGCATCACTGGTAAGATGGTCATGTAGATATTGAAAAGATGTTCTCACTCTATGCAATGTATGTTTGAATCCCTCCTCTGCCTTTTAATATAGTGTTCCTTTTGGTGCTAATTATTTCTAATAGAATTTATGATGGAAGAAGCATTAAGCACCTCAAAGAGTGCCTTGCCACTTGGATAGACCAAGGCATTTAGGCCATCAGAGGATCAAGTTAAAACCCCCATAGGATTTTTTTAGTATAAAAAGGTCACTGATATCTATGTTGACGTGGTACCTCTATGTGCCAAGTAATCAATATTTTCATATATATAAACCCATTCAACCAATGAGAAAGGAGCACTTGTTGCAGTTGCAACATTTCTGGAGCACTAAGGTGGTGAAGTGTTAGTGGAGGGCACCAAAAAATCATAGAGTGCCAAGTGAAAGTGAGAAATCAATTTTTAATTCTCTAAGTTTGGGGATTTAATAATTGAATTTTTGAGGGCTATTTGAAAAAATATTTTGGAGGCCATAACTTTTACATATGAGCGTGTTTTGAACCAGTTTTTTTTTCAAATCACACATTTTTTTGAGCTCTACACATTGGTGATATCAATTTATGGACTTATTCTAATGATTGGGGCCAAATTTTATAGAATAGTCCTCAATGCTTATTGCTTTATTTTGAAAGAGCAAATTTACCATATTTTAAGGAGTTATAATAGTTGGTCTATCTTTTTAGTTGTAGTTGGATTTGTGATAGTTGTAGTAGATTTTGAGTCTTTTAGAGGTATACAAGAAAAGGATTAATAATATACTCTACTTAATTACTATTTCTCTTTCAAGCTATGATTTAGCTTATTCAAGAAGATCCAATCATTCATGATCTCTTATTCTATTTCTTGTCTAGGTAATCTTGGAAGTTTATATTAAATCTTGTGTAACAACCAAAATATAACCAACCCAGGAGATATTTTTTTTAAAGAAAAAGAAAGTTTGACAAGGTTCCCTAAGATGTTTCCAATACAAGATTTATATTCATAGAGACTTCACCACATTTTGAGTTTAATATGCTGCAAATATCCCTCAAGTGAACAGGAGATGCCAAACTGTCGTAATATCTCTAGGGTTTACTTTGTACACCTTTGCGGTATAAAGGATACTTTCACATCGTCTCCCAATTTCCTTATACTATGCAAATGTAGGACAAATTGACCATAGCATTAGGATTAATCCTATATCAGTATTTAGAGAAAAGGAACACTGATTCCCTTACTAGTATAAGTCCATCTATACTAGTGTATAGGCGTAAAGCCTCTTATTTCAAAACATTGCACCTTTACGGTGGAATGAGTAAAACTTCCTTTTCCATTTTAAAATACAATATTAACATTTCTCCTTTAACATAAAATATAGAATTTAATAAACCAACATTTACTTAATTTCATATTTTAAAATAACTTGTAAAAAAACCTGTTCACCCAACTAATACAATAAGAGCATCATACTTATTCTTTAAGTAATTAAAAGAGTCATACATTTATTTTCCTTTGCTTACCATTTCATTTTTCAGCATTATAAAATAAGGTGACAACTAACTTATTGACACTTTAATTAATGCACACCCCTTTCCTTTTTCTATGACAACTAATAAGCCCTACTCAATATATAAATCATGTATTTCCCCCAAAATAAATCATGCATAAAGCGCATAAAGAAAAAAATAAAAATACTTAGGGTTTAACCTTTTCAAAACTAGGCACATGTGGGTCAACATCCACATCTCCTTTTGAGATGTCTTAGGGCTTGAAAGGCCCACATATGACATGCACATAATATACATGTTTTATTGTTCTTTTATTTATTTATTTCTTTATTTAAAGTAAGGTTGTCTACTTAAGGAAGGCTAAGGTAAATTATTTATGCCAAAAATAAACTTGACATCCCTTGCCATTATGCAATGATGATTTTCAATGTCACAGGTCAAAACGTAGAGACTAACCAAACCAGAGCCAAATTGTAAAAATGATATAAAATTATGATTTGTAAATTTATGAAAGCTTTAATCCTATGAAGCCCAATAAGGATGCTTACCTCTTTTTTTAATCTAAAACTAGGTGGACGCATAGAAGCAACCTCCTCTCATCTTCCAATCACCAAGCATGACTTATACTCTTCCCTTCGCTTCCCTTCTACAATACCCTTCCTTTTATTATTTCCCTTTTTTTATATTTTCAATAAGGTTTTAAAGGAACAAGAATATGGTCCACCCATCTCCATGAACCAAAATTTTCAACCACCCAAAACAAAATTGGTATTTTAAACTTTTAATAAAGTTCTTTCATATTATTTATTATATCTTTCTTATTTTTAATTTATCTATTTATTAAAAAATAAGCTTTCATCCCAAAAATGGAGATCATGTTACCCTCCAATTTGTTTTGCATTAATATTTCCTCTTTATTAATGTTTTGCTTTTCTAATGTTAATTATATAAAATATAGCTTTAAATAGTAATAAGTCCACCTTATTAATATTAATCTCAACATTAAAAATCTAATGTTAATTTAAAATATATAACAATAAATATTAATAAGTCCACCTAATTAATATAAATACAACATTAGAAAACTAATGTTTAAAAATATAGCATTATTTATTAATAAGCCCACCTTATTAATATAATTTCAACATCAGTGGCAATTTTATCATACGAAGCAACCAATCACAAGTGCAAGGAAGGTAAACACACACACAAACCAAGACAAAATGGAGTACTACACAACCATTCCTTATTGCCCATATCTAGTACACAAAAGAGTTTACAATAACTTCTAGGTTATCAAATTTTGCTATGGATGTGTAACATCCCCTCTATTTTGGTTAAATATTTTATTGAAGAATGTGATACTGTTGAAGATGTTTGTGAGTGCAGATGCAGGTTATCACTTCTTGGTAAGCAGATCAAATGAGTCTAACACCTACCTCTGGAAGATACAATGGTCGAATGCACCAGGTAAGGTGGGATATGATGTTGTGTGTAAAGCATCATGGCCCATGGGTACATGAAATCCCATTGAGAAAAATTCATGTAGGACATTATGCCTGCAATTGCATTATTCCTGCTTATAGAAATTAAATGCATTTTGCCTGCTGAGTGAAACTAAAGTAGGTTGCTATTTTCTTGTTTATAAAATTATGATGAATAATGTTACATATAAGTAATAATAATAAAAAATAAATAAATAAATAAATAAATAAATAAATAAATAAATAAATAAATAAATAAATAAATAAATAAATAAATATATATATATATATATATATATATATATATATATATATATATATATATATATATATATATATATATAAGTAATACAATATATATATATACATGATGTAGTCTAATTTATTAAAGTCTATTAAGGAAATTTCTTCTAAGAATTTCTCTTCTTTCGGATGAGCAAACAACTTTACACCTGGCAACCAAACAAATATTATATTGCATGGAAAATATGATGAGTCCTCATACAAACACATTCAAATCCTTTAAGCAAGAAATGAATATCCATTCTAAACATTCAAAATTTGTAACTTGGCTTCCTGTGTTTTCCGTTGGACATCGATTTTCACATTCAATCTTTGATTCGTAGCTGGTTGGAGTTACATTATATCAACTTTCCCTTAATATTTGGTTAAAGATAAGCTATGGCCTTGTATATGCTTTTGGGTGAATATTTTTAGAGTGCTACCTGAATTACTATTGAAATGAATGATAGGATTAATAGATGGCTTAAATGAGCCACTGCATGAATGCTATTTGAATTGCTATTGAAATGAATGATACGTTTAATAGATGACTTAAATAAGCCACTACATGAATGCTATTTGAAGTTCTAATGAAACAATTGATACGTTTAATAGATGACTTATTTAAGCCACTGCATGAATGCTACTTGAATTGCTGATAAAATAATCAATAGGTTTAATATTTGACTTATTTAAATCTCTTTGTGAATGCTGCATGATTTGCTATTGTTAATAGTTGATTTAATAAGCCATTGCATGAAGGAATCGGTAATAAGAAATCTGGATAAAAATAATATAAATACTATAATGTGGTTCTCCTCTAACATAAACCTATGCTGGTAGTAACGATAGGATAAAAATATTTTATTTTGTGAAGGATAGTATGTTATGAACTGTATTTATAGAAAATTTACACTGCATTACTGTATTCATGCTTTAAATATGCATCCATGGTGGGCCATGCTGACACAAGATATGTGTATTTTTCCCACTGTCTCTTTACCGTACGAGGTGGTAAAGAAGTCTAATGGTGGCAGATTTTCCAGTTCGCTACTCTGAAGAAATCTCGTAAGACGGTTGCTACTTTGTATAGAGAGCCTTGTTCCATGACTTTGTGTTGTGCATGTCAAATGTATATTTGTATGTGATTGTTTATACTTTAATTTTTGAAGGGGTTTGTATATAAAATTTGTTCTAAGTGTAGTTGTTTATACTTTAATTGTTGAAGGTGTTTGTATATAAAATCTGTTCTAAGTGTAGCATCCTGAAGAGTAAAAAGATAGAAAAATTTATATAATCAAAATTGATATCCCTTGGATATCAATGTCGATGGGGGAGAGGGGGAGGGACCTTCTCCCTCTCCCTCCTCCCCTCCATGGTTCTTGCCCAGTCCTTGATTCATCCCAGGTCATCCCACTCTGGGAATGGTTTGTAGTAGATGATCTCCTTTGGGGGAGATCCTTGCCCACTTTTTGCTCTTTTCCTAGTAGTTTTTGGGGTTTCCTCGTTTGAGTCCTAGGCCTGGTGCTTCCTAGGGATCCTCTGGGATTTCCTGCATGTTCTTGGGATCCTATCCTTGATCTCCCTCAGGATTTCCCATGGGGTTTTTTCACAAGTTTTTATAGGTATTCGGTTCCTAGGGCTTTCTCAATCTATGGTGGTTGCAGGTTGGGTTCTCGTTTGCTTCCTGGTGCATCTCATGAGGTTCTCTCTTCATCAAGGTTGGTCTGGGGGGGTCAGTTTCCTCTTTGCTCATGTTTCCTCTCTGGGATACCATTGGTTTTTGGTGGTCTCATCCCTTTGGGTGGGACCATGTTCGATTTCTTGTTTGAAGGCTTCTTCTTGCTGGATCTGCTGCTTGGTGGATGCTTTGAGCATTTGCATGGCCTTGGGGGGGCCTCTTCCTATGCTTGAGTTGTTCCCAGCCCTAGTCCTAGTTCCCTGAAGTTGTTCATGTGCAAGGATGGGGATTCCTGGTCCTTTCTACTGGGGTGCTTTGGGTTTTCTGCTGCATGTCTCGATCTTGGGGGGACCTATGATCAATGCATACAGAATCCTGGATCCTTCAGTTTAGGCTTTCATGGATCCCATATTTGTGTCTGCTACCACTTTCTTCATGGGCTTTGTAGGTTTTCATTTTAGTTTCCTATTCGGGGGCTTATGCTTTCTGGTCCTACTTCTTGGTGGACTCTTAGAGCTTGTTCTTGGCCTTGGGGGGCCTCTTCTTGTTCTTGAGTTGTTCCTAGTCCCAGTTCCACTTCCCTAGAACTGTTCATGAGCAAGGATGGTGGGTTCTTGGTCCTTTGTGGCTTCTAGGATTCTTTCTTTGTGCTTGCATTTATTTTTTTGGCTCCTTTTGGCTTCCTCATACTCCTGTTGGTGGGATTCCAGTGCTGCAATTCCCCAAATCCGTTCTTTTGCTAGTTTTCTTACTGGGCGAGATTTTCCAAAATTGCTGGTTTTCTCGTTGGGCGAGATTTTTTAAACCCATTTTTTTGTTGGTTTTCTTGTTGGGAAGGACTCTCCATACTTGTTAGTTTTCCTATGGGGTGGGGTTTCTTTTTTCTGCTGGATTTCTTGCTGGGCAGGATTTTCCAAATCTACTGGTTTTCCTACTGGGTGGGATTTCCAATCTGGTGGTTTTTGACTGCTTCCCGCTAGGTGGGATTTTCAAATTCATCATCCTGCATGTTTTCCCATTAGGCGAGATTTTTCAAAACTGGTGGTTTCCCACTAGGAAGGATTTTTTAAAATTGGTGGTTTCTTGTTAGGCGAGATTTTTCAAAATTGGTGGTTTCTCGCTAGGCGGGATTCTTCAAAATTATCTATTCCCGCTGGGCAAGATTTTCCAAACTGTCTATTTTTTGCTGGGAAGGTTCTTCAAATTGATTGTTCTTGAGCTTTGTTTTGGTCAGTTGACCTATTGTAAAAAGGTTTTGGGGTCTTTTCAAAACCCGCTTTTAATATAATTTTAACCTACCAAAAAAAATTGATATCCCTTGTGCAAATATATGTATACCTTCAGGTTTTGTCTATTTCATGCTATTTAAGGTGTTGAAATTATTATTTAACTTAAATGAATTTGTATTCGCTTGTCATGAACTGAAGGAGATAAAGAATATGTATTTTTCAATAATGATTGTTTGTTTCAAGGCTAAACCATTTGATAGAAATTACATTTATATTTAAATAGGAACATATGTTTTACCAGAAAATCCTTAAGGTAAAAGTCTGGCCACAGTTCACTCAAAATTCTATGTTTTCTGATTTGTAGTGTGTAGGTTAAAACATTTTCATCTTTTGTGTTCTCAAAGTGCGCTTCATAGAGTAAATTATATCTTTCTTTCAAACTGTCTATGATTTAAAACTTGTCATAATGTAAACGCCTTTTAATGAGCAAGTTATAAATGAAAAGAAACTAATCTAAAGAAGAATGTCAATAGGTATTTTATCAAAATGAATATTATACCTAAAGAACTTAGAGGATATCTTTTTATGGAATAGTATGGTATAACCTGCTTTCACCGTTCCATCCGTGAGTGTTTCAATTTCGTAGCAAAGATCTTCATAATTATTTTGATCATATGCTGTATATCCTTGCAAAATAAATTATATATCTTGAAATGAGGAATTTTTAAAAATTCTGTCATAGAAGACTGTTTCTTGGTCATTTCAAATATAAATAAAATATCGTAGCTGATGTCTTCATATCTATTAAACCATATGTAAGATTGAAATAATCATTAGTTTCCAAAAGTAGTTGGGTGGAACGTATTCATTGATAGTTGGTAATTTCCCATAAATGAAATGTGTTGAAAGAATATCTGAGTGGGTCAACATAGTATAGAACCCTGAAGTCACTCACGTTCCTTTCAAGGATAAATTATGTGTAGTTCAAGGTAAAATAATGATAGTCATCTTGTTTTGCATTCGAATCGTCTGACATGTTTGATCAAAAACCCTATAGTGGAATTGGTTTCCTCTCAATATAATTTAATAAGGTAATAAATATCCAACAGTAAGATGCAATCAGTATCGAAATAGCTTTTAATTGAATTTATTTTAATAAATTGTTATGTTCATTATTAAATAACTCTTAATTAAATTTCTTTAATAAATTGTTATATGCAATAGCTTTTAATTGAATTACTTTTATGAGTTTTTATTTGAAAGTATGTCCACTATGAATTATTGAATGTCTTTTTATGAATTATTTTAGTTATGTTTACTATATACTTTGAAATTACCTTAGGGGTCACACATAAATTCAATATTTTTAAGTAGATTAACTTAAGATCATATGAAATATTTTAATGATTAAAATAATTTGGATATAAGTTTAGAAATTATTTAAAATAATGAGAATATAAGTTATAGACATTATATTGAAGTATTACTTTAGGCCGATCAGAAAAACCATCAAAATTTAAACTACCTTTAATTTTGAATCAACAAGAGAGATGGAATAATGTTAACCATCAAATAAACATATATGCTATCGAGAAGGGTATGCAGCCACCCAACTCCAACAAGTTGCAGATGGTGGTTGTTGTGATTCAAGGATAACTATTCTCTAAGCATAATTACAAGGGTTAGTGGACCTTATGCTATGGAGAGTAACAAACAATGGTATGGGATGTTGTTCCAGGTTATTGTACGAGGTAGTACCGTGAGGGTTCTCACGATTCATAGTTTAGTTAAAAAATAGACAACAATAACTCAAGACTAGGAGAGCTAGTATTTAGGGTTGGAAGGTCCAGCGTTAGATGGTATGATACATCTATCATCAACTATGTTATGATTTGAGGTACCCAAACCCAATATCAAAGTATTGGCAATACCTGATAGCATCCATAAAGTGATGGACTGTTATCAAGCACTAGGTATAATAACACTAACTCTAGCATGAGCGTAATACAAAATCAAGAACTAATACTAAGTGAAGATCAATGGGACCAATATCCTTCATGCTACAATATGGAGAAACTATGCATCCATCATTCTAGGTATTATGGTCCTTGGAAGGATAACCCATTGTCAAGAACCCATAATTCGAGGTAGGAGAAGGTGGGTCTTAAAAATGGTAGACTATTATGTAATTTGGCCAATATCGAGTACTCATGATTTTGTATGCAGCAGTCAAAGATCTCCGAATGTGGAAACCTATGCCTATGTAGTATTATAAAGTTGGGTGTGCATCCGTCATATAGGACTTTGTGTTCAAATAAACTAAAATTTTGATTTTATATTTTTGACAACCAGGAGAGTTAGACTTGGGTTGTTACAAGATGGATTTAGGTGATGATGATTACCTTCAAAAAAACTATATAAATGGAAATTATATGTGGCAACCACTTGTTACCCTGGGTATATCTTACCTTGGAGCTATTATCACATAATTTTCCTTTTTTGGTATCTCGTTTTTGATGGTCGACTTCCTTGCCCACCCACAAGAGCACCTAGTCCTACATCCAAGCACAACATCAGTAGTACCATATCCACATATCATATAATCAAAAAAAAAAATCCATAAAATCATCCAAATGCATCAAAACTAAGTATTAAATCATCATTTATCAATACATAGTTTATCTCATAAAAGAGTCTTGCCAAGGTGGGTCATGACATCTTGTATTAAATAAGTCCATACAAATAATTTATTGATGATATATATTAGGTTACCTAAGGGAAAGTTGAAGTTTTCAAATAAGATGATTTATGCTATAAAAGGGAAATGTGTATCTCTAAGTTTTACCTTATGTGATTGTAGAAGATTGAAGCAGTTTCTCTTTAGATGTGGTACATACTCTTGAATTTTATTCCTCATTTGGAGTCTTAGTGAAAGTGTTTTTGGATATGTGTAAGAGTATATGATAGATATTGATGAGTATGGTCTATCATAAGAAGACTTTTGTGTAGGGGTATTTTCCATCAATATATTTTAGATGATGATGGGAATTCAGGTAAGCCTGTCTCAAGTGTTGCGGCCCATTAGAGTATCCATTATTAAGGAGGAGATAATTTTATCACAAATGTTTTATATCCTTATCCCCTCAATTCAAATTATAATGGGGTCTTGAAAGTGTAATATAACTTATGGCCAAGGATGACAATGTATGATGTAATATTGTATAGACCTAAGAGAAATCATTGTACAATTGTATTTACTTTATTGTAATATTTTTTTATGTAAGATCTATAGGCCATTGTTAACCTTGTTATGGTTAAACACCACCCTATAACTTGTAATTAACCTCAAGTACTCTTGTTATATTGACTTAGGTTAAACTCATTTATGTAATTGGTATAAATACCCACACCACTCCATCCATTATATTGAAGTGTTGTGATTATTATTTATGGATAGTATAGTGATTATTTATGGTGCCTATATATGTCCACTATATTTTTATATATTTCTTCATTTTTTACACTTTTTATATAATATTTGTGTTGATGGATTACTTATGTTCATCCCTAGAAATAGATTTGAAATCCAACATGTTTACACTATATTTTTACTTAAGAAAGTCAATTGAGCTACTACATCCAATATTAAACAAAATCCACATCTATTTAGTGGAGCACTAAAGCATGTATATATGAAAGACTCAAAGTAGGTCCCTCATTCAATATCATATATCCATAATATACCAATTGAGTCATGGCCATCCAATGGGACACTAAAAATGTGTATCCCTCTAACACATAAGAAGAGACCATACCACATTTGGCCTAATATGGATAGGATGTGATAAAGTTTTCTTTATATCACTCCTAACCCTCTATGGATACACCCACAATATAAACATACAATAAAAAATATAATAATATAATCAAAATTATGGATGGATAAACAAGGTACATAGACAATGTATTATAGTATCAATGGTGAAGAATAATTGAAATTGTAGACATGGAAAATTGACCCACTAAGATGAGTTATTTTCCTTAGATCCTAAGTTTTCCTCTTAGAAAAGTAGGGCCATATTTGAGCCAACTTTTCCCCATCAAATATTATCCATTTCTTTCAAAACCTATGCCATTGGATCAGTCTCAGAAATATCTTTCCAATGGTATAAGTTTTGTCTAGTTTCGACTCTGTTTAATCTCCCAAAGTACCAAAAAATAGCACATGGGTCTAGCTATCATGAATTCATGGCTGCCCAATATAGGGCATTAAATTTACCATCTTGGGTTTTTTTCTCTCAAAAATCCTTTCTAGTGTCGGATCCTTATGATGTCAACCCTTGCCCAAGGTTAAGTATTTGTTTTTTCTCCTCCAAACCTCTTATAAAAAGAGGATTGGATCCCCTCTTTTCCATCAATACACGAAATCAAGAAATCTAAAATTTATCCAATAAATCTTCTTGAGAATCCTAATCATGACTTGCTCATGGTTCATACTAATAAGTTTTCTTCTACTATGGGATTGCCATTTCACTCTTGGTCTTAGTTGCTCTTGGTGGATAAGTTTTGGATCCCTAAGGAGGATTCTACTATCTTGGAGGTCTTCATCCTTTGTCTACTTTTTCACTACCACCAAGTTATTTTCGTTCATCTACATTCATATATTGTTAAATTGTGCATTTTTTTTGTTTTTTGCATCGTTCTGCTCTTTTTTATTTTTGTTATGAATCCACTATACAAGGCACAAATTCCTCATGCAGGGCATAAATTCACCATACAAGGTGCTAATTTGTCGTGCAGGGCACTAATTTGTTGTATAGGGCACTAATTTGCCATACAGGGCACGAATTTGCCTATAATAGGCTTGGGGGTAGAAATTTACCCCTAAAACCTAAGATCTATATTTCATGTTATATCTAGAGTGTAATTGTACAATCCAAATTTTGTTCATCACACTATTCTACTACATTGTATTCTATTTGTTCATCTTCTAAAAAGGTCAACTTTTGCTTTTGCATTCTAAAGGTCAACTAAAAGGACCTAGGGGGCTTAACTGTTGTGCCTCCAAGTACAATCATACAGTGGCCTAAGCAAGCCCCGTTATGTTGATAATATTTTTTGAGAGTTTTGTAAAGTTATTTTGTAGGATTGGAGTTATCATATATTATTGGATGCAAGATAAAGCTTGGAAAAACCACCAAATTAAATAAGTACCCTGATAGATTTGTTTGGTGTTTTTTTGCTTTCTATTTATTTTTTATTCAAAAATCTAGATCAAAAGTAAATTAAAATATTTGATCAAATTTCTAGGCATTTGAAAGAATAAAAGCATATAATGTGCATCTAGGGTTTTAACCTTGTTTGTGCATTTTCCTTGGACCCTTGCTCAAAGACTTTATTTTGCAATCCTAGGGTTAGTGATAATTCAAGTAAATAATCATTTTAGGGTTATCTCTTGTCTTCTTGCATTGTTCTTCTCCTTTTTATAGTGTAGTTTTAGAAAGGCCAAACAAAGGTGCATACTTAATTGACACATTCAAACACATTCCACCACAGACTTGGAGCAAATCCTAAAACTGTTCCTAGTGAACCCTTCTCCTCTGGTTGTCCTTCAAGTGTAGAGTTATAACATACCCTTGTGGTTCACCTTGACCCCTAGCGAATCCAGCCAAGAATCATATGTTGTAGGGTAGTTTTCCTCCTCTACATCATTGGTGAACCTGACATGAATGTGCATCTTAGTGGCCAAATTAGGAAGCATTTTCATTTGCTCTTCTTGAAAAACTTAAACAAGACCACTAATTCTATTTTCTTAGAACAGAAAACATTAATAAATATCTTAAAATCTTCTTGTGTGTCTCTCTTTAGTTTTCCCTTTTATCCTTTTGCTTATTCTAATGGCTTCATTCCTTAGAATTCAATTAAGGTAGCTAGAGTCTAATCATATTCCTTAAGAAGATGATTAGATTAATAGAGGGAACCCTAACCTTGAAGAACACAAGCTTATATTGAGAGGGGGGTGAACAGTATAAGACCAACTTTTACTTTTCTTTCTCAAACAATATTATCCAATATATCAATGGCAATATCAACAACAGTAATCAAAGCAATGCACAAATCATCACACACAATAGAGACACCAATTTAACGTGGTTCACCCAATGTGGGCTACTCCACGGAGAAAATATTTCACTAAAATTTTCTCAACAAATCTCTTGGGAATCCTTCCCTATTACAATGTTTATGGACCTCTGTCCAAAGGAGACACCAATCCCCTAATCAAGTTCATGGACACCAATCCATAGGAGACACCAATCCCCTTTGCTGGTTCGTGGATCTCTATCCATAGGAGAACTCCTTCTCCTTTGCTCTAGCTGGTGATCTTCTAGAAGACTACTACCTCCACTGCACTGGCTTGTGGATCTCTCTCCATTATCCTCACTACCTTGTATAATGGATCTCTATCCACTAGAGACTACTATCCTCTGCTCTATCACCTCCAAAGCTTACTCTCAGCTCTGCTCAATATCTATCTCAAATTTGCACTAAACACTATCCTCGGTCTAGCACAAATCTGCTCACAAGTCTATCTCTGGTCTGGCACAAATATACCCTCAAATCTGCACCAAAATCTATCCTCAAATCTGTCCTCAAGCCTTAACACAAAGCTTGATCAAATCACAAATCAACTCTGCTCAGATCTGCCCCAAGCCTTAACACAAAGCTTGAACAAATCAATCAATCAATTCTGCTCTCAAGTCTTCTCAAAGACTTGTCTCAAATCTATCCATAAGTCCTCTCAAGAACTTGCTCAATCTACTCAACAAGTCTTCACCAAGACTTACCTCAAATCTATCTCAACAAGTCTTCACCAAGACTTACCTCAAATCTACTCAACAAGTCTTCACCAAGACTTACCTCAAATATACTCAACAAGTCTTCACCAAGACTTACCTCAAATATCTCAACAAGTCTTCACCAAGACTTACCTCAAATCTACTCAACAAGTCTTCACCAAGACTTACCTCAAATATGCTCAACAAGTCTTCACCAAGACTTACCTCAATACATAAATAAAATATTCTCAACAAGTCTTCACAAAAGCTCACATAAATCTATCCTTAAGCTTTCACAAAAGCTTACTCAAATCTATCCTTAAGTCCCCTCTAGGACTTACTCAAATCTACCCACAAGCTTTCACAAAATCTTGCTTAACTCTATCCTTAAGCTTTCACAAAAGCTTACTCAAACTACTACAAATCTTGCATACAAAACTCAACTTAATCTATTTCAGAAAACCTCTTCAATCACACAAACAAGTTTCACTCAGAATCTTGTTTAACCATAAAAACATATAGAGAATGGTCAAAGACTCAATATGTTTCACACTCACTAGGTTTTGTACCCAACAAAACACTTTATCACTTTCAAAATTTCTTTCAAATCAATTCAGAAATAAGGTATAATTTGTTTCACAAAACTTGAACTATCACTCCAATGCTTTCAATCAATAATGCTCATCCAACATCACTCAAACATTTACTCAATGAAACACAACTTGCTTACAAACCCTAACCAAGTGTTTCACTATACTTCCAACCACTCACACTATGGGTCTCAAACCTTGACTCAAGATGATTCCAATGTCACATAACAATGATACTCATGTTCTTTCAACAAACCCTAGCTCAAGATAGTTCTCAATATCACATAACAATGATACTCATGTTCTTTCACAAACCCTAGCTCAAGATAGTTCTCAATCTCACATAACAATGATACTCATGTTCTTTCAACATCCACAAATCATGCACATGAAAACTTACTCAAACATTTCCAACAATGCTTATCAAACAATCCTTTTCACTCCAACTTTGCATTTCACAACATTCAATCCAACAATATTTCACTCATAAGGAAGATGTGCCCATACCTTTTGTTTTGATGGAGATATGTCTTCAAAACCTATCTTAATCACAATCAAATCCTCTTTGCCAATTTCAAGGTTAGATAGCAACAACCTATCTCAAAATCTCCACACAAATATTCTCCTCAATTGTTATTTCACCATAAAAAAATATCAAGTCTCAAGTACACCTTATAATCTCCAAACTTTTCAAAATATAATTAGCAAAGATTCAAATAACTCACTTTCACAATAATTCACTTCAGAATTTTAATGCATAGAATAATCAAAATTACTTCCTTATATCTCCCTACTCAAAGATGCATTTTCAAAATAATTAACACCACTATTCAAAAATATTCCAATGTACTTTTCAAACCAAAATTTAAATCATTCAACACTTTCAACCATGGCAAAAATAATATTTATTTCAACCACCTTATAACTCCTCAAGGTGCATACCATCAACTTTAGACCAAGCGCAAATTATACAATTTAAAAATTTAAATACCTTTTGTGCACGTTGCCTTGGTGGGATTCGATCCCTTGTCACACTGCCGCTAGCGCCCTAGCCATGGCCTAACCACCATGTGAGCTAGGTGCTCACTTGGGACACAAAAGTACCTCATGTGCTTTGTTCCTCCACTTGGCATCGAAACCCAAAATAAAAAACTTTACCCTTTTGCTACCATTGAGACTCGAACACGGGACCTCCACTCACCCAACGCCTTACACAATGATGCCTTGCCACTAGCCCAACCACATGGTTGGTGATAAGGCTTTAAGCCTTAGTCGATTTAACCTCCACGTGTTTCTGTTGCTTTTAAAAATTAAAAACCTCTTGCCTTATGCGCTCATGAATTCGCATCAAACCTTAGCCAATAATCACACATGCATTAATTCGGAGACTTACCTTAATGTTGCAAGTCTTATGGTATAAATACCATTCATATTTTTCTTCGAACGTCGACGGGGGATATTTATTTAAATATTTTTATGCCCAACCCTAACTTAGGGTTTAATTAATTTATTTTATAAATTAATTTATAATATAAATATTATAAATAATTTATAAATAACCTTAGGCATTATTTTTAAACCTTAATATTATAATATTATTAATAAATATTATTATAATATTATTTCCTTTGGACCTAGGTATTTTCCTTTTTCACCCTTAGACCTTATCTGACCACCTTTAATATTATAATAATAAATATTATAATATTATTTCCTTTGGGCCTAGGTATCTCCTTCCTTCAGGGTATTTAACCAACCTTTTGACCAATCATGTGATGCTTTTAAACCAAATCTCTTGGGCTTAAAATATAAATATTTTAACCCTCCTTTTTACCAAATCCTTGCACTGATCACTGACACTGACTCTTGACATCAATGACAACACAACTACTCAAAATTTCCAACAATCTCCCCCTTTGTCATTGATGGCAACCCTTTTTCCTTAACCATCCTCCTTTTCCTTTTTCCAAATATGCTCCCCTTGAGAAACTACTCCCCCTGACTGAATGCTCTCCCCCTAACTCAAATCTCTCCCCCTTTGTCATCAATGGCAAAGGGCCACCTTTGGGGCTAAATATAAGACTCTTAGCTCAGCCCCCTCCCCACCTCCTCTCCTTGAGGTGGTTAATTTTGGGGTGGGAGTATCTCTACTCCTAGCATACACTGCTCCTTTCCTTTGTCCACCTTCTTCCTCAACTGATTCCTTTGATTCCTCTGAATATTCCTATTCCTGCTTGTCTCTGGAAATTCTATTCTACACCACTTAGCCATATGCCCAACATTATTGCACTTATAACATTTAATTTTGTAGTTCCTTGAAGGTGCAAATATTTTGAAGTTCCTCCTGGTGAAGCCATATCCATTCCTATCATGAACCCTACAATTAACTACCTTATGACCAAACTGATTACAAGAGTAACAATACCCTTGAAAGAGATGTCCATTTCTTAAATTTCTTTTAGTGAAACCATGTCCTTGTCTTTCATGTGTCCTGCATTGCATAGCCTTGTGTCCAAACCTGTGACATGAGAAGCAACATCCATTGAAGAAACCTTGCCTTGACCCCATTGGTCTCTTAGTCTCTTCTTCCCTGTGATGTTTCCTGTTCCATCTGTTCCTTATTTGTGCATTGTTCCTTTCCTTGTTGAACTTTCTATTTTCCAACTTATCCTCAGAAGTCTCACTTTCTCTTTCACTCTCTTCTTCTGAAGCTTCTTCTTCTTTGGAGCTTGAGATTGACTCCTCTCCTTGTTCTCTATGTTCCTCTTCAAAACCAAGTCCTATCTTGTTTGATGAAGATCTTTGTACCTTGATAATCTTATCCAAGGTCTTTGAGCTTCTCCCAAACTTGTGTAGCTTGTCTTTAGACTCTTTTACTTCCTTCCTTAGTGAAGCTACCTCATGCTCTAATCTTTCACATTCTAAGACTTTTGCCTCTAACTTCTCTTTAAATCTCCTTGTCTTAGCTATTGAGTTTGTTAGATCTTGTATAAGCTTTCCTTTCTCTTCATCACATTCTTGAAATTGAAGCTTGAGTTTTGAGTTCTGCTTTCTTACCTTTCTTAATTCCTTAAGAGTAGAAATAAGCTCACCTTCAAGATCAACTTCTCCTTCCTCTTCATTTTATGATTCTTCCTCTACCTTTTTATCATCAAGATCATCTTCATTATTTTCTGATTTATTTCCACTAGAAGCACTTCCTTCCTCTTCTATTGCCAAGAGGAGACTTTCTTCTTCTAGGTCTTCAAGAGCATCTTCATATTCATATTCACTAAAACTGAACCCATTCCTTGTACAATGATCTTCAAGATGACCAAAATTTCCACACCTAAAACACTTGAGAATTATTGGTTCCCTTTTTACCTTTTTCTTAACATCTTCTTTTTCTACTGTCAGAAATAGAATTTCTTCTTCTTCATTATCTGAGGACCTTTCATCACTATCACTTGAACTCTTGCCTGTCTTATCTGCATAGAAACTCTTCTTATGCCTTTGGAAAAACTTCTTTCCTTGCTTGCCTTGTCCATCCCTGCTTTTCTTTTGATACCTGTATTTTCTTGCTTCCCTATTCTTATGATCCTGTTTCTCTTCACCATTGCTACTTCCAGCTTCTAGACAATCAGATGCATAGTGACCATATTTACCACAATTGAAACACTTAACTAATTTTGTACCTTTGTGCTTTCTTGTGTCCTTGTTCCTTCTGCCATAGTTTGCTTCTTCATCACTGGATGACTCATCACTTGAATCTAACTTCTTATCCTTTGTCTTCTTTGCTACTTTGAAGGTTGCTTCTTTCTGGGGGATAGGATCCTTTCCTATTCTCATCTCAAAAGTTATGAGAGTGCCATGTAGCTCATCCCTAGTCAAAGTTTCAATATCTTTTATTTCCTCTATGGCTGAAACCTTTTCACTATACCTCTTAGGAAGTGACCTTAAAATATTTTGACAAACATCTGATTCTTCAACTTTAAACCCAAGTCCTTGCATGGAGTTAACAACCTCATCCACATGAAGTAAGTATGTAGCAATGTCTTCCTCATCCTTCATCTTTAGATCTTCAAATGTTTTCTTGTGATTTTGCAATTTTGCCATCTTGACCTTTTTGTCTCCCTCATATGTTTTCTACAACTTTTCCCAAATCTCTTTTGTTGATGTGCAATGCATAACTTTTACAAACTCTGATTCACGTAAACCACTTAAGATTCCATTCATTGCCTTTGAATTATTCAGATGTAGGAGCTTACCATATTTATCTATAGGTGGAGTAGTTGGTGGTGTGTATCCATCCTCAACTGCTTGCCATATCTCATTTCCTTGTGCCATTAGATAAATCTTCATTCTTACACTCCAAAATGCATAATTGTTCCCATCGAACAATGGTGCCTTATTTCCTGAAGATCCACTCTGAGAATCCATCTGTGTTCCTGTAAGCTTTTCCTTCAAGTTGTTAAACTCTTTCGAAGGAACCCGCTCTGATACCAATTGAAGAACACAAGCTTATACTAAGAGGGGGGTGAACAGTATAAGACCAACTTTTACTTTTCTTTCTCAAACAATATTATCCAATATATCAATGGCAATATCAATAGTAGTAATCAAAGCAATGCACAAATCATCACACACAATAGAGACACCAATTTAACGTGGTTCACCCAATGTGGGCTACTCCATGGAGAAAATATTTCACTAAAATTTTCTCAACAAATCTCTTGGGAATCCTTCCCTATTACAATGTTTATGGACCTCTATCCAAAGGAGACACCAATCCCCTAATCAAGTTCATGGACACCAATCCATAGGAGACACTCAATCCCCTTTATTAGTTCATGGATCTCTATCCATAGGAGAACTCTTTCTCCTTTGCTCTAGCTGGTGATCTTCTAGAAGACTACTACCTCCACTACACTAGCTTGTGGATCTCTCTCCACTAAAGACCTATATCCTCACTTAGAAGACCTCTATCCTCACTACCCTAGCTAATGGATCTCTATCCACTAGAGACTACTATCCTCTACTCTATCACCTCCAAAGCTTACTCTCAACTCTACTCAATATCTATCTCAAATCTGCACTAAACACTATCCTCGATCTAGCACAAATCTGCTCACAAGTCTATCTCTAGTATAGCACAAATCTACCCTCAAATATACACCAAAATCTATCCTCAAATATGTCCTCAAGCCTTAACACAAAGCTTGATCAAATCACAAATCAACTCTACTTAGATCTACCCCAAGCCTTAACACAAAGCTTGAACAAATCAATCAATCAATTATGCTCTCAAGTCTTCTCAAAGACTTGTCTCAAATCTATCCATAAGTCCTCTCAAGAACTTGCTCAATCTACTCAACAAGTCTTCACCAAGACTTACCTCAAATCTTCTCAACAAGTCTTCACCAAGACTTACCTCAAATATACTCAACAAGTCTTCACCAAGACTTACCTCAAATATGCTCAACAAGTCTTCACCAAGACTTGCCTCAAATATCTCAACAAGTCTTCACCAAGACTTACCTCAAATATGCTCAACAAGTCTTCACCAAGACTTACCTCAAATATTCTCAACAAGTCTTCACCAAGACTTACCTCATCAATCAACTTCTCAAATCTCTCAACAAGTCTTCACCAAGACTTACCTCAAATCTCTCAACAAGTCTTCACCAAAACTTACCTCAAATCTATCCTTAAGCTTTCACAAAATCTTACTCAAATCTATCCTTAAGTCCCCTCTAGGACTTACTCAAATATGCCCACAAGCTTTCACAAAAGCTTGCTTAACTCTATCCTTAAGCTTTCACAAAAGCTTACTCAAACAACTACAAATATTGCATACAAAACTCAACTTAATCTATTTCAGAAAACCTCTTCAATCACACAAACAAGTTTCACTCAGAATCTTGTTTAACCATAGGAACATATAGAGAATGGTCAAAGACTCAATATGTTTCACACTCACTAGGTTTTATACCCAACAAAACACTTTATCACTTTCAAAATTTCTTTCAAATCAATTCAGAAATAAGGTATAATTTGTTTCACAAAACTTGAACTATCACTCCAATGCTTTCAATCAATAATGCTCATCCAACATCACTCAAACATTCACTCAATGAAACACAACTTGCTTACAAACCCTAACCAAGTGTTTCACTATACTTCCAACCACTCACACTATGGGTCTCAAACCTTGACTCAAGATGATTCCAATTTCACATAACAATGATACTCATGTTCTTTCAACAAACCCTAGCTCAAGATAGTTCTCAATATCACATAACAATGATACTCATGTTCTTTCACAAACCCTAGCTCAAGATAGTTCTCAATCTCACATAACAATGATACTCATGTTCTTTCAACATCCACAAATCATGCACATGAAAACTTACTCAAACATTTCCAACAATGCTTATCAAACAATCCTTTTCACTCCAACTTTGCATTTCACAACATTCAATCCAACAATATTTCACTCATAAGGAAGATGTGCCCATACCTTTTGTTTTGATGGAGATATATCTTCAAAACCTGTCTTAATCACAATCAAATCCTCTTTGCCAATTTCAAGGTTAGATAGCAACAACCTATCTCAAAATCTCCACACAAATATTCTCCTCAATTGTTATTTCACCATACAAAAATATCAAGTCTCAAGTACACCTTATAATCTCCAAACTTTTCAAAATATAATTAGAAAAGATTCAAATAACTCACTTTCACAATAATTCACTTCAGAATTTTAATGCATAGAATAATCAAAATTACTTCCTTATATCTCCCTACTCAAAAATGCATTTTCAAAATAATTAACACCACTATTCAAAAATATTCCAATGTACTTTTCAAACCAAAATTTAAATCATTCAACACTTTCAACCATGGCAAAAATAATATTTATTTCAACCACCTTATAACTCCTCAAGGCGCATACCATCAACTTTAGACCAAGCGCAAATTTATAAATTTAAAAATTTAAATACCTTTTGTGCATGTTGCCTCGGTGGGATTCGATCCCTTGTCATGCTGCCACCAGCGCCCTAGTCATGGCCTAACCACCATGTGAGCTAGGTGCTCACTTGGGACACAAAAGTGCCTCGTGCACTTTGTTCCTCCACTTGGCATCAAAACCAAAATAAAAAACTTTACCCTTTTGCTGTCATCGAGACTCGAACGTGGGACCTCCGCTCACCCAACGCCTTACACAGTGATGCCTTGCCACTAGCCCAACCACGTGGTTGGTGATAAGGCTTTAAGCCTTAGTCAATTTAACCTCCACATGTTTCTATTGCTTTTTAAAAATTAAAAACCTCTTGCCTTATGCGCTCATGAATTCACATCAAACCTTAGCCAATAATCACACATGCATTAATTCGGAGACTTGCCTTAATGTTGCAAGTCTTATGGTATAAATACCATTCTTATTTTTCTTCGAACGTCGACGGGGGATATTTATTTAAATATTTTTGTGCCCAACCCTAACTTAGGGTTTAATTAATTTATTTTATAAATTAATTTATAATATAAATATTATAAATAATTTATAAATAACCTTAGGCATTATTTTTAAACCTTAATATTATAATAATGTAGATTACTACATACAAATAATAATAAATATTATAATATTATTTCCTTTGGGCCTAGGTATTTTCCTTTTTCACCCCTAGACCTTAACTAACCACCTTTAATATTATAATAATAAATATTATAATATTATTTCCTTTGGGCCTAGGTATCTCCTTCCTTCAGGGTATTTAACCAACCTTTTGACCAATCATGTGATGCTTTTAAACCAAATCTCTTGGGCTTAAAATATAAATATTTTAACCCTCCTTTTGCCAAATCCTTGCACTGATCACTGACACTGACTCTTGACATCAATGACAACACAACTACTCAAAATTTCCAACAATCTCCCCATTTGTCATTGATGGCAACCCTTTTTCCTTAACCATTCCTTTTCCTTTTTCCAAATCTGCTCCCTTGAGAAACTTCTCCCCTTGACTGAATGCTCTCCCCCTAACTCAAATCTCTCCCCCTTTGTCATCAATGGCAAAGGGCCACCTTTGGGGCTAAATATAAGACTCTTAGCTCAGCCCCTCCCCACCTCCTCTCCTTGAGGTGGTTAATTTTGGGGTGGGAGTATCTCTACTCCTAGCATACACTTGCTCCTTTCCTTTGTCCACCTTCTTCCTCAACTGATTCCTCTGAATATTCCTATTCCTGCTTGTCTCTGGAAATTTTGTTCTACACCACTTAGCCATATGCCCAACATTATTGCACTTATAACATTTAATGTTGTAGTTCCTTGAAGGTGCAAATATTTTGAAGTTCCTCCTGGTGAAGCCATATCCATTCCTGTCATGAACCCTACAATTAACTACCTTATGACCAAACTGATTACAAGAGTAACAATACCCTTGAAAGAGATGTCCATTTCTAAAATTTCTATTGGTGAAACCATGTCCCTATCTTTCATGTGTCCTGCACTGCATAGCCTTGTGTCCAAACCTATGACATGAGAAGCAACGTCCATTGAATAAACCTTGCCTTGACCCCATTGGTCTCTTAGTCTCTTCTTCCCTGTGATGTTTCATGTTCCATATGTTCCTTATTTGTGCATTGTTCCTTTCCTTGTTGAACTTTCTATTTTCCAACTTATCCTTAGAAGTCTCACTTTATCTTTCACTCTCCATAAGTCCTCTCAAGAACTTGATTAATATCCTCAACAAGTCTCCAAGACTCGCCCCAAATATGTCCAACAAGTCTTCACCAAGACTTACCTCAAATCTGCTCAACAAGTCTTCACCAAGACTTGCCTCAAATCTACTCAAACATTCTTCACCAAGACTTACCTCAAATCTACTCAAAAAGTCTTCACCAAGACTTACCTCAAATCTACTCAACAAGTCTTCACCAAGACTTGTCTCAAATCTTCTCAACAAGTCTTCACCAAGACTTACCTCAAATCTGCTCAACAAGTCTTCACCAAGACTTACCTCAAATCTGCTCAACAAGTCTTCACCAAGACTTACTTCAAATATGCTCAACAAGTCTTCATCAAGACTTACCTCAAATATGTCCTTAAGCTTTCACAAAAACTTACTAAAATATGTCCTTAAGTCCACTCTAGAACTTACTCAAATCTGCCCACAAGCTTTCACAAAATCTTGCTTAACTATGTCCATAAGCTTTCACAAAAGCTTGCTTAACTATGTCCTTAATATTTCACAAAAGCTTACTCAAACTACTGCAAATATTGCATACAAAAATCAACTTAATATATTTCAGAAAACCTCTTCAATCACACAAACAATTTTCACTCAGAATCTTGTTTAACCATAGGAACATATAGAGAATGGTCAAATAATCAATATGTTTCACACTCACTAGGTTTTGTACCCAACAAAACACTTTATCAATTTCAAACTTTCTTTCAAATCAATTCAGAAATAAGGTATAATTTGTTTCACAAAAATTGAACTATGACTCCAATGCTTTTAATCAATAATGCTCATCCAACATCACTCAAACATTCACTCAATGAAACACAACTTGCTTAAAAACCCTAACCAAGTATTTTAGTAAACTTCGAACCACTCACACTATGGGTCTCAAACCTTGACTCAAGATGATTCCAATGTCACATAACAATGATACTCTTGTTATTTCAAAAAACCCTAGCTTAAGATAGTTCTCAATCTCACATAACAATGATACTCATGTTCTTTCACAAACCCTAGCTCAAGATTGTTCTCAATATCACAGAATAATGATACTCATGTTCTTTCAACATCCACAAATCATGCACATGAAAACTTTCTCAAACATTTCCAACAATGCTGATCAAACAATCATTTTCACTCCAACTTTGCATTTCACAACATTCAATTCAACAATATTTCACTCATAAGGAAGATGTGACCATACATTTTGTTTTGATGGAGATATATCTTCAAAACCTATCTTAATCACAATCAAATCCTCTTTGCCAATTTCAAGGTTAGATAGCAACAACCTATCTCAAAATCTTCACACAAATATTCTCCTCTATAGTTATTTCACCATACAAAAATATCAAGTCTCAAGTACACCTTATGATCTCCAAACTTCTCAAAATATAATTAGCAAAGATTTCAATAACTCACTTTCACAATAGTTCACTTCAGAATTTAATGCATAGAATAATCAAAATTACTTCCTTATATCTCCCTACTCAAAGATGCATTTTCAAAATAATTAACATCACTATTCAAAAATATTCCAACGTACTTTTCAAACCAGAATTTAAATCATTCAACACTTTCAACCATAGCAAAAATAATATTTATTTCAACCACCTTATAAATTCTCAAGGCGCATACCATCAAATTTAGACCAAGCTCAAATTTAAAAATTTAAATACCTTTTGTGCACGCTGCCTTGGTGGGATTCGATCCCTTGTCGCACTGTTGCCAGTGCCCTAGTCACAACCTAACCACTACGTGAGATAGGCACTCACTTGAGACACAAAAGCACCTCATGCGCTTTGTTCCTCCACTTGGCACTAAAACCAAAATAAAAACTTTACCCATTTTCTATCGTCAGGACTCGAACTTGGTACCTCCACTCACCCAACATCTTACACAATGACGCCTTGCCACTAGCCCAACCAAGTGGTTGGTGATAAGGCTTTAAACCCTAGTCAATTTAACCTCCATGTGTTTTTGCTGCTTTTTAAAAATTAAAAATCTCTTGCCTTATGCGCTCACGAATTCGCATCAAACCTTAGCCAATATTCACACTTGCATTAATTCAGAGACTTGCCTTAATGTTTCAAGTCTTATGGTATAAATCCCATTCTTCTTTTTCTTCGAATGTCGATGGGGGATATTTATTTAAATGTTTTTATGCCCAATCCTAACTTAGGGTTTAATTAATTTATTTTATAAATTAAATTATAATATAAATATTATAAAAAATTTATAAATAACCTTATGCATTATTTTTAAACCTTAATATTATAATAATAAATATTATAATATTATTTCCTTTGGGCCTAGGTATTTTTCTTTTTTACCCTTAGACCTTATCTTACCACCTTTAATATTATAATAATAAATATTATAATATTATTTCCTTTAGGCCTAGGTATTTTCATTTTTCACCCGTAGACCTTATCTGACCACCTTTAATATTATAATAATAAATATTATAATATTATTTCCTTTAGGCCTAGGTATCTCCTTCCTTCAAGGTATTTAACCAACCTTTTGACCAATCATGTGATGCTTTTAAATCAAATCTCTTGGGATTAAAATATAAATATTTTAACCCTCATTTTACCAAATCCTTGAACTGATCACTAACACTGACTCTTGACATCAATGACAACACAACTACTCAAAATTTCTGAAAAACCTTGATACAGAAGAGCAATAAAATGTTGAAACTGAAACAAACTATGATCCCCTTGAAGGGCCCAATGGTGGCTATTTATTTAAATCATTTGAGCATGTTTGGGGTTTCATGAAATGTTATAGGGAAGACTTACTTAAGGCTATGGAATAGGAAGCTCAACTCAAAAGAGGTGAGACCCTCCTCCTCTAGTAGCATCTCCTAGGCACATTCATGCTAACCCTTTGTTTGAATCATGGTAATCTTATCCATCTTATAATGGTAGTATCTCCTGGTATGCTAACTCAAAAGTTTAACTAATATGGTGAAATAATTGGTTTCAAGAGTGGATATGATTCAACCCCCTAGTTTCACCTACAACTATAGAGAAATGCGCAATCAACCCTTAGAACCTATCGTAGCTACTAAGCATTATCCTAAACATTTTCCCATGCTGGTTTTGCCTATATATAAGGGAACAAAAGATCCAATTGAGCATTTGAGAATGTTTATAACAACTTGCCATGATATCATATATGATGACATGTTGCTAAAGACATTCCCTAAGAGTCTTGGTGGTATGGCATTAGAGTGGTATTATCATCTTCCCAACCATTCTTTAAGGAATTTTGAAAAAAAACTAAATTATTTGTTCAACAGTTTGATATTTATGTTGAAAATAATGTGTTCATGAAAGATGTTTACATGTTAAAACAAGGTAAAGAGGAAAGTTTTACAAAAATTTTGTCTCATTGGAGGAGTCTAGTTGGATGCTTAAGATATACATTACCTCAAGACATGCTTGAAATATTTATCGAGAATTTGTAAGAGAAGCTATCTTATGCTTTGGAAACAACAACTATCACATATTTTGATCAGGCAATTGAGCTAGCAAGGAAAGTGGAACAAGCTCTTATCAAAAGAGGACAACTTAAAGTGAAAGAAGATAGGACCACTAAAATCAGTATAGGTACAAGCATGTGGTTGGTGATTGGGTAATAGATAGTAGGCCTATTAATAGTATTGTTAACAACCTGTAGACACCAAATCCTAGCCACTCCTTATCCAATCATCACCGTCAAATAACAACCATATATTGTAGACACCAAAACCTAGCCACTTGTCCTCCATTTATGCTTTCTTGCCACTTTCACCCACTATAAATATATTTATATATATATTTAAATATTAATATTTTATATAAATATTTAATAAATATATATTTATATAAGTGAATTAATCCTAGCCATCCGATTTCACTTAATCCTATCCATCCATTTACATCAATCCATGCCACACCCTAGATTTAATATCCACCCTTCGATATACTTTTATCTTAGCCACATGATTAGTGTTGTTGAAACCCTAACATGCCCTAGGTTAGATTATTAATAGGAGCCATTTTTATGGCTCAACCCCTGAATCCCTAAGAAGTCCCCTAAGCATTTTTATAAAGTGTTTTGCTACCAAGTTCCCTAGAGTATCTTAGCACTCTCATCTTCCATCCTTGCCTGCTACAACCCTCGCATCCATTGTTGCCTCTCTTGCTCATCCAAATATCATTTTGTAGACTTTCCTCTTAGCCATCGAATGTCTTCAAGTTCTTTCCACCATTCCTAAGCACCTCTGGGTTCTTCCTTCCCTACCACCAAGCACCTATGGGCATCCTCTACCATTACTGAATGTCTACAGACATTTGGTACAACCACTGAGCATCCACGAGCATTTTATGCCAGAGTTCTAACGTCCCCCTAGCCTCCGGGTGATGTTAGGGTATCACCGCACCAATCCACTACAATAGAGTTCATCAAATTAGAAGACAACAAACAAGTAAGGTAAATATTTTATTTGGTATTTCATTACATGTATTTTTAGTTCTGTTCATGTTATTTACAACAAATAGCTAGGGTTTTTGTATTGGTTGTAGAGGGCCTCACATTGTGGAGCCCTCACATTTTCTACTAACTCATTTGCTATTTTATTGTGTGCAGATCTGGAAGTGTTACATCAATATTGGACAACTGCTTAAGCTGGAGTGGCCCGAAATTGGATAACTAGAAGCCCACTCACTTTTTTTGGGAGCAAAGACACATTTTGAGACACCACCAATGTTGCTTGCTAGGGTTTCAAAGAACCCTAGCCATTGTAAAATATGTATCAAAGAATTCAAGAATTCTTATTGTAACAATGGAGTTTTGAGGCTCCCCCATTAATAAAAATCATTCATTGTGCAATACTGTTCTTTGAGTTCTACTTTATATTTCTATTATTTGGTGTTGCATTTTTGTCTCTTCATATATATATATGAATAAATCTTAGCTGCCCATCATGTCTTAATCCTGGCCACTCATTCAATGCAATCCGTGTCACTTATCAAGTTGCAATCTCAACCATTCATTATATTTTAATCTTGGACGCTCAATATTGTCATCAAAACCCTAACATGAATAAAAGGAAATCATAAAATATCATTCACTTATCATGAATGAGGATGGAATATCTTGAGAGGTTAAACATTCTATTATCACATTTGACCTTCACACTTGCATGAACCTTAGCCACCACCATATCCATCGTTTGAACCCCAAAGCTTCTATGAACCAGATCTAAACATCATAGAGCATCTAATCTAGCCCACAAATACCTTAGGGTATTCTACAAATTCTATAGAGCATTTCTATAATGCTACAAGGCATCCAAAATATTCTAAAAATGCTCTAGGGCATTTTCCAGAATCGTGTTGCATCCATCAAGCCCTCAGATGCTTCTAGGCATCCGTGCGACCTCAGATAAAACCAGCAAAAGTGTAGATTCAATGATTCAGGTATTGATAAGGTTATTGGTTTTTTTTTATTTATATTTTCCTACATTTCATTTACATTTCACAAGCATTGCACTTAGGGTTTTGTAGATTTGTATTTTATAGAGGGCCTCACACAATGGAGCCCTCACATGTACTACTATTTTTTTTTGTGTCTTGTTTGTATACAGGTGTAGGAGATATTTTCATTGATAGCTATTGCAACTCAGAGTGGCCCCGTAGTGAATATACAAGCCCAATCAATCCTTGTTTGGAGCAAAGAAGATCTGATGACATCATAGTCGATTGATATAGCAAGAGGTTTTCACCCCTCTGTTGTGATTATTGTATCAAAACAAGTAATATTTTTGTAACCCCTAATTTGGGGTATATTGATGTATAAGAGTGGAGATTAAGGCACCCTGATTTAATAATATATGAGAGCATTTATTTTGTGTATATTATTTCTTGTGTTTGATCTATTATTGTTATTCTGGTGTTGATATTTTTTATTTACACAACATAAAAAATATGGTGCTTAACCAACTCCCAAAATCCCCATGAAGGAATTTTATGAAGCTCAACATGCCTATGTGGTCCTACAACAACTTTTGGAAGATAATATGATTGAGTTACCTCCTATAAGGCAACCAGTTACCACAATTGATTCGTATAAGGCTGGTCAACACTGTGAGTATCATAGAGTGGAGGGACACTAGATAAATTCTTGTAATAGATTAAAATATATGGTGTAGAACCTAATTGATGAGGGTTTCCTTATCATAGAAGGTTCTCATCTACCAAAAAACCAACCTCCTACTCAACAAGCACCCAAAACTAATCAAGATATGAGAGTATTCCAATATCCCCTACCTAAGCATGGGTAGTAGGTAGTTAATCAAGTGCCATATTGAAATGTGCCACCTCCCCATGGTAATATGGTTGGTATGATAACAGTAACTACAAGGTAATAAGTGTTAGCTTTTGGAGCCTTAAACATAAAGGAAATGCATTCAAAAGTATATAAATAAACATGCAATGATACAACTATGATAATAGAAAAAAACCATGCATGAAAATATGATATAAAACTTGATACAATGCTCTAGAAATGATCATATAGAAAGCTCAAGAAAATTACAATGCTTCTCTCATGGAGTTTGCAACTTCTCCATGATTACAAAATGGAGCTAAATTATGACTACTACTTTCACCTATGCACTATATTTGCTCTAGCACATTTCTTCTCTATGAAGCCTTATATATAGAGATGTAACTCTTGGCCTTCAAGTAACTTATGAAACCTCATAGATTCTATTTTAAGACTCATGTACATGTGGACTACATGCACATTTACATCATTGCACATTCTCACACTTGTGCACTTTATTCTATTATTCTAATAAAGCATTTAACTCCTATTCTAAATCTAATCTAAATATGTATCCATGGGGATATTTTAGGATACAACCAAATGATGTAATAGCCATATTTTCGAAAACCCCCCTGTATTACATTATTTGGTTGATGAATACTTTAGTCTTCAGTGTAGATCTTTGTTGCGAGAGCTTGAACTTCATGCTTGTCTTCAATATGGATTTCATTTTGATGCTTTAGTTCTTCTTTCTTCTTTCCCATAGTATATTGGTTGATAGCATCAAGATGTACTCTATCATCTTGCATATTTGAATTGCTATGATTCTCATCTAGCTGAAGTATCCTATCTCTTATATTCACTTTCATGTTGTGTTTCCTTTTTATTTTTCTTCTTCTTCTTTCCTCTCTCTATAATTTTTTTAGTGAAACACCTTCTTCATGATGGATTAGTGCATCATCACAATAGTAGTGACTAGAAATGTTCTTTTGCTCCTAGTTTTTAAAGTACTAAAAAACAATCAATGATAAATATATCATCACTCTATTGCAATTAATATAATTATACTTAGTGAGGTCCACTTAATGAAGATAACCAAATAATATGATGAAGTTTTCTTCTTTTTATTCCTTAATGAACATTGAGAATCTATTTCTTTTACCACTAGATAGATGTTTGTATCCTTCAAATGTATCTATTAGACTTTGAGAGTAATACTCCAAATCATACAATAGCTCCTCACTATTGAACACATTCCTCACAATATCATCCATATTTCTCTAAAGTAATCATTTGAGTATGACTTCCTTATTGCTCCCTAGTTTTGAGTATGCTATGAATAAGATCTATTATTGTTGCTTGCAATCACCTATTTGTAGAGGACTTTTGGGATGTATTTTAAATAGAAATATTTAGTTGGTTTGTTCAAGTCTCTTTTCCCTTAAATATGAGACTAATAAAGTTACTTTTCCAACTATTATTAATGCAAGCAATAATCTTCAACTATGGTTCAATGCTATTACAAAACTTCTAAATTTCTATAATGTAACTGTAGCTTTAAAATTCTCACACTCATTTCCTTCAGGCTAATGGATCTGCACCTCAAAGGGGAATGGGAGAATAGTAGGTCTACACCTCGAAGAGAGACACTTGAGTTCATGTCTTCTTTGGTGATTTTTTGACGAATTGTTTAGGGTTCACCAAGAAACATTTCTTGGCAGTTTCCATGCCTAGGTTTGGAGTTTGTTTGATGTGTTCCTTTTAAGTTCTCGCAATCACCTAGTTTTGGCCAATGCAACTAAACTATGCTAAATGCAATTCAATTTTCAATGAATACAACAGATAGTAGTAAACAGAGGAAAATCTAATGCAAATGCTTAATTATGAAGGAATTTGACACTCTTACTCGGTCTAGAAGTCTGATGAAGATTTTGTTTCTTGTTGCAGGCAAGATCGTATGCTAGGTCAAGATCGTATGTTGCAGGGTCAAGATCGTACGTACGATCCGTGATCGTACCCACCGATCAATGATCGACAGATCCGATCATAGCAAAAACCTACAGTTTCATAAGTACAGTGCAGAAAATAGAAAATGCAGTATGCTACAGACTCTATTGAACAGAGATTAGATCATACAAGACTTATTGAATGTAATACTAAAAGGAATTAACATGTATATGCCTTAAACTATGTAAAGTATGCAATTAAATGCAGAATTGGTGAACTCCAAGAATGATAATATGAAAATACTATTCTATATGAGATAAAAAATGATAAATGTGATATAAAAATGCAAATTGGAAGCTACAGGGATGCAAACCAGAGCTTGGAGTTACCCCCAAGTGACCTGTAAGTAAGATCATAACTAGAGCAAGATCATATCTATGATCACAAGATCGTATGCTACCAAGGTGAGATCGTATCTACGATCATTGATCATATCCTCATGCACCCAAGATCGTACCTTCGATCCTACAAAAAATAACAAAATAACAAGGGCTAATGCAAAAATTAAGTGACTAAAATATGGAATTATATCGATGAGTTAGGAGGAATTCGAGGGGGAAAGCCTGATTAAATAGGCTAAACCAGCAGGTGAAATTAGGCTAAAAACAAAATAGGTTGTAACTTCTTCCAAGTTGGGGCTGATCGATGGATCCGATCCCGTAACCGTCATCAGTTGGATAGGTAAGGACAAAAAGTATTATAACTTGTTTGTCACTTTGCCAAACTGAGCTTTTCTATTTTGGGACAAGATCGTACGTACGATCTGAGAGATCGTATGTACGATTGAAGATCGTAATATGATCTCATCCATTTGAACCCGATCTCGCCAGGAAAGCATGAAAATTGAGGCAGCTAGTTAGGAAGTTGTTTAATTTAATTTTTGAATGTTTTTGACTTTAATGCAAATTATTATGGGTCAATTTTAGGGTGTTACATTTTACCCCCTCTTTAGCGCATTTTTGAAAAAAATGCGTTAAAGAAGAGAACGACACACTTTACGAGAAAGCCAAAATTTATTGCAATTTTTTAAAATTTGAGGTTTTTATTGCAAGTTGTTTTAAGTGTGATACCCCCTTCGAGTTTTTATGCCAAATCCTTCATTTGGAGAAAAACTCAAAAATTTTATTTTTAAGGGTAAAATAAAAGTAAAAAGTAGAATTAAAACTTAATTCATTTGTTATTTGTCATTTGCTATTTTGGAGCTCTGGAGAAAACTATGGCAGACGTTCCCCATCACACCGATTTGGTTAGAGCAGGAGACGGAGCTCTCAGGGTAAGTGTTTTTCACTCTTTTAGCTTAGATTTTTCATATTTTTTGCTTTAATTTTATTTAAATTTAGATTTTTAGGGCACGACTACCATCACGCAACCCTAATTGCAAGATCATAACGATCTTGCAAGATCGTATCGATTTCACGATATCATATTGTCCAATATCGATCCGATCGAGGTCAATATCGAATTGATTTCGATGATATCAGAGAATACGATATCACAAAAATCGATATGATTTTGAACAATTTGATACAATTTTACACATTTTGATATGATTTTTATTTTTAAATCTGATCACTAATTTAATTTTTGTTGCTTTATTTTATTGATAGATACTTGAGCTAAAGAACCAAGAATGGAGATATGCTAATCTCCAGGCTGATTTGGGTGCTCTCTCAGCTGATGAGAGAACTTTCTTAGAGGTAGTGGGACTGAGACATGTGGTAGAAATGCCACAAATTCTAGTGGACCTGAGATTACTTACAACTCTCATAGAGAGATGGTACCCAGAGTCTTCATGCTTTCGACTACCGATAGGGGAGATGACCCCTACACTAGAGGACATCTAGAGGATTCTTAGGGTGCCTATCAGGGGCATGTTTATAGTGGCATCTAGAAACAAAGGCCAGGCACTAAGGAGGTTGATGGGAGACCCTAGCTTCGATCTGAAGAAGGGTGGGGTCAGCATAGACAGGCTCAGGGAGACAGAGGGAGTTTCCCATTTGATAGTTTTATTGAGTGGCATCATGGGAGGCCTTGTATTATGCCACCTCAATGGATGCCACCTACCATGGACCTTAGCAGAGGTGATATATGATATGCGAGATCAGAGTACATAGTTTTCCTAGGGCCCATTCCTTCTCTATAGGCTATACAAATTTCTACATTGGGTAGTCTACAAGGGAGGGAAGGGACTAGTCCTGACATCTTTCCTACAGGTATGGTGTTGGGAGCATATAGCTATCCGATGACCTATAGGTCTTCCTTTGGCTCGAGTAGGAGATGACCAGCCTAGGGTGGAGGAGGATAGACCGAGGATATTCTACTGGCCTATATAGAGAGGGCATCAAGGATGGGTTAGCCTTGATGTAGCGAGGTGACTCATTGATGAGTTACTGGTTGAGGACATCAGGTGGAGACCCTAGAGGGAGATACCAAGGTGGGGAGAGGATGCATTTGAGTTAGCTTACATCAGGTGAACCATTTGGCTATGGATGGACCAGGGGGAGCTAGAGCTACACCACATGGATCGGGTGATGCACTAGTTTGGGTTATAGTAGGACATTCCATAGTATAGGAATATCACTTACTCTAGGGTGACATGGGATCACACTACTATTAGTGGTGCTCCCAGCATGGCTAAGTTTTTGGACCCTAAGCTAGATGATGAGGTACTACCCATAATAGAGGGGGATGATATTAGGGTTATAGATAGGTACCGATAGTGGTACACCCACATTCACCCTACTCGATTGACTACACCGAGGAGTGCAGTGTAGTAGTCATTTGAGCAGGTTTTTAGGTAGTGATGTACAACTAATCAACAATAGCAGTTTGAGACACAGGTATCCTCTAGGAGATAGGGTCCTCATACTAGGGGTGGACATCGGAGTTGATTGAGGACATCTAGGTCAGGGAGGGCTATTGGGATAGGGGAGATGTCTAGGGAGGAGAGGAGAGCCTCTTCTCAATGGATGGGGGATGACAAGATGGAGGAGGAGCATGTAGCATCTCCTTAATAGGATTTTATACCTAACTTGCCCGAGAAGGGCATCATGATAGAGGAGGTAGGGGAGAGAAGCAAGATGGTGGCTCTACGAGTAGAGAACATGAGTCTTAGAGCTCGTGTTCAGACACTAGAGTTAGAGGATGCAACTTTGAGGACTCAGGTCTAGACTCTATAGATGATGGATCGGTTTGAGGACTCGTAAGAGAGTAAGAGTGAGGATTCAGACTCTAGAGGTAGATCTTGCATAGGCACGGGCTAGGTGACTCAAGGAGCTAGGGTAATGACTTCTTCCTAGTCAAGAGGATCAAGGAGGAGTCAGTTAGGGGAGGAGCTAGTGGTCTATATAATAGACTACATTTTACCAGACCTTATACTTTATGGTGGTACCTATAGAGCAGAGATAGGCTATACCTCCTAAGATTACAGGTCCTATTCGCATAGGATCATCATCTCGCTCTACTACTAGGGTGACTTCCTCTAGGATGGTGATAGTAGGGGGACATTTCACCACCACCACCCCTAGTAGAGATGATGATGTTGCGAGATCTAGAGGCTCGAGAGGAGTTTAGGGTGGGCTTACTAGACACATTTTTGTACTATATCCTTAGTGACTGAGTATGCCAATTTTTGAGGATTGTGGCATACCAGTCCAACTCTATTTTGTATATAGACTTTATATATATATATATATTGATCCTCTTGTTCTATGTGACTTTGTATGATTTGATTGCATTTGATTTTTATGATGTTTAAATTTCTTATAATCATGCTTTTGATTTTTAAATATTTTGATCATGCTTAAAATGAAAAAATAATTTGAATTTTGTAGATATGTTTTTGAAAATATGTTTTTGTATGATGATGGAATTAATAGATTAGCAATGTTCCTCGAAGGATGTTGTGTTGTTATATGACCGTTGATGGAGATCAATGCTCGCTAGGTCATGAAGTGAATCCTATTGTGAGGAATTTTGTATTGCTAATAATAGAAATGTTTTTGTGGGGCTCAAGAATAATCTTGAGGCTTATGATGATTAAAGAAGATGTTTGATTTTGTTTTTGAGAAAATTTGATTTTTAAGAAATATTTTGATAAGGATTATTGTTTATAAAAATAATGTGACTTAAGCATGAAAAATTGGGAAGGATGACTTGCGCTAGGCATAGAATTCCTAGTGTGAAAATTTTGAGGACAATAGTTACTAAGAATTATACCATCATCGCGAAGTCAAAAATGCAATGCATGATAATATGAAATTGTTTATTCTTAAAATATAAATTGATATGAAGCAAATCATCGTATCACATATTTAAGAAGATTGACAAATATGAAATGTTTTAGACCTAAAAATTGAGAAAGATGACTTGCGCTAGGCATAGAATTCCTAGTGTGAAAATTGAGAAGAATAATTACTAGGAATTATACCATCATCGTGAAGTCATGATGCAATGCATGATTTTGGACTACAAGTTCTTTTGGAATAGGTTATTTTTGGAGATTTTGAAATTTTTGAAATATTTATGTAATAATGATAAACTAATGTTGTTCAACAAATTTCAAAGAAATATTTTAACTTATTTCTAAGACAAAATCAATTTTATCAAGAACCAGTGTGTGATGAGTGAGTTCATTATCCATATTGATTTGACACAATGATACAAAATCTCTCAAGGATCAAATGTGTGTGCTTTGTGAAATTGATTTACCGATTTTGAGTAAGGTAGTGATACAAGCAAACTTTTATGAACCAATGTGTGTGCAAGTGAAATGTTCATTAACCATGATTTTGTGCATGCCATTGTACCGAACTACTATGTAAGTCAAGTTACCAAAAGCTAGCTAATCCACAAGCGGACATTGGTCTGTACAAAATAAGGTCGCTAATGTGACAGACATATCACCATGCGAAAGGGATTACCCAAGGCCAAGCGGGTTGGGCACAAACCACCTGTTATGGGGCTTACCTCATGGCTTTCAAATAACTGAGGAATTCCAGGGATTCAAGCTCACTACCCCCTTCTTTTCTTCTGATTTTTGGAGTAGGGATTCTTGTCCATTTTTGAACAAGGGGATTTTATTGCTTTTTTTTTCTTTTCTTTTTCTTTTCTTTTTCTTTTTCTTTTTCTTTTTATTTTTTTTTTCTTTTTCTTTTTTGGGATACTTGCCCAGATTAGACGTAGAGCAAGGGATTTTATTCGGGTAGGGGGGAGCTTGTCCTTTTGCCAATTCTCAGTATTCTAGACCATGCGCATAATAGGATAGCAAGGGAAACTTTTCGCTTAAGGAACTAAGACTACTATGTAGTATCCTTTTTGAATTTGCAACAAATCATTTTTAAGATGTGAGAATGTGTTCTTGGTTCAAGAAGTAGCAAGATCATTTCCCAAAACTCAAAATTTTATTTAGTGAAGTAATAGTGCTTTTCGATACAAGAGAGATTTATAATCAAAGTGATGAAATAAAAATTATTAAAGATGTAAATTAAGTGCATGGTTCAAGATAACTTTTGAATTTTATCTGAAATAAAATAAAATATAACTTGAATTTTGGAAAACAACACACACTGATGCAAAGAATAAGAGTTTAACAATTTGAAATATTTTTGGAAATTTTCATGTTTTCTTGATTTTTTTGGTGTTTTGATAATATGATAATTGCAAACTAAATGATGAAGAAGTTATTTACAAGTATGTACAGAAATGGAATTTTTGTTTTATGCATAATATCTTTTGAGATGCATGATATTCATTGGCTCCTTAAGATATTTTCCTTCCAAGGTAGCCAAGCGATATGCACCTGATCCAAATTTAGTAGTGATGACAAATGGTCCAAGCCAATTAGGTTGAAATTTACCTTTTAAATATTTTCTAGCATTTGTATTTTTTTATTTTCTTTGAGTACTAAATCACCAATTTCAAAAGATCGACTATGAACTTTCTTGGCATATGATCTTTTGAGTTTGTCTTGGTAAGAGCGAAGATGCTCTAGAGCATGAATACACTTTTCATCTAGAAGTTCCAACTGACTTAGTCTGCCAACATGATATTCATCCCCTACTTCAACATCCTGAAGTAGAAGAGCTAGAGAAGGAACTTCTAACTCAAATGGAAAAACTGCTTCAGCACCATAAACCAAGACAAAAGGTGAGGCACCTGTAGGAGTACGAACACTAGTTCGATAAGCCCACAAGGTAGGATATAATTGCATATGCCAGTCACGACCTGATTTATTAACCAATATTTTTAGGATTTTGATTAAGGTTTTATTAGAAGCTTCAACTTGGCCATTTCCTTGTGGATAATAAGGAGTAGACCATCGATGTTGAATTTTATATTTTTGACATAATTTCTTAACATATTTGTTCTTAAAGCATGTTCCATTATCAGAGATGAGAGTTGATGGAATTCCAAATCTACATATGATTTGATTAAATATGAATTTAGACACTTGAACTCCTATGCAAGAAGCCAATGGCATAGCTTCTACCCACTTTGTAAAATACTTTATTGTTGTTATGATAAATTTATGACCATCAGAAGAAATAGGATTAATTTTACCAATAATATCTAAACCCCATTTAGAGAAGGGCCAAGGAGATGATATAGCTTGGAGTTCCTGAGCAGGAGCATGAACAAGGTCTGCATGTCTTTGACACTTGTCACAATGATGCACATAATCATTAGCATCCTTTTCCATGGAAGGCCAAAAATATCCCATTCGAAGGAGTTTCTTAGCAATGGCACTTCCACTAAAGTGTCCTCCACAAGATCCATCATGGGCTTCACTTAAGGCTTTCTTAGACTCTTCTAGATTGAGACATCTTAATAGGATACCTTCAAAAGATATTTTGTATAAGGTATTACCAACAATTACAAAGTGAACAACTCACTTACGTAATAGCCTACATTGGTTTCTATCTAATCCTTCTGGGAAGGTTCCATTTTGAAGAAAATTAAAGATATCTATATACCAAGGTTCTAGGGTTGTTTCATTAATCAAAAACACATCTAATGGTTCTAGACATGACTTAGAAGAAGCTGGCTCTTGGAGTTGGTGAATAATGATAGTAGCATACTCATCATCCAACTCCAAAGGTAACAAAGAAGCAATAGCAACCATGGCATCAACAACATGGTTGCTAGTGCGAGGGATGGCTTCTAAAGTTACTTTCTCAAACAATGAAATAAGCTTAAGAACATACTCTTTATAAGGATGGAGTTTCTCATATCGTGTCTGATAAACTTCATTAATTTGATTTATCACAAGCTGAGAATCTCCAAAGACTAATAAAACTTTAATTTTTAAGGCTAAAGTGGCTCGTAACCCAAGGATTAGAGCCTCATACTCTACAGTATTATTAGTACAAGCAAATTGTAATTTGAAAGACAAAGGAATAAGGTGCTTTTGTGGAGATATTAATATAATACCGACACCTGCACCACTCATGCATCTAGCTCCATAAAAATACAAAGACCATGACTTAGACAGATCTTCTTCTAAGTTAAGACACTCATCAAGAAATTCTATAGTTATAGGATGAGTAGACTCTAGAGGTGCAGCAACTAATTGATCAGCTATAACTTGGCCTTTAATAGATTTTTGGCTGATAAATGTGAGTTCAAACTCACTTAGAGCAAGAACCCACTTAGCTGTGCATCCTGACAAGTAAGGTCTACTCATCAAGTACCTTAATGGATCAGACTTAGCAATAACAAATGTTTTCTAACTGAGCATATAATGATGCAAATTTTGCATAGAAAACACAACTACCAAACAAAGATTTTCTAATGGAGTATAATGGGTTTCATAACTTATTAATGTTCTACTTATATAATATGTGGCTCGTTCTTTCTTTTCATCATCAATTTGAGCCAACATAGCTCCAAGTGCAAGTTTTAAAGTAGAAATATATAAAATAAAAGGACAATCAGGTCTAGGAGGAACAAGCACTGGAGGAGTAAGAAGATACTATTTAAGACTCTCAAAAGCTTCTTGACATTCCTTATCCCATTGGAAGGGGATGTTTTTCTTAAGTAATTTAAGGAAAGGTCATGTTTTATCTGCCAACTTGTCAATGAAGTGATGGATAGACTGTAATTTACCTTGTAAACTTCTTAATTCTGATATGTTTTTAGGTGGTGGCATATCAAGGATAGCCTTAATTTTAAGAGGATCTATTTCTATACCATGCATAGAAACAATAACCCCTAACAATTTTCCTGATTTAACTCCAAATACACATTTATCTGGATTTAAGCGAATCATATATTCTCTTAATCTATCAAACACTTTTCTTAAATCATTGATATGCTCTTCTTCCTTAGTTGAATGAGCTATAATATCATCTACATAATCATGTAGAATATCATACATCATATCATGAAATATATATGTCATAGCTCTTTGATATGTTGCTCCTACATTCTTTAAACCAAAGGGCATTACTTTCCAACAAAAGGTACCCCAAGGTGTAATAAAAGTTATTTTGGGTTGGTCTTCAGGAGCTATTCTGATTTGGTTGTATCCTGAAAAACCATCCATGAGGGATAACATCCCACTCCCAACTATAAAATCTATGATTTGATCCATATTAGGGAGAGGAAAATCATCCTTAGGGCATGCATCATTAATGTCTCTAAAATCAGTACAAACCCTAACTTTAGTGGCTTCTTTTTTGGCTACTGGAACAACATTTGATATCCACTCAACATAATCAATAGCTTGGATAAAAATTACATTCAAAAGTTTTTCTAACTCATTTTTAACTAGCAGTGCTACTTTGGGATGCATTTTTCTAAGCTTTTGCTTTACAGGTTTTGCATCAGGGTGCACTACTAGATGGTGCATGACCACAGAAGGATCTAGGCCTAGCATATCTACATATGTCCAAGCAAAAACATCAGCATACTCTATGAGAAATGCTATATATTCTTTCTATCTTTCTTCACTTAATTCTGCTCCAATTTTGACCATGCGAGGGTTTTCTTCTATTCCAATGTTAACTTGTAAAATATTTTCTACCACAATATTTAATTCTCTTTCAAAATTGGGTGGTGCGGGTGACACACCCATTTCTTGTAATTCCTCTAAGGTTAATTTTGCTAACTCTTCTTGAGGGGTAGTTGCTTCAACGTGGGCTATAGATGGTATAGACCCATCGAAGAAGAATTTATTCTTTAAAACTTCATCAAGAGAAATATCATGAAATATATCTCCCTCTAAATATTCATCTGGTTCAGCAATCATGTCTGGGTATGCTATTGATAACATATTACAAGAATATATCCTTCTACTTGGTTTAAAAAATTCTTTATGTGCTAAATATTCTTGATATGTTACAAGTTGATCATCATCCTCAAATGGGAATGGTTGGGTTTTTGTAGGAATGTAACCAATACCACATCGGGCAGGCCATTCCTCAACTTCTAAAGGTTCTTGTATTCCATTTTCAAGAGGTCCTAAACCTTTACCTCTATAACCCATGTCACACATCATTTGTTTTGATTTTATATATCCATTAGAAAAGTAACATTTAGCAAAACCATTTTGATCAATTGTGACACTCACAATATTAATTTTACCATAATCATACCCTGCATAGACAAAGGCACAACTCCCAACATGATAGATACTTCCCAAATTTCATGGCAAGCCCATCATTCGGGGAGATGGTGGTAATTTGGCTAACACTAGGGAATCTTGAGTGGCAAAATTATTATGTTTTGAAGTTGTGAGTATTGAAGATAAATCCGGTAATACTTCATCCAAAGTAGGATATGAAGTAGAAGGACTATCTTCTTTAGTTGTAGATTTAGATGGTGTAGTTTTAGATGATGAAGGTGGACTAGGATGTGTTGAAGACATAGCAGGACAAAATGGAACTCCTATTGGTTCTGCCATAGCACACATGTCAAATGGTCTAGGATCACCATGGATAGTAACTAGTTGATTTTTAAACTCAAACTTAACACATTGATGTAATGTAGAGGGTACCGCTCTCATTGCATTGATCCAAGGTCGACCTAAAAGTATGTTATATGATGTAGGACAATGTACAACAAACACGGTCATATCCAAAATCCTTGGACCAACTTGCAATGGAATCGACAACACTCCACATGTTTCTTGAGTTTCATCATTAAATGCTTTAATAATCATTTCAGTTCTTTTTAAATCTTCATTTCTAAATCCAAATATTTGGAAAAAGTCATATGTGCATATGTTTAATGATGATCCATTATCAATTAAAACTCTTTTGACACCTACATCCCCAATTAATGTTGTGATGTATAGAGGATTATCTCTATACATGCTTTGAGGAGGAATATCCTTATCTAAAAAATCTATATAATTTGTTCCATGAGAGATTACAACATTAACCACAACATCAGGTTCTATATTTTGTGGTACCATCATTTTACTTAAGGTACTCATTAATTCTTCTCTATGGATGGATGAAGTTCTCAAAAGATCCAAAAGAGAAATTCTAGTTGTGATATTTGCCAATTGTTCATTAATGTCATAAGGAGGTTTCTGTTGTGAATTTGATATATTATTTCCTTTTGTAGGTGCTTTTAATACAAATGGAGTTGATTTCTCATTTTGAGTTTGAGTTTGTGGTTGAGAATTTTGATTTTGGATTTGTTGTCTAGTGATGGCTCCAATAGTACCTACAACATTATTATTTTGCAAATAACCAAAATGAGGTCTAGCATTTTCTGCTTGTTCATTTGTAAGCATTTGTTGAGATGAGGGTCGAATGGTCATTCTCCTAGGGAATGGTTCTTCTGGAACTAATAAATCTGTGATGGGAGTAATTCGATCTGACTCATCTTCAGAACTATTTAAATTATTTGAGGTGATGTCTAGTTCACTCTCTATCTCACTTTCTATGTTTTCCATATCACTTTTTGTATCTTCTGAAGATGAAGATTGAAAATATTGTATTGGTCTAGTTGTGACTATAGATAAAGTAGGTACATAGGAGGTTTGCAAATCTTGTTGTGGTAAAAAGTTGCTAATGGTTCCCACATACCGAGTTGGAGGAGGAACATTATGATGTTCTACTTGATTTACTGCCTCTTTACCATGCTTGGGTAAAGGATGTTGAAAAATATCTAAGTTTTGATTTGCATTTTGAGTTGGTTGTTTTTGGGTATTATTTTGAGTATTATTGTTTGCAAGAAATTGTTGTACTTCCATTTTACCTTTATCAATCAAATCTTGTATCATATGCTTTAACCTTTTACAAGAATTGGTAGAATGTCCATCCACTTGATGAAAATTACAATGTAAATCAGCCCTATATCCAGTTGTAGTGGTATCTAGTTGTCTTACCTCAGGTAACCGTATCAAACCTTGTTCCAATAATTGAGGTAAAATCATAGTTAAGGGTTGATTTAATCTTGTGAATTCTCTTGGTGGCTTATCAGGGATTTTCAATACAAATTTCTTTACAGCTTCTGCAAGGTTAACATTTGAGGTGTTTCTGCTATCAGTAACTCCATCACCTACTACTTGTTTATTCTTATATTGGTTCTTAGAAGTTTTATCCTCATATTTCTTCTTAAATTGTCCTCTTCTAATGAGGGCATCTTCTACCCTCCTAGCTAGATCAATGGCTTGATCAAAGGAGGTTACTGTAGTAGTAGAAAGCTCATAAGATAGTTGTTCTTGCAAATTACCAATGAATATGTCCAACATCTCATGGTGAGGTAATGCAAAATGTAATTTGCCTAAGAGTTGTCTCCACTTAGTCAAGAATTCAGAAAAACTCTCATCTTTACCTTGTTTCAAATTGTATAAATCCTTAATGGTCACATGCCTCTCTATATAGGCACTAAATTGGTGGACAAACATTTCTGTTGTCTCTTCAAAGTTCCTTAAAGAATTTGTAGGTAGTTGATAATACCATTCTAGAGCCATGCCTCCGAGACTTTTAGGGAATATTTTTAGCAACAACAAGTCATCATAAGAGATATCATGACATGTTGTCCTAAACATGCGAAGATGCTCAATAGGATCTTCGGTTCCTTTATATATCGGGAGGACAGGCATAGGGAAATGTTTTGGGTATGGTTGAGCAACCACAATAGGATCCAAGGGTTGGCTACACATCTCTCTATAACTGTATGAGGGATGGTAGGGATCCATTTGATCTAGTCATGAAGCCAATTGTTTGACCATGTCTTCAAGGCCCTGTGGTTGTCCACCAAATTGATTTTGTTGCACCATGTTGTTGTGTCTTTGATGATAAGTTGGTGTTGTTGTGTAAGGATTTCCAATTGAAATACTATTGTGCAAAGTGTTGGTAGGAAGGGTGTTATGAAGTTGATATGGGATTGTATTTTGTTGAATTTTTTGTTGATGATGATTGGTATTTTGCATTTTTTTAGATTTTTTTGATTTGATATTTGTTGATTAAGAGCTTGGAGAAGATATGGAAGAAATAGTTGATTTTGTTTGATTAGGATTTGTTTTGGTGGTGGTTTTGCTATGTTTTGACTTGGTTATTTTGATTAACAAGCATTTTTGTTAGATGTACCTGCTTGATCATTATCTTGTCTTTGAATTCATATATGATAATGGATTTGTATTTAACGGAGATGCAGATTCTATAGTAGCCTCCTTGAATAATCTCCCTAGAATTGATCTATTTGTATCACATGATTAATGACTTCTATATTATCTTTTATAAATTGAATAAAATGTTCAATAGACTTGAAACTAACATTTCCTTCATCATCCATATAAGGTCTAGTTGGATCTTCTATTTCATCTTCTCTATTATCTTCATCTTGTTCTAAAGGTACATCATCTTCAATAAGTACCCTATCATCAAGGTTTTCTTGATCTTGTTCATCAGACTCTATTTGTTTACCATTTCTCAAAACTTTAGGTATTTTGGTTTTAGGATTTTTATCTTGCAGATATATATATATATATGCTTAAATTATTGGGGTATATATGTTATATATATACCTAAATAAATAAATATGCAAATATGTAAATATATATTATATTTTTTTTTTGGTTTTTTTTATGTTTTTGAAACAAAGCAGAAAACAAAAATTATAATATCCTAAATATTATACTTTAGTCTTCCTGAAAGAGTCTATAGATATCATTAATGGGTTCAAGTTCTTCAGGTGACATATAGTGTTCTTCCTCAAACTGAAAGTTGGCTTTCAAGAACTTGACAAAATGGGCTATGGTGATATTATCAACTTCAGAGTCTTGACCATAAAAGTATATTTCATGATAATATTCATGATAATGGACTGCCCTAGGAGTTCTGTGAAATCTTCTCCTATTGTCCAAGACTATTTCTTGATCTTCTACGTGTGCTAAAAACCTGTGTACTATTATAGCATTTTCAAGGTAATCATCAAAGGTATAAATAGTTGAAGAAATGCTTGCTCTTTTATCCATCAACCACCTCTCACACGCCCTTTGAATATCAAAGTAGCGAGAAGCATTTTTAGGATCCAGGATTCTAGCTAGGTCAAACCTTATAATTTGGCTAAGTCTTGGTTCATTGGTTTTTATGATGTCTAATCTTCTCCAGAGTTCAGTCCACTATTCTTGAGATGGGAGACTTGAGTTTTCAACTATTTGAGAAATTTCCTATGTAGATAATAATGTCCTAATATTTATGCGTACAACTCTTCTTATGTTGTAGTCTAACATTTATGAAATTTACTTAAAATGTGCAAATTTGACTAATGATCTTGTTTGGTTTTTGTTTTGTTTTTATATTTTTGTAATTTTTATGTTTTTTTGTGTTTTATAAATCAGAAATATGCCTATGTTTTTCACGTCGGGTTCACCAAAGAATGTAGCTCTAAAATTCTTGCACTCCTTTCCTTCAGGCTAATGGATCCACACCTCGAAGGGGAATGGGAGAATAGTAGGTCTACACCTCGAAGAGAGACACTTGAGTTCGTGTCTTCTTTGGTGATTTTTTGATGAATTGTTTAGGGTTCACCAGGAAACATTTCTTGGCAGTTTCCATGCCTAGGTTTTGGAGTTTTGTTTGATGTGTTCCTTTTAAGTTCTCACAATCACCTAGTTTTGGCCAATGCAACTAAACTATGCTAAATGCAATTCAATTTTCAATGAATACAATAGACAATAGTAAATAGAGGAAAATCTAATGCAAATGCTTAATTATGAAGGAATTTGACACTCTTACTCAGATCTGGAAGTTTGATGAAGATTTTATTTCTTGTTGTAGGCAAGATCATATGTGGTCAAGATCGTATGCTACAGGTCAAGATCGTACGTACGATCCATGATCGTACCAGTCGATCAACGATCGACAGATCCGATCACAGTAGAAACCTATAGTTTCATAAGTACAGTGCAAAAAATAGAAAATGCAGTATGCTACAGACTTTATTGAATAGAGATTAGCTCATACAAGACTTATTGAATGCTGTACTAAAAGGAATTAACATGTATATGCCTTGAACTATGTGAAGTATGCAATTGAATGCAAATTGGTGAACTCCAAGAATGATGATATGCAAATACTATTCTATATGAGATGAAAAATGATAAATGTGATGTAAAAATGCAAATTGGAAGCTACAAGGATGCAAACCAGAGCTTGGAGTTGCCCCCAAGTGACCTACAGGTGAGATCGTAACTAGCAAGATCGTATCTATGATCGCAAGATCGTATGCTACCAGGGTGAGATCGTATCCACGATCATCGATCGTATCCTCATGCACCCAAGATCGTACCTTCGATCCTGCAGAAAAATAGTAAAATAACAAGGGCTAATGCAAAAATTAAGTGACTAAAATGTGGAATTATATCGATGAGTTAGGAGGAATTCGAGGGGGGAATGCCTGATTAAATAGGCTAAACCAGTAGGTGAAATTAGGCTAAAAACAAAATAGGTTGTAACTTCTTCCAAGCTGGGACTGATCGATGGATCCGATCCCGTAACCGCTGCATAGTTGGATAGGTAAGGATAAAAAGCGTTATAACTTGTTTGTCGCTTTGCCAAACTAAGTTGTTTAATTTAATTTTTCAATGTTTTTGACTTTAATACAAATTATTATGGGTCAATTTTAGGGTGTTACAGTAACTTTGGTGTAGAATGCCTTATGTCCCCCTAGTTAGAAGTTTTGAGAATACTAAATATTTGCAAACTAGATGTTTCTCTACTTCTTATATCTCCCTATGTTTTGATGTTTGCAAATGTTCTTTTGAAGCAATGGAAATGGTTTGAATGCTTCAAGTTTTACCTCTTTCTTCTATGTAGCCAATAATATTTCTAGAGAGTCTTTAAACACCTTATTAATCCTATTACTAATATCTCTAGAGAATATAATGAGCTTTAATATCAAAATTGCAATGTAGTAATATATATTTCTCACCTTCTTAATGCTGATTTCTGATTTACAAGTTGTTTGGAGTATATGTTGTTTGGAATGGCTGAATATGCTTATTTTCTTCCACCTTGCTTGTGCACTTTCTCCTTCTTTTGGATGAGCTGATTTTTCTTCTTTTATTCAACTAAGTAATGGTTGAATATGTGCTCCAATATCCTTCACTATATCCTTTACTGTTATGTGCACTATATGAGACTTGTATCTTTCTTCAAATCTGCATTTCCCTTGCAAGGAGATGTCATTTTTTTTTTGTTTCTACGTATCTTCAAACAAACATTTTTTTTAGGCTTCTTAACACTCCTTTAGCTCTTCTTCTTTGTATCTACGTATGTGGACACTTTATTAGCTTGGTGTAAGGTGATATGAGAGTGCCAAGTAGCACTTGTCTTACTATACTTCTTGAAATATTTACTCTTACACCTTATAAAGTGCTCATGACATGTGGTGCTTGTATTTTTACTGCAATATTGAAAACATTTGGTATAGCTCCTTCTTCTAGCACCTATGACAAGTGGTGCATGTGTTATTACACTTTGGTGGTTGATGGATGATATGGAAGCTATTACCTTCTTCCTCCATGTTGGGTGCTCATGTATGGAGAATATTTAAAATAGTTTTTTCTTATGCACCTTTTTTTTTTTTTACATGGTGGAATCGGTAGCCACCATGAATCCGGGAAGGATGTCTAGATTTTTATGGCCACCATAGTATTCTACACTGTCCACCCTGAAAGCCACCACATAGATCTTCGTGTTGTCCACCCCTATAAACACAATGCCACGATCATTTTAAACCTTTTACACTGTTGAAAGCACCAGGAAAGGGAAAAGAATTAAGTCTAGAAAGGCCTAAGATTTGAACCTTGGACCTCCGTCCCCCTTACGAGGTTTGGGGAACCAATTGGTCTACACCTCGAACCTTATTATGCACCTTTGTTGAATGCTCTTTCATTTTATTCTATCTTGGAGGGATGTTACACTATGATATTTGAAACTCCTTTGTCCTATTATTTCTTGGAGGATGTCACACTATAATGTTGGGTGCTCAAACTTGTTTTGCAATGTGGCACTCTTCTTAGAACAACTCCTTCACATGGAAAAATATCTCTAACTTTATTTTTAACCTCCCTTGAAGCTTTCTAGCACTTTCCAACGTATTATTTCTGCAAATTATTCTTGGTTCATACATTTATTTTGATAAAATGTTGGTTATTCCTTCAATGGGACTCTTGATGAGAGAAAATCTATTTTGCAACTTGCTTCAATGGGGATGGTGCCTCTTCTATGACTTCAATTCCACCCTTGTTTTATTTCTTGTTTCTTTTGCAAGTTTTATATCTAAGAAGCAACTTCAGTGGTTTATGGCACTTATTTTGGTGTCTTTTGACACCTCAAACAATCCGATATTTTAACCTCTTTGAACGGGACCTTCTATTGGTTTTCATAGATTATTTTGTAGGGTTTTATTTAGTTCTCTTATTGTGGAGTTCTTACACATTTATTTTTGTAAAATATACTCTTTTTTAGCACTTTTGGAGTCCTTTGGATGACTCACAAATGTACACTATGACTGCCCCCATGTGCTTTGAAAACCTGCTTTTACCCTCCTCAAAATGTGGGCTTTAATTGGCTATTTTGGCCCTTTTTTTTTTTGCTGTCCAAGAGTGTCTTCAAAACCTGTTTTGCACTTCTCCAAATATGCCCGCAAATACCTCTTGGAAATGTAAACTTAACCAGCACTTTAACCTCAGATTTATCCCTTCCTATCGAGTTATTTTCTTACTATATTGTGCTGATTTTCTTCTCCAATTTTGGAGGTAATGTCACACTTCTTGATGGTTGTTTTCTAGTTACTAATTTCAGCCTTTAATTCCTTCACTAAAGGTCTGAAAATTCTGCCTTCTATTTACTTGTTTTAGGCTGAACTATGGTGATGTTATGGCTGTCTTCAATCCTTGGAAAAGCCCTCATTTGCTTGACTAATATTTCACTTATAACTCCAAGCTATTAAATGTATTAATATACACTTTGAATTATGCAATTACATTCTTCTTTTCTTTAGAATAGTCAATAGAATGTTGCTATATTTATTTCACTTGAACTATGTATAACTTTTGTTTTCTACTATGTGTAGGTTTGATCCTTGTAAACTATAACTTCTACACTATTTTGAAGACTTGAAATGAAACTATTTTATGCAACTCTTTGAACCTTGAAATTGGTGCTTAATAAACTGTAATAAGAAACCAAAAATGGAAGCTCAACTAATAAAAATTTTCAGCTTATTGTTGCATACTTTTTTCTCTCGTAGATGATGAAGATAGTGGTGATTCAAGTCACCTCAATGGCTTCCTTTTGTGGATGATTTTGTAGATCTCCTATGCTATCCAAAAATAGTTATTTGCTCACCTTTTTGCATCTTCAATACCTTATAAATTTTCTGCTCTAAACTCTTATTCAGTGGCTCAAAAACTACTTTAGAATGTACTTATGGAATCTAATTTTTAGCAGTCACCAACACTACCCATAATTTTTGAAATTTTCAGCACTAAGAAATCTTCACATTTGCTTTTAATTTATTTGATTTTCTATATTTTTTGTTGTCCACAAACTCTATATTTTGTAGCTTTGAGTGCTATTAATATGCTACCCTTTTCTTTGTATTCAAATATGAAACTTTTCCATATTGTAAGGCAGTCAATACCGCCATTGAAATATTATCCTTGAATCCCAAAAATTTGGTAGGATTCTCCCCATATCGCAGTTGAGATGTTTCTTAAGAACCTCCTTCAATTATGGCCTCCAAATATTGCAGATTTGGTGGTTCTTATATCTCTTTTCACTTGCCAAGTTCTGAATTCAAAGTAGATCTCCTCCTCAAACAATCTATCAATATTGAAATCCATTCAATACTAAATTTTTGATTTCACAATATTCTTGGCAAAATTTCTCCTTTGGGCTTATCATCGGATGGCGACGATTGTACCAATTCCTTAGTTTATTCTTTGGTAGTAATTTCTTCAATGAGTCCTTCTATGAACTCCTTCAATGAGGCTCACCAAGTATTCTTCTTGAGACCTCTCCAAGGTTTTCAATATTATAGCTTCTAAATATTCAATGAGACCTTCCTTGACCTCTTCAATATTTAACTATGGAAATGAGATCTTCTTATAGGATCTCCTCAATATGCTGCTACTAAAATCAGCAACAAAACATTTTGTTAGTTATTTCCAATGCTCAATATTCCACAATGGAAGTTCTTCAATAGGTTATTTAATGTACCTCTTCTTCAATAGTCTTAAATGAATATCTTCTTCAATAGGGCCTTCAATGGACCTCTTATTCAATAGGGTCTTCAATGGACATCTTCTTCAGTTGGAAGTTTTCAGTCTTCAATGGAGATAACCAATATCCAATATTTTTCTGGGACTCTTCTCCTTGAGTCTCTTTGATATTTAATGGGGTCTTCCATCTAGGACCTCCTATCTTCAATGGGGTATTCTTTCTAGGACCTCCTTCCTAGATTTACAATCTTCAATGTGGATTCTTTGGCCACTAGCTCTCTCCTCTATATTTCAACTAGGAGCCTTCAGTATGCAAATGTTTCAATGGGACCTTTCTCCTTAGGCCTCCAAATTATCAATCCTCATTTTTTTGCAACAAAGAATCAATCCTTGCATAAAGAAAGTAACTTCAACTTTCAAGCAATGAAGATGAAGTTCTTCTCTATCTGTTGCAGGAAGTTTACCACCTTCTAAGAGTTAATTTCCTACAAGAAAAACTTAGATGATAGTAATCAAATGGTTCTCTTGAAAACTTATTTTCTCTCCTGCAATAGAATATTAGAGATAGTAAAATTTCTATGATTCTATGAGAAATAAACTTCACTAGTTGGATTGCCAATCTAGTAGAACAATGCTGAGTTCTAGTCTTAACAAGTGTTACAACTCTTGTGGAAAAAACTCTAGCTAAATCTATCATGTGGCTTTCTCTATTTTATATTCTTCTATCTAGAGCTACTTCTATAAAAAATATATATTGTGATGGTATTTGCATGCAACGATGCACTATGGCTGATATGGTTTGCAAATACTCAACAATAGTACTTGTGGCTTTCCTTTGATCCAACATGGATCTGATACCATTGTTAGCTTTTGGAGCCTTAAACATAAAGGAATTCTTTCACAAGTATAGAAATAAACATGTAATCATACAACTATGATAATAGGAAAAAACCATGCATGAAAATATGATAGAAAACTTGATACAATGCTCTAGAAGATCATATAGAAAGCTCACAAAAATTACAATGCTCCTCTCATGGAGTTTGCAACTCCTCCATGATAACAAATTTGAGCTACATTGTGACTACTAATTTTACCTATGCACTATATTTGCTCTATCACATTTCTTCTCTATGAGGCCTTATATATAGAGATGCAACTCTTGGCCTTCACGTAACCTATGACACCTCATAGATTCTATTATAAGACTCATGTACATGTGGACTATATGCACATTCACATTATTGCATATTCTCACACTTGTGTAGTTATTCTATTATTCTAATAAAACATTTAACTCCTATTCTAAATCTAATCTAAAAATGTATCCATGGGGTTATTTTGGGATACAACCAAATGATGTAATAGCCATATTTTCTAATAATAAGTGCAAAATCAATCAGCTCAACATTCTCATTAAGATATGAGCTCTTCATCCAACCCATCCTCGAAGCCCATTATAATATTGAATACTACTTAGAGGAGTAAAGGAGTAAAAACCCCATATTTGGTGTTGAAACCTCAACCTAAAGTCTCCTTTGACCTTCAACAATAGTTAGCTAGTACTCCAGCCAAGATCTCTATGTTCAAACTCTTACAAAATTCTCCTACTCATAGGGAAGCTTTGTTGGAACTTCTAAGATACAAATATATCCCTATAGGCATTTTCCCTAGTGTTGTAGCTAATTTCGTAGGTTATCTTGGGATACATCACATCACATTTTTGAATGATGATAAGCCTTCCTCAGAATTGCATCACAACATTTATTGGAAGAACTTTTGTCAAGTGAATCTTGATTGATAACGGTTCTTCCTTTAATTTATGCACTTATCAAAATTTCCAGAATTTTGGATTAAAAGAGGAAGACTTAACTAAATCCAGTATAATCATCAAATATTTCAACAACGATTCCCAAAAGGACTATGGTATTCTATCCCTCCCCCTTAGGGTTGGACCTCAAATATTAGATACCATGTTCTATGAGGTATCTTTCCTTGAATCTTTTAATTTGCTTCTTGAATGTACTTTGATCCATGTAATGAAGGTTGTCCCTTATACCTTTAATTAGTGTTTGAAGTTTGAATTTAAGGATCAATTTGTCACCATTCTAGGTGAACCTCATCCATTCAAATATTGTTTGAAGGTTGAGAAAGCACAATATGGTCTCAACATTTGTCCTTCAGTTTCATCATTTGCTTCTCCAAGTTCCTCATATCAAACATATAAACAACTCGAAAGTCTAAAAGTGAGTGAGGAACCTTGCATTCAAGTTTCATCATGGGATCAAGTCAATCATTTTCTTCAAGAATATCTTCTAGATCTAGCCAAGCTACCACCTTCACTAAGGACTATGGGTTTACCTTGTAATAAGGGTAAAGTTGTACACATTGGCATGTGAACCTTTATCTTTGTGGGAACAAAATTTGAATAAAATATTAGTGGTATCAATCCTTCTCTTATGGAGCATTATTTTTCTCATTGTTACTTATCCAATGATTACCCACTCCCAAAATATATTCTATCTAGCATGGGATATGTTGGTAAAGGTTTGGGACCCCAATAGAAAGGTATTCAAGAGCCTTTGGGTGTTAAAGTCTATCCTGGGAGGTGTGGCATAGGCTACATTCCCAAAAAAAACCAACCTTTACCATTTGATAATGATGATCACCTTAAAAATTATGATAAATATCTAGATCATCAAAGATTGGAGTGGAGTGATGAGGATGAGGGACCCCCTTATCCCTATAACATATTGTTTTGTAATATGGTAAATTTTATGCATTCTGATGGTAAATATACTACTTCTTAAGGAGTTTCTACTTCACTATATTACACAAATCTTAAAAAATTAGGGTATCACCCCTCCTTTTGTTAAGAAAGATGGTTCAGTTAAGGATTATAAAGATTTTTGTGCAAAGGTTGCAAGAGGAAAATATATGAAGGAGATTTTTTGTAATTTTGATCATCAAGATGATCCATATTCTAAATTTTTCTTTTATGGATAAGTACCTTGCATGTCTGTTCTTTTTTTCAAGATAGGAGGCACAATCAAACTATGTGTCAACTATCATTTTGCTCACTTGCATTAACAAACTAAAAATAAATAAAAAATAAAAAATAAAATTTTTGCATGGTGTTGTATTTTCATCTATCTTGCATTTGGTTTGCTTGTTCATACTGCATGACTACCTATCATATTTTGCATGATTTTCTTGACATTGTGTTCCTTACATTTTGCTTGTCATACAATTACATTGTTGCTTGTTTATATTTTCATGACTGCTTGATATATAGATTTTTGGGGGAATGGCAAGTGATGACACTTAGTTAGGTCTAGATCACATGCATTGCACTCGCACTAGGGATATGATGCCTCATAAATCCCCAATATAAGGCCCACCTTCATGTATTTCCATAATTGCATTCACTCATGTTGTTCTATATCCCTTGACCTTGAAAGTTTTCATTGCTTATATCTCTCCAAGTCAAGGGATATGGTTCTTGTTTTGCTCCATTGACCATGCCCATACACTTTATTGCATACACCACATCCCTATCAGGTATTACTCACTTTTTTCATCATTTTTTTGCACACAACACACCCTATAATAGATTTATTCATGGTCACAAGTGAGGGGTAGCCTCCATTTTACCATTTGCAAGCATACATCCCAATGGGTACATCTCTTTTTATATGACCATCTTAGTGAGCACTACATCCATAGCAATTTTAGCTCCACCTTGTCCATATTTGCAAACTTACAACCCTCATAGGATATCTTCATGGGCACACATGAGGGGCAACCTCCATCTCGATCATTTATGAGCATACATCCTCACAAGGATTTTTATTTTCTTATGGTCTTTTGGAGCTTTGTTTCCATTAATCCATGCATTTCATTTAGGCTTGCAATTTATATGCATTGCACTTAGTTATATTTATACCATTCCATATCATTAATTTAGGATTCATTGATTGCATACATTATATTTGTGTTCACCATGCATACAAAAAAAGAGAGCAAATAGCAAATGATAGAGCTTAAGAGCTAGTTCACTTTCATCTTTTCTTGTTCATCCTTTTTTCTTATTTTTTTTTCTCTCTTATTTTTGAGTTTTCATAGGAATTTTAAATTCCTATGAAAACTCGAGGGGGAACCCCTACCATTAGAAGCATTACTGGTAGTAATACCTTGTTTTGCATGCAAATTTATGGTGTTCAAGCTAACACCTTTTTTTACACCTTCCCTTAATCCAAACCTGGCCACATCCTTTTGTGTTTTTCCATAGGTGTCTACATATTTCTTTGACATATTTATTAGGCCATAAATGCATCAAAGAGGGGGAAAAATATAGACATGAAAAATTGACCCATTAAGATGAGTCATTTTCCTTAGATCTTGAGTTTTCCTTTTAGAAAAGTAGGTTCATATGTAAGCCAACTTATCCCCCATAACATATTCTCCATTCCTTTAAAAACCTATACCACTGTATCAGGTTCAAAAATATCTTTCCAACTATATAAGTTTTATACTGTTATGACTCTATTTGGTCCCCCAAATTGCCAAAATACTACACATGGATCTAGCTGTTGCTAATTCACGATTGCCCAATATAGGGTGCAAATTTGCCATCTTGGGTTTTTTTCTCTCAAAAACCCTTTCTAGCATTGGATATTTGTGATGTCAACCCTTTTTCAAGGTTAAGTTTTTGTTTTATCTCCTCCAAACCTCTTATAAAAAAGAGGATTGGATTCCCTCTTTTCCATCAATCCAAGGAATCAAGAAATCTAAAATCCATCCAATAAATATTCTTGAGAATCCTAATCTTGAATTGCTCATGGTTCATTCTAATAAGTGTTCTTCTGCAATGGGATTGCTATTTTTCTCTTGGTGTTAGTTTTTCTTGGTGGATAAGTGTTGGAGCCATAAGGAGGAGTCTACTATCTTGGAGGTCCATCCTTTTGTTTGATTTTTTGCTACAACCATGTTGTTTTTGCTCATTTGCATTCATATATTGTTAAAATTACACATCTTTTGTTTGTTTTTCACATTCTTCTACTATTTTTTCTTTCTATTATGAATTCACTATACAGGGTGTGAATTCGTTGTGCGGAGAATGAATTCACAGTACATGGTGATAATTCATTGTATAGGGCACTAATTTGTTGTACAAGGCATGAATTTTCTTGTGATAGGCTTGGGGGTAGAAGTTCACCCCCAAAACCCTAGATCTATATTTCATGTTACATATAGAGTGTAATTGTATAATTTGTATTCTATTCATCATACTATTTTGCAACATTGTATTATGTTTGTTCAACTTCTAAAAAGGTCAACTTTCATTTTTGAATTCTAAAGGTCAGCTAAAAGGACCTAGGGAGATTGATTTCTATGCTTCCAAGTATAGTAATACAGTGGCCTAAGTAGGCCCCCTAATGTTGATCATATTTTTTGAGGGTTTTGTGAAGTTATTTTGTAGGATTGAAGTTGTGGGACATAATCGGATGTAAGATAAAGCTTGGAACAACCACCAAACCAGATAAGTACTCCAATAGATCTTTAGGCTATTTGGTGTTTGATTTCTATTTATTTGTGATTCAAAAACCTAGATCATAAGTAAATAAGAACATATGATCAAATTTCTAGGCATTTGAAAGAATAACAACATATAGTGTGCATCTAGGATTTTGATCTTGTTTGTGCATTTCCCTTGGACCCTTGCTCAAAGCCTTTATTTTGCAATCCTAGGGTTAGTGACCATTCAAGCAAATTTTTAATTTTAGAGTTAGCTCTTATCTTCTTGAATTGTTGTTCCCCTTTTCATATTGTAGTTTTAGAAATGTCAAACATAGGTGCATGCTTAATTGACACATTCAAACACAATCCACCTAGACTTAGAGTGAATCTTACTGTTCCTGGTGAACCTTTCTCCCCTGGTTTCCCACCAAGTGTAGAGTTATAACATACCTCCACGGTTCACCTTGGATTCTAGTGGATCTAACCGAGAATCATACATAGTAGGGTAGTTTTCTCCTTCTACATATTTGTTTTATGAAGTTATTTTATAGAATTGAAGTTGTGAGACATTGTTGGATGAAAGATAAATATTGGAATAACCACAAAATTAGATAAGTGCTCTAATAGATCTTTAGGCTATTTGGTGTTTTCTTTCTATTTATTTTTTATTCAAAAACCTAGATCACAAGTAAAGAAAATCTGATCAAATTTATAGGCATTTGAAAGAATAAAAGCATATAGTGTGCATATAGGGTTTTAACCTTGTTTGTGCATTTCCCTTGGACCCTTGCTCAAAGGCTTTGTTTTACAATCCTAGGGTTAGTGATCATTTAAGTAAAGAATAATTTTAGGGTTAGCTATTGTCTTCTTGCATTATTATTTCCATTTTCATTGTGTAGTTTTAGAAAGGCCAAACATAGATGCATGCTTCATTGATACATTCAAACACATTCCACCTTGGACTTAGAGTGAGTCCTAAAACTATTCCTGGTGAACCCTTCTCCCCTAGTTGCCCATCAAGTATAGAGTTATAATATACCTCCATGTTCCACCTTGGCTCCCATAAGATCTAGCCAAGAATTGTACATGATAGGGTAGTTTTCCCCCTCTACATCTTTGTTTTGTGAAGTTATTTTGTAGGATTGAAGTCATGGGATATTGTTGGACATAAGATAAAAATTAGAAAAACCACAAAATTAGATAAGTGCCCTAATATATATTTAGGTTATTTGATGTTTCCTTTCTATTAATTTCTAATTCAAAAACCTAGATCACAAGTAAAGAAAATCATCTGATCAAATCTCTAGGCATTTGAAAGAATAAACGCATATAGTGTGCATCTATGGTTTTAACCTTGTTTGTGCATTTCCCTTGGATCCTTGCTTAAAGGATTTATTTTATAATTCTAGGGTTAGTGATCATTCAAGCAAAGAATAATTTTAGGGTTAGCTCTTATCTTCTTGCATCTTGACTTCTTGGATTGTTCTTCCCCTTTCCATAGTGTAGTTTTAGAAAGGCCAAACATAGGTGCATGCTTAATTGATACATTCAAACACATTCTACCCTGGACTTGGAGTGAGTCCTAAAATAATTCTTGGTGAACACTTATCCCCTGGTTGCCTTCTGAGTATAGAGTTATAACATACCCCATGGTTCACCTCGGCTCCCAACGGATCCAATCGAGAATCCTATGTGGTAGGGAAGTTTTCCCCCTCTATAGAAATCCTATCTCTCTTGTTATTTTTCTAATATTTAGTCCCATGCCAATGTTCATACATATAAAATACAAGCAAAATAGTTATAATTAACTCATATACTGATGAGGATTGATGTTTGATCGCTCATATGACCCCTCTAGTAGTTCCTAGCTAGGTTTGCATAGTTTATTTCTTGCAAATTAATATTGTAAGTGAGTCTCTTTCTCACATGCACTTGTGGGCACTAGTTATCTTCTAGTTGTCATTTAGGAGTGTTAGTTAGGAAGTGTGAACTCAAAGTAGGAAGTGTGTACTTCAAGATAGCTAAAAAGGATCTTATAGTTAGCATTATTCCTTTCTCCTAGCTTAGAAAGTTACGTGCATTCTCCTTTGCACTTTTGTAGCTTATGGTTACGCATATTGGATCAAATCCATGATTTTATGGGTTTGGTTATGTATTTTTGGCCATTAGAGCCTATACATTGAATTGTGAATAATAGAACACTTAGTTGGATTTTCAATCCTTTTCATAGACCTCATATGATTATAAACTGGTGTAATGGCTTTAATAATCTCGTATGCTCTTTGAGAGTGATTCCTTTATCTTCGATAAAATGCATGGTTTTTTCGATAACTTATTGAGTTTTTCTAAGGCAATCAAATATGTGAGGGTTTCATCTGTTTTGAGTGCAAGCAGCTCTAAAGGTTGTTTTTTGGGGCCTTCAAGCCCTAGTGGTCAATGTTTTTATGGTTTTTGCTTAGTATTTTAGTAGGAGATGTTGCAGGGGACCCAAGATGGGTTAGAAATATGTCTTTCAATAGATATTCATGCTACACTTGATTGAAAATGACTTCCAATTTGCTACATAAAACAAAAGTTAAAGTCATACCTTTTCTTGACATCCAATGCATGGATTAAAGAGATCTCAAAACAAGTTTCAAGCAATTGATCAAAAAATTGTTGATATCTGTGAATTCGGTAAATCCACTATGGAAATACCTTTAAAGGGTAAGGATTTCAAAGATAGCCCCAAAAATGAATTTTATGGATGCCTTCATGGTGGATAGCCTCAACCTAATGCTAAAATTAATCCTAGGGTTTCCTGTAAACCTTTGAGAATGCCTAAAATTGATCTTAAGAAAACTAAGTTAGGATGTCTCAAGGCAGCTGATGGAACTCTTATTGTTAAGCTAGATATGGGTGTCATTTAGACCAGCATAGAAGATCTAGAAAAAAGAGGACTAATTTGTCGTTTCTTGGGTTTTTGTTTAAGTCTATCTACTTTCAAATTCTAGGCAACAAAAAAATGGAAATTAAAAGGTGAGTTGCAAATATCTATTTATCCAAATGTTTATTTTCTTGTTTTATTTGCTAATAATGAAGATAGAGAGAAAATATTTCAAGGGGGTCCTTAGTTCTTTGGAAGGATAGAGATTTTCATGAAGCCTTGGTATGCTAAATTTAAAGCCAAAGAAGAGATTCCTTCTACAGGTTCTTTGTGGGTTAGACTCTTTGGCCTCCCAATTGAATTTTGGAATTTGATTATTTTTTCTTCAATTAGAAACTGTTTGGAAACTTTTATGATGAATGCTAATTGTACTAAAAAAATTGAACATATTATTTATGCTTAGATTTGTGTTTTAATGGATTTTGACAAACCCCTACCTAAAAATATCTCATTACAATTTGGGGAGGACACTTGGGAGCAAGTGGTGGACTATGAGAACATTCCTTTTCATTGCAAAATTTGCCATGAATATAGTCATTTGGATAGTGTATTCCTAAATAAAATTCCATATCAAAATAAAGAGGATACAAACTTAGCAGGTTTCCAAATACCTAAGAAGAAGAACACTCAGGAAATACTAGTTATGAATGATCAATCGAAGTTATCAACTAATATTTTTGAAATTATTTCCACAAATGATGTCCCAAGTGAGGAAGAGGATGGAAAAAAAAAGATTAGAAACACAATTTAAAGATGCAGGGAAGGACTTAGAGACAAACCAACAAATTAAAGGTTTTTAATAGGAAAAAAAGGAGGAAATATGCAAAAGAAAAACAATATTTTTAATGTTGAGACATCAAATAATACAGGTCCCAATATAGACTTTGTTGAACATTACAGTAATACTTTGGCTTTGCACATGCATTCTTCGACATTAGAAGCCATCCCAAATTCAATTGGGATAAGTCAATAAATAGGGAAAAGCAAACTAAAGATGGATTTCAACCAAAAGGCAGGTCGTAATACCAATCAACATCATATGGTAAAAGAAGGTGAAAATCTTGTAGAGAAAGGTAATATTAATGCCCTTACCAAATTTTTAGCCCTAGTATTAATGAAGATCATCACTTGGAATATTAGAGGACTCAAAGGGAGTCTTTCAAAAAAATGAAATTAGAAGAATGATTCAAACAAACCATCCACATCTTGTTTTCCTTCAAGAAATGAAGATGTCAATAGAGGAAATGGATTCAATTTGTTAGAGTTAGAATATATTGCATCATTTGGGTTATGTAAATGTACCACCTTTGGTACATAGTTAGAGTAGAGATTACTTTAGGAAGAAGTTAGCTACTTACTTCAAGCAATGTAATAAATGCATAGGTGTCAATGTGTATGTTATAATGTGCAATGTGTCCACTTTTACAACTAGGTAGAGTGTTGGCCAAGGAATCTATTTTCCTATATAAAGAGCCTCATAGTGATATATCATAAGACGTAGTATAGATATCAAGAGCATTGTAGTAGAGAGTAGTAGATAGTAGTAGAGCTCCTGTATGGAGCACAATGTAGTTCTTTAGCTTATATTAATGGAGTGACCATATCCTCCATAAAGCATTGTATTTTTACCACTTTCTATTTATTGTATATTTCAATCATATTGTAGACTCAATTTCTTTCATATTATCAGGACCTATGTTAGATCTCTTCCACTACATATATCCTCAAAATCTAATAGTGGTATCAGAGCCATAGTGAATCAAGATAATTATAAGAGGGCCTACATCCATCATAGTTCCTCTTTGGAATTTTATAAACCAGACTCGCCAATATGCATCGCCACTTGCAAAAGTCATCATAAGAGAAGTCCAATAGGTCAATAGGAATAGGGAGAGAATCATAAGTGAGGACTAAAATAAAATATTAGTTACAAAAATTCTAAGATTACATCTGGCTAGAGTATTTCGACAGAGTTGTAGAAAAACTTGTGAAGACTAGGACTCAACATTCATACTACTAGATTGACAAATCAACTAGTGAAGATTATTATCTCCAGATTTATAAGTTCTTCCATTATAGTTTCTAATAACTTGTTACAGGAAAAGGATATTTATAAAAATTTTTGGGAAGCTTCCTACAAGAGAGTTTAGAAGAATATATTCTTAGAATCATTCCATCACTTACAACAACAAGGAAGAAGACTGAATATATCAAAAACCTTGAGAAAGGTCCCATTACAAGAGCTGTAATACTGCAAAGTACAAAAGTGAAGAAAAAGGCCACAATAACCTTATAATAGACTCAAGGAATAAGAGACTCCAGAATATGAGTCAAGGAGGAGATATGAGATTGGTGATCTCCATTCAAGATCAATACCTGTAGAGTGTAGAAGAAGAAAATGCTAGAGAAGCCTAGAAGAAGAATAGGCCAGATAAGCCTTGAAGAAAAGGCCAAAGAAACCTATAAGAAGAAAATTCCATAGAAGCCTTGAAGAATAAAATTCTAGATAAGCCTTGAAGAAGAAAATACCAGAGAAACCTTGAACCAGAAAAGGCCATAGAAGCCTTAATTCTAAAGAAAATTTTAGAAAATAATTCCTAATTCAGAAGACAAAGTTTCTGATTCAAAAGATAAATTTTTTGATTTAGAAGGCTCTAGATAACAATTTTTGAAGAAGACTCTATATAAGAGTCCAAGAAATAGAAGATTGATGATCTCCATCAAAGCCTACAAATTGCAGAAGAAATAGAAAGGACTAGTGAAGTCCCATTCTAGAATCTAGAAGTAGCAAAATTAGAGATCCAAGAAAAATATCTCAACACCAACACTTCTAGAAGTAGAAGGTTGAAGAAAATGTCTCAGTTGGAAGACCAGAGAAGCTGCAACATAGAAGACCTAGGATAGGTCTAAAGCAAAAAATGAAGGTTTGGAGAGCCTTATTGTAGAAGCATCATAAAAATAGTTCCTAGGAGAACTCATTGGAGAAATCCACTACCAAGGAGAAAGCTCCTGATAGTGAAGGACTTGGGATAATTTTCATCATCTAACAACAATCCCAAGAGAAGAAGAATTTGGCAAGGAGTGCCAAATCTAGAAGAAGAATACAATGAAGACCTCAAGATATTCAGAATCTTGAGAAGAAGATCTTGTTTGAAGTCAAAATTTGATAAGAAGATTGAAGGAAGATTTAGACAGAAGAAGTCTACCAGATCTAGGAGATTTTGAGATTACCTCTCATAGCAAGAAGGCACAATTTTAGAGAAATAAGTTCTCTAAATCTACAACAAAAGGTAGAACATCATTGGAAGAATCAAGCCACTAAACCTAAGGCTCAAGACAAAAAGTTCAAGACCACAATTTGGTGAAGCAAGAAGTTGTTCTAGACAACCAACAAGAAGCTATGAATTCATCCACTACAAGGCAACAAATTGGTGAAACAAAACACCAAGATCTACATCTACTACAAAATCCATTAAAGGTAAGCAACTAGGGTGCAATTAGTTGAAATTAAATTAGGGTTCATTATCAAATTCCATTAAGCATCATATTTATAATAAAGTTGCAAGAAGAAGGGCTCATATTATAGTCTTCCAAAAAGTGTAAAAATGAGAATTTATTTTAAGATATATTTGCACATTAATAGGAGTTGAATATTTTTGAAAGAAAGCAAATTATCATATACCTATTATCTATATAGAAAGCAAGAAGACTACATCCTACAATATTGATTGTAGTGAAAATTGTAGAATATTCATTAAGGTTTCTTTGTAGATTACTCTTAAGAATTGTAAAATATTATTGAGTGCATTAGAATTCATTCTAAGAGTTTATTATCATTAAAAGTGCATTATTATCCATTAAGCACTATACTAGTTGATATTTAACTAGTTACTCTCAAAAAATTAGTTTGTGTTGCTAAAGACACAAAAATAGCACAAAAATATGCAGCACTACATGGCCAAAGGAAGCCACCAATACAAGAAAAAATGTGGAGAAGGAAGCCACCATTAATATCCTTTAAGGAAGCCTCAAATCAAGACTTGGTGAGTCTTAAGATTCAAGGAGAATATAAGGATTTCATTTAAGTACAAAGTGTAGAAATACTTCAAAAATAGCATCTCATTAGCTTGGATTAACTAACATTAAAATATCCAAGGAAGCATATTAAAAGAGGCAATAAGGATTTCATAAAAAGGTCCTTTGTATTGGTGCAAATCTAACTATTACAAAGCACCTCTTTTGTTCCTTTGAAAGGACAAAAGTAATCTAATTTATAGGAAGCAACGTAAACATCATATTTTACAGGATAAAGGGAAGAGTTAGAGCAAGAGGAAGGAGCCACTGAAGAGCTCACATGTCCAAGAATCAAGGTGTTTAAAAAACCATTTCTCCACATCCAATCCAGACCTAGAAGCAAGTGTGTCACCTTCAACACTGGAGCTATTATAATAAGCCATTACCATTCGAGTCTACATAGAGAAAAGGGCAGTATACAGAGGGAGTATTTCAAAACAAAATAAAATTAGAAGAATGATTCAAACAAACCATCCACATCCTATTTTCCTTTAGTAAATGAAGATGTCAATAGAGGAAATGGATTCAATTTTTTAGAGTTAGAATTACATAATTTGGATCATGTAAATGTACCACCTTTGGTACATAGTTAGAGTAGAGATTACTTTATGAGGAAGTTATCTACTTACTTCAAGCAATGTAATAAGTGCACAAGTGTCAATGTGCATGTTGTAATGTGCAAGGTGTCCACTTGTACAACTAGGTAGAGTGTTGGCCAAGGAATCTATTTTCCTATATAAAGGATCTCATAGTGATATATCATAAGATGCAACATATAGATATCAAGAGAATTGTAGTAGAGAGTAGTAGATAGTGGTAGAGCTCCTGTATGGAGCATAATATAGTTATTTATCTTATATTAATGGAGTGACCATATCCTCCATACTGCATTGTATTTTTACCACTTTCTATTTATAGTATATTTTAGTCATATTGTAGACTCACTTTCTTTCATCTTATCAAGACCTATGTTAGATCTCTCCTACTGCATGTCCTGAAAAGATAACATAGTTGCTAGTAAAATATAGACAACTAGAAAAGTTTCTTCCCTTAGTTCCTAAGGAAAATTTGGTGGCATTGCTTACCTTTGGGACCCAAAAGAGGTATTTTGGATATATTTATTCAAAGTAAATATTCTAACCAAATTATGCTTTGCATAATTTTTTATGCTCTGACTAATTTGGAGGAAAAGAGAAGACAATGGAAGAATATAACTTATATTATCTCTCATTTTCTTGAATCTTGGATCTTGATCAAAGGATATTTGAATACCATCCTCTCGTTGGATGAGAAAATTGGGGGAAATAGAAATTTGGACAAAAGAACTAGCCTCATGAGTGAATATATTGCAAACCTTTATATTGTAGATATCCAATCAAATATTGGCCTTATGGCTTGGTATAATAGAAGTCAAGGCTTAGATTGTATCATGGAGATATTGGATAGGTTCTTATTCTATGAAAATTTCTTAATCCATGGTCATATTCCTAAGTTGACGACTCTTAACAATGCTGGTTCAAATCACTAGCTAGTCATGGTGGAAATTTGGAAAACCAATGTGAGTTTCCCACCTTTTGATTTTAGTTAATGTGGCTTAAAGAGAGTTCCTTTAGACCCTGAGTGTATAAATGGTGGAAGGAAGGTAAACTAAGGTATGGGACTAAGATGTTTTATTTTGCAAAAATATTTCAATATATTAAATCTAAAATCAAGATTTGAAATTGGAAGAAGTTTGGAGATGTCCGACAAAAGAAAACATAAATTTATTGCTCAGCTTGAAAATTTGAATAAGAATTTTTTTTTAGATGGCCTCATAGAGAGTAGAAGTACAGATGAAATTAGACTCACACCTTAGTTAGAGGAATAGGATAAAAGAGAACTCTTATGGAAGAAAAAAGCTAGGATCCAATGGGTCAAAGAAGGAGATCAAAACAAAAATTTCTTCCACAAATATTTTCTAGCTCAAATATCTTACAACTTTATTTCTTCCCTGAAATATGATTTTGAAGACGTGGTCTACACTTGGGATGACATGAAATTTGTTGTTGTCAATTACTTTTCCAATATTTTTGCTGCTATACCTCTTTACTTAGCTTCTCAATAGACTATTATTCAAGCGATCCCTACTATTATCACTTATGAGGAGAACTTTGTTTTGATTGCTCCGGTTACTATTAATGAGATTCAACAAATTCAACAATTCTATCAAGAGTTTTGGGATATCCTTCATGCTGATTTATTAGAGATGATGGAAGAAGCGAGGAAAGCCAAAGATATTTTAGAAGGTTATCAATAAAACTTATGTTTCTCTTGTCCCAAAATATTAAGAGGTAGATCATATCTCAACTTTTAGACCTATAGATTTATGTAATATTCTTCTCAAAATCATTACAAAGATCATGGCAAAAATATTAAAATATATTTTGCATAAGATTATTCCACTTGAACAAGGGAGTTATGTGGAAGGGCATCAAATAGTAGATGAGATAGTTCTTTCTCAGGAAGCCATCCATTCCAAGGAAATACAAAAATATCCATCTATGTTCATTTGTTTAGACTTATCTAAATCTTATTACAGAGTGGATTGACACTTTTCAAAATTCTAAGGTCTTTTGGCTTCTCTTAGGATTGGATGGACTAGATTGTGGGATGTATCTCTTCAATGTATTACTCTGTTATTATCAATGTAAGGCCTTATTAGCTATTCCCTACTTCTAGAGGTATTAGAAAAGGTGACCCCCTCTCCCCTTATTTATTCATCATTCTTGTTGAATTCTTGGGTAGGACTATAACCAAAAATAGAGAAAATAAAACCCTTAAGGGAGTAACCATTTCTCATGGAGCTAGGCCTATTTATCATCTTCAATTTGTTGATGACTCTACTATATTAGGTAAAGCTACAATAAAAGAAGCTTTTAAAATTAATCATATCATTAGCTATTTTATAATGCTACCAAGCAACTGATCAATGAAGACAAATCTAAAGTCATTTTCTTTCACTACTCTCTTAGACAGGAATCCATGGTCTTGGATAAATTAAGATATAATAAGACCTCCATTTCGATCACTTATTTAGGCATTCCTCTCAATATTCAAAGACATAAAAAAGACTAGAATTGGTTGTTGTATAGAGTTAAGAAGAAAATTGGTAAATGGACCAATAGGTGGATTTAATTTGGGGGTAGAATTACCTTGGTAAAATTAGTTGTTCAAGCTATATCTATTTATCTTTCTATTGTGTTGAATATCCCAAAGGCTATTATTTGAGAATTGTATCAAATCAATCATAAGTTCCTCTAAAGAGATACTAAGGAGAAAATAAAATGGGTCTTGGTGAAATGGGATAGTTTATGCCTCCCCAATAATGAAGGGGGGTTAGGTTTCTGGTCTGCTATTAATAATAATAAGACTTTAGATGCTAAATTATATTGGAGGATTTTACATACCCCCGATGCTCTTTCGACCAAGATTATTCGTGCTAAATATGTTGAGAATAAAAGTCATGAAGATCTTATTCACTATCAATTACCTACCAAAGGTTCTCCCATTTTAGTTGTTATTAATACTGGTGAGGATTTTATTAAGAAAAAGTTATTTTAGATCATTCATAATGGTCAATAGGTAAATTTTTAGATAGATTCTTGGGATGGTCACCAACTTTTGATAACTAAGTTTCTTTATTGAAGGCCTTGGATGGAGGAGCTTCATCAAGCTAACTAGATAAAGGTTTCTAATTACTATCAATATCATATTGGTAATTTAGAGGTTGGTAGATATTGGATCCCTATTGAGGACTGGCCTATTGAAATGCTAGAAAGACAAAGAAAAGACATCCAAAGGACCCTTCATATGAGATATCTCTATTGGTCCCATGATAAAGACTATTTTTGATGGAACAACTCTACTAAGGGTGAGTATATAGTTGCTCAAGGTTATTTGGCCTTATGCCATAATAATTATAATCAATCATATGGCATATTTACTCAGTTGTAGGCCCAAAAGCTCTGGCCTAAGGTGAGGTTCTTTACTTAGATTTTATTGCATCACATGTTGCTTACTGATGAGCAACTTATGAAACATGGTTTTCATGGTCCGTTTAGATGTGAGATGTGTGAAGGGAATGTGGAAACTCTCAATTATATTTTTATTGAGTGTACCTTAGCCTCTGAGCTATGGAGGAGAATGACCATCTTAATTGGCTTACAATGGTCTAATTTTTTTTACTTTTGCACAACTTTGGAGGGATTGGCCTAATTAGGAGGGTGTTGATCTAGGCAACTAGTTTGGATGGGTTCTACCATTCTACCTTGGAATATCTGGAAGGAAAGAAACAACTAGATTTTCAATCAAGAAAAAAAGGACATTCACTATATATGGAAAAATACCATTGCCAAATTATTTAAATCAATCCAACAAATCCTTAAAAACCCCCAAAATTCCCACCAAAAATGGGATCATGTGATGCAAAGATTGAAGATTAACTCTTTTAAGGGCAACCAACTTAAAGGGAATGTGAGTAATCAAAATATGGATAGAACTAGGAATTGGTAGTCTCCTCCTAAGGATTTTCAAAAATTCAATACCGATGGAGCCTCTAGGGGGAACATTCGAAAAGCTAGTGTAGGAGGAATTGGTAGACTTTTAGATGTTTCCTTGGTTTTCACTTTTGCTGAGATTTTAGGTATCCTTTCCAATAACCTTACTGAGGGGTATGGTATCCCTACAGGCCTTTGAGAGGCTAATAAGGTTGGATGGAAAAATGTGTTGGTTGAATCTGAATCTCAAGTCATGATTAATATATTGAATACTCCTAAGAATCATAAGGTTGATTGGAGAATAAAAAGAATTGTTGAGAAGATTCAATTAATCCAGATGGGATTTTTGAAAGTTAAATACAATCATGTGGTCAGAGAATAGAACAAGGGTGTTGATGCTTAAGCTAATTGGGATTTGAACAAAGGTGATCTTACTTACCACGACCACCCTCCCATATGGTGGGATTTGCAAATAAGGGAAGCTTTTCTTTCTATCCTTTATCTGGATGACTCCAATACTAAAGGTACGTGGTTCCTTTTTTCTTTGTTTTTGCTTCTCTTTGATTCAGTAAGGGTATTTTAGTTCCCTTGCTCATATTGATCATTATTATGTTTCCTTTGTTGAATATTACCTAAATAGAATTTTGGCCTAGAAAGGCCAAAGTTGTTTTTTATTTTTTCCTTCTTTTTAATTTTTTGTTGTGTATGTTGTTCTGTATTATTCTTGTTCTATTTTTTTTGTGTTTCTTGTTTGTTTTTTGGTGTTTTTTATGTTTTTATATTTTTTATCTTTTGTGTTTTTGTTTTTTGTGTGTTTTTCTTTGTTGTTGTGTTTGTGTTGTTTTATTGTTTTTATGGTTTTTTTGTGTGTTTTGTGTTTTGTATTTTTTGTTGTTTTTGTGTTGGTTTTTTGTTTTTTGTTGTCTTTTATTGTTTTTGTGTTTTTATTTTTATTTTATTTTATTTTTAAATTTTGATTTTTGTTCTATTTTTTTGTTTGTTTATGTTTTTGTTGTTTTAGGCATGCTCTTTGAGTGTGCCAAAGGGGATAGGCCAAGTGCAAGCCTTGGGACTTACCTGAAAGTGGCATCCCAATTGGGGTGTTTTCCATAAATAAAAAAAACTCATAGAGCTCATACCAAAAGGGATTGGTAATCAATATAGAAATAATACATGAGGATAATCCTACTCACCCCATCTCAACCTTTTATGGTTTATTTTATTTTTTCCATAGAAAATCATTCCCTTCTATTTTGGGAGATTTTCCTTAAAAATAATAAAAACAAAACTTTGAGTTTAGAAGATATTTATTTATTATTTTTATTTATATTCCTTTTTATTAAAGAAAAACTAATATTTCTTATTTTTAATTGCTTTTCCATTAAAAAAGTCTTTTGCTTTATTTTAGATTAATTTTCATGATTTATAACCTTACTAATTATAAAAATATATTTTAATAATTAATATATTTATTTTCAACTCCACATTCCTTGTGCTCATTCCCAAGACAAAAGGAGCTAAGGAATTCAAATACTTTAGTCTCATAAGTATTTGTAACACACTATTCAAAATTCTTACAAATTCCTTAGCGAATAGATTGAAAGCCCTTCTTCTAAAGATTATTGATCATCCTCAAAGTGGTTTTGTGGTGGGTAGGCAAATCCTTAATGACATTATCATAGTTCATGAACTCATTCATTTTGTTGACAAGAGTGGTAGGTCGGCCACATTCCTGAAACTTGACATGGATAAAGCATATGATAGGGTCTCATGGGGCTTTTTACTTCAAATCCTATCCAAGTTTGGATTTAGCCCAAGCTGGATTAATTTGATTAAGGCTTGCATTTCCTTAGCCAAATTTTTAGTTATTATCAATGGATCCCCAATAGGCTACTTTCGTAGTTGTAGGGGAATTCGACAAGGGGATACTTTATCCCCATATCTATTCATTTTCTTGGTAGAATAATTAGGGAGGGCTCTCAAAGTTGATAGTACTAAAATAGAGATTAATCCAACAACTAATATAGACCCAATTTTCACCATCAGTTTATCGACGATACATTATTGTCTTTCTTGACCTTGATACCCCAAGCTAGAGCTGTGAAAGTCATTCTTTCAGATTTTGAAAAAGCAGTAGGTCAGAAAGTGAATCTTAGGAAAATTAAATTTTTTTCTTTAACACTCCTCCAAGGAGGTAGAGGAAAATTGCAGATATTTAGGGATGATATAGATCCCCCCCTTTTTTTTTACCTAGGATTATTGATATTTAAGGGTGGAGTTAAAGCTTCTCTTTGGATTTCAGTTGTGGAAAGAGTTTAGAGGAAACTCACTGGGTGGAAAGGGGTGCTCTTGAGTCAAGTTGGTAAATCCATGTTAGTAAAATCCACTCTTCAGAGCATTCTAGTTTATTTTCTATCCCTTTTTAGGTTGCCAAGGAATATCCTTTGGAAACTTGAGCAAATTCAATGTACATTTCTCTGGTCTGGATCACAAGACAAGAAGAAATTCTCTCTGGTCACTTGGGAAAAAGTCTACAACAAAAAAGAGTAGGGAGGTTTGGGATTGAGAAGAATGAAAACTATGAATCAAGCACTTCTGGCCAAACAGGGATGGAGATTAGCGTAGAATGAGAATGTAAATTGGGTTCAAATCTTGAAAGCTAAATATTTAAACAATGAGGATTTTATCCTTTCTGATCTCAATCTGTCATAGGGTTCTACCTTTTTGAGAAGCATTGTTAAGAGTCACGTAGATATTATGATGGGGGTGTTGGATTTTAGGAAATGGCCAATGTATTGATTTTTAGAATGATAAGTGGGCTAATAATAGGCCCTTAATTTGTTTTCCAAATTTCATTCAGGATGAGCCTTTTTTGAGATAGATCTTTGGGTTGAGGGTCAACGATTATATTGAGGTGGTGGATGGTAAAAAGTGTTGGAAGCCACTTGAGTTCCCTAGATTGTCACGAGAGGAAGACACAACATGCAAAGCCCTTCATGACCTTCTAAAGTGGATAGTTTTACCTTTCAAAAATAAGTAGGATAAGCTAATTTGGGGAGCTAAAAATGATGGTTTTTTCTCTATTAAATTAGCTTATGCCTTGTTAGATGCTCATGATGATCTTGGTTCCCAGCTCAAGATGTGTGGTGGAAATGCCTTACACCTAAAATTAATATTTTCTTTTGGCTAGCGATTCAAGGAAAGTGTTTGACTCTGGATAATCTTTAGAAAAGAGGTCTAATGGTTCCTAATAGATGCTATTTGTGTGGTATAGCGAAAGAATCTCCTAAGCACATTTTTTCCATGTGCACTTTTTCTTGGGAAGTATTAAGTATGTTGTTGAGCTATGTAGGTTTGGATTGGGTATTCCCTAGAGAGTTGACTACTTTCATGGATCAGTGGACTTCCCCGTTCCTATCTCCTCGAATTTGATCCTTTTGGTCCTTTGCTCTACCACATTTTTGGTGGTGCATCTAGAAAGAAAGAAACTCCAGGGCTTTTAAGAACATCACCCATACTATGGAGTTTATGTTTCTATGGGTGATAGTAGCTACTGTTGAGAATGTGGATCTCTTATCTTTGGATAAGGGTGCTTCCAACAAGGAATTAGAGTTTGAGAAGATTCTAGGATTTAAGTCTCCTACTCCAGTTCCTAGGACTCACCAATATTCTAGGGAAGATACAATTTGGGAACCTCCCCCTTGGTTGGGTGAAACTAAACTTTGATGGAGCATCCAAAGTAAACCTAGGCCCAACACGAGTAGGGGGAGTTTTTAGGGACTCTAATGGTTGAATCCTGCTAGCATTTGTTGAAAATATTGGAAGCCAAAGTAGCCGTGTGGTGAAAGCTAGAGCAATTTTTTAAGGTATTTTACAACTAAGCTCTTTGGATTGCAGGTGTATTATTATCAAAGGTGATTTCTTTAATATTATTAATATGGTCAAAGGGAATCATCTTCCAACCTAGACTATTTCAAATTTGATAGAAGTTCACAAGATTACCCAAACTTTGGAAGTTGTCTAGTTTAAACATGTGTTTAGGGAAGGTAACAGGTCCACAGACTTCCTGGCTAATCTAGGATTATCTCAGGAAAGCCTATCAATTTGGTTGAATAACTTCCTAGAGGGATTAATGCAATTAGTCAATGAAGAAAGAAGAGGATAATATGGCTTCGCTAGTGCATTCTATCTATGTTCTATCTTAGGGGTGGGCCTATGTTGGTTTCTTAGTGCCCTCTTCCTGTGGAAGATCCTCTATTTTTTGGGGTCTCTTTTGTCTATGTCTCCCCTTGCATGGGTTTTTTGGTGGTCTTTATCCCCTATGTGGGGTGGCAGCTATAGTTGTGTTCCTTTTTCTCCTTGTGTTTTTAGTTTGGAGTTTGTTGTTTTCAGGATCTTGGGTTCTCTCGGTGGCCTATGTGCCACTTGTTTCTATTTAGGTTGGTTGGATCCACTTTGTACAAGGTTTGGGGTATCTTTCAAAACCCCTTCATCCACCTAATAAAAAAAATTATATTTAATATTTATCCATTCCAAATATACCTCTTAAATTATTTTATTATTTTTAATTATAAAAATAATGAGATTTATTAGAATAATATTATCACAATGATTTTATGGATTTTATGAAGAATAAACTCTTTCATAAAAATAATGTAATGGTTTAGAATTAGAGGGTCAAATTTAATTGGCCATAAATTCCTCAATGCTTATGAAAATATTTAATATGACTAGTTTTTAATACATAAAACAAGGAATCCATTGGAATTGCTATTTTCTAAATATTGCACTCTAGAATAAGATAAATCTTATTACAATATATGAGAGATTTTAAAATTATTTAATAAGCTAAGTATGCCTTATTTTGAGGGCCATTTCCATAAAAAACATTATATTGTCTCTCATATTTTTTAAAAGAAAAGGAGTTATACATTGATACTAAAATTTGTAAAGAACAAAGGATTATCCAACAAGAAACTTGGAGGTGAAACGATTGCTATCCAAAAGGAGGAACATAAATAAAGCAAACTCAAAAAATTGAAAAAGTGCATTGGTATACAAAGGGTGCTAGAGATGCAAAGGGTACCATAATCACCATGAAAACCTACCACACTAAAAGCTCTAGAATCACGTAATGTTTCAGGGTTGTCCAAAGGTATCAAAATCTCTAGGGGCACCAAAATATTTAAAGGATCCAAAATTTCCATATGCTTCCTATCATCTATGCCACTCATATTGTCCACTTTTATTTTTCCTTATTACTCTGAGCCACAAATAGGCTATGTTTATGGAATCATTTGCAAGGTGATTAAATCCCATATTATACTTCCTTCTAGTGTGGGAGTGTTGTTTATATTCAAACTTCTACTCCAAATATCTTATTATTCTCTAAACTATTCATAGTTGGACTAATGATAATTACTTCCCCTTAGATAGGGCAGAGATAACAAGTCTGAAATCATCATACACATGGAGTCATTTAATACCTTGTTCCCGAGCCAATTATTGTCCTATTTCACAATCTATCAATTTTACAACATTATTGGTTGTTTTCCCCAAATTGATTTTGAACTAAAACATTTCATGGTGTGGTGCCACTAGTATTATAATTTATAGCACCAACCACTACATGACATGGGTTTGATTTACAAGCTCCATTAAGTAAAAGTGCAAGGAATTTTATCTTTGGAGGTCTAACTTGTGGTCTAGAATTCAAGATATTTTGGAGTTACATTTGGTATAATAGTTGTATCTACCTTTATTTAATCTCCTAATGTCTTGTTGTTTATGATATATAGCTTTTTTTTCAAGACTATTTCCCTTAACACTCTACCAATTAACACTTAATTAGTTCTTTTGTCATAACAAATTATCGTATTTCTATCCTTCTAGATGTACCAAATGATGAATATTATCACTGAATACCAAATCTATCTAATAAGGTGCTTATTTTTCAATCCCCATATGTACATTTGGTCCCAACTAGTTAGGAAATTTTTTGAGTTGAAGATTCCTTATATTGTTGATCCTAGCTAGTGGATTATTTTAATCTAGATTTTAACTACTCTTGTACACTAAAAGAATAGATGTGATGTTGTTTCATTTTGTTGGGACTGAACAAAAGGCCTTGATTATTTACAAGTTATCTTACAATATATAAGCATCAAGCTTAGGAGGGAGATATGACAAGTGTCATAAGCTCCACTCCAAGTGTCTTTCAGAAGACACCACTCCAACTCAAACTGAAGACAGGGACAAGTGGCAGAAGACAAATGTCAACTTGTCAATTATAGGCATAGTGCACATTATAACAATAATAATATTCTAACATTCCCCCTTAATGTGCACTATCCTAAAAAATAAGTCAACATTAGATAACATTCCCCCTTAATGTTGACTTCTTTTACATAGATATAGCAAATTGCTAAACTGAGAAAACTTGTCTTTCCCAAGTGACTTGGTGAATATGTCTGCTACTTGATATTGAGTTGGTACATACTTCATGTGTATAATATCTTCTTGGACCATTTCTCTAATGAAGTGATGATGGATCTCAATGTGCTTTGTTCTAGCATGGAAAACTGGATTCTTGGTCATCTTGATGGTACTTTGATTGTCACAATATATATATGTTGGACCATGTATGAATAGCCCAATATCCTGAATTAATTGCCTCAACCATATTGCCTCCTTAGTTGCCTCAACTGCTGCTCTATATTCTGCTTCTGCTGAAGATAGTGAAAGCTGTGTGTTGCTTCTTTGTGCTCCATGAAATAGAGCCTTGGCCTAATTGAAAGCAATAACCTGATGTAGATCTTCTGGTTTCGGGACAAGCTGGCCCAATCTGAATCTGTGTATCCAATCAAAGAAAAATTATCACTTGATTTATACATAAGGCCATGATGAGGTGTGGCCTTTAGGAATCTCACAATCCTCTTAGTTGCTATCCAATGGCTCTTCTTAGGATCCTGCATGAATCTGGAAATAAGGCCAACTGAATAGCAAATATCTGGTCTAGTTGAAGTTAAGTAGATCAAACTTCCAACTAGTTGCATGTAAAGTGTACCATCAACCCTTTCTTCTTCATCATTATTTAGCAATTTCAATCTAGTTTCCATGGGAGTTAGAGAGGGCTTACACTCCTCCATGCGAAACCTCTCCAAAATAGACTGAATGTACTTAGCCTGTGAGATAAAAATCTTACCAGGTTGTTGCCATACCTCTATTCCTAAGCAATAGTGGAGGAGGCCTAAATATGTCATCTCAAAGTTCTTGCATAAGTCCTCTTTGAGCAACCTTATGCCTTCTATGTCATCACCTGTAATGAGGAGATCATCCACATACAATGTAATCAAAATGATGCGGTTCCTCCAATGTTTCACATAGAGAGTAGATTCTGCTATGGATCTAGTGAAACCAAGGTTGAGGAAATAGGAGTCAATCTTTGCATACCAAGCTCGGGGTGCTTGCTTCAACCCATATAGAGCTTTCTTTAATCCGAGGACTTTGTTGTTTTGGCCTTCAACTATGTACCCTGGTGGTTGTTTCACATACACTTCCTCCTTCAAATGACCATTTAGAAATGCACTTTTGACATCCATTTGATATATTGGCCAATGTTTTTGAGCTGCCATAGCAATAACTGTCCTGATTGTAGTCATCTTAGCCACGGGAGCAAAGGTCTCCTCATAATCAATTCCCTCTTGTTGCTTATAGCCTTGAGCTACTAGGCGAGCCTTGTAGCGATCTAGTGAGCCATCTACTTTATATTTTGCCTTGTATACCCATTTTGTGCCTATGGTATATTTTCCTTTGGGTAAATCAACTAACTCCCAAGTGTGATTCCTTTCAATGGAATCCAATTCCTGATCCATGGCATGAACCCATTTAGGATCACCAAGTGCTTCTTTGACATTAGAAGGTTCGGGTTGGCTAAGGACTTTGGCCATTAGGGCATAATTCACTTGGTGTCTTAGGGCTGAAGGCCTTTTACCTGTATAGGTGGGCAAATGATTTTGGGCTTCATCTATTGTGGCTTGAACCCACTTGGGTAAAGGATTGGATGTTGTTACTTGATCATTAGGAGGAGGAGATGGAGGACATGGATTATTTGTAGGAAGTTCTTCTTGTGGATGAATTTCTTGATTTATGAGTGAAGGAGAAGAACGAGATGATATTGTGTGCATGAATGGAGCAACTATTTCATTAGTTATTTCTAAGGTGGGGGTTTTAGGAGGATTAGATGGAGGATACTCATGAAAGGTAACATCCCTAGATAAAATGATTTTCTTGGAAATAGGCTCATATAATTTATATGCATTGGCACTATCACTATAGCCAACAAAGATGCATTTTTGGCTCTTATCATCAAACTTCTTCCTTTTCTTATGAGGAATATGAGCATAGGCATCACATCCAAATATTCTCAAATGGCCCACATAGGGCGTTCTTCCACTCCATGCTTCTTCGGGTGTTCTTTCATGTAAGGCCTTTGTGTATGACCTATTAGTCAAGTATGCAATAGTAAGAACAACTTCTCTCCAAAATGAGTTAGGTAATATAGGAGCATGTAACATTGATTTTACCCTATTTGTGATTGTTTGATTCATCCTCTCAGCAACTCCATTTTGTTGCGGGGTATAAGGGGTTGTGAATTGCCTCCTTATCCCATGATACTTACAAAAATTAAAGAATTCATTGGAGACATATTCTCCACCATTATCTGATCTTAAGGTGGAGATTTGATAGCCACTTTCTCTTTCAACAAGTGCGATGAATTCTTTGAACTTATCAAGGGCTTGCCACTTATATTGAATTAGGTAGATCCATACCTTTCTGCTGTAATCATCAATGAAAGTGATGTAGTATTTTGCCCAGATATAAGATTGAGCAGGACATTGGCCCACAAATGTCTGAATGAATCAATTGCAAAGGTCTATTAGCTCTCCATGCCTTTCCTATTTCAAATGGTTGCCTATGGTGTTTGGCTATTACACATGGCTCACAAAAACATTTTGACTCCTTAAGATGTGGGAGTCCTTTAACTAATCCTTTTGTAGCCATCATTTGAAGATTATTAAAATTTAAATGTCCCAATCTTTCATGCCACATGTACTCCAAAGAGAAAGTAGTTGTTGTATGCAAAGATGTTTGTGTTAAAAATTTTGTAAGGAGGTAGTAAACACCATCCTTTTTCACTCCCATGGCCTTGACATTGCCATTGGGTTCCTTAATGTAGCATTTTTATTTTTCAAAATAGACATTATAGCCCTTATCTGTAAGTTGTCCAATAGAAAGAAGACTCCTTTTAAGACCAGGCACATACAAAACATCTGTTGCAGGAACATTATTACCATCATGCAAAGTAAGTGGTGCCTCCCCAACACCTTCAATGGGTAGAGCACTTTCATCACCAAAAGTAATGAATTGATTTGATGTGGGCTGAACCTTGGTCAACCAATCTTGCCTTCTTGTCATGTGCTTTGTTGCTCCAGAATCAATATACCAACATTCTTTATCTTCAACATTAACTTGGTTGGTTGCATACAATGTGTTCATATTATTATTTTGTGGTTCTCCCTGTTCTCTTTGCCTTTGATAGCAATTAGCAATATTATGATTCCATTTTCCACAATATTCACACCCTTGTTGATTGTTGTTTTGACCCCCTTGAGGTCTTGTTTGCCATCTTTGCTACTGCTTTGGTATTGCTGCTGTTGTGGCTACTGTTGGTACTATTCTTGACGTGGTTGTTGATGGTACTATTGATTTGGCTACTGCTGGTATTGTGTGTATCTCTGGTGTTGTCTACCCCTTTGATTCTGATTATGCTGATTTTGACCCTTGTTTTGTTTAGGTTGTAAAGTTGCCTTGGTGGCAAAATCTGCTGATGTGGCTTCAATTTCTTCATCTTTGATTAGGGCTTGCTCATGCTTCTTAAGTAGGATCTCAATATCCTCAAGTGTTGAATTCATTGTTTTACCACTCAAGTCTAACATGGTAGCATAGGAGTGAAACTTTGAAGGAAGACCATGCAACATTATTGGAATTAATTCATTATCATCTAGGGTTTTACCAGCAACTAAGAAATCATTTTTAATAGACTTCACTTCCATAAGATAATCGGTAAGTGAGCCTTTCATACATAGATTGTGCAATTTTTGTTTGAGATACAAAATATTATCTTGACTTGGCCTATCAAACAATCTATTGAGAGCATCCCATGCTTGTTTAGGTGTTTTTGCAGCCCTTACAGTTTCTCTGCATTGAATTCCTGTAGCTAGCTTGATTAAACTTAAAGCTATGTTGGAATTCTTCTCAAATTGTGCTTTTTCTTTAGGGTCTGTAGGTGCAGTGAGTGGGTCTTCATTAGTCTGCCTATCTCTCACAAAGTCCCACATGTCATTCATCATCAATATTGACTCCATCTCATACTTCCAATTTGCAAAAGTCTGTGCTCCTTCAAGTTTCTTTGTAAGTCCACTTAATAGATTTGTAGTAGCCATGATTTAGAAAAGGATCAAAAGAAAAGGGAGCTCAACAAAGGATGAAGTAAGTACGACAAATGCCAAATTAGAGCCCTAAAAAAAAATCTAGGGTACACCATTGAAGATCCAGAGGAGGGTTCGCCTAGTTTTTCCACTCTGAATCTTCAAGAGATTCCAACAGTGGGAGGGTTAAGTTGAACATAAGTGCCTTTTTCTATCCAAAGAGAGTAAGAATTAGAATTTTTCTAGACCTTTATACCAAACTTCTCAATATACCCGCCCTTACGTGAGGGAGACTATAAGTATTTGAGCAGTTGATACGTGGAACATAGGCGATTCTGAAAGGGAATAACCTGCCAGACCTTTATACCAAACTACTCAATATACCCGCCCTTACGTGAGGGAGACTATAAGTATTTGAGCAGTTGATACGTGGAACATAGGCAGTTATAATAATGTGATGCTTGCTTTTTGTAGAATTGTTACAATTGATGTGCCAATGTAGATTTTGCCTGTATGTGTTTGTTTGCTTGTATATGGCTTAGTGTCAAGTGTGTATAAAATGAAACTACACTTGATTACAATTATAAAACCCAAAGTCATGCAAGGGTAATAACAAGCATAAAATGTAGACAAAAGCCAAAATAGAAGATGCAAGCAACAAACACCTAGTGGCCAAGAGAGTGCCACAAAATGAATCCATTGACAAGGGACAAGGGGCCCTAAATCACCCCTTAAGTTGATGTTTTGTATTTGGCTAAAAAACAAATTAGCCCCAAATGTGCCTCCAAAAAAAGATGAGACAATATCAATGCCTCATTTTACAAGATTGCCCTCGAACTTGCCAAATGCAATGAATGACTTGGCATAATGTCAAAGACTTAAAATTGAGATTCCCACAAGTTTGCCAAATATTTTGTCAAGGAGTGTCGGATACTACCGAAAATGCACTCCAAATTACAATGTCAATTCCAAACTTCAATTTAGCATATTAAATGATTTCAAAACTAAAAATAAACTGCACCAATGGATTCCCCTCAAAAAATCCTTTCCAACGACTATATATAAGCCTATAGTCGGATAAATATTGATGCTTCAAACAAGCAAAACAAAACTCAGCAATTATTCCCAAAATAAATTGAGACAAATCGCTTTGACGACAAATTAAACTGTGACCTAGCTTTCCCAGGTCCACCGACAAGATAAAGATAATTACCCTCGAAATTCAAGCAATAATAAGTAATTACCCTTGAAATTCAAGCAATAATAAGTAATTACCCTCGTAATTCATGCAATTTATAAAACTTCCTTTTAAACTCTGGATTGGCATCCCGTGTCGTTGCCTTTGGCTGTCTTTGCAGTCGAAAACAGAGAAAGCCCACAAAATACCTCATATAGGCCAAAATTTCCCTACCTTAGGGTAAGGGTCACCCAATATTCTTCAATACGCAATGAAGAGGCCACAGGCACGGGAATTGAACCCCCGACGTGCTACTGCTGGAAAAAGCGGAGAGAAAGAACAAAGGAATTGAACTCGCGACGTGGCGCAAATTCGGAAATTATAGTGGCCATAAAATAAACAGAAAATAAAATGGGGAAATGCACCTCGAGGCAACGAGAAAATACGGTGCCACAGCTGAGAGATCAGATCAGAGGCCGAATTTGCCCTTCTCGCCTCCGACGGTTAAACCCACGATCGCTACGCTGTGCAGCAGAAGCACGATTCCTCGCCAAAAGCATTCACAATATGCACAACAGCATTCACAATGATTAGAAGGTGCTCTGCGATGACATCCAGGGCATCACCAAGCCCGCTATTCGAAGAGACGCGCGTCGTCACTTATACCGAGCACGCTCGTAGAAAGACGGTGACCGCCATGAACGTGATCTATGGCTTCGGAGGCTGAGGCTCGCAATATTTTTTCTCTATTTTATTTCTGGACATTGCTTCTCTCACATTCCCGTTGAGACCGACGACGGGAAGCTACAGTAATTAATAGACATAAACCATGGAGGTGGGAGATTTCTTGAGGCGCCAGTCTCAGGCAGCAAGAAACTTGTCGCTAGTTTCCAGACTGAACGCAACCGCGCAAGACTGCTTGTCAGCGCTGCAATCCACGCAATGTGCTCGATGTCGTCAGAAAGGAGGCCGAGAACTATGATTGGATATTATTCTGTGCAGTGCGTCAATAGAGCAACAGTCATATGACTTCTAACACAATAACTCCTTTGAAAAAAAATGAGTTCACAATCTCTCAGAGAAACGTCACTTCTTCACTTAAAAAAAAATTGCTCTCGGAATGGATATCTGATTCTAGTCTCTAAAAATTTTGAGGCTTGTCCTCGGATGGCGAGGATTGTCCTCTAAAATAGGAAAACTAAAAACCAAAAAAAAATAGGGAGCTTCTGGTTTCTGATCCACTCAATGAGTGGAGAGCATACTCCCTGACTCCATATTCCACAGGCGGATCTCACCGCTCTGATACCAAATGTTGGGACTGAACAAAAGGCCTTGATTATTTACAAGTTATCTTACAATATATAAGCATCAAGCTTAGGAGGGATATATGACAAGTGTCATAAGCTCCACTCCAAGTGTATTTCAGAAGACACCACTCCAACTCAAACTGAAGATAGGGACAAGTGGCAGAAGACAAATGTCAACCTGTCAATTATAGGCATAGTGCACATTATAACAATAATAATATTCTAACACATTTTTATTAAGACACCTATGGTAAATATGAAGACCCATGATATTACTCTTGATGGGGTTGTCTCAAATAAGAATATTGTTTTGGAGCACCAACCAAATAAAATATTGAAGTTTTGGGGGAACTTTGTAATTCCATACCTTAGCTATGGTTGAGTCTGCTAACCCTGTTATTATAATAACACACCTTGGCTAAATATGTAAACATTTTATCCACTAATACAATCCCATATAAGTTGATCTAGAGTTTGGGGAGATATTCTAATCCCTTTAGTTTGGATGTGTAGATATCTCCATGAGTCTTGGTCAAAATGTGACAAGGGTGAATCTCTCACCAATTCAATTAAGATTGCAAGAGAGTTAACACTCGATAGTTGCTAGTTTGATTTTATTTCTATGGAAAAATTCTTAAGTATTGGAGGTTCTCCCAAGAATGGATAATCCCATATACTAAAAATTTTACCATTTATTGTAAGCCAAGAGGTATGATTCAATATAATGTCTTTATCTACACAATATATTTCCAAATTTAAGAGGACCTTGCTATGTTTTCACACTTTTTAGGAGCTAAATCCCATTAGAATTGTTCAAAAATTTACATTTTAGGATTTTCTTCCATGGAGAGTTTGGTAGAGTGAGTAGATTCCAAAGCAACTTAGCACTTAGTGCCTTGCTAACAATCATTGGTTTCTTGATTTCTAGGCCTCCTTGCTCCTTTGGCTTGGTAATAGTCTCCTAATTGACCAAATGGAACTTTTTACTACCTGATTACCTTCTCCCTTTCCATATGAAAGTTCTTAGCATTGCATCTTACTTTTGCAATATATATAAGGGTGCATGATACACAAAAAATTAATATATAGGAAGGCTTCCTGGTACTAATTTGATTAAAATAATTATTCTAGCCAATCTTAACCAACCATTGCTATATTGTTGTATTCTCCTTGATACCTTTTCTAGAATTACATTCCAAGTTTCTTATTTCTTTTATGGAAGCTTGTAGGAACACATAGGTAATTAAAGGTATCACTATCTTTGTGAAATCCCCAAATCTGAGAGAAACATCTATCTTCTACTATTGAAGTATTTATAGTATAAAATCTACTCTTTTGCTATTTATCACTACATCTATGGCTAAAGAGAAGAAATTTAAAACTTCTTTGATCAATCTGACATTTATTTTTGTGGCTTCCTCTAGTAAAATGGTGTCTTATTAAAATTGATCATTGAGTGATTGTTCTATATCTTGTAGTTGTTATGATCCCTAGGATTTATTTCCTTCTTATCAATTTGGTTAGGGTCCTCCCTAAAGTTTTAGATAGAAGGATATAAAAGTAAGGGGAGAGATGATACCCTTACCTTAATCCTCTAGTGGCTTTAAAGAAGTTAGCAGGTTTCTCATTAATTATAGGGACTATCCATGGTCCCTCTATGCAAGCTCTTATCCAATATATCATTTGAACTAGAAATATAAATTTGGCTAACACCTATTTTAGAAAGCTAATATTTACTCTATCAAAGGCATTAGCCATATCAAGTTTAATGACTATTCTTTTCTTTTTGGACTTGGCACTTGAGTGTAGGGATTAATGAATCATTATAATGTTGTCATATATCTATATTCCTAGAATAAAACCCCCTTTTTCTAGCTCTATCAAATCACTAATATTCTTTTTACTTTTATTTACTATTATTTTAGTCATAATCTTATAACAAAATTGCATGGAGAGATAGGTCTGAATCTGCCAAAATTAACTTCATTTTTTCTTTTAGAATTAAATCTAAGAAAGTGGAGTTGATTACTCTAGATAGCTTAGCTCTTATCATTGTCTCTTCTATCATTACAAATAGGTTATATCCTATAATTTCATGAAATTGTTGATAAAAAATATTGATGAAGTCATTGGGTCTTGGAGCTGTATCCTTGGGAAGTGAAGGTAAAACTTCTTCCAACTCTTTTCTAGTTATTATCGAAGAGAGATATTCTTTATATTTATTTTATATAAAAAGGAGAATGTTTTTCAAGAGATCGGCATAAGCATATTTATTTATTGTTATATTTTTAAGAAGGGCCAAGTAATGATCTCTTGCTAGGTCCTTTATGATTACTTTATTAGAATAAATTTCTTTAGCTTTGTGAATTCATTTGATTGTATTTTGTTGGTAGCATTGCATTATTTTTAGTTGAAAGTAATTTGTGTTTTCATCTCCTTTGTTGACCTAGATCATTCTTGATTGGAGTCTCCAATGTTCCTCTTCTTCTTTGAAAGCTTAATCTATTTCTCAATTCAGCTAGAGTCTTCTCTATTCTTGTTGAGGGATTGGAGGTTGATCACCTATCTCTTGTTGTACTTAATCCATATGTTGTGGTAGTATGCTTGACCTAAATTGAATTTTAGTCTTATAGGAAATCCTATCCCTAATAGCTTTCTTGAGATTGAATTTTTTTATTTTCCATACCTCTTGGGAATGTTTTTCACAAACAAGCTTCTTCCAAATAATTTCTACTAAAGGTGCAAACTCCTCATGCTCCATCCATTCTAGATTGTATTTGAAAGGGGTATTAATTTTCCCAAGAGCACTATTGCTTGTATCCAAATAGATAGGCTTGTGATTTGAGACAGAGATTTGAATTATGCCACTTGATACAAGTGGATACCTAAATAGTATAGCTTCTTATATAAAGAATATATCTAATCCTTCTACAATGAATTTAACCCTAAAAATTATATTTGTCCATGTATATATTCTATTTTTGGGGATTATCTCTTGAAGTTTTTTCTTAGTTTTAATTTACAAAACCAATTCCTTATAAGGGCTTTTGAAGGAATGCCTCATTTTTATCCCATTGGGATCAACTCACATTTAGGTCTCCTAATATGATTACATTTGGAATCTTTCCTAAAAAATACAGTGTTGAAGAGTTTTCCAAGCCTCTTATTTTAAGATTGTTATTTGGTCCATAGAAATTGACTATGGTCAAAGTTTATCCCTTTGTAAAGGAGAAGGAAGTTGCTATCCAATTTTAGTGTTGATTTGTTAATACATATTAGGGCCTATGGATCCCATTTAAGGAGAAGCCCCCAAATGAACTTTATGAATCTATTTATTTTAGGTCTAAGGATACCCACATGTTTTTCCATTCTATTCTTGTTGACTGCTCTATCAATTTAGTTTTTTCAATGCAAATAACCATTGGATTTTTTTGGGCCATTAATTGACTTAGTTTTTTAGGGGACTATCCTATCCCCTTCCATTCCATGATAAAACCTTCATTGTTTAAGTGGATTCTTAGCCTTGATGAATTCTAAGGTTATCCATGCTTTCTTTTGAATATCTATATTTGCTTTTTTTGTTCTTACCTCTTGAGTAGATTTACTCCCTCTAGTAGAAGATCCGATGGTCGGGGTACCTCCTAGAATCATTACTACTACTAATTGAGTCTCTTCTATTTCTTCAATATCCTCTTCCTAAATTTTTTCTTTGGTAGCCTAAGTTTCCTCCACTTCCCCTTTTTTGGATGGACCTAGATGATCCTCTTCCTCATTTTATTATAAAAAGAGAAATTATTATTTTTCTTTATGGTTATGGTTGAGGCCTCCTCCTTCTACTTCTAGATATTCTCTTTTGTTTTCTTCTTACTGGTTGGAAGTCTTGATATTCATCCTTTTTCTCTTGTTGTACCTTAGTGGGATAGTACCTTGAGAAATGACCAAATTTATGACAACTTTATATAAAGGGAATGTGCTCATAATCTAGTGGTAGGGTATGAATCCAGTCCAAGACTTTGATACCTATATTTTTAGGAAGCCTTTTTTGATATTAACTTTCACACACAACCTAGCACAACTTGAATTATTGGCCTTCAAAGGATCCCAATCTAAAAATGTGCCAATATTATTACCTATCATCTCAAGAGTCATTTTATTCCATAAATAGAGGGGTAAAAATGGTGGTCTTACCCAAATTGAGATTTATTTTGGTTATTCCACTTGTGGATTTGTTGGTCTAATATATACCTAAGGTAAAATATACACCCAAATACTTGGCCAACATTGAATGATCGATCAAGATATGGAGCTTAACAGGATCAATATCCAAAGAAGGCTAGCTCCTACAAGGTTTTAACTAGCTAAGATCTATGATGGGTGAAAAGGATTTTAAAGAAGTAAATGTAGCTAAATATAGAACTTAAGATGATACAAATTAAGAAACATCAATAAGCATATAAATATTGTGAAATAGAGGAAACATTCAAAATTCCTAATAGACCAACCAGTTTTATGAATTACAAAATAATATCTTTAATTAATTTTCATTCCTAGTAGATTGTAAATTCTAGAGATAGAAAATGAACATATGCCTATCTAGAAAATATAATTAATGCCATATATATTTCTCCAGCTAAAATAGAAATAATCAATCACTCATACATACATATTTTACAAAATGATGAACCAAAGGCCAAACAGAAGTCTAAGTTGTATTGCTCTCTTAAAATTTCTTTATACATACTTGTAAACACCTAAGAGCCAACCCTTTCAAAAGAGGCCAATGCTATTATTTATAATATTTCTATGGTTTAGTATTTTCAATTACAAAATTGTTTATGGTTTGAAAATCCATTACAAAAAGTGTCAGTGGACCAGGTTGGTAAAACATCATGCAACATCGTAGATCCAAAATGGGATAATATGCTTGATTTTTTACCATATATCAACTATCACTTGCATGTGAGAAAGTAGTGAAAGTGAACTTAAATCTGGTCCATTACTCATTCTTGAAACAATCTCCCACCATGGATCTATAACGAACATAGTGGGTTGAAATTCCTTTGAAGATTCTATATTTTGCAAGCTGTCACAACCATGCTATGGAGAGATGTTGCAATGTCATGACTCTCTGCCTTCAAGCTTCCCAAGACTTCGTGATCATGATGTGGAGACATGTCATGATGTCACAATTTTTTTCTACCTTTGGGCTTTCCAAGCCTTTGTGACTATGGCATGAAGACATGTCACAATATCATGATTATTTTTCACCTTTGAGCTTCCCAAGCCTTTGCAACCACGATGTGGAGATATCACGATGTCATGACTCTTTTCCACATTTGAGCTTCCCAATCCTTCATGATCATGATGTGGAAATATGCATGATGTCATAACTCTTTTCCACCTTTGAGCTTCACAAGCCTCATGATCATGACATGGAGAAATGTCATGATGTCATGACTCTTTTTTGCCTTTGAGCTTCCCAATCCTTTGTGACCATGAAATGAAGACATTGTAACTCTTTTCTACCTTTGAGCTTTCCAAGCCTTCACAACTACAACATGGAGACATGTCATGATGTCATGACTCTTTTTGCCTTTGAGCTTCCCAAGCCTTTGTGATCATAACATGGAGACATGTCATGCTGTCGCAACTCTTTTCTACCTTTGAGATTCTCAAGCCTTCATGACTATGACATGGATATATATCATGATACCATGACTCTTTTTTGCCTTTGATATTCTTAAGCCTTCATGACTGTGACATAGAAACATGTTGCGATGTCACACATGGTTTCATTCTTATGCAAATTTTTGAATTTTTAGAAAATCTCACTTTATTTCTCATACTTGTCTTAAATGTCTCCACTTACCTTTTGCTACTTAAGAAAATTACATCTAGCTACTACCATACTTTCACAAATATTTTTGTTCATATATTTTGATCATCTTGTTACAAAAAGGGGTTAGGTGGATGAGGAAAAACATAAAAATCACCCACATTCTTAGTGACTTATAGGGAATTTTCACTTGTGGAAATAAGGAGCCCATATAGTCATTTATGAACTTAGCACTTTCTAATAGGAGGAAAGGGGAGGAAGGAATAGAAGGAAGAATTGGAAAAAATAAAATGATATTTACCACAAGATAAAAAAAGGTGGTGAAAGACACATGCACCAAGAAGTGGGAAATAATGGAGGAAGAGAGAATAAAGGAAAAGCATGGGGAGGATAAAAATATGGAAGAAATGATATTTACATGAAGGAGAAAAAGGAGAAAAAAAATCATGCTAGCATCCAAAGGAATAGAAAATATAATTAACAAATAAAAGAAGAAATGATAGGACAAGAAAAAAAGAAACAAAATGGAAGGCAATTCTGGCACTATCTCAGCAAAACGGTAAGAAGAAATACTTAATCCATGGGACACCCCAAAAAATTATGCTTCTATAAATATACTCTTATATAGCCACTAGATACATCAAGGATAGATAGATTGCCATGAACATTTAACATCCTTGCACCTTCTTTTCTTCCTTATGTAATCTAGCAGGAACCTTCTCTGCTAATCATTTGCCATGAGGTTTTTTAGTTGTGCTCTTGACTTCATATTTGTTTCAATACTTCATTTGTGTTGCACATGCATTCTTATATAGACTAGAGTTCCAAAGGATAATTCTATCGGTTGGAACTTTGCAAAAATTATGCCCCAATATTGGGCACTATTTTCAAAAAGATTTGGTTTCATGTGAATCGTCATTTGACATTCTTTTTTTGTCAACTTGAGTTTTTATTTTTGGTGAGTTTTTTCTCAAATGACATCATACCCTTATATAAGATAGCGTATTATTATATTCACACAAGTTGTGATAGTTCCACCTCATGCCACTTCAACTTTTTTCTTTTTTAAGTGCACCTTTTGCAAAAACTTGTGTACTGTTCTACCCTTGTCCATTGGTGTGTGCTTGTTGTAATTGAGTAGTTGTGTGCTTGGAGTATATTTTCATTTACTCATGGACTATGTACACCAAATTATGGTGTGCTCACCACACCTAACTTAGGAGATCTCCTACATATTACCCTATAAATCTACAATGTATTGACCATATGATTCCAAATTTGAGTTGCTCTTTGTGATCAATTTTCCATGGTTCCCAATTATTATTAACCCCAGTAAGGTTCCATTCTAATTTTGCCTATCGCTCTAAAATTTTTGTATGTAGGTATTTATTTTTCTAGAATATTATCTGGTTTGTTATCCATATTTTATTTTCTTCTTCTACCCTCACATTTTGAGCTACTACCCAAAGGTGGTAATAATTGCAACTCTCTATATTCCATTGGATTTAAAAACCAATAATTGGGTTATTATGGGGTATCTAGTTAGAGGATGGAAAATTTAATTCAGGCTAAGTTGACCATGCTTTTGATAGATCATCTAACTCTAACCTTATTTCACACATGGGTTCCTTAATAGGGCTCATATTTTACTTTTATAACCCTTGATGCAGAAAGGGTGCAAGCCTTGATTTGGTACCATGATGATATTCCCAGCAAATGGGATTAGCATATGATCTCACTTCTAGGTTATGCATCCTTCCATATGTTAACTTTTGAGGTAGATTTCAATGGGAGATGGCAATCACAAGATGTAAAAATATGAGAGAAAGTAAATTCATGAGATTACAATATGTTAGAAATAAAAATGATAGAAATGAATACAATATTGCTATGGAGGAAATGGACACTCCATGCAAGAAGCTATAGGACTACATTGTACTCCATCACTAATGGAGTTACACAATAATACTACTACTACCTACTATATTTGTAATCTTTTATAATGATACCCTTTTATAATGGAAGATATATTCCTTGGCCAACACTCTACCTAGCTATACAAGGGACACCTTGCACATTTACAACTTGCACATTAACACTTGTGCATTTATTACATTGCATAAAGTAACTAGATAACTTCCCTCTAAAGTAATCTAATGTCCTAAGTATGTACCTAGAAAGGTACATTTACATGACCCAAATGATGTAATAGAATCTAACTCTAACACCCCCTTGTATTATATTATTTGGGTACTGAAGACTTTAGTCTTCATTATAGATCTTCTTACATTGGATAATGGAACTTGTATTCTCCTTCATTGCTTACTATGATCAGATTCAACTAGTAGTTTGTTTATTTAGTTGATGTAGATCAGTTGATGTTGTATTTTCCTATTTCTCTTGAGTGTGCTCAACTGGTTTAGTCTTTGTAGTGTTGTGTTCCTTTTGGCATGCCTTTTCTTCTTCTTCCTTCTCTTTTTGTGATTTTGTATTGGAGCTAGTGGAATTTCTGCTTCATGGCAAGTTAGTTGATCATCACAATAATATTGTTCCTTACTGCTAGCTTGCTTCTTGTGTTGAGAAATTACAAACATAATTAATGATAGATAAATCATTAGACACTTTTCTTGTGAGAATATAACAAATTTTTATGATTTCCACCATGCTGTGAAGAGGATTTTATGGAGATAACCAATCAAGGCTGTGAAGTTACCTTCTTTAGCTTCCTTAAGAATTAAGGAGATTTTTTCTTTGTTGCTAGTTGATAGATACCTATACCCTTCCAGAGTATCTATTAAATTTTAAGAGTAGTATTCTACTTCATGGAATAGTTCTTCATTGTTGAAAGTTTTTCTCAAAATTTCATCCATGAGAAGTAGTAATTGTAGAAATGGATTTGATAGAATCTTAGTAGTATATCTTATAGCTCTCAACCTTAAGGTATATGTAACCCTTAAATTATATAAAATCTTATTCTGATAAAACCTTTGTTAACTCTTAGGTTTTGTAGACTTCTTTATATCTCCCTAATTATGAGAATTAACAAACCTAATAAGATTTTCAGTTTTGTAGAAATATTACATCTATCCAATGAATTTAGACCTTGATAATTTTGATGGATGCTAATATTAAAAACTTTTTTAGAATGCCTTATGACTCCATAGGATGTTTTGGATAGGATATATGATCAATATAGTGCTTTTTGTAAATTGTAGTTCGATTTTGAATTGATTTTATGATTTTTTTTAAGCACCAAAATCAAAATTTTTATATCCTTATTACTCCTATTGAACTAAGCACTTGAAGAGGTTTTGATGTTGGATTTTTTTTTTATTATTTAAGTGTTTTTAAGACAACACTATTTGTAGACACCTAAAAGGTGCACATTATCACCCACAAATTCTTATAGGGTGGTATAAACACTTGTAGGCTTACATACACATTTATAGGCACTCGTAGGCCATCATAGGCCATAATATGTCATAGTAGGCCATTGTGGGCCATCGTAGGGCATCATAGGCCATCATAGGCCATCATAGTCATATGTAGGTGCCAAAACAAAACTACACAAAACACATCCAAAATGCCTTCTATTTGCAAGAGGGCTACCTACAAGCCCCTTAAGGCCATCTAAGCCCTTTCCTACACCTAATTAGGTTCTCCATGGGACCATTCCCTCCAAAAACCCTAATAATGCTAATTACAATTCTAATTTGCAAGTGGATTTTCACTTAAAGTGCACTTTATCACTTAACTAGGTTTAATTAGGGTTAAAACCCAAATTAGCCCTAATAATGCCCTCACACATGTGTGCACCAAATTAGTTAGGATATTTTCTAGGATACCTAACTCAAACCTCATCTAACCTAGGGATTAGCTAATCAAGGTTAACCCTAATACTAGCTCACATATGTGTGCACCTAGGATATTTCCTTTAGGGCACATGAAGGGATGACTAAGCATGCCACTTAATAAACTTAACTTCACCATGGTAGTAGCTAATCCTAGGGTTTAGGATACCTAAATCCCCCCTAACCTTGGAAAATATATAAATAAAGGGTCATTTCATTCATTATTCTCTATCTCTCCTCTTTGGTCAACATACCCAAACTTTGCTAAAATTGTACCAAAACCTCTTCTAGCAATTTTACACCTGATAGATAATAATAAATATTATCTAGAACACATTCAGACAACAAATTCTAATCAACAATCAACAACAATCTAGTTCACACCCTACCGTGTGAACCCGAGCTCCAGTTCGCATGTTGCGATGCAAACCAGGCCTACAACAACTTTGCAACTCTAAATTAGGTATGCATCAGTTCTATATAGTTTCTACAACATTTCCATTAGTTTTTATCATGTTTTTCTTCATTTTCATATTGATTTATCTTCATAAATATTGGGTATGATCCATGATAGGTACCCAAATGAACTAACTCCTTTTTGTAGGCCTCGAGTAGATGTAAAGGACATCATAAAACATCACTACTGGTGGCACACACACACAGAAGCCCACCTACATTGAGGGCATCAAAAAGCCTCCACAAGTTCACCTGTACTTACATTGAAAGAGAAAGGAAAAACTATCTCTAAGGAGACTATGTTGTAACACTCTTTTGAAATCAATAGTAAAAGGACACTATGCACATATTCTATTAATTTTAGAATTGGTGACTTTTTGGATGTTCCATTTAGCATGCTCGGTGGGACCCCCACACAAATTATTTTAGAATAGTTTTCTGGCTAATATAACTCAATCTACAACTTCATTTTGCTATTTTAGGTACTGTAAACAAAAAACAAAGCCCAAAATATCCCTAAAATACACCTCAAGCTTTCAAATAAGAAGTTTTAGGCTTCCAAACCCAATTCACACCTCGACCTATGAACCAACAGTTCAGTTCGCACCCCACCATGTGAACTCTACCAAATGGCTCTAGAACAACTTAAAATTGTAGAGGTCTCAAACAGAGATAGAAAGAAAGGATTCAGGTATTCTTCTCATGACCACACTCTTTCATCACTTCTTTGCAAAGAATTTTTTTTCTAAAATGCATTAAGTCATTTTGTGAAATTTCCTTTTCAAAACACATTAGTTAGGGTTTTCATTCCCTTCAAAATCATTTAGGTTGAGTCATTTCAAATCTCTTTCATGTCCTTTAGATTAAAATTTCACTCCCTTTCCAAGTTATTAGGTTATATTTTGATTTCCCTCCAAATTTCCAATCACTTTAAAATTGTATTTCAAAGAACTAGATAGATTTTTGAAATCTCTTTCCAAACTTCCAGTTAAATCATATTTTTCAATTTCTTTTCAATATCATATTTTTCAATCTCTTTCCAAAAGCATTTAGAATAGGATTTTTGAATCTCTTTCATGTCATCTAAATCATATTTTTCAATCTCTTTCAAAAATAATTTACATTATGATTTTTGAATCTCTTTCATGTCATCTAAATAAGATTTTTCAATCTTTCCAAAAGCATTTAGAATAGGATTTTAAATATATTTCATGTCTTTTTTCAATCTCTTTCCAAAAGCATTTAGAATAGGATTTTAAATCTCTTTCACGTCATTTACATCCCTTTCAAAATTATTTAGAATAAGATTTTAAATCTCTTTCACGCCATTTACATCCCTTTCAAAATAATTTAGAATAATATTTTAAATTTCTTTTATGTCATTTACATCCCTTTTAGAATTCATCTCCTTCCACCAAATCGCCCCCTAGACACCATAGTAGCCCTTAGAAGTGGTTTTATAGACTTCATCACTAGAAAATACCCTACTCTTGAGACTGGTTTTTTGGATTTCATCACTGGAAGGGACCTTCAAAGTAGGATAGGATTAGATGCTTTGTTCACAAGGCTCATATAGTTCATGAACAAGTAACTATCATTCTTGACTCATTAGTACATTTTGACTCACTAGATCAGTAGAAAGTATGACCTCTTCTTATGAGAGGATTTTGGACTCATTAGCGCATTTTGAGCCCCTCCCCTTCGGATATCATTTTACTACACCTTTACATTTAGGTTGCCATTTGCCTGTAAAGACATTGTTCTATTCTGTGCACCCTTGGGTGTTGCAGGAGGTTCTGTTTCGAAAACACTCTTGTTATTTCTAGATTTTCACTCCACTTCCTATGATACTTTCTAGACCATATATCATCATCAAAATACACAAAATAAAAAAACATTTATTCTTTGTATTTAGCACCGATTCTAGTTACGCTTTGTTTTCATTCTCACAAAACTAGTTTTAACATATTCACCTATTAACAACCCATATTATAGCTATCTATATCCTGTCATTTTTAGTTTTCTATCAGATTCACTATTTGGGTCCAGTTTGCATAGCACTATGTGAACCAAATTTTAGTAGTCCAGGTTTGCATAGCAGCATGCGAACTCTATTCTAAGACATAGAAACATACCAAATTTCATAGGATTACCCAAAATCTTACACATAACACACCCACAACTTAAAATTTAAGTTTTTGGATAGTTTGAGCACCTAATTAAACCCCACAACACCATTCCTATTATTACTCGTAGCCGAGTGTGTGAGAAAGCATATATTGCAAAGGAGGCTTCTCGCCCCACCTCTAGTTAGTCTATTACTCCTCCTCCCTTCACAAGGGAAGCATCCATGCTCACACATGATATCCTTATAGGTTCTGAGTTAACTCATATATGCACTATATCTCATGATGAGACTTCTATTTATAGCAACATGCTTGCTACCTCATCTGAAAAAGATCATCCTCTTCTTCCCCACTCGCCCTCACCTAATCCATCATCCACATTCTATGATCATGTCATTTATACTACTCTAGGAGACCCATCTCATTTATTCACTATTGAGAAGGAGACTCCACCTACCTCACCCAATTCTGCTCATCCTTTCCTTAAGTATTTATCTCACTTCCACCTCAAGGATAATTTTTTATTACTTAATCGACCTCATCTCGATGCCCTATCATCTACCCTAATAGTAGGAATGATTTCAGATCCTCAATCCTCCACCCCAAGCACTCAGGTGCCTTCATCACAATTCACACCACAATAATCCTTGTTGTAGCAACAATATATCCCATGCACATCATCACATCGGTACACTTCCCAAGCATCGCAACAACCACCTTCCCAACAATTATTTTTCCCATATTTTGATATCGCATTACAACCACCCTCTCAATTACAATAATTCTAGCCTCAACAACATCAACAAATATCATTTCCTCAATCCTTTGTGGACATGTTCACCACATCATCTTCCTAGGCTTCCACCTTTGAGACCTACACTCCTTGTCATTACCTCCACCTACGTTCTCCTCTTTTGAGATATATGGTATGCCATATTCCACTCCACTTCCACCTTTTGACTCCCTCCACCTTATCCATTTTAGGTTCCTCATTCCATTCCCATTTATTCTTACAATCAACTCTATCCATCCTACCATGCCAATCCACCGTGTTACTCTACCCAACTTGAGTTCTCCATTCATCACTCATCTGGTTAATCATAGTTATCATCCTTTGGCACATCATATTTTCCACCACCTGCATCATATATCTCAACATCGCTTCCTCCACTGTAATCTACTATGCCTACATTCTTCATGATACCTCCTTCTTTATCATCGTCCCCCACTACACAACCACTATAGTAGATCCCGTTGCTACATTGTAATGTCCCCATCCTAGTCAGCATCATGATGCAGTGTGAGACTTGCCTACTCACGGGTTCCCGTAGGCAGGAGGGAGTTGTGTGGGGACCCACATGGACAGTTTGGATGATGTCAGGGCGGGTGGAGCTCTTGATTGCCAGTCTTCTGGACCGTTTTGGGCATCTTTGCGGGGACTTACTATTTTTAGTAAGTCAATTCTCTGGAGGTTTCAGTGGAAGCGGATGTTACGGATGGACAGTAGAGCTTAATGGGTATCCGTTTCCGTATTTTGTTTGGTGGTTGGGTGTTAGGAGAGCAATAATTTTAATGCCCGAAGATTTATAAGGTTATATTTAAATATAAAAGTTAATTATTTTAATGTTGGGCATATTTTATTGATAAAGGGGGGCCTTATGACCACTTGATTTAAAGGTCATATTATAAAGACTTGATTAAAAGTTATTTTAAATGTGTTTTTCCTCCCTAGGAAAGTGGGACGACCCCCTCAAGGGGTTCTTTTGAGTAAAGTGAAAACAAATTATCCCACATTGCTCATGGAAATGGATTGACCAGCTTGAGAGAAGAATAAATAGAGCTTGTGAGAGCATTTGAAGACATCTTTGGCAATTGTATTCTCTTGGAGTCTTTGAAGGAGAGCTTGCATTGTGCAGGAGTTTCTCATTGCTGCTTTGTTGTGACGAAAACCACAACAGAGGACACCATTGTTGGGAGTGAAAGATCTCCTTACTTTGGTTAGTTGCATTCTCAATCCTTGGGAGTGACTTTGAGCAGAATTGGAGGCATACTTCAGTATCAAATTGATGTTTCTTGTGAGAGTTTGAAGACATTATCAGCTGTACATTATTTGTACTTCAACCCACAAGGAGGCCGTACCATTTTGAGGTGAAATCAGCTTGTGCAAGGGGAAAATTCAGCTAGGGTTTGATTGTATTGTAACCATACTTCCTCATACAACCCAACCGCTTCATATAGGAGTGAATTTAGTCAAGTTCATGGCAGATTGGAAGAGTCCTTGGCAGCCGTACAACTTCCCAGCCTGGCCGTACAACTCAGAGAGGGACGTGGGACTTGGGTGTTGAGACGCCTTGTTTTTTGGAGCTTTCCAAGCTTGCATTGTCATTGTCTCAATAGAGGGTGTTTAAAACTGCCACTAGTTTGATGGAGAAGTTTGTAATTTGAAAGTTATGAGCAAAACAATGAGTTTTCTGTAGCTGACATGCAATTTCCAGTTTATATCAGACCTTCATATTTCTGGGTATTCTCATTTTAATGCAGTTTCCTTCATTGGGTTTGTTTATCTATATTAGAGGAAGCTTGTGTACAAATTTGGTAGCATCCGGAGTTGTAGAAACAAAGTTAGAAGCATTTCTTTATTTCAGCAGTGTGTGTTTCTTTTTTCTTTCATATATTGCAAAATACACAAAACCCAAACCAAAACACCAAACCGGAGTGATAAGTGGCAATCTCAGTTGGGGGTTGCACACTACAGTGGTATCAGAGCACAGGCTCAACTCTGCCAGCCTGTGAGGTTTAGCACATGAGTGACAGAGAACAGAGATACCAGGAAAGGGAAAGAAGAAAGGCTGAATATCAGACTTATCAGAGAGGTACCCAACAGATACAGTGGTATCATACTGAACCGGAGGATCAACGAGTCTCACATATACTGGATATTCCTACAGGTTCATCTTCGGGTGAGTCAGTTGGGATGGCTGAACACAGGGATAACAGGAATGATAGAGACACAGATAGAGAGATGTTCCAGATGTTTTTACAGGGTCAGCAGCAGATCCAACAGACCATGGCACAACTTTTGGGCCTAATGACGCAACAAATGACTATGAACAATCAGAATAATAACCAGCACCACGGTGGAAATGGGAACAATGGAGAATCAGTAGCTAACAGGGCCACGCCTGCTAGAGATAGAGCCACTTCCTCTAGGCCTTTGATGCCTACATTCCTTCCCAGGACCACTCATGCAGAAGGGGAACCAGAACCAGATTTGACTGAATTGCATAATCAGTTTAGACGCGAGTATGCAGCTTTGGATGAGGAGTATCATGCACTCATGCCCTTTAGGGAGTATGTGGAGATGAGGGCTAGACAGGAACAGAGGACTCAGGGTAGAGGTAGAGCACCACATGATAACAGGGAGTTGCAGAGAAGGATCGAAAAATTACCTGTACCTTACTTTGATGGTTCGGGTAAGACTTCAGCGAGAGCTTGGGTCCAGAAGATGGACACTTACTTTCAGTTGAGCCCGATGTTGGAGGATGAGGCCATCAAGTTTGCAGCTCTACACTTGGATGGGATAGCTCATGAGTGGTGGCATCATGGATATGCCACGATGGGACACAATCAGATTACCACATATGCTGAGTTCACGGAGAAACTCATGGAGCGTTTTGATAAAAAAGATCCTGAGTTAGAGTTTAAGGAGTTAGCACAGTTGCGACAATGGAGTACAGTTGATGCTTATGTTTTGGAGTTCCAGAGATTATCAGTCATGGTGACAGATATTTCTGAGAGGCGTCTTATTGTGTTGTTTGTAGATGGGTTAGCAGATCCCTTGAGAGGGCTAGTCAAAGCCTTCAACCCACCCACATTGCACGAGGCCATCAGGAAGGCTAGAGATATGGAATCCACTTCATCAAAAGGTAAATTTTTCTCCAAGGGTAGTGATCACAAGAAATTTAAGGATAAGAAACATTTTAGAAGAGATGAGGATCAGCATAAGGAGAAATTTAAACCCAGGGACAACGAGAGCCTCAATGACTTAAGGAAGAAAAACTTGTGTTTTAAGTGCAAGGAGCCTTGGGCACCTTCTCATAAATGCTCAGAAAAGGCTAAGGCAAAGCAGATGGAGTATCTTACAGCGGAGGAGTCTGCAGAAGAAGAATCAGATCAGCATTATGAGAGTTCTAGCAGCAGCTCCGAAAGTGATGCAGAGAGTGACAGGGCCTCAGTTGATGATGAGACAGTTGCACAGTTATATAGTCTTCAGAGGGTAAAGTCATTCAAAGTCCGTGGAGTACTTAATGGGCAGCGTGTGACCACATTGATTGATACGGGTGCCACGCATAATTTTATAGATGCAGGACTTGTAGCAAAAAGAGGACTTGAAACGGAGACTTTTGGTGGATTCAAAGTTTTGGTTGCCAATGGTACTACAGTAAATTGCACACATAAGATCCCCAATATTTGTATCAAGTTAGGTGACTATGAACTCAAAGATGAATTTTTTGTGGTGAATATAGGAGATGTGGATGCAGTTCTTGGTATGCATTGGAGAGCTCATTGGGAAAAAATTGAAGTTCTGAAAATGAATAAAGAAAAGAGTAACCGGGAGATATTCAACGAAATGATTAAGGAACAACAGGAGTTACAGAAAAAATTCAAACAGTTGGCTGATATGATGGCAAATGCTATGCCTACAATCCATTCTTGGGAAAAAGTTGAACCTCCAGCATGTTATGAAAAGATATACAAGGAGTCAAACTACTATGATGAAGAGGCAAAACACATAAGAGCCACTACTGAAAGAAAACTCAAAAGGGAAGTGGGAGTTGAAGAAAAAAATTCATCTCATGAGGTATGCTCTTTTGAAAATCAAAATGACTCATTGATCACACATGCCTCCTTCGTTGATGTAAATGTGCAAGAGGAAAGGAATCAAACTGCGGAATTGACTTCAAATTTGGGCTTTCCTAATGAGATAGATGCACATAATGACAAAATTGTGGAGATGAATTGTACCAACTCAGAGGAAGGACGAATGGTGTTTATTGCTGATTACAAAACAGCCTACACCAATGTGACCACTAATGCAAAATCAAATGATGAGCATGCTGAAAGTGATGCATACTTTAATTCAGCACCTAGTAATATTCATTTATTACATTCCAATGAAGACAGTACAGGAGAATTTTGGTCTAGTACCCAAATCCAATCATTGGTAAAAAATGTAACTGATGAGTCTCTTGCTGACTGTCATACATTCTCAGATTCAGTGCGGGTTGGCTTTGATGGTATAGGTGAACAGGCAGCAATTTTTATAACAGCTTCTATGGAGGTGACATTTAATCATCGTGATGATGATTATTCAGACCATGAGCAGAATATTCCTCTTCAGATTTCACCTGGAATTGATTTACAGGATAGTCGGGAAAATGTGGTGAAGCATGATGTTTGGATTGAGCCTGCTGAAATTATCAGACCAACAATTAAAGGTAAGAAACTCATTCATCCTTTGGCTCATAATTCTATGCATATCAATAGGAGATGGATGTTTGGTACTATGGCATTTCATCATGGTTTTCATAAAGCAATACACATCTATCTTCAACCAAGAATATGGGATCCTGGAACTCTTCTTGAGCATTGGGCAATAACAATCAAAGGTTGTCCTCCATATAAGAAGCACAATTTCCAGGATAAGACAGTAGCTATTACCTGTTGTCATGGTGTTGAGAGTGCTTGTGATCAGCCTTTCAAGAGGTGTGATGATACCTTGAGGCATATATATGTATTCCTAGACATCAAAGATGATGGGAGAAGAATACCCTGGATGTTTGCTGACCGAACTTTATATGATCCTTCTTTTGAGTTGCATGATGTTAGGTTGGGAGAAGAGCACGATTTAGATGCCGAATTGATACTCATAACTAATGATGAAGGATCACTCTTAGCAAGCTTGAGGGCTGATTGGTATAATTTATCACATGGAGACAAGGGTTGTTGTATTGTTGGACAGCAGCATGGTGGAGCTATGTCAGCATTGAGTAACACAACCCAGGATCGTGTGCATATGATGTTAGTCGCTATGGATGATGGGTTGCATTCTTCATTGGGAGACGAGTTGTATTTTTCTTCAGGAGAGGAGACAGATTTCTGCCGGATTGATTGTATGTTTCATCAGGATGGAATTTATATAGGGATACGTTGGCACCAAACTTTTCAGGACATAGAGCTTGACCACTACAGTTATTCTAGTTCAGACTGGGAGGATGAGCAGATATTGCAGCATCCAGCTCTCCAATTGCTTGTGGGCAAGCAATTTCAGGGAGGGAGGACTGTAATGTCCCCATCCTAGTCAGCATCATGATGCAGTGTGAGACTTGCCTACTCACGGGTTCCCGTAGGCAGGAGGGAGTTGTGTGGGGACCCACATGGACAGTTTGGATGATGTCAGGGCGGGTGGAGCTCTTGATTGCCAGTCTTCTGGACCGTTTTGGGCATCTTTGCAGGGACTTACTATTTTTAGTAAGTCAATTCTCTGGAGGTTTCAGTGGAAGCGGATGTTACGGATGGACAGTAGAGCTTAATGGGTATCCGTTTCCGTATTTTGTTTGGTGGTTGGGTGTTAGGAGAGCAATAATTTTAATGCCCGAAGATTTATAAGGTTATATTTAAATATAAAAGTTAATTATTTTAATGTTGGGCATATTTTATTGATAAAGGGGGGCCTTATGACCACTTGATTTAAAGGTCATATTATAAAGACTTGATTAAAAGTTATTTTAAATGTGTTTTTCCTCCCTAGGAAAGTGGGACGACCCCCTCAAGGGGTTCTTTTGAGTAAAGTGAAAACAAATTATCCCACATTGCTCATGGAAATGGATTGACCAGCTTGAGAGAAGAATAAATAGAGCTTGTGAGAGCATTTGAAGACATCTTTGGCAATTGTATTCTCTTGGAGTCTTTGAAGGAGAGCTTGCATTGTGCAGGAGTTTCTCATTGCTGCTTTGTTGTGACGAAAACCACAGCAGAGGACACCATTGCTGGGAGTGAAAGATCTCCTTACTTTGGTTAGTTGCATTCTCAATCCTTGGGAGTGACTTTGAGCAGAATTGGAGGCATACTTCAGTATCAAATTGATGTTTCTTGTGAGAGTTTGAAGACATTATCAGCTGTACATTATTTGTACTTCAACCCACAAGGAGGCCGTACCATTTTGAGGTGAAATCAGCTTGTGCAAGGGGAAAATTCAGCTAGGGTTTGATTGTATTGTAACCATACTTCCTCATACAGCCCAGCCGCTTCATATAGGAGTGAATTTAGTCAAGTTCGTGGCAGATTGGAAGAGTCCTTGGCAGCCGTACAACTTCCCAGCCTGGCCGTACAACTCAAAGAGGGACGTGGGACTTGGGTGTTGAGACGCCTTGTTTTTTGGAGCTTTCCAAGCTTGCATTGTCATTGTCTCAATAGAGGGTGTTTAAAACTGCCACTAGTTTGATGGAGAAGTTTGTAATTTGAAAGTTATGAGCAAAACAATGAGTTTTCTGTAGCTGACATGCAATTTCCAGTTTATATCAGACCTTCATATTTCCGGGTATTCTCATTTTAATGCAGTTTCCTTCATTGGGTTTGTTTATCTATATTAGAGGAAGCTTGTGTACAAATTTGGTAGCATCCGGAGTTGTAGAAACAAAGTTAGAAGCATTTCTTTATTTCAGCAGTGTGTGTTTCTTTTTTCTTTCATATATTGCAAAATACACAAAACCCAAACCAAAACACCAAACCGGAGTGATAAGTGGCAATCTCAGTTGGGGGTTGCACACTACATACATCCACAAACCCCACAACCATAATATTACTATTCCTAGTAGATTCCTACTCCATAGTAGAGTGTTCCATCCACTTCATCATCTTACACCATTCAACAACCAAATCCACAGGAACAACTACAATATATTTATGTTTCACAATGGGAGGAACAACAACTTTAGTATCCTACCCATTCCTAATATTCTACTACTTTAGCATAGTTCATCACCTCCATCACCCAAACTCCAAATCTTATAAGATCAAATTAAAATGTTGGACCTCTGCACAACCGGTTATGGGCCCTAGAAACCCTCATATAATGAATTGTGCAATGAACCCATTCACCCATTAGTTCCCATTCCTCCTTACCCATACTGCTTTGAGATTCCAAAATTTGATAAGTATAAAGGTAAAGATGACCCTCAAGAAAACGTTAGTAACTATCGCTTCACCTATTATCAGCTTCACAATAGTGATCCCCTCATTTTTTGTACCTTTACTCTCTCCCTTGGGGGACAAGCTCTCGATTGTTACAACATGCTCCCATGCCATATTCTATTCACATTTGAATAGTTGGACAATTCATTTTTGGAATATTTCTCCATAAATATAAAAAAGAAAATAAATTTTTTGGATGTCTACACCTTACGATAGGATGATGATGAATCGATCACATATTTTGTTTCATGATGGATATCGGTCATCCATGACCTAGCTCATAGCATTCCATCTATCGAATTAGTCACACTATTTGCTAAGAGTTGTCACAAGCACATCTCCAAACCCCTAAAAATTCATCAATTTTGCACATTTGATGAAGCCATTTCTCAACTCAAGATCATCAAAGACATCAAAGTCTAATCTAGCAAGATCAAGCTCAAACATAAACTATATTACAACTCCAATATTTTATTCAAATAGAATACATCGAATCAACCCTTCTCAAAAACACCACAAACCAACCAAGTGGAAGTAGATTCTACAGCTTCTTCATCGATATCATGACCTCCTCCTCCATAGTAGTAGTTGTTTTATACCAACATGCCCCCTCCACCTAAACCACAACAAGAGCATAGTATTCATCCTCAAATTCAACAATGAAATTTAACTCCACTCTATGAGCCCTTGCTGACTCTATTTCAAAGATTGTATGACATGGGTCTTATCACCTTACCTGAAATTTGACCTATTGATCGAAATCAACCCAAGACTCATGGGTTCAATGAGCAAGCCTTCTGTGTATACCATTGATAACATGGACATGATGTAGGCTCTTGTCATTCCTTTCATGGCCTAGTCTAGGACCTCATTGATCGGGGTACCATTAAGCTTTCTAACCCCCTCGTACCACAAAACTAAAACTTGGGTATCTATCAAAACCCACTACTAGAACATAGGGGGACCAATCCCTAGGGAACCCAATCTAATATGCAAGACCAATCTAGGCAAGTTAATAGTATCCATTGTGATCCTCCCTCACATGATGTGGTTGGCATGATTAATATTACCACTCACACTTAGTGTTATCCGACACACTAGGATGCACCCATCGCTTCACCCCCTACACCATTCACTTCTCATCACTCACCCACAACATCAATTATTTCACTGCCCCTACCATGCAATATTGTCACTATTTTTGGTAGCTTTACTCATCAATTGCACAATGCCTTAGCTCAAATTTCTATTTTTGACCTATTACAGTAATCTCAACCTCATCACAAGGCTTTAAATGATATTATTTGATCCATCGACCTTGAAACCCATGACACAAATACATTTGTGAACTTTTTTGGGAACATCCCTCACTACCTACAACCCTCTATCAATTTCCATGACCATGAAATTACTAAACTTGTGGGTGAGGGAGTTGATCCTCCCCTTTATATTCAAGAAACTATCAATGACATCACCTACAAGTGTGTCCTCATTAATATTAGTTCTACCATCAGTATCATATCTACTTCTTCCCTACATCATTTACACATTCCACCTACTCACTTCTCTACACCATCACTTGACATTTATGCTTTTGATGGTTCTATGCTACCCACAATAGGTTCTATTATCTTGCCTATTCATGTAGGCATAAGGACCATATCCATCTTATTCCATGTCATTCAAGATGAAATGCAATACAATATTTTGCTTAGACGTCCATAGATTAGAGACATGCAATGGGTTCCTTCCACATTACATCATTATCTCAAATATATATATGATAGACTTGTTCATTGCATTCCCATTGAAGGTGACCCATATAAATTCTATAACATCATAGACCTCCCATTAGGACCTTCATCATCCCTTACACAAATTCCTCCTCTTCCTTCACACCATTAGGTTGAGACTTCTACATATTCTCTTACACCTACCCCATCACCTCATCGCCGATCAGGGACACACACACATTACCCTACATCTACTTCTCACATTCCTTCATTCTCTTCTATGGATTCTCATCTCACTTTCATACCATTTTACCACCTTCTTCATTGCCTCCTCCTTCCTCTCAATATTCTTCTTCCATAGATCTACCTCCCATATCTTTACCTTTTTTGCCACCATCTTTGTGGTCTCCCACTTCATCTCATCCATATTCTTCTATAGAGCTCCATATTCTCCCTACTCCTAAAACACTCCCTCTTTCCTTCCACCCTAGACCATGATCTTTCACATATTATTGTAGCCTGACACCTAGGCCTGCTCACCCCACCTCATAATTTTTGCATGGAGGTCATCCTATCCCTTCCATTGCAATTGAATGCCATGATTAGGAATAGTGAGCCTCTCACCTATATGACCAACCATTCCATTCCTCTACTGCCATTATCTATGATTCCCAGCTTTCATCCTCTTCTTCTGACTAAGACTCAATGCATTATTCACCACCTCATACGTCACCTCAAGTATTCGTATTTATGATGAATTATGGCCTGGATGAATACAATGTTCATGATTCTCACATTCACCCTCCATCGATTCAGTCTAACCAATATTTTTGTCACCCTTCAACTTCGGTACTAACCATTGGTATTGTCGTGCCACTTGGTCCACCCAAAAATCGTACCAACTTCATCAATGCAAGCATAGACTCATAGATTCCAGTAGTTGTACCCCACTATCATAATCTAGTTTTTTATGGTACCTTAGACCACATGTTTAACCCACACTTTGCCTTACACTACCTTCAACATTTTCATTGACATGGATTTGGACTAGGATGTTACAAAAAAGGCTTACAAATGCCTATCAAACCTCATGTTCAATTACCCACAGATAAATTTGGTCTAGATTACCACCCTACCACCGTACAAACACTTGAAGATGAACTTCAAGATATTTCTTTGCATCCTATAGTGATTCCTACACACATGTTGGAAGAGCATATTGACATTGACATCATATATGAGAGCCCAGCTCCCTAGTCTACCATCAACATTCTGTACACCTTATTTTTGGAAACATCATCCTTTGACACTATGTTTACTTACTTTATTGATGATATTATTGATAGATTCACTGCTCTTTCTCTCATGCCTACATGCGTTGATCACACCTCTTTACCTTCTCCACTACCACTCATCCAATCACTTATACGTTTGCATTATCACTAGTGAGCTTGTTATTCTATAATACCACCTCATTCTCCACATATGGTTCTACATCCCCCATTGAATCTACCATGTCATTCACACATACTTAAGTCTTCATCTTTAGACTCATCATCTAGCACTATCTCCACTGCCTCTATTAACATGGTCAACGTTGATTTATTCTTCCAAATTCGGTATACATCTCCTCTGGGTCACAAAAACACACCAAATCCTAATTTCATCGACTTCACCCACAGTTCCCCTACACTTATGTTGAAGGACTTCTTGTTATCATAGTCCATCTTACACATTGTGAACACTCCTTCGTCATCACTCCACCTCACATCCCATGGTACCTAAGGCTATTGATGACCTCCACCTCATTCCAATCCTTGCACAACTCCAAGACGGTTCCCACATGCTTGTGGAGGACACCATCAATGTTGATATTGGTGATGACCCCATCACTCCCCATATTGTTAAACTTTCTACTAGCCTCTCCTTGGAGGAATGTCCCTTGTTTACCAACTTACTTAAAGGATACATTAGGGTTTTTTCCTGGTCCTACATGGACATGTCTGGACTTGATACCTCATTTGTAGTTCACAACCTCACCCTTGATGGGGATGCAAAACTCGTTAAGAAAAAATTACGATGCATGCATCCCACGATCACTTTAATGGTGAATTCTAAGCTCTAAAATATCCTTGATGTGGGATTCATACAACCCATTCTAATACCCAAACCCTTTGGTGAAGTTCACATCTACACTAATTTTATAGATTTGAACAAATATTGTCCCAAGGACAACTTTTGCCTCCCAAAAATTTATTCACTACTTGATTCCATCACGGGCCATGAAATGATATACCTCGTGGATGGCTTTTTTGATTACAATCAAATCAAAATAAATTTTACCAACCAACACAAGACATCTTTCACAACCCCCTAGGGGACCTTCTATTACAAGGTCATACCCTTTGGTCTCAAGAATGCTGGGGCAACTTACCAGCATGCCATGACTTATATATTCCATGACTACATGCACAAAATCATGGAAGACTACATTGATGACCTCATAGCCAAATAAAAATAACGCTCATAGCATTTTGTCGATCTTCACAAGATATTTGATTGCCCTCTCAAAAACATCATGTGACTAAACCCAAAGAAGTGAATCTTTGGTGTCACTTTATGTAAGATATTGGGGTTCATTATTTCTTAATGAGGCATTGAAGTTGACACCAACAAAGTCAAAGCCATCATCAAGATGCCTCCACCCACAAATCCCAAACAACTACGTAGTCTATAGGGCAAAATTCAATCCATTCATTTTTTTATTGCCTAGTTATCAGACAAGTGTAAACCATTTAATAAACTTTTACAAAAAGGGGTCACCTTCAAATGGGATACCAAATATTAGCAAGCCTTTGAATCAATAAAATCCTACCTTACATCACCACCAGTTTTATCTCCACCACATCCAAAATTATCATTTTTCTTATACATTTCCACTATAGATTTTGCACTCGACACATTATTAGCTCAAAATAACATGCTCAACTATGAGAAAGCCATATATTACATTAGTCATAATTTGGTTAGCTATGAAACCCGATACACCTACATGGAGAAGCTATGCCTGGATATAGTATTTATGACATATAAGCTACACCACTACATGCTTAACCATACAATATTTATCATCGCTCATGATAATCCATTACGCTCTGTGATGAACAAGAGTTACCATAACTCTCACACTGCTAAATGGATTATGCTTCTTAATGAATTCAACCTTAAATTCATTTCTTAGAAGTCCATCAAGGGACAGGTCATCACCGATCAACTCATCGAGGCTCCATTGCCTGACAACCAACCACTCCTTATTCAGTTTCCTAATGATTCCATCTTCCACATCACTGAAGTTGAGGAATATGTCAAACACAAAGGGTAAGATGACCTAACACTATTCTTCAATGGCTCCTATTGCACTCACATTGGGGGTGCTGGAATCATACCTAATGGGGAACCTCTCCCATTTTTTTTTAAATAGGTTTTCCTTGCATGGATAACACCACCAAATACAAAGCTCTAATTCTCAGCTTAAAATAGGTGATCTCCATGCACATTATGCACCTTAAATCATTGGTGATTATATTCTCATCATAAATCAATTCAAGGAGATTTGACAATTTTGTTGCTCGATCCTCCAAAAATACAAATAAATTGCCCAACAACTACTCGCTCAACTTGAGTTGTATGATATTGAGGCTACTTCTCGCTCGTTAAATTATTTTTCCAACACAATGACTTCCCTGGGGTATTTAATACCATAAAACCCCCTCTCTGACATGACACATGTGTCCATCCACACCCTAAAAAAATCTGCTATTTTATCTTTATCTCCCATAGATGGTGATGGCCTTAATGTCATCCACATTGAACCACATGATCCTTGGTTTTCTCAGATTAAGGATTACATAAAATTAGGCTTTCTCCCCTATGACTTACCCCATGTTCACCATAAAGCATTCAAACAAAGGGTGATTTGTTACACACTACTGGGAGACATCCTCTATCACCACAATCATGATGGCATCCTTTTTATGTTGCCTCAAACCACATGAAGCTCAATGAATGGTCCAAGAAACACATGATGGAACTTATGATGGTCACTTTAGTGGCATGGCCATCACTAAGCACATTTTATGCATGGATAGCTATTGACTTAAAATGGAACATGATGTGAATACATCAAAGGATGTATCAAATGTCAACAATATGATGACCTCATGCACTTACCTTTGTAAGTGCTCCAACCCATCCAATACATGTGGCTCTTCTTGCACTGGGGCCTATATATTATCAATAAAATATTGCTCAATTCTTCTAGCAACCATAAGTTTATTATCATTGCGAATAAACATTTCATAAAGTATATCAAAGCTATCCCACTTGTTCAGACCACAAGAGCCAAAATTGTGGCATTCATAACTGATCATAACATCTATCACTTTGGAATTTCCTCACAAATCATATTTGATAATGACACCCCATTGAAAAAAAAAAAATTTGTGCCCTATGCACCAAATTCAACATTCACCATAGCTTATCTACACTCTATTACCCATAGGGCAATATCCAAGTGGAAGCTACCAATAAAACCATCTATGCTATCCTTCATAAAACTATTATAGAATCTCATCATGATTGGCATAATCAAATGCCATTGGTATTGTGGGCCTACCACACAAACATCCATACTCCCACTAGGGAAAACTCATTTTATTTGATCTACGACACCGAAGCCATTATGCCTTTGGAACTTGAGATACCCTCTCTACGCATCTCCATGCAAGACTTCATTGATGACAACACTGCTCGTCAATCCAGACTAGACCAACTAACACTCTTATATGAGCATCACATCCATGCCATAGAGCACACACATGTTTATAAATACTACCTTCACTGTGCCTACAATATTAAGGTACACCAACACAAATTCTAGATCGACAACTTGGTTCTCAAAGAGAACCAACAAATCACTAGTCAACCCCACCAACAACATAACAAATTCACCCCAAATTGGTTTGGTCCTTACATTATCACACATAAATTTTGATTTTGGGGCCTATCAATTGTCCAACATTGAAGGACTTATAGAGCATGAACCTATTAAAATTATAAAACTACGCATATTCAACACCTAGCTAGCTTAGGTACACATCCCTTGTGGTTGCACATACTATCATTATTATGTTGTATATATACCTCACTAACACATTCACAATCCACATTGCATCTAACACACACTTTGCACTGTATATATCATTTTATTCTATTGGTATCTTTTGTCTTGTAGGTTCACTATCGCCAACTACAACACCTTTACGAAGACACACTACTCCAGATCTATGGCTAAGGCATAACATAGCTCCATCATGCAGGAACCTTCGATGCTTCCTCCAGCACCAATCACTTTGATTGATCATGTAGAGCCACCTGGTCCTATTCATGTTTGTCATTCATCCTTCTCATCACATTTAGATCATGACACATCACCCTGGTCTCATCCACCCAACTATAGGGATTTGTTAGGATCCTATACTAACACCATTTTGTAATTCTCATTTACTTATGAAATGACCCACTCCCAATGTGGGGATCCCATTATAATGTTATTTTGTAATACTTTGTAATGGATGTGGAAAGTAAGGCACCTAGACAAGTGGTTCCATCTCATGTAACCATTTTATCAAGATTGTAACTGATGTTTGGTAGGATATTCTAGCTCGAGTGAAATTTTACATGTAAGCCAACTCTTGAGCCTTTAGGTAGGGTTGCATGAAGTTTTTCCTTTAAAATATATGAAGACATGTACAAATTTATATTTTTACAAGCTAATGAAATATTGAAGGAGGTTACCCCCTTGAAGAGGCCTGCGATTCTGTGTTATTGTGAGATTGTTCTATTTTTGCATTTAATTTCTATATAGTGTTATTGAGTTATTTGATGTATTTGAGTTATTTTTTAGTATTCTGTGTGAGTGTGCTTTATTTTAATAGTAAGATCTTAACAAGTGGTATCAGAGCACTTTCCAAGGTCAAGTTTTGCTACAACTGAGGTGATTTTTGCCATCCATTCCACTTGTTAGGTATAATTTTCCATGTATTTTTTCATTTTTTTTCCCTTTATTAAAAAAAAATCCAAAAAATACAATCTATTTTTTGGCCAAAAAACCAAAAAACACAAAAAAATATAGTCTATTTTTCAGTAGTTGTGTAGGTTAGAAATTTTATGCTGAGGGTTTTAAAATATCATTAAGGAGATATCATTATTAGCTAAGCTAGATAGCCCATAAAACATCTAGTGAAGTGAGGGGCAATCAGGCTCCAATACCCAGGCCTTAGACAACACTCACGCACAGACTTGAGCTCACACATCTTTGGGTGTATTGGGAGACAATCTAGGCTTCAACAAAAATTTATCCATTAGGAATATTTTCAGCCTTGTATTATCCATAGTCCATGGGACACAACATCCTGGATGATCACCCTCCCGTACTAGAAAAGAAGAAAATAGTGTACTCAAGGGTATGTGTGGAATCCTCCTTGGGTGGTGGGTTGAAATATTTATCCGAGAACTATTGTTCATCATTGCAGTATAAAAAAGGGCCTATGGGTTTTACATACTCTACTTAGCGTACCCTGGTTCAAAAAAAAACTTCCACCTACAAATCAACACCATCCTTGTTATACTAACCTGCATTCACAAATATAAAAAATGAGCATATGGAGAAGGCATTGTTTACCATAGAAAACAAACTTGCATGCACCAACAGTCAGGATATATTTTGCAAGTATCTACAATAGCCTATGGTAAGAGATAAAATAGTTGGAACAATGATAGTAGTAGTCTGGTCAGTAATAGTGATAGTCAGGTCAACAATAACAACCCTTTGTAATAGTCAAGAATTACAGACTTCTAGTGTCTAAAACATAACTATCAATGTCAGAGAATCCCCAGGGTCAGTGATAGGAACCATGTTAGAAACTGTAGTATAGGGAAGAGATAGGATAGTGATAGGTTGGTCAAGGGGTAAACTACACAGGTTAGAGATAATTGATCCTAGACCCCAACTTTTGAACCGTAACTCCAAACCAAAAATCAAGAACACCAGTAGACTTATCAACATAATAGAAAAAAAATTCTAGGGTGCCCAAATTCAGTGTTGTGGGATATAGCTCATTGTGACTATTTTTTGAGCTGATCATTTTGATATACCACACCTAAGCTCTGTTTGGACACCTTACTAAAAATAATAATTTATGAAACCCCACATATATTTTTAGTAACTTAGTAAAAGAGGGCCCACAATGGCGGGCGATACTCGTGGACAACAAAAGGAGTTAGAACTTGCCATAATAATTGTCGACATGCAAAAATCCCTTGAATACTTGACCACTACAAACCACAACATTAGAGAAGATATTTGAGAGCTTTGAATAAATCATGATACCACTAGAATCTGCTTAGAAAAACAACTTACAAAGGTGCAGATCCAATTGCAGGGTACTCTCACATCTGACCACCAAGCTGAAAACTATGAACAAGGTCAAAGAAGGGAAACAAAAGATCAAAAAAGAGAAATAGAATACAATCACTATGATTGTGATTCGACCTTTAAAATGCTAAATTGGATTTCCCTAAGTTTAGTGGAAAGGATGTCTATGGGTGGTTATGTTAGGTTGATTAATTCTTTAGACTCCAAAATGTCCCTGTATATCATCGAGTTTAGATGGCTTCCTTCAACTTATAATCTGAGGTGTTACATTGGTTCCAATGGCTACGAGCCACTAACCCTAATCTCTCTTGGGAGGACTTTGAGTCCCAACTACTCACCCAATTTGGCCCTAGTGACTATGAAGACTTTATAGAAGCATTGACAAAGTTGAAACAAACCACCACAGTTCACGATTACCAGACATAATTTGAGAAATTGGCCAATAAAACTAAGGGCTTGAATGAAGGGTTTTTTATGAGTTGTTTCGTTAGTGGGTTGAAATATGATCTCCAAGCTAAAGTCAAGATGTTTAAACCCAAACCATGATGTAGGCTATCAGTTTATCTCAATTGGCTGAATCAAAACTCTCATCTCAAAGGCAAAAACCATGATTTTCTCAAGCTCAACCTCCCTTTCCTCCTCAATTCTAAAATAATACTAATAATAAACCTCTTGCTCCTAAGAAACTAACTATAGATGAAATGGATGCATGTCATGCCCAAGGGCTATGTTATAATTGTGATGAATTATTTATGAAGGGGCATAGATGTGCAAATAAGAGATTATTCTTAATAGATGCAGAGGAACCCGATAGCAGTGACCATAGTTATGAGGAGAGTGATACATCTAAAGCACAAACTCAATAGGAAGAGGAAAACCAAGAACCTCAGGTAGAAATTTTAGTCCATGCTCTTGCCAAGATTACCACTCCACAAACCATGAAAGTTGTGGGTTTTTTCAAATGCCAAAACCTTACTATTATTATTGATTCAGGAATTACACATAACTTTATTGATCCTCGAGTTGCTAAGCAGACCAATTGCTATATCCACACATGAAATTTATTTGAAGTCATGGTGGCAAATGGAGGCACTTTACCTTGTAAATGTAAATTTCACAATGTCAAAATAAATATGGGGGATTATGAATTCAAGCAGGACATGTTTGCACTCCAATTTGAAGGATGCGACATTATATTAGGAGATCAATGGTTGGGCACCTTGGGAACTATATCTTGGAACTTTGCAAAACTATGGATGTAGTTTTCACAACGTGGGCAAACACACACCCTCCATGGTATCAAAATAGGTCTTTTCAAAATTATTAGTTCCAATCATATAGAGAAGTTGTTGAAAAATTCATCCTATGGGGTCATTGCACAAATAATTTCAATTCAACCAACCACTTCCACAATGGATCAAATTCCAATAGATTTAAAACTTGTTCTGACCAAGCACAATGGAATTTTTTTAGAACCAACTACCCTACCGCCTCGTCACTCACATGACCATGCTATTCCACTGCTACCAGGTAATGCACCACCCAACATCATACCGTATCGGTATTCTCATGCTCTCAAGTTTGAAATCAACAAGAATTGCTCAAAGTTAGTGTCATTCAACATAGTACCAACCCTTACTCTTCTCTAGTTTTACTAATTCTCAAGAAATATGGCTCATGGCGATTGTGTATATACTACCATGAGCTCAATAAAATTATCATCAAGGATAAATTCCCCATTCTGGTAGTGGATGAATTACATGGAGCTATGTACTTCTCCAAGTTAGACCTTCATTATGGATACCATCAAATCAAGCTCAAGGATGAGGATATTCCTAAAACTACTTTTTGTACTCATGAAGGTGACTATGAGTTCTTGGTAATGCTATTTAGTCTGATAAATGCTCCTTCCACATTTCAAAGACTTATGAAAAATATATTTCACCCTCTCCTATAGAAGTTCAAAATGGTTTTCTTTGATGATATCTTGGTTAATAGTCACTCGTGGGAAGAACACCTTATCCATGTGGATCAGACGTTATAGTTTTTGGCACATCATTAACTTTTTTCTAAGCGGTCCAAGTATTCCTTTGGTCTGAATGAAGTGGAGTATCTAGGACACATTGTATCCAAATATGGCATCAAGATCAACCCCAAGAAGATTCAGGCAGTTCAGGATTGACCAAAACCTCGCACTCTCAAGGGGCTTTGGGGATTCTTAGGGCTTATAAATTATTACCTCAAATTTGTTCGTAATTATGGTAAAATAGTAGCCCCCCTCACATCCATGTTAAAGAAGGACTCTTTTACTTGGACGAGGCCCATTGACCAAGCCTTTCTTGAATTGAAGTAGGCTATGACCACCATGCCAATTTTAGCCATGCTAGATTTTTTCAAGCATTTTATAATTGAAAGTGATGCTTCTGATCATGGCATTCGGGCAGTGTTGATGCAAGAAGGGAGACCCTTGGATTTCACTAGTAAGGCACTCTCTAATCATAACTTGGGAAAATATAAATATGCCAAGGAGATGTTGGCAATCTTACATACCATAACCCATTGGTGACCATATCTCATTGGGAACCTTTTTTCCATTAAAACAGACCATCAAAGTCTCAAATACTTTTTGGAACAACATGTTTCTACCCCATAACAACAAAAATGGGTTTCTAAACTCATGGGATATAATAATGATATCACTTATAAAAAGGGAAAAGAAAATATTTTGGCTGATGCTCTCTCTCACCAATTTGAGGTCCTCAGTATGTTATGTGCCATTTCCTCACCTATTTCTCAATGGATAGATTCCTTACAATAGGAGGTGCTTCAGGATGCAAAATTGCAAGCTTTGGTGGCCTCACTCTGTGATGATCCTACTTCATACCTAGGATACAATTGAGATGGCCATGACTTGCATTATCACCACTACCTTATTATTCATTGAACATCTCCACTCCATGAGATTTTCATGAAGGAACTGCATACTGCTCCCTCTACAGGCCATTCAAAATTTCTCAAAACATATGAACACCTTAAGTGCACATTCTTCTGGAAAGGTATGAAATAGGACATCCATGATTTTATAGCCGCTTGTGATACCTGTCAATGGATGAAAGGTGAAATGATACATTCTCTAGGTACTCTTCAACCCTTACCCATTCCATATCAGGTTTGGACTAATATTTCTATGGATTTTATAGAAGGGTTACCTAAATCTGGTGGTAAGTCTATTATTCTCATGGTAGTGGATCGCCTTTCAAAGTATGCTCATTTTTTTACCTTGGCCATCCTTACACAACCTCCACCATTGACCAAATCTTCCTCGATTCTATTTTTTATCTTCATGGTATGCCCACCTCCGTTGTGTTCGATCAAGACCCAACCTTCACTAGTCATTTCTAGCAAGAATTGTTTAAGTTGCAGGGAACTTAGCTCAAAATTATTTTAGCCTATCATACTCAAACGGATGGTCAAACTTAGATTATCAAAAAATATTTGGAGATCTATATTCGTTGCTTTGCATCAAATAATCCTACTCAATGGGCAAAGTGGCTTACTTTGACAGAATGGTGGTAAACCACTTTTTATCATACAAAAACCAAACTCACACCTTTTGAGGCTATTTATGGATGCCCTCCACTCATGCCTTCTTCATACATCCAAGGTAGCTCCAAGATCTAGGAAGTCGACACTACTCTCAACCAATATATTGATTTTCTTCACTAGTTGAAGCAAAATTTTGATATGGCCTAGAATTATATGCAAAAATAGGTTGACCAACATCATTAAGAGTGTAGCTTTGATGTGGGTGATATGGTATCTGCTTGCAACTGTAAAAACAATCATCTCTACAACTCTACAGGTGCTAGAAACTTACTATAAAATACTATGGAACCTACCAAGTTCTATGATGGATTGGTACCACAACTTACAAGTTGGATCTTCCACCCACCTCCAAGATCCATATTATTTTCCGTGTTTCCTCTCTAAAAACATTTATGGGCACACAGGTATAGGTTCAATCAACATTATAAAAATTGGATGAAGAAGGGTCCATCTTACTCGAACCTTAATAATTGTTAGATCATCGAACCCATGATATCCACAATCGTACCATCACAAAAGTCATTGTTTAGTGGTGTGGGCTCTAGCCAAAAGATGCTACATGGGAGTCTCTCTATCAGCTCCAGTATGAGTTACCTCATTTTCAGCTTTGAGGACAAATATTTTCGAAGGGGAAGGACATGTTTGGATCCTATCCTAATTCCATTTTGTAAATCTCATTTACTTACGTAATGACCCACTTCCAACATGGGGGATACCATTATAATGTTATTTTTTAATACTTTGTAATGTATGTGGCAAGTAAGGTACCTAGCCAAGTGGTGCCATCTCATGTAACTATTTTTATCAATATTGTAATCGATGTTTGGTAGGAGATTCTAGTTCGAGTGGCATTTTGCATGTAAGCCAACTCTTGAGCCTTTAGGTAGGGTTGCATGAATTTTTTCCTTTAAAATATTTGAAGCCATGTACAAATTTATCTTTTTTTCAAGCTAATAAAATATTGAAGGAGGTTGCCCCATCGAAGAGGCTAATGCATAGTCATTATACACATCATTAATTCTCAATGAATTTGTCAATCCAGGGAAGTGTACAAGGCTATCTACGGAAGAAGGGGTGAACAGGGTTATAACTTAGGTCAATCTGGAGCAACAGGTCTTATTGGTGAAACCGATTGTGTGGGGGATTTAGGACATTCCTATCTCTAAATTGCATAAATTAAACCTTAATCTAAGTTGCAAAAATGGAAACTAATCATTAACTGCAGAAATGAAATCCTAATTACAATTGCAGAATGAGACCTAATTATGTTGCAAAAATAACAGTTGCAGAATTAGAAGTCTGATTATAATTGCAGAAAGGAAATCTATTTACTTTTGCAGCAATGGAAACCTAATTATAGCATAGAAATGAAACCCTGTCAAGGCTCTGTAATAGAAGGTTGTCAATCTTCTATGCAGGGGTTGACAACAAAACATAAAATGCAAGAAATTACAGAAAATAGTAAATTCTGGAAATGACAGTCTGCAATAAATTGAAAGCTTTGCTGAAAGTGGAGATTACAACCAAACCATTAATCACAAGATTAATCTAAACATAAAATAAGCTAAGATTGCAAATACCATTAGTTGTTTACAAAGGAATGAAATGACAAGTTCTACAACTCATTCTGCTATAGCAAAATCAGAATAAAAACCTGTTGTTAGTCCTCCTCCTAGGTCTGGAAGTGGCCAGCCTCCTTGTCCAGAAGAAGGTATGAGTCTCTCTCTCTCTAGATCTTACTCACACTCATTTACAAGCAATATGAAATAGAAATAGTACACTTTATTGATTCAAGAACATGATTACAATAATTCTATTGAAAACCTCGTTACAGGACTGTAATAGTCACTTTTCTGATTATTGCCTATTTTCTCCTATATTTCTCTACTCTCTGCTTTCTCTATCCTCTACTAGCTCAACCTGAATGGGAGCCATATTTATAGATGTCCTAAGATCTACTGACAACTGAGAATATCTCAAAAGATCTAATCCTATTATGCTGCAACAATTCCTTTGGTTTTATCCTAGAAGAAGATCAAACTTGATCTTTCCATAAATGGTGGCTTTGGTCGGCAAGGACGGCAAAGTCAGATGGGAGATATTTTCCCTTACCCTTTTCAATATTTATTTCCATTTTTCCAGCATCAAAAATTGGTCAACAAGTCAAAAAGCACATTCTATTTTCATTTCAAAGATAAGTGGCTCATTTCGAAGAGACTACAATTCTCATTTCGAAGATCCGCTCATTTCGAAGACACTGTGTTTTCTCATTTCGAAGATATCTGTTCATTTCGAAGAGACTTCGAAATGAACAAATGTGTGCTCTTTAAATGATTTCCTCTGCATTTCTCATGTGGGTTATTTCTCAGGATCAGATTCCAATGGTCTTCATCTCTTTCCATATGTGAATTCCATGCCTTGCCATTCATTGGCAGCTGGCTAGAATTTACATGGAAAAAACCAGTTTTTGCTGCACAATAATAATTTACTTGCACTATTGCTAGATTTAGGTAAAATAAATGCTTGAGACATATCAAAACATGATTAGTGAAATGTTGCTATCAACCTAAGCATATCTCATTTAGCAAGTCATAACAAAACAACATAAAACTTATGCAAAAAGTTGTAAAAATCAGAATATAGTATTTCAGATACATTTATCATGCAAATAGTTAATACACAACATATTGAATTAACTTAACTAGCATATTAGATTAAACATAAGAGTTTGTAGGCAATTTTAGTGTTCAAAACATGTTATGATTGAGGCATTTCTAGGCCTCATCATTTTCCCCCAACTTATATTAATGCATGTCCTCATGCATTCTATTGGGCTATGGAATCACATATGTCCATGTTCAAATTCCATGACCTGTAGAACAACTTCTTGCCTATATAATACCCCCTGTTCTCCTGAAGGTTCCTGAGCCATTCTTCAAACTGTTCATCAGGTTGGGCATCTTCTTCAAAGTAGAATGGAACTGGAGTGATGATGGTTGGAGGCCTAAATCTGAGACCTATCCAATGATGTTGCATGATTTCAATCAACTGTATTACTCCTTCTGCCCTTCTTCTAGACCATTCTAAGTTGATGGGGGAGATGGGTTCTCTTTTCTGTAAAGACATGGAAAGTTCAGCCCATCTGTTTCTACAGACTGATAATGCTGGCACAAAATTGTCATTACAAAAATTTTGGAATCTAGTCACACAATCCCTCAAGTTTGTCAAGTACATTCTCTTTACATCATCCCTGTTCATCATGGTGAAGTGTTGTCCGGTGATAATTGGGTGATTTGGCTGAATTGCTCTAACAATTCAGCTCTTGTTTCAATTTCTTTATTCTGCCTTTTCTCCTGGTCCCAATAAAACTGATTCTGCAAGGTGGACATGAATGCCCTCAATTGAACATCTCCAATGTAGATTTGAGGATGAAATTCTACTTCTTCTGGAATAAAGAAGTTATGTAAAAATAGTTCACATAGGAGATTTTTCTGCTCAATAGGGCTGTCAAAATATGCTTCCAAGAAATCTGTAGTTGTGTCCAATTTATATGGGAGACCTGAGCTAATCCTCATGACCTGCCATCTGAGGTATTTCTCCTTCAGAATAAGACTGTAAAATCTGTCTGGCCATCTGAATTGGACTAAAAATTCAGCAATTTGACATAAATCAGACACTTTTTCTTTTAATGCCTGAATCTCTGTTTCCTTTGCCTCTAGCTGTTTTCCTTCCAATTTGAATTTTTTAGTCTTAGTGGCAAGCTTCTCATATCTAATCACCCAACTGGCTATGTCTGCATTGTATTGTTCTAGGGACACAGTATTAGGTGGTCTAACTACAGGTGGAACTCTAGGTAGCAGATCTACCTGAACCCCTTTTTTGCCACTTCTACTGGTTGATCATCTATCAATAATTCTACCTGTACCCCCTTATCTACTATTTCTATTGGGTTGTCATCAGACAGTAATTCCACTTGCACCCCCTTATCTGCTATTTCTACTGAAGGTGTAATAGTTTGAAATACAGGGACATCAATAGAAGTACTTACTTGAACAGTTTCATGTCGTTGCTTGGACTGTTCCTATGTTGGTGACTCATCTCCAATATTTTTTGCTATGCTCTTTGCCAATTCTGAAGCATCTTCAGAATGAGAAGGTAATGCTTTAGAATGAGAAGGCACTTCTTTAGAATGAAAGGGTGCTACTTCAGAATGAGCACCTATGTTTGCCTCAACAGAGTCATCTGCCCTAGATAAATTCATAAGCAATTGAGCCAAATCATCCTCATCAATGGATATAGTTGGCTATTTTTTAGACTGTGACAACCTTTTTCTCAATTTTGCCACTTCCTACTGTAACTCTACAATTTTTCTTTCCTGCATCTCAATGATGTTTTCTCTCTCTTCAATCCATCTGGTTTGTGTTTTGACAACACTCCTTGCTGCTCTCAACTGCTCTATGATGTCTTCCTCCTCTATTTCTGCTTCAGAATCTGATGCAGACAAGTCAGCTGTAGTTGGTTGCTCAACAACTATCTCTTCCTCTACAACATCTGTCTGCTCTTGTTCAGGAGGCTCTATGAAACTGTCTATAATTGCATCTACCATTTATGTGGCCTGTTGAACTGTAGCCACCTCCAAGCTATCCTGCCCAACCTCTTCCTCAATTATCTGTTCAAGCAATTCTAGAAAGTTTTCAGGGTTGGTTGTATTTCTGTGACATCTGGACTGCTTTGTCCACCTTCTTCTTCTATGACCTGTTCTGTCATTTCCCTCAAGTGGAGTCTTGTAGACCTCCTAGTTCCAGATGCAAACTTCTTCTTTTTGCTTTGTTTTCTGGTGACAATAGGGGTTGTGGGGACAGTTTCAGATGCTTCTGTTTCCCTTGTTGTTTCTTCCCCTGTTGGGCTAGGTGCTTCACTTCCTTGTTCTGACAAATCAGTAACAACTTCAAAAAAATGGACCTTCTTCTATTTTTCTATTTTGTTGCCAGTTTTAGACCTTCTTTTCTTTTGTTTCTTAGCTCGTGAGGTTGAAGGTTCTGGAGCAAGGTGTTCTTGTTGTTGCTGGGTGTGTTTCTTCCTCTACAATAGCCTCTACAATAGTTTCTATTTCTTCTTCTACAACAGTCTCTACAACTATTTCTTCTTCTACAATAGCATCAACAACATTTGTTTCTTCCTCCTCATCCTCATCTCCAAAAATTACATCATTTAGGGTAGAGTAAAACCTATCAAAGCTCCTAGGGTTTCCTCTAAAATGGTGCTGGCAAACTAGTTTGATGAGACCATGGTGGCGAAGGCTCCCTTTTCCTTCCTGATATATTTTTGCCATGTTTTTCAATTCTTGGTGTAGGTATAGGGGAAGATTTACCCTAACTTCTGGTTGTTGCCTACCATGTCTGAGATGGTTTAAAATTTTTAGATGATGCCCTGATAACAGTACATACTGCCCTTCACAGGTTAGAAATTTGATTACCCATGTGGCCACTTCATCCCAGGGTTCCTACAGGCTGGCCCTTTTTACCCCCTTGCATGTGTTATTATGTGTTAAATATTCTGGCTCCCTATCATTTTCTTCCAGAAATTGATTAACTATATTTACCAATGTATTTTTGCTAGACCTAGAAATTGGAAGACCTTCTAATGGCACAATAATTTGACTCAAAACTTAAGGGTTACCTCAATGGTCATGTCATTAATGTGTGCCCAGTTGTTTCTGAATGTGTGGGTGAACATGCCAACCAAATCTTCAGAGGACCCATTAAACTTATCCAAAAATGGCATAAGCCCTCCATCTTCAAAAATCTGCAACACTTCTGGATTTTCCCGGAGGTGGGTGGTATCCGCTGGTTCCATTTTCATTTTTTGCCCCATTTTCCTATCTTGGTACATTACAAACTACTCACTTCTACTGCTATTCCTTTGTTGGATCTCTGGTTTTTGGTGTTTGCAGATTTGTAGGGTTTGGTTCCAAGTTTTCAATTGCCCTATTTTTGTTCTTCGAAATGAACCGTAATCTGAGCACTATACCTCGTAATCATTTTGTGTTAGCAAATATGTCTTCGAAAAGAAGGGTGGCACGCATTTCTATTTTTGCTCCGAACACATGTCCATCAATGGTTGCGTAGATGTCCTTGCCGTCAGATCCACCTTACTCATTTTTTAGTTTTTCTATTTTGCCTACGGACTTTCACGTGCATGTTTATTAGTATCAAAAAATGGTGGCATACTGTTGGTCACGTCCCCCGTGATTCTGGTACTTTCTAAATGGGTGCAAAAACAAACCACATCCTAACTGACACGTGTTCATTTATCGTATGCAGCCAAAAGAATTTTTACTTGATCGTATTTCTTTTTTTCCTTAGATGCCACGTGGAGATGTTATATTGAATGCTCTTTTCGAAGATTATGATCTATTGCAAAAACAAAACCTCATTCCAAAGATTATGATTTCATTCGAAGACAAGTCTTCATTTCGAAGATCATGCTTTTTTCGAAGTCAAATCCTCATTCCGAAGATAAATCTTCATTCCAAAGATAAATCCTCATTCCGAAGACAAATCCTCTTTTCGAAGATAAATCCTTATTTCGAAGACAAATCCTCTTTCTGAAGATAAATCCTCATTCTGAAGACAAATCCTCATTTCAAAGACAAATCCTGCTTCATTCTGAAGACAAAGCTTCATTCCGAAGATGATGCTTCATTGTGAAGGCAAATCGTCATTTCGAAGACAAAGCTTCATTTCGAAGACAAATCGTCATTTCGAAGACAAAGCTTCATTTCAAGACAAAGTGCAACATTCATTCTATTCATTCAAGACAATTTCAATCCGAAGACAATACAACAATTAATCAAGAAGATAGCAGCACTATTTTTGGCATTCTTGTTCGAAGATTAGGTAAAATCAATATTATCATGCTCAAAACATGTTTTAAGTATGCCAACTCTTATGGATACCTTTTATGCTAATGGTTAATTGTTATATACTATATACCAATCATTTACAATGAAGAAATGTAAGAAATATATACCTGATTAAAACAAGTTAATGCAAGTTTTGAAGAATGACTGCCTTTGTTGATGTTCTCACTGAGATTTTCTGCAATATTTCAAAACAAGTGTAGTTGGTGAATTTGTACAATGATGGTTCAGAAATTTTCAAGGTTATGCATGCCAAAAACTGGTTTTCATGCATACCAACCCAGTAGTGCCTTAGAAAAGGTTTTCACTGCTGAGTTATTCATTTTTCTCTTTTTTTTTTTTTTTTTTTTTTTTTTTTTTTCTCTCTTTTCTCTTTTTTTCTTGATTCTGACTATGCCCATGAAGGAATTCATGATTTCCCTGAAATCATGCCCATGAAGGAATTCATAATCAGATTTTATTCATCTTTTTGTTTTCTACTTTTTCTATTTTTTTGTATTTTTCTATTTTTTTCTTGAAATCCATGATCATGTTGATTGTTTTGAAGTGGAAGAGGAAATTTCTTCCACCTATTGTGTATCCAAACTGTCAAGCTGCTACAAGAATTCCTCTTTAGTTAGAGGTGTATGGTACACCCTGAGGCGATGTCCATTCACTACCAACTTTCTCTGTGACCCATCAATAGGAGATAAACGAGCTGCTCCATTGTCAAATACCTCTTCAATCTGGTAAGGTCCAAGCCATCTAGTTCTTAGATTTCCAGGGAAGTCCTCATAGCGAGAATCAAATAATAAAGCCCAATCTCCTTGTTGAAGTTTCCTCTGCTGAATGTGACTGTCATGCCACAACTTCCTCTGCTCCTGAATTACTTCAGTTTGGTGCAGAGCATCCAACCTAAGTTCATCCAATGCATTCAGCTGCAAAATCCTGTCTGTCTGTGCCTGTGACAATTCAATTCCAATTTCCAATGTTGTGCGTAGTGTTAGTAGCTCAAATTCAATAGGTAAGAGGGGATTTTTACCAAAGACTAGTTCATAAGGTGTGAATCCAGTAGTGGATTTCCAAGTAGTATTGTAAGCCCACACTACTTCAGGTAATTTATCTAGCCAGTTTCTCCTATGAAAAGCTACTATTTTTGTTAAGATTCGTTCTAGTTCCCTGTTTGTTACCTCAACCTAGCCATTTGCTTGTGGGTGATAAGGTGATGATTTTCTATGTTTGATTTCATATAATTCTGTAAATGCCTCAATGACTTTAGATGCAAATTGGGGTCCTTGGTCTGTGGTGATAGACCGGGGAGCTCCAAATCTCTGAAAAATCTGAGTATACAAGAAATCAATGACCTTCTCTTCATGAGCATGTTTGAAAGCACGCACCTCTACCCACTTTGTCAAGTAATCGGTGCATACTAGAATATGCACCTTTCCTTGAGAAGGTGGATCAATAGGTCCTACAAAATCAAGCCCCCACCTCTCAAATGGCTCTAAAACCAATTGAGGCTGCAGTGGCATTTCATTTGTATGAGTGGGTTTCCCCATTCTTTGGCATGCATCACAATGCCTCGATGTACTTTTTCACATTCTTGTGAATAGATGGCCAATAATATCCTTTCCCTAATATTTTCCTAATTGTGCTTTTTATAGAGTAGTGTCCACCCGAGGGTTCATCATGACAAGACCTAAGGATATCATACACCTCATCCTTTCGGATGCACCTACGTAACACATGGTCAGGACCGCACTTAAAAAGTATACCCTTAATCCATTCAAAAGAAGAACTCTGTTTGATCAATTGTTTTTTCTGTTTTGAAGTGAAATGTGGAGGAACTTTCCCTGTGACCAAGTAATTGGCTATATCTGCAAACCAAGGTGATTGGACTGATATAGCAAATAATTTTTCATCAGGAAAGGTGTCTTCAACTAATTCCCCTTCATCTGTGTTCTGTAATCTGGACAAGAAATCTGCTACAACATTAGCTTTTCCTGGTTTGTTGATTATAGTGATATCAAATTCTTGCAGCAATAGTAACCAACGAATAATTCTTGCACTTACCATAGGCTTATTCATCAAATACTTAATGGTTGTGTGATCCGTGTGAATAAATATTTGATAACCTATGATGTAATGCCTGAATTTGTTGATGGCATAAATTACTGCCAAGAATTCCTTCTCGATTGTGGTATAATTTTTCTTAGATCCTATCAAATTCTTGCTAATGTAGTAGATGACATAGTGTTCACCATTGTCAATTTGTCCTAATGCTGCTCCAATTGCAGTATTGGAAGCATCAGCTCGTATGTGAAATGGTAATGTCCAATTAGGTCCTCTTAACATAGGTGGAGTTACTAATTTCTCTTTCAGAGCTTCAAATGATTCCTGACACCTTGCAGTCCAAGAAAATTCAGAATCTTTAGTCAATAGGGCAAACATGGGATTGGCTATTGTGCTAAAGCTAGGAATAAACCTACGGTAAAAACCAATGTGTCCTAGGAAGCTTCGACATCAGTCCGAGTTTTAGGAGGAAGAAGATTCTTGATAATTTCCACCTTCTTTGGATCAACCTGGATCCCTTGAAGAGAGATGTGATGACCAAGAACTATTCCTTCCTTCATCATCATAAAACATTTTTCTGGATTCAAGGATAACTGGTATGTTTCACAATGAGTTAAAACTTTGTCAAGGTTTTCTAATGTAAAGTCAAAAGTCTGTCCACATACTCGTGAAATCATCCATGTATATCTCAACACTGTTGGTAGTCAGATCAAAAAAATTGCTAAGACTGCTCGCTGAAATGTTGTTGGGGCATTACACAAACCAAAAGGTAAAACCCTATAGGCAAATGTTCCCCATGGATAGGTAAAGGTTGTTTTCTCTTGATCTTCAGGTGCAATCTGGATTTGATTATATCCACTAAATCCATCAAGAAAACAAAAGTATTTCTTTCCAAAAAGGGTATCTAACACCTGATCTATGAAAGGTAATGGAAAATGGTCTTTGTATGTTACTTTATTCAGCTCTCTATAGTCTACACATACTCTCATTTTTCCATTTTTCTTAGGAACTATAACCAATGGAGAGACCCACCGGCTATCAAAAATTGGGTAAATGAATCCTACCTCCAGAAGTTTTTCAATTTCTTCCTTTACAATATCCCTTAGGGCAGGATTCAATCTTCTCTAGGGTTGTCTTACTGGCTTGACTTCTTCAATATAAATTTTATGGGTGCATATATCAGGGTGAACTCCTGACATATCTTTATAGTCCCAAGCAAAAGCATGAACATGCTTCTGCAAGACAACTATCAATTTCTCTTCCTCTTCCCTAGTAAGCCAGTCGTAAATGTTCAAAAATTTGCCTGGTTGGACTTCTATTTGTTTTGTATTTGGAAGGACCGAATTCACTTCTTCATACTTGGTGATTAGGGAATTAAGAGGACACCGCTGAGATGGGAGGAAATAAGAAGTTTATGTTTCATTACTTCCTCATGGAAGCATATCCTCGTATGGAACAAGTGAGAAGGAAAAATCAGGTGATGGTGCCACCCATGTGGTAGTGAAACAGAGTTTTCCTATGATAGTACAGATGGTTCACCTTCAGAATTTTGGTTCTCCTCATTCCTTAACAACTGATGGATATTTACTGCTTCCTCTTCTAACCTTTGTTCATGCAGAACATTCATTAGGATATTTTCATTTTCTAAATTTTCTGTGTCTTGGAGGTCTTCTGTGTGTTCTCTTACTACCAAGGTGGCTAGTGTGGAAATAACCTCCTCTGATTCTTCATCTGAATCAGGAAACCATAACTGACCTAAAAAATTGCTGGAGGGTCTTGCAAGAGGATACAGAGAGATCTGTTTTAGATCAATACCATTTGAAATAGTCATTTTTCCAGATCTACAGTCTATGAAGGTTGCTAGTTGCAAGCCAAGGTCTTCCCAAAATGATGGGATATCCATGTGCTAAATTTCTTGGCAATAAAACCAAAAAATCTATAGGGAATTCCCAAGAAGAAACTTCTATAGGAACATCTTCAATGATACCTTCAAGTTTTGCAACTGACCTATCAACCATTTCTAAAACTATAAATGTGGGGCTGAGATGTTTGAGCTGTAATTGTTTCATTATATCCTTGGTCATGACATTTATTGCAGCTCCTAGATCTACTAAGACATTTGATATTGGTACTGAACCTATGGTAACTGTGATAACCTGGACTTCCGGGTCACTATACTTTGGAGGTACTAGTTTTCCGGACAAGAGATCAACTATCTTTCCTTCAACCTGAATAGTCTTAGGAAATGCTTTCTTTTTTCTTCCTGCTCTTCTAATGCACAAATCTCGGATAATACTTTTAATCACTGGTATATCCTTAATGGCTTGCAATAAGGGCAATGATATAGTTAACTTTTTAAGTTCCTTGACCAGGTCTGACTCAGAATTTTTTGTTGTGGTATTGAATCTTTCAGGATATGGAATTATCTTTGATGAAGGTAATTGTTCTGCCTGTGGTTCTATTTTTTCTTCTTCTTTCTCTATTGTTGGTTTAACTGGTTCCAAAGGTTCTTGCTCTTCATTTTCCTTGATTTTAATTGAAGCAGGTTCAGGTATAACTTTTCCTGAACGAAGTTGGATGTTACTACAATCAATAACATTTATTTCAACATTTTCTTCAGCTTTAGCCACATAGACAGGGGATGCCTGTCTCATGCTATTTGGATTAGTGACTGATTGAGCTGGAAGTTGAGGTTGTTTCACCTATTGTGTTTGCTGTGGTTGGTTCTATTTTTCTTGAAAACTTTGATTAGGTGCAGGCAGTAAATGCTGATTTTGACCTTGATTTCTTTGTTGCCTTGGATAGGACTGGTATTGTTGATTCCACTATGGTTGATTTTGCATCCAATGTGGATTAGTCTGATTCTGATTCCAAGATGGGTTGTTTTGATTCCATGATGGGTTATTTTGATTCTGATTCCAGGCTGAATTACTCCAATTTGTTTGTGGCCATTCTTGGGAATTTGTCCATTGAGGATAATTCCAAGGACGTTGGGGTGGTTCTGATTGTCCCCAAGGCATAGTCCAGGGATTATGCCCCCAATTTGTAGGAAAACGAGGGGGATTTTGGTATTGAGAGAAATTTCCCCTTGTTTTGGTCCAACATAGTTGAGTTCCTCAGTCTGATTTTCTAACACAGTTTTGAGTTGTGGTAGCAGGTGGCATTTATCAGTTGAATGCTTCTTTGAACAGATACTACAAATGGCTGAGATAGATGTTTTATTCAAAGGAAATTCCTGCAAAGCATGTTTATTTCTACATCTTGGGCAATAAATTGCCAAAGGTTCTATGTTTTTTGCTTTTGCAGACATTTCCCCCAAAGTTGTGTTTAATTGCACTAGAATATCAGTTTTAAAATTTGCAAGTTCCTCTATTAGGTCCTTCACATCAATGCCATTTGTACTCTTTTTTCTTCTTCCCTGCTTATTGCGAGAGTAATTCCTATAGAGATCCATAATTTCCTCATTACTGAGAGTATTTACATCCCCTTTTCCCATCAAATCCAATACTTCTCTGGATTCATCTTGTAATCCTCTTAAAAATATGGTTTTACATAACTCTGGTTCTACAAGCCCACATCTCCTTTGAACAAAGGAGAACCTATCAAGATAGTCTTCTAATGTTTCATCATCTTCCTGTTTAATCCTGAATAACTCATCTTTCCTGTTCCTTACACGACAATACTCCTGATATTTGTCTAAAAACATAGTTTCCATTTGATCCCAAGTTCGGATGGAATTTGGCTCTAAGCTCATGAACCAACGTAATGTCGAGTCCTTGAGTGTTGAGGGAAAAACCTTAAGTTTTTGATTGTCATTTACATAGTCATAGGTTTGACACACTACTTTGAATTCAAACAAAAACTGATCAGGATCTTCAGATACAACACCTCGAAAGGTTGGAAGTACTGAAGGTGAAATGGTTTTCATGGGAGAGTTTTGTGTTGGATTCAAACGGATAGGATATTCAAATGTTCTGGAAGGTTGGGGCATATCCTGATCATCTCCTTCATTATGGACATAGCCATGTTGGCCATCTCTATCTAGATTGCCTCCCTCTGCCATAGTTTCTTGTTCCTTAGTTAAACCTATCCAAATTTCTCTCTCAAGAGGTCCAAGATCCTCTGTTGATAATGAGTCTGATGATTCTTCTTTCTTAGGATGTTCTAATGATGATGAGACTGGTGATTTTTCTTTCTCAGAATGTTCTAATGATGGTGAGACTGGTGATTTTTCTTTCAATATTTTTGGTAATTCAAACATAGGTGATTCACCCCTTAGGCGTGAAGATCTCCTTAATGGAACAAGCCAGGGATCCTTTTGGGTAATTCTACATTTTTCATCCCTAGACTTACTCATTCATGTTTACTCTTAAATGACATAAATTATAGGTCAATAGTTGTTACTTTAACCAACTGTTCTATTCAGATTTTATCCTGAATCTTCACAACTCAGTCTAATTAATAGCTATTGGACTATTGTCACCTTCTAGCAACACAATTCCTCGGCAACGATGCCAAAATGATGCGTAGTCATTATACACATCATTAATTCTCAATGAATTTGTCAATCCAGGGTAGTGTACAAGGCTATCTATGGAAGAAGGGGTGAACAGGGTTATAACTTAGGTCAATCTGGAGCAACAGGTCTTATTGGTGAAACCGATTGTGTGGGGGATTTAGGACATTCCTATATCTAAATTGCATAAATTAAACCTTAATCTAAGTTGCAAAAATGGAAACTAATCATTAACTATAGAAATGAAATCCTAATTACAATTGCAGAATGAGACCTAATTATGTTGCAAAAATAATAGTTGCAGAATTAGAAGTCTGATTATAATTGTAGAAAGGAAATCTATTTACTTTTGTAGTAATGGAAACCTAATTATAGCATAGAAATGAAACCCTGTCAAGGCTCTGTAATAGAAGGTTGTCAATCTTCTATGCAGGGGTTGACAACAAAACATAAAATGCAAGAAATTACAGAAAATAGTAAATTCTAGAAATGACAGTCTGCAATAAATTGAAAGCTTTGCTGAAAGTGGAGATTACAACCAAACCATTAATCACAAGATTAATCTAAACATAAAATAAGCTAAGATTGCAAATACCATTAGTTGTTTACAAAGGAATGAAATGACAAGTTCTACAACTCATTCTCACAAGCAAAATCAGAATAAAAACCTCGTTGTTAGTCCTCCTCCTAGGTCTGGAAGTGGCCAACCTCCTTGTCCAGAAGAAGGTATGAGTCTCTCTCTCTCTAGATCTTACTCACACTCATTTACAAGCAATATGAAATAGAAATAGTACACTTTATTGATTCAAGAACATGATTACAATAATTCTATTGAAAACTTGTTACAGGACTGTAATAGTCACTTTTTTTATTATTGCCTATTTTCTCCTATATTTCTCTACTCTCTGCTTTCTCTATCCTCTACTAGCTCAACCTGAATGGGAGCCATATTTATAGATGTCCTAAGATCTACTGACAACTGAGAATATCTCAAAAGATCTAATCCTATTATGCTACAACAATTCCTGGTTTTATCCTAGAAGAAGATCAAACTTGATCTTTCCATAAATGGTGGCTTTGGTCGGCAAGGACGGCAAAGTCAGATGGGAGATATTTTCCCTTACCCTTTTCAATATTTATTTCCATTTTTCCAGCGTCAAAAATCGGTCAACAAGTCAAAAAGCACATTCTGTTTTCATTCCGAAGATAAGTGGCTCATTTCGAAGAGACTGCAATTCTCATTTCGAAGATCCGCTCATTTCGAAGACACTGTGTTTTCTCATTTCGAAGATATCTGTTCATTCCGAAGAGACTTCGGAATGAACAAATGTGTGCTCTTTAAATGATTTCCTCTGCATTTCTCATGTGGGTTATTTCTCAGGATCAGATTCCAATGGTCTTCATCTCTTTCCATATGTGAATTCCATGCCTTGCCATTCATTGGCAACTGGCTGGAATTTACATGGGAAAAACCAGTTTTTGTCTGACAGTAATAGTTTACTTGCACTGTTGCCAGATTTAGGTAAAATAAATGCTTGAGACATATCAAAACATGATTAGTGAAATGTTGCTATCAACCTAAGCATATCTCATTTAGCAAGTCATAACAAAACAACATAAAACTTATGCAAAAAGCTGTAAAAATCAGAATATAGTATTTCAGATACATTTATCATGCAAATAGTTAATACACAACATATTGAATTAACTTAACTAGCATATTAGATTAAACATAAGAGTTTGTAGGCAATTTCAGTGTTCAAAACATGTTATGATTGAGGCATTTCCAGGCCTCATCAGAGGCCTGCGATTCTTTGTTATTGTGAGATTGTTTCATTTTTGCATTTAATTTCTGCATAGTGTTATTGAGTTATTTGATGTATTTGAGTTATTTTTTAGTATTATGTGTGAGTGTGCCTTATTTTAATAGTAATATCCTAACAAGATTCCTCCTATTCTCCTCAATCCAAAGATAGTCAGGTTTCCCTATCCTCCTTTGAAGATAAGGAGGAATAATCCCATTCCCAATACCTGCACACAAGGGGCTCATCCCCTCCTCCCTTAGTTGATGAAAGAGATCACTAGCTACCAGCCTCTTCAACTCAATTACCTTCACCTGGATGCTTTCCTCCTAACTGAGGAAATTTACCTACTCATACATACTCCTCAAGATTACCTCCACCCCTACCAAATGGGATATCACCGTATGATCAATCCCTTTGCCAGTATATTTTCTAGGCTATCCATTTGTGTGCTCACCTATCTTGACCACATTAATCCTTGTAGTTGTCTCACATATCACCCATTATCTATATGTCTGTAGTCCCCTTTCATGGCATTCAACTTCAGCCTCTACCACCACCATCTCACCAATTTTAATCTCTTCCTCTTTTCGCTTGTTCATTCTTGTATCCGTGTCCATATCCTAATGCCACTATTTCATTGGAATCCCATTATCCTCTAGCCTCAGTTCCATCTCCTCCATCTCTTGACATCCAAAACATCCTCTCCTACCTTGAAAACCTCATGTTACATTTGAGTCATTGTTAACATTGTTCACCTCCATGCTATTCTGCTATAACCTATATTACCTCACCTTATTTCATACTTATCCCTCATTCTTGCACATAAAATCCATAAAACCCTAGGTCTATAGTCCAACCACTCATGCCTACCCCACCTACCTCATGCTCATCACCACGCGAGCCTTACATCTACCCCATGCATGTCCTTTCAAAGCCGCTCTCCCACACTTTCCACCAACTACTGCATGTAGGATTCCTCGTGTTACCTAAAATCCATCCCATCAACCCACTTTTCCCTAAGCTAAGGAATTACAAGAAGAACCAATTTTACATCTACCATCGACAATTGGGGCATGACATCAATAACTACTACATCTTTAGAAAGCCTCATCAATAACATGGTAGATGGCACAACTCCTCCATGATCTGAACACACCACCTTTTTTGGAGTTTTTAGCACTACACCTGCTCCTATACCTCACCCCATGCCATCACATGAGTCTTTCACATCCATATCCCACTATTTCTATTAGCTATCCAGCTACACCAACTACAAGAGTCCTAGTCGCGTCACCACCCCACATAGTCACTTGCGACCTGATCTTTGCCACTTCACGTATTCTTAGGTTATCTTCATATTTCTTTCTATCCCATTATCTCTTCTCCTCTTCTTATTTCTATTCAACTTTTTTGTATGGTCACACTTCAAGTAGCTACATACCTATGCTAATCCTATCTTCTCTTCTTCCTCCCTTCTTTATTTTTTTTCTTCTTCCTCCCTTCGGTGAATTTCTTCAGTGTCACTTTCCTCACCATATCTTTTAGTTTCCCACTTTCCTTGTTCTTAATAATCATGTACATTTTTCCACTTACATTCATCTCTCAAGCTTTTTACATCCCCCACATGCTGGGGCAACCAGATCTACTATTCCTTCCTCTCATCATCTCTTCACATATCCATTTTTTAAAAAATAGTTTCCAATCTCATCTCGTTAAGTTTCACAAAATTCCTCTTGTATATATTTTCCTTGCATGCTATATTTCTCATGCTACATCCATTGCATATACACATCACTCCTCTTATATGTCTATATCCATGATTGTACATTTCCCTTATAGAAATGTGATCATGACAAGATTAAAATATGCACTTGTTAGCATCACCACTTGATTGTCCATTCCCATTCTCAAGATTATGGACTATATGGTGTTTAGCATGATTTTTACCACTCAAACATTAAGTCAATCAAACATCATCTCTAGTTGGCAAGTTATTATATTTCTCATAGATTTCTTTGGTTGGTTTAATTTCTTTCAAGGACCATTTACACATGTCATATTTTAAGCAAATTTTGAGTCTATGGAAGACAACACCTTGCGTAGGCATTACCATCTAGCGAACGGTTTACCCTACTCATCCTATAATTTGCGTGATCAAAATATGACCTGGGAATAAACAAAGAAACAAACATAAGCATAACAACAAAAAAGGGTAGAAAACAAAAGACAACACCCACATTCCAAAAAAAGAAAGAAGCAAAAAATAGTACCAAAAAAATAAAATCAAAAGCATGAGGGGCATAAAACAAAAGGAAAATCCTCCAAGAGAACTACTGTTATGCTTGATTCTCCTTTGGTCCTTTGGTTTAACATAACATCATGGGATTATTTACATCACTAGCAATAGGCTCTAAGCACCTGCCTACTAGTGGAATAGTCTTACAAGTGGTGACACATCTATCACATTAGTGACCTTCTTTTGTATAGATCACTATACGCTTGTGGATGAGCAAGCCAATTTTTCCTGTCTACAATAGGTTAGTCCTACCTCCCTCACAATGGATAAATGAACATCACTCATTGCACACACTAGTCCATGATAGACTTAAATACAGTCAGGTTAGTTATGGGTTGTGGTTGAACCTTGCTTGGTTTCTCATGAGGTTTTATTGCTATAACTATAATAGTCAAGATTATTGCATAATCCCTATGCCATCGTACATTACTATGATAATGAAATAGATCACATTGCCACTAGTTTTGTTATGATACAAGTTCTTCCTATACACATTTCATCATACACATACATGCATCATTGCATCTATATTATATTCACTCATCTACATCACATCATTATCAATTATGTCTAATCTACAATGATATCATTCTCCTACATTCTACTACATGCATACATTTTATCCATCATACATTCACATTTCATATCCTACATTATACATAAAAGTAATCCTACACTATACATCCATTACACAAAACCATAACACATGAAAATAGGAGTCGTAAAAATAGATGCATATATATATATATAACAATCAAAATAACCTTAGTCTACAAAAATCATGTATACATAATCATACATTTATGGATGGCCTCTCTAGCCACCACCTCACTATACTACACCATACAACTACTTCATCCCTACTGTCCACTCAGAGTCTCACCACTCCCCTCTTGTGCCATCGTTACCACCTCTACCCTACGCTCCTCAGTCGCCCCACTTAACTCTAGGGTAGCCTCTACTAACTCCACTACTATTGGCACTACCGTCCTACCCAAATTTGGATTAGCTCAAACCTTCTATGATGCTACTGGAACTACCAAATTTGGATCCCCTAGAACTATAGAAGAAGCACTCCACCTACTTTTCTATGAGTGTGTGTGTGATCATGATCATGATCTTGATCTTGACTTTGCATACTATAAGATTCCAAGTCTAGCTAGAGTCAACCATAACTCACACTACACATTCCTTGAGGTCTCCTATGTATACAACCTTGACACATCCTCATTTACCCATCACAAATGATCTACCTCTACCCTCAAATTGGCCATTTTCACTATGACCTCCTCGACCACCAACCTAGTATGATCAGCCTCCTATCGTGCCTGCTATTGCCTCTATATCTCTGCACATAAATTCCCTACCTTCACCTTGTGTGCTACTCAAATTGCATCCCTATCAGTCTACAACCATTGCACACTCTCATATACCATAGCAATATTTGACCTCAATCTCTCCTCAACAACCATGGTCTCTAATACTCAACATCGCAGATATCCCACACACTCAACATGCCTTATCTAATCCTTTGCAAGCTACTATTGTAGCTCCTCAAACTACCTCTCTAAATCTTCCCTCTTTATATTGCTCTCCTACCATCGATATCCCCCTAGCTTGCACGTCCTACCACCATCTCCACACCAACTTGATATCTCGACAATGCTCCCCTTCGTAAAATCTTCCTCACTCCTCTCCTCATAAATTTTTACAACACAAATGAGTCTTGCATGCGTGAAAAATATTCTTATACCCCAAAATATTCAAGTTCACACCTCACCATGTGAATTATGGTTTGCACCTTACCTTGCAAACCAACCCTCATCACATAATTTTCATATTTTCTTCACTTCTGCAACATTCTCTTTATTTCCCACCATTGTTTGCTCAATTTTTTGACTTTTTGTCACCATTTTCTTCTATCAATCACCTCATCACCATATTTCACCTATTTCATTACTGATTCCTCACCTGAGGGGTATTCATACACAAATCTATTTTGCATGCAATCAAAAATCAAACATCCAAATCATGAATATCACATATATCTACAATTTTTTTCCCAATCAAACTTTTTTTAGATCACAAGAGCCATGTGCAAAAGTAGAAACATCTTGATTTCATTTTGTATATCAATGTTGACCACATATTGAATGCTACGCCTGACATGTCTAGACACATCTTGATTTCATTCTGTATATTGACACTAACCACATACTTAATGTTACACCTAATCTATCCTTACCTCTTAGCTCAAATAGTGTGACAAATGTCATCATGTGCTCATTAATAAATCAAAAGCAAAAATTTGAATAGTCAGTTGTTCTATTCGCAATTGGATCATCTTGCATTGATCACAAAAGCAAAGCAATCTTAAGTTGCCCTCACAAGCAACCCATACGATATTGCAAAATATTGTACTAAATTGGCAAAATCACCTATTTAACCATCATATTTCTTTCATAATCATTCAAATTTATTCATCCAAACATTCTTCATCTTCTCAAACACCTCACCACCTTCTTCTATCATATTTTTTTACTAAACTTTGTTTCAGACTGCAGAGTACAAAAAGGGGCAAATATAGGCACCTAAAAGTCGCACATGATCACCCACAAATTATTATAGGCTAGCATAAACACTTGTAGGTTTACATACACATTTATAGACACTTGTAGGCCATCATAGGCCATTTTATACCATTGCAGGCCATCATAGGCCATCGTAGGCCATCGTAGGCTATCATAGGCCATCATAGGCCATCATAGACCATCATAGTCATATGTAGGCACTAAAATGCTACAAAACTACACAAAACACATCCAAAATGCCTTCTATTCATGAGATAGCTACCTAAAATCACCTTAAGACCACCTAAGACCTTTCCTACACCTAATTAGGACCTCCATGGAACCATTCCCTCCAAAAACCCTAATTATGCTAATTATAATTCTAATTTGCAAGTGACTTTTCACTTAAAGTGCACTTTATCACTTAACTAGGTTTAATTAGGGTTAAAAGCCAAATTAGCCCTAATCATTCCCTCACACATGTGTGCACCAAATTATTTTGGATATTTTCTAAAATCAACCCTTATCTAACCTAGGGATTAACTAATAAAGGTTAACCCTAATCCTAGCTCACATATGTGTGCACCTAGGATATTTCCTTTAGGGCACATGAAGGGATGACTAAGCATGCCACTTCATAACCTTAAATTCACCATGGTAGCAACTAAACCTAGGGTTTAGGACACCTAACTCCCCCCTTAACCTTGGCCAACTCTATAAATAGAGGGCTATTTCCTTCATTATTCTCTCTCTCTCCATTTTGGTCAACATACCCAAACTCTACAAAAATGGAACCAAAACCTCTTCTAACAATTATAAACCTGAAAAACAACAACATACATTATCTGGAACACATATGGATAGCAAATTTTGATCAACAATCAACAAAAATCCAGTTCACATCCCATCATGTGAACCCAAGCTCCAATTTATATGCTACCATATGAACCAGGCCTACAACTTTGCAGCTCTAAATTAGGTATACATTAGTTCTAGATAGTTTCTACAATATTTACATTAGTTTTTGTCAGGTTTTTATTCATTTTCATGTCAATTTATCTTCATAAATATGGGGTTTTATCCATAATAGGTCCCCAAATGAACTAACTTCTTTTTGCAGGTCTAGAGAAGGTGTAAAGGACATCATCAAACATCATTATAGGTGGCACACACACACAGAATCCCACATACATTGAGGGCATCAAAAGGCCTTTGCAAGTTCACCTATACTTACATTGAAAGAGAAAGGAAAAACTATCTCTAAGGAGACTATTTTGTAACATTCTTTTGAAATCAATAGTAAAAGGACACTTTGCACATATTCTATTAGTTTTAGAATTGGTGATTTTTCGCATGTTACACTATTATAAAGATTACAACCTTTGAAAAAACTTAATAAACCTCTTTTAAATATCCATTTTAGTTGATTTTTAATGTTTTCTAAATTCCAATTCCTAAATTTGATGTTGTATTCCTTATCCAAATTTGGAAAGATTAGAAAATAATATTTGCAAATAATTTAAATTTCAATATTAACCCTTATTTCTCCTTTTGCAAATATTAACAATTCTAAAACATGCTTGCTTTATAAATCACTAATGTTGAATATTTGAATAGTAGATTTAATGTACCCTTATAACTCCAAAACCTTAGGTTTAAAGCAAGTAAATAATAAAATCAACCTTTACATTAATAATCCTTCAATGTTTTGTGATGGCCGATTAGTATCTTTGTGGAGTATAGTGCTCATGGGTAGTCAAAGCCCTCTTTGATTGACGTTGGATTTCTCTTACACTGACACTTCTTATCTGCCATAGATGGCATTAAAATCTCCTTGATATGCATTTTGCTTATGACAAAGCTTCTCTGAATACAAGCGATGATTCACTAGTTTTATGACAATGTCTTAAATACTTATGTTACACCTTTGAATGGTGTATGGCTTGAATTAGCCTTTTTCTTTAGGCGAGTTTCAATGCTTGAATTATTTTGAATTTATTATAGCTTCATTCTATTGCGTTCCACTTCATTCTGCTTTATTTTCCAAGATAGACATATTAACCAGGATGGAATTCATGACAATTGTCACTCAAAGCTTTACAAGGTAGGTGTCTTCAACGTACCTTTGGCAATGATGAGGTTGGTGGTAAGCTCCAAAGATTTTTAACTCCATCCAAATGTATGTAACTCCCTTTTAGGTGAGATCTTGGATCTTCATGAATGTTGGAAAGCTTATAGAATTTGTGCCAAGTGGTACTCAAGTCTTGTGCATGCAAGTCTTCTTTCTATGCTTCAAATATTAGATTGCAACCCTAATTATTCCTTTATCTTTGCACCCTATGTGAGCTTGCTATGTATCTTGAGATGCAAGCTTCCTTTTGCATGCTGTATTGGTGAGGATAACGAATGGCTATAGTTTGATTTCTACATGGTTCTATGGCACACTTTTGAGCTTACTTTTAGTGGATATTTGATTCAATGTATGCCTAAGGTATCGCTCTTTTCTCTACACCTATTTGTAGGTTTTGTAGCTTGTTCTAATGCTAATTTGTGCCTTTTTTCAGTGCTTGAAAGATAGTGTTATCTATAACAGCCAATAGGTAGCCCTTTTGCTTGAAGTTTTATGTAGATAACCTATCATTGAATGCTCCCCTTTTTTCTACATAATAACAAGTGATAATGCCTAATTTCAATGGCTCCACTATTGCAGGTGATGCACTTCTTATAGGGCTGGATTTGATGGAGGAAAACAATATTTTTGAACACCTTGATTCTTAGACATGTGAGCTCTTTGATGGATCCTTCCTCTTTCCAAAAAATTGTTGGATAAAACATCCTTACTACCCCCTATAAATAGTAATACTTTTGTCCTTCCAAAGGAACAAAAGAGGTGCTTTTTGTAATAGATAGATCTTGCACAAAAATGAAGAATTTTTACGTAATCCTTCTTGTTTCTTCTTATTTGGATGATAGTCAATCCAAGCTAACAAAATGTTGTTTTGAATAAGGATTCCTACACTCTCTACTAAAAAATAAAACCTTATATTCTCCTTGAATCTTGAAATTTCAAGATCTCGATTTGAGACTTCCTTCAAGGACTTCAATGGTGGGTTTCTACTCCACCTTTTTGCTTGTAATGGTGGCTTCTTCTTGCCACGAAAGTGACGCAGATTTTTTTATAGTTTTTGTGATTTTAACAACACAAAAAAATTGATAATAACTTGTTAAAAAAAAAACTAGTATGGTGCTTAATAGATGCACTTTTAATGGTAACAATAATATCACCTTATTTCTCCACTAATTTCTCAAAAATGCACTTAACAATTCCACTACAACCTTTCAAGCATAATTTGGAATGAACTCTTGTAAATTTCACTACAAACATAGTTATAGGATCTATTCTTCTTTCTATATTAAAAATATAAGATAGGTAGTTGATTGTAACTCTAAAATCTACTCAACTCATAATGTGCAAATGAACCTTAAAAGGAAATTTTCTCTTTTGCACTTTTGAAGACTGTAACTCAATTTTGCTCTTTGCAACTTTTGATCCAATATAAGGTGCTTTAACAAATATGATAAGTAATACAATTAATGAATCTACTTGCACCAATAGTTGCTTATATTTTTTGAAATATTTTTGTAGAGGATGTAGATCAAGCTTGTTGCTTTAGATTTCTGCAACTTTTGTTAGCTTTTCCAAAAAGCTCCTCCTTCACCAAAAAGAGATCTCAAACTTTCTTTCATGAGCCTAGGGTTTGGTGGCTTGTTATTCTCCAATAATATTCTCCCTTCTACTGTAGATTTGGAGAATGCCTTCTTTTCATAAAATATAATATTCAAATATCTCAGATTTGGAAAGTTTCTTTTGTCTTCAAGTCTTCTTGTCAAATTCTAACTTCAAGCAGGATCTTCTTCTCAAGAATATGAATGTCTTGAGGTCTTCTAAATCTTCTTTGGCACTCCTTGCCAATTCTTATTCTGCTTATTGGGTTTTTTTTCAGATGGTGATAATTGTCCCAATTATTTTCCTTATCAAAAAGTTTCTCCTTGATGGATAATTTCTCCAATGAGTTCTTCTAGGAACTCTTTTGATGATATTGCTTTAGAAACAAAGCTCTCCAAGCATTTTTCCTTGAGACCTCTCCCAGATATTTGATTTTGCAGTTTATTTGGTATTCCTTGAGATCTTCTTCAAATTCTAGAATTGAGATCTCCTTCTTCGATATCTTGATTAAGATGCTTCCATATTTGAATAAGACTCTCCTAGTCCTTCTCATCCTTCCAAGAATGGAAGTTTATTCAATGAGATCTTCACCTTATCTCTTCACCTTCAAGTTTGCTTCACATGATGGATTGAAAATACTCTTCCTAAATTTCTTGTATGAAGTTTCCCAACTCACTGAATTTCCTTTCCCTGCAACAAATTATTAGTACTAAAATATGAATCTGCTTTTGAATTGGGTACTCTCTTTTGGAGTCTTCTTTAGGATCAAGGTTTTTGTGGACTTTTTTTATATCAAAGCTTCTGTGGCATTTTTTTAGATCAAGGCTTCTATGTGGCCCTTTTTAGGATCAAGGCTCATGTGGAATTTTGTAGGATCAAGTCTTCTATGGTATTTTTTTAGGATCAAGGATTTTGTGGCTTTTTCTACTGTGAAGTTGACTCTATTGATGGAGATATTCAATCTCCAGACTTCACCATGAATATTTCTCCTAGAGTCTCTTATTTAGCATTCTTCTCTTGCAACAACTAATCTCTACACTATGAAGGTACTCTGAAATTTGGACAACAAAATTGAAATTTTTATGAGGTGTATCAATCATCTAGGAGTTAGTTCCCTGTAGTAAAACAAACTTCAGGCAATAGAAAACTTTTTAGATCTCTTAGATGAACTTCACTAGTTGATTCATCAAACTAGTGGATCAAATGCTGAGTTCTTATCTTCACAAGTTTTTTTACAACTCTGTGGGAATAATCTAAGCCAAATAAATTTCACAATTTTTCTTTCCAGTATTTTCTACCAAATAATCTTAAGGTAACAAAATTTACATACAACGAGTGCAATGGAACATTCGGTTTGCAAAAATTGAAGCTATCATGACTGGCCCAATTTTTAATAATAGTACTTTATTGAAGCTCTCCCTAGCTCCTTGATTATTTTGAATATTTTTTCAAGAGCCTATGCACTATAGTGAATTATGTTCATAAAAAATTAGGCTCAATATTAATGGTGGTTCTCCTCTCAATCTATAGTAGCTAGTTCTACTGTGACTAGATCTCCCATGGATCTGATACTACTATTAGATTTTAAAGTAGATCGTAATGAGATATGGCAATCACAAGATGTAGAAATATGAGAGAAAGTAAATTCATGAGATTGCAAAAATATGCTATAAATAGAAATTATGGAAATAAATACAATATTGCTATGGAGGAAATAAACACTCCATGCAAGAAGCTATAGGACTACATTGTACTCCATCACTAATGGAGTTACACAATAATACTACTACTACCTACTATCTTTACAATATCTTACAATGTGGCCCTTTTATAATGGAAGATAGACTCCTTGGCCAACACGCTACCTAGCTGTACAAGGGACACCTTACACATTTACAACTTGTACATTGAAACTTGTGCATTTATTACATTGCATAAATTAAATAGATAACTTCCCCCTAAAGTAATCTAATGTCCTAAGTATGTACCTAGAAAGGTACATTTACATGACCCAAATAATGTAATAAAATCTAAATCTAACTATAGACACCAAAACCTAGGCATCCATAACATCACATTTGCCACCCCACATCAAATCTTGCATAATAAAGTTATATGCCTAAGTTTACACTTAGGTATATAAATCCTGCACATTATCCTATTTTCTAGTTTTATTAAATATAGAAAATCAGCCTAGGATATCTTGCCTAGCCACCAGACATGTGTCCTAGTCACCTCACCAACATACCTTACCACATATCATACACCCTTTTCCCCCTTGTCCATTCACATGGGAAAAACCTCGAAATAACACTTTACTTGTAGCATCACCTCAGTTAAGTAAGACACCCTACGTGACTCACTCTAATTTCCCCCTCCATTTGGTAGCCTAGAATTGCCACTTGGCAATCCTGGCTTGCTACCTCTCATTTCCCTCTAGAACCTTAAGGAGCCTATAAAGGCACCTTCACCCTATCCACCAAAGGGGGTTGAATATTTGTACCATCAAGCTACTAGAATAGGACTAGAGCTCTGCATGCATCCTGAGGAGAACCAAGATATAAAGCCTAGATGCCTAATTTTGAAGTAATCTTACATTCAGCGAACACTGCCCATCTATTGTTTCACAGTTCAAACTACATCTGTACAGTTTCCCCACTGCCCATGTGTGGTTTGTCATGCTTCATAGTATGCCTATGGTTTCTCAGAGTTGAGAAAAGATGATGAACCAGATCAGTAAGTTGGCATTTGTAGCAAGGCATATTTAATTTATTTTCTTTGTTTCTGCATTATATGTTTTCTCTAGTTAGGTTTTTTGTAGCAGCATTCTATATCTCGATTTGTAGGTGCTACTAACCTTATTTTATTTTCATGTGTATATAACAAGTACTTTGGAGAAGCTTATGAAACTATAGTGGTCCCCGCATTGGATACTTGAAGCCCACTCACCCTTGGAGCTATAGTAGAGGAACGAAGAACACCGTATCTTGTTGAAGAGTTGGAAGACCTCCCCCTTATATCAAAGCAATATCCAACTACATCTACTGATATGGTTGTTTTACAACTAGCCTAGCCATCCACTTCATATGTGACTGTGCCTACATCATCTACGATTGCTATGCAATAGGATTTCTTGCAGCTACAAAAAATGATCTTGAATAATGCTAACCATAGCATTAATCCTAACCCTTAACAATAATTGTAGAGGATTGATCAAAACCCACCATCAACCTCTCATCAAGCCCACACCTTTATCCAAGATCCATCTTGGGTATTATGCCCCCCAACCACTACCATAGCAACTAACCCACTTCATCATATGTATGCTAATTCATCAGGTCAGCATACTAACATGCCCCTATCACCTCACAAATATTAAAACCTTCATCAACCATCATATCATCATGCATTTTAGCCTAACATCCCCCATAATCTGCATCCCACCTACAATACACATTATTACCAACAACAAAAAGAAAACTAGGGTTTTAACCCTATGGAAGATCCTAAGTTTTAGTTCTTATAGAACCATATTGATAGCCTTGCCATGCAGACACCAGGTTTACAATACCAAAAGCCCACATTAAGGCAACTACTCAATCACCCGATCTATGCTTTGATACCTACATCACCTTATCCAACTAATTTTTAGATATCGAAGTTTGATACATTTAAGGGGGATGAGGACCCTTGAAAGCTTGTGATAAGGTTTGTTACAGGATTAGAAACAATGACATACTCATGCTACACACATTTCCTCAAACACTTGGAGGAGAAGCCTAGGATTGGTACAATCATTTGCCACATCAAAGTGTTTACACCTTTTAGCAACTCGTAGACCAATTCCTAGAGTGATTCACCCTAGATGTCAGGAAGAAAACTACATTTATCGATCTTCTTAGTTTGAAGTAATACGATGATGAATCGGTCCATGATTTTGGCAACTGTTAGAGGGTGGTTATGATGCCATTCTCCCTCCCCATGATAGAGCTAACAAGAATATTCATAGAATTTTCCCAAGCCAAACTCTTTGTTGCTTTAGTTGTAGTAGTATAGAACATTCAACGAAGCAATCACCCAAGCTAGAGTAATAGAGGAAATAAATATTCAAGAGGGTGAGATCAAGCCTAAGAAAAAAAAATGGCAAAATAAGAACCAAAAGGGGAACAACCAAGACTAGTCCAAGGCTGTATAGGTTAACTAGATAGTCTTGGGCCAACCTTCATAGTCAAATAAAAAAGCCCAAATTCATATCCAACAACCCAAAAAAAAATAATAGCAATTGCAGTAATTGAATTATCAAGTGGTTTTACCCCCACAGTAGATAAAGAATCAAATGTAACCTACAAAAAGGTAACAACATCACTTTAGACCTAAACACAATTACACACCATTACAAGAGCCCTACTCATGTATATTTTAGAATTTGTATGTGACACAAATTTTTATGCTATCAAATATTAAACCTGAAGACCCTAGGAAGCCAAAATAAAAGGCCTACAAAGATCATTTATATTGCATCCATAATTGACAAAAAGGGCATGATGTCAAAACTTACCATCAGTTTAAAAGCATTATGCAAGATTTATTATAAGTGGTAAATATCAAAGTCGACAATCCACTAGCCCAAACTAATCAAAACCTTAGAATTTATCATACACCTTTACCTCATCATAAGGCAAATCAACAAGAAATAGGAGCATCAACTTCTACAGTTCCTCCCAACCAAGTGAGCTATGTATCTCAATTGTACCAAGGTTTTGTAGGGGCAATTATTGTGGTCACCTGTAGGTAGAGACAAGTGAATTGCACAAGCCAAGATCCTACAACACAACCTACTATGCCCATACAACTAGGGACATCCATTCCACCTCCACCCATTCATAACCCAAGTAATCCATCTCATCCAACCATCACCCTAGGTAGTCGGTTAATATAGATTTTGAAAATGACATCAGTAAAACTATAAATTTATGAGCTAATACAATAGTCATCCCCACATCACGATGCATTGATAGATATTCTCAAGTCCATTTAAGTATAATTAGAAGACCCTAATGCCTTCAACACCTTTGTGGTAAGTGTACAAAAATGTATGGAGCCCTTGATAGCATTTTATGAATTTGAGGAGAAGAGTGTGTCATCAGATTTACCAGATTCACCATTGCACATAGTCACTCATATTGATAAAAAGCCATTCAAGAGGGTACTTATTGATACTAGCTCCTCCATAAACCTCATTACCACTCCCACCATAAAGCACCTTAACCTACCATCATCCCACATTACATCATCCACATTCACCTTAAGGGCCTTTAATGATGCTTTATGCTCAACTATGGGAATGTAGTTCTTCTTGTCATCGTGGGGGTGAAGAATATTCATGTAATATTCCACATCTTAGAAGATGTGATGCAATACAACATACTTATTGGATACCCCTATATTAGGGAGATGAAGTTTATTCCCTCAACATTACACCAATGTCTAAAATATGTACACGAGGATAAAGTACATTGTATCCAAGCATACACAAATCCTTTTAAATATTGAAACTTGATCTCAAATCCTCATGAGCCACTGATTCCATCCATCCAACTCTCCATTCAGTCACTCATCATCTGAACCATTCCCAATAACATCACTTCACCAAGAAAGAAGAAAGGGAATGATAATGTTATGCTGCTAAAATCATCACTCATGTAAGCAATAATTATATTCATTCTCTTTTATGCAATATACTTGTTTTCTATTTCCATTTACATTAGTCATTTATCATATTCATTATGATAGGTGCTACTAAACCCTTATCTATTTACATATGTACAGGTTATATATTCAACAAGTTCAAGTCCAACATGATGGTCACAAAAAACCTACCTCCAGCATTGATTGTGGCATAGAAGAAGAAAAATAGACCATGTTTGATTTGTAAAAGGGATTACCCCCTTGTGGAAATATTATTGTAAAATTCACCCTCAAAGGGTCAATTTGTATCCCAAGGGACCACCTTGAAGTTAATAAAATATGTCATTTATATTACAATGGTGTTCTCTTTTTTATTGTGTTACAATTTTCTATAATAAAATAAATGAACACAACAAAGATAAACACAGAAAGAGAATATTGCCAAAAAGAATGTTCCTTTGTATTGATATTTGATACAGTGTTACAATAAATTTTTGAATTACCCCAAATGTGTTGGGGGTAATGTTACAATGCTTTTTCTCTTTTTGAGACACAATGCTTTGATAGAAGGGGGGAGGTCTTCCAAATCTTCAACAAGATACGGTGTTCTTCGTTCCTCTACTACAACTCCAAGGGTGAGTGGGATTCAAGTATCCAATGTGGGGACCACTCTAGCTTCATTAGCTTCTCCAAAGTACCTATTACCTACACATATGAAAACCAAAGAAGGTTAGTAGCACCTACAAATTGAGATATAGAATGCTGCTACAAAAACCCTAATTGGAGAAAACATGTAATACAAAAATAGAGAAAATAAATTAAAGATGCCTTGCTACAAATGCCAACTTATTGATCTAGTTCGTCATCTTTTCTCAACTTTGAGAAACTACATGCATGCGGTTAAGGCTGAAAAACCATGTACGAGTGGTGGGGAAACCACACAAATGCGGTTTTAACTATGAAAGGGGAACAACCAAGACTAGTCCAAGGCTATATAGGTTAACTAGATAGTCTTGGGCCAACCTTCATAGTCAAATAAAAAAGCCCAAATTCATATCCAACAACCCAAAAAAAAATAATAGCAATTGCAGTAATTGAATTATCAAGTGGTTTTACCCCCACAGTAGATACAGAATCAAATGTAACCTACAAAAAGGTAACAACATCACTTTAGACCTAAACACAATTACACACCATTACAAAAGCCCTACTCATGTATATTTTAGAATTTGTATGTGACACAAATTTTTATGCTATCAAAGATTAAACCTGAAGACCCTAGGAAGCCAAAATAAAAGGCCTACAAAGATCATTTATATTGCATCCATAATTGACAAAAATGGCATGATGTCAAAACTTACCATCAGTTTAAAAGCATTATGCAAGATTTATTAGAAGTGGTAAATATCAAAGTCAACAATCCACTAGCCCAAACTAATCAAAACCTTAGAATTTATCATACACCTTTACCTCATCATAAGGCAAATCAACAAGAAATAGGAGCATCAACTTCTACAGTTCCTCCCAACCAAGTGAGCTATGTATCTCAATTGTACCAAGGTTTTGCAGGGGCAATTAGTGTGGTCACCTGTAGGTAGAGACAAGTGAATTGCACAAGCCAAGATCCTACAACACAACCTACTATGCCCATACAACTAGGGACATCCATTCCACTTCCACCCATTCATAACCCAAGTAATCCATCTTATCCAACCATCACCCTAGGTAGTCGGTTAATATAGATTTTGAAAATGACATCAGTAAAACTATAAATTTATGAGCTAATACAATAGTCATCCCCACATCACGATGCATTGATAGATATTCTCAAGTCCATTTAAGTATAATTAGAAGACCCTAATGCCTTCAACACCTTTGTGGTAAGTGTACAAAAATGTATGGAGCCCTTGATAGCATTTTATGAATTTGAGGAGAAGAGTGTGTCATCAGATTTACCAGATTCGCCATTGCACATAGTCACTCATATTGATAAAAAGCCATTCAAGAGGGTACTTATTGATACTAGCTCCTCCATAAACCTCATTACCACTCCCGCCATAAAGCACCTTAACCTACCATCATCCCACATTACATCATCCACCTTCACCTTAAGGGCCTTTAATGATGCTTTATGCTCAACTATGGGAATGTAGTTCTTCTTGTCATCATGGGGGTGAAGAATATTCATGTAATATTCCACATCTTAGAAGATGTGATGCAATACAACATACTTATTGGATACCCCTATATTAGGGAGATGAAGTTTATTCCCTCAACATTACACCAATGTCTAAAATATGTACACGAGGGTAAAGTACATTGTATCCAAGCATACACAAATCCTTTTAAATACTGAAACTTGATCTCAAATCCTCATGAGCCACTTCTTCCATCCACCCACCTCTCCATTCAGCCACTCATCATCTGAACCACTCCCAATAACATCACTTCACCAAGAAAGGAGAAAGGGAATGCTAATGTTATGCTGCTAAAATCATCACTCATGTAAGAAATAATTATATTCATTCTCTTTTATGCAATATAATTATTTTCTATTTCCATTTACATTAGTCATTTATCATATTCATTATGATAGGTGCTACTAAACCCTTATCTATTTACATGTGTGCAGGTTATAGATTCAACAAGTTCAAGTCCAACACGGTGGTCACAAAAAACCCACCTCCAACATTGATTGTGGCATAGAAGAAGAAAAATACACCATGTTTGATTTGTAAAAGGGATTACCCCCTTGTGGAAATATTATTGTAAAATGCACCCTCAAAGGGTCAATTTGTATCCCAAGGGACCACCTTGAATTTAATAAAATATGTCATTTTTATTACAATGGTGTTATATTTTTTTTTGTGTTACAATTTTCTGTAATAAAAAAAATGAACACAACAAAGATAAACATAGAAAGAGAATATTGCCAAAAAGAATGTTCCTTTGTATTGATATTTGATACAGTGTTACAATAAATTTTTGAATTACCCCAAATGTGTTGGGGGTAATGTTACAATGCTTTTTCTCTTTCTGAGACACAATGCTTTGATAGAAGAGGGGAGGTCTTCCAACTCTTCAACAAGATATGGTGTTCTTCGTTCCTCTACTACAATTCCAAGGGTTAGTGGGCTTCAAGTATCCAATGTGGGGACCACTCTAGCTTCATCAGTTTCTCCAAAGTACCTATTACCTACACATATGAAAACCAAAGAAGGTTAGTATAACCTACAAATCGAGATATAGAATGCTGCTACAAAAATCCTAATTAGAGAATACATGTAATACAAAAACAAAGAAAATAAATTAAATATGCCTTGCTACAAATGCCAACGTATTTATCTGGTTCGTCATCTTTTCTCAACTTTGAGAAACTACATGCATTTGGTTAAGGCTGAAAAACCATGTACGAGTGGTGGGGAAACCATGCAAATATGGTTTTAACTACGAAATCAGAGATAGGTGGTGCAGGTTGAATGCAATATTGCTTTAGAAATGGGTCTCTAGGCTTCGAATCTTGGTTCTCCTCAGGATGCGTGTAGAGCTTTAGTCCTATTTTGGTATCCTGATGGGACTAATGTTTAGTCCCTTTTGGTGGATGGGGTGAATGTTCCTTTATATAATCCTTAGGATTTTGGATGGAAATGAGAGGTGGCAAGCTAGGATTACCAAGTGGCAATTCTAGGTTGCCAAATGGAGGGGGTAGTTAGAGTGAGCCATGTAGGGTGTCCCACTTAATTAGGAAGATGTGGCTGCAAGTGGAGTGCTATGTGGAGGGTATTTGAAAGATACATTTATCCTATAATTTGAAATAAATGCTAAAGGCTCCTAAATGATTTTAAAGTGACCAAGTGAGGCAACTCCATACCTGCTCTAATACCATGTTGGAATTTGCAATATTTTCTAGAAATGAGCAGAAGCAATCCATCCACTCAAATATTATATAGAAAGCATAAAAATATAATATAAATAAATGAGAGACAAAAATTATGGGGTTCCCATAGGCCCCATAAATAATCACTATACTATCCATGGATAGAAATTGCAACACTATGATATAATAGATGGAGTGGTAGGGGGTATCTATACCAATAATCCCAAAATTACATCAATATGTTAACCTAAGTTGATACAAAAATAGATATTTAAGGTTAATTATAAGTTATAACATGTTTCTAACCATGACAAGGTTAACTGTGGCCCATAGGGATTATATAATAAAACTTTGTAATAAATAAAATACATTTTATAATGATTCTTCTTAGTTTTGTACAATATTACATCATACAATGTAAGCCTTGTCCATGAATTAGATTACACTTTCAACAATTATATTGTAAGGCATTAAGATCTTTCCTCGATTAATAATTGTTAATAAACTCTTGAAGTACAATTTAAGGAGCAACAATTTTTTTGCAATGTAAAATCAAAACTAACATAAAAAGTTATATCAATAATGATATCCAAACGACCATGACTAACTCCAAATCCCATTATACCTAATGCATTCATAGTTTAGCTAACACGTGCAAAAATTGATAGTTTTGACATGGACCCCTAAATTTAATAAAAATACTTACGCTACTAATAAAAAATTATAAACCTTTCTTCCCAAGGCCTAACATTTATAAAATTAGCTAAACTTTAGATTGAATTTCCTTAAAGTGTGCCAAGTACTCTATAGAAATTAGAAAAAAAAAGTCCACCATTTTTTTAATGATATTAAATTTTTATATAAGCTCCCATAATCAAGATATGCCTTTGAACTAATTTCTCTCTTATCTTAGCATTATTTTTGCCCTCTTCTCTAACTTTATTAGATAAGACATTTGATTGTAGCAACCAAATGGATTAAAACTAGAGTATATATTTTAGATAGATCATTTGTATATATATGGTTTATAAGATGAAATTTCTTTGGATCTTCTTAGTTATAAGGAATTAAAATACCCAAATAATACATCCCTACATAAAAGTCAACTCTTAAAGATAATCAAGTATTTTTTGAACACATCTATAATTTTTTGGTCATATTGTAGGACCAAAAGGTATACTTTATTCTCTATAGTGTTCTACATAATCCATAAGCATAAGGTTTAATATCTAATTTTGATAAAAATATATCGATAGGGAGCTTGTGACGAATCATGTACTAGACTAGAAGGGTATCCATTTTTTAGACCTTAGACTTCTAAATATTGACACTTAGACACTTACAAGTAGAATCTTCAAATTTATTTTTCTAATTCTCATTCAATCTTAAGATCCTTGACAAAGTAATAAATTGCATTACGTTACCTTTCTCTAATAGAGAACCATAATATTATATAACCACCTAGACAATGCAAGTCTTCAATAACCTTGTGTAAACCAAAAATGAACAACGCCAATACAAAGATAAAAGAACAAAAGCACAATAACACCACAGAATGTACAAAATGAATAATCTTTATTGATATAGGTAGATATTCGAGTTTTACAATGAATGTGCCCCAATATGGGGTGGCAAATGCTTTTGATACAATGATTATAGATAATAGGGTTTCAAAACCTTGGTTCAATGAATAGTTGGTGTCTTCTCACTTGTTCTTGATCCAAACAAGAGTGCAGGTGGGCTTGTGTATCCCTACGAGACCACCCTAGCTATATTAGCTTCCAAAAATGTGATTCCTGGACCTGCAAATAGAAAACAATATAGAAGGGGTTAATAGCACATTAGAGGGATCCACTGTGTGAGGCCCTCTGAATGATAAAACCAATAAACCATAAATGCTATAAAATAGAACTGTAAAAAAAAATGCAATGAATATTTTACCTTATCAATGTTGATATTTGCTCCTGTGTTTGTGTTTGATGGTCACGCGAACACCTAAAAGCATCTGAGGGCTTACAGACTGCAAATCTACTACGAGAAACACCCAAAAGTATTTTTTTATGGTTTAGAACATCCAACAACATTCTAAAAATGCTCAGTAGTGTTATGCAAACTCTATATGGTATTCAAGGATTGATGGAAGTGAGGAAAAACTAGATCTAGTTCATGAGGGTTTGGCAACAACAAAAATGGTATGGGCGATGGCAGTGGTGAGAGGAGAAGATGATAATGAAGTCGCTAGGGCTTATGAGTGGACATGTATCTAGATTTGTGAACCTTCCAAAACTTTTCTAAGGCATTTGATTCATCAAAATGACTCACCTTTTATAATCTACCCTTGAACATGTTAGGGTTTCGACGACACAAAATGGGTGGCCAAGATTAAAACATGAGGAAGGGTGGAGATTAAGCTTGGGCAAGTGACATGGATTGAGATGGATGGATGGTTGAGATTAATTCATGGTGGATGGCTAGGATTTATTCACATAAATACATATATATTTATTAAATATTTTATATTTATGTATATATTAAATAAATACATATATATATATATATAAATAATGAATGACTATGATTGAAGGGCACGGATGGATGACAAGTGGCTATATTTTGGTGTCTACACATTTCAAACAATAACATAGATATCTTGATCCATAGCTCTTGACTGCTTTAATTATAAATACAAGTTATGTAATCCATAAACCCTTCATATAGATATAATTACTCATAAATATCACATTATCACTTCCATATTTGCTCTTCAAGATTCCATGAATCTAATAAATGCTTAATACATCAATTAGATAAGAATTTAGAATTTAATAAAGAATCCTAGACTAATGAAAAATATGGTTATAATTAGGTGATTCCACCAAATCAAGAAAGTACTAAAGCTTAGGCATTATCTCAACCAGATTTTATCCCATAACAATATAGGATTCATGATATACTAGACTCATCATATATTAGTAAAATAACCCTATGTTATCATTAGGTAGTGTCTAGCATAGATCAACTTATCATGAATGGGGATGTTATTCAATTAATTTTGTATTCCTAGTAATTTGAAGCCATAATGTTTATTTCTATGGCTTGTAGTTAGAGAGTTACCTTGTAATCTATTTAGGCATTACATAGATACCCTTACACTAGGGGTTAATTTACCAAATACCACCCCCATTCCTTATTTCAGTGCATTACTACCATGATATAACCATTTAAGGTGTGTTATTCCACATGAAGAATAAAAACACATTGGGTTCTAAAAGGACATTTTTCGCCACTTAAAACATCCATATCAATGAGATAATTTGGAGGTATAACCTTCTAAATTCTTACTAAACTTAACCATGACCTATATCCAAGGTAAACTTGAATCTACATTGTATAAAAAATAAATGCCTATGTAGGGAATAATTTTTACATGCTTAACTTGTTGTTATTCCCTTGGAAACTAGTAAGGCTTACTAAAAACATAAATTAGAATAAATTTATTTTATCTTGAGATACATTTCCCCTTGATTATGTGCATACATATTTTAAAATATCTAGGGCATATTAAATATCTACATTTTCATCTCTAAGAAATATATTTGTATCATTAATGAATTTATAATTTGACCATAATTCCATGTTGGCACAAGGAAGTACCTTTGATATTTTATTTTTGATAGGCTATATCAAGTATCTTGAGGCATATGCTAAGATGATATATAGAAATGATGTAATGGTACATCCCTGTCAAATTAGGCATTGTAAAGTTATAGGATCTAAAGGAGAAGTATGATAGCTTTTCTTGAATAGGTATCACAAAAAAAATATTAAAACCTACCAATAAGTTCTAGACAAAATTCAATCCATTTCATAATTCATAAAATGAATTACCAATTCACATGATAATAGCCCTTTTCAAAATTTAATTTTAGGAATAATATATCCTAGGTTGATTGCCTCTCCTACTCCAAGGCTTCCTATGTGAGAATGATATTATCTTAGTCGAATCATCCTTTAAGGAAATAAAAATGGTTTAATCTAAAAATTTCAAGAGATCAAATACAAAGAAAAGGAGGTGTTGGCCAAATTTCATAACACTATTTCCAAGGAGAAAATTTTATGGAAACAAAAGTCTAGGGAACTTTTAAAAATTCCAAGTTTTTCACATCATGACCTTGAAGCACAAAAGCACCAATAAAATTAGAGAAATTTAAAAATCTAATGGATCTAGTGCTACTCACATTAAGGATATAAGTTCTGAGGTTGTGGCTTTTTTTTTTAAATATCATGGGGTGGAAGAGGTTTGTAATGAGTAATCCCAAAATAAGATGCTTGGTAGTATTCCTAGCCTTGTCATGGTTGATATGAACCAAGCCCTTATCTCTCCCTTTAGTGATGAGGAAGTCAGAGCTACTATATTTGTGATGGAATGAATGAAGGTTTTGGGTCCTAATGGTTTCCCCCCTCTTTTTCTAGAAGTATTGGCATATTGTGTGGAAATATATTGTTTGATTCCCTCCGAGAGGTCCAAACCACCAATCATATCCCTTTTTGAGTGAATTCTACTTTTTTAACTCTGATCCTCAAGACTATTGGTGCAAAGTACTTTAGTGCCTGTAGACCCATCAACTTATGCAACACTATTTATAAAATTTTGATAAAGGCCCTTGTCAACAAATTGAAACATTTTCTTCCAACCTTGATTGATTTAGCCAAAAGTGGACTTGTGTCAAGGAGACAGATCTTGGACAGTATCATAGTTGTCCATGAAATTCTTCATTTAGCTAATAAAAGTGGCAGAGCTGGTATCCTCCTCAAATTAGACATGAACAAGGCTTATGATAGGGTTTCATGGGAGTTTTTGTTAAAGGTTTGGGAAATTTTGGTTTTTTCTAGAGTTGTATAAAACTTGTCCATTCTTGTATCTCTTATGCCAAGTATTTGATCTTAATAAACGAGTCCCCAATAGGTTATTTTCCAAGTCTAATATGCATGCACCAAGGGGAACCCTTGTCCCTTACCTCTATATATTAGTGGTGGAAGCCCTGGGTAGGGCTGTCAAGTTAGAACCCTTTGTAGAAGGTATCAAGCACGCTTTACCAGTGGATCCTATTTCTCATCACCAATTTGTAGATGATGTTCTACCCACCCTCCTTGCTTCAGTTCCCTAAGTACAGGTGCTAAAAGGGACCTTGGAGGCATTTGAAAATGCAACTGGGAAAAAGATAAATTATATAAAAATAAAAATCTTTTTGAATACCCCCTTAGCAAGGCAGAGGATAATTGGTTGCATCTTGGGTTTTGAGGTGGTCAGCCTCCCATCTCTTTACCTTGGAATGCCTTTGTTTAAAGTTAGGATCCAGGATTTGCTTTGGGAGCTTGTGGTGGAAATATTTTAGAGGAACCTAGTCAGGTGGAAAGGATCCCTCCTCAGTCAAGCCAAAAAGGCTACCTAGTAAATTATACTCTTTAAAATAATTTCAAACTTCTTTGTATCTATGTTTGAAATTCCTAACATGATTTTATCAAAGCTTGAACATATTCAAAAGTTGTTTCTTTGGTTTGGGTCTGATGAGAAGAAAAAATTCCACTTAGTGGGTCAAGAGCAATTTTGTAGACCTAAAAAGGATGGTGTATTAGGTATTCATAACATCAAGTGAATTAATAAAGCTATAGTTGAAAATCAAGGATGGAAGTTGGCAAATTGAACTAAAACTAGTTGGGTCAACATTGTGTCAGCCAAATACTTGAGACAGGAGAATTTTTTTCTTGTTGATCCTTTGTTGACTTTTGGTTTAATATTTTGGTTGAGTTTGCAAAAGTCAAGGGTGCTAGTCTCCAAAGGTTGTAGGTGGAGGTTGGGTGATGGACTCAAGATTGATTTTTGGAAAGATATTTTATTGATGGACTAGCCCCTTGTGCAGATTCCAAATTTTGCGTATTTGGAGGCTAGGAACAAATTGGTCTTTGGGTCTAAGGTAGCTAACATTATTGAGGTGGTCAATGGGCTGAAGGTTTAGAAATTGTTAGACCAGTCTATTCTCAACAATGTTGAACTTGAAGCTTGGATTCTAATTGCTAATAAGTTAAAGTTTTAGGTCATTAAATAGAAAAATGAAGAGGATGAGATCTTATGGGAAAGTAAAAATAATGGATCCTTTTCAATCAAGTCCACCTACAATATGATGGCTATCAGGACTCCTCTGTGGGTCCCACCTTTCAAAGTTTGGCTTAAGGGTCTAATGCCAAAGGTGAATATATTTTTTTGGTTGGAAACTCATAATAAGATTTTGACCATTGAAAATATTTAAAAAAGAGGTTGGTCAATGTTGAACAGATGTTACCTCTGTGGTGTTAATGAGGAATAGATAAGCCATATATTATTTAAATTCTTATTCTTTATGGAATTTCTTAACTCTATTTTTTTTTTAGGACTGAGTTGGGTGGTGCCAAGTTTTCTTGTTGATGTTTGCACTCAATGGTCATCACATTTTTACTCTCCAAGGTTAAATTTTTTTTGGAACTTTTGTTTACCACATCTTTTTGGTTGGTGTGGAAGGAGAGGAATAGTAGAATTTTAAAAAAACTTCCAAAGAGATCCTACCTTTGTTTGTGCCAGAGCCTTATCTTCCACCCTAGAGAATGTGTCCTCTCTGGCTTTGGATGAGAACAAATTTAAGGAGACAGAGCTAAAAAAAAATTAGCTTTCAACAGAGTAATAGAGTTTATAGTCTTATTGGTCCTGATCCTCGAGCCTATGTGTGGTGGGAACCTCCTTCTCCAGGCTAGGTTAAACTAAACTTTGATGGAGCTTCAAAGGGTAATCTCGGTAATGCTAGTGTTAGTGGGGTGCTTAGGGATGATGAGGTGGGATTCTATTGGCGTATGTCAAATACTTAGATATCTATACTTGCCATTTTGTGGAGGTTAGAACCCTTTACTAAGGTCTCCTACTTGTGGAGAAGATGGGGTACCAAAAATTTTACATTGAAGGAGACTCACTTAATATTATAAACTTGGTCAAAAGTGATTCAATCCCTGGTTGGAACATTGAGGCTATGATTATGGAATCTAGGTAGATTCTTCAAGCTAGAGAGGATAGGGAGATAAAGCATATCTTTAGAGAAGGAAACTACCACACTGACTTTATGGTAAACCTAGGTATAAGTCTCAATGGTCTATCTATTTGGAGAGACAATTTTCTCGAAGGCCTTATTCAATTGGATTTAGTGATGTATGCTTCTTAATGCTTTGTAATATTTTACTATTTATGAAGAAAGGTTTTGTGCACATCTAGGTGGAAGTTTTGGTTGGTTGGGGGCTCACCAGAACTGTTCTAATTTTTTTTTTTTGTATCAAATTGTAGTTGGTTCACTTGGTGATGGATGACCAGTTGTAGTGCTTTATAGTTGTTCTTGTCCTAGTATTGTTGGTCTTAGGCCAAATTTTGTAGTGATTCTCCTATTGTAAAAGGTTCGGGGACCCTTTCAAAACCCCTTCTATATCTAATCAAAAAATAATAATAATAATTTCTCCATGCTTCTCATACAAGGTGTCCTCGTTATATTTTATCCTTGTTTTTTTCTCCTTTTTGTATTTATGTGTAATAAAATTGAAGAATAAATAGGAACATTTATATTTGTGTATGATCCAATGGATGTAATTTGAATCCTAGTATTTTTTTCCCTCTACAATATCAAGCTTATGTAGTTATTTCTAATAAATTATCACCTAGCTTCAAATTTATTCTAAATTAGGAGACTTCTTAAGACTTTTTCTTCTTGCAATTAATGTTGATCTAACATAATTCCTTTTAGTCCTTATAACTCCTATAAGAGAATTTCCATATGAACAAATGAATATGACATAATTGGATATATATTTAAACCATAAAATTTTCATTATTCATTATCAATTAGCATAGGAATATTTCTCCAATATTTTTTCTATGATAGGGTGCATTATCTCCTTTCTAGGAGAGATATGTTATTAGGGATGTTAATATTTATTTTTCCATAGTTTATCTAAGTCTTGGATAAATCTTTATTAGTAATTTTATGAGAATAATATTTATAGGAGTAATATTTATCCTACATTCTCTAAGTGAGGTATGATTCATTCATACATGATGGATTTGGCGTGACAACTCTTATGTAACTCCTATAATAGGTGTCATATCAGCATCTTATTATGACACATTAAAGCATAGGTGTAATAATTTGGGTTGATATTGACACATCTTATGTAACTCCAAGTTACATGTCAATCAAGATTCCCATTTGTAGGTAAGTCTAGGACACTTAGGCATACATAATTAGAAAGTTAATAAGCCATGATAAAAATACTGTAGTTGCTTTATTCCTCTTGTTTATGTTTATATTAGCTTAGGATCTAGGAGGTGTCAAAGGTATAAGTTTTATGTGAAATTATGTTACAAAAATTCTTTAAAATTTAGGAGGATTTTGTGTTGCTTTATTACAACCTTGAATAATAAGGATTTGAACATTTTGATTTTCAAATTAATTCACAAAGTTTTTTCCTTTATTGTTTTCTCCTAAGGTTGAAGGGTTTGGCTCACTATTCAAAGAACTCCCTTGGGAGGTTTGATACCATGGTTTGAATCCCTTGGACCTAATATAATTGGAGGACATGTTGCACTAGCACCGTCAGCTATGTTGAAAATTTCACTTGACAAAACTAGAGGTTATAGTGGCAGCAAGGAGCAAGTTTCAAACCCATGAAGAGGTGATGAAAAATGTAATGAGTTACCAATTCCTCTAGTATACACTAAAAAATGTATTTTCTCCTTAAAATTACTTCTCTCAATTTATGTGATTACTTATTGTATATTCCATATCAAACAATATTTTTTCATTTTTCTTTTAAACCTAACATGGTATCAAAACCATTATACTATTTATATTACCATCTTTCTTAAAAAACAATTATTGCATGTAGACCTATACAAAATTATTCATACAATGTTGGACTTATCCATAAATCAAATTATATTTTCAACATTTTTAATTGTAATTATATTTCAAAGTGTGAGAGATTAATTTTTCATATTTGTATCATTTTCTAGCCATATTTTAATCATATTTTGAGTCAGCTTTAATTTTTATAATCACATATTCTTATTCATGTTGGATGTGTCCTCTTTATCACCATTATTGAAGGGAAGGAAAGACATGGGATGTAGCTTCCACTACTCTTTGAATCCTAATTCCTCTTTTAATTAGGAGTAGCAATATAATATATCCATCCAATAAGTAACATGAGATGGAGTATGTAAAAGTAAGACTGTGTCTTTAATATTTTTTGTTCGATTCAAGGGGGGTAATATAGAGTTGAAGCAATGCTTATTTTTTGTATATTTAAAATCTATAGTTTTAGGTTGAACAGTCTCCAAATAAATCCTCCAAATATTATAATTATTGTATTGTGCAATAATTGTATACTTATATAAAGTGTAACATGGATTATAGTGAACTAGTGTGTCCTAGTAGAGGAAGATCTGTTTATGGAAATATTGAAGTTAAATTTTGTTAATTGGAATCCTTGTTAGTGCTAAAGGTTAGTGATTATCATTTGTAAATGGTTGGCATTTTTTTATGCCTTATTTATAAAGAATAGAGCATATGTGGAGAATGAATACCAATGCCTTAAGTTTATGTACTAAAACTTTTTTATTTTATTTTTTTAAGCTTGACAAATTTGATAGCTTACAAAATTTTGTTAGCATGAACTTTAGTAATTTTGTTAGCTTAATCGATTTCTATCAAAGTATCCATGTTAATCTATTTCTATGTGCACATAATTAAATGAAACAAGTCTAGAGAAGCTAAGTGTAATCTTAGAAAAATTAATGATGATCTAAATGAATCTAGAAAAGATAGCTACAAGATTAGTTAAATGATTTAGGGTATAATAATTTTAAAAATATGGATAAATATATTGTAAAATTTAGATCGATTGATAATCATATAGGACTAAAAAAGCTCTAAATTCACTAAATCTAATTTATATTATTCTTTAAAAAATATTTTGTAAGGCCTTTTTAATGATTTATTACTAGTGTTCATTCTTAAATTGCTTAGACTTCTCTTGCAAAAGAAGTAAATTTTTATTTGTTTTGTAAGCTTTTACAATAATAAGATGCTAAATTATTATAATTTATGTCTTATGATCAAGGGAGTATGCCTTTTTTTAATAAGCAATCTAATATTTAATATAATTTTAAAAATAAACAACAATTTAATAATGGACATGTTGTGGCTGTTCCACAACGTACCCCAAAATTGGGGACCCACCCTTCTTATTTTTTATATTTAGCTATGGTCGTCTTATTGGCATTCTACCACATCATTTTTACTATTGCTACTCACGCAAAATCTTACATGATGGGTTGAAATACTTACTCCTCTATGTTTCCCTGCGAGTTTCTGTGCCAGAACGAGTAAGTTCAAGGGTGTCGCAAAATCACATGTCGCGAAATCGTGACTCAAAATGCCATAGAGGGTATGAAAGCAAAACGCGTCGCGAAATCATGACATGTCATGAAATCGTTGTTCAAATAGGAGAGAGAAAGCAAAGCCAAAAAATGTCACGAAATCGCGACATGTTGTGAAATCGCGGTCGAAGGCAGCAAAGGAAGCAGTCAAGGCAAAACCGTCGCGATATCGTGCATGTCATGAAATCACTGTTCAAAGAGGAGAGAGAAAGCCAAGTGGGAAATTGTCGTGAAATCACGACGTGTTGTGATATCGTGATCAAAAGCAGTTGACCAAAACAGGAGCCAGAATTGTCGCGAAATCGCGACGTATGTTGAGTAAAAGCAAAACTTGTGGAAACTGTCGTGATATCACGCATGTCATGAAATCGCGATTCGAAAAGCTCTGCAGAAGTGAAGTATAGAAAACGTCACGATATCATGATGTATTTTGGCTAAAGGCGAATCTTGAGAGAAACATCGTGAAATCATGCCAAATTTCAAATCAGAAGCACAACTCGATGAAAACATCATGAAATCATGACATGTCACGTTTTCGTGACCTGTCGTGTTTTTGCGGCCGACAGTGATAAAAGGAAGTGCCGAAGAAAAACATCGTGAAATCACGACAAGTTCCAATTTGCAGCAGAGCTCGACAAAAATGTCACGAAATCGCTACGTGTTTCCATTTGCAGCAGAGCTCGATGAAAACGTCATGAAATCGTGACGTGTTCCATTTTCGCGACGCATAAGCTTAAACAGAGTAAAAGTGATGAAAACGTCGTGAAATCGCGACAAATTTCATTGAAAGCAAAAATTGGCGAAAACGTCACGAAATTGCGACAAGTTTCCATTAGAAGCATAGCTTGGCAAAAACGTCGCGAAATCGCGACGTGTTCCAAAATCACGGCATGTTTTAAAGAATATGAGCTGGGAAGGAGAAAATCAAGCTGGCATGTAATGAACATTAAGATTTGAATTGATAATAGGAAAATTCTAACTTTTGCCTTTATCTTTTGCAGGAAGGCAGATTTCGATGGATTGTCCCTCTTCTCCAGTACCTGCTTTATGGGCTTTATATTTTAATACTACAGAGAGACAGATTTCGACAGATGGTCCCTCTTCTCTGGTACCTATTTTATGGACGTTACATTTTTAATATTACAGAGAGACAGAAAGTGGATTTATATTTTAAGAACATTGTAGAGAGGCAACCTCTATAAATATCAACATATATCTCAAACAAAAGGGGGGGGAAACTACTGGAACAGAGTTGCAGTGACAAAGGCGAGAGGCCATTCTGGACCTGATTCTTTGGGGTTTTTCTCCCACTTGTTCTATTTTTGGGAAAGATTAGAAATCTTTGTTAGAGTAAATGACAAATCTTTAATACAGAGTTGTTTTCAAAAATTTGCATCTTGTGGACAAAAAAGGAGATTCATCTTTGCATGCTACGGATTTAATGTCTATTTCTTTTCTTATTTAGATTTCAAGTTTGTAGATGAAGTTAAATGCAAGTGTGCTTGGTTGCTTCATATGAATGCCCAAATCTGAAATTCATTTTAAAACCCTAGGAGCTAGCACTTAGTCTATGGGGATTGTGTTGGTTTTGGCAGGTCCAGTAGGTTAGGTTGCATGCATGGAAACCTCGCATCTTTGGTTTTGTCGAAACTGGATAGCATCATACTGAATGCACTTCATTTTCAATTTCCTGCATTTGTTTTCGATTTAGTTCTGCATTTTATTTATTCCAGAAATCTTGCACCTTTATTTTTATTTGTAGGCATCAAGATAAAAATAGAATAAAAATAAAAAGGTCAAAATCCAAAATAATGTCATCATTGCAGGTCAAAATTTCATTTCCTTTGTTTTATGTTTCATTCATGAGCCTATGATGACATTCCCTTCATGAAAATCCTGATTTCATTGAAGGTGTTGTGTTTTATGGCTTACCACAAAATTTCCATTTAAAGCTATATCGTGGTCATATGAGGGCCAACGCACGGTTATTTCATTTTGGTTCAATGAACAATCACTAAAGCCTCACGGTAAAATAAACCAACTTTGCCCCTTGTTTACAGTTATTTGCAATCACTAAGGTATTCCAAGCATTTATATCAAGTATATTTACCCAAATATTATTAATACATACATGCGAAATGCTAATATAGCGGAGACCTTGGAGAAGTTATGTGTTTAACTTCTTTGCAAGAGGGGATTTGGAAACCCAAATCCTAACGAAGAGTGTACTTTCACAACTGGGTGAAAATACCACTCAATAGATTGGCGCTAGAAGGAGGGCCTGAACTGGTTTATTACAATATGATTAAAATACTATAGGGATTTAAATCTTGAATATTTCATAACCTATTAATTAGCCCTATTTTAACAACATGACCCTTTAAGTGTTAAAAGGAGGACATAAAATGCAATGCATTGTTCTAATTATTTTTCGATTATTCATGCAAGAATAATGTGTTTCGAGTTTATTTAAAATAATAATAATAATACTCTTGGTCGCGACTAACGAGGTTGTCTCCATGCAATTACATTCCTTTGATTTTATTGGATACATCTCTCGATTTATGTTACTGGAATTATTCTCTCTAAAATATATTGGTTGTCGGTATTATGCTCTTCACTTGCGTGTAATGCGATCTTGTGAATCAGAAATCCTATAACCTTAGGAGTATGCTCTTCACTCACGCATATGCGATCTGGTGAATCAAAAACTAATTTGCTTTTCTTCTTTGATTGTTTCCTTCGTCCAGACGTGACTAAAAAATGGTTTTTGAAGTTGTTTTTGAATCTCATTAATGGCTATGACTACAGGATTTTTGTGGTGTTGCAGGTTTTATTGGAGGTATTGAGAATTTTTTGTCAGGTTTTGTAGGGTGTCTCATTTGCAAGCTGGATCCACCGCATCATATCGCAACTAGGTCCAAAACAACTGAAGAAACTGAATTCCAAAGCCTCCCACTCCCTCACAAGAATCCAAGGAATAAAGCCAAGCAAACAGTGATCCCATTAGATATCCTTATTACAGAAGATCCTTCTGTTTCAAGTGTATCTAGCAGGCTTGCACTGGTGGTGTCAACTACCATTAGTGTACCAATTACAAGTACCATTTCCACGATTCTTGTAGGGTTATCCTCATCAAATTCGAATCAAATGGCCCAACAACAACCAGTTCTGTGGTATGGAGCCCATAACATTCCTTTGAATATTACAGGGGATATTCACGAGATCCCTAAGAATATAAAGATATTTTTGCCCAAATACAAACTAGATGGCCCAAGGACCGCCGAAGAACATATTTAGGCCTATAGGGATGTTTTAATAAGATTGCAAGTTTAACATGAGGATGTGGCTTGTAGACTCTTCCCCATGAGCCTAGACCCAGTGGCCTATGAATGGTATATCTGCTTGCCTACTGGTTCCATTACATCATGGACACAAATGGAGAATGCTTTTGTCAACCAATTTAGGTCCCCATTAGATCCCACAATCATATACAATCAATTCATTACATGCAAACATGTTCAAGGTGAGCCAATTCGAACGTTCAATCAGAGATTTCAGAAGTGCTATAATAGAGCAATTCGGCATTTCACCATCGATCCCGCAGTAGCTTTGCAAATATTTTTTGGGGCATTGGAACCTATGATGACAATGTTTGCAAGGTGAAATCCTCAAGTCAATACATTAGCTCTAGCCTATAACGAAGCTATGACCATTAAACAACAGCTGACACCACAAGGCTATGGGTTGCCCCAGATACCTATGGCAAGACAATATGGTCCATATGGTCAGGCTCCTATGATGAATCAAATCATGGCACCTCAAATGCTAGGCATGAACGCCTTGATTTATCAGCAACCATGTTCATCAACACCCACTTACGCACCTAGTCCAATTCAACCAATCACACCCATTCTCCCCATTCCTTCATTCTTAAAAAATGGTCAACAAACTATGCAAGGAGCTAATCCAGTTAATCCTCAGGTTACAGTTCCTTTCTCGAGTCCAGTTACGATTCAAAGTATCAATCCATACGTAAATCAAATCGCTCAAAATCCAGCTCAAATGGTAAGTCAAGTGAACCCTGCTGGAGATGGCAATAACACATCGAGTCCAAAAGAGATTTATTCAGAGGTGGAAGAACTCAAAAACATGGTTCACAAATTGAGTAATGATTCGGTTCAAAAATAGAAGTATGAATCCCATGCCCCTCACCCAAATCAAAATTTCAACAATAGAGGGCGACATTGGAATACTAAACCAAACAATGGGGGCGTACCTTACCCTATTGCTAATCAAGTGGATACCCCTGTCGGACCAAGTCATTCTAATTCCATTCTTAATATTTTTTATTTTGCGTGGGAAAAAGGGGTGTAGATTACATAACACAAAGGAGCACAATGAAAGAGTTTGCCCTAAAATTTCCAGGTATACCCATTGTCTCCAAGCTCAAGTTGATGATCTAGAACTTGTGCCAAACAAGGGCCCACCCCAACATCAGCAAGGAGGTGATGACATTCTGGTGGTGGAAACTCTATACCGTCAATAAAGTGAGGATGAAGGAGAAGAGGATGAAGTCTTGGAACAAGAAGTGCAAGCTTTTAGAGAATTTAGAAAGGGGAACCATGGATATCATTTGAGGAGTAAGTTCAAAACCCCTAATACATCCTCAACTCCACCGAGCAACTCTATCATTCCTTAGGATACTAAGGCAGATAATAATCCTCCTCCTCCACTGGAATAGAAACGTCTAAGGACGTGCAAAAAATACTGAAATCAAAGAAGTCAACTTATGACATAGTGGAAGATTTGAGGAAGTCCAAATCTAGCCTGTCACTTTTAGAGGCGGCTAGGTTGCCTGGCCAAAAGGAAGCGTTGATAAAGGCTTTGGACTTACCTGGTCAAATGCGGGAAGGAAAGGAAGTCGAAACCCACATGGTCTTACGAAAAGAAATACGAGATGTCCCTCCCTTTTTATTAACTCTGAGGATTGCTGGAAAAAATTTGCACAATTTTTTGGTGGATACGGGGGCCACAAGTAACCTCATGCCTTCAGAGATTTACCAAATGCTAGGCCTAAAACTTGTTGTCGCTAAATGCAAGGTTTTGCAGCTGGATCGATATGAGGTGAACGTGGTAGGGACCCTTTACGATGTTAAGATCCAACTCAATTCTGAACCTAGGGTCCAACAAGTGATCGACATCTTGGTTGTCAATATCCCAAGTCGATATGGAATGCTCCTTGCGAGGGATTGGATGAAGATTCTGAATGGTTATTTCTCCATGGATTGCTCACACATATGGCTACCCTGGAGAGGGATTGCTAATAAAATTAGAGTGGAAAAAGAGCCAAGGCTTAAGGAAATAATCACAAAATACAACAAACCCAATGAGGTTCAATTTTTTGAACCCGAGTTAGGAACCTATGCTTTCGAGGTTGAAAGGGCTACCGAAGAACATCAAAAGGAAAAATTTTCTTGTAGCTCTTCTAAAGAGGATAATCTCGTGTGGTTACTTAAGTTCGATGGGTCTAAGTCAAGACAAGGGGTAGGAGCTGGAGTTGAACTCATGTGTCCAGGAAGTAAACCATCGTTGGCTGCCTATAGATTGCAATTCCCTTGCACTAACAACATGGCAGAATATGAAGCTCTTATCTTTGGATTACAACTGGCTTTGAGCAGGAAGGTTAAGTGCTTTAAAGTATTGGGAGATTCGGAGTTAGTGGTCAAACAAGTCAAAGGACAATACACTTGTCACGATAAGATATTAAGCCTTTATAGAACTAGGGTGAGGGATCTCATTACAGAGTTCGATGCTTTTAATATATCCCTTATTTCTAGGAAAGGAAATCGTACAGCCAATTCTCTTGCAGTTGCCGCGGGCATGCTAAATCCTATTGACATAAAAAAATGCAAGAAGTTTTCCATTGAGTTGGTCCCTTGCCCATCGATACCTGATAACGTCAAGAACTTTCAAGTTTTCGAGGATGATAGAGACGTATTTAAATTTGTCACCAATTCAGGTGTTTTTGAGGACCAAGTGATTGATGAAGATCAAAGGCAGCAAGAAGAAACGGAAGGAGAAAGGGAAGCTGCATTTCAATCCAACAGAATACCCAAGAACATTGTGTCATTTGAAAAAATGTTTGATGTAGGGTATAAACCTAGAAAATAAAAAAGGGTTTCACCTCCTAAGGACGCTTGTGACCTAGTCAACATAGGAAGTGCAGACCATCCGCGTCAAGTATACATTGCAAAAGCATGTACAGCTGATGAGAGGGAAAATATAACACGTACATTAAAAAACTACGTGGATTGCATTGCTTGGAGTTACAATGAGTTGAAGACGTATGATCAAGACATCATTATGCACACCATTCCTCTGAAACTGGATTCTAAACCTTTCAGACAGATACAACGACCTGTTAACCTGTTACTTGAGCCCTTGATAGAGAAAGAGGTTAAACGATTATTGGATGCAAAGATAATATTTCCCGTTAGGCACTCAACATGGGTCGCTAATCTTGTTTTGGTGAGAAAGAAGAATGGAGAAATAAGGTTGTGCATAGATTTTAGAAATCTCAACAAAGCCTCACAAAAGGATAATTACCCACTACCGTCAATTGATGAAATCCTACAAATGGTCAACGGGTCAAAAATGATGTCTTTTCTTGACGGGTATTCGAGATACAATCAGATCCTTATTCATCCTCAAGATAGAATGAAGACGGCCTTCACAACCAAGTGGGGGATATTTGCCTATAGAAGAATGCCTTTCGGACTACTAAACGCAAGCGCAACATTTCAACGTGCCATGGATTATGCCTTTAAAGGACTCATAGGTAAGTGCATCATTGTGTATGTGGATGACATTCCTGTGTTTTCAAAGAAAAGAGAAGATCACGTGAAAGATCTGAGGAAGGTGCTCCAAAGATGTAGAGAGCATGGAATTTCTTTAAATCCAAAAAAATGCATCTTTGGAGTGACAGAAGGAAGATTGATTGGCCATATCATTTCAAAAGAAGGTATATCTATCGATCTCGAAAGAATAGAAGCAATCCAAAGCTTGCCCCTCCCAGGTAGCAAAAAGGAATTGAGATCCTGAAAGCACGAGATTCCGGAAACAAAAAGGATAAACTAAAAATGCAATGTAAATGAAACTAAAATAACGCTTAAATCCTATGTTATTGAAAAATGCGTAAAAAGGAAGAACATGAACACAAGATATTAAAGCAATATAAAAATTGGCCCTTTTATTGATATGCTTTGCAAATTCGTGTTACAATGCGTCTCCTTCCTTTTTAGGGGATAGGAGCGTTAAATGTTGCTCTTTTAAAACTTGTTTCATAATTCCTTCTTCCGCGTGCCCACATATAAGATGGAAGAACCAAAACGTTGTCGTCGCTTGCGTTGGTAAAGGTCGATTCCTTGCTACTCTTCCAATGCTGCAAATCTACGTTCAAAGAAACAAACAAAGAATCAGTAGCACCTGTGTATGAAAAATAAAATATGAATCTAACGATGGTTAAAATGAATCTAAATAAAATGAAAACTTGACAAAAGCATAAACATGAAACTAGCTAAATACTACAAAAGAAATAAAGCTGAGAGTGCCTGAAGGCAAACCACCTGTGGGTGAAACTTTGCTTCGGCACCAATCTGCTTTAAGATGGGTCCGAAACCTAATGTGATGTGTTGTCGACAAATTGGTAGGATATTGTGGTCAGAAAAATCGATGTTGGTTCTTGATTTGTGCCTTCAAAAGTCACCCAATAACCTCTCTTTCGATCAAGAGATTATGGATGTTGAAAACACAAATCGCAAGTAAATGAATTAGCAGCACTTCGTCACTCAAAATGCTCCTGCTCGGTCTCTCTTTTGGGTGAGGAAACTCACCATTTTATAGACCCAAGGGGTCTCTTTGAATTAACATGCAAAAGTGTTTCTTTGCATGAATGCTTTTTGCCTGAAAGAAAGACTTCTTCTTGATCAAGGGCTTCTTAACTGCCTCTGTGCATGTCTTTGTGTGTTTTAGAAAAGCTCACTTGCACTCCCATACAATGAAGGGATAGCTAAGTGGCAAATCTGAGTTGTCTTAAAAAGCTTACTCTTATTCCCATGCAGTGAAGGGAGAGTCAATTGGCAGATATGAGTTGTCAAAATAACTCACTCGCACTCCTATGTCATGTAGGAAAAGCTAAGTGGTAGTTCTGAGTTGTTATAAGCTAAGATTTGACTTTTTGCCAATCAAACATGACATTCGTCCCACCCCGAAGTGAGCGCTGGTAATCATCTCTGGGTGAGACGAGTATCAATCTGCACTCGTCCTTGGGTAGGATGAGTACAAATCCACACTCGTCCCTGGGTGGGATGGATAAGAATCTGAGTGTCTAAAAGGTGCCAAATTGATTTCTGACTTGCAAAACTACTGTGTGAGTGGTTAGAACCACTGTTTGACCTCTGGGGGCTGCCCTGGGGGCTGTGTGTGTTAGTGCGATCAGTGCTTGTTGTCACATAATCAGATTGGTGTTGTTTTGGTGTCTACAGATCCTTCTTCGGGCAAGTCAATTTTGTGAGGAATTTTATTTCTAGCTTCGCTGATATAGCTAAACCATTGAATGAGATGCTCAAAAAGGATGTCGAGGTCAAATGGAATGAAGAAAGTAGGGTTGCCTTTCAGAGCATCAAAGATGCTATTTCTAGAGCCCCTGTCCTTATAAGTCCAGTTTATTCAAAGCCTTTCTTCATTTATGCTTTCGCATTTGAGCACTCTTTTGCGAGTGTCTTGACCCAGAAGGGTGAAGACAACACCGAAAAACCCATAGCTTTTCTAAGTGCTCCTTTGAAGGATGCTCAGTTGAGGTATTCCATCCTCGATAAGCAACTGTATGCGCTTTTCAAAACAGTGAAGAAATTTAGACACTACATTATGCGTAGTAGGGTCTTTGCCATCCTTCCTGACCCTGCTATCAAAGCCATGTTTGTGCAGAACGAGCTAGGGGAAAGAAGAGGTAAATGGATTGCTACCATCCAAGAATTTTATCTAGAAATTCAATCCATGAAACTAGTCCGTGGACAAGGACTGGTGAAAACAATTGCTGAGAATAATCCCCAAGTCACATGCTAGTATTCAAACATAGAACACATTTCCAAAGACGATTGCTATGTTGATATTGTGTATTTCATGCTAAACGGTAAGTGTCCATCATATCTTAATCCTACTTAGAGAAGAGCCCTAAGACTTAAATCTGCCAATTATCTCATTAGGTCTGGTGTTCTTTACAAGAAAAAAACATGAGGGAATCTACCTACGATGCTTAAGTGAAGAAGAAGCTCCCAAGATGTTGCAAGAGTTTCATGGTAAATACGGGACTGGCCATGGTTTGGCAAACGCAACAGCACATCAAATATTAAGAGCAGGATATTATTGGCCTCGCATTTTTAAATATACCCATGCACACATGAGATCTTGCCATATTTGTCAAGTGGTTGCAAATAGAGAAAGGAATGTTGCTATGCCTTTACAACCTGTAGTAGAGATGAGACCATTCGTGCAATGGGGATTAGACTTCATTGGGGTTATTAAGCCAAATTCTTCAGCGTCTCATAAATTCATACTCAAAGCTACAGATTACTGCACTAAGTAGACAGAAGCAATACCTACAAAACATTCCACTATGGATGTGGTAATAAAATTCCTCGAAGATCACATCGTGAGAAGATTTGGAATGCCCAATTCTATTGTAAGTGACAATGGTAAGGCTTTTGTTTCCACTCAATTTGCAAATTGGGCTTATGATAATAAGGTAAATTTAAAATTTTCATCTAATTATTACCCCCAAGGCAATGGTCTAGCAGAATATTCAAATAAAAATTTGTTAACCATCATTAAGAAGCTATTGGAAAAGAATCCTCGGGATTGGCACAATCAATTAAAATTTGCCCTCTGGGCAGATAGGACTAGAGAGAAAGAATCAATAGGGAATACACCTTATCATCTAGTTTATGGGCAAGATCCAATTTTTCCCGCTAATTTGAAGCTTCAAACCCTTCGTTTCACACAAGAATACCTTGGGACTGATAATCATATAGAGGCTAGATTGAGTCATCTAATGCATCTCGATGAAAAAAGAGATGAGGCCATGCTCCACATGAGCAAACATCAAGATGTGGTCAAAATATGGTTTGATAGAAGAGCCAAAATTAAATCCTTTAGGATCTCTGACTTGGTTTTATTATGGGATAAAAAACATGAGGATAAATGGGAACACAAAAAGTTCGATTGTCTGTGGTTGGGCCCTTATCAAATTTCTGAAATCCTAGGAGAAAATACTTTTAGACTCAAAACCTTGGATGGGAAAAATTTGATATTACCATTTAATGGGCAGGTTCTAAAGCATTATTTTAGCCCTTAAGCCATATGAGATTTGTATCATATTATACATTAGTTTATAATTCCTGGTTTTTTGTGTGTTCAAGTTTTGTTTTCGGGATTGTTTTTAGGTTTGGTTTTAAGTTTTGTGTGTTGGTCCTTTGGACACTTTTGGTTTTTCTTTATAAAAAAAAAAAATAATAATGATAATAAAGTCGTTAGCTTATGTCCTTATGAATGTTGATTAAGCCTAGGAGAATATGAAGTATTGGAATTATATTGCAGAGAGCTCCACAGATATCACAAACTCATTAAATAACATCGTTTGAAATTTATGATGCGTGAAGTTGTTAGTTTGTTTTGACAAAGTATGACAAAATAGGTGGTAGGCTCCATCCACGTTTCAAGAAAGCAATGCATCCATCCATATTGCGCATTACATTCCACATTGCATATGCATTTCTATCATCTCAGTTACATTTCGAGCACATTCATTGAAAAGGTGTCAAATCCTCTTAGGGTCATTATATAACAAATATTAAAAGGACCCTAAGACTGGGAACTGGTGGCCCGAACTATCTTGAACCGAGCACGATCTACACATATTAAAGAATATCTTGAAAAAAATGGTCAGAACCTCACTTGGAAGAATAGGTAAGGCGAAAAGAATACTTCATGTCTATCCCATCATGCAACATAATTTTTTAACAGTGGTTTTTACCACTCCCCTAAAGTTTAAAGCCCAAAATCGGAGTAGTAAGGATAGGTTTAATTCTCATCTCACTTAGGTTGAGAATCTGACTCCCCAAAGCTTCTATTTTTCTTTCATCATTAATATTGGATTGGAAGGATCGTACTACGTGTCCCTGGCAAGGATGGGTAGTCATCCCCAATATCCAAGAAAATCAAAAGTAAAGCCCAATCATGAATTATGGGGTTAATCTCCACCAGGGCTATAGACGCCTGTCTGGCAGTGGAGTATGCTCAAGCATGGCAACATGTCTTGCCTAAAAGCAAGACCGCTGACTGCTCAAAATGATAGACTAGCCTAACTATTTCATCCATAGTAGGTTAAATCATTTTGTTCAAGATAAGGTAATAAACTCCAGATCAGAGTAGTAAGGGTAGGGTTAAATTCCTATCTCTTTAAGGGTGGGAATACTTTTCCCCCAAAGCTCTGATTTCACTTACACTTGCACATAGGTTCAAGATGGTAGTGACGCATGACCAGCTTTGGGATCTAATAAATTAATTCAGTATACATGTATTTGATCCTAAGAGGGTTTGATAGTTTCTATATGTTTGTGCACAGTACTAGACAGTTGTCATATTTGTCATGCATTAAAATTTGAACAAATCATTCATATCCCCGCATATGCACTAAGGTAAAACTAACAGTGGAAAGCTAAATGAGTTTCAAACGATGAGGAATGAATCACGACACACACACATTGAGCTGATGCTGAGTAATTCTAATCCTTCATGTTTTTCTCATCTAGTTTCATTCTTTGGATATGGGCTGACGCTAGTGTTAAAATTTTGAAGGTTTTCAGGTTTGGTTCTTACCGAAATGCTCAGGAGCATTTCCCAGCAAAGTCACCATTTTTTGTGGTTGTTCCACAACGTACCCCAAAATTGGGGACCCACCCTTCTTATTTTTGATATTTAGCTGTGTTCGTCTTATTGGCATTCTACCACATCATTTTTATTGTTGCTACTCATGCAAAATATTACATGATGGGTTGAAATACTTACTCCTCTATGTTTCCCTGCGAGTTTCTTTGCCAGAACAAGTAAGTTCAAGAGTGTCGAGAAATCGCGACATGTCGCGAAATCGTGACTCAAAATGCCATAGAGGGTACGAAAGCAAAACGCGTCGTGAAATCGTGACACGTCGTGAAATCGTGACATGTCGCAAAATCGCTGTTCAAAGAGGAGAGAGAAAGCAAAGCCAAAAAATGTCATGAAATCACGACGTGTTGTGAAATCACGGTCGAAGGCAGCAAAGGAAGCAGTCAAGGCAAAACCGTCGCGATATCGCGCATGTCATGAAATCGCTGTTCAAAGAGGAGAGAGAAATCCAAGTGGAAAATTGTCACAAAATCACATGTGATATCGCGATCAAAAGCAGTTGACCAAAACAGGAGCCAAATTATCACGAAATCGCGACGTATGTTGAGTAAAAGCAAAACTTGTGGAAACTATCGTGATATCGCACATGTCATGAAATCGCGATTCGAAAAGCTCTGCAGAAGTGAAGTATAGAAAATGTCGCAATATCATGACGTATTTTGGCTAAAGGCGAATCTTGAGAGAAACGTCGTGAAATCATGCCAAATTTCAAATCAGAAGCACAACTCGACGAAAACGTCGCGAAATTGCGACATGTCACGTTTTCGCAACCTGTCGCATTTTCACGGCTGACAGTGATAAAAGGAAGTGCCGAAGAAAAACGTCATGAAATCGTGACAAGTTCCAATTTGCAGCAGAGCTCGACGAAAACATCGTGAAATCGCTACGTGTTTCCATTTGCAGCAGAGCTCAACGAAAACGTCACAAAATTGCGACGTGTTCCATTTTCGTGATGCATAAGCTTAAACAGAGTAAAAGTGACGAAAACATCGTGAAATCGCGACAAATTTTGTTGAAAGCGAAAATTGGCGAAAATGTCGCGAAATCGTGACAAGTTTCCATTAGAAGCATAGCTTGGCAAAAACGTCGCGAAATCGCGACGTGTTCCAAAATCACGGCATGTTTTAAATAATATGAGCTGGGAAGGAGAAAATCAAGCTGGCATGTAATGAACATTAAGATTTGAATTGATAATAGGAAAATTCTAACTTTTGCCTTTATCTTTTGCAGGAAGGCAGATTTCGACGGATTGTCCCTCTTCTCCAGTACCTGCTTTATGGGCTTTATATTTTAATACTACAGAGAGACAGATTTCGACGGATGGTCCCTCTTCTCCGGTACCTATTTTATGGACGTTACATTTTAAATATTACAGAGAGACAGAAAGTGGATTTATATTTTAAGAACACTGCAGAGAGGCAACCTCTATAAATATCAAGATATATCTCAAACAAAAGGGGGGAAACTGCTGGAACAAAGTTGCAGTGACAAAGGCGAGATGCCATTCTGGACCTGATTCTTTGGGGTTTTTCTCCCACTTGTTCTGTTTTTGGGAAATATTAGAAATCTCTGTTAGAGTAAATGACAAATCTTTAATACAGAGTTGTTTTCAGAAATTTGCATCTTGTGGATAAAAAAGAAGGATATTCATCTTTGCATGCTACGGATTTAATGTCTATTTCTTTTCTTATTCAGATTTTGAGTTTGTAGATGAAGTTAAATGCAAGTGTGCTTGGTTGCTTCATATGAATGCCCGAATCTGAAATTCATTTTAAAACCCTAGGAGCTAGCACTTAGTCTATGGGGATTGTGTTGGTTTTGGCAGGTCCAGTAGGTTAGATTGCATGCATGGAAACCTCGCATCTTGGGTTTTGTCGAAACTGGATAGCATCATACTGAATGCACTTCATTTTCAATTTCCTACATTTGTTTTCGATTTAGTTCTACATTTTATTGATTCCAGAAATCCTGCACCTTTATTTTTATTTGCAGGCATCAAGATAAAAATAAAATAAAAATAAAAAGGTCAAAATCCAAAATAATGTCATCATTGCAGGTCAAAATTTCATTTCCTCTGTTTTATGTTTCATTCATGAGCCTATGATGACATTCCCTTCATGAAAATCCCGATTTCATTGAAGGTGTTGTGTTTTACGGCTTACCACAAAATTTCCATTTAAAGCTATATCGTGGTCATATGAGGGCCAACGCACGGTTATTTCATTTTGGTTCAATGAACAATCACTAAAGCCTCACGGTAAAATAAACCAACATTGCCCCTTGTTTACAGTTATTTGCAATCACTAAGGTATTCCAAGCATTTATATCAAGTATCTTTACCCAAAGATTATTAATACATACATGCAAAATGCTAATATAGCGGAGACCTTGGAGAAGTTGTGTGTTTAACTTCTTTGCAAGAGGGGATTTGGAAACCCAAATCCTAACGGAGAGTGTACTTTCACAACTGGGTGAAAATACCACTCAACAGGACATAATGGTTAGCTACAAGCTTATTGTAGTGGTAAGGGCTTTGGATTTTCTTTGAAAGGTCCAAGGTTCAAACCCCACTCAATATGAGAGGACTAGGATCCCTCATAATAACCTGTGTAAACACATTGAAAAAATATTATTTAACTCATTGAAAGAATAATGGACATAATGATCAAAATAGACCTTCTAATAATAATTATAACAATCATGACCATGGAAAATTTATTTGTCATTATTGAGAAAAAGGAGTTCATATTACACCATATTATGATTAGATATCAAGAGATACTAAAGAAGGAATGAAATATTGAGTAATAGAATTAGAAGGACTTTCAATTTAAGCATAGTTCAAAGTGATATTTCTCAAGAGTGGATTCTTGATTTAAGATCAATATAATATATGACTCCCCATATTTTTTACCAATTTAATATTTGATGATTCCAACAATCCTTTACAACTTGTAAATGATTAAGCTTGTAAGGTTAAATCCATAGGAAATGTTAAAGTACGTAATGGTGAATTTAAAAATATTTGCTTATTCCTAAAATCAAGGTAAATTTATTATTTTTTTCTAAGTTATGTTAAAATAATAAGGTAGAGTAGCTTTTAACAATAGATCATTTATGCAAAAGAGGGTTCCAAATGACAAATATATGTTCTTTGTTCCAGAAGGATGTTGAGTCATTAGACCACTTATTCAACCATTATGAGGGTTCAAATAAAGTTTTTTATGCTATAATGAACTCTCTTTCAGTCAAGTGGAGAATGCCACAAACCTTTAGAGATTTGTTTAACCAATGGAGATATCCCTTTGTAAGTGAGAGCCTGATGAGATTATGGAGCCTAATTCTCCCTCACTATATATGGGGCATATGGTGGGAAAGGAATAAACGCATATTTAGAAATGAGATGAAGGATGAAGTATATATTCAAAAGAATCAAAGCTTCTATTGAAGAAAATTTGTCCATTCTCCTAGAGGTTAAAGAGTATGACAGAAGAGAAGAAATAATGATTGTTGAAGGGTGGAAGGTAAAATAATCTAAACCATACATAATGGACTTATCCCAAAAAATAATGAACACAAGATGGATGAAACCAATACAAGGTTGGATAATACTTAACTTTGATGGAGCAGCCAAAGGAAATCCAGGAAGAGTAGGAGGGGACGGAGTGATTAGAGATGATAGAGGATAAATTTTATGGGCTTATACAAAGTATTATGGAATTCAGACCAACCATATAGCAAAAGCCAAAGTTCTTTTTTCATGAGTTCAACAGTTATATGATAGAGGTTATAGAAAAGTTATGGTCTAAGGGGACTCTCTAAACATTATTAGATATTTAAAATCAGGAAAAATAGGGAATAAGTTTATACTTAAAAATATAAAGGACACTTTAAGTATCCTAAAAGAGATGAGTGATGTTGTAATTGATCATATCTATAGAGAAGGTAATCATGTTGTTGATGTTATGGCCAATATGGAGGTGGATAGTGGTCAAAACAGAATTTGGGATGACAACTTTCCACTACCATTACAAAGAATAGTTGCATTGGAGGTTGAAGGTCAGCCTGTTAGAATGAATAATCAAAAATTGAATGAAGTGGGTTGTCAATTTCTATCAAGGTCATTGAGCTGAAAGACAATGCTTAATCTAAGTCTAGTTTATCTGGGTAATATTTTAATAATTCATTTTTTTGTTAGTGTATCTTTAGCATCATTCATTCCTAGGAGGAAAGGTGTGTGATTTTTGCTAGGATATCTTTTTTTGGCCTATGGTTTTTATTTTCCAATATGATCAGGCCTCTCTTGTAAAAGGGTTAGGACCCCTTTCAAAACCCTATTTTTCATCCAATATCAAAAAACATTATAAGGTAGAGTTTTATGAATATGTTTGTTATATTAAAGAATGAAAAATAGGCTTTAAGATTGTTGTTATAACTAAGTATAATTAGCATAGTATGTTCAAATTTATGAATTTAATGTTACCAGCATTAATTATTCTCTTGTTTCAAAGCTTATTGAAAATAATTATGGGATGAAAGATTGTGCAATATAAATTTTAAGAGAACTTTGCTAATAATAATCTTAAAATGGTTGATGGTATGCCATAAAATGCTATGTTTTATGACACTTCCATTGATTATATGGCTAGAAAAATCCATAGGGAACTATTTCCCAAAGGTAAACCTTAGCATATAAGTGAAAAGTTATATTTTGTATATAGTGACCTACTAAGACCTATGGAGAATATATCTCTTAATGGTATAAATATACACTTATTTTTGTTGTTGATTACACTATAAGAACTTGGGTTTACTTTTTGAAATCTAAAGGTCAAGTTTTTTATTTCTTTATGTAATTTCATATATTTATTGAAAATCAAACTAGTTGTAAATTGTAAATTCTTAGGACTAATAGAGAAACTAAATATGTTAATAATGAAATCTTTATTATTTGAAATGTCATGGAATTAAGCGTGATAAAATAATTCCATTCACATTAGAGCAAATTGATGTTGCCAAAAAAATATATCAAACCATTATTATAATGATTGAATATTTACTACATGTTGAACATGTCTTGCAAAATCAACCAAGCCCTTATCAAAGTTGTGAAAAATATGTTTCAATAATATTTAAGTGGAAAGAGGTCAATCTTAAAGCATTTTTTCATCTTTAATTTACCTAATTTTATTTATATTCCCAAAGAAAAAAGATCCAAGTTAGAATCTAAATGTGTTTCTTGTATTTTTGTTGGTTATGATGAATAATCAAAAGCATATAGAGTTTGTAACTATAAAATAAAGTTAGGCTAGGATGAATGTTTTTATTACTAAACAAGAAGTGCATGAATATTTTACAATTGGAGTTGTTGCATTTGAAAATGAAAATAAAAATTTTATAAATATAAATATTATATTGATAATATGGATCATGTTAAAAATAAAAACGAAATTGTTTGTATAGAAAATTTGATGATAGACTTTCTAATTTGCATATTGATTCTTCTTCTCTTCCTCTAATGTGCAATCAAAAAAAATCTAAGTGGATTAAAAATCTTATAAAATAAAGGGATGAATACTTGAGTAGGCATAGTCTAATTCCAACTAGAAGACGAAATTATTACAAATATTAATTGATGTCCAAAATAATGAACATGAGTGATCTTGAATTAAATTCTCAAGCTAAAGGTAGTCCTTGTTGATAAAAATTAATTTTTTAATAATATAATTTAATGATGGATGATCAAATATAGTATCTCGTTCAATTACCCAAAGGTAAAATTTAGTTTCTTATAAATGGTTGTTTAAAACAAAGTTTAATGCTCAAAATAAAGTTATCTCATATAAGTTAGATTAGTTACAAGAATTTTTTCCATAATCAAGTTGATATTAGATTTAGATGCAAAAATGAAATGGAAAGTGCATCAAATAAATGCCAAAGGTGCATTTTTAATAATTATTTACATAAAATTTGTGTCTCTACTTGATGGTTTTGTTAAGAAATGAAATAAACATTTAGGTTGTAAATTAAAGAAACCTATTTATAATTTTAAGCAAATACTAAAATAATGTTATTTAAAAAATAATTATTCCTTTATTTCTAAAGGTTTTACTAAGATTAAGAATGATCATAATCTTTATATTAAAAATTGTGATAATCATATTATTGTCATTGTTTTATATATTGATGATTTGATCATATCTTCTAGTGATTCTTTTTTATTGATGTTCCTAAGTCTAGATTAAGTCAATTATTTTAAATATTTATTTGGAAAATGTTAATTTTTTTATTAGGAATGCAAGTTTGGCATAAAAAAATAAAATTTTAATTTCTAAACAAAATTATGCACACAATTTGATATTTAGATTTCATTGAAAGATGATAGTTTTTTCTACACCTTGTAAAGTTGGAATTAAATTATTGAATGACATTAAATATCCTTTTTATGGTTCTAGTATCTAGATGACTTATTGGCAGTCTAAATTATTTAACAAATAATAGACCAAATATTGTATTTTGTATAGGGTTGGTATCCATATTTATACCAAATCCCTATAAATAACTTTTGAAGTTGCTAAAGTAATTATTTTATGTGAAAGGAAAATCAAATTATGCACTTTTTTTCTTGATAGATTGGAGGAGTGGGTTTTGAAAGGGGCCCCAAAACCTAATTTACAAAACTTGCACAAAAGGAACAAGTTAGTAACGGACCTACAATAGCAAAGAGCAACCAGAGGGGCCACAAAGGCAACCCCAGCACACCAAAAGGGAGTCTTTGAGAGGATCCAAAGCATAGAAACCATTAAGAAAAACAACAAAGAAAAAGCAATTAAAGGGGACTCAACCTTAATCAAACTCATCGTTGTTTTAGAAGTCACATCACCAGTATTTTAGAGATCCTTGAGCCATCGATGGAGGTATTCCATCACCTTAGTTGCTTGCTAGTACAAGGTCCAAGTAGTCTTGGAGGTATTTTTTGCAGTAGATACATCACCACGATGTCAGCCAAGGGATCAAAAATGAATTTTTGATACATGCTAGTGGTGGGTCCACTCAGAGGCTTAAAGAATCTCACACAAGAGGGATTATCTTCCATCATCACCTTCACGGGGAGCCTTCGATTTTCACTTTCTAGAGCTTTGATCGAGGAGACTCTCAAACAACATCGAGGCTACTTTACGCTTATTCCCAACATTTTTACTCCTCAAGGAGTAGCATCGAAGCTCAAAATTGCTTGACTGAGGTGTGTCTTCCAAATTTGGACCAAAATTTGATTTTCTATCCGATTTTGATGTGCCAAGGGACTCGATCTCCATACCATCTTCTTTGCTAACCACATCTTAAATAGGGGACTCCTGACTCAAGATCTAAATAAGGGATGGGTCAAAAGAGATGATGGTGCAAGATATTATTGACTTTTGGCTCTATTTTGCAGGGTATGCTTATAAATGATTAAATGTAAGCCCTAGTGAATAGGATGGGAGGAATTCCCCTTCATTAAGCTATAAAAGGAGAGTTTTAGGGACCTATAAAGGTAATCAAGCACATTAATAGCCTTGATGTCCCTAAGGTGGTTTAAAAAGGCAAGGTGAAAGCTTCAAAGGGGGAGGTCAATTTTATCGATGGTGAAATATTGCATCACCGGGATCATTACTCTATCCCAAGGGACCGAAAGGGACTCCATTACAATTCCTCCTTTTTATCTGATGATCTTCTTACCTTTTTTAACAAAGAGGCTAGTTTCCTCCACCAAAGAGTGTCTATCATGATGGATAGTTAGCCCTTCATTCAAGAGCTTAGTAATCTTGACCAGCATTTGAACACTGACTTTGAACTGGAGACCGTGAACATTGATGCACCCCTTAACCTCCAACTTGGCAAACTCATCAGAGAGCTCTAAATAATTCCCATTGAACTTCCTCAAAAAGGTTATGAACCCATGATTAGAAAGGATATCTTTGACAATTGGGTCAAGTTGCATAATTTTAGGTTCTAATAGGACCATTCTCAACCGATGATAGGACTCTTTTGGGACTGAAACATGCTTTAAGCTTGTGCAGAGTAGAGAACTCAGATAGTGGTGATGGTTTAGACTATACCTGTATGTGAATTTAAAGCACTCTGTGAGGGATGCTCCTCAAAAATCTTATGATGGATACATACTGAAGGTTCTAGAGATAATCTACTTCAAATTATGCACTTGAATATTCTTCTTCATCTATCCTTTTCCTAAGTGGCTATACAAAGTTTGATTAGGTAGGACATCCTAATGATCATGTCTATTTATTTTTACTTGGTTTTGTTATACTTTCTTGAAATAGCAAAATGGATAATATTGTTTTCTTATCTTCAAATAAATTCAAACATAAAGGTTGGACTAGAATTACAAAAGAAGCATTTTGGTAAGAAGACTTCTTGGAGATTTTGGACTTCATCAAAATTATCCTACAACACTTATTTATGAAAATTAAAGTGTAATTGAGTTAATAAAGAATCCAATTTCTCATGCTATAAGTAAACATATTAAGTTACATCATCAATTTATTAGAGAATTTTCTTGATTCAAAGTAAATTCATTTATTTTATTGTTCTTCAAATTATCATGTGGCTAATATCTTCACCAAGCCATTAAGTAGTAAAAATTCTTTCAGCATTGTAATATTATAGGACTCAAATAGATTGACATTAAGAGGAAGTAGTAGTAATATCAATCTTCTTGAATAACGAATAAGATAAGAACTAGGGATGTTAATCTTTAATTGTCCATAGTTTGTCTATGACTTGGATAGATATTTGTAAGAATAATATTTATAGGAATAATATTTGTCGTACACCCTCCAAGTGAGGTGCCACTCATTCATACATTAAAAATTTTCTTAGTACCTCTTATGTTACTCTTATGATAGTCATTATGTGAGCATATTATAATAATACATCATAAGATTGATGTCTTGTGAATGTTATTGAAAATGACACATCTTTTGTAACTCCAAGTTACATGTCACTCAAGGTTCCTATGTGTAGGGAAGTTTAGGAGCACATGCAATAGGGAAGGTAAGAAGTCACGATGTAAATATTATAACTCCCTTAATTCTCTTATTCATGTTTATATAGGTGTAGGATGTATGAGATCTCAAAGTTGAAAGTTTTGTGAAAGTTATATAAGAGTTATATTTTAAAATTTGGGAGGAATTCTTTGTTGATTTGGTGTAACCTTGCATAGCAAGGATCTGAAAATTTTATCTTCCTTGTTAATTCATAAAAGTCTTTTTATTTTTGTATTTTCCTTATAAAAAACACTTATTTAAATTTTTATGATTACTTATTGTATACATAAATATCAAACAATATTTATTCTAGTTTTTCTTTTGAACCTAATAGATGTCCATTGTGTAATGGAATATCTAAAAAATCTTAATGCATCTTATTAGAAGTTAATTTGGTAATAATTAGGATAATGATCAAGGGAAAGGCTTCCATAGTCACATATTACTTTGCATCCATCTTAAAATTTATGATAAGTAGAAATTATTAAACCTAGTTAGCCTAAGTTCATACCCTTTCTATGATTGGACTAGGTGAACACCCTATCCAAGATTTTGAGTTTTAACTAAAAGTGGTTAATGAATCTCTTATCTTCTTTCTTGCTCATAAATCACCATGCAACGATTATGTAACTTTTATTTTAACACATAGAACAATAATAACTAAAAAATTTAGCATTATACTATTAGTGAGAAGTACAAAGTAACATGCAATCTAATGGTCATTATCTCCAAATAAAGGGATGCATATTGATTGGTCCCTATTGTTGTAGGTGTATCAAAGTTTAATATTTTATGAGCAATTAAATAACATCCCAACTATCATCACTATAATTGAAATAGTTTATCTAGTTGTCACTACTTCAATTGTAGTTGTTTTAATAAAATGAAAGTATTGAAGTGCTAAGCAATTAAATCACAAGAACTACTAGGAACACTCAATTATTTCTATTCAAGGTATCTAAAGGAATTTTTAGGGGGAAATATTTTCATGGAAAAGTGATAATTTTGCATTGAACGATGCATCTCTTTAAGGTTGGAGGAAAACCATGACAAATCATGCTTAGTATTGAGAAAAAATCAAATAATTTATTTTAAAAGCATGAAGCATTTTGAGAACATCTTGGTTGTTTGAAAAAAAGAATTTTTGACAATATAATATCTCTAATTTATTAAAATAAAATATTACAAACATAAAGATTTAAAAAAAATGGGTTTGCTCTTCATATTTTTAAATAAGTGATGAGAAAGAAATTAGTGTGCATTACATAGTAATACATCTTTCTATAGATTACTTTTTATAAAACTGAAACTATAATGACCCATTTGATGGCGTAGATAGAGGGTGCTTAAAACATGTTAGTCGTTATTAAAGGATATCAATCAGCCTTCTACTAAGGGGATAAGCAAGGAAGTTTTCTAGTTACACAATTTATTAATGATAATCCCAAACTCTATATATCAACATAATTTTGTGAAGGAAATGTATAGAATCAATGTGTGTTTAGAATAGTGTTGACACAACCATCCAAGATTATTATCTTCTTTTCCTTGTTCGTCAATAATTTGATAAGCAATTTTATTTTTGATAAAAGCAAAAAAATCCATCACCTATTTGACCTTTCTCTAAGATACTTGTAGCACCCTAAAATTGGTGCAGTAAACCTTAGTAAATAATTAAAATTACCTTAGTAATAATTCAAATTCAAATTTCAACCCCAAAACCGCTCCAAACCGCCTGCTACCCGTTTCCTCATTTTTTGTGCCATTTTTAGAGTTTGTTTTGTCCGTTGGACGATATCGTCGCCGATCAGACGATATCGCCTCAGATCGGACGAATTCATATGGAGCAGAACGTCCAGACGATTTCGTCCCAAAACTAATTTTTCATAATTAGCCTCTGTTTCAACGGCGTCTCTAATCTGGGCAGAAGCGTGTCTGCGTTGTTAGAGACCCTCCCCATTGGAGATCTCCCAAATTGGGATGATCCCCAACCTCCTAACCTCCCTCCTAAGCCTATTTAAACCTTAGGACCCCCCCTTGACATTCCCCTGGCTGAATTTTCCTGTAATTTGATCTTTGCGTGCATTATAATACCCTGGATTATCATCTGCATTTGTGCTTTTCGAATTTTCTTGCAGGAACTTTGTTATTCTTCAGCCGGAGCAAGCTCAGATCATCGCAGACGATCTTGTACAATCTCGGACGATCACGTCCCAATTCGAGATGATTTCGACTACAGTCAACATTGGGGGCAATCAGTGCCCAGAGTTTGCGCTTTTCCTATACCTTTCTGCTATTTTATTCTACATCTAGTTAGTTTTATTATTATTTCATGTTATTCTGCATCTTGGAGTTCACCCATGTAGCTTAAATACATAATAAAATCATGATTAGCTATTAAAGCATGATAATTTACTTGCATTTCTATTTGGGATTATCTTATTAACATCATTTTGTCATTTCACATCATTTTCCTTTATCAGCATAGCTGCATTTTTTGTATTCTGTGTCCATTTCTTCGATTGCATGTCTCTGACGAATTCGTCGATGAATTTTTAGATCTCAGATGATCCTGTCAGATCGGAGACGATCCTGTCAAATTCAAGACGATCTTGACTGCTTCAAAAATTAGAACCTCCATCAGACATCCGGATCAGGTATGGATTTCTTCACTTAATTTATTCTCTATGTTTTTTGCTTAAATCTATTTTTTGTCTTCATTTAAATCTGCATTTCATATAGAACAACTTAGATTCATTTGGCCAAACCTAGGATTTGAATGATTAAATGCAAAATTGAACACATCAAACACATTCCCAACCTAGGCGTGGAGACTGCCACTAAACGTTTCCTGGTGAACCCCACCATCCATCAAAAAATCACCTTAATACCCCTCCCCGAGAGGCGGGACCTTCAAAGGGCCTCTCAATCCGAGGTACCGTCCCATCCTTCTCGCATCCCCCTTTCGGGCATGGATCCTTTAGCCTGAAGGTAAGGGTGCGAAAAATTTGGAGCGATACATTTTGGTGAACCCGACGTGAAACTAAAACCTTTTGAAAACAAAAAAAAAAACATAGATGCATTTAAAATCATTAGAAAACTACTAAGTTGCATATCATGTTTAGATGGTAGCTCCTAAGAAAAGACTAGCAGTTACTATAAATGTTGAAAACCAATTAGTAGCCATAGAAATTAATTATGTGCTTAGTGTGCCTGAAATAGATAGAAACCAACTTTTGTGGGACGAACTTAATAGGAGATTAGATCTCATTTCATCTAGAGCAACTGAACTTAGGCAAATCAAGAGGTTTGTCCTAGATAGAATCCTGGATCCCGATCAACTCATTTTTTATCATGAACTTCAGAGAGCTTGCCATAGGTGGTTAGCTTATAGGAGAGCTCTTGTGTCTTCAGAATTGTTCACCTTTGAGGAATTCCTCGAGAATGCAGCCATAGTGCACCAATTCCTAGGTCGTATAGAAGATCAAGAGGTCTGATCTTACAGATAGGGAAAGGTGGAGTAGAGTTCCTAGAGCTGTGTTATATCGAGAATATTGCCATGAACTTTATTTCTACCAACCAGAGTCTGAGACAGATAATATCACTATAGCACACTTTGTTAAGTTCCTGAAAAACAATTTCCAATTTGAAGAGGAACATTTCATGACTCCTGAAGAACTTGAGCCCGTTAATGATATTTATAAATTGTTTATAGAAAACTAGATCATTGCTTTCATTATTATTATTTCTTGCATTTAGTGTGTTGTTTGTTATCTTTATAATATTGTTATAAAACAAGAAAAAACCAAAAACATAACAAAACCAAAACATTTTATTTTAAATACTATAGTAGGTATATAATTAAAATATATACCTCTTAAGCTTGTTGCATATATATATATATATATATATTATATATATATATATATTTGCTGAAATCTAAGTTTAAGCACAATGACTAGACTTAGGAATGGTAAACAAACTGAAGAAGAAGAAGAAGAAGATTGGTTAGGAAAGAAAACAAAAAAATCAAATGCCCTTCCTGAGGATCCAATTTCGGAAGGAGAAACTCTAGAACAGCCAGAAGATGAGCTGGTTGTAGATGAACAAGAAGAAAATGTTAAAGAGGAAGGATCCTCATCCCCTAGAATGGCTCCAGATGGAACTATTGCTTTTGATAACTTAGATCATTTCTGGAAATTCTTCAATAATAATATTGGTGCTCTTAATATGGTAGTTCGTATTGATAGAGGCCAAATTAGTGACACTCAAGCAGCCATGGAAGATATGTTTAACATACACACTAATCCCTTGTCCTTTGTTGATCAAGAAAGTGATAAAGCTGGACCATCCAATAGAGATATGGTCACTATGATTCAGAACATGCAACAACAATAGGTTACCCAACCCCTTAAGGAACCTGTTATTGAACCTAAAATCATTCCCACACAAAAGAGACCTTCATTCACTGCTTTATTTCGCCAAACTATTGATCAATATGCTTCAAATCGACAAAAACCTAAAATGAAGCCAAACACCAATTTTCAACAATCTGGGATACAACATAATACAACTTCAAGACTTCTTCATAACACCCTTCCTACCAACAATTTACACAATAGCAATATAGCATCTAATCTTCATGTCCCTCCATCATATGCTCACAAATCCCATATTAATGCCCTACCGAACCAATATGGTGGGCAAACCGGTAATCTGGAAGCCATGGTGAAACAGTTAGCTTCCCGCATGGACCAGATAGATCCCTACCATCCCTCGTACAATTATCGAGAGATGTGTAGTCAACCTTTGGATCCCATAGTTGTAGCACAACCATACCCTAAACACTTTCCCATGCCCGTCCTGCCTATATATAAAGGAACTGAAGATCCCATAGAGCATCTTCGCATGTTTAGGATAGCATGTCATGATATATCACATGATGACTTGCTATTACTAAAAATGTTCCCAAAAAGTTTAGGAGGAATGGCATTAGAATGGTACTATCAACTACCCACTCATTCTTTGAGAAATTTTGAAGAAACAGCTGAATCTTTTGTCCATCAATTTAGTGCCTACATCGAGAGGCACGTGACCATTAAAGATTTATACAACTTAAAACAAGACAAAGATGAATGTTTTGCTGATTTCTTAGCTAGATGGAGGCAGTTGACAGGAAAACTGCACTTTGTGCTACCTTATAGGGAAATGTTGGACATTTTTATTAATAACTTGCAAGAACAAATATCTTATGAGTTATCAACTGCTACCTTGACCACATTCGATCAAGCTATAGACTTAGCTCGAAGGGTGGAAGATGCTCTCATTAGAAGAGGTCAGCTTAAAAAGAAAGATGATGAGAAAACATCTAGAAATCAGTACAAAAACAAACAAGTTGTAGGTGACGGAGTCACTGATAGTAGAAACATTGCTAATATCAATACAACGAAGACAACAGAAAAGTTTATATTAAAACCTCTTGATAAACCACCCCGAGAATTTACTAGATTGAATCAACCTTTATCAACCATTCTTCCTCAATTACTAGCACGAGGCTTGATTCAATTACCAGCTATCCAGGAACCTGATCCAACTATACCCGGATACAGAGCTGATTTACATTGTGATTTTCATAGAGGACCTGGACATGCTACAAACTCTTGCAAAATATTAAAACATAAAATACAAGACTTGATTGATAATAATGAAATGGAGGTGCAAGCCTTCCAACCTAAACAAAATGCTCCTAATAACGCTCAAAAGAACATTCCCCAAAATCAGAATCAGAATGCCAATCAATCATTGGACATATTTCAACATCCTTTACCGCAACATGGCAAAGAGGTGGCTAATCAAATCGAACATCATAATGTTCCCCCTCCTACCCGATATGTAGGGACTATTAGCGGACAATTATCTGTTCAGGATCCTCAAATATTTGGCACAACTTTCTCCATGGTTACGTCCAGACCCCTATATAATACTCAAACACCAGATCCTAGTGATGTAGAATCGGATACTGAAAGTGAAATAGACATCACCTCAAACCAATCGAATAGTTCTGAAAATGAATCAGATCCGATTCAACCTATCACAGATGCTATGGTTCCGGAAGAACCATTTCCTAGAAGAGTTACTACTCGACCCTCTTCTAATCAGTTCCTTCCTAATGAACAAGCCATAAACGCTCAACCGAGACCAGTTCAGCGTCTTCAATATAACATTGTAGGTACCATCGGAGCCGTTACCGGACAACAGGCTCAAAACTCTCAACAGGATCAAACTCAGAATGATGGATCAGCTCCATTTATTTTGAAAAATCCCACTAAAGGGAATCATATGTCTAATGTTCAACCTAAGCCTCCTTACAATATTAATGAACAATTATCCAATACTACAACCAGAATTTCCCTTTTGGACTTGTTAAGATCTTCTCCTACCCATAGGGATGAGTTAATGCTCACATTAAGCCAAATGATGGTACCTCAAAATATTCAACCTGAAGCCATGTCCAATACTATCATCACTCGAGAAGTCGATTGTATTGACTTTCGAGATAAAGATATCCCACAACATAGTTTACATAAGGATAACCCCTTATATATTACTGCCCTAATTGGAGATGTAGTTGTTAAACGAGTCTTGATTGATAATGGTTCATCTTTAAACATATGCACTTTTGACTTCTACCAAAGATTTGGCTTTAGGAGTGATGAGATGAAAAGAACGGATATGATTATCAAAGCCTTCAATGACGAGACACAAGAAACGTGTGGAGTCATTACTATACCCTTGCAAGTTGGTCCTAGAACCCTAGATACAACCGTGTTTATTGTACATTGCCCTGCATCGTACAATATACTTTTGGGTCGCCCTTGGATCAATGCGATGCGAGCGGTACCCTCCACTTTACATCAGTGTGTTAAATTTGAATTTAAAAACCAGTTGGTTACCATTCATGGTGATCCTAGACCCTTTGATATGTGTGCTTTGGCAGAACCCGTTGGAGTGCAATTTTGCCCTGCCCTGTCATCCACACATCCTAGTTCTTATCATCCATCCAAACGTGTGAAACACACACCCATAACATCATCTACCCCATCAACTACACCTATACATTTAACTCAACCATCTTCTAAACAAACCACATTAGAACCTCAAAAAGATCTTAAACCTACAACCAATCCTTCATGTTCCACTCCTATAATTTCAATACCTATAGACTCATCCATCGATATCACCTATAACATCATCATCCATCTACATCATACTTCCCACATCTAAAGATCTAGGAAATTTTCCTTCTACCTCTTATGCTCTCACCGATGAGCTCTTACCCGATTTCTCTAAAATTCTTATATCAGAAGAGATCAACAATTGCCATGCAGACTTCCCTCATTTTAAATAAACTCCCACCTTCTCCTCGTACCTTGGGCCTCCCACAACCTATGGGAAGTATCTACCAAGTCGGAAGTTGTGCTTTTGTTTATAAAGGATATGATTGGGGAAGAATACCCCGAAACATCAAGACGCATTGTGATGGATATGCTCGATGCTATTTTGCTAATGAATATATTAAAGCTAAACCCATAATGCTTAAATTGGGCTATAAAGGGAAAGGTTTGGGACCTTTCCAAAATGGTATGAAAGAACCTTTCGAGGTAGAACCATGGCCTGCCTGCTGTGGTGTGGGCCTATTTCCTAGTAAGGGTCAGCCCTTTCCATTTAAGGATGATGACCATCTCATATGTTATCAAGATTATCTAGATAAACAAGATTCTTTGTATCCAAAGAATAATTTTACCTGCAATATGCTATCCATAGCCTACCCTGAAATGATTGTCGAATCCGACGATGAGTTGGAAGGAGATATTTTCCATGATGTCTCCATTGAAGAGTTGTTACACAATGATTTTTATTTTGATGGTTCTATACCTACTATAGCCCAGCTTGAGGCCACGACTCCTCAAGATGAATTATCCAAGTTAACCTTAAAGGAATTACAAGAATTGGGTGTTTCACCTGCCCCACCTAATTTTGAAAGAGATCTACACATGGAAGTAGAAAACGTCATTAAGGTTAACATTGGAACTGAGGATAATCCTCACATCATCAGTATTGGATCAGAATTAAGTCAAGAAAAACAAGAGCAATACATTGCATTCCTTAAAGAATATGAAGATGTCTTCGCTTGGACATATGAAGATATGCCAGGTTTAGACCCTTCTGTAGTCATGCATCACCTAGTAGTCCATCCGGATGCTAAACCTGTTAAACAAAAACTTAGAAAAATGCATCCCAAAGTGGCCTTGCTAGTCAAAGGGGAGTTAGAAAAACTCCTGAATGTTATTTTTATACAAGCTATTGATTATGCTTGAATGGATCTCGAATGTAGTTCCAGTCACCAAGAAAGAAGCTACCAAAGTTAGGGTTTGCACAGATTTTAGAGATATTAATGTTGCATGCCCTAAAGATGATTTTCCTCTTCCAAACATGGATCAAATCATTGATTTTACTTCTTTGGGAGTGGAATGATGTCCCTAATGGATGGATTTTCTGGTTATAATCGGATCAGGATAGCTCCTGAAGATCGAGGCTAAAACAACCTTTATTACCCCTTGGGGTACCTTTTGTTGGAAAGTGATGCCATTTGGTTTAAAGAATGCAGGTGCAACATATCAACGAGCCATGACTTATATCTTTCATGATATGATGCATGATATCCTACATGATTATGTAGATGATATTATAGCTCGCTCTATTAATGAAGATGATCATTTAGATGATTTGAGAAAAGTATTTAATCGGTTAAGAGAATATCTTATTCGATTAAATCCAGCCAAATGTATATTCGGAGTCAAGTCCGGTAAACTATTAGGGGTTTTAGTTTCTTTACGTGGTATCGAAATTGACCCTCTCAAGATTGCGGCTATCACTGATATGCCCGCACCTACTAATATATCTGAGTTACGAAGTTTACAAGGTAAGCTTCAAGCCATCCGTCGCTTCATCGATAAGCTGGCGGACAAAACCAGTCCCTTTCTTAAGCTCCTTAAGAAGGATGTCCCTTTTAATTGGGACGACGAATGCAAGGAAGCTTTTGAACTTCTCAAACAATACCTCCTTAACCCACCTGTGCTTTCACCGCCTAGACTTGATCGCTCATTTATCCTGTATATTTTAGCTTCAGATTTTGCTTTAGGAGCTATGTTAGCTCAACTTGATGATGAGAAAAGAGAACGTGCTAATTATTATATTAGCCAAACTTTAATTAGTTATGAAACCCGCTACACAGCATTAGAAAAACTATGTCTAGCGATCATATTTTCTATGCAAAAATTATGCCATTATATGCTCGGTCGAGAAAACATATGTCATTGCTAAATATGATCCCTTGCGGTATCTCATGAGTCGACCTTATTTATCGGGTCGCACAACAAAGTGGGTTCTTGCTCTAAGCGAGTTTGAACTCACGTTCATAGGACAGAAGTCTGTTAAGGGTCAAATCATAGCAGATCAATTAGCTGTTGCACCCTTAGAGTCTACCCATCCCCTCATCATTGAGTTTCCTGATGAATGCCTTCAATTAGAGGCAGACCATGTTGAACAATGGTCCTTATACTTTGATGGAGCCCGATGCATGAGTGGGGCTGGTGCGGGTATTATTTTAATATCTCCGCAAAAACACATTATACCTTTGTCCTTTAAATTAACATTTGCTTGCACCAATAATACTGCCGAATATGAAGCTCTAATCCTTGGATTACGAGCTGCTTTGGCACTAAAAATTAAACATCTGCTAGTTTTTGGTGATTCTCAACTTGTTATAAACCAAATTAATGAAGTTTATCGAACAGAGATGATAAATTACGCCCATATAAAGCATATGTTTTGCAGTTGTTGTCCTTGTTTGATAAAGTTACCTTGGAAGCTATTCCTCGAACTAGCAACCGTGCGGCTGATGCTATGGCCGTAGCTGCATCTCTTCTGCCCTTGGAGTTAGATGACGAATATGCCACCATCATTATTCGTCGACTCCAGGAACCCGCTTCAAATAAGTCATGCTTAGAACCTTTGGATGTGTTTCTAATCAATGAAACTACTCCTGAACCTTGGTATACGGATATATTTGATTTTCTTCACAATGGGACTTTCCCTGCCGAGTTCTAATAGAAACCAGCATCGGTTATTACGTAGACGAGCAAGTCGATTTGTAATAATTGGCAATACTTTATATAGGAGATCTTTTGAAGGTATCCTCTTGAGATGTTTGAATCTAGAAGAATCCAAATCAGCTTTGAGTGAAGCCCACGATGGATCTTGTGGAGGACACTTCAGTGGTAGTGTCATTGCTAAAAAGCTCCTTAGGATAGGCTACTTTTGGCCTACCATGGAAACCGATGCACATGATTATGTGCGCCATTGTGACAAGTGCCAGAAACATGCTGACCTTGTCCATGCCCCTGCACAAGAACTACAGGCTATTTCATCTCCTTGGCCCTTTTCAAAATGGGGCTTAGACATTATTGGCAAAATTAATCCTGTGTCATCTGATGGACACAAATTCATCATAACCGCCATTGAGTATTTTATGAAGTGGGTTGAAGCTATGCCTTTAGCTTCCTGCACTAGAACACAAGTCTCTAAATTTATTTTTAATCAAATCATTTGTAGGTTCGGAATTCCTGCAAATCTCATCTCAGACAATGGAACTTGTTTCAAGAATAAAGATGTTAAGAAATTATGCCAAAAATATAAGATTCAACATCGCTGGTCCACTCCCTATTATCCTCAGGGTAATGGTCAAGCAGAAGCATCCAATAAAACCTTAATTAAAATCCTTAAAATATTGGTCAATAAATTTGGCCGTGATTGGCACATTCAATTATATCCGACTTTGTGGGCATATCGCACTAGTGTGCGTACTCCCATAGGTACTTCACCTTTTGTCTTGGTTTATGGCGTCGAAGCCATTTTTCCCTTTGAATTAGAAGTTCCTTCTTTGGCTCTACTACTTCAAGATACCGAAGTAGGAGATGAATATCGAGCTGGCAGACTCAGTCAGTTGGAACTCCTAGATGAAAAGTGCATCAATGCTTTGGAGCATCTTCGTGCCTACCAAAACAAGCTTAAAAGATCATATGCTAAGAAAGTTCGTCATCGATCCTTTGAGGTCGGTGACCTTGTTTTAAAAGAAAATAAAAAAATACTAATGCAACTAAAGACCTTAAAGGTAAATTTGAACCCAACTGGCTTGGACCATATATTATCACTGCTAAATTTGAATCGGGAGCATACAAATTAGCTACCTTAGATGGTAAAGATTTAAAAGAACCTATGAATATTATGCATCTTAAGCGATATTATGCATAATTATGGTAATTTCGTCATTGTATATATTGTACATCTTGTCTCATTTTAGTAAATTTTCAAAATTCCAAAAAACAATCACATTGTATTTCTTTCAATTCATCAAGATCAAAAAAAAACATCAAAATTATCAAAATATTCAAAAAACATCTTTTATTTCATACCTCTCAAATTGTGAAGTATTGCAGTTCTATTTTCAATTATTTTGGATAAATTAGCATTTATTTGGAATCCCGCACTTTCACACACACAAAAATAAATATCTTGATTTTATTTGTTATGATTATTAATCTCTCTTATATCAAAGTCCACATTGGCATTAAATAAAGTTTGAGCACAGAGAATTGATCTTGTTATTTACTTAAACCAAGCATATCCTTTCACAATAAAATGATTATATTTGTAATGTCCATGCTATGCTACATAGTAGAAGTGGTTTCTTGAGCGAAAAGTTTCCCCTGCTATCCTATCATGCACATGGTCTAGAATCTTTGAGAATTGACAAAAGGACAAGCTCACCCCTACCCAGAATAAAAATCCCTTGCTCTACAGCTAATCCGAGCAAGTATCCCTAGCATAGGAAAAAAAAAAAAGTTCAAGAAAAAGAGAAAAAGAAAAAGGTTATTTTGAATCATCACAACAATATTTCAGCATTATCTCAAATATCAAGCAAAAATACAAAAAAAAAAAAGAAAAGCAAAAGCAAAAGCAATAAAATCCCTTTCCCTACCCATTGAAAAGAAAAGAAGGGTTGATGAGCTTGAATCCCTGGAATTCTCAATTATTCGAAAAGCATGAGGTAAGCCCCATAACAGGTGGTTTGTGCCCAACCCGCTTGGCCTTGGGTAACTCCTAGCGTGGTGATATGTCTGTCACATTAGCGACCTTCTTTTGTACAGACCTATGTCTGCTTATGGATTAGCTAGCTCTTGATAACCCGACTTACATAGTAGTCTGGTACGGTTATATGCATCTAAATCATGGTTAATGAACACTTATTTGGTTAATTCAAATCACTTGTATCAAATTATCTTGCTCAAAACTGGTAAATGAACAATACAATCGCACACACATTTGTATTTGAGAGATTTTGTATCATTATGATAAATCAAGATCGGTAATGAATTCACATTTGCACATGAGGATTCCTTATAAATCTACATTTCTCTTTGAGATAATTTAAAATATTTTCGTAACTCTTTTCGAATAATTTTATCCTTTTATTTCAGAATTTTTGTTTTGTATCAAAGCAATTACATACATCTTCTCATAAAATTTCAAAAATAATTTCAAACAAAATTTTCATATTATTATTTTGTTTATCAAAAGTCAAAAATGCATCTTGCAATAAAACCAACAATCTATTTTCTTCTTTGGATTTCGCGATGATGGTATAAGTCTATATCTATAATTCTATGCCTAGCGCAAACCATCGTTCTAATTTTCTTTTCCATTTATTTTAAAAACAAAATTCATCAAAACATGTGACTTGCATCATTATGTTACACAATTATGCTTTACAAACAAACAAACACTTATTCTATTTCATGTCATTATGTCAAACTTCAATCTTGCAACCATGGTATAAATTCTAAGGAATTGTTCAAAATTTTATCACACTTAGGAATTTATGCCTAGCAAAATCATTTTCTTTTTGTATTTCATGCATACTATTTTCATGGAAATCTGAAAACAAATCACCATCATCATCATCATTTGCATCATCACAACAAAGTCTTAAGACAGTCTCTTAAGCACTCTTTTACTTTTAGCAATATTTCTATACTGGGATTAGCTTGACGACCGAGTGAGCGGCGACTCCATGAAATGGTCTATAATAGCGACAATGTCCTTTGAAATTATTGTTAAAAGTCCCCTTTTATTTTTTATCAAATCACACCACAACAACCAATTTGTTTACATCAGATTATTTCATTTAAATTTTAAAAGCATGACATTCAAACCATAATATTTCCAAACGACATAATTACATGAATCATCAAATCAATCACATCAAAACATTAAAGCATCATACAAACACATAAGACAAGTCATATGATCAAAAATATCTCATCTATATATATATCAACAATATATACATCATCTCAAAACTGGATCGGTATGCCACAATCTGTACCTCGGCATACTCAATCCTCTATCAAAAATAATAAACACTATGTATCAATCTGTGCAGTGCAGTCTATAGCAGCTAGCCTCGAGAACCTCTCGAGCTCTCAGCCTCATCTCCTCCCCTACCCTGAGGTGGACGAGGTGGCCCCATCGTAGTCCATGTGGTGCTATGAGTCCTAGACTCTGATCGTGATGATGTCCTCGATGACCTCATCATGATAGGCTCCACAATGTGGGCCGACAATGGTAACCTCTGCCCCTATGGTACCATATGGTGGTATAGCATCTGATAGAATGTGATCTGGGCAATAGCCCATGCTAAGTCCCGAGTGCTCGCCCCTCCGCTCCATGCTCTGAGGCGTGTGACCTCATCTCTGAGCTGTGTGGCCTCCTCTCGGTGTCGTGCAGCCTCATCCTGCAAGGACTGCACCTGAGCCTGGAGACGAATAGTCTTCGCCCGGAGAGTAGCCATCTCGCTACTCTCTCCTACCTCGACACCCTTGCCCTTATCGGGCGATGGTGGCCTCTCTCTCCATGGAGAAGGGGGTCTCTCCTCCCTCCTCTCCCACTGTCATGGCCTCTGCTGAGCCTGTGGCCTCCTCTGCTCTCTCCCGTCGTGACCCTGTGCCGCCTCAATGGCCACCTGGCACCGCCTCCCCATCCGATGCACAACTACATGAATCGGACCCTGAGCCCTCGTCATCCGAGGAGGGCGGATGCCTACGTACCAGGCATCATAGCCATCGACAACCCCTGCGTCATCCCCATCCACTGGCTGAATGGGGGCATCATCCGTGTCCTCACTCCAGAAGCGCTGCATATCTAGAGCCCCGCTAACTGTAGTGTTATCCCGGACGGTCCGAGAAAACTCGTAGTCCCTGAGAGATGGGATCCCCTGTTGTAGACCGAACTGCCTCAAAACTCGGTCATAGCGGTGGAGCTCCACCTCTCCCCTCTCCATCCTTAGCCAACAGGTTCGCCTAACGTGAGCCAGCTCCTGTCCATCCTCGGCCCACCCTGGATGATCTCTCCAAGGCCTCCGGGTGATCTGGTCGGAGACAAGGTCATCAAGTAGTCTCCGGGACATTGGCAGATCTATCCGTCGTTGTGACCCTCTTCGGAGCCACCAGTAGAAAACTCGGGGCCTCTCCCCATCAATCCCTATCAGTGGGAGCCCTATCGGCCTCCGCACCATGATGTGCTCCCAGCACCAAACCTATAGTAGTGATGTCATGACCAGACATCGGTCGCCCTTGTATACGACCCCATGCAGGATCCTATACAATCGGCATAGTACAAAGCTCCCCCAAGCAAACCTGTACCCATGGTCTCTCATGTCGTAGACCACATCTGTCAGTAGCCATGGTACTCTGCATCCACTCTGATGGCATAGCAGCAGACCACCTACCACCCCAGCCAAAACCTGTGTCAGTCTAGATGCCCCAGGCATCTGGCGTAGCGACTCGATGTTCACTCCGCCCTTCTCCAGGGCGAAGCTCGGATCTCCGCACAGTCGCATCATCGCGTGGCCCTGATTGGCCATGGGAGTTATTAGCCATCCTTGTATGGGGATCCTCAAAATCCTCCATACATCCTCCAATGTGGGAGTCATCTCCCCTGTCGGTAACCAGAAACAAGAAGAACCCGGATACCACCTCTCTGCTAGGGTTGTCAATAGCCCCATATCTGTAGAAACCTGTGGCATATCTGCCACATGCTGCAAGCCGACTTGAGCCAACTGATCTCGCTCTGCCTGAGATAGAGTGGCCAAGTCATCCCTCAGCCCATCGTATTTCCATTCCCTGCTCTTTAGTAATCCTCTCTGCAACATAAACAACAAAACAATAAAAATCATTAATAAAACAGTGATTAAAAATGCAAGTAAAACAAGTTCAATTTCATACAAATGATGATATCGTCCACTATTGGACGATATCGTCCAAAATTTGAGCAAATTCGTCTCCGATTTCGCAAGAGGGAATCATCCCTTATTGGACGAAATCGTCCCCATATCGTCGATTTCGCCCTTGGACGAAATCGGCGATATCGAGACGATTTCGACGAAATTGAGACGATTTCGTCCCGACGACGTCGACGGCCCAAAAATGGCCGCGATGCTCAAAAATCATTCAAAATTAATCTAAAAAGCATGAAATTCAAAATTAAAGCCTTCTAAACTAAGTTTGAACCCTTACCCGTAGCCCGCGTCGGACCTCTGTCGATCTGTGCGTTGTCTCGACCATCTTGTCTGCAGAGCTCTAGAAACCAGGAAAATGAACAGTAAAAATGAATTAGGGTTTTTCCCTATTTTTCTTAATTTTATTCAAAAAACAATTAAAAACATTTTAAATTTTGCTTTTCCATGTTTTTACCTCAAACGTTCGATTTGGGTAAAAACACGGAGGGGGCACCATAGTAAGTTGTCGTACGATTCGACCTAGAATCGTCGCCTAAAAATGGGAATAATTTTTGCTTTCTCGTAGATCGAGAAGAACTCATCTTTAACGCATTTTCTTCGAAAAATTCGCTAAAGAGGGGGCAAAATGTAGCACCCTAAAATTGGCGCAATAAACCTTAGTAAATAATTAAAATTACCTTAGTAATAATTCAAATTCAAATTTCAACCCCAAAACCGCTCCAAACCGCCTGCTACCCATTTCCTCATTTTCCATGCCATTTTTAGAGTTTGTTTTGTCCGTTGGACGATATCGTCGCCGATCAGACGATATCGCCTCAGATCGGACGAATTCGTCTAGAGAAGAACGTCCAGACGATTTCGTCCCAAAACTGATTTTTCATAATTAGCTTCTATTTCAACGACGTCTCTAACCTGGGCAGAAGCGTGTCTGCGTCGTTAGAGACCCTCCCCATTGGAGATCTCCCAAATTAGGATGATCCCCAACCTCCTAACCTCCCTCCTAAGCCTATTTAAACCTTAGGACCCCCCTTGACATTCCCCTGGCTGAATTTTCCTATAATTTGATCTTTGCATGCATTATAATACCCTGGATTATCATCTGCATTTGTGCTTTTCAAATTTTCTTGTAGGAACTCTATTATTCTTCAGCCGGAGCAAGCTCAGATCATCGCAGACGATCTTGTACAATCTCGGACGATCACGTCCCAATTCGAGATGATTTCGACTATAGTCAACATTGGGGGCAATCAGTGCCCAGAGTTTGCGCTTTTCCTATACCTTTCTACTATTTTATTCTGCATCTAGTTAGTTTTATTATTATTTCATGTTATTCTGCATCTTGGAGTTCACCCATGTAGCTTAAATACATAATAAAATCATGATTAGCTATTAAAGCATGATAATTTACTTGCATTTCTATTTGGGATTATCTTATTAACATCATTTTGTCATTTCACATCATTTTCCTTTATCAGCATAGCTGCATTTTCTGTATTCTATGTCCATTTCTCTGATTGTAGGTCTCTGATGAATTCGTCAGATCTCAGACGATCCTGTCAGATCGGAGACGATCCTGTCAAATTCAAGACGATCTTGACTGCTTCAAAAATTAGAACCTCCATCAGACATCCGGATCAGGTATGGATTTCTTCACTTAATTTATTCTCTATGTTTTCTGCTTAAATCTATTTTCTGTCTTCATTTAAATCTGTATTTCATATAGAACAACTTAGATTCATTTGGCCAAACCTAGGATTTGAATGATTAAATGTAAAATTGAACACATCAAACACATTCCCAACCTAGGCGTGGAGACTGCCACTAAACGTTTCCTGGTGAACCCCACCATCCATCAAAAAATCACCTTAATACCCCTCCCCGAGAGGCGGGACCTTCAAAGGGCCTCTCAGTCCGAGGTACCATCCCATCCTTCTCGCATCCCCCTTTCGAGCACGGATCTTTTTAGCCTGAAGGTAAGGGTGCAAAAAATTTGGAACGATACATTTTGGTGAACCCGACGTGAAACTAAAACCTTTTGAAAACAAAAAAAAAACATAGATGCATTTAAAATCATTAGAAAACTACTAAGTTGCATATCATGTTTAGATGGTAGCTCCTAAGAAAAGACTAGCTTTCACTATAAATGTTGAAAACCAATTAGCAGCCATAGAGATTAATTCTTTGCTTAGAATAGCTCCAACATATAGAGTCCCACTTTTGTGGGACGAACTTGATAGGAGACTAGGTATCATTTCATCTAGATCAATACAACTTAAACAAATCAAGAGGTTTGCCCTAGATAGAATCCTGGATCCTCATCAACTCATTTTTTATCATGAACTTCAGAGAGCTTGCCATAGGTGGTTAGCTTATAGGAGAGCTCTTGTGTCTTCAGAATTGTTCACCTTCGAGGAATACCTCGAGAACGCAGCTATTGTACACCAATTCCTAGGTCATGTAGAAGACCAAGAGGTCATTCTTACAGATAGGGAAAGGTGGAGGAGAGTTCCTAGAGCTGTGTTATATCGAGAGTATTGCCACGAACTTTATTTCTACCAACCAGAGTCTGAGACAGATAATATCACTATAGCACTTTTTGTCAAATTCTTGAAAGAAAATTTTCAATTTGAAGAAGAACATTTCATGACTCCTGAAGAACTTGAGCCCATTAATGATATTTATAAATTGTTTATAGAAAACTAGATCATTGCTTTCATTATTATTATTTCTTGCATTTAGTGTGTTGTTTGTTATCTTTATAATATTGTTATAAAAAAACAAGAAAAAACCAAAAACATAACAAAACCAAAACATTTTATTTTAAATACTATAGTAGGTATATAATTAAAATATATACCTCTTAAGCTTGTTGCATATATATATATATATATAAAAAATATATATATATATATTTTCTGAAATCTAAATTTAAGCACAATGCCTAGACTTAGGAATGGTAAACAAACTGAAGAAGAAGAAGATTGGTTAGGAAAGAAAACAAAAAACCCAAATGTCCTTCCTGAGGATCCAATTCCGGAAGGAGAAACTCTAGAACAGCCAGAAGATGAGCTGGTTGTAGATGAACAAGAAGAAAATGTTAAAGAGGAAGGATCCTCATCCCCTAGAATGGCTCCAGACGGAACTATTGCTTTTGATAACTTAGATCATTTCTGGAAATTCTTCAATAATAACATTGGTGCTCTTAATATGGCAGTTCGTATTGATAGAGGACAAATTAGTGACACTCAAGCAGCCATGGAAGATATGTTTAACATACACACTAATCCCTTGTCCTTTGTTGATCAAGAAAGTGATAAAGCTGGACCATCCAATAGAGATATGGTCACTATGATTCAGAACATGCAAAAACAACAGGTTACCCAACCCCCTAAGGAACCTGTTATTGAGCCTAAAATCATTCCCACACAAAAGAGACCTTCATTCACTGCTTTATTTCGCCAAACTATTGATCAATATGCTTCAAATCGACAAAAACCTAAAATGAAGCCAAACACCAATTTTCAACAATCTGGGATACAACATAATACAACTTCAAAACTTCTTCATAACACCCTTCCTACCAACAATTTACACAATAGCAATATAGCATCTAATCTTCATGTCCCTCCATCATATGCTCACAAATCCCATATTAATGCCCTACCGAACCAATATGGTGGGCAAACCAATAATCTGGAAGCCATGGTGAAACAGTTAGCTTCCCGCATGGACCGAGATAGATCCCTACCGTCCCTCGTATAATTATCGAGAGATGTGTAGTCAGCCTTTGGATCCCATAGTTGTAGCACAACCATACCCTAAACACTTTCCCATGCCCGTCCTGCCTATATATAAAGGAACCGAAGATCCCATAGAGCATCTTCGCATGTTTAGGATAGCATGTCATGATATATCACATGATGACTTGCTATTACTAAAAATGTTCCCAAAAAGTTTAGGAGGAATGGCATTAGAGTGGTACTATCAATTGCCCACTCATTCTTTGAGAAATTTTGAAGAAACAGATGAATCTTTTGTCCATCAATTTAGTGCCTACATCGAGAGGCACGTGACCATTAAAGATTTATACAACTTAAAACAAGACAAAGATGAATGTTTTGCTGATTTCTTAGCTAGATGGAGGCAGTTGACAGGAAAACTGCACTTTGTGCTACCTTATAGGGAAATGTTGGACATTTTTATTAATAATTTGCAAGAACAAATATCCTATGAATTATCAACTGCTACCTTGACCACCTTCGATCAAGCTATAGACTTAGCTCGAAGGGTGGAAGATGCTCTCATTAGAAGAGGTCAGCTCAAAAAGAAAGATGATGAGAAAACATCCAGAAATCAGTATAAAAATAAACAAGTTGTGGGTGACGGAGTCACTGATAGTAGAAACATTGCTAATATTAATACTACGAAAACAACGAAGAAGTTTATATTAAAACCTCCTGATAAACCACCTCGAGAATTTACTAGATTGAATCAACCATTATCAACTATTCTTCCTCAATTACTAGCACGAGGCTTGATTCAATTACCAGCTATCCGGGAACCTGATCCAACTATACCCGGATACAGAGCTGATTTACATTGTGATTTTCATAGAGGACCTGGACATGCTACAAACTCTTGCAAAATATTAAAACATAAAATACAAGACTTGATTGATAATAATGAAATGGAGGTGCAAGCCTTTCAACCTAAACAAAATCCTCCTAATAATGCTCAAAAGAACATTCCCCAAAATCAGAATCAGAATGCTAATCAATCATTGGATATATTTCAACATCCTTTACCAAAACATGGCAAAGAGGTGGCTAATCAAATCGAACATCATAATGTTCCCCCTCCTACCCGATATGTAGGGACTATTAGCGGACAATTATCTGTTCAGGATCCTCAAATATTTGGCACAACTTTCTCCATGGTTACGTCCAGACCCCTATATAATACTCAAACACCGGATCCTAGTGATGTAGAATCGGATACTGAAAGTGAAATAGACATCACCTCAAACCAATCGAATAGTTCTAAAAATGAATCAGATCCTATTCAACCTATCACAGATGCTATGGTTTCGGAAGAACCATTTCCTAGAAGAGTTACTACTCGACCCTCTTCTAATCAGTTCCTTCCTAATGAACAAGCCATAAACGCTCAACCGAGACCAATTCAGCATCTTCAATATAACATTGTAGGTACCATCGGAGTTGTTACCAGACAACAGGCTCAAAACTCTCAAAAGGATCAAACTCAGAATGATGGATCAGCTCCATTTATTTTGAAAAATCCCAATAAAGGGAATCATATGTCTAATGTTCAACCTAAGCCTCCTTACAATATTAATGAACAATTATCCAATACTACAGCCAGAATTTCCCTTTTGGACTTGTTAAGATCTTCTCCTACCCATAGGGATGAGTTAATGCTCACATTAAGCCAAATGATGGTACCTCAAAATATTCAACCTGAAGCCATGTCCAATACTATCATCACTCGAGAAGTCGATTGTATTGACTTTCGAGATAAAGATATCCCACAACATAGTTTACATAAGGATAACCCCTTATATATTACTACCCTAATTGGAGATGTAGCTGTTAAACGAGTCTTGATTGATAATGGTTCATCTTTAAACATATGCACTTTTGACTTCTACCAAATATTTGGCTTTAGGAGTGATGAGATGAAAAGAACGGATATGATTATCAAAGCCTTCAATGACGAGACACAAGAAACGTGTGGAGTCATTACTATACCCTTGCAAGTTGGTCCTAGAACCCTAGATACAACCGTGTTTATTGTACATTGCCCTGCATCGTACAATATACTTCTGGGTCGCCCTTGGATCAATGCGATGCGAGCGGTTCCCTCCACTTTACATCAGTGTGTTAAATTTGAATTTAAAAACCAGTTGGTTACCATTCATGGTGATCCTAGACCCTTTGATATGTGTGCTTTGGCAGAACCCGTTGGAGTGCAATTTTTCCCTACCCTGTCATCCACACATCCTAGTTCTTATCATCCATCCAAACGTGTGAAACACACACCCATAACATCATCTACCCCATCAACTACACCTATACATTTAACTCAACCATCTTCTAAACAAACCACATTAGGACCTCAAAAAGATCCTAAACCTACACCCAATGCTTCCTGTTTTACTCCTATATCTTCCATACCCATAGACTCATCCATCGATATCACCTATAACATCATCATCCACTACTATCATTCTTCCCACATCAGAAGATCAAGGGAATGTTCCTTCTACCTCTTATGCTCTCACTGATGAGCTCTTACCCGATTTATCTAAAATTCTTATATCAGAAGAGATCAACACTGCCATGCAAGACTTCCCTCCTTTTAAATAAACTCCCACCTTCTCCTCGTACCTTGGGCCTCCCACAACCTATGGGAAGTATCTACCAAGTCGAGAGTTGTGCTTTTGTTTATAAAGGATATGATTGGGGAAGAATACCCCGAAACATCAAGACGCATTGTGATGGATATGCTCGATGCTATTTTGCTAATGAATATATTAAAGCTAAACCCATAATGCTTAAATTGGGCTATAAAGGGAAAGGTTTGGGACCTTTCCAAAATGGTATGAAAGAACCTTTCGAGGTAGAACCATGGCCCGCCCGATGTGGTGTGGGCCTATTTCCTAGTAAGGGTCAGCCCTTTCCATTTGAGGATGATGACCATCTCATATGTTATCAAGATTATCTAGATAAACAAGATTCTTTGTATCCAAAGAATAATTCTACCTGCAATATGCTATCCATAGCCTACCCTGAAATGATTGCTGAATCCGACGATGAGTTGGAAGGAGATATTTTCCATGATGTCTCCGTTGAAGAGTTGTTACACAATGGTTTTTATTTTGATGGTTCTATACCTACTATAGCCCAGCTTGAGGCCACGACTCCTCAAGATGAATTATCCAAGTTAACCTTAAAAGAATTACAAGAATTGGGTGTTTCACCCCCCACCTAATTTTGAAAGAGATCTACACATGGAAGTAGAAAACATCATTAAGGTTAACATTGGAACTAAGGATAATCCTCACATAATCAATATTGGATCAGAATTAAGTCAAGAAAAACAAGAGCAATACATTGCATTCCTTAAAGAATATGAAGATGTCTTCACTATAAAGGACATATGAAGATATGCAGTTTAGACCCTTCATAGTCATGCATCACCTAGTAGTCCATCCGGATGCTAAACTCATTAAACAAAACTTAGAAAAATGCATCCCAAAGTGGCCTTGCTAGTCAAAGGGGAGTTAGAAAAACTCTCAATGTTATTTTTATACAAGCTATTGATTATGTGAATGGATCTCGAATGTAGTTCCATCACCAAGAAAGAAGCTACCAAAGTTAGGGTTTGCACAACTTTAGAGATATTAACTTCATGCCCTAAAGATGATTTTCCTCTTCCAAACATGGATCAAATCATTGACTTTACTGTTGGGAGTGGAATGATGTCCCTAATGGATGGATCAAAGAAGGATGTCCCTTTTAATTGGGATGACGAATGTAAGGAAGCTTTTGAACTTCTCAAACAATACCTCCTTAACCCACCTGTGCTTTCACCGCCTAGACATGATCGCCCATTTATCCTGTATATTTTAGCTTCAGATTTTGCTTTAGGAGCTATGTTAGCTCAACTTGATGATGAGAAAAGAGAACGTGCTAATTATTATATTAGCCAAACTTTAATTAGTTATGAAACCCGCTACACAGCATTAGAAAAACTATGTCTAGCAATCGTATTTTCTATACAAAAATTATGCCATTATATGCTCAATCAAAAAACATATGTCATTGCTAAATATGATCCCTTGCGGTATCTCATGAGTCGACCTTATTTATCGGGTCGTACAACAAAGTGGGTTCTTGCTCTAAGCGAGTTTGAACTCACGTTCATAGGATAGAAGTCTGTTAAGGGTCAAATCATAGCAGATCAATTAGTTGCTGCACCCTTAGAGTCTACCCATCCCCTCATCATTGAGTTTCCTGATGAATGCCTTCAATTAGAGGCAGACCATGTTGAACAATGGTCCTTATACTTTGATGGAGCCCGATGCATGAGTGGGGCTGGTGCGGGTATTATTTTAATATCTCCACAAAAACACATTATACCTTTGTCCTTTAAATTAACATTTGCTTGCACCAATAATACTGTTGAATATGAAGCTCTAATCCTTGGATTACGAGCTGCCTTGGCACTAAAAATTAAACATCTGCTAGTTTTTGGTGATTCTCAACTTGTTATAAACCAAATTAATGAAGTTTATCAGACCAGAGATGATAAATTACGCCCATATAAAGCATATGTTTTGCAGTTGTTGTCCTTGTTTGATAAAGTTACCTTGGAAGCTATTCCTCGAACTAGCAACCGTGCGGCTGATGCTATGGCCGCAGCTGCCTCTCTTCTGCCCTTGGAGTTAGATGACGAATATGCCACCATCATTATTCATCGACTCCAAGAACCCGCTTCAAATAAGTCATGCTTAGAACCTTTGGATGTGTTTCTAATCAATGAAACTACTCCTGAACCTTGGTATACGGATATATTTGATTTTCTTCACAATGGGACTTTCCCTGCCAGTTCTAATAGAAACCAGCATCGGTTATTACGTAGACGAGCAAGTCGATTTGTAATAATTGGCAATACTTTATATAGGAGATCTTTTGAAGGTATCCTATTGAGATGTTTGAATCTAGAAGAATCCAAATCAGCTTTGAGTGAAGCCCACGATGGATCTTGTGGAGGACACTTCTAGTGGTAGTGTCATTGCTAAAAAGCTCCTTAGGATAGGCTACTTTTGGCCTACCATGGAAACTGATGCACATGATTATGTGCGCCATTGCGACAAGTGCCAGAAACATGCTGACCTTGTCCATGCCCCTGCACAAGAACTGCAGGCTATTTCATCTCCTTGGCCCTTTTCAAAATGGGGCTTAGACATTATTGGCAAAATTAATCCTGTGTCATCCGATGGACACAAATTCATCATAACCGCCATCGAGTATTTTACGAAGTGGGTTGAAGCTATGCCTTTAGCTTCCTGCACTGGAACACAAGTCTCTAAATTTATTTTTAATCAAATCATTTGTAGGTTCGAAATTCCTGCAAATCTCATCTCAGACAATGGAACTTGTTTCAAAAATAAAGATGTTAAGAAATTATGCCAAAAATATAAGATTCAACATCGCTGGTCCACTCCCTATTATCCTCAGGGTAATGGCCAAGCAGAAGCATCTAATAAAACCTTAATTAAAATCCTTAAAATATTGGTCAATAAATCTGGCCGTGACTGGCACATTCAATTATATCCAGCTTTGTGGGCATATCGCACTAGTGTTCGTACTCCCACAGGTACTTCACCTTTTGTTTTGGTTTATGGCGCTGAAGCTATTTTTCCCTTTGAATTAGAAGTTCCTTCTTTGGCTCTACTACTTCAAGATACCGAAGTAGGAGATGAATATCGAGCTGGCAGACTCAGTCAACTGGAACTCCTAGATGAAAAGTGCATCAATGCTTTGGAGCATCTTCGTGCCTACCAAAACAAGCTTAAAAGATCATATGCTAAGAAAGTTCGTCATCGATCCTTTGAGGTCGGCGACCTTGTTTTAAAAGAAAATCAAAAAAATACTAATGCAACTAAAGACCTTAAAGGTAAATTTGAGCCCAACTGGCTTGGACCATATATTATCAACTGCTAAATTTGAATCGGGAGCATACAAATTAGCTACCTTAGATGGTAAATATTTAAAAGAACCTATGAATATTATGCATCTTAAGCGATATTACGCATAAAATTTGGTCATTTCATCATTTGTATATATTTTGCATGTTGTTTCATTTTATAAATTTTCAAAACTTCCACAAAAACAAACAACAATATTATTGACTCTTTCGAAACCAAAAAAAAAAAAAAAAAAAGGAGGGAGGAGAGATCAAAATTATCAAACTCCTCAAAAAATATGTGTTATATATATTTCTTCTTAAAGTATTGCAGTTATATTTTCAAATTATTTTGGATAAATTAGCATTTATTTGGAATCTCTCACTTTTGCAAACACAAAAATAAATATCTTGATTTTATTTGGCATGATTACTAATCTCTCTTATATCAAAGTCCACAAAATTCAATTAAATAAAGTTTGAGCACAGAGAATTGATCTTGTTATTTACTTAAACCAAGCATATCCTTTCACAATAAAATGATTATATTTGTAATGTCCATGCTATGCTACATAGTAGAAGTGGTTTCTTGAGCGAAAAGTTTCCCCTGCTATCCTATCATGCACATGGTCTAGAATCTTTGAGAATTGACAAAAGGACAAGCTCACCCCTACCCAGAATAAAAATCCCTTGCTCTACAACTAATCCGAGCAAGTATCCCTAGCATAGGAAGGAAAAAAAAAGTTCAAGAAAAACATGAGAAAAAGAAGCATTATTTCTGAATCATTTTGACCTCTTAGCACTATTTCAGCATTATCTCAAATATCAAAGCAAAAGATACGAAAAAAAAAAAAAAAGCGAAAGCAAAAGCAATAAAATCCCTTTCCCTACCCATTGAAAAGAAAAGAAGGGTTGATGAGCTTGAATCCCTGGAATTCTCAATTATTCGAAAACTGTGAGGTAAGCCCCATAACAAGTGGTTTGTGCCCAACCCGCTTAGCCTTGGGTAACTCCTAGCAGTGGTGATATGTCTGTTACATTAGCGACCTTCTTTTGTACGAACCTATGTCTGCTTATGGATTAGCTAGCTCTTGATAACCCGACTTACATAGTAGTCCGATACGGTTATATGCATCTAAATCATGGTTAATGAACACTTATTTGGTTAAGTCAAATCACTTGTATCAAATTATCTTGCTCAAAACTGGTAAATGAACAATACAATCGCACACACATTTGTATTTGAGAGATTTTGTATCATTATGATAAATCAAGATCGGTAATGAACTCACATTTGCACATGAGGATTCCTTATAAATCTACATTTCTCTTTGAGATACTTTAAAATGTTTTTGTAACTCTTTTGGAATAATTTTATCCTTTTATTTCAGAATTTTTGTTTTGTATCAAAGCAATTACATACATCTTCTCACAAAATCTCAAAAATAATTTCAAACAAAAGTTTTCATATTATTATTTTGTTTATCAAAAGTCAAAAATGCATCTTGCAATAAAACCAACAATTTATTTTCTTCTTTGGATTTCGCGATGATGGTATAAGTCTATACCTATAATTCTATGCCTAGCGCAAACCATCGTTCTAATTTTCTTTTCCATTTATTTTAAAACAAAATTCATCAAAACATGTGACTTGCATCATTATGTTACACAATTATGCTTTACAAACAAACAAACACTTATTCTATTTCATGACATTATGTTCAAATTCAGTTTTTGCAACCATGGTATAAATTCTAAGGAATTATTCAAAATTTTATCACACTTAGGAATTTATGCCTAGCAAAAATCATTTTCTAAAATATTTCATGCATAATATTTTCATGGAAATCTGAAAACAAATCACCATCATCATCATCATTTGCATCATCACAACACCAAGTCTTAAGACAGTCTCTTAAGCACTCTTTTACTTTTAACAATATTTCTATACTGGGATTAGCTTGACGACCGAGTGAGCGGCGACTCCATGAAATGGTCTATAATAGCGACAATGTCCTTTGAAATTATTGTTAAAAGTCCCCTTTTATTTTTTATCAAATCACACCACAACCACCAATTTGTTTACATCAGATTATTTCATTTAAATTTTAAAAGCATGACATTCAAACCATAATATTTCCAAACGACATAATTACATGAATCATCAAATCAATCACATCAAAACATTAAAGCATCATACAAACACATAAGACAAGTCATATGATCAAAAATATCTCATCTATATATATATCAACAATATATACATCATCTCAAAACTGGATCGGTATGCCACAATCTGTACCTCGGCATACTCAATCCTCTATCAAAAATAATAAACACTATGTATCAATCTATGCAGTGCAGTCTGTAGCAACTAGCCTCGAGAACCTCTCGAGCTCTCAGCCTCATCTCCTCCCTCGCCCTGAGGTGGATGAGGTGGCCCCATCGCAGTCCATGTGGTGCTATGAGTCCTGGACTCTGATCATGATGATGTCCTCGATGACCTCATCATGATAGGCTCCGCAATGGGGGCCGACAGCGGTAACCTCTGCCCCTCTGGCACCATATGGTGGTATAGCATCTGATAGAATGTGATCCGGGCAATAGCCCATGCTAGGTCCCGAGTGCTCGCCCCTCCGCTCCATGCTCTAAGGTGCACGACCTCATCTCTGAGCTGTGTGGCCTCCTCTCGATGTCGTGCAGCCTCATCCTGCAAGGACTACACCTGAGCCTGGAGACGGACAGTCTCCACCCGGAGAGTAGCCATCTCGCTACTCTCTCCTACCTCGACACCCTTGCCCTTATCGGGCGATGGTGGCCTCTCTCTCCATGGAGAAGGGGGTCTCTCCTCCCTCCTCTCCCGCTGTCGTGGCCTCTGCTGAGCCTGTGGCCTCCTCTCGCTCTCTCCCACCGTGACCCTGTGCCGCCTCAATGGCCGCCTGGCACCGCCTCCCCATCCGATGCACAACTACATGAATCAGACCCTGAGCCCTCGTCATCCGAGGAGGGCGGATGCCTGCGTACCAGGCATCATAGCCATCAGCAACCCCTACATCATCCCCATCCACTGGCTGAATGGGGGCATCATCTACGTCCTCACTCCAGAAGCGCTGCATATCTGGAGCCCCGCTGACTGTAGTGTTATCCCGGACGGTCCAAGAAAACTCGTAGTCCCCGAGAGATGGGATCCCCTGCTGTAGACCGAACTGCCTCAAAACTCGGTCATAGCGGTGGAGCTCCACCTCTCCCCTCTCCATCCTCAGCCAACAGGTTCGCCTAACGTGAGCCAGCTCCTGTCCATCCTCGGCCCACCCTGGATGATCTCTCCAAGGCCTCCAGGTGATCTGGTCGGAGACAAGGTCATCAAGTAGTCTCCGAGACATTGGCAGATCTATCCGCTGCTATGACCCTCTCCGGAGCCACCAGTAGAAAACTCGGGGCCTCTCCCCATCAATCCCTGTCAGTGGGAGCCCTACCGGCCTCCGCACCATGATGTGCTCCCAGCACCAAACCTGTAGTAGTGATGTCATGACCAGACATCGGTCGCCCTTGTATACGACCCCATGCAGGATCCTATACAATCGACATAGTACAAAGCTCCCCCAAGCAAACCTGTACCCATGGTCTCTCATGTCGTAGACCACATCTGTCAGTAGCCATGGTAGTCTGCATCCACTCTGATGGCATAGCAGCAGACCACCTACCACCCCAGCCAAAACCTGTGTCAGTCTAGATGCCCCAGGCATCTGGCGTAGCGACTCGATGTTCACTCCGCCCTTCTCCAGGGCGAAGCTCGGATCTCCGCACAGTCGCATCATCGCATGGCCCTGATTGGCCATGGGAGTTATTAGCCATCCTTGTATGGGGATCCTCAAAATCCTCCATACATCCTCCAATGTGGGAGTCATCTCCCCTGTCGGTAATCAAAAACAAGAACCCGGATACCACCTCTCTGCTAGGGCTGTCAATAGCCCCATATCTGTAGAAACCTGTGGCATATCTGCCACATGCTGCAAGCCGACTTGAGCCAACTGATCTCGCTCTACCTGAGATAGAGCGGCCAAGTCATCCCTCAGCCCATCGTATTTCCATTCCCTGCTCTTTAGTAATCCTCTCTGCAACATAAACAACAAAACAATAAAAATCATTAATAAAACAGTGATTAAAAATGCAAGTAAAACAAGTTCAATTTCATACAAATGATGATATCGTCCACTATTGGACGATATCGTCCAAAATTTGAGCAAATTCGTCTCCGATTTTGCAAGAGGGAATCGTCCCTTATTGTACGAAATCGTCCCCATATCGCCGATTTCGCCCTTGGACGAAATCGGCGATATCGAGACGATTTCGATGAAATTGAGACGATTTCGTCCCGATGACGTCGACGGCCCAAAAATGGCCGTGATGCTCAAAAATCATTCAAAATTAATCTAAAAAGCATGAAATTCAAAATTAAAGCATTCTAAATTAAGTTTGGACCCTTACCCGTAGCCCGCATCGGACCTCTGTCGATCTGTGCGCTGTCTCGACCATCTTGTCTGCAGAGCTCTAGAAACCAAGAAAATGAACAGTAACAATGAATTAGGGTTTTTCCCTATTTTTCTTAATTTTATTCAAAAACACTTAACAACATTTTAAAATTTTGCTTTTCCGCGTTTTTACCTCAAACGTTCGATTTGGGTAAAAACACGGAGGGGGCACCATAGTAAGTTGTCGTACGATTCGACCTAGAATCGTCGCCTAAAAATGGGAATAATTTTTGCTTTCTCGTAGATCGAGAAGAACTCATATTTAACGCATTTTCTTCAAAAAATTCGCTAAAGAGGGGGCAAAATGTAGCACCCTAAAATTGGCGCAGTAAACCTTAGCAAATAATTAAAATTACCTTAGTAATAATTCAAATTCAAATTTTAACCCCAAAACCGCTCCAAACCGCTTCGTTACCGTTTCCTCGTTTTTCATGCCATTTTTAGGGTTTGTTTTGTCCGTTGGACGATATCATCGCCGATCAGACGATATCGCCTCAGATCGGACGAATTCGTCTAGAGCAGAACGTCCACACGATTTCGTCCCAAAACTGATTTTTCAAAATTAGCTTCTGTTTCAACGACGTCTCTAACTCTGGGCAGAAGCGTGTCTGTGCCGTTAGAGACTTCCTCCGTTGGAGATCTCCCAAATTGGGATGATCTCCAACCTCCTAACCTCCCTCCTAAGCCTATTTAAACCTTAGGACCTCCCCTTGACATTCCCCTGGCTGAATTTTACTGTAACATTTGAGTTCTTTGCGTGCATTAGAATATCCTGGATTACTATTTGCATTTGTGCCTTTCCAAATTTTCTTGCAGGAACTTCGTTATTCTTCAGCCGGAGCAAGCTCAGATCGTCGCAGACGATCTTGTACAATCTCGAACGATCATGCCCCAATTCGAGACGATTTCGACTGTAGTCAACATTGGGGGCAATCAGTGCCCATAGTTTGCGCTTTTCCTATACCTTTCTACTATTTTATTCTCGCATTTAGTTAGTTTTATTATTATTTCTTGCTATTCTCGCATCTTGGAGTTCACCCATATAGCTTAAGTGCATGATAAGATCATAATTTGTCATTAGAGCATGATAATTTACTTGAATTTCTATTCGTGATTATCTTTTTAGTATCTATAATTGTCATTTCACATCATTTTCCTTTATCTAGTATAGCTACATTTTTCGTATTCTGTGTCTATTTCTCTGATTGCAGGTCTCTGATGAATTCGTCTGATGAATTCGTCAGATCTCAGACGATCCTATCTGATCGTAGATGATCCTGTCAAATTAGAGGTGATCTTGACTGCTTCAAAAATCAGAACCTCCATCAGACATCCGGATCAGGTATGGCCCTTTTCTAATTTAGTATATTCTCTGTATTTTCTATTTAAATCTATTTTTTGTATTCATTTAAACCTGCATTTCATGTAGAACAGTTTAGATTCATTTGGCCAAACCTAGGATTTGAATGATTAAAGGTAAAATTGAACACATCAAACACATTCCCAACCTAGGCGTGGAGACTGCCACTAAACGTTTCCTGGTGAACCCCACCATCCATCAAAAAATCACCTTAATACCCCTCCCCCGAGAGGCGGGACCTTCAAAGGGCCTCTCAGTCCGAGGTATTGTCCCATCCTTCTCGCATCCCCCTTCCGGGCGCGGATCCTTTAGCCTGAAGGTAAGGGTGCGAAAAATTTGGAACGATACAATACTACTCCCAAGATTCATAAACTCATTTGTGAGAATATCAAACTAGAAATAGTTACGGCTTCTAGCAAGGAACATTGACAAGAAGAACATGTTAAATTTTAGAATAACTCCTAGCAAGGACAATTGTCTAGAGAAAATAATCTAAAATTTTATTCAAAAATGAGTAGACAAAAAAATTTATCTTCCAAATATTATCAATAGCCTAAAATAGAAAATCAAAATTATGTAAAATACCAAAAATTACATAGGTAAGGTAAGTTTTATTTTTGATAAATTGAATTATATTGAAAAACTAGCATCAAAATGAAAATAATGATCTCAAAGGGACAACACATCCTCAAGTTGAGTCTTCCACTACTTATTATTATGCCTAGAAAGCCTCCTTTGCCTATTATTTTGATGTATTAGTCAAGTCATTTTCTTCTGCTATATTCTTTATCACTAGATATCATGGTCCATTCTTATCATTTATATATTCTAAGTGTAGAATCTGTTGCCCCAAATCAACATCCTATAAAATGCCCATTTTTGCATCCTTTAAAATATTTTACATACACAAAACCCTTAAAATAAGACAACATTCGAAATGAGAGCTTACTATATGGGATAATATCAGTTGCTATTGGTAGATGGTATAAATATATGCTAAAGCAAAGCTCTTTTAGCTAACATTAGAGAATATGCAATGTATTGAGATGGAATCCTATTCTAGTTTATCAAAAAAGGTTTATTGATGACACAAGAATACATACATGTTTTCAGTATAGAATATTATCTCCTACCTCTGAAATGTACCTATACTTTATAATTACGATTTATCCTTTTTTATTTCAATTAACTATGAGTGTATATATTATTCAAAAAAGACAACCTACAAAGTTAGGATTGATTGCTATTTGAAAGAGGTTCAAGGTTCAAAACTGCTCTCTACCTATCCATGGTTGCATGTGAGGGTCCTTTTGGGGCCATCCCTCTGACCCCTACTACCAATCAGTCCTTTGTAAACATAGTGAGGGAGAGACAATAATATGAGAATGAATATTTGATAATTCTTGCCTTAAATTCCATCTTATTTGTTGTTACCAAGAAGCCAATGGTTAAAGGTTTATAGTCTAGAGTTAATGGCTATCTTCCATAGGATATTTACTATCCCAAGCTAGTTATAAAATATTTTTTTATGGATGAAAATATTTTGTACAGTAACCATGATCAAATCTACAAATTTATTGGCATGATACTGTCTCTAGGGTTTATATACTCCTAGATTCAAAATAATTGGGAGACTTTAGGGGATATTTCAATATTCCTTGTTAGTAATGGATACTATATGGTGAGTTTCTCTTCAATAGTAGACAAGGACAAGGATTTTAAATTAGGGAAGAGAAGCTATCAAGTAAAAAACCTTTTTATGTAGCCTTGGAAGCTAGGATTTTATCCACAAATGAAACCCATTGTAGTGGTTGTCTGGATTTGATTACATGCTCTAACAATGGAATGTAGATGTGAACCAGTTCTTGAGATATTAGGAAATTTTTTGGGATGCTATTTGGGAGTAGCCAGATATAATGATGGGATATTTGACCATTAATGTTTAGATATGGATCTTAATAATCCAATTCTAGCTAAAATAGAAATAGATATGAGGGATTTAACCTGGGTCCAACAAGTAGACTATGAAGTGATCCCCTTTCAATGTAGGATTTTTCATAAGCATAGCCATCTTGCTCGTTTCTTCCCTAAGACTGTGTAGAAATATCCCATCCCATTTAAGGCTAATAGCAATGACAACAAGATGTCTGAGAATAAGAAAAAATCTCATCCCATAACCTCAAACCTAAATACACTAAAAGAGGGTATCGAATCACCTAATAGGAATAAGAAGAAAAATAAGAAGGTAGTCCAATAAAACTAGACATAAGAGAGAAACCTAAATAGGTATGAAATTCTTAATACCCTAATGGACATGGATAATGAGATAGTTTGAATGGGGGAACCATAAAGGAAAAACCTACCCTTTAAAATGTAGAATAAATAGTCTAGCAAAGGATAACTCAACCAGCATTAGAGACCAATATCCAACCAATCTCAAACCATATTGTGATAATAGCTTTAGAGAACCTCAACCTTGCTATGGTCTTGGTTGATAGGGATGTCTCAATGAAAGATAGAGGTAAGCCTACTCTTGGAATTCAACAAGTAGAGAAAATATTATTGAAGAACACAAGCTTATACTAAAAGGGGGGTGAACAGTATAAGCTTATACTATAATTATTATCAATTACAATAATGAAACAATGCACAAATCACCACACACATAAGAGACACAGATTTAATGTGGTTCACCCAATGTGGGCTACATCCACGAAGAAATATTTCTTATAAATTTCTCAAATAAATTTCATGGGCTCCAACCCCTATTACAATGTTCATGGACACCTATCCACAGGAGACACATGTCCCCTCTCACAAGTTCATGGACCTCAATCCACAGGATACACCAATATCCTCTGCTTTGGTTATGTGGACACCACTCCACTCTATTCTGGTTTTGTGGACACCACTCCACTCTATTCTGGTTTTGTGGACACCACTCCATAGGAGACACCAATCCCCTTTATTTTGGTTCTTGTCCTCAACTCTGCTCAAACTCTATCTTCAACTCGAAAAAACCTTATCTTCAACTCATCTGAAACTCTATATTCAACTCTACATAAAATAACTCTATAACCTGCTCATAAAACCTACTCAAATCTTCTTACTAAACCTGCTAAATTTAGCTCCATAGCCTGCTCACAAATTTTCTCATAACACCTACTCAAATCTTCTTATAAAAACCTGCTCAAACCTACTCACAAAACCCTACTCAAATTTGCTCTAGATACTGCTCAAATCTGATCTAAATAATATTCATCTATTTCCAAATCTTGCATACAAAACAATGCTCATATATTCCCAAATCTTGCATAATGATGTCATCAAGTTCTTCACATATTCTTCAATGTGCTTTCCTCAACTAAAGCAATTCAGACATATTCTACCCAAAATTATTTTATCTTCATGAACATATAGAGAATGATGTGCACTAAAAAATGTCCAATATGTTCTTCACATTCATTAAGTCTGTTTCTTTCACATGTCTCACATGTATTACATCAAAGGGTAGCTTTAGTCTAGCACTTGATAACTAACCTGGTAATTTTTGACTTGCACCTTCACTTCAAAACCAATCACAATGCACAAGTCTATCCTTTTCATCTACTCCCAAAATCAATCATGAATAATGCACAAATTTGCTCTCAAAACTGATCTATAACTCTTATCAATTTATTCCCAATTTCAATCAAAACCAATGCACAACTTTGCTCTCAAAATTGATCTATAACTCTTATCAATTTATTCCCAATTTCAAGCAAAAATAATGCACATCCAATAATTCCTTATACCTCCAACCTTATGACAACAAAAATATTTTCCTTAAACAAAACCATCTTGAGAAAGGAATTAAATCACCATACCTCTAAATCTACCTCAATGATTATGATGAGCTTTCCAAACCTGTCTTTACAAAAATAGTTTCCTTTTTGTTCCTTCAAAAATATGGTTAGTAATTTTCTCTTTCTTGCACAGATATTAAATCCCCTTTTTAATATGCCAAATACAATATAACATTAATCACAATTACACCTTATTTCTCCTTTCTATAAAATACCAAATACAATATAATATTAATCACAATTACACCTTATTTCTCCTTTCTATAAAATACCAAATACAATATAATATTAATCACAATTACACCTTATTTCTCCTTTCTATAAAATGCCAAATACAACTTTGAAAACACAACAATATCCCTTAAATTTTCCTCTTATTAATTTTACATAATACCCAAAAGTAATAATGCACAATAAAACATAAAATCTTATGTCTCCCTAAATTTAATTTAATCTAAAATATTTTGCCCTTACCAAACACAACCACAGATGGGAATCGAATGCATGACCTCAAGTAGCTCAACACCCTAGCGCAAGCTAGACTTCTAGCTAAGTTGCCCCGATTTTTGAACACAAATGCGCATGAAATCTATTTTAAAACATTTTTCCTCTATCCAAACTCACTGTAAAGGTTACCACTATGAATCGACCCCGAGATGCCCTGCTTTCCGATGCCTAGCGCCACCTAGCCTGTCATCTGGGCTAGTCATTCGAACGGGAAACAAAGTGCATGACTTTGCTTTTGAAATCTTCTTCATATACCTTTCTGTCCAAAATCACAACAAAATAGTGTCACCATGAATTGACCCTGAGACCTGTTGTTCGCCCATGCCCTAGCGCAGGCTAGGCTACCGTTTGGGCTAGCCACCCAGATGGAGATATCCACGCATAATTTTTCTTTATGAACCTTGATGTCTGCCTCTAAAAATGTGTCTTCCACTCTTATCTTCTGCACTTCATGAATTTTTGCACGAAAGGATTTTTTGAATTGTGCACGTCCAAACCTTTTCCTAAGTGAATTATTGCTCTCCTTTTATATGTGTACTTTGATTTCCACCAAGGAACATCGATCGATATTTTTTCCATAAATTTTTGACTTTATATATTCTCTCAATGACAATGGTGACTTTTAAATTTATACTTCTTTGTGTTATAATATTTAAATCTTGGGATTTAAATATTATAATATTTTAATTTTTAAACCTTTGTCCAAAGCCTTTTATATTTTTATCCCAAGTAAACCTTTGTCCAAAGCCTTCTGTAATTTAAATATTTTTGTCCCAAGTAAACCTTTGTCCAAAGCCTTCTATAATTTAAATCTTTTGTCCCAGTAAACCTTTGTCCAAAGCCTTCTATAATTTAAATATTTTTGAATTTATCTTTATAATATTTAAATATGATATTTAAATATTATATTCCTTTGCTTGAATATTTTCTTTGCTTTGCTTCATCTAAAATATATGCTTGCCTTCCATTGTCCAACCTTGTGAACTCATTACTCTTGAAGAATATTTTTGCCTTGAATACCATGCACCCTTTGATATCAATGAAAACTCAATATTTCTAACAATTATAACACACCTAAGCCAAGAATTTGAGAATAAAATCAAACTAGGAGAAGCTAGCAATGGAGGGTGACCAACTACTAAACCAGGGAGGTGTAAAGCAAATTAATACTTACATGGTTTTAGGTTTCCAATGATTGTATAATCATGGAATATTAGAGGCTTAAATAATAAGTCTCATCAAATTATTATTTACAGTTTAATTGAAGGTCGTCATTTATATTTTATTCTCCTTCAAGTAATAAAATATTTAATACAAGTGATAGATAGAATAGCTACGAAAATATGGAGATAGGCAGAGCATATGGTTGTAGCATCCTAGGGTGCTTCAGGGGTATAGTGACTTTGTGTAACCCTCTAAAATAGATAGTAATTGATCATGATGTGGGAATGGGGGTTCTCACCTCTCTTTTCAAAAGTAAGAGGTTAGGATAACTTTTGATTTTTGGGTAGCAACACCTCCAATGGGTAACAAGTAGGATAGAATTGCATAGTGACTGACAACTTCGATGTTAATATTTTAGCTAGGGATTAAGAAGGGGGTATCCCATTTTTAGATCAAGGGGACAAATTTATGATCTCTAAAGTAAATTACCTCAATTTCATTAATGTCCAATATGCAAGGCCTTCTCATACTTGGACAAATAAACAAGTAAGGTTGGCAAATATGAAGGTAAATTTGGATAGATTCTTGGTGTTTAAAGAGGTTTTTCTGCAATGGTCACTCACGCTAGAAATTCTCAATCATAAAAAATCAAACCATTTTCCAATTCTCTTGGAATGGGATGTTGACCAGAAATCTTTCTCTAGACCATTTTGGTTTGATAATTTTTGGTTGTAAAAGGAAGATATTAGAGATAAAATCACAGTTTGGTGGGAGGAGGGGCACCTTGCCTATGGGACAACATTATTTGGAATCTTTAAACAAATACAAGATTTCAAATCCCAACTTAAAATATAGGAAAGAAACAATAAATAAAAAATTTGGCTTTAGAGGGTTTCACTAGCTACAAGGATGGAGGAGTAGGCCACACTCTTATGGACTAAAAAAATTACATAAGACTTGAATTAGAAAGATGATATGATCAAAAAAAAATTAGAAGGTATAGACAAATAGGAGGAGATCTATTGGAAACAAAGAGCTAAAACTTCTTGGTTGCTAGAGGGGGGTTGAAATATTAAGTTCTTCCATCTCTTAGCCTTGGCAAGAAGACACTCCAACACACTGCCCAGACTACAAGACCTTCATGGTAATATGATGGATACTATCCTAGGTATACAAGCTAAAAATATCTACTTTGAAAATATTTTCTCTACTTTTACCCATCCTAATCTTGTAATGCAATAAGAGATACTTAATTCTATCCCACAAATTATAAAATCTAAACAAAACTAGGCCTTGTTGAGAGAAATTACTGCATCCTTAATAGATTTATCATGTTGCAAGACTTCTCTGATCCAATTAGCATTGTGGATTCTGGTGGATTCACCTCTTTAACTCGGGAAAATATTATCCTAAGACTCTAGATAGACCGAGTAAGGTAAGGAAACCTTAGAGGTGAGCCTACAATATTTCTTATATGCTCATGCTCATCCAGATTGCAAAAAATAAAATAAAACTGCAACATAAAAGTTGACCAAGCTTTGAAGTAACTCCCAACTAGTGCTTCAAAAAGTAAACCGATGCCTTATCTATTGGGTAATTGTAGTCAAACTTAAAATATGGTGAAGATAGAATGAGGGAGAAGATAAAACTGAGCCAATTCAAATAATGCAACAAAGATGTTTAAGCATGTCATTGAAATAATACACCATTTACATGTTCAAATGATGTAACATGTAAATAGGACAACAAGAAAAACTACACATAGAACTACTAAAAGGAGGAAGTAGGATTGTATTATCCAATAAATCATTATAATGGGAGTCTAATCAGTGTAATCAAATCTCACTAAGAAAATACAAATGAGTTCTCCATTCAAATGATGCAATAGAGAACTGCAACTCTTTGTTCAAATGATGTAACAAAGAGCCTCTTGGATTTTGACCCCATCCACTGGAATTGATCTCAATAAATTGGACACCTCCTTAGCAAAAACCTGCATAATAATTAGGAATAAAAATGGGTAACTAGACAAGACACACAAAGGAAAATACAACTGACAAGGATGGACACTCTGGTATACCTCTTGCAAATTTACTTTGTAAAAACTTGATGTTTCATGTTGCTGCAACTCTCTTAAATAGCTTGATCACTTGGTCCATAATTGCAAAAAATGTAACTGCCTCGACGATGGCCCATAATTGGAAATGATCCATAATAGCCACTATCTCCATCACCTTTAGATTTTTATTTTTTTTATTTTTTTTAGGGTTTAGGGTTTTGAGTTTAGGGTTTAGGGTTTTTAGGTTTATGGTTTAGGTTTTAGGGTTTTCCCCCTTTTATAATGTGAGAAACCCTAAAACAAAACCCTACATCTTAAAGCCCTAAAGATAAGAAATTATTATTTTTGGAAAATTTGTCATTTTTAGCCAAAAACAACCCTATTTTTAGTAAGTCACCAAAAAATCTCGGATGGCCCTAAAAATTAAAACCCATCACCGTATCACCCATATTAATCCTTCTATAAAATCTCAACACCTACCCATGTCTATAAGTAATTATTTTTTGGAATTTTCTAAAAAACCACTAAAATCCATTTTTGGGGCACTAGATGAAGGAATTAAGGCTCGAAAAAATCTCAAAAAGGCCTGAAAATGCAATCTATGCCCATTGGTGGCCTATCCACGTCATTGTCCTCCTCATTATCCAAATCCCTGTAAAATTGTCGATCCAACGGTCAGATCAAAATTTATGCCCTCTGGAAGATAGGCACCTGGATCAACCTTAGTTAGGCCAAACATTTACTGATAAAAAGACCTTAGGAAAACCAAAACAAAGGCCTGACCTTGGTGAAATAAAAACTTTCATTGCTCTTGGAGGGTGAATAGGACTTCAAAAGGACCAAAAATTTACAATAACTGGAAAGGACTCAAGTGGGTATTGCAAATTTGAAAATACCATAGGACACCAAAAATTAAAAATTTTGGGGTAAACTCAAGTTGGATTTTGAGGATCCAACAGGTCCTCTTTAGAGTTGTGGATCTAGAGGAGGTGAGAGATATAGTTTTCAACATGAGAACCAAAAATTCCCTAGTCCTTGATGGGTTCCCGATTGAAATTTTCTAGGATTTTTAGGATGGCATAGGGGAGGATGTAACCAAGTCAGTGGAAGAATCCCATGAAAATAAAGCATGTTATTGGCTATGAACCACACTTTCCTTGTTTTTGATTCTTAAAGTGGGAGAGGATTTCAACCTTGGAAACTTTTATTCGATTGTACTTTTTAATGTAGTCTACAATATCACTACAAAACTAATGGTTGAAAGGATTAATAAGGTAGTGGATAGTATTATATCTCTAGGGCAAGGAGGTTTTTTGGAGGGTTGACAAATGTCATATGGAGAAATATTAGTATAAGAACTAGTTCACACAATGCAACTGAAAGGTCAAAGAGGTATGTTTATCAAATCATACATGTCTAAGGCCTATGATAGAGTCCCTTAGTATTTTTTGGATCGAATGTTATAGAACTTTGATTTCTCTTAGGGTTGGAGAGAGTGGATCATGAGTTATGTCTCTTCGACCTCCTCAATATTCATCAATTGTATTTCCTCAACTTCCTTTTAGTCCTCTAGAGGAATTTAGAAAGGAGATCCTATATCCACATACCTCTTTATTATTCTTACTGAAGGATTAGGTATATTTCTTGGAAGGAATAGTCAATAAGAAGTTATCTCAAGAGTGCAATTGGAAGTGGTAATTCTGACCCATTTACAATTTATGGATGATACAGGGTTTCTTGGGGTGGCCAATGTTAAGGTTGCAAGAGCACTCAAAGCTACCTTAAATACCTATCTGGAAGAAATAGGATACGAATTGAATGCAATCAAGTCAAAGGTAGTGTTCCTTAATACCTAAAGGGGGATCCAAGATCAAATTCTAAACATCTTAGGCTTCTCTCAAGGCTTCCTCTTATTGGACTACCTGAGGATTCCACTCCACTATAAGAAGTTGAAGGTGGAAAAATGGAAAAAACTAGTGGCTACAATTGGTGCAAATATAAATAATTAGATGCACCATTGGATTTCTTTTGGATGAAGAGTGACTCTTCTTCAATTGGTGATTCAAGCAAATGTCGATTTACAAGTTCTCTATCCTTGCTACTCTGACTAGAATCCTAAAGGAGCTAGACTTGCTCATGTAAAAATTCCTTTGGGATGGCCCAAGGATGGGTAAGCGATGGGCTCTAGTAAGTTGGGATAAAATCTGCTAGCCTAAAGTAAGCAAAGGATTAGGAATTCAAAAAACAACGTTGAATAACTAAGCTCTACCAGGCAAGCATTATTAGATATGGATTTCCAATCAGGAAGAGTTATTTAGCAAAGTCATTACTAGTAAGTATTTGGGTAACATTCCCCATGAGGAAGCAGGTCACATCCATATGAGTGTATAAGGTTTTGTTGTTTGGAACCTACTGAAATTATGAGAGAAAGTGGTAAAACAAAGACTATTTTGGAAACTGGGTAGAGGGAATAAAGCAAAATTTTAGATAGATTCTTGTTACCAATACACCCTCTTAATTTTAGAATTTCTAGAGCTGCAATCCCTTCAATAGAACCTTAAGGATAGATATTAGATCAAGATAGCATGTTATCTAAATAAAAGGTAGATTAGGACCTTCTCCCTTATGTAACTAAAGTGGTGGGAAGAGTGGTCAGTCTCAATCTCTCTGAATTTGGTGTTGCTAATAGAGAAAATATTAAAGCAATGCCAACTTAAAAAAAATGAGGAAGAGGATAAGATAGCTTGGGGTCATGGGAATTTAGGCATCTATACAATTTGGATGATTATAATGAATTTCTCCCTTCCCCATCGATGTTGTCGAATGTTCCATGGGTTAGAGTATGGTTGGCAAAGAGCTGGCCTGAAATCATTTTTTTTTGCCTAGCAAGTTATGCATCGAAGCTTCCTCACCTATGATAACTTACAAAAGAGGGTTTTTCATGGCCCCTCTAAATGTATCATGTGCAATACCTAGGAGGAGACAATAGATTATTTGCTCTTCTAGTGTGACTTTGCCCTAAATTTGTGGAACCAATGGGTTGATCTCTTCAAGGCCCATCTGAACCAATAGTTAACTCTTAATAATATATGGGAGGTCTAGAAATGAAGAAGGTTCAAGAATAATTCAATTCAGTTGGGTTGATCTCTAGGTCCAAGCTTTATCTTGGGGTAAATGTGGTGGGAAAGAAAGACCAAAATTTTTAGAGAGGAATTCACTTCGACATAGTAGTTTGAAAAATATTAAACAAGGTTATAGAAACAGTAAAAGCTCATGTGGGAGACCAAAAAAATAGGAGGAAGAGAATGTAGCCATGAGGTAGACCCATGGGGTTTGGAAACTTCCACCCTTAGGGTAGGAAAAAATCAACAAGAAGGGAGCAACCAAGGACAACCCAGGGGTATTAGTCATTGGTTTTCTCAGGTGAGACTACAAGGGAAAGGTCCTTCGTTAGGAATTGGAAGGGTTAGAGTAAGACCAAATAATGAAGCAGAAGATTTTGCAATCAAACAAGTCTCTTTCAATGCTTGGGAGAATGGAGTTTGGAAGATCATAGTGGAGTTTGACTCATACTTTTTGATGGGGCCGCTAGATGAGATTAGGAATTTTCTACCTAGTATGTAGCAGATCAAGAACATAGTGAGTCGGATAAAAGCCATCTGGTAGTAGTTTGAAGATACCATTCCAGTTCATGTAGGTAGAGTAAATAATGCAGCGACTAACTTTTTGACTAAAAATAGAAGTGAGCATCTTGCTGGTTATTTGTTGAAATCTAATCAGAATAGGGATATTGTAGATTGGATGGAGGTGCACCAACGAGTTTTATTACTAGCCAACAAGCATTTAGGTAATGAAGTGTGTTGGACCAGGGTAGATGATTATGATAATTAGCCTCTAGTCCAATATCACACTATTGCTTGCAATGCTCTTAGTCCCAATTTTGGATTGCCCCTAAAGTCATGGTAAGAGGGAGAAGCTAATCCGAGTTCTTTAGAATAATATCAATCAAAATTGTAATCATGATAGAAGTTTTTGTTCTTTGGATCACACTAAGAAATGTGTGGTTCAAGGAGTTATTAAAGTTAGTTCTATTAAGATCTTGGGGCTAGCCAAAAGTGACAAGCCAATTATTATAACTTTGGCCTTGTCTTCTTAATAAAAATTTCACATTTTTCTTTAAAAAAACTATGAATGTATTAAAAAATTATCAAACTTTTAAAAATATATAAAATTTTATTTTAAAAATTAATAACAAAAAAATTTCATATAACTTAATAAATATATAAATAATATTTTTAAAAAGTTAAATTTATATAGTTTAATTAGTTCTAAAAGGTTGCTCTAATAGATATTCAAGACACAATAATACAACTACTAATACTATGTTTATTGAACATTGAAGCATCAATTGAATGATTTTCTTTGAAAGGATGAATAATGAATAGCATGGTCTTAACAAGGGGAAGTAATAGATATTCAAGACACAATAATACAACTACTAATACTATGTTTATTGAACATTGAAGCATCAATTGAATTATTTTCTTTGAAAGGATGAATAATGAATAGCATGGTCTTAACAAGGGAGAGGAGGTAGTAGAGTGTTTGCCAATTTGAGGTAGACAGTTCCAATCTTGAGCCCCTTTAGGGACTGCCTTAATTGGAGTAAAAATCTTATCGATATGAGATGGGAGTTATAGTGATCACTTTCTAAATTCAAATTATACTCATGAAGACAAAATAACGAAGACTGTTACCAATTCTTTTATGTAACCAAAAAAAATTACTAAGAAGTTCAATGTTCACTAACAAACATACCACACAACATTTACAACCATGGAATACAAAGTTGAAAGGACAAATTGCTTTACCACATGGATGCATCTTCATCCGCCTTGGGTTTGGTTGTGATAGTTAAGCAACATTCTTTATTGCTTTTTGGACTTGAGTTTTTAAAGTATAGATATGTAGATGAACATAGCATTAGGGTAGTATTATTATGACCTTTGTTTTTTAGGTTGTATGTTGATTAAATAATTAGATTTAAGTAGGGTAAGAGTTTTTTATTTTTTAATGAATTAAATAATTATTTATATATATTTTATGAGTAATAAATTTATATATATAATAAATATAAGCTTGTGGTTTTTGTTGATAGTTTAAAAATTAAATATTTTTCTAATTATATTTTTTTCTTGTTGATATTTTAAAAATTAATTAAAGGTTATTTAAATTTTCTTTTTAAGAAATGTTTTTTTAGCATGTTTGTTTCTTTGCATTTTTTTATTTTGGCAGTGTAGTAGTCTTTTAGTGATGGCAGTGCAGTAGTCTTTTAGTGTGCAGGCATTTTATTAGAGGGAGCAACCTACCAGTTATGGTTCACCAGAGGATTATTTGTGTGGTTGTTCACTTTCAATGCTCATAGTCGGGTGTCATGAGTGTCACAATATTTCTGGGGATCACTTGTGTGTGGTTGTTCATTTTTAATGTTTGTATTTGGGTGTCATGAGTGTCATAGTTCTCCATTGTATTGATCTTTCATGGTCTCATATTGTAATATATTTATGGGGGTTGTGTGGTCTTGGATGTGCTTATTTTTGGTAATGGGTGTCCTACTTAGCCTTGTAAATGCCTTGTAAATGCACCTGTGTTTACTTTGTTCTTTCTAAAGGGAAACTTGGATATAAGCACCTAGATCACTGTTAGCCTTTACATAGACAATCTTCAAGCAGAGCATATAAAATGGGGGGTAGATATCTTGGCACCGCAAATCAAAGAAATTTTCAATGAGGTCATACAAAATGGCTTCCCTACCGAGTGGACAACTAGCTTGACCATTCCTTTGTTTAAAAGTGGAGATGTAAATAATCCCTCAAACTATCGAACTATCATGATCAACCCTCTCTTTGCAAAGTTGTTTGGGAGTACGATAGAGCGTAGGATCAACATATGGGTAGAAGAAAAGGGAAAGAGAGCAAAGAGGCAAGCAGGTTTTAGGCCCAAGCACTCAACTATTGATCACTGTATCACGCTCAAACACATAGTGGAAAAAATATGGGACAAAAAAGAGGAGGCTTTTTGTTGTTTTGTAGACTTCAAAAAGGCATTTGACACGATGCCAAGGAAAAAATTATGGAGCAGAATGGAAGAGCTAGAGGTTCCAATTCACTACAGGGGCGACGGTTCACGGACTATATGAGCATGTAAAAGCTAGAATCGGAACACGGGAAGGGTTATCCCGAATGTTTTGGTAGTGACATAGGTGTCAAACAAGGTTGCCCTCTATCTTCGACCTTATTTGGGCTGTACATTGACAAGTTAGAAGAATGGATAAACAAATTTGGGGGAGAGGGTGTGCATTTAGCCAAATATGTGGTAAAACTCTTCATGTATGCAGATGATGTAATTCTTGTGGCCAAAACAGCCAAAGATCTATATCACCTTCAAGCTCTAGAACTCTTTTGTAAAGAAGTTGGGATGCAGGTGAACACGAGCAAAACAAAAATTATGATTTTTTCAAGCAAAAAGAAGAAGCAACAACTCAAATTTCGGTTTGCAGGAGAACCGCTCGATGTAGTAGTAGAATACAAATACCTGGGCATAGACTTTCATGACAAACTTAATTGGAATACATGTAGGATGAAAAGAACTCAAAGTGGTTGGAGAGCACTATATGCACTTCAAAACATGTGTAGGAATGCCGAGTTGTGGGACTGGAAGACCACCAAGGTCTTATTTGGCCTACTTGTTACACCGATTCTGTTGTATGGTTGCGAGGTGTGGGCTAGTGGCACAACAAATGCAAAATGGAGGCAAATAGAAAGGATTCAAAAATATCTAATCACAAACTTTCTCAAAATTAAGGCCATAACCCCTTATGAAATTATTCTAGTTGAAACTGGAATGTTCCCTTTAGAAGCAATTGCTATGACCAAGTTGTTATGTTACTTGAAAAAACAGAAAACATGACAAATGATAGATGGCCTAGGACAGCTAGGGACGAAGAGTTGCATAGGCGAAAGAATACATGGATGAAACAAAATCAAAAATGGATGAAACGTTGGGAAATCAACATAAATGAATGCCCAAATGTCAACAAAGACATAAAAAAATATGTGAATGAAAAGTTCAGAAGTGGAATGTGGAAAAATACAAACAGGAAAAGACAATATTATATTGCAAATTTTAACCCAACGTATGACCACAAGGAAAAAGCGTATATAGGCATCGAAATCAAGTGGAAGGAAAAAATACTCATTGCTCGGGATAAGGACTAGCTCTCATAGGCTTGGATGTGAAACAGGGAGATGGACAACGCCCAAAGAACAACAGGAAGAAAGGATATGTACTCTATGTAGCACAGGGGCAGTAGAGACAGGAGGAACACTTCATCTATAAATGCCCGAGTTTTTCAAATATCCGTGACAAATACAAAGAAACACTTGGAAACGAGTTTATGGCAGATTTATTTGAAGACAGTAAAATAAAAAAGTTGGGGAATTGCTAACACAAATCAGCGGGAGAAGGAACAACCTTCTCAAAGATATTAAAGATCATATGAAAGATATTAAAGATCATATGATATGATTTGAGTAATTGTACTTCCATATTTGAGGTCCTATAGACCATATTTGGGTCTCGCGGAGGTATTTAAAATCTTTCATTTCATATTTCACATTATATTTGTTCCCTTAAAATTAAAATTTTGATTACTATAAATTTGGCAGCAATTTCAAAAAATATATATATAATGTATGGAATAAACTTAACTTTTTAAAATGAAAAACCATAAATATTGACGGCAATAAAAATTTCTCACATTAATCAAATTTAAAAAAAAAAACAACCTTTAAACATATTACCCTGAAAAGGAATTCCAACTAGTATTGCAAAATGATATATTTTTCGGTGTTTTCCCTAGGATTCCTTTCCCTTCTATTGACGTTGACATCTCCAAAGAAAATGGCCTTGGAATTGACGCCTTTTTAGCTCATCTTCAAATCCTGTCTCTCTGGCACTATAGTCCGTCCAAGGCTGAAAGAAGAGTACGCCCACAAATTCCAAATTCCAACTGGGTTACCTATGATTTTGTAAAAGTTATAAACAATTTTTGATAGAGACGAAAATGTTTAATCTTGTAATAAATTGGTACCTACCGTAATGGTTGGACTGTTTTTTAAAGTTAAAATTAAAAAATAATAATATTTATAATTTTTTAAAAAATTATAAATTAATAAAATAAATTATGAATGATAACACTTTTATAATTTAAAAATTTAATTTTTTATTATATTATATTTATTTATTTTTTATTTATTATAAATAATATATAATTATTAAATTATTATTATTACATAATAATAAAATTATTTTAACCCAATATAATTAATATAAATAAATAAAAAATAATATCAAATGAAATGATAAGAATTTACAATTAAAATTTATAATTTTCCCTGCAGTACCGTTTACTCCAGACAATTCGGGAGAGACGGATTAGTGGGGCCCAGGAGCCTGTCGCCTATCGATATTCGCTTCCTCCTCTGTTCGAATAAAATAATATGGTGGGACCCGCCTCGCAACTCGGATCAACGCACAGTGACACATCACACATTAGACAAAAACATAAGCATTCAAGGACACGTACACGCGTATTAACGCACAAAAATATGAAACGTACAGGCTACGGCCTATTACTCCTAGGAACTAGGGTTCGTAGGAGTGGTAAATGGTGAATGGATTGGTAAGTGTAAGTGTAGTTAGGTATTTATCAAGAAGAGATCTAGGTTTAAACGTCGGAAGAGGGAAAACCAACCTTTTGTAAAGGTAGTAGTCTGCTATGAATCTTTTGAGTATCTGTTAGACCGACGACAATACAAACCTTGAGCAACCGATGGTCCCCAGACCGACGACAATACGAACCTTGAGCAACCGATGGTCCCCATCTCACACTGAGTCAACAAGAACGAGACGGATAGGTTTTTTTTGGGAGCAGTCTACGTGGTTTGAAAAATAGTAGTTGTAACCAACTCTCCTAGGTAATTCAAAAAAAAAATGTGGAACGGAATAACAATCATGAAAGAATAGTATTATGAAATGAAATGTTTTTTATTTTAATAATAAAATCAAGAGGTTTAATATAATATGGGTTAGGGTGTATAATTTTATTTTTTTTAATTTAAATTTTGGATCTTTTATTTAAAATTTTAAAGTTTAACAACATTTAAAAAAAAAAATTTCAACAAAGTTAAAAAGCTTAATATCACCAAAGAGCATACTAATTTGATTACAGAATTTTAAACCAAGCCAAGAAAGCATACTAAGAATAAAATCTCATCTGACTCTATCATAAGCTTTTGTCACAATGTAACTTAATCAAGAGGGCATCTTGATTAGAATCGATAGCCCATTGCAAAGTTTCCCAAGCCATCATAAGATTATCTAAAATATAACGACCTTTAAGAAAATATAACAATGCTCTTGGTTATCTTCTTCGTAAGGCTCATTCTGATGGCCTCATTCAGGGTATTAAGCTTTATGGGGATAAGCATGCTCTTAACTCTCATTTTACCCGATGATTCCCTTGTTTTTCTTCAAAATATCCAACAAGAGGTGTAAATGGCTAAAGAGATTGTTCAATTGTTTTGTGATGTCTCTAGTTCTTGTATTAACAATTCTAAAACTGAAGTCTTCTATACCTTTTCCTCTCCCCGTGGATGCAACTCCTTAATTGAGTGGAAAATCATCCCTCTAAGGTATGATTGTGCATTATTTGGGAATTCCCTTTGGGATTTATATCTCTCCTAAGGATATGTGGAACTGGGTTATAGAAAGACTTCAAAAAAAAATTAATGCTTGGCCAACTCAGTTTCTTTCCTTAACAGAAAGAATTCAAGTTGCAAATAAAATTATGGCAGCCTCTCATGTTTATTACTCCTCTTGTTGGATGGCCCCCAAGGTAGCTTATAATAAATTAACTCAGACCATTCGTAAATTTTTATGGATTAAATGGGATGGGGAGGTGAGTATGACACCCATCTCTTGGAAGCTTTATACTCAACCTAAGGCTTTAGGAGGTCTAGGCATCATTGATCCTCTCACCCAGAGCAAAAGTTTGGTTGCAAAATGGGTTGCTAGAGCCATTATTGGTGATGAAAATTGAAAACACCTATTTCGTTACAAAATCTCTCTAGCTACTCACAAAGGTAAATGGAAAGAAATCCTTTGGGAGGATAAGGTCCTTAATGTGCCTTATTTTACAGTTGAAGGATCTATTTCAGTTACCAAAAATTGGAAAGCTTGGCAATCAGTTTCTCATTTATTGGCTTGGAAGTCTGACTCCTTGAGACATGGTCTGAGCATCGGTCTAAATAGTCTTTGGTGGAATAAAATTATCTCATAATGATATACCTTCAGCTCTATGCAATGCTATTTATGGTCTAGATTTTCTGAAGTAACGAATTAATAGAATTAGAGATATATGTGATTCGGGTAGCTGCTCAATTCTTACTTGGAACCAGATCTACAATTATTGCTTCCTTCCCTCTAGGTTCAAAGAGTCTTATGTCTTAGTTGTGGCTTCCATCCCTTATAAGGTCCTTATGAAGTTGGGAACAATTGCCCATAATATTTGGAATGACTGGAGATGGCTTAATGGTCATAGAATCTCTTTCATTACTTCTAGTTGGTTATACAAAAATCTTCTGTGTCCCCCTTCTTTAGACTCTAAGCTCAATGTCAAGTGGCAAGTAAATTTTACCAATGTCCAACAATAGTTTCTTGCTACTCAAATTTGGAAAGCTCCTGTTGAATCAAAAACTCAAATTCTTGGATGGCGGATTTTGCATCAAAAAATTCCAACTGCTGAAAGTTTGGCTGTCTTTTTACACATTCCCCCTCAATGCAATTTTTGTAATGCTAAACAGTTTTGGGATGTCTTCTACTCTTTTCTTTTTCCCTCTTTCACTAGATTTTGAAAGCTTTATCTGCTTGGTTTTTCTCAGCTCGATCAATGCCTCAAACTCTAGGATGTTTGTAGACTCATCCATTTCAAGCACATTTGGAAGTGCATATGCAAAAAGGTGTTGTAGACACCTAAAACGCGTTTTGCCGAGGGCGACCACTCATATGGACATGCTACAAGACCATGTGGAGGATCTTGGACAGACTCCAAGATAGAGCAGTGGTTTTAACCACTCAATTTAGGCATTTTGGCCTAATCAGTCTGAACCGTAGCTCAGACCTGCGATCTCCAGTCTAAACCGCGGTTGACACCTGCGATCTGTAGTCTGGACCGCAACTGTGACCTGCGGTCTTAACTGAAGTTCAGTTAGGCCTTCCATTCGATCCAAATTGGTTGGAACGGCCAAAAGATCTAGAATAGGGCAGTTGAAGGACAGAAGATTCCAGAGGCTTCCATCCAAAATGTCCTAACCACCCTTATTGGTCTTGGCTTCTCCATGAAGCCACCCCTAGCCCTAGGGGCATGCTATAAATACCCCATCCAAATGAGGAGAATAAGAGAAGCAAGCATTGGAGATTTGAGCAGCGAAGCTCTGGCGAATTGTACACTCAAACTGAGTATACTAAGAGATAGAGCTATTGCACTAAATCCTCGACCCTTTTGCCAACATTCATGATGAATTGCATTATGGATGCCCTAGGAGCCTAGGAGGATCAAGAAATGCAAATCCGGGCAAACCAAGGCCCTTCACATCGAATTGACCACAAAATCAGTATGAGGACAACAAAGGCGACCCTTGAACATCAATTTGGATAAGGAGATCAAGCCCACTACCCCTGATTTTGAGGGTAAACCTATCAAAGATCAAATCGTGGCTATCATCCGTAGTTCATAGTGCAGACCGCTCACCAGAGCTGCGGTTTGCAACAGGTGACAGATCATCTTAATATTTTCATTTGTGTTCAATTAAATAGGTTATATTAATTATTTCTTAGGTTTAATTGTAGTTTAGAAGAATTCTAACCGTAGGAATTAGCTTAGAATAGTTAGTTTATGCTTTGCTTTGTGTTGTTGTTTCTTGATCGTAGGAAGACAAGTACAAGAGGAGTCTATATCATAATCCTTCCACATCGTGAAGAAGGGGGTCAACTCCACCCCAAGGCAGTTTACGACTAGTCAAAGGGCAATATTAATGTGCCTACCCTATTGAGGGCATTGGTGACGTAGGACTGGGCTTATACACAGAAAAACCAGGAGAATTTCATTCAATGCTCTTAAAATCCCAATTACGAAGTTACAAAATGGCCAACCCCTTTACAATGCATGAGCTGCTTCTTATATCGGACCCGACCCCCTTCGGACATCATTACACAGACTGCGGAGTTTGTCTGTAACCGCCCACATGAATGTTCTCGTCGCCGCCTGCATATTGTTGCCAGGTGCCTTGAATCATCATGGCATGGAATGGCGGAGTGCTCTGCAGCCACTTGTCCATCGACCCTCTGAGTCATCATTCCCAGGAGTGCTCTGTAGACACCTGTATTTTGCTGCCACGTGCCCTTTTGCACCGACCTCTACAGTTGCCTGCCCGTGTGGAGTCGTGAACGACCTGTCACGATATCGTGACATTTTCGCTTCCTTGCTCTCTCTCTCTTCTTCGGTCGCGATATCGCGACGTTTTGGGTGCTCAGCCTCTATTCTCTCCTTCGGGCCGCGAAAACGTGACATGTCACGAAATCGTGACATCCTGGCCCTCCGTACTCTCCTTCTGTCTTCGGGCCGCGAAAACGTGACATGTCACAAAATCGCGACGTCTCTGCCTTCAGCACTCGTTTTTCGCCTTCGGGTCACGAAACCGTGACATGTCACGAAATCGCGACGTCTCCCTTCAGCACTCGCTTTTTGCCTTCGGGTCACAAAATGCATGTCACGAAATCGTGACAACTTTGCCTTTCGACTTGTCTCGCCTTTGGGTCGCAAATGACATGTCGCGAAATCGTGACAACCTTTCCCCTTGGCGCCTATCCGCAAAATGTGTCGCGAAATCGTGACAACTTTTCTCCTCGGCGCCTATCCGCAAAATGTGTCACGAAATCGCGACAACTTTTCTCCTCGGCGCTTATCTGCAAAATGTGTCACGAAATCGTGACAACTTTTCTCCTTGGCGCCTATGCTCAAAATGTGTCGCGAAATCGTGACAAATTTTCTCCTTGGCGCCCATTCTCAAAATGTGTCACGAAATTGCGACAACTTTTCTCCTTGGTGCCTCTTCTCAAAATGTGTCGCGATATCGCGACAACTCTTCTCCTTGGCGCCTCTTTTCAAAATGTGTCGCGATATCGCGACAACTCTTCTCCTTGGCGCCTTTTTTCAAAATGTGTCACGATATCGCGACAACTCTTCTCCTTGGTGCTTTTTCTCAAAATGTGTCGCGATATCGCGACAACTTTTCTCCTTGGCGCCTTTGCTCAAAATGTGTCGCGATATCGCGACGACTCTTCTCCTTGGCGCCTATTCTTCAAAAGTGTCGCGATATCGCGACGACTTTTCCCCTTGGCGCCTATTCTCCAAAAGTGTCACGATATCGCGATGACTTTTCCCCTTGGCGCCTATTCTCCAAAAGTGTCGCGATATCGCGACGACTTTTTCTGTCGCGATATCGCGACAGCTTATCCCCTCGCCAGCACTTAGAAAAAAAATATTTTTGGGATGATGCAAGATTGCTCTGCCACCTCCGGATGCTCCTGCATCAGACACCCAGGGTGAATTGAGAAGTGACCTTCACTTATGTTCTATGGGAGGTAGACCCAGGCGGTCAACCTCTGCCTTCGACAACCAAGTCGCATCTTCTACGGGTCTGCCCTTCCACTTGATCAAATATTCAGAATAGCACCTATTCCGAGTACTTCGGCCCTCACGCGTATCAAGGACTTCTTCTATCTCGTCTGCGACTGGGGTGGCTGCTGGAATGCTCCACAAATCTGGGCTTGGTGTTTCACTGCTATCTCCTTCATGATACTCGACCAAATCCGAAATGTTAAAAACCGGTGAGATGTTAAGTTCACTCGGCAACTCCACCTCGTATGCATTACCCGAATCCCATTTTCCAATGATTCTGCATGGCCCAAACTTCTTCATCTTCAGCTTGTTATAGGTCTTGGCAGGAAACCTTTCTTTTCTTAGATGGACCATGACGGCATCTCCTACTTCAAACTCCTTAGCCCGGCGCTTCTGGTCTGCCCTGGTCTTATACTGAGTATTCATCTTAGTGATGTGCCTTGTCACCTCCTCATGCAAGCCTTTCAGGTGTTCAGCAAAGTCTTCGGCCTCAGCACTGCATTTTTCTCTTGTATCCATCCTTCTCAACTCAGAAGCGTTCCTTGGGCTGCTCCCATAAATTATCTGGAATGGAGATTTGTTGGTGCTCCTGTTAACAGAGTTGTTGTATGCGAATTCCGCCTGTGGCAAAACTAAATCCCATCCCTTCGGTTTGTCTCCGACCAGGCATCGTAACAGATTGCCCAAACTTCTATTTACCACCTCTGTTTGGCCATCCGTCTGTGGGTGGTATGCAGAACTAAATTTCAAATCCGTCTTCAACTTCTTCCAAAGGGTTCTCCAAAAATACCCCACAAACTTGGAATCCCTGTCCGACACAATACTCTTTGGCAGCCCATGAAGTCGTACCACTTCCTTGAAAAATAAACCTGCCACATGGACCGCATCACTAGTCTTCTGACAGGGAATAAAGTGAGCCATTTTTGAAAACCTGTCCACCACCACAAGTATGGAGTCGTTTCCCCTCTGCGTCCTGGGTAAACCAAGAACAAAATCCATACTAATATCCTCCCATGGCCTTTCGGGTACAGGTAGTGGTTGATATAAACCAGTATGCTGCCTCACACCTTTTGCCATCTGGCATATCCTACAACTTTGCACGAATTTTGTCACATCCTGTTGCAACTGCGGCCAGTAGTAGTTTTCATTAACAAGGGAAATGGTCTTGTCTCGACCAAAGTGTCCAGCCAAACCTCCACTGTGCTTTTCCTTGATCAGATTCTCCCTCATTGAACTCCGTGGAATGCATAATTGGTTTCCCCTGAACAGCATTCCATCTTGGATCAGAAAGTTTAGCCACTTAGTCCTGTCCAAAGTAACAGGCGCAGTGCAGGCCTTCCAAGCTTCTACGAAGTCGGGATCTGCAGGGTACAAACCCTTAAGCTCAGCAAACCCTACAACTTCCACCTTCATTTCCATCAATAAACATTGCCTCCTACTTAAGGCATCCGCCACTCTATTGGACCTTCCGCTCTGATGCTTCAGCACAAAGGTATAGCTCTGCAGGAACTCAACCCATTTCAGGTGCCTCTGATTTAGCTTTCCTTGACTGTTAATATACTGTAGTGCCTGATGATCAGTATATAGAACAAACTCCTTTGGCAACAAATAATGCCTCCATTTCTTCAGAGCCTGAACTATGGCATAGAACTCCTGATCATACATCGAATACTTCTTCCTGGCATCATTGAGTTTCTCACTAAAATAAGCGATAGGCTTACCCTCTTGACTCAATACAACCCCTATGGCACTACCACTAGCATCACAGTCTACCTGAAATACCTTATTGAAATCTGGAAGTGCTAAGACAGGTTGCTCTGTGACCTTCTTCTTCAACATAGCAAAGCTTTTGTCTGCTCCGGTTGTCCACTTAAATTCCTTCTTGTTCCCCCTCATTGTCTCCGTAAGGGATGCGCAAATACTGCTGAAATTTCTAATGAACTTTCTGTAGAAACTGGCTAGACCATGAAACGATCTTACCTCGATCCACGCTTCTTGGAGCAGGCCATTCTATGATAGCCCTCACCTTTTTTGGGTCCATTTTTAGACCGTCTGCTGAGATGACAAATCCCAGGTATACTAACTCCCTCTTTACGAAGTTACACTTCTTCAGATTTATCAGCAACTGCTCCTCCCGTAGCTTCTCAAAAACCCTCCTGATGTGCATCAGGTGTTCCTCCAGGGTTCTGCTAAATATCAAGATATCATCCAAGTAGACAATAACAAATTTGCCTAAAAATTCCTTCAAGACTTCATTCATCAGCCGCATGAATGTACTCGGTGCATTGGTTAGCCCAAATGGCATGACCAACCACTCATACAAACCCTCTCTGGTTTTGAAGGCTGTCTTCCACTCATCCCCTTCTCTGATACGGATCTGATGATAGCCACTCTTCAGATCAATCTTCGTGAAGTACTCAGCTCCACTCAAACAGTCCATGATATCATCCATCCTTGGCAATGGGAATCGGTATTTTATAGTGATCTTGTTAATTGCCCGAGAGTCTGTGCACATTCTCCACTCTCCATCCTTCTTGGGTGCTAGTACTGCAGGTACTGCACACGGGCTAAGACTCTCCCTAATCAACCCCTTCTTTAGCAGCTCTTGAACTTGTCTATTCAGCTCCTCAGTTTCCATAGGAGTCATTCTGTGTGCGGCCTTATTGGGCAAGCTAGACCCTGGCACCAAGTCTATGTGGTGACTGATCTTCCTTACAGGTGGTAAACCCTCAGGAACATTATCAGAAATGATATCTGGAAATTCCTCTAACAGACCCATGACTTCCACTGGGGTCTCCTTGCATTCTTCTTCCCTAACCCTAGGGATTATTGCATAGCACATATGATCTGGCTTCAGGCCATCTAAAAATCTTCTTCCATCAACTAGACAGACTCGAGCACTGCTACATACCTTCTCGTCCGCCTCCTTCAGGGGTTTCAACTTATGGCGAACTCCATCCTTCGACAAGGAATACGTATTGGCTCGACCATCATGTACTCGCACTCCGATCAAACTGCCATGGTCTCCCAAGCAACATGTGACATGCATCCATAGGCAGGATGTCACACAGGACCTCATCACGGTAAGTCCCAATGTTAAACTTCACCAGGCATTGCTCACTGACCAGCACCCTATGGTCCTTTTGTAACCACGCAATCCGATATGGATGCGGGTGTCTTCTTCTCTCCAGCTGCAACTTGGCAACCATCTCCTCAGAGACCAAGTTATCAGTGCTACCATTGTCGATAATGATGTTACAGACCTTGCCTGAGCACTTGCATCTTGTGCGGAACAGGCTGTTCCTCTGGTCTGACTTCTTTTCCTCATTCAACAAGACTCTCCTGATGACCATCGCTTCCCCTCGTTCTGCCTCCTCAGAGTGCTCAGATTCGACACCTTCGTCTGCTACAACAGCTCTGGCCTGACCCTCAGGTCTTCGATTTGGCCTTTCTTGGCACTGCGGGCAGTTGTATGCCCGATGTCCTTCCTCCCCGCAATTGAAGCAGGTTCCACGAAATACACCTCTCCCATACCCACGCCCAGGCCTACCTCTTCCTCTCGGGTAGTTGTTGTTCTGATTGCGTGGGCGTTGGGTATTCTCCTCTTTCTCTTCTTTCTGGTTCTGGCTACTGCTTGCTTCACCAGTCTTCCCCAGATCTCTGTATCTTCCTCCACTGGTCCTTCCACCAGCTCTTCCACCATGATCCTTTCCTCTCTGCTTACCTTCAAACCTCCTATTCAGTTTCCCTTCCACTTTTAAGGCAAACTGGTATGCATCCTCAACCGTGCTCATCCGAACCAGACTCAGCTCTTCTTGAATAGTGGTTCTTAATCCATTGATGTAGCGGGCGACCTTCTCCTTATTTGCCTCAGAATGGCCGGTTCTAATCGAGATCTGGTAGAACTCCTCCGTGTACTCCTTGACAGATTTACTCGCCTGCCTTAGACTCTGCATCCTCCTCAACAGATCCAACTCATAGTCGGCGGGGATGAATTGCCTCTTCAATTTCTCAACCATCCGATCCCACCTGGTGATCTTTTCTTTTCCCCTCCTGTTCCTTTCCAGCTGTACTCCTTTCCACCAGATGCTAGCATGTCCCTTCAACTTTGTTTTTGTGAACCTGATCCGATTTGGATCTGAGATCTCCTCATACTCGAAATATTCCTCCATGTCGTTGATCCAATCTATCAACTCCTCGGGATTGAGATTCCCAGAATAGGTGGAGACGTCAAACTTCGGCTTCTTCCCGATCTGGGATATGGCCCTATATAGCCTAGCTTCTGCTGGATCCAACGCTTCTTCCTCATCAGATGGACCCTCGTCTTCCCAAACTTCATCTTCACTGTGGTCCTCTCTTCTTGGCTCAACTCCTCTTCTCAATTCCTCCTGCAGGGCTTGCACTTGCCTCTGCAAGGCTCTGAGATCGACCTCTGCTCCCCTATTCCTCGCACCACCATGGTTCCTTCGCGGAGGCATCCTGCTCACTTCCTCACAAACCCCAACCACAGGTCCTGGCGCAAACTGCCTCACGGCCGGCGATCTGTTCGCGCACTCAGAACCTTCTGGCTCTGATACCACTTGACGCAGGACTGAGATTACACGCAGAAAAACCAGGAGAATTTCATTCAATGCTCTTAAAATCCGAATTACAGAAGTTACAAAATGGCCAACCCCTTTACAATGCATGAGCCGCTTCTTATATCGGACCCGACCCCCTTCGGACATCATTACACAGACTGCGGAGTTTGTCTGTAACCGCCCGCATGAATGTTCTGTCGTCGCCTGCATATTGCTGCCAGGTGCCTTGAATCATCATGGCATGGAATGGCGGAGTGCTCTACAACCCTCTGTCCATCGACCCTCTGAATCATCATTCCCAGGAGTGCTCTGTAGACACCTGTATTTTGCTGCCACGTGCCCTTCTGCACCGACCTCTGCAGCCGCCTGCCCGTGTGGAGTCGTGAACGACCTATCGCGATATCGTGACATTTCCGCTTCCTTGCTCTCTCTCTCCTCTTCGGTCGTGATATCATGACGTTTTGGGTGCTCGGCCTCTATTCTCTCCTTCGGGCCACGAAACCGTGACATGTCACGAAATCGTGACATCCTGGCCCTCCGTACTCTCCTTCTGTCTTCGGGCCGCGAAAACGTGACATGTCACGAAATCGTGACGTCTCTGCCTTCAGCACTCGTTTTCCGCCTTCGGGTCGCGAAACCGTGACATGTCACGAAATCGCGACGTCTCTGCCTTCAGCACTCGCTTTTCGCCTTCGGGTCGCGAAACTACGACATGTCCCGAAATCACGACATTTTTGCCTTTCGTACTTGTCTTCTGCCTTTGGGTCGCGAAACCGCGACATGTCACGAAATCGCGACAACCTTTCCCCTTGGCGCCTATCCGCAAAATGTGTCGCGAAATCGTGACAACTTTTCTCCTTGGCGCCTATCCGCAAAATGTGTCGCGATATCGCGACAACTTTTCTCCTCGGCGCTTATCCTCAAAATGTGTCGCGATATCGTGACAACTTTTCTCCTTGGCGCCTATCCTCAAAATGTGTCGCGATATCGCGACAACTTTTCTCCTTGGCGCCTATTCTCAAAATGTGTCGCGATATCGCGACAACTCTTCTCCTTGGCGCCCATGCTCAAAATGTGTCGCGATATCGCGACAACTTTTCTCCTTGGCGCCTATGCTCAAAATGTGTCGCGATATCGCGACAACTCTTCTCCTTGGCGCCTTTGCTCAAAATGTGTCGCGATATCGCGACAACTCTTCTCCTTGGCGCCTATTCTCCAAAAGTGTCGCGATATCGCGACAACTTTTCCCCTTGGCGCCCATTCTCCAAAAGTGTCGCGATATCGCGATGACTTTTCTGTCGCGATATCGCGATAGCTTATCCCCTCGCCAACACTTAGAAAAAAATATTTTTTTGGATGATGCAAGATTGCTCTACCACCTCCGGATGCTCCTGCATCAATTGGCAATTGTATAAATTGTATCATCATTCAAGTGACATAAGAGAGACATATTTGTAATAGAGATTCATTCATAATCAATATAAGAGATATCATTTTGTTGAATTTGTGCAATGTGTCAAGCTTTTTACGTTTTTATGATGACTATAGACTAATACAGTAGATAGGTGCATGTTTTTTGGTTATGTTAGGTGTTTATTGGATCTGCTCCTCCATGGGATATGGTTTTAGCAGACTTGACCTTTGATCTTTTGTTACATATGGGACGCATTCATTCCCAAGTCTATGGACCTTCTAGCACACCTGACAGACTTCATCAACTTTCTCATATGATGCTTTACTCAGTTATGGATGCTTTACTCCTGATCCACCTCATTTTGTTTTTTAGCTGGTGGATAGTGCTAGCACCAGAATATTGTAATGTTTCGGTTAATGAATTAATATAATCTAGCTTTTTCTATATAAAAAAAACTTAGTATCTTATTATTTTTTGGAGCATGTTATTTTGTTGTTGATTTTGATGAGAAGTTTCTCTGTCTTTTTTATTTTCAATTCTTCAAAAAAAATTATTAGTGAGTTTACTTTTAGAGTGTCCTCATATGCAATCCTAATGTCCTTGTAGGCTTCATATTCTATGAAAAAATATTTTCAGTCTCCACTACATCTTATTGTGCAAAAAAAATATTCGTTCTAACCATACCTCTTGAGGAATTGTCCATCTCCCAATTTTGCATCTGAGATGGTGTGAACTAGATCTTAGTTGGGCTATAAGCATTTTCTCCTTCCATTTGATCTTTTCATCTATACATTTTATTTTATTTTTGTGTTCACAATTTGGATTGAACTTCTTGTATAATTGTTTTTCCTTCCTAAATTTTTAGTCTATATGACAAGGTTGAAATTTTCCCTCACATATTGTTTAATTTCTTTATTGGAGTTTGGGACCTCATGAAATTTAATGCTCCATTTGTTCATCCATTTGTTGTTTTGTTTCATCCATGTGTCTTTTCTTCTATTTAATTTTTCTTTGATTACCTATTTTGGCAACTTGTTATCTTCTATTCTTTATATTTTATATAGGTATCCTAGTAGCCTTGTTAGAGCTTCTACTTCTAGTGGAAAAGTCCATGTTTCAGCAAGTAAAACCTCATTTAATATTGATGCTTTAATTTTAAAATTATTTATAATTAGTTGCTTTTAAATTATTTCTATTTCTCTCTATTTAAAATTTGATGTATTACTAGCCCACACCTCACATCCATATAGCACCACTAGAATAACTAATAACCCAAAAATGACCCTAATGGTTTTCTAATCCTACAACTTTATTTTTTTGCCACTATTTAGCAATGAGTAGATTGTCCTACATCCTACTTGTATTCTTTCCATCCTACATATTCCTCAATTGACTTTGCTTTGAAAATATAAGCCAAGGTATTTGTAATTTGTTATTACCTCCAAAGGATTTCCTTTAAATAAAATTTATGGTTGTTTGTGCTCTCTCCGAGTAGATAATACCATAATTTTGGTCTTGCTAGTGTTTACCTACATCCCAAATTCTTTACAAAAATGCTCTAAAGCTTTTAGATATTCATTTTAATTTTCAAGTGTCTTGCTAATCAAGATGAGGTCATCGACATAAAAGAGTTTCACTACATAAGTAGCCATTTATATTCCCTCTCCTCCCATCCTTTCCACCCATTCTTCCAATTTCTCAATGTGAAGGTCAAATAAAGTAGGTGATAATGGACAACCCTGTTTCACCTTAATATCACTTCCAAAACACTCTAATAGTCCTTCTAGAGTTCTAATTTTTGCCACCACCTACTTATGAAGTCTATGTACAATTGCTTTGTAGTTGGTTGGTATACCAATTTCTTCCATTATTTTTTCTAATCTACCTCTAGGTACTATGTTAAAAGTTTTTAAAGTCCATAAAACAACAATAAACTTGTTTTTCATTCCATATCCTCTCTATTAGGTTCCTTAAAGTAATGCAATGATCTATTATTGAGTACTTTGGTCTAAACATAGCATTTTTTTATTGACATCTTTCCTTGATTTTCTGCCCACTAACTGATTTTGCTTTCTACTATGCTACCAAACAATTTTGTAAAAAGAGGATTCATCATGATGATGCGTTAATTTAAAGGATTGTTGGTGTCTTTATTTTTATACAATGGTATGACTAGGTTGGTTATCCATTCTTGTAGAAAGCCTTCTTTAATGATACCATTAAAATATTTTAGATATGGTGCTAAGATGTCAATTCTATACTTGAGATGTTCAGCTTACAAACCATCTATATCTCGAGCTTTACATATTGCTATTCTCTTAATGTCCTTCACATATTTTAGGGAAAAATATTCCTTAGTTATGTCAATCATAGGAGAGGTATTTTTTTCTTGGTTTCTCTCATGTAATTTCTTAGCATACTACAACTATTGCTTGCTTGTGATATTGTTTTGTATATACCTTTTTCTTTGTTGTAGCTCTTTCCAAAAATTAGTTAGAGATTAAGAGGGTTAATTATGTGGTTACCACTAAATATTAATAATATTAAATGATCCTATATAATCGAAATTGAAGTCTTATGTCTATCCTATCAGTCTAATGAAAAAATAACTTTTATTAGAACTCATAAACTACTCAAGTGTAACAATTAATCAATATAAAATTATTATAATATATATTTTTATAGTAACCTATAAAATATTTGTAAAAATAAGTAGCATGTAACTTTCTACTGATTTGATGGGATTACAAGATGGGCGATAAAAACATACCTTGTAATAATATCCTTGTTTTAATTTGTTATTAATTTAAATCTTGTTTTAAAGTTTGTTATTTGTGAGCCCTTTGAAACTATAGGTGCATGATCTTTTATTAGATATTTAAGATTTTCATGCTTACAAAAGAAGACTAAATAAAGGTAATAGGTAAAGTAGTTTTTAACATTCACAAGACTATAGGTCATATGAAATATCTTATAGAGGATGTTATTTACCTAATACACTTTTATCCAACCAAATTTCTGTTATTGAAATACAGTATACAACTCTACCCCCATTGGATTCAAACCTTGCACATCTTATTCTAATTTTGTTGTTTGAAACTCAAATTTAAAAAACACTATATCTACCCATTGATATTAGGTTGCACAAATTATTAACTATAAAAAATCATGTAGTTAGAAGTATTTACTACAAATAACATTGAAGATAGAACTAGAAAACTTGTAAAAGATAAAATTACATTTAATTTGAGAGTGAGGAAGAGCGATGAGAGAGAGTGGAGCTAGTGGGAAGGTGATTTTATTTTTGAATTTGAATTGGGGGTGGGGGTCTATGCAATTTCAAGCAGGAACAAATGGGTACCCATTTTAGGAAAGTGATTAGACTTTGATGGACATAAAGGGAAGAAGAAAGCTATGGGATCAACCTCCTTTGGAAAAAACAAGACCTCTTTCATAGATATGGTTTGTGGAAAAACCTCTAGTTTTACAAGGAATGTATCGGTTGCCAAAATCCACCCTATGGTGGTTATTACTGACATGCCTCCTTCCCATAACCTTATCAAGTTGCGTAGCTTGGAAGGGAAACTTCAAGCAATTATATGGTTCATATCCTAGTTAGCTGATAAGTATCAAGCTTTCCTTAAGCTCCTTATAAAGGATGTAGATTTTAAGTGGCATGATGAGTGTCAAAGGATTTTCGATGAACTCAAAAAGTATCACTTCCTTGCCTATCCTTATCCCACCTAACCAAGCCAAGCATTTATTGCTCTACATAATAGCCACAACCCAAGCCTTAGGGATTATGCTAGCTCAAAATAATGATAAAAATAAAGAGCAATAAATTTATTACATTAGAAGAACCCTTAGTTATTAAATCCGGTACACTCCTTTAGAGAAGATTTACCTTGTTGTAGTGTTCATATTTCAAAGATTGTGACATTACATGCTTAGTCATAAGATATTGGTAGTTGCAAGGTTTGATCCCCTTTGCTATTTAATGTCAAAGCCTCACCTTTTAGGTCAAGATGCCAAGTGGGTCCTTGCCCTTAATGATTTTGACTTAACCTTTATAAGTCAAAAGGTTATAAAAGGTCAAGTGATTGTTAACCAGTTAGCCACCGCCCCTTTAGAATCCACTTATACCTTTGAAGTAGAGTTCACCAATACAAAGGATATATACTTATTCTTCTTTTGCACTTTTAATATATCAATAGGGATACTTTATTCTCTTTTATCTATCTTTCTTGTATCTATCACATGCACATACACACACACTTTTGGTTTGCTCAATTGCTCATCTGATCTGTGAGCACTACATCCCTATCAAGTAATGCTCCACTTTTGACTAGTCATGAGCACTACATTCCTATTAGGTAATGCTATAATTTTGACCATCCATGAATATTACACCCTTACAAGATATCGCTCCATGACCATTCATGAGCACTACACCCATAGTGGATATCACTCCATCCTTGGTCATTTACGAGCACACATCCTCATCGATTATTGCTCCACCTTTGGTCACTGGAAGCACACATCCATAGTGGGTATCACTCCATATTTGGTCACTAGCAAGCACACACCCATAGCGGGTATTGCCCCACCATATTTTGATCATTTGTAAGCCTACACCCCTATAGGATATTGCTCCATTTTTTGACCATTTGCGAGAATACGCCCATAGTGGATATCGCTCCACCCTTGGTGATTTGTGAGCACACATTTTTATTGGGTATCACTCCATTGTGTTCTTTGGTCATCAATATTTTTCTTGGGCTTATGTCCTTTTGGTCACATTGATCTCTCTCAATCTACGTTGATATAAAAGGCATAGTCTAAGCACTTTTTTTTCTTTCTTTGATTTTTTGGAAGTCTTCTTCTTCTTCTTCCATCTTTCTTTCATAATTTTCTCACTTTTCTACCATAACTTTTTTTCCATCAATTTTCTTATCTAAATATAATCATCTAATCATTCATAATTCATAGTTTAAATTCATCATTTCATTCATCCATGCATATAAATTAACAATCATAATTAATACACATAAACATAACAAAGCAACTAGATATTATTGCTAAAATGGTAGAGTAAAAGACCAATCCATTGGATCGATGTGCCAAAATAAAATTCTCAACACACTCGATCATCCTCTAGCCCAAGGAAGCATGACACACTCAAAATTAGGAATCATCCTAATCCCCTCCCTAAGTCCATGATCTAGACTCACCTGCTCCACCTACTAGTGGTGGTCCTAATGGAGGCATATTCACGGATCACGATATGGTCCATGTCTAGGACTGGAATATGCTCTAGGATCATAGCAAGAATAGTGGAGGTACCTCTGATCTATTAGGATAGTCTAAAAATACATCTTGTAGAAGGACTCCCTTTGTAATGACATTTGTAGAGCCTCTCTCACTCTCTACAACTCCTCCTACAATAGTAAGATTGTCTGGTCCTATTGGAGACCTACAATTATGACAATTACCTCTGAGTGAGCCTTCTAATGATCCTCTTCTAGCCTACCCATCTCCCTCCTAAGGTACTTTGCCTTAGCCTTCATGACATTCCTCTCTAAGTAGGCCTACTATTGCTCCTACTCTATCCTAGTAAACTCTCCCTTGAGGTGCTCTATCTTTTCATTATTGCATCCTACCCTATTATAGCCTAATATCACTCTATGATGATATCACCCATAGCACCCCATAGCCCCTCCAACCTCTTGGTCCTATCAAATCAGAGAATGTCCATATCCCTCTATATGCAAATCATATTAGCCTGCATAACCTCTATCTCCCCCATCAGGTCATCCTGACTCTTTATCCTTCTAGGTCCTACCTCTATAAACAATGGAGGAAACTATTATTGTCCCATCCCCTCCCATAGTGTCTAATATAGTGATTATTATCCTAATAGCCATCACCATCTCCACCCTGACCTCCAGCCATCGTTGCCTCATCTCATTAGCTCCCTGCTACCATCTCTCAGTAGTCTGTCGAGTGGCATCTTGGAGGGCTAGTTGCATGCTTTGATCCATGATTTTTCTCCTTTGAATAGGCACTAATGGTGAGATCCTCAAGGGCATGATACTCTAATACCATTATCTATAACCTAGATCCACCCTAATATCATATACTCATGGGTTGATGTAGAGAGGATTATTGATATCGTCCTCTATAAAACTAGCTATGTTAGGGTCCCCACCAACTCCTGGTGGGTCTCTCCTAACCTATCTATACTAGTAGTCCAGTAAGTCTAGCACCTGCTATAGAATGCCAAACTACCTCTAAACCTGATCAAAATGGTACAACTCTAGTTCATCCTAGTTTGTAGTAACCAATTTGATCCTTCAAACTCTAGCTAGCTCGTAGCCATTCTCCATACACCTTGGGTGCTAACACCATAGTCGCTATATGGTCATGTGGTCTTTGAGCTCGTCTACCACCCTCCATCCCAGCAGTAGGGTAGCTGTAAATGCCCTTTTGATGTGCTCAAAGTGTCAACTCCATATAAATGTTGCTAACCACTTTAGATTGGGTAATGGTACTAGAATTGCCTATGATATATGGAATATGATGTACTATCAACACCATACCTATAGGAGCATCATGCAAATAATGTTGCTCCCTTGCTTGTACACAATGTTGTACAACATCCTATACAAGCGGGATAGTACATATGGACCCCATATAAATTGTAGTTGTTGTTCCCACATATCTACCACTACCCCTACTAATACCCATGGTATGTGTCACCTAATAGTATGACACATCATAAGCCTAGCCACCACCTCATAGAGAACACTAGTCAATGCATCGACTCCATATCACTTGGGCATATTATCAATGTGAAGCTCGCTCTACATGATCTTGTGTGTTGGGTCCCTTGACAACCTCTACAATGCTACTCAAGATATTTATTACCTATAAACTACCCTGCCTCTAATAGGGATCCTCAATATCTACTACACATCCTCTAGTGTGATGGTTATCTCCTCTGTCGATAGTTGGAATGTCGAGAACTCTAGATACCACCTCTTAATTAGTGCTATCAAGAGTGCTCTGTCAACTTCTACCAAGGGTATATCTACTAGATGTAGAAGCTCCACCATTTGTAGACCCTATTATTACTCTGATATGAGCTCCCTCACGACATCCTCTAGGGTTCGAGGTTGCCATACCTGTCCCAAGAACATCTAGCTACAAAACCAATTTAAATAAAATATTTCATCAGTTTTATATCATTAACATAATAAAAATTAAACTAACAAAAATTTAAAATTCAACAATCACCAAACATTCATTTTATTTTCTCTCTCATATTTCTCTTCCTTTTCTCCTTATCTTTATTTATTTTTCTCTTCTCTCTCTTGTTTTCTTTCTTTTTATGTGAATTCATACCCTATTATTCCAAAGCACGAAAGTCCTATTTGTGACCTATATTCCAATGGCTCATATTAGCAAATTCATCACTAATTTTAGCCAAAAGTGAATTCATCCAGTGCATTCAACCAACCAAATTTGTGGTTGACCCTTGAATTCACACCAACCTTCACACAACAAATTTAACAAAAACCTTATTTAAACAATGCATAAAAGTTAAATCTAACCTAGTTTTTCTTAGTCTAGTAGATAGGTTTCATCGCTTACCCATGCTTGGTCTGCTGCTATGCCAACCTTACCCCTTGTGGTTGTCAAATTGTGAGTTGGTCAAGCCATTTCCCTCTTTTCTCTAGATCCCTCTTTCTTCTTCTTCATGCAGTGAAAATAAATTTCTTTTCACCCTCCCCTACTTTTTATCCCTCCCTTTATATCTCCTCGTTTTCTTTATTTCTTCTCTTCTTTGTCCTTCACCCTTTACCATTTCAAGTTTCTTTAGGAAGTTTTCCTTCCTTCTGAAACTTGAGGGGGCACCCTAGCCTTAGGGGCATTGATGTCATCATTGCCCTGTAAAGCATGCAAAATTTTAAAGTGTTTAGAAATACACTATTTTTACCCTATCCCTCTGTCTAAACCTGCTATCCCTTTTAGTGTCTGCTGTCTCAAGCTTATAGGTGTCTACAAATTTCTTTGATGCATTTATTATGCCATAAATGCATCAAAGAAGGTAAAATATAGACACCAAAAATTGACCCAACCAAATGAGTCAATTTTTCCTTAGATGTCTAGGAAGCCTCTCAAAGTTGCTAAGTGCAATTTTTGAGCTTCCCACCCCTTATTTTTTAGCCTCTTTTTATCCTCGCCAAATTGTGGTTGCCCCAAACTGATCATAAATTTGTGTAGCATGATTTGGCATTGATCTAACCTTCAACAATTAGATTTTGTGAATTTTTCCAGATCAACCACAAAAGCATGAGTTTGGGGTAGGGTTAGGTATCAAAAATGGAAAGTGTCAACTCAAGGGTTAGGGTTTTACCCTCAAAACCCTAACCCTTGAGCTGACCCTTTCCCTTTTTTATCCCTAACCCTAGTTTTGACCTAAAATATTTTCCTACCTCACCTTCAAATCTTCTATAAATAGGGGCATTGAGCTCCCTTTTCTGACAACTAGAATTTGTAAAATGGTAACTAGCAAACTAGCATTTGTGAATTGATAACTAGAGTACTAATGATGAATAAGTGAACTAGCATTCTTTATGGTCAAGCTGCTCTCTAATGGATTTTATACTTGTGTACATTTTTGCTTTTCAAGTCTGCTTCACCAATTTAGAAGACTTGTAGGAGGGATAATATGGCTCATCATAAGAGGAACCTGTCCCTATTGGTTGTTGCCTTCTCTCCCTCTATCCTTTGCTTTCATCATTCTAGTTTATTCTATTAGTTGAATCTTCTACTACATTTTCTTATTAATTATATTAATGCATTTTGCTTAAATTCTTAGCTTTAGTGTCTATTGCATTGTCTGCTTTTATCATTTTAGTACATTTTAGTTTCCTATTTTATTCTATTAAAACCTACATATAGTTGTAGATTGCTTTTTGTTTCATTTTTGCTTCTTCCTATTTTACTTATATTTCTATTGTGAATTCATGGTCCATCCTTATGGGGCACAAATATGGTAGAAACTCTTTTCTCCCTCTACTTCATTCCTTATCACTTCTTGCAAGTTTTGCTTAAATTTGCAATCATTGTTTGTGGGGCATGAAATCAGATTCACTATCTTCTACTATAGGGCACAAAATAGACGTAGGCATGAACATTGAAACAACTAAGTGTTCTATTTGATTCCTCTTTTCTATTGTTTATATTCTTGTCTTCTTTTGTTTTTTGCTAGTTATAAAAAGGAAAAAAACAATCTTAGTTTCACTTAAGTTATTAAAGTTAGAATTTAACCTTAGTTTTATTTCAGTCATTAGAGTTTAAAAGGAATCTTAGTTTTATTTTACTTATTAGATAATTAAACAATTTAGTAAATTTGATTTGTTTTGTCTCTCCTTTACCTTAGGCATTTAAAAGTGAAATCGTATGTAGTTGTGCATTTAGGCTAGCTTATCTATCCATTTTTCTTGTTCCACTGCTTAAAGAAGAAAATAGTTTATTTTTTATATCCTAGTGTTGGAGCCAAATTTGATTCAACATAAGATACCCATAATTTTAAAATTTTGGCTTGAGTAATTTTACCAAATTGTTTCGTTCTCTGTTGTTGTCCCATTTGAATAACTTATTATCAATGTTTTTATCTTTTAGAACAGTTATTAAAATGTCATTTTAATCAAATTTAAATTCAGGACCTTAGCCGTTAATAATATGGCCTTTGTAACCATTAGATTTATCCGATAATCAAAAAGTCTATGGAGTTAAAATTGATCAAACATTCACTAAGGTGTTTTTAATCATTAAAGGAATTTAACCGTTGTTTTTCTCTGAGTCCATTAAAAGGGTTTGTAATTCGTAAAACAAATAAAAGTCCCCCTAAGAAGACCATGGTCCTTATTATAAAATTAATCATAACTTTTGACCTAAATAAAATAAGTGGACCCCTAAGTCCTTGGGCCTCTAATAATATTGATTAAAAACTAAGTTTAAATTTCTAACATGAGCAAATAAGGGTATGCACTCCCTTTGCGCTTAAAAATCGATCAAGTCCAAAGATCTGGACCATAGCGTTTCACCCTCCTAAATCGGACGGACGCACTCGCATAATCAACTCGAAGGATAAATGCAAAATAAAGGATCATAGTTCAAATATATAACTTAAGGTCTTGAATATAAATTTAATAAAATCAAATTGAGGGTATGCACCCCCTTTGGCTAAATATCGAGCACTATGACTAAATCCAAAGGCAATGCTCGAGTCGATCTAAATCGGATGGACGTGATTGCGTAAAAATATTAAGTGTTTAAAGTCAATAATGTGCCTAGACAAAAAGGTTTTATCCTAAGGTCTAAAGAGGTTAAATATTGAGGGTATGTACCCCGTTGGATAAACATCAAGCATCTTGGGAAGATCCAAGGGTGGCGCTCAGATCCTCCTTGATTAGATGGACGTGCGTTATACAAGCTAACCAAGGGTTAAATCAACCAAGTCAAATAATAGCGACATGGTCAAATGCTTATAACTCAAAGTCTAATAAAATTAAATTGAGGGTATGAGCCCTCATTGATTAAATATCATGCAAGTCACAAAGATCCAAGAGCAGTGCTTCATTGGAACAAATCATATGATCGCACTTAGTATAAGAATAAAAGGGTTAATAGTTAAAAATTGTTAAGTTCTTGGGGATTAATTAGCTGCTAATCATTATTAACGATGGTCTTAATACATTTTTAATCACTCCCCTTTCGTTAATCATAGATTAATAAAAATTAAAAAGCATGTGCACCTTATGTTTTCTTTATTTTTGTAGGTCAAAAGGAGATCTACGACAACGCTTTCTCTCGAGTTAATCCAATGGTAATGCTCACAGTGACTTGATCAAATATTAAAAGCTCATATCTAAGTCAAAGTCAAAATACCCCCACCTTTGGTAGATCTGATGACTGCGCATAATTCAAGTTAATCCAATGGTCACGTGTCAAGATAGCTAACCGAAGATTAAAGAAGCCCCCTTTTGGATGTAAATAAAGACTTGTGCCTTCATGAGATCTGATGACTGTGCTTGCTTAAAAATAGATCTAGTGGTCATGCTTCTACGAAATAAATGAGTGGTGACAAGTCAAATCGCAAAGGTAATTATTGTTTCACTTGTTATAGATCCAGCGGATGCATCGAATCCCTAGCAGATCCAATGGTAGCGCCTCCACAAAAAATCTCATACTTTAATCAAGTCAAACAAAAAACATTTAAAAAGCGCACTACAAAGTTGATCAATAATAGTGCTTAACCTCACATGAATCCGATGACTGTGGTTTAATAAAAATGATTCAAAGAATATAAACGCACATCATGGAGAATACTATGGTCGTGCTTGTTTCCATCGAGGGTCCAATGGTGGTGCTTCATCAAAATAATCAAACGGTGATGAATCAAACATCAAAAATAGGAAGTGTACAGCCTCACCGAATATGATGGCCATGCTCAATTCAATCAAATATGATGGTGGCGCTTCACCAAAAATGGTCAAAAGATAACAAGGTGGTCATCGACAAAATTATTGTCAAGATCAGATCGAACGGCTATGCTCGCTTATACCCGGATCTAACAACTGCGCCCAATCGAGGCGTTCGAAGGTTAAGGTATATTCTTTGTTTTTTACGATCAAACAATTAATAAAGGTAAAAATAGCAAAGCCCTACACCTAATTAAGACTAATGGAGGGTCTAATATGTTGCTAATAACCCCTTTTTTTTTGTTAACCTTGGTGCATACCTGGAGAATCATACAATCGTGCACGTCAAGATTCTAATCTAGTGGTGCATGCACAGAGATACGATCGCTCTATAAGAGCTTATGTTTTAACAAAAGGTTATTAAATTTTTTAGCATTGATAAATCTAGACTTATGAGGATTAATGCATTGGCTAAAATTGTAAATAAAATTTGATGAATATATAATTGCGAACCTGACTATTTGTGATCAAAATTACTGCTAACTATAGTCTCTCTACTAAATACATGTGACTACCCTAGCATGCATATAGTATGTTGTATAACTAATGATCATGCAGGATCATAGAGATCGACGATGAAAATTGAGACCAACAGATCTAAAGGAAAGTATGGTATGCAATGCTCAAGAAGTAAATACCACAACCAATATTTGGTGAATTTGGATGGGCATGCACCTCTATGGATAGATCCAACAACCAATCCCAAGAATTCTAATCACTGCTTAACGCTATAACTCCTTTCAAAGGTGGTGGAGTATTTATGAGAAAAATTCCCATGTAAAGGTAACCGCTACCACATTCATAATACCACATCAACAAAAATGGCAGCTCAGTGACCAATAGAAACATTGTGAATGATTACAAGTACATAAACCAAGGTCCTCATGGATGAACGGGTCGAGGAAGATCACCTACCATGATTATCCAACTTTAAGAAATGACACTATGGCGGATATCTATTGGCCAAAGTTAGAAGGTAGTTGGTTGCATTGCATTAATGATACATTATGCGAGGCCAGTAAAGCCACCCCACCCTTGATTACTTAAAGTCCCACTATTCGGACGCCATTGCCACCCTGGTTATATTAGAGCAAAGAACTGGTTCGAGAGAGCAAAAAGTTATCAGGTACCCAAAAAGTGTGTATCACAGTGAGGTAGAGTAATTCCTGTAAGCATAATGGCCACTTAGAGAAATACCTTTATACCCAAAGACACTCGAGAAGCAATTAAGTTCATTACTGACCAATATCCATACACCGAACTCCCCGAAGGAGTAATGATTGTGACAGGGATGTATGATTTTTCAAATAAATCTTGGGAAAATAAAAAACTCACACCAGCCCAATAGTACGAGATTGAAAATACGTGTGTTCAAAGCTTTGAATCCACAATGGAAAATGAGCAACGTTCTCCTTGGTTACTGGTCGATTTGTTCAACAAAGTGAAGAAGTCACAGAACCAGAGAGCCCCCAGGAGAAATAGATGGACCAGTAATGTAGGGAAATTAATATGCCCTAGGGTGTATTACTGTACAGACCTAATGGCATGGCTAGTAGTGGCCTACGATGAGAATACCAAGACTTTTAGAGATAATAAAGGACGTCTAGTTTTTAGCATAGCGGTCAAGCACATTAAGGAAATATTTCGTCTGGAGCCTTTGAACACCCAACTAATTTACTAGGTAATTGAAAGGTAATCTCATCAATTAACTGAGTTAGACTCCTTTAAAATGCTTTTTGATACGTATGAGGAGGTATAATTCAAATTCCCTATTAGAAACTGCATTCAAACCCTGGGTCAGGGATTTTTGTGACATGATAAACGTTATTTTAGGAGTACAAGAACTTAATATGGTAGGAAGAGTTACTCTATACTTGGTAATGCAAAGTAACAGAAGAATAAATACCCCTGTCTATGCCTGGGAGGAGGAATTGGGTAGGCAAATGCATGAGTAGTTGTCAAAATTTTAAAAAAAGGTAATTTTAAGAACAGAAGAAAGAAATGCCCTATTTTTCTCATTATTTGATTCTCATGCACCTATTGGCTGGGAAATTGGGAAATGAAAGTCAGCATAGAATAGGATCCAATGACAGTCCATATGTATAGAACATATTTTAGAGAATACATGAGGGGCACACCCACCTGGGTTGGTTTTGTGACAACTTCATGGTAGAAATTCATTGGATTCTGACAGGCGAAATGCCTAATATATTAGGGTCAGGAATTAGGTCTTTCATAAAAGAAAAAGAAATAGGGGATTACTTATTTTCATAAGGATTCACATATATGCGACTTTATGGGGCCAAAATTCCCCCCCAAATGCTACCTATGTACTGCCCTTTGTCCCTAGCCTCCTTGGAACTGGTAAGGCAAGTTGCAAAAGAAGCTAAAATGAGGTAGCAAAAAAGCATGGTCGAGTCCCCTGGCTTAATGTTCCATGCAAATTTGGGTATTACACCTTTGCAGGATATCCAACACTATTCAAAGGCATGTACGACTTGGAAAACTTGGATTTCGAAGAGATAACTTGGAGATCCTATGATCCCCATAAAATGTATAGGCAAATGATGAATCGTGAATATGCCTGGGTCAAACACAGGAAGGACCAATATGAGGAAGCACTACTAGATGCTATGGAGAAAGGAGAAGATTTACAGAAAGTATGGAATGATTTTCCTTTTGAGGAAAGGGGAAATTCACAAATTCATAGACCATATGAATACCCCACAGAGCTCAATGCAATAAGGAGAATTATTGTAGATTCTGCAGCCCCAATTTTCCCTACCCCCACTCAAGCCATCCGAGAAGACGCACTATTAGAAATTATAGAGGAGCAAGGCCTCGACCAAATGGAAGTTACTGTGGGTGTTGCAGATATAGTGGAACACCAAATACAGATTCTAATAAATTCTCAACCACAAATAGAAGCGGCACCCAATACTTCACAGCAAGCTCTCACAGGGCCTGATGTAGACAAAGGGAAGGAAATGGTTGCAGTGTCATCCCAAGAGCTTGCCATTTTAGGAGAACAAGCTGGAGCTCCTATTCCTGATCAACTATTGGCCTTAACTAGTGTAAAAAGGTTGGCCCCTCAGGCTATACCCACTTCACTGAAGATTAATGACAAAGAAATACCAATTCCATCTGTAACACAAATGAAAGCCAGTGGTTTTGGAGAAATCTTAAGAGATCATAGGGTGGAAAAGCAAGAAGTGGTAGTTGCCCCTGAGGCAAAGAAGCCTAAGTTGGCTCTGACCTCAACAAAAGTTACATTAAAAAGGGTCAAAGAAGAAACAATTTTTAGTATAGCCAATGAAAGGGAACTACAGATGATAGCCAGAATGGATGGCATGAGAGAAAGTGCTGCTACAGAGGTGAGACAGGACAAGTCCAGGTCATCTATAGTAGAAGTGTCCATACCCGCTCCATAGGAACCAGTGATACTCACGGTTGATGATCGAATAGGGGAGATTTCAATGAAAGGGAAAGAGGCTGACATGATCAGGATGAACAAAGCCATGACTCTGTAGACTTTAGACTATCTACATCAAATGAATGAAGAATTGAGGAGTCAATTGGAGGCCAGTGATAAGGAAAAAGCAGAAATGCAAGCCTTGATTGATAGTCTGAAGGGAGAGTTGGCAAAGAAAAACACTTCACCAGTACAATCCACATGAGTTGTGAAAATAGTAGACTATGAAGTTTATTTATCCAAGATAAAAAAGAAATGTCATTTAAAATTCAAGACAGGATCAAGGGGATCACTGAGATGTTCAGGCAAATTGGGGTAATCCAGGTTACCACCAAAGAAATTGAAAGTTTGATATATCATAAAGAAGAAGACCTGGATGCCATCCATCCTACTCTCAACTTAATGGCAGAATATTTTGAGGAGATGCAGAGCAAAGAAGTAATATTGAATGATGGCACCGAGGTCAAAAATAATATTGAATTCATGAAAGCAACCATGTTTGATGCAAACAGAGAAAGGTGGTGCAATGATGTTGAAGAGATGTTTGCTCTGTTAAGTGACATAAAAGAGAAACTGGCAGATATTGGGTTGTCATTGGAAGAGTTCTTAGAAACCGCCAGCATAGAGGACCTCCTAAAAAATAAAATCGAAGAGTTTGATTGTGAACCAGATGATGAACAAGAAATGGCCAGGAAAACCACTTTTCTAGTAAATATTGTGGATTCGCTTATCACCCAGTATGAAAAGAGTAAGAGTTATATTAGCATGCAGAAAAACAGGATCCTCCAAGAAATGAATATATTGAAATTTTCTATGACTTTTAACGTTGATGCCTAGAAGCTGATTGAAAAACAAATCAGATGGCTGCAGCAGGGGAAGAAAGGTAAAGAAATTAAAATATGCAGTTTATAGCTAGAAATGGATTCACCCCCAGTAGAAGAAATAAAAATCACTCAGGGAGGAGAAACTTCCAAAGCAGAAATCCAGTTAGAGAATGAAAAAGGAACAGAAGGAGAAGATGTTTCAGGCACAGAGATTACTGGTTGAGCAAGTTCAAACTAAAAGAGTCCTAACAACATGAATATAGATAGAGAGGGCAATGGAGGACAATTGTATAATTTTGAAAGATCAAACTAGGAAATGACAACTGTAGGACCCATATGAGGCCAACCATAACCGAATCAAGAACTAGAGGCTATAAAAGAAGCATCCAGGTTCAGAATCGGCATCAAGCATTTAGAGATAGCATTTTTTCTAAGAGGTATACTTGAGTGCCCTGTGAATTGTGTTGTTGTATTTCCATTGTGTCTATTTTTCTTTGTCATCCCTCATTCCTCCCTTTGTTGTGCAAGTTTTGTTAATGTTGTGTTTGGAAAGCTGAGAATATTTCCAGTACTTTCTAAGCCTGAAGTCCAAAGATTCTTCTTGTTATCAATTTGAAAGAAGGAGAATTGAAGGAGTCTTGTTACATTATTTGAACAAGGATTTCTCATTGTATTAAATAACTATAACAGAGTTTAATGGCTTTCTGCCCACTCTACATGTAATATCATTGAAAAATTAATACAATTTTGGGTTTCAATTTTATCATTTCTTGTCTCTAGTTTTGTGTGTTTCCTCATAACAGGTTACATTATTTGAACATGTTTTGAGCATTTCTTTTGTTGGTTAACTCTTAGACTGATTATGATATTCGAATGAGTCTAATGGCACCAATTTCTCTTTCCCCATTCTTTTTGTTCATGTTATGAATGTTGTTAAATTCCTATAACAACCCAACAAATAAGGCACCGATCTACATAAGGCATAATAATTGTTGTTGTCATTGCTTGGTCATTTTAATATAATAAGTATATAACTAAAATTTGGAGTGTGTAATATGTGGAAAATCATAAGTTACCACTGGGGTTTCCTTACCCATTATGTTATGTTTTCTTTAGCAATATTTATTTTATCAGAATAAAGAGGTAGGTCGACCAGAGCCTGTAATAGCTCGTTGGTTCAAAATGATTTCTTGTAGTGTGACAAATTAAAAAGCTATGGATGCAAGAAATGGTTCCAACACCTAGGACTAACTTTTCATGCAAATAAATAACCATATTTAGGGTAGCTCTTTTGTGCTACATAGTCATCTTCTTTGTATTTTTATAGTACTTAATTAGTTACTATAGTTTTCTTTTCTTTTAGATCAAACTTAGGTGTCTATTTAATTAACACATCAAAATATCCCCCACAAACCTATATTGAGTCTTAAAAACACTCCTAGTGAACCCCTAAAACCTATAATAACCAAGCCTAAGGTGAGGACCATAGCCATGTGGATACCTCAACTTCCAACGGATTCACCAAGAATCATCTATGTGGTTTACCTCCTCACTCTCATTTTCAAGGAGACAACCTTCTCTAGAGGTTGATCTAGAAGCATTTCTAGATCATCCAATCTTGACTTTAGTCTAGGGTGCACATTTAATATTGTTTAGGCTTCTCCACAACTAGCCCCAAAATTGGGAAACCACCTTTTTGTGCTTTAAGTTTGGTTGAAATGTTGGTTTGATTGACGGTTCATATGTGTCCTCCATGAACCTCATATGGGATTCTTGATTGATATCCTTTGCACGCAAGCCTTAGTTTTGGAATGATTTTCTCAGATCATTATTTTATGATGATGGTTGTGGATTGGGTCACCTTAGTTCTTCAAACCCTTGCTTTCATCGGTTTCTTTTGGTTTGCTTATTTCGGTATTCTTCCTTGTTTTGAGTGTCTTATGCGTTTGTTTGTTTTTCATGTTATAGTTTTATTTAGCTTTATGTTTTGTTTCAATTATGGTGTTTAATTTCTTTTAATTAAAATGTTTAATTTAATTAAAGGAAATACTAATGATTATATGAAATAAATAAAATAAAAATAAAATAAATAAAAACTAAGTTTCAAAATATATTAATATATGTATATTCTTGTATATATATATTAATACTAAAACAATAAAATAAAAAAATAAAAAAATATTTATTATATGTAATAAAATATATATATTTATTACATATAATAATATTATTATAAAAGTTTAATAGCTAAAAAGAAAAGAAAAATAATAAAAATTAATAAAATAAAACAGAAAAGAGTATATTAAAATAAAACATATATATTATATATGACATATATAATATATGTAAATAAAAACAAAGTGATAATAATGAACAAAGCCCTTACATACAAATAAAACATAATGTTTCTTTGGTCCTTTGATTTTCGATTACATAGTATGTGCCTTATGTTTGTTGGTTATGCGTAGGTGTGACCTGGAAAGTGCATGGAGGCCAATCGAGCGCATCAGACGAATGGGGAAATCTTGCTGAGTAGAGATGGGACAGTGTTGACAAATGTGGAGCCAAATTTCATAGCAAACGAAACCACATAGGTCAAGGTATACATGGAGATGTCGTTGATTTAAATCATGCGTGGCAGGTTGCAATAACGTGGACCCGATTGGCTTATGACATGGCGAGAAGGTCCTAGGTTCGACATAGTAGACGAACGCATCTTGATAATACATGATACAAGTGACAACCATGCAAAATTTAGTATATGAAAGCATAAGGAGAATAAAATGTAGAGGCGTCATTGATCGAACAAGAAACGTGATGATAAGATACATAATCGACGACATTGGTAGCATGTTTGGATAGCATCGAATGGGGACATTAAAACGCGTTGGGTGAACATAATGATAGTATGTCGGGTCAGTCAAAGAACTACGTCGATGTGGGCACAGTTTCACCATGAGCTAAGGACATCGACCATGATTTTATGGGAGACATAAAATTTGTAGCGACAAGAAAGGATAATCGCAAATACGAGCAGCGATGTCAAAGAGCCTCCATAATATGACGGGAAACGAGAACCCAACGATGTCAATGGTCAAATGCATCAGGCTTCAATAAGGATGGATTTGGAAACAACGATGATGATGGGCCCAGCTCGAAGGCAGTTCATTGGCACACAGTGTGGAAGATTTGAAAAATGTGGATCCTGCAGCTCCGTTGGCATTAGACACGTTGCTAGAGTTTGTTAAAGCATGTAGCACGATCAAATTAAATAGGAGATGAACTATTAAAAATAAAATATAACATCGAATCTTCGACGTGGATTCCACATGGTCCAAACGCAGGCATGAAGTGTACAGAGGGTAGTGAAGTTTTACAATGATTTAGTAGGTTATCCATAGCGCAGCGAGCAACTGCTAGTTGACAGCGGGATGGACCGGTAGGGGTGGCATGTATCTGTGATTAGACTCCCTCATGATGTACGATGTTGCGTAGATGGAATATGAAAGCTAAATAGGGCGATGCTGAGAGAAGAGGCCCATATAAATTGGTATGTATGGGAATTAAGGTAAGTCATGGGTATGTTTCCTCCCTCGAAATCGAAGACCATCAAGAGAATTTATTCGAAGGTACGAAGACACATGCCACGGTGACGTGGTGACCTAAAATGAAGATGTCTCATGATGGCCATAAACATATCAAAAATAGCATACAGTCAGACAGCAAGGCAACGGGCATGTAACGAACGAGTCAGAGGACAGTGGTAGAGTAGAATTTGCCAAACCTTGGCAGAATACATTGTATATTCGTAGAACGGTCAATGTTGGGAATATAGTTGTTATTGACGCAGACACAGGTGGATGGGTAGGTCTAGGTGATGTCAGAAACCCTAAATATAATACAGAAATCCTAAACAAAATTGCCCATATAAACCCGAGTAGTATTATAGGCAAGGTTTCATTTGCTAGGTTGCGGAAGCAGAGTTGGAGAAGTCCAAACGAGCATTTAAAGATCTATGGTGGCCTCGACAAGATAACGTGAAGGATATAATGTGATGGCCCATGGTTTGTTTCTTGTTAGTATATCAACCATGAATTATATGGGGCAAATGGAATGTTGGTTAATTATATTATGTGGCCCTATCGGGAGTCATAAGGAGTAATAAAAGCTTTATTAATATTTTCATTTATATTATAATGTAAATAAGGGAGAGTCATAAGGTAAGTCCAAAGGGTTATCATTTTTATTATTATTTATATTATAATATAAACAAGGAGATTCAAGGGAATGAAGAAGTAATACGGCTAATTGGATTGTTGTAATGTTAAAAGGGGAAGCTATATAAAAATAAAATATAGAGTTGTTTTATATTTTATTTTAATTTTATTTGGACATTGTAATGAAAGGAAGTGATAGGAATTTATAAAATAAATGGAAATGAAGGACTTCTACACCTTTTAAAAGCCCAATGAAGCCATTTTTTTGAGGGGCTGGAATTTTATGTAATCAAGAGGACATTTGAAAAATAAATGCATTTGTTTTGGAAAAGGTAAACCTTGTGAGCAAAACCAAATGGAGACTTCATCTAAAGTTGTTGTTTTATCATCTATATGTATTGCATTTCATTTCTAATTTATATCTATGTATTAATGTCATTCAAGGTTATACTAGGTGAATATCGGAATAAAATGCTAATGTTTCTTTTCCTTTGAGTCTTGCACTTGATCTAATAGGATTGTGTTTTCTACAGGTCTTTCAGATCAAGTTGCTTCTAGATTTATCTCATAACTTGGGGTTTTGCAGGGAAGGGATTGTTAACCAAGATTTGATGTCATTTTTTTTGTTTTTTTAGATAACCTTGTAGATAGTTTTTTGTTATTTATTTTCTACAATTTAGATTAATCTATTTTCATTTCAGAGTGTTATTTTTTTATTCTGGTCATTTCCAAAATTTTTGCTTTTCATTTTTACATTCTGGTCATTTCCAGAATTTTTGCACATAAGTTTTGGCTTTCCATTCTGGTCATTTCCAGAATTTTTGTTTTGTTTTCTGTTCCGTCTATTCTGGTCCTTCCAAAATTTTTGCATTTAATTTTAGTTTATTCTGGTCCTTTTTCCAGAATTTTATTTTCACTTTTCTTGTTCATTTACTTTTATTCTAGTCCTTATCCAAAATTTTTGCATCTCCAAAACTGCATTGATTTAATCTTTAGATAAAATCCATTTTAGGAGGGCTACTAAAACCAAATTCACACTAAGGCAGATAAAGGAAATGAACACTGACATGCTAACCTACTAACTTTTACTAACACAAAATTCTAACATAGGAATAGTGGAACAATTATAATGAAGATAAAAGGAATCCATTAACTTTAAAATGAACCTCACATTAAAGGCACAGATCTTAAAATGAAGTGGACTATTCCACACATTTTGACATTTGAAACCCTTTAATTCAAAGATAAAATGAGCTTACTGACTGGGATTCAGGGTAGATCATACTAATATCAATTGCACTAAAAATGAATCAATATTTTGCATTTTGAAGGTTTTAAAAATCATAATTGCTAAGCATTTTTTGAACTATTCAAGGCTCCTTGTTAACTGTCACTTGTAGGATTGAGTTTATTCTGGTATACATTTGTTTCCATAATAATTTTCATTGATTATACATATACATAAATGTATGCTTACCAGAACCTTGGAGAAATAGGTGATTTCACCTAGTTTCTTTGCAAGAGAGAGTTTTCAAATTAATACTCTATTTGTGGTGATCATTTTGCAATAGGGCAGAATATTCACGCAACATTTTGGTGCTAGAAGGAGGGCTTTATTTCATAGCTTTGTTATTTAGATCTTTGTTTCTAACAATTAATGTGGGTAGTTTTGTTTCCACCCTATTGTGCTTGCAGGTACAATATTTATTCAAGTGTTATTGTGAATGATTTGTGAGAAATATTTTAGAGAGTTAGGGTTCCCAAGCTAGATCAACCTGAGTACATAGCTACTAGGTCTAAAACCACTGGTGAAACTATTTTCCAAAGTCTTTCTCCCAATTCTAGAAGACCAAGAAACAAAACTCAACAGATTGAAATCCCATCCAGTATACTTGAGCTAGGGTCATCATTAGACTCAAGTACATCTAGTGGTCCTGCACCCACTGTTTCTATTGTGGCAGCTACATCAAGTGCATTTTTCCCTGTTACTACGATTGCTATTGTTACCGTAGGGTCATCACCATTAAATAACATGGCCCAAAAACAACAACAACAACCACCCGCTCTTTCGTGTGGTGCGCAAATATCTCCCTTGAGTATACTTGGGGATGTCCATGACTTACCTAGGCATATTGAAAGATCGCTATCCAAGTTCATACATGATGGTCCCGTTACCACTGAAGAGCATGTCCAAATTTACAAAGACTACATGTTCAAACATGGGGTCACTCAAGAAAACGTTGCGTGTCGAGTATTCCTTAATAGTGTAGACCATATGGCTAACGAGTGGTACAAAAATCTACCCGTAGGGTCCATTACTTCATGGGCCCAATTAGAAGTTGCCTTCATTAGCCAATTTTAGTTGTTGTTAGATCCTTCCATCTTCTATAATATATTTGTGTCTTGTAATAGGTTACCTAATGAGCCTATTAGGACGTTTAATTCTAGGTTCCAAAATCTATATGCGAATGTAACTCGCCACTTTGCGGTAGATGCTACTATGGCCCTTAAATTATATTTTGAACCTTTAGATCTTGTAACGTCCTTGTTTGCTCGAAGAAATCCTTAGGTTATGACTCTTGCCTTAGCTTACACTGAGATAATGACCCTTGAACAACAAATGAATTCTCCAGGAGGAGAATTGTATCAATGGGCTAGGATGGGATAATATGGTCCATATAGTCAATTTGCCATGATGAATCAGGTAATGGCATCATAAGTACCAAAAATGAAAAACTTCCAACAACCATGTCCATTAACGCCAACATATTCACCATTTCCTGCTTATCCTAACACATCCATCCCACCACCAGCCATGTTGCTGAATAATCAGATAACCATGTCGGGGTTCAGCATGGTCAATAATCAGTTGACCATGCCTGGATTCAGTGCAATCAATACCCAAAGCCCAATGACTTATCTTGCGATCATGACTCTTCAAAGCGTGAATCCTGGATGGAATCAAAATACTCATAATCAATCCATTGTTCCCATTCCAGAGGTGGCTAATGTAGGAAATACATTTGGACCTAGAACTACAGCGCCCCAACCGAAAGGGCCTGAAGCTAGGATGGATAAAATGGAAGAACAGTTAGGAAAAATGACAATCAACATGGGAAACATAAATAAAAATTTGGTACAATCCTCTGGACATAACCAACCTCATAACCACAGAGGGAAGGGACCGTACAATACTCATCCCAATAATTGGTGCGTACCCAACCAAGTAGCCAATCAAGCTGATGGTTCGAAATATTATGGTGAGTTGGAACCCTGTGATGATGAATTACCCCATTTTTTCCAAGGGAAGCAATAGACTTTGCTAACTGAATTTGTCCACATCCAAAAAAGTGAGGAAGAGGAGGATGTTGAGGTCTTATGAGAAGAAGATGAAGAGACTTTGGAAGTCCAATCCACTAGAAATTTTGGGAAAGGAAATCATTGGTAACACAAGAAGCTCTAAGGATTCCAAAACTTTCTCCACTCCTCAAAAAAACCCCTTACTTCCTCCTGATACAAAATTTGAGGTTAATACACCTCCTCCGCCGATTGTAGAGATGCCCAAGCCGGTGAAAATTATGCCAAATTCGGAAAAATTCACCTGTGACTTAGAAGAGGACATGAAGAGAAATAAGGCAAATATCTCGTTATTTGAAGTAGATAAATTTTTGGGTCAAGAGATGGGTTTTCCGAAAGGGTTGAACCCACCTAGTCAAGTCCATGAAGCTAAGGGTGTCGAGTCTCAATTGTTTCTAAAAAGGAAAAAATGAGAAGTACCTCCATTTCTCATAACCATCATAATTGTAGATAAAAATTTACACAACTGTTTGATAGATTCAGGTGCTTTGACCAACATCATGCCCCTAGAAATTTACCAGAAGTTAGAACTCACACCAATCCCTTCTAAGAGCAAGGTGGTACAATTGGATAGATCTGTGATGGATGTAGTTGGAGGTCTAAATGATGTCCTTATTCAGATTAACTCAGAACCTAGGGTTCAACATCACATAGATATATTGGTACTGAATATTCCTACCAAATATAGAATGATATTGGGAAGATATTGGAGTAAAAATTTGAATGGGTGTATTGTAACAGATTCTTCCCATATTTGGTTGCCTTGGAGAGAAGTGGTAAATCAAATTTGGGTGGATAGTGAACCTAGACTCAAGGAGATGATAACTGAATACAATAGACCCAACGAAATCCAATATGTTGAAACTAAATTAGGGGCCTACATCTTGGACATAGAAGAAATTTTTGAGGATCCTCAAAAGGAAAATATTTCTTGTAACACTTTGAAAGAGGATAATTTTATTTGGACTCTAAGGTTCGATGGATCTAATTCAAAAAAAGGTGATGGAGTTGGAATTGAACTTACACATCTCGATAGCAAGCCTATGCTTGTTGCCTATAGATTATAGTTCCCAGCCACCAACAATGTGGCAGAATATGAAGCTCTTATTTTTGGGCTTCAATTGGCCCTAAGGAAGAAAGTTAGATGTCTCAAAGAGTTGGGATATTTGGAGTTGGTGGTTAAATAAGTTAAATGGCAATATACTTATCGGGATAAAATATTAAGCCTTTACAAAACCAGAGTTAGGGACTTGATATATGAGTTTGATGCATTTAATATATCCCTAATCTCTAGGAAAAATAATTGCATGGCAGATGCTTTGGTCGTAGCCATGGGTATGATTAAACCTGTGGACCATAAAAAGTGTAATAAATTCTCAATATAATTAGTGCCTTGCCCTTCGATACCAGATAATGTTACCAATTTCCAAGTATTCGATAGTGACAGACACGTGTTCAACTTCATCACTAATTTTGGTATATTTGAAATTCAGGTGATAGATGAAGATGAGAGGGGGCAAGAAGAAATGGAGTTGCAATGTGAAGTTACCCAAATGAGGAATAAAATGCCAAATGATATGGCTTCTCTAGAAAAAATATTTGATATCGGATACCAAGAAAAAAGAGGCAGAAAGGTACCACCCCCTAAAGAAGCATGTGATCTAATCAACTTAGGGAGTGCAAAAAATCCATGAGAGATATTTATTGCTAAGGCATGTACAAAATAATAAAGGGAGTCTATCGCTCATGCATTAAAGGAATATATTGATTGCATAGCATAGATCTATAAGGATTTGAAAAATTATGATAAAAATGTGATCATGCATACGATTTCATTAAAACTTGACTCCAAGCCTTTCAGACAGAGACAAAGAATGATCAACCCGATTCTAGAACCCCTAATAGAGAAAGAGGTGAAAATATTGATAGAAGCAAAAATCATATTTCCTGTTAGGCATTCCACATGGGTTGCCAACCTTGTCTCGATAAGAAAGAAGAACGGAGAGATAAGGCTATGCATAGTTTTCAGGAACTTGAATAAGTCTTGCCAAAAGGATAATTACCCATTGCCTACTATCGATGAGATTATTAGGTCCGAGGTGTAGACCAATTGGTTCATCCAAACCCCATAAGGGGGGCGGAGGTCCAAGGTTCAAATCTCGAGCCTCGTCGGACTGAATGTTTGTCCCTTTCCTTGTGCTTTTAGCAGCGTAAAAGGTTTAAAATGATTATGGCATGGTGGTTATAGGGGTGGACTGCGCGAAGATATGTGTGGCGGCTTCTGGGGTGAACAACGCAGAATATTGTGGCTGCCATAAAAGCTGGACAGCCTACCCAGATTCGTGGCGGCTACCAATTCCACCATGTAAATTCAAAAAAAAAAAAAAAACTATCGATGAGATTATTCAAAAGGTTAATGGATCAAAAATTATGTCATTCTTGGATGGTTATTCAGGATATAATCAAATTTTAATTGATCCAAATGATAGAATGAATACAACGTTCACGATGAAGTGGGAAACATTTGTATATAGGAGAATGTCGTTTGGATTATTGAATGCAGGTGCAACTTTCCAACAAGCCATGGATTTTGCATTCAAAGGGCTCATTGGTAAGTGTATCATTATTTACATTGATGACATTCTGGTCTTCTCTAAGAAAAGGGAATATCATGTCAGGGACTTGAGAAAAGTACTTCAGAGATATAGGGAACATGTGATCTCTCTTAATCTAAAAAATGCATCTTTGGGGTAACGTAAGGTAAGCTATTAGGTCTTGTCATTTCCAAGGATGGGATTGCTATTGATCCAGAAAGAATCTCAGCTATACTAGTCATTCCTCCACACAATAGCAAGAAAGAGTTAAGATATTTTTTTGGTAAAATCAACTTTGTGAGGAAATTTATTTTAGGATTTGTCGAGATTTCCAAGCCCCTGAATGACATGTTAAAGAAAGATGTTCAGATCAAATGGACAAATGAAAATAGGGAAGATTTCAAAAGTATCAAGGATGCTATCTCTAGATCCCCTATTTTAATTAGTCCAGATTATTCAAAGCCTTTTTATGTCTATACTTTTACGTCAGATCATTATTTTGTGAGTGTCTTAATCCAAAAGAGTGAGGGTAGCATTGAAAATCCCATAGCCTTCTTGAGTGCTCCGTTGAAGGATGCAAAGCTGAGATATTATATTTTGGAGAAAAAAATATACGCCCTATTCAAGACCATTAAGAAATTTAGACATTACATAGTCCTTAGTAAGGTCTTGGTTGTAGTCCCTAACCCTACTATTAAGTCTATTTTTATGCAAAATGAACTAAGTGAAATGCAAGGAAAATGGATTTTGACCCTTCAAGAATTTAATTTAGAAATCCAACCTATGAAAATAGTTCGTGGGCAAGGTTTGGTCAATTCAATTGCAAAAATCGATCCTTTGATATCATGCCAACATTATGAGGTAGATGATATGACCAAAGATGAGTGGTATGTTGATATTGTATATTTCTTGTTGAACAGTAAGTGCCCATCACATCTGAATTCTACTCAGCGTAGAGCTTTGTGTTTGAAATCTACAAATTTTTCTTATTAAATCTGGTGTTTTGTACAAGAAGAACCACGAAGGAATTTACCTTCGTTGTGTTGATCAAGAAGAGGTGACCCAAGTACTTAAGGATTTCCATGGTAAGTATGGAACTGGACAAGGGTTAGCCAATGCAATGGCACATCAAATTATTAGGGCCGGATACTACTTGCCCCATTTGTTCAAAGACGCACATGCTCATGTGAGATCATGCCATATATGCCAAGTGGCAGCCAATAGAGAAAGAAATGTTGCAATGCCATTACAGTCTATGGTAGAGGCAAGGCCTTTCACACAATGGGGATTGGATTTTTTTGTAATCATCAATCCTAACTCATCCAATTCTCATAAATATATCCTTACTGCTACGGATTACTGCACAAGGTGGACTGAAGCTATTCCAACTAAGCATGCCACCTCTGAAGTTATCATTAAGTTTTTAGAGGATAATATTGTGACTCGTTTTGGAATGCCCAACGCAATTGTAAGTGATAATGGCTCTGCATTTTCTTCTTTGGAGTTTGCAAATTGGGCATATGATAATATGGTAAGCTTGAAATTCTCCTCAAATTATTACCCACAAGGTAATGGTTTACTGAAATCTTCTAATAAGAACTTGTTGTGTGTAATAAAAAAATTATTTGAAAGGAACCCTAGGGATTGGCATAGCAAGTTGAAATTCGCCCTTTGGGCTAATAGGATCAGAACCAAAGAATCAATAGGGACATCTCTATATCATTTAGTCTATGGGCAGGATCCCATCTTTCCCAAAAATTTAATATTACAAACATTGCATTTCATGAAGGAATATGTTGGAACTAATGATAAACTTGAAGCTAGGTTAACACAATTAATGCATCTTGATGAGAAAAGATATGAGGCTATGCTTCATTTCAGAAAACATCAATATGTAGTGAAAATATGGTTTGATAAGAGGTCTAAAATCAAAAAATTTAAAGTTTCAGACCTAGTTTTATTGTGGGATAAAAAAAATTAAAATAAAATAGATCATCAAAAAATTGATTTTTTGTGGTTGGTTCCATATCAAATTTTTGAATTCCTAGGTGAAAACAATTTCAGATTAAAAACCTTGGATGGGAATGATTTGGCTTTGCCCGTTAACGTGCTGCACTTAAAGCACTACTTTCAGGCCTTAAAAAGGCAAGATCCTGTATTATATCTAAATATGTTTGTGTTTGATGACGTTGAGTCTTATTTTTGTGTTTGTATTCATTCGATTCCAATATTTTGTTGATTTTTAGTCTTTTGTATATAGCTTGTGTGTGTTGGTTTCGTGTTTGGTTTTGGGTTTGGATTTTGTTTGATGTTGGCAAGTTGATTGGGTGTTTTGTATTCATTCGCTTTCAATTTTTGGTTTTTTTCCAATGTTATAGAGTGAGATGTTAGCTCATGTCCTCATGAATGTTCACTAAGACCAGGAGAATGTGAAACATCATAATTGTATTGTAGAAGGCTCCACAATTATCACAAACACATTAAAGTATATTGTTTGAAACTTGTGATGCATGAAGTTGTCAATTTTGCAAATTAGGGTGAAATATTCTACATGCTCCATCTCATTCAGCATTATTTCATGGTACATTTCACATTACATTGCATCTAAATTGTATCTATATTTCAAAGGCAATCACTGAAAACATGTCAAATTCTCTTAGGATCATTACACAATATACACTAAGAAGATCTTGAGATTGGGAATTGATGTCGAAACTGTATTGAACCAAACACGATTTGCACATAATAAAAAAACATCTTGGGCAAAATGGTCAAAACCATCATTGAAATAAAATGTGGGGTGAAAAGGGTCATCCTTTTCTATCCTATCATGCAACATAGTCCATAAAATAGTGGTTTTCACCACTTCCACAATACCTAAAATTTAAAATCAGAGTAGTAAGGATAGGGTCAAATGCTCATCATACTTAGGTTGAGAATTTGATTCCCCTAAGCTTTGAGTCTGCTTGAATCACACACCATTGACTATTGGATTGTAAGGATCATACTACATTTTCCCTCAGAAGGATGAGTAGTCATCTCTAAGTTTCAATAAATTAGAAGCAAAATCATGGGCTATGGGGCTAACCTCCATCGGGGCTATAGACGCTTTACTTGCAGTGGAGTATGTTCATGCGTGGTGACATATTTCATTAAAATTGAGACCTTTGACCACTCAAACGGATAGGCTAGCCTTGTGATTTCATCCATAACAAGTTTAATCATTTTGGTCAATATGAGGTAATAAACTCATATTAGAGTAGTAAGGATCGGGTCAAATTCTCATCATACTTAGGTTGAGAATCTGATTCCCCAAAGCTCTGAATCCACTTGCACACCCTGGTTTGGGATGGTAACGGTTCATAACTAAGCTCTTGATCTGGTAAATGAATTCAATGCATGCACATTTGGTCCTAAGAGGGTTAGATAATTTTAGTGTGTTTGTTCATGTTACTAGATGTTTACGTCTTTGCAAAACAGGTCGTTCATATTATAGCATCCTTTCAATGCATCCATAACATATCATATGCATCCCTATGAAAATGAAGATGGAATGTTGAATGGTTTCAGACGATAAGAAATAAATTACTTTGCACACACTGAGCTGATGCAGAATGATTTTGATGGTTCATGTCTTTCTGGTCTACTTGCATTCGTTGGATATTTGTTGATGCTTGTAATTTTTAATTTTTGGGTTTTATGTGTTTTCAGGTCGGGTTCTCACCGAAACGTTAGGAGCATTTCCCAGCAGAGTCACCATTTTTTTTGGCTGCTCCACAACTAGCTCCAAAATTGGAGACCCACATTTTTGTGCTTTAAGTTTGGTTGAAATGTTGGTTTGATTGATGGTTCATAAGTGTCCTCCATGAACCTCATATGGGCTTCTTGATTGATATCCTTTGCACGCAAGCCTTAGTTTTGGAATGATTTTCTCAGATCATTATTTTATGATGATGGTTGTGGATTGGGTCACCTTAGTTCTTCAAACCCTTGCTTTCATTAGTTTCTTTTAGTTTGCTTATTTCGGTATTTTGGTTTGTTTTGAGTGTCTTGTGCATTCGCTTGCTTTCCATGTTATAATTTTATTTAGCTTTGTGTTTTGTTTCAATGATGGTGTTTAATTTCCTTTAATTAAAATAAAATTTTAAATTTAATTAATTTAAATTCAAAATGTTTAATTTAATTAAAGGAAATACTAATTATTATATGAAATAAAAATAAATAAATAAATAAATAAAATAAAAACTAAGTTTTAAAATATATTAATATATATATATTCTTGTATATATATTAATACTAAAATAATAAAATAAATAAAAAATAAAATATTTATTATATGTAATAAAATATGTATATATTTTATTACATATAATAATATTATTATAAAAGTTTAATAGCTAAAATAAATTTGAAAAATAATAAAATAAATAATAAAATAAAATAGAAAATAGTATATTAAAATAAAATATATATATTATATATGCCATATATAATATATATAAATAAAAGAAAACTGATAATAATGAACAAAGCCCTTATATAAAAATAAAACATAATGTTTCTTTGGTCCTTTGATTTTCGATTACATAGTATGCGCCTTATGTTTGTTGGTTATGCGCAGGTGTGACCTGGAAGGCGTATGGAGGCCAACCCAGCGCATCATACGAATGGGGAAATCTTGTCGAGTAGAGATAGGGCAATGTTGATAAATGTGGAGCCAGCTTTCGTAGGAAACAAAACCACATAGGTCGAGGTATATATGGAGATGTCACTGATTTAAAGCATGTGTGGCAGGTTGCAATGACGTGGACCCGGTTGGCTTATGACATGGTGAGAAGGTCCTAGGTTTGGTATAGTAGACGAATGCATCTCGATAATACATGAGACGAGTGACAACCATGCAAAATTTGACATATGAAAGCATAGGGGAAATTGAACGGAGAGGCATAATTGATCGAACAAGAAACATGAAAATAATATACATAATCAATGGCGTTGGCAACATGTTTGGATAGCATCGAATAGGCACATTAAAACATGTTGGGTGAATAGAATGATAGTGTGTCGGGTCAGTCAAAGAATGACGCCGATATAGGCATAGTTTTTCCACGAGCTAAGGACATCGACCATGATTTTATGGGAGACATCAAAGTTGCAACGACATGAAAATATATTCATGAATACGAGCAACGATGTCAGAGAGACTCCACGGTATGATTGGCAGCGAGAACCCAGCGACGTCAATGGTTGAATGGATTGGGCTTTGATAAGGATGGATTTAGAAACAATGATGATGATGGGCCTAGCTCGAAGGTAATTCATTGGCACACGATGTGGAAGATTTGAAAAATGTGGATCCCACAGCTCCGTTAACATCAGACACGTTGCCAGAGTTTGTTAAAGCATGTAGCATAGCCAAATTAAAGAGGAGATGAACTATTAAAAATTAAATACAACACTGAAGCTTCGACGTGGATGCCACATGGCCTAAATGTAGGCATGAAGTGCACAGATGGTAGTGAAGTTTTACAGTGATTCGGTAGGTTATCCATAGCACAACGAGCAACTGCCAGTTGACAGCGAGATGGACCGGCAGGGGCGTCATGTATCCATGATTAGACTTCCTCATGATGTACGATGTTGCGCAGATGGAATATGAAATCTAAACAGGGCAACATCGAGAGAAGAGGCCCATATAAATTGGTATGTATGGGAATTAAGGTAAATCATGGGTATGTTTCCTCCCTTGAAACCAAATACCATCAGTAGAATTTATTCGAAGGTACGAATACGCATGCTATGGTGATGTGGTGACCTAAAATGAAGACGTCTCACGACGACCATAAACATACCGAAAATAGCATACGATCAAAAAGTAAGGCAATGGGTGTGTAACGGATGAGTCAGAGGATAGTGGTAGAGTAGAATTTACCAGACCTTGGCAGAATACGTTGCAGATTCGCATGACGGTCAATGTTAGGAATATAGTTGTTATTGACATAGATGCAGGCAGATGGGTAGGTCTAGGTGATGTTAGAAACCCTAAATATAATATAGAAACCCTAAACAAAATCACCCATATAAACTTGGGTAGTATTACAGGCAAGGTTTCATTTGTTGGGTTGTGGGAGCAGAGTTGGAGAAGTCTAGAGGAGCATTCAGAGATCTATGGTGGCCTTGACAGGAGAACGTAAAGTATATAAGGTGATGGCCCATGGTTTGTTTCTTGTTATTATATCAACCATGAATTATATGGGGCAAATATAATGTTGGTTAATTATATTACGTGGCCCTATCCGGAGTCATAAGGAGTAAGAAAAGTTTTATTAATATTTTCATTTATATTATAATGTAAATAAGGGGGAGTCATAAGGCAAGTCCAAAGGGTTATCATTTTTATTATTATTTATATTATAATATAAACAAGGATATTCAAGGGAATGAAGAAGTACTACGACTAATTGGATTGTTGTAATGTTAAAATGGGAAGCTATATATAAATAAAATATAAAGTTGTTTTATATTTTATTTTTATTTTATTTGGACATTATAATGAAAGGAAGTGATAGGGATTTAAAAAGAAGGGGAAATGAACGGACTTCTGCATCCTTTAAAAGCCCAATGAAGCCATTTTTTGAGGGTTTGGAATTTTATGTAATCAATAGAACATTTGAAGAAATAAATGCATTTGTTTTGGAAAAGGTAAACCTTGTGAGCAAAACCAAAAGGAGACTTCGTCTAAAGCTTTTGTTTTATTGTCTATCTTTATTGCATTTTATTTCTGATTTATATCTATGTATTAATGTCATTTCGGGTTATTCAAGGTGATTATCGGAATAAAATTTTATTGTTTCTTTTCCTTTGAGTATTGCACTTGATCTAATAGCACTGTGTTTTCTACAGGTCTTTCAGATCAAGTTGCTTCTAGATTTATCTCATAACTTGGGGTTTTGCAGGGAAGGGATTGTTAACCAAGATTTGATGTCATTTTTTTTGTTTTTCCAACTAACCTTGTAGATAATTTTTTGTTATTTATTTTCTACAATTTAGATTTTTTTTTTTTTTAAGCGAAAAACCCCTTGCGGGGCCGCCTTGGTCTGAGAGACCACGAACAGGGGATTCTACACAGTCAAAGTCACCCAAGAGTCGCACTCGACCCTGCCCGTACCAACATTATCAATTGGATTTTGGATACCCAATTCAGCTTTTTGGTAGGGTGGAGATTTGAACCTGGGACCTCCCTTGGAGGATTGCCCTCTCCTCTCCAACTCACCTACAACACCTGGGTAACAATTTAGCTTAATCTATTTTCATTTCAGAGTGTTATTTTCTAATTATGGTCATTTCCAAAATTTTTGCTTTTCATTTTTACATTCTGGTCATTTCCAAAAATTTTGCACATAAGTTTTGGCTTTCCATTCTAGTCATTTCTAAAAAAATTGTTTTGTTTTCTGTTCCGTCTATTCTGGTCCTTCCAAAAATTTTGCATTTAATTTTAGTTTATTCTGATCCTTTTTCCAGAATTTTATTTTCACTTTTCTTGTTTATTTACTTTTATTCTGGTCCTTATCTAGAATTTTTGCATCTCCAAAACTGCATTGATTTAATCTTCAGATAAAATCCATTTTAGGAGGGGCTACTAACGCCAAATTCACACTAAGGTAGATAAATCAAATGAACACTGACATGCTAACCTACTAACTTTTACTAACACCAAATTCTAACATAGGAATAGTGGAATGATTATAATGAAGATAAAAGGAACCCATTAACTTTAAAATGAACCTCACATTAAAGGCACATATCTTAAAATGAAGTGGACTATTCCACACATTTTTACATTTGAAACCCTTTAATTCAAAGATAAAATGAGCTTACTGACTGGGATTCAGGGTAGATCATACTAATATCAAGAGCACTAAAAATGAATCAATCTTTTGCATTTTGAAGGTTTTAAAGATCATAATTGCTAAGCATTGTTTGAACTATTCAAGGCCCCTTGTTAATTGTCACTTGCAGGATTGAGTTTATTCTGGTATACATTTGTTTCCATATTAATTTTCATTTATTACACATATACAAAAATGTATGCTTACCAGAACCTTGGAGAAATAGGTGATTTCACCTAGTTTCTTTGCAAGAGAGAGTTTTCAAATTAATACTCTATTTGTGGTGATCATTTTGCAATAGGGCAAAATGTTCATGCAACAAATACCTAGGTGGATCAAAGGATAAAAACTACCTATAGATACTTAATTTTTCATATTACACATGTCACTAATTGTCCCCTTTGTTTGACTTGATCAAATAACCCTTTTATATCCAAATTTGGGGCAAAAAGACACCATAAAATTTGTCCTTCCCCAAGACTTGACCAAACAAAATTTAAATTTCACAAAATTGGTACCATTATAAATATCTCAAAATGATATTTCCAACGAGTATAAACATGACTATATTTGACTCTATATTGGTAGCTAAAATTGCTTGTTAACAAATTCATTACCTATACCCAATTTAGATCATAGATTCAAATTTACTTCATAGGTGGCAGATTTGATTCTTCTTTTTAGGTGGTAAATCTGCACTAACTTCTTTTCTCACCTATATTTAGACTTTTCCTTCCATATTTGACCTTCAATAATCAAATTTGTGAATTTACCAACTCATGAATTTGTTGGTAGCATATTCATAGGTGATAGATTTGCATCTAGAACATAGCCAATATTCTAGCCTCACCTACAATAACCATTTAGGGCACAATTAGATTTGTTCATCATCTTTGCCACCATAGGAAACTAGTAGGTAGGGAGAAATGTGGGTAGCTTTCCTCCACCTACCCAATTTGGCCTTAATAATTGGGGCAACTAATTCCTCTCCCCCTAATTAGCCCAAACAATGTCAAATTAGCCTTAGTTAGTAGGATACCTCACCCCTCCTATTTTGGAAACTCCTAGGAGGGACAATTATATAAATTAATCCCTTGGTATGGTATTTGTATCATGCTTTCTCATGCATTTAAACTCTATAAAAATTTAGATTGAACTTGCACAAGCATCAAAATATCATTAAAATTTCCCCACGAGGTCATCTTCAAGCAATTGATTGAGCTTCAAAGTGAGAAAGGAGGAAAAATACATTTGTGATATTATTTCCATCTCCTTTTTACTTTAGTCTTTAGTTATCATTAGTTTTTTAGATTTAACTACTTTGGCATGCAGTCATCTATGTTTTCGTTAACATCTAACAAAATATTTTGCATTATCAAGTGTTTTATAAGGATTTTGTAGGTATTTTAGGAGCCTTATGGGATAGTAGATCATCCCTAAGGATCCTTAAGCATATTTAGTAGTCTCCTCCATTCTTTGCTAATTGGTCCTTTCCATTTCTTCTATTGAAATTGAATATGTTGTCTATACTCTATCCAGGCAGAGTATTTGCTTCAAAGGTCAAAATCTCAATATTCTAATCTAAAACCTATATGCCCATTTATATCATAGAAGTGAATCCACCACCCATATCCATTTTAGATGGTATATTCATCACCTTCCTATATGGACCTATATCCCATTTAGTAGCCTAACATCCATCTTGTTTAGTATTTCCCTGTGTAATGTGTTATCATGCTTGATAACCCATCTCTATTTCTACCTCCTATTAATTTATCTTTGTCATCTCATTAAATTTGCCAACTATAGAACTTTTAGGCACCAGATTCATCATAGGTATTTTAGCATTCATTTCTAAGGTTAATTTCACTTTTATTTATGAAACAAGAAGCTTGACTATTCCAAAAATGAAGTTTTAGCTTTGTAGCTATTTGGCAAGTCCTCAAAAGTTTGCTTACTTTTGTAGGTGCAATGAATTCACCAGTTAAAAATATTGTAGGTGGCATATTTGTCAAGTATTAGATTCAAACACAAGTGGTGTATTCATATCAAACATCAAAATAGATAAGTATAATTGATGTTCTTTGTTTCTATTATTAGCATAGGTTGGTTGCAGATTTTTATTTGCATATATATTTGATTTTTATCTTTAGATAAAATATATAAAAGGAAACTCAAAAGGAATATTTAGCTTAGCTTAGAACTTTATTCTACTTTCTTAGGCATCTAATCAAAATTGCATATAGATTTACATTAGGATAAATTGTGTTTACATCCTTCTTGCACTTTTTATTTTAAGTGAAAAATCCCTTGTGGGGCTGCCTTGGTCTGAGAGACCATGACCAGGGGGTTATACACCATCAAAGTCACTCGGAAGTCGCACCCGGCCCTGCTCACACCAACATTATCAATTGGATTTTGGGTACCCAATTCAAATTTTTGGGAGGGTGGAGATTCAAACCTGGGACCTCCCTTGGAGGGTTGCCCTCTCCTCTCCAACTCAACTACAATACCTAGGTTTGCACCCTTGCATTTTAAGAAAAATAAAAAGAAAAAGATAAATTTCATTTCTTATAACATTTATTTAGTTAAAACTCATCAAAAAAAAATTGTATATAGGTTAGCACCCTATTTTGTGCACATTTGTTTTTATATTGCATTACACCATCATCATATTGCATATTATATGCTAAAATAGAATAAAATCTAGGCGTTTTTCAATTTAAACACATAAAACTAGATCTAGGGAAATCTTTAAGCCCTTGGTAAATCTAAAACCCTCACCAACAATGACAATTTAGCAGCAGGGCTTTGTTGTTTGAGTGTGATTGATCCTTGATGGAAAACTTAAAGGCTAGTACCTCCATGAACATTTTGGTACCCTAGATATTTGGTGAACCTGACGTGAAATACCATACAGATACAAAACCTTTAACATAGAACCTTGTCTTTAATCAACATAAAATTTACTACACATTAATTAAGATCATTTAATATTGTTTGCATATTATAAATAATATTAAACAAAGATAACAAGAACATAATCAAATTGTTAGTCCTGTTAGAGGAAGGTAATGACCCCTTGAGTAAACCTTCATATAAGTCTTGAGGGTTATCTCTCCTAGTAAGTATATTGTGGTGGTCTAGCATGATTCATAAGGTAAGTTATTCTCATTGGGAATATGAGGATTATAATATATCTTCTCTAAGAAAATTTGAAAACAAAACCATAATAAAATTTAATCTCTCTTTTTTTGACCATATCTAAATACCCCTTACCTTACTTATAATGCTTCATAACAGTTAGTAGAGAATCGGAATGCTTCATATAAACTTCCAAAGAAGCAACCCATGATTGAAAACCAAATATTTGAGGAAGAAGAGAAATAAAATCATCCTTCTATAACTATTTTCCTTATTCATGATGAACAAGTGGAATCATTATTTAAATCCATGGACCATCTAGCTTCCTTCCTATGAGGAAATAGAAAATCCATGAAAACCATCTTGAGGATTGATGAAAAATCCTTACCTACATCTATTGCAAAAGAACTTCTCCTAGAGCCTTTGTAAAAACCTAGATCCAACCCTATGAGTTCTCATTAGAGAGAGACTCAATCATTGTAATAACCTTAGAAGGGAGGTTATAGAATATCATCTCTTCCTCTATAAATTAGGGATCCATACCTCCAAACATAGATCCATTTGGGCTAAATCACCCTATCTCTCATCCTATTAGCATTTCATATGGATATCTTTCCTAGTATGTCAAATGTTTCAAATGTGATTTATTCTAATCCATTATTTAGCATGCCCATTCCTACTAACATTCCCTCTACTAACCTTTTTATTCCAAATAATCCTAAAACTAATAAAATAATGATCCCTTTTGTATCATCCCATCCAAATTCTTAGTATTATCCATTGGTTAATTCACAACCTCAATTTGTAACACCACAAGTTCCTTATCTTGGGTTCTAGGATATAAACACTAATTTAGAACAATTGGTTAAATAAAAATCAAAATTTAAGCAACAATTGGCTCCTATCTAAGGAACCATAGAAAAGAGTTATTCCTATAAGGATTACTATAACCAACCTATAGATCTCTTTTTTAGTCAATCGACCTTATCCTTAAAATTTTATAGCAGCAAAGTTTTGCATGTATAAGGGATAAGGTGACCTAATAGATCACCTTAGAGTTTTCCAAGTTAATTTCCATGATATCACCTATGATGAGGTATTGTTATTAAAGCTTTTTCCTAAAATACTTCGTGTCAAGGCCTCATAATGGTATTTCTAGATACCTCACCACTTGATCAAGAACTTTGATGACTTAGCAAAGATGTTCATCTATTATTTCTCAACCTACATCATAGAAAAATGCACCATAGATGATTTATATCAATTTAAGCAAGGTAAAAATGAGTCTTTCATCAAGTTTTTAACTCGATGGAATGATTTTGTTAGGAAACTCTCCTTTACCCCACCACAAAGAGATTTTTTAAGTATTTTCATATGTAATTTGTAAGAGCAACTTTCCTATCCCTTAGAAATGACCCACATATCTTCATTTGAAGATGAGGTAGACTTAGAAAAATAAGTAGAAGCTACCCTTCAATGCAAGGCCAATTGAAAACTAAGGAGGGAGATAATTCAACTTCCTCTAGTGCAAAAGGAAAATACAAGAATGAGCATGTTGTGATCAATGAGATAATTTGTTCATGCCCAACTAACAACATAAATCCTACAACCACCCTATAAAATATTATTCTAGAAAAGTAGAAAGAGCCCAAGCACAACTTCACTCAATTGGATCAACCACCTATTGCCATTTTAAGGCAACTTATTCAAGCCAAAGTGATAGAGATCCCACACATCAAGCCTATAGATCTTAAGAGGGAGAAATCTTCATTTCACCCTAATGATTATTTTTCCTTCCATCATGTTTGAGGCCACTCAACTAATAGATGTTAAATCCTTAGAAACTTAATCCAATATAAGGTTATGCATAAGGGGTCAGACCCAAAATCTATTTATAAAAAAAGGGTGAATCAGTTTTAAAATCAAGGACAATCGTGTCCAAACTCAGGTAGGAGACATGGTGAATTACCTTTATTTTCACCAAAAATTATAAAATTATGGTGAATTTTATAGTTTTGATGATCAATGCCATACAATATTTGATAGGCTAACTACAAACAACTATGCTTGACGATAGCACCTTGATGATCGATTGCATCAAAGAGTGTGATTGATGATCGCTTGCAATAGAGGTTTGATTGATGATTGATTGCAATAGAGGTTCGATTGATGATTGGTTGTAGCAAAGGTTTGATTGATGATTAGTTAGCAAAGGTTCAATTGATAATTAGTTGTAGTAAAGGTTTGACTACCAATCAATTGCAACAAAGGATTTGATTGATGATCAGTTGCAGTAGAGGGTTTGATTGATAATCAATTATAGTAGAGGGTTTGACTGATGATAAATTGTAATAAAGGATTCGATTGATGATCGATTGCAATAAAGGGTTTGATTTATGATCAATTGCAATAGAGGTTTTGACTGAAAATCAGTTACAATAGAGGGTTTATTTGATGATTGGTTGCAACAGAGGGTTTTACTGATGATCAATTGCAGTAGAGGGTTTGATTAATGATAGGTTGTAAAAAGCCATGTGTCAAATCATTAAATACTATGTATCAAATAATCTAATATCATATGTTAAAGCCACATTTAATTTTAGCATGTAGTACCTATAAAATGCAACAATAGTCATTTCTTAATATTTTTCTCACGTGTAGCACATTAGAGCTAAGTAGAAACCATCGTATGCCCTCAAAGTATTTATCTTGCATCCTATACCCTGATCCATCATACCTCAATAATTATTTAATATTTTTGTTATGCACAACACATCAAAGCTAATAAAAACCATCGCATGACCTCAAATGTTTTACCTTACACCATATGCCCTGATCCCTTGTACCTTACCCTATTTTTTGACAAATAGAACAATGGTGACCTCTTCCACACTTGTTTCTTCCAAATTTTCTTTTATAAATCTTGTGTTCCCCCTTCTTTCTAAAATATTAACCACACCAGGTTATGATATATCATGGGTCAATGACTCTGGTCTTTAGGGTTTAGTGTTAATGTTGTAGGACAAAACAAATAATAAATTATTGTTGAAGATTATTGGCATGTACGATAATGATTTGATGACTGTAAATCTCAAAATTGATAAAAAGAATATTAAATTTTCTATCAAACCTTCAGATGTCGAGAGATTGACAAGTTTGCCCCACAAGGATTGTGATCCTATCATTCCAAAGTTCATTTTAAGTGACGAAGAGAAAGTATGCCTGGAGACCAACTACAAAGTCTTCAAATTTTTTGTCAGGTATAACACTCCATATTTTAGTCTTGTTTAAAGTTGAAATTTTAGATTTCTCAGGTACTGCTCTTTTTTTGTAGTTTTTGCTACTAAGTCTAGAAGGGGCTTGACTTTAGAATATTTTCAAGACAAGTTTCTTCAAGTGTGTATCAAATTATTCCAAGAAAAACTTAATCTACAAGGAAGACCGAGAAACGTATTGTTCTGGGTGTACCTAGGTTTCACAATGCATTAGAACAAATCTACACAACATCAGAATGAACACTACTACAATAGTCTCAACATGTAATTATATACTTTTATTTTATTACGAATCTTATTATAATATGCATAATACTACAATACCGATCTTGCTGCACCTAGACCTAGCGAATGTTGGCATGACAATGGAACAGGTGTAGGTAAAATTGTATTTTTGACAAAGTAATAATTTTTATATTCAAGTACAGTATTTATTTATTTTTATTTTTTTAATTTTTAATTACATGCAAAAAATGACATCCTCTTCCTCTACAAAATGAGATGCTACATTAAGAGGTCATAAGCCAGAATCCACTAGAGATTTTGACACATAGTTGAAATCAACACCATTATAGAGAAGACCTACAAAATGTTTTAGGTCTTCTACTTCTCCTATTTCTCATCCACCTCTACCTACACATCATGTGCAAAGTGATGTTGAAGTTAGCGAGGCCACATCCACTACATGTAAGCTTATTGTTTCGAGTTTCAATTCATGTATTCATTTACTTAAAATTATAAGCAATAATTTTATGGAATTTTCTTATATGTTTTTAGAGCTATGCCACACCAATTTGCCATTACACATTGTAGCTTCCCAAATAATCTCATCTTCGTCCAATAATTTTAATACATTTAAACTAAATTTTATTGTTGACCAAAAATTTTAAGAAAATTTTATTTTAATATTTTTAGTGGCCTCACTACAATTTACCCAAAGAAGACAACAAATGACATCACCCAATCCTCTACCACGAAAAAACTAATGAGAGGTCAAAAACGTATGTGAGGAAAATAATTTTTTCCATCCATGACATGAGGAGCACCAAGCTAGATATTTTTAGATTTTTTGAATTTTTCTTTTAGAAATATTTCAAGTATGAAAGGAATTTCAACTTTAGGCTTAGATAATACTCCACTTAACGAGGATTATCTTCTGTAAGGCAACATTCCCAATTTATTTAAAGCAACAAATGTGCCTCAAGATCCTAAAAAAATAAGCACAACAAACATAAGATTTACTTGCATCTCCTAGACCTCATCGCCTCCTCTTGAAACCAACGACCCTCATCCTCTAAGGATGAGAAATTAAAAAATTTTGAAGATATTTTAATGTCATACAATTGTGAAGCAACCATCAAAGATACATTACTTCAATATTTAGCAAAAATAAAATATTGGGAGTATCGGGCCAAATTTTTAATAGAGTAAATAAATGCCCAATACAAAAAAGAAAAAAATTAAAAAGGGAAGACATTTTTCATTGGTTGAAAATGAACCAGAAGAGCTTGATGCTTTTCTACATCAAGCTAAATCTAGCACAATGAAGGCTACCAATTTCTATGATGATAAAATTTTAGATATTATGTTGAATAGGTTGGAGAACATTAATGTTGAAGCCTAGGCTTATTTTAACCAATGGGTATTTGACAAGAAAAAAGTTGCAATTGTTGAAGCTACAAAGGATGTAGTCGAGGTAGGTCATTTAAAAAAAAATTATTCTCTTTTTTTTCCATATAACTATCAACTGAATTATTTTTTGCCAATATTTATAATTTAAAGAAATAGGTGAAAAGCTTGCAATTTATTTAAGTTTGACAAAGGATAACCTGCAAACTGCTATAAAAATAAAATAAATATTACAAGAAAAAATTAGAGAGAACAACACTTCCAGAAGGATCATAATCCAAAATGGTTTGGATCCTAATATTTTGCTTAAGCAAAAGGGTAAAGAAATACTTTCAACAGTACAAGAAGATCCTACAAAAGAAGAAAGGGTATTTTTGGGGGGTTTAGAGATAGTAGAGGAAGGCTTGGTCAGAACTGTAGCACTAGAAGTGAAGACTATAGAGGAAGGACCTGGAGCACTAGAAGTGCAGACTGTAGAGGAAGGACAAGAGGGAAAATAACCTCAAATGCAAGGAGATCTCAAAATAGCCTCAGGCCCCCAATATCAAGAATAAAAAAGTGAACACAGTTCACTTGCTGACTGCAAATTTTATTGTATTGTAGTCAACAATTTTGTATGCAATGATATATTTTTCAATAAATGAAAAAACATTTCCATAGCTTGAGTATTATACTATTTAAATATTATTTTCGTGTATATTCTTGTTCTTTTTTAAAATTTATGATAATTCAATTATGTTTACTATTGTACTTTCAATTTAAAAAAAAGATATTTACTATTGGGTCCAAAGGTTTGGTTCAATGATCAAAATACTTCTGTAGGAGCGTGAAGACCAGGGTTCCCATCCCTCGGGCCCTATAGTACCGGTGGGTGTGTCTCATCAACATCGCAAGCTATGTAAAAGGTTTACCTCGATGCAACTGGAGGTTATAGTGGTGACAAGGAGCAATATTTGAACCCACGAAGAGGTGTAGAAAATTGTAACGAGTTATCGATTCCTCTAGTATAATAATAAAAAAGATATTTAATATATCATTTACATAGTTATCTGACTACCTTATATAGTATAGTTGTTGATTCCTCTAGTATAATCAAAAGAAGTATATTGACTGCCTTATATAGTATAGTTATTTGCATAATAGATGTACCTAGGGGACTTTAAATATTTATTATACAAATAACCATGAACTCATTTTTGCCATATAGCACTTTTTAAATTACATACAACACTTTCTATAAAAAAATATTATTAAGGATACATGCATGCATGGGTTTAAATTTATTCAAAACCAAAGCATAAAACATAAAATATTATCAACATAGACAGTTAATACAATAACAACGCTATGATATAAAATATAACATTTTATTAAACCAAAAAGCCAATTTTGATATCCTTGTAGAAAAAAAATGATAACAAATATTGTTAAATATATCAATTTTATTAAATCTTGGAAATTTTACAATGGAGGAAGCTAAAACAAACACTTCTCAACTTGTCCAAAATCACTTGTAAGCATATCAGATCTCTGTGTCTCTACAATTTGATCACTACAAGTGTCATTATCCTCATTATCATGAATATTAGTGATACCTCTTTTGTCTACTAGGGATTTCCAATATGCCAAAGCTCTTTCATAGGGATACTTATACAACTCATTCGATGACACATATTCTCGAACAAATTTTCAATTTTTTGTCCAACCTATTACAAACTTTAGATTTCACAAACGATACTGCACTAGAAACCTTTTCATCTTCCATTGATACCAAAATCATTGTTTGACATAATTCATATAAACAAAAATATTCACTCATCGCATCTTGTAAGACACTACTTGGATACAGTTTTTTCCACAAATGTGTAATGGAACCAAGCTCATGAGAGTTACTCAAATGTGACATTTTACCAACCATTGTCAATCCAAAATGGGTTGATTGTTGTGTCAAAAGTTCTTTATTGAGAATACCATTGACTTCCATACTTTTAGTGAAATTTTTAACAAGAGTGCTCATATATCTTATAAACAACTCACTTGTAGTATTGTAGTTAGTACAAGGATCCTAGAACATAGGGTTAACCACACCCATCACCTCAAGCAACTTATCTCTTTGAAAACGATCTCTTATTTCCCTTGTTAATGATTTTGTTATTTTTATCAATTTAATCTTAGTATTGTGTATGTCGACACAAAAAATTGACCCACCCAAATGAGTTATTTTTCCTTAGGTTCCTTTGCTAGGCTCTCAAACTTTCTACGAGTAAGTTTGACCTCTTTTTCTAGTGTTTTACCTTACTTTTCTTAACCTTTACTGAATTCACACTTGGTAAATTATGGGGCACTGACCCTTTTGGGTATCGACTTAATCAAGGTTAAATTTAATTTTCTCACCTTTTATCCCTCCAAGCCCTTTATAAATAAAGGGATTGGATCCCCTTTTTCTCCCCAATAATTTTTTGGAGTTACAAGCTAGTAATCTAAGAAAGTTCATGCAAAATAACAATTCTTTTGGTAATATTACGATGCTCTTGGTGCTTTGGTGTTCTATTTTTGATGTGTTCCTTGTGGTCTACAAGTGGAGAAAGAATTGACAACAAATTATCTTCTTGAAGAAGGAGAGGTCTTCCACCTTTGCCCTTGCTTCTTCCACAAGATCACCAAGTTGTTCCTTTGCATTCATTAGTTCATTTAATTTCTTCATTCTATGTTTTATCGCATTTTGTGTAAAGAATATCTCTTCTCATTCCATATATCTTTCATTAATATATCAAAATATTCAACATGCATCCATAAATAAATTAATTGCACAATATATTGCTCAATAAAATAGAGATTGATTATACCCATGAGGTAGGGGAACACCATACAATGCTCCTTTTCGAAGGAAGCCACTCCACAAGATCTCTAGCTCCACGAGCCAAGACTTCTCCAAGAATAAATCCTGGATTATTGATTCACAATGGGAGTACATCTCTCTTTATACAAGAGTGTGATGGTTTACCTTCCATGAGTTACAAGATCACACATGTGGAGGTTCACCTTCCATGAGTTACAAAGTGTATGACAATATTCTCCCAACGGTTATAAATATGATTCTATGACATACCTATTTCTATTTTGACATGTGGCCTTCCTTACTCAATAATTAATTAATGGCTCATACCATTATACAATAAAATATTAAATTATTAAATATTAAGTACCTATCTTGGTACCTAAAATTCCATCCCCCTTACAAATGTTTTGTCCTCGAAATATTAGAAGAGGCTAAATAATAATTACTTTTGATCAATGTTGTGTATTGGTATCAATATTGATCATCCATCCATCCCAATGAAATAATGACTGGTGATGGTCTTTTTTGATGCCAATGCCATGTGTTGGAAGCATAAATTTCACTTTTTTCATCCATACCTACTTGTATTTATGACTTGTAGCATATCCAAAGGGTTGGCTCCTTTGGTTCCTTGTATGTTCCTCATTTTTCTTATGTTGCCTCAAGCCCTATCTCCATGATTGTTGCCTCTCATGGTGGTGTGGATGGTGATATACTCCAACCTTAGCCCAATGTTCAACCTATTTTTGCTCTTCTCTCTTACTCGCTTTCATTGGTTCTTCTCTTACTTTTGCTTCCTTGATTTTTTCTACTACCTCCTCTTGAGATTCTATTTTAGGTTCTTTTGTTTGCTCTTCACTTTGTTCCCCTACAATAGCTACTTATTTTTTATTACATTGAGAAATGTCCTGTAATGTTATCTTCTTCTTTCGGTACCATAACTTCATGAATTTCTTTTGCACATTAATGTTAATAGTACCCAAAGAAAGCAACCAAGGATAACCAAGAACAATATCTACATCATTCATCTCAATAGCATAAAAATCTGAATGTAAAACATATTTATCCATGGTGAACTTTAAATCTTCAAAAAATTGAGCATTGTCTCCCTCAATTTGTATGTCTTTGATTTTCTTTGTTTGAAATTTCAACCTCTTAGTCAAAGACATTGATAAAATTATATTTGCTGCTAGGTTTAATGGAGACAATAATTTTTTGATTTTGAATGCACCCATGAACTTGCAAAATAGAATTTTTACATTCAAACAAATCTTTGTGACCATTGTTTGGCCCTAACACAATAGATGTAGTTTCCTTAGCCTGCACATTATTATCCTTTTCTTTTGATCCCCATTTGCTTAAAAATGCAACTTCAAATTCTTCCCATGTGTGTAGAAAATCATGAGAATCAGTAAAGTTATAATACCAAGAATAAGCTTCCCCTTGCAAGGAAAGGCAAATTTGAAATCTCCAAGAAGATTTAGAAGAATATAAAGACTTAAAATTTTCCCACCATTCCCTAGAATTACTATCATCTCTTCCAATGAATTCTGGCAACTCCATGTTTTATTTATTTTTATTTTTAGCTAGGATTTAAAATAATCAAAATTTCTCAAAAATAAAAATTTTGAGATCTCATCTATTTCTCTCTTCAAACAAGTGAATTTGCATATTTTCTTCAAAACAAAACAAACGGCAACTGATTTGCTTACCCGGATTGAAAGTTATGAATTTTTTCCCCTTTTTGTCGGCAACCCAAAAAATAGCACCAAAATCCCAACTTGCAATAGCTATAACTTCCTCAATACTTATCAAAATTTCACAACTGAATAGTCATTTTTGTAGTACTCAAAATAACCTGAATGCTTGTAACTTCCTCAATACTTATCAAAATTTCACAATTGAATAGTCATTTTTGTAGTACTCAAAATAACCTGCATGCTGATGCAAAAATATTTTGAAAATGACTGCTACAAAATTTAATACGAATTTTTTCTTTTTGAAAAAAAAATCACGCAACCAAAAAATAACTTGAACAACCCAACTTCAAACAACTGTAACTCTCTCAAAACTTATCAAAAATCCACAAATGAGCAGTCATTTTTATAGTACTCAGAATAATCTATATGTTGGTGCCAAAATATTTTGCAAATGACTGCTAAAAAATTTAATACGAATTTTTTTATTTTGAAAAAAAAAATGTGTGGCCAAAAATAACTCAACTTCAAATAGCCATAACTTTCTCAATACATATCAAAATTTAACAAATGATCAGTCGTGTTTGTAGTACCCAAAAACATCTACACAATGGAGCAAAAACCTTCTGAAAATGACTACTGATAATAAAATAATATGGCCTCTGCAAAATATGATGTTTTCTAAAAAAACATGCCCTAGCTCTGCAAAATCAAACCCACTTTGCTCAAATCAATGCTCTGATACCAAATTTAAAGAACCTCTCTTCTCATTCCATATATCTTTCATCAATATATCAAAATATTCAACATGCATCCACAAATAAAGTAATTGCACAATAAATTGCTCAATAAAATAGAGATTGATTATACCCTTGAGGTAGGGGAACACCATACAATGCTCCTTTTGGAAGGAAGCCACTCCACAATATCTCTAGCTCCACGAGCCAAGACTTCTCCAAGAATAAATCCTAGATTATTGATTAAAAATGGGGGTACATCTCTCTTTATACAAGTGTGTGATGATTTACCTTCCATGAGTTATAAGATCACACATGTGGAGGTTCACCTTCCATGAGTTACAAAGTGTATGACAATATTCTCCCAATGATTATAAATATTATTCTATGACATACCTATTTCTATTTTGACATGTGGCCTTCCTTACTCAATAATTAATTAATGGCTCATACCATTATACAATACAATATTAAATTATTAAATATTAAGTACCTATCTTGGTACTTAATATTTTGGTCTTTATTTTGGGGTTTTTAACCCTCTTGTGTGAATCTACACCTCATCTACTACAAGGTACAAATTCTTTGAAAGACCTACTTTTATCCATTGGGCGTTCTATGTCCACTTCTCTATTACCGAATCTATGCTCAATAATTTATAGGGAACAAATTTGATCTAGGTAGACTTTGGGACAATTGTTTATCCCAAAACTCTAGGGTTTTGATTTATGTACCTGTTGTGAACTATTTTAACTTAAAGTTGCATTCTTATTTATTTCATTGTGTTCATTTTACTTGCACTTCATTTACTATTCAATGCTATCATATTTTTTTGTGTTTGTTCCAAAGGTCAAAGCTCATTTTATTTTGAACAATCAACTAAAAATACCTAGGGGGCTTGACTGTTGCACCTCAAAGCTCAATCTTATAGCAGCTTAAGCAAGCCCCTAAATGTTGACCATATTTTCTAGGGTTTTTATGAAGTTATTTTGCATATATGAAGTTGTAGAATATTAGGGATGCAAGATAAAGCCTGGATCAAATATCATATCATATTAGTTCCCTAAGTAAATCTTTTAGGTTGTGTGTTGTTTGCTTTTGATTCTTGTTCATAACCTAGGTTACAAATAAAAGGGAAAAATATTTGATTGCTTTCTAGGCATTTAAAAGAAAAAAGGCATATAGTTTTACATCTAGGGTTTAGTCTTGTTTATGCATTCTCTTGGTCCCTTGCTCAAAGAAAATATTCATTTCTTGCAACCTAGGATTAGATATCATTGAATCAAAGAATTATATTAGGACTAGTCTTTATCTCCTTGCATCTTGAGTGCTTTGCATTGTTCTTTCATCTCCATAGTTTACTTTAGAAAGACCAAACATAGGTGTTTGCTTAAATTACACATTAAATATTTCCACCTTAGGAACAAGTCCTAAAACCATTCCTGGTGAACCCATTTTTTTTTTGAGTGTAGAGTTATAACACACCCCTGTGATCACCTTGGATCCTAATGGATCTAGTCGAGAATGGTATGTAACAAGGAAATTTTCCCTTTCTACATCTTTGGTGAACCCAACGTGAACACACATCTTAAGTGGCCAAGATAGAAAGCCTCTTCCTTTGCTTTTATATTGAAAAATTTAAACAAGACCACTAATTTTGTTTGCTTAGAATAAAAAAAATTAAAAATATCTTTAAAATATTTTGTGTTTTTGCTAGTTTTTGCTAGTTTTTTAGTTTTCCTCCTTTTTTGCTCTATCCTTTCTCTTTCTCCTAATGGCTCCCAATATTAGGAGTGAGTGAAGACCTCTAGAATCTAATGATATTCTTTGAGAATATTATCAGATTGATAGAGAGAATCCTAATCTAGAAAAGGAAGAAAATGAAGAAGTTGGTAATGACCTTGATCCTATTAAGGGATCCAATGGACACCTTACCTTTAAATTATTTGATCATATCTAGAATTTCTACAAGTATCACAAAGATACCTTGAATAAGGTTGTGGATGAGGAATCCCAACTCGAGGAAGCTAGGACTTATCATCAAATCATTTCTCCTTATAATATCCACACCAATTTATTGCTTGAGTCTTCGCATCATATTGATCCTTGTCCTAAATGAACATATATCACTACTGTAACCACAAACATTGGAATAATTCTACAAGTTCCTCCAACTAGTATCACATATCAATATTATGTTCAATTTCCTCCTCATTCTGCTTATATCAACATTCATGCTTCTATTCCTCCAAATGTTAACTACCCTTCACAACAAGATACCACATATCATAACCCATATGATAATCGTGTTAATGCCTCCAACATTGGCCAAGTTCCTTTTTAATAGCCTACCTATACCCCTCCCCTAGGGATCCTAGGGTTATTTCACAACAACAATCCTAAGATGCAAAGTTTAACAAATATGGTGAAATAATTGATCTCAATATTGGAGATGATTCAACCTCTTAATTTCACCTACAACTATAGAAAAATGTGCAATCAGCCCTTACACTTTGTTGTTGCCTCTAGGCCCTACCCTAAGCATTTTCCAATGTCAGTTTTGCCTATCTATAAGGGAATGGAAGATTCAATTGAGTATTTAAGAATATTTAGGACAACATGCCATGATATTATATATGATGACATATTGTTACTAAAGATGTTCCCCAAGAGTCTTGGTGGTATGACGTTCGAGTGGTATTATCAATTACCTAATCATTCTTTTAAGAATTTTGAAGAGACAGCTGAAGTTTTTGTCCAACAATTTGGAGCTTATGTTGAAAATAATGTGACCATGAAATATGTTTATATGTTAAAACAAGGTAAGGATGAAAGTTTTCCAAAAAAATTATCTCGTTAGAGGAGTCTAGTTGGATGCTTGAGATATACCTTACCTCCTCGAGACATGCTTGAGATATTTATTAGGAATTTACAAGAGCAAATATCTTGTGACTTGAAAACTAAAACTATCACCTCTTTTGACTAAGTAATAGATCTAGCAAGAAGGGTAGAGCAATCCCTTATCTAAATATGTCAAGTTAATATAAAGGAAGATCGTACCATGAAAGCACAGTATAATAACAAGCATGTAGTTGGTGACAAGGTAACGAATAGTAGACTTGTTAACAACATGGTTAACACCCTAAAAAAATATGGTGCTTAGTAATACCTAAAAACCCCCACCAAGTAATTTTACAAGACTCAATATACCTATGAATGTGGTCCTAAAATAGCTTTTGGAATCTAATATGATTGAGTTACATCCCAAAGGCAACTAGATACCACAACTAATTGGTATAAGTCTGGTCAATATTTTGAATATCATAGGGTGGAGGGGCACATGAAAATAGATGTAAGAGGTTGAAACATGTGGTTCAATACCTAATTGATGAAGGGTGCATTTTTATAGAAGGTTCTCAACCCAATACTCCAAAAAATAATCAACCTCCTAGTCAAAAAGCATCAATAACTAATCAATATATGTGGATCTTCCAAGACCCCCTCCCTAAGCATAGTCAGAAAGTAGCTAATCAAGTGCCATATCAAATTATATAATATAAAAATTTAAATGTTAAGTGTGGGGTTTGTAAAAAGGAAGGACATCCAAGTATCATGTGTAATGCACAAAAGAATAACTTTTATGATAAGTGTAAATGGATTTGGAAGCAATTTTCTCTAGGTAAAGAAGTTAAGATTTCAACAGAGGATTTTTAGAAAATAACTTTGAAAGGAAGGGTAAAAAATTAGGTGACAAGATCAAGAGATTAAGAGACAACAAATATAAGGAGCAATGGAGGATCTTTATAAGGAGGTAAGTGAATTATCCCTAAATCCTATTGAGTTGAACAATAAAATTCCCCTATCAAGTCCATTCTTGTGTTTGAATGTTATTGAAGAGCTACCAAACTATTTTGATATCAAACTAATTAAAACTCCAATGGGGGAAGGAAGGAGAGAGTCAAAAACAATCCTTAGATGATGAAATACAAATAGAATCCAAATAATCTGATGGAAATTTGGAGAAGATTGTGAGAGAAAATGCAAGAGGCAAATGCCAAGATGTTTCAACCTAGAATAGAGTGACCCAAATTTATTCTAAAAGGACAACTAATATGGGGGGTGAGCCAGGACCAAGTAGACCATCAGTTGTTGTTACTATTCAGAAGGAAACTTTCAAGGAGATGGTCGATGATATTCAAGCAACTTTAGATTTTGGAGGGGGAAGAATATTCTCACCAAAATGAAGAGATGAAAAATTTATCTTTGAATATTAGGGGCCTTAATGCCCCTTCAAAACACCATTTGGTGTATACCCTTAGAAGATAAAATAATCTAGATATTTTTTGTTATAAGAAACAAAATTAGACCATATTAAAATTGATAGGATTTATAATGTAATTTGGAAAGAGGTAAGTTGAGAATGTAGCCAAGCGGTAGGAGCTTCAAGAGGGCTCATGTTTTTATGGGATAGGAAAAATATTGAGGGTAGGTTAGTTGTAAGTACAATATGGTCGGTTACAATTTTTTACCACAATCTAAACAACAAGCAAAATTGGATCCTAACCAATGTGTACACCCCTAATACAACAGCTGGAAGAAGGTAGTTATGGTCTAACATAAACTAGATGAGAGAAGCATTTAAGGGACTACCTTGAATTCTAGTAGGAGATTTTAATACTCCTCTATACCCTTCAAATAAGAGAGGAGGATATTACACCCTTTTGAAAGGAAAGCAATATTTTAGAGACTTTGTCAATGGTAACGAATTGATGGATGTAGATCTTAGAATAATCCCTTATACTTGGAGTAATAGAAGATTAGGATAGTAACTCATTTAGATTCAATTAGATAGGGTTTTAATTTCACGGGAGGGGTTGACCATTTTTGATGATACCACACTCACTGCAATCCCAAATATTGGGTCAAACCATAACCCAATCATCTAGAAAATTTTAGATGAAGTACAATAACCCTTTTAGGTTTGAATTAATGTGGTTGAAACATAAGGATTTGGGCTTCAAAATTGAGGAATGGTAATAAAAATATATTTTAGAACCCAAACTTAATCATATTATAGATAAATTAAGATATATCAAGCAAAATATTAAGGTTTAGAATAGAGTGGTGTTTGGAAACCTTTAAAGAAGAAATATGAAGTGAAAGAGTAGTTAACAGAATTAGAGATTAGGTTGAATTGGGGGAATCTCACATAGAAAATTAGATAGCAAGAGGAGTTTCCTGTAGAATACCATAACATCTTAGCTAGTGAGGAAGTTATTTTGAAATAAAAGTCTAGAATCATATGGCTAAAGGAAGGGGACTGTAATACAAAGTTTTTCCATGTTTCTACTCTTTGTCATAAAAGTTGAAAAAATATCAAGGAACTTGTTAAACAAGATGGATCAATAGTCAATAAGCTTGATGATATCCGAGAGGAGGCAGTGAATTACTTCAAGGATCTCTTAGGAACTCAAGAGGAAGAGCCTGAAGTAATGGATACTATGCTTAATCATATCCCCATATCATAAAGTATAATTTGAATGATTATCTCTCTAGCCCTTTCACTAAAGAGGAGATTAGAAAGGTAGTTTTTTATTTGGGAGGTGATAAAGCTCTAGGGCTAGATGGTTTTCTAGTAGCTTTCTTTCAGCATTTTTGGCATTTGGTGGGCAAGGATGTGGTAGAAGCTATTAAGAGATGTAAGAAACTCTTTTTATTCCTACAGATGTTAACTTCAATTTTCTTGCTCTGATCCCTAAAGTTGTAGGGGCTTGATAATTTACATAGTTTAGGTTAATAAGTCTCTACAATACCTTATATAATATCTTGTAAAAAACATTAGCTAACAGGATTAAAATATTTTTTCCCCTCATTATTGATGTTAACCAAGGGGATTTCATTAAAGGAAGGTAAATCTTGTATGGAATAGTTATGGTTCATGAGGTTATACACTCAATGGATAGAAGTGAGGAGGCTCGAATGATGTTAAAATTAGATATGAATAAGGTATATGATCGAGTCTCTTAGGAGTTTTTTGCAAGAATATTAAAAAAAATTAGTTTCAATGAGAATTGGATAAAACTAACTATGAATTGCACTTCCACAACCAAGTTCTTAATTTTGGTAAACAAAGCAATAGCAGGATACTTCAGTAGCAATCATGGAATATTTTAGGTAGATCCTTTATCCCCATATCTTTTCATTATTCTTGCAGAGACCTTAGGTCATTCCTTAGCAGTAGTAGTCTCTAAAGGAAGTATAGAAGGTTTCAAGGTAGATCCTTCGATGGATCTGATATCTCATCAATAATTTATTGATGATACTAAAGTTATGTCCAAAGCCTCTTTCCCTCAAGCTAAGGAAATCAAATATATTTTGGACAATTATGAATTGGCAGCAGGGTAAAAAGTTAATTTCAATAAGAGTAAGATCTACATTCTAAATACTTCAAACCCTAGACAACGAAGTATTAAGAGAATTTTTGGTTGTGATATTGGTGAACTCCTCTCTTCTTACTTGGGAATGCCACTCTTTAAAGGAAGAATGAAATCTGAGATGTGAAACCTAGTCATATAAAGGTTTGCAAAAAAGTTAGTTAGTTGGAGAGGTAACTTATTGAGTGAGGAAGTGAAAGAACAACTAGTCCAATCCAACTTGTAGAGCATTTCCATCTACTTCATGTTAGTTTTCAAGATTCCTTCCGTTATTAGAGATAAATTAGAATAGATTCAAATACTTTTATGGTCTGGGTCAAAGGATAAAAAATGCTTGTCCTTAGTAAATTGGGATCAAGTATGCTCTAAAAAATAATATGGAGGTTTAGGCTTCACACGCCTAAAATTATTGAATGAGGCCATATTTGGTAAGATGGGATGGAAATTGATTATTAATGATCAACTAAGCCAGGTAAATATTTTGAAGGTGAAATACCTAAGAAATAATAAATATTTATTAAGTTCAAAAGATCTGCCCAAGGGGTCTTCTTTTTGGAATAGTCTAATGCATAGCATAGACCTTTTGAAGAAAGGATCAAGATGGAGGATTGGTAATGGGGAGAAAATATATTTTTAATAGGATAGTTGGGTGACAAACCATCCCCTCGAGTATGATATTGAGTTGCAATCCATTAGATAATATTTATCAAAAATATTGGATGAAAAGGTGAAGGATTTTCTTATTTTGAATTTTGAGAGAACTAGTTGGAAATATGTTAGGTTGGAAGGGTTGAATGAAGAATAGAAGAAAGCAGCTCACAAAATCTTTAACCTACTCAAGGTTTTCCCTTTGAAGCCTAAGGGTAGTAATGACTCTTTGGTTTGGAGTAAAGAAAGTAAAGAGGGCTATTTGATTAAATCAGACTATTCCCTATTGGAGAAGGAGGGAGTTGGATGGCTCTCAATTAAGAATATTTGGATTAAAAACTTGATTCCCAATATTACTTTTTTCTTTTGGTTGTCTATTCAGAATAGGATTTAAACTATTGGTAATATTGGTAAAAAGGGCTTTCAAATTGTAAACAAGTGTGCTTTATGTGAAAATGCTTTGGAAATAGTTCAACATCTCTTTTTGGATTGTGTGTTTTCACCTGAGGTATTCAATTATTTACTCCAAAAGCTCTTGATATCATGGCATATTTATGCTTACAATAGAACTCGCCCTTTAAGATTAAGAGCTTGAGTTTTTTATGGCATTTTTGTCTTCCATATTTTTATAGGGGATATGGAGAGAGTGCAATAATCAAATTTTTAAGGAAAGAAAGCAAGATGTTTCTTCAATCAGTTTAAGGGTTGGGAATACCTTATAGGATAAATTTAATTTTTCCTTTAATATTTCTAAAGAAGACCTCAATTTAGGAATTCCAATTCTTCAAGATTGGAAAGCAATCAATATATCTTATCATTCTCCTTTGAAGTCTACTAGAGATAATGCGAATTGGAAAATACCTCCAAAAGACTGGGTAAAGCTTTATTTTGATCTTCAAAATGGAATCCAAGTGTTTTTGGAGCAGGTAGGGTGATAAGAGATGAGACAAGTGAATTTTTTTTAGCCTATGCTAAACCTCTTGGCACCTAAACTAATCATTTTATGGAGGCAAGAGCTCTCTTGCTAGGCACTCATCTGTTATTGTAAATGAAAGCAAGGAATTTTATAATTGAAGGTGATTTGTTGAATATAGTGAAATCCCTCAAAGAAGAATAGGAAGTGAGTTGGACAATAGTAGATATGATTGATGAATGCAGAGTGAACTTAACACAACTCAATTTTGTTAGAATTTAGCATATCTATTGAGAAGGGAATAAAGTTATAAATGATATGGCCAATATTGGAGTTTCGTTGGAAGAGAATAGATCTTAGATAGATAATTTTCCCCAATCATTGTAGGATATAGGGATAAAGGAGAAAATAAGGAATGTACCCCTGATGGAGCAGTAGGGAATGAGCAGATCGGATAATGCTCACACAAATGATGGAAGCTAGCAAGATTGGGGTAACCCAACTATGAATGAGAAAGGATATGTAGTTGAAGTGAAGAAACAAAAAAAAATTGTGTTATTATGGTATGGTCTTAACTGTTTCTTACATAGTTTATTTTTTGGTTTATATTTGGTTGTGTTTTGATCAGATTATTGTTTAGTTCACCACTAGTCTGTATTTTTAAGGGTGGTTTTATAAAGGTCAACAAGTTCTATTGTTGATAGGTTGTTTTTTGTTGGCTTTTTGTACTGAATGATATATCTTTTTGGTTTTTCTAAGGGTTTGGGGACCCTAAAACCCCTTCCTAACATAATCAAAAAATACCTATAATGATTACACACACTAAAAGATATATATTTACATAACTCCACACATGTTAAATATTTAAATGACACTTTAGAAAAAAATTTACATGACTCTAAACTAAAATATTTACATGGTACTCGCTATATTATTGCAAGGTACCAAATATTGTAATAGTTTCAACAAGTTGGCATATTTAAAATCCCATGGGAACATCCAATGTTATATGATATCTTGTATAATAATGGTGTATCTCTTTGTACATATTTATATATATGTTACTATATCAATGCTACTATAGTATGTCTAAATCATTAATAAATGTTGTTATCATAATCAAATCATTTATCCATAATCTCATCATAGTCATTATACAATCAAATAGTACCAAAAATTATCAATTAACATCACCGAGATATGTCATTAGCATCATCATAAGCATCATCATCAAACAATGTAACTAATCAACAAATCATAATGATAAAACTAACATCCACATCAAGTTTGGACACCAAATCATGATCCAAAGAAGAAAAATCAATATATACATTTATCTCAATAATATACATCAAGAATCAATCATACATCATCAATATAGTATAATCATCATAGTACATAGTGATACTTCCAGCCCTAAGTATGGGTTAATGTAGCTTAGAATTGGGATCCAATATCTTGGGTTGTTCCTCCTCCTCTCCCATGTGGTGGTAACATCATCATCGAGCACCCCAAATGATGAGTGATAATCCATGAGTGCTTGTGTCTTGGATGAAATATAGGATTCATTGGTTTAGTAGGAACTATAGCATGGTAGGTCATGTGGTAATGAGTCAATTGCTCAATATATATTTTCAAATACTCTTGCAACTACATTATCTTTGTTTGCGCCCATACTAGCTCCATTATGCATCACTACTACATCATATTCATCTAATTTAGAAGTGTCTGATCTAGCTAACTATTACTTTTGTTGGCTAAATTTATAGCCTTTGTCATGGCCTCTTTACTCTTCATAGTCAGGCTAATTATAATTGAATGTATCACTAATGTCTAGTACACCAAATGATATCTCTTCTAAGTGTGCATCATTGCCTCATCCCTAACCATATTCCTCTACTATGCCAAGTCAACCGCTATAGCCTACAATCTAGCCACCTAGCTAGCTAGTGTGACATGCTCTATCTCCATTTTTGCTTATGGTTATTAGCTCAACCTAGCCTTCCCTACAACCACTATTTCCAAGGTCGCTATCCCCATGGTGTGATTTTTGCTACTATTACCTACCTTCTCATATGATGTTACCACCATTACCTAACTAATGGTATTACTACCCTTTGAACCCTCGTGGCCTTCGTCCTACTTGTATTTTTTGGCCCACCCATGGCCCTACCATCATCACCTACTAAGGTTAATAGACTGATACCATCTCTATTTATTATTGTTGACCCCTAAATTATCCATGCTAAGATTGGGGATAATAGGATCATCTAAATCCTTCTCTTGATAAGAATCCAAATTTGATGCTCTTATACCAGGTCATGTGGGATATCATATCTCATCCCAAATTGGGAAACCATGTGCTTGTAATGGAACAACTTGTGCTTACCATGTGGTGTGATCAACCACTCCACCTCCTAGTCCTCGTAAGTCGGTATGTGTCATATGGCCATCATGGATGTGCACCATATGGTTTCTAGTTAATATCTTAGTGACATAGATTATCTATTAGTATCATCACCTTGCCTAGAAACACTTAGTGCATATGGCTCTAACTAGTCTTCAACTAGTAGGTCCATCTAGGCCTAAGGCACATCAACATCATCAATCTATCTAGGCAACCCTTGTGGTAATGTAACCAGTATGTGCTCCCAATCACATACCTATAGCAATGTGTACCATACCAATCCCTTGCATCCCTTGTAGGTGATGTGATGCAAAAAGTGATATAATTGAGCCAAAATGATGGGGGGCACACAAAAATGGTCTATAAATCTATCATATCATTCATGACCTCTCCTAGGACCTTGTGGAAGACCCTCTTACTAGTGTCAACAAGCAATATGCTTAACACTAATACCACCAAAAGAGTTGTCTATCTGTCCAATAGTCCCCTAGCATACACAACATTGATGTCAATACCAAAATTAACTGATAGGAATATGGCATCTCCCATTATCCTCTTGAGGCTCTATTGATGAGATTGGCTTAGATAAATCAATGCACACTTGATGGGTACCTTAAGATTCCACCACACATCCTCTAATGTAACTATGTTCTCCCTGAATTACAAGTGGAATATATTTGTCTCTAACTACCATCTCTTTGCTAATGCTATCAATAGTGCTCAATCAAACTCAACCTTAGGCATTAGGTCTACATGCTAGACCCAAAATACCTCAAGAAAAGTGTGATCCTCAAAGTCTAATAATGCAAGGATTATCTCAAGAGCATATGGTTGTCCCTATCAATAGTCCAATATTTGCAACCTCACTTTTATCAATGAACAACAATCATTAATTTCATTATCAAATGCACCTTAAAACACTAAATTTTGTATCTTAAAAGTAAGTCTAGCAAAATTTCCACTACTTGGAAAAAATATCATCATGGCAAAAGTGCCATTAGTTTACAAAAATATTGTTGGCACAAAAGCATCACAATTGTATAATTGCACTAGTGCAAGGCAAAAGTGTTGCAGATTATTATCACCATTGCACAAAAAGATTTCCTTTCTATTAAATGTGTTTTTTGAAAATTCAAAACTAAGCCAAGTTTTGGATTATAAACTTGAGGTTAATCTTATCCCCCAATCATTGATGGTCGTGCCCGATTACTATAGTGCATTGATATTACCTATTATGCCATAAAAATCAAGGGTGTGATCATGCATCTAGAGATCTCCTCACACGATTGTGAATGATGTAAATTATTTTATTTCCCTCTTATTCATTTCACCTCCCCCCTATAGTCTAATTTTTATTTCTCATTCATCCTTTCTCATCAATTCAATTGTGTGCATCACAATCAAGTCAAGTTAGCTCAAACAAACCTTAATTTTCCTCAAAAACTCCAGGGGACTCATAGGGCCATGACAACATTTAATGATGTCATAAAAGATAAATTTTGCATCACTTATAATCAACGTATAAGCAATTATCAATCATCATGAAAATGGCCTATCTCAAAATTGGGGCATATGAGCTAGTTTTTGGCACATTCATTATTTGTGTATACACAGAAACATATCATTAGTCATACAAACATGACAATATCTACCTCATCAAACATGACAAATGTCATGATCAACCAAGCAAGCTAAAGTCTCATCCAAGGGGGGGCATTTAATGACCCAAATCAAAAGTAGTGTATTAGAGATGGTAGCATTGATGAAGCTTTTGATAAAAAAAAGGTGGTGTTGTTTCCAAAGATTCAAATTTGATATTTTCCCACCCAATAAACCTACCAACAGTTATTTTTGACATTATTGCCAAAAGTACTTTTGCTTATAATGTTATTGCCTAATCATGAATCGAAATAAAATAAGTAACTAACTAATATCAATTGCCTAACATGCATGTAATATTACCTTGTGGATCTTATTTGATCCCTTTTCAATTATCAATCACCTCTCCTAGCTAGCAATCATGCATGTTTACAACTAACAATTCCACCAACCAAACTATCAATCAAATCCATCCATATTCTTGATTGTTAATCATATCCTAATCCTATCAATTGAACTCTCAATCAATATAGCATGCAATTTAGCCTAATGATAGCTCTTCTAGTGTTTCCTAATGTTCTTCTCACTTATACCTCTAACAAATTTTGCAAGGTATTGTAACTTCTATAAAGTCATTCCTTGGGGCATCATCAAAGCATTAAAAAACATTCTAAAAATACTTTGCCAAAATTCCCATCGAATTAAGGAAGTTTCAATGAATGGTTGTCAAAATTGGTTTAGGAATTTTGTTAATGTCTCGTCTACCTTACGCCATATTTGAGGATCTCTCACAATTGCATTTGCATAGGCACCAAAGTGGTTAGTCTTTCATCTTCAGGCTTTGGATTCTCCATCTAAATCCTTCATTTTTCATCATGTTTTCCTTTTGTTTATCCATATTATTTTGGTTTGATCACTTAATAATTAAACGTTTCATATTTATATTTATTGTCTTATTATTTATTATTTCATTAATTATTATCTTCGTACGTTATTTTCATACACCCATATTAGTTAGGATTTTGCATTCTCATCTCTTTTATAGGCTTGTATATCGAAAAAATCTATTTTTTTGTACTTACAAGAAAAAGCGAAGTCGCTCAACAACGCTATCAATAATGTCATTGCAATGCTTTTGCAATTTGGCTCGAATCCTAAGGTTATTATTCCATTTTTCTATTTTTAAATTTGTGTTATGTTAAAATCTGGAATAGGACTCTAACTAAGGTAGACCCCTTAAAATCTAATCTATTGGCAAGTATGTCTGTCTATAGGTATCCCAAGGCATGAAGCAAAAAGTTGGAAATTGATAATGTTTGGATTGGTGTGGAAATAGATCTAGAGCAAACAATTGGGTCCTATTTCTCCCAGACCCTTTTCCTTTCATTTCATATCTATTGTCTTGATCACATAGTTGCATAGTAGGCTTGTTTGTTTTGTTTATGCATGATTACAAGGAAAAAAGGAAGTGTATGTAGTCTAGGAAATTTGATCCATTTGCCTTACCATTTTAGCTTTAATGTTTAGACTAGTTACTACATCTCCAAGGAAGGTTGAACTACATGTAGAGTAGGCTTTCTTTGTTGTATGAGCTCTTCTTCTACTCTTGTCTTAAAAGAAAGAAAAGTCTTTCTTATTCAATATTAAAGCAAAATTAGCATAGAGATTAGTGATCTTGTTTATGTGCATCTTGTATGTCTACATGTATAGCCTAGAGTAGCAAAACAATTTTAGTTCAATCACTCTTAAATTTTTAAAAAAAGGTAGGGTAGACTAAAATCTTCAAGAAATGTAGGTGTTTTTCAATAAACCTACAAAACTTAGATCTCATATCTCACTTATCCCCATATGTCTAAAGCAAGAAACAAACCCAACACATGGATAGAGGAGCAAGCACACTTCTACCCTTAGTAGTATTTTATTATGGTGAAGGAAAGCTTATTCTTACCTACTTAGAATCATATGGAACTTCCATAAAATAAAATAAAAAACACACTATATGAAGTTTAGGGCACTTGTTACAAGGATTGAAACTATCATAGGAAAAGGATATAGACATATTCCAATCGAGGAGGATTTATAAATTATTAATGTTATAAAGAAAATAGGTGTCGATATTGGATCAATAATAGCATTATTTTGATTTCCATCAATTAATGCAAAGTTGTATCTTAAAAATGCCACCATATATATAGAGGAGAAAATAAGATGACAAGTTAGCCAATTGCAAAATTGATCTCTAGCTCAACATAATTAAGATTCTATAAGATAACTAGTTCAAGGATATTCTTTCTCTTAATAATAAGATCTATTTGGCCATATAGCAAATGTAGTGATTTGATAGTTTGATAAGAGTGATCCTTGAGAAAAACCACATAAATTATTAAATTATTGAAAGATCTTAGAAATATATATATTATAATTGGATATCATACATGGCATTATGGAGCAAGGATAAATGAAATGCAATTATATAATTACAACTTGACTTCAAATCCCTATATTGTGATGGACATCATGCGATATGACAACCTATGATAATATAAGCAACCTTTTAAGGTCCACAAGAATTATGCATCTCAAACCACCTTGTACTCAATAGGTTCACTATGCTTGGATAGAGGCACTTGTATTATGCTATCCAACTACAAGGCCTATATACCCTCCCCCTTTCTGATTAGAATCTTTCACATCTTATTAGAGTGTCCAAGCCTTGATTGTCAGACCCACTCAAGTTACTATAATACCATTATATTAAAATTTATTGAATTGTAGCAATAACGTGGTAATGACATTTTTTAGGTGAGGCATATTTCAACCCTATATAACTAAAAATTAAATAAATAAAATTATTAATGTCACTTGTTCATAATACTTAAATTTATTGATATTTATTTATCATAGGATTCATATTAACCAGCTAAAGTTACAGCAAGTTGTCTCTATAAAGAGCTAATTTGTTATTCTCGTCATTCATCTTAATAAAAGGTCAAAAATTTTATAAATTTAGAAGTCATTTATTAGATGTTTGTATTCCATAAAAACTTTATTATCAAACTAAAAAACAAATGCCAAAATAAAATTTAAGATTGTGAAAATAAAAAGGCCTTCTAGCTTTCTTATACTTGTTAATTTATATAGTTGTAAGATATGAGATCATGGTCTATCTCAAATCTTTTAGAATCAAGTTGAAAAAATACAACAATTTATCACAAATCACTTTTAGCTTAAAAATTAAATAACTTATTATATCATGCTTGGATGCAAAAATAAATACTTTTAAAATAAGAATATTTAAAACATTGTTTACTAAATAAACACAAACTATTCAATCTTAACTTTAAGCTTAAAAATTAAATAACTTATTATATCATGCTTGGATGCAAAAATAAATACTTTTAAAAGAAGAATCTTTAAAGCATTGTTTACTAAATAAACACAAACTATTCAATCTTAGTGGAAGTAAACTCCTTAACATAACCCAAAAATTGTGTAAAAAAAAATGATTAAAAAGGTTATAAATTATTGGATTAATGATAACAAAACTTAAAATTATATATTTATTTAGATGTATATTTAGCTCTCTAAGAAATGGAATAAACCAAGCCTAAAGCTTAACATGTGATTTTAAACATGGGCTTCCAAAGGTAATGATTTGTTGAGTAATATGGTGAACAACTAAATATATGATATAGATGGGTGACATAATATGGGTGGGTCGGGTCGGGTCGGGTCGGGTCGGGTTTGATGTAACCAAATTCAATATTCAATTTATATTTCGATTTATATGATGTTAATAAAACTACAATTCACTTAAATTACATGGAAGATTTTATGAGTTCCATTTAGTTTCATTTCATTGGAAGAACATCTGTGCTTTTGAAGAAACTTATGCCCAACTAAACTCTTTGAAGCGTGAAGCTCAAGCTCAATTATATTACATAGAAAGCTCAAAATTCATCATTCCCATCAACAACGGATGCATAAAGACATCTCACATTGAGTTTGTATACTTGATGTATTGTTTCGTGAACATTTTCGAGAATAAAGTTACTTGACATTTCTTTCAATGAGCGCAAATGAGAGACTTTGGCGTTGATTTTTAGAAAGTTTTTTAGAATCACGGCAACCCTCAAAGTTGACAAAAACAGGCATAATAGCAAAATTTGAGAGCTAGCCGGGATAAGAGTATAATCTTCCTTAATGTTTATTTTTTTAAAAATAAACAGAGTAAAATAGAGTTAAATGTTAGTAAGATTATAAGTCATATAAAATAATTTTTGTTTTATTATATATTTTGTTATGTGTAGGAAATCTTAAATCTTTATTTAAATTTTTTAATTTATATTATTAAACTAATCCAATATACAATACAACATATATAACATCTCAAATTTTAAATATTTATTTAAAATTTTAAAAATTATATTATTAAACTACTTCACTTGTACAATATAATATATACAAAATCTTTTTTCCAAAATACATACATATCTTAAACCTTTATTTAAAATTTTAAAAATTATATTATTAAACTACTCCAATTATACAATACAATATATACAAAGTCTCTTTACACCCACACAAAATCAAGGAGACGAGGGATTTGACACTGTCGACTAAAGAGCGGATTAAAATACATTCCCATAATAATAAAACACCCACCCAGCCATTGAACATTAAAATACATTCCCATAATAATAAAACACCCACCCACCCTGTGCACATCTCCTTTCGATCTTTACTTCTAGACAAATAATTTTCCTCGAAGCTTGAAAGACATAAAACATTGTGTTCAAACTGATCCATTGCAACAAGATGGAGTAGACTGAATCTGCTATTAAAAAATAGAGGGCAGCTGCAACCCACAAAGTCAGTGGCTTCATCTCAAAAATTCTTTAATTGGACAGCCACATTTGGATGCTGTCCTATGCTATCCCCAGATGCACTGTTATCGATGTTGATGGAAAAAGAAAATTAGACACGCCACACTAAAAACCTGACCGTCAGTCAGAATCTCAGTCACCCGCTACTACTGATCCCATGTGCATTAGAAAATGATTAGATTATAGTCACCTGACCTGAACCGATGAATTTAAAATTTAAATTATTAAATTTTTTATAAGTTATTATGGGTTATGTGAGATTGAAATAAAAATAGGGTCTCATCCATATTATTTAGTAATGAAATTTTCTGCTGGTCACCCACATTATATCATCAATATATTATAACGGCTTAGTAATGGGTTTCGTTTCCCCATAGAATCCAACATGGGAATCTCGTTACAAATTGAAAAAATTAAGGAATAATAATAAATAAATCCAATCTACTATCGGTAAGATCCCAAGGTCTTACTATAAAATTATTAACAAATTAATGTAAATGTAATCGCAGGCCACTCAAAAGGGCTTCCTTGTAATCGCTTTGCCACTATAGGGGCTCCCTCCTTAGAATCTATGTTGATTATTCTTCTTCTTGGATGATTTGATATGGATGGCCAACCTAATATATATCTACCCTAAAGCTACGTTGGTGAAGAGACATAATGGTTCCCATATGAAGAGACGTGATGGTTCACGTTATGAAGGGTTGTGATGGTTCACTTTATAAGTTAATAATATAATAATTAAATGATTAATAATACTAACTAATACTATCTAATAATGTTAATAATGTTAGGATCCAGGATCCTAACATGCCACCCTCCTTAAAAAGAGCTTTGTCTTCAAAACTCAAATTGAGAAGCTTTGTCCTTTGTTTTCCAAGAAGGATTTGTGTAAGTTCTTGGACTCTTTTAATGGCATCCTTTCGTAGGCAAGGATATCGAGAAGGATGAAACATTAGCGGGGGGTTGCCAAGAGCAATAGTAGAATCTTCCTTAGGAAAATTATGATGACGATGGGAGGGCAACCCTTGGGGTTTCTCAACTACTTCATAATGATGCATCAAAAGTGATGGTAATGATTTCGTATCATTTTTTGGTTCCTTGGTAGAGCCAACGGAGGAGTGTGTAGTCACTATGCATTGGTTCCGAATAGGTTTGGTCATATGGCAAGAACTCACTATTGGTGAGGAAGGTATGTGTAGGTCTTATAGAGTGCATGTTTGGCTAGCATTGATCACTTTGGGTATGCCTACTTCATCCTTGCTTGGTACATCAATCACTTCTTGCACATCGACCTCATTGTCTTCATTGCAGTGAGTAGGTGCACTGGTCGCTTCGGACACAACTACCTCATTGTCTTCATTGCAATGAGTAGGTGCACTGGTCGCTTCGGACACAACTACACAACTTCCTTCAATAAATACAATGTTAGTGTAGCACAATTATGGTGGGGTCCAAATTGTTCATCACAATTATCACAGTCCTTTTGCTTGTCGTTCCTTCATCTCCTCAAAGCTAAGATGTTTAATTTGTAAAGTTCGATTAGATTTGGGGTTGTGTAAGTGCTTTGTGCCCTTCCATTATGCATAGGTTTGGAAGCGATGTAAGTGGTCGACAATTTTTCCATAAGTGGTTTCCCTAATCGTTGTTGTGCATTGATTTTATCTTCAGCTAATTTTGCCAATCCATAGGTCTGCATCATTGTATAGGGATTGAACCTTGTCACCTCCATTCTAATTTCCTCTTTTAATCCCCTAATGAAGCCACTTATGAGAATTGATTCATCCAATATTGTGTTGTGTTTGGTGATATCCTCAAACCAAGTTTGATACTCACGTACAGAAGTGATTTGATGAAGATCTTTGAGCAATTCCCATGACTAGGTCCCACATGGTTCTGATACCAAATGGTAAGACCCCAAAGTCTTACTATAAAATTGTTAACAAATTAATGTAAATGTAATCGCAGGCCACTCAAAGGAGGCTCCTTTGTAATCGCTTTGCCACTATATGAGGCTCCCTCCTTAAAATCTATGCTTATTATTCTTCTTCTTGGATGATTTGATATGGATGACCAACCTAATATATATATCTACCCTAAAGCTACGTTGGTGAAGAGACGTGATGGTTCACATATGAAGAGGCGTGATGGTTCATGTTATAAAAGGTTATGATGGTTCACTTTATAAATTAATAATTAAATGATTAATAATACTAACTAATAATGTTAGGATTGAGGATCCTAGATCCTAACAACTACTGCAGCCTTCCATGTCAGAAATCCCCATTTGAATACACTCGAGGACTCAGAACAAGCATTTAACTCGAAACAAACAAAAATATTAAGCATTAACATATGTTCTGGGCCCACCGAGAAAGAGATTAAAGGAAAAGCCTATAAAACTGCAGATTATATTGAAAGTGCTAAAAAATTATAGAACTCACAAAATCAAACCAAGAGGAACATTGCCGTACGGTACATTCAGGGGAAAAATTCATGCAAAGGCTCGTCACCAAAACCAAATTAGAGTTGTTTGTATTGAGATCTAGTCATAAACAACAATTAAGATCTGCTCCCAGTGTTGTAGTTTCATCTTTCTAGGAGCGAGTATGAAGTTTCACAAAGAGTTTCATTTTTTCTAGAAGCCTGGAGCGAGTATGAAGTTTCACAGTAGTTTTCATCTTTCTAGGAGCGAGTATGAAGTTTCACAGTAGTTTCATCTTTCTAGGAGCGAGTATGAAGTTTTTGCCTTGTGATAGTAGGTACCATTTACTCGAAGGTGTATGGAATTTATACAGGAAAAAACTGTGTCAAAAACCATTATTATAAGGGTGGTGACTGACAGGGATGCTATGGAGCTCTCCCAACACTACGACACACAGGGTACTAGGAGACATACTGCTCAGATTCACTGCCATGTAAATCCTGGTTATCAAACGGTAGACTAGCCTTGTTTTATTTATTTATTAGTAAATCACATGACCACAGATTCCTTCCGTCTTGGCTTGTAGTGTTTCAATCCTGGTACAAAAGTATTATAATATTTCTGGTATTATCATTGAAAGACCACTGTTAGCTCTGGCTCTCTGACATTTTTCTTCATGCAAAAGAGGAGACAACTTATATAAAATTGAAACAGTATTTCTGTCTTGCTTGATCCATGCTGCATATGCGCATTGCAAGGTCTACTGGTGAGATAACCAAAGCTTCATCGCTCAAATTCCGCTGCTGATTATATTATTACATTAAGTCTTACAAGCATTGTTGCACCACATATTAAAGACATTACCACTCCAAAAGATGGGATTTTATTGAGAAAATCCACAAACAAGGAATCAAAGAAAAGAATATGCCCTTGCCATTTGCAGAAGATGAAAATAGGCCATTTCAGAATATTGATGGAACAAATGCAATAATTGCAAGAGACAATTTAATCAATTGAATAATTGAGACAAATAGTACTATTCAAACTAGCAGTTTGGGCCTCTATAGTGCCACCCAACCTTTTCACGATCCTGATGATTCCTCCAGTATTGCATCTTAGAGCAGTAACAGGAATGGTCTGTCTACCTGGATATAATATAAATACAGGCCATAGCAAATTCATCCATGTAATTTGATGAAAGCTAACTGCGAAATGAATTGATTCACACCAAAAACACACCAAAAGACATGGTGGCCGGGTTCGTTATTCTAAGAACTGGACCGCGCTACTCCTTAAGTGTTCGCACAAGGCCTCCAGAAAAATCATCTTCATCTAGTTGGTGCTGCTTAACTGTGATACACCAATGATCTCACCTTGCTGGCATGCACCCACTTCAATCTCAAGGCTTGACTTCTTTGATGACACCATCCTACAGCAATTTCGTCGGGGGGACTGCACAAATAACATTCAAATGAAAATTTTAGTTGAGAATGTTTGGCAATAATAACATCGATGTAGATTTACATATATTGCCCTAAACAGAAAAGCTACAACATGGGAACTAGGACACAAGTGCCGGCAGCGGCCAATTCATGACTAGGAAGGGGATCTTACTTATAGCCTACAAGGAAAAGAGCAGAGACAAAACATCGAAAAAAAAAAAATGGGCTTGAAACAACTTGCTTACAAATTGAAGCATGAGTTTGACATTAAAAGCATTTCGAGCATCAACAAGTAGGAGCAACTTGCTTACAAATTGAAGCATGGGTTTGAAATTAAAAGCATTTTGAGCATCAACAAGTAGGAGCCTCGCAATAGACAGAAAAACAACCAGAACTGACCTACCACTATGGAGTTCTCACAAGACCCTATGACAAAAAGTTTAGCTTTGGGGCTGTTGCATGTTCTCCGGCAAAAAAAAGCATACACCCCAATATAGGCAGTAGAAAGTAGCACATCTAATCCACAAACGTTTCAAGCTTATTTTGATTCGTCTTCAAACAAAAATAGATTAACCAAGTCTAACAGTGCCTCAGAGATGTAATAATGGCAGTTAAATACCTGCCATAACAATGTATCAGGTTTCTTCACAACTCGAATGGACTCTATGACCTCCGGGGAAGGTATCCTCCATCGACATTCTGGAGGCTTCACTTTCTGTCTTACATAATTGCTTGTAGTTTGCCCACTAGCTTGATCATAGCGGACATCCTTCATATAAAATATAAAGGGCTTCTGGCATGGATGTCTAGTGACTGGCCTTGTATTGAAGGCATATGCTGTAAAATCTGCCCTTCTATACCAATTCAAGAATGTCCTGGATGGCATCTCCAGCTCACGAGGGGAAAAAATAGTTCTATAGATCTGCACCGCATAACCCCACGAGACTGAGAAAGACCATTCTCGTTCCTTATCATAACAAATGGACTGTTGCATTATCCCAGCCGAATCTATTTTCACAGCTTTGTTGAAATGCTGCAATGCCCTTAATCTGGTCATGTTCGGGAATATGGGCTCCACAACATCCAAATGATGAACTGACACCAAGGGAGCTATAGGATGGGCTGCAAGTAGTCCAAAGAGATTGCCATATACATCATACTGCCACAAGGACAGCAGGCAAAATTTAGTTTATCAGAAATCATTTGAATATAAATATTTTTGGCCACATAGAAAGAAAATTAGAGACCAAGCGAATCCGAACAACATTATACACATGGAAGTACAACAATATACACAGAGTAACAGAGAATACGTATCCAACGAACAACTAGCAGGATACGAATTCAAGTAACAAGTAGTAAATAAGTATCAGTGGGGTCATGAAAATAAACACTCGAAGTACCAAAATATATATGAATTGGGATCTCTGAGAAAATTCTCATATATGTGAATTGGGATCTCTGAGAAAATTCTCAAAGAAACAATATATACGAAAAAAATATGTCAAGACCGTCAACAATTAAAAATAACAGACAAATTACAGTAGAACATGATCCAAGCAATAGATGGAACAAGAAAGTAAAACCGAATCAACATACAATATAAACATAACACAAGAATCTAAATTAATTTAAAGATCAAAAGAAACAAGCTCAAGATTTCTCAGAATAATGTCAACAGGGTCTTGGTTCACTCGTGAGTTTAACAAAGGTTTTTGCAATCCACTGGGGTCCTATTCCAGCGCTACTTCGCCAACCCTGAATGGCAAAGCCCAAGGGTGATTCTCTTTAAGCCCTCGACCTAAAAAGGAAAAAAAACCACTCTAAAAGATGCAGCAAATGAGATCTTTGGGTTAGTGTGGAAATCACAACAAGAAGTTCAGGCCAGTGGAGCAATAAGTCATGTACAGAAAGACCAACTATAAATCATATGGAAGACATACTGGAAAGTAAACTCAATAATACATTGGGCTCAAAGACGGTAACGCAATCCAGGAGATACCCAATGCAGAAACGCATTGCATACAAACAACTGCCAAATAAGTTGAGGGTCATCAAATAAAGAACAAAAGAAAAATCCCAAAAATAATCATGCTTGCTTTGTAGACAAGGACCAACACATTGAACAGATAAATATATAAAGACACCACAACCCAGATCACTGATATCTAAATAATGCATGTAGTGGCACGAATATTATCATTCTTTATGACTGACATCAATCCAAAGACATGTTACCTGATGGAATCCAGGCTCCTTGGTCAGTGGCACACCCAACTCAGACATACAGGCTTGTATTCTATCATCACTTCCATACAATCCAGGGTACCTCTGAATACACTGATCTTGCATAGATTCCAAGGCCTTGGCCAAAGGATAACTAATGGCAAACCCACCTCCTCCATAGGCCATGCTATAAGAGAAAAAGATGTTCTGCAGATGGGATTCTGATAAGCTTCCAATGTAATAAAGCTTGCGGTGATCATACTTGGAAAGAACCCTCACCAGATTCTCAGCAACGAAGACAGTATCATCATCCCCCATCACAAACCAATGCACATGGGGAAGACCTATCCTGAACGTTTCCGACACAATGCGAGAAATCCTAATCGCAGATCTGTGGCCCTGCTTGTTGGTGTACTTGAAACGTGAAGTGTTTCCTGATATCCTTATTGGAGGCAGGGTAGAATCCTTTCCCTTCACAACATTCACAGGCTTATCTAACCAAACAAACCCCCTCATTTCTTTAGGCCTCCACCAGAGCTTTATGTACTCTTTTCTGCTGGCCCAATATCTTGAAGAGGCTGCAATACCAAAAACTATGTGCTTCAAATCTGTCCCACCACTCTCTGATGTTGACATAGAATTCTGAGAAATGACCTGAATCGTTTTCCTATAAAAACCACGGCCCCCTTCCTCATCACCCACATCACTTGCATTTGTAGCATTCGTGCCTCGCATTGCCAGAGGCCTAGTGCCACTGTTACCACTATTTATCATGGGATGCCAGCATGCGTAGTTATTGTTTAACAAAAGATTCAAGGCATATGCAAAGTAGCAAATACAGATCAGGGCAACTAAAAATCCAAACACCTTCCTAATCCAGCTCCCAATGCTGGCGTCTGAGAAAGAATGACCTTTCCTGCTGGAGTTCACTGCCACCTGCTCCCACACAACCTTTTCAAGAGAGTTCTGCTTCTTCTTCATTATCTCAAAAAAAAAAAACACACACACACACACAAAGGAAAAACGAATAGACACCTTAATCTTAAACCCCACGTTCTGCAGCCACGAAATCTCAATAATCTGCAGCTTCCTAAAGCCAAGAACCCACCAGCAAGACAAAACAGAGAAATGGGTATTCAGATTATCATCAGAAACCACCAGCTTCCGGGAACCGTCATCAACTGAATCTGCAGAAGACCGGTTGTCTCTAACAGCTTTAAGCTTCAATGGCGCTCTTACACCCCAAATCCTTAAACAAGATCCCCTCCCTCTCCCTCTCCCCTCCCCTCCCCTCCCCCCTAAAAAAAACAAGAAAAACTATGCAGAGCTTTTCTAAGCCAAGATCCCACTAGAAACGGAGAAAACACAATGGGGTACCAGATCATGAGCTGAAATCACCCCCGCCCGCCATGGGACCATCTGCTGAATCTGCAACAAAAAAGCAGTTTCAGTTTCTTCCAGCTGCATTCAGCTACAATGGTACTCCCAATTTGTTATTCGAATTTAGCGGGGGCCAGCTTCAGCATCTAATTTTAAGAAAAGGGCAGAAAGAGAGCTAAAATAAGGCGATCCAATGAGGACCCAACTCGGTTCAACTGCGTTTAAAACCACCCATTCCAAATAATATCTATCCGGGATTCCTGGTGATGAAAATGGGTGTCGGACGCCTCGTTCACAGCGCAATCTTGCCTGGTAAAACTCGGATACTCTCACCGAGTCACCCCTCCCATGTGTGAACGTGTGGCTATCTAGACCCTTCTTCCCCAAAGATTACGATTATTCACATTCATTCGTAGTATATACACATTGTGTATCCATCTGTTCCCGGTGCACCAAAGCCAACATCCCCTATGCTGTCGGTGGCGCCAGCTTTCAATGCAGCGTACACTTCCACAGACAGACAAATACCATTAACACTATAATGGACTCCACTGGCCTACTTGCTTCTATTGATTGATTGCGCTTCCCTACACCGGATTTACCGCAAAAATTATTGGAGGCAATTCCCCTAAGTAATATATCCAATCTAACCATGTTATCCTAGACCTAAAGTTCAACCCCCTGGACCCCACACAATTCCTTGGCCTGCTTGAGACGACATTAGCATTCAAAGCTGAGGAGACTACTTTGCTCCACTGGATTAAAATAAAAAATATAACGTATAAATAAAATTATGGGTTGCAATTATGATGAAATCTTTTAAGGAGGAACGGTCGCCTTATAATATGGAGTAAAGAGAAAAAGTCTATCTAGTCCTCTTAGATGATACCATTTTTGTTTTGTTTTCTATTCACCGTAAAAATTCTGAAGACCGACAAACGCTGGGGAACTTGATCGTCTCGCATGGCAGGAGGAATATTTCGAAGGATTCTTAAAATTTAGGCACTTCAAAACAAGAAATTAAGTAAACGAAAAGGATTTGATGATAGCCGTGACTCCCCATATTTTTCCTTACTTGTCGTCAAGTAAGTTTTTTTTATATTTATCTTTATTAGTTTCGTTGACCGCTTTCTTTCCCATCACGCGTAAAAGAAGGTTATGGTTTTTTTTTTTTTCTTTTTCCAATCAAAATCATAACACTCCCTAAATACCATGGAGTATTATAGAAAACAATATTAATAAAATTAATTAGGTTTTAGTCCTCAAAATACGAGGGTAAAGGAATAGTGGAGGATGAATATGTGGTGTAAGAAATAATTATTATTGTATATTTATTAAAAACTATAATTTTATTTTAATAATAAATTTTTAAAAAAATTAATAATTTTAATATATTTTATTATTTAAATAAAATGAACATTGGCCAATCTTCTGCGTGCACTAATAAACATAATCTCCTATCTCCTATATATATTTATAATAATAGATGAGAGACCATTGTCAATTTGTTAGTCTAAATATATTTATAATAATACATCGAGATAGACCATTGTCAATTTGTTAATCTAAATATTAGAAATTCCACGTCTTTGAAACTAATATAGACAAGAGATGGTGATTGTTTACACTGATTGTTAGATGTTGTTATATACATGATTTGAAGGTGATGGTACAATGTATTGGTTTTCACGTCAACATTTATTAAAAATAGGAGAAGCAAATTTGTATATGCTCGCACGATGACTAACTTAAAAAACCATGTTGACTGTGAAACATTGACTTTAACATGGAGTTTAAATTGGTTTAAACTTGTCTATCTTAGAAATCATATTTTTTTTATTGGAACCACTTAGAAATCATATTTCAAATATTAATTATTGTAAAAATTATAGTTAGACATTAAATTTTACGATATTCATAATGTTTTATAATTATAATAGATTAAAAAGTTTTTGACGTGGCTAAACTAATTTATGGACATAAATTTTATAAAGAATTGAATTTGATTTAATTATTTTATTTTTATAATTTGATTATTTATTTTATTTTTATGATAGATTTTTTATTTTCTTTACTTTTTCCTCTTCAAATAATTTTCATAATGATTCCATTACTAGAATATATGCATAGCTAACTTAAATATCATTATATATCTCATATTATAAAATAAAATGCTTCTATATTTTAAATGTCCACAAACTTCTTGAGAGAGGATACATAAAAGACAAGATGGAGCTTTAATGGAGACGAAAGGATCAATTTGAAGACTATTGAGTCAATCTATTGTAAGACCTAGTAGGGGCCATAGTATTTGGCAGCTAGTTTTTGGTACCTATGAAGTTGGAGTGAGGATTGTTTATATGGTTGCAAGCGAAGAAAAACCATATCCCCTACTTCAAAATTGTGCTCATAACAGTATTGATTAGCTTGTTGGTGCATACAGTTATGGGCTAATTCCAAATTCATCTTTAGTTGATCGAGGACTACTACCTGTTGGTTGAGTGTAGTGTCAACAACATGAACCTTGGAGTTGCCTGGAATGTAGGAGGAAGGTTTTGATGGAGGGAAACCATAAACTATTTCAAAAGGGGTAACCTTGGTCATAGCAGGATAGGAAGTGTTATACCACCATTTAACCAAAGGAAGCAACTTCACTCGTTGTGTAGGATGATCAGAGGTAAAGCAATGAAGGTAGATCTCCAAACATTTGTTTACAATATCTGTTTGACCAACTGTTTGTGAATGGTAGGTTGAACTCATTTTGAGATGAGTTCCATACGACTTAAACAATTCTTGCCAAAAATAACTAGTGAAGGTAGGGTCTTGATCAGACTCAATGGATGTGGGCATGCCATGAATGTGGAAGATAGAATCAAAAAATATTTAGGCAACTATAAAGGTCGTGTAGGGATGAGAGAGGGAACAAAAATGAGCATTCATTAGACGATCCATTACCACCAAAATAATTGATTTCCCTCCTGACTTAGGTAACCCTTCAATAAAGTCCATGGAAATATTTATCTAAACTTATTATGGAATGGGTAAGGACTGAAGAGTTCTTGGGGAATGCACTATTTGTCCTTTCATCCATTGGCATATGTCACACTTTGCCATAAAAGTTTCAATTTCCTTCTTCATCCCCTTCTAGAAAAAAGTACGTTTAATCCTTTCATAAGTCTTGAGGAGTCCAAAATGGCCTATAGTAGGTGAAGCATACATTTCCTTCAAGATGATTTCTCGTAGTTCTGAAGTGTTGGGAATAACAAGGCGTTGAACAAATCATAAATCTTGTCCATCCCAAGTGTATCCTGAACATGAGGTAGGATTTCTTTGGAGTGTAGCAATCAAAGTTTACAACCCAGAGTCCTTGAGTACGTCCTCTCTAATAGAATTAATCCACTGAGGTATGGGTGAAAATATGACACATAGCATACTTTGAGCCTCAAATTGGTGAGAGAATGCATCAGGTACAATGTTCTTGTATTTATTATATGTAATCTCATAATCATATCCCATTAATTTAGAGACCCACTTTTGTTTTTTGGGGGTGGCAACCCGTTGCTCAAACAAGTCTTTGAGACTTTGATGGTGTATTTTGATGGAAAATGACACCCAATGAGATAAGGTCACTAGTGAGTAACCACATGCAAAATGGCAAGCATTTCCTTTGCATAAGTGGATTTACCCAAATCTTGACCTGAAAGTGCTTTACTATTGAAGGCCAATGGTCTTCCCTCTTGCATCAACACGGCTCTAGAGCCATTGCCTGAAGCATTACTTTCAATTACAAAAGGTTTGGAGAAATTGGGTATTGCTAAGACTAGAGTGGTTGTCATAACATGCTTTAGGTCAAAGAAAGTTTGTTTAGCTAAATTTGTCCAAGTCAAAGAATTCTTTTTTAACATGATCATCAAAGGACAAGTGATTTTGCCATAGTATCAAATAAATTTGTGGTAATACCCTATGAGTCCAAAAAAATTGCTAAGACCCTTAAGAGTGTGAGGCTTCGACCAATCTTGAATGGATTGAATCTTCTTAGGGTTAACTTTAATTCCATATTTAGTGACAATTTGTCCCAAACACTCTACTTTGGTCAATTCAAAAGAACACTTAGACATTTTAGCATAAAGTTGATGCTGAGCCAAAAGTTGCAGAGTTTGATCCACATGAATGAGGTGCTCCTCCTAAGAGTGACTATAAACCAAAATGTCATCAAAGAAAACTATAATAAATTTGCAAAGAAATGGGCAAAATATGTTGTTCATGAGGCTCTAAAATGTGGAGGGTGCATTTGTTGAGCCAAATGGCATAACTAAGAATTCATATTGGCCTTTATGAGTGTGGAATACTATTTTGGGAATATCCTCCTCCTTGAGTTGTATTTGATGGTATCCCGAGTGAAAATCTAACGCAGAGAAAAACATAGCACCATACAACTCGTCCAACAATGCATCTACCATTTGTATAGAAAATTTATCCTTAATGGTGAGCTTATTGAGCTCACAAAAATCTATACACAATCTCCAAGACCCATATTTCTTTTGAACCAATAGGACTGGAGAAGAATAATGACTATTACTAGATCAAATGACTCTAAATTTTAACAATTCTTGTATTAATTTATCTATTTATGACTTAAGTGCATAGGGGTACTGGTATGATTTGATGTTAGGTGGCACACTACAGGGTACCAATGAAATTGCATGATTATGGGAGTGTCGATATGGTAATTCTGCTGGTTAATTCTGCTGGTTTAGTCATATGAGTTGCAAATCCTCTAGAAGTTTATCCTCTGCTAAAGCGGGTGATTGTATTGCAAATATCTGAGTGATTACCCCATGGGAATAGTTTTTTAAAAACTTTTCCATACAGTTTGAACTAATAATTTGGGGAGATCCTATTTGCGAACCATAAATAGTGTAGGACCTACCATTATGTGAAAACTACATCCATAAATTTGTAAAGTTCCAAGAGATGGTTCCCAAAGTACCTAACCATTGAGCTCCTAGCACAATATTACATCCTCCTAGTTGAAGAGGAAACATATCCATTTTGAGTTCATAATCCCCTATCTTCAACTTAACATTGTGGCATTTGCCTTTACAAGGCAAAGTTTCACCATTTACCACCATAACCTCAAATGAGTTGCATAAATGTATGTAACAATTGTCTTGCTTGGCAACTTGGGGATCAATAAAATTATGCGTACTTCTTGAATCAATGAGAAATGTAAGGCATTGGCCTATAAAAAAGCCTACTACTTTCATTGCCTAAGGGGTACTAATTTTTGCAATAGCATGGACAAATATTTATGGTTGTGGTTCTTCTTGTGTTTCACCCTCATCTTGAAGTGGTTCCTTTGATGGTTTTTCTTCATCATCAATGTGTTCGCCGCTTACTGACTCCTCTACATCCAACAAAAATAACTTCTTTTGGATATATTTATGCCCTGGTGAATATTTTTCATCATAAGTATAACATAAACCTTGTTTGCATCGGGAATCCATCTCTTTTGTAGTTAAGCACTTATAGGGGGTAGATTTATTTCCAGTATTGGGTGTGAACATGGAAGGAAATGTGGGTTTGGCCTATGGAAATTTAGGTGACCTCCTTTGATCCAAGAATTTTTATTTGGCCAACCAAGCCAATCCTATGACCTACATCATAGTTTGTGGTTTAAACATCTTGACCTGAGCCTTGATATCATCTTTCAAGCCAATGATGAAATAACTCTAAAAAAATTCTTCATTCAAACCCTTGGTCCTGTTAGCCAGTTTCTCAAATTGGATCTAATAGTCTCGAACCATAGAAGTTTGTTTTAGTTTGGTTAATGCTCCTGTAAAGTCTTCATACTCATTAGGGCCAAAAAAAGTGAGTAATTAGGACTCAAAATCTTCCCAAGAAAGTTTAGGAGTTGTGTTTTGTAACCATTGATACCATTGTAAGGCTTTAGATTCAAAGTTGAAAGATGCCATGGTGACCCACAAATATTTAGGGATATTGTGAAGTTTGAAGAATTGATCTACTCGACATAACCACCCATCAACATCCTTTCCATTGAACTTAGAAAAGTCTAATTTAGGCATCTTAAATGGAGTATCTGTATCAAAAATAGAATGATAGCCTACATTCTCCATATGAATACCTTTCTCTTTATTAGAAGTACTTCCACCTGGTTGGTCACTGTAATGATGCTCAAACACCTTTGGGCCATACTTAAGTTTCTCCTCAATTTTTTCCTCAACCTCTAAAAGTTATCTTCCATATTAGCTTTCCATCTCACATGATCACCTCTTAAAAGTGTTACTTCTTCATCTTTTAATGTTATTGAGAAGTGTAGTAACGACAATATGCATATCCTAAAAAAATAGTGTTTTGAGTGTTTTGTTCTATCTCCTTTTGGTATCCTCTAGTTTCACTAGCCATTTTGGTATGATTTGAACCACTTCCACTGACTTACTTAAAATAGTATTATTCCAGGAGTTACTATTTTTTTTTATACATAAGGGAGTTGGTTACTTCCACAATATTTTTAGTAACTACCAAGTGCAGGGTTCAAACCATAGGGGCTACCCCCAGCAAGCCTATACCACCTTATTATTTTATAAACTGATGTGAAGAGGACCACCGATCGCTCGAGATTTGTACTATCATCGTCGGTCTAGCATGCACTCAAAGGATTCAGAGAAAATTGCTACCTTTGCAACATATATGCCTCCAAGGTTTAAACCTAGGTCTCTTATGGGTAAGCATTTGGCCAGATAAACACTTACTAATCCACCTAGCCCTTAAGGGCCTAGGAGTTACTATTTTTAGTAATGAGCCAAAAAAAGTTTTTGGGTGCAATGTCTTTCTCCTTAGCTTGCATCAATTTCTTGAAGAGCAAGCAATGTATTTTCTTCTATAGGTAATCCATGAGCCACCTTGGAGCTTTGGATGAGGATGAGGTAGCTCTTTTGCTACCCTTTGTTGATGCTACTCTCAATGTAGCATCCACTTTTCTACTGTGCACTTATCCCTACGATGCTTTCCCTATTCATGATGATAGAGGTGAAGCTTGATGCTTTTGAATGCTGAAATGTTCTCTATATTTTACTTTACGTAGATATCTTCTTCCTTGCTATGATTTACATAGAACTTCATGATAGATTTCCTTTGGCTCCTTTAGCTTACGTAAATAGCCTTTGAAAGGCTTGCTGTAATTTACATAAAACTTCCATTGTCTGCAGGTTCAATCTTGGAGAGAATGCCCTTTCGATGATGGAGAATGCTCAATATTTTGGACCTTCCTTTGGCTAATTTTTTCCTGTACCTATTGTGCCTATTGTGGCACCTTTAAATATACTCCTTTACCTATATTTGATATATTGTAGAAGTGCAACACCATGTAACCTTTACATGTATATAGAATCCTTTTATTGCACCTTTTTCCTTGCACTCTTTTGCAGGTATGAAATTCTTATTTTTGTAGTAGATTGATAAGTGCAAAATGAGGGTTCTAAGGATGTCTCTTTGGCTAGAATACTTACCTTTTTTTCTTGGATGATTGATGGTGAATCCAAGCCTTGTAAATGCTATAGAATAGAAGATTTCTTTTAGTTGCACTAACCGTTAGTGCTCTATATTTGAGACACCAAGTATCAATCTTAGAAGCTTCTTTTTGGTTAGATTTTTTCATTTTTCTTTGCTTGTACTAACCAATTTTTGTGGCTTCTATTGGCCACTATGAGTTGTAGGTTTCTATGCTTTAGAAAGTTTCTTTAGACACTTGATCCAAACTAGATTTTGTAGCCTTTATTTTAAAGCACAAAATTAATTTCTTTTGAGACTAATAATAGTGCAAATAAATCTAACAAATTCTACTTTTAATGCACTAAAAGATTACACCTTATCACTCTAATCTACTCTCAAGAAAATGCACGTAATCAATTCACTGCAACTAATCAAGAATAATCTTAAATGAACCTTCAAGATTTATTCTGAAAATTTCTTACAAGAAAGATATTAGGAGATAGTCTTCTTTTGCTTTCCAAAGTAGATAATAGGCTAGTTGATAGATTATAAAAAAATTAAAATATAATCAACTCCTAATGTGCAAATGAATCTTAAAAAGGATCTTTCTTTTTGCACACTCAAATACTATTAGACAAATCTCCTTTTGCAACTTTAATTAGGATGAAGGTGCTTTAATAAATCTGATAAGTAATTCACCTAATGAATCTACTTGCACCGATAGTTGCTTACCTTTTTTTGAATGCTTTTGTAGCTTCTTTTCTACTTTTGTAGAGGATGTAGATCTTGATGCCTAAGAACACCAAGTAGCTACCTTTCATAGGATCTTGCAGCTCTTTGTAGACTGTTTTGAACAATTTCTTCTTCACCAATTTGATGGTCCCAAACTTTCTTTCATGAGCCTAGGATTTGGTGACTTTGATCTCCTCTTTCAATCTCCTCCTTCTGCTATAGATTTGGATTATTTTGTATCTTTGAAGAAATGATCTATTTTTATAGGAGGTAATATTCAAATATCTTGTATTTGATAAGTGTCTTCTGCTTTCAAGTCTTCTTGTTGAACTCTAACTTTAGGCAGGATCTTCTCCTCAGGATTCTAAATGTCTTGAGGTCTTCACTAGATTCTTCTACTCAGATTTGGCAATCCTTGCCAAATTCTCCTCCTATTAGGCTTATCATATGGCGATAATTGTCCCAAGTCCTTCATTATCAAGAGATTCTCCTTGCTAGTGTATTTCTCCAGTGAGTTCTCCTTTGAATATTTTTTTAGCAAGGCTCTCCTAGCCTTTTATAGGATGCTCATCGAGACCTAGTGAAGGTCTCTGATCTTGTAGATTCTCCTGGTCTTCCTAGAGACCTTATATTCAACCTTCTACTCCTGGAAGTTTTGGCGTTGATATATTCTCCTGGATATCTGATTCTATTGCTTTTGGATACAAATAGGACTCTCCTAGTCTTTCTTATTCCTAGCCTGGAAGTTCTTCAATGAGATCTCCTCCTGATCTCTTTTGCTTTAGGTAATAGGTTGATTTTGAAGAAGCTTGTCTTCCTTAATTTTTTTTAGGAAGCTTTCTTGACATACTAGATCACCTATACCTACAACAAAAATATTAGTACTGAAATATTCTTCTAAATTAGATCATTTCCTCTGGAATCTTCTTCAAGATATAAGGCATCTAGGGCTTATTTCAGTATCAAGGCTTCTATGGCCTATTCTTTAATATCAAGGCTTCTATAACTTGTTCTTCAATATCAAGGCTTCTATGGCTTGTTCTTCAATATCAAGGCTTCTATAGTCTTTTCTTCAATATCAAGGCTTCTATGGCCTATTCTTCAATATCAAGGCTTTTATGGTCTATAAAGGCTTCTATGGCCTTTTCTTTTGGATAAAGGCTCTTATGGCCTTTTCTTTTGGATCAAGGATTCTATGGGCTTTTATTCTATATCAAGGCTACTATGGCCTTTTCTTCTTGTGAAATTCTTCAATATATCAATGGAGATCTTATGTCTCTAGACTTCACCATGATTATTTTCTAAAAGATTATTTTGAAATATTTTATTTTCTAAAACAACTAATCTCTGCACTATGAAGGCACTCTGACCTTCAGACAATGAAATTGAGGTCTCCTAGATTTATTTTTTAGGAGGTATCCCAATCATCCGAGTATTAAGTCCCTACAATAAAAAAACTTTCAGGTAAGTAATTCCAGATCTCAGCTTCACTAGTTAATTCATCAACCTAGTGCATCAAATGCTAAGTCCTAGTCTTCACAAGTTTTCCTTCAACTTTGTGGAAAGACTCTAGCCCTATGTAATCTCAGTATTTATGAAACTGAGATTTCAGTCCTCACTTGTAACTCTACCTAATTATACCACCTAGACTCTTCTAAGAAATTTTGACAATGACTAGTCCAATGGCACGTCAGGTTCTCAAAAAACTTAGGATAAAAAATAATGGTAGCTTCCCTATAGACCTACTGTGGCTTGATCTACCGTGGCTTTGATACCACTATTATATTTTGATACCACATACATTGGGAGATACCAATCACAAGATGTAGAAAGAAATAAAATAGATTTGCAAGATGATTGAAATATGCTATAAATAGAAATGGTAAAAATATTATAATAGTAGCAATGGAGGAAATGAGTACTCCATACAATATGCTACTACTCCATGAGGGAGCTATGAGCTTATAGCTCACACACACTACCAAAATGCCTATCTACCACACACTATGATGCTCCTCTACGATGTTGTATGATTATTCTCTAATGCTACATCTATGGCCATTATATAGGAAGATAAGTTCCTTGGCTAACACTCTATCTAGTTGTACAAGTGGACACCTTGTACATTATAGCTTACACATTGACACTTGTGCATTTATTACATTGCATGAAGTAACTAGATAAATTCCCCCTAAAGTAACATAATGTCTTAAGTATGTACCAAGGAAGGCACATTTACATGATCCAAATAATATAATATGCTCTATTTCTAACATTTCTCTTCATGAAGACGTAATCACCCGCAAAGCGTCCAAGCATAGTTATCCTCCTCCAGATGGGGATGAGCGCTCCCTACTAAAATTAAACCTTCTAGAAATATGGAAATGCGTAGGTTCATGGATCTTGTGCCTGATAGGCCTAGGTTTCCCAGGTTGCCTACAACGTGTATTTAGGGCATCGTTCCTACAAAATAAAAACACGACTAAAGAAATAAAATGTAGGACTTATAAAATAATAAATTGTTTTTGATTCATGTGGACAAATATGTGTCCACATATTCCTAAAAAAAATTAAAATTTCAATCAAGTGGGGTTTCCTCCATGCCTATTTTTGACTCAATCATGTAATTCTTAGGTGCATGATATGGCCGCAATCAGTGACCATTGACTATCAACATAGTGTTGCTTCAAAAAATAGTTTTGACATGCATAACACCATTGTTGATTAGTTCAATCACCTCATATGGCTCTATCTAGTGTTGTATGAGTTTTCTCTTTCTTTCTTGGAATCGAGAATCATACAACAATGTCCATTCTCCCACCTTGAACTGCTTTGGCTGAATGCAATGATCATTCCACTGAGTTCTCTATTTTTGAATGACTTAAGTTCGATGTAAAGCATCACATCAGTATTCATTTAGCTGATTAAACTGCTAAATCCATTCTTTCTATGCTTTATCCAGATTCAAGTTTAGTTCTGCTACGAATCTAAGAGTTTTGATTACAAATTCTATAGGCATCATAGCATTTTTTCATATACCAACTAAAATGGTGTAAAACCAGTGGTAGTTTTCCAAGTGGTTCTGTAAGCCCAGACTGCTTTTGGTTATCCCATAGCCCAGTATTTCTTGTGTTGTTGCACCATTTTTATAAGAATGTTTTCTAATTCATGGTTTGTGACTTCTACTTACCCATTTGCTTGGGGATGGTAAGTAGTGGTCTTGTTGTGCCTGATTTTGTACTGCTACATTATTTCTTGGATCAAATTTGAAGTGAATTGGGGTCCCTAATAAGTAGTGATTTCTCTTATAATACCAAATTGTGTGAAGATGAATGCAAATAGGAAATCTACTATAGTCCTTTCCTTGGAATCATGGAATACCTACACCTCAACCCATTTAGTCATATAGTCAGTGCAAACTAAAATATATCTCTTACCTGTTGACTGTGGATTAATGGGCCCTACAAAACCCATTCCCCATTTTTCAAATGGCTCAATGTGCACATGTGTTTGGAGTGGTATTTCATATCAAAGAGTTGGTTTTCCCATCCTTTGATACTGGTGACATTGACTCACATGTTTGGCTACATCCTTAAATAGTGAAGGCCAAAAATATCCAACCTACAATACTTTAAATGTAGTCCTTTTACCTGCAAAATAGCCACCACAAGGTTCATCATGGTAAGCTTTAAGAATTTCTACAATGTATTTTTGGAAACACACCTTCTCATGATTTGAGCCGGCCTGATTTTAAATAGGCGACCATCAATCCATGAAAAGGCTTCACTCTTCTCTATTAATGTCTATTTTTCATGTGGTGAGAGTGTGGGGGATACTTTACCCATGGCTAGATAATTAGCCATATCTGCATACCATGATATTTGTTCATTAAGAGAAAATATATGCTCATATGGAAATTGATCTTCTGTGGCTGTATGATCTGGAGGTATCAACTTAAAAAAAGAAAATCTGCAACCACATTGTCTTTACCTAGTTTTTCAACAATTGTAATATCAAATTCTTGCAAAAGTAAAAGCCATATAATAATTCTTCCACTAATTGCAGGTTTTCATCAGTTATCTGATGACTCAATGATTAGTATGCACAAAAACCTTATAACCTAAAATATAATAGCAAAAATTGTTAAGACCATGAATGATTGCAAGAAATTATTTCTCTGTGATAGTGTAATTAAATTCAACACTTGTAAGATGTTTAATGACATAAAATTCTTCACCATCTTTATGTCCCTGTACTGCCCCTATCACATTATTGGATGCATCCGCATATATTTTAAAGGGAACGGTCCAATTTGGACCTCTTAATACTGGAGTAGTGGTTAGTCTCTCTTTCAAAGTTTGAAATACCTGTTCATGTTCATTCGTCCAAACAAAATCTACATATTTTGACAACAATAAGGTCAAGGATTTAGAAATTTTACTGAAATCTGATATAAAATTTCTATAGTATCCATCAAAGCAAAGGAAACTTCGAACATCTTTCTAAGTTGTAGGAGTGGGCAAATTTTTGATTACCTCAATCTTCTTTTTATCTACCTTTATCCCATCTCTAGAAATATGATGTCCTAATACTATCCCTTCCTGCATTAACATAAAATATTTTTCATGACTTAGGGATAGATTAGTTTCCTCACACCATTGAAGCACTCTTTTCAAATTTGTTGTGGCTTCCTCAAAAGTCTCACCATAAACTGTGAAGTCATCCATGTATACTTCCATAGTTTCTCCAATCATATCAGAGAAGATACTCAATAATACCCTTTGAAAAGTGGTAGGTGCATTACACAAACCAAAGGGTATGACTCGGTAAATGAAGGTTCTCCATGGAAAAGTGAATGTTATTTTATCCTAATCCCCTTTCCCAATATGTATATGATCGTATCCACTAAACCCATCCAAGAAAGAAAAGTACTTTCTTCCTGCTAAGGTGTCAAGGACCTGATCCATAAAAGGTAAGGGTAAGTGGTATTTCTTTGTTGCCTTATTGAGCATTATGTAATCAACACATATACACAACTTTCAATTTTTCTTGGGAACCACCACCAAAGGTGATACCCACTCACTATTAGATATAGGGTAGATAAATCCAACTGTCATGAGTTTTTGCAATTTAATTTTAACAATTTCTTTCATGATTGGATTCATCCTACATCATGGTTGTCTTACCAGTCTTATTTGTTCTTCTAGATATATGTGATGAGTACAGACTTCAGGAGTAATTCCCCTCATGTCTGAATAGTCCCAAGAAAAAACATTTTGGTGTTTGACTAATATCTTTTTTAGGGTGTCCTGTTGAACAAGTTTCAACTCATTGTTTACATTCAATATCCTCCTAGGTTCAACCTCAATTTGTTTGATGTGGTGATCTTTACTTCCAACAAGTGGCAATTCTGGAGGAGAGTAGGAGGATTCTCCTTGGAAAAAGTTTGTTATAACTCTATCTTCATCATTTTCATCCTCAAGCTCATCCAATTCCATTATTGGTTGAATCATTGATAAATCACCAGTATTCTAATTTTCACAGTCAAGTTTTCCCAATAAGTCAACGGATTGTGTAGGTGGATCAATAATAAGATTTTTAAGATTATGACCATTATAAATGGTCATTTGTCCATTCTTGTAGCTTATGTATGTTAGAAGTATTGAGTTTTCATTGATGTCAAAGGTGCATGGTATTCAAGGCAGAAATATTCTTCAAGGGTGAGAAGTTTATAAGGTTGGACAATATATCAATGATGTCAAAGATGGACTTGGTGAATAGCAAACAATGGAAAATTATCATATTATATTTCAAGTATGTTTTAAGTAAAGCATATATTTCAAATGAAGCAAGGAAAAGTATATTTCAAAACAAGGCAAATATATTTTTTAAGTAAAGTATTATAATATTTAAATATTATAAAGAGAAGGACAAAGGCTTGGAACAAAAAGCTTAACATATTTTGTTAGAATATAATGTGCACTATGCCTTCTATCTTGACACTTGTGAGTTTCTATTGACAAGTGTCATATTTTTCATATAAGCTTATGCCTATATATTATAATACATTTTTTGTATAATATATCTCATCTATTTTTTTTTCAACATCTGGTATCAAGGCGCAATCACTCTCCTGCCCTATGTAAACCCTTGAGGGAGGATTTCCCTCATGGAAATCCCCCACTCAATTTTTTTTCTCCTTCTATTTTTTTGTCATTGCTTAGGGAGTATGCTCTCCACTCATGTGGATCAAAAACTATAAAGCAATGGAGAAGAACTCATGGTTGCCCTTGAAGCTTCATTGCTTGGAGCCATGAAAGGTTGAGAAGAATATCTTATCTATTTTAATGTTTTTTTTGGGTTTATCATTTTTTATGGTGTATTTGTTTTAGGGAAGTTTCCATGCCAGTTTACACCCAGATATGAAGCTACCGTGAAAAAAAAATGATTATTTGGCAGATCTGTTTTTCCTATGGTGACTCAGCCTAATACATGCTTCTTTGCCATTGAGAAATGGCTCGTGATGCTCCAGAAGCTTTGTAGTAGAGATCTAGTTGGTTGTGCAGACTCTGTTGCAAATCATTGCATCTCCACGCATCAATCAATACTTTATACTGTTTGGGACGATGAATGCATGTGAATGGCCCATGTGATATGTTTGAGCACAAGCACAACAAAGATTTCTTAGGAGAAGATGTCATTTGCCAGACAAAATCTAGAATGGGAAAGATTGTTGTTTTTGTACTTTCGATGTTGCAACAGATTGAACCTATTCCAGGTCAAGTTGCTACTCTTTTTTTGTGTCATATCAGATCTACCATGAATTTGAGAGGTATTTGAAGTTGCTTCAATGCATAGGCGCAGATGACCTGTGACCTTGTAGATCTGTTGCATATTCTTATTTTTTTAGAAGAGAAACCAAGAGAACAAAAATAAGAAATAGGACATTGGCCATTTTGTGTTGCTTTGCTATTGTTGAACAACACATAAATTTAATTTAATTTTGTTGAGTATTTGCATGCAGATCTGGTGGTGCTCGAAGCTAAGAATGATGCTCATTTTTTGTTTGAGTTTTCTTCCTATGGGTCTAGTGGACCATGGCCTTGGCACTAGCCCTCTGTGGATAAAACGATACTTGGAGCCCATCATAATAGCCATTTTCTACCATTGTGACCTCCAAAAAATGCAGCCATGGCAAAAATCGTAGTAGAGAAAGCTTGGCAGTTACTTCATCGAAAGTTGCACTAGAAATGATTACAAGCATGACATCGCATAAAATATCTATGGAAAGCAAATTAAAGGCCAAAGTAGCATGGGATTTAGATTCAAACCCACTACGTAGTTCCACAGATAAATGCAAGGAGTACCAGAGATCGAGCTATTTTTTGTGCTTCTTGTTGATAATTGATTGAACATCCTCTACACGTAAGTTGAAATTTTTGGTGCATCACCGCACATGTCCTTTGATTTTTTTTAGTGAAGCTCAGATTTGCTTTTGCGAGGGCATACAGGATATTTTTTGGTTGGGTTGTAGTTCTTGTTTGGCCACTCCGTTGGTCCTGATTTTCCATTACTGTAGTTGAAGCAACATTATTTTTATATCTCAATGATCGAGGCTTTAGAATGTTACAGCAGCATGCAGTCTGTGTGCATCTCAATTTATAGCAGACGTCGTGAGGCTTTAGAATATTTTTTCTAGAATTACATGGTTTTCAAGGCTATTGCTCATGGTGGCAATGATGATGACAAGGAAGACAATAACCCCCAATAATTTGTAGGTCTGATATACTCTACACATAGAAAATTGATAATGGGAGGACAGAAAAATAAAATTGAACCAGACAATATAGAGAATTTACAAAAATATGAGGAGTCTAAAAGAAAGAAGTTTAATCCCACATTCTACCCACATTGGGTCGACCAACTTGAGAAAAGAATAAATAGAGGTTGTGAGAGCATTTGAAGACATATTTGGTTATTACATTTCATGTTTGGAGAAAGGAGCTTGCTTGCAGCAAAGTTTGCAGGAAGATATCCAACTTGTTTGTGACTAAAAACCACAAGCAAGGGCAGATTTGGCTTATTTGGAGATGAAACCCTCCAACAGGAACATCACTTTTGGGATTGCAAGATATCTTTGGAGTGATTGTGGCATTTCCATGATGCGGAATGATTTGAGCTTCAAAGTGGTAGGTTGTTGATGAGTTTTGGGGCGCACTTGGTGTACCTTGAGGGTATCTCTCTCAATAGTCCTAAGATCTAGGTGAGCCTATAGAAGATCCTTCTACCATGCATTTTTTGGTGTGAGGAGGCCACTGATGTAATGGGAGCATCTGGGCGATCTGACCAACGTCACAAATGTTTATCTCTAAGGTCTCACATTAAAAATGGAGCTTATTTGATGCACTTTGATGAACTACACTAGCACTGTGACATGAGGAGATCATGCCTACGGTGAATAAGGTTTAGTCATGGTGATGGTGTATCTTTCATCTACCACATCATGGTTTTTCAGTAAGAATACTATCATTTACTTTCTTGATCTCCAAAGATATAACAACCAAAATGCTCCTGTTAATAGTTGTTGTGAAGGTCCCCTAAATTTCATGTGCAGCCATGGGGTACTCTATTCACGAAGAAGCTCCAGCATGAAGATGGTTTATTTTTCGGTTCAAAGATCATCGAGAGCTCCATCAATGAACTGGAAGATAAACAAGAATGGTGGATACATCGTAGACATAGTTTAGATGCATCCCATAAGCTATGGCTAGCATTGATATTCTTTGACTTCGCGAGAACTGCATTTTTTTTGCAGTGCAAAGAACGCCTTAACTACATGCAATATGTTATTTGGTCAATGGACACATCAATTCATTGTGAAGGTTGATGTGCACCTTTTGTGGATGTACACTGTAGTTCGAATGATTTTTCTACTATCAAATCTCGTGTGTGCTGGAACTCATGTGCTGGAACTCAACTGATGTGCGCCTTTAGTTGATGTGTGCTAGACTTCGTCTACAGTTAAACTATTTTGAGGTGATCTACAAGGCCGAAGGGTTAAAAAATATCACCCATTCGAACTTCTTCTTTGCCTTCGAGTCGTACATCTTGTCATAGATGTTTTTTGCTGTGCATAATTTGAACACTACAGCCCCTCTTGTGTTGTCACAATTTATTTTTTGCAATGGATGTATCATGAGCCCATATTTGTAAAACGCGTTTGATTAAAATTTTTGCACATCCAATACTCTGAGAGGAGGAGACGTCCATATAAAACCTGTGATGGCATTGATTTTTATGCCAGATCTGATCTCTGCCTAGTCTTTTGTAGAGCAAGTTTTTTTCGGTGATGCATGGGGAGAGTGAATCATGCAGTAGAAGTTTTCTAGAGCGACGGAGAAACACCAACTAAAGTTTTGAAGAGATTTGACACTGAATAAATTATTTTATAGATTGAGGCCCATTGTTTTTCGTGTGATCGAGAGTGGCAATCTAAGTAGTGACTATGTAGCCACTCTAAAGTGTCTACCTTGCTGGGTTGTTTTCCCATATCACATTTTAGAGGATGTGGTGAACTCACTTATTTCAAATTGTTTTTTAGTACACTCATTTGGCGCTTGTTTCAACACTATTGTCATTCCCATGCTTTGTGGCTCCCATGATTTTTTTTATTTGCATTAGTGGGATGGAAGTCTTTGGTCATGTTGTATTGTGATTACTTGTTGGTCATATCCTTTTATAAAGTGGAAGGAGACCACTTTTATTTTTCAATATCTTGGGAAAGTTTGATTACAGCCCTTTTTTAAATGGCCGACCATATGGCCTTATTGATTTTTTTTAATGACTTTATCCACAAGGAGTGGAAGGCCCTCATGGCCACTTTAATGTATTCAAAGATAGAAAGCCCATGTATTTTTCTCAAGATGAAGGCCCCATTAACATCAAAATATAGGGGTATTTATAGTCGTCGGAAAGGTTTTTTTGAAATGGACACACTGGTGGTGTCCAATTATAATTTTAAGGCTATTTCATTTGTCATTTTTAACCTCAAATATTGTTGTATCATGGAGTGCACTCTCGGTTGAACCCGACACTCCCAAGGTAAATTGTATGTGATCCTAGTACCTAGTCACCTTCTCTATAGCACCTGGAAAATGTAGCAACTGGTTACCCATGCATTCTAGTAGGATGAGAAGGTCACCATAAGGACACCTACTCTAGGGACTACATACATAGACACCCTAGACTCTATCCGAGGATTTTTTTCTAGATCAACTTCTGAAGACTACATACAAAGATACTTCATAATATTCTATTCTCTTATTTCTTCTTCTCCTCCATATTTGGATTCTATGGCTCATTTTATTGTATTTCATGGCTTGTATTTCTTTTGTATTAAGGTGCATTTTTGGTAGAGACCGATACCTTCTAGATTGAGTTCACCATGAGGGGGGATGATATTCATGGTGAATCTAGTCAGTGACCTATGAGAGGCAATATACCTAGAAGATGATCTATAGAGGTAACAGACCTATGGAAGTGGCTGACCCTAAGGTACCCAGGATGACCCTGAGGTACTTAGATTATTGACCTAGAGGTAACAGATCCAAATAAGTGGTTGACCCTAAGGTAATAGATCGAGATGTATACACAGTTGATCTAGCATTATTCACAGTTGGAGAGCCTAGACCAAATCATGTAATAAAAGAGGATGATAGGGTTCTTTTAGAGAAGTCAACATTAAGGGGGAATGTTATCTAATGTTGACTTATTATTTTTATATAGTTAGGATAGTGCACATTAAGGGGGAATGTTAGAATATAATGTGCACTATGCCTTCTATATTGACACTTGTCAGTTTCTCTTGACAAGTGTCATGTTTTTCATATAGGCTTATGCCTATATATTGTAACACATTTTTTGTATAATATATCTCATCTATTTTATTCATTTCCAACATATTTAAATCAAAGTATTTAAACATATAAAAGGTTTAAAAGTTAAATATTATAATATTTAAATCATAGATTTAAAATAGTATAATATAAAGTAGTTTTAAAATAAAATACATCGATGTCCTTGGGAGCAAATATAAAGTCAAAAACAAATTAATGAGCCGAAATCCTCCGATGAAAAGGAAAAAATATATATGAAGCAAAAACTCATTTTGGTGATGATCAATAAGCGAGTTGAGAAGTATTAGGAGATGTGGTAGTAGCCAAATATTAGCCAGTAAGATGGCGGGAGTGAGAGCAGGAGCAGGAGCAGGAGCAGGAGCAGGAGCAGGTACAGACGTAGGGCTGGGGATAGGCTTAGAGAATGATGCAAGTTTTTTGGCGAGATCGGGTTCAGGATCGGGGTCAAGCATGTCAGGGCTCAGTCCCAGGCCAGCAGGACCCTCGATGGGCCCAGAGGATGGCTCTATGCCTAATCTGATTGGTGACCAGTGCGAGGATGACATCTTGGGCCTTGGCCCCCAGGCCAGCCTCGATGCAAGCGCAGGCCTAGGGAAAAAGCCCCCTGATCCTGGGTAGGGCTCTGTCTTGGGAGGGAATAAACCCTCCTATTAGCAGATCTTGGTGAACACCAGGGCCTCTTCTCGAGCCATGGGGTTAGGGATTTCCCTCGAGGGCATCCACATTTCTATTCAAGAGGAGGTCTACGCCTCCTTGGTAGCTGGTTCCTCTGCCTCCCTAGTAGGGAAATTCCTGGGAAGGCACCCAAACATGGAAACCGTCCACAGATGGGCATCTACCAAATGGAAGGTGTCCGAGCATATTCAGTTGGTTGCCATGACCAAGGGTTTCTTCATCATCAAGTTAAATAACAGTAAGTCACTAAAAAGATCCTATTGGGCGGGCCCTGGTTTTTGGGGCGTAAAAGCCTCTTCCTCAGGCGTTATGGAGCTAACTTCCACTCTAGCACCCAAAGCATCAATTTTACCCTGATCTAGGTTCGTCTCCCAGACCTTCCCTTTCACCTATGGCATGAAGACGTCCTAAGACTCATTGCTCAGTCGGTCGAGGACCTGGTGGCATTCGACCCCGTTACCAAGGAAGGATCCCATATGGTGCATGCCAGATTTTGCGTCAATGCCAATCTCGAATCTGAACTCCCCTCTTCGATGACCATCTCGTCTAGGTCCTTCTTGTGGCACCAGCCCTTGATCTATGAAAACAAACATGCCTTCTACCCCACCTGCTGCACTCAAGGCCACCTCCCCCACCAATGCCTGGTTTCCAAAAAGGCCGATGGCCCTGTCCCCAAACTCCCTTTTGGATCAGGTCGGGCCCCATCTCAAGGGACCCCTCACGATGGCCACAGATCCCAGGCCTGGACCAGCAAGGAGGCTCCCCCTCCTGCCCCAAAGGACTCTCATGTGGACCCCGATCTGGAGGACAGTCTCCCCTAGGTTTCCCCTTCCACTGCTCCCTCCCCTGGGTCATCTTCTAGGGCCTCGATCCTAGGTTCTCCCTCCCTACCCGCTTCGAATCCTACCCCGTAGGCCCCTGCTTATGCCCCCCTCCAGGCATGTGAGCTGCCTGGGCTCCTTTCCTTGTTGTTTCCCACCTCTGTCGGGCCCCCCTTCTCCTCCCCCCACTCCTGCTATCCCCCCCTTGACCCCCCCTACCCCTCCCGGTGATCCCTGCTGGGATTCCTCCCTTAGAGTGCGATTCTGAGAGGTCAGATGAAGAGATCAAAGCTAGTTCTTCATCCGGTCCTAATGAAGTCAGCCCCAAGATGACCCGAAGCAGGACTTTTACCATAGACTTTGGCAACAAACTCAAAAGAGGGCGGCCCACCCTGGGCGACCATCGAACAAGGTTCACTGAAGATGACATAGCCAATGGCTCCCAGGAAACTCTCTCTGACCTTGGCACAAGCTTCTCCAAGATGGATGCCATCCGACCCAAACCCCCCACTCAGGCCAGGAAGGGGGGCAAGCGACCCCACAAGGGTGTTAAATGAAGCTCATCACCTAGAATATCAAGGGGCTAAATGGCCCCCCCAAGAAAAGGATCCTTGGCCAACTTCGCAGGGATCACCTCCCATCCTTCCTCCTTCTTTAGAGACCAAAATAGATGACGTTGTTGCCCGACATGTAGCCCAAGCTACCTGGCGCAATTATGAGTCCCTGTCTACCCTGACGGTCAGCTCAGCTGGGGGTTTTTTGTGCATGTGGGACCCTCGGTATTTTGAGGGAAGACTTATATCTTTGTCTCCCAGAATAATCAACATTCTGGTCCATTGCGTGAAGTCAAGGCGCTCATGGATTCTGTCCAATGTCTAAGCTCCTAACAACCCTGTCGAGAAAGCAGCCTTATGGAAGGATATTAGCTTGATGAGAGAAGCCTTTGCCCCCTACCCTGGATCCTGGTCAGGGACTTCAACAACCCCCTGTTCCTTTCTGATAAAAGTAGGGGCTCAGTAGTTCAGGGCAAGAGAATGGAGGACTTTGGAGCCTTTACCGCCCTCAATGAGCTCATGGATGTCAATCTGAAAGGATCCAGGTTCACTTGGTCCAATAGAAGAGCAGGAACAAATCATATACAGGTTAGACTAGATAGAGTTTTCTTGTCCAAGGAAGCCCTTCCCATGTTTGTCGATGCCACCCTGTTGGCCCTCCCCAAAACCGGGTTTGATCACAGCCCCCTTATCGAAACTAACCATCGCCCCTCCCCAAAGAGGCCTTTTCGGTTCGAGTCCATGTGGCTGTATCACCCTGACTTCTGGGTCCAGGTAGGCCTTTGGTGGGCTCCCCCAGTCCCTAGATGCCTTGTTGAACAAGTTTTTCACAAGCTGAGATGCCTCAAAGAGCAAATCAAGGTTTGGAATAAGGAGGTCTTCGATAATATCTTTGAAAACAAAGCGATTCTTAAAGATAAGCTCGAAGACCTCGAGTCCAGATTTCTAGCAGACTCTCAAGACTCAGGGCTCAGGGAAGAGGAACGCCTTGCTCTCAGTGAGTATCACAACATTTTGGCTAGGGAAGAAACCTTTTGGAGGTAGAAGTCGAGATCCCTGTGGCTCCAAGATGGCGATGCAAACACTAAGTTCTTCCATGCGTCGACTCTCAGGAACAGGGGTTCCAATAGAATTGCTGAGTTGGTGGGCAGCGACGGCAAAATCATCAAGGAAGAAGAGGCCATCTGGGCTGAAGCCACCCACTTCTTCTAGGAGCTTCTAGGTGATAGCCCCCCCATGTCCTGGAAGTAGCTGAATCCCTTTTGGAACACATTCCTTCTTTCGTCTTGACCATGGCAAATGAGATGCTTGTGTAGCCCTTGTCTGATTTCGAAATCCATGTTGCCACTTTTTCCATGAAGGCTGAGGTGGCCTCGGGCCCGGACGGATTCCCCCGATTCTTCTAATCTTTCTGGGACATCATCGGGCAAGAAGTGTGTGTAGCCATTCAGGACTGGCAGACTGCCAGCTCCATCCCTAGAGGTATCAATTCCACTTACAATACCCTAATCTCCAAGACCCAGGCAGCCATATCCCTCTCAGATTTTTGCCCCATCAGCTTGTGCAATGTCCTGTATAAAATCCTAACTAAATCCATGGCCTCCCGCCTTAAGGATATCCTTCCCCTGATTATTGCCCCCTATCAGGGCAGCTCAGTCAAAGGCATACTGATCACAGATGATGTTATAATCATGCACGAGGGCATTCACTCGGCCATCCTATCCAAAAAAGACTCCTTTCTGCTCAAGCTGGATATGAACAAGGCCTTTGACAAGGTTGATTGGGCTTTCCTGTCCAAGGTCCTCCTTAAGTTTGGGTTCTATCCCTCTTTGGTCAGGCTCATCAGCAACTGTGTCCTCCTCGTGGTTCTCCATCCTCGTCAATGGGTCCCTTGCTGGGTTCTTCCCCAATTCCAGAGGCCTCCACCAAGGTGACCCCCTGTCCTCGATCCTCTTCATCATCCTGGCTGAGGCCCTGGGCGTACCATCTCGGGCGTTGTGACCTGTGGTCTCATTTTGGGCATCAGGCCTGCGCTGGGCCTACCCCTTGTGTCCCACCAGCAATTCATGGATGACACCATCCTCACCACCTCTGCCTCAATCCCTCAAGCCAAGACCCTCAAGCGTATCTTGACCTTGTATGAGGAGGCAGCTAGGCAGAAAATCAACCTCCGAAAAAACAAGATTTTCTTCATCCATACTCCCTTGGCTAGGCAGATCAAAATCGGGCGGATATTGGGCTGCACCCCTGGTTCCCTTCCCTCCTCTTACCTCGGACTTCCCCTGTTCACAAGTGCATCCTCCAAGGCCCTGTGGGGTGGGGTGATTGAGCGAATTTAAAGGAAGATGGCCCACTGGAAATGTCACCTCCTCTTGTAGGATGGCAGAGCCACCCTCTTGGCGGTAGTCCTGCAAAGCATTCCTATATATTTCATGTCGGTCTTCAGAATCCTGGCCTCCATTGCAGCTCACATTGAACAAATTCAAAAATGATTTCTCTAGTCGGGTAGTGAAGATAAGAAGAGGATTCCCATGGTCTCTTGGCCCCTGGTCTGTCACCCCAAAGGTGAAGGAGGGATCGGGCTCAGGTGGGTGGTCCTCATGAACAAGGCCCTCTTGTCCAAACACGTCTGGAAGGTGCACACCAATACCCCTGATGAGTGGGTTAGCATCGTGCGTAAAAAATACTATCATAACCACCCCTTCCTCAGTGAAGCTTAGCCCCAAGATGGATCAGCCTTTTGGAAGTCCCTGATATTCACCAAAGACATAATTTGGAAAGGGACCAGATGGATCCTCGGGGATGGAGCCAAGATCGACTTTTGGGAAGACATATGGATTCATGATGAGGCCTTGACTGCTGACAGAGAGCTCCTCATCCTCAAACAAGGGCTTGCAGATAGAGGGCCTAGAGTTTCAGCCTATCTTACCCAGAACCAAGGGCGGGCTACCTGGAAACCCATCCTAGATCCCAGGCACTCGCTCCAAGTTGCCAGGCTTCAGCGCCTCCACAAGGTGACTGTCATCTCGTCCTTCAGAGGAATCGACAGATGCGTTTGGCATGGTACTCCCAGTGGAGTATTTTATATCAAATCTGCTTACAATATCCAAAGAGTCCCTGATGAGGCTCCCTTTCCAACCCAACAGGTGTGGGCCAAGAAGTTGATCCCCAAAATTAGCCACTTCATTTGGGCGGTCGTCCAAAACAAGATCCTAACAATCGAGAATCTGATCAGGAGGGGCTTTCAAATCTCGAATATATGCTTCCTCTACTATGCTGCCTAGGAGTCCACTAATCACCTCTTTATCAATTGTCCCTTTTCATTCAAAGTCTTGGGCCTCATCCTTTCCCAATTCTCTATCCTGTGGATGGCCCCCAACTCCATATCTGACCTCCTATCTCAGTGGCCCAACCCCTTTGCCCATCCCTTCATCTGCTTCCTCTGGGGCTCCTGCCTTCCTCATATGCTTTGGAAACTATGGCTGGAGCACAACAGCAGAGCCTTCTCCTCCCCGACCCGCTCCCCCCAGTGGATAGCGACCAAGGCGATGACCTTTGCCCTTGAGAATTCCTGCTCCATCCCCTTGAATAAGATGCTCCAACAATTGGGCGAGGCCAACCTCCTATCCTCCCTCAAAATTTAGCTTCCCCCCGACCCCCCCGCCCCCTCCCATAGTTTTGCGACCAGGTGGACTGCCCCCCCTCTCATATGGGTCAAACTTAACTTTGACAAAGCTTCTAAAGGAAATCCCGGGCCCTCGGGTGCGGGCAAGGTCATCCGCGATAGTCACGGGGCCCTGATCTTGGCGTACGCTGCTCTGCTTGGCATCTAGACCAACAACTTCGTCGAAGCAGCAGCTCTCCTCAGTGGGCTGACTGCCCTTAAGGAGTTTGCCCCAAAAGTCATCATCGAGGGTGATTCCCAAGTTATAATCAAAGTTGGTCGTAGCCCGAGAAGTTGTTCTTGGTGCATTTACAACTCCATCCGGGAAGTCCACACCATTCTCCAAGGGCTCCTTGATCACGCACTTCGGCATGTGTACAGATAAGGCAACAGGGCAGCCGACTTCATGGCCAACTAGGCCACCGCAGTAGAAGATTTCACTACCTGGACCATGAACTTCCCTAAAGCTCTGGCCCAAATAGTATTGCAAGACAATTCCAGCATCGATGAGGGCCCAGGAACTTAGCCCACCCCATGTCGAGGCCCCGAAGATGCACGGCCATGCCCCGTGCTTCCCCTGTAGCTTCTAAATCCAAGGAGACCCCCTCCCCTGAAGGCTCCCCTTCCCAAAAAATGTGCTGGCCCACCCAAAAATGTATAACTCTGGTCCAGGGCCCAGGCGGGGCCCCGAATCCTGTTCAAGTCACAAAGGCCCAGCCCTAGGCAGCAGCAGGGCTGCTAGCAGCTCCAAGAAGGCCAAGGTGGAGGTCTCGAAGGCCACCGAAGTCAGTTCTGACTTCGGTAGCAAGATGCAAAATTTGATGACCAGGGCCTTCCTTGACATTACAATTGGCTCCCAAAGCTAATTCCTTAGCGGCCAATGCCCTGGGCAAACCCGTCACAGGCTGGGCAATGGCCCTGACAGGGAGAGGAGCTGCTCTATCAGGTTGGGCCCCATCCAGGCTAGGCCCAGCCACAAGGCTTCTCAGAGTGGCGACGAGCAGGTTTTTGCATTTTTGGCATTTGTTGTTTTGTGGTTTTTCCATGTTTTGGTGGCCACAGACCAAAGTTTGTAGTGCTGGTCTCATAGCTAGTTTGTATTTTTGTATGCACTAGGGCCCTGGGCCCTGGACTGTTGCCCAAGGGCACAGCCCTGGTTTTTACTCACAATTATAGCCACGACTTCCTATGTAACTAAGGTTTTGGGATCCTTCAACAAAAAACCCGCTGTAAATATACTGTTACTTACCAAAAAAAAAAAACTCATTTTGGTGATCATGAGCGTAATTTGAAAAATCTAGCATGTGAGAGGTTCAACGAATAAGAAGAGAGGAGGGTAGGAGTGCAGGAGGACGTTTGATAGCGTGGCAAAATCTAAAGCAAGACAAACATTTATTCGTGCGCCATTGGTCTCAACCGCTGGGGTAGCCTAGCCGATCATCTAGCCTACGATAGAGCGCTATCGTGCAGGAGGTCAGAGGTTTGATTCCCTTTGGCAACAGTTTTGTTGTGCATTGGTTGATTGGAGATAAGCGCAACAAAGGAGATAAATATTTTTGTTGAGCCCTTTGGTTTCGTCCGCTGGGCTAGCTCAGTTGGTCAAAGAGCCCGTGTTAGGGTGTTGCGCTTCTAGAGGTTTGGAGATCGAATCTCCTTCACGGTTTGTTGGGTGTTGCTATGCAAGGTAAGGGTAAAAATATTTTTTGTTTTTGATTAAAGTGGGATATATAAGGTGTAACGTTGTTATTTTAAAATTGTATTTTGCATGCTATAAAAGGGAGTTATAAGGTATAAGGTTGTTATTTCAAAGTTGTATTTTGCATGTTATAAAAGGAAAATATAAGAAGTCATTTTGTTGTTATTAAAGCTTTATTTTGTAAGTTTTAAAAGGGAGAAATAAGGAGTTATTGTTAAGCTTTATTGTATATGTTTTTTTTTAAAGAAGTGATAAGGGTTTAAAGTGGTTGATTTGATATTTAAGCAAGAAAAGAAAAAGAGAATTGTTGACCAGATTTGAAAGGCACATACAAAAGGAAAAATCATTTTTGTCAAGGCAGGTTTGGAAAGCTCATGCAAAAAGAAGATCATCATCATTGAGGCAGATTTAGAGGTATAGTGTTCTTTTCTCAAAGTGGTTTTGTTTGAGGAAAATATTTTTGTTGTCATATAGTGGGAGGTATAAGGATTGATTGGATGAGCATTGTTTTGATTGAGATTGAGAGTAAATATGCAAGGGTTATAGATCAGATTTACAAGCAGATTAGTGCATTGTTCATGGTTGATTTTGGGAATAGATGAGCATTGTTTGTATGCAAGATTTGGGAATAGATAAGCATTGTTTGGATGCAGATTTGAACAAGTTTTATGAGCAAGTTTGGAGTAAATTTGAGCAGGTTTGGAGTAAATTTGAGTAGGTTTTGTGAGCAGGTTTTGGAGTAGATTTGAGCAGGTTTTGTGAGCAGATTTGAGCAGTGTTGTGAGTAGGTTTTGGAGCATATTGGAGCAGATTTGAGTAGATTTGAGAGCAGGTTTTGGAGCATATTTGAGAGCAGGTTTTGGAGCATATTTGAGAGCAGGCTTTGGAGAAGACTTGAGTAGAGGGGATTGGTGTCTCCTATGGATTGGTGTCCATGAACCAGAGCAGAGGGGATTGATGTCTCCTGTGGATTGGTATCCATAAAATTAAGAGGGGATTGGTGTCTCCTATGGATTGGTATCCATGAACCAGTAGAGGGGATTGGTGTCTCCTATGGGTTGGTGTCCATGAACTAGTAGAGGGAATTTGTGTCTCTTGTGGATTGGTGTCCACAAACCTAAGCAAAAGGGATTGGTGTCTCCTGTGGATTGGTGTTGCATGAACCAGAGCAAAGGGGATTGGTGTCTCCTATGGATTGATGTCCATGAACTAGAGAGGGGATTGGTGTCTCCTATGGATTGGTGTCCATGAACCTAAGCAGAGGGGATTGGTGTCTCATGTGGGTTGGTGCCCATGAACTAGCAGAGGGGATTGGTGTCTCCTATGGATTGGTGTCCATGAAACTGAGCAGAGGGGATTGGTGTCTCCTATGGATTGGTGTCCACAAACTTGAGCAGAGGGGATTGGTGTCTCCTGTGGGTTGGTGCCCATGAACCAACAGAGGGGATTGGTGTCTCCTATGGATTGGTGTCCATAAACTTGAGCAAGGGGATTGGTGTCTCCTATGGATTGGTGTCCACGAACATTGTAATAGGGGATTGGTGTCTCCTATGGGTTGGTGCCCATGAAATTTATTGAAGAAATATATAAGCAATATTTTGCCATGGTTTTCTCCCAAGAGGGAGTTTCCACGTAAAATATTTGTCTCTTATGTGTGTGGTGATTTGTGTATTATTTCATTATTGCATTGATATTATTTGAATTTATTTTTTGGAAAGAAAAGAGAAAAGTTTTATCTTATACTGTTCACCCCCACTCTCAGTATAAGCTTGTGTTCTTCAATTGGTATTAGAGCGGGTTCCTTCGTGAAAGCCTAACAACTTGAAGGAAGATATTATAGGAACACACATGGCACATCAGGAAGGGTTTTCATCAAATAGGGCTCCATTGTTTGATGGGACTAACTATGCTTTCTGGAGTGTGAGGATGTGGACTTATTTGATGGCACATGGATATGATATATGGCAATCCATTGAGAATGGGTTCACACCACCTACAACTCCTCCCATGGATGCAAATGGTAAGAAACCATACGAAAATAATGCCAGGGCAATGAATGCAATATTAAGTGGGTTATGTGAATCAGAGTTTGTGAAAGTCATGCAATGCACTTCAGCAAAAGAAATATGGGACAAGTTACAAAGAACATATGAAGGAGATGACAAGGTGAAAATGGCAAAACTTCAAACCCATAGGAGGAAGTTTGAAGACTTGAAGATGAAAGATGAAGAAGATATTGCTAAGTATCTACTCTGAGTTGATGAGGTTGTCAACACCATTCGTGGACTTGGAGAAAGTATTGAAGACTCTAAGATTGTTCAAAAAATCTTGAGGTCACTTCCCATGAGGTTTGATGCAAAGGTTTCAAAAATTGAAGAAATGAAGGATCTCAAAACTTTGAGCATGGATGAGCTACATGGAATTCTCATAACCTATGATATGAGGACTGAGAAAGATCAAACATAAAAAAGGGAGGCCATGTTCAAAGCTTCAAAGAAGACAAAGAATAAGGAACCAGAATCAAGTGAAGAATCAAGTAGTGGAGAAGAAGCTAACTTTGTGAGAAGAAATAAGAAGGGTCCAAGAAAACACAAAGGTATGCATACTGTGAAATATTTTAATTGTGGTAACTTTGGTCACTATGCATCTAATTTCCCACAAGCTAGAAGTAGTAGTAGTGAAGAAGAAAAGGAATATAAGAAATAGAAAGAAAGAAAAATTTATCATGAAAAGAAAAACAGGCACGGTCAAAGCAAGCATGAGAAAAAGATCTTTCAAAGACATAAGAAGAGTTTTTATGTTGAAGAAGCAAGTAATTCCTCCAGCAGCAATGATGAAAGTCTCTCCGATAGTGAAAAAGAAGAAATCCTATTTTTGCCATAGAAGAGAAAGAAGATGATCCTGTTGTTGAAGACCAAGAAGAAGAGAAAAATTCAAAAAATGAAGAGGAAGCCATGGTTGATATAGAAGAGGAACTTGTTGTTGCTCTTAAAGAATTGAAGAGGGTTAGAAAGAAGAACTCAATATTGAAGGCCCAAGTACAAGAGGATAAGGAAACAAAAGAAAAGCTTCTACAAGATCTAACCAACTTGAAGGTGAAAGTTGAAGAGGCAAAATGAATTGAAGAAGGTATGGTTGAGCAATTAAAGGCAAAAGAGTTGGAATGTGAAAGACTAGAACATGAAGTTGTCTCTCTAAGGAAGGGACTTGAAAAATTTAATGATAAGATATATCAGTTTAGGAAAAGCTCAAAAATCTTGGATGATATTATCAAAGTACAGAGATCTCCATTTATAAAGATTGGACTTGGTTTTGAAGAAGGTCAAGAGAAACAAAAGGGGGAGTCAAGCTCAAAAGAAATAGAAGCATCAAAGAAAGTAATTGAAGAAGAGCTTAAAACCTATGCTGATGTGTTGAGAAGTGGAAGCATCAATGAGGAAGAAAACAAAGCACCATCAAGGAACAGGGACCATCACAGAAAAAGCAATGAGAGAACCATGCAACAATATCCTCCAAGGCAATCAGACAAGTTTCAATATTCCTTCCAAGGTCATTGTTTTTCATGTCACAAATTTGGTCATAAAGTTGTAAATTGCAGAAGAAATTTCAATTCATTTGCACCTTTCATGGACTACAACATCATTTGTTACAATTGCAACAATTTTGGGCATAGAGCTAAATGGTGTAGAACAGTGTTCCCTAAATTTCCGAAGTCAAGAAAAAAGGAGAATGGTCAAAATATTCAAAAGGGTATGACCTCCAAAGTTTGGAGAAAGAAAATAAGACAAGAAGAGGAACATAGTAATTTGGGAGTTTCACTCCCATCTCATAATTGAAGTCTCAAGTAAGAGCAGGGAGGAAGGGGGTATTGTCAAGTGTCTTATCTTATATCCCCAAGGAGCCCTTTGCCATTGATGTCAAAGGGGAGGAGTTTTTAGTAAGGGGGAGCAGCTAGTCAAGGGGAGCAGTTTGTAATCCAGTTGCAGTAAAAGAAATTTTTTTTTGGGTTGCCATCAATGACAAAGGGGGAGATTGTTAGAAGTATTGAGTTGTCATTGATGTCAAAGGTGCATGGTATTCAAGGCAGAAATATTCTTCAAGGGTGAGAAGTTTATAAGGTTGGACAATATATCAATGATGTCAAAGATGGACTTGGTGAATAGCAAACAATGGATAATTATCCAAGGCAAATATATATTTCAAGTAAAGCATATATTTCAAATGAAGCAAGGCAAAGTATATTTCAAAGCAAGGCAAATATATTTTTTAAGTAAAGTATTATAATATTTAAATATCAAATTTAAATATTATAAAGAGAAGGACAAAGGCTTGGGACAAAAATCTTAACATATTTAAATCAAAGGATTTAAATATATAAAAGGTTTAAAAGTCAAATATTATAATATTTAAATCATAGATTTAAAATATTATAATATAAAGTGGTTTTAAAAGAAAATGCATCGACGTCCTTGGGAGCAAATATAAAGTCAAAAACAAATTAATGAGCCGACCTCCTTGGGTGAAAAGGAAAACATATATATATGAAGCAAAAATTCATTTTGGTGATGATGAGCGCAATTCGAAAAATCCAGCGTGTGAGAGGTTCAGCGAATAAGAAGAGAGGAGGGCAGGAGTGTAGGAGGACGTTTGATAGTGTGGAAAAATCTGAAGCAAGACAAACATTTGTTCATGCACCATTGGTCTCAACCATTGGGGTAGCCCAACCGGTCGTCTAGCCTATGATAGAGCGCTGTCGTGCAGGAGGTCAGAGGTTCGATTCCCTTTGACAATAGTTTTGTTGTGCATTGGTTGATTGGAGATAAGCACAACAAAGGAGATAAATATTTTTGTTGAGCCCTTTGGTTTCATCTACTGGGCTAGCTCAGTTGGTCAAAGAGCCCGTGTTAGGACGCTGCGCTTCTAGAGGTTTGGAGATTGAATCTCCTTCATAGTTTGTTGGGTGTTGTTGTGCAAGGTAAGGGTAAAAATATTTTTTGTTTTTGATTAAAGTGGGAGATATAAGGTGTAACGTTGTTATTTTAAAATTGTATTTTGCATGCTATAAAAGGGAGTTATAAGGTATAAGGTTGTTATTTCAAAGTTGTATTTTGCATGTTATAAAAGGAAAATATAAGAAGTCATTTTGTTGTTATTAAAGCTTTATTTTGTAAGTTTTAAAAGGGAGAAATAAGGAGTTATTGTTAAGCTTTATTGTATATGTTTTTAAAAGAAGTGATAAGGGTTTAAAGTGGTTGATTTGATATTTAAGGAAGAAAAGAAAAAAGAGAATTGTTGACTAGATTTGAAAGGCACATACAAAAGGAAAAATCATTTTTGTCAAGGCAAGTTTGGAAAGCTCATGCAAAAAGAAGATCATCATCATTGAGGTAGATTTAGAGGTATAGTGTTCTTTTCTCAAAGTGGTTTTGTTTGAGGAAAATATTTTTGTTGTCATATAGTGGGAGGTATAAGGATTGATTGGATGAGCATTGTTTTGATTGAGATTGAGAGTAAATATGCAAGGGTTATAGATCAAATTTACAAGCAGATTAGTGCATTGTTCATGGTTGATTTTGGGAATAGATGAGCATTGTTTGTATGCAATATTTGGGAATAGATAAGCATTGTTTGTATGCAAGATTTGGGAATAGATGAGCATTGTTTGTATGCAATATTTGGGAATAGATGAGCATTGTTTGTATGCAATATTTGGGAATAGATGAGCATTGTTTATATGCAAGATTTGGGAATAGATGAGCATTGTTTGTATGTAATATTTGGAATAGATAAGCATTATTTGTATGCAAGACTGGGAAATAGTTGAGTAGGTTTGGAGCAGGTTTTGGAGTAGATTTGAGCAAGTTTTGTGAGCAGATTTAAGCAGTGTTGTGAACAAGTTTTGGAGTAGATTGGAGTAGATTTGAGAGTAGGTTTTGGAGTAGATTTGAGAGTAGGATTTAGAGAAAAATTAAGTAGAGGGGATTGGTGTCTCTTGCAGGTTGGTGTCCATGAACTAGAGTAGAGGGGATTGGTGTCTCCTATGGATTGGTGTCCACGAACTAGAGAGGGGATTGGTGTCTCCTATGGATTGGTGTCCACAAAACTAAGCAGAGGGGATTGGTGTCTCCTGTGGGTTGGTGCCCACAAATCAACAAAGGGGATTGGTGTCTCCTATGGATTGGTATCCATGAATCTAAGCAGAGGGATTGGTGTCTCCTATGGATTGGTGTCCATAAACCAGAGTAGATGGGATTGGTGTCTCCTGTGGATTGGTGTCCATGAACTTGAGCAGAGGGGATTTGTGTCTCCTATGGGTTGGTGCCCATGAACTAGTAGAGGGAATTGGTGTCTCCTATGGATTGGTGTCCATGAACCTAAGTAGAGGGGATTGGTGTCTCCTATGGATTGGTGTCCATGAACCTGAGTAGAGGGGATTGGTGTCTCCTATGGGTTGGTGCCCACGAACTAGTAGAGGGGATTGGTGTCTCTTGTGGATTGGTGTCCATAAACTTGAGCAAGGGGATTGGTGTCTCTTGTGGATTGGTGTCCACAAACATTGTAATAGGGGATTGGTGTCTCCTGTGGGTTGGTGCCCACAAAATTTATTGAAGAAATATATAAGCAATATTTTGTCATGGTTTTCTCCCAAGAGGGAGTTTCCACGTAAAATATTTGTCTCTTATGTGTGTGGTGATTTGTGCATTGTTTCATTATTGCATTGATATTATTTGAAGTTATTGTTTTGGAAAGAAAAGAGAAAAGTTTTATCTTATACTGTTCACCCCCCTCTCACTATAAGCTTGTGTTCTTCAATGTAGGCATTAGTTGTTGCCATCCAAGGTCTACCTAAGATGAGTGGATAACCCCCAAAACCGGAATTTGATTGAAACACCAAGAAATATGTTGGATATTCTCATGCATCTACTATAAATATAATGTCCTCCAACATTATTTCAAGGAGCACTATAGATCTATCAGCCAATTGAAGAACAATTTTAGTTGGCTTCAAATTTGTGAGTTTAAGTTTTAACATAGTATCCTTGGGCATGAAATTAATAGATGCCCTCAGATCTACTGGTGTGTTGGGTAATGGATAGCCTTTGATTTTGATAGTTTAAACAGGGCTTCTTGGATCAGAATATTTCTTGTAGTAGGTGTTTCCTAGCATGAGATCAACTAGTTGCCCCACAACATTAATTGCTTTTACTAGCCTTCGACCTAGTTTTATCAAACAAAATTCCCGTATGGATTTTGTATAAATTGGAACATCTCTTATAGCCTAGAAAAGAGGAATTATGACTGTTAAATTTTTTAGATTGGATAAAATATCAAACTTCGATTGTACTGGCTTTCTTGGAACCTGTAACATTTTAGGAAAATGTGGAACCTCTTCTCTATCATTTTTAGTAATTGGTTTTTCCTCTATTTCATCTACAACAGGTGATTCCTTATTTTCTACTTCTACATTTTCTTCCTTTTCTACCAAAGAAGCTATTTCTACCCCTACTTGTCTACCTGACCTAAATTGTATAGGATTGCAACCTACTCTAATATTGTACATTGGAAACATCTTGTTTTCCACTTGGTATACTGGTTGATTTGATTTGTTGTTTTTGGGATTTGATGTATGCTATGTAGGAAGTTGATTAGGTCTCAAAGTAGGGGAAGCTGACAAATTTTGCTGTAGTGGGACTTGTGTTGCATTCTGTGGAGTTGAATTCCATGTATTATAGTTTCTCCACTGAGGTCCAGGCCATTGATATGACATCCATGGGTATGGATTATAAGGAGTGGTTCCTTTGGGGGTGTTTTTCCAAAGTGGTTATCCCTACCAACCATATTGGGTGGCTAAAATTGACCTTGATTCATGTAATTACCTCCCCCATAGGGTGGAATTCTAGTTGGCATGTTGTTTCCCATAGGATACTATTGCTAGTTTCTTCTATTTTTCATGAAATATGCTTCCATTACTTTAGGATATTCTCTAGCTTTTGGAAATTGTGGGCATAGCTTTATCTTATTGTCTTTCTAACAAACAACACATACTCTAATATTGTTTTCTAGAAATGCATTTTTGGGGTGCTTTCCTCTATATTTGGGATAGAAATAGGTTGATTCTACCTCAGTCTTCTACTTATTTTTTTGAAGCAAAAGAGTATCCATATGAAGTGTAAGAGATGACAACATCTCACTCTTTAGGTCTTCTAGCATGTTACCTATTTTAGTTTTGGTGACTGTGGTTGTTGGTTTGATATTTTGAGAGGTTGGTTTACCTTTCCTTCATGAATAATTCTAACATAAACATTGGATATATGATATTTGATGTTGGTAAACATCTCCTCTAGATATCATGTTCAGAGCTTCAAGAGACTCATTGGTGAGTCCTTTTAAGAAGACACTTCTTAAGGATCTATCACTAAGTTTTTCATGGGGAGATCTTTGCAGGTTAAAGCTAAATCTATCCCAGTACTCTTCCAACGATTAATCTTCCTTTTGATTCATACCAAATATTTCCTCTCTAGAATATCACACCCTACCAAAGTTTTGGTATTGGTCTAGGAAGAGTCTTTTCATATATTACCAGGTAGTAATCTGTTTATTTCCTAAATTATTAAACCAATGTAGGGCTGCATCATCTAAGGTTAAGGGAATTTTTTTTAGTTTTTAGGAATTAGTCTTGTAGTCTACTGACCTACATAGAACATCATACTTAAAAAGGAACAAGTCAGGATCTTCAGTCTAAAATCCTCTAAAAATAATAAGGTGGGCAGGAGAGATGTGTTTCATTTTTGTGTCTCCTATTGCCTCTTCTATTGGAAAGTTAAAACTAGTGGATATTTCTTCAGTTTCAACCATATTTTCATAAAATAGGATATCTACACCTGCTTCCCTTAAAGCAGTATCGAAGGCTCTTCTATCATTTTGAGTATTCTTCACAAGAATTTCTAAGTTAGTTGCTAATATATTTCTATCCTCTACTGCTTTCCAACATTGGTTGTACAACTAATCCTCCTTAGATTCGATTCTTCTAAATTTGCTATTATCTATCATTAATTCTTCATCAAAATTTGGCTATTTTGTTAAATAATTACTCTGTGTAAAAGTTGGATGTTGAATCTAATGCACTGGTGGAGGTTATGGGGGTGATAAAATTTCAACTTCAAAATTTGGTAGAACTGATTCAGGGGCTTCCTATGAAACAATGTTTTTACTCTTGAGAAAATGATCGTCCGTTCCTCTAGTTCATGGTGGACTCATACAAGATTAGGTGGAAACATTCTGCAAATAAGTTAACCTAAAATTTTCAAATTCACTTTCTATAGAACATGTTTTTATAGTTGGTAATTCCATGAAAATGGCACCAAAATGTTGGGCAAAACATTTGTTACGACTACATCTAATTTATTGCCTCCATTTAAATTTTCAAACTTGGGAAAGCTCATAAAATTTGTGAAGTACCATGCACAATTTATGCTTGTAAAACCAACAAGATGAGTCTACTATGTCCTAAGGTTTGGGGGAGTGGTTTGTGGTGTCATTTTGTTTCTTATCCAAACCATTAATTTAGCCTACATTATCAAACACATGATTGGAAATAAAATACAGAAAGTGAAAATACACACTTGCTAAAAAATACAGAAAAAACAGGGAAATTATAGTAATGAAGTAAACTATAGAAAAAACAAAAAATAGAAAACAAACAATACATAAATGAAAAACAAAAAAAAATGAGGGGAGGAATACTATTGAGAGTGGTCCCAGGCTTCAAGTAGATTTTATCTAGATTAATTCACGCACACCAAATGCTTAGAAATATAAAGATGAACACTCAAATGAATTTTATTGTAGCTTTAGAAGGGATTTACAAAAAAATGTTCGAGATGCCTTTTTAGGGGTGGTCTGTGCATTTATATAGTGTATAACCATCCTCAATTATAAATTGAGGCAAGTCTATTTCAGACATGTCGTTATAACAAACATGTAATAAATAATCATAGACAATGAACACACGCTAAATTTATCCTTTGTAGAATAATTAGGCATGTTCTATTTATCAAACAAAATATGTCTAAAATTACACCTAAATTGATATCAATAGTTTTTTGGTTCATTATGTTGTCATTCATCCGCGTTTGTCACTGGAAACTGCTACTTTGTTTTACCTAAAAATAGGGTTCTTGTTTTACTCTACTTCAACGGGAGTCAGGTGTCATCCAGCCTGTCACTGGAAATCAAGCACTATTGAGTTTGAAGTCGGGAGTCAGGTGTCGTTGAACTTGAATTTGGGAATCAAGCATCTTTGATACCGAAGTGAGAAGTTAGGCACCTTTGCCCTCAAAGTCGAGAGTCAGGCACCACTCTTTTGAAAGATAGGTCTAGCTTTAGCATACATTACTCTTTGTTGTGGTCACATTCATATTTAGTTTTCACCACAAAACATGAAGTGCTAATTCCAAATGGTACCTTGATGTAAAATATGTAGAAAAGTAGTAAAATCCTCAAATATACACACAAAAAAACACTTAAAACACATATTAGAGAATATACACAATTTTCTATTGAATATATATAAAACCTTCATAAAAAGTACATTCTATAAAAATAATTTTGCACAACATGTTATGAATCCATACAAAAATATGAGCAATTTTGGTGCTCATTAGAAGCCTTGAAACACACTTCAGGCCTTATCACAAAATTTGTTGGTGCACTAACAATTTTTTGAGGTTCAGAGAGTACACACTTGGGCATGTGAACTTTGCAATCTGCCTCTAAAATTGGTTCTTGACACACAAGGTATCAATTTAGACACCCACATCAACTGGAAAGGTAAGTCAGGGGAGGTTAAAATCCTCATGTTGCCAGGGATTGCATGCCTTCATACCTAGACCCCAAACCACCTCTCACCATGGTGTATGCAAGGTGAGATCATTTCTTGTATTTTATGTGCCACCTAGTTAGTATTTCAGTTTTTGGTACTTGCTTGTTTCAAGAGTATGCTTCATATCTTAAGGTTTTGTGCTAACTTTGTTCATAAATCTAACTTTTATTTATTTTTGTGCAGGAAACCTTGTCAGGACCATCCAAAAACTAAGATTAAGCCATTAGGATCATAGAAACAGTTGACCTAGCTCATAGTGCCAAGTTCGCATGTCCCAGTGTGAACTTACAACAACAAACAAATTTGCACCCCAAGGTGTGAACTACCAAAAAAGGCACAATATTGATGCAAAAAGGTATACAGAGGACTCTACAACTACCTGGATGCAGGTATTTTGCTCATATACTATCTATTTTTGTATTTTCAAGGTTAAATCATTGTTCAAGTTAGAAATTTAATCATTTGCATACACTTTGACATTGAAATAAGCATTCTAGTTAGATTTACTTCTAAAAGCATTTACATTCTTACCTTCCCTTCCTAAGCATTAGATTAAACTTGATTTCATGAGGAAGCACCTTAGTGTAAATTCATTTCAAAAGCATTTACATTCCTATCTTCCCTTCCTAAGAATTACATTAAAATTGATTTTGTGAGAAGCATTTTAGTTTAGATTTCCTTACAAAAAGTATTTTCATTTAGTATTCATTTTCAAGCATTTAGATTAATTTGATTTTGTGAGGATGCATTTAATCTAGTTTCCATTTCAAAAAGTATTTAAGGCTAGATTTCATTTAAAAAGGCATATTAAACTAGATTTATTTTGAAAAGGCATCTAGGATAGTTTTGCTTCTAAAATTGTCTATGTAGAACACACACCCACACACTCATGTGGTATTCACAGTGATAATATTGGACTTCATCACCAATCCCCACTTGAGTCTGGTGATTTTAGAATTCACCTCCTTCCACCAGCTCTCCCCTTGTAAGCGCCATAGTAGCCCCCCAGGAGTGGTTGACCGACCTTCATCACTAGGAGATACTCTACTCTTTAGCATTGGTTTTCCAAAATTAATCACTAGAAGGTACCTTCCGAGTAGGTGGTTTTAGAAATACCGTTTACCATAGGGGTTTTAAAAATAATTAGTGGATGCAACTGATCATTACTATGCATGCCTTAAACATGAGGGTTAAGTGACCACCCAATTGGGCCAGTAGCAACACATTGATAGTGCGACCTCTCTTCATGAGAGTATTTTGACTCATTAGAGCATTTTGAGTCTCCCCCTTTTGGATACCATTTTATTGTGCCTTATTTCATTTAGGTTGCCACTCACTCGTTGGACACATAGTTATATTTTGTGCACCTTTGGGTGTTGTAGGAGGTCCTATGCTATGACATACCCATTTGTTGTAGAATTCACGCATTCCTATGGTTTGTTGCTAGGTCAGATACAATACTATCATTAAAATACATGAAAACCAAAAAAATATTTGCTTATTGTTTGAGTAATGAAAGTGGTTACAGCAATATACTAAAATTATTCACAGCTCATTTGCTCAGTTGTTCCATAGTCTGCAATCTCACAAAGCACTGCACAGTCTATTTTTAGATGGTTCGCACTCCCATGTGCGAACTTCTCAATACAGATAAATTCACACTTCTCGTGCAAACCTAGCTTCTAGGCTATAAAACTGCACAAAAATTCTTACACAACACCTAGAGGCTTGACACAGCACAAATACACACCTCTTGTCTATTTTCTTGAGGTTTGCACCCCCTGTGTGAACTTTCAGATATAGAAAAATTTGCACCCCCTTGTGCAAACCTATGTTTTTCTAGAACAGAGTTTTAGAACCTACCCCACAACACATAGAGGTCCAAAATAGCACATATCCATACCCTCTGTCTGTCTTCTCTAAATTCACACCCCTCGTGCAAAATTTTGGATACAAAAAAATTTGCACCCCCCATGCGAACCTATGTTTTCTAGAACAAAAAGTCTCAGAACCAGTTACAGAGCTCTCAAAAGCCCAAATTTCACATGTTTTAGCCACTTCTTCACTAGCACACACACCATCATGCTTGTTATGCATAGTCATATGTGTGAGGCTCTCCATACTGCCATTGAAACTACTCATCGCATTGTTATGGCTATTGGCACCTCCTCTTTCTATGAGTCTGAGAGGATTACATCCATTGCTCCACCTAATTTGTTAACCTAGCTATCAGCACCCAAGGCAAGTCCCATATCGTATATTACATCTTTCACTCCACCCCATGTGGAGGATGAGACCTATGAAGACACATATCCTCCAAAAAATATTTTCTCCTCCAATACCCCATAGACATATTGTTAGCATATTATTTACACTATGCCTGGTCATACATTACCTACCATAACTTGTGATGAGCCTACTCCACCTCCATCACCATATGCTACTCACCCCTTTCTAGATCAATCCTCCCATCCATTACTGAGGGATGACTATAACATTGTCATCTCTCAAATCGTTCTTGATATTGTCACTATTGTCAAAATAGTAGGTATGATTTCCACTTCATCTTCTTCTGCTTCACAACCCCCTTCCTATTCTTCATCCCAAATATCATACCCATAACAACTTCCACTAAATTAACAACCCCTATATTATCAATACTCATCACTTCTACCACAATATTCCCAAATTCCACGTCAATACTATCAAGTACCGCCACACAACCAACTACCTCTATCCTAACAATTCCAACAACAAGATATTTTATCATAACCGCCACTCTCATTCACTCCATAGTTTGCTATAAATTTTCTACCCAATACCTCACCATTATCATCATACGAACCTCTATTGGCATCTTTCTCCTCTTTTTGCCTACCTCCACCTCCCTATTTTTGCTTACCCCCACCCCTCCTTTCCATACACCGCCATCCACTCCTCTTTCTTCTTACAGTCTGAATTACCCCTCATATCTTTCTAATCCACCACACTATTCGACCCACCTTGAGTCTTTTATTTCTACTTCTTTCATACCACCTCAGCTCACATCGGTCACTGCTCCACCCTCTAGCTAATTATCATTCATTATGCCTTCATCCCTTCCACCCTGATCATCAACACCACTTGCTTTATTCACTTCATTGCCTACTTGGTCCTCCACTACCACAACCCAATCACAACCAACTTTCCAACATTCAAAGCAACAACAAGTAATAATTTCCAACCAATAGGTTCCTATGTACCATGATGGACAACAACAACTAGTAGTGCAGTACTCATACATCTCACCACATCCCTCTCAGGTTCCTCTTCCACAATATCAAGTCATGTCAACAGTTGATCCACAATAGGTTGCTTACTAAAATCAATGGGAAGAGCAACAATTGCTATACCCACCCCATTTGGATTATTCACAGACATCATCACCAACACTTCTTCCACTTTCTTCTTCACAACCATTCCCACCCCCACTAGGTGCTTCCATGGATACTTTCACTGTGCTCTCTAGTGAACTTCAAGCTTTACAAGAATAATTTAAGAATTTAGATTTGCACACGACTGGTTATGGGCCCCAAAAGTCCATAAATGAAGAGTTATGCAATGAATCCATTAATCCATCTATTCCTATGCATCCATATCCTTACTTGTTTGAGATCCTCAAATTTTACAAATTGAAAGGTAAGGAAGACCCTAGAGAGCACATCAGCAATTACTGCTTTGCTTGTTACCAACTCCATGGTAGTGATCCCCTCATGCTTTACATATTTTCACTTTCACTTGGGGGAAAAGTGTTAGATTGGCACAATAATTTACCTCGGTATAGCCTCTTCACATTTGAGTAGTTAGCCAATCTATTCCTTGAACACTTTTCAATCATTATCAAAACAAAGATGACATTGTCAAACGTGTATGGTTTGTGACAGTTTATCGACAAAACCATTATTGATTTTATTTCTATATGGAGGATGGTTATTCATGATCTTGATTTTACCATTCCACATACATAATTAGCCAAACTATTCACCAAAATTTTCCACAAAAAATCTCTCAAACTTTGCAAATCCACAAAAGGTATACTTTTGATGAGACCATTTCTCAAGCTAAGGTTATCCAGGATATCAAGGTCCAAACAAGTAAAATCAAATTTTGTCCAAAGGCACCTTATCCATCCAAATTTCAATACAACTAGAATTTCTTGGTTCCACCCACTTCCAAACCACCTCAAACCAATCAAACAATGCTCACTTCTCCATCCTTGTAACCACAACCAACACCACCTCAACCGCCACAATATCCATTCCAAACCAATCCACCCCCACCTTATAATCCATCACAAGGGCATAACATTCACCCTCATTAACCATCATGCAATTGGACAACTTTGTTCTATGCCCACATTATTCTACCACTTATTTGATGGGGGCCTTATCTCTTTGCCTAATATATGACCTAATTATCCTAATTATCCCCTACCTTGGGACCATAATGAACAAAAATTCTATGATTTTCATCACCAACATGGCCACCACATTGATTCTTGTCATGTCTTTCATCACATCGTCCAAGATCTCATTGACCATGGAACCATTCAAGTATATAATCCCCTTGCACCATAAAATCAAAACTTGAGGATCTATCAAAATCCATTGCCTGAACATGGGGGTCCTAATGCTCAATCCAATCCATGAAAAGTCAATCATGTCAATCACGGTCCTTTACAATAGGGGTTTGTGGATATGATAAACATTGATACTTGCAACCAATGTTACCCACCACCTATTGAAGCCCCACACACTTCTACTTCTCTTCCACCACCATATTCTAATCCAATAATTCCTCCACCAGTTCCTCCCACCACACCACATAATATCACGACTATTCATGGTAGCCTTTTGCATCAACTTCACATTGCCCCTGCAAGGTTATCCATCTATGACCTTCTACAACAATCACAGCCTCATCACAATGCTCTCAATACCATTCTCTACTCTCTTGATCTAGAAACCCATGATACTAATGCGTTTACCAACTTTGTTGGCAACATCCAGAGATGCTTACAACCTTCTATTAGCTTCCATGACCATGAGATCATCGAAGTTGTAGGTGAGAGTACAAATCCACCTTTGCATATCCATGCTTCCATCATTTTATTTACTTACAAGCATGTGCTCATTGATACTGGATAATACATAAGTATCATTTCTACCATCGCTCTTCACCATATTGACATACCACTTACTTATCTCACTACTTCTATGGACATTTGAGCCTTTGATGGCTCTGTGCACCCTATCGTAGGCATAATTGTCTTACCCATTCAGGTCGGTACCAAAACCATTTCCACCCTCTTCCACGTCATTGAAGGAGAGATGCAGTACAATATCCTTTTGAGACACCCATGGATTCAAGACATGCAATGTATCCTTTCCACATTACATCATTATATTAAATATGTTCACAATGGAATAGTTCACTGTTGGAAATTTTGAGTAGATGAGTTGTCATTGATGTCAAGCATTCAACACCAATCAGTGGTAGTTTTAGTGGGCAGCATCAGTTTTAGGTTCTCCAATTTTAGTTGATCAAGACCCGATTCTAGGAAGTCAGATGTGGTCCAAAGTGCAAAGAAAAAGCCCAAGTGAATAATATTATAATAATTCTTTATAATATTATACAAGGAAGATTAAATTAATTATAAATTAATTAATGTAATTTTATTAAATTAATTTATTAATTAATTAACTTAAATTTATGTTATTTAAATTAATTATTAGTGGAAAACCTTATTTTCATGGTTAAGTTGCTTCAAGAGCAAATGGAGCAACAATAAAACAAGTTGGAAACAATTGTTAATAGGGAAACCAGTAACAAAAATTCAGAGGGTAGATAGGAAGAGAATCCTACTAGAGAAATCCATGAGGGTAAATCTCAGATTGAGGCTGAGATTTCCAAGGACCTTAATAATGTTAGGGTACCCATATTTTAATGGAAAATAAGGGGTGATGCAATGGAATCCTGGTTGAATGAATTGGAAACTTATTTTTCATGAAGAATTACTCATTCAAAATCTAGCACTCACGTGGGGAGCAAATTAACCATGTGTGTATAAAAGGGGGATTACCCCACCTTAGCCAAAGTTACCAATGCTTTCGAATTAATTCTGATGTTGTGCAAGCTTATGCGAATCATGCTTAGCCAAAGTGCTTAAGAGGATCCAAAAGCATTTGAACCACCAAGGAGGGAGATTTGGTCACCAAGCACTAGTAGCATAGTTGGAAACCGCAATGCAAGCAAGTCATGAGGGCAACAATTGACGCTAGTTTGAATCTGTGGGAGGACTTTTTATTTTATGTTAAATTTGGTAATGAAAGAAGGTTGAAAGGGAAGGAAGTCTTCCTTCACGTGGGCGTCTATATCCCATGCGGTGGGCAATAAAGCACTAAGGCGCTTGGTGCTTGGAGAGACAATGGTTCGAATCATGCCAAAAACCTTTTTGGGGAGATAACAAAGGTATGCATTAGTTGAGCACCAAAATTTTCAGAGGAATTAGTTGAGGTATTAAAAAATTAATTTTTGCATATTTTATTTTATTTAAGTGAAAAACCCCTTGCGGGGCTGCCTTGGTCTAAGAGACCATGAACAGGGGGTTCTACACCATCAAAGTCACCTGGGGGTTGCACCCAGTCCTGCCCTCACCAACATTAACAATTGGATTTTGGGTACCCAATTTAGATTTTTGGTAGGGTGGAGATTAGAACCTGGGACCTCCTTTGGAGGATTGCCCTCTCCTCTCCAACTCACCTACAACACATGGGTAAAACTAATTTATAGTGGAAAACACCCCTTTCGAGGTGCCACTTTCAACAGGTTGGGCATAGGAGGAATGGAGCCTTGTCGGCCTCTACCAGCACATAGGACATTCCTAACTATACCATATATCTACAAGATGGAAACAAGGGGAATGGAACCTGGGTCGACCTCTACCAGCACCTAGGGCATTTACCATTGCACCACAACAAGCAGATTGCATATTTTATTTGGCTTGTAAGGATTTAGGGGAGTTATAAGGTTGATGCAAAATAAATTTTTTGTGTTATTTGCTTAAGTGTTTAAAAAGGATAATAAAGGTGTTTTAGGAAGATTGTTTGAGGTTTTGTGGTGTTGGATATTATTTTAAGTTGGAGATTATAAGGTGTAGCCAAGTAATTATTTTTCATGTATGATTTGATGGATGCAAATTTCAAGAAGGAGCAATAAGGTATATTTGAGCTTTGATTATTTTTGTCTAAGGAATATTTATGAGAAAGTGTTGAAGTGATATTTTGTCATCTAACCCTTGATATTGTAGAAGAAGAAAATTGTGTTTGAGACAAGTTTTCTAAGGGTACTTCTACATCAAACAAAAGGTATGGGCACATCTTCCTAGTGAGTGATTGATGAATTTTGTGAATGCAAAGTTGGAGTGAAAAGGATTGTTTGGTAAGCATTGTTGAGTGTGTTTTGAATTAATGCTTCAAGGAGTTGTTGATAAAACCTTGTTTGATAAGAATTGTTGTTGAAGTGATTAGTTGAGTGAACTTGAACTAGGGTTTGGAAAGATCATGAGTATCATTGTTATGTGAGATTGGTTGATAAGCATTGTTGTTGAAGTAAGTGATTGAGTGAAGAACTTGAACTAGGGTTTGTGAAATAACATGAGTATCATTGTTATGTGAGATTGATTGATAAGCATTGTTGGAAATATTTGAGTGAGTGTTCATATGCTTGGACTAGGGTTTGTAAGTCAAGATTATTTCATTGAGTGATTGGTTGAGTAGAGTTGGTTGAGCCTAGTCAAGTGGATGTGTTGATGTGATAGTTCAAGTTCTATGAAACATTTTTTTCTATATTCTAAATTGATTTGAGAAAGAGGTTGAGTGTTGATGAATGTGAAATATATTGAGTCTCTAAAAATTCTCTATATGTTTCTATGATAAAAAGAGAGATTGAAAGTGATTGAGATTTTGTGAGTGTGAAGCATATTGAGTCTCTAAAAATTCTCTATATGTTTCTATGATAAAAAGAGTGATTGAAAGTAATTGAGCATTGTGGTGAATGTGAAACATATTGAGTCTCTAACAATTCTCTTTATGTTTCTATGAGATTGGACAAGTTCTAGTGAGGAATTTTTGAGCATATTTGAGGTAAGTCTGAGAAGACTTGTGGACAGATTTATGTGAGCTTTTGTGGAAGCTTACAATACAGTTTGTGAACAGATATTGAGAGCAGATTTGGACAAGTTCTAGTGAGGACTTATTAAGTAGACTTCACAAGTTATAGAGAGGACTTGTGGACAGATTAGTGTGAGCTTTTATGGAAGCTTACAAGGCAGATTTGAGATAAGTCTTTGATAAGACTTGTGAGTAGAGTTGATTGATTGATTTGTTCAAACCTTGGGTTAAGGTTTGGGGCAGATCTAGCAGAGTTGATTTGAGATTAAGTCAAGCTTTGTGTTAAGGCTTGAGGATAGAGATTGAGGATAGATTTGTGCTAGATCGAATGACTATGTTTAGTGCAGATCAGAGGATAGATATTGAGGATAGATTTGTGCTAGACCAAAGGACTGTGTTTAGTATAGATTTAAGGATAGAGTTTGGTGTAGATTTGAGGATAGGTTTATGCTATACCAGAGACAGAGATTGAGCAGATTTATGCTAGACCAAAGGACTATGTTTAGTGTAGATTTGAGATAGAGCTTTGAAATTGATAGAGTATAGAGGATGATAGTCTCCAGTGGATAGAGATCCATTATCCAGGGAAGTGAGGACAAGTGTCTTCAGTGGATAGAGATCTATTTAGCCAGAGTAGTGGGGGCAATAATTCTTCTAGAAGATCACCATTCATATCTAAGGAGAAAGAGTTATCCTATGGATAGAGATCACTAAACTTGGTTAGGGTATTGGTGTCTCCTTTGGATAGAGGTCCATAAACATTGTCATAGGGAAAGGATTCCCAAGAGATTGATTGAGAAAATTTTAGTGAAATATTTTCTCCGTAGAGTAGCCCACATTGGGTGAACCACGTTAAATTGGTATCTCTATTGTGTGTGGTGATTTATGCATTGCTTTGATTACTACTATTAATATTTCTATCTATACATTGCATAATATTGATTGGGAAAGAAAAAGTAAAAAGTGATCTTATACGGTTCACCCCCATCTTAGTATAAACTTGTGTTCTTCAATTGGTATCAGAGCGGGTTCCTTTGGAAGAGTTTAATAGCTTGAAGGAAAAGCTTTCAAGAACATAATGGATTCTACGAATGGGTCCTCAGATAATTCAACACCAGTATCTTATGGAAGCGATTATATATTTTGGAGTATGAGAATGAAGATTCACCTGATGGCACTTGGTAATGAAATTTGGGAAGCAGTTGAAAATGGATACATACCACTAGTTGATCCACCTACAGATAAGGAAGGTAAGCTTCTACATCATTACAATTCAAAAGCAATAAATACAATTTTGAGAGGTTTATGTAGAACATAATTCATAAAAGTTATGCATTGTAAAGATGCAAAAGGAATTTGGGATAAGTTGCAAAGCATATATGAAGGAGATGAAAGTGTCAAAAAGGGAAAGATTCAAAATCTCAAAGGACAGTTTGAAGAATTAAGAATGAAGGATGAGGAAAATATTAGTACTTATCTACTTCAAGTAGATGAAGTTTTTAATGCCATTCAAGGACTTGGACTTGAGATTGAAGAATCTGATGTTTGTGATAAGATATTAAGATCTCTTCCAAAAATATTTAGTGAAAATATTTCTGCTATAGAAGAATCAAAATATGGTGATTCTTTGACAAGAGATATGTTACTTAGTATTCTTACAACTTTTGAGTTAAGAACAAAAGAGGAACCTAATATCCTAGGAAGGAAGTAACCTTCAAAGCTACTAAGAAGACAAAGGGCAAGAAGTCAAATTCAAGCAATGAGTCATCCAGTGATGAAGAAGAAAATTATGGTAGAAGGAATAAGGATTCAAGAATATTTAAAGATGCAAAATCAGTTAGATGTTTCAATTATGGAAAGTATGGTCACTATGCAACTGATTGTCAAGAAGCTAGAAATAACAATTATGAAGAAAAATAGGATCACAGAAACAGGAAATCAGAAAGAAATATGTACCAAAATAAAGGTAAGGATGGACAAGGCAAACAAGGAAATAAGTTCTTTCAAAGTCAAAAGAGGAGCTACTATGCAGACAAGGCAAGCAAGTACTCAAGTGATAGTGATAATTGTTTCTCAGACAATGATAAAGATGAAGTCCTATTTTTTATTGAAGAAAAAGAAAACGTTAAGAAAAGGTCACCAATAATTCTCAAATATTTTAGATGTGGTAATTTTGGACATCTTGAAGATAGTTGTACAAGGAATGGTTTTAGTTTTAGTGATGATGAATATGAAGATACACTTGAAGGACTAGAAGAGAATATTCTAATGGTACTAGAAGAAGAAGGAGGTGATCCTATAGAAGACAAGTAAGAAAAGAATGAAGATGTTCTCAAAGACAAACAAATAGAGGAAGAATAAGAAAAAAGGAGTTGATCTTGAGGGAGAGCTTATTTATGCTCTTAAAACTTTAAAGAAGGTAAGAAAGCAAAATCTCCCAACTTGAGTTTCAGTTTCAAGAATGTGATGAAGAGAGAGGAAATCTTATAGAGGATCTAAACAAGTCAATAGATAAGACAAATAAGTTCAAGGATAAGTTATAAGCAAAGGTCTTAGAATGTAAAAAGTTAGAACAAGAAGTAGCTCTACTAAGGGAAGAATTAGAAATGTCCAAGGATAAGCTACACAAGTTTAGAAATAGCTCAAAGAATTTGGATAAGATGATCAAGGTACAAAGAAGGTCAACAAACAAAATAGGTCTTGGTTTTGAAGAGGTTCAAAAGAAATAAGAAGATGAGTCAACCTCAAGTTCTGAAGAAGAAGAAACTTTAGAAGAAGATAGTATAAGAGAAAGTGAGACTTCTGAGGAAGAGTTGGATAATAGAAAGTTCAACAAGGGAAGGAACAATGCACAAAGAAGAAACATATGGAACAGGAACCAACATAGGGTAAAAGAGACTAAGAGACCAATGAGGTCAAGCCAAGGAAATTTCAATGGATGATGTTTCTCATGTCACAGATTTGGGCACATGGCTTCACAGTGTAGGTCACATGAAAGACAGGAATATGGGAACTTCAGAAGCAGACAACTTTTTCATGGGTATTGCTACTCATGTAATCAATCTGGTCAAAAGGTAATGAATTGCAAGGTACATGCAAGGAACATATATGGCTTCACCAGGAGAAATCCCAAGACAATTGCACCTCCAAGGAATATGGACATGAACAAAAGTAGGAATATGGACATGGACATGACATGAACATGGACATGAACAGGAACATGAATATTGATAGAGTAGGAATAGGAATATGGATATGAACAGGAATACACAAAGGAATCATAAGGATCAGATGAGAAGGAAAGAGGACAAAGGTAAAGACCGGTGCTTGTTGGGAGTAGAAATACTCCCACCCCAGAATTAACCACCTCAAGAGGAGGTGGGTGAGGGGCTAAGCTAAGAGACTCATTCTTAGCCTCGAGCCCCAAAGGGGACCCTTTGCCATTGATGTCAAAGGGGGAGATATTTGAGTAAGGGGGAGCAATTTCCTAGGCAGCGAGTGACGCAAGTTTGAATCTGCGGGAGGACTTTTTGTTTTGTGTTGAATTCGACGGTGAAAAAGGTTGAAAGAGAAGGAAGTATTCCTTCCTTCACATGGGCACCTATAGCCCATGCGATGGGCACCAAAGCACTAAGGTGCTTGGTGCTTGGAGAGACGATGGTTTGAATCATACCGAAACCCTTTTGGGGAGATAACAAAGGTATGCATTAGTTGAGCACCAAAATTTTTGGAGGAATTAGTTGAGGTATTAAAAATTAATTTTTGCATATTTTATTTGGCTTGAAAGGTTTTAAGGGGAGTTATAAGGTTGATGCAAAATAAATTTTTGGTGTTATTTGCTTGAGTGTTTAAAAAGGATAATAAGGTGTTTTAGGAAGATTGTTTGAGGTTTTGTGGTGTTGGATATTATTTTAAGTTGGAGATTATAAGGTGTAGCCAAGTAATTATTTTTCATGTATGATTTGATGGATGCAAATTTCAAGAAGGAGCAATAAGGTATATTTGAGCTTTGATTATTTTTGTGTCTAAGGAATATTTTGAGAAAGTGTTGAAGTGATATTTTGTCATCTAACCATTGAAATTGGAAAGAAGAAAATTGTGATTGAGACAAATTTTCTAAGGGCACTTCTACATCAAACAAAAGGTATGGGCACATCTTCCTAGTGAGTGATTGATGAATTTTGTGAATGCAAAGTTGGAGTGAAAAGGATTGTTTGGTAAGCATTGTTGAGTGTGTTTTGAATTAATGCTTCAAGGTTTTTGAGAAGAGTTGTTGATAAAACCTTGTTTGATAAGCATTGTTGTTGAAGTGATTAGTTGAGTGAACTTGAACTAGGGTTTGGAAAGATCATGAGTATCATTGTTATGTGAGATTGGTTGATAAGCATTGTTGTTGAAGTAAGTGATTGAGTGAAGAACTTGAACTAGGGTTTGTAAAGATCATGAGTATCATTGTTATGTGAGATTGATTGATAAGCATTGTTGGAAATATTTGAGTGAGTGTTCATATGCTTGGACTAGGGTTTGTAAGCCAAGATTAATTCATTGAGTGATTGGTTGAGTAGAGTTGGTTGAGCCTAGTCAAGTGGATGTGTTGATGTGATAGTTCAAGTTCTATGAAAAAAATTGTTCTATATTCTAAATTGATTTGAGAAAGAGGTTGAGTGTTGATGAATGTGAAACATATTGAGTCTCTAACAATTCTCTATATGTTTCTATGATAAAAAGAGAGATTGAAAGTGATTGAGATTTTGTGAGTGTGAAGCATATTGAGTCTCTAAAAATTCTCTATATGTTTCTATGATAAAAAGAGTGATTGAAAGTAATTGAGCATTGTGGTGAATGTGAAGCATATTGAGTCTCTAACAATTCTCTTTATGTTTCTATGAGATTGGACAAGTTCTAGTGTGGACTTGTTGAGTATATTTGAGGTAAGTCTAGAGAAGACTTGTGGATAGATTTATGTGAGCTTTTGTGGAAGCTTACAATATAGTTTGAGAACAGATATTGAGAGTAGATTTGGACAAGTTCTAGTGAGGACTTATTGAGTAGATTTGGACAAGTTCTAGAGAGGACTTGTGGATATATTAGTGTGAGCTTTTATGGAAGCTTACAAGGTAGATTTGAGACAAGTCTTTGAGAAGACTTGAGAGTAGAGTTGATTGATTGATTTGTTCAAACCTTGAGTTAAGGTTTGGGGCAGATCTAGCAGAGTTGATTTGAGATTAAGTCAAGCTTTGTGTTAAGGCTTGAGGATAGAGATTGAGGATAGATTTGTGCTAGACCGAAGGACTATGTTTAGTGCAGATCAGAGGATAGATATTGAGGATAGATTTGTGCTAGACCAAAGGACTGTGTTTAGTGTAGATTTGAGGATAGAGTTTGGTGTAGATTTGAGGATAGGTTTGTGCTATACCAGAGACAGAGATTGAGCAGATTTATGCTAGACCGAAGGACTATGTTTAGTGTAGATTTGAGATAGATCTTTGAAGGTGATAGAGTATAGAGGATGATAGTCTCTAGTGGATAGAGATCCATTATCCAGGGAAGTGAGGACAAGTGTCTTTAGTGGATAGAGATCCATTTAGCCAGAGTAGTGGGGGCAACAATTCTTCTAGAAGATCACCATTCAGAGCTAAGGAGAAAGAGTTCTCCTATGGATAGAGATCCATGAACTTGATTAGGGGATTGGTGTCTCCTTTGGATAGAGGTCCATAAGCATTGTAATAGGGAAAGGATTCCTAAGAGATTGATTGAGAAAATTTTAGTGAAATATTTTCTTCGTGGAGTAGCCCACATTGGGTGAACCACATTAAATTGGTGTCTCTATTGTGTGTGGTGATTTGTGCATTACTTTGATTATTGTTATTGATATTGCTATCTATACATTGCATAATATTGATTGGGAAGAAAATGTAAAAAGTGGTCTTATACTATTCACCCCCCTCTCAGTATAAGCTTGTGTTCTTCAATTGGTATCAGAGCGGGTTCCTTCGAAAGAGTTTAACAGCTTGAAGGAAAAGCTTTCAAGAACACAATGGATTCTAAGAATGGGTCCTCAGATAATTCAACACCAGTATTTTATGGAAGCGATTATATATTTTGGAGTATGAGAATGAAGATTCACCTGATGGCACTTGGCAATGAAATTTGGGAAGCAGTTGAAAATGGATACATACCACTAGTTGATCCACCTACAGATAAGGAAGGTAAGCTTCTACAATATTACAATTCAAAAGCAATAAATGCAATTTTGAGAGGTTTGCATAGAACATAATTCATAAAAGTTATGCATTGTAAATATGCAAAAGGAATTTGGGATAAGTTGCAAAGCATATATGAAGGAGATAAAAGTTTCAAAAAGGTAAAGATACAAAATCTCAAAGGACAGTTTGAAGAATTAAGAATGAAGGATGAGGAAAATATTAGTACTTATCTACTTCAAGTAGATGAAGTTTTTAACGCCATGCAAGGACTTGGACTTGAGATTGAAGAATCTAATGTTTGTGATAAGATATTAAGATCTCTTCCAAAAATATTTAGTGAAAATATCTCTGCTATAGAAGAATAAAAATATGGTGATTCTTTGACAAGAGATATGTTACTTGGTATTCTTATAGCTTTTAAGTTAAGAACAAAAGAGGAACCTAATTTCTGGAAGGAAGCAACCTTCAAAGCTACTAAGAAGACAAAGGGCAAGAAGTTAGATTCAAGCAATGAGTCATCCAGTGATGAAGAAGCTAATTATGGTAGAAGGAATAAGGATTCAAGAATATTTAAAGATGCAAAATCTGTTAGATGTTTCAATTATGGAAAGTATGGTCACTATGTAACTGATTGTCAAGAAGCTAAAAATAAAAATGATGAAGAAAAATATGATCACAGGAACAGGGAATCAAAAAGAAATAGGTACCAAAAGAAAGGCAAGGATGGACAAGGCAAACAAGGAAAGAAGTTATTTCAAAGACAAAAGAGGAGCTACTATGCAGACAAGGCAAGTAAGTACTCAAGTGATAGTGATAATAGTTTCTCAGACAATGATAAAGATGAAGTCCTATTTCTGATTGAAGAAAAAGAAAAAGTTAGGAAAAGGTCACCAATAATTCTCAAATACTTTAGATGTGGTAATTTTGGACATCTTGAAGATAGTTGTACAAGGAATGGTTTTAGTTTTAGTAATGATGAATATGAAGATACACTTGAAGGACCAGAAGAAAATATTCTAATGGCACTAGAAGAAGAAGGAGGTGATCCTACAGAAGACAAGTCAAAAAAGAATGAAGATGTTCTCAAAGACAAACAAATAGAGGAAGAATCAAAAAAAGAGGAGTTGATCTTGAGGGAGAGCTTATTTATGCTCTTAAAACTTTAAAGAAGGTAAGAAAGCAAATCTCCCAACTCGAGTTTCAGTTTCAAGAATGTGATGAAGAGAGAGGAAATCTTATAGAGGATCTAAACAAGTCAATAGCTAAGACAAAGAAGTTCAAGGATAAGTTAGAAGCAAAGGTCTTAGAATGTAAAAAGTTAGAACAAGAAGTAGCTCTACTAAGGGAAGAATTAGAAATGTCCAAGGATAAGCTACACAAGTTTAGAAAGAGCTCAAAGAATTTGGATAAGATGATCAAGGTACAAAGAAGGTCAACAAACAAAACAGGTCTTGGTTTTGAAGAGGTTCAAAAGAAACAAGAAGATGAGTCAACCTCAAGTTCTAAAGAAGAAGAAACTTCAGAAGAAGATAGTATAAGAGAAAGTGAGACTTTTGAGGAAGAGTTGGATAATAGAAAGTTCAACAAGGGAAGGAACAATGCACAAAGAAGAAACATATGGAACAGGAACCAACATAGAGAAAAAGAGACTAAGAGACCAATGAGGTCAAGGCAAGGAAATTTCAATGGATGATGTTTCTCATGTCACAAATTTGGGCACATGGCTTCACAGTGTAGGACACATGAAAGACAAGAATATGGGAACTTCAGAAGTAGGCAACTTTTCCATGGGTATTGCTACTCATGTAATCAATTTGGTCACAAGGTAATGAATTGCAAGGTACATGCAAGGAACATATATGGCTTCACTAGGAGAAATCCCAAGACATTTGCACCTCCAAGGAATATGGACATGAACAAAAGTAGGAATATGGACATGGACATGACATGAACATGGACATGAACAGGAACATGAATATTGATAGGAATAGGAATAGGAATATGGATATGAACAGGAATAGACAAAGGAATCATAAGGATTAGATGAGAAGGAAAGAGGACAAAGGTAAAGACCAGTGCTTGCTGGGAGTAGAAATACTCCCACCCCAGAATTAACCACCTCAAGAGGAGGTGGGGGAGGGGCTAAGCTAAGAGACTCATTCTTAGCCTCGAGCCCCAAAGGTGACCCTTTGCCATTGATGTCAAAGGGGGAGATATTTGAGTAAGGGGGAGAGATTTGATTTAAGGAGAGAGCATTGAGTCAGGGGGAGCAATTTCCCAGGGGGAGCAGAACAAGAAAAAGGTCAAGTTTTGGTAAAAAGAATTTGGGTTGCCATCAATGAAAAAGGGGGAGTTTGTTGGACATTTTGAGTAGATGAGTTGTCATTGATATCAATAGTGAGTGGTCATTGATGTCACTCTTTCAGCACCAGTTAGTGGCAGTTTTAGTGGGCAACATCAGTTTCAGATTCTCCAATTTTAGTTGATCAAGAACCGATTCCAAGAAGTCTGATGTGGTCCAAAGTGCAAAGAAAAATCCCAAGTGAATAATATTATAATAATTCTTTATAATATTATAAAATTAAGATTAAATTAATTATAAATTAATTAATATACTTTTATTAAATTAATTTATTAATTAATTTACTTAAATTTATGTTATTTAGATTTATTTATAATTAATTTTAATATTAATTATATATTAATTTATGTTAATTTTAAATAACCCTAAGGTGGGTTATTAATTTGAATTTCAAATTCAAATTCTAGCACCGACATGGGGAGAAAATTAACCATGTGTGTATAAAAGGGGGATTACCCCACCTTAGCCAAAGTTACCAATGCCTTCAAATTAATTTTGATGCTATGCAAGCTTATGCGAATCGTGTTGTGCAAAGAGGATTTTAATTTTAATTTTTTAAAGTGCTTAAGAGGAGCCAAAAGTATTTGATCCAAAAATTAGGGAGCCTTGGTCACCAATCACTTGTAGCGCAATTGGCAACCAGAATGCAAGCAAGTCATGAGGGCAGCGATTGACGCATGTTCGAATCCATGGGAGGATTTTTTGTTTTGTGTTGAATTCGATGGTGAAAAAAGGTTGAAAGGGAAGCTTCACATGGGCGTCTATAGCCCATGCGATGGGCACCAAAGTGCTAAGGTGCTTGGTGCTTGGAGAGACAGCGGTTTGAATCATGCCGAAACCCTTTTGGGAAGATAACAAAGGTATGCATTAGTTGAGCATCAAAATTTTTGGAGGAATTAGTTGAGGTTTTAAAAAATTAATTTTTGCATATTTTATTTGGCTTGTAAATTTTTAGGGGAGTTATAAGGTTAATGCAAAATAAAATTTTGGTGTTATTTGCTTGAGTGTTTAAAAAGGATAATAAAGGTGTTTTAGGAAGATTGTTTGAGGTTTTGTGGTGTTGGATATTATTTTAAGTTGGAGATTATAAGGTGTAGCCAAGTAATTATTTTTCATGTATGATTTTATGGATGCAAATTTCAAGAAGGAGCAATAAGGTATATTTGAGCTTTGATTATTTTTGTCTAAGGAATATTTTGAGAAAGTGTTGAAGTGATATTTTGTCATCTAACCATTGAAATTGGAAAGAAGGAAATTGTGATTGAAACAAATTTTCTAAGGGTACTTCTACATCAAACAAAAGGTATGGGAACATCTTCCTAGTGAGTGATTGATGAATTTTGTGAATGCAAATTTGGAGTGAAAATGATTGTTTGGTAAGCATTGTTGAGTTTGTTTTTAATTAATGCTTTAAGGTTTTTTGAAATAAAGAGTTTTTGATAAAACCTTGTTTGATAAACATTGTTGTTGAATTGATTAGTTGAGTGAAATTGAACTAGGGTTTGGAAAGATCATGAGTATCATTGTTATGTGAGATTGGTTGATAAGCATTGTTGTTGAAGTAAGTGATTGAGTGAAGAACTTGAAATAGGGTTTGCAAAGATCATGAGTATCATTGTTATGTGAGATTGATTGATAAGCATTGTTGGAAATATTTGAGTGAGTGTTCATATGCTTAGACTAGGGTTTGTAAGCCAAGATTAATTCATTGAGTGATTGGTTGAGTAGAGTTGGTTGAGCCTAGTCAAGTGGATGTGTTGATGTGATAGTTCAAGTTCTATGAAAAAAAATGTTCTATATTCTAAATTGATTTGAGAAAGAGGTTGAGTGTTGATGAATGTGAAAAATATTGAGTCTCTAACAATTCTCTATATGTTTCTATGATAAAAAGAGAGATTGAAAGTGATTGAGAGTTTGTGAGTGTGAAGCATATTGAGTCTCTAAAAATTCTCTATATGTTTATGTGATAAAAAGAGTGATTGAAAGTAATTGAGCATTGTGGTGAATGTGAAGCATATTGAGTCTCTAACAATTCTATTTATGTTTCTATGAGATTGGACAAGTTCTAGTGAGGAATTTTTGAGCATATTTGAGGTAAGTCTAGAGAAGACTTGTGGAAAAATTTATGTGAGATTTTGTGGAAGCTTAAAATACAGTTTGAGAACAGAGATTGAGAGCATATTTGGACAAGTTGTAGTGAGGACTTATTAAGTAGACTTCACAAGTTATAGAGAGGACTTGTGGATAGATTGGTGTGAGATTTTATGGAAGCTTACAAGGCAGATTTGAGATAAGTCTTTGATAAGACTTGAGAGTAGAGTTGATTGATTGATTTGTTCAAACCTTGAGTTAAGGTTTGGGGTAGATCTAGCAGAGTTGATTTGAGATTAAGTCAATCTTTGTGTTAAGGCTTAAGGATAGAGATTAAGGATAGATTTGTGATAGACCAAAGGACTACGTTTAGTGCATATCAGAGGATAGATATTAAGGATAGATTTGTGCTAGACCAAAGGACTGTATTTAGTACATATTTGAGGATAGGTTTATGCTAGACCAGATACAGAGATTGAGCAGATTTATGCTAGACCAAAGGACTGTGTTTAGTGTAGATTTGAGAGAGAGCTTTGAAGGTGATAGAGTATAGAGGATGATAGTCTCCAGTGGATAGAGATCCATTATCCAGGGAAGTGAGGACAAGTGTCTTCAGTGGATACAGATCCATTTATCCAGAGTAGTGGGGGCAATAATTCTTCTAGAAGATCACCATTCAGAGCTAAGGAGAAAGAGTTTTCCTTTGGATAGATATCCACAAACTTTATTAGGGGATTGGTGTCTCCTTTGGATAGAGGTCCAATAGCATTATCATAGGGAAAGGATTCACAAGAGATTTATTGAGAAAATTTTAGTGAAATATTTTCTCTATAGAGTAGCCCACATTGGGTGAACCATGTTAAATTGGTGTCTCTATTGTGTGTGATGATTTATGCATTGGTTTGATTAACTTCTGTTGATATTTGAGAAAGAAAAGTAAAAAGTGGTTTTATACTTTTCACCCCCCCTCTTAGTATAAGCTTATGTTCTTCTTTCACTGCATCCCTATGTACAATGACCCATTAAAATTTTGCAACATTGTCGCTCTTCCACCTGGTCCACCTCTTTCATCTACACAATTCACCCCCACTCCATAACACTCCATTGATACCACCTTTCCATCCCATCATTTCTAAATCCTAGACTAAATTTGAGTGACATACCATCATCTTCCTTGAATCTACCTCCGATTACTAGTGCTGCCCCTACTTCCACATTTTAACATCTTTCTTCATATTATTCTTTTCCATCTTCCTCCCATGCACCATTCCCCCCATTCATATTTTTAGCCATGCCATCATCAAATTCCACTTCTACAACACCCCCTATCCTTCCCACTCCATCTACACCTACCCGTTGCTTCATTCTCTAAGCATCTCATTCACAAGTCACCTCTCCCACTTTGGCCACATATTTTAATCCAACATCTTAGTTCACCCATGCTAACCATCCTATCATATAAACACCCATTGAATGCTATGAGTGGACGCAACGTGCCACTTGGTATGATGACCAATTGGCCCAATCAAACCCCCCTACTTCATCATCTCCACCTTCTCCTCTGCCCACATCAATACCATTGCCATATTTTCCACCTAGGGGGTCCTCCCCCAACCTGAGCATTATGACCCTCCTCATGTATCTATAATCATGACCACACCTAGTCTCAGTGAGTATAACATATGAAATGCTTAGGTAATCTCACCCACCATGCAATCCACTTACAACTTTGATTGACCCCATGATGTGCTCATGACTATTGGGATTGTTCCTCTCAATTTACCTGACAATTGCACAAACTTCATATATGGTAGAATTGACTCATTAATGGAGCCTCCACCACCTCCACCACCCCAAACCAAATATTATGGTAATCTTAATCACATGTTAAATCTAGATTTTACCTGGCACAATATTTGATGTTACAACTTACATGGCTTTAGACTAGGAAGGTATGAACAAGGGTATCATACCCTTATCACTCCTTTATGACTACCTAAAGACAAGTCAAGAATTGGATACAATATTACAATAATCAACTCCCTCGAGGATGATTTTCATCATCTTGATCTTGAGCCTCTTGAGGTTCTTTTTAATGATGAATTTGAGCTTAATTTTCCTATCGACTGTTCATCCCCTTAATATACAATTGGTATTCCATCCATATTCTTTTGTTCCTCTCCATTGCATGTAGATACTTCTCCATACATAGTTGAAGCCCTCATCGATCAATTTACCGATTCATCATTTGATCCATATTTGCCAACTGTCATCCCTTCTTCACCTCCACCACTTATTCCCTTCATGCCATTTTGCACGCGATAGAAAATCAATCATTCTCATTCTTGATCTCCTTCCTTGCCTATGGTTTTACTTCCTAGCCTCAACCAACCATTTCTTGATTCATCATCATCCTTTGTTGATTCTTCACTACCACCATATCTCATGTCTACCACCTCAAGCATTTTTGTCAACATGATTTATGTTGACTTATATGCCCCACTTCTCTATCCACATCATCTTGATTAAATTCTACCACTCTTTACTGACTTTATCAATTTTGACAACATTTCATCCACACCATCGCCCATTAAGTTCCTTCCATTACCTCAATTATTATGATCCACTGATACACCTTTGCGTTCCATTCTACCCACCTAACTTGGATCAATCATTCTGATTTTTATTTGGATGATGAATTCCACATTCCTGACGTCATTGATGATCTCCACCTCATCCCAAATCCTGCTTAACTCTATGATAGTTCTCACATTCTTATCGTAGACACCATTTATGTTGACATCGATGATGATCTTGACCACCCCACATTGTCAAACTCATAGCTAGTATTTCTACCGATGAACACATTCTCTTCACTACTTTTCTTTGGAAGTACATAAAGGTGTTTGCATGGTTCTACATGGACATGCTTGGCCTTGATACATCATTAGTTGTGCACAACTTGGTATTAAATGATAATGTTAAACCTATTAGGCATAATTTGCACCGAATTCATCCCATCATTGCTCTAATGGTCAAAAAGGAACTACAAAAAATTCTCGATGTCGAGTTCATACAACCAATTTATTACCCTGAGTGGGTTTTAAACATGGTTCCCATTAGAAAACCCAAGGGGGTATCCGCATATGTGCTAATTTTAGGGATCTTAACAAAACTTTTCCCAATAAAAATTTTCCACTCCCTAATATCGACACATTGGTCGATCCAGAATAGTGCACAAAATGCTATCACTCATGGATGAATTTTATGATTACAATCAAATTCGTGTCAACCCAAACGACCAACATAAAACATCTTTCATGACCCCTTGGAGGACATTTTGTTACAAGGTCATACCCTTCGATTTCAAAAATTTTGGGGTAACCTATAAACATGCAATGACATATATATTTCATGACTTCATGCACAAAACTGTAGAATATTATGTTGACGATCTTATCACCAAATCCAAAACACACAACCAACATCTTGAGGACCTCCATCAAATATTTGATCACCTCCTAGAACACAATGTGCTATTGAATCCAAAAAATGTGTCTTTGGTATCACCTCAGGCAAAATCTTAGGTTTTATTATCTCACAATGTGACATTGAAGTTGATCCTCAAAAATTCAAGGCTATCATTGATATACCTACCCCTTTGAATCTCAAAAAACTACTTAGATTGCAAGGAAAAATACAATCCATATAGTGATTTATCGCCCAAATATTTGAAAAGTGTAATCCATTCAATCATATACTTCAAAAGGGGGTCCCTTTTAAATGGGACAATCAATGTCAAATCACTTTCAATACGATCAAATATTACCTCATGTCTCCACTGGTTCTATCACCACCCCATCCTCGTTGGCATTTTCATTTGTATATATCCGCTACTGATTTTGCATTAGGTACACTTCTCACCCAAAAAATGAGATGAACCACGAAAAGGTCGTATACTAATATCAGTCAAACATTGGTAAGTTATGAGACAAAGTATGCTTACATGGAAAAACTTTGCCTTGCCATCATCTTTTCCATACAAAAGCTATGACATTACATGATCAATCACACTACTTATGTGGTCACCCATGATAATCCACTCCATTACATGATGGGTAAGAGCTACCACAACAGTCACATGGACAAATGAATTATTCTTCTCATGAAATTTGATCTCAAATTCATCAATCAAAAATCCATCAAAAGCCAAGTCATTGCTTATAGGCTAGTTGAAGCACCTTTATCAAGTGATACACCGCTACTCATTCAACATCCTGATGATTCTGTGTTTCATACTACTAAATTTGAGGAACTAGTAGAACCTAAGTCAACTATTGATTTAACCCTCTTATTCAATGCCTCTCACTGTGAACATGGATGGGGTGCAGGTATAGTATTATTTACATCGTAGGGGAGCCCCTCCTATTCTATTTCAAGTTAGGCTTTACTTGTACCAATAATAATTTTGAATACGAAGCTCTTATCATTGGCCTCAAGCAAGCAATTTCAATGCACATTCGACATATAGACATCTTTGGAGAATAACTTCTCATTGTCAGTAAAATTAAGGGAGAATGGCAATGTCGATGCCCCATCCTTCAATAATATAAGCAAGTCACTGAACACTTGCTCAATTCTAGTGGTATGACATATTGCTACTCCATGTCCACTAATCATTTCACCGACACTATGGCTTCCATAGGTTTTCTCATTTTACAAAATCCACATTCCAACACAACTCACATGTCCATTCACACCCTCTTCCATTCTACCATTTCTACTTTCCCATATTCCCATGATGATGGTATCAATATTGTACAAATTGAACCTCATGACCCATGGTTCTACCAAGTCAAAGATTACATCAAGCTCGGTATCCTCCCTCTAGATCTAAATTACACTCACAAACATGCTTTGAAACAACGAGCAATCCACTACACATTACTGGAAGATATACTTTACAAGCACAGTCACGATGGCATCCTACTACATTGTCTTGAACCACATGAGGCCCAACATGTTATTCAAGAGGATCTCGATGGCACTTGTGGTGGCCATTTTAGTAGCATGGCTATTACCAAACACATTCTATGAATGGGTTATTATTGGCCCATAATGAAACATGACTATTATGAATACATCAAAAAGTATGGCAAATGGTAGCATCATGCCAATCTCACGCATTTGCCTTCTCAAGCTCTCCAACCTATTCAATCAATGTGGACTTTTTCTCAATGGGGCCTGGATCTTATCGATAAAATCACCCCCACCTCATCCAACAATCACAAATTCATCATTACTACCATAGAATACTTCATGAAATGGGTTGAAGATATCCCTCTACTTTAAGTGATAGGTCCCAAAATCATTGACTTTATCACTCAACACATTATCTGTCACTTTGGAATTCCATCCAAGATCATTTCTGATAATGGTACACAATTTAAGAACAAGAATGTTCATTCATTATGCAAGAAATTCAATATTCAACATAGCTTCTCTATCCTATAATACCCACAAGGTAATGGTCAGGCTGAAGCTACTAACATAACCATTTGTGCCATTCTTCAAAAAACCATTACAAAATCACATTATGATTGGTACAATCAAATGCCACTGACCTTATGGGCCTATCGCATAAGAATTCATACTCCAACTGGGGTAACCCCATTTTCTCTTGTATATGGTGTTGAAGCCATCATGCCTTTGGAGTTTGAAATTCCATCATTACGTGTTTCTATGCAAGAATTTATCGATGATGCCACTGCTCGTCAAGCCAAGTTAGACCATTTAACCCTTTTGGATGAACATCGAATCCACGCCATTGAACGCATGTATGTTTATCAAGATCATATTTGACATGATTATAATTTTAAGGTACATCAACATGAATTTTAGGTCAAATACTTGGTCCTTAAGGAGAACCAACAAATTACTAGCCAACCACGCCATCTTCATGATAAATTTACACCTAATTGGCTAGGTCCTTACATTGTTACCCACAAATTTGGTTTTGGGGCATATCGACTTGCCACATTGGAAGGTCTTACTAACCTTGAGCCCATTAACATTATTCATATTTGATCATTTTATGCCTAAGCATTGGCATTAAGGCTCATCATTCTTTGTACATACCATCACAATTACAAAAAAAACAACAAAAACAACAAAAACAACAACAAACACACAATCGACACTCTACGGTGTTCAATCGAATTGCATTATCTAAATCTACTTCTCATCATTTCTTCTCTTCTTCTCCATTTTTCTCTTTAATTAATGTTGTATGGTCACACTTTGAGTGGCTACATACCTTTCATATTCCATTCTCTTTCCCTCTCCCCCTTATTCATGTTACTTGTCAATGTTGTATGGCCACGCTTCAATCGACTACATACCTTTGATTAGTTTCATTTTCTTCCCTTATCTCTCTTCTTCCATTCTTCTCCTTATTTTCTATTCTCCTATAATATACTCTTCATTACTTTCATCACCCCATTATATTAGATATTATCTTGGGGTAGCCTTGTACAATATTTTACATATTGTATACATTGCAACATCATACCATTCACTACATCGATTGTTGCATATTCACACATTTTCACATGTATATAGATTATGTTCATATATACATATGTACATATCCATTGTGAATACCATACTTGGAGAATTAAATATGCACTTGCTAGCACAATAGTTTTGGTGTCCAATCTCATTTTCATGAGACTTGATTATCGAACGCTTTGTGAGATTCGACCATCTACAATTACTTCAACCAACCACCATATAAAGTTGGTAGTTTCTAAAGCACTTCAAAGCTTCCCTTGGTTAACTTGTGCTCTTTCATGGATCAAATTGCACATCTCACACTTAAGCAAATTTTGAGACTAGGATTGGCAACATTGTGCATCTACTAGCTACCTAGTGGAAGTCATCTCATTTATCCTATCATTTGCGTTATCTAAATCAAACCTTGAGGATTGAAAAAAAGACAAGCTAAAAAAAAGGGGTAGAAAACAAAATCAAATGACCCAAAAATATCACTACAAATGGAAATAAAATCAAAAGAGTACCATCATTCAATCTTGAATCCTTAAGATCCTTAGGTCCATATTGAAATCATGGGGTAGATCTCCATCAGAGCTATAGATTCTTGACTAGAAATGGAGTATGCATTACAAGTGGCAACATATCTATCATACTAGTGACCTTATTTTGTATAGACCACTGCACGCTTGTGGATGAGCTAGCTTATAGGCTAAGTTAATAATCAGTTGAAACCATCCTCTCTCAAAATAGTTAAATGAACTTCACTTCACACACACTAATCCATGCTTGGGTTCTTGTTAGCCAAGATAGTTAAGATTTTTGCAAAACAATTTACACAGTTATTCAATAGGTTTGATTGCTCAAACTATTATGTTCGAACCTTTTCAAAGAACTTTTCACATTCAACATATTTGAAATAATGGAAAGGATTACACTATCCATTGTTTTGCAAAAACACAAGTGCTTTCTTCACCACTGTTTGCATCCACTTGCATTCTCATGCATAGCATATTCATAATCAATTTAATAGAGGCTTATTCAATATTTGGTTATATGTCAATCATTTCACATACATATACTTCTATCACATCTACACATCTATCAATTCACACATCTATGCTACATTCATAGATTCACATAATTCTCATGAACGCCCACAATAAAGCAGAAACAAACACACAAACAAATACAATACGATATAATACCACCAAATTTCATGTGTATATATATATATCAAAATACCATCAAGCTACAATAAAATGTGTACCCTTGTGGGTATCTCATCACATGTACATATCATGTATATACTCATCATACAAAAATTATGGATGGCCACTCGACCACCAACACACAACTACATCATATGTACCACTCCACGGGAGTCTTCCCACTCCCCTTCCATGACATCATCTACTCTGTAATACCTTGCTCTAGCAGTACATCACCCATATCCTGCACCATTGGTGCATCTCTTCTCACCTCTAGGACCTCTTCCACTACCTGTAAGGCTAACAGTGCTGCCATCTACTGGCTCACCCATGCTATCGAGGGTGTATTACCTTGAATCCATTGAGACTGGCTTTGAGATCTCTATCATGATTTTGAATATGCTGGTATCACTAATCCAATCATAATCAAATTTCCCTTGCACTGTGCTCTCTTTACAACCTCCTTAGCATGGTTTGCTATCAATCACTTTTTTTCCTACTAAAAATGCTCCACCTCTTCTCGAATACTAGCCATATCCACCATCTACTACTCCTAGGCCTACCTCATCACCTCTACCTCATCATGTGTATACATTAGCTACTACACCTTCACTCCTAAGCCCTCCATTTTTTCTACTACCCATCTCTCTGTAGCCATCATTTCAACCATATCTCACCATAGCTCCTCTACACTCTCTTATAAATTGGTCTTCTTGATCTCTATCTCTACCCTAGCCTCATCCAATAGCTTCTGCAATAACTCATATGACTCAATCATCTCATCCATCTCTTCTCAAGCTACATACCACTCACCAATGATAGCCTCTCTCAGTGGATAACTACTCCATCCTATCTCTCACCTCATATCACTCTTTCATGACTATCGCTAGCCTCCCCTCCACTTTACGCCTCTCATCCTCTACTGTAGAGTGATATATCACCCATTCTAGCTCAGTATCTTTCAACTTCTCCTCCAATCCTCATATCTCATATTGCAATTGTTTCATCTCCTATGATGCTATCATAACCTATAGCCCAATCATAAAATCAAACATAGGAGGCACTGATGCTAAGCCTCCACCAACTCCTATGATATCCTCCACCCCTCCATACACATCCATCATTGGCATATCATCCATCACCACTGTCCCCTCTATCGACATCACATCAAGATATCCTGAGGCCCCTCCATTCACCAACCTATCATGCTCATCCTACTATGGTTGCACACGTAGGATCAACTTATTTAGGTCCACCTCCTCCTCCTCCCCAGGCTCTAGTGATCCTACTACTCTTGGTAATTTTTTATAATGGGATGATCCTGATGCCTCTGGAAATACCCCATGCCCTGGTGATGCTATTGTTTCTCCTTCTGTAAATGCACCTACTACCTCACCCACTCATCCACCACCCTAACTCCAAGCTCCTATCTCTACCTCGACCACCACACATCATACTTCATAGTGGTCCCAATATTATCCATATTTGGAACAACTATCTGCTCATCTAATGTTAGGTCTAAAGATGGTACCACTGGATCCAACCCTCGATCACCTACCACTCTATAAATCACCACTAGCGTATTTGACCATCCCTATCACAACCTGAAATGATGCATCACCTATGAAAAGGAGAAATAATCCACCTATTTCCCAAACTTTCCAACCATCCACCACCCCCATCTAATCCATGCAAGATGCACCCCATCCTTATCCCAACTAGGTACCCCTTGCCATGGCCTCCATCTAACATTAGTTGTCTTCAACTCCTCTAGCTAAATGCAATAGTACATAAAATCACCCTCCCGCTCCCTCTTGATATTCTTATCCATATCTATCCTCCATATTATCACAAATGGCACATCATAACCCTCTAATGTATGTGCATCATGAGGAAGCAATGACGATCACAATACTATAATATGCTCCCATACCCACACCTACATCAAGGGACTAAAATTGATGCTTGAACTCCATGGAGCTCTCTATAGACCTATGCTAGTAATACTAGAGCCCATGCATACACTGTCTTCCACTCCACCATATTGCACACCATCCCCATCATATTGTAGGTAAATCTCACCCTTGAAGTATCAAGCAAGGCATGACTCACGATCATTAGAATCACCATCACATATCAGTTGAACAACATCTTGTCCATACAACACTGCTCATAGTCCACCCCACCCTTCAGCCCCACACTAGCCCATCTCTCTCCAAGAGCCCTCTACAAAATACCATCTCTCACATCTTGCTCTATCATCCTCATCGTAATACCCTCTATCGATAGTCAATAGATGTGGTGCACATCCTTCAAATTAATAATCATCTCCCCTATTGGAAGATGGAAGGTGTTCCTATCTGAATCCCACATCTGGCACAATGTGGACATATATGTATGATTTACGTGTACCTCATGCATGTATTACACTCCATACAATCCCATTGCACATAGTCACATACCATCATCCACCTGTCACACCTTCTATATCTTCTTCCTAAGCTTTTGCAGTCGATGCCATACAAATATGTTCTTCACCTACAATCATCCATTTCAAATCACATGTCAATATTTCATATATTCAATTTTCAACCACAAGTCAAATATTCTACAAAAAAAAATTCTCATGCCCCATGCAAACTTTTATGTTTGCATGACCCCATGTAAACTTTTGACAATGGGTATTTTTGGCTACCCATTTACCTCGCAAAACAGTCTATCCTATCCATTTTGTCCGAACATGCACATGCAACATAAAAACATGCAAAAAAATGCACAAAAACATAAACAAAACACAAAAATATACAAAATAAAGCAACCAATGGGAGGTCAAACAAGTCAAGTAAACATAGATCTAGATACCCATTTGCCCATATAGCATAAAAATACAAAAAAATCTCATCACACATGCATACAAAGGCCAAAACAAACACATTATTTCATGCATGATTTTTAAGGTCACAGAGTCAATGTCACAACAAAAGATATATCAGGATACCCATTTAGGAATTTTTGCACTATGTGCACACATTTCCACTAGAAAGTACATTCACACATTCCAAACACATACATTCACACATTTTCACACATGCATGTATTTCAATACACACACATTAAATGTTCTTTAGGATTTAAAAACTTGCACACATTCCATGGTGGGTACAATCCACTTACCTCTAGAATGCCTTCACTTGTACTCATGCTTGCCTACCCACTCACCATCGCTCAACATCTGTTCAACAATTCAGTAGTACTCTGCTTCATAATTTCTCCCTCACCACTCTCTCCCTCATTTGCATGATGTAAAATGAGGATTCACACACCATTTTCTACTTTTATACCTGTTTTCTCATAGGTTCGCACCCACACGTACGAACACAAAATTTGCACGCCCTTGTACAAAATTTTTCATTCGCACCCCGACGTGCAAATTTTTTTTCCAATCAATTTTCCCCAATTTCCAAATTTGATACCCTAAATTAGCCTGGTTTTATCATTTTCCAGCATTTTTCATCATTTTTCTCATCTTCTTCATCATTATCAATTGATTCATCGTTGATCTTTGTCTCCTCCATCACCACTTGAGGGGGTAATAATTCAAACACATCAAAAACTACCTTGCACATGATCAAACAACCAAAACATCCAATCACAGATACAACAAATACCTAAGAAAATATTTTCTAATGGTTATCTCAAGTCCTTAATCTAACAAATTTTATCTTCTAAATCAAAACTTCAATTCAATACAAAACAATATTTGATAGACTTTAAAACACCTCTTACTGTAGACAACTCATGATTTTTCTTCTTCAAAGTGGCAGTCATAAGACCACTTATGAATGAAGCACCTGACTAAGCTCTACCCTATGGCTCCAATGGTTTATCAAATATTGTCAAAAGAACTCATCAATCAATCAAAAGCAAAAAAATGGCAAAGGAATTTGTTCCTTCCACAATTGAACAACTCAAGTTGATCACAAAATAAGGCAATCTTATGCCTTTCCTCAAAAGCAATCATTATGATGCTACAAAGTGTTGTACTCAATCACAAATTATCTTTCTTTTTTATCAATGTGTCTCTCTTGCAGTCATCCACAAGTCATGAATCACAAATTCTTTGCCTTATAATCATTCCATCAATTCATATCATCAGTTTTTGTACTAAATCATGTTTTCACACAATCCAGTACAAAAGAGGTAAAATGTAGACATACAAAAGTTACACATTGTCCCTCTCCTCATCTTCACGATTAATCAATTTGCAAAACCCTTGAAAATTGTATAAATTGGTTTTAAAACACTATTCATTTATTAAAATCACTATTCATCACCCTTAGCCCCCTTGGTCTAGATAAACCCCTTCCACAACTATAGGTCATCGTGTGACCTCATCCACAACTCAACCAAGGTTGAATTCTCCACCATGGTCAAAAAGCACTTTATGCTCAAAAAGTCAACAATTTTGGTCAAAACTTGCTTTATGGCTAATCTTATGGTTAATTAGGCTAATCATGCTTAATTCTAACTCTCCACCTCACCTAGTCTAATTTGACTAGCCTAGCCTTTCCACCTCACCTAGTCTAGCCTAGCCTAGCCTTACCACTTCTCACCCAATTATTTTCTCCATTTCACTCTCCTAGGAAATAAATAAGAATTGGAGACTTTTACATCAAAAAGGCAATTTTAAATTTGGAAATATTTCCAAGTTGGTTTCAATAAATGCCATTTGGAGACTTTCCTCCAGGTCATCATGACTTGTAGATGGGTGAGGGATTCTCTTACCCAATCTCATTTATGAGCCAAGACACCTCAAGGGACACCTCTTAGGAGGACACCTCACCACACACCTCACAGGGGACACCTCAACCCCTCCCCTAACCTTGGTCAAGTATATAAATAGAAGGTCATTTTTACCATTTTAGGGATTACAAGTTTATCTTACACAAACTCTACTGAAATCACTCTAGCCATCCAACATCAATCATACATAAAACACATCCATCATAGAAATAGGGTTTTTGTTATATCCATGATATTCCTTGTGACTTAGATAGGTTATCGACAATGAAGGCAACTTCCAAAGGTGACCCGATGAAAGAGCAAAGGAGCAGCAACATCAGGACAACTCAAAAATTATATTCTGTAAATTTTGCCAAAGATAGTCGAGTTCACATGACATCATGCGAATTTCCAAGCACAACCAAGTTGACACCCACCCGTGCAAAATTTTTCTATAGTAAAACAGAGTTCACCGAATAGGTAAGTATGGCTTAGTTTAGGCTTTTATATCATTTTATATAGTTTTAGTTATGTTTTAATATTGATTAAAAGAGTATTTTATCTTAATAAACATGGGGTTTGATCGAGGCAGACCCCTAAACATTCTAACTAGATTTTGCAGGTCTAACAGGTACAAGGAACATATCAAACCAATGGTGGCCCACGAGCGAGAAGCCCACCTACACTGAGGAACATCCAAAAGATGAACCTTGTTGCCTTTGAACATACCTATAAGGGATTCCTTAGGGAAGACCCACTTGTAGTATTTAGGGTAAAGTTGTAAAAAGGACTCACCTTGTAACCCTCTTTTTATGTTAATACAAAAGTAGTGATTCTACAGTTTGATTTAGAATTATAGTATTGTGAATGGTTTTAGAATGTTTTACTATTTTGAATGTTTTATGTGGATGCATGTTCTAAATTATGATGATAATGCATATAATTATGGTGAATTTAATGCATACCTATCATGCTAGCCAAAATGTTATCAATGAAAGAATAGAATGTGAGTTGATGAAGTTGTAATGGATATTTGGTAGAAAATTATTTCAATGTATTGGGTGGTATACCCTAACGATTATGATTTTTTAGCAATAACCTACGAGAATGTATACTTGTGTATGACTTGAATGGAGGTTACTCCTCGCTTGTGGTCATGAAGCAAATATTGTGTGAGGTATTTTTTTATGTTGACATTGTAGGTATATGACCCAAAAATTAATTGAATCTTGATAGTCAAGATAACATTGTAAATGATGGACAGTGTGTACCCTTAAAATAAATTTGATTTAAAATTAAGGGAGTGAAGAATGATGTGAATGACTGAGCATGAAGGATGTGATAGAGGGATTTTTCTAGGCATAAGGTTCCTAGCATGAAAAGAAGTGCAAATGAGAAAATTTAACTAGGTATTATCTCATGCCATCATCGCAAAGCCCTCATGCAACTATATGATCAAGCAATCATGTATGAACAAGCAAATTGTGCATATTTGTATATGGCGGGCAATCATGCAATATACTAAAGTAAATGATAAAAATGCATTGTATTAAGATAGTGGATATGAAATGTAAGACTAATTATTGATTTAGTCTCAATTATTTATGACAATGGTCATACAAATCCATGAATATATAATGACATTAACCAATCAACATTCAAGGAGAATCTTGGATATCCTTGAGATGAAATCAAGTCTATTAAGAACCAATGTGTGTGGTCCATGAGTTCATTTTCTATATTGAACTTGATTATGATGCAAGTCTATCAAGAACCAATGTGTGTGATTTTGAAATTCATTAACCATTTTTGAGTAAGGTAGCAATGCAAGCCAATTTAAGAACCATTGTGTGTGCAAAATGAATTCATTAACCAATCTTGAGCAAGGTAGGAGTAAACTAGTTATAGAGAGAACCAAGAAGCTAGCTTGTCCTTATGTGTGTTCAGAGGTCTCTTCAAGAAATATGTGTCACCATGCATCATAGTCCTTTATTAGGGTCTCCAAGCTTTGGGGAATCAGATTCTCAACCACTTGAATCAAGTCCTTATGATAATTTTATCCTATCCTTACTACTCGGAGACTCATTATTATTTTTATTTTACCTTTATTGAGAGAGTTAGAGATTTGGGGAGTCAGACTACATAACCATATGGATGGAAGTGTAATCCTATCCTTACTACTCACTCTATTATTATGATATTATTTTTGTGAAAAATAAGTAAAGCTTTGGGGAATCGGACTGCACAACCATCTGGATGGAAGTGTAATCCTATCCTTACTACTCACTCTTTTCAGTTTTGTAAAATTTTGTAAAGATGTATATATTTTTATTGTTGGACTATGTGCATAATGGGGCAAGCGAGAAGAATTTTTTGCTTCAAGGTTCAATCCAATCATGGCATCATCCTTCCTGATGCAAAATTTTATTAATAAGTGTGATAAGTGATTGGTTCCAAAAGTAGCATGGTCAAGTCCCAAGACTCAAAATTTTTCTTAGTGATAAAATGTGCTTTGGTTCAAGAGAGATTATAATCAATATCAAGGATCAAGAATTTGTTAAAATATGAATCATGTGATGGGTTCAAAAGAGACTCTTAAACACTCAAAAAGACCAAGACTAACCATGAATATGAAGGCCTTTGTCTAGAAATGACATGATGGATAAATATGAACATATATCACAAGAAAATGGGCTAATCAAAATGTAAAATGTAAACTATAAACTTGTAATATGCAAAAATGCAAGTTATCTGATTCATGATGATGATTATGCAATGCAACCTAAATATAGAATGATGGATTATGTACAAGATGGGTTATGCAAAATGTTTTATGTACACATGATGATTTGATTGCTCATACACAATATCTCTTGCATTATATTCATTGGATCCTTTAATTATTTTTCTTCTAATGTTTCCAAATGATATGCACTTGATCCAAAATTTTCAATAACGATGAAAGGTCCTAACCATTTTGGTTGAAATTTTCCTTTAAGATCTGTTCGAGCATTGGTGTTTTTTTATTTTCTTTGAGAATGAGATCACCAACCTTGAAAGATCGATTGTGAACCTTATTTGAATATGAAATTTTAAGATTTTTTTGATAAGCGTGGAGGTGCTCTAAGGTGTTTATGCACTTTTCATCTAGAAGTTCTAGTTGACTTAAGCATCCAACATGATATTCATCTCCTATTTTTACATCTTGAAGCAAAATCCCTAAAGAAGGTACTTCAAGCTCAAAGGGGAAAACAAATTCAACACCATAGACCAAGACAAAAGGGGAAGCACTTGTAGGGGTTCATACACTGGTCCTATAAGCCCATAAGGCTAGATACAACTGGATGTTCCAGTCTCGACCATATTTATTAACAATCATCTTTAAGATTTGATTAATGTTTTATTAGATGCTTATGCTTGGCCATTGCCTTGAAGGTAGTAAGGAGTAGATCATCTATGTTGAATCTTATATTTTATACAAATTTTTCATATATCCTTATTCTTGAAACAAGTACCATTATCTAAAACAATCAAAGAAGGGATTCCAAATCTACATATGATTTTATTAAAGATGAATTTAAAACTTGAACCCCTGTACAAGAAGCTAATGGCATAGCCTCCACCCACTCAGTAAAGTATTAAATTGCTTTTATTATGAACTTGTGACCATTAGAAGAAATGGGATTAACCTTCCCTATGATGTCAAGGCCCCACATAGAGAAGGGCCAAGGGTAAGAGAGGGCCTAAAGTTATCGGGAAGGATCATGGACAATATTGGCATGTTGCTAAAATTTATCATATCTATGGATAAAATCACATGCATCCTTATCCATGGAAGGCCAATAAAATTCCATTCGAAGGAGGTTCTTGGCAATGTCATTGCCACTAAAATGACCTCCACAAGACCCTTCGTGTGCATCGCTAAGATCTAACTTGGTCTCTTTAGTGTTTAAGCATATCAAAATAATTCCTTCAAAGGATCGTCTATACAAGGTATTAACCAAAATGACAAAGCAGATTGCTTTGTTGCGTAAAAGTCTACGATGATTATGATCCAAGCCATTGAGCATTGAGTTATTTTGGAGAAATTTTTGAATATCTATATACCATGGTTCTGATGATGTATCTCTAATGGCAAAGACATACAAATGTGCAATATTGGACTCAAGCAAAGCAAGCTTCCAATGTTATTGAATGATAATGGTGGCATGATCATCCTCTAACTCTAAGGGAATCAAAGAAGCAAAAAATGCCATAGCATCTATGGAATGGTTGCTCGAGTGAGAAATAGCTTCAATGGTGATATTTTTGAATAAGAAGATAAGTTTTTTAATATATTCCTTATATGAGAAAATATTTTCATCCCTAGTTTGATACACATTGTTAATTTGGTTCACCATGAGTTGAGAGTCCCTAAAGACAGATAATACCTTAATTCATAATTCCAAGGTTGCATGCAATCCAAGGATTAAAGCTTCATACTCTATTTTATTACTGGTGTAAGAAAATTATAATTTGAATGATAAGGGGATCAATTAATTTTGAGGTGACACCAATATGATGACTACACCAATGCCACTCATGCGGTGGGCTCCATTAAAAAAAAGACCACAAGTTAGGATGATCAACTTCTAGGCTTAGACACTTGTCTAGAAATTCCATTGTTAAAGGATGAGTATATTGAAGAGGAGCAGTAGCAAGTTGATTGACTATAACCTGTCCTTTGATGGAATTTTGGCCAATGAATGTTAAATCAAAATTTCTTAGGGCGAGAACCCATTTTGTTGCTCATCCTGATAAGTAAGGTTGACTCATAAAATAACATAGTGGATCAAATTTTACAATAATAAGTGTGCTTTAATTAAGCATATAATGGTGAAGCTTATGCATAGTGAACACTATTGTAAGGCAAAGTTTCTCCAACAAGGTGTAGCAAGTTTCATAACTCACTAACATTCTACTAATGTAGTAGATTTCTTGTTCTATTCTTTCATCATCATGTTGGGTGAGCAATGCCCCCAATGCATGTACTATAACATATATGTATAAAATGAAATTTTGGTTGGGGTTTGATGGAATAAACATAGGTGGTGTTATAAGGTAATGTTTCAATGCATCAAAGGCCTTTTGGCACTCTTCATCCCCAAAAAAAAAGGTTCCTTTCTTAAGTAACTTAATAAAGGGTTGACATTTATCATCCAATTGGGAAATGAAGCAATGAATAGACTAGAGCTTGCCCTATAAGTTTTGTAGCTCAGTTAGGTTAGTAAGTGGTAGCATATCTACAATGATCATAATATTAGTGGGGTCTATCTCTATTCCCCATATTGACACAATAAATCCTAACAATTTTCCATATTTGACTCCAAATATATATTTTTCAGGATTTAGACAAATGTTATACTCATGAAGTCTATTGAAAATCTATCTTAAATCATGGATGTGATCTTCTTCCTTATAGAACACCCAATATTATCATCTACATAGTCTTGCATAACATCATGCATCATGTCATGAAACACGTAAGTCATGGCCCTTCGATAAGTGGAACCCACATTTTTCAAACCAAAAGGTATTACCTTCCAACAAAAAGTGCTCCATCATATAATGAAAGTGGTTTTAGGCTAATATTCAGGTGCAATATGAATTTGTTTATATCCAAAAAATCCATCCATGAGGGATAACATCCCACTCGTAGTTGTAAAATCAACTATTTGATCCATGTTAGGAAGAGGGAAGTCATCTTTAGGACATGTTGCATTAATATCTTTTCAGTTTGTGCACACCCTGATATTTTTGGCTTCCTTATTTTACACAAGAATGATGTTTGATATCCAATCAAAAAAATTGATGGATTGAATAAATCCAACATATAAGAGCTATCGAAGCTCTTCTTTATCCAAAAGGACAACTTTAGAGTGCATTTTACTGAGATTTTGTTTTATAGGTTTTGCATTAGGATGAACCACTAAGTGATGCATGACTATGGAAAAATCTAGACCTGGCATGTCTCCATAAGACCATGCAAAAAAATCTGGGTATTTTGATAGATAGTTCATAAATTTAACTTGTTCTTTGCTCAATGTAGCTCCTATTTTGACCATGTTAGGATTGGATTCAGTACAAATATTGATATTTATAGTTTTCTCAATTACCATCTTAGATTATCTCTACAAATTAGGAGTAGGTTAAACACCCATTTGCCTTAGGTATTCAAGAAAGAAGTCAGCATGCTTATCTTGTGAACTAGAAGCTTTAATGTGCCCTATGCAGGGAGTAGAATCATTAAAGAAAAAAATATTATGTACAACATCATTGTGTTCCATGTTACAAAGGACATCCTCTTCCACACACTCTTCATGACTTACAATCAGGTTAGGATAGACCAGTGAAAGCATATTGCAGTGAATATTTGAGGGATAAGGGGGTCCCTCATCCTCTTCTATCAATTCTAATTGTTGACGACTCTCTAGATATTCAGTATAGGTGATTAAACGGTCATCATAATCAAAGGGTAAAGGTTGGCCTTTTGAAGGGATGTAGCCTAGGCCACATCAAGATGACCAAATATAAGGATCAAGTGGCTCACATATATCATTTTATAAGCAACCTAAAACTTTACCTTTGTAGCCCATGTTACACATGATTTGCTTAGCAATACAAAACTCATCCAATAAATAGTAGTGGGTAAAATTGCTTTATTTAGAAATTAGATTCTTACCAACAATGATCTCATATTTAGTATATCCAACATTGATGAAAGTGCAATTACCAACATGGTGCACATCTCCTCTCTTGTAGGGTAAACCCATAGTTCAAGGAGATGGTGGTAGCTTAGACAAGATGAGAGAATCTTGTGTGGAAAAATCCTTATGATCAGATGATGATGTGGTGGAAAAATTGGTTAAGGGTTTTTTCATGAGAGAATATGATGTGGATGGATCATTTGTATTAGAAGAATGTGTATGGGGAGTGGATGTAGAAGGATGTGATGAAGAATATTGATGAGATGAAGATATTTATTGATATGAAGGTGATGCTAATGACAAAGAAGGATAGAAAGGAACACCGACAAGCTCAATCATTGCACATAACTCAAATGGTTTGGAGTCACCATGGATGGTGACCAACTAATTTTTAAACTCAAATTTGACACATTGGTGTAAGGTAGAGGGAACTACCCTCATTGCATTAATCCAAGGATAACCTAGAAGGATATTATATGATGTTGGATATGGTACAACATAAATATAAGTATCTAGAATTTTGGGGTTGACCTATAGAGGAATGGACATCATGCCACATGCATCTTGAGTTTCATCATTAAAAGCTTTAATGATTAAGTCTATTTTCTTTAAGTCTTCATATTTGAACCCAAACCTCTTGAAGAAATCATATGTGCAAATATTAAGTGAGGACCCATTATCAATCAATACTCTCTTAACACAAACATATTTGATCAATGTTGATATGTAGAGAGGATTATCTCTTTGTAAACTATGAGGAGGTATGTCTTCATCATGAAAGTCTATATAATCCACTCCATGAGATACTACAACATTGACTACAACAATCAGATTGATGTCCTGGAGCACCATCATCTGACTCAAGGATTTCATCAACTCCTCCCTATGAATAGGGGAGGATCTAAGTAATTCCAAAAGAAAAATTTTGGCTGGTGTGTGAGCAAGCTGATAATTGATATCAAAAGGTTTCTATTGAAACTTAGTTGCATTGTTACCCTTTTAAGGTATCCTCAAGATCAAAGGAGCTTGAATAGGTTCACTTGATTATGATGATAAATATTGTGGTTGAATTGTTGGTATTTGAGTTTGTTACAATGCTTGGGCTTGAGCCTACTATCTAGTTGTGGCTTTGATCATGCCCATCATGTCATAAGTTCATGGAAGAAGTTGGATAATAATGGGGGAAAAGGTGGATTTTTTGGATGGGATAAACTCTAGGATGATTGAATTTCTCCAATGGAAGAAATTGATGCATAGGTGGGCTATTTGTACCAAATCCACATATGGTCCCTAAAGATATAATGAGTCCATGATAGGCACTATAGACTTATATTATCCATTTAATTTGTCAAAGGGAAGTGAAATAATGTCAAATTTAGCATCCGACTCACTTTCAAAGTGATTTTTTTTTTTTTCGGTAAATAAAAGTCTTCATTAATTACCGGGTTTTGCAGGTTAACCCAAAACCTATTACAATATCCAGCCTTCTGCTGAGATTGTAGATCCTAGTCATCCTTGAAACTTTCTTACCATAAATTGTGTTGAATTCCCTACAACACCTAACTAACTAAGCACACCCATACCTAAACATAACTGTAAACATTACTTACATTGACAGGAATTGAAGTTTGGAACTTTGCACTTGTGAAACCTGTTGCTTGCCCATTTCCTATTCTCTGTCAAAATATTCCAAGGCTTACACCCTGTTACCTTCATTTACAATTTGGTATGATTTAGAGGGAAACCCCATAGTTATTACCAGCTCCATGGGGAAAGAACACCCATTCATCTTTCTCCTTAACGGGTAGGTTTCTTTTCATGACTAATAATGTTTTCCACTTCACGTGGCACACCTTGTGTCCATGTCACAAAACTACCAACATCAACACCTATGTTGGCTAATTTTTCAGCTAACCTATTGGCCTCATGGTACACGTGACGAGCCCTCCTATTCTGTCTTGCCACAAAAATGATCCTCACTTCATGGATGACTCCCTCGATTCTCCATGGAGGTTTTTTGCCATTGGTTAACAGGTTGATGATGTTCATAGAATCACCTTCAATCATCAAGTTACCTTGAGTTGCTTGGGCTACTTGCAACCCTATCCAAAGGGCTCTAGCTTCTGCTTCATTATTAGTTTTGATTCCCAATGGTTTAGCGAAGGCCTTGACCATATTTCCTTGATGATCCCTGATTATTCCTCCGACTCCAGCTCTTCCCGGGTTCTCCTTGGCTACACCATCAAAATTTAGTTTAAACCAACCCTGGGGGGTGGCTCCCAAAAATTCCTATTTCTAGGATTGGGCAAAGGAATGGAAGGTTTGTCCTCAATACCTAAGGCCCGAGATAATTGTTTTTCTTTGGGAAGAATTGAGCGGTTCTCATCCACTAAGGTGCTAAGGTTTTCTTTCGCAAAGACAATAATTCTATTAAGGATGGTTTTTGGGTTGTGAATGGTATCCTTAAAGGCTCTATGGTTCCTTTCTAGCCAAATCTACCAGAGAAAATGAGGCCAATAGATTTTCCATAGGTACTTAAGTTTTAGGCTAACAAAGGGTTGAGGCCATTGATGGAACACTTCGGATATAAGAGCAGGCTTAGCCCACGAGATCCTAAAGGCTTGGAAAAGTTCATCCAGGATGGACTCCACTATCAGACACTCCAAAAACAAGTGTTGGGTAGTCTCCCATCCTGCCCTGCACATGTAGCAACGGTTAGCAATAACCATACCTTTGGATAACATATTGTCCATAGTGAGGATTTTTCCTTAAATCACCAAGCCATGAAAAAAAGGATATTTTAGGAATTAAGCCTTTGATCCAAAAAAAACTCAGTTGAAATTGTTGACCTTCCACATTGAGAAGAAAATTATAGGCAGACTTAACTGTGAAGTCACCACTTTCAGTCTTAGCCCAAACAATGTGATCTATATCCTCTCCAGAGGGAATAATTTGCTGAGTTTAAATGTTATAAAGCTCTTCAGAATTTGCTTCAAAACCCTGTACTCTGATGTGTTTCCACCTATTGATATTTATATACTACCACATATAATTTGCAACCTTATTCCCAATATGCTACTCCATATGCTCTTGAATCCTAGCCAAACGAGGATTTTGGGATAACTCCTCAGCTCTCACCCACCGATCCTTCCAAAAGTCTATTGTTTGCCCATTTCCTAGAATCCATCTAAGACCTTTCTTGACAAGATCCCTACTCGTGAGGATTACCTTTCAAAAAGAAAACCCTCTACTTGCTAAGTTGTCATTAAGGAAGTTCACACCTTGGAGGTATTTCCTCCTAACTATGGCAGTCCATTCATTATCGACCTTAGTCAATAACCACCATGCTTGTTTGGCTAATAGAGTTGTATTGAGATGATCAACTCTCCTAAATCCTAACCCCCCATCAGCTTTAGGCTTGCAAACCTTGTTCCAACCTACTAAATGGATCCTTTTCTTATCCTCAGTCCCCAACCAGAGAATTTTTTTTTGAAGCTGCTTAATTTTGTGATACACCTTGCTTGGAGCTCTGAAGACTGATAGGAAGTAAACGAGTATACTTTGAAGTTAATCCATAGTTAAAACTGTTTTTCCTGCTTGAGATAACAGATGTCCTTTCCAACCTGCTAGATTTTTTGGATCCTCTCCAAAACTATGTTCCACATTGATCCTTCGGGTTTCCTCGTAAATAGGGGAAGACCTAAATAGGAGGTGGGAAGGGATGCAATCTGACATTCCATGATCCTTGCTATGCTATTTTGCCTAGGAATGGGGGTATTGATGAAATAAAGTTTGCTCTTATCAAAATTCACTTTCTGTCTAGCCGCTTATTCATACATTATGATAATATTTTTAATCCTTCTTACCTCAACCACAGAAGCCAAAGTCAGTAGCAATGTATCATCAACAAATTGCTGATGTGTCATCAGGGTAGTTAGCGACATGGCCTTGATACCTGATATGAATCCAGCTACTGCTGTTGCATTAATGGTTCTTCCTAAGGCCCCAACTATAATGATGAATAGCATAGGACTTATGGTATCTCCTTGTCTTAGACCACATTTTCTTTGAAAAAAACCTGCAGTAGATCCATTAATGAAAACTAAAAAACAAGGCTTAGAAATACACTCTCTTATTAACTTGACCCATTTCATGTTGAAGCCAAATTTTAATAAAAATACCTCTAGGAATTCCCAATTTATCCTATCATAAGCTTTGTTCATGTCTAAATTTAAAGCCATGACTACTTTTTTGGTCTGAGCGGCTATATGAAGATTCTCATGAATAGTAATACCTCCATCTAAGATTGATCTTCCTTGTACAGAACTTCCTTGAATTGGATCAATGATAACCGGTAGAACTTTCTTCAAATGGTTGGCTAAAACTTTGGACAAAATTTTATAGGATATATTACATAGGCTAACCAACCTAAAGTCAGCCATAGTCTTGGGGTTGGGGCCACAAATAGGGTGCACAAGGAGGTAGTGATTGGGGGTTCGAATCCCACTAGTGGAAAAGGTAATTGGGGCCTTTAGGGATCAAAGCAATGAAAGTTGAATTGAAACCCCTTGGAATATGATTTGAACTTTGGAACTCCTTGATTGCAACAATAAATTCTGCTCCAAAAATATCCCAACAAAATTGGAAAAACCACGATGAAAACCCATCTGGCCTAGGAGCTTTGTCAGGATCAATGTTAAACAAAGCCTCCTTGATCTCTTCATCTAAAAAAGCTATTGTAAGAGACTCGTTAATCATTTCATCAATGAGTTGTGGAATGAATTGAAGGAGAGAGTCCTTTGCTTGGGCATTATAGGCCCGTTCTTCACCCAATAATGAACTGAAAAAATTAACAGCCTCGTCCCTAATCTCCTAAATATTTTGAGTTGAGGATCCATCCACCTTAGTTAAATTTCTAATATTATTGTTGCTTCTATTGCTCAATGTGGTAACATGGAAATTTTTTGAATTAGATTCCCCTTCCTTTAGCCATAATGCCCTTGATTTTTGCCTCCAATAGATCTCATCACAAGCTAAAATATTATAAAACTCACAAAGGGTTTCCTTCTCTTAAGTCCTTTTCGCCTCATCATAGGTTCCATTTTGGATTTTGCTTTCTATTATTCTCATTTTTTCCCCCACTGCTCATTTATTCTCAAAAATATTTTCAAAGACTTCTTTATTCCATATTCTAATGTTGTTTTTCACCATCTTAAGTTTTTGAGATAGTTTGAAGGAAGCACTTCCTTGGATAGGCTACTGCCACCATTCCTCTATTCGTTTCTTGAAGTCTAGATGTTTAACCCACATTGACAAAAATATGAATGGATTTTTAAAGGAGTTAGCATGAAATGCCTCCCATAGAATAAGATTATGGTTTGAAGCGCATTTAGGAAGGGCTTGTAACGCTGAATCACCAAACATTATTGTAGCTTCCTTGGATAAAAAAAACCTATCCAACCTTTCTTGAATCAGCTAACTTCCTATCCTCTTGTTACTCCATGTAAATTTGGCTCCTTTTAGTCTTACATCCATCAATTCATTTGTGTTAATGAATTCATTGAAGTCCTCCATGCTCCTTGAGGGTAACCTAGATCCTCCCTTATTATCAGATGGGTAAAGGAGGGTATTGAAATCTCCCCTAATCACCCAAGTAATATCTTTAAAAGCTTGGCTCAAATGCCCCCAAAACTCCCATAGTTTAGATCGTCCTTGGACAGAGGTGGGGGCATAAATATTTGACATATTCCAATTCTTATTAGTATCAAAATCATGAAATAATATGCTTAAGACTCTTTCATTTGCATGAATAATACTTCCTTATATTTTAATAGGATCCCATAAGATCATGAGGCCCCCAGATGCTCCTCTCGCCTGTTGAAAGGCCACTTCCCATTGCTTCCAAATCCTTCTAGCTATAAGTGCTGATTGTGTCACATTTATTTTGGTTTCTTGAAGAAAAATTATAGTAGGATTCCAATCCTTCCTTATAGACTTCACCATCCTTTGTTTTGGTGGGCCGTTTAGGCCTTTCACATTCCATGAGAGAACCTTCATTTAGACTGTGTGATATTTTTTCCCTACCCCTTTCCCTGATCCAAAGGGGGTTTATCAATTTTGCTATTATCCTGACCAAGAATAGCTTGCTGTAACAATGTTCTTTGCTTTCCATTTGAAATTTCTTCATTGATTATCATTCTATAGTGCTCTACTGTAGATATTCTCCCTTTATTTATTTCACTTCCATAATCTATCGGAGGCTTGGTAGTGCTTCTAGTATGTTTTGAACTGAAATGAGGGGGCATATATTGTGATAGTCTAGGGTTTGAACCTTCTTCTTCATTTTGGGGGTTTTCAATTCCCTCTTCATCCTCAGCCTTGTTTTGGTTCACCTCTTCTATCTGGTTCCTAAACATGGGGCTTTCCTTCAAGGAACCTTTACCGTTGGTCTCATCTAATAAGGGATAATTTGCTCCACTGCCAGATTAGGAGCTACATTCTTGGCTCTTGTTTCCATAATTTTGACTCTTGACTCTATATTTTCCATGTTTAAACTGAAATGACCTGGCAATTTTTCTTCATTTTGAGCATAGCTTTTAGGGCTTTTTTTCATAGCTGTGGATGGTCCCAATTTGGATGGGGAGTCTAGGGTTTCAGGAAACTTGAAACTGATGGTATCATGCTTACTTTTTTCTTTTTCAACTTCTAGATTTGCTAGGATATCAAACATGTTCAAGCTAGGATGTTTATTACATACCTTATTATTTTTGCCTCCCTCATTATGTTGCTTTCCTTTCTCCTAGATTTTTTCCAGTTCTATGTTGGCTTGGTCAGCCTGGTTATTATTAACTTGTCTGTATCCTTCCAAGTTAAGACGCGGTCCTTGAAACTTTGGGATCCCTCTCCCATTATCTTTCCCTAGAAAACCTTCGCTCGTGGCTTCCTTGTTTGCAGTTCTTGTTAGACATTGGGCTTGAAGGTGGCCCTAGGTTTTGCACACGCTACAAAATGCCAGCTTGTTCTCATACTCCACAGGTTGAATCCTTAGAAACTCTCCATATGCTAGTTCTACCTGAGAAGGTAGATCAGAATCCAAGTTTGCATTTACACAGATCCTGGCATGCATCAGTCTAGTCCTTACCCAGGTTGAGTGGTCTATTGCCATGAGCTCTCCTATCATATTTGCTATGCCACTAAGCCAATACTCATTAAAAAACTAGGCTGGGAGGTTTGGTAAGCGGACCCAAATGAGTGCTATATTAATGTTTTGCTTCTCAAGATTGAAATACTCCCCCCACTTCCTTAGAAAGAGGCTACGCCTTCCTAGAAACTAGGGTCCTCCTCTCAAGATGCGCTCTACATCATCTTTGTTGTTGAGTCTTATCATAAAAAAACCTCTTGACATGGCTACAATTTCTAAGCTTCCTAAAGTTTTCCACTTTGCTACAGCCCATGAGAGAATAGTCTCAATGTCTGACCTTCCTCCCAAAAACTTGCCAACTAAGGATGATGCCTCCATATCCAAGAATCTTTCCATAATCTCCACTGGCACAGTTAACCTGTTATTGTTTGGTATTAGGGGCGGTAGTTCACTGACTAGCTCCTTATTTTTCCCTTTTAGCATTTCCAAAAAGGTTGGGCCCTTGTTGCCAGCTCCCGAACCCCGGTGGGACCCTTTGTCTGAGGGTTTATCTGGAGGATCTATACCTTTAGCCTTTTTGAACTGAGCTGACAGGGAATCCTTTTCCTTTCCAGCTACAACATTCTGCCCTGCCTCTGGATCTTCTCCTTTCGTTGGTTCAAAATTCTTGCCTACCATTTTTGCTCCTCCTCTGCTTCCTCTGCTTCCTCCACCGCTCCTCATATTTTGCCTATTTATCAAATTTTTATACTTTCAAAATGATTTGATGAAGAAGGTTGAGGTTCCTTTTCTTTATCACTCTCCATTGTAACATGAGATTATGGGTATATAGATGTATTTTGTGGAGGCTATGATATTAGAACACCAGTAATATTTCCCACATAGCAGGTTGGTGGTGGTATATTATGATATTTTACTTGATTCACTATCTCTTTACCCTGATTAGGTAATATATTTTAAAAAATATCTAGAATTTGATTCAAATTATGTGCCTACGATGTAGGAGGTTGTGTACTTGCAAGAGAATTGATTTTTTAAGGGGAACCTTCTACCTCCAATTTACCATTATCAATTAAATCCTACACTAAATGCTTTAACCTCTTGCATGCATTTGTTGCATGTTCATCGACTCTATGAAAGTCACAGTGTTTTTCGAGCTCATACCACTTGGTAGTGGTGTTTGGTTTTCAAATCTAAGGCAACTATATCATACCTATTTCTAATAATTATGGTATAACCATGAACAATGGTTGGTTTAATTTTGTAAAATTACATGGAGGAGGTTTTTAGGGTGCCTTCAACACCATATTTTCAATAATATTGGCTACATTTGCATTCATAGGAGTCATGTTATCTATAACCCCATATCCTACCACGTGCTTGTTATTATACTAATTTTTTGGTAGTTTTTCCTCTTATTTTAGTTTTAATTTTCCTCTCCTAATACGGGCATATTCCACTCTTATTGCCAAGTCAATAGCTTGATCAAAGGAGGTAAGAGTGGCAGTCACCAACTCATAGTAAAGTTACTCTTGTAAATTTCCAATGAATATTTTGAGCATTTCCCTAGGAGGTAGGAAGAAATGTAATTTCCCTATAACTTTCCTCCATTGTGCCAATAATTTAGCAAAACTCTCCTCCTTTACTTGTTTCAAATTATATAAGTCTTTAATTGCCACATGTCTTTCAATGTAGGCTCCAAATTGATGCATAAACAATTCTGCTATTTCCTCAAAATTCCTAAGGGAATGTGTTGGTAGTTGGTAATACCATTCTAGGGCTATACCCCCAAGATTCTTAGGGAATATATTCAATAAAAACATATCATCATAGGTGATGTTATGGCACATTGTTCTGAACATTCAAAGATGCTCAATAGGGTCTTCAGTCCCCTCGTAGATGGGGAAAACTGGCATACAAAAATATTTTGGGTATGGTCTAGCTGCAACTACATGATCCAAAGGTTGATTACACATTTATTTATAACTATATGTAGGGCAATATGGATCCATGTGATCCAATTGTGAAGGCATTTTCTTGACTATAGTTTCAAGATGATGTGTTTGTGCATTATAAACACTTGGTGCTACTATATTTCCATAAGGAGGATAGTAGTTAGATTATGTGACTTGATAAGAATTTATGGAAGGGCTGGTGATACTATTATGTAGAGGATTTGGAAAAGAAGTATTAGATTGTTGATGTATATGTGGTATGTTTTATGAAGCATGTGGAATGTGAGAAGAATATGGGATATAAGATGATTTTGGAACTTGTTGTGATTGTAATAGGATTTATTAGAGAGTTTGTGAATGATTTGGTTGAAATGAAAGATTTAATTGTGATGTGGAAGTTTGTGCATATGGATTGTAAAATTGGTTAGTCAAAGAAACCTGTGGGATTTTCCCAATATTAATAGTTATGCGGTAGTATAGATCGGATTTTGTCATAATACATTCCAGGCATAGATTTGTGAATATACATCTACAAATTTTATGGTTAGAGAGGTGTAAATTGAAATATCATCTGAAGATATTTTAGAAAGAGATTGAGAGGAGGTGGGTTGAGGTTGAGAAGTCTCACCCAAATATGCTTCACCCAAAGTCTCACCTCTTTCGAGGTGGTTTGATTCCTCAAAGGCTTGCATGAGGGAAGCACAATTAGCCTTCACAAAGCCCCCAAAATTCTCCATGGTTTGAAAGAAAATACCTCTCGTAGGTTCTATCTAGGGTTCGAAGTGAATTCATCTAGTGTGTACAGTTTGTTCAGTTTGTTCCTCCTTGTTCTCTTGGTTCTCTTTTTCTATTTCAATATTTTCATCATTAGGGTTCTTAGTGTCAAGTTCATACCTTGGAGGACTTGCAATCTCCTTACCATTTATTTATTTCATGGTCATCTCTTGAAAATCCCTCTATTCTTTTAAGACTATCAAGACTCTCACTAAATCCTCCTCTAGGATTTTATTTTTGTTTTTCTTTTGCACAATTGATTTTTTTTTTTACTTTTTCTTTTTTTAACCTCTTAGATCAACTCACAAAATTTTAAAACTCCTATTTTTTTTTCTTTTTGCAACAAGCTTGGGTGTATCATTTAATCCTCTTTGAATATTTTGTAAACATCACTTATTGGTTCTAACTATTTCAGGGTCATGTAGTGTTCTTCGAATGTGAAGTCTTGTTTTAGAAGAGTAATCGATTGAACCACAAAGAATTATCCTTGGATAGTTCTAGGATTTTTAAATTCTAAATCATGGCACAAATCTTTGAAAAGTATAGCTCTAGGTTTTTTACAACATATTCTGTTATACTCCAAAGTGACCTCTTTGATTTCTATATCTGCCAAGAAATTATGGATAGTAAAGGAATATTCAAAGTAACTTTTTCAAGGATATGTTATTAGGTGGACACTTGCTCTTCTATTTGCCAACCAACATTCACAATATATCTTGATGCCAAAGTAGGGTGAATGGTAATTTGCAGCGAATGCCTTAGCTATGTTGATCCTCTTAATTTTAGCTAGTTCTTCTGATCTTCTTCTAATGATATAAATATTTTCACACAAATTATCCCACAGTTCAAAATATCGATCTATGCTTTGTTTATAAAGAATATTAATTTCCTGTTCTATACATATTTTTCTAAGGACTATGAATGTATACTCTCTAATGCAATTATCCACCATTTACTTATCTCTTTTTGTTTTGTTTTATTTTTTGAAATAAATGCTTCACACAAAAAAATTTTTCTTACTCTAATGATCACAATCACACACAAGCAAGGTAAAGACTTTCTTTTAAGATCTTATTTTAGTAAGGGAAAAGTATTTTGGAATTTATCTTGTTTATGTGCCTAAGTTCTTTCCAACAATTGATTATGTGATCTTGATTAAGTGAAAAGAAAGAAAAAATGGTGAAAATAAAGATGTCTCTTCCAACCAAAATCCTCTTTTCAAACTAGTCCAATGTGGTCTAATCTTAGTCGTATCTAGTTGTCCCAAGAGTAGGAGGTGTACACCACTTAATACCCAACTTTGCAAGTTGGAGGGTTTGACCTCAAATCCACACCAAATATTGACACCACTTGATGCCAATGGTGGGATGAAACTAGAATGATGTCAGTACGGACTATCACTAGAAAAGCTTGAAAGGGGGAAGGTGAAAAGAAGAGGGGTGTGATAAATTTAAACCCTTAATGATCGTTCACATTGGGTTCACCAAAGAATGTGGGAAAAATATTTTACACTCTTTTCCCTCAGGCTAATAGATTTGTGCCTAGAAGTGGAATAGGAAATAATAAACCCACACCTTAATGTGAGGGGTACCTAGTGTTATACCTCCTTTGGTGATTTTCAACAAATTGGGTGGGTTCACCAAGAAATGTTTAAATATTGTTTCTATGTCTATGCAATGAGAAGTGTTTGATGTGTTATTTACTTAACAAGCACCTATGTTTAGGATAGAATGCAACTAGACCTAAACTACATGCAATTTTGATTTCCTTGAAGACAACATACAACAAATAGGATTCTTCTAAATTAACTACAATGCAATATTTTTTTTTGTATTTATGTTTTTAAAATGATCTAAGAATAAATAGACATAGAATAGAGATAAAATATAATATAATATTAAAACATATATGATAGATCATATACCTATATCTATATGTCTGAATAGAGTAAATATGCATCTGGAAGCGAATCCACATCTAATACGAATCTGCATCACAAATCAACATCTGAAATGACATGGATTTGTAAGACACCTACATTCAATCAAACATGGACACTAAAAAATATGATTAGCATTGGGGGATTTTCTAAGGCCCCTGCGTGATGAATCTCAACAACATGGTAGTTAAATCCCCTCAGTCTCTTTAAAAAACCATGGGAAAAAATGTAAATTGTAAGATTGCTTGAGAATTGATATAAAATTGAAAGAAAGTAATTGAAATATGCAAAAATAAGAATGTTATAAAGTGCAAAATGATCAATACATAATATACCAAGATGTTAGGATGAATCAGGAGGCAAGAAATTACCCCTAAGCTTGTGATAGTATTGATCCATGTTTGGAGGTGAATATGTATCATAAATCTGCATATGGAATGAATCCACATCATGAATCAACTTCTAGGATGGCAGAGATTCATGACAAATATACTAAGAGTAAAAAATGCAAATGCAAAATTAAAGGGCATGCAAAGATGATTGCAAAAATCAATATCCTCACAGTGGGGATTATGTTGATTGATTGCTAATGGCCAACGTAGAAATGTTTGTAAAGTAGGTTCAAGCTCTAAGATCAATCTTAAATCAATAATAAAGATAGCTTAAAAATGAAAAATGACCATTAACCTTGATTTAAGGGCATAATGTTGGTTTTAAAACCTTTAGAGCAATTAGGAGTTGCACAAATAGGGGTGCAGTTAGCATTTCGTTAAACAAACTTAGCAATATTCCATTTTGAGAAAATCCACATCTGGTATTTTTCTAGGCATGGATTTGTGAAAATTATGTGCTTGGGCCAAATCGAAACAACCTCCAACAATATCCAACAAATTAACCATTTTATGATTTGAGAAAATATGTGCATGGAATTTTGCAGGTGCAAATTTGCTAAAAATGAAGGAAAAGATAAAATTTGGTTAGCAAACAACTTTGGTGGTGTGAGGAAAAATGTGGGCTGATGAGGGGTGAAATTACATGAGTTAGAAGGGATCAGGGAATTTTAAAATGTGTCAAAATTCCTTGTCTACGGAACATGCTTAAAATCCTCATGGAAAGCATGGTATTTGGATGCCATAGAAGACTAAGAAAAAGTGGATTATAATATGTTGGGCCAAAATTGAGATAAAGGATAAATCTAGCAATGGATCATCTTTGATCCATATCCCTATCTCAATTTGCATCTAGAAAGCTTGTAAAATTGAAGGCGTTCCAATTGAGTAGTGAATACCCATCTACTATGTACCTATGATGTGTTGAAAGATCCACTTGGGCACTATTCAATGACTCTCATAAGGTGCCTACATGTACCTAGAACAATAGTTGATATTAAATACAATACCTAACCAAATGTGGGTAAGGGATTTATATAAATCATAATTCACCAAGGGCGTGGTTCAATCTACTCATAGGTTCAAGCCAAAAGTAAAGGAAGACCATGTAGATTTGTAGCTATCCATCCTAAAATATTATAAAATATCCAAGTCATAATTGGGATGATAGATGGTATTTTCAAAAGAGTTCTAACCAATCTAAATACCCTAAACGTGACCAGTTTTCATGACCAGCTCAAATGTGAACCCTGTTGGAAGGATGTGTTGTGGTAACTTATATGGCACCGCACAGAGCTCAACTAGAGCTATAATAAATGCATATGCAACACCTATGAACTAGTGGTGTTAACAAGATTCAGAACTAGGAAAGCATAATGCATGGCCATTCTAGACACTTAGCATAGTTTTGTTGTTCATTTTGTAGAAGAATTGAATTTAAGGAGTAGTTGCCAATTGAGTAGATAACTGATGAATGTTGGAGATATATAGGTGGTTTATTTTTTGGTTAAAGAGGTAGAGGATGATATTATGGAGGTAAAAAAAAACTCTCATTATTAATTTAATTAATTTTTTGATCAGAATTGGGAGGAATTAAGCAAATGCGATGTTTTCAAAAGATGCCCATAATATAAGGAAAATGGGAGCTCGAGGGTTATAAAACAAGTTATGGGTCCACGTGGATGTTTGCCTCGAAGGATGGGTACAACAGAGACTATTTTCTAGGGAATAATATTTAAAAGGGGAGTTTGGTGGCCCTATGATTCAGGCATGGTAACATTAGAGAGTAGCATAGTCCAGAGCCTCTAAGGGAATATGACATGTAAAATTTTCCAAGTCTACAATTTTGAAAAGTTTAAAAGATATTATCAACTAATCTAGATTAGGATTGTTTTACATAAAGATAAAATATATTTGTTTTATTATAAATTCCTATTTGGTGATATTTGGAATGTGTTATTATAACATGGGCATTGTGGAAGAACAAAGAAACTTGTCATTATGTGCTTAGGCATTACAAACAACGTTGGAAATCCCAACCGAAGGAAGACAAAGAGATAACGTTTGGGAGGCAAATGAAGGGTTTCATTAAAAGTTTTAAATATCCATTTCCAATGGAGAAAATGGGTCGAAGAAATTTTGTAGGGATGTTGTGGAAAACTAGATTTGTTGTGGAAGACCTTTCTCCTCCCAAGCTGTTGGGTTTGCATTGTTTCACTATTGATGCTATTAAAAGTTGGTATTCTGCATTTGTACTGGAGTTTTATTGAAAATATTTATTGTCAATATATTGGAAATTAAATGAGTTTTTATGCATGTTAATGGTAGACTCATCTCTGATTTTTAATATGTTGCACCTTTTTCTTAGAAGATTGCACCTCATTAAATGTTGGATTTTGTGAATGCGGATCACATTAATGCTAGTTTTATGCAGGATATTGATGTTTGTAGGGTTTGTGTGAAGTTTTAGAGTTTCAGTAGCTTGTTTTATTTCATTTTATTTTCCTTTATTTCTCTAACCCTATATTTTTCATTTTTTTTTTTAAGTTCTACAAATAAAATAAAAATATAAAAAAATTAAAATCCAAAAAAGAGATGCACGGATTCCAAGAATAAGCTTTAAAGTTTCATTTAGAGTAGTTTTGATTTTATTTTGAAGCAAATTCAAAATTCCAAAATTTCACATAAAGTTCAGTTTTTAAAAGTAATTTTGTAATTTCAAAGTTTTACAAGATTTCACATTTTAAAGGAGAGTCAAGATTTCAAGATTTGTAGTTTTATTTTCAAGCAATAAATTAACTTCCCTTTATGAAAATTACAATTTCATTAAAGGGGGTAATTTATATGGCATTCCAAAGGCTACTACATTTTAAATTTAGTCATTTAGATTATTTTCTTTTCATGCTCAAAGCAAGATAAAATGAATCCACTCATCATTTCATGTTCATATTTTAGAGATAGATTTTAGTCTTTTCTTTCATGCTCAAAGCAAGGTTTAACAAAAGGATAAAATTTGTTAAAATATGCTTAACAAAAGAAGATAAAATCTACCTAAAATACTTCAAGATAAAATGAATTAAATCACTTTTCATCGTGGTCATATGAGGGCCAATCACATCACATTTTCTTTTCTTTTAAGTTTCATGAACAATCAATAGCATAGCATAATAAAGTAATACCAACACATACCCCTTGTTAATAGTTGCTTGCAAATCACTAAGGTATTCTAGCACTTATTTGACACATTTTCACAAGCATACAAGCACACATTAAGTAAAAGGAACCTTGGAGAAATTTCTATTTCTTTGCAAGAGAGGATTTTCTAATCAAAATCCTAACTATGAGTGTGGTTTTGCAATTGGGTAAAATTATCACTCAACATTTTGGTGCTAGAAGGAGGGCCTGAATTGGTCATTTTATTGCTACTTAAATGCTAAATTGTTCATTGTTATTTGAAAGGTTATTTGAAGGCATTGGTCTTGACTAATGAGGTTTTGTTTACATGTGATCACTTTCATTGATTGGAAAGTCTTTTAATTGATGATGCATTGATGCTAACCTTTTGAAAATTGGAGAATGTTCTTGATGGCTATGGTTTAATTGATGCATATATTTTGGTTGATAAATGGATGATTTATTTGTTTGTACATTTGAAAATTGTTAGTCATTTCACACATCTTTGCAAGATATATTTCTTTGACTAATAAAATTGGTACTAAAGTTATATTCTTTAAGGTCCACTAATGGCAATGTTTACTCCAACAATGGTAGGAATTGCATCCTAGATAGGTGATTATTATTGTCATTTAAACATTCCTGGAGTACCCCATAAAATCCTTGAAGGTGTAGAAGAATATTTACCTCAGTTTAGGCATGATGTGACCTCGGTTGAGGAACATATTCAAAGATATAAGGACATTTTAATTTATTTGTAAATTATGCATGAAGATGTTGCTTGTAGGTTGTTTTCATACACATTAGATGAGGTTGCATTTGATTGGTACATCCACTTACCTTTAAGTTCTATCACTTCTTGGGCTCAACTAGAAACAACATTTCTTAGCCATTTTGGAAAACTAGTTGACCTAGTTATGATACTAAATCAGTTTATCTCTATCTGTAAAGAACCTAATGAATCCATGAGACAATTCAATGATAGGTTCCATAGGTTGTATACTAAAGTGGTGACACATTACATCATGTCAGAAGAAGAAGCCATTCAAATATACATGGGAGCCTTAGACCCCTTAACTTCTACATTTCTAGGGAGAATTCTTAAAGATCCATCCTTGCCTAGAGCCTACAATGAGGTAATAACAGTAGAACAATGGTGGATTTTGAAAGGTGTTGATGTGGGTCAATTATCATTACTTAACCCTAAGGCTCACAATCAGATACCACCCATGAGTTAGGCTGAGGCACAACCTTCTCCCATGATGAACTATTCTTTAGGAGTTATGGATTCCAACCAATACCAACCATCCAATCTAGCACCCTTGAATCAAATGATGTCTAATGTGAGAAATCAATGGGATAAAAGTGAATGTCCAAATTTTACAACCACCTTAGATATCGTCCAAGAGGAGGTGCAAGTCTCAAAGCCAATATCCACCAATGAGGATTGTGGTAATCAAGTGCATCAAGATGTAGATATTGGTTCATTTTTAGAAATGTATGAGCTTTTAGAAAATGGAGGAGTCCTAGATCTAACTAGCATTGAAATATGTGATAGATCAAGACCTTCCATAGAATTAAATGAAATTATTAAAGTGGATGATCAAGAAAGCCAACATGATCCAAATAATGACTAGATAGAAATGAGTGGCTTAGAGTCCTTATTTACAAGGGAAGATTGGGATAATTATAGAAATTTGAATACAATAATTGATCCCACTGTAGAAACCCTTGAGCCATCAAAAGTGGTTGAAAGTGAATTTAAAAAGGAATCAATGGATGAATTTGAAGACACGATAGAATTTCATCATTTGTTTTAGAAGATAATTATTATAATGATTAGGGAAGATATGAGGAATCATTGGTTTCTCACATTCCTACTGATGAAATTTCTATTTCACTTGATATGCAGGATGATAAAATCAATATCTCACATGAAGATCTTGCAATTCCCATACAATCTAAAAATGGCATGAAATAAGAGATGGAATCTCATCAAATGTTTCAAAATGATAACGATTCTACTATTCTAGACAAATAAGGGGAATCACTCACTTTTTTCCCATTTGAGGGACAAGAAATTGAAATCCTTGTTTCACCTAAGGACCCTATAATATCTATGCTACCTCAAATAGAGAAAATTCTAAAATTTGAATGGTTTGGGTTTGATGTCATTGATGATCCAAATGAAAATGTGGCTTTATTTGAAGCAACTCAAGTAATTGATCATAGAGATGTGTTATTTAACACATCCCTTGAATGACTAGGTTTATGGTTTGAAAATGATGGGCATATTTTTAATTGGGTGCCTAATTTTGGTGTTTTTGAAAAGTAGGTAATTGATGAAGATGAAGGGCTACAAGATGATGATGATGATGAAGCCCATGAAGAAAAAGAAAATATTACAATGGCTCACCAAGTTTTGGTAAATGAAAGTGTACAAAAGGTAGAATCTCATCCTTTGTGTTCAACCATCCAAACTCCAGGTAAAATTTTACATAATTATCTATTGGATTCAAATGTTATTAATGATGAAATGCCATTGGAGGTTAATAAAGAACTAGAGTTGATTTCTACTCACACCACTAATAAGATTGCTTTGTTGAATGAAACATAAGTAGATGTGCTTGAGTTGTTGAATCAAATTCATCAACAATTAACAATGGAATCTAGGATACAAACTTATAATGATCCTCATTTAGTAGATATCCTAGATGCTTGCAAATTGTTGCATAAGTATGATTGGCCTAAAGACATAGATGATGACTTGGCTTCAAAATTTTTAGAAATAGCCTCCTATTTGAAGGAAATCCTATATGTTTGTGAAAATGAGAACTCAAGTTAGAATGATGAATCAGATTTTGAAATTTACACCTCACTGAATAAGCAAAAGATAATTGAAAATCATGTATTCGCTTGCAAGTTTAATGAATCAAAGTCTCAACATGGAATTGCTAATATCATTGAATAAAATTGGTGGGGTGAGAGAGGCAAAATGAGAATTTTTGTATTGTGTGGCCTAATATTATTTTGGTTGGATTTTTGTAAATCTTGGCATGCATATCATGATATATGTCTTTTAAAGTGTGCTAATCGTGTTTGGGATCCAAGGAAATGATAGCTGAATTTTTGTATCATGTTTGTATATTATTGTATATAATTTTTGGTTTTCATGTTTTGGCATTTTGTATTTTTTATATGTGGCATTTTGGTGCTATTCTCTTGTTTGCAAGATTTTACTTTTGGCTTTCTTGTTAGTTTTCATTAGGTTAGGATTTGATTTATTTTTGAGTATTGCATTTTGGGTTCATTCCCTTCATTTGAGGTTTTGTTTGGTGGTAGCCACTAATTTATGGCTTCTTGATTATTTTTTGTGTTCCTTTGTCATGAAAGGTGAATTGCCTATTTTGGAATCATGTGAATCAAGGAAAAGGGGATGAAGTTGTTTAGTAATCATTCTTAGATTGTGGACTAAGATAGTGAATTTTGGAAAAATGAATCATTTTGCTAAAGCTACACATGAACACATCATATTAAGGGGCATGCCTTGAAATATTGAAGGATGAAGTCATTTTGGTTTGAAAATTAAGGCAAATTTTTTTATAGACTCTATCTTTAGCCTTAAGTGGTCTCTAACCCAGGTGGTGTACAAATTTTGCAAAGCAATTAAAGGATTAATAAAAAAAATGATGAAATAAGAAAAATCAATATCATGCTTGGGTGATTCAAACAATCTCTACCGAGGCTATAGACGTCTGGCTGGCAGTAGAGCAAGGTATAGAAGAGATCAAGGTCATATCCATCGGGGCTATAGATGCCTAGTTGGTAGTGGAGCAATGCAGAGGCACATTTTAATGAGTAATATTTCTATAGCCTTAATGCAAAATAGGTGATGGAGTTCAAATGGTTTTCAAGAATGCAAAATGAAATCACTTTCACACACACTAAGCTAAAGCAAAGGGTTCATGTGTTTTCATTTGAAGTTATCTACCCCACCTTCTTGGAGGTTTCTAGATGGTTTATTTTCTGATATTTGGTTTGTTTGTTTTCAGAACTGGGTTCTTCATCCGAAATGCTCAGGAGCATTTCCCAATAGAGTCACCATTTGTTGTGGCCATTGCACAACTCACCCCAAATTTGGGGACCCACATTTAATTTTGTTGTTTTGGGGTTTTTTGTGTTCTTTGAGTGATAATTTTGATAGGTTTGTTTGTTGGTGAGTGTCTCCTTGTCTTATTTCTAAAATGTTTAGGATTAGAGCTAGGTTAAAGGGGGCTCGTGTTCTTTTCAAGATTTTTTAAATTTTGGTTTGTAATGCTTTGATTAATTCTAATATTTGAATTAAATTAATACAAACATTAAATTTAGTTAAAAAAAGAAAAATAAATAATAATAAAAATAAATAAATATAAAAATTAAAAAAAAAAAAAAAAAAGAAATATAATAGTAATAAAATATATTTATATGTATAAATGTATATAAATTGTTAGTTTTTGTTCTTGAGTATTATAGTTTTAATGTTTTCTTAATGTGTCATGTTTTGGTTTATTTAAAGTAAGGTTTTAATTAGTGTGGGTTTTTCTTTGTTGCAGGTCAAAGGTGGTGTAGGGATTTCGACACCATCTGGACACAAAATTTGCTAGCTTAGATCGATTCTTGGGAGAGGATCCCACCAAATGACACAAGATGATGAGGATATGGCATGGGATGGAATTTAACATGGGGATGCATACAACATGGATGACTATAGTGGATGCACTGAGACGACAATATGAGGAGAATTTTAGGGTCTAGATCATGGACCATGACATGGGTATACATCTAGACACCATAATTCATACATAGAGCCTCAATATAATGAGCATGACATGGTGGACTAACCACAAAGTTGACAAAGATGTGGATAAGTTATTAGATGTAGATTAACTAGACTGGATGATGGTGCGACTCAATAGACTTAGATAGAAAAATTATAGTAGCTAAGTGGAAAGACTTGCATGGTAGACCAAGATATGGTGGGATAAGTAACAAGGATGTTGAGCAGAATGGTGACTATTTGGATCGATATGGATGAGTCGGGTGATTTGCTAGCTACAACACAGATGGGGACCCAATTGAGCTAGATAGTGAGGACGCTGTGACGATGGACAACTCAATGATTGTTGGATAACGATGATGTAGATATGAATGGATGAGTCTATGTACATGGGAAATAGGAGACAACATCAAATATTTGGATCTATAGCATGTTGATATGGAATGGTTCCACTAGAGGCAGTGTAACAATCTCAATTGTTACTACTATTCATCCTTTTTTTTATATATATATATTTATTTTTGATCGTTTATTTATATTCCAAGAGTAAGAGACATAATCATGATCTAATATAGAATCATTCCAACTAGATTGTAAGTTTGGAAATCATCATCAAGAGGTATTAAGACTTGGTCAGAGTCACTCTTGAGTAGAAGTGACCAAATTCTACAAAAACCCTCATACCACTCGGGTATGAGAACGCTCACCAAAGTGTTAGGTTTTTATCCCTCACCAAAGGGAATCACCCTTCACCATACTATCCACCAAGACTAGTATGTAGGTGAATGCCTTGAATATGGAGAACCACACCAATGGAAAACCATCATAGATGAAATAACCACACCAATGGTTAATCATCAATCTTAGTTCCTACCCACATCTTCCCTATGGGGCCACTAAGATAACATATCACTACACGTGATCAAACTTACACAATACTTGGAATAGACATCTTAAGCACGTTTATTTTCTCTTATACCTCTCAGAATTATTTAATCATTTTCTCATTTATGGCATCCCTTTTGTTAAATATATGAATCAATTAAGTTCATTATAAAAGGGTATTTTTTTTTACCATCATGGGAGAACCTAATCCACATGTACATTCGAGTATTAAATTAGAATGTAAGGTTCGACTTGAGCTATAACTCAAGTCCAAATTGCCTTTTGCAGGCTCCAACCCACTCCGAGATCCAACTTGGTATAATCTTACTATTATAGTGTTCCTGTTTAAAACATCCATAAGTATTTATGAATTGATTAGCTATACATAATTAAATTAACCGTTAGAGTATAAAACCCATTACATTATAAACATATCATTGAAAAGTAAATAACATGAGATAACCTTTTGAGTAAGGCATATATTTAATTACATCACACTTTATGAATTTATCCAGCAAATGAATATATCAATTACTAATCATTGAAAGGTAAATCTAGCTAATTACATTATTCATAATTCATTTAACCAATAACAATCCATATGGTAAATGTCATATTCATAATCCATAACATATTAAAGAAAAGCATACATTCTTTGCATCATAACTTGGCTACAAATCGAATAGTAATTAGCAAATGATAAACATTGCTATTTTGATCTAAAATACTACACATCAAAGCAATTAATATCTTACTAACATCAATTTGTAACATCCACAATTTACATAATTAATGACATATTAAAAGTAAAAGCATCATTCACAAGAAATATCAAATCAAACCACAAATGTAGTGACACATATTTATCTTGGGAACCCTCATGGGGAATAAATCTAGCCTCCAAAATATGTCTTTTCCTCTCATTCATAAACTTAAGATGTCAAATAATACAAGTATAGAAGGGCATCTACGGATCCCTTTCAATCAATTGTACAATTAAAGGAACCCAACTGTTCCTTTTAAAGATCATGATGCAATTAAGGAATTTCCTAATTCCTTTCTTTAAGCCATCATTATAACATTAAAGTATTTATCATACAATCAAGGAATCCATATGTTCTTTTAAATCTCATGATGTAATTAAGAAATTTCCTAATTTCTTTTCTCTAAACTATCTTAAGAATTTTATAAATTCTTACATATGTTTATGATGATCATCGAAATCATATTTTGGAGAAATTTATGTAAATTAAAAAAGAGGGAATTCCCATAAATCCCTCAGGAATGAATTACATATTCATTCTCTAGGACTGAAACACAACCAATCCCTTGCTCGAGATATTAAAGTCCCATACCTTTAATTCTTGAAATCAACAATTCTTCTATATGTTTAGCAAAATAAATCACTTTTTCAATATCTGATGTTGCCTTTATTTTTCCTTAACTCCTATAATAATTTATCTATATCAAGGGAATACCCAAACTATTTGTAAATATATATACTTGGGGCTATCCTAAGTATAAAATAAAATATCCCAATAATTCTTTTTAAATAATTTTGGAATACATTTCAAAGACTAATTACCAAAGGATATTATTATCCTCAATTCTTCAAATGAAATATTCTACTCTTGTTGAGATTAAAGAGTTATTTTCCTTCCCCAATGGTTCTATCTTTATTTTCTATTACCACATCATTTAGTATTTCAATATTAATTTGAAGTATCAACGGTCGTCTAGATTACTCTTCCTACAATAAGGTCATCAAATAATCCATAATCGCTATTTACAAATATTTGTTGGCATCCTCCTCACCCTAACATCTATAGCCAAGGGTAAAAAGAATTACATAGTAAAAAATAAGTGAGTGCTATTTGTTTAATATGGGTGAACAGGTTAGTGATGGCCATGAAGCCAACAGTCACACATGGCCTATATGGATGTCTTTAGTCTGGTTTTCACTATCCAACTGTTAGGTGTTTAGCTACTATGCATGAGGGGATTTAAATCATTATATAGGTCTTGTAATCACACCTAATTAGCATATGTGTCGCTACTATCCACCCGGGAATAACGCATGGACTATTTAAATGTGACCACTATTAGTGCTAACAAACTTGGATAAGTGATAAAGTGATTTTTGTCAAACATTAGCACATAGTAATTTCTAAAATGATCTGAGGTGATTTCAACCATAAGTCACAAAGAAAATATATTAGTTTCATTTAGTGCCCCCTTTTTACCTGCGACGAGTCTTGAACGAGTCATATATAATATTTGTTTCATTTTGTAGCATTGAAGACTAAGCTAACAAATTATTATGTATGGTGACTTCTGGGGTTTCAACATTGTAGTTGCCACTACTTCTCCCTATTGTCATGAATTAAAAATGTAGGCTTAAAGTCAAAAGCTACATCTGATCATTGATCGTAGAGGGGAGTATAACAAATAATTATACATTCTTATGGGTACCAAGATCTCAATACTCCTTCCATAGTGAATATTAGGGTCTCAATAACTAGTCCTACACATCATTGTGGCAATATAGATGAGAACACAGGATAATATGGAGCTAAATTATCTAGGATGTTCATCATAGAAATTAAAGCAAGGTTTATGATAGGATTCATTTTTCCTACAATGCTTTGATATACGTAGGCCGCCTACCAAGTGATAAGAGATCTCGAATCTAGATGTATGTCATCAAACACATCCAAAGGTGTCCTTGTTATCTTTACAATGCTCAACCATTCATAGGTATTAAGCATGACTCTTAGATTTTATTAATTGCGGTTGATTTTGAGAGAATATTCCTGTTCTGGTGTGGTTGAAACAATAAGGGCATGTATAATGTTGTGGCATACTCTTTTCTCTAAATAATAACCAATAATAACTACCGTTTAGTGGTAATGGTGATCCTATTAGTAGCACATATTAAGGTTTCAGTGTATGGTCCATCCAGTGATCATTCGAGTCCAACTTACTCATTTTGACCAAACTATTAAAGCTAAACAGATTGCTCATTTTGTGCAGGTTATTATCCTAAAAAATTGGTTATTGATACAACTAAACAAATAAGCCATTTTTTTTAATTTACTCACATTTGATTAAATTGAAAGTGGAAAAAATAAAATAATTAAGACTATGAGGTTTGCTTTAAATATGGGGAACACATCAATTTTTGTAATATAAACAAGTGAGACTATACACTACAATCTATGTAAAAATATGAGGATCAGCTACAAATAATATACAGAGGATACCATTAGTCCAAAAAAATGTACAATAGGGAATGGGGTATTCAAACCCGATCCCAATAGATTCTCTTCCTGATATGTCCTTAATTATTTTCCAACTCAAGGCCCTCTTTTGCTGTCTCTCTCAATCTTCAAGGCTCCTAGACTTCCTCTTTCCAAGACCTCCTCCAAAGCTACCTTTTATATTTCCCAAGCTCTCCTTCTTGATTTCATGCTTGCCTTTCTAAATATAGGGTCTTCTCATTTCTGATCCACCTAAGGGTGGATATCATACTCCCTAGACTCCTAAGGGTTTCTCCCTCTTAATTCCTAAGATTCTCCCAATTTATAGACAAACTTCCCCTCATATGAGCCAAATAATGGAATTATTAAAATATGCCTTATGACATTTCAACTTTGGTGGAGGAGAATTTCAAAGAGTAGAAAAGAGTCTACCAAGAGTAGGTGACCTTGTTTTTCTTTGTGTCCCTGTTTTCTAGAGATAATAATCAACTAATACTATTATTAGAGAATAGGTTAGTTATAGAATTAGGACTAATGGTGACAAAGAGAAGAATATCCACCTATTTTCCATTAATGAAATTAGGCCCATGTAGAAAATAGGGAAATTCATATATTGTTTGAAAATTCCATAATTCTTTTTAATCCAATTAGAATTGGATAAACTTGGTGAGTACCTAATTGTTACATAATTAGGTTACTTACACCCAATTTACTACTTTGTAGTAAATTTTGGTGAAAAGTTATTTTCTATTTCTTCTTTCACCAAAGCTTTATTTATTTTCTAATTAAATTAATTTAAATTATCTTCTATGAAAGATAATAAATCCTTCTCTATAATTTTACCAAAATTTCCTAGTTGGATTTTGTAGTATTCTTTCTATTCCCTTTTTTTGGTCAATAACTCATCCCACTAATTAACTAGTAGCCTTTTGGAAAGGATCCATGGGGATGGGTCATGACATACACCCCCTTCGATTAAACACAATCCTCTGTGTTTTGAACAATTACCTTAGTGAGTACATAAACCTTACAAAACTAGTATTTATCCCTCTATTTTACAACCTGAGTCATCATATTTTTCTTTACTTTCAGCATCTCATTCTTGATGGTAAGCAACATATTCCATCCATGAGAGTACCTGGACCTGCAAAAATGCAAAATATCAGCAGTACCATATCCTTTAAACAATAAAACATCCATTTTGCATAGCAATAAGTATTAAAAATATCATCAATACACAAATTCCATCATAAAATTATTTCAAATCATCTATTACTGCATAATCACTGAATATAAAGAACTGCAATAATAGAATTTGCAAAATGGTGTTACAGAGATATGAAATTATGCTTTTGTACTATATTAGACATAAAAAGTATTATTAATTTTATCAAAACTCCCACCAAGGAGTATCATAGTATAATTTTTTAACCCTTACCATGAGTTAACCTAATAAAATTTGATGTCATCAAAGATAAATCATAATTTTAGAATATCAATTTATGATATTCACATATATCCTAATATGTATTTTGGCAATCGATTTGCCATCACCAGATCATCCACCTAGATATCTCCTAGTTTTCATCATCATAAAATCATGGAGAAGTCCCATACCTTCTCCAAGAATGGACACCAATCCATCCTTCAAATTCATTGAGTTTCCTTTATTTAATTAGGTTCACTTTTCATGATTATGAAAACATACAATCAAAAATATATAATCCATATTCATTCATTGATTATATTAATAAGTTCCACTGAATTTTACAATATAAACTTTAAAACTAATTAGATTCATTTACTATGCATATATAATATTTATTTTCTACATACAAGAATATAAAATTTCAAAGGTTTGCTAATTATAATTATGCCACATTCTTTGGCATACATACCCTACTTCAAAGTGATGGCTGAATAGATCTTAGGATTGGTGCTCCTTGGTCCATTCCTCGCTTCATGTTGTATCGATACTTTCAGCTAGACAAGGTGGTGAAGTAATTGTTCCAGTGGCTACTTGATCTCTACCTTGGGTTGTTCTTCGAGTTACATGAGTGGTACTTCTTCTCCCACACTGTGTACAAACAATTGGTTGTGGTGGAGAAAGAAAATCATGGTTCAATAATGTAACAAAATAGGATTCCAAGAATGCAACATTAAATTCCTCCCTTGCTTGGTGAAATTATGGATTTTCTTTATGTAAGGTTGCCATTGTTGTTGCTCTCAAATTATTTCTTTATATTATCTTCGATCTGATCCTATCTTGCTCTGCTATGGAAGCATCTCTATCAACCTCTAAATTTATTCTCTCTTGTACCCATATATCTTCCTAGGTGTGTTGCACAAGAGATCTCCTCATTGTTTCTACAACTGTTCTCCTAAATTTTCCTATAACTGTACCTCCTACTATAACCATTCTTTCTTCTTACTTAGATCAAGCACTACTAGAAATAAATTCCTTATTTTTAGGGCATATGCATGAACAAATTGGTAATCAAAAGTAAAAGGATCATGAAACACACAAAGAGATTTACTCCACTTATAACCAATATCATCCATGAAAATCCTACCATAAATATAATCGTATTGGACATCATGAGTAAGTTATTGCATACAATCTATTTCTAGAATTTCACCATTGATCAAAGTGATTATCTAGTTCAATTTTCAACATATCGATCCTGTCCATTCATTTAATCGATCGCATCTTGATGATCTTGAGGTGGATCATTCAACTTCCATGATGCATTTATTATTCGACTTGATTGTCCTATTGATGATTTTGTTTTGATTGATCATGAGCTTATTGTACCTCTTCAATTCTTGAGGTAGCACGTGTCCTTTCATATTTAATTAAAGTCCCATAATTGTTCCTCCTATGGTTTCGATAGTCGATTTCATACACACTTATTCCAGAGTCTTATCTTCAAGTGCCATTTTCAAATCTGGCCATAAGTACTTATTGACATCAAGCACATTACCAAAAAGAAAGAAAGATTCACTTAACTTATTTTGGTAGGAAAACAGTTTTAGAGAATAGCCAACATGTTTTGCTATGAAGAGGATCAACATGAGTTTTATGACTCTTTTGTCTAGATTCCTCAAAATTTGCTTTGATAGAAAGAAGAGTTGCAAAATTCCCTACAAGGTCAGGCTATCAAAGCTCACAATGCTCTCATATCCATGGAGCAAATTTATGTTGAGCAAGGTGCAACAACGGTATTGTCATTGTTGTCAACACAGTCAGATAGATTTGTTGATGCAGTGGACAGGAAGTTCAAAAGCTATTCAGATGTAGAAGACAGGAGTTCAAAGGTTATTCAGAGTATGTACGGTGATTTTCCAAGAAGACCGAAGTGGCCCATATGCAAAAGATCAAAGAAAAAGACAAGTAAGAAAAGTGTCGCGATATCGCGACATATACAACAGGCAAGAAAAAGCTGTCACGATTTCGTGACATGTTGGAAGAGAGAGAAAAAGCAGGAAAAACTGTCATGATTTCGTGACATGTTGGAAGAGAGAGAAAAGTAGGAAAAACTGTCACGATTTCGTGACATGTTGGAAGAGAGAGAAAAAATAGGAAAAACTATCATGATTTCGTGACATGTTGGAAGAGAGAGAAAAAGCAGGAAAAACTGTCACGATTTCGTGACATGTTGGAAGAGAAAAAGGCAAGTGGAAAAATTGTCGTGATTTTGTGACATGTTGGAAGAGAAAGAGAAAGTAGGAAAAAGTGTCGCGATTTTGTGACAAGTTCGAAGAAAGAGAACAAGTAAGAAAAGTGTCACGATTTCACGACATGTCATTTAGACTAAAATAGAAGTAAGTTTGAAAAGTGTCACGATTTCATGACATGTCGCATTTTCGTGACTAAAATAGGAGAGAGAAAGTAAGTTTGAAAAGTGTCACGATTTAGCAACATGTCCATTTCTGACTAAAATAGAGAGAGAAAGTAAGTTGGAAAAGTGTCACGATTTCATGACATGTCACATTTTCATGACTAAAATAGGAGAGAGAAAGTAAGTTTGAAAAGTGTCACGATATCGTGACATGTCGCATTTTCATGACAAAAGAAAGAGAGGAAGCGTACGAAGAAAGTCACGATTTCATGACAAAAGTAGAAAGCAAGACTTTAGAAAAGAAGTGTCATGATTTCATGACAAAAGCAAAGAAGTAAAGTACGAAAGAAAAAATGTCATGATTTCATGACAAAAGTAGAGAAGACTTCGAAGGGAAGTGTCACGATTTCAGAAAAAAAAAAGTAAAGAAAGAAGTGTCACGATTTCAGAAAAAGAAAAGAAGACTTAAGGAAGTGTCACATTTCACAACAAAAGCAAAGAAATACGAAAGAAGTGTCACGATTTCATGACAAAAGCTAAGTTGAAGACTACGGAGGAGAAGTGTCGCGATATCATGACAAAAAAGAAAGTCTATGGAAGTAGAAGTGTCTGATATCGACAAAAGCAAAGAAAAAAGCGATATCACGACAAAAGAAAAGAGAAAGAGTATGGAGGAAAAAATGTCATGATATCACGACAAAAGAAAAGAGAAGTAGAGAAAAATGTCATGATATCATGACAAAAGAATAGAGAAAGAGAGAAGGGAAAGTGTCACGATATCATGACATGTATTTTTACGGCAACAACAACAAAAGAAGCTACAGAGGTAGAAATGTCATGATTTCATGATAGGTCGTAAATGCGCAAGTCAAGAAGGAGAACTGACTAAAATGAGAAGTATGACAGTGGACCGACATCACTACCATTTAAGGGGTTAGAGTGATTTCATTAAAATACGAAGAGTGATCAAAATGATTTAAGTCTATCTAGAATAAAATCATCAAGCGATGGATAAACTGAACATATTCTTGAGTTGAAGCTGATGAAGACCGATGAAAACCAACTAAAATTAGGGTTTATAGTTGTTATGAAAGTCGACTAAGATTAGGATTTACAGCCGACTAAGATTAGGGTTTTCATCATAAAAAATATTGTTATAAAAGGAGGGCTGTTTGGAGAATTGAGGAGATCGTCGAATGTGTGTGAAATACGGTCATTGTGTGCAGAGAGCAAGTCATGTCGAATCATGCTAAGTGCAAAATTTGCAAAGAGAGCAGAGTGCGCAAAAGGGAGAAGACGATCATGAAGTTTGATTGTAACGAAGTAGAGTGTGCGAAGTGATTACGCAGAGAGAGCAGAGTGCATAGAGAATGCAAAGGTGAAGAAGACCAGTTAGGGTCTTGCAAAAGCAAAGGTATCTTACTATCAAACTTATAGATTCAAATTGAAGTCCAGGTTGCAGCTTGGCATCAAGGGTTGGTGCTCCTTTCTATTGGTGCAGATAAATAAGGGGTTGGTGCTCCTTCCAGTTGGTTTTAGTAAATCAGGGGTTGGTGCTCCTTTCTATTGGTGTAGATAAATCAGGGGTTGGTGCTCCTTCTAGTTGGTGTTAGTAAATTGATTGTAAAGTTGGTGCTTTGCAAAGGCTAGATTTGGATGGTAGTCCAAGCAGTCAATTTTTGAGGAGTAGCCACATTGGTGAACCTCATTAAATCTTGTGTTGTGTGATGCTCTTTTGTTATACTTGTTGTATCTAGTAATAAGTTTTAATTGCTATGATATTAAGAGCTATAAATTTAAGTTTATAGAGCTACACTGATTCACCCCCCCTCTCAGTGTCATTGTAAGACTAACAATTGGTATTAGAGCTAAGTTCCTATACAAGCTTAACCGGCTAGGGTGATCTTGGAAGTAACACAATGGTAGCTCTTTTCATGGCATTTGAAGAAGTAAAATCAGAAAAGGAAGAAGGAGTGAACTCTGAAGTATGTGGTGAAAACCCTGAGGCTGAAGTAGATCTAGAAGGTGAGTTGATCTCTACACTTGAAGAGTGGAAAATAGAGAGGAAAAAGAATAAGAAAATTTCAAAAAAGCTTGAGGATGCAAACGAAATCATAACTAGTCTGAAAGTATAGACAGAAGAATACAAGAAAATATCTGAAGATCTCGAAGTACAAATTACCATGAAAATAGATTATTGTTACAAACTAGAAGAAGAGAATGTTGGTTTACGGATGCAGATAGAAGAGATGAATCACAAAATTAGTTGCTATCACAAACGCGAAGAAAGTTCTATGAAGTTGGATAAGATTATAAATGACCAAAGGCCTACGGGCATCAAATTTGGTGCAGGTTTCATCGAAGGAGAATCATCAAATGGATCAAAGGCCAGAAATGTAGAATCCATAAAGAATGAAGATAAGAAATAGGTTGATCAAGGAAAAATGTCTCATGCAAAAGAAAGCAATAATGCCAGGCACGAAAGGAGAATTGACAATGATGGATTCACCAATGTCACACATCAAAGAAGAAGAAGACCTATGGCTCCTACGACAACATGGCAAAGACCATCACCCAGGTTCAATTATCCCTTTTATGGTTTCTATTTTAAATGCAATGGCTATGGACATAAAATCTCAGACTGCAAATATAATGTAAGACCAAGGAATTTCACCAGTAGAAATGCTTTTTCTCCTTTGATGAATTATATAGTAGAATGTTATAGCTGTCATAATTTTGGGCACATTGCAAGAAACTGTAGAAGTACATTTGCATCAAATCAGTTTCAGGGAAGAAAATTTCAACCAAATAGGATGAGACAAAATAGAAAACTTCTCGAAAAACATGCACAAGCTATTGATAAGGGAAAGGCAAAACAAGAGCCCAAAACTACTATCAAAATGGAGTGGAAAGAAAAAGAGTGACTTAAGGAAGAAAAGGAATCCTTAATCGTACAAACAACATTTAAAGCATAGAATAAATATGTACCATGGATACTTGATAGTGGATGCTCCGAGTCATATGACGGGTGACAAACAAAAATTTGAGAAGTTACAGAAATATGAAGGTGGTTCAGTAAAGTTTGGAAATAATAATGGAGCTAAGATAGTTGGCAAAGGTTCGGTTAAAATTAGTGATAGAAAAATTAAGTGAGAAGAAGTCTTGTTTGTGGATGGTTTGAAACATAACTTGTTGAGCGTAAGTCAGATTTGTGATAAAGGTCATGAAGTAGTTTTTATGAAGCAGGGTTGTGAAGTCAGAAAAACAAATAGTGGAAAATTGATAGCAACTGGATCAAGGACATCGGCAACTCTGTACACGCTCTCAGAGAATTCAGAAGGAGCTTGTTTTATTGGACAGGAAGAAGAAAATTGGTTGTGGCACAAGAGACTCGGTCATATCGGTTTTGATAATCTAGTAAAAATTAGCTCAAAAAGGGCGGTGAGAGATATTCCCACCATCGACAAACCTACAAACAACATTTGTGCTTCATGCCAAAAGGGGAAGCAAACTAGAGTCACATTCAAAACAAAAGAGTACTACACAAGCAAACCTTTGGAACTAATACACACTGATTTATGTGGACCCATGAGAACACAAAGCATAAATGGTGACAAATATTTTATGTTGTGCATTGATGACTATTCCAGAATGACATGGATATTTTTCTTGAAGCATAAATCAGAAGCTTTTGAAATGTTCAAGACTTTCAAAAACCATGTTGAGAATGAAACAGGAAAGAGGATCAAATGTTTAAGATCAGATAGAGGAGGAGAATTCATTTCTAGAGGAGTTTACGAGTACTATGAAAAATACGGTATTAGGAGACAGTTTTCAGCAGCCAGGACACCTCGGGAGAATGGAGTGGTAGAAAGAAAGAACAGGACAGTGCAGGAAATGGCACGGACTATGTTGGCTGAAAGCAGAGTAGCAGACAGATTTTGGAAAGAAGCAGTCCATACTGCGGTGTATATCCAAAATAGGTACATGTTGAGAACACATGAAAGCAAAACTCCTTATGAGTTGTGGTTCGGTAAAAGGGCAACAACAAAATACCTCAAAGTTTTTGGCAGCAAGTGCTACATCAAAAGAACTGAAGATAATCTTGGTAAGTTTGAAGATAGAGCGGATGAAGGTATTTTTGTTGGTTATTCATCAAAAAGCAAAGCTTACAAATGCTACAACAAGAGGCTAAAGAAAATTGTGGACGAGTGCCGATGTTAAATTTGATGAAGGTAGAGAACGAGTAATTAGCTATGAAAAGAACTACCCAATTTATGAAGAGGTTATTGAAGGAGATGAGGAAAACGAAATGGAAAAGATACAAAAAATTGACTCGAGATGATTTAAGTTGTGATTCAGAAGTGGAAGAAAATAAGAAATTCAAAACAGGTGAGTGGTAGAAAAATCATCCTAGAGAGCAAATAATTGGAGACCCCAAAGTTGGTGTTCAGACAAGAAGAAGAGTAGTAAGTAACTACTCTCTATTATCCAGCATTGAGCCCAAAAATGTTGCTGACGCAAGCAAAGATGAAAGTTGGATGAAGGCAATAAATGAAGAATTAGATCAGATCGAGAAAAACGAAACTTGGGAGTTAGTACCTAGACCTGCAAATAAAAATATAATCGGGACTAAATGGATTTTTTGAAACAAATTGAATGAAGACGGACGGGTAGTCAGAAATAAAGCAAGATTGGTATGTAAGGGTTATGCACAAGTTGAAGGCATTGACTTTGAGGAAACTTTTGCACCAGTAGCTAGACTAGAGGCAATTAGAATGTTTACGGCTTTAGCGAGTCTACAAGAATTTCAAAGTTTATCAAATGGATGTGAAATCAGCGTTTTTGAATGGGAAACTTGAAGAAGAGGTTTATATTGAGCAACCGAGATGGTTTCCAACTTGGTGATGATCCCAACTTGGTTTGCAAGTTGAAGAAAGCATTATATGGCTTAAAACAGGCACCCCGAGCATGGTATGCAAGGCTAGACAACTATCTCACTCAACAAAGGTTTAAGAAAGGTATGGTGGATAGTAATTTGTATGTCAAAACAGAAAATGGGCATCTTATTGTTCTTGTTGTATACGTAGATGATATCATATTTGGCAGCAACAAAGATGAGTCGTGTAAAGATTTAGCAAATAAGATGCAGAAAGAATTTGAAATGTCAATGATTGGTGAACTTTCGTATTTCCTCGGGTTGCAAGTTAATCAAAATAAGAAGGGCATATTTATTTCTCAAGTTAAATATGTGAAAGAGATGTTAAAAAAGTTCACAATGGAGGATTGTAAGCCGGTTAGCACTCCCATGATGATAGGTTGCAAGTTGAGCAAGGATGACAAATCTCCACCTATTGATCAAACCATGTACAGATCTATGATTGGGAGCTTACTGTACCTGACAGCTACCAGACCAGATATTTTGCAGGCAGTATGCATGGTAGCACGATTTCAGGCTAATCCCAAGGAGACTCATGTGACGGTAGTGAAGAGGATTCTTCGGTACCTCAAGGGTACTATGGAGTATGGGTTATGGTATCCGAAAGGTAAAGACTTCACCCTTATTTCGTATTCAGATGCAGATTGGGTAGGATGTGTAGATGACGAAAAGAGTACCGGTGGAGGTGCATTCTATCTTGGAGACAGATTGGTCGCGTGGCACGGTAAGAAACAAGAGTCAGTTTCTTTATCGATAGCAGAGGCATGAATATATTGCAGTGACAACATGTTGTACGTAGGTATTGTGGATGAAACAAACCCTGAAAGATCTTGGTATTAGCTTCGGTGAGCCAATATCAGTTAAGTGTGATAACACCGAGTGCCATTAACATCTCCAAGAATCCGGTTATGCATTCACGCACAAAACACATTGCTATCAGGTATCACTTTTTGAAGGAGAAAGTTGCGGAAGGTGAGGTTAAGTTGGATTTTGTTCCAACTACGAGAGCAAGTAGCAGATATCTTCACAAAACCATTGCCCAAGGAAGTTTTTGAGTACCTTCACAATAAATTGGGAGTGGTCACACTTCCCAAGAATTGACTAGCTACAGGGATCACATTCTCGGGGGGAGCATTTAAGTATTTGATTATCTTTTTGCTCATGTTCATGATTTTTGCTAAGTGTAATAAATTTTGCCTGAGAATGTTGTGCATGGACTCAGGGGGAGTCTGCGGTAGCCCTTTGGTATTATTGTCAAAGGGGGAGAAGAGTTACAGGAAATTGCACATGTGTTGCCAACAATTCCAAAGGGGGAGATTGTTGAGCAAGGTGCAGCAACAATATTGTCATTGTTGTCAACACGGTCAGATAGATCTGTTGATGCAGTGGACAGGAAGTTCAAAAGCTATTCAGATGCAGAAGACAGGAGTTCAAAGGTTATTCAGAGTATGTACAGTGATTTTCCAAGAAGACCGAAGTGGCCCATATGCAAAAGATCAAAGAAAAAGACAAGTAAGAAAAGTGTCACGATATCGCGACATATACAATAGGCAAGAAAAACTGTCACGATTTCATGACATGTTGGAAGAGAGAAAAAGCAAGAAAAACTATCGTGATTTCATGACATGTTGGAAGAGAGAGAAAAAGTAGGAAAAACTGTCACGATTTCGTGACATGTTGGAAGAGAGAAAAAGCAGGAAAAACTATCACGATTTCGTGACATGTTGGAAGAGAAAAAAAAGGAAAAACTATCGCGATTTCGTGACATGTTGGAAGAGAGAGAAAAAGCAAGGAAAAAGTATCGCGATTTCGTGACATGTTGGAAGAGAAAAAGGCAAGTGGAAAAATTGTCGCGATTTCACTGACATGTTGGAAGAGAAAAGAAAGAGGAAAAAGTGTCACGATTTTCACGACAAGTTCGAAGAAAGAGAACAAGTAAGAAAAGTGTCACGATTTCGTGACATGTTCGACTAAAATAGGAGAGAAAGTAAGTTGATAAGTGTCACGATTTCGAGACATGTCACATTTTGTGACTAAAAGAGAGAGAAAGTAAGTTGAAAAGTGTCACGATTTCATGACATGTCATTTCGACTAAAAAAGAGAGAAAGTAAGTTTGAAAAGTGTCACGATTTCGCGACATGTCACATTTTCGTGACTAAAATAGGAGAGAGAAAGTAAGTTTGAAAAGTGTCACGATATCATGACATGTCACATTTTCATGACAAAAGAAAGAGAGGAAGCGTACGGAAGCAGAACTATCACGATTTCATGACAAAAGCAGAAAGCAAGACTTCAAAGCAGAAGTGTCATGATTTCATGACAAAAGCAAAGAAGTAAAGTACGAAGAAGTGTCACGATTTCATGAAAAAAGAAAGTGAAGAAGACTTTGAAGGAAGTGTCACGATTTCATGACAAAAGAAAAAGTAAATACAAAGTAGAAGTGTCACGATTTCATGACAAAAGAAAGAAAGACTTTAAAAGTAGAAGTGTCACGATTTCATGACAAAAGCAAAGAAAATAAGTACGAAAGAGAAGTGTCATGATTTCATGACAAAAGCTAAGTTGAAGACTACGAGAGGAGAAGTGTCATATCACAAAAAAAAAGCTATAAGAACGATATACGACAAAAGCAAAGAAGTCTATGGAAGAAGTGTCACGATATCACAAAAAGCAAAGACGAAGTATACGGAGAAAAATGTCACGATATCATGACATAAAGAAAAGATGAAGTTACGAAGGCAAAAATGTCATGATATCATGACAAAAGAATAGAGAAAGAGTAAGGAGGAGAAAGTGTCACGATATCGTGACATGTATTTTCATGGCAACAACAACAAAAGAAGCTACAGAGGCAGAAATGTCATGATTTCATGACAGGTCATAAATGCGCAAGTCAAGAAGGAGAACCGACTAAAATGAGAAGTATGACAGTGGACCGACATCACTACGACATTTACAGGGATTAAATGATTTCATATCTAAAATACAAGAGTGATCAAAAGTCTATGGAATTAAGGTCTGTCTAGAATGAAATCATCAAGCGATGGATAAACCAAACATCTTCTTGAGTTGAAGCTGATGAAGACCGATGACAACCGACTAAAATTAGGGTTTACGAGTTGTTATGAAAGCCGACTAAGATTAGGATTTACAGCCGACTAAGATTAGGGTTTTCATCATAAAAAATATTGTTATAAAAGGAGGGTTATTTGGAGAATTGAGGAGATCGTCGAATGTGTGTGAAATACGGTCATTGTGTGCAGAGAGCAAGTCATGTCGAATCATGCTAAGTGCAAAATTTGCAAAGAGAGAGAGTGCACAAAAGGGAGAAGATGATCATGAAGTTCGACTATAACAAAGCAGAGTGTGCGAAGTGATTGTGTAGAGAGAGAGAGAGTGCGTAGAGAATGCAAAGGTGAAGAAGACCAATCAGGGTCTTGCAAAAGCAAAGGTATCTTTTTTGTCAAACTTATAGATTCAAATTGAAGTCCAGGTTGCAGCTTGGCATCAGGGGTTGGTGCTCCTTTCTATTGGTGCAGATAAATAAGGGGTTGGTGCTCCTTCTAGTTGGTGCTGGTAAATCAGGGGTTGGTGCTCCTTTCTGTTGGTGCAGATAAATCAGGGGTTGGTGCTCCTTCCAGTTGGTGTTGGTAAATTGATTGTAAAGTTGGTGCTTTGCAAAGGCTGGATTTGGATGGTAGTCCAAGCGATCAATTTTTGAGGAGTAGCCACATTGGTGAACCTCGTTAAATCTTGTGTTGTGTGATGCTCTTTTGTTATACTTGTTGTATCTAGTAATAAGTTTTAATTGCTGCGGTATTAAGAGCTATAAATTTAAGTTTATAGAGCTACATTGATTCACCCCCCCTCTCAGTGTCATTGTAAGACTAACAATTTATTGTGAAACCTTCATTCAGGATTCACACTATGATGTTTGGTTAAGAAATAATTCACATAATTATTTTGCCATCGAAAGTCCTTTAAGTCATTTTGAATGGTTTGACAGGTTCTTTAGTTGGCCAACCTTTCATGTCCAATTTGGATATTCTTGGTTATCTCCAATATGAGATCCTTTAAATATTTCCTTTGAGTTTCTACCTCGGTGTTATCTGGATGTTGTCAAGAAGTATGTTCCTACTGGAAAGGCTACTTTTAATAGCGAACTTTATCAGAGTCTTCTTTATCAAAGATATGTGTAGACTCACTTATCATGGAAAATTTAGAATAGATTCTCTCAGACTCGATGTTTGATAGATATAGATCTTATCTTATATGGACATCATGGTATTCCTTGGCCATACTATGTATTTGATAGATATATTAAAATTTACTACAATGTTCCACCTCCATTTATCTATTTAGAGAATGACTTATCTCTAGTTGAAGATTATGATAGCTCAATTTCTAACTTAGTACATGATGATTTTCATCTTACCATTTCTAATATGTCTAGTTTCTAGTTTTGGCCCACGACCATATATGTATTCGAAAACTACTTACTTTCTCCCATCAATAAAATATTCAGTTGTTGGTAATTTGATCATATTCTATTCCACTTAGTTATTTTTTTGTGGATCAACCAACTATTGTAGGTTTATATTCCAATAATACCACATGCATGGTATAATAGGTAGTTACTAATTTAAATAATGTAGCACACCTCAATACATTCGACCACCACCCAGGTGGTTAGGTGTCATACTTTACTAATGATCCGGGATATTCAGATTATTGGAGCTATTTAGTGGAGTTCTGATATAGTTTACCCCAAAATTTCATGTCAAGAAAAATGCTTATGGTGAAATTTGGGGGTGATTTCCATGCTTAAATGTATCCTTGCTCTCTTTCACCATACTAGGGTTTCAGGTTCTAGTGTTGTTGGATGGCTTCCCTATTCAACTATGTTGAGTGTACAAGGGTTCCACCATTTCCTACACCATAGCCACTGATTGGAAAAACCCAAAGTGTATTGTAACATTGATAAAAATCTAAATAAAGAAAATATTGTTTTGTTTATCTTTTGATCTTAAATTTCTAGTAGTTAGTTTTCAATTGCAATCAACTAACTTGTATTCACACAATGTGATGTATATCTATTGGCTTTAGTGACTCAAAACTGATTTTAGCCATGCATAACAAGAGTTTCACATTTTTATCTTTACCATCAGATTCTTATATGCAAATAATAATACCACATGCATCGCTTCACGACTTATTCATATGCTTAAATAGTGCAAAACACATCTTCTAGATTACAACAAAGAAGAATGATATTTTCAACCATGGTAAAGGTTCGGGTTGCAACTATCTCTGGGTGAACTATTACTAAATAATATAGTAATCCTCCAGAGTTCATCGAGGTTGATATGTTTAACTCCTTTGGCCAAAAGCCAATTCGTAACAAGAATTAATTAAAGAAAATATTCTTTTAGTTTGTCTTGTGTACTACAATATGCCAAATTTAGATATAGCTGGAATTTTAGTCCAAGAACATCTATAGTCTGATTATTAGTAGTTTTGCAACTACGCTTTTTTTACTATATCAAAATTACTTTGACATAGAAGATTTTTACCTCCTTTAGGCCATATTTAGTGGTTGTTTTTCTTCTAGGTATGACTATAACCATTTAGCCTTGAATTTTAATCAATTAATAAGTTATCTATAATAATTTGATAACCATAGTTCAAGTGATCCTTTTTAGTGGATTTGAACCGTCTTAAGGTTCTTCTTGCAAAAATATTTTTTTAACCTAGATCTAACTAGAATCCATTAGTTAGCCTGTACTCTTATACCAACTGTAACAACCTCAATTGTTACTACTATTCATATATATATTTTTTCTATATATATATTTTTTATCATTTATTTATCTTCAAAGAGTAAGAGATATAATCATGATCTAATATGGAATCATTCCAACTGGATTGTAAGTTTTCAAGGCAATCATCATCAAGAGGTATTAAGACTTGGTCAGAGTCACTCTTGAGTAGAAGTGACCAATTTCTACAAAAACCCTCATACCACTCGGGTATGAGAATGCTCACCAAAGTATTAGGATTTTATCCCTCACCAAAGGGAATCACCCTATACCATACTATCCACAAAGACTAGTATGTAGGTGAATGCATTGAAGATGGAAAACCACACCAGTGGAAAACCATCATAGATGAAATAACTGCAGCAATGGTTAGTCATCAATCTTAGTTCCTACCCACATCTTCCCGATGGGGCCACTAAGATAACATATCACTACATGTGATCAAACTTACATAATCCTTGGAATAGACATATTAAGCACATTTATTTTCTCTTATACCTCTCAGAATTATTTAATAATTTTCTCATTTGAGGCATCCCTTTTGTTAAATAAGTTCATTAAAAAAGGGTATTTTTTTTACCATCATGGGAGCACCTACTCCACATGTACATTCAAGTATTAAATCAGAATGTAAGGCCTAACTTGAGCTACAACTCAAGTCCAAATTGCCTTTTGCGAACTCCAACCCACTCTGAGCTCCAACTCAGTTTAATCTTACTATTATAGTGTTCCTTTTTAAACCATACATGAGTATTTATTAATTTATTAGATATACATAATTTAATTAACCATTAGAGTATAGAAACCATTACATTATAAACATCTCATTGAAAAGTAAATAACATGAGATAACCATTTAAGTAAGGCATATATTTCATTACATCATACTTTTTGAATCTACCCAACAATTGAATATATCAATTACTACTCATTGAAAGGTAAATCTAGCTAATTACATCATTCATAATTCATTTAACCAATAACATTATATATGGTAAATATCATATTCATAATCCATAACATATTAAAGAAAAGCATACATTCTTTGCATCATAACTTGGCTAAAAATTGAATAGTAATTAGCAAATGATACAAATTGATATTTTGATCTAAAATATTGCACATCAAAGAAATTAATATCTTACTAACATAAATTTATAACATCCACAATTTACATAATTAATGATATATTGAAAGTAAAAGCATTACTCACAAGAAACATCAAATCAAATCACAAATTTAGTGACACATATTTGAAGAACACAAGCTTATACTGAGAGAGGGGGTGAACAGTATAAGACCACTTTTTACTTTTCTTTCCCAATCAATATTATGCAATGTATAGATAGCAATATCAACAGTAGTAATCAAAGCAATGCACAAATCACCACACACAATAGAGACACCAATTTAACGTGGTTCACCCAATGTGGGCTACTCCACGGAGAAAATATTTCACTAAAATTTTCTCAATCAATCTCTTGGGAATCCTTTCCCTATTACAATGTTTATGGACCTCTATCCAAAGGAGACACCAATCCCCTAATCAAGTTCGTGGATCTCTATCCATAGGAGAACTCCTTTCTCCTTAGCTCTGGTTGGTGATCTTCTAGAAGAACTATTGCCCCCACTACTCTGGCTAATGGATCTCTATCCACTGAAGACACCTATCCTCACTACCCTAGCTAATGGATCTCTATCCACTAGAGACTATCATCCTCTATACTCTATCACCTCCAAAGCTTGCTCTCAGCTCTGTCTCAAATCTGCACTAAACATAGTCCTTCGGTCTAGCACAAATCTACTCAATCTCTATCTCTAGTCTAGGCACAAACTTATCCTCAAATATACACCAAAACTTCTATCCTCAAATCTGCACTCAAACATATCTTTGGTCTAGCACAAATCTATCCTCAATATCTATCCTCAAGCCTTAACACAAAGCTTGATCCAATCACAAATCAACACTGCTAGATCTACCCCAAACCTTAACTCAAGGTTTGAACAAATCAATCAATCAACTCTGCTCACAAGTCTTCTCAAAGACTTATCTCAAATCTACCTTGTAAGCTTCCACAAAAGCTCACACTAATATGTCCACAAGTCCTCTCTAGAACTTGTCCAATATTCTCAACAAGTCCTCACTAGAACTTGTCCAATCTACTCAACAATATCTATCCTCAAACTCTGTATTGTAAGCTTCCACAAAATCTCACACAAATCTATCCACAAGTCTTCTCAAAGACTTACCTCAAATCTTCTCAACAAGTCCTCACTAGAACTTGTCCAATCTCATAGAAACATAAAGAGAATTGTTAGAGACTCAATATGCTTCACATTCACCACAATGCTCAATTACTTTCAATTTCTCTTTTTACCATAGAAACATATAGATAATTGTTAGAGACTCAATATGCTTCACACTCACAAACTCTCAATCACTTTCAATCTCTCTTTTATCATATAAACATATAGAGAATTGTTAGAGACTCAATATGTTTCACATTCATCAACACTCAACCTCTTTCTCAAATCAATTCAGAATATAGAACAATTTGTTTCACAGAACTTGAACTATCACATCAACACATCCACTTGACTAGGCTCAACCAACTCTACTCAATCACTCACTCAATGAAATAATCCTTGCTCACAAACCCTAGTCCAAACTTATGAACATTCACTCAAATGTTCCAACAATGCTTATCAACCAATCTCACATAACAATGATACTCATCATAACAATGATACTCATGATCTTTGCAAACCCTAGTTCAAGTTCTTCACTCAACCAATCACTTCAACAACAATGCTTATAAAACAAGGTTACTTTCCTTAACCTCTATTCCAAAAAACTTGAAGAATTAATTCAAAACACTAAAAAAACTACAAAATCCTTTTCACTCCAATCTTATTTTCAAAAAACCTCAATCAATCATTTCAACCAAAGAAGAATATGCCCATACCTTTTATTTGATGTAGAAGTGACCTTAGAAAACCTATCTCAATCACAATTTTCTCTTTTGCCAATTTCAATAGTTAGATGATAAAATATCACACTAACCTCTTCACAAAATAATCCTCAATTACAAAAATTAATCAAACTTAATTACACCTTATTTCTCCTTCTTAAAATAATATCCAACACCACAAATATTTAATCAAAACACTTCTTCCAAAACTCTAACTCATCAAAAGAACATCTTAACAATTCAATTTCATCATAACCCTTTTCAGAAAGATATCTCAAAAATAATCCAAACTCTACTTATGACTCCCTACTTAATATTGCATTAATTAAATAAATCACTTTATAAAATAATGCAATAAGTCAATCTCTCACTTTTCTAAGGTAAAACAAAATTACCCTAGCTTTTACTTTAGCAACAATTAACCCTTCATATATCAAAAAATATTTCCTCAACACACAACTTAACTTCCACCTTATCTCTCCTAAACCTTAGCAAAACAAATTAAAATAATTTCCAAAAATTATTACCACTTTTCGCAATCCATGGGGCTCAAAACTTGGCACAATACTCCCACAACGCCTTGGCCATGGCTTCCATGCCATGTGAGCCACGTGCTCCACTTGGAGCCTCAAAGCACAACATGTGCTTTGACTCCTTCAAACCCTTAAGAGCCCTTGGCTCTTCCTTCGATGTCGATGGAACCACACACTACGCTATTCGGGAGGCACACATTTCAAAATTTGCACGAGCTTTTTCACTTAAGGTGGATGCAATGAAAAGGATACCAAACCTTAGGAATGGCTATGGTATTTATACCATATGCCTTCCCTTGTCACACACGTCGATGGAGAGGAAATTCATTAGGGAAACAATGTTGTCGTCGATGCTTCCAACTTTACCTTCGAAATATATTTATTTATAATTATTTAAATTCAAAAGAATTTAAATATTATAAATTAAATATTTAAATCTTCTTTGGGATTTTTAAAATAAAATCCTCCTTAGGTTTTAGAAAACCTTTTTTTTTATTATAAAAAAAAATCCTATTTTAGAAAACTTTTATTTCCCAACCATGGTTTTAATAAAAACCTTTTATTTTTCCCAACCATGGTTTTAATAAAACCTTTTATTTTGTGCTTCACATAATATTTAAAAATAAACATTATGAAGCTCTTTTGCCACCAACCTTTTGCATTACTCCTTTTGACCTTTTGACATCAATGACAATTCATCCTTGACATCAATGACAACTTCATCTACTCAAAATGTCCAACAATCTCCCCCTTTGTCATTGATGGCAACCCAATTATCTTTTCAAATTTTCTTAACCTATTTTTGTCCTACTCCCCCTGACTCAATGCTCTCTTCTTAAATCAAATCTCTCCCCTTTACTTAAATATCTCTCCCTTTGACATCAATGGCAAAGGGTCACCTTTGGGGCTCGGGGCTAAGAATGAGTCTCTTAGCTTAGCCCCTCCCCCACCTCCTCTTGAGGTGGTTAATTCTAGGGTGGGAGTATTTCTACTCCCAGCAAGCACTGGTCTTTACCTTTGTCCTCTTTCCTTCTCATCTGATCCTTCTGATTCCTTTGACTATTCCTATTCATATCCATGTTCCTTTTTTTTTCTATTCCTATTCCTATTCATGCTTGATTCTGGAATGTCTGCTCTACACCACTTTGTTGTATGTCCATCATTATTGCACTTATAACACTTAATGTTATTATTCCTTGTAGGTGCAAATATCTTGGGATTTCTTCTGGTGAAGCCATATCTATTCCTATCATGGACCCTACAATTCATTGCCTTGTGACCAAATTGATTACATGAGTAGCAATACCCATGAAAAAGTTACCTGCTTCTGAAATTCCCATATTCCTATCTTTCATGTGTCCTGCATTGTGAAGCCTTGTGCCCAAATCTATGACATGAGAAACATCATCCATTGAAGTTTCCTTGTCTTGACCTCATTGGTCTCTTAGTCTCTCTTACCCTATGTTGGTTCCTGTTCCATCTGTTTCTCCTTTGTGCATTGTTTCTTTCCTTGTTGAACTTTTTATTGTCCAACTCATCCTTAGAAGTCTCACTTTCTCTTACATTGTCTTCTTCTGAAGTTTCTTCTTCTTCAGAACTTGAGGTTGAATTTTCTTCTTATTTCTTTTGAGCCTGTTCAAAACCAAGACCTATTTTGCTTGATGTAGGCTTTTGTGACTTGATAATCTTATCCAAATTCTTTGAACTTCTTCCAAACTTGTGTAGCTTGTCCTTAGACTTCTCTACTTCTTCCCTTAGTAGGGCTACTTCTTGTTCTAACTTTTCACATTCTAAGACCTTTGCTTCTAACTTATCCTTGAACTTCTTTGTCTTAGCCATTGACTTGTTTAGATCCTCTATAAGCTTTCCTCTCTCTTCATCACATTCTTGAAACTGAAGCTCAAGTTGGGAGTTTTGCTTTCTTACCTTCTTTAAAGTTTTAAGAGCATAAATAAGCTCTCCCTCAAGATCAACTTCTCCTTTTTCTGATTCTTCCTCTATTTTTTTGCCTTTGAGAACATCTTCATTCTTTTTTGACTTGTCTTCTATAGGATCACCTCCTTCTTCTTCTAGTGCCATTAGAATATTCTCTTTTGGTCCTTCAAGTGTATCCTCATATTCATCATCACTAAAACTGAAACCATTCTTTGTACAACTATCTTCAAGATGTCCAAAATTACCACATCTAAAACACTTGAGAATTATTGGTGACCTTTTCTTAACTTCTTCTTTTTCTTCTATCAGAAATAGGACTTCATCTTTATCATTATCTGAGAAACTATTATCACTATCACTTGAGTACTTACTTGCCTTGTCTGCATAGTAGCTCCTCTTTTGTCTTTGAAAGAACTTCTTCCCTTGTCTGCCTTGTCCATCCTTACCTTTCTTTTGGTACCTATATTTTTCTGATTCCCTGTTCTTATGATCCTATTTTTCTTCATCATTGTTATTTTTGGCTTCTTGAAAATCAGTTGCATAGTGACCATACTTTCCACAATTGAAACATCTAATAGATTTTGCATCTTTAAATCTTCTTGAATCCTTATTCCTTCTACCATAATTTGCTTCTTCATCACTGGATGACTCATTGCTTGAATCTGACTTCTTGCCCTTTGTCTTCTTAGTAGCTTTGAAGGTTGCTTCCTTCCGGAGATTAGGTTCCTCTTTTGTTCTTAACTCAAAAGTTGTAAGAATACCAAGTAACATATCTCTTGTCAAAATATCACCATATTTTGATTCCTCTATAGCAGAGATATTTTCACTAAACCTTTTTGGAAGAGATCTTAAGATCTTATCACAAATATCAGATTCTTCAATCTCAAGTCCAAGTCCTTGCATGGCATTAACAACTTCATCTACCCAAAGTAGATAAGTACTAATGTTTTCCTCATCCTTCATTTTTAAATCTTCAAATTGTCCCTTGAGATTTCATATCTTTGCCTTCTTGACACTTTTATCTCCTTCATATATGCTTTGTAACTTATCCCAAATTCCTTTTGCATCTTTACAATGCATAACCTTTATGAACTCTGTTCTATGCAAACCTCTCAAAATTGCATTCATTGCTTTTGAATTGTAATGTTGTAGAAGCTTACCTTCCTTATCTATAGGTGGATCAACTGGTGGTATGTATCCATTTTCAACTGCTTCCCAAATTTCATTGCCAAGTGCCATCAGGTGAATCTTCATTCTCATACTCCAAAATATATAATCACTTCCATAAAATACTGGTGTTGAATTATCTGAGGACCCATTCTTAGAATCCATTGTGTTCTTGAAAGCTTTTCCTTCAAGCTGTTAAACTCTTTCGAAGGAACCCGCTCTGATACCAATTGAAGAACACAAGCTTATACTGAGAGGGGGGTGAACAATATAAGACCACTTTTTACTTTTCTTTCCCAATCAATATTATGCAATGTATAGATAGCAATATCAATAGTAGTAATCAAAGCAATGCATAAATCACCACACATAATAGAGACACCAATTTAACGTGGTTCACCCAATGTGGGCTACTCCATGGAGAAAATATTTCACTAAAATTTTCTCAATCAATCTCTTGGGAATCCTTTCCCTATTACAATGTTTATGGACCTCTATCCAAAGGAGACACCAATCCCCTAATCAAGTTCATGGATCTCTATCCATAGGAGAACTCCTTTCTCCTTAGCTCTGGTTGGTGATCTTCTAGAAGAACTATTGCCCCCACTACTCTGGCTAATGGATCTCTATCCACTGAAGACACCTATCCTCACTACCCTAGCTAATGGATCTCTATCCACTAGAGACTATCATCCTCTATACTCTATCACCTCCAAATCTTACTCTCAACTCTATCTCAAATCTACACTAAACATAATCCTTCGATCTAGCACAAATCTACTCAATATCTATCTCTGGTCTAGCACAAACCTATCCTCAAATATACATTATCCTCAAATCTACACTAAACACTAGTCCTTCGATCTAGCACAAATCTATCCTCAATATCTATCCTCTATCTCACTAAACATAGTCCTTCGATCTAGCACAAATCTATCCTCAATATCTATCCTCAAGCCTTAACACAAAGCTTGATCCAATCACAAATCAACACTACTAGATCTACCCCAAACCTTAACTCAAGGTTTGAACAAATCAATCAATCAACTCTACTCACAAGTCTTCTCAAATACTTATCTAAAATCTACCTTGTAAGCTTCCACAAAAGCTCACACTAATCTATCCACAAGTCCTCTCTAGAACTTGTCCAATCTACTCAACAAGTCCTCACTAGAACTTGTCCAATATGCTCAACAATATCTATCCTCAAACTCTATATTGTAAGCTTCCACAAAAGCTCACACAAATCTATCCACAAGTCTTCTCAAAGACTTACCTCAAATATTCTCAACAAGTCCTCACTAGAACTTGTCCAATATCATAGAAACATAAAGAGAATTGTTAGAGACTCAATATGCTTCACATTCACCACAATGCTCAATTACTTTCAATTTCTCTTTTTACCATAGAAACATATAGAGAATTGTTAGAGACTCAATATGCTTCACACTCACAAACTCTCAATCACTTTCATCTCTTATCTCAGAAACATATAGAGAATTGTTAGAGACTCAATATGTTTCACATTCATCAACACTCAACCTCTTTCTCAAATCAATTTAGAATATAGAACAATTTATTTCACAGAACTTGAACTATCACATCAACACATCCACTTGACTAGGCTCAACCAACTCTACTCAATCAATCACTCAATGAATTAATCCTTGCTCACAAACCCTAGTCCAAACTTATGAACATTCACTCAAATATTCCAACAATGCTTATCAACCAATCTCACATAACAATGATACTCATGATCTTTGCAAACCCTAGTTCAAGTTCTTCACTCAACCAATCACTTCAACAACAATGCTTATAAAACTCACATAACAATGATACTCATGATCTTCAAACCCTAGTTCAAGTTCTTCACTCAACCAATCACTTCAACAACAATGCTTATCAAACAAGGTTACTTTCCTTAACCTCTATTCCAGAAAACCTTGAAGCATTAATTCAAAACACACTCAACAAGGAAAACTTAACAAAGTCCTTTTCACTCCAATCTTATTTTCAGAAAACCTCAATCAATCATTTCAACCAAAGAAGAATATGCCCATACCTTTTATTTGATGTAGAAGTGACCTTAGAAAACCTGTCTCAATCACAATTTTCTCTTTTGCCAATTTCAATAGTTAGATGATAAAATATCACACTAACCTCTTCACAAAATAATCCTCAATTACAAAAATTAATCAAACTTAATTACACCTTATTTCTCCTTCTTAAAATAATATCCAACACCACAAATATTTAATCAAAACACTTCTTCCAAAACTCTAACTCATCAAAAGAACATCTTAACAATTCAATTTCATCATAACCCTTTTTCAGAAAGATATCTCAAAAATAATCCAAACTCTACTTATGACTCCCTACTTAATATTGCATTAATTAAATAAATCACTTTATAAAATAATGCAATAAGTCAATCTCTCACTTTTCTAAGGTAAAACAAAATTACCCTAGCTTTTACTTTAGCAACAATTAACCCTTCATATATCAAAAAAATATTTCCTCAACACACAACTTAACTTCCACCTTATCCCTCCTAAACCTTAGCAAAGCAAATTAAAATAATTTCCAAAAATTAATATTACCACTTTTCGCAATCCATGGGGCTCGAAACTTGGCACAATACTCCCACAATGCCTTGGCCATGGCTTCCACGCCATGTGAGCCACGTGCTCCACTTGGAGCCTCAAAGCACAATGTGTGCTTTGACTCCTTCAAACCCTTAAGAGCCCTTGGCTCTTCCTTCGACGTCGATGGAACCACACACTGCGCTATTTGGGAGGTACACGTTTCAAAATTTGCATGAGCTTTTTCACTTAAGGTGGATGCAATGAAAAGGATACCAAACCTTAGGAATGGCTATGGTATTTATACCATATGCCTTCCCTTGTCACACACGTCGACGGAGAGGAAAATTCATTGGGGAAACAATGTTGTCGTCGGCGCTTCCAACTTTACCTTCGAAATATATTTATTTATAATTATTTAAATTCAAAAGAATTTAAATATTATAAATTAAATATTTAAATCTCCTTTGGGATTTTTAAAATAAAAGCCTCCTTAGGTTTTAGAAAACCTTTTTATTTTATTTATAATTATTTAAATTTTAAATCTTCTTTGGTTTTTAAAATAAAATCCTCCTTAGGTTTTAGAAAACCTTTTTGATTTGCCCAACCATGGTTTTAATAAAAACCTTTTATTTTGCCCAACCATGGTTTTAATAAAACCTTTTATTTTGTGCTTCACATAATATTTAAAAATAAACATTATGAAGCTCTTTTGCCACCAACCTTTTGCATTACTCCTTTTGACCTTTTGACATCAATGACAATTCATCCTTGACATCAATGACAACTTCATCTACTCAAAATGTCCAACAATATTTATCTTGGGAACCCTCATGAGGAATAAACCTAGCCTCCAAAATATATCTTTTCCTCTCATTCATAAACTTAAGATGTCAAATAATACAAGTATATAAGGGCATCTACGGACCCCTTTCAATTAATTGTACAACTAAAGGAATCCAAATATTCCTTTTAAAGATCATGATGCAATTAAGGAATTTTATAATTCCTTTCTCTAAGCCATCATTATAACATTAAAGTATTTCTCATACAATTAAGGAATCCATATGTTCCTTTAAAGCTCATGATGCAATTAAGGAATTTCTCAATTCCTTTCTCTAAGCCATCTTAAGAATTTTACAAATTCTTACATATGTTTATGATGATCATCGGAATCATATTTTAGAGAAATTTTCGTCAGTTAGCAAAGAGGGATTTTCCATAAATCCCTCAGGAATGAATTGCATAGTAATTCTCTAGGATTGAAACACAACCAATTCTTTGCTCAAGATATTAAAGTCCCATACCTTTAATTCTTTTAATCAACAATTCTTCTATTTGTTTAGCAAACCAAAGTCACTTCTTCAATATCCTGTTTTGCCTTTATTTTTTCTTAAATCCTATAATAATTTAGCTATATTAAAGGAATACCCAAACTATTTGTAAATATATATACTTGGGTCTATCCTAAGTATAAAATAAAATAGCCCAATAATTCTTTTTAAATAATCTTGGAATACATTACAAAGACTAATTACCAAAGGATATTATTATCCTCAATTCTTCAAATGAAAATTTCTACTCTTGTTGAGATTAAAGAGTTATTTTCTTTCCCAATGGTGAATAATCCAATGTTTCTATATTTATTTTCTATTACCACATCATTTAGTATTTCAATATTAATTTGAAGTATCAACGGTCATATAGATTACTCTTCCCACAATCGGGTCATCAAATAATCCATAATCACTATTTACAAAGATTTATCACTATCCTCCTCACCCTACCATCTATAGCCAAGGTTAAATAGAATTAATACATAGTAAACAACAATTCAGTGCTATTTGTTTAATACGGGTGAATGGTCAGTGACGACCATAAAGCCAATAGTCACACGCAACCTATGTGGAGGTATTTAGTCGGGTTTTCACTATCCAACTATAAGGTGTTTAGAAACTATGCATGATGGGATTTAAATCATTATATAAGTCTTATAATCATACCTAATTAGCATATGTGTCGCCACTATCCACCTAGGCATAACATAAGGACTACTTAAATGTGACCACTATCAGTGCTGACAAACTTGGATAAGTGATAAGGTGATTTTAGTCAAACTTTGGCACACAGTAATTTCCAAAATGATCCAAGGTGATTTCAACCATAATTTACAAAGAAAACATATTAATTTCATTTAATACCCTCTTTTTACCTGCGATGAGTCTTGGACGAGTCATATATAATATTTGTTTCATTATATAGCATCAAAGACTAAGCTAATAAATTACTGTGTATGGTGACTTCCATGGTTTCAACATTGTAGTGGCCACTACTTCTCCTTGTTATCATGAATTAAAAATGTAGGCTCAAAGTCAAAAGCTACATTTGATCATTGATCATAGAGGGGACTATAATGAATAATTATACATTCTTATAGGTACCAGGATCTCGATACTCTTTCCATAGTGAATATTAGGGTCTCAATCATCAATCCTACACATCATTGTGGTAATATAGATTAGAACACAGGATAAGATGGAGCTAAATTTTCTAGCATGTCCATCACAAGAATTAAAGCACGGTTTATGACATGATTCATTTTTCCTATAGCGCTTTGATATATGTAGGCTGCCTACCAAGTGATAAGAGCTCCTAAACATAGATGTATGTCATAGAACACATCCAAAGGTGTCCTTGTTATCTTTACAACACTCAACCATTCATAGGTATTAAGCATGACTCTCAAATTTACACACTATGCACAATAAAGGAAAAACTTATTATATTGATTGCAGTTGATTTTGAGAGAACACTCTAGTTTTAGTGTGGTTGAAACAATAGGGATATGCATAATGTTGTAGCATACTCTTTGCTCTAAATAATAACCAACAATAACCATCGTTTAGTTGTAGTGGTGATCCTGTTAGTAGAACATATTGAGGTTTTTATGTATGGTCCATCCGGTGATCATTCGAATCCAACTTACTTGTTTTGACCAAACTCTTAAAGGTAAACAGATCAATCAATTTGCCCAGGTTATTATCCTAACAAATCGGTTATTGATACAACTAAAAAAATATGCCAGTCTGTATAAAAATAGGAATATTAACTATAGATAATATACACAGGATACCATTAGTTCAAAAATATACAATAGGGAATAAGGCATTCCAACCTTATCCTAATATATTCTCTTCCCAATATGTCCTTAATTGTTTTCCAATTCAAGGCCCTCTTCTACTGTCTCTCTCAATATTTAGGGCTCCCAGACTTCCTCTTTCCAAGACCTCCTCCAAAGATGCCTTTTATATTTCCCAAGCTATCCTTATTGCTTTCATGCTTACCTTTCTAAATCTAGGGTCTTCTGGTTTTTGATCCACCCAAGGGTGGAGAGCATACTCCCTAGACTCCTAAGGTTTTCTCCCCCTTACTTCCTAAGATGCTCCCAATTTATAGACAAACTTCCTCTCATATGAGCCAAATAATGGACTTATTAAAATATGCCTTATGACATTTCAACTCTGGTGGAGGAGAATTTCAAAGAGTAGAAAAGAGTCTACCAAGAGTAGGTGACCTTGTTTTTATTTGTGTCCCTATTTTCTAGAGATAATCACCAACTAACACTATTATTAGAGAATAGGTTAGTTGTAGAATTAGGACTAATGGTGACAAAGGGAAGAATCTCCACCTATTTTCCATTAATGAAATTAGGCCCATGTAGAAAATAGGAAAATTCATATATTGTTTGAAAATTCCATAATTCTTTTTAATCCAATTAGAATTGGATAACATAATTAGGTTACTTACACCCAATTTACTACTTTGTAGTAAATTTTGGTGAAAAGTTATTTTCTATTTCTTCTTTCACCAAAGATTTATTTATTTTCTAATTAAATTAATTTAAATTATCTTCTATGAAAGATAATAAATCCTTCTCTATAATTTTACCAAAATTCCCTAGTTGGAATTTGTAGTATTCTTTAGGGTCTATTCCTTTTTTTTGGTCAATAACTCATCGCACTAATTATCTAGTAGCCTTATGGAAAGGATCCATTGGGATGGCTCATGACATGCAGATGCACCAAGATTTATATGGTAAAATCTAGATTTTGTGGAAGCCACATGAGCAACACAAGTTGATTTAAATTTAGTTCTATTAGTATGGTTGCTAAGTTTTGATGAGAACTGGGTACGAATATGGAAAAACATGGAGAATATCGACAATATTAAAAGGAAATAAAATAAAACACAACATGGTATATTCGACATGCTGTAGAATAGGACCAGTTTTCATGAGAAAGTAGCTATCGTGACCAGCTCAGACGTGAACCCCGTTGGAAGGATGTGTTATGGTGGCTTACCTGGCATCACGCAGAGCTCAACTAGAGCTATAGTAAACATATACACAACACCTATAAACTAGTGGAATTAGAAATATTCAAAACTAGGAAAGCACACACAATGCATGGCCATTCGAGATACTTGACATAGTTTCACTGTCCAGTTGATATAAGCATTGAATTTAAGGAGTAGTTGCTGATTGAGTAGATGATCGATGAATATTGGAGATCTTTAGGTGGTTTAGTTTCCAGTTAAAGAGATCGAGGATGATATTATGGAGGTAAACTAACACTCTCATTATTAATTTAATTAATATTTTGATTATAATTGGGAGGAATTAAGCAAATGTGACATTATCAAAAGATGCCCATAATGTAAGGAAAATGGGTGTTCGAGGGTTATCAAACAAGTTATGGGTCCACATGGACATTTTCCTTGAAGGATGGGTACAACTAGGAGTATTGTCTATGGAATAATATTTAAAATGGGAGTTTGGTGGCCCTGTGATTCAGGCATGGTAATGTTAGAGAGCAGCATAGTCTAAAGCCTCTCAGGGAATATGACATGTAAAATACTCCAAGTCCACAATTTTCAAATTTTTAAAATATATTATCAATTAATCCAGATTAGGATTATTTTACATAAATACAAAAGATATTCATTTTATTATAAAGTCCTAGTTGGTGATATTTGGGACATGTTATTATAACGCAGACATTGTGGAAGAACAAAGAAACTTGTCATTATGTGCTTATGCGTTACAAAAAACCTTGAAAAGCCCAAATAAAGGAAGACGAAGAGATAATGTTTGGGAGGTGAATGAAGGGTTTCATTAAAATTTTTAAATATCCATTTCCAATGTAGAAAAGGGGTCGAAGAATTTTTGTAGGGATGTTGTGGAAAACTATATTTTTGTGGAAAACTTTTCTCCTCCCAAGCTACTAGGTCTACACTGTTTCACTATTGATGCCATTGAAAGTTGGTATTCTGCATTTGTACTGGAGTTTTATTGCAAAATCATTATTGTCAACATATTGGAAATTAAATGAGTTTCTATGCATGTTAATGGTAGAATCATCTCTAATTTTTAATATGTTGTACCTTTTCCTTAGAAGATAGCACCTCATTAAATGTTGTATTGCCTGAATGCGGATCACATTAATGCTAGTTTTATGTAGGATACTGATGTTTGTAGGGTCTATGTGAAGTTTTAGAGTTTCAGTAGCTTGTTTTATTTCATTTTATTTTCCTTTATTTTTCTAACCCTATCTTTTTCATTTTTTTAACTTCTACAAATAAAATAAAAAATATAAAAAAAAATAAAATCCAAAAAAGAGATGCACGAATTCCAAGAATAAGCTTTAAAGTTTCATTTAGAGCAGTTTTAATTTTATTTTGAAGCAAATTCGAAATTCCAAAATTTCACATAAAGTTCAATTTTTAAAAGGAATTTTGTAATTTCAAAGTTTTACAAGATTTCACATTTTAAAGGAGAGTCAAGATTTCAAGCTTTGCAGTTTTGTTTTCAAGCAATAATTTAACTTCCCTTTATGAAAATTACAATTTCATTAAAGGGAGGTAATTTATATGGCATTTCAAAGGCTACTACATTTTAAAGTTAGTCATTTAGATTATTTTCTTTTTATGCTCAAAGCAAGATAAAATGAATCCACTCATCATTTCGTGTTCATATTTTAGAGATAGATTTTAATATTTCCTTTCATGCTTAAAGCAAGATTTAACAAAAGAATAAAACTTGTTAAAATATTCTTAAAAAAATAACATAAAATCTATCTAAAGTACTTCAAGATAAAATGAATTTAAATTTTCATCGTGGACATATGAGGGGCAATCACATTTTCTCTTGTTTTTAAGTTTCATGAACAATCAATAGCATAACATAATAAAGTAACACCAACACAGGCCCCTTGTTAAAAATTAATTGCAAATAACTAAGGTATTATAGCACTTATTTGACACATTTTCACAAGCATACAAGCACACATTAAGTAAAAGGAACCTTGGAGAAATTTCAATTTCTTTGCAAGAGAGGGTTTTCTAATCGAAATCCTAATTGTGAGTGTGGTTTTGCAATTGGGCAAAATTATCACTGAACACATCTTCCAAATAGTGTCTAGTCTAATCAATGCCCAATACTCTATATTATCCCATGATAGAGAGGTTCTACATCTTCTGCCATACAAGGCATCAAAGGGGGTCATCCCAAATGATGCATGGTATCCATTATTATATGCAAACTCCACAAGATGCTAGAAGTCTTCCTATTTTAAAATTTGGTCCATGCAATACATGCATAACATATATTTTAAAACCTAATTTTCCCTCTCATTTTGACCATCTATTTCAAGGTGATATGTAGAACTAAATTTTAGGTTAGTACCCACTGCACGATGTAAATACTACCAAAAACTAGATGTGAATATATAATCTCTATTAGATATGATTACCTTAGAAAACCCATGTTATCTGAAAACTTCTTTGGAAAACTTATATGCCACCATTGGTGCATCATATTTGATGTTTCCTAGTATGAAGTGTGCAACCTTGGTCAACTTATCAACCACTACCAAGATAGCATCATGCTGGAACCTATTCTTAGGTAATCCCACAATAAAGTCCATAGAGATTACCTGTAATTTTTACATAGGTATCTCATGTGTGTATAATTTCTAGTTGGGTGATAATGTTCTACATTCTCTTTCTGGTATTCCAAACATCTTGATATGAATTTGGTGATATCTTGCTTCATCCTAGCATAATAGGTATTTTTCATATTTTCTCTCATTTTTTACCCTCCTAGATGAGTGGGATAGGGAGAATTATGTACCTCTTGCATGATCAATCTCCTCAGGTCACTCATTTTGGATATGACTACCCAATACTTATAGCATAAAAGCCTATATTTTATGTTGAAGCCTTTAATTTCTTCAATAGTTCCTTCTATTTTATCTTGAAGTTCTAGGTAATATGGGTCTTGTAGCTACATTTACTTAATGCTATCCATTAAATCTATATAGATCTGGGTTAAGGTAGTTAAGTGCCTTCTCTTGCTCATGGCAACTACAACCTTATTTTCCTTCCCTTTTGATATATTCAATGCCAAAATCATATTTCGCAAAGAACTCTACCAATCTTCTCTATTTTGTATTTAGCATAGGCTAGGTACAAATATACCTCAATTGATGGTTTATCCTTAGATCAAAAGGTCTACTAAACAAATAGTGTCTTCAAACCTTTAGGGAATGCACAAATACTATCAATTCTATATTATGAGTGGCATAGTTTACCTCATTTTTCTTGAGATTTATAGACTCATATGCCACTCTAGCTTCTTTCAGAGACAAATTTCCACCCAAACCTTCTAGAGAAGAATTTGTACACACGATGAATTTTCCAAGAGTATCCAACATCTTTAGAATTGGTTTTGTCATCAAATTATTTTTTAGAGTCTCAAATGTAGCCTCACACTTATCCATCCATTTGAACTTTTTATCTTTTTCTAAATGTTGGTGATTGGATAGATAATCTTAGAATAATTTCTCATAAAATTTTTATAATAGCTTGCGAGTCCCATGAAGCTCTTGAATTTTTTCATAGTTGTAGGTGAAGGACAATTTAGTATAGCCTTGATATTATTTGGATCTACAACAATTTCTTTTATTGAGATAATGTGCCCCAAATATTGTTCTTACAAAGTATAGAACTCGCACTTGTAGAGTTTCCCATAGAGTTGATTCTTCCTAGGCCTTCCAATACTAATTTGAGTTGTTGGTCATGCTCTTACTTAGTTCAAGAATAAATTACTATATCATATAAGAATACTAAGATAAACCAGTCTAGATAATTACTAAACACACTATTCATCAAATTCATGAAGGCAAACAGTGTATTCGTTAACCCAAATGGTAGCACCATGAATTTATAGTACCCATATCAAGTTTTAAAGGTTGTCTTATGTGTATATTCTTCCTTGATTCTAATTTTATGGTAACCAAATCTCAGATATATTTTTGAAAATATGGTAGCACCCTTCAGTTGGTCAAAGAGATCATCTATCCATGGTAGAGGATACTTATTTTTAATGGTTACCTTATTTAGCATTCAATATTATATGCATAGCCTGAAGGAACCATCGTTATTTTTCACAAATAGCACTAGATAACCCTAAGGTGACACACTTGGTATGATTGGACCCTTTTAAAACAAGTCCTAAAGTTGAACTTTTAGTTCCTACAACTCATTTGGAGTCATTCTATAAGGTGTCCTAGAAACGGGTTTGGCTCCTGGCATTAACTCAATGGTGAAATTGAATTCACTTTGAGGGGATAGACCTAGAAGGTCTTTAGGAAATACATCCCAAAACTCATAAAAAATTGAATGCTTCTTAAAAACCTCATCTCCTTTTTCTCTAGTCTCACCATTGATCTTCAATACATGGAGCAAGCTACCTCTTTTGATGGCCTTATTTAACTGCATAGCTAAAAGTAAGTGGGATAAAAAAGAACCTTACCCACTTTGAAATCTTACTCCCCTCTTATTATTATCGATGTAATCCATCCACCTATCTTGAAAATTGATTAAGGCTCAATAAGCCTTCAATTAGTCAATCCCTAGAATAATGTCAAAGGTGTGAAGGTGTGCCACATACAATTACCATATAGTAGACCCTTTAGGTATATTTATATTTGTTGTAGGTAAACATTGATCCACTAAGTAGGTTTTCCTAGAACCATACTCGACTTTCTATCCTTATACCAAAAATATAGATCTTTACGACATATCCCTAATAATACTAGTGAAAATAAAGCTATCTGTGGCTCCACTATCTATCAAAACTTTTACATATCTAGTAAATAACTTATCATTTAACAACATCGATGTTGCTTGAACATCCAAGTCTTGATTTATAGTAGCAACATAAATTTTGTGCAATGGCTCCTCTACTTTGTGGCTTGAATCTGCTCTTTGAGGGAACTTCCTAGCATAGTGAGGACCCTCATATATGTAGCATCCTACCTTAAGTTCTTGGGGTATCTCTTGCATCCTTTCCTCTATATCTTCTTTTTGTGTTGACTCATGATGTTTTGGGAGATTAGGATTGGATCCATATTTCTTATGAAATTTCTTCTTGTTTATCTTGAGTTTCTATTGTTCCTATTATTGAAATTTGGACTGATTTTATTTATTTTATTTTTATCCTTATCCCATTTCATGAATCCCACACTCTTTCTTTTCCTTGGCTCTTTCATTTCATTTAATACCATCCATGAATAGTTTAAGAAAGTCATTTTGGTTTGAATATTTATTTCTTCCTGCCTAGCCATGTCACATACCTCTTGCAAAGTTTTTGGTTTGAGAAGATCAATAACCATCCTTATATTAGGGTATATCCCAGAAGAAACTTATGCACTTTAATACATTCATTGTTCTCATATTCTAGGACATATTTTAGAAGTTTCACATATTTTTAAAAATATACTTCTATAGACAATGACCCTTGTTGAAGGGTAGAGAACTCTTCAAATTTCTCAATATAAAACTAATATGTAAGAAACCTTTTCTTAAAATTCTCAATGAAATCTTCCCATTTGAGATCCATGGTTTGGATTTATCTACCTGAGTTGTATGTGTCCCACCATTCCAGGATTGCTTCTAGGAGATGAATGATGTCCTTAGTCTCTAATAAGTAAATTTTCATGGAGAATAAGGTTTTTAACTCCTTTAGCCATGACTCGGCCATATTTATTCCTATTTTCCCATTAAATTTGGTTACCTTAACATTCATAAGGTCTTGTATAAGCTTAGCCACTATTCGATCTCTACCCTCTTGGCCTCTTCGAATAGGATTTTATTCCTGCTGATCTTCTCCATTTTTGGTACTAGCCTCCCTATTGACCAAGGAATCTATTAACTTTTGTTGTTGTTCCAAACACTCTTGGAGTAGTTTTACCATGGAGGAAATATATTTTGTCCTCCTATCAGCTTTCGATGGTCCTCAAACATTCATGTTGGGTATCACCTTTATCTCAGGGCCCTTACCAGAATTTGTATTCTTAGTCTTCTTACCAGGGTGTAAAGTTCATCCTACATTTTGTACAATATTACCATTTGGTGTAAATATTTTGGTTTTATTTGAGGAACTTCCTTTTTGAATAGGTATTAGTTCCTATTCATAAAACAATACCTAGGTAAGTTACATTGTCCACAATTACACTTATATTCTATTAGTTTTATTCTACTAATGAACTAGCATATGCTACTTGCATTCTAGGGTTACCCTTACCTTCTTACAAGGAATATATTCCATAGTTGCACATCAATTCAAGAATCAATCTAAGTATAAGGTCATTTCTACTTTGATGACAACTGACATGATCACCTGATCCTACATGATTGAGGGATCACCATTACTGTATTATGAATGCTTTTTCCAATATTTAGATGGGACATACCTAAACTTACATGTTCAAGGTACAACAATTCACATGTACCATGGCTCTTATATTATCATAACTTTTTATAGGTTATGAGTTCCTATCTATTGCATTCGTGCAACCCCTTGTAGGACTTGTATCTACTTGGTTGTTGCCTTCATGCAACTCGTCCCAAGATTGGGCTTTATAGCTTACTTAGAGGAACATTTTTTCCCAATCCAAGGTTAGATAAACATTTCAGTAATAAGAATCATGATATAAACCATAAAAATAAATACTAGAAGATATAATATAAGAGTTCCTCTTAACCAAAAGCCACATCCATGCATTGATATAAAGAGTTAAGCAAAATCTACCTAAACCATGATATAACTAAACCACATTACATATTTCCAATGCTTATCAAAAGGCTTCAAGGAAGCATTCTATAATTTAAAATAAAGGAGCTAAAAATATTAACCATCAATATAATTCCTTAATCAAAGCAACTCCAAGCTAAGTAAAGATATAAGACTACTTGACCAAATACTTCGTTGCTCACGACACAAAGGAAAATACATAATAATTATTTATAATAAAAATCAAGTTTTACAAATATTTCAAGCAAATACAAGCCTTTGCTTATTTACATAAACATTACTTTTGAAGATATTTTAAGAAAACAATTGTCCAGGATATGCTACCAATCAAATCTTTGTAACTTATTTGATGGTAGAACCACACACAACGTGATATATTTACTTAGGGATCAGAATAACTCTATATGCAATGCAACGGAATCATACCAAATCCAATATGCAAAAGACCATTCATAAAATATAAAAAAATCAACCAAGGAGAATCCCATACTTCTCCAAATAATAATTCTTTAACTCACCAAGGTCTTCAAAATTATTATACATGCAATACAATCCACACAAGAGAATATCATACTTCTCTTTATAATAATAATCCTTTAACTTACAAAATTATCAAAAATTATTATTTTATTTTCTCTTTCAAAACCAATGCACAAGATACACATTCAACCAAAGAGAATCCCATACTTCTCTTAATAACAATCCTTTAACTTATAAAATTCTCAAGAATTATGATTTCTATTTCTCTTTCAAAACCAACATACAATTAAAGCTTCTTACTTAAAAACAAAGCCTACACAAATATTATAATATCTACCCATTTATAGCTTTCATGACCCATAAATATAATCATAAACAAACCCACATAAGTTTAAACAATAGATTTCTAACAAAGTATGCATGAGATTTCATAAAACATAGAACTAATTTATACTCTTTTCAACTTAGCAAAGGTATTCAGTTATTGACACAAATCTTAATCAAACATAGGACTCATCTACCATTAAGCTAATATTTATGAAAATATTCCATCCATTAACATAATTTTTTATTAAAATATAGAACAATTCTATATTTTAAGCTTACCAAAGCATTATACATAAAGCTTAAATAAAAGCATAGAATAAACTATATTAAAGATTACAAAAGCAATATACATGAAGCTTTGATCAAATCATATAATAAAATATATTAAAGCTTACCAAAGCAATATACATGAAGCTTTAATCAAATCATAGAATAAACTATATTAAATCTTACCAAAGTAATATACATAAAGCTTTAATAAAACCCTGAAATTAACGTCCATGTGAAAGGAAAAGAATACCAATGAACAAGAAAAATAAAGGCTTCCAATATTTTATCCTCAAGAGGGAGGTCTTTTTTTTATGATATCCAATGCTATCGCCAACCCTATTGAGGAGGCTTGTTGCACAATAAATGTCTCAACCCAATGGTGTGATATGAAAAAATAGTATGATATGCATTTACATGAAGAGTAATTTTCCATGTTACTCTAAGCTATCGATGAACAAGCCATCACCATAAATTCATCAAAATATCTCTCACTGTAGGTGGTTTATCGATATATTCCCACCTAATATAGGTACTTGATCCTTCATCCACAAATGCATCAATAGTACCATATTTATGCCAAAAATAATGAACTCATATAAACATCAAATAGTAAAGGATATCATTAATCATTCATATCAACACATAGTTTATTATCCAAAAAGAGTTCAACTAAGTAGGGGTGTTATTGGATTATATGATGAGTTAAGTAGGTGACGAGTGAGGGATAAATGTGTTGAAGGTAGGGGAGACTCATGTAGGTGTGTGACCATATGGTAATACTTGAATGGTTCGTCATTTGCTAGAATGTAGTTAGTGTGACCCTCATGTGTGTATTTGAGGCAATAGTATAAGGTTAAAAGTATACATCATATATACCATATCCATGATCTACCTAGGAGTATATTGTATTGCATCTCTCCATCCAAGACATGACATAGAGTGTGGATAGTTTGGACCCCTACTTGGATAAGGATGATGATTGTTCCTAGTGTTGAGCATAAGGCATTATTGAATACCAATAAAGTGAATGTAGAATATATGATATGAGTCAGTGCAATATTGAGGTGTTTAAGGGAAGATGATGTGATCATGTTGATGGAAGATCCCATGTCAATCAAGACATATTTGAAAATTTTATTGTCAGTAGAGGCCATAATGTGCAAAGGTGGATCTGGTCCTTTCACCAGGATAGTTTTAATCGTAGTGTCATAAATTGTAATGGCTGGTGATGTAAAAGTTTTAATGTTACCCATGAAATTTATGAAAGCATTAGGATCATGGGTTTGTAGCTTTATGGCTTTGAGGATATCTAGTACTACCTCTCAATAAGGAGGCAATTGTTGGATTAACTCATAAATTGAGAGCTTAGATAAGGCCATTTTGAGACTATGGGAAAGCCTAATTTTTTGATAAATGACTAGCCTAGGTTAATACACGATGACACGCACTAGCAGAGGTAGCATAGTTGATAAGGATAATATATTTGAGGGGTCAGTTTTTAATCTAGGTGGATCTGGATATCATTGATTTTTGGTGATCAAATGAATCATGCCAACTAAACCTTGATAATTGGGGACATTGTTGACATGGTTAACCTGATCCAATTGAGAAATAGTTATGGTGTCTCCAGTGTCTAATTTTGCTATATCATGTTGTGGTAATGGAGTTTGATATATACCCAAATTTTGATTAGGGGGGACAAGAGGATTGTCAACTTTGATAGTTCCCTTATCAATCAAATCTTACACTTTATGTTTAAGTTGGATGCACCTATCGATATCATGACCCTTCTATCGATGGTAGATGCAATATCAATCTTATCTATACCCTCTTCCTCTAGGTTTATTTGTATATTTAGGTATAACCTCGTTTAAGGAGATCAATTGTGCATCCATGAGTTTTTGAAAGATGTTGGACAAAGGCTTTGAGAGAGGTGTGAAATTGCATTGGGACTATTGAGGGCATGCATATGAATAGATGGATTGAATGGGATTTTTATTTTGGATTGGAGGTAGCACAATATTATATGTTTGTTGTTGTGGTGGATAAGAATATTGTTGTGGTGGAGGTTGAGGTTGTTTTTGGGGAGTTTGAGTTATTGAGCTCCTAAAAACTACCGAGTTGAATTGGGTGAGCTTAGATTGATTTTTTGTGTTATTTCCCTTAGCATTTTTTCTTGGAAATTCCTTCTTCTAGAGCTTGATTTATCCTTCTTGAATTTTAATATCCTTAATAATTTCGGCTTGAGTGAGAGCTTCCTCAAGATTTTGGTATTTTGGAGTTGAACGAGTACTAATATTGATTTAGAACAACTCTGAGTGAACATTCAAGTTACCTCAATGATAGGGATAGAGAAGGGTAACTCAATCAATAATGATCTCCATTGATTGCCATTATTTAGGATGGAATAATAATCAAATTAATGAAGGTTTGTGAGACTCATCAAGGTGGTATTCTTCTTAACATTTAGAGCGAATTGCTCTAGGAATTTTAATATTCTTAAATTTAGATATTTTGAATAGGGGAGGATAAGGTAGTGCTAGGACTGAGAGGTTGATGGGGTAGTTTTGAAGTGGACTCAAGGTTGGATTTTGATACCTATAATATATTATTCTAAGCTATTGATATTATTGGACAACTATTGGAATGCATCTGGAGTAGCTTGAGGAGCTAAGAAATGGGTGCCATGATGAGTTGGATGGGATGGCTCAATGGAGGATTTAATTGGTGTGAATAGAGGTGATGGTAATGGTGGTGGTTAGGGTTAGAAGATGGTACTTGTGGGACTTGGAATTCCAAGGGGGTGTGATGGTGGTTTTGAGTGTGATGTTGATGATAGTTGGGTGGTTGAGGTTGGGTATATGATAATGGATAAGAATGGAGAGGTTGTGTAGAGGTCAAATTATGTGTGTGTTGGGTGGGGTGCAATTTTTATGGTTGGGAGGTAGATGAATATGTATTAGGAGTGAAATGGTATTGATGACATGATGGTTGATGTGGGTGTGGGTTATGTGACCATGTCATAGGCCACTATTGAGATTCTTGAGGATTAGAATATATTGTGAATATTGTGGATGGATAAGAAACCCATGATGGTTATTGGAGAAAGAAATATCCTTGGACTAGTAGATGACATAAAGTATGAGGGGTTTAAGTTGGTTGTTGGGGAATATGAGTGGTCTATGAAGAATAAATGTGACATGATGGGAAATGGTTAGGAGTTACTTGATGAGAAGACAACTGATGATAGGATACCTCAGGATTTTATAATGATAGGGAATAAGCAAAATATAGAGTAGAAGAATTTGCAATGTGTGCACCAGTGATATGAATGGTAGAGGATGAAGGGTAAGTGGTAGAAGGAGCAACATGGAGAGCAAAAAATTAGGAAGGTGGGTTAGAAAATTAGAAAGAAGAAGATGTACTAGATGAGTGTAGATGGGAAGCAACACAAACTTGGGCTGAATGATGTGGGTGAGAAGTGTGCATGATGTAGGAGGGTGATGTAGAAATGTATGGGTATTGTGATGAGTGGACATGATTAGAGGAATATGGGTGATTAAGGTTGATGGCCACAGACACTAGGCCTACAACGTGCTATGGGTGGGTAGCACTGGTTCCCCTAGGTGGTGAGGATACTAGTGATATTCCAAAAGTTGCCACACTTGAGATGGTGTGAAAATTAGAGGTAGATGTAGGAGGCGATGGAGGATGATAGAACTTATAAGCTTACACTTGGGTGAGTGTGGAGTTAGTGTAGATAGGAATGCGTAGTGGGGGTAAAGATGGAGGAAATGAGCTAGGTGGTGGAGGATATGATGAAGGGTTCTAGAAAGTAGGAGGTAATTGAACAAGGTATATTAGATTGGTGAAAAGGAGGCAGGTAATGTTGATATCAATGGACATGATGTTTGGCTTAGCTAGAGAAAAGGAAGTCTTAGGATGAGGGAAATAAAAAAGGGTGGTGTGCATGATATGGTGATTAACACCTTGATCAGACCCAATGTGATGAGTCTCAAGTAGATGAGAGATGTAATGATGGTCTTCACTAGATATGATACCTTGATGGATTTGGGATGGGTCCCCCTAATAAGTCAGGAGAGTGGGTGAAGAATGGACAAATTGACTTGAATGTTCCATGGAAATATAGGTTTGGGAATGAGCCTTGGCTTGACTACGGGTCATTACCATAGGTTATACAAAATGAAAAAGTGTTGGTGGATGCTCTATTTTCTCTCTTTATTTTTTTTTTGTTTTATTTAAGGAAAAACACACTATCTATGCAAACAAAAAAGCAAGAAAACAATGAATGTTTTGATGTTTTAATTTTTTAAGTTTTGTAATGATTTTTTTTTTGGGTTTTCATGTGTGGGCATAAACACACCTTTCTAGATTGGAACTATGAATGGGTGATGAAATAAAATCTAGAAAGGTGTGTTTATGAACACTCCCCTAATGAGGAATGAGACACAAATGGATAGAAAGGATTCCTAGGATGATGGGTTGGCTTTAGGTATCCTAAGGGGATAAAATAGACCTCTCAAGATAGATCACACTAACTATATCCTGCTACTTTCCCAACCGAGCTTTCACTTCACCCTTGATTAGGCTTAGATATAAACAAATATGAGTCCAAAAATTATTAAGAATTGTGAACAAAAGGATGTCTAACCTCAAAATTACCCCAAGCTATCCCCAAGGGTAACTAGCTTCCTAATGATGAAATCCAAGAAACTATGCAATCTAGCTATGGTGTCTAAAGGGCTCAACCGATGGTTGGTGGTGAAATCCAATGTCACCGAGAGGTTTTCCTTTCAAATTTTTTATAAAATGTAACATGAAAATGTATGTGATTTGATGTTTTTTTATTTTTATTTTGATTTTATGTTTTGGATTTTGTTTGTTTGATTTTTATTTTGATGCCTATTTACCATGCAAGTTTAAAAATAACCCTAAGGATGCAATAAAAACAATAATATAATATGTTTTTTAAAAAAATATTGATCTAAATGAGCTTTTGAATTCATTCATAAACTAATCTACTAATTTTGGAAAGGAAATAACAACTTAAGCTATTGAGTTTTGAAAAGCAAATGACAACTAATCTAAGGAGTCTTTGAGTTTTTGAAAGATAAATGATAGCTAATCTAATGCACCTTGAGTGTTTTGAAAGAACATAAAGAAAAAACTAAGCTACTATGCTTTTGAATTTTTGAAGAACAATGGAAAGAAAAAACTAAATTGAGTGCTTTTGAGTTTTTGAAGAAGAAACCATGAAACAACTACACTAGTACCTTTTTTCAATTTGAAAGGGAAAAGGGAGAAAAGAGATTCAAAAAAGTAATTGAAAGGAACTATGCTATGCAATTTTTATTTTTATTTACCTTGAAGCTCAACCGCTCATGGTAGTTGGCTCTTTGTATAATCGCCTTGTGTAGTTGTACTTTTGGGTAACTAATTTGGGTAGTTGAGACTTTGGGTAACCACCCTATGTAATTTTGCTATTGGTTAACCACCCTAGCTAGTTGAGACTATTATCTAGCATAAGATTTTAGCCTTGGATCGAAGCCTTCCTATATTTGTTTAAGGGTCTTTGCTGTAGATCCGATGCACTATTGAATATCAATTGTAGGTATGGCTACAAAAACAAATGTTAGTGAACAATCCCAAGAGCCTCCATGGTTGATGTCTTTGAGCTCTCCAATTGGTGAACCTGCAACCACAATTTCAAACACATACACAACAAATAAAATAAAAATTGAGCTTAATTTTGTTATATTTTTATGCACACATGAACATAAAATTGAGGACCTATTTGTAAAGTCTTCCATATGTGGATGAAATTGGTGAGGATGGAAGAGAAGGAGTGACAAGTGTCATGGGTGCATAAGAGAGGAATATTAGGGATTCCTCACTTGGATGGACAAATGTGCAACTTTTCTTATTTGGCCTATGACATCCTATGACACCTTATGACATGCCATAACACCTCATGACATGCCATAACACCTCATGACATGCCATGACACATTATGATGTTCCTAAATAGTTCTCTCTTTGTGGAGAGATTCCTCACCCACCAAATAGGTATTTATTACTAATGTACCTAGGTCGAGGGAATCCTCACCCAAATGCATTGAAGGTGCTTCAAATGTGCATGAAAGAGGGTAAATAAATTCTAACCAGAGTTAAGGTGAACCAGAGTTAAAAATAGCTATGTGGTCTCATGATGATCGTGGTTAGGCGTAGTAAGGGGCTAAAGTGGGTCAAAGAGGCTAGAATGGGTCAAAGGGGCTAGAATAGCAAATATTAATAATTTATAAGGTTAGAAATACATTAATTAAAATAATTACACACATTATTAAATATTAATATTAACCATTGCAAATGTGACACTTTTTAGTTGTCTACAAGTTGATCTTCAACTCAAACTAATCTCTACTAGTGATTTGAATTCCACTTTCTAAAATCCTACTATTTGGTATGAATAGTGTACAATCATACATAGCAGGAGAAATCATCCATGAAGATAAAAAAATTGCTATTTCCAGAGAGAGAAGGTATACCCATGGATCTAAAAATTTTTCCATGATTGAGCTCCAAATATCATATAGCACACCTATAGCTCCATTTTATAAAGGACTATTGATTATGCTTCACCAAAATACACCCCTCACCAACACCACTAGAGGAAGAAATAGGAGGAATCCCACTAACCAAATAATGGTGACTACCATATCTCAATGACCCATAGCCAATATGCCTAAGTCTATGATGCCAATATGACTATGAAAATATAGCCATAAAATATTTATTCTAATAAGCAAAATAAGAACTCAATTATTCACCTAAATTTTACATTTGATTCTACTTACCAACATCCCCTAATGAAACTATCATCAATATTCTTGATCACCCTCTAAATTTGGCTAAAAATTAACCTTTGTATTCATGGGGATGATATAATAAATAGATAATATATTGAGTTCCATTATAGAACATGAAGAACATCATCAAATTATTAAGAACTAATACTTACGTTAGCACATTCAACCATCTGCAAAGAAGAATCATTCCCAATGATAATACACTCTCTATAATACTATGTATTAATATGTAGAAGATGAAAATGGTCGATCATGTGTTGAGCCACCTCTAAATATACAATTCATTCATCAAAATAAGTGGATATCCAATATGTTGAATGAAAAACTACATGAGCTTGTGAGATTTCACCATCATGATCATCCTCACCCTAAGCATTGAAGAGAGTATTATAATTTACAATAGTTTCTAGAAATGAATGGAATAACACATTATCTAGAAATAATAAAATAACTAAAAAAAAGCAAACACATGATAATAATAGGTTGCAAACATGTGAAATAATGAAATAACAACCTAGGAACCATCTTGGATGTCACCTATGAAAAATAAATATCAAGGAATCATCTTGAATTGCACTTGTACCAAGGAAAGGAACTCAAGTTTGCAATCTAGTGTAACATGGTGCAATATGAAGGAATAGAATGTGAGGTCAATACCTAAGGCATGCAAGCATGCAATTGAGTGAACATAGCTCAAAGGAGAGTATTCATACCTAAGAGCAAAACTAATATTCACACGGAAGAGCACATTTTAAATATTATTATCCAAAAACTCAAAGAGCATCATGAGTAATTGTTCAAAAAGCTCAAAGAACATCGAGATAAATAAAATACAAGTTCCCAAGTTATATTATTCTTTCTATAGTATTTTGAAAGAATATTTTTAAAAATAATTTTAGAAAATAAATAAATTTTCTATAGGTGAAACCTCTATAAAACTATAGAATAATCCAATTTGTATTAGAAAATAAGAGACTTTTATACAATTGAAAGTATACTTATTTTTATTAAAATTGAGAGTTATAAGGGAGTATTATTAAAAGTATATTTTCATTTTTTAAAATATTAAACTGGGAGTTATAAGCTTTAGCTAAAACATCATTTTATAATTGAGTATTTTTCTACCATAATACTTTCATTTTAAAGACTAAATAATCAGTTATAAGAAAAAAGTCAAAAATAACAACTCCTAAACTATTCCTCTTAGAGTCACAACAATTAAGAGGTCCAAAAATTATTCCATGGAAAAATAAAATGAGGACTATTCTTGTAGTAGAGAGACTATGGAAAATTATATCAAGGGATTAAATATATCCCGAAGGACTAGTTGCATAAATAAATTTTGATGAAATATAATAGGCAAAACTTAATCATTTTTTTAGGCATAACAGATGAAATTTAGTCTCATATTAGTGAAGCTAATACATCAAAAGAGGCTTGGGATGTCCTATGCACTATTTTTGAAGGTATAAATCAAGCAACTATTCATCATTTATAGTTTCAACTATACACATTATAAATCCAATAGAATGAAAGTTTAGAACTTACAATGAAGGTTTAGAATTTTTCTTTGAAAGATCGTAAAATCAAAGGTAAAGTTAAATGCCTTGGGAGAAATAATTGATGATAATCTATTGGTATCAATTGTACTATGTGATTTTACTTATTCATATAGTGTATTGGTAACTTTTTTCCAAGTCTCTAACTGTAGAGTATAATTTGAAGAACTAATCAATACCTTATAACACCATGAGTTGGAAGTTAAATTAAGTGATGATGCTTCAAACATTGCTCTAATTTCTAGAAAAAGATATCAAATAAACACTATGACTCCTACTGATTCATCCTTGTTTTTTTTTATAAAAACAACCTAAGTGGAGAATATGATATCGTCACATATGTGAGAAGGAAGGAAATCATAATACTATATTATATAGATATAATATTTTTGATAAGTGGAATAAGTCATGAACTTCTTCTCAAACATGGCCACAAGAACATTTTCAATTTAGAAATTCAAATATTTTACCCAAAAAAAATAAGGGGTATAGATAAAATTCTCCTTTACAAGATTGGCATGTGGCATAGGAAATGGTACAATAAGAACCTAAGTCAAATCATAATGAAGAACCAAAAGTAGCATACAAGGTACAAATAATACACACTAAGAAATAAAACAAAAACAATAATTGGTATATTGATTCTAAAACTAGTAATTATATGACTAGTAATGTACATTGGTTTGATAATTTTCATGAAATAGAGGGTTGGATAATGGCAATGATAGATAATACAATCTATCAAATAAAAGGTATAGAGATTGTTTCCTTAATATTAACTTTTGTAGAATGCACAATTGAAAAGATGTTGCATTTACCAAGACTTATAAATAACTTAATTTTTGTTTCCTAGATTATGAATAAAGGGGTCAATGTAGATGTCACGTCTCACCTTGGAAGACCATTTTAAGTTGCTATTTGTGGAATGGTAGCTAGTTTTAATGCTTAAAATAGTTGCATTGTATTTGTCAAAAGAAAATGATGCTACGTTGCTTGATTGTAGGAACATTTATTTTCATAGGTGGAAGATTGACCACCAAAGGGAAATGATGACTATGACAACTCAACAAGTAAAGCTCATAATCCTATTATCACTAGTTACCCCAATGATAGTGGTGTTACTTGAGTATTACTCTAAAAAGTCCTACCCAATCAAAGGAAAAATGGTGATGGGGGATATTGGGCACATGCATCGAGTGCTTGTATGCCATATGTGTGTGATTGATTTCATGATTAATTTGCATGAGTTTGGTTTAATTGAATTTTATTTGAAAATGCACATTAAATAATATTTTGCATTTTTCAAATTACTTTAAATAAATAAATAAATAAATATAAATCATGCAATTTATCATGATCTTAATTTGAGAAATTTCTAAAGTAAAAGATTTGCTTTGTTGAGCATGCTTATTGGATCTAGTTGATCCTATTTTAGAAGGAAATTAGGTAGTTTGCTTTTTATGAGCTTGTTCAATTTTAAATTGCAAAAAAAATTACCTTGTAGATTTAAAAATAAACCTTTCCTTCATATGGCTACTTTGGGAAGGTTGAAATAGTGGATAAGAATATGCTCTTATCTCTATGGATTTCTTATCTCTAGTTGATCCAAATTAGCTGAAGATAAAATTTACAACCAACGTCAACTCAGAAACGCATCTACAACAGACTCACAAAATACTTCCACCAACCAAAAACTAACTCAAGTCATGCCAATTCAATGCATTAGCCTTGAAACAATGAAGGAAAGAAGAGCAAAAGGCCTTTGTTTTCATGGTGATGAGAAATTCATCCCGAATCACAAATGCATTACACCCAAACTTTATATTAGGGATGCAACTATTCCTTGTCAATCAACACTAGAGGATGAGGAAATCAAGGTCGAACTAGTGGAAGATATACCTGAAGATAACCCTCGAGGTCCATTCAAAATTTCCTTTAATGCCATTGCCAGAAATTCATTCCTCCAAACTATGAAAGTCCCCGAATTCTTAAAAAAAAAAAATCTTGTTGTGTTTATTGACTCTAGAAGTACACATAATTTCATTGATCCCTGTGTGGAAAAAAAAATTGACTACTTTATCCATCCTTGTAATAATTTGGAAGTCATGATCTGTAATGGGGGAAGAATTACCTGTAAAGGAAGGTGCAAAAATATTAAGCTCACCCTGGACGATTATTGCATGAAGAATGATATATATGCACTGTCATTAGGGGGATGTGATATCGTCTTTGGAGTGCAATGGTTATGAATGCTTGTCAAAATCCAATGGGATTTTGAGGCATTATGGATGCAATTTACACTAGAAAATCAAACATATACCCTTAAAGGGATAAAATCCAACTCTTCTCCACTAGCAAGTTCTCATCGCATGGAGAAACTCATTCGTAGAGGAGGCAAGAAAATGGTGGCCCAATTATTTTATTTTCAAGCTATGAGAAAGACACCAACACTTCAACCCTCCTAATACCCTTGATTACGGAACAATGATATTAAAATAAGCACATAATACTAGGGAAACAAAGGATGAAACTTCTCACTTCGAGCTTTGAGGACAAAGATCCTTTTAAGGAGGGTGGCATGTTAGGATCCTCCATCCTAACATTTAATAGTATTATTTCATTAATTATTATTATAACATGAATAGTCATGTCCCTTCATTATCATAGCCCTAGGATAATATAAATTAGGGTAGGTATGGTTGTAGGAAGGCATCAAAGAATATATTTAATTATTACTCCTTGTGAGCATTTGGTAGGGTTACCACCAATTGAAAAAGCAATTCATAAAAGGCGATTTATAATTATTTGCAACATTTTCCATCATCCTCTATTAAAACTCAACCGATTTATTATGAAATTTTTAATGAATGGAATCCATTAGAAGAATGGATGATCTTGGTGTACATCTAGGAAGAGGTATGGAAATCTGCCAAACATCCCTAACAATCAAAGAAATGGCATTTATGATTGGGATTAGAAAAGTAAATTATATAGAGATGGACCTTGATGCTAGATGATTTATGGGAATTTATGGAGATTTTATCTTTTGAGAGATTGAATGAATAGTATTAAATGAAATATTGGAGGTAAATTTGGTATCATTTGGAGATAAGAGAAATAATATTTGGATTGGATTTGATAACCAAATTAGCAAGATAATTAGAGATTATGTTGGATCAAATTTTGGGAAAAAATTGATAACAATTTACAAATGCATTCTTGAAAACTTTATGATAGAGGATGAAATAGTTGAATGTATATTGGGATCCAGTTATGGAAATGAATTGATTTGAGAGCTAACCTTGGATTGAAATATAAGAACTGTGTAGGATATTTGATGTATTTTTAGCTCACATTTGGGAAGAGAATTGATAGGATTTGGAAAGTAATGAAATGAATCTTGGATCAAATTAAGGAAGCAGATTTGATAACAATTGAGAATCAATTGAATATATTAACTTGTTGTACTCAATGGGGAATTTGACCCCTATTTGTTTACATATAATCAAAGGAAACAACTTTAGTATAATGAGCTTTATATTACCCATGCTAAACCTCTAAGGGTTTAATTTTATTAAACCAATATTAAGGAGAAAGGTGATTGACATGGGTTGTTTCAACATGATATAATTATGAAATGATTGATAATTTAAATCATTAGCTTAAAGAATGGTTTATTAATGAATTAAAGGTATGGGAATTTAATTCATGGATTGACTTTGTGTCAATTATGTAGAATTAATTTGAAATTCATTCTTGAGAGAACTTATAAGGTTCTCTCTAACATCGATACGACTTATCAAAAATAATATTTCTATGACTATCATAAACATATGAAAATTCTTAGGATGGATTAGAATCCATAGTTTCTTTAACTGCATCATAATTTTAAATGGGAAGTTGGACTCCTTATTGGTATGGAAAAAACCTTAATAATATAATGATGAATTAGAGAAATGAATTAGGAAAATTACTTAATTGCATCATGAGTTTAAAGGAATAGATGGATTTATTATTGGTATGAGAAATACCTTAATGACATAATGATGACTTAGAGAAAGGAATTAGGAAAATTCCTTAATTGCATCATGAATTTGATAAGGAACGGTTGTATTCCTTGCCATGTATGATTGATTGAAAGGAACCCATAGTGGCCCTTCTATATTTGTAATATTTGACATCTCAAGTTTATGAATATGAGGAAAGTACATATTTTGTAGGCTAGGTTTATTTCCCATGAGGGTTCCCAGGATAAACAATGTGTCACTCTATTTGTGGTTAGATGTGTTAATTATTGTGCATGTTGTTTTTAATTCAAAATTAAAAATGATTTAAGTAGATGAGATGGTTAAATTCTTGATGAAATAATTATGCAATTCTTAGATTATGACCATGTGTAATATGATGCAAGGAATGTATGATTAGCTTTAATATGTTGATGATTTAATGATATTCGATTATGTCAATTATTTTTTGGAATGTATTGGGTAATTGTGAATGATGTAGTTAGCTAGCTTTACCTTTCAAAAACTAGCACTTGATATATTCAATGGTTGTATGGATGCAAAAAGTAGAATGTAAAGGAATGTAAATCTTGCTCAGTTGATTAACTCATGTGTTATACAATCTCAAGAATCATAATGTAATGGATTAATCGAATTATGTCCACCTCATAAACATTCATGGTTGGTATAACCTAAAACATTATGATAACAAAATTATGGATTAAACTGAGTGGAAAATCAGAGTGGGAACTCCCATGATGGACAAATAATGTCCTTTTATAATGAACTTAATTGATTCATAACAAAAGGGTTTCCTAAATAAAGAGGGTGGACAAAAAGCCTTAAGAAGTATAAGGTAATATAATCATGGCATTCCAAGGATTATGTAATTATAATCACATGTAGTGATTTTGTTATCCCATCAAGAATATGTGGGTTGGATCTAATATCTATGAATAACCATTATTGAGGTTATTTCATTATGATGGGTTTCCATCTTCAAGGCATTCACCTATATACTAGTCTTAGCGGACAGTATGGTTAAGGGTGATTTTCATTTTAATAGGGATGTAATTTAATGCTTGGTCAATGTTCCCATATCTGAGTGGTATGAGGATATTGTAGAAGCTGATCACTTCTACTCAAGAGTGACTCTGATCAAGTCTTAATAACTCTTGATGCCATTTACCCTGATAGCTTACAATCCAAATGGAATGATTCTATTTTAGTCCATGATTATGACCCTTACCTCATGATAAATGAATATGTATATATATAAAAACAATTGTGGTAATGAATGGGGTTGTTATAATAGATTTTCAAATTGTTAATGGATGTAAAAGGTGTTTTATATCAAGACAAGGAAAACTAGAAGCTACTACATCCTACAAAAAATGACTATTTGCTTTATTTTATATTACACCTCCACCTTCACTTTGATAAGTATAGTTATCATCTCATAGTAACAGATGTACTTAGATAAAGAAAAACATGAAGAGAGATAGAGTTCTAATGGCCAAAAATGCAAGAAAGAAAATGTTGACTTAGACTAGTTTAGAGAAAACAACAAAAACAAATTGAAAATATAATGCTTGACACACAAGAAGATGACTCTTTATATGAATATAAAATGCTTAAGACTTGGATACAAATTATTATCCAAAGAGCCAATGGTCCAAAATATTTACAATCAATCTTCAAAGAAGTTAATAATGACACTTCCACTACACTTAAGACTTATATAAGTCTTCATCTTGACAAAGCAATACTACGATGATAGTTATCACACTACGTACTAATTTAGTCAATATTATATATGTGTCACTTTTCACATTAGATATATAAAAAGAAGAATACAAAATAGGAGGAAATAATTTCATAGATAAAGAACAAGCCCTTGAAAAAAATGTCATATGCGATACAAGTGATTATAAAATAAAAATAAAATGGTTGTAATACACATAAATTTATAAAAATTCCATGTGTGATATAGGTAATATTATCTTAAAGAAATAAATTTCTTGTAAAACAAGCAATATCCAAACAAAGGACTTCAATTGTGAAACTAATGATCTAGAGGTTATTTGAGAAGATAGAACTAGTGATATTATCAATTGAATTATGGATGGACAGATATCATGAATGTCATTAGATAAACTATATGTTTCATGTACACTATAAAAGAAAATTTAGTATTTGTTGATTCAGAGGTAACTCACAGAGATGAGACAAAGAGAACAAATATGACAAAACCATCTTATTACTAGATTTAGGGGGAAGTAATTTCATTATTTGCTCTCTCAAATAATGTAATAAGGGAGAATTTTAGGCTAGAGTTCCATAATAACACATCATCCATATTATATTACATTAAAATTTGGAAAATTTCATGTCGAGAGGTTTCTAATTTCTAGTTAGATTTTTCGATTATCTTGTTACTTTAACAATGTTTACAGGATTGTTTCACTATAGGAATTATAGAAAAATTATTTGTCAACATATGGACTTGCAAATGTTATAATTTTCAAGCTTCAAAATTTTCTCTAGAATCATCATTATTTCAAATTCTTTCTTTTGAAGCCTAAGGAAGCAATTTCAAGATTTAAAAAATTATATATTCATTCAAGTCAGAAGCTTTTGTTTGAACTAACTTGGTTGCATACATACAAATAAAGAAAGGAATTTTTTTTAGTGAATTTAGTAGTGCATATTAAAATATCTAACACAATAGAAAATCTAGTACAACAGATGGTCTTCATTCTTGAATTTGGTAAGCCAAAAAATTTAAAGCGATGATGTCAGCACAAACCCCAAATAATTCTGGCCTAGTGAAGAGCTTACAAAAATCAAGAGAGAAGCTTAGAGTGTAAGCCAAAGGGATGTATCATCCCAGACCAGATCTTCTTAAGGAATAATGATGAGATCAACATGTAAAAGGTCTAGCATGCTCATATTGAGCATAACAAGCAACTTAGAAGGTGAGTCAACAAAAAGTAGCATCATGGATAGAAGGATCTCAATAGAAAAGGTCCACATAACCCTAAATAAAAATACTCTAGCCAACATGGTAGTTTTTAGAGCTAGAAAGTGATAACCAATCCACCTAAATAGGTCTGATGATCCTACAAATCATAACCACTTGATAGAAGAAATTTTGAGCATGTTAAATAGTGCCAACTCATTCTTGATCATATAGGGTCTTTTTTATCATAATTGTATATAGTAGTTAGTTTCAATTTAGCTAAGTAAAAACTATAAATAGAGGCATTATCATCATGTAAATGGGTTAGATGTCTTAGTGTTTTCTTATCGTAAATTGTATTATGCTATTCTAATACAAACAAGGGTTGTTTGACCTACCTTGATTGTAGTATGAGGAATGGTTTATCACATTGATATTTATACTTTCATCATTTTCATTTATACTTTCATGGAAGTAATATTTATTAGGTTTCAATCTATTTGGATTATTTCAATTGATAGTTGAAGTGATTTATGTTAGGATTGAATTTGTATGGTTTATTTCTACTAGAGTTATTGGAAGGTTGAATATTGTAACATTTGAGTTTTCTACATAGCTTTAATTTAGTGGTCTATTAGCCATTTCTTGTAGTATATGGACTATACCATTTATCTATAAATAATATTATTACCTAATCCCCGACCACATTCAATCAATATATTTAACCTTTTATATTCCTATCTAACCCTACTTATTTCTCTCTATCCCTACTCTTCTCTCAACCCTATCCCTTTTTATTTCTTTAGTCTTTATATATAGTAGGATTTATAAAAGAAATTGACCTTATCTAGAGGTTGATTTAGAAGCAATTCTAAGTCATCCAATCGTAACCTTAGTTTAGGGTTCACATTCTATACCTAAGTGGATTGAGCAATCAAGAGTTTTGGCATGCTCGATAGAACAAATCCAATTTGATTTTCCTAAAAAATAAATCTCAATGGGATAGATCACAATAATTGCTTGATTAAAAGTCAAAGATTCAAAAGGCTATCAAGGTTAACATCCACTATGTGCATAAGATTTCTTAGCATGCCCCTATTTATAGATGATCAAGATTACAGTGAAGATCCTAGTCTCATAAGAAGATAAGTAATCTATTCACTTGATGAATCCACACTGAATAACTCAAGATTTTCTCAACTCCACTAGAAGGAATAGACCCTGAATATTATGAACACAATAATGAAACTCAAGAAGTTGAAAGAAGATCTATAGTTTGCTAAGTTAATGACTTTAAAGAAACTAAATAAAAGTTCAATCATTTTCACCTATCCTAGTTTTTTTGTGAAAATTTCTACTTCCCTATAGGCCATATCCCAAGATTCACTTGCTACATCCCTACCTAGAACAATGGATAGATGAATCTATCCTAGTTGAAACAATGTTAAAGTCCTCAATATCTAATATCTTCATGATATTCTATAAGCTACATTAAAAGCCTTAACCTCCTATGATCGTAGCAAGAAGACTGCATATGAACTCTACCAAGATATAGCAGCCTTACCTACTATGCATAATATCATCCTTGAAGATGTAATGGTAAGGTTATTAGCCTTTTATTTTAGAGGGAAGGTACTTTCATGGTATCAATGTTTAGAAGAAGGTAGCATCAACACATGGGTTGAATTATCTAAGCATTTTATCCTAGAATTCAATGATGTAGGGGATTCCTTTTCACTTATTACAAAGTTTACATTCATATAAAGACATACTCAAGACAACATAATAGATTTCAACATCCAATTAATCAAGACCTTGAGTAGAATACCTCAAGAGGTGAGACCTTTTCAAGCCCAATATTACATATACTACCTCTAGGAATTTGTTCCAGAATTAATATTATAGATCCAAACATCAAATGAGATGAAATTTTCTTGAATATTTCAAGTTTTTATGGCAATAGAATACCCTAATATTAGTTGGAAATATTCATACAAAGGTTTTGATTTCATACGATTTATAAATACCTCAATAGAATCAACAAGCTTTACTTTTGGCTCCCTCAAATCCTTCACTAGTTGCTTTACCTACACCCATATAGTATCCTAAACATGCTACTCTGGATATCACAATGCAATATTTACCTAATCTAAAACCAATAAATCAACAAAGATGTAGAACCTAAAAATAGTTATCAAGAATCTGAAAAACAAGATCACTATGTTTGAGCTTCAAAATGTTCAAAGAATATTTGATGGGTACTAATAGATAAGATACCCTTACTTCATAAGGGACCAAGGGGTTTCAACTAGTAATGTAGCCAAAAATCAAATTGATATTATTGTTAGCCAAGAGGGAGAGATATCTATAGTCTAAAGGACTACTAGTGTCTAGATTGCAATTATCCACATAATGTGATACCTATATACTTTATCAATATTAGTTCTAGTTGGATATAGCTCAAAAGGTTGAAAGAGAGTCAAAAGGCCTAGTGGGAATAATTAAATATTTGGATCAGAACCTTTTAGCTAAAGAACATGCATGATCCAAAATATTCTATATGTTGACCACATATAAAAAGAGGCCTCTCTTGCTAGATCCTTGAAAGGCTTTTTATTTAATGGATTCAACTCAATCATCAGAAGGAATAGCCTAAAGAACAACTAAAGCTAAAATTACCCAAATTTGAATAGGAATATACCAAAGAACAAGCCCTAAGGAAGCTACATTTTCCCTCTTTCATGTGAAAAAAGGTAAGAATGAAAGCAACAAATTCAAAAGAGGTTTTAGGAGGTAGTTTGCAAGGAAGAAAAGCTACCAGAAGCACCTAGATACAATAATGTAGAAGAGCTAAATAATACTCCATCAATAGCAAGTATGTATGATGCTTTCTTGATTCGTGGATAGATTGGTGTAAACACCAAAAATTGGCCCAGCTAAATGAGTTAATTTTCCCTTAATAGCCTAAGAAACCCCTAAAAATTGTCAAATGTAATTTTTGAGCCCATCAACCCTTAGATTTTGAGCTCCTTTTATTAGAGAATATTATATTATTTGGTACATGCCAATGTACCACCTTTATACATTATTAGACTAGGTTTGTGTCTTATATTAGAGTGTAAGTTTATATCTCAAGTAATGTAATAATGTGCAAGAAATGCACAAGTGTTATGTAATTATGTGTGCAAGTGTTGTGAGTGTAAATGTGCACAAGTATCCATTATGTAAGAGTGCACATGTATCCTTAGAATATGAAAGTGAAGAGTTACAAAGAAGAGTGAAGGTCAAGAGTGCACCATATGAGGAGTCACATACAATTATATATTTATGATAAAACATCGTAATTGACATTGAAAATGCATAACTTCATGCAAGCATTAGTAGACCTTTATTCAATAGCATTTTCAGTATTTCCATCAACATTTCCATGTGATTTTTCTATGAGTATTATTGAGTTATTCTATTTGATATTATATTTTGAATTATCTCTATTGAATTCATTATATTGCAACTTTATTATATTTGATCCTATGATTATTTTCTTGTAAGATTTATATTAAGTATTAGGCTTCAAAAACCATCACCTCTTTCATCCTTAGTGAATTTGTGGTCCTCATGGATTAATCGTAACATTGTGTATCCTATTTCTTTAGGTGTTTTCACCCTAAATGAATTCATGGGCCAACACAGTAGACCATGAAATCGATTGTTGGTGCTCCTAGCCCAATTTTTAAAGCATCATTTACCACCACTTGATGTGACTACCAACAATCACTTCTACCAATTCATGGTCGAACCTTACTGACTATGAAATCATGTACCTAGGATAAAGGTTACAAATATTGGAATCTCTACCCACCTTTGGATTTTGGGATATTTATGGCACCAACTTGAAGTGACCTTGCCCTACTATTGGATGCATTTACATGTTCACTGGATGCATTTACATTTATCATGGGATGATGATGCTAGGATCCATCACCTGATTCTTCAAGCAAAGATAATATCACACTCCTCATATATCCCTTGACCTTGTAAGTATGAATTTATCTAAATTTTGCCCATTCAAGGGATATATTCTTTCTCTTTCTACATCTCCACTTATTCTATATCTCTTGTATATCCCTTGACATTATAAGTATAATCATATTCTTTCTTTTTCTCCAAGTCAAGGGATATACACTTTTATTATTATTTTGCCTCCCAAAAGTATCTCAAATAATTAGGGAGTATGTCTTATAACATTTACAGATAGTCATACATCCTTTGTCCAATGGTGCATATCCTTAGTCATTATAGGACATCTCTTCCTACTTATTTTTATCTGGTTGGGATCATTCCTTTCTCCAATATTCTAATTCTTTCTTCATTCTTTCTCCTTCCTAAACCACTCCTCGATAATCAAGGAGGATGCCTTACAATATTTATGGATTAGATTGCATCTTATCTAGACTCTACTTGTCTTCAAACATTGTAAGGAACCTTGTTGTGGAGTTTTCCTGCTTACCTTTAAAAGATCTGTCACGTCATGGAGAACTCTTAAAATCACAACCATCATTGTGGATTTTGGCTGATCCACCTCATTAACTAGGAATAGACTACTTTAGACAAATTTAAACTGACCAGGTTGGGTATGGAAACCCCAAGCAGTGGGTTATTTTACTAATGCTCTATTATGCACATGCCCACTACACTAGACAAAATGTTGTTACTTTGTTGTTTTAGTATTTTTAGTGACCGAACCTATCAATATTAGATCCTATAAAACCCAGACCGATGCCTTATCCATTACAGATTCATAGCAAGTTGATGAATGACTTTAGAAAAGATGACAAAAAGAAGAACTAGTTTTTTTTACTCCATTCAAATGATGTAATGTGAATAAAACAATTAAACTAGTGAGCGAAGGTGTTATTTATGGATTCTGATTGCAGTAATACATAAACAAGCTAACACGAGACAATCAAAAAAAATATGCCAAGGGAATATTTGAGATTTTTATTAATAAAATATGTGCATAGAACAGATCAGTAGAGTGCTTGATTCTCATATGCCATTTGATTACAATAAGAGTTCTCAACTCCAGAGCATTCCACAAGAAATAATCATAGCGAACGATGCACCTTGAAAGTCCCTAGTAAATAACAAGAGAAGGGCGATAAGAAACACACACAGGAGATACAATGGAAAATATGAATCAAATAGACAAAGTTATACCTAAATTTTCACTCTCAAAGGTTTGATAAGAAAAATGTTGTTGCAGTGTTCTCCTCTATATAGTGCAAGTTGGCTGACTGTTGTAACCACCTGATCCACTATAAAAATATTGCTGTACCCAAACTTGGGATGCATTCAAAAATAGGCACATAGCCCACATTCCCTTTCACACAGATGGTGGTTGTGCATCCCCACTGATACTGCCTTGTGCTGGCAGTTGTGGTCCTCTTGGTGCGTGTGTCGTAGCGATGGTGGGCCCCACTTTTACCTTATGATTTTGAATGGATTGGTAAATGAATTCCCAAGCCTCATCATGAAAGGTCAAAGAGAAGAGCAAAAGGTTTAGATCTTGTGTGGCCTTGACTATATGATCCTTGGCCCATTGTACATTATTATTGGTAAACTCACACAGGCGGTCTACCATCTCCACTAAAGTCGTGAAGCGCTTGGACAGCCTGTCGCCAGATTCTAAATCAAAATTTTGGATCCTTTGAAAAACAAAATAATTAATGACTGGGGCCTACCCAAAGTCCTCAATGGAGAGGTTGCAGTTGGACAACTCATCGTTGGCCTCATACTTAGAATCTGCCACCTCTTGGTTCCATTGGAGCCAATTCTGCTCATTTTACAAGAACATGGAGACCTTGATGTATTCTTTAGCAAATAAGCATAAATAATCATCTAACAGAGTGGCCTATAACCCCGAGACAAGCACATAGTTCTCCTATAACATTTTGTAGATTGGCATAATGTCATATATTCTCTATCTTCCTTGTCATATGTTTTTCTATATGAGATCCACTGCACATCTCACATCATATATATCTATCAGAATTGACTCCAAATATCCCATATTTTCTTAGATATTCTCCTTCATCTCCTATTTAAGTTCATCCGCTGACCTAAGCTGGACACTAGTCTGCATAGTGGAAGGGGTAGGCATCCTTAGTCTATCAACTTCTCCCTGAAGCTTCTTGACCTTGAGCTATAACAACTCTACTTATGTAGCCTTGTATTTCCATTCTTCGAGTTCTTTCTCTATTGCTTTTTCCACCTGTGCTTGAGAAGCCATATGGGATTTCATTATTTCAACATGTGCAGTGAATGCTTTTATGACACCCTTACTCACATTAATAATGGCCTCCTTCATGCTAGGTGGCAAAGGGATTTCAAAGGCAGCAATAGGTGTGTCAGTGGCCCCTTGCCCAACTGTCTCTCTATGTCTAACTATCCCTTTGCTAGGGGATATTTGTTCTTCCATATCCTGTATCTAGTCCTCTTCATCGGTGGTGAACTAGCAAGTGTTAGTGACCCTTGTCATTGTAAAACTCTCCACTCCTTGATACGAGGATTCTGTCCTAGAATTTTTGTGAGTAGGGGATTGTGTGGGGCTTTACACCTCATAGCCTCTCAAAATATTAGATAGTCCCCCAACTTGAGTTATATTTTTCATCACCTTGGGTCGTACTTGAAGTTCTTCCTGATTTATCACCAAAGTGGTAGAATATAATGAACATTAACTTTTTGCTAATCGGCCTTGCTCTTGTGGGTTTATCAAAGTTAGTGTTGATGACATGGTAGTCTGCTGGGATGGACCAATGGCCAAATCCTTCCCTTTTGAAGTGGCAATGGGGGAACTAGAAGAATAATGGAGTTTTGCATGCTCATAAACTATCTTCATCATGACCTCGAAGAGGTCAGAGTCTTGTTGAGTTATTTTAAGAGTGAGATCTTTGAATTATTCTAGAGGGACCACCAGGATATGTGGGGCCATATTATCCACTAGAAAGCTTTGGTGCAATTTTAGTTGAGCATTGTAATCACCAATAGCCTCTAATTCACTATAAGTCCACTTATCCTTGGGCATCCTACATACCAAGTCCAATGTATGGTTTTTATTGAAAGCCTATTGCATCACATATTCAAAATCATCTCCACTGTGTGCAACTGCCAGAAGGTCTAGCTTTCCAGTAACTTCTTTTATGTGATGGCCATATGGGTCATAAGCCCTCCAATCGACTTCTAGGAAATAGTAGGTGTCCATATCCCAAATAGGTTGTAAAATGGAAAAGTAGCCAAGATAGGTGTAATGGCCCATTGTGTAGAGAATGGGCAACCAATTCACTGGCCCCTTCTTCCTTAGATGTCTGATCTTCACCTCTTTGGCCATCTGCCAAGTGATCTCTAGGATGGCAATGAAAGTCAAGCAGTGGAATGGTAGCACTTTCGAGGGGAATTTTGATCCATATATCCTAATATAGGAAAATTCTTCCACATAGAAGTAGTCTCCTACTTTCTCCTTGTGTAGGAAATCTCTAACTCCTACCCCAATTCTATCTAGGAAGTTTCCACATAATTGGAAGTGCACTACTATGAGGACCTTCTCGAAGAAGGTTGTATAACTGGAACATCCCTCCTAGATGCACAATAATCGATCTTGTACAGTTGGCACATTCACTCCCCCCAATTGGGCCACTAAGGCTTTGTCCAATTGTGCTATAAACAAATGAATAAAAAATGAGTAATAAGAAAAAGGAGGCATCTCCCTCTTCTCGGCCAATATGGCCTCCTGTAGCAATCATAGTTCTTCATCCAATTTGTCACTGATAATATCCTCCCATCGATAAAGAGGATTTTTATCCATTCTATTGCATTGGAGGATTAAAAATATCACCTCCTTAGTGATTGGCTCCAAGTACTTCTCCCCTAATGCTAGATTGATCATGTCGACGTAATTTTGCACCTAGGGATGGAGCAAGAATTTTTCAATGGGGAAATCTGTTGGCTTCATATTCCCTCTCTTCAAAAGGTTCTAAGGGAATGTAGTGTTCATCATATAATTGGCTTGGAGGGCCAATGTCTTAAAATCCACCACCATGGAAGTGATGGCTAGGCTAAAAACCTATCAAATTATATCAGCCATCACCCAGGACACTACTTGGCCTTTGAAATAATGAATGGTTCATGCTCTAGAGTCGTAAGAGACTGTGAGCCATGCCATAATATCAGAGGAATGGTACACCTTCAAATAGGTTAACTGACCTAGGTTCATACTCCACTTGTTGCACATAGGAGCTAGCTTGGTGCTATCTCGATAGGCCCGTGCATAGAGGTCCCTTAGGAGCATCAGGTGATGTTGGTTATCTTCTTCAGTGTAATCGAACACATAAATGGTGACCCTCTCTACCTCCTTTTGCTACTCCTTAGTGATATCTCTACTGATACTAGTATCAGGTAAGTCTTCGAGTACCTTAGGGTTTTGCGACCTCCCTGGATTCTTGTTGATGGGCCACATCCCAATAATTCTACCAATTATCTATTGGATAATTGACATCTCAGGGGCTGAATATCTGGTAGATGCCATATTTTTCAAATTTTATCTCCTGGCTGTAAAAATCTCCTCTACCCAAGATTGTGTTTTCCTTTATGTTCTTCACACTTCACTCTACGCTCGACCTTGTCGATGGATGATTTTGCATTATGGTGCAAAATAGGGTTGCCACCTTCCTTTTAAAACATGTGCATTAAATACAGTAGATGGCGCATGCATATTTTTGCTTTCTAGGAGCTTTGGGATTTTTTAGGCATACCACATCCATTGCCACCTTCTCGAATATATGGGGTGAATTGCGATCGAGGACAACAGTTGGGACACATGGCGGTTTAGGATTGATGATGGTGGGATGCAGGTAGGTATGCACTCGCTCAAGGCATATTAGTTTTAATTTTAGCACATGCACTCCATTAGGGAGTGGGATGTAGGACTTTCAAGGCAAGCACATAGGGTTGTGCACCCGATTGACCTTTGTGCACTCCAAGGGTGTGAAGCACACTCGACTCAATGGGGCACACAAGTTGTGCACCCTTATAGACCTTGTGCACTCCACCATAGTGGAGCGCATAACTCATAGGCTGGTGCATAACCTTGTGCACCCAACTTGGACACTCGTGCTCATGGAAGGGAGGGGAACTCTGACTTAGGATGGGGCGCACAACCTTGTGTGCCCTGGTGGAGGTTGTGCACTCCACTTCAAGAGTGGAGCACATTGGTTGGAGGAGGAGTGTATGACTTGTGCACTCTAGGGGATTATGTGTGCTCCATTGGAATGGAGCACACATTAGGCTTTGGGGCATGCATGGGAATGCACACCCTTGTGGTCTATTATGCACTCCATTACAATGGAGTGCATGACTTCTTTAGGATGCATAGGTTGTACGCCCTTCATGGGATTGTTCTTGCTCTGCTCATTTGGAGTGCATGGGGTGCACAACCTTGTGTGCCCCAAAGGGGTGATGCAGGCTCTGCTCCTTTGGAGAGCATAGGGTGCATGACCTTGTACATCCCAAAGGACTGTTGTGCACTCCACCTCCCTATGGAGTGCATAGGCTTTTTGTAGGGCACACTACCTTGTGCACCCCTAAGGGACATTGTGCACCCCATTCTCCAATGGGGTGCATAGGTTGTATGCGGGCACACGACCTTGTGTGCCCACTCAGGGTCCTTTGCACTCCATGGAGTGGAGCGCAAAACCTTGGTTTGGGGTGTACATCCTTTGTTCCTAGGTGGCTTCGAGTGCGCTCCATTACAATGGAGCACACTGGGCTAATTCGGGGTGCACCGCCTTGTGTGTCCCAAGGACAAGTGTGAATTTGGCTCCCAAAAGGTGGCTAGCTTTTTGGGAGTCAAAAAACCCCTTCTTGGTTGTTTGTGAGTTGGTTAGGACTTGATTTCTTACTATCTATGCACTAATATCTCTTTTTATTGATCTTTCCTTAATGAATCCTAAGTAATAAAGAAGGACATCATATAACATTCATTAATTGGCATGCATCTCACCTATAATCTGCTCATCCTCAGATGTTATATGCTACCCCTTCTTTGTTATCTATGAGTTGGTTGGGGCTTCCTCTTGATTTACTTATCTTTTCTTCAACATGTATTTGCATCTATTTGATCATATCCCAAAACCTATCATAATTACCTTTGATTTTATTGATTAAGACATAGTCCACACAATCAATGAAACACATAGGTACATTATGATAACATATAGTAGAATACTCCTTTCTTCTTGCCTCCCTTTTTGACCTTTTGATTGTTGAGAGATGCTCATAGGATAGGCTAGATACAACATGAATGAATATTATTTTATGGTATTCATTTGACCACTGGATATTTTGCAAGAGTCTCTCAGCTATCAAAATTCTAGTATGGATATTTTACTCTTATTTGCATTTTCATTTTAACAAGCACATGGTAGCAAGATATGTTTATCTCTTAAACATACACCTCTTAGTGTGTAATGTTCAGTTATAGGCTATCTTGGCCTTCATCCTTTGTTTTATCATCTTATATATATTCTTCTCTTCACTCATCTTGCTAATAAGGGAATGAGGGTAGGATATACTCACTTCTTAGCATTATGCCTCTTATGCCTTAACTCTAGATTGTTAGTTATTCTTGCAACATCTCTCATTTGCATGTTGCATGACTTTTCTATCCTTACTTTACCTCTTCTTTATTTTTCCACATATTTTTCTATTATTTTATCTATCTTGTATATACGTGTACATATCTTATTTATATCACATGCACACACACACTCATACTTGATTACTTATATTTCTTGAGGTTAGACTACCATGGTACCTTCATTGGTTACCAAAAGTTGCACACCTTACTTGATTATTTGATCACCTAGGTTAGACTACTACTACACCTTCATTGATCACATGTAGTCATAAATCTTACTTGATAACTTTATCATCCTTTATTGGTCACTTGCAAGCAGACACCTTCACTTTTCTTATATCATTATAACGACACCTTCCCTAGTACTTTGTAGTGATTCACACTTAGGCATCAGCTAGCCATTGTACATATATATTTATAGGCCTCTTAGCCATTATGTATGTATATATGTATCAAGTCATATCTTGACCTTCAATATTTTGCTTAGACTCGTGTCATTTTGGTCACACTGATCTTTATCAATCTATGCTGATACTAGGGACATGATCTATGTGCCTTATTTTCTTTGACCTATTTGTAGCCTTATTTCTCTATCTCCCTCTTTTATTTTATCATCATTTTTCTTCCACCACTTTCCTCACCTAAATTTAATAATTTAATAATCATACATAACTTACATACATAAAATTATCCCCATCATTCAACATCTTTTTTCAATCAATGAATCAATAGACTAGATATTAATAATTTCAAAAATAGAGAGTACATCATATTCGATGTGTTGGTATGCTATAATATAAAATTGGAACACTCAACCATCCTATAGACCCTATCCCCTAGGAATCATGACATACTCAAAATTGGCATGTCATCCCATATCTTCCTAAGCCTATGAGCCTTACTAGCTGTCACAACCTGTCTTGATTCTACAAACCTTGAAAGAAGTTGAGAGTTTTTTTAACATATAATTAACTCTAAGCAAGCCAAAGTTAAAGCAAGCCCCTAAACTAAATGATAGTGAACCCAAGAAAGATCCTTCGATTAAAAAGTTCATAAACCTCACTATCACAAATGATCAAGAAAATAAATCATAAGGATCCCACCCTAATTCTATATGGGTTTCCTAGTCACAAATCTTAAGAAAATGCTCCACTCAACTATCTTCCACTAGCAACTATTCTATTGATTTTAGTCTATTGAAAGGATTGTTCCTCTTTAGTCCATCGAGATGGTCACACCTTTCATTCCTTTGAGAGGTCATTCCTTTACGGTCTATCGAAAGGATACTCACTTTTCAATCTATCAAAAAGGATAATGTCAATCCCTGCTTATCTACACAAGTACATTTATGTGGTGCACTTAGCATCTAGTCATATTTCAACATCCCTAAATCACCCGTCCTTTAGTTAAATCAACACTATTTACCTCCTACACCCTAGACACACTCACTATGCTTCAATTCTAAGAAGGTAGCACTTTCTTTTCCTTTAATAAGGTTAAGGGACATTATTCTAAAGGTGTAATAGACATAAGTAACTCAACTACTAATACATAGTGCTCTTCTACCACAACAATAGAAACATTGATTAGATTACTTCTACGTTTTACTTTATCAACAATACTTATGGAGTTACACAAACTAGGATTAGCTCTTAAGGATAGACCAATGCATTACATGACTTCCCAAGCCCATCTAGATATCTTTCTGGTAACAAAACTTTGATTTAAACAACGAGACTAAATTGAAATATGATTTCCCTGAGCAATAAAATTCCATCGAAACCACTCCTAAATGAATGAAAACATGCATTCATTTATTGTAACACACCCAGATTAAAAAATACCATAGGTAAAGAGGTAGATATGCATAAGAAAATATTAAATAACAACTCAGGAGATTCATTTTATTTAATGAAAATATTGTAATACATACACCGTCATTATTTACAAATCTCCATAACAAATCGAGAGTCACTACTCTATCTGAACTCATTCAATCACATATACAAAAGTCTCACTTCTCCAACACATTTTTATTGATAAGGAGTTTGTTATATCAACAATAGAATACATAGATTCTTAATTACATTATACTAATGCATGAGATATCCAGTCAACTTGGACAAGCCCAACTTCTTCAACATTATAGATACCATGGCAAAAGGTTTTTTGAAACTTCCAATGACCCATTATAGTGCTCCTCACACACTTCCTCCATGATATCCATAAATAAATGAATTTAGAATAGTGATTTACATCTATTGGGGTCAGAAATGGCTCTAGTAAAATTCATATGTGAAATTCAAATGTGCACCATTCTCTCTTTGATGCTTTCCAGTTGCACACAATCACATATCCAGATAACAGACCATTTGCACACTTACAATGTAATTCAATTCACATGCAATGGAAATACAACATGTTCATTTATGTTCTATCTAACCAAGTTGTAGTAACCTCAGGGAAGTAGCACATCGTACACTATCTACTATACTTGTTTTTAATTGAATTATTTAATGTTTAAACATGTAATAAATGAAAGGCACAAAGCTGATATAACTAGAATGCAAAGAAATAAATGAATGAATGCTTTTGTATTGATATTTCCAAGATCCAGTTACATATGAATCTCTCTAAGGGATACCCTTTGTTTGATACATGATTTTACACACAAAGAAGGTAGCAGGTGCATAAAATATCCCCTTGCAAGGGGGGGTGCACTTTATTAGGATTCTCGATGATGCACATGGAAATGTATGAGGGCTTATAAAGAGGGATCCTCTTGCTTTCGTATGTTGTGGACTTTCCTGATGAACCTATAGCCCTGCAAGTAATAAAAAAACAACACATGCTTAGATGTCCGAGATTGCCTCCCCAGATGAGGCTGTTAGCAATGAATGAGCTCAAAGAAAATACAATGAAACTAATGCTATGCAACCAAATAAATGAAGTAAATCTATGCTAAAGATATGAAGACATGAAGAAAGAAGAATAAAAGAAACTACTGTCTAAACCCTAAGTTAGGCCTGTGGGCCACTGTACAAGAAAATGACTGCTAAAGTGAAACTTGCCTTCTTTGATCTTAGGCTATGGATCAAAGCTTGTATTCGATGTTGAAATAGGGGTTGATTTGCTCAATGTGTTGAATATCCTGTATGTGTTAAACCCTTGATTGACTAGCACTTTATCGCTCCTAAAATATGCTCCAATATGCTCTCTAATTTGGAAGGGCTACACTATAAAAGTGATCCTCAGGGGAAGCTCTCCAAATATCAAAAAGCTCTCCTCAATGACCTGTTCTATTCAATTCATGATCCCCTTGGTGCACTTAGGCTTACACCTTTTAAAGTGTGTAAAGCCCTAGGTCTATGTTCAAAACCCTAGGACAAAATCCCTCATGCGTAGAGGATGTTAGCATGAGAAGCTTTTGTTTTTCCATGTTTAACTAAAGTCTAAATCTGGACTTAAGTCTCCCATGTGAACTGGTCGTGAAAGGGAATGCAAAGTTGTCCCTGCTCACCTTTATTGCATGCAGACTGCCACTTCCACCTATAAATGGGCTGATTTGTTGGCAATTTGCTTTTATGGCTTATCTGTTGTCATCTGTAGTGACTAAGGTTTAGCCGCTATCTTCTGTAGTGGCTGAGTTTGGCCACCTTGAGCTTGAGTGGCAAGGATCTAGCCACCCTGGTTTATAGCGGCCAGGCTAGGATGGGCTAAGACGGTCCCAGATGAGTGGTGAGAACCACGTTTGATACTTGGAAAGTCTAAGGTTTAGTCACATGGCCTAGGAATGTGCCCATGTTTATTTAATGTTTTTTCTACTTCTCATGGAGGGAATTCCTCCTGTTCTTGCTTAGGCTATTGGATGCTGTCAGATCCAGCGACCCCTAAATGCCTGCTTGTGGCTGCTATAGTGCTGAGTGGCCAAGAAGTTCGGGTCACTGACGACAATAGCGACCAAGGCATAATTGAAAATATAAAAAGTACTTTAGGGTTTTGAATTTTCACTTCTATCCAGTTGGCGATTCATTTTTCAAAGCTCTACAGTGAAAGCGAATTTTTGCAACTTAGAGTGTTGTGGTTTGGAGGATCATGGCTGCGTAGGGTGAGGCATCATCGAGCGAAGGATCCAGAGCTTCTTCGGTACTCTTTGAAATATTTAACTATGCTTACTTTTTAGTAAAATGAACCCACACTAAGTAATCGGTAAATGAACCTCATTTCGCTTGCTGGCAATGAACCAAACCCATAGTTAGGTTTAGTTTAGGATTTGTTTTGGTGGGCTTGCCCCCATTTTGTTATTTTGTTATTTTTTTAGGTATTTTTGGCTTAGGGCAGATGCGTATGCCGTGTCATCTTTTGGCCACTGCTACTCAAAGTGGCTATCTTGGCCTGTAATTTGGCCGTTATCGATGGCAATGGCTGATTTGAATTTCAACAGTCAAAAATTTGACCGTTGTTGGCTTGGCCGCTTCCTGCTTCAGAGACCAATTTTTGGCCATTGTAGGCGATAGCGACTACTTAGGCAATTTTTTTATTTTTTTGCATTTTTGAAGTGATTAATTGATTTTTTTTTGAAAATTTTAAATTTTTTGCATGGTTAGGTGCATTTATTGCTCTTTTCTCCTAGAATTTAGAATAGCCTATCATTATTTACACCATTTTTCATTCTTTATTTTGATTTATGCCTTATGTGCATTGTAGTTATGCTTTGTTTTCTTTTGCTCTTAGATTCTAACTGCTCGGGCTCGGGACCCAAAGCTTTTAAATGACCTTCTGCCTCTTATGACTGCTATATACTAGGCCTAGATCAAGGCTCGTGGGCTACAATTTATCACTAGGATGCCCACTATTATGTCAAATTAGGCTTACCTTATGGCCTTGGTACATCGATGGGACTCTTGGAATAATACCTTCCACCTTCCCATCGGTGAGATGACTATGAGATCAGAGGATGTGTATAGGATTTTATGAATCCCATTTGATGGAGTATCCATTGTCTCTTTGGCCACCAATGACCATGATGCTATCTTTGCTCAGGTGTTCAGAAGGCATGCTGCAGATGCCTTCAAGGACACCAAATCTGGTGGCATGTTTGTTGTGTGCTGGTACTAGGAGAGGGTCTTATCTGAGAGGCACACAGTGTTGCTGATGGTTATCAACAACATTCTCATTCCAAATTTCTTAGGCTTGAGGTTCCCGTGGAACCTCCTTGCGATGGTCTAGGATCTGATGGACATAGGGGAGCCCATCATCTATGCATGGGAGAGGTCCCTGTTGGCCCAATGCTAAGATGAGTTGTATCACATATGCCGATGGCATTGTGTTGGCATCACTTGAAATTTGCTCCTATAGGTTTGGGAATGGGAACACATAAAGATAGATCATCCTAAAGGACTTCCTATTGAGATCATAGTCATTGAGGAGTGTATGTAGTGTTATGCTGCTAGATGGGCTCGAGGGCACAAGGAGCACAAGATCCATCCTCATGTAGGGGAGCTCTCTTATTACACTACTACTTTTACTGGGCTGAAGGTTGGTGATATCATGTGGTATCTGTATCACGAGTGCTTGAATTGGGATGATCCAGCTAGTTTCATAGCTAGGACGCAGTGTGAGCGATGGCTCATTGGATACAAGGTTGGTATCAAGGAGTATTTCTTCTTCACTTGAGTTCTTCATCAGTATGGTTTACAGTAGGATGTGCTGCTTGTTCTATTTTTGTATAGGCACTTCGTAGTAGAGATAGGCCTTCCCCCACCGTGGATCACAGAGCTTTCCAATGAGGATTATTCCTTGGTAATTGACCCATGAGTCATTGGGGGAGTCATAGATGAATTTTTCAATGGTGGAGGGATCTGATGTGGCATGGTGATGGTATATTGGATCGCAAGGATGATGGCGGGGATGATGATGCAGATCCAATAGGGCACATATTTTGAGCCAGGACTGAGGTATGGGGTGAACCAGTAGAGTAGGTGGTAGTGGAGGAGGATGAGGAGGAGTTCAAGCCTGAGGAGAGAGATTATCCACTGAGAGCACAATTGTACAAGGTCGAGGTTGAGCTCCAGTCGACCAAGATCTAGGTACAGTAGCAAGATGCTACTATAGCCCAACAAGATGCTACTATAGAGTAGCTCACGCTATAGATCTAGTCTTTGCAAGCTACTGTCATGGGTGGTGCCACTAGGATGCAGTTTGTTGTTCCTACTTCTACACCACAAAGTTATACTGAGGTAGATCCTAGGGCAAATACAATGGTAGAGTTTCTACGCCTACAGGCATTGCTAGATGAGTTTGAGGGGCAGATCCAAGGGCATGTCTCTCACATAGCCTCTCTCCAGATTTAGCTTAGGAGGCATGGAGTAGTCCCTAGGGAGGCACCAGGTGTAGGTGGTTCCCAAGTCAGTAGGCGGTCCACCTTAGGGTAGTCCTCTGTCCGTCCTAGCCAGAGGATCTAGACTCACACAAAGAGACCAGCAGAGTCACATTACTCTACTCATGATATAGTCACAGGGGGAGGTGATGTCGGGAATACAAACCTTGTGTTTGACTGATGATGCACTTGATTTAATTTTTTTAAGGTCTGCTTGACCTATATGACTGTAGCCCACAGGAAATTTTATTCACCCATTCTTTTGACATACACATTTATATGATATCTTTTCATTATGACTCATTATGTGTATCATTTATTTCTTATGTTTTTGTTTTATTTTGTTTTATTATGCGATGTGATGATGGCATTATGATGAGTTTATGAATGTGATAGATGATATTTATGATGATGTGGATGTTTATATGGATGCTTATGTAGATGCGATATGATCTAATTATTGCAACATGATGTGATGTATCATTTGTTGATTTGATGATGGTTTTTATGATTGTATGCATAGGTGAATTATGATGTGATCTTAGATGTGAATGGATGAGTTATGTATGTAATATTTATTATTAAATGCATGTTTGATTTTGATTTTATTGTGTGCATCTAACTTATGTTATGATATGGTGAATGCAATACGTAATGCGTTATGTGAATGAACTTGTATGTTTTAATCACTTAAAACACAAGGAATGCATATGATATGATTTTGACAATCTAATGGGTGATACCATAGAAAATATAACAACCATGAATGTTTAATAATAATTCTAATTGTAATAATTAATTATTTAAACAATTCATATGTTAAATTTAATGGTGTGGAATGTATGTATATTTTTTGGATAAGTTTCTATAATTTAAAATATATAAAATAATCCGTGGTCGTTTAAAATATCATTTCTGACATAAATCCGGTATCTAGTTTATTTTATTAATACCCCCATAATTTACAGAAGCTTATAGAGAAATTTGATGATGTGGTTGATGATATGATTTGTTGCTATGTAGGAGTTTTTGAGGTTTTTACTAAGACTTCAAACACTCTAGTTATCCTATCAACAAATATGTACTGACCATACAAAGCTTTTGAAAAGCAAGGCTTTCACCATGTTCTTGGATATTCATTATCTTTGTGTGTGCAAATGAATATATATTTTGAGATAGAACCCAAGCATTTCCTCCGATGTCAAGCGATATTCTTTCAGCCCATTGCTAAGATCAGGGATTCTCAAGTGTTCATCTCATCCTTATGTTGGAATTAGTTGGACTAAACCACTAGGTAGTATTGGGTTACCTAAAGCTAGCTCATCCACATGCAAACATTGGTCTATACAAATGCCAAAAGCAATTGTGATAGACCTATCATCATGTGTAAGGATATCTCCTTCCAGTTTTGTACAATTCTAAGAATTCCAGGGATTCAAGCTCCATTCCCTTATTTTCTTCATTTCATTTGGGATACTTGCTCATGTATAGTGATGATAATAACTGTTTATTTTGATTTATTTTTTTCTTTTGAGCAAGGGATTTATGTAGTGGTGATAATCGATATTTGCTTTATTTTTGAACTATGACTTTGAAAACTGAGATTTTGAATTTGTGCTTTGTTTTAGGATTTTTGCTTGTGTTAATGAAAACAAGGGATTTAATTGTGTAGGGCGAAGCTTGTCCTTTTGCCAATTATCAGCACCTTTAAACCGATCGTACAAGGGGATAAGCAAGAAAAATCCTTTTCACTTAAGATAACCTAGACCACTTTTGCAACTTTCATCTTTCCCTTGTACCAGCTAGGATTTTAGTGTTTCAATTAGTGATGGGATCTTGAATATCCAAGGTATTATCACAACTAGACCCTACCCTCTACTAATCAAGGTGGATTTCTACAAAAGCTGATAAGACCACTAGATATGGTTGAATGACTAGGAAACCTTATTATATTTCATATAGCAACATGAAATGGTTGTGTTGAAAAACACAGTCACACACATGGATGCATGGATGAAGATGGATTTGAATATTGTTATTGTGATACAATTGTGGCATCATTTGTAAGAATGTAATCATAACATATGCGAATGCAATGGATATGTATGTTATAAGGAAATGCAACTATGAGGATGCAATGTAAAATGTAAATATTTTTGTATGTTTGATTTTTGCATTGTTTTTTTTTTGCTTTTGACCAAAGGGCTTTAAAGTGCCTTTGGTTCTTTTTGTGACTTGATTTGACCAAAGGGCTTTAAGATGCCTTTGGAGCCTTTTTGTGATGATTTGACCAAAGGGCTTTAATATGCCTTTGGAGCATTTTTGTGATGATTTGACCAAAGGGCTTTAAGATGCCTTTGGAGCATTTTTGTGATGATTTGACCAAAGGGCTTTAAGATGCATTTGGAGCATTTTTGTGATGATTTGACCAAAGGGATTTAATATGCCTTTGGAGCATTTTTATGATGATTTGACCAAAGGGATTTAAGATGAATTTGGAGCATTTTTGTGACTTGATTTGACAAAAGGGCTTCAAGATGCCTTTTGAGCCTTTTGTGATGATTTGACCAAAGGGATTTAAGATGACTTTGGAGCTTTTTTGTGATGATTTGACCAAAGGGATTTAAGATGCCTTTGGAGCATTTTTGTGATGATTTGACCAAAGGGCTTTAAGATGCCTTTGGAGCCTTTTGATGAAGGTGACCATGTTTTTAATTTTTTTGACATATTTGAATGTTTTTTATTTTTATGTATTTGGATGTTTTTTATTTTTATGACATATTTGAATGTTTTTTATTTTTATGACATATTTGAATGTTTTTATTTTATGACATATTTGAATGTTTTTTATTTTTATGACATATTTGAATGTTTTTTATTTTTATGTATGAAACACCTTCAAATGAATGATGTTGAGAGGTTTAGGCTCTTCAACACCATCCAATGATGTAAGGCAATATGCTCCAGGTCCAACCCTTTCTAAAATCATGTCAGGGCCTATCCAATTTGCCACAAATTTGTCTCATAGGTGGGGCGATAGATTTGAGTTCTGTTGGTTTTATTTGAGCACAAGATCCCAAAATTTGAATTACCTCAAATGGACTTTATTATTGTATGCTCGTGCAAGGCGATTTTGATAAACACGAAGATGCTCCAAGGCATTGACTCGACATTCATCAAGAAGCATCAACTGATCAAGGTGGTCTTGTCGTGTAGTCTCATCATCTATGAAGTCCTTCAATGCTACGCATAAGGTAGGAATCTCCAACTCTAGGGGCATGATGGCCTCAGTGTCGTATACCAGTGAAAACGGTGTTGCCCCAGTGGGCGTCCGCACACTAGTATTGTATGCCCATAATGCAAGAGATAATTCCAAATGCCAATCCTTATGATTATCTTTAACTGTCTTCCTCAAGATGGAGATGATTTTTTTGTTTGAGGCTTCTGCTTGCCCATTTGCTTATGGATAATAGGGTGTTGAAAAACTGTGTTGAATATGGTATTTTTTCATTAAAGCTCACACACTTTTGTTCTTGAAAGATGGCCCATTATCCAAAATTATCTTTGAAGGGACCCCAAAATGACTTATGATATTATGGAGTATGAACTCCACAATCCTTGGTCTAGTAGTCAATGTCAAGGGGATCACTTCAATCCATTTGGTGAAGTACTCAGTGGTCATTATGATGAACGTGTGTTGGCTTGAAGATGAGGGAGAGATATTCCCAATCAAGTCTAGTCTCCACTATGAGAAAGGCCATGCTTCCTGGATGGGTTGCAAGGCTTGTGATGGCAAGTGGGTGAGGTTTGCATGATGCTAAAACTTGACACATTTCTTAACATAATCACAACAGTATTTTTCTATAGTGGTCCAATAGTAACCCATTCTCAAGATGTGCTTAATGATGGTCATGCCACTGAAGTGTCCTCTACATGTACCATTGTGAGCTTACAAAATTGCCCAGGATGCTTCCTGGGGCTCAATACAACGAAGGAGAATTCCATTGTAACCTCGTATATAGAGGATGTCTCCTAGCAAAATGTATCTTGTCACCTTTTGTTTAAAGGTTTGTATTTCAGCATGCGATAGGTCTTGTGGTATTATTCCAAGCTTCAAGAAATACCGTAATTGGGAAAGCCAATCCTGATAAGCCATAGCTTCTATGGATAACATAGTGTGTTCCTCTTATGATCCAGAATCTGAGAACATAGATTGAGAGGTAACCCTATGGTGAATGGTTGTACCACACTTCATAGGACCTTGAGAGATCAAATATTCCCAAGGTGTCATTTTCAAGAAAGCTCTAACTTTGAAGGACCAATCTTGATTTGTTTCAGTTTGGATCATGTTGAATGACTCTTGATTGCCAATAGCCTTGTGTTGTATTGTTGAGTGCATGAGTATTTTTACATGAACGGTTGTGAAATCAACAGATGGATTCTAAGGGATTAAGTATCCCAAAGATGCCATGTTGTCTACAAATCTGTTTGATGTACGAGGGATTGCCTCGATGTCATACTATTCTACTCGGGCTAGGAAAGTGTCAACAAGCTCCTTGTAAGATTTCAAGAGTGGGCACCTATATTGGAACAATCCTTTGACTTGATTTACTATGAGAAAATAGTCACCAAAGATATTCAATCTTTTAATGCCCATTGCTATGGCTATTTGAAGTCCCAAGATCAGGGTCTCATACTCTATGTTATTGTTCATGCAAGGAAAGTCTAGCTTGAATGACAAGGGCAGTGGAGAGCCATGTGGTGTGATAAATACTATCCCTGCTCCACCCCCTTGCTCGCATCTCGAGTCGTTAGAGAATAATGCCATGTCTCTTTATTTCTCAGGCTCTTCGAGTTTCAATGGATCTGATAATGCAAAGACTCCATCATTAGGAAACTCTATAGTGAGAGGCTTGCTATCTTGAAGATGAGCCTCTACTAATTGATCTACTATGACTTATCCCTTGATGAAATTTTGGCTTATGAACTCTAGATAAAATTTGATCAGTAGCATGATCCACTTTGCAGTACGGGTATTGTGATATGTCTTGTTCATCATGTACTACAAAGGATTTTATTTGGATATAATGTAGGTCGTATGACTCAACATGTAGTGTCGCAACTTCTTGGTTGCAAAGACCACTGCTAAGCACAACTTTTCTACATATGCATATCATAGATCATAACTCGCCAAGGTGCTATTGATGTAATATACGGCTTGCTATTTTTCTTGCATGTTATTTTGGGCCAACATGGTGCCGAAAGCAAAATCAATAGCCGATATGTATAGCAAAAATGGGATGTCTGGCCTTGGTGGAGCCAAAATTAGTGGCATTGCCAAGTATTTTTTTATCTTTTCAAAGGCTTGTTGGAACTCTTTATCCCAGTGCAATGGGACATCCTTGCGTAAAAACCAGTTCATGGGTTGACACTTGTCTAATAATTGAGCAATGAACCATTTTATGGATGCTAATTTTCCTTGTAGGCTTCTTAACTCTCTAATGTTGGTAGGGGTGGCCATTTCCAATATAGCCTTTACCTTTACAGGATTGACTTTGATGCCCCCTCTTAGAAATTATGAACCCTAAGAGATTTTCAAAAGTTATGCCAAACACACACTTCTTAGGATTCCATCTGACATTGTGTTCAATGAGATGGTCGAAGACCTTTGTAAGCACTTGAGCATGCTCCTACCGTAATAAATATTTGTCTAGTAAATCATCAATGTAGTCTTCCAAGATCCTATACATATAGTCATGAAAGATGTATGTCATGGCCCGATGATATGTGGCACCAAAATTATTTAGGCCAAATGGCATCACTTGGTAATAGAATGCCCCCTATGGAGTAATGAAAGCAGTCTTGTGTTGGTCCTCAGGTTTGATCTGAATTTGATTGTACCCAGAAAAACCATCCATTAGGGAGAGCATCTCATGACCTGTGATGGCATCCACAAGAGCGTCTATGTTTGGAAACATTAATAAATCCTTTGGATTTGCCCTATTTTAATCTCTAAAATCCTTGCAAATGTAGACTCTTCCATATGCTTTCCCATTGGCACCATGTTCGAGATCCATTCAGGGTAGTCAATGGGAACTATGAAAATCACATCCAATAGTTTTTACAACTCGTTATTCACCATCAAAGTGATGGTTGGATGTATTTTCCTCAATTTTTACTTGAATGGCTTCTTTAGGGGATCCAATGATAGGTTGTGAACAACTAAATTTGGATTGATCCCTGGAATGTCTTTGTAAATCCAAGCAAAAATATTTGGCCTCTCCGTAAGGAGAGGGATAATGATGGCTTGCTCCTCTGAAGATAGAATTTCTCTAATTTCATTTTTTTTGGTTGAGTAGGATCATCACTAATGTCCACCTAAAAATTTCTTCTATAACCATATGTGACCCATCCTCCAATTGGTGAGGCATAGGTATGAAGTGAATATCATCGACGGGATTTATAGGTTCTATTGACTCCGGATCCAAACCAACATGGAACATGTCATAAACTAAGCCTAATGCAAAATTGAATGGTTGTAATGTCTCTTCAATAGAGAAAATATCCTCAGGCTCTATGGGTGAATCAACATGATCCTAATCAATAGCCTCTATATCAAGGTGTAAATATTTCATGGGATCTTTTGGGTTATGAAGTGGAGTGGTCAAATAAATGGAGACCATGTTGATGGATGGAATGAAATCTCTAGGACCACATGGGTGAAATTTTGTCTCAAAGGTTTTCCTTCCATACTCACGATGAGGCTCTAGTGGAAAATGGATTTCTAGATTTGGCCCCTAAGTAGGCCAGATAATAGGATCATTGGGATCTAATAGCTCTTTGAATGTAGGCAAAGCATGATTGACCGCACGGTGAATGGAAATTAAGTCAACATGTCTTCCCAAAAATTGCAAACTGGGGTCTATGGAACGGAGTGCTGCTTCTCGTTCTACGAGTGCATTGACTTGCTTCAAGTGATGAGGCCCAAGATAAGCCATCTCGATTTCATCTTCAAAATTTTCATCACTTATCCAGAAACTGTTAGCATTGGTATGTGGCCCCAAGATAAGGGGCTCGTGTCTTGGCCCTACGTAGGTCATTTTTATGTCATCTTCATATTATTCATCACTTATGAAGAAGCCCTTTGTATTAGTTCCTTTCCCCAAGCTATGGGCCCACTACCTTGGTCCTAGGTAGGCTCTCTCCATTGAGTCCTATGACTCATAGCCACTTTCATATGATATGAATCCACTCTCATTGTGGATGGACCAAGTAAATCTATGTAAATAGCGAGGCCCATGATAGGCCAATCCTACTTGTGCTTCATCATCTCTTGCCACATATCCATTTTCTTCTTATTCTTCATCCCATGAGTTGTAACCTATTGGGGTGGCATCAATTGTGGAGCTTGGATGATAGTTTTTGGGTGGTGGTATACTCACCATGGCCACTTGTCTATTGCTCAGATGTCTTGTATGTTATGGGTGATAAGGGATAAAAATGATGTCTTCCCCTAACCCCTAGCTTAATCTATCCAAGGATACTACTAAATAGTCATATCGACTTTTTATATCATAGCCTAACCCAAAACTATCAGTGGGAAGCTGGTATTGTGGCTCAAATGGCCGCCTAAACCTCTACTCATATATACCAAGACCATAACCATGCCAATGGCAACGTTCAAATTATCTTAGAGAAAACTCAAGATTAAAGAGGTAATGAAAATTAACAGTGAATAATTCATCATTGTCATATTCTTCATCAGTAGACTAATGGGTGCAATCTAGTCCAGTATAGATAAATTTTGTTTGGTTGAGAGGAATTCCAAGCAGAACCACTATTCCCATTGGTGGTCTTAAGTATTTTGGTTGTCCCATGTCTTGTGCGGACTCTAATATGGTTGTGAATGTTATGTTTTGCACAAGCTCTTCTCCTATCCCTATACTTGCCAAGTGTATAGTCACATGTGATGTAGATGATCCTATAGATGAAACTGGCAAAATGGGCTCTAGTATCTCCTTAGCTTGATCTTGGAGATATTCTTCCATGGGACTTGAATTTTTCTCAATGGCTATGGTTAGCACTTCCTTGGAATTTATTTACTCAACTAAGAGCACCTTTAGCTTATGATTGTCTTTTGGTTTAGACATTGATGGTATCTTAGAAGAATTAGTCATGTTGGGCACTAGATGAGGTGTTGATGTAGATGGGTCTTTTCATGCCCCTTTGTCTTCATCATTCAGTTGCGTAGTTGGAGATGAAGGTCCTACATACAAGTGGGCAGAAGGAATCAAAAATTCTCTTGGACAATCCACCTGATGGACATATTTGAATGGCTTTTCATCAGCCAACACCATGTAGACCTTGTTATCATGCACATACTTGACACATTGGTGTAAGATTGAAGGAACACACTTCATGTACCTTATCCAAGGGCACCCTAGGAGGATGTTGTATTGCATGGTCCATTCCAAGACATGACACATCATGGGGATGGTCTTATGCCCCACCTTGATAGGTAGGACTATCATTCCCATGATATTGCATAAAGCATCAAAGCCCTTAATGTGTAGGCTCCTGGAACAATATTGGACTTGGGGATCTTAAGGTATTCTATTGTTGTTGTTGTGATGATGTTGATTTATGAACCTGTATCGATCAAGACTTGTTTGAAAGTTAAATAATTTACTGATGCCACAATGTGTAGCAAAGGGTCTGGTAAGGCAGTAGGAACTGTCTTAATCTCATGATAATAGAATAAAATTATAGGTTCCTAGCATTCTTGTACTTATCCCACAAAATGAGTGAATGCATTTGGATCTTGTGGTTGGAGCTCAATCAACCTTAAATCTCCATCAAGATCTCCCTATGCTTTTGGGACTGTTGTATGAGCTCATATATGGATAGATTAGCTAGAGTCATTTGTAAGTTTTGCTCGAGTCTACTCTAAATAGTCACCACAGGTTGGGTTGGTGGACCTAGAAGGTTGTTTTTCCTCTACCTCTATATAGGTGCAGTAGGGATGTTAATGGGAGTTGCAGGAGGTTGCAGTTGACCATACCATCTATTCCTAGTTTCTATATTGACAATTTCAACCATCCCAATGCACCCGTGGGTAGGCGTATCAACTCAGACATGATTGACTTATACTACTTGCCCTCTAGGGACCTCATGGTTTAGCAGAAGGTTTTTGTATATGCCCATATCTCTGTTATTAGGAGCCAATAGGTTTTCAACTTTAAGTTCTCTTGCCTCAATCATGTTTTGCACCTAGTGCTTAAAACCAATGCAAACCTCTATGTTAAGCCCCTATATCCTATGATAAGTGTAAAATTGATCTTCCCTATATCCTTTTGGCTTAGGATAGTTGGGATCTATGATAGGTATGTCAGGGAACCTGATATTTCCCACCTCGCTCAATTGGTTGAAAATTGATTGCATTGATTCTGTTAATGGTGTGAAATAGTGAGGGGGCTTGCATTCTCTGTTTCACCCTTGATTATTATTTTGATCATAATTGGTTGGTGGGGGCTGTGCTTGAAAATTTTAGGGTTGCTGTGCAACCCCATCCTTAGGTGCATCCAATACCACTTGATTAACTTGAGCAGGGTTTGCATGCTTCTGCTTATATTTACCATTTTTGTCATTTTTGTTCCACTCCTTCTTGGTTCAAAGTTTGATGGTTGCCTCATCTACTTTTATGTCCTCAATGAGTTTGGCTTGTGCCAAGGCTTCCTCAAATGAGGGATATTATTGAAGTTGTAGCAATAAGGAAATGTGTTTGGAACAACTCTTGGTGAAAATTCAAACAATATCTTCTATGGGGATGGAGAATGATAATTTTGCCATGAATTTTCTCCATCTATTCCCATAATCCATTACTGGCTCATCAGTTAGGTATAAAAGGTTCACCTTCCTCTTAGAACCAAAAGAGAAATGCTTGAGGAAAGTGTTCACTGGTTGTTCAAAATTAGATATGCTATGCTTGGGCAGTTGGTTGAACCATTGAGTGGTAGCACTTGAAAATGTCATAATGAATGTCCTTAGCATAAGAGCATCATTGTATTCAAGATGAAAATATGCGTTGATGAAATTGGTAATATGCTCTTGTGCATCCTCTTCACCCTTAAAATTTTCCAACCTAGGCATCTCAAAATGCTTAGGATATGCAAGGCTAGGAACTGATGGGCACCACTACTGGTTGTGTATTTTGCTCAATGTTGGTTGCTTCCTAGTCATCTCTTGTTTCTCAAAGGACTTCATATTTTCAATGAGTTCTTGGGATGCCTTTGATTCAAGGAGTTCCTCTTCTTGTAGGCCTCCTCATGGTGGCAATGGAGGTAACCCTCTATCCACTTGATTTTTTCTATTCTCTTCCCTCCTTTGAGGGGATTCAGGATGTATCTAATCCTGATCTACTAGGTTTACCCTTTCTCCACCAGTTGGATTTTGTTCATGATTTGGAGGGTGGTTTTTTTGTGGGGTTCCTTCTTGTCTAGTGTGGCCCTATATTGGTGAGTCAGCATGTTGATCTCTTTAGTGATCATTTCTATTTACTTTTTGATTTATGCGAGCTAGATGCTCAACTTGCTCTCTTAAATGTTTCTCATGTTGGTACAACAATATTTCTCTCTGCTTGTCATGTTCTAAAGCTTCCACAAGCTCTCGATCTTTGCGTAAGGTATTCTCTAGCCATCACATGTGGTTAACTTGCACTATCATAGAAGACTCATGCTTACCTGACCCTGTTCTAGTGGTTTTGATTTGTAGATTCTTTGAAGAGGTTTCTGCTATTTCCTTGCTCTTTCTAGCTAATATAACTTGTTCAGTGTATTGTTGAGCATATATGTGATAAAACTCTATATTTTTACTGTGGGGTCACCCTGAGGCACCCCGAATTTGAGAAGTGGGATTAGAAGTCATGGTTTGTGAACTTCTAGATGCTGAATTCTTTGTGACTATGATTTTTGGAGGTGGTCTCGAATAAATATGATCCACCTCATCTACCTATCTTGTTTTCCATGGCTGATCCTATGGGGTGCCATTTATTCCAATGAGGTCATAGTCTATTGGAATCCTTCCTCTTGTATGAAGGATATCTTCTATTTGATGTCTATGACTGGATGTATCTCTGGTTTTATACCCCTCAGTGGGATGATTTGTTCTAAGTGTCTCATGTGAATGTTGGGATGTTGTGACTCCTATGTGTCCGTTTTATTATGAAGGCTTTGTGTTCACCCCCTTTCTCCATGAGGATGGAGGTGTGGAAGCCTCATCATCCCTGTGTGAAGAATGGGTTTTAGAACCTCTCTTATGTTGATGTGGGGAGGAAGCTCTTGAAGCCTCCTCATGTCTTTGAGAAGTTTTTGTGTTTTTGGAGGAAGCCCTTTAGGTTTTCTCATGTATCCTTGATGATGATAGCCATGAGGTCTCTTTGTTTTTAGGTGATGTAGTTCCATGATGTTGCTCCCTATTTGGGGTATCTCGAGGGGAACCCCTAAGGGTTGAGTTATCACCCCTAAGTCTCGCATAAATAGGTCTCACGATATTATGAGTGGGTCTTCCAATTTGAATTTTACTTCACCTATGGGTGTGGGTTGCTTCAGATTCTCCCTTAGTATCAGACCGAGGATGTTTACTTCTTGTTTTGACCATTGTGTTTGCGGATTCAATTTTTTTTTGTGTGTTGCAATTACATATAGCCAAACAATATCAAGAAAATGTTTATCTTGATTATCAATTTAAGTGTGCCTTAAATTGTTTGATGTATTTAGATGTTTTGTTGTTCTTGTTTCTTGTTATTGCTTTGGATTTAGAATGATGAGACTTAGCCATAGTGATAATTAAGAACACTCATGCCAAACATGATTTTCTTAAAAAGAGACTAGGATACACCGCTTAAATCCTAGTGGAGGGTTCGCCTAGCTCTTCCACTCTAAACAAATTGTTCCAATAGTGGGAGACAATTTGAACATAAGTAACTTAGTACCACTATAAGTGAGTTCCTAATTCCATTTCTAGGAAGCTCTAGGGGGAAAATTGGTGGAAGGAGATGAATGCCAACGCCATCAGACTGAATTGAGGGTTGGTGATGAAATATAACTCCCTAATGTTTATGGTAGAACGTGCAAGTGTGGGGTTATTTTTAGATTTTTGAAATGGAAAGTGATGCATCAGCCAAAAATCATGACTACTTTCCTACAAGCCTAAAAAGAACATTTTGAATTAAGAAAGATGCACATCTAATTTAATCTAAATGATTTATCATATAATGCACTTCCTACTTTGTGAATGGGTAGCCATTGATTGGACTACATGCAAGCAAACCAAAATAACATGGCCTAGCATGCTAGAGACTAGGAAGAACCTTACAGGTAGAGGTCCACTATTCCTAGTAGTGACTAGAGGAAATCTAAAAGAAACCTAAAAAATACAACATGTAGTTTTTATTTCCCTTTCATTATTTTAGTTTTCCAAATCAAAATATGTCTTAGTTTTCAATATTTTTAAGAAAAAAAAAGCAGACAACAAACCATAAAGCATCAAAAAAGTTGTACCAACCTTTAATCCAGCTCAAAGAATCAATGTTTTGACCTTTTTTGCACTTCAGTTCCGACAGCTGTCGACTAGAGCGGTTTATTTCTGGCTGCTATAGACTAGAGCAACTGACTATTGGCTGCTATAGACTAGAGCGGCTAATTTATGGCCTTTGTAGATCAGAGTGGCTAAACCTGCACACAAAACCCGAATTAGTAAAGCGGTAAAAAATGAAAATTAACTATATAACAAGGCAAGGCTCCCACTGTGATCGCCATCTATAATGACCTCAGGGAAGAAGCGTGTCATTCACTAGCTACTCAACTTGTGTTTTAATCGAATCCTTTAATATTTAAACATGCAATAAATGAAAGGCACGAAGTCGATATAACCAGAATGTGAAGAAATAAATGAATGAATGCTTTTGTATTGATATTTCCAAGATTCGGTTACATATGAATCCCTCTAGGGGATACCCTTAGTTTGATATATGATTTTACACACAAATAAGGTAGCAGGTGCATAAAATATCCCCTCGAAAGGGGGACACACTTTATCAGGATTTTTGATGATGCACACATAAATGTATGAGGTCTTACAAATGCCTCCTTCTCTAGGTATGGTTGCTAGAGGGGTCCTCTTACTTACGTATGTTGTGGATTTGCCCAATGAACTTGTAGCCCTGCAAGAAATGAAAAAACAACACACACTTAGATGTCCAAGATTGCCTCCCCAAATGAGGTTGTTAGCAATGAATGAGCTCAAAGAAAATACAATAAAACTAATTCTATGAAACTAAATAAATGAAGTAAATCTATGCTAATAATATGAAGACATGAAGAAATCAGAATAAAAGAAACTACTATCTAAAACCTAAATTAGGCCTGCGGGCCACTGTCCAAGACAACGACCGCTAAAGTGAAACTTGCCTTTTTTGCTCCAAGGCTATGGATCAAAGCTTGTATCCGATGTTGAAATGGGGGTTGATTTGCTTGATGTGTTGAATATCCTGTATGTGTTAAACCCTTGATCGGATAGCACTTTATCGCTCCTAAAAGATGCTCCAATATGCTCTCCAATCCAATAGGGCTTCGCTGTAAAAGTGATCCTCAAGGGAAGCTCTCCAAATGTTGAAAATCTCTCCTCAATGACATATTATGTTCAACTCATGGTCCTCTTGGTGCCCTTAGGCTTACACCTTTTAAAGTGTGTGAAGTCCTAGGCCTATGTTCAAAACCCTAGGACATAATCCCTCATGCGTAGAGGGTGTTAGCATGAGAAGCTTTTGTTTTTCTATGTTTAACTAAAGTCTAAATTTGGACTTAACTCTCCCATGTGAATTGGTCATGAAAGGGGAATGCAAAGTTGTCCCCACTCACCTTTATTGCATGCAGACTGCCACTTCCACCCGTTAATGGGCTGATTTGTCAACAATTTGCTTTCATGGCTTAGCCGTTGTCATCTGTAGCAACTAAGGTTTAACTTTTTTCGTCTATAGTGGCTAAGGTTTGGCCACCCTGAGCTTGAGTGGCCAGGATCTAGCCACCCTGGTTTACAGTGGCCAGGCTTGGATGGGCTAAGAATACCCCAAATGAGTGGTGAGAACCACTTTTTATACTTGGAAAGTCCAAGGTTTAGTCACATGGCCTAGGAATGTGCCCATGTTAGTAGTTATCCTAAATATGACATGTTTTAGGTGTCTACACAAGTCATTCCAATATTTAGAGACTCAATAAATATTTATAGCTCATCTATTCAAAGAAGTCATGCTAAATGCATGCATTAAGAATTTCATCAAATTCACGCATTAACGTATGATTTCCAACAAAATTTATAGATTCTAAGATGAAATACACACAACAATCCAAACCATGAAACACCAACAATATTTTATAGTCATTCCATAGATTTCTCATAGTAAAACTCAATTTTATTCCTTTATTCAACTATTAATAGATCAAAATCTCTATATAAAATGTAAACACACATTTTAACCAAGCATCACAAGCAATCCATATACCATGAAATGCTACTTTAATAAAATAGAACAAAAGATCCAAAAAATACATGCTAATTTATTTAAGTTCAATTTTACCAACATTCTCTACATTTTATAAGGTTACCAACAAGTTTATCCATAACTCACACTATCCTTAATGTTTATTTTTATTGCTAGTTATAACTCTATCAGGAGAACAACTATCAATATCACCCAAGGAAAGGTAATCCATTCAACCGAGACACCCCTAGATAGTCTACATTTATTCCTAGCAAATTTTATAACTCTTCACCAAGTAATCTACACTTTCGATAATTCCTATGATATTCAACTGAACTATGGTTTCATACACCAGAACCACAAAGAATTATTGATTGGAAGGAATTACACCAAACAATAGTGCTTACACATAGCATAAGATAAGAACAATATCTCTAAAGTCTCCATAGTGGATGCAAGACAACTTACCTATCAATCGTGTACCAGCTTACAAATTCCATGTAGTATCCTCCATATTCATTCTTCCTTTTCCAGTAAAATGTTTTCACCATTGTTCATTTCCTTTTCTCCCCACCTGAGTACACACACACACTTCCTCTCTCACATAGTAAGAACATATCTTCCAACCTCCATTCCATACATTTCAAAAACTCTTCACCATGTAGTCTTCAACTACCATTATATCATAAATTCTATGTTCTTCTATTGGTAGATTCATTTATCATTCGTGTCCAATGTGCAAGCCATTATCGCAAGTGAACTTTGATCCATTAATGCTAGCTATTAGATTTTACTTTCACATAAATCACTTCCAAGGTGGTGTTACCACATAAAAATAGAACTTTATAAACTATTTATTTCTTTAAAAAATAAAATCATTAATATAACACATATATCCAAGATCATATACCTAACAATTCAATCATAAAGCAAATATCAAAAAGCATGCAAACAATCATAAGTATGGAATTTATTTATCATGTGCAAACTTTATAAAAAGCAACATCATAAAGGGTGAAGCATTCATGCATGCCACTTTATTAATATTCTAACAATATAACCCATCACATCATTTACCCCAGGCATTCTTATTCTTAGTGGATTATTCTCTCCACCCACAAGAGCCCTATTTTTTGCACAAACATACAGTCTATTAGCAACATCATATTCTTTCATGAAAAATACTTAATTGAAACAATGATCCATTTAATGCCAAGCATTTCTTCATTCAAATATTTTATTTCCTACAAACCATCCATACTTGCAGAATTAAAACATAGCATGTCAAATATTCCTTGAAGTAAAACTTCTTAGCTAAGCAAAATATATCAAGTTCAAAGTCTACCAAGGATGGGTCATGACACTCGCCTACTTAGCTTGCCGGTGGTGGTCCCGATGAAGGTATGTTCATGGACCATGAGATAGTTCATGTTAATGAATAATATCTACTATGGGATCATTGTGAGGAAGGTAGTGGTATCCTCTAATCTATCAAGATAGCCTAATAGTACACTTCTTGGTAAACATCCTCCCACCACATGGATACCTGAAGGTCCTCCCATACCTTTTGCAACTCCTCCTATAATAGCCTAACTATTTGGTCCTATGATCCACCTACAATGATGACTATTCCCTTTGAGTGGACTTGTTTCCTCTCCTACTCCAAACTCCCCATCTCCCCTAAGGCACTCCATATCGGTCCTCACTACATCCCACTCTATCATGGCCCAATCTTGCTCAGTGATGGTATCATCAATGGTACCCCTCATACCTAATAACCTCTAATTATTACCCTTATTAAGTGGGTCCATCTCTATTTGTATTTAATATATCTTAACCTACATGGCCTCCCTCTCTAACTTTGGTTTATGCTAACCCATTGTCCCATTGGGCCCCACCTTCATAACTGTAGGCCCAAAATGGCCACATCCTTATAAAAATTTTAAAAATTATTCTAACGCATGAAATCTCTATTTCTTTGAGGACATAGAGTATTTTGGAGTGGATCCACAATAAGAGTTATCCAATCTTCTCAACACTTAGCATTTTTTGCCACAACAAGCTAAGTTTTCATTCCACTTGGTGCCCAATGTATTTGGAAGTGTATTCTAGGCGAGGCTTGATTCTGCAAAAAATTTGAGCAAAGATGATGTCAGCGCAATAAAAAGTACAGAATGGCGATTCTTTTTATTTTGTGCATTCCAACGACCAGGTGCCGAAAAGCTCAATTCTGCTAAGTTCCAAGAATATTTTAGAGCAAAAAGGTATCAGAAGATCGAAGGCATTAAAAAATTAAGTAGAAGGAGTGGAATGGTGATTAAGGCTATTTGCACTACTTTCGTAGTGGATTGGTGATTTCGTAGTCCAATTGAGTCAAAGCTAACATCAACTTAAATATTGTGTGGATTACAACTTTTAATTTATGCTGAGGATGTAAGAAAGAAGACTTTTAAAAGGCTAAGTAGCGGATTGATGGCAGACTCCATTCCGCTCACAACTTAGTTAATTTTTCATCGAAATTTTATTCCACCGGCTAAAGCTACCAAAGCTGACGTGAACATTTAAAAAGTGTTGAATGGCATATTGTTCTTTCCTTGCTAGTTTGTAGAGTATTTTTGAGATTAAATCATAGAAGTCTATTGAGAACATCAACAACATATATTTTTCTAACATTATTTGAATCATACAAAGGCGGACTCTTACCGGATCAGAGAATAGTCAGTTTGAATTAGGAAGGCAAAGTGTTTGAGGGTTTTCCAAGAACAAGAACTAGAGCGATTATAGATCTGCAATGGAATGAGGTTGTAAAGAACATTGAATGATCCATATCAAGTTTCCAATGACCTAAATCTCAACTGCCATAATTTGACCAGTAGGTTGCAGAGTCGAGCTACCATGGTAGATTATTTCCAATGGATTTCTTGGACTCCACCATCAAATGAGTTGATGCTACTATCAAATTTTAATCTTTGTAATGTCTCCTTCAAATATTTCATTTTGTAAACTATAAATAGAGGTCGAACCCTCATTTTTTAGGGTTGGCTCTAGTGTGTTTGCTTACCCTACTGTGTAAATACATTTTGAAAACTAATGGAAGGATCATTACTTGAATTTTTGACTCAAGATATGTTATTTTTGCTATCTTTTGATTAAGAGGTTCCAAGCTATGAATTGCATTTTTGTCAATGCTATAACAGTTAGTTCATATTATTTCCATTGGATTACTTGTTGTGAAGGTAGTTGAAATTTGTTCATAGTTATATCTGTGTTGATAGGAAGTTAATTTATGCTAAATTTTATTATTGATCTATTCTACTAAATTAGATTATCAGTATATTGGATATTGGAATTGCTTATTGCAACACATCTTTGTTTATGCTTTAATGTATGAAGATTTCATGGTTTTGGGTGTTGCTAATATTGAGTGATGGGACACTAGAAATAGTTTATTTGAAGGTTTCTATTGTATATGCCTATGTTTTTAGCCTATTCGTCCACTGTTAATGTGTATTTCTCTAATCCTAAACCTTTTTATAACCCTATAATCCAAACCCTTATTGAGCTTTAATTGTGTCAACACCTTACTAAGTTGAAAAGGAACTAGCCTAATCTAGAGGTTGGATTTAAAATTGCCTTTGGTCCATCCAATGTTGAGTGTTGAGCTGTGACTATTGTGTGCAAGCCTGGATAGAGAATTGGGAGATAGAAAGTTGTAGTTTCAAGTAAAAATTAATGTCAATTCAGTGCCCAATAGTTTTTGGCACACCCAATGGGACCAGTTTACAAGAAACACTAAAATCCATCATATGATTTATTATTTTATCCTTACCTATAGGAATCAATATTTGGTGAATTGTCTTGACCTTGTTAAGTGGTGATTAGCAAATTCACTTGGCGATTCCTTGGTCTGTTAACCTAGGAAAAAAATGTTATCCTTGTGGATCATAATTTTTCATGTATACCAGTTCATTCAAGAGGAATAATCCAGACTCCTTTTTCTACCGTGAGAAACCTTATAGCGGGTCTACTATTATAAGGAATTTAAACCAAGATATTCATTTAGAATAAAATACTCCTGAGGAGAATCCTGTAGTTAATCCAATAGCACCTCCAACAGGAGCTACACCTAGATACATGGCATAAAATGCAATTCCAAATCAGCCATTGCAGAAGTACCCCAACTGGAATACAACTGGACCCCTTAGATTAGCCCAAATACATGATATTATCCAAGATGTGTCTAAGGAAATTCCCACATATGATGGATCTGGAAAAAATCCATATGATCATTGCCAAGATATTTTAAATATGGCAACAATCCACAATATAAAGAATGAATATGTTATTGTCAAGATTCTAGCCCTGTCTTTTAGAGGAAGGATTTTGCATTGGTTTAGAACCCTTGAGGACAATACCATTACTTCATGGGTAGAATTGGATGAGCTCTTTGTGGAAGAATTTAATTAATCTACTGATCCTTTATCCCTCCTTAATAAGTTCATGTCTATGCAAAAACATCAACAAGAAACTATTTCAGATTTTAATTTGAGGTTTAGCATAAACTAGAAGAGAATTCTCCCTGTAACTAGACCAACTACAAGCCTTGCTTACATGTATTATATCAGAGCTCTTGTATCAAAGCTAGGCCTAAAAACCCAAAAATCTAGAGTAGAGACCTTTCCATAGGTCTATAATGCAGTTGTTCATGCAGAAAATATCCTTATTAATGTGGAGATATCACCTCCAAAAGCTATGTTTCCCTACAATTTGGAAACCACTAATTTCCAAAGTCAAACTACTATTCCATATTATATGGATCCCCCTCCATTATCATCCCCATTACCATAGATGACTCCCATTACTTAGCCAAAAACACCATCTACTGCAGTTCCTTTCCCTCCACTTCCTTCTCAGACTCAAGAATTTTTTATCATTCTTGATATATAGAATACTTTGAAAACTCTTAGCAACAATATGAATTCAATGGAGAATAGAGATATGGATATGTCTCAAAAAAGGATATTTCCTTATGTGAATAAAGATCAAATACCTGGCCCTAGCAATAGTACCAGAGTCATAGTAAATGCAGCATATGAAGAGCCCAAATGTTCTTCAGAGACAAGCCTGGTGAATGTCTGGTGCTTGGTGTGTAATGATCCTCATGATTCACAATCTTGTGTTATGTACCAACACCATGTACAATAGGCCATGGAACAAGCAGAAAGAAATTAGAAAGGAAGAGTGAATATGCTCTAGCAACCTGACCAAATCATGGTTGGAAAAGATCTTTATGAGGATGGACCTATTACTATCATGACAAGGTCAGGAAAGAAAACACTACAAGTAGATCCACAAAAGATGGATCAATTTTAGGTTCCTTCTTAGAGGAAGAGTGACCCACCTCCCCAAAGCAGTGATACTTTCCCTATTCCCTAGGCCAAAGAAAAAGAAAATAGTATTCCCAAAATATTTGAGAAAGAAACTAAGGGAGACAAAATGAGGTCTAAGGATGAATCCCAAGAGAGGCTTAGATTCCCTTCCATTACTAAAAGGTAAATAATTGAGGCCACTCAGTAGTATAAAAGAAAATATGGTGATCCATAAAGGAGACCTAAGAGACCCACCTTAGCTAAATCTGAATACAATATTGTGGAGGAAATAAAGGAGATACCATCCAAATTTAGTCTATACAATACCCTCTTCATTCCTATTCAAATAGACCTACTAAAAGCTTCCTTGAAAAATATCCGTAAGAAAAGCAGGCCACCACAATCCTTAGCATACCCTCTAAAAAGAAAGAAATATCCCCTACTATTTTAAAGAATAAACCTCCTCCTTTTTACATTTCTTTAAGGATGGAAGGTTGGGTTGTCTAAATTGTATGATTGACTCAGGGGCATCTACTATAGTTATGCCTAAATTAGTTTATGAGGATATGGGTATGGAATACACTAGATCTTACCCTGGAGTTCTGCAATTAGATGGGACACCTGTGAAGACAGTGGGAGTAATCAAATATGTCTTAATGAGGTTGCATAGAGCACCTGAGGTAACTATAGTACAAGAAATAGTAGTGGTGGATCTAGAGCCTTATTTTGGCTTATGTCTTTCAAGAGAGTTCACTGCAAAGTTGGGTGGATGCATGTATATGGACTATTCCAACATGGTTATTCCATTCAAAGGAAAGAGGATAAGAATAACACCTGAGAAGCCAGTGTCTTACCACATTGAAAAAATTGAAGGAGACATGTGCAATCTCACTCCTCTAGAGGAATTTAAATTAGTGGATAACTTCAAGGAGTTGGAAATCAAATATGAACTACCTTTCAGAGAGGATTATAGCCAGTTTGGGATAGGTATGGGCACATACAATATTTCTACAGAGATAGAGAAAAAGGTTCCTGCTATATCTAATCAGTCTCTGAGAGAAAAATAAATATGGACCATGCACTTTGATGGTGCCAAATGTAGAAATGGTGTTGGTGCTGGTGTGGTATTATAGTCCCAATCATAAGGGACAAAGAGTTTTTCCTATAGGCTAACATGGTCATGCACTAATAATGCTACAAAATATGAGGCTCTATACCTTGGACTGATGCAAGCTAAAAACATGGGCATTAAGATCTTGAACATATATGGTGACTCTGAATTGATAGTAAATTAGGTAAGGGAAAGGTGCAGCAATAAGCACCATTACCTAAAAATATATAGAAATAGGGTATGGGATTTGATGGAATCTTTTCACACCCTAAACATAAATTTTGTTTCCAGAGGAAAGAATACCTTTTCATATTCCTTAGCCATAAGGGGAGCTAACTTCAACCCTTCTACAGACATAGGAGTTAAGAAGGACAAAGGGATCAAAATGATTTTCAAGCCTGCAGATGCTAGATAAGCAATTTTTTTGGCAAGTCTTTGAAAGTGATGAACAAATCATTGATTTTTTGGTGAGAGAAGCCTATCTATCCACTGTTCAAGAGGAAAATATAGAAGATATTGATCAACAGGATGTTATTCAACTTAAGAACAATCATATACCTAGAGGTTTGGTTACTCTAGAGAGCCTGTTTGACAATGAAGACAGAAAAAGATCAGATCCATGGAAGTCAATGAGAAAATCTATAAAGAAGTTGAAATAGAAAAAGAAAAGAAGCTCAAGGTTGGAATCCGATGTTCTCCAAAGGAAGAGGAGGATATCAAAGCTTTATGCCTAAAGTACCAAGATATTGTAGCTTGGTCATATGAGGACCTCAAAGTGTATGACAAGAAGGTTATCCAACACACCATTGAGCTAGAGCCTAATGCAAAACCATTCAGGTAGAAATAGAGGCCTATAAATCCTAGGATTGAAGCCATAATGAGAGAAATTTTAAAGTTTCTAAAGGCTAAGATCATTTATCCAATAAAACATTCAACCTAGGTAGCCAACTTGGTACCTGTAAGGAAGAAGAATGGTGACATCCACCTATGTGTAGATTTTAGAAATATCAATCAAGTGTCACTTAAGGACCACTACCCCCTCCCACAAATTGATCAAATATTGTAGATTATGGTAGGGGTAGAAAGGTTATCATTTCTAGATGATTTCTCTGGATATAACCAAATTTAGGTGAAGAATGAAGATTAGTATAAGACAACATTCACCACAAAATGGGGAACCTTTGCATATCAAAGAATACCTTTTGGGCTATCTAATGCAAGGGCTACATTCTAGAGAGAAATGGACTATGCTTTTGGGGAACTTATTAACAAGGTCATTCTAATCTATTTAGATGACATGACTATGTTTTCCCACAACAAGCAAGACCACTTGGCACACCTAGAACAAGTCTTTCAGAAGTGCAAAGAATTTGGCATCTCCCTCAATCCTAAGAAGTCATTTTTTGTAGTTCATGAGGGAAAATTGTTGGGGCATGTGGTCTCAAAGGAAGGTATGGCCATTGATCCAGATAGAATCAAATCCATTCTTGCTCTTCCACTAGTTGTGAACAAGAAAGCCTTGCAATATTTCTTTGGTCAGATAAACTTTGTCAGGAAATTCATCTCTGACTTTGCTCAGAAGGTGAGGCATATATTTGAACTACTAAAGAAAGATGTAGATTTCAAATGGACTGAGGTAAGAAAGCAAGCCTTTGAAATAATCAAGAAGTCCATTGTTGTAGCTCTAGTGCTAGTCAATCTAGATTTTAGCAAAGACTTCATTCTTTATGCTTATGGAGCTGAGGAAAGCTATGACTCAGTGCTCACCAAGAAGAATGATCAAGGAGAGGAGCACCTCATATTATTTTGGAGCTAGAATCTTCATGAATACCAGGTTAAGTATAATTTCATTGAGAAATAAGTATTTATTGTAATGAAATCATTGAAAATATTTAGGTAATATTTGGTTCAAAGCAAGACCCTGGTTTATGTGGTTCATCCGGATGTAAGAAGTTTTATTCTACAAGGTGAACTAGGAGATAAGAGAGATGGTTGGATTACTAAGATCCAAGAATATGATGTGGAAATCCATCCTACCAAGATGGTAAGAGGTAGAGCCCTATGCCAAGGTCTGACAGAAGCAATAGTTTCAGCAGAAGTGACAGCTTGTCAGCCCACATCAGATGAGCAGATCAAAGAATTATAGTTAGGTGGATCAGACTAGGTAGATCAAACGACTAGGTAATTTTAGATTGGGGTATGCCATCCTAATCTGAATGCATCATAGAGAAGAAGATATAGATTGCAAGCTTTGAAGTATGTCTTACTTCCAGAAGGTCTGTACAAAAGAAACCTTGATGGAGTTCTCCTTAGGTGCTTAAAATATGATAAGCAACAAAAGGTCATAGAGGAGTTCCATGGAGGACTATCTAGAGGACACTTCTCAAGAAGGGTAACAACTTTGAAGATTATCAGAGTAGGCTATTACTAGCCTACCATATTTATAGATACCTTCAAAGTCACTAGAGCCTGTGATAAATGCCAGTGACATGTAGGGAGGACAAGGAATGCATCATTCCCCCTTAAGCCAATTCAAGTGGAAGAACCCTTTCAAAAATGGGGTTTGGATTTCATAGGAGTTATCAATCCATATTCCTCAGCTGATCATAAGTACATTCTGACTACTACAAACTACCTCACCAGATGGGTAGAAGTTATTCCTACAAAGAAATCAGACCAAGAAGTGGTGATTAATTTTATGGAAAGCTTGATTTCAAGGTTTGGTGTTCCAGAAGCCTTGGTGAGTGATAATGGCCCAGAATTCATAGGAGCCAAATATATTGAGTTTTCCAGCAAGTATGGCATTACCATAAATAATACTTCAAACTACTACCCCCAAGGAAATGGACTTGCAGAATCAACTAACAAAAATCTGTTGAGGATTTTGAGGAGATCATTGGAGGGTAATAAAATAAGTTGGCACCTATTGCTAGAGCAAGCTCTATGGGCAGATAGAATTACTATTAAAAAGTCCATCAAAACCTCCCCTTATACCTTAGTTTATGGTAAGGAGGCAGTGTTACCTATCCATTTGGAGATTCCAACACTCAAGCTGATAAACACAGAAGAGGAATCTAAAGAAAATCTAGTGGAAACAAGGCTGACACACCTGCTGTAGTTAGAAGAGAAGAGGACTCAAGCATATGAGAATTTCCAAAAGCATTCAGTTGACATCAAGGTATGGTTTGACAAGAAGGTAAGGTTCAAGAAATTCTAGGTTGGAGATTTTGTACTCAGGTGGAATGTTGAAAGAGCTAAACTAGGACATCATCAAAAGTTTGACTCCTTCTGGGATGGCCCTTTCAAGATAATAGAGGTTAAAGAGACCAATGTTTTCCATCTTGAATATCTAGAGGGAAACATACAACCGATTTCAGTCAATGGTTTTCACCTTAAACTCTATTTTGATTGAAATATAGCTCATTGTAACATATGTACATACTTTGTATCATATCCTTTCATTTTTTATTTCAAGTTTTGTTTTGATGAAATGTTGTATGAAAATATATATATAAAATAAAAAGGAAAAAAGTTGCAAAATAAGCTAAGTGTCGCCAAAGGAGCAGCAAGTTTCCAGTCCGCATTCAAATGTACTAAGAATGAGCTCCAATACACACTCAAATGAACTAAAGAGCCAGTGGAATTATGCATGCGCCTATTCCATGCTTAAAGAGACTAAGGTGGCAATGGAATAACGAAGGTTTCTAATCCATCAAAGTTCACGACTACTTTTGAGCGAAAAATGAATTTTGTGCCATGCCACTTCCTAAAAAGGCAAATATTCATAAATTAATACTCAAGTTTCCTATGCCGCTCCAATGGAAAAGAAAAAGGATGAGTGATGCCATGAGTGCATGGAAGGTGTTTGAATTCCAGCCAATCAAAAATTAGTATAACATCTCCAAGCTACCAAAAGGAATGAGTTTAATTTGAAAAGCGTGCCAATGGGTAGTTCGTGCAATGACCACATTAATGGTGGAGGGTGTGCATGCATGGGAAATTAAAAGTGCTAAAAATACAGAATACATTCATTCAACAAAGAGCAACATTTACCAAGCAAAAAGAACAAAATGATAGCCGAGCATTGTCTACAAATTCCAGAGAAAAATTTTGAAAATTGCTTGCAAAAATGGCTTCAAAGAAAGTGCTAATAGAAGTACAAAAAAGGGGAGCAGATCTAGATGGCCATGTGGACCAGACTAGGTGGTTGGTAGATACAGTAATGACCCAAGTAAGGAGGACCTTCTTGAGAAGTAATTTTGAATTCAGATACTTCGAAGGGAGACCAATTTGACCTCAAGGTATCATTGCTATAAAATCCTTCTTATTTTCTTACATATGTGATTCTGTTCACCATTGCCCTGAGTTAGTTTTTACGATGATTAAATTTTACGACCCTAAGAAGAGGATAGTGAAAAATCCTAATGGCATACCACTATTCACCATTACCAAAGATTATTTTCATGATTTGTTTGTCGTAGGGGTGAGCCCGCCCTTATAGTCTAAACAAGCTAGGGTTTACGCTTCATTAATGGCTTCGAAAAAGAAGAAAGTCATAGAAATATGACTTTATTTCTAGTTTAGAAGGATAAGAGAGGAAGATGAAATGCTTAAATTTCCAATATCCATCGACAAATTTGCTAACCCAGAGCTCTATTCCATGTTAGCTTGTATGGAGGGTTTGGATTCTGATCGAATGGTGATAGATTGGCAAATAGCCACTGCATACTGCATTTCCAATGAGAGAATGTATGAGGAAGGTGCAGAAAAGAAGGGCATTAGGGTTATCTACTTTGACTGGCCAACTTTCCTTGCTCAAAGAATACATGAGCAATTAGTGAGAATGAAAAGGAGTTCTAACGCACCCTATTTTTGGTATTGCTCAAGCCTGGTTTGGATGTTCTTTGCTACTGTAAGGGATATGATGCCCTGGATTCCGGTCAAGGAAAAGAATGACCAGGGAGACCCCATTCCTATTTACTATTGGACTTCTCATATGAGGAGCACTGAGTCCTTTTATAGATTTAACTTGGAATTTTTAGGGCCAACACTGAAGATAATGTATGGGGAATGCCCTAGGTTACCTCCACTAGCCAAGAAATTGTTAAGAACATAAGGTGCCGAAGAAGGATATTGGTACATCCTTACAGAGGGCACAATCATTAGACTGTATGGCTTCACTGGTAAGCCTTTTTTGCTACCTCATTTTGTTACAGATAGATTATTCACCCTAGAATATTTGAGGTAAGCAGAATTCATTAATATGAACTATGGCTCTGGAAGGAAGAGAAGGTGTTCATTGACCTACCACAGTGTTGATGATATAACCATTACCAAGAAGCGACAAGGTGAAAAATTGACCAATATCTTGATAGGCTGGGCCTATTTTACATTCCCAGAGATGGAGTTATGACCCGGATGATATATTCTACAAGAGGAATATTGCCCTTAATGGAGATAAGGCCTATAAATTTGAGAAAAAATCTAGGCCTCATTTTGAACAGGGTAGAAATAATAAGGAAAATGCTCCTTTGGAGTGGAATGTTGCCAATATGGAACAACTTCCTCCATGGTTAGACTTCTATGAGCAGATTGTTGATTTTGATCCAGACAATAATGAAAAACATCGGTTGTAGGAGTCTACCATCAAAGAAGTTGAGAATAAAATAGATAAGAAAGAGGAAAATCAGTTGCAAGAGTCTACCATCGGAGGTATTGAAAGTAAAAAGAAATGGAATGAAGCCAAGATAGCAGACTGGTGGAGGATGAGAGTTGAAATTGGTAAAGAGAAATCCAAGTTTGGATTGAAAATTGACGATGAATTTTCTGATAAATATGACAAGAATGTCACAACTTGGAAAGCAAAAGACCCAAGGAATATAGTGCTAATCTATAAGAAGCCACAAATAGGGTCAGATTCCCCATCCCCACCTTCACAAGAAGAAGCTCAAGAAGGAGTTGACACTCCATTAACTACTGTTGAAGTTCTAAAGATATTTTAGCCTTCAACTGAACAAATAGAGAAATTTCCAAAAGGGGCACAATTAATGAGTAAGATGCACTATTTTGATGAGAGGGCTATTAGTACACCAGTCATTTAGATAACAAGTAGGCCCAAGCACCTAGCCCTAGGTGGACAGCCCCTAGATACAAATATTGACTGGAATGAGAAGGATAAGGACTTTGTGTTCACACCAGTAAGTTTCACCACTACAGCAACAGTGGAGTTAAATCCTATTGCTAAAGAAACATTATAGGAAGGAAATTCTAAAAAATACATAGAAATGAGAAATCATCAGCCTTCCAAGTCTTTAAGAGAAAGGCCAAAAGGGCACCAAAAAGAGCTAAGAAGGATATTTCTAAGAAACAAAAGTTGGATAAGGAGAAAATTGTTAAGGAAACACCTATTTCAGCTATAGAAAAGGTACAATCAGTGCAGCAAAAGAGCACAAAGGTAGCTGCAGAACACCCTACATTAGTAGGTGAAGGTATGGTCTCTATCCCCTCTTCTCCTCCTCCTCCATATTCCCCAAAGAAATATCCCTCCATTTCTGAGCAAGAGATTGTAACAAAGGTGCCTTATCCCCCTCATAGTTCACCCCCTATTTCATCAATCAATACTGAAGGCCAAGTCAACCCATCTCCTCCAAGGTCACCTCAAATTCCTTCTTCATCATCTCCCATAATTCCATATTTGCCATTGCAACCACCTCCATCATATGAGAAACAAACTATTTTAAGCACACCCACTCACCCTTCTGTGAGTTGTGCTTCAATTTCCATGAGTCTTCCAATTGCAACAACAACAGTGGTCATAGATTCCACTGTAGTCACTTCTACCAAGCCATTGTCAACTTTTGATTCTACTCTCTCATACCTTATAACCTCTTCTCCTCCTCTTGTGAGTTATCCTACCCAAGAAATTTTGCAAAAGGAGAAGGAAGTTACACAGAAAATTCAATATTTTTGGGTAGAGAAGCTGTCCAAACCTTCCAAGAGGATGGCCACGAAGAGGAGAAGCATGTTTTTTGATCTAGTTTCAAGGTAAAGAACATCTAGATCCATGATTCCTCTTGTGAGTAAGCCTAAAACTAATATGATTGCTCAAGACTATCATCTAGAGGAACATACAGAGGATATTGAGCAGCTTCTTGTAGAAGATGAATTGGTCATGGCAAAAGCTCACTTGGACACTTTTTATGTCAAAACTGATATATACAAAGAAAAGGTGGACAAGTTGGAGAGAAAAATAGAAAAGCTTCAGAAGACCATCGATAATCAGAAACAAGTGGAGAAGGCCCTAAAAAAGGAAGCAAAGAACTGGCAGGACAAATTTCAAGAGGCTAATAAGCTCAAGGAGAAAATGGAGGAACAAAAGAAGAAAAATGAAGAATAAGCTAAGGAGATACAGAGCTTGAAGCAACAACTTCAAATCAAAAAGGCTAAGTCTTCAGGTTTCTCTAAAGTTGGGCTAAAGAAAGTGAGAAAATAATTGCTCTCTAAAGTTCTAGAAAAATGCTCAGAGCTACAACCCATTATTGATTACATGGATGATGCCAATCATCTACTTCAAAATATTTAGGAAGACCTGGATAGCTTCATTGGAGAACTTCAACCTATGGTGGTTCCAGCTGAGCAGATTTATAGGTTGGTAGATAGTAGGCTCAGTCATACTGCTAAACCTATTCCTAATAAAGAATGGAATATTGCTAGGTTGGCTGCCATAGTTGTGGTAAAGAAGCATAGAGCCCTCCAAAAGGCTTGGCTATTGTTTGACAAAGTTGAGAATATGATCAGGGATGTAGTGGATATAAATAAGGAAATGATTCATAATGGTTTTAGAGGGCTATGGATGGAAGATAACACCTTGTTATTAGTAGAAGAGATTAAGAAGAGTACTACTGAGAGCCTTCAAGATGAGTCTGATATTGATGCTCTGGAGGAACCGATTGATCAAGAGCAAGCTTCACAAATAATTATTGATTTTACCAGACTCAGAGATCTGATGGAGGACTTGGTAAAAAAAGGAAGTGCTACAAACTATGAAGACACTAGTGAGCTAGAGTACATTCACAAGTAGCTAAAAGAAACTTCCAACCCCTCTGAAATAGTTTGGAAATAGGCCCTACAAACTATGAAGCTGATGGTCCAGTTGTTTGGAAAGGATGCTGAAGAGGAAAATAAAGAACATGAATCACCTAAAGAAGAAGAATCTGAGCAGGATCAAGAAGATAATGCTGAGGAAGAGGCTCAACAAGAAGAGGGAGAACCAAATAGAGTTGTAGATCCACAAAGGACACAAGCTTAGAATTTTTGTTTTGTACATTTTGTAGTCATGCAAAAGTTTTATATTTTGTTTGATTTGTTTTTACTCTGACATTGTCAGAAGGCAATAATAAAAGCATGAAGCTATAAGGAACAAAATAAAATTTTGTGAAGGCATTCATATCATTTTTGAAGAGGCTTTAAAAGGAGGACACAACTATGTTTTTGCTTAAGCTTGAAGCAGTTTTGAAGGAGTAGCAGAGATAGTTGTGTTTCCAACATGGTCTCGATATGAACGTTTATCCTCTAGGATGTTTCATAAAGTTTTCAGAGGGTAGTGTTCATATGGAAATTATTCTTTGAAGCATTATTTTGAAGATAAATATTTTTTACTCCTGATGCCCAATGGATAAGACTCTGATTTTGATGGCTTTGCGAGCAAATCCAACTCAGGAGGCACCAAAATGTAGGCCCAAAATGGCCACATCCTTATAAAAATTTTGAAAATTATTCTAAGGCATGAAATCTCTATTCTACCAAGGAAATAGAGTATTTTGTAGTGGATCCATGCTAAGAGTTCTCCAATCTGTTCAACACTTAGTATTTTTGCCACAACGAGCTAAGTTTTCATTCTGCTCGGTACCCAGGGTATTTGGCTGTCATATCCGCACTATTTGATAATTATTTTATTGAAAGAATGTTATACTGCTATAAGTATTTATGTATGCATGTGTAGGTTTTCACTCCATAGCTAGTGGTCTGATCAAGAGGAGCAAACACCCCTAGCAAAGTAGATGGTGAACCTGTTACACTATCACCGAAAAAATGGTATGAATGGTCTACTCAAGTAAATTGGGATATGATGCAAGTGCTTTTTAGCACCACGATTGTGAGTACATGGAAGCTTGCAAAGGTAAAATCATATAGGAACATGTTGTATATGATTGCATATATTGTTTGTAATATTTTACATTGTTTGCCTCGAATATTGCAATTCATGTAGGAGTATATGTGGTATATGATTGCACACATTTTCCTGTATACCCTGCATTACTTATTTTTTTTCTAAAGGGAACAGTCAGATATGCACGCATAAGTTTAATTATATAAATGTATAAAAAATTTAAATAATCATAATAAATAAATAATTTAAAATTTACAAATAATAAAGAAGCACTAAAATGAAATTGAAAAAAAAATGATATAATAAATAAATAACTATTAATATAAAGAAAGAAATATATAATAGTAAATAAGTGTTCAATTACGAAGCCTGTATAGTTTTGCAAACTCATGGAATTAAATTATAAATAGTTAAACGATAGGGGGGGCAATTGTAATGCCACCCGGTAGTAACCAAATACTTGTGTCGGCCAACCTTGAACTGTTGTGTCAATATATTGAAGCCGAATAGAAGGGGGAAAAAGCATCTATTTTATTTTGGAAAGAGGAAAGAGAGTGGAGTCTGCTGTGTTAAGTTCTATCCATTAGCAATGACAAGCATATTTTCAACCATTGAGAGAGGTTGGTTAAATTATAACTGGTCTTTCATAGTATGTATGCTTGAGTTTTTTTTCGTGTTTAATTGAATGATTTTTCTTCAAATTTGAATGTTTAGATAGTGTATGTAGGACTTTCTACTCTGTGACTCTTTTTGTTTAAAAAAAATTGGAGTGAATGTGTGGTTGATCTCCTTCTATAAAATGGTAAATAAACCACTTTTTACTTGTGAAATGTATATATATCTGTTCTCCTGCTCTGCAAACCCTTGCATGTGATGACCGTAGTAGCATTATTTTCTACGGGATTGTAAGGGAACTATGAGAAATTCATAGGGGTTTCATTGGTTAATAGTAAATTTAAACATATGAGATCTAAATAAAAATTGAACAAAAAATATAAATATTTTCCTGGCATACGGGGGAAAAGCGACCATTCTATACCGTGAAGTTAAGTAAAGAAAATATACATGTATTTGAAAATTGAAATCAATAAATAAAAATAAATATTTAGCCAAATTATTAAAACAATAGGCATATAATATGTTTTCCTGCACTGCATGTATTGGCTCATAATACCTTCTACCAAAAGGACGTACATTGTTCGTTGTTTAAAGACTACGCTGATGAGAGAAGAGGTGTGTACGCGTTGGAATCCAATTGGTTCATTGAATACTTCTTCGAAGTGTCATATGAGAAGTATTGTGAGCCTGAAGGCACCAGAGATTTGTTCGAGTTCTAAATTGGAAACATTATGTAAAATGGAACATTTAATTTAAATGTAGAAATTGGTAGCCGACTATTGATTTATTTGGAATAAGAGATATTTTGAATTAACCCTTTAAGTATGTAAACTGAGTTATTATTTATACTGTTGCTTGCTGTTAGATATCTTAATTTAACGGTCTTGTTTTTCATTTTTTGAGAATAATAGACAAAGTTATAAAACCTATATAAAATAAGATGTGTTCGTAGACAACTTTGTCTCACATCAAATTAAAAGAGTCTAGCTCCAGTATGGTGTGGTTCTAATTAATACAAAGAACTAGCTTTTAACACAGTAAAGCTAAGCTTCGTTTCACTCTATGAAATTGATGGTGTTACAACCAGATCTAGTTATACAAAAGAATGATAGTTTATTTGTCTTTACTCAGATATTAAGTGATAGGGAAAATTTAAGCAAGTCCACCTGGTATAAAATAAACTGTGATAACTCTGCTCCATAAATTCCACCGCTATTTTATGAAGAACAAATGTGCAGATTTTAAATCAACTTTGAAAGCACAACCAGGTTACCTCTGGTGACCTACATTTTACTTAAAGGCAGTGGAGGCTCGCAGTGTTTTTAAAACTAAAACAAAAACTGAAAAAAAAACCTAGAAAGAAAACCTGGAAAAATGTGCAAGTGGTCTCTCAAATGGAAAATATGAGAGCATGTTTTGCTTTTATGCATACCAGTAGAAGAAGATCTTGGGGGAATGTTTTAATAACAATCAAAAGAAATTAGGAATAATGTCATAATATGTATTTAAATGAAAAAATATTGTTGGAATCTATATAAAATTTCAGAAATTTAAGTTTTAATATCTTTAAGTCATAATGAAATAAAAAAGAATTTGTTATAACCATCGTTCATTCAAGCCTTTAATTGAAAATCAAACCTTAGAGAGAACCGCTAAACTAGAAATATGATAAAATAATAGTAGATGAATGTGCAATTTCTTGGGTTGGTTGGATCATTTCGAAAAAAATATGGATCAACACTATCATTATTATTTGGTGGCTTTTGTGGAAGGTTACATCTTTAATTCAAGTCAAATCACCCGAAGAAAATATTATTAAAAAAGATAGGAAATGATAGGTTAGTGGACCAAAAAGCATGAATATTTTGGAAATGATAGGTTAGTGGACCAAAAAGGACAAGAGTAGGATTGAGAATCCAAGTCCACCATGCTTTGAGATGGGGAATTAGTGCATCCACCCTTCTAGGTGTTATGGGCCCTGGAAGGGCAACCCTATGCTAAGATCGAGAAAAATCGAGAAAGAATGTGAACAAATCATAGTAATATATTAAGAACATCAATGACAAATATTTTGTTGACATTATTTGAAGCATACAAATGTGAACTCTTTTTGGATCAGAGAACAATCAGTTTGAAGCAGGAAGGTAAAGCGTTTAAGGGTTTTTCAATAAAAAGAACCAGGCCAGTTACATATTTGTAGTAGAATGAGGTTGTAAAGATTGTTGAATGGTCCAAATTGATTTTCCAATAGCCTAAAGCTCAACTACCATTACTAGACCAAAAGGTTATAGAGTTGAGCTTCCATGGTGGATTATTTCCAGCAGATTTCCTGGACTCCACCAACGAATGAGTTGATGCCAGCAAAGCTATCTGTTGAGTTGTCAAATTTTAATATTTTTAATGTCTCCTTCAAATATTTCATTTTATAAACTATAAATATAGGTCGAACCCTCATTTTTTAGGGTTATCTCTAGTGCATTTGCTTGCCCTACTATGTAAATATATTCTGCAAACTAATGAAAGGAGCATTACTCTAATTTTTGACTCAAGATGTGTTATCTTTGCTATCTTTTGATTAAGAGGTTTGAAGCTGTGAATTGCATTTCTTTCAATGTTGTAACGGTTAGTTCATTCCATTTTTGTTGGATTACTAGTTATGAAGGTAGTTAAAATTCGTTCATAGTTATATTTGTGTTGATAGAAAGTTTATTTCTACTAAATATGATTATTGGTCTATTTTTCTAAATTGGATTATCAGTATATTGGATATTGGATTTGCTTCTTGCAACAAATATCTATTTATACTTTAATATATGAAGATTTCATGGTTTTGGGTGATGCTAATCTTGAGTGATGGGACACTAAAAATAGTTTATTTGAAGGTTTCTACTGTAGATGTTGATCCAACCAAAAAGTGTGCACCCATCTACTGTACTATGTCATATTCATTCATTCAAAGCATAAAATTGACAAGATTGCATAGATTCAACAAAATAGACTTTTCTTGTATTAATAATTGCAAAGAATCTTGATTACAATCATGCCCCTCTTAGGGTCACCCAAATGACGATACGATTAATACAATGCCAAAGCCCTCAATAGGGTAGGCACACTAATAGTGCTTTTCACTTGGTCACAAACTGCTCTAGGGTGGAGTTACCCTCTTCTTCGTGTTGAGGAAGGAAGTTGATGTTTAAGTCTCCTTTGAATCTGTTCCCTGTGATCAAGAAATAACATAAGAGTGTCAAAACATAGGCAACCTCTCATGCTGAGGCCCTTTTAGAAAAATTGCATAAATACACCATGAAGCATGTAATGCTTCTAAACTATGTAAATTGAAACAAGACTCATGGAATTGCATGAAGAAAGACAACAACTACACTATGCATGGATCAATTATGTAAAATAAGGCATAAAAGTGCATAAAGAATCTATTAATGTCCTATTTGATGATTAACATAAAGAAACTAATCTAACCTAATTATACCGGTTAGAAGTCTGCTAAACTGCAATTAAACCATGAAAATAGCTAATATAAGCTAATTAACCGAACTGAAATGAAAAGGGTAAGGTGGTAATACCTTTGCTGCAAAATGCAACTCTGATGAGCAATATGCACTATAAACCACGACAAAAAATTTATGGTTAGCAATTTGATAGGTTTACCCTTAATTCCAAGGGCAATGGGCTTGACCTCCTTGTCCAAATTGATGTTCAATGGTCACCTTTAGTGTCCTCAGACTAATTTGGTGGTTGATTCACTATGAAGGACCTTCGTTTTCTTGAATATACATTTCTTGGCTCTCCTAGGCTCCTAGGGTATTCATAATGCAATTCATCATGAACCTTGGCAAGTAGGTAGGGGATAAGTGCAATAGCTCTCTCTTAGTATACTCAATTAAGTGTACAATTCGACAGGATTTCGTTGCTCAAATATCTAATGCTCTCGCTAATAATTTTACCTAATTTTGAGGGGTACTTATAGGACTACCCAAGGTCTAGGGGTGGCTTCATGGAGAAGCCAAGATCAATAAGGGGTGGTTAGGACAGTTGGATTAGAAGCTTTCGTCCTCTAACCACCTTCTTCTAGATCAAATGGTTGTTCCAACCGATTTGTATTGGATTGAAGGTCAACTAAGCTCCAATTAAGACCGTAGGTCACAACTACGATCTAGACTGTAAACCATAGGTATTTTTTGTGGTTCAGCCTATAAACTGTAGGTCTAGGCTACGATTCAGACTGATTAGGCCAAGGTACCCAAATTGAGTGGTTAGAACCATTGCTCTATCTTGGAGTCTGTCCAAGATCCTACATATGGTCTTGTAGCATGTCCATATGAGTAATCACCCTCAACATGAAACATTTTAGGTGTCTACATATGCCTATGCTATTAGCCTATCCATCCACTATTAATGTATATTTATCTAATACTAAACCTTTTGCTAACCCTATACTCCAAACTGTTATTGAGATTTAATTGTGTCAACATCTTACTAAGTTGAAAAGAAATCATCCTACTTTGGAGGTTGGATTAAAGATTGCCTTTGGTTCATCCAATATTGAGTGTTGATTTGTGAATATCAGGTGCAAGGTTGGGCAAAGAATTGGAAGATATATAGTTGCAGTATCAAGTAAAACTTGATTTCAATTTAGTGCTCAAAAATAACCATGGAGGTAGATCCAATAACCCCCTCTTCTTTGATGTCTATGATTAAGATTGAAGCCCTGATGGTCATCATGATCTCCACTCTCACCTCCACCTATTGCTACCTTAGCTACCCTACCATTTGTTATTGCCTCTTCACTATCCATTGGGTAGCCTCCTACAATGCTAGTTGTATGTATTAATCCATCACTTAATACATTTGAATGAGAACCACCAATGAGATCCATGCAGGCATAATTCTCTCGTACCACCTCTTGTAACCCAAGGCTACCCTAACATTTTCCACTTATAGATTGATGTATAGCAAATCATCAATGTCCTCCTCCACAAAACTAGTAGGATCAAGTTTCCCACCTACTCCCATTGGATCCCTCCTCACATATTGGTACCAATAGTCACCCATATTTAATATTTTATGTTGAATATCAAACTATCTTTGCATCTAATCAAAATAGTGTAGCTCTTGCTTATTTTAGTCTTTGATCACACAATTAATATGTTATACCCTTGCCAATTCATATCCATACTTAGTCCACCCTAAGTTTAGATGCTAAGAATACCAAATCATCTTGTTATCCCACAACTTTTCTATAACTCTTTGCCCTAGTGCTAGCATCCTCACAAATGTCCTCTACATGTACTTATAATGATGTGCCCTCCAATATATTTTTGATCTCTCTACATTAGGCAATGGTCCCAAAAACCCATATGGTATTTGCACATCTATGTGCTCATATCACCATACATGTAAGAGGATCACACATGTGAACTCATGACCTCTCTTATACATGACACTATACAACATCTTCTATAGTTGAGCCAACACAAATAACCCTCATGCAAACCTCACCTGTTGGTCCCACATGTCTACCACCACCCTTTCCAATGACCATGATAAGTGTTGCCTACTCATGTGGCACACCAAAATTCTAGCTAACATCCTACAAAGTATATAGGTTAGATCATTGACTCCATATTACTTGATCATATCATCCATGTGGACCATGCTCTACTAGATCTCATGTTGTAGATCCTCTGATAATCTCTGAAATTTTGTATGTGAAATATTTTCCTTGTACACTTCCCTTTACCTAATGGGAATCATCAAAATCTACCACACATTCTCCAATGTCACAATTACCTCCCAAGTTTGTAACCAAAAGGTCAATGACTCTAGATACCATCTCTCCATAAGTGTTTTCAAAAGTGCTCTATTGCACTCCACTAAGGGCATATTCACTTCATGCAATAGTTCTACTATCTCTAGAATTCCTTTATATTCTATAATAATATCCCTCAAGGACATATCTAGCATCCCTAATATCCAATCCCTACTCTCTATCACATCTAGCTACAAAATAAATAAAAAAATAAAAATAAATTCTCATCAGTTTCCATCATCAAATAAAAAACTATACTTAAATAAATTCTACCCATCATTAATCACTTTCAATCTACCCTCTTTCAACTCTTCCTCATTTCTCTCTCTATTCTCTAATATTCTTCTATCTCTCTTTATTTTTCCTTATTTTATTTTCCTCTTCTCTTCTCATTTCTTCTTCCTCCATGAATTTGCACCCTATTTTTCTAGAATGCAAATTCACAAATTCGTGGTTAGCATTCACAAGTCACAAAATCATCCATCATAGCTAGCCATAATTTCATGGATCACTTTTTATGATTTCATGATACTATTGAATTCATTGGAGGACCCATGAGTTTGCATCGATCATCACGATGATGTTTTCCCAAAAATATATATAAAAAATATAAAAACTAAAATCTTTCCTAAATCTACCTATAATTCCTAGCTTATCAGGCTTAGATGCTTATCCAAGCTCACTCTATCAGATTTCTAGCCTCACCCCTCACACTAATAGAATGGTGAACTGATAGTGCCATTCTATCTAGAGCTCTCTCTCCTCCTTTATGCAATGAAAACAATTTTCTTTTTCATCCTCCCCTCCTTTTTACCCTCATTTTTATCTCTTCTTGTTTTCATTTTTTTACTTTCACCCTCCCATATTTATTCCTCTACTGTTTTGAGTTTCCTCAAGAAGTTTACCTTCCCTCAAAATCGAGGGGGCACCCTAAACTTGGGAGCATTGATGCCATCATTACCTTGTAAAGCATGCAAAATATTTGGTGTTTAGAATTACACCATTTTATGCCATACCTTTGCTTAAACTTCCTACCCCTTTTATTACCCTCTTTTTTAAACATGAAGGTATCTACAACTTTCTTTGATTCATTTATTGCACCATAAATAGATCAAAGAGGGGGTAAAATGTAGACACCAAAAATTGACCTAGCCAGATGATTCACTTTTACCTTAGATACCTAAGAAACCCCTCAAAATTATCAAATACAATTTTTGATCCCATCAACCCTCAAATGTTTGAGCCCCTTTTTCATCCTTAGTGAATTTACAGTTCTCCTAGATGAACCATAAAATCATGCATCATGTTTCCTTAGGATTTAATTTTGTGATCCAACTTGTTAGCTTTTGATGCTATATGCAATGGGAGATAGCAATCACAAGATGCAAAAATAATAATATGAATTAAAGTAAATCGATGAGATAAATGAAATATACTATAAATAGAAATGACGAAAATGAATACAATGTAGCTGTGGAGGAAATGAACACTCCATGAATAATGCTACTGGACTACATTGCACCCATATCCAATATGGGAAACTTTATCTATGCCCTATGATGCACTATGTGTTGCTCTCTATGACACTATGCTATATGTGTTCTCTACATCTAAGACTATAACAATAAGGCCATTATATAGGAAGATATGTTCCTTTGCAAACACTCTATCTAGCTGTGCAAGGGACAACTTACATATGTATAACTTGCACATTGACACTTGTGCATTTATTACATTGCATGAAGAAACTAAGTAACTTCCCCCTAAAGTAATCTAATGTCCTAAGTATGTATCTTGGTAGATACATTTACATGACCCAAATAATGTAATATGATCTATTTCTAACATCCCCTTGTATTATAATATTTGGGTATTAGAGAATTTTAGTTTTCAATATGGATCTTCCTCCAATGAATTCTCTTTCGCTTGTTCAGGTTCTTCTTCTTCATATGCTTCAATTTTTAATTCATGGCTTTTGAAATTTTCCAACTCTTTTTTTCTTGATTTCAGGTACCTATTGAGTGATAATTTTGCCCAATTGTAAAATTATACTCATAGTCAGGGTTTTTATTAGAAAACCCTCTCTTGCAAAGAGAATTAAAATTCTCTCCAAGGTTCCTTTAGCTTAATTAAAACATGTGCTTGAATGTATATGAAATTTACGCGAATTTGTGCTTAAAATACCTTAGTGATTTTCAAGTAATTATTAACAAGGGGCTTGTGGTTAAAGTAATTTGCCATACTTTATATTAATTAAAGGGCTTGATTTCCCTTATGTGCAGAAATAAAATGATGAATGAGTGCTTGAAATTGATCCTAATTCATTTTATCTCTGATTTGTCAAAGTGATTTACCCATGAATCCCTATGCCAAGACTACTTCCTTTTATCTTAAGTTTAACATGAAATTGTAGTTAGTACTTGTTGTTAGCAGATTCCTTTTATCTCAGATTAAAATGTTGTTGTTAGCAAGTGTTGTGGAAAACCACTTCATTTTATATTTTCCTTAATGTAAAATTGGAGTTAGTACTTGTTGTTAGCAGATTTATTTTATCTCAGATTAAAATGTTGTTGTTAGCAAGTGTTGTGGAAAACCACTTCATTTTATCTTTGCCTTAATGTGAAATTGGAGTCAGTAGATCCCTCCCATGAATGCAAATTGATTTTTATCTTGGCCCTTAGTTGATAAAATAAGTGCTAAAAATTTATGGAGTGTTGATTCCTTTTATTCTTGGCTTTAAATGATCTACAAATAAATGAAAACCCTGTGGAGTGCAAATAAAAATGCTATGAAACCTTAAAATGAATGCTTTAATTACAAAATGTCCAAATAATTTAATGTATTAGCATTAAATAACAAAATTACTTGGATGTCTAAATACTTCAAAACCCTTAATTTTAATGCAGAAAATTATCAACTCGTTAGGATTTTGAGTGCTTGATGGAAAAATAAAATGAAATGAAAGATAAAAAATAACAAAAGCTAGGGTTAGAAAAAGAAAATTTAAAAATCTAGAATATGGACCAGAATATGGAAAATGACCAAAGAAAAACTACTGAAAACTAATCTAGCCTATGCTGCAGAAAATGTTAGATCTTGAACATTAAACAAAACCGGGTTAGACCTGCATCCACACAATCCAAATCTGGTTAAGTGCAAGAGCCTAAGGAATAAAATATGCATTAAAAAACTCAAATGATGCTACCATATCTATGCATAAAACACCATTGAAACGTATCCAACACATGTAGAAAAGATATGCAATAAAGTTTCTATTATGTTCAAAACCTCTTTTATGCATACAAGGTGAAACCAGAATGTTGGCAGTAGCTTGAACAACCTTCCAATCTTCTTCTTGTGCTTTTGTTCCAAATTTTCTAGCCCCCTTTCCTGCGTTTTCATGGCTATTTAAAAGTTCGAAGCAATCCCTTTCATTTTCTTTCCAACTCTTGGCTATTCACCTTCGTTTCTTTTCCCTCCTTCATTTGACTTAGTTTCGTAACTTCTTCTTTGTAACGTAATATCTTCCAAATGACATTCTTCTTCCAAAAATAAATTAAATATCTTCCAAATAAAATGCTTCTGCTAGCAATAAATTAAATATCTTCCAAATGAAATGCTTCTTCCATAACACTATTTTCCCAAAAATGAATTAAATAATGTTTTTCTTTTATATAGAAACCTGCCAACATCAATATAAATCATTAATTCAAACTAACTTTAATAAAATCATAAAGTCATAGAAATTAAGTTCAAACCAATATATAAAGAAATATTAGTGTACCATGAGAAAAAGAAATACTATTCTTTTGTTTTATTTTATTCATTTTTATATATATTATTCTTATTTGTTTGTTTTATTTATTTCATTTTCATGATTATTATTATTATTATTTTTCTTTTTATTTTTTTATTTTTATATATTTTATTTTTATTTTAAATTTGATTTAATTAATTTTAGATGTTTGAATTGGTTTAATTCAAAACATTAAAATTAACCAAAACAATCTAAACCTAACCAACACACTAGACAACTTAAAAGAAATTAAAAGGAGACACTAACCAACATCCAAACCTAGAAACCTATACTGCAACCTAAACTATCTCCCATAATATCAAAATTTAAGGTGGGTTCCCAAAATTAGGGTGTGTTGTGCGATGCCACAATAGTACCTTTGATGAACAATGGTTCTCATGGTCTTGCATGTCATGAGTGGATTTGAATAGGTTCTTCTTTATTTTGTACCTATGTAAAACCTGATTCTCTGTCCTTCATAAGTGTCAACCTTGAGCTCAATGTTAGTTGAACCTTATGAAATAAGTTCTTGTAGATAGCAGTTTATTATTTGTAGCAATATTCTTTCATATATTTTATAGTACATGTATTTGAAATGACAAGAAAAAGATGAGTGATTTTTCCCATTACAATATTTGCATGGATTGAAACTCTAGCAATTGGATTTTTCATGACCATATTGATTGCAATAGGTGCATAATAGATATGATCTAACAATTTTAAAGTTTATTTTAGGAATATCATGCTTGTCTATCTTCTTGATGAAACCTTCTAGTCATATGTGCACAATTTAAGTTATTCCATATTTCCCTTTTTTGTCTAAGGTTTTGTTGATCAATTTTTTCCTATTTAGGATCTCCTTTGGTACAATAGTCATCAAAATCATTAGATGAATCTTCCTTTTTAAAAGCTATTGATTTTAGAACTTATTATTTTTTTTTGGTAATTAGATTTTTTGCATTATGTGGGTTTTAACTGGGTCCCAAAACCTTATACATCGCTTTTAATTAGCATAAGTTAGCAACCATGAACTACTATGCCATTAGTGAAACCACATAGGGAATCATTAGATTGGGATAGAACCGAAGCATCCATGTGTTAAAATTCTATGTATTTTGGTGCTTACAAAAATCCCTGTCAAAATTAACTACAACTTCATATACAAAAAGAGACACCATCTAGTGCTGGGAAGAAACTGGAACTACACATAAGGACAAAAAATCTAGAAGTACCACTGATACTGGACACCATTAGTACCAACCAGGGAAACCCACAAGAAAATCTCTACATAGGATATAAAATACGTTTGAAGGCCACAAAAGAAACTAATACAGAAAACAAAACCAACAACGCAAGCCTTTCTATCATGCATCAGTTAAGTCCTCCCTTGCTGATTTGCTTTCAACAGTGTTCTTAATCAACTACTTTAGGTTCCTGTAAATGGTCTCCAAGGGTTGATGATGGTACCAACTTTGTGGTTGATGTTTGAGAAATGACCCGAGCTTTCGTTGTTTTCATCAGAAATGCACTCTAGGGAATTTTCACTCATTTATTTCTTGACTTTTTTTTATGCAGGCCGATCTACGAGTCTAAGTGGTGCTTTCCTCCAACTTGATTTTTCTTTTGGAAGGTAGGTGCTTAGGAAAGGCAACAAGGAGGGCCCTAATTTTAGTCAAGGTTTGAAATTTAGGGGACACATTTGAATCCATAGGGTCCTCGAGGGGGGAGCAATAGGTGCTTGGAGCAAGGGGAGATTGATGTGGATTGGACTGGAGGGGGGATGGCGATGGGTGAGGGTTTGGCTAGGGTATGGTAATACAAAATGGCAAATAGATCTTGGTGAGTGGGATTGTTTGGGTATTTCCTCTTGTGATAATTTGGATGGACAACCTAATCGAGTGAAAGAGGAAATCAAGGATGTTGATGGGTTTGAATCCTCTCAAGTGGTTAACCAGGGCAAGGTGAAAACATTGGAGAGGCTTGGAGGGATCATCAACTATAACATGCTATAAAATTAAAATTAATAGAGAAGACTAGGGGGAAGGGAGGGATTCACGTTCAAGCGCTATACCTTTCCATTTGAAAATATTAGAGTGTTTGGGAAAACCTTCGAGCTCTGGATCCTAGTTGTGATTGTCCCTATGAATGACTTGATAAAACACCAGTAGCTCTGTAACCTCTGCAAGCATCTCCACTATCACACAAAAATAAAGGTTTCAAACCTTAATGCTGCCATTATTCCATGAATTCACAAAGTCATTTGTAATGTCTACCTCAGATCCTTTGAATTTTTTGAAGAAATATATGAATCTTTAGGCTTCAAAGAAAGACAGAGCCAAGGGTTCAATTTGAAACTCTATAGGTTATAACAATGCCATTGGGATGATATTGACTAGGTATACATCAAGGATTAGGATAGGGTGTTGAGTAGTAAGGAATTCATAATCAAAGGACATGATCCCAGTGATAGATAAGTTATTTAAAAACTTTTGGGGAGGGGTATTGTAGAGGCTGAGGACCTAAAAAATAGTACAATTGGCATTGGTGTATTGGATAAGTCTTCTTTAGTAAGGTCTATCATCATTGGCAATCGATGTGGTAATATCACACTTAATTTGGAAGTAATGAACCTTGCTCGTGTGGATCCACCTACTTGAAATGATCTTAAATGATTCGTCTCAAAAAATTCCATGCACGATTTTCTCTGTAGATTTGCCGAAGGACATATGATTCTGATTGGAAACAGTAATGGAAGGTGACCCCTATTGAACCCCACCATTATTGGAAATAGTGGGAGCACCTACATAGAAAAGGAGCTTGATTTGCATATTATGGGAGCATTTAATGTGAGAAAAATGAAGATGAACAATTCTAAGACTGAGCCAAAATCATCTTGAAACCATATAGCTTTGGAAGAAATGCTCTCTAGGGAGGCAACGAACAAAAACCTTGTTGACATGGATTAGGGGTGGATATAAATGAATGGATGAGACAAAAAGGGTGGTGAGGTGGCCCAATGGGATGGGAGAAGGGCAAAAATTAGATGTGACCATGACTCAACCAATCCTTATTTGCTTCTTTATTGATATCTTGAGCAATGTTCCTATCCCAAACAATCAGAGAATTTCCACAAACTCCTCTATTGGTAAGAAGGTCAGCCACCTTGTTGGCTTCTCGATACACATATTAGTAGGTGATTCTAGGCTAAATTTGGATTAGAATTTTGACCTCTTGGATGACATTCCTGATGCTCCATGAAGGGATTTTGCTGCTATTGATGTAGTTAGTGACATTGAGGGAGTCCCCTTTAATTTCAAGGTTACTGTGATACATTTGGATGATGTTTAGTCCTCTCCATAATGCGTGGGCTTTGGCAACATGGTTTGATTGAATTCCTAAGTTTTTAGTGAAGGTGACCAAAATTTTGCCTCTATTGTTTCTGACAAGGCCTCCTGCTCCTACTATTTTTGTATTTCCTTTGGATGCACCATTGTAATTGAGCTTGAGCCAACCTTTAGGGGGGTTTCCAAAAATTAAATTGTCTATGATAGGGAATGGGAGGGGATGAATTGCTTTCCTAAGGAATGTTCAACTTGACGAACAAATTTTTCTCTATTCTTGGATTGGGGGGTTTAAGGCAAGAGAAAAGATGCAAATTCTCTATAGCAAAACTAATGGCTTGGCTGGTAATGGTTATGGGGTCCTTTAGGGAATTATAAAAAACCTCATTGTTTCTTTCAAGCTAAACCTACCATAAGAAATGATGAAGGTAGATTTTACACAGGCCATGGAGGTGAGAATTTTTTAAAGGGTTGGGCCACTGAGTGCAAAAATTTATTAGGGAATTGGGTTGGACCCACTTTATGTGAAAGGTGGACAGAACATGGCTCTAAACAGAGTTAGATAACTTACACTCAATGAACAAATGATTGATAGATTCCCAAGATTTGGTACACAAGTGACATCTATTAGGAACCATCATCCCTCTCTTGATGAGATTATTAGTGGATAGGATTTTATTTTGGATAGCTATCCAGGAAAAGGTACCGACTTTAGGAATGAGGTGTTTAATCCAGATTAGGTTGAAAGGAATTGAAACTTACTGAGGGTTGAGAAGAAGCTGATGGGCAGTTTTGATAAAGAACATCCCATTGTCAGTATCTTTCCAGATGGGATGGTCATCTATTATATCCATCAGGATCACTGTTGTGTTCAACATGTGGGACATAATTATCACAACATTGATTATTTTCCCCTTAGTTTATATGATGTTGAGATCTTTCCACTTTTTAGAGCCATTGATTGATTGAATAAATTCTACCACTTTTCTTCCTATAGACACATATAGGAGGGGTTTTAGCAAGGATATTTCATTTTCTTAGATGAGGGGTTTATCCTTGATCAATTTGTCTATCCAGAAACTTATAGAAAGACCCGATCCTAGTTGCCATCCTAATCCCTTTTGAATTAGCTCCCTGGTTTGGGTTATTAACTTCCAAAATATAGATCCTTCCTTGGGGATGTCTGCATCCATGAAGTTTTTTCCTTTCCTTTTGATGATTGCCACCCATTATAAATTATGGTTTGTGAATATTTTCTATGTTTGCTTTGCCAACAAAGCGGTATTCATGTTGCTAATTATTCTGAGGCCCAGTCCTCCCTGGCTCTTAGTTGTACAAAAATTTTCCCATATGACTAGGTGAAACTTCTTCTTGTCTTTTGAGCCATCCCACAAGAATATTTTTTGAATTTAATCTATCCTTGAGTAGACTAAAATGGGAGCTTTGAAAATAGAAAGGAAGTAGACTAGAATGCTTTGGAGGTAAGCTGAGGTAAGGGTGGCTTTGGTAGCTTGAGAAATAAGGGCTCCTTTAAAACTTGCAAACTTTTTATTTATCCTCTCTATCACATGGATCCACATGGAATATTTAGGGTATTTAGTGAAAATAGAGAGGCCCAAGTAGCATGTTGGGAAATCACCGATACTACACTAAAGAATTTGGGTAAGTTTGACCTATTTGGGGTGGGGAATGTTGATGAAGAAACTTTTTATTTTGGTGTAATTTATCTCTTGACCTATTACCTTTTCATATAAGTCAAGGATGTGCTTGATAATTTTGACCTCCATAACTGAAGCATGGGTAGTGAGGATTGTTTCATCCATAAATTATTGGTGAGACAGAGGGTTTAGATTTGATGCAACCTTGATTCCTAAAATGGTGCCCTCTGAGACACCATTCTTGAGGGTTCTTCCAAATAATTCAACAAGCATAATGAAAAGGATGGGGGAGAGGGGGTCACCTTGCCTAATGCCTCTACCACATGGGAAGTATCCTATAGTGGATCTATTTACTAAGACTAAAAACCATGGGTTTGAGATACATCCTTTGATTAAGTCAATCCATTCCCTATGGAAGTCAAATATTTGAAGAACAACAAGGAAGAAATCTCTGTTGACTCTATCAAAAGCTTTGCTAATGTCTAGCTTGAGGAATAGGGTAGTATTATTACTTTGGGATGCTGAGTGAAGGACCTCATGCAAGGAAATGGTCCCATCATTGATAGATATTCCATTGAATGAATTGCCCTAACATGGATCAATGACATGGGGGAGGATTTATTTGAGCCTTGTTGTCATTACTTTGGCTAAAATATTGTAAATTACATTGCATAGAATGATGGGTCTATAATAATTCATTGATTTGCACTTGGGCCCCTTTGGGATTAAAGTAATGAAAGTGGAATTTGTACCTCTAGGAATAGATTTGGATTTCTACATATGTTTGATGATATTGTAAATATCTACTCCAATGATGTCCAAAAGGTTTGGATAATTTTGGATCATCTTTCGATTGGCTAAAAATTTCTAGGAATAGGGTTTTTTGAACTATGTTGGCTATATCTTCTGTAGTTTCTTTTCTATTTTGCTCCTGTAGATTTGGTCTTCCCTTTTTATTATCCAATCCATAGTCCACCAATTATTTTTTGTAGCTCCAAGTATTTTTGGAGTTGAAATTGCCTTTGGCTAAAGGGGATTTTTTAGGATGCTCTTGCCCAGGGAGGGGATCAGGGGAAGGGTCATAAGGTCCTGATCGGGATGGGGAGAGGGGTGGACAGATACCATCAAAGGGGGAAAAACCAATTTGTGAAGGTGGGAGGGGTTGGAAATATTCTTCAGTAGGGGGTTTTGGATCTCATTTGTAGTGGCTAGGATGTCATCATTTGAGAGGGCAAGCAAATCTTCATTTATTTTAAAATTATGATTTGTGTATTTAGAAGGAATATAAAAATGATTGGGGTGAGCAAAAATGGATTTTACCTTGTATTGGTCTCCTGGTTATTCTGATCTCACAATTTGCTTCCATTTGGGTAGGGAATTCTAGAAACTTGCTTACTGGTAGTGATTCCCATTGTTTGTTTGCCTGCCATTTTGAGTGTGGGGTTTGCTTGTCTATCATCCAACTTGGGTTCTGTTTCTTCAAATATTGTTATCCATTTCATTTTGTTTCTTGAGATAAGGGTATTGGGTCTTGAGGTGCCCTTAGGCTTGGCATTCAATACAAAAAGCTAGTTTATTTTCATATTCTATTGCATGACATCTACTGTAGGATCCATAAATGAGGTTGATCTATGTTGGAAGCTAGGAATTCAGGTTGGTATTAACACAAATTCTGGTGTGGATCATGCAAGTAGATACTTTTGTGGTGGGATCAATGGCTACCATTTCCCCTATGTATCTACCAATTCCCTGTAGTATATCTTCATGCCAAAACTAGCTGGGTAGGCCTGGAAGGTGGACCCACACCAGTGCAAAGTTGATGCTCTGAGTTTTAGCATTGAAATCCTCACCCCATTTGTAGATAAACATGATTTTCCTTCCATAGAACTATGGTCCCCTTGTTAGGATATAGGATGCATCTTTTGGTTGTTCAGCCAAATCTAAAAACATCCTCGAGGGAGAGCAATTATTTCAATGTTACATAAGGTTCTCCATATGAATTAAGCACATATTTGAATGGACTCCATATCCGATCGACCTCCTACATTTTTTTTTATTAGATAAAGGTTCTCTAGGGATAGGTAGTCAGTCATTCGGGTTTTTGGGATTACTAGATATCCCATAAATATTAAGGGACTACACCCTTCAGAGGTAACAATGGTGTTGATTCCTTTGACCTTTTCAACATATGATCCAAATGGGAAAGGCCTGTGAAGGGCCCCATATTTATTGGTATTCCCACTGGGTTTGTCCAGAGGATATTTTCCCCAAGAATTTTCCTTCCTAGGGGATTTGTCATCTTTTGGATCTAGGTCTAATCATCCTGCATCATGCCCTATAGTAGATTTTATGGCCTCACCTGGTTCAAGATCTTGAGAAGTCATCCCTCCCATAAAATCCTGGTTCCCATATGAAATCACCTGAGCTCCTTTGTTTGCCATCCTCCAATTTTTCGTTTGAAAGCAATAATATTCCATTTCATAACTTATTTGACATTGTATTGATTCTTCCTTTTATTTCCCCTTTTCATCATTGTAATCCATTAGTTTTTTAATCCATATTGGTATCTTCTTTATTCCACTCCTAAGAGTGTTGTTTAACATACCAATAGTCATTTGTATTACCTGAATCCTTTGGGATAGAGTAGTCTACCTTATGACTCTCCTAATTGAAGTATATAAGCTTGTTTTTTATGAAACCTTTATTTTTTTCCTAGGTTTTAGGCTTCCTTATGTCTCCTTAGTTATGAGAGTATATACACTTAATGGAATTTTAGGTTTTGTAAAAGCTTAAATTTTCCCAATGGATTTGCAACTTTATAATTTATGATCAATGCTGACATTACCAAGTTTTGTGGAATTCCTTATGACTCCCTAGGGATATAATATAGTGCTTTTAAAAATATAGTTCAATTTTTGGTTGATTTTGTAAGGCTTTGTAAATATCAAAAATCAACTTTTATCTATCCGTTGTTGCTCCTATTGAACTAAGAACTTTTTCTCAATATGTTTTGGTTTTAATGTTGGATTTCTTTTCTCTTTTTGATGTTGTTTCAATGTTGATATTACTAAGTTTTGTGGAATTCTTTATGACTCCCTAGGGATATAATATAGTGCTTTTTTAAAAGATAGTTCAATTTTTGGTTGATTTTGTAAGGCTTTGTAAATATCAAAAATCAATTTTTATCTATACCTTACTGCTCCTATTGAAATAAGCACTTTTTTCTCAATATGTAGAGGTTTTCTCAGTATGTATATAAGTTTCCAACCTTAGCCTAAAGATTTTAATAACCTCTTTTTAAATATACCTTATGTTTTGACTGAAGTAAATCTAATTTCCAATAAGTTAATTTGAAGTAGTAACCCTTATAACTCCCAAATATTAGAAAATTAGACCACAATAATATTTGCAAATATTTTAAATAAATTCTAGTAAAAGTCCTTATTGCTCCTATGTTAATATTGCAAATATTTTATTGATATGATATATTATTCCCCTTTTTGGATATTGCTTTCAATGTAGTTGAATTCTTTTTAATTTCAACCTTATGACTCCCAAGTAAAAGAAAGCATATTATGGTGGAATAAAGCTTACCTTATATTATTCATTATTCGATGTTGTATTCATTGTGCATGCACTGCAATATGGATGCTGATTCTATGTATCTCCTTCTAATGATTTTATTGTAACCTTGGTGGTAAATAGATGTTCCAAATGTGGCCCTTCCATCAACGATTTGCTTGGAACCTTAGACATTCCAAATGTATCACCGCTTATGTCTCCTCTTGACCTTCCTTCTTTAGAGCATTGAAGGCTCTTCTAGGCCTTGCTTCCACATTGATGCTACACCTTATGATTGTAGAATGAAGATGTAAATCCTCTCCTTTTGCTCTCTCTTCAGTGCATTTAATGGCGATCAATGATGGACAAGTGGCACCTCCATTTCTTGAGAGCACTGCCACTTCTTATAATGATGTTGCACCGAATGTTACTTCTTTGTAACATATGTGAGATTACTTTGAGTGCTTTGCAAATCCTCAACATTGGTCTCTTGAGTGTTAGAAATATGATAGGCAATAGGGAATATTATACCAAGTGGCATATGGACTTCATGCATGCAAATTTTTATGTAATGCTTTCAAGAAGGAGATTTTACCTCCTTCGTTATTCTTCTCCTTAGCTTGCTATGATTTCTTGGGTAGCAAGCAACATGTTTTTCTCTGCAAGCAATTTGTGAGCTGTCTTGGAGCTTCGAACGAGGATGGGATAACTCTTTTACTTTCCTCTACTGATGTTATTCCCAATATAGCATTCTTTGTGCTTATGCCTTCAATGTGTTCTTTGTTTATGTTGTTAGAAGTGAAGCTTGATGCACCTGTTCACTAGATGTGATCTATCTTTTTTTACGTAAATAACTTCTTCTTGTCCTTACAAATATCAATGATGAACTTGCTAAAATTTACGTAAATAATTTTTATAGACTTAAATTGGATTACATAAATAACCTTGGTATTCTTATTGTCATTTACGTCAAATATTCCTTTGTATTACAGGTCCTTTCAGGAGAGAATGTCCTTTTGTTGTTGGAGAAAACTCGATCCTTCGACCCTTCTTTTGGTTACCTTTTTCCTGTACATGTTGTGCTTATTGTGGCACCTTTAAATATGCTCCTTTCCCTATGTTATATGTATTTTAGAAGTGCAATACCATGTAACCTTTACATGTATATAGAACGTTTTTATTGCACATTTTCTTGCACTCTTTTGCAAGCTTGAGTTTCTGATTTTTGTAGCATATTAGTGAGTGCAAAATGAGGGTTTCGAGGATGTATCTTTGGCTAGAATCCTTACCCTTTTTTTCTTGGATGATTTATGGTGAATTCAAGCCTTGTAAATGTTGTAAAATAAAGCTTTATTTTAGTTTCACTAACCCCTGAGTGCTTTGGATTTGATATTCACCAAATCTTAATCTTTGAAGCTTATTTTTGGTTAGTTTTCTTTTGCATGTACTAACCAATTTCGGTGGCTTCTATTGGCCACTTAGAGTTGTAGTTTTTATGCTTTCAAGAGTGTCTTTAGACACTTGATACAAACTAGATTTTTTAGCTTGTTTAAAATTATAAAAACAAATTTCTTTTGAAAGTAATAGGATAGTGCAAATAAATCTAATAAATTTTCCCTTTTAATGCACTAACAATTTCACCTTATCACTCCAATTAAATCTAAAAAATTAATGCACTCAATCAATTTACTACAACTAATCAAGAATAATCTAGAATGAATCTTCAATAATTATTCTGCAATATTGTTATAAGCAAAGGTAGTAGGAGCTAGTCTTATTTTTACTTTCCAAAGTAGACGATAGGTAGTTAATAGACAATTGGAATTCTAAAATCTAATCAACTCCTAGAGTGCAAATGAACCAAAAAGAAACCTTTTTATTTTGTACGTTTGAATAATTTAATTCAATTCTCCTATTTGTAACTTTAATTCAAATTAAGGTGCTTAGAAAAATATGATAAGTAATCTAATTAATGAATATCCTTGCACCTAGTTGCATACCTTTTTATAAAAGCTATTTTTTAACCTTTTTAGAAGATGTAGATCTTGGTTCTAGGATCACCAAGTTGCTACTTTGTGTAGGATGTTGTAGCTCTTTGTAGGATGCCTTGAACAACTTAGTCTTCACAAAAATATGACCTCAAAATTTCTTTCACGAGCCTAGGATTTTTATGGCTTGTTCTCCTCTTGTAGTCTCCTCCTTTTGCTGTAGATTTGAAGAGATATTTATTTTTTGAAGCAGTGTCTTTTGCTGTGAGAGGCAATCTCCAAATCTCTCGGATTTGGTAGGCTTATTCTATCTAAATATTCCTTCAAGATTCTTGTTGAATTATAACTTCAAACATGATCTTCCTCTCAATATTTTGAGTGTCTTGATGTCTTCACTAGATTCTTCTTCTGGGATTTGGAACTCCTTGCCAAATTCTTCTCCTCTTGGACTTGTTGTATGGCAACAATTCTCCCAAGTCCTTCATTATCAGGGGATTCTCCTTGGTAGTGGATTTCTCTAATGAGTTATTTTATGATTTCTTTAGTAAGCCTCTCTAGGATTTTTATTTGATTCTTGTTGATACCTCCCTGAGGTCTTTGATATCATAGCCACTTCTGGTCTTCTTTGAGACCTTTTCTGCAACCTTCTAGTCTTGGAAGTGTTGGTGGTGAGATATTCCTTTGGATATTTGCTTCTACTACTTCTGGATTTGAGTAGGACTCTTCTATTCCTTATTTCAATATTGGAAGTTCTTTTCCTAATCTCTTTGCCTATAGGTTTTGGATTCATTTTGGAGAAGACACTCTTCCTAGCTTTCTTGTAGGAAGTTTTCCTCACTCACTGAATCTCCTTTCCTTGCAATAAATTATTAGTACTAATATATTATTCTCCTTCTAAATCAGATACTCTATTCTAGAGTCTTCTTTAGGATTAAGGCTACTATGGCCTAGTTTCAGTATCAAGGCTCCTGTGGCCTTTTTCAAGATCAAGGCTTCTATGGCATTTTTTTTCAATATCAAGGCTTATGTAGTCTTTTTTCAATATCAAGGCTTTTGTGGTGTTTTTCTTCTGGATTTAGGTTTCTATGGTCTTTTCTTCTTGATAAAGGCTTCTATGGTATTTTTCTTCTGAATCAAGGTTTCTATGGCCTTTTCTTCTTGATCAAGGATTCTATAGCCTTTTCTTTTGGATCAAGGTTTCTATGGCATTTATTCTAGATCAAGACTCCTATGGACTTTTCTTCTTGTGTGAAGTTTTCAATTTAGTAATGGAGATCTCCTATCTCCTAACTTCACCACAACTCTTTTTCAAAAGTCTTCTTCCACAGTATTATTTTCTTGGACAAGAAAATAACCTCTGCACTATGAAGATACGTCAACCTTCAAGAAACGAAGTTGAAGTCTCCTAGCTTTATATTGTAGGAGGAATCCCAATATTCTGATAATTATATTTCTTCAACAAAAAGAAACTATGAAAAATAGTTAAGAAATTCTATATATCCTAACTTCACTAATTTATTTTTAAATCTAGTGGATTGAATGTTGAGTCTTAGTATTCATGAGGTTTTTCTACAACTTTGTGGAAATAATCTAGCCAAAAGTAATCTCAGTATTTTTGAAACTGAGATTTCTTTCAGTCCTCACTTGTGGATCTCCTTGTTTCTACCACCTAGAATCTTCTAAGAGTTTTTTATAGTGACTGGTCCAAAGGCACGTCAGATTCACAAAAAAAATCAAGCTCATTGATGATGATGGATTTCCTATGGCTAGATCTATCGTACCTCTGATACCACTATTCACTTTTGATGCTATATGCAATGGGAGATAGCAATCACAATATGTAAAAATAATAATATGAAAGAAAGTAAATATACGAGATGACTAAAAATATACTATAAATAGATATTACAAAAATGAATACAATGTAGTTGTGGAGGAAATGAACACGCCATGAATAATGCTACTGGACTACATTGCATCCATCTCCAATATGTATGACTTTATATATGCCCTATGATGCACTATGTGTTGCTCTCTATGAGACTATGCTATATGTATTCTCTATATCTATGACTATGATAATAAGACCATTATATAGGAAGATAGATTCCTTGGCCAACACTCTATCTAGTTGTGCAAGGGATAACTTGCACATGTACAACTTGCACATTAATACTTGTGCATTTATTACATTGCATGAAGAAACTAAGTAAATTCCCCCTAAAGTAATCTAATATCCTAAGTATGTATCTTGGTAGATACATTTACATGACCCAAATAATGTAATATGATCTATTTCTAACATAACTTAGCATACCACAAAATCTATTATCAATGCTTCCCGCCAAATTTTAAAAGTGTCATTTGTTGTCACCTGATTTAACCACCAATGATCACCTCTATGAATTCATAGTAAACCCTTATTGACTACAAAATTGCATACCCAAGGAAAAGTATTCAAATCTTGGATTCTCTACCCACTTTGTGATTGTGGGCCATTTATGGCACCAAACCTACAATGATCTCACCCTACTACCAAATCCCAAGGTGCCTCCCCTCTTGCCCTCTAAATTTTAAAATTAAGCTATCCTCTTCAATGGCTTTCCCTCTCTCCCTCCATACCCAAAAATATATAAATAGAGTCATTGGGCCCTCATTTTTGCAACACACTCTCAAGCTAACAAACTTTTTATAAATTTGTTATTCAAATTATCAAGCTTGCATCACCACCTTGGATGATTCTTTGGAGGGATTATTAGGCTCATCTTAGCACCATTCTATTGGTTATTTTCATATTTTTTATTTAGATTACTATAGATCTTGATTTATTTTAGCTTTTAACTTCATATTTTAGCTCTAAATTTTGTGTCTAAGCCTTTGTGTAATTGTAAATTGAACTTAGGTGGATCCTTTTCTAGCTGCAAGCCTTTGAAGCACCCTATTTCAACCACATTTTGTGTCAGCCTTTTCATCAAAGTGAATTCATGGTTGACTAGTATTAGCTACAAATTTGACAAAAAGGACATAAGGGTTAGAATTCTACCTTGTATCCTATCTTTCCTTATTCACCTTGCCTACCTTTAGCTCCCCTAGATATCAAGTCCACTAAAATATATATTTCCCTTCTTGTCCACGTCTATCTTTTGACAAAGAAAATTCATGATCTATACCTACAAGGCTTGAATTTGGCAAAGGCTAAAGACCACCTAAGTTTTTTCTAATCTTCTATTGTCATTTATCAAATACCATCAGCCTCTCTATTGTTAGATTTAGATAGTATGATTTTTTTTCATGTACATACCAACCATAAAATCATCCTAGTGGACTTGAGGGTAAGTTTTCCCTTCCCTTTCCTACTTCTCCTATATTCCTCTGCTCTCCTCTAATCTCTATAACTTGTTCCCCTACCTATATTCATTCTATCCTCATTTCTCTGCTCTTAAACTACAATCTACCCTTAGTAGGATAAATTCACAGTCCGTGTCACTTGACTATGAAATCATCATTACCTTGGATTCTTCTTCCAACTCTATTATTCTGATCTTGAATGGATTTTGTATATCCTCGATGCAGAGCAAATTTTTGGTTCATGCTATGGACCATAAAATTGGTCATCTATATGGTTTCCTCTCTATGAAGGTTTGTTCTCCATTTCTATTGCCTCTATATATTTCATGATTTTATGCTCTATCCTTTCTAAGCATAAATTCATATTGCTATAAAATATCATCTAAATATTTATGTTCAATTTTGATCATCTAAAGGACTGAGGGGCCCTGACTGCATACACTATGACCTCTACCTCCACAATGGCCTAAGCAAATTTCCAAACACTAACTCCAAATTTTAAGTTTCTATTTTTGAAGGTTTTCAGATTTGCATGTTAGCTTTTGATGCTATATATTTAATGAAATAACTACCACAAGGTATAAAATGAGCATGCAATATTAAATATAAGATAATGGTAATATAATAAGCATGTAAAAATCATAAGAAACTTTTTTAACTACTCATAAAATTGCCATTAATGAAAGCTCATGAAAATATTATTTGCATACAAAAATTAAAGATATGAAAATCTCAATATTTCATACATGCTCTTTATTGTATCTATCTTGCTCTATAATACTTCTATTTCCATATCTATTTGTCAAAGGCCTATATATAATGGTATTTGAATCTTGGCCTTTCACCTTCCCATGACTCTTCATATTCCTATTCTATAGACTCATGTGCACATGGACAACATGCACATTTACATCATTGTACATTCTAATAATAGTTGTGCATTTATTACATTGCATAAAGTAAATATAAACCCTGATATAAGACTCACTCATAATCTAAAGAAGTACCCAAGATGGTACATTAGCATGTACCAAAAAATGTAATATATTCCAATACCTCCAATATTACATTATTTGGTTATTGAAGACTTTGGTGTTCAATATGGTCTTCTTCTTGATTCTGAAACTTGAACTATTCTTTTTTTCTTTCTTCATTTTGCTCCTTGTTTGTATCCTGATCAAGTAAATAATTAGTATCTTCAAAAAATACTATTTTTGCTGAAAGATCTTTAAATTCATGTTTGTCTGTAGGTTCTTCCAGTTCCTGAATTTAATGAATCTCTTGAACTAAGTTTCCTTTTTGTTTTCCTTCTCTATATTGTAGTTGAAGATAATTGTATTGGTTCTAAAAATTATATGGATGCTGAAATTATTGTTGATGTGAGTTATATTAATTCTAATATTGTCTTGGTTGGATTGTACTATTTGATTAGCTTCCAAATTTTTTTTGATTCCCTTGATGCTGATTTCTTGGATTGAATCTACAATAATTGGTGCTATGTCCTTTATTTTTGCATACTTGACAATATCTATTATTCCATATTGATCTACCCTTTGAGAATGAAGAACAATTTCCCTATGGATTTTTTTTTATACTAAGGCATTGTTAGTCATTTTATATTTTACTAGAATTTTCCACCTCATATTCTTGTAGGATATTGACTAACTCATCAAATTATGTATCTTTACTTTGAATTTGTAAATATGTGACTAGATGCTTGTAGCTTTCTAGAAGTGCTTTTTAGAGTTACTTAAACAAGAAACTTATATGTTACCTTTTCTTCGAAGGTTAAAAATTTCCCTTTTATATCTACCACTTTTCTTAGGAATAATTCTATACTTTCCCCACAATTAACTTTTAAAGAATGCAATTGGGTTTGAAGATTCATGATAGTGGCTTTATTATTTCATTCAAATATTTTGGCTAAATTATTCCAAGCTTCTATAAAAGTTGTTGATGAACTAATGTATGGTTGTATATTATTTGTAATTGCAAATGTTATTCTCATAAGTTCTTTTGCTTCATATTATTCATTTGAATCTCTCTAGTTTCTCTAGTAGGTTTAGTTTTTTCCCCTTTAACAATATCCCAAATATTTTCAACTATAAATATTGACCTTACTTTGTTTTTCCATGAAGTGTAATTAAGTCCTTTTAGAAGTTGGGATTCTGTAAGAATGAATTTATTTGTTGCCATGATGATACTTGTAGACTACCTTATATCTCCCTAATGCTTTAATATAGCTTTAATAGGTTACTTAGATTTCTAAATTTTTATCTTGAGTTGAATATATTTTGTCTCCCTATATATGAATGGAAAGCTAGAGATAATTTTTATGTAATTTCAATTGTGATAAAATTCTTCTATTTTCAAGAACTATAAGTTGGATTTCTTAAGTCTTGTTAATTTGAGAAAGAGACTAATATCAATATAATTTTCTAACTTTTCAACAACTCTATGTTGTGTTTCAATTCTCAATACTATAGTTTCTAAATTTAAAAAACTTTAAATTGGTGTTGAATTCCTTATTACTCCCTAATTAGAAATTTAGAAAACAATGTATTTTCAAATTTAATATTTCGATGTAGAAATCCTTATTCCTCCAAGTTAAACTATTTGCAAATATTTTTATGCAATATGAATTTCAAAATTGAATAAAGTAATTACAAAACCTTTCAAAATGCTTCTTACTTCAAATATCTTCTAAGGCATTAAATAATTCTTCTAAGGTTATAATTCATCATCTTATTTCTCCTATTAATCAAATAACCTTAAGTATAATTAATTAATCTTGACTTTAATAATATTATGCCTTATATCTCCTTAATCTTTTGTAAAGGTTTTAAATCAATTTAAATATTTCATACCTCCTTGAATATGGCACGTAAAACTTTGAATTGCTTCTCTTTGACTCTACAACCTACGCTCTTCAAGGTAATATTCCTTCACTACAATGTATTTAATGCTCCTTGATGCTTATTAAACTCAGTATTCAATAGTTTGATTCTCCTTTGCATCATATCTATCTTCTCTAACCAACAATGGGCTTAATATGCATTTAGGAAACATTTGGGCTCCTCCAAGATTGCTAATGTTCCTCTTCTCACGTGCCACATGGCACTCAATGTCTTTGCACAATGCTTAATGATTCATATTCTTCAAGTATTCTTAATCTTCTTTCTATGTTACTCACTATAATGGGTATGCACAAATCATGATCGGTGGGGGTTAATATCCTCCTCAATATTTGTTCCTCCTTGTAATGCTCATTCAAATATTTTGTCGCTTCTTGGATGTTCTAAGTTTGGTCTTACTCCATTAATACATGTAGGAATATGTTTTACCTTGCTTACATAATGGTTGATGCTCCTACTTCTATGATGACATGTGACATGTAGATTCTTCATATGCTTTTGAATGGAAATCCTTCCTCCTGGGTATTATGGTTTTGATTCTCTTCACCTAGGAAATGATATTTTTCCAACACTTCAATGATGGCACTCCTTCCAAGGTGTTTCAATCCTTAGATGAATAGTTTCTACTTGATATTTTTGCTTTCCCTAGTGCTTCCTAGTTGTAGATGATATGTTACTCTATTTTGTTTGTCTTCCCTTAAGTGACTCTTGAATAGCTGAAGGTAATATTGACTCTTCAACTCTTGCACCGCTTCACTTTCCAATGGCACTCTGATGACTTGTCCTTGCTATTTCATGGATACTTGCTGGCTATTACTAACTCACAGTTCTTTGCTAGCTATCATTCATAGCTCTATAGAGACACTAGCACATGTCTTTTGAATTCTACCCAAACTATACTTTCACTTTAAACAACTATTCTTGCTTCCTTGAAATGGTGATTTTCCCTTTCCAAACTTGATGGTAATTTCCAATGCTCTATATTGGTAGAATGGTGAAAATATCTATCTCATTCATATGGTGGTTCTTCTACACCTTTGATGACTTGTATTCATAAAAATATTTCAATTTTTAGCACACCTCTTAGTGTCTTTAGACACCTCAAATCTGCCTTACTTTTGATAACTATTAAATCTATTTTTTACTCAATAGGACTTAAAAATCTGCTCTTCCATTATAAAAACAACATATGCTACTTCTTCTTATCACTTCATTTCAAGCAATTGATGATAATGATTTATCCTTCCTTGGCTTGGAGATACTTAACTTAAAATAGTTTTTTCTCCTAAATAATTATAATATAGTGCTTTCAAAAAACTTGTAATGAAATAGTTTTAATGCTTAAATAATGAACTTTCATAGCACCACTATTACACACATTTTGGCCTCCTTTTTTAGCTAGTCTTCTTGATGATTTGATTCACCTATTTGCTGCCCAAAATTTATAAAAATTTAAACTCTCCTTTCTATTCAATTTCTGCCTCAAACTTATAAATTTTGCAGATCTAATTGCTGCCAAAATTCAGTTTGCATGTTGACCAAGAATGCTTTAAAATCGGCCCTTATTTTTCCTCAAATTCTAGCTTAAGTTACTGCCTATTTTTCTTTCAATTGTGCTTTCCAAGACTGTATAATTGTGCAGCTTTAACTTAGTACAATATGCTGCCTCTAACTTCTTAAATTTGTTGCACCTTTATTTGACCAAATTTTATCCAATGCTTCTACCAAATATGCCTTGAAATTATCCAAAATGCAGCTCTCTAATGTATTTTTAATGCTTCTCAAATTTTCAGCTCAAATCTATTCAAATTGCTACTTCAAAAAATCTGATTTCTCCTCCAATATCTTGCTGTCCAAAAACAGCATTCAATTCCTCCAAATTGCTTCCTTATTTTTCTATCAAGATTTCCTTCAATTAGTTGTTCAAGGGCACTTCAAAATCTGCTCAAATCTTCATTTATTTGCAGCTATATGTCACCTTCAATTTTTGTCCTGTGACCTTTCAACTTTTGCTGAAAAAACAACAATTTTCTCCTTTGCAATGGCAGTCTTAAAATTTCTCAAATTGGTGGCCTCTTCTATATTATTTCTCCTCAGATATTTTTGAATTATGTCTTTAAATCTAACCTATTTTTCCGGTCTCTTCCTCAAGAATCTGAATTTCTTGAGATCTTCAAGAATGTTATCCAAAATTTGGCAAACTTCTTGCCAGATCCTTCTTTTGGGATTGTTTTCAGATGACGATAATTTTCCAAAATTCTTCCTTTTTAGGAGCTACTTCTTCTTGCAATATTGAGATTTCTTCAAATATTCTCTAATAACCAATTCTTTAATTTCTTCAATAGGGCTTTTCTAGTCTTCTTCTTCTTTCTCCTTCCAAGTTTACTTGAGACCTCTTATCTTGGGTCTTCAAATTATGCAAATCTTAAATTGGATATTTTCCTTAGTCCTCATCTATCTTTTTCTCAAATATTCTATCTTCCAAATATAGAAGTTCTTCAATGAGATCTCTTCTCTTAGATATCTTTCTCTCAATAGAGTTGCTTTCTTCTTTCTTCAATTTGGAGTCTTCAATCTTTAAGCTTCTATGGCGATCTTCTTCTTGGTTCTCCTCAATATTTTATCTTCAATCTCCAACGTGGCATTTTTATTGGACCTCCTTAATATTCAATGTCTATTCTTTTTCTGCAACAAAGAACTCATCCCTGCATGAGGAAAGAACATAGACTTTCAAAAAATTAAATATGAAATTCTTCTCTATCTATTGTAGGAAGCTTATCAACTTTTGAGAACTAATTATCTACGACAAAAAACTTAGACACTAGCAACCAAATTTATATAAATATCTAGATCTCTAAAAATTAATGAACTTCAATAGTTATCCTTCAATCTAGTTGAAATAGATCTATATTGAGTCCTAGTCTTCATGAGTTTTCCTGCAATCCTGTGGAAACACTCTAGCCAAAAAACAATTTAAAAATTTCTGAAAATGAGATTTCCCTATCTCATCTCAATCTCTCTCGAGGCTCTCCCTATATCCTATCAATATCTCTTGTGGATCTGATACCATTGTTATCTTTTGTTGTTATATATTTAATGAAATAAATACCACAAGGTATAAAATGAACATGTAATATTTAATATAAAATAATGGCAATATACTAAGCATGTAAAACTCATAATAAAATAATATAACTACTCATAAATTGTTATTAATGAAAAAATCACAAAATAGTATCTTCATACAAAAATTGGAGATACAAACTTTCCATATTTCATACATGCTCTACATTATATCTATCTTGCTCTATACTACTCTCTCAGTATCTCTCTATCAAAGGCCTATATAATGGGATGTGACTCTTGGTATTTCACCTTCACATGCCTCTTCATCTTCCTATTGTATAGAATCATGTACACATTGACAACATACATATTTACATCATTGCACATTCTAACAATAGTTATGCATTTATTACATTACATTGTAGACACCTAAAACGCGTCATGTCGATGGCGACTACTCATATGGACATGCTACAAGACCATATGGAAGATCTTGGACAGACTCCAAGATAGAGCAGTGGTTCTAACCACTCAAGTTGGGCTCCTTGGCCTAATCAGTCTAAACCATAGCCCAGACCTATGGTCTATAGGCTGAACCACGGCTGAGGCTCGTGGTTTATAGTCTGGACCGTAGCTGTAACCTACGGTCTTAACTGAAGTTCAGTTGGCCTTCATCCGAGCCAAATCGGTTTGAACGACCATTTGTTCTAGAAGAAGGTGGTTAGAGGATGGAAGCTTCCAATCCAACTATCCTAACCACCCCTTCTTGATCTTGGCTTCTCCATGAAGCCACCCCTAGCCCTGGGACATCCTATAAGTACCCCTTCAAAAGGGAGAGAAGATATAGAGCATTTTGATAGCGAAGCGCTGTCGAAATATAGAGAGAGTGCATTTTGGAGATCAAAGCAGCGAAGCCCTATCGAATTGTGGACTCACTTGAGTGCATAGAGAGAGCCTTGTTGCCATCCCCATTGTCAATTTGTCAAGCATCATGACGAATTAGGCCATGGATGCCCTAAGGACCTAGGAGAGCCAAGAAACGCTAATTCGGGCAAACGGAGGCCCTATTCAATGATTCAACCACCAAACCTGTCAGAGGACACCGAAGGTGACCCTTGAACATCAATTGGACAAGGAGGTCAAGCCCACAACCCTTGAATTTGGAGGGCAAACCACTTGGTTGCTCACCGAGGCTTTCAACCATGGTTTATAGTGCAGACCGCTCATCAGAGCTACGGTTTGCAACAAGTGACATATCTCCTTACTATTTCATTTCCAGTATGCTTAATTAGATCACATTTAGCATTTTAATGGTTTAGTTAGGATTTTAGAGACTTCTGACCAGCATAATTAGTGTTTTTACTAACTTGTTCTCATTATAGTAGTTTAGACATTAATGGCTTCTTTTCATGTTATAGTGCTTCATTTCAAGTAATTGATTCCATAGATTGATAGTTGTATTTCTTGTTCATATATTTCCATCAATCTTGATAGGATTTGCACATGTTTAGCATAGTTTATGCATTTTCTTGATTTTATGTCATTATGCTATTCTCATGCTATTTGTCTTTAAAGGGCCTCATCATGAGAGGCTTCCTATGCTTTTGACATTCTTGTGTTGTTTCTTGATCATAGGAAACAGGTTTTAAAGGAGCTACAACCATCCATTTCCTTCCTCAACATGAAGAAGAGGGTCTACTCCACCCTAGAGCAGTTCATGTCATCCTGAAGGGCACTTTGAAATCACACCTACCCTTGAGAGGGAAATATAAAATACGTCCTATTGTAACAATTGTATCAAGATGATTATCCCTAAGAGGGATGTACTTGTAATTTGAGTTTGGCATTGAAATATAATGGAATAAAGCATCTTTTATTGATCATTTCATTGTCAATTTCTTGTTCTTGTATGCATCTTGTATTGTTTTTATCAATTCTTGCAATAGGATACATTAGGTGTGAGCCTTTTTGGTGGTTACAGAAGGTGATCATGGTGACACCCCATAAAAATAGACATCTGACTATGTTTCTTATGCTTTTGTAATTGTAGGTACAGACCGCAGCTATCAACTATAGGCCAACAACTAAACCGTAGGTACAACACATGGTTTACAGTCTGAACCATAGATCAGACCTGTGGTTTACACCTGACAACACAAACAATAGAAAGTAGAGTGCAGACCAACTCAGGACCTGAGGTAGGCCCTATTTTCCACTCTCTATTTCTTTTTACTTCTTTGTGTTTTTATAGAATGCTTGTTTTCGAATGCAACTAGGAAAAGCAAACTAAAAAATGGAAATCAATCATGTCCTAGTTCATTTCAAATCTGCATTTGTAGAAAGGCGCTGCTAGGAACAACGGATCTCTGATTGCAATCCGCCCTAGAATCCAACGTGCTATGTTAAAACTTGTGTGTTTGGTGTGCATGTGTGAGGCCCAAGTAGTGGCCATTATCATCGTAATATGCATTGTCTAAAAGAGCATCTAGAATAGCTTGCATTTTCTGAATTTGAAATATTCTTTCATTTGCATAGCATATAGAAAATGAGCATGAGTGCTATATGATGCATTTATTTTATGTACAATAAAATGAACCACACACACCACGTCTCACTTAAACGCTAGTGAGTTGGGCTTGACATCCAACCACTAGTAGGGTTCAACGACGGTGGAGGTGATTTCCATCCATTGGCCCAAATCCTATGTACCCTTTGTTACTAGACCAATACCGGATCCAAGAACCTTTCGTACCCTAGAAAATTTGCATGTATTCTCTTCGGAGGGTATAACGCTGACTGGGGGAAAATGGGTGAGGATCTGGGAGGACCTATGCTCCTTTGCAGGTGTGGACTTTCATCACCACACACGAGGGATTTACATAGCCTGGAAGTCACATCCAGGTTGTCGAGCTACGAGCATACAGGTGAAAGCCAATTTAAACTGAGAATATCATTCAACGCTTTTCAAAACATGATAAGGAGTTCTATACTGATACAACAAATCATTGAAACACATCAAATAGTTTAGGGCTCACTTTTAAAAATGTAAAGGAGATAATCACATTGTTTACTTTGTATGCTTCTTTATTGCTTAATTCATCAAGATAAGGCCCTCCTTGAGGCCAAAATTTTTAGTAAGAGAGGAAACCTCTCGAGTCTTGCTTAGTTGGTTCATCATGACGACTAGGCATGATAGAGCTCAATCATGAGCTAATGAGTCGGAGAGTTCATGGAGAGGCTCTGAATGCTTTCGATGTTCTCCTGAGGATCTTTCAGACCTCGCATGCCTCCTTGCTAGGCATCACACTCATCATGCATCGGAGGATCCAATCCTCCTAGCATGACATTCTGATAGTCATCATGAGCTCCCTTCATCATGCAAGGGGTTCACCCATACAGATCATGGGGTTTCCTCACACACAGTGAGAACCCACATCATTAGGTCTCCACCTAGTGAGATAGAGAGTTGTGGATCTTACTCCATGAGTCAATCCTATAGGGAATCTGAGTCTCATGCAGCCCATGAGAGGTGACTACTCCAAGACCAATTGGAGGAGGCACGCAGTGAGCGTAAGCATCTAGAGCGTGAGTGTGCAGAGAGAAAGAGAGCACATCAACAAAGGTTGGATGAGCTCCAACGATGTGAAGAGAGGATTTACCAATAGAAAGCATGTGAAGAACAATCATGTGAGGTAACTCTCAAAAAGAAGCTCATACCTAGAGTGCTTAGGCAACAAGTCAACGTGATGCACCCAGTGCATCATCAAGAGTTGCCTCTTAAGCAAGTAGATAGCCATTCTTCTAGATGGATAGACATGCCTAGGGTTATCGAAGAGCAATAGAAAGAGATGTTTAAGGATCCCATGCGTAAGCATGAGGTCGAGAGTAGTCAAGTTCGATAGGTGAGCAGTGTCAATGCTCGAAAGTCATCATAATCCTTGGGGCATATACAGTCTATTCCACCATATAAGGAACCTATGATTACTTTCCATAAATAGGAAGTCAAACCTATCCCTATCAAGGAATCTGATCCTCCATTGCATATCATAGTGAGGATAAAGCAGATTGCATATAAGTGAGTGTTGGTGGATACAAGATCATCGATTAATATCATCACCACCTCAGCATTCAAACATCTCAAAATTCCACCATCCCACATCAAGGAAACAACGTTAATGTTGCAAGCCTTTAACGATGTGGAATCCCCTATAGTAGGCACAATAGTCCTCCCCATCGAGGTGGGACAAAATATTATTCCTACATTGTGCTACATTTTAGAGGGATCAAGATAGTATAATATACTACTTGGAAGACCATGGATAAGAGCCATGGAGTGCATGCCATCAATAGTGCATCAATGCATTAAGTACACCCATGGAGGTGAAGTCCATATAGTTGAGGTGGACCCAGATCCCTTCAAGTATTATAAACCTGAGGATCATCCACAGGAACCTAGTGAGGCACCTATGCATCTGCAAGTTAAATTGGATGAGTCTATCCAAAGTTTGGATGCAGCCTTGCAGACTGTGGTGGAGTTACCATCCCCACCGCTATCACCTGTGGAGTCACCTATGACCCCTGCATTCTCAACACCACTTAGCAGGGAAGGATTGATGAATGCCCTCACAGAGATGCTCACAGCTACTTCGAAGGTGTCACTAGAGGATCTTCATACTCCTATCAAGGAGGAAGAACCTAGCATGGTCATGGATGCATCTGAGTGTATCACACCATCTTCATCCATCATGTCACCAGATAGTCCTCATGAGGATGATGGTGAATATGAAGAGCTTATAGAGGCCAGCATTACGATGTTACCCACCATAGAGTCCATTGAGGATCTAGGTCAACTTTTCATCGAGTCTCTACCTATGGATCCTATCCTGGAGACATCGTATGAGTATGAGGAAGGTTTAGTTATCATGATTGAAATAAGATAGCCTCAGTATGTTGATGAATTACCTATGATGCATGTAGTTGTGGAGTCTTCTCATGAGTTTGTGGGAATGGTTGACATTAGGCCAGAAGATCAGGTGATTCCTAATCACATAGAGCCAGATATGGGGTAATCCAATGGTGTTTCCACATTGCCAGGGCCAGAACCTTTGAAATTAGTCACTCTTGACTCATTTCTCATGACACCATCTCAAGAGCACAAACAGGTAGGTTCCTCACATCAGATTGGGGGTACCAAAATTGACATAATTCAACACAATGAAGTGAAACAATAGCTTGAGCTGAGTCATAGGCATGAGCATGTGGATAGCACTGATGAAGTGTGTCATCAAGAAGCTTCCACATCAACTCAAATGAAGGAAATAGGTGATTTGCAATTACCTAATGGATCCATAGCATCCACTTTTCTATTTCCTTCAAATGACAAAGGTATTTCGAATCAGTCATTGGAAATACATATGAACTCTTTGTCAGTCTTGCGATCCATTTTAAGCCATCTAGAATGGATGGAGCATCGAATGGATGAGCAAGATAAGGTATTGCATTTTATCAAGAACCAATTTGAAAACCTGGGATTACAAAAGCAACCCTTGTCTGAGGCTGAATCGCTTCCTATGCAAGTACAGGAAAAGCCTCAATGAAAGCAAAAGCCCATGCGGCCAACCCAACCATTGGATTCTCAAAGCAAACCAATGTGGGTCAAGAGCCCAAAATAGTCATAACATAGTGGGACTCCATTAAAAGAGTCTATGTCAGACATCTTTCAGAAGCTACAAGAGGCTAAGGTCATCACCTTACCTGATATCATCCCTTTAAACCCAAGTAGAGTTAAACCTATGGGTTACAGGGAGCATCACTATTGTCTCTATCACTGAATAGAGGGTCATGGCATTCGAGATTATCATGAATTTAAGAGTGTGGTGCAAAATCTGATAGATAAGGGGGTTTATCATGTAGATGGTTCTCTCATAGTGCCCCAACATGTTGAAGTGGAGGTCACACTTCCTCAAGAGTGACCCCAAAGTCGTCAATCACCTCGTAAGTCCAATAGGCCAGTGCAATGAGTAGTTTCATTTTAGATGACTACTCTAACTTTGTTCCAAAAGTTACATGAGGCAAAGGCATTCATATTACCCAAAGTCAAGCATAGGGCATCCAAGACTGGGTCACCTGATGGGGGTCCCTTTTGTGTGTATCATCGAGTGCATGGACATGACATTCGAGGTTGCCAATAATTTAAGAGGGTCATCCAAGACCTAGTAGAATGGGATGAGATCCATGAGGATGGTTCTCTCGTTCACCCATGCCGAAGCATACACACTCGGTGAGGTCTATTCTTCACTTGGGAGAGTTGATTTCTATCACTCTTCCTAAACAAGTTGATTACTTTTTAGTGAATAGCATGCACACTGAGGGTCTTCAAGGTAGCATACCTTTTCCACCAACCATGCCAAATTTGATAAGGAAAAATGAGGAATCTAGAGGTATTGCACCTCCCTCACCATCATCGAATGGCACACACACTAGGGGTACATAGGGCAGCATGCCCTCCCCAAAAGGCTCCAAGGGTTTCTAAAACCCTGTTATCATGAAAGGTTTCTTAAAACCACTCGTCATCCTAAAACTCAAACACTAAAGTTTAAAAGTCAAAGATTATAAGCCTTAAATCCCAAAAGGCTCCAAGGGTTCCTAAAACTGCTTGGTCATGTTAGTCAAAGGCCCTGAGGGTTTTCTTATAATCGCTCGATCATCCTAAAAGGCTCCAAGCTCGTCTATGAGTAGTTTGGTCAATCAAAAGGCACCAAGAGTTTCTAAAAAATTGCTTGGTCAACCCAAAAGCTCCAAGGATTCTTAAAATATCACTTGGTCATCCCAAAAAGTCCCAAAGGTGCTCATAAATCCTTTGGTCAAACCCAAAAGGCTTCGAGGGTTTTCTTAAAACCGCTCGGTCATCCTAAAAAGCTCCAAGGATTTTGTTAAAAAATCGCTTGGTCAATCTAAAGGCTCCAATGACATTTCCTCACCATTTGGTCACTCCTAAAGGCTCCAGAGGCATGTACTCATCGTTTGGTCAGATATGAGGCTCAAAACTCATAAAAATTATAAAATCAATAAAATCCAAAAAAAATTGGTAAAGCATAAAATCCAAAAACATTTGCATTTGCATTTGAATTTTGCATTTTCATTTTGCATTCACTCATGCATCCACTACATTATTGCATTGCATATAGGCATTCATCATCCGTTGCATTCTATAGTAGGAGGGATTATGTTTTTTAGTCTTACAAATGACACCACGTTTGTGTTTAAATCATGCATCTCTACATTTATCATAAATCCATCATTCATGTGAGTAATTGTGTTTTTCAACACAACCTATTTTGTTGCTATGGAGATATACTAGGGTTTTCTAATCATTCAACCATACCTAGAGGTCTTATCAAGAGTTGGTAGAAAGCTTGCTTTGCTTTTGTAGCTGAGGTTCAGTTAGTATAGCCCTTAGCATATCAAAATCCTATCACTAATCAAAAAATTAAACAATCCTAACAAGGACTAGGGGAAGATGAAAGTCGCGAAGCAGGATCGGGTATCCTGAGGTGAAAAGAGTTATTCTTGCTTATCCCTCTATGTGGATGGTATGGGAAATGTTGGTAGTTGGCAAAAGGACAGGTTAGTTCCCTATTTAGAATCCCTTGCTTACGATAAAATGAGCAATATCCTAGAGTGATATCCCACATCAATCCTCAAGATTGATACCCTAGATCGATATCATAGATCGACTTCCCAGATTGATATCCCATATTGATATCATAAGATCGATATCCTCAATCGATATACCAGAAATAGTTTTCCAAAGTAAATCCCCCAAAGGAAATTTTTTGAAGAAAATTATCACATGTAAATGCCGAAAAGTGAAGATCAAATGAAGATCAGAAAATAGGCTCAAATCAAGTTCAAAGTGAAGATCAAATGAAGATCATAAATCAAAGTTCGAGTGGAGATCAAATGAAGATCAGAAATCCAGTTCGAAGAGAGATCAAATGAAGATCTAGAGATAGTTCAAAGTCAAGATGGAATCGACTCCCTTGCTTCACCACATATGAGCAAGTATCCCAAAAATTGAAGGATAGAAAGGAATGAGCCTGAATCCCTAGAATTGTCGGCACTACTCGTACCTTACGCATGATGATATGTCTGATACACTTGCATCTCGCTCGTGGGTAGACCAATGTTTGAATGTGGAAGAGCTAGCTTCAGGTGTCCTGCATTGCCTAGTGGCTTAGTCCAACTAAAATCTAAACTTGGGATTGGATAAGACATTTGTGGAACCCCTATCTTAGCAATGGGCTGAAAGAATCCCGCTTGACATTGGGGAATGCTCGTGTCTTATCTTAATATACTCATGTGCACACACAGGGATAATGAACAGTTAGGGCCTATCCTAGCAAAAGCCTTGCACTTCAGAAGTCTAGTGTGGTTAGTATGCAACTTTTGATAAGTCTACTAGGGTGTTTGAGTCTCATGGAAAACCTCAAAAATCTCTCTAATAGCAACAAAATACCAAATATCGCAAACCATATAAAATCATCAAATTGCAAAGTATCGAGTCCATGATACATCATTATATAAAGCATAATCAAAGATATAGGATAGATACCAGATGGATATTAGAAATAATATTTAGATGACCACTGACTATATTATGCATATTTTTCAAATTTGCAAAGGAAAATAGAATGACACATTATATCATTCGCATCATAACATCGCATACCATTGCATTTCATATATGGGTGATTAATTGATTAAATTCTTATCTTGAGGATTTTCAATTACATTCATGATTTTTATACATTCTGTGGTGTCATCCATTAGATTGATAAACATAATTGCATTCATTCCTTATGTTTTAAAGTGATTAAAGCATACAGGTTCATTTACATTAGATTACCATCATGTAAATAATGCATTACATACATTGCATTAGCATATCATGACATCGTCATAAATTAAATGCATGCAATAAAGCAAAATCAAATATGCATTTAAGTAAATATTGCATTCATATGCATCTATCATCATACATCGCACATCTAAGCATCTAGATCACTGCATATCATCATCATCATAAATTAAATAGCTATCTAGTGCATGTCATCCATACATCACATCATATAGCATCAAATTAACATAAGCATTGCATCCATGTGCATAACATAAACATAAAATTAAAAATACACAAGTACACATAATGAGCCATAAATGATCAATCTCATATATATATATATATATATGTGTCCAAAAGAGTACATCAAGAGTACAAAATGCCCGTAGGCTACAATCGTGTAGGTCCTAGACCTTACACCAAAAAATGATACATATGCAAAAATGTAGCCTAGATCTGGTAGAGCCCTAGCTCTGGCCTGCTCCTCCTGAACTGGAGCTCTCACCGCCTCCCTCAGCCCTGTGCTCTAGAGCCTGCTCTACAGTCGGCTCTAGTGCCTACTATGTGCCCTATTGAGGGCCCTGTGTGCCACCTAACCCAAAGAGGCCTAGCACATGAGATACTGGTATGTCTATGCAGCTAGACCTATGACTAGAGGTCACACCCATCTCCCTAGCCCTAGTATGGGAGCTACCTCCATGTGTGCTAGAGGACCTATGTGTCCTCTCTATCCTGTGAGTCCATTGGCTGGAGCTCATTATGGACTATCCTATAGTCCTGGACCTGGTCCTCTGAGACCCCATAGCATGTGAATCCTCTGGGACCTACCCACCAATCAACCTAATGTAGCCCTCCAACTGGTCTATGTAGGTGACCCTACCTGTATGTCTATCATTGCCCTCCTCCATGAGGGCCTGCAAGCATCGAATCTCTAACATCGGGTCATGACCGCCTAGTAGCAATGATAATGGTGCAGCTGGAGGTCCCATGATAGCCTAGGAGGATGAAGGATCCCCCCTCTATACCCTAAGCAAGTCGCGCTCTACAATAGCCTCACCCTATTGTGCTAGTGCCACATCACATGCACTAGTGAGCTCATAGACCTGAGTCTCTACCACTGTAGCCCATGCTGTCAGACTCATGATCTGCTCCTGAGCCTCTACTAGCTGCCTATCCCTATGAGCTAGCTTCACCTCTAGAAGGGTGATAGAAGTATCTCGTTGTAGCTACTGAGTCTACAACCTCCCAACCTAACTCTGTAGGTCTATGATCTGAGCAAGGAGCTATCCTACCTCACTATCAAGAGGTGCCTCACCCTCCTTGGATCCCTCAACCTCTTCCTATGGAGCCTCCTCTGTGGTGGCCTCTATGCCCCATCCACCCTCAATCCACTGGTGCACCCTACACCCATATGGATCGACCTCTACCTCTGCCTAGTCATCCACCCTACCTAGAGGCCCTAATCCCTACCACTATAATAGGGACCACCATGTGTCATATGCAGGGGTGGTCCTAGCCCTATCATCTCCAGACTCCTAGAAATCGTCAGCCTCATCTCCAAGTGTCGTAGGCTGAATCCATGGTAGGTGCATCTCCAAGACTAGATGCCTATAAACAAATGGAATCTCTAGGATGTCCTACACCAGGCCAAACTATCATAGGACATGAGAGTAGAACTGGTACTCCCTAACCTCGACCTTATGACCGAGTAGCCACCTATCCCGATGAGCCTATCATAGTCGCTCACCTGCCTCTAGCCAGTCTAGGCAATCCATGTAGGAGTGCCACTCAATGTCATCTAGCCCGAGTGCTACAAATCATGCAATGTAATGATCTACATCACCAGCATGAGTCCTGCTCTAGAATCCCTCCTCCTCCCGAGGCTAGCACATGGTGTAGCACTGATGCTGATCATCAATCGTAGTAATGTCAAGGGGTAGATCTATAGGATGCTCGATCCTGATATGCTGCTAGCCCTAGATCTATAGCAGTAGGCTACAACTGATGCCATGATGGCTCTAGCTAGTGATCTAGTATAGCTCCTGGTAGAGCTGGCATAATAGGGTGCTCCCCCAAGCTAGAAGTAGTGGTTGAGCAGTGGAGCTCTGAATAACTCTCCTGACACTAGCTAGGAGGTTCTAGGGAATCCTCACACTCGAGGAGTCTGGAAGAACAATCTGCACCACCAGGTGCATAAAGATCACCTCTCTCATGGAGAAGATGCACTGACCCTACCAATATCCGATATGGACTCCTCCATGGTCGATCATGTGTTGAGCCTCCTGGCTTCGATCACCAAAGATAGAATCAAATACTACCCCCTTGCTCGGGAGGAGGAAGAGGTGATGGCCTCACCATCAATAGGGATCCTAAAGATCTGATAGACATCCTCGAGAGTGATGGTCATCTCACCCATGGGTAGGTGAAAGGTGTTGGTCCGTGCATTCCAACATCGGGCCAATGCAGTCAAGTAGGCCTGATCTACCCTAATAGTGGGTAGATCTAGAATGTAGCCGAAGCCGACAGCTCCAAACCATGTCCACTCTCCAGAAGTGAGTTGTCTACGGAGAGTCTTTAAGAGGTCTGGCTCGTGAGCTCTAGAGGTCAACCTCTAAAATAAAAGCATTGTATAAGAGAAAATCTAACTAAAAACAAGCAAAAATAGATAAAAAATGACCTTAAAAATATCAAAAATATTTAAAAACTGATAAAAAGACAAAAACATGTCACAAAGCATTCAGAAAAAAAAATCAATTAGGCAAGTCAGAATTGCATTAAATGATATTAATTACCTATTAAACCTTAGAAAAATTAAAAATTTGATAATTTTTTCTAAAGTCAACGAACCGTGGGTCAACCCTGCGGTCCGCATGCGGTCAAAAATTGATCGTTGGAATTTGAATTCCAACCGCACTGCTAGCTGTGGTCTAGGAAGGATACCCATTTTGGGTCCCTTCCTAGCCTCGCTGACCAAAAAAATTAAAAACTAAACTAACCTAATCTAATGTGAGGTTCATTACCAACTGTTTAATGAAATTCATTAACCCATTAATTAATGTGGTTTATTTTAGTTGGTATTGATTGTGAGGACTTAGTTTCGAGTTACCTTGCCCGCTCCATGGCCTCCGCTAGTTGATGGCTGTCTAGGATCCGCCATCGGGGTATAGGTGTGAGGTTTGGTCGAGTTTTAGGCAGTGTTCCGGATCAAGGAATGTCTTCTACCTCTCAGAGCTCTCACAATTGCAGTTGCTTTCAAGAAAATAATGAAAAATTCAAATGGGAAAGGCTATTTATAGGTCCTCCTAATTTTGGCGGACCATAGCTGACACCTGTGGTCCCAAAATTAGGGTTTTTTGCCCGTAGGTCCAACCTACGGTTCCCAAAATTTGAAAACTTCAACCGCAAACCGTACTCACGGTTCGCAACTAGCAATAAATGCACTCAAACCCCATCGTGGGAAGGTCTAAAATGACAAATTAATGACTCCTAATGGATCAAATTTCAAAAAGAGCAATCAATATTGCAAATTTGGTGATGTTCAAAGCACCAGGATCGATCAATAAATCAAAATTAACAAAAAAATCAAATAATTAAAAACCAAATGCGCCTCGTATTCAGTAATTTACCCTATACACTTGGTGGTTGCAGCGACTTGCAATCCATGCAATCCGACAAGATGAGTAAATTACCATAAGGACATTTGGGGAAAAAATTGTCATCGTTGATCTGATATGCTTCTTTTCAATCCCTAAGAAGGCCTTCGCAGCCAGACTGCTCCATGGGAACGAGGTGTTTCATGTCATTTCTCCTATGACATATTTTCAGCAAATCATCGATAACTTGATTCAACACAAATCTAATTGGATTTGTATCATTTTGATTCCCTAAGATGGCTATTGCAGCCCGACTACTCCATGGGATAGAAATGTGCAAATACTATTAACAATTGCAATCATAAGCTGAACTAGGCCTAGCCAAGGCATTAAAATGCTCAAATCTAAATTTGTTCAGATCATTCATTGTGGTCAAGCGACCTCGTCGCTTCAATCATTGTCATTACCCTCATCGACTCGTCACTTGAGGGGGTAGTCATAATATCAAATCATAATCAAAATCAGCAGAAGATCCCTGAGATCGTAGATCCCTTGATCTTGTCAAAATTGTGTTCGTCCTTGCGAATCATTGTCAACAACTATCATAAGCTTACCCCTTTGCTTGGGGAAAATAGCAAATATGATAATTTATTTGTAACTCTCATCCTTTCGGATTATATAGGCCTAACTCCTATTGTAGCACCAAAGCTACTCGAATGTCTGATGATGAGTGCAAACTCTTTCAAGTTTAAGCCTCCAAAGAGTTGGAAGCAATGATTCTAGGATGCACGTCCTTTTGCAGGACCTGGGGCATCTAATGTTGATCCGACTAATGATCATCATAGAACCTTCGACATCATTTTAGGAGGTCTATTTTTTCTCAGCGTTGTTCGATCTCACAATGCATCTCAAAAGGGGCATCTGTAGACACCTAAAACACGTCATGTCGATGGTGACTACTCATATGGACATGCTACAAGACCATATGGAAGATCTTGGATAGAATCCAAGATAGAGAAGTGGTTCTAACCACTCAAGTTGGGCTCCTTGGCCTAATCAATCTGAACCATAGCCCAGACCTATGGTCTATAGTCTGAACCATGGCTGAGGCCTACGGTTTACAGTCTGGACCATAGCTGTAACCTACGGTCTTAACTGAAGTTCAGTTGGCCTTCATCCGAGCCAAATCGGTTTGAACGACCATTTGTTCTAGAAGAAGGTGGTTAGAGGATGGAAGCTTCCAATCCAACTGTCCTAACCACCCCTTCTTGATCTTGGCTTCTCCATGAAGCCACCCCTAGCCCTGGGACATCCTATAAGTACCCCTTCAAAAGGGAGAGAAGATATAGAGCATTTTGATAGCGAAGCACTGTCAAAATATAGAGAGAGTACAATTTGGAGATCAAAGTAGCGAAGCCCTATCAAATTGTGGACTCACTTGAGTGCATAGAGAGAGCCTTGTTGCCATCCCCATTGTCAATTTGTCAAGCATCATGACGAATTAGGCCATGGATGCCCTAAGGACCTAGGAGAGCCAAGAAACGCTAATTCGGGCAAACGGAGGCCCTATTCAATGATTCAACCACAAAACTTGTCAGAGGACACCGAAGGTGACCCTTGAACATCAATTGGACAAGGAGGTCAAGCCCACAACCCTTGAATTTGGAGGGCAAACCACTTGGTTGCTCACCATGGCTTTCAACCATGGTTTACAGTGCAGACCGCTCATCAGAGCTATGGTTTGCAACAGGTGACATATCTCTTTACTATTTCATTTCCAGTATGCTTAATTAGATCACATTTAGCATTTTAATGGTTTAGTTAGGATTTTAGAGACTTCTGACCAGCATAATTAGTGTTTTTACTAACTTGTTCTCATTATGGTAGTTTAGACATTAATGGCTTCTTTTCATGTTATAGTGCTTCATTTCAAGTAATTGATTCCATAGATTGATAGCTGTATTTCTTGTTCACATATTTCCATCAATCTTGATAGGATTTACACATGTTTAGCATAGTTTATGCATTTTCTTGATTTTATGTCATTATGCTATTCTCATGCTATTTGTCTTTAAAGGGCCTCATCATGAGAGGCTTCCTATGCTTTTGACATTCTTGTGTTGTTTCTTGATCATAGGAAACAGGTTTTAAAGGAGCTACAACCATCCATTTCCTTCCTCAACATGAAGAAGAGGGTCTACTCCACCCTAGAGCAGTTCGTGTCATCCTGAAGGGCACTTTGAAATCACACCTACCCTTGAGAGGGAAATAAAAACACGTCCTATTGTAACAATTGTATCAAGATGATTATCCCTAAGAGGGATGTACTTGTAATTTGAGTTTGGCATTGAAATATAATGGAATAAAGCATCTTTTATTGATCATTTCGTTGTCAATTTCTTGTTCTTGTATGCATCTTGTATTTTTTTTATCAATTCTTGCAATAGGATACATTAGGTGTGAGCCTTTTTGGTGGTTACATACATAAATTAAATAGTTATACCCTAATTTAAAACTCACTCCTAATATAAATATGTAGCCAATATAGTACATTAGCATGTACCAAATAATGTAATATATTCCAACATTATGGTCATTGATTCCAGGGCATAAAATCAGATTTGTGGCTTAGGTCTATAGGGCACAAAATTGGGACAACCACCAAACTGAGTAAGTGCCCTTGGTTAGATATTTAGCTTTCCTTTTAAAAATTTACCTTCATCTATTCTATGTTCTATTTTTACTTTGGTTTAACACACCAAAAAGAAAAGGGTTAAAGGAACCTTATATTTACTTTTCTTTCTAAGTCATTAAATACAAAAGGGAAATAAAGGAACTTAGTTTGATTTGTTTATATCTTCTTTTAAGCATTTGAAAATAAAATTTACTTGTAGATTTCACTAGGGTAGGTTGTTTGTGTACTTTCCTTGCCCCCTCTCTTAAAGAAAAAAAAAAATTCTTGCAATTTAGGCATAGTCTCATTCAAATGAAGAAATCATTTCTAGGATAGCTCTTGTATTTTTCTAAATTAGATCTTTTTTTATTAAATAACTTAGCTTATCAAACCAAAATTGGGTATTTTTTAAAAACTACACATCAAACCCCCAAATAGACTTGAAGCAAGTTTTTAAATTGCTCTTGGTGAACCCCCAAACCTAAAACACATCGAATTGATGTGAGGACCAACCCTGCAGGGATTTTAGCCCCAATAAATCCACTATGATAATCATGGGTACCTCATATTTTTGGTGATACCAACATGAATACCTCATTTCAAACCTTTTGAGACCATACACCTAATTAAATATAAAAAACATTTTTTAAACTTAAGAAATACCACTTAATTTTTTTTACAAAGATTAAATCACTAATCAAGATTTAATAATTTATACCTTCAATTCATCATTGCAATATTGATACCGAGTCTTGTATCCAAGAAATGTTGACCCTCGTATCATTCCTATTCTAGTATCTTAGAGGTTTGCCCTCATGTACTAATGCATATATTAGGGGAACATAGTCACCTTAGTATCGATAGGTATATCAAGGTGGTAGGTATATCGAGCAGGTTTAGGTATATCAAGAGATCTTCTTGAGGTATATCGGCTAGTTGAAATCAATATTCATAGCTTTTCTACCTTTCTTTAATCAAGAGTAGATAGTTTTAAAATTTGAATCTCCCTCTTTAACCAAGATTCCTACTCTTTGAAGCAAGAAGAGGATCATAGACCCAAATGAGAATCCCTTATGGAATGACAATGATCAACTTGATAGAGAAAATCCCAACATTGAATATGATAATAAAACCTCAACCAATGATACTTTTCATCCTATTAAAGGTCCTCATGGCCAAAATACCCTTAAAATTTCATGACCATATTATTAATTTCTTAAGGCAAAATAAGCAAATCATGGCAAAAAATCTAGAAAAGTATATCCACTTTAATGAAGCTAGACCATCAAATAATCAATAAATTCCTCATTCTATCTCTATGTCTCTTAAAAATTCTCATCATAATCCTTTATCCCATCAATCTCCACTAAATCAAAATATTAACCCATTTTATTCTAATCCAACTTATGCTCCACAACCACAACTAAAATTGGGAGAATTTATCAACCACCCCTAACTAATACTATTCCTCCCAGTCATAATCAATTTTCTTCGATTCCTCCTAATAATATTTTTTCTTCTATCAATCCAAATTCTAACCATTTTGCTTCCATTCCACCTAATGTCAAGAAATTTTCTTCTTTTTCTCCTAATTATTCTTCTCTTCCACCAAACACTCATTATGTTCCTCCATAAGATACTACTCAATATATTCCTCATATTACAATAGTGTAAATGCTTCAAACATTAACCAAGTTCCATTCCTATGACAAATAATTATAACCCACCCTTGGGTAATTTTGAAACAAATATACCAACTACCCAACCTTTGACATTGTAAAATTATAATTCTAAAATTCAAAACCTAACCTCTCTAGTAAAACAACTTGCCTAAAATAGACACAATTCAAGCACTTAGTTTCACCTACTCCAATAGAGATATGTGCAATCAATCTCTGGGTCCTATGGTAGCATGTTGACCATACCCTAAGAATTTTTCTGTACCTCAACTACTAATTTATAAGGGTACAAAGGGTCCAATAGAATAAATAAGAATGTTTTAGACTACTTGCCATGACATCCCTTATGATAACATGCTATTATTGAAAAATTTCCTTAAGATTCTTGAAGGATCAACTTTATAGTGGTATTATCAACTACCCATCCACTCTCTTAGAAACTTTGAAAAAATTGTTGAAATATTTGTCCACCATTTTGGTGCATATGTGGAGAAAAGAGTAAGCCTCTGAAACCTCTACCTTCTAAAATAATCTAAATATTGAGCTTTACAAATTTCTTATCTTGATGGAGAGGATTAGTTGAAATATTACAATATACTCCACCTCCCAAATACATGTTGGAGATATTTGTCAACAACCTACAAGAACAACTCTCCTATGAATTAGAAATCATAACTATAACATCCTTTGAAAAAGAGATAGATTTAAAGAGTAGAAAAATATCTCATAAGAAGAGGATAATTCAAACCTAAGAAGGAAGAGGAAAAAAATAAAAAATTAATATAACAATAATCATGTGGTAGGTTATGGAGTCATCAAAAACCGATAAATCAACAATGTCAATGCCACAAGTACCCTATAAAAATTGTTTCTCAATAAACCACAAAAGCCTCTACCAAGGAACTTCATAAAGCTCAACCAACCTTTTTCATCCATCCTTAAATTTTGAATGAAAAAATGATTGAATTACCCAATATTATTCAACCCAACACAACTACCAATTGGTATAACCCCAACCAACATTGTGATTTCCATAGAGTGTATGGGCATCTCACCAACCAATGTAGAAGACTTAAAAACGTGATACAATATTTATTAGATGAGGGTCTCCTTGCCTTAAGTGACTTTGAACCTTCCCTGAACACCAAAAAAGACATGGGGATATTAAGAAATCCTTTGTCCAACCATGAACAACAACCAACCAATCAAGTTTCATATCATGGTGTACCCCCATGACAACATGGTTGGCATGATATCAATCACCACTACATAAAAATCCAAATCACAACCATCCCAAAAACATTTGACGTAGGAAAACCTAATAGCTAATCAACCTTCAAGACCACCATTTATCTTGAAAAATAAAACATAAAAAATACAAGTGTTGATAAACCATCCTTAGTTCTAAAACCTCAACCAAAATCTTCTTTTGATCTCAAAAACAACATGCAAATACACCAATCAATATTTCTCTTATAAAACTCCTTTAAACTTCTTCTATATATAGATAATCCTTAATAAAATTGTTAAGCACACATATTGTCCCATAATATCTCTCACCAAACTACCTTGCTAATATTGTTGGTACTCTTAGGATTTCATATCTCTTTATACAAATATGATCTTCCTCCCACAACTTTACAAGGGGATTCTCCCTTTATATTATAGGTTACATTGGAGTTAAGTTTATGAAGGAAATCTTGGTCGACAATGGTTCATACCTTAACTTATGTAGTTTTCAATTCATCCAAAAAATTTGAATTGGGGAAAGAAGATCTCAAAAAATATGATGTCATCATAAAAACTTTTAATAATGAAGCCCAATATTCTTGTGGCATTACCTTCCTCTTAAGATAGGATCCAAAATTCTCAACAGTCTCTTGTATGTAGTATCTTGTTCTACTTTTTTCAATATTATTCTTGGATTCCCTTGGATCCATTCCATGAGGGTTGTCCCATCAACTCTTCTTAGATATCTTAAATATAAATTTCAAAATAATTTTATAACCATTCTAGGTGACTCTCATCCATTCCAATATTGTTCAATGGTTGAGCAAGCCAAAGCAAAAACAAATTTTTGTCCTTCAGTTTATCTTAATGAATTTCCATCTCTTTCATCCTTTTCTATTTCTCCTTATTCTCCAAAAATAAAAAATAATCTAAAGAGCTTGAAAATAAATTAACCTCAAAGCATTCCTTCTTCTAATAATCAAATTATTCAATCCAACCAAATCCCTTTATAGACATTTCTAGACTACCACCTGAACTATAGACTTTGGATCTATCCCATAAGAAGGGTGAAGTAATACACATAGGTATGTGCACATTTACCTACGGAGGGACTTCTCATGAAGAAAATATTGGTGGTAGTAACCCCTTACCCATTAAAAACTATTTTCCACATGTTACCTCTCTAAATATTACCCATTACCCAAGAAAATCCTAACTAATATGGGATATCAAGGTAAAGGTTTGGACCCTCAACAACAAGGAATTAAAGAGCCTTTAGAAGTTGAGATTTGACCTAGGAGATGTGGCATAGACTACATCCCTAAAAAGAACTAAAATTTACCTACTGATTTAGATAATGATCAAATCATAACTTTTATTGGATTTATGGATCATCATGGATTGGATTTGGGTGATTAGGATGAGGAATCTCCTTTCCTATCCACTATTTTGTTTTACAACTTAGTCACCCTTGTCCACTTTGAGTTAATAGCAACTCAAGGAGCATTTTTTGAAGGAGATACCTTTTATGGCATGGATAATGAAGATATCCTCCAAAATATCTTCTTCTTTGATGGGTTAGTCCCTTGTGTTGCCCATGTTGAATCTTCCAACCCTCAAGAGGATCAAATTCCTATGTCACTTGAAGATATTGAGTAGTTATAAGTAGTCCTTGAACCTCTTCCATATAATTATGAGTCTCATATCCTCATGGAAGAAAACATAGATATTAACATTGGCATTTTAGAAGACCCTAAAACCATCAAATTAGGTAAAGCCCTCTCTACTAAAGAGCAAGAGCAATTGACCAACATATTGAAATAATTTCAAGACATCTTTGCTTGGTCATACATTGACATGTTTGGGCTATACCCTTCTTTGATTATGCACCATTTAGTATTCTGACCTAATGTTAATCCCATCAATCAAAAGCTTAGAAAGATGCACCCTAAGTTTACCTTGTTGGTCAAAGAAGAGCTTCAAAAGCTTCTTGATGTTAGTTTCATCAAAGAAATAGAATGTTTTGATTGGATATCAAATATTGTTCCTGTTTCCAAGAAAGAAGGCACAACCAAAATATGTATCAACTTTTGAGATATAATCTTAGCTTGTTCCAAGGATAATTTTCCTTTGCCCAACATAGAAATAATTTTCATCGTTGGATATGGAATGTTATCTTTGATAGATGGTTTTCTAGGATACAACCAAAATTAAAATCACTCCCAAAGAATAAGCCACAACTACATTCATTACTCCATGGGGCACCTTTTACCACCAAGTTATACATTTTGGTTTAAATTACACAGGTGTCACATATCAAAGGTCCATAACTTATATTTTTCATGATTTAATGCATGATATTGTAGAAGCTAATATGGACGATCTCCTTGGTCATTATGTTCAATGAGAAACTCATGCACAAGATCTAAGGCATATCTTTGAACAATTGAGAGAAAATATAGTTCACCTTAAGCCCTCTAAATGTATCTTTGGAGTCACATCTAGGAAGATTTTATATTTCATTTGTTGAGCAAGGTGCAACAACAGTATTGTCATTGTTGTCAACACAGTCAGACAGATCGGTTGATGCAGTGGACAGGAGTTCAGTGATGCAATGGACAGGAGTTAAGAGGTTCTTCAGAGTATGTACAGTGGTTTTCCAAAAGATAGAAGTGGCCCATATACTAAAAATCAAAAGAAAATCACAAGGAAGAAAACTGTCGCGATATCGCGACATGTTGAGCAAAGAAGAAAACCTGTCACGATATCGCGACATGTTGGCAAGAAAGAAAAACTGTCGCGATATCGCGACATGTTGGCAAGAAAGAAAAACTATCGCGATATCGCGACATGTTGAGAAGAAAGAAAACTATCACGATTTCGTGACATGTTCGGAGAGAAAGCGCAAGCAAGCAAAACTCATGATTTCATGACATGTTCGGAGAGAAAGCGCAAGCAAGAAAACTATCATGATTTTACGACATGTTCGGAGAGAAAGTGCAAGCAAGCAAAACTATCATGATTTCATGACATGTTCGGAGAGAAAGCGCAAGCAAGCAAAACTATCACGATTTCATGACATGTTCGGAGAGAAAGTGCAAGCAAGCAAAACTGTCACGATTTCGTGACATGTTGGAAGAGAGAAAGGCAAGTAGAAAAAGTGTCACGATTTCATGACATATTGCAAGGAAGATTGTACGAAGAAAAAGTGTCACGATTTCATGACATATTGCAAGGAAGGTTGAACGGACAAAAAAGAGTCGTGATTTCATGACATATTGCAAGAGAGATTGTACGAACAAAAAAGTGTCACGATTTCATGACATATTGCAAGAGAGAGAGTACAAAAGAAAAAGTGTCACGATTTCATGACATATTGCAAGAGAGAAAAAGTGTCATGATTTCATGACATATTGCAAGAGAGAGAGTCAAGGAGAAAAAGTGTCACGATATCGCGACATGTCGAGTTTTCATGACCCGAAGGCAAGAGAAAGAGCTAAGGAGAAAAAGTGTCGCGATATCATGACATGTCGGGTTTTCGTGACCCGAAGGCAAGAGAAAGAGCAAAGGAGAGAAAGTGTCATGATATCGCGACATGTCGATTTTACGAAACGAGGAAAGAGAAAGAACAAAGGAGAGAAGTGTCACGATATCATGACAAAATTAAAGAGGAAGAGTACAGAGGCGAAAGTGTCACGATATCGTGACATGTTGAGTTTTCACGAGTACAAGCCAAGAAGAGTAGCAAGGAGGCGAAAGTGTCACGATATCGTGACATGTTGTGTTTTCATGGGTTCAAGCCAAGAAGAGTAGCAAGGAGGTGAAAGTGTCACGATATCGCGACATGTTGTGTTTTCATGGGTTCAAGCAAACAAAAGTAGCAAGGAGGCGAAAGTGTCACGATATCGTGACATGTGTTTTTGTGAGCAAAAGCCGAGAAGAGGACAAAGAGGCAGAAGTGTCACGATTTCATGACAGGTCACTTTGGTACGAGCTAAGAAGAGAACCCAGATAAAATAAGATATGTGACAATTAACTAAAGTTATACGATAGTTACAGGTGTAGTTGTAGAAGAAAATCATGCAACTAAAATAAGAAGAGTTAACTAAAGTCAGTACGTCAGTTACAGGTGCAATTATAGAGAAAAATCATGCAACTAAAATAAGAACAATGAACTGAAGTCGAGACATTACAAAGATTATGAAGTGAAAGCATCAGGTTAAACTGAAAGTCATCATAAGACCAAACAAGACGTAACTATTAATAGGATGCATGAGAGAATACTGGGTGATAAAGGAGTTACATATAGAAGTTTCTATTAATAAGTTGCATGTGAAAATATGGAAGTTAAAAATAGAATCAGAACTTTGTTATAAAAGGAGGTCTACGTGGAGAATTAAAATAGAGTGAAAGTGCTGCAAAAAGAGGGTTGGAAGAGTGTCGTAAGAGAGCGTTAGGTAGAGTCGTGAGAGCCGTAAGAATGCAGTAAGAAGCAACAAGAGGGCTGTAAAAGTGTAGTAAGCAGAGCCTTAAGTGTGTGTGATGTTTTGGTGAATAGTGAGAGAGGTTGGGTTAGCAATAGACCAGTCAGGGTCTTGTATAAGCAGAGGCATTTTTATGTCAATCTTATAGTTTCAAAATTGCAGTCCAAGTTGGTGCTTGGAATTAGGGGTTGGTGCTCCTTCTATTTGGTGCTCATTTTTGTTGGTGCAGATAAATTAGGGGTTGGTGCTCCTTTCTATTGGTGTAGATAAATTAGGGGTTGGTGCTCCTTTCTATTGGTGCAGATAAATTAGGGGTTGGTGCTCCTTCCAGTGGGTGTTGGTAAATTGATTGTAAAATTGATATTTTGCAAAGGTTGGATTTGGATGGGAGTCCAAACAGTCAATTTTTGAGGAGTAGCCAAAACTGGTGAACCTCGGTACATCTTGTGTTGTGTGATGCTCTCTTGTTATATTTGCTTTATGTGGTTTTAAGTTTTCATTGTTTTGGCTTTAAGAGTTGAAGTTTTTAAGTTTTAAAGAGCCACACTGATTCACCCCCCCTCTCAGTGTCATTGTGAGACTAACAATTGGTATCAGAGCCAGCTTCCCTTATCAAGCTTAACCAGCTAGGGTGATCTTGGATTAGTATGCAATGGCAGGTGGTGAAGGCTTCTCATCAAACAAAGCACCATTGTTGGATGAAACTAATTACACATTTTGGAAACTCAGGATGCAGACATATCTTTGTGCTTTGGGATACGACATTTGGGATTCAGTAGACAGTGGATACACAATACCCACCACTCCTCCAACCGATGTTGTCGGTAAGAAACTATTTGAGAATAACTCTAAAGCAAAGAATGCTATCATGTGCGGTTTAATGGACAGTGAACTGATAAATATTATGAGTTGTAAAATGGCAAAAGACATATGGGACAAACTAAAGAGCATTCATGAAGGAGACGACAAGATCAAGGAGGCCAAGTTACAAACGCATCGAGCTCAGTTCGAAGCATTAAAGATGAATGACGATGAGAACATAGAGGCATACATGCTGAGAGTTAATGGAATCATTAATGCGATTAGAGGACTCGACGAGGAAATGGAAGATGTTGTCGTCATGAAAAAGGTACTAAGATCTCTTCCCCAAAGATTTGATTCTAAAGTTTCAGCAATAGAAGAAGCTAAAGATCTAAATACTTTTAGTATGGATGAGATGCATGGTTCTTTGACTGCATATGAGATGAGAATAGGAAAAACTAAACCCACAGACAGAGAAGCTACTTTTAAAGCACATAAAAATATAAAAGCAAAACAAGAATCCGAGGAAGAAGAGACATCAGATGAAATGGAAGCAAACTTTGTTCGAAAACTAAAAATGGGAAAAGGAAAATACAGAGGAAAGTTACCATTTAAATGTTTCAATTGTGGAGGCATTGGGCATCTTGCAACTAAATGTCCACTTAATGAGAAGAACATAAGTGATGAAGGATCGCACCAAGAAAGAAGTGACTCGGAAGAACAAAACAAATTTCATAAAAGGTAACTTCAAGAAGAAAAGTTTCATCTCCAAGAATGTCAGTTCATCAGAAGACAATTGCAGTGAGGATTCTGAAGAGGAAACAGGTGAAGCTCTTTACATGGCACTCAAAGAAGAAAATAGAAAAGATAGAAGAATGAACCAAGTATGTGATGAAAACCTTGAGGGTGAAGTAGATCTAGAAGGTGAGTTGATCGCTGCACTTGAAGAGTTGGGTTTAGAAAGGAAAAAGAACAAAAGACTGTCCAAGAAGTTGGAAGAATATGAGGGTAATATTGAAGATCTCTTCTTACAAATTCATAAAGCCAAGAAACTAGAAGAAGCCTTGAAGTCACAGATCAATGAGAAAGAGATTGTTTGCTGCAAACAAGAAGAGGAGATTGTGTTATTGAGGAAACAACTAGAAGAGGCCAATACAAATCTCAAATTTGAGAAGAGCACAGAGTTGCTAGATAAAATGATAAGGCAACAAAGAAGCCCCATGTGTAAGCTTGGTCTTGGATGTGAAGATGAACAACCTTCATCTTCTAAATCTGCAGAGAAGAAGAAGTCCACTACTGAAGGATCAAAGCAAGAAAAGCTTGAAGCTGAATCCTCAAAAGGAAGAAAATCTCAAAGGAGATCTACAACAAAGCAACCACATCAAAAGAGGTTCTATCACTCTCACCTTATTCATAATAATGCTTTTAATGGCTATTGTTTTAGATGCAACCATTATGGTCACAAGGCAATTTATTATGGATTGAATAATAGATCAAAGAGTTATGCTTGGTAGAAATACATTTTGTTATTCCGGTTGAACACCATGTGCAATGTTTTAAATGTAATGGTCATGGGCACATAGCAAGGTCTTGTCCAAGAACTTTTGTATCTAATCTAAGGCAAGACAGTAGATTTCATCAGACGCAAAGAATGCAACACAGACAGGGAAGAAATCATGTGCATCAAAGAAAGGAAAATAATCATCCATCAAGGATGTACAAGAGACAACCACCCAAGAGAAATGTTCAAGTTCACGAAAAGGTTCAAAATAGGGATGCAGTTGAAAACCTTCAACCTAAGTTCAAGAAATATTGGAGAAAGAAAGAAGAGAGGAAATCGTGTCTCCTTGGATTGAAGGAGATTACTCCTCTATTGCACTAAGCAGCTACAGGTAGCACATCCTCAGGGGGAGCAATGTTAAAGTTTTATTTTAATGCTCCTATGTATTGTGTGGATATCTGAGGATGAAAGGAAAGTAGTCGGGGAGTTGTCGTATAGTTGTCAAAATGTGTTTCAGTTCATGTAGATGTTTGTGGAGATAGTATCAAACTGATGTGCTTCAACAGAACAACATGGTGAACAACTAGGTTTTCGATGCAGCAGCTGATAGGCACTATCTGAGATAGAACACGCAGCACAGGTCGACGTGTCATGGAAGCATAAGCTGGCAGGTGCTTGTTTTGAAGCCTGTAACATTCCCAATCTACAGATAAAATAGAATCCATGTTGTGAATGGGAAGGCGTGCGTTTCTTAACCAAAAATACAACACATCATTTGGTATAAGAGAGCATTAATTTTCTCTAAAGAAGTAGCAGTTGTCAAAGAGATGCCAGAATAAAAACAAAGACATTAAGTAGCCCTGACATATGCCCTAGCAAGAAGCAGAATATCGAGTGATGATGACTGCATGCAAATTGAGGTTCCAATGCTAGATATAATGGTCCACTGTCAATACCTATGCAGATGATGAAAACATTCATGGTAGCCGTTAGAAACCAGAGACATTGAGCTGCACAACGGATGCGAGGCAAAGTCATTAGTCACGGAGGAGGTGGCAGTCAAGAGGCTAAAGAAAATTGTGGAGATTGTCGATGTTAAAGTTGATGAAGGTAGGGAACGAGTTATAAGCATAGTGGTTGAAGCCCATTGGTTGTGAAAGAACTTGAGTTAGAAAAGAACATGAGTATCATTGTTATGTGATATTTGTGGTTGAGCATTGTTGGAAATGTTTGAGTTGGTTGATACATACTTGGACTAGGGTTGTGTGAGAGAGAGTTGTCCCTTGTGATGATTGGTTGAGTTGATTTGATTTGAGATTGCCATTCATTGTTGAGTTCATTTTGAGTACTACTTGAGCATGATTGATTGAGCCTTTGAGAAGGCCTTTGGGAAATATTTGAGGATAGTGTTGGGACAGGATTTCTAGAGCAGATTTGGGCAAGTTCTTAGTGAGCTTGTTGGAGCAGATTTGGACAGGTTTTGTATGAGCTTGTTATTTAGCATTGGACAAGTTCTATGTGAGCTTGTTAAGCAGGTTCTATGTGAGCCTATTGACAGAGTACAGAGAACAGAGTCTCAATGGATAGAGATCCAGCAGCCAACACAGTTGAAGATAGATCTGAGTGAGGATTCTTCAAGTGGAGAGAGGTCCACCAGTCAATGCAGCAGAGAGATAGAGTCTTCTATAATATAACAATTGGAGAGAGGTCCACCAGTTAGTAGCGGATACCTTCACAATAAATTATGAGTGGTCACGTTTCCCAAGAACTGACTAGCTATCGAGACCACATTCTCAGGGGGAGCATTTATATATTTGATTATCTTTTTGCTCATATTTGTAATTTTTGCTAACTGTCATAACGTGTGCCTGAGAATGTTGTGCATGGACTCAGGGGGAGTCTGCAGTAGCCCTTTGGTATTATTGTCAAAGGGGGAGAAGAATTACAGGAAATTGCATGTGTGTTGCCAACAATTCCAAAGGGGGAGATTGTTGAGCAAGGTGCAGCAACAATATTGTCATTGTTGTCAACACAGTCAGAAAGATCGGTTGATGCAGTGGACAGGAGATCAGTGATGTAGTGGATAGGAGTTAAGAGGTTCTTCAGAGTATGTACAGTGGTTTTCCAAAAGATAGAAGTGGCCCATATACTAAAAATCAAAAGAAAATCACAAGGAAGAAAACTATCGCGATATCGTGACATGTTGAGCAAAGAAGAAAAACTATCGCGATATCACGACATGTTGGCAAGAAAGAAAAACTGTCATGATATCGTGACATGTTGGAAAGAAAGAAAAACTATCATGATATCGCGACATGTTGAGAAGAAAGAAAAACTATCATGATTTCGTGACATGTTCGGAGAGAAAGCGCAAGCAAGCAAAATTATCACGATTTCGTGACATGTTCGGAGAGAAAGCGCAAGCAAGCAAAACTATCATGATTTCATGACATGTTCGGAGAGAAAGCGCAAGCAAGCAAAACTATCATGATTTCATGACATGTTCGAAGAGAAAGCGCAAGCAAGCAAAACTGTCATGATTTCGTGACATGTTTGGAGAGAAAGCGCAAGCAAGCAAAACTGTCACGATTTCGTGACATGTTGGAAGAGAGAAAGGCAAGTAGAAAAAGTGTCATGATTTCATGACATATTGCAAGGAAGATTGTACGGAAGAAAAAGTGTCACGATTTCATGACATATTGCAAGGAAGGTTGTACGGAAGAAAAAGTGTCACGATTTCGTGACATATTGCAAGAGAGATTGTACGAAAAAAAAGTGTCACGATTTCATGACATATTGCAAGAGAGAGAGTACGAAAGAAAAAGTGTCACGATTTCGTGACATTAAGAGAGATAAAAAGTGTCGATTTCATGACATGCAAGAGAAGAGCTAAGGAGAAAAAGTGTCGCGATATCGTGACATGTCGGGTTTTCATGACACGAAGGCAAGAGAAAGAGCTAAGGAGAAAAAGTGTCGCGATATCGCGACATGTCGAGTTTCGTGACCCGAAGGCAAGAGAAAGAGCAAAGGAGAAAAAGTGTCACGATATCGTGACATGTCGAATTTTCATGAACCGAAGGCAAGAGAAAGAGCAAAGGAGAAAAAGTGTCGCGATATCGTGACATTAAAGTAAAGAGGAAGAGTAAGGAGGCGAAAGTGTCACGATATCATGACATGTGTTTTCACAGGTACAAGCCAAGAAGAGTAGCAAGGAGGCGAAAGTGTCGCGATATCGCGACATGTGTTTTTGCGAGTACAAGCCAAGAAGAGTAGCAAGGAGGCGAAAGTGTCACGATATCATGACATGTTGTGTTTTCATGGGTTCAAGCCAAGAAGAGTAGCAAGGAGGTGAAAGTGTCATGATATCGTGACATGTTGTGTTTTCATGGGCGAAAGCCGAGAAGAGGACAAAGAGGCAGAAGTGTCATGATTTCATGACAGGTCACTTTGGCACGAGCTAAGAAGAGAACCCAACCGAAATAAGATATGTGATAGTTAACTAAAGTTATACGATAGTTACAGGTGCAGTTAGAAGAAAATCATGCAACTAAAATAAGAAGAGTTAACTAAAGTCAATACATCAGTTACAGGTGCAATTACAAAGAAAAATCATGCAACTAAAATAAGAACAGTGAACTGAAGTCATAACGATTACAGGGCCAGTTACGAAGTGAAAGCATCGAGCGACGGTTAAACTGAAAGTCATCATCGAAGACCAAACAAGAGCCGTAACTATTAATAGGATGCATGAGAGAATACTATGTGATAAAGGAGTTACATATAGAAGTTTCTATTAATAAGTTGCATGCAAAAATATGGAAGTTAAAAATAGAATTAGAACTTTGTTATAAAAGGAGGTCTACGTGGAGAATTACAGCTGCTAAAAAAGAGAGAAAGTGCTGCAAAAAGAGGGTTGGAAGAGTGTCGTAAGAGAGCGTTAGGCAGAGCCGTGAGAGCCATAAGAATGCAGTAAGAAGCATAGCAAGAGGGCTGTAAGAGGGCTGTAAAAGTGCAGTAAGTAGAGCCTTAAGTGTGTGTGATGTTTTGGTGAATAGTGAGAGAGGTTGGGTTAGCAATAGACCAATCAGGGTCTTGTATAAGCAGAGGCATTTTTATGTCAATCTTATAGTTTCAAAATTGCAGTCCAAGTTGGTGCTTGGAATTAGGGGTTGGTGCTCCTTCCAGTTGGTGCTGGTAAATCAGGGGTTGGTGCTCCTTTCTGTTGGTGCAGATAAATTAGGGGTTGGTGCTCCTTTCTGTTGGTGCAGATAAATTAGGGGTTGGTGCTCCTTTTTGTTGGTGCAGATAAATCAGGGGTTGGTGCTCCTTCCAGTGGGTGCTGGTAAATTGATTGTAAAATTGATATTTTGCAAAGGCTAGATTTGGATGGGAGTCCAAACAGTCAATTTTTGAGGAGTAGCCAAAACTGGTGAACCTCGGTACATCTTGTGTTGTGTGATGCTCTCTTGTTATATTTGCTTTATGTGGTTTTAAGTTTTCATTGTTTTGGCTTTAAGAGTTGAAGTTTTTAAGTTTTAAAGAGCCACACTGATTCACCCCCCCTCTCAGTGTCATTGTGAGACTAACATCATTGTGTCTAGGTGAGGCATTGAAGTAGATCCAACCAAGATTTTGGTCATTATCAGCATGTCTCTTCCATGCAACCTTACTGAGTTACATAGTTTTTAAGGTAAGCTTCAAGCCATTAGACACTTCATTTCCATACTATATGATAAGGATCAACCTTATGTTAAGATCCTTTTTAATAAAGTGGAGTATAAGTGGTATTATGAGTTCCAACGACCTTTTGATGAACTCAAAAGATATCTCACTTCCCCTCTTGTTCTTATAGCACCTAACCTAGCCAAGTATTTATTTCTTTATATAGCCACCATAGCCTAAGCTTTAGGGGCTATGTTGGCTCAAAATAATTATCAAAATAAATAAAGAGCAATTTATGTTAGCTTTTAATGAAGTATGCTATGGGATATGGAAATATCTAGATGCATAAAATATGAAGGAAAGTAATTCTGCAATATGACTAAAGTATACTATAAAAAGAAATGAAAAAAATAATACAATGCAGCTATGGAGGAAATGAACACTCCATGAATATTTGCTAAAGGATTACATTGTACTGCATCACCAAAGGAGTTTACCTTCTACACTACTACTACATATTATTATGTTCATTCACTTACTATGAGGCCCTTTTCATATAGGAATATGGATTTCTTGGCTAACACTCTACTTAGATGTACAAAAGGACACTTGCACATTGACACTTGTACATTTATTCATCACTTGAAGTAACTAGCTAACTTCCCCCTAAAGTAATATCTTACTCCAACTATGTACCAAAGGTGGTAAATTTACATGACCTAAATTATTTAATATAATATAACACCCCCATGTATTACATTATTTAGGTATTGAAGACTTTAATATTCAATATGGATCTTCTTTTTGTGGATGCTCTTTGGCTTAATCAGGTTCTTTCATCAATTTATCTTGCACTATATTTCTCCTTTATATGGTTTCTCTTCTTCTTTCTTGGAGTCGGTTTTTCATAGGTGGATGTACTATCATCAGAATCTTTCATGAGTACTTTCTCTTTGCTCTTGTCCTTGTCATCATTATGTTTGTCTTGTACATTAGCTTCTGAACATACACTTAAAGCATCATGATAATATTTTGTGTTAATAGAACTTGAAGTACTAATACTGCATGAGGATTGAAATATATTTTATAGGGATAATTCATCCATTTTTGTTTTTGTTTTAAGTAATTCTATCATCCTCTTTGTTCTATATTTTCATCCTTATAACATTTTAATGTAAGTAGTGCCATATATAATATGCATCCATATTCTAAAGGAATTTGAATGTCATTCTTTCCATTATCAATTGCTTCATTGAGTCAAGAATGTAGATAATGTTCCATCATTTAAAAGCTATCATTTAAAGCTTCACTATGTATCCTTTTTGAAGTAAGGTCTAAGTTTCCTTCAGAATTTATAAGTGAATTCTTGATTCCACTTTTGATGACACTTTTTCTTTCCTTTCTATTAGTGTTGTTCATATTGTTGTTCATTGTATTACTTGAGGTAGACATTTCTCTTAGTTTTAGCTTTTCCTTTTTTTAGAAGTATTTTGATGAATTCTTTGTAGTAGACTACCTTATATCTCCTTAGTAGATGAAGTGTAGTATTCTTATTATTTCTTTAATATCTATAGAATACTATATCTTTCTCGAGTAGATTGAGTATATGATTCAATTTGATAAACCTATCCAAGGCTTAGGTTTAGTGGACTTACTTATGTCTTCCTAGTGGTTAGAACATGCAATATGACTGATAAAGTGCTTTTTTGGAATAGTAATTCAATTTAGGGTTGATTTTGTAAACTTTTGTAAATACCAAAAATCAACTTGTATTACTCTTTGTTACTCCTATTGAATTAAGCACTTTCGAATTTGAAGAAGTTCTCAAAGTTGGATTTATTTTACCCCTTTAATGTGTTTATGAGATAAGTATATCAATTTATTCCAACCCCTAGTAATATTTAATGAACCTCTTTCTATATCCCTTGATATTTAATAGTTTAATGTTTCTAAATTCCAATAATTTATTTTGGTGTAGTATTCCTTGTAACTCCCTAATTTGGAATATTAGAAAGCAATAATATTTGCAATGATAGGATTTTAATTTTCTAAGTAGAAACCCTTAAATCTCCTAATTTATTGTTTCCAAATATGTAAATATTCTTGAAATGGGCTTTCTTAATATGTTACTAATGCTTGAATAGTGCTTGCTATAGTAAATGTATAATATTCTTATAACTCCAATGCCATTTAGACTTAAAGCAAGCAAATTTAATATGAACTTTACCTTAGTAATATTTGTGGCTCAATGTATCCATTGATGGCTTTGTGGCTCAAAGTATCCACTGATGGCTTAGTAATCCTTGTTTCTTAATGTATTCACTGATGGTTGGTGTAGATGAGAATTTAATTCTTTCTCTAGACGGTGTTGGTGCTAGTTTCTATCTTGAATGAATCTTGGTCAAAGTATTATTCAATTGAAGAGCACTAGAGTTGCTAGTAAATGATAGGTCGTTAATGCAAGCTATAATATTTCTTACACTCTTCTTGAATGGATGATAGGATCCTTTCTTGATTTAGCTTCTCACTATGAATATGCTTCTACACCCTTCAATGCTTGATCATGCTTTTGACTCTATTATTTCCTCCTCCAAGTTTAGCACTTTAAATAGCACATATTCCTTTTTAAATTTTGGAAAATTGGCAATTAGGAGTTACAATAAATATGGACGTTGAGATTCCTCCAATGCTCATATTCTTATGTAATGATAGCAAAGATATGTAACCTTCTAATTATTTTGTAACCACTTTAAGGAAAGTCTTCAAATATTCTTTGAGCATTGAGGAATGAAATGGTGCTTAGAGTATTCCTACCAAGTGTCATTTCATGCACACTCTCCCTCCAATATTTTATAGCTCATATATTCCTTGCCAATAAATTCTCTTGATAACACTTTCTTTCTAAGCCAATGTATTTGTTGTATGGGTGGCTCCAGCTATGGTGATGAGGAACAATTCTATGGCACTCCAATGGTGGTAATATGGAAAATCAAGGGCTTATTTGAGTGCTTCTCTTTGGTAAATATCTTCTCTAGGCTACATCTTTGGTATAGCATATTTTAGCTTCATTATTTGATTCTTTCAATAATTTACCTTTGTAATGTATATGACTTTGTAATAGATCCTCGTTCCTTGATTAATAGTGTTGTCCTATTTGTGTTGATAGCTATGCCATAGAAATGAGGGTGATAAATGCCCTTAATGCTATCTCTTTTATCATATATTTTTTATTAATAATGTCCTTATTATATTTTACTTAATGCTACAGGTGGATGCTTGCTCTAGGTGCTCGAAATGATGTCTTTAGGTGCCTCAAAATATAATCCTTTTGGTGGATATTTATGCTTGAACTCAACCCTTATACTTGCTAAGATGATGGTCATGCTTGTGAACCATGAACCAACTTCTCTTCTACCTCCATTGATGTGCAAGCAATAGATGTAGAACACTTGCTATTTTTGGTATCTTTGAGACACTCAATGCTCTGACCTCTCTTAAAGGTATATGGTGCTCCAATATATTTTGAATAAGAAACCTTATTTTACACCAAATTTTAGTATATATTTTGTCTCTTTTAGATGTTATTTCCTTATCTATTATCAAGGCTCCTTGCTATATAGATTGAGGAATTTTGATGCTTTCTTTTGGATTCTTGGATATGGCCTCTACTTGCTCTTATTTTTTTGAGAGTAGTGTAATGTTACCTTCACCAATTATTTTTCTTGGATATTTTAATAAGAATATATCCAAACTAATATACCCATTTTTTAAGTAGAAATTTCTGCACTCACTCTTTTTAATGAAACCCTAAGTGCACCTTGAATCTGAGACTCACCAAGTCTCAATTTGTAGCTTCCTTCAAGGATTTAATGGTGGATTTCTTCTCCACTCTTTGATGTGAATTAGTGGCTTCTTTTGGCCATGAAATGATATAGCTTTTGTGCACAAAATAGTGTCTCTAGACACTTTGATAGTATGCAAGTTTTTATGCCCTTGATCTTAACAATCAAAAATACAAAACAACCCTTTGAGAGTAACTTGTTTAATGAACAACTAGTATAGTGCAATGAATCAATAATAATTCTAACTTAATGAACTTTAATTCTCATATTATTGCTCCTATAAATAAGCTATCAAAGTAGTTTCAAATGTGCTTAATAATCTATGCAACTTTTTAAGAGTAATTATAAAGAACCCTTAAATAATCTACAATTTTTTACTACAATCAATTTTGTAGGATGTAGTCTTCTTGATTTATAGATAAATAATAGGTAGATGATATATTTATTTCTTTAAAAATACATCCAAATACTTCTTTAATATGCAAATAAATCTCTTAAAAGAACTATCTTTTACATTGTCTTGAAGACTATCACATGAGCCCTTATTTTTGCAACTTTAATCCAAATATGGTGCTTAATGAGACTTGATAATGAACCCTAATTTAAATATCAACTAATTGCACCCAAGATGCTTATATTTAATGGCTTATGTAGATGATGTAGAGCTTGGTGTTTAGATTCACCAATTTTTTTCCTTGTGATGAATGAATTCTACATCTTGTTGGCTGTCCAAAATATTTTCTTACTTCACCAAAATATGGTCTCGAACCCTCTATCTTGAGCCTAGGGTTTGGTGGCTTGATCCTTCAAGTGATATTCTATTTTATACTATAGATTTAGAAAAATATTACCTCTAAAATATACCTTCTTTCTGTGAGAGGTAATCTCCAAATCTCTTGGATTTTGTAGGCTTCTTCTATCTAAATCCTCCTTCAATATTATTGTTGAGTTATAAATTCAAACAAGATATTCTTCTAAATATTTTTAATATCTTAAGGTCTTCACTAGATTCTTCTGAGTTTTGATAACTTGTTTGTCAAACCTTTCTCTCTTGGGCTTGTTTTCGGAGGGTGAAAATTGTCCCAAGTCCTTCACTATCAAGAGCTTCTCCTTAGTAGTGAATTTCTCCAATGAGTTCTTATAGGAACTTATTTGATGGTGCTTCTATAAGTTATGCAACAAGGATCTCCAAGATTTTTACTTGTTTCTTCTGGATACTTCTCCAAGGTCTTCAATCTTGCAGCTTATTTGGTCTTCTAATGAGACATTTTCTTCAATATTATCCTTGTGGAAGTGTTTGTGATGAGATCTTCTTCTCGAATCTCTAAATTTTATTGCTTCTTTGATCAAGAATAAGACTTTGCTAGTCCCTCTCTTCTAATATTGGAAGTTATCCAATATGATATTATATGGATCTCTTCAGCTTCTTCTAGAATAGATCTTCAATTTTTTGTTTCCAATGGGATATTTTCTCAGACCTTTTCAACTTCAATAGTTATTCTTGAAACTAGTGGTATGAGTTTTGTGTTAAGTCCTGGTATTCAAAATATTATGTAAATACTCTAGCTAATCTATAATTTGTAGTCTTCAATGGAGATCACCAATAACCTATTTCTATTTTCTCATAGACAAGTTTTTGGAGTCTTCTTCTAGATCAATAACTCTTATTTCTAGTCTTCTTCTAGATCAAGTACTCTTCTTTGGAGTCTTCTTTAGGATTAAGGATTCTATGGCCTCTTCTTCTGGATCAAGGCTATTGTAGCCTTTTCTTCTGGATCAAGGCTATTGTGGCCTTTTCTTCTGTATCAAGGCTTCCATGGCATTTTCTTATGGATCAAGGATTATGCGGTATTTTCTTCTACAATGTAAAGTTTTCAATCTAGCAATGGAGATATCCAATCTCCAAGCTTCACCAAGACTCCTATCCTAGAGTCTTCTATGAAATATTCTTTTTTGGTAATAAAGAACTAATATCTGTAAAATGAAAGCACATAGAAATTCAGACAACGAAGGTGAAATCCTTCACTATCTTATGTAGGAAGTGTTCCAAATTTTGAGAGTTAATTTTTTGCAACAAAAACTTTAAACAATAGTTAACATGAAAAATCAAGATTTGTAAATTGTCTTAACTAGTTTATTTTTCAATCTAGTGGAATGAATGTTGAGTCCTGGTATTCACGAGTTTTTTGCAACTCTAAGGAAAGACTCTAGCCAGATGTGATCTCAGTATTTCTAGAACTGATATTTACTTCAATACTCATGAATCTCCCTATTCCTATTTGTATTCATCATGAATTTGATACCACTGTTAGCTTTTTATGAAGTATGTTATGGGAGATGAAAATATATATATGTAGAAAATATGAAGGAAATCAATTCTACAATATGACTGAAGTATACTATAAATTTAAATGATGAAAATAATACAATGTAGCTACAAATAAAATGAACACTCCATGAATATCTATTAAAGGACTACATTGTACTCCATCACCAATGGAGTTTACCTTCTACACTACTTCTACCTACTATGATGTTCATTAACTTACTATGAGACCCTTTTTACATAGGAAGACAGGTTACTTGGGCAACACTCTACTTAGTTGTACAAGGGGATACCTTACATATTTACAAATTGCACATTGACACTTGTGCATTTATTCATCACTTGAAGTAACTAGCTGAATTTTCCCTAAAGTAATCCTCTACTCTAACTATGTACCAAATGTGGTACATTTACATGACCCAAATAATGTAATATACTCTAAAAATTTATTATATTAGTAGAACCCTTGTTAGCTATGAAACTCAATATACCCCTTTAGAGAAACTTTACCTCATTGTAGTGTTTACATCTCAAATGTTGTGATATTATATGCTTAGCCACAAGACATTAGTAGTCATAAGGTTTGGTCCCATTTGCTAATTAATATTGAAGACTCACCTTTTACGTCGAGCTACCAAGTGGGTCCTTGTCCTTAGTGAGTTTGATTTAACCTTCATCAATCAAAAGGCTATTAAAGGTTAGGTTATTGTTGATTAATTAGTCATGGCTCCCTTAGATTTTGTCTATCCCTTAGTTGTAGAGTTTCTTGGTGAGTATATCTTTGACCTTGATGTAGAACCCCAATATTCTTGGACATTGTATTTTGATAGAGCCCATTTTTTAAAGGGCATAGGGTTTGGAATCATTATAGTAACTCCAAAAAAGCAATTAATCCCTTTTTCATTTAAGTTGTGCTTCTCTTACACTAGTAATACTGCAAAGTATGAATCCTTGATCTTAGGTCTTAGGGCTACCCTAGCCTTAAAAGTCATGAACCTTTCTATCTTTGGTGACTCTCAAATTGTAGTCAATCAAGTCAATGATGTGTATTATACTAAGGATGAAAAGTACAATACAAATAAAGATATTATTACCAAGTTTATGCCAACCTTTGAGAAAATAACCATAAAATCCATCCCTAGATCCCATAATAATCATATGGATGCCATGGCTATGGCCACATCCCTTATCCCCTTAAAGTTAGAATATTACCAAGCTACAATTATCATTCAACAACTCTAAGAGCCACAACCTATAGTTCTAGCCAACTTCCATTGGATGTATTGAACATCAGAGCCTCTCCTTCGAAGACTTGGTACAAAGATATCTTTAACTTATTAAAAGATGAAACAATTATTGAAGGCTTATATCATAACAAGCAAAATATTTTACATAAAAGAGCATGTCAATTTGTGATAATTGACAACACTTTTATTGGCACTATTTTTATGGCATCCTTCTATGATGCCTCACATCCAATGATGCAAGACAAGACTTTTGTGAAGCCCATGAAGGATCATATAGGGACCATTTTAGTGGTAATACAATTGCTAAGAAGCTCCTTCAATTAGGATATTATTGGCCCTCCATGGATAAGGATGCATGTGCTTATGTTTGATACTATAGTAAGTGTCAAAATTATGATAACCTTATTCATGCACCTTCACAAAATATAAAAGTCATTTCTTCTCCTTGGTCATTATCCAAATGGGGATTGGGCATAATTGGGAAAATCAATCCCACCTCTTCTGATGGTCATAATTTTATCATCACAGTGATTGATTACTTCACTAAGTGGGTAGAAACCATGTCATTATCCATGATCAATGGAGTTTAGATCTCCAAGTTTATTTTTATCCAGATCTTGTGTCAATTTGGAATCCCTTTTATTATCATTTTTGATAAACGAAACTCATTTCAAGAATAAGGATATCCATAAAATTTTGTGCTAAATATAATATTCAACATAAATGGTAAACCCCATAGCACCCTAAATGTAATGGTAAAGTTGAATCTTCTAACAAATCCTTAGTCCATATCCTTAAAAAGCTATCTAATAAGACCAGTAGAGACTAGCATATTTAACTTTATCCTACTTTGTGGGCTTATTGTACTAGTGTACGAACACCTATAGGTGCAACCCCTTATGTATTGGTCTACGACACTAAGGTTATTTTCCCCTTTTATTTAGAATTCCCTTCCTTTCCCATATTGTTGCATGATGCATCTATTGATGATGAGTATCACCTTGCTTACTTAAACCAATTAGAGTTGTTGGATAATAAGTGCATCCATTCCTTAGAGAATATTCAAGCCTATCAAAATAGGCTCAAGAAAACATAAACTAAGAAGGTTTACAATAGTTTTTTGAAATAGGGAACCTTGTCCTCAAAGAAAATAAAAGGAACACCAATGCTTGAATTGATCTAAAAGGAAAATTTTAGCCCAATTGGATAGGCCCCTTTGTCATAATAACCAAATTATGTTAGAAATAGATTATATTACATCATTTGTATCATGTAAATGTACCTTTATTGGTACATACTTAGGAAATTATATTACTTTAGGGGCAAGTTATCCAGTTACTTCATGCAATGTAATAAATGCACAAGTGTCAATCTGCAAATTTTATATGTTCAAGCTATCCCTTGCACAAATAGGTAGAGTGTTGGCTAAGGAACCTATTTTACTATATAAAGGGCTATAGACATAGAGCATCATATAGTAGCAGTAAATAGTGTATAAAATCATGGTGTGATGTAGCAGAGTGTGATGTAATGTGATGGAGTCTGATATGCTCAAATTTCATTCTTGAGCAATAGCTTTATTCAAGGAGTGTTCAATTCCTCCATAGCTACTTTGTATACATATCCATAATTTCTATTTATAGTATATTTCAATCATCTCGTAGATTTACTTTATGTCATATTATTATGCATCTTGTGAATAATATCTCCCATTATATGCTACATCAAAAGCTAACATTGGTATCAGAGCTATGGGAGATCAATAGGAAAACCACCATTATTATTGACCTTGAGTTTTTATCAACCTAATGTGCCATTGGACCATTCACTGTCAAAAATTCTTAGAAGATTCTAGGTGGTATAATTAAGGAGAGCCACAAGTAAGGACTAAAATAAATATCAATTTTTGGAATACTAAGATTGCACATGGCTAGATTATTTCCACATATTTATAAGGGAAAGCTCATGAAGACTAGGACTTAGTATTTGATCCATTAGTTTGATGAATCAACTAGTGAAGCTCATCTAAGATATTTGGAGAAATTTACTTGAAGTTTCTTTTATTGTATATAATTAATTCTCAAATGATTGGGACACCTTCTATAATATAAATCTAGGATATTTCAACTTCATTACTCGAATATTAGAGTGCCTTCATAGTGTAGAGATTAGTTATTACAAGAGAAGAATACTAAGAAGAGACTTCTGGAAAAGAATCATGGTGAATTTGAGAGATAGGATATATCCATTTCTAGATTGGAAACTTCACAAGGAAAAATACCATATAAGCCTTATTAAAAAAAATTCCATAGAAGACTTGATCCAAAATAAAAGGCCATAGTAGCCTTGATCCAGAAGAAAAAGCCATAGAAGCCTTGATCCAACAAAAAAGGCCATAGAAGCCTTGATATTGAAGAAAATGCCACAAAAGCATTGATACTAAAAAATGCCATAGAAGCCTTGATCTTGAAGAAGACTACAAAATAGAGTATCTAATTCAGAAGTGGATTTTAGTACTAAAACTTTGTTTTAGGAATAGGGAGATTCAGTGAGTTGGGAAAGCTTCCTAGAAAAAGTATAGGAAGATTATATTATTCAAATTCAATCCAACACCTAAAGCAAAAGATATCAGGATAATATCTCATTAAAGATCTAGAATTAGAAGAAGAAGAATAACTAGGAGAGTCCTACTAAAAAGTAGAAGTAACAGAATCAGAGAATTAGGAGAAGATCTTACCACCAACATTTCCAAAGGTAGAAAGTTGAAGATAAGATCTCAAGGAAGACCAAAAGAAACAACAAGATCAAAGACCTTGGAGAGGTCTCTATGAGTATCCAGTAAAAGGCTTGGAGAGCCTTACTGAAGATATCATCAAAGGAGTTCCAAGGAGAACTCATTGGAGAAATTCACTATTGGAGATAGTGAAAGATTTGAGACAATTATTATCATCTGAAGACAAGCCCAAGAAGATGAATTTGAAACGGAGCCAAATCTTAGTAGACCTCAAGATATTCAGAATATTGAGATTAATATCCTATTTGAAGTTAAAATTTGATAAGAAGCTTGAAGGAATATTCAAACAGAAGAAGCCTACCAAATCCAAGAGATTTGGAGATTACCTCTCACGACAAAAAGGCACCACTTCAGAAAAAAAAATATCTCTTCAAATATACAAAAAAATGAGGATCCTACAAGAGAACAGACCACCAAAATCCTAGGCTTGTCAAAGAGAGTTCGAGACCATCTCTTGGTGAAGACAAAGTTTTTCAGGGCAGCCTACAAAGAGCTGCAAGATCTTACTCAAGGTAGCAACTTGGTGATCTTAGACACCAAGATCTACATACTCTACATAAGCAACAAAAAATATAAGCAACTATTAGTTCAAGTAGATTTATTAAAGTGGATTACTTATCAGATTTGTTTAAGCACCTTAATTTGGATTAAAGTTGCAATAAGGAGAATTGAATTACAGTATTCAAAAGTGCAAAAAGAGAAAGGTTTCTTTAAGGTTCATTTGCACTTTAGGATTTGATTATATTTTAGAATTTCAAACTATATATCAACTACCTATCATCTACTTTGGAAAACAAAAGAATATTAGATCCTACTACCTTGCTTATAAGAGAGTTGCAAAATAATTCTTGAAGATTAATTTCATATTATTCTTGATTAGTTGCAGTAAATTGATTAAGTGCATTATTTTTTAGAGTTGATTGGAGTGATAATATGAAATTGTTAGTACAAAGTAAAATATTATTAGATTCATTTGCACTATTATATTGCTCTCAAAAAGATTATTGTTGTGTTTGTGAGAAGGGCACAAAAATAGAATTTGTCAAAGTGTCTAAAGACACTATTAGTGCACAATAATTTGCAACTCCTAGTGGACAATAGAAGCCACCAAAATTGGTTAGTACAAGTGAATAAAAACTAACCAATATAAGCTTCAAATATTGATACTTTGTGAGTCTCAAATCCAAAGCACTACAGGGTTAAGTGCAGCAAAAAAAATCTTTTGTCTATAAAATTTGTAAAGCTTGGATCTATCATTAAATATCCAAGAAAATAGGGCAAGGAATCTATAGAAAGGGATGTCCTCAAAACCCTCATTTGTACATTTAAAATCTACTACAAAATCAGACTACAAGACCTATAAGAATGATTGCAAAAAGGGTGCAATAATAACGTATTATTCTCATAGATTACAAGGTATTGCACTACATTATTCATAAGAAAAGGGCAAATTGAAGGTGCCAATAAAGGCATAAAAGCTATAGGGAATCCATCCAATAAAGGCTGAACATTAAGCAAGAAAGGTAGAACATCAAGCACTCCCCATCCACGACACAAGGAGCCATTCGAAGGGGCTCACACTTCACATATTGGATGGATGAACCTGCAAAAGGTAATGCACATATAAGTCAATCATCAACCTGTATTTATATAGACATAAAGGGAGCTCTATTTTATAATAAAAAAGGTGGTATATTCTACCTCAATCAACATGGATAAACAATGTAAAAGGAGCATATTGAAAGGAATAAGGAATGAGGAGAACAGGTGATATATTTAGAGGTTTCTATCTTGGTGACTATTTTCCACCAAAATAATCACCTACAACACCATTCAAAGCTCCAAAATCACCTCAAAAATCAACTAGCAAGAGAAGATGTTTTTTGCACTCCAAGAAATATAGCAAGCGAAGAAGAGGCATACAAAAAGGATTTATACTTGCCTTGGAAGTGTTACAGTGAAATAATTCCATGCAGAAAGGTTGAAAGCCACTTGGCACAAACTCTCTAAGGTGCCATACCATTTATTAACATCCAATAAAACTCATGAAGGAGTTACAAGCACTCACACAAGTGTTCATACATTACAAGGTGACCAAGAAGCTAGCAGAGCATTACTAAAGGATGGTTATGTTACAAAGGAGAGATCTTGTACATAACACTCAGTGACACTTGTCAAAGCCCTCACCACATTAAAAGGCATATAAACATGAAGTGACATAGGGTGAAGAATAGAGAATAGCATAGTCAAAGGAATCTAGGAGAGAATAGCACAATGAAACATGTTTGAAGCACATGTCAAGAAGGTGGTACAACCTTCAATGCTCTAGCAAGTTCAAAGGTAGATTTTAACCTGTGCCAAATTTGGAATGCTTATCACAAGGATAAGCTCCAAGAAATTTGATTGGAGGGTATAGTCAAATTATTCAAAGTATCTACATCGATATTGTAGCCCTAGCTCATCTAAAAATAGTGTTAATTACTACTTGATAAAGGTAAGGTTCATTCCCATTTCTATGTGCTTTCTTTCCTTGGGAGTTATAAGGTTAAAATTGAAGAAATTTGATTATATTGAAAGCCATACATCAGAAGGAATATTTTATCAAAATAATATAACATTTATAATATAAAATGTAGGATTAATAAGGGTTTCTACTGGAATAAATATTAAATATTTGTAAATATTATTGTGGTCTAATTTTTCCAAAAATTATGGATTCGTAAGGGTTACTACATCAAATTAATTTATTGGAAATTAGATACACTTAAATTAATTCCCAAAGAGTTATTTAAAGAGGTTTATCATAGTATTTAAAAGGCTGAAAATTTATAAAATTATTATCTCAAAATTCTCAAAAGGAGACAAAAGATCCAACATTATAACCTCTTTAAAATTTGGGAAAAGTGCTTAGTTCAATAGGAGCAATAAGGGATATTAGAAGTTGATTTTTTACAAAAATTTACAAAATCAACCAAATATTGAACTATAATTTACAAAAGCACTATATCTTATCCAGAGCATACTAGGGAGTCATAAGAAATTCTAAAAAATCTAAGGATTGATAGTAGGTAAAGAATAAGGCAACCATTCTTCATATTCAGTCTCAACTTTATTCATTAAATATGGATAATGGAGAAAGCATAGAATTGTTTCTAAGGAAGGTGACAGATATTAAAGGGAAATTATTTACCTTAGGAGAAATAGTTAAGGATGAACTTATTACTCAAGTAACTATGAGAGAACTTCCAGATAGATAAACATTTGGTAACATATTTACAAGTTCTATGTAAAGATACTTCTTTTGATGACTTAGTCAATATTCTATAGGAATATGAAGTGGAAAATACAGTTAAATATGAAATATCTAATATTGCATTGGCATATAAATAAAATCCATAGGGAAACATTGCTTCTTCATCAAAAGGATATAAAACATGGTACAATAGGTATTGTTAGATATGCAAGAGAAAAGGCCATAGCACTAGCTACTATAGGTTCAATTCCAAAAATTAGAATCAAGGAAATTAGATGAACAATGGGAACCAATTTTAGGCATGATAATATCAAAATCCTCATCAACAACAATTATAGTATCCAACCAATTATCCCCAATTGGAGTATCAAAAAAGAAATCAAAAGGTACATGTAGCTTAGAGGATAGAAGAAATTGAAGAACTAGAAGAATCGACATATGATTATGAAATCAAAGATCTTTCAACAAGAATGATAGATTATGAAGACACTAATAACTTGGTTGAACATGTTACAAGAAAGAGAGAATAAGATTCAAAATTCCAAGGACAAGAAGAAGATCCACATTGAATACTAAAGTCTTTAATATCCAAATAATGTAATATAGAGGGGTGTTAGAAATATATTATATTACATCATTTGGATCATGTAAATGTACTTTTATTGGTACATAATTAGGTCATTAGATTAATTTATGGGGAATTTATCTAGTTAATTCAATGTAATAAATGCACAAGTGTTAATGTGCAAGTTGTCCCTTGCATAGCTAGGTAGAGTATTGGCCAAGGAACCTATTTTCCTATATAAAGGGCCATTGACATAGAGCATCATATAGCAGGAGGAAGTAGTACAGAATAGTGTGGTGTGATGTAATGTGATGGAGTATGATATCCTCAAAGCTCATTCTTGAGCAATAGATTTATTCATGAAGTGTTCATTTCCTCCATAGCTACTTTGTATACATTTCCATCATTTCTATTTAGAATATATTTTTAGTCATCTCACATATTTACTTTATGTCATATTAGTCTGCATCTTGTGATTGCTATCTCACATTACATGTTACATAAAAAGGTAACAAATTTGTCTCAAGATCCTCTAATCTAGCAACCCTAGATGGCAAAGATCTCAAATAACCCATGAATATTATGCACCTCAAAAGGTACTATGCATAATATTTTCTCTTCTTTTCTTCTAGTCTCATCTTCTTGAGTTCTTTTGGAATCTCAACGAGAGGTTGAAGTGTTTACCATAAGATCCTTCCCTCTCCATTGAGCATTCTTCTATTTTATTTCTTCTATCTACCCTCTTTATCATCTTATCTCAATTGTTATTTTTCTACCAAATTTCCCAAGATATCTTTTGTGCCAAATTGCATCTATGTGCTTGCTCATACTACATTCTTGCTTGTCATACTCTATATGGAGTGCTTGAAATCCTCTTTCTTTGAATTAATGCTTTACATATAGTTTACTTTACTTCTTGATCATACTTGTATACAACTACTTGTTCATGTAGATTCTTGAGGATTTTGCAATGAGGTAATGATGACATCTAATTAGGTTTATCTCATATGCATTGCACTTGCACTAGGTCATTGATGCTTAGAAAATCCTCAAACTTAGGATAAATCTCTTTATTTATCAATCAGGATTCCATGATTAAACCTCTCACATATGTATCGGTGACTTTGTGCTAGTGGAATTTATACCTTTAATTTTTATGCATTTACATATGATTGCTTTAGTTTGCACAAAACCACCTTGGATCTTCTTCATATTCATTCTTGAATATAGACATTCTTTCTTCCTTTCATAGCCATCACCAATATTTCATATTTTTTCTTTCAACATTTGTTTCAACATATTTATTCTTTACTAAGTCAATTCTCTAATTTCTTACTTTTTTCTTTCTCATTCTCCTCCTACCTTATGCTTGTTTGAAGATATTACATGGTGGATGATAGATCATCATTATCCAGTTCATATACATGCTCATTGGATGAATTTGCATTTATCATGGGATGATAACGCTAGGATCTATCACTTTATTCTTCAAGAAAGAAGATATTCACACTCCTCATTCTCATATATCCCTTTCCATTAGAAGCCCAACAAACCCCTCAAAATTATAAAATGTAATTTTTGAGCCCATCAAACCTTAGCTTTTGAGCCCGTATTTCATCCTTAGTGAATTTATGATCCTCCTAGATGAACCATGAAATCATCCAATATGTTTCCTTAGGTGTTGCCACCCTTAATGAATTCACTATACAAATTAGTAGACCATGAAATCAGTCATTAGTGCTCCTCACCTAGTTTTAAAAGAATCATTTATTGCCACCTGATGTGACTACAAATAGTAACCTCTACCAATTCATGGTTTGCCCTTATCGACCATGAAATTGTGTACCCAAGGCAAAGGCTACAAATCTTGTATTATTTGTCCACCTTAGGATTATGGGTCATTTATGGAACCAACCTGAAGTGACCTTGCCCTACTACTAGATGCATTTACATGCTCACTATATGAATTTACATTTATCATGGTATGATGATGCTAGGATCCATCACCCATATCTTTAAGCAAGCATAATATCACACTCCTTGTCATATATCCCTTGACCTTGTAAGTATAAATATTTCTAAATTTTCCCAAGTCAAGGGATATATTATTTCTCTTTATACATCTCCATTTCTTCTATATTTGTTGTATATCCCTTGACCTTAAAAGTATAATCATATTCTCCATTTTCCCCAAGTCAAGGAATATGCACTTTTCTTATTCTTTTGCATATCCTTAGCCATTATAGGATGTCCCTTCCTAGTTATTTTTTATCTGGTTGGGATCATCCCTTTCTTCAATATTCTAATGCTTTCTTCATTCTTTCTCCTCCCTAAATAGCTCCTCGATAATCAAGGAGGATTTATTACAATGTTTGTGGATTATATTGCATCTTATCTAGACTCTACTTGTCTTCAAAAATTGCAAAGCACCCCTTCTTGGTTGTCTATGAGTTGGTTAGGGCTTACTTTCTTACTATATATGCACTTTTATATTATAATGTTTATAGATAGTCAAGGAGGATATCTTATAATATTTACAGATAGTCATATATCCCTTGTTCAATGGTGTCTATCCTTAGCCATTATAGAGAATCCATTCCTAATTATTTTTTATCTGGTTGGAATCATCCCTCTCTCCAATATTCTAATGATTTCCTCATTATTTCTCCTCCTTGAACAACTCCTTGATAATCAAGGAGGATGTCTTATAATATTTATGGATTAGCTTGCATCTTATCTAGACTCTACTTATCTTCAAACATTGTAAATCACCCCTTCTTGGTTATCTACGAGTTTGTTAGGGCTTGCTTTCTTACTATTTATGCACTTTTATCTCTTTTTATTGGTCCTTACTTAATGACTCCTACATAATAAATAAGGACATCATATAACATTCATGAATTGGCATGCATCTCACCTAAAGTCTACTCATCCTCAAATATTATATGCTACCCCTTATTTGTTATTTATGAGTTGGTTGGGGCTTCATCCTTGATTTACTTATTTTATCTTTTCTTCAACATGTATTTGCATCTATTTTATCATCTCCCAAAACCTATCATAATTACCTTTGATTTTATTGATTAAGGCATATTCCACACAATAAATAAAACACACAGGTACATTATGATACAATATAGCAGAATCCTCATTTCTTCTTGCCTCCCTTGTTGACCTTTTTATTATTGAGATATGCTCATAAGATAGGCTAGATACCTAATGAATATCATTATATGGTATTCATTTATTCCAATAGGGATATTTTCATCTTCTTTGCATTCTCATGTTAACATGGGAAGGAGGTAAGATATATTTATCTCTTGAACATATGCCTCTTAGTATGTAATGTTCAGTTATAGGTTATCTTGCCTGCATCCCCTATTTTATCATCTTGTACATATTCTTCTCTTCACTCCTCTTTCTAACAAGGGAATGAGGTCAATATATAATCACTTCTTAGAATTATGTATCTTATGCCTTAATGTTAGGTCATCAATTATCCTTCTAGCATATCTCGTTTGCATGTTGCATGACTTTTTTATCCTTACTTTACCTCTTATTTCTTTTTAAAATATTTTTCTATCCTTCCAAAAACTCTTGTTTTCATGTTGCATGAATTATTTTTCCTTACTTTACCTCTTCTCTTTTTTCTACATATTTTTCTATTATTGTATATACGTGTACATATATTTTATATATAACATGCACATACACATTCATACTTGATTGCTTATATTTCTTAGGGTTAGACTACCATGATACATTCATTGGTTACCAAAAATTACACATATTAGTCATTATTTTATTAGATAGGTCAAATTATTACCACACCTTAATTGGTCACACGTAGTCACACACCTTACTTTATCACTTGATCATCCTTGATTGGTCACTTGTGAGCACATACCGTCACTAGTTTTTGCTCCATTTTTCTTGGATCACTACAACCACACCTTCCTTGGTTCTTTGTAGTGGTTCACCCTTTGACCTTAGCTAGACATTATACATAGCCATTTATAGGCCTATAAACCATCATCTATTTATATATAGGTGTTTGTGTGTGTGTATCAGATCATATCTTGATCCTCAATATTTTTCTTAGACTCATGTTATTTTGGTCACACTGATATTTATTGATCTACGTTGATAGTGGTGATGTGGTCTATGCACATATTCATTTATTTGACCTATTTTTAGCCTTCTTTCTCTATCTCTCTTTTCCTCTTATCATCATTTTTCTGCCACTGCTTTCCTTACCTAAATTTAATAATTTAATAATCATACATAACTTACACGCATAAATTTATCACCATCATTCAACATATTTTTCCAATCAATGAATCTATTACCTAGATATTATTAATTTAAAAAATTGAGAGTACATCCTATACGATGCATTGGTGTACCTTAATAAAAATTGGCACACACAACCATCCTCTAGCTCCTATCCCCTAGGAAGCATGCCACACTCAAAATTGGCATGTCATCCCATATCTCCCTAAGCCTACAAACTTAACTTGCCTATTGGTGGTGGTCCCAATGAAGGCATGTTCATGGACCATGAGAAAATTTGTGTACATGACTAAGATCTATTTTGGGATCACCATGAGGAAGTTGGGGGTACCATTTAGTCTACTAAGATATCCTGAGAGTATATCACCTAGTAAAAACACTCCCATCACATGGATACCTAAAGGTCTTCCCATACCTTATATAGCTCCTCTTATAGTAGCTTAACCACTTCATCTTATGATCCACCTAAAATTATGCCAATACCATTTGAGTAAGCTTACTACCTCTCTTAATCCAACCTCACCATATATCCATTGAGCTACTCCATCTTGGCTTTCACTATGTCATCTAACTCTTGTAGGCAACAAATCCACCTCCCAGAAGAAGAGAAAGTGACAAAAGGGATTTGCTCAATTTTGATAATTTTGATAGTTTGTACAAGTTTTGCAAATCATACAGGTAGGAGTAAACCATACAACCAGGAGGGAAAACCATACAAGGCAAAGACAAACCATACAAGGTGCACTAAAATGCAGTGAAATGCATGGGAAATGTAATTTCAGGTTGAAATGATGCATAGGTTTGATAATTAAGGTGTTAGACTTAGTAAAAGTCTTAATTAATGCATTCCATTATGCATGGGTGGTTGTAAATAACTAATTGCCTTAGGAACCACTTTGGAATGGCCTGGGCAATGTTATATAAGGCCCCATTTTCAATTTTGTAGGTCTGGATAATTGTTGGTTGTAATCTGACTGAGTTATGCTATTATGTTCTGAGTTCTAGCTATAATTGTTGTAGATCAGCCATGTTGTAAGTGAAATCATGATAGAATAATATACAAATGAGCACAATTATATTTTCCAGGTTGTGTATGATTTTGGCATGGATGAATGACAATTGATGGCTTAATGATGTTGTATGTACTTTCTAGTGAATGTTTTGGCTAGTTTATGTCTTGTGGTGATAGAATGGATTAATCCGGCACTGGTGAAGCTTTGTAGAATGATATGTGATGATGGAAGCATTATTGAGGATGTAGTGAACCCTATTGTATGATTTTTGGATGTAGCCATTGGATTTGCATCTCTCTCAAGCCCCGTTGATATGTTTTGCATGTTACAGGAAAAGGATTAATTGGCATATTAAACCCTTACAAAACCTATCTGAGAGAGATTGGCCCATTAGAGTATCCAATTTAGCACTTGGTTGTACTTTCTTTTCGTACATATCGTACACCAGAGTTCGTACAAATCGTACAAAGACAACTTACCCGATTTGGCAATTCAGGCGATTGAAGGAAACTTACCCGATTTGGCAGTTTTGGGAAATCGACTTATTGGTTACAAAACTGTGTACGGCAGCCTGCAAAACTGAATATGAAGGATTGGTTGAGTGTAGAATCATACAATCCATGTCACTGTATGATTTTGGATCATACAGTGTGTCGAATTGACTTTCGTACAAGTTGTTCATTGGGCATAAAATGGTAGTTTTAGGGACTGTACGATTGTACGATTTGGTAGACAAGTTAGAGATAGTACATTGATCATTATAAGCACTAGAAATCACCTCCCCACTAGGAATACTACACCCCTATGCTACATTTGGTATCGTTGCCTTATCGAATCTGGCATTTTTGTTAAAACGAGTCAAATTGACAAAGAAAGAATACTACAAAACTAGAGGTGAATGACAGACACCAGTGTACAAAGGCATAGGAGATGGGAAGTACGAGAGAAAATTCTAGTAAGAAGGAGCATGAGGATTTATCAAAGAGATAATGCAAGTAACTCAGACCATAGTACACATGAACCAAAAATAGAGCAAGTTTGGACATCTGAAGAAGGAGACTTTGAGGTATTGTTGATAGAGATAGAAGATGAGGAAGTAGAACCACCTAGCGTAGAGGCAAGAGTTGATAGAGAGGTAGTGCAAGAGGATGGAGAGTGGATGGTGACACCTGAGAAAGTGATGGAAGGGTTGCAAGGGAGTGCAGAGGATGGGAGTCAGGCACCAGAGCAACAAGGCATGAGGTCTCAGGAGGAAAGACCAAGACCATCTCCCTCACATCAGTGAAGGAGGTCATAGAGTGAAGATGCATGAGATTTTGGTCAATGAGTGGTGGGACAGAACAAGATACCTCAGATAGAAACTTTTGATGATGACTGTAGCAAGACACCCCCAAGGAGGAATCAGATAGAGATTCCATGGGAGACCTCAAGTGATAGTGATGATTCTCCAAAGATGGCTAACAAGGCAGCCAAACAGAGATGTCCACCATTTTTAGGTGAGGGTAAGGAAGACCCCACAAGACACATCAAAACTTGTATAACCATTTGGAGAGAAAATGGTGTAGATAGACCAGATGACTGGGTAACTTTATTTCCTACTACTTTGAGAGGATTGGTGATTGATTGGTATTTGAAGAGAGAAAATACCATAGATTTTTAGACTTGGAATCAGATAAAGGAGAAGTTCATTGAAGAATTTTGACCTTTGAAGGATGATGGAGATATTATTACTAAAATTTGCATGACAAAGCAAAATCTGATGAAGATGTGAAATCATACAACCATAGACTAAAGCAATTAGTCGATAAGATGCAGATGCCTCTGGTAGATGTCCTAGTAAAGTGATGGTTTGTTGATGGATTACTACCAAAATATAAGAAAAATATGAAGGTAGTACCATCAGAAATGTATGAAGAAGTTGTAAAGCATGCAAAGAATTTTGAAAGTGAATCGAAATAGATGTATACAGGAATTTTATCTCACCCCAAGTCTAATGATTCAGATAGTGGAGAAGATGACACTATACAGAGGATAGTAGCATCATTTCATCAAGAGTTTGACAAGATAATGAAAGAACAAAGGAGCAAACCTGATAAGAATGATATTTGGTGCACAAAATGCAAGATGGAAGGTCATACAAATGTGAAGTGTCCATACAATGATTATTGCCACATCTATAATGTGATGGGACATGAGGTAATGCTATGTCCATATAATGCGAGAGTACATCCATAGGTCCTATCAATCCAAGAGCAGGAAGAGAAACCGAAGGCCCAAGGGAGTGGGCAACAAGCAACAAGTGGTGGTTATAGAAATAGTAGGTGAGGTGGAAGGCCAAACCAGGGCAATCGACAAGGAGGCCAGGGTCATTTGTAGTATGACTCGGAAGGAAGGTCGATCATACAATGTCGCAATTTCTAAGAATGGGGGTATTTTATGAAAAATTATCCTTCACCTCAGAGGTAGGAAACACCACAAGCAAGCACTACACATATGTGTAGATGGTGTGGTCTAAGGAACCACAAAGAAGTAAATTTCCCAAAGTAGGTGAGTTCAAGTAACCCATAGAATGTCAATTATTTAGACATTGAGGTTCCTCAAGTTAAGGAGGAAACCCAAGAAGTATTAGTCATGATAAGGAATCAGGCTAAAAAGGATAAGTACCCAGAGCCAACAAAGGAAAAGTAGTACTAGCAAGTAGCAAAGAAAATACTACAAGATGAAGCACAAAAAGCTAAACAAGTGAAGTTAGCTGAAGGAAAGGAACTGGAAAAGCCATCAGAAGAGAAGGTGATTGTGCAAAGTCTAGCAGCACAGGTTTTGGACACCATAATAGAGATTAAAGTGTCGAACCTATTGGAAGCTATTCCAACATTGTAGAAAGCAATGGTGGAAGAAATACAACTGCATAAGGTGATGGAAGTGCAGAGCCAACCAATTTAGGAGAAGGAAAGGAAAGATCAATTCATGGATCCAACTATATTGATGATTGATGTGGGAAAGAAACCTACATTAGTTCATATGGAGATCCTAGGGCACAAATTGACACAAGTGATTGTGGATGGAGGATCCAACATCAATGTGCTACCTGAAAGAACCTAGCTAGAACTAGGTGCTCCATCTCTATGGGCATCGAGCTTTTGATTATATGGTGCTGACCAGTATGGTATCGAGACAAAGGGAGTCTTGATAGCACAACAAGTGGTGATAGCTGACCAAGAGTTTGTCTTGGATTTCATTGTGATTACAATGCAAAAGCCTGCATACGATGCTCTCTTGGGGAGAGGATGGCTACGAGTAGCCAAAGTTAATCACAATTGGGGAAAGAATCAGATCACTTTCAAGAAGGGACAACATAAATATATGATTAATCTAGCTAATCAAAAAGTTAGTGAGGATGTAGCTACGATGGATGAATCAAAAAATTCCTTAGGAGATGAAGGGTATGAACCTGATGGAGAAGGAATGTTGTACCTAGATGAATGTAGTGAAGATGAAGCTAGATCTGATAGTGGACTTCTTCATTGGAAAATGGAGGAGTACAAAATTTTCAGCCCAACTACCTCTGTATTGAGTCAGAGGAGATCAAGGAAAAACAAGATGAACCAAAAGTTAGTCAAGAACCTAAGAAGGAGGTAGAAGAGAAATGGACATTCCCAAAAAGTTTGTAGAGTATACAGTAGGAGATGCGGATATTGATACAAGATCGACACACCCAAAGAATGTAGAGAAAGCAGTGAGTGAGCCAGAGAATATCAAATATGAAGGACCTCGAATAGTGGACATCAATCTAGGAATGGAGGAGGAACCTAGGATGATTCACTACGGTGATGATTGGAACCCTGTACTGAAAGTGATAGCTTTTAAGATATTCTTGGAATATAAGGATGTCTTTGCATGGACATATAAGGATCTGAAGGGAGTACCACTAGAGTTATGTGTCCACAAGATTACGCTAATTCCTAGAGCTCAACCCGTAAGGAGGAGACCATATAGAATGAATCCAAAGTATGTTGCATTAGTGAATGCAGAGATAGAAAAGATGTTGGAGGTAGGAATCATCTTTAGGGTGACAACCAGTGAATGGGTATCACCCATAGTGATCACCTTGAAGAAGGAAGTGGACAAGATTAGAATATGTATGGACTTTAGGAGTCTGAATGCAGTAACTATTAAGGACCCCTTCCCTATTCCCTTCATAGATTCTATCTTGGAAGAAGTCGTAGGACACGAGATCTATTCATTCTTGGATGGGTTTTTAGGGTACAATAAAATTAGTATAGCCGAGGAGGATAAGTTGAAGACCATATTTATTGTGGATAATGGCATCTACGCATACAATCGAATGCCATTCAAGCTTTGTAATGCCCCAACTACATTTTAGTGCATCATACTGTATATATTTGATCAATTGGCAATAGGGAATTTTAAAGCATTTTTGGATGATTGGTCCATTTATGGGAAGATCAAGGAGCATCTTCCTACCCTCAGTGAATGTATGAGTAGGTGCAAAAATGCATAGATATCATTAAATCCTGGGAAATGCTACCTGATGGTACCATATGGGAAATTTTTAGGACACATAGTGTGCAGTGAAGGATTAAAAATAGATCCTGATAAGATCCATGTGATATTGCACATGGAAGAACCATATGATGTGAGTTCACTTAAAACCTTCTTGGGATCGATGGGATATTATCGAAGGTTTATCAAGAATTATGCACATGTATCCTACCCATTGGATTCATTGATGAAGAAGAATATTCCTTTTAGATGGACAGAGGAGCACCAAGGAGCCTTTGAGGAGTTGAAGGCTAAGCTTGTGAGTAGTCCGATTTTGGTGTTCCCGAACTGGGATAAGGAATTCCATGTCCATATTGATGCTTCAAATTTTGCAATTGGATGTGCTTTGGCACAAGAAGGGTAGTTCAGGCTAGATCAACCTATTTTCTTTGCTAGTCACCTATTGTCAAGGCCAGAGAGAAATTATAGTACAATAGAAAGAGAAGCTTTGGGAATGGTATATGCAGTCCAGAAGTTTAGGCATTACCTATTGGAAAATCCCTTTGCCTTCTACATAGATCACCAAGCTCTATTGTACTTGATAAATAAGTTGGTGATACAAGGATGGGTCAGTAGGTGGCTCATCACCCTACAGGAGTTCATATTCCAAGTAGTAGTGAGACCTGGTAAGAAGCATGTCATTGCAGACTAGTTGTCTCGGATACGATCAAGAGAGCCTATAGGAATAGGAGTTCTAGATGAATTCCTAGATGCACAATTATTCACCATCAATGTTGTTCCATCATGGTACAAGTTGATTGGCCAGTACCTATCCATAGGTGAGTTGCCACAAGAAATGATGGCAACCAAGAAAAAGAAAGTGATCATGAAGTCAACACCCTTCCAGTTGATAGCAGGATTGTTGTATAATATGGGAAGTGATGGTATCCTACGAAGATGTGTGATGGAAGAAGAAGTCAAAGTGGCATTGAAAGAAGCTCATGAAGGCTTAGTAGGAGGGCACATGGGACCAGATGCGATAGCTAGAAAAATATTACTAGCTGGACTATGGTGGCCCACATTGTATAATGATGTGAAAGAGTATGTGAAAGCATGTGATACTTGCCAAAGGGTAGGAAAGTTGATAAAGAGGGACTTTATGCCTTTGCATCCATCACAACCCCAAGAATTATTTGAGTGATGGGGATTAGACTTCGTTGGACCATTGAAGACATCTCGATGAAGGAAGTGTAGATACATCATAGTAGCAATGGAATACTTAACAAAATGGGTCGAAGCAAGAGCATTACCTGATAACTCGGAAAAAAGTACAACAAGATTCTTGTATGAGTAGGTAATCACAAGATTTGGTATTCCACTATAGATAATGAGTGATCGAGGAGGACACTTTGTCAATGAAATCATCAAAATACTGATGATGAAGTTCAAGATTTTACACTCATTGTCTAGTCCATATTATCCCAGAGCTAATGGGTAGGTGGAAGCAACGAATAAAGTCCTGGTATCTACTCTATATAAAACCTATGGAATAGAGGGAGCAGATTGGGAGGAAAGGCTACCATATATTTTGTGGGTATATAGAACAAATTTTAAACCTACAATAGAACATACACCTTTCCAATTAATGTATGGATAGGAAGTAGTGGTGCCAGTTGAATTCTTGATACCAAGTTTGAGAGTCGTGATAGAGCATCGCTTGGGTGATCAAGAAAGTTTGGAAGAGTGACTGACAACATTGATAAAATTAGATGAAATAAGAGTCATGGCACAATGGGTGATTGAGGTAGCTCAAAAAATATGGAAGGTATGGCATGAAAAACATTTGAGGAAGTTAGAACTTAGTCCAGGTGACTTGGTTCTAAAGTTTAATAGAAGAGGGAAATCAAGCCCGGTAAGTTGAAGATGTTATGGCTTGGTCCCTATAAAGTAGTTGAAGTAATGAATAATGGAGTAGTCAAGTTATAGAACTTGAATGGGATGGAGGTACCCGACACTGTAAATGGCTCAAAGTTGAAGCCTTACAAGGTACAATGCTTATTCATTTCTTTAGAAGAGATTGAATGAAGAAGATGAGCAGAAGCTCAACGGAGAGCTCAAAGTGAGCTAGGTCCATCATAGGAGGAGCCTAACATAGGACTCACACACTTATTTGTAGAAGGGGAGGAGACATGACCAACCATAGAACAACAAGAGTTGGCACCTCGACCCAGAGAAAGAAGAATATTGTGAGTACATGTCAGATTTGTGGATGGGACCGAACGAGTAGAGGAAGAAGATGAAGATTGGATTCCTCCAAATGAAAGAGGACATCAGGAGATAGTACTATTACCCAAGAATAGGGGAAGGCAAGAAGAAGCACCCCTAGTAAGTAGAAATATGATGTATCCTCAGGTAGAATAGAGGGAACTACCCCAACAAGTGGAAGGATGAAGAAGGATACGATTAATAGTACGATACGAGGATAGAGTGGACACCTTTGAAATGGAAGTTCTAGAGGAAGACAGGAATGAGACCATCGATCAAGAATTGGTTGGACTTACTCCATTGGCTTAGATAGGGCTATTACAATAGAGAATGTGGTTATAGACTCAACAACTACAAGAAGAATACCAGATGTTGTGAGGTCATAATGCAAGGTTGAGAGAACAAATCATCCAAGAATTGGATAGTACAATACGAAGGTTGGATGAGCAAAGAATAGCTAGGCTACAAGAGCTAGAAGGAGAACCTGAGGATGATGAGGGGATAACTCCAAGGAGTAGTGTAAGAAATGATGGAGTGAGCACAAGTTTGCAAGTACCACCAAGTGATCCACCAATGATGAATGAAGATGCAAAAATATTATGGTGAGACATTGAGGAAGCAACCACATCACCTGAATCACAAGGTAATGTACGACTAGATTTGAGTGACTCCAGTAATGAAGGAATGCCTTGGCTAGTAATGGAACCTAGTACAGAAAGTAGTGATGAGGATGATTGCCCAGAGAACCCCTAGAATCCTCGAGATAATCGTGATCCCCCAACATGTACAACAACACAACGACAACTAGGGAGATCACAGGGACGTCAAACCAACCTTGACCCACAAGCATACATAATAGCCTATCGAAAGTTGAGAAGACAAAGGAGAGAAGTACGAATATTGGAGAGATTGATGAATTTACCAATAGATTGGGTGGAACAGAGAGAAGAGAATCAGAATAACTCAAGTTCTGAGATGGACTTTTCTGATGCATATAGAGAGGTCTTGGCAACCTCATCTCCACAAAGAAGCTTTGAGGAGAGAATATGGAGATATCACCTAGCACGTGTAGATCATAGAATCAGAGCACTACGACAATTATCACCAAGCACAAGAAGAAGTAGAAGTCCACTAGCCAACATTGAGTTGGTAGAGATAACTCCTGATAACCGAGCAATGGGAGGAAGGAACAGAGAAGGACCCCTAAGGCTTCAGCCAGGAAGGGGAGGAGGTATTCGACTATGAAGTGAGCAAGGACAAGGTGATGTTACAATCAGAGGAGGAAGAGGATGAGGAAGGTTTTGACCTCCTACTCCTAGATGGCTAGGAGATACACCTTTAGCTTGTATGAACTAGACAAGGAATCTATGAGGGTTACCATGGATGAGAGGAATCTTACCTAGCCCTGCAAGGTAGTATCCATTAGGATGACCACCACTAATCCGATGAGGACCTCAAAGAGTGGTAGGTGGTAGAGGATTACTCCAAGAAAGGGAGGAATCACCATTGGCATAGAGAAACCCGATGTCAAGAGGAATAGGATGGGGAAGACACTCATGTGGGAGAGGCCTTACTAGTAGAGGAAGAGTGCATTTTGTAGATGAAAGAAACCAAGGACAACTAAGGATCCGATCACCAAGTCTGGAGCTAAAATTGATCCGAGGGGATAGGTGGAGAAGTCACTCGAATGATAGTAGAGTAGTAAGGACACCGCTACCAAGGGATCAATCACCTGTATGACAAGAAGAAAGGACACCAGGTGAAGATACTCCAACTTGCAATTGTACAATTCCAAATTGTACACATGGTAGGGGAAGGCCAAGAAATTTAGTAACATCACAAGTGGAGATGAATCGGCCTAGGGAGCAAGTACCGACAGGTGACACAACCACTCAAAATATCACAGTCGAACCTCCAAGAGAAGAATCCGATGGGATCATACAAGTGAATGTCATTATACGATTTCCATGATGGTAAGTGTAAATAGGCTAGGAATGAAAAAAAAAGAAAATAAAAAAATAAAATGCCTTAATTGTGAAAATCCCTCGAGATGCAATTAGGAAGGAAGTGGGTTGAAAACTAGAAATGATGACCTCTTCAAGAGAATATTTAGACAAAAACTTCTCTAAGTGATAGATTGTACAAATCAAAGATGAAAAAGCACAAGTAATAGATCATACAAAGCCAATTTTTGAAGTCAAAAAGCATAAAAGAGAGATCGTACAAGTGAAATTGGAAAAATACATAGGAAATCATACAAGAAAGCATGTTGTATGATTTAGGTCATACAGTGTATGATTTTAGGTACAATGTACGATTTTCAACTATCGCATTAAATGTCGCATGTGTGAATCGATGAGTTGTTGAAAAAAGAGGGAAAAAGTTAAAAATTTCATAATAAAGTGATGAGTTGTCAATCATCCACACTAGGAAGATGAAAAACATGTAAAATGGTGCAATTTTAAAAATAAATCAGTTAGGGTTTGATGAACAAGTTTAAATAGAAGGCTTACCTTACAATTTTTAAACCGTACAAAGAAAGAATTCAAATTTTTAGGAGAACGAAGGTGAAAGAAAGCAGTGAAGAGAGGACTACATGGGCATTAAAACTCATCAGTAACCTACAAATAAATTATGACCCATTTTTAATTCGCACCAAGGAGAACTTTTCACATTCGAAGAAATCAAACCGAAGAAGAAAAAGGAGAAAAAGCAAGGGTTTGACTCCATTGAAGGGAGAATTCAAGTTCAACCAAAAATAAAGGAGGGTTAGTAGTAGAGGCATCCAAGCGAGAACCAGGCAATGGAGAAACACACATTAGGGTTCGAAGAAGTGGCAACTTGGAGCCAAAGTGGAGAAATTACAAAAAGGAAATACAAACCCTAAATCAGACAAAAGTGGCCAAAAATGAAAGGGAGAAGATGGAGGAAAGGAAGGAGTAGTCCATACAACCATATTTGATAGCCAAATTTTTATTTTTGGGGATAAATTGCACCAAGGGTGGAAGAATTGAGAAATTGCTCCCAAAAAGCATTGAAAAGGTAGATCAGGGCATTTCAACAATTGGGTCAAAGAGAAATCATAGAAGGAAAATGCAAAACATGATTTTTAGGTAGATAAGGGTTTGAAAAGATGTACTATATGATTTGGTGGTAGAGTGTACGGTCTCAAGAAAAAATTATGCAATTTTGGGTAGTTTTTGGGCTATTTTTAGCCATTTTTGAGCAAATCATATGGATTCGATAAAGGAGAGCAGTTGGAGAGAAATATTATATGGAGTAGTATGGGCCTATATGATTTCATGTTACAATTGTATGATTTGAGGGAGATGGAGTAGTTTTAAGATCGAACAATGATAGTTTGAAGGATTGTACGATCTAGAAGGGTTGCTCCTAAGGAAACCATACAGGAGTGAGAAGAAGAGCAGATTGTATGATTTGCAACAATTGTATGATTTGTAGTTTGTATAATTTCCAACACACTTCCAATTATAGAATTGGTGATGTTCAAGTAGCAAGACAACCGGAGGTATGGTGAGAAAATGATCTCAGCAGAAGAGTTCGGATACCGATTAAGGAGGATTGCAGCCAATAGGGTGGAATGATCACCAGGACCTCTACATGAGAGAGAGTCATGACCATGGTAGTACCAAGGGTGATAGTCTCAGTCCCATGATTGGTATGGTACTCATCCTTGGAGAAGAGGAGGATACAAGTCATGGAGAGGTCAGAGGTACTAGAGGGCTGACAGAAGAAGAACACCACCAAGATATCGAGAGGAGAGAATGGCACAAGAAAGGGTCTTGAGAAGGGAATTGAGGAGTGAGGTACATATTCTAGATCAAGATGAGGATCTGAGTAGTGGACCTGAGGAAGGTCAGGTGGAGATAACAAATATTTCATTCATACAACATGGAGGAGAAACATGCAGGTGATGGTGGAATGATGAATGGAATAAGAACCATCCCTGGAGGAAATAGTTTGAGGAGGTTGGTGTAGTTATAATAGTGCAAGTGCCACCACACCAGAAAACCTTCTTCTACAACTATCTATTGTAGATGGTTTAGGCGTATAATCCTATGACTAGAACTACCTTTGTCAATGTGGACAAGAGGTCGATGAGAATAGAAGTTATGATGGATGCATTCAGGAAGACATTCAGATTGCCAACATACGACATAAAGATAGTTAAGAAGTTGGTTGATCCGATTGAGTCATATCGTATCATCACTTCATTAACTGATGTGAAGTCACTAACTACTGCAAAGATCTCAGGTGTAGGGACTCGAGGAATTAAATAGAGCTAGCTGAAAGGGGATGATTGGCCATGTGCTATGAATACAGTAATGGCTCGACTATTAAGGGATACATGAGCTATGAAGATGCCAATATAGATGGCTCAATATGTAGAAGGTATCACCAAGGGAATCAAGTATGATTGGGGTACCTATCTAGAAAGAAAAATGCATGAAGTACTGATGAAAAGACCAAAGAATTTTAGAATGACTTTCCATGCCATTGGACTATTATTAAATGTTGTTACAGAGTTGGGAATCCACTTTCCAAGTTTGATAGAACCTAGGAATGTGAAGGCAGGACAACCAACCATTTTGAGGTGGGCAAAGTTAGTACCTATTAAGAAGGAGACTCCAGAGAAGTCTCGAACAAAGGAGTAGCAGGCCATAGAGGTACCAGAGGATACTCCTTCAGATGATGAGGATGTACATCCCTAGAGGAAAAGGCCAAGGAGATTAGAACCTAAACTAGAACAACAAGCAATGCAACAATGGTAGTAGGAGCAACCATCAATTCAAGAAAGGGAGGAAAATATGGAGAGACAAGTAAGCCCAATACAAATAAGAATGAGATGACAATGGGAAATAATGGCAAAGAATCCCATCCAAAAAAATAAGATGAGCCTACACAGAAGGATCAGTAGGAGGAAGAACAATCAGATTCAGAGAAGACGGATCTAGATGACTAGAGTTGGAGAAGTAGAGAAGATAGTGGTATATCCACAAATTTTCCAAAATATTTTTTTTAAAATCTCGGCTCTTTAAAAATTTTTAAAGAGAAAAAAGGGGGGGGAAAAAAAAAAAAACACCACTCGGGAGGAAAAGGAGGAAACCGAAGTGAGAGTGGAAGCCTCAGAGGAAGAGTCTAGGAAAAGAAGAAGCCCCATTTCAAATTCATGATGGGAGGAAGTTCAAAACAAAATAACCCAAGTGATGCACAAGAAGAGGTGAAAGCATCACAAGAACAAGAAGAACCTATTGTTGAAAAAGTCATAGCAATGGAGACACAACAGAATCAGGAGGAAGAACAGGTGACTGAAGAGCAATAGGTGGGCTCCACTAAATAGAAAGAAGCCTAAGAATAGATAAAGCAGCAACAATCTCAATAGGATATTATGAATATACAAGATAATGTGGAGGAGAGAAGACTAAAGAATAGACTCCACCTCAAGAAAATATAGACATAGAGAGAGCACTTCGAGAGCTTGGAGGAAGCTCTAGCCACCACATGGAGGAAGAAGAAGAACGAACTCCTACAGAAGAGGAAAACGAAGAATGAGAACAAGCTACCTTTTGAAGGTACCATAGTTCGACAAGATCAAAACTGAGGAGGAGGCAAAAGGAGTAGAAGATGATGTGGAACATTTCTTCTCAGATAAGCAATGCCATAGATAGCACCAAATTACAATTTTGTATTGGATGTGGGAGAATTGAAGTTATGGGAGGAACAAGTGTCTCTCAAATTGGAGAAGATAATAGAATGGGTGAGCAATGAGGAGCGTACAAGGAGAATTGTAGACATTCATGTACAACACCCATGGAAGTTACCTAGGGAAGAGGTAACAATAATGTTGGGAAGAGATGACTTGCCAGAAGGAGTGAGAACCAACTACAGGTAGTATTCGAGGTTGTACTTGGATACAACCAATCACCCAACTTGTCCCATGAACACAGGGGAATTGGAACACAAGAGGGTCACTACAGATTGGCTATCACTCTGAGGAAGTTGAACTTTCTCACACATTGGATAGAGTGGTTGAGCATCAGATTGGAGCAGATTTATCAGCTCAAGGAAGCTCAGAAGGAGGAGACAGAAGCCACTCAAAAGGAAATGATTGCAATGGAGGAAGAATTGCAAAAGTGTAAGGCTATAGCAGAGGAGAAAATAAAGAAACTAGAGGAATATCTGACAAGCATAAAGGTTGAGTCTAAAACTAGACTTAATTTACTTGAAGAGGAGAAGTGACAGATCTCACAGACAATAGAAGACAGGATTAAGGAGTTGGAGGTACAACTCAAGGCAAAGGATGAACAGATGATAACATAGTTGGCTAAGAAAAATGAGCAAGTGGTGACATAGGCCAAGCAGATAGAAGAACTTCAAAAGGACAACAAAAGATATAATGATTTGGTCCTAGAGAAACAAGCGCAATTGAAGGCCAGGGAAGATATTATTCATGCCTTGGAGGCTGATATTAATCACCACCTAAAGACCATTACTGAAAAGAATGAAGAGCTTCAGGTGGTGACTCAAATAGAAGCTCACTTGTAGGAGAGGTTGAAGAGGAGTGCCACTGATCGAGAAAAGAAAATGATGGAATTCCTAAAGACTACTGAAGAGAAGGCTAATTTCCATGGGGTGAAAGTAGTGGAAATGGGAAGCTATGCAGCCAAGTTGAAGAATGAACGTGCAATTCTTCAAACCAAAGTGAATGACTTGAAGGTGTTAGTAGCGAATTATGAGGTACAATTGAAGTAGAAAGGTGAGTCGATGAGGACATCGACCAAAGTAAAGGGGAGGGCAGATGTAGGCAACAAATCCACCTCCTAGAAGAAGAGAAAGTGACAAAAGGGATTTGCTCAATTTTGACAATTTTGATAGTTTGTACAAGTTTTGCAAATCATATAGGTAGGAGTAAACCATACAACCAGGAGGGCAAACCATACAAGGCAAAGACAAACCATACAAGGTGCACTAAAATGCAGTGAAATGCATGGGAAATGTAATTTCAGGTTGAAATTGCATATAGGTTTGATAATTAAGGTGTTAGACTTAGTAAAAGTCTTAATTAATGCATTCCATTATGCATGGGTGGTTGTAAATAACTAATTGCCTTAGGAACCACTTTGGAACGGCCTGGGCAATGTTATATAAGGCCCCATTTTCAATTTTGTAGGTCTGGATATTTGTTGGTTGTAATCTGACTGAGTTATGCTATTATGTTCTGAGTTCTAGCTATAATTGTTGTAGATCAGCCATGTTGTAAGTGAAATCATGATAGAATAATATACAAATGAGCACAATTATGTTTTCCAGGTTGTGTACGATTCTGGCATGGATGAATGACAATTGATGGCTTAATGATGTTGTATGTACTTTCTGGTGAATGTTTTGGCTAGTTTATGTCTTGTTGTGATAGAATGGATTAATCCAGCACTGGTGAAGCTTTGTAGAATGATCTATGATGATGGAAGCATTATTGAGGATGTAGTGAACCCTGTTGTATGATTTTTGGATGTAGCCATTGGATTTGCATCTCTCTCAAGCCCCGTTGATATGTTTTGCATGTTATAGGAAAAGGATTAATTGGCATATTAAACCCTTACAAAACCTATATGAGAGAGATTGGTCCATTAGAGTATCCAATTTGGAACTTGGCTGTAATTTTTTCATACGAATCGTACACTAGAGTTCGTACAAATCGTACAAAGACAACTTACCCGATTTGGCAATTCAGGCGATTGAAGGAAACTTACCCGATTTGGCAGTTTTGGGAAATCGACTTGTTGGTTACAAAACTATGTACGATAGCCTGAAAAACCGAATCTGAAGGATTGGTTGAGTGTAGAATCATACAATCCATGTCACTATATGATTTTGGATCGTACAATGTGTCGAATTGACTTTCGTACAAGTTGTTCATTGGGCATAAAATGGTAGTTTTAGGGACTGTACGATTGTACGATTTGGTAGACAAGTTAGAGATAGTACATTGATCATTCTAAAGCACTAGAAATCACCTCCCCACCAGGAATACTACACCCCTATGCTACAACTCTTTTATGGCTTGATTTCGCTCAAATATGATATCATCAATGGTACCCTCATCCCTGCCAACCTTTGAATCATATCCTTACAAAGTAGGACTATCTCTCTATAGTTGAGCTATCATAGCTTACATGGCCTCCCTATCTACATTTGGGTTATCTTGATTCATTATCCCACTAGGCCACACTTTCATAACCATGGGGGAAGATCCTATTACCCCCTCTTCTTCATCCACATATATGATCATAACTGACACCTTGATGGTCAACATGGTCTCCACTCTCACCTCCACATGCCTCTACCTTAGCTACCCTACCATTAATTTCTACCTCTTTTTCATATATCAATTAGCCTCCTAAAATACTAGTTGCATGCCTTAGTCAATCACTTTGCACCTTTAAATAGGCATTGTCGATGAGATTTGTGTAGGCATAATCCTCTTGTACCATATTATAGCCTAAGGCTACCTTGACATCATCCACTCTTATATCGATGTATAGAAAATCATAAATATCCTCCTCCATATATTGGTAGGATTAGTTTCTCCACCTAATCCCCCTAGATCCTTCATCACCCATCGACACTAGTAATTTCCCATTATTGATATCTACTATTGGATATTGAACTATCTTCACACTTGATCAAAACATTGCAAATATTGCTCATATTGGTCTATGATCACCCACCTAATATATCACCCTCTCCTAATTGTATCCATCCTTAGCCCACCATAGGTGTAGATTCCATGGATTCCAAATCATCTTGTTATTCCACAACTCATCTTTCACTCTGTGCCCTAGTGCTAACATCCCTAGAAATATCCTCTATATGTGCTCATAGTGATGTGTCCACTGGTATGTTGCTGCTTTCTATCCTCTTTCTATTTATCCTATTTCTACTGATCAATTTCCATCATCAAATAAAAAATCATAATTAAGTCAATTCTACCTATCATTTATCACTTTCTATCTATCATATTTCTACTCTTCCTCATTTAACTATCTATTCTTGAATTTTCTTCTATCTCTCTTTATTTTTTCTTATTTTCTTTTCCTCTTCTCTTATCCATTCTTCTTCCTCCATGATTCCATGCTCTATTTTTATAGAATGTGAAATTGCAAATTTAAGGTCAGCATTTACAAGTCACAAACTCATTCATTGCACTCGAACATAATTTTGTGAACCCCCATCTATAATTTCATGATCTTGTCAAATTTGCAAGAGGACCCATGAATTTACGTCGACCATCCCGATGATGTTTTTCCAAAAATATTTAAAAAATCCAAAAATTGAAATCTATCCTAAATCTACCCCTAATTCCCATCCTATTGAGAAGGTTTAGATGCTTACCCAAGCCCACTCTATCAACGTGATATCTTCACCCCTCATAATCACAAAATAATGAATGGATAACACCATTATCTCTATAACTCACTTCTTCTTTGCATGATGAAAATAATTTTCTTTGTCATCCTTCCCTCTATTTTACCCTCAATTCTCTCTCCTTGTTTTCATTCTTTCCTTTTTTCTCTCCCATATTTCTTCCTCTACCATTTTTATTTTCTTCAAGAAGTTTACCTTCCCTCTAAAACTTGAGGGGGTACCCTAGCCTTGGGGGTATTGATGCCATCATTTCTTTATAAATCATGCAAAATATTCATAGTTTTTAGAATTACACCATTTTTGAGCCATCCCTCTACCTAAACTTCCTATCCCTTTTAATATCTACTTTTTCAAACTTGAAGGTATCTACAACTTTATTTGATGCATTACAATAAATACATCAAAGAGGGGGAAAAATGTAGACACCAAAAATTAACCTAGATAAATGAGTCAATTTTCCCTGAGAATCCTAATAAATCCCTCAAAATTGTTAAATACAATTTTTGAGCTTATCATCCCTTAGCTTTTGAGCCCCTCTTCCATCCTTAGAAAATTTATGGTCCTCTTGGATAAACCATAAAATTGTGCAGCTTATTTTCTTAAATGTTGTCATACTCAAAAAATTTGTGGTCCAACTTAGTAGACCATAAAATTAGTTTTTGATACTTCCTATCTAATTTTCAAAGTACCATTTATCATTTCCTAATTTAGCTACCAACAATCATCTCTACGAATTCATAGTCAACCCTTATCGACTATGAAATCACATACTAAAGGTAAAGGCTTCAAATATTAGATTCTTTACCCAACTTAGAATTTTGGTCTATTTATGGTATCAACCTAAAGTGACCTCCCCCTAATACCATATCCTAAGGTCTCTCCCCTACTTTCCTCTTAATTTTCAAATTCAACTACCCTCTTAAATGCCTTTCCCTCTATCCATCCATGCCCTAAAACTCTATAAATAGAGGCATTGGACCTTAATTATTTCAACACACTCTCAACCTAACAAAAATATTACAAAATTATGACTCAAATTATCAAGCTTACATCACCACCTTGGAGGATTATTTATGGGTAAAACTAGGCTCATCTTAGAGGACCACTCCTCTATTAGTTGTTGCATCTCTTCCATTTTGTCTTCCCATTATGGTTATTTTCATATTTTTTATTTATATTACTATAGATATTGGTTTATTTTAGCTTTTAACTTCATATTTTAGCTCTAAATTTTGTGTCTAAGCCTTTTTGCAATTGTAGGTTAACCTTAGCCTTTTGGTTTCATTCTCCAGGCCCAAGCCTTTTGAAGCACCCAATTTCAACTACATTTTGTCTTAGCCTTTTCATTAGAGGAAATTCACGGTTATCTAGTATTGGCCATGAATTCAATAAAAAGGATATAAGGCCTATAATCCTACCTCATATCCTATATTTCCTTGTTCACCCTACCTACCTTTACCTTCCCTAGACATCAAGTCCACTAAAATCTGCATATTACCCCTCTTGTCCACCGCTATCTTTTGATAGATAAAACTACCTTTATTCTACTCTCTAACTAAATTATATATCTCCTTAGTGCAGAGCAAATTTTTGGTCCATACTGGTGGATAGAAAAATAAAATTCCTATATTTTTTCCTCTCTACGAAGGTTTGTTCTCCATTTATGTTGCCTTTGTATCTTTTTTTATTTCACACTCTATCATTTCTTAGCATGAATTCGTCCTACTATAAAAGGTTGTCCAAATATTTAAGTTCAATTTTGGTCATATAAAGGACTAAGGGGGCTTGAATGCCTACCCTATGAATTCTACCTCCATAGTGACCTAGGTAGGTCCCCAAAAACTAACTCCAAATTTTAAGTTTCCATTTTTTTAGGTTCATAAAATTGCAATCGTTGATTTGAAGGTGCGAAATTGAATTTGTGGTTTGATTCTATAGGGTGTAAAATTAAGAAAATCACCAGATTGAGTAAGTTCCCTTGGTTAGATCTTTATATTTCCTTTTAAAAATTTACCTTCAAATATTCTATATTTTATATTTGCTTTTACTTAACACACCAAAAATAAAAAGGGTAAAATGAAATTTAGCTTTACTTCTATTCCTAAGCCATTAAATACAAAAGGTAAATAAAGGAACTTAGTTTGATTTTTTTCTCTTATTTTAGGTATCTGAAAATAAAATTTACATATATATTGCATGAGGCTAGATTGTTTGTGCACTTTCCTTACCTCCTTACTCAAAGAAAAATATTTTTTTTCCTTACAATTTAGGCATAGTTCATTCAAAATAAGAAATAATTTCTAATATAGCTCATGTATTTTGCATTCTTGCTTTCTTGTATTTTAGCTAAATGAGATTATTTTTTTATTAAATAGATTAGCATATCAAACCAAACTTAGGTATTTTATGAAAACTACAAATCAAACTGTTAGTCTCACAATGACACTGAGAGGGGGGGTGAATCAGTGTAGCTCTTTTAAAACTTAAATCTTCAACTCTTAAAGCCGAAACAATGAAAACTTGAAACCAAATAAAGCAAGTATAACAAGAGAACATCACACAACACAAGATGTACCGAGGTTCACCGATTTGGCTACATCCTCAAAATGACTGTTTGGACTCCCATCCAAATCCAGCCTTTGCAAAGCACCAACTTTACAATCAATTTACCAACACCCACTGGAAGGAGCACCAACCCCTGATTTATCTGCACCAACAGAAAGGAGCACCAACCCTTGATTTATCTGCACCAACAGAAAGGAGCACCAACCCCTGATTTATCTGCACCAACAGAAAGGAGCACCAACCCCTCTACCAAGCACCCACTTGATTTTGATATTGATAATAAAATGACATATATGAATCTTCTCTTCTCACATAAAAATTGACCGTTCTCTTAGCTCGTTTTGTCAATTGCTAAACGCTTTCTGGGTATTGTGCAGAACTCTGTCTATGACCTCCTCTCAAAATTTCAGCCAAAAATGATATCGTATGAGAAAGTTATGCCCAAAATACTAAAGTGATATTTTTCACCTTTTTCCCAAAAACACGGATTTTCACTCTTTATTTTTCTCCACACACTCTTCTCTCCGCACAAAATAAAATCACACTCTTCAATAAAACACTTCTAACTTAAATGCACACACTTGCATTCCTTTTCACTTTTCACTTTCTCCAAAGATCTTTATTTAATGAAACTGCTTAAAATAATATAACTCCCTTTTTTTATATTGAGAAGGCATTTCGTCAAACACGTCACATGCAAAGAATTGACACCTTACTCGTTCTCATACTTCGGAGCCACGTGACAACTCAAACCAAAAACAAAATATGATCTATTTGATGCCTTGAAGGTGTAACAACACTGAAACTGAAACTTTGGCGACTCTTCAAGGTCGAAACGGCCAACTAAAGGATTTTGCCCAAGTGGCACAAATTGACATAAAAGAGACCTGTAACGTTTTTGCAAAAATCATAACTCTCACCTCGTAACTCGGTTTTCTCTAAAATTTGAAACGTAGAATATTTGCAACACTGAATATGTCCAAACAAAAACTCACTACCTAACTCCTTACGGTTCGCCTGTACCACTTCCACAAAAACTGCTACTGACACACTTTTTCAAAAAAGAGCGTTTTTGTGACAGTCTTGCAACGCTTGTAAAATTCGCCTCGTTTCTCCGTTTTCATTGAAATTTGGAACACATGTTCTTGAAGATAACGACCACCTCCAGTTAAAATTTTGCTACATAAATCCTTACGGTTTGTTCGCAGTGCTTCTGACAAAACCTGCACTTTTTCAGCCTATACAACCACTTGCCAAATCATCCGCCAAGATACCGGAAACACCACCGATCACTCCAAACACTGTGCTGACATCTCCAATGCTGTTCTGGACTATTTCCTGACATGCTGGCATGTTCCAAACTGATCCATCCTATCCAACTGTGCCCGTGGCGACTTTTGCAACTTTTTGACTATTTTGCTGCTTTGACAACTTTCTGACGATTTTTTCAACTTTTGCAAATTTGCACAAACAACCTGTAACAACTTCACCCAAACATCAAAAACATCCTCATAAGCATTTAACATCACTGTACATACTCTGAATAACCTCTGAACTCCTGTCCACTGCATCAACCGATCTATCTGACTGTGTTGACAACAATGACAATATTGTCGCTGCACCTTGCTCAACAATCTCCCCCTTTGGAATTGTTGGCAACACACGTGCAATTTCCTGTAACTCTTCTCCCCCTTTGACAACAATACCAAAGGGCTGCTGCAAACTCCCCTTGAGTCCATGCACAACATTCTCAGGCAAAAATTATTACACTTAGCAAAAATCACAAACATGAGCAAAAAGATAAACAAATACACAAATGCTCCCCCGAAGAATGTGGTCCCGATAGCTAGTCAATTCTTGGGAAGCGTGACCACTCCCAATTTATTGTGAAGGTACTCAAAGACTTCCTTGGGCAACGGTTTTGTGAAGATATCCGCTACTTGCTCTGTTGTTGGAACAAAATCCAACTTAACCTCACCTTCCGCAACTTTCTCCTTCAAAAAGTGATACCGGATAGCAATATGTTTTGTGCGAGAATGCATAACCGGATTCTTTGAGATGTTAATGGCACTGGTGTTATCACACTTAACTACAATTGGCTCACTGAAGTTAATACCAAGATCTTTCAGGGTTTGTTTCATCCATAATACCTGCGTACAACACGTTGTCGCTGCAATATATTCTGCCTCTGTTGTGGATAAGGAGACTGACTCTTGTTTCTTACTGTGCCACGCGACCAACCTGTCTCCAAGATAGAATGCACCTCCACTGGTACTCTTTATGTCATCTACACATCCTGCCCAATCTGCATCTGAATACGCAATAAGGGTGAAGTCCTTACCTTTCGGATACCATAACCCATACTCCATAGTACCCTTGAGGTACCGAAGAATCCTCTTCACTATCGTCACATGAGTCTCCTTGGGACTAGCCTGAAATCGTGCTACCATGCATACTGCCTACAAAATATCTAGTCTAGTAGCTGTCAAGTACAGTAAGCTCCCAATCATAGATCTGTACATGGTTTGATCAACATGTGGAGATTTGTCATCCTTGCTCAACTTGCAACCTGTCGTCATGGGAGTGCTAAGCGGCTTACAATCCTCCATTGTGAACTTTTTTAGCATCTCTTTCACATATTTAATTTGAGAAATAAATATGCCCTTCTCATTTTGATTAACTTGCAACCCGAGGAAATACGAAAGTTCACCAATCATTGACATTTCAAATTCTTTCTGCATCTTATTTGCTAAATCTTTACACGACTCATCTTTGTTGTTGCCAAATATGATATCATCTACGTATACAACAAGAACAATAAGATGGCCATTTTCTATTTTGACATACAAATTACTATCCACCATACCTTTCTTGAACCCTTGTTGAGTAAGATAGTTGTCTAGCCTTGCATACCATGCTCGGGGTGCCTGTTTTAAGCCATATAATGCTTTCTTCAACTTGCAAACCAAGTTGGGATCATCACCAAGTTGGAAACCATCTCGGCTGCTCAATATAAACCTCTTCTTCAAGTTTCCCATTCAAAAATGCTGATTTCACATCCATTTGATAAACTTTGAAATTCTTGTAAACTGCTAAAGCCATAAACATTCTAATTGCCTCTAGTCTAGCCACAGGTGCAAAGGTTTCCTCAAAGTCAATACCTTCAACTTGTGCATAGCCTTTACATACCAATCTTGCTTTATTCCTGACTACCTATCCGTCTTCATTCAATTTGTTTCGAAAGACCCATTTAGTACCGATTATATTTTTATTTGCAGGTCTTGGTACTAACTCCCAAGTTTTGTTTTTCTCGATCTGATCTAATTCTTCATTTATTGCCTTCATCCAACTTTCATCTTTGCTTGCATCAACAACATTTTTGGGCTCAATGTTGGATAATAGAGAGTAGTTACTTACTACTCTTCTTCTTGTCTGAACACCAACTGTGGGGTCTCCAATTATTTGCTCTCTAGGATGATCTTTCTCACTACCACTGTTTTGAATTTCTTATTTTCTTCCACTTCTCACTGTTTGAATCATCCGAGTCAATTTTTTGTTTCTTTTTCGTTTCCTTTTCCTCATCTCCTTCAATAACCTCTTCATAAATTGGGTAGTTCTCTTCATAGCTAATTACTCGTTCCCACCCTTCATCAACTTTAACATCGACACTATCCACAATTTTCCTTAGCCTCTTGTTGTAGCATTTGTAAGCTTTGCTTTTTGACGAATAGCCAAGAAAAATACCTTCATCCGCTCTATCTTCAAACTTACCAAGGTTTTCTTTAGTTCTTTTGATGTAACACTTGCTGCCAAAAACTTTAAAGTATCTTGTTGTTGCCTTTTTACCGAACCACAACTCATAAGGAGTTTTGCTTTCATGCATCCTCAACATGCACCTATTTTGGATGTATACCGTAGTATGGACTGCCTCTTTCCAAAATTTATCTGCTACTTTGCTCTCAATCAACATAGTCCATGCCATTTCTTGCACTGTCCTGTTCTTTCTTTCTACCACACCATTCTATTGAGGTGTCCTGGCTGCTGAAAACTGTCTCCTAATACCATATTTTTCACTAGTACTCTGTAAAATCCTCTGAAATGAACTCTCCTCCTCTATCCGATCTTAAACATTTAATCATTTTTCCTGTTTGATTCTCAACTTGGTTTTTGAAAACCTTGAACATCTCAAAAGCTTCTGATTTATGCTTCAAAAATAGTACCCATGTCATCCTGGAATAGTCATCTATACACAACATAAAATATTTGTCACCATTTATGCTTTGCGTTCTCATGGGTCCACATAAATCAGTATGTATTAGTTCCAAAGGTTTGCTTGTGTAGTACTCTTTTGTTTTAAATGAGACTCTAGTTTGCTTCCCCTTTTGGCATGAAGCACAAATGCTATTTGATGGTTTTCCAATGGTGGGAATATCTCTCACTACCTTTTTTGAGCTGATTTTTACTAGATTGTCAAAACTGATATGACCGAGCCTCTTGTGCCACAACCAATTTTCTTCTTCCTGTCCAATCAAGCAAGCTCCTTCTGAAGTCTCTGAGAGAGTGTACAGGTTGCCGGATGTCCTCGATCCAATTGCTATCAACTTTCCACTATTTGCTTTTCTGACTTCACAACCCTGCTTCTTAAAAATCACTTCATGACCTCTATCACAAATCTGACTTACGCTCAACAAGTTATGCTTCAGACCAACCACAAACAAGACTTCTTTTGACTTGATTTTTCCATCACCGATCTTAACCGAACCTTTGCCAACTATCTTAGCTCCATCATTATTTCCAAATTTTACTGAACCACCTTCATATTGCTGTAACTTCTCAAAATTTTGTTTGTCACCTGTCATATGACTCGGAGCATCCACTATCAAGTATCCATGGTGCAGATTTATTTTGTGCTTTAAATGTTGTTTGTACGATCAGGGATTCCTTTTCTTCCTTAGATCGCTCTTTTTCTTTCCACTCTGGTTTGATTACAGTTTTGGGCTCTTGTTTTGACTTTTCTTTTTCAGTAGCTTGTGCATGTTTTTCGAGAAATTTTCTATTTTGTCTCATTCCATTTGGTTGAAATTTTCTTCCTTGAAATTGATTTGATGCAAATGTACTTCGACAATTTCTTGCAATGTGCCCAAAATTATGACAGTTATAACATTCTACTGCATAATCCATCAAAGGTGAAAAAACATTTCTTATCGGTAAAATTCCTTGGTCCTACATTATACTTGCAATCTGAAATCTTATGTCCATAACCATTGCATTTAAAATAGTAACCAGAAAAGAGATGATTGAACCTGGGTGATGGTCTTTGCCATGTTGTCGTAGGAGCCATAAATCTTCTTCTTCTTTGATGTGTGACATTGGTGAATCCATCATTGTCAATTCTCCTTTCGTGCCTTGCATTATTGCTTTCTTTTGCATGAGTCAATTTTTCTTGATCAACCTTGTTTCTTATCTTCATTCTTTATGGATTCTTCATTTATGGCCTTTGATCCATTTGATGATTCTCCTTCATCAAAGCCCAAACCAAATTTGATGCCTGTAGTCTTTTGGTTATTTATGATCTTATCCAGCTTCATAGAACTTTCTTCACGTTTGTGATAACAACTAATTTTACGATTCATCTCTTCTATCTCGCATCCTTAAACCAACAATCTCTTCTTCTAGCTTGCTGCAATAATCTATTTTCATGGTTATTTGCACTTCGAGATCTTCAGATATTTTATTGGATTCTTCTATCTCGTACTTTCAAACTGGTTATGATTTCATTTGCATCCTCAATATTTCTTGAAATTTTCTTATTCTTTTTTCTTTCTATCTTCAATTCATCCAGACTTGCAATTAGTTCCTCTTCCAAATTTACTTCTGCATCAATTTCTTCTTCATCACATTCCCGTTCTTTTTCTATTTTTTCTTCTTTGAGTGCCATGAAAAGAGCTTCACCTGTTTCCTTTTCAGAATCCTCACCGGAGTTGTCTTCTGATGAACTGACATTCTTGGAGATGAAACTTTTCTTCTTGAAGTTGCCTTTTCTAAAATTTGTTTTTTTCTTCCAGTCACTTCTTTCTTGGTGCGATCCTTCATCACTTTTGTTCTTCTCATTAAGTGGACATTTAGCTGCAAAATGCCCAATGCCTCCATAATTGAAACATTTAAATGGTAACTTTCCTCTCGTATTTTCCTTTTCCCCTTTTTAGTTTTCGAACAAAGTTTGCTTCCATTTCATCTCGATGTCTCTTCTTCCTCGGATTCTTGTTTTGCTTTCATATTTTTATGGGCTTTAAAAGCAGCTTCTCTGTCTGTGGGTTTAGATTTTCCTATTCTCATCTCATATGCAGTCAAAGAACCATGCATCTCATCCATACTAAAAGAATTTAGATCTTTAGCTTCTTCTATAGCTGAAACTTTAGAATCAAATCTTTGGGGAAGAGATCTTAATACCTTTTTCACGATGACAGAATCTTTGATTTCCTCGTCGAGTCCTCTAATCGCATTAATGACTTCATTAACTCTCAGCATATATGCCTCTATGTTCTCATCGTCATTCATCTTTAATACTTCGAACTGAGCTCGATGTGTTTGTAACTTGGCCTCCTTGATCTTAACGTCTCCTTCATGAATGCTCCTCAATTTGTCCCATATTTCTTTTGTCATTTTACAACTCATAATCTTTACCAGTTCACTGTCCACTAATCCGCACATGATAGCATTCTTTGCTTTTGAGTCATTCTCAAACAGTTTCTTATCGACAGCATCGGTTGGAGAAGTGGTGGGTATTGTGTATCCACTATCTACTGAATCCCAAATGTCGTATCCCAAAGCACAAAGATATGTCTGCATCCTGAGTCTCCAAAATGCGTAATTAGTTCCATCAAACAATGGTGCTTTGTTTGATGAGAAGCCTTCACCACCTGCCATTGTGTCACTTCCAAGATCACCCTAGCCGGTTAAGCTTGTTCAGGAACCTCGCTCCGATACAAATTGTTAGTCTCACAATGACACCGAGAGGGGGGTGAATCAGTGTAGCTCTTTTAAAACTTAAATCTTCAACTCTTAAAGCCGAAACAATGAAAACTTGAAACCAAATAAAGCAAGTATAACAAGAGAACATCACACAACACAAGATGTACCGAGGTTCACCGATTTGGCTACATCCTCAAAATGACTGTTTGGACTCCCATCCAAATCCAGCCTTTGCAAAGCACCAACTTTACAATCAATTTACCAACACCCACTAGAAGGAGCACCAACCCCTGATTTATCTACACCAACAGAAAGGAGCACCAACCCCTGATTTATCTGCACCAATAGAAAGGAGCACCAACCCCTGATTTATCTACACCAACATAAAGGAGCACCAACCCCTCTACCAAGCACCCACTTGATTTTGATATTGATAATAAAATGACATATATGAATCTTCTCTTCTCACATAAAAATTGACCGTTCTCTTAGCTCGTTTTGTCAATTGCTAAACGCTTTCTAGGTATTGTGCAGAACTCTGTCTATGACCTCCTCTCAAAATTTTAGCCAAAAATGATATCGTATGAGAAAGTTATGCCCAAAATACTAAAGTGACATTTTTCACCTTTTTCCCAAAAACACGGATTTTCACTCTTTATTTTTCTCCACACACTCTTCTCTCCGCACAAAATAAAATCACACTCTTCAATAAAACACTTCTAACTTAAATGCACACACTTGCATTCCTTTTCACTTTTCACTTTCTCCAAAGATCTTTATTTAATGAAACTGCTTAAAATAATATAACTCCCTTTTTTTATATTGAGAAGGCATTTCGTCAAACACGTCACATGCAAAGAATTGACACCTTACTCGTTCTCATACTTCGGAGCCACGTGACAACTCAAACCAAAAACAAAATATGATCTATTTGATGCCTTGAAGGTGTAACAACACCGAAACTGAAACTCTGGCGACTCTTCAAGGTCAAAACGGCCAACTAAAGGATTTTGCCCAAGTGGCACAAATTGACATAAAAGAGACCTGTAACGTTTTTGCAAAAATCATAACTCTCACCTCGTAACTCGGTTTTCTCTAAAATTTGAAACGTAGAATATTTGCAACACTGAATATGTCCAAACCAAAACTCACTACCTAAATCCTTACGGTTCGCTTGTACCACTTCCACAAAAATTGCTACTGACACACTTTTTCAAAAAAGAGCATTTTTGTGACAGTCTTGCAACGCTTGTAAAATTCGCCTCGTTTCTCCGTTTTCATTGAAATTTGGAACACATGTTCTTGAAGATAACGACCACCTCCAGTTAAAATTTTGCTACATAAATCCTTACGGTTTGTTCGCAGTGCTTCTGACAAAACCTGCACTTTTTCAGCCTGTACAACCACTTGCCAAATCATCCGCCAAGATACCGGAAACACCACCGATCACTCCAAACACTGTGCTGACATCTCCAATGCTGTTCTGGACTATTTCCTGACATGCTGGCATGTTCCAAACTGATCCATCCTATCCAACTATGCCCGTGGCGACTTTTGCAACTTTTTGACTATTTTGCTGCTTTGACAACTTTCTGACGATTTTTTCAACTTTTGCAAATTTGCACAAACAACCTGTAACAACTTCACCCAAACATCAAAAACATCCTCATAAGCATTTAACATCACTGTACATACTCTGAATAACCTCTCGAACTCCTGTCCACTGCATCAACCGATCTATCTGACTGTGTTGACAACAATGACAATACTGTCGCTGCACCTTGCTCAACAATCTCCCCCTTTGGAATTGTTGGCAACACACGTGCAATTTCCTTGTAACTCTTCTCCCCCTTTGACAACAATACCAAAGGGCTACTGCAAACTCCCCCGAGTCCATGCACAACATTCTCAGGCAAAAATTATTACACTTAGCAAAAATCACAAACATGAGCAAAAAGATAAACAAATACACAAATGCTCCCCCGAAGAATGTGGTCCCGATAGCTAGTCAATTCTTGGGAAGCGTGACCACTCCCAATTTATTGTGAAGGTACTCAAAGACTTCCTTGGGCAATGGTTTTGTGAAGATATCCGCTACTTGCTCTATTGTTGGAACAAAATCCAACTTAACCTCACCTTCCGCAACTTTCTCCTTCAAAAAGTGATACCGGATAGCAATATGTTTTGTGCGAGAATGCATAACCGGATTCTTTGAGATGTTAATGGCACCGGTGTTATCACACTTAACTGAAATTGGCTCACTGAAGTTAATACCAAGATCTTTCAAGGTTTGTTTCATCCATAATACCTACGTACAACACGTTGTCGCTGCAATATATTCTGCCTCTCGTTGTGGATAAGGAGACTCGACTCTTGTTTCTTACTGTGCCACGTGACCAACCTGTCTCCAAGATAGAATGCACCTCCACTGGTACTCTTTCTGTCATCTACACATCCTGCCCAATCTGCATCTGAATACGCAATAAGGGTGAAGTCCTTACCTTTCGGATACCATAACCCATACTCCATAGTACCCTTGAGGTACCGAAGAATCCTCTTCACTATTGTCACATGAGTCTCCTTGGGACTAGCCTGAAATCATGCTACCATGCATACTGCCTACAAAATATCTAGTCTAGTAGCTGTCAAGTACAGTAAGCTCCCAATCATAGATCTGTACATGGTTTGATCAACATGTGGAGATTTGTCATCCTTGCTCAACTTGCAACCTATCATCATGGGAGTGCTAACCGGCTTACAATCCTCCATTGTGAACTTTTTTAGCATCTCTTTCACATATTTAATTTGAGAAATAAATATGCCCTTCTCATTTTGATTAACTTGCAACCCGAGGAAATACGAAAGTTCACCAATCATTGACATTTCAAATTCTTTCTGCATCTTATTTGCTAAATCTTTACACGACTCATCTTTGTCGCTACCAAATATGATATCATCTACGTATACAACAAGAACAATAAGATGGCCATTTTCTATTTTGACATACAAATTACTATCCACCATACCTTTCTTGAACCCTTGTTGAGTAAGATAGTTGTCTAGCCTTGCATACCATGCTCGGGGTGCCTGTTTTAAGCCATATAATGCTTTCTTCAACTTGCAAACCAAGTTGGGATCATCACCAAGTTGGAAACCATCTGGCTGCTCAATATAAACCTCTTCTTCAAGTTTCCCATTCAAAAATGTTGATTTCACATCCATTTGATAAACTTTGAAATTCTTGTAAACTCGCTAAAGCCAGAAACATTCTAATTGCCTCTAGTCTAGCCACAGGTGCAAAGGTTTCCTCAAAGTCAATACCTTCAACTTGTGCATAGCCTTTACATACCAATCTTGCTTTATTCCTCACTACCTGTCCGTATTCATTCAATTTGTTTCGAAAGACCCATTTAGTATCGATTCTATTTTTATTTGTAGGTCTTGGTACTAACTCCCAAGTTTTGTTTTTCTCGATCTGATCTAATTCTTCATTTATTGCCTTCATCCAACTTTCATCTTTGCTTGCGTCAACAACATTTTTGGGCTCAATGTTGGATAATAGAGAGTAGTTACTTACTACTCTTCTTCTTGTCTGAACACCAACTGTGGGGTCTCCAATTATTTGCTCTCTAGGATGATCTTTCTGCCAGCTCACTGTTTTGAATTTCTTATTTTCTTCCACTTCTGAATCACTGTTTGAATCATCTGAGTCAATTTTTTGTTTCTTTTCCATTTCCTTTTCCTCATCTCCTTCAATAACCTCTTCATAAATTGGGTAGTTCTCTTCATAGCTAATTACTCGTTCCCTACCTTCATCAACTTTAACATCGACACTATCCACAATTTTCCTTAGCCTCTTGTTGTAGCATTTGTAAGCTTTGCTTTTTGACGAATAGCCAAGAAAAATACCTTCATCCGCTCTATCTTCAAACTTACCAAGGTTTTCTTCACTTCTTTTGATGTAACACTTGCTGCCAAAAACTTTAAAGTATCTTGTTGTTGCCTTTTTACCGAACCACAACTCATAAGGAGTTTTGCTTTCATGCGTCCTCAACATGCACCTATTTTGGATGTATACCGCAATATGGACTGCCTCTTTCCAAAATTTGTCTCGCTACTTTGCTCTCAGTCAACATAGTCCGTGCCATTTCCTGCATTGTCCTGTTCTTTCTTTCTACCACACCATTCTGTTGAGGTGTCCTGGCTGCTGAAAACTGTCTCCTAATACCATATTTTTCATAGTACTTTGTAAAATCCTCTAAAATGAACTCTCCTCCTCTATCCGATCTTAAACATTTAATCATTTTTCCTGTTTGATTCTCAACTTGGTTTTTGAAAACCTTGAACATCTCAAAAGCTTCTGATTTATGCTTCAAAAATAGTACCCATGTCATCCTCGGAATAGTCATCTATACACAACATAAAATATTTGTCACCATTTATGCTTTGCGTTCTCATGGGTCCACATAAATCAGTATGTATTAGTTCCAAAGGTTTGCTTGTGTAGTACTCTTTTGTTTTAAATGAGACTCTAGTTTGCTTCCCCTTTTGGCATGAAGCACAAATGCTATTTGATGGTTTTCCAATGGTGGGAATATCTCTCACTACCTTTTTTGAGCTGATTTTTACTAGATTGTCAAAACTGATATGACCGAGCCTCTTGTGCCACAACCAATTTTCTTCTTCCTGTCCAATCAAGCAAGCTCCTTCTGAAGTCTCTCGAGAGAGTGTACAAGTTGCCAGATGTCCTCGATCCAGTTGCTATCAACTTTCCACTATTTGCTTTTTTGACTTCACAACCCTCGCTTCTTAAAAATCACTTCATGACCTCTATCACAAATCTGACTTACGCTCAACAAGTTATGCTTCAGACCAACCACAAACAAGACTTCTTTTGACTTGATTTTTCTATCACTGATCTTAACTGAACCTTTGCCAACTATCTTAGCTCCATCATTATTTCCAAATTTTACTGAACCACCTTCATATTGCTGTAACTTCTCAAATTTTTGTTTGTCACCTGTCATATGACTGGAGCATCCACTATCAAGTATCCATGGTGCAGATTTATTTTGTGCTTTAAATGTTGTTTGTACGATCAGGGATTCCTTTTCTTCCTTAGATCGCTCTTTTTCTTTCCACTCTGGTTTGATTACAGTTTTGGGCTCTTGTTTTGACTTTTCTTTTTCAGTAGCTTGTGCATGTTTTTCGAGAAATTTTCTATTTTGTCTCATTCCATTTGGTTGAAATTTTCTTCCCTGAAATTGATTTGATGCAAATGTACTTCGACAATTTCTTGCAATGTGCCCAAAATTATGACAGCTTATAACATTCTACCGCATAATCCATCAAAGGTGAAAAAACATTTCTACTCGGTAAAATTCCTTGGTCCTACATTATACTTGCAATCTGAAATCTTATGTCCATAACCATTGCATTTAAAACAGTAACCGGAAAAGAGATGATTGAACCTGGGTGATGGTCTTTGCCATGTTGTCGTAGGAGCCATAAATCTTCTTCTTCTTTGATGTGTGACATTGGTGAATCCATCATTGTCAATTCTCCTTTCGTGCCTTGCATTATTGCTTTCTTTTGCATGAGTCAATTTTTCTTGATCAACCTGTTTCTTATCTTCATTCTTTATGGATTCTTCATTTATGGCCTTTGATCCATTTGATGATTCTCCTTCATCAAAGCCCAAACCAAATTTGATGCCTGTAGTCTTTTGGTTATTTATGATCTTATCCAGCTTCATAGAACTTTCTTCACGTTTGTGATAACAACTAATTTTACGATTCATCTCTTCTATCCGCATCCTTAAACCAACGATCTCTTCTTCTAGCTTGTTGCAATAATCTATTTTCATGGTTATTTGCACTTCGAGATCTTCAGATATTTTCTTGGATTCTTCTATCTATACTTTCAAACTAGTTATGATTTCATTTGCATCCTCAAGCTTTCTTGAAATTTTCTTATTCTTTTTTCTTTCTATCTTCAATTCATCCAGAGCTGCAATTAGTTCCTCTTCCAAATTTACTTCTGCATCAATTTCTTCTTCATCACATTCCTGTTCTTTTTCTATTTTTTCTTCTTTGAGTGCCATGAAAAGAGCTTCACCTGTTTCCTTTTCAGAATCCTCACCGGAGTCTGTCTTCTGATGAACTCGACATTCTTGGAGATGAAACTTTTCTTCTTGAAGTTGCCTTTTCTGAAATTTGTTTTTTTCTTCCAGTCACTTCTTTCTTGGTGCGATCCTTCATCACTTTTGTTCTTCTCATTAAGTGGACATTTAGCTGCAAAATGCCCAATGCCTCCATAATTGAAACATTTAAATGGTAACTTTCCTCTCGTATTTTCCTTTTCCCCTTTTTAGTTTTCGAACAAAGTTTGCTTCCATTTCATCCGATGTCTCTTCTTCCTCGGATTCTTGTTTTGCTTTCATATTTTTATGGGCTTTAAAAGTAGCTTCTCTGTCTGTGGGTTTAGATTTTCCTATTCTCATCTCATATGCAATCAAAGAACCATGCATCTCATCCATACTAAAAGAATTTAGATCTTTAGCTTCTTCTATAGCTGAAACTTTAGAATCAAATCTTTGGGGAAGAGATCTTAATACCTTTTTCACGATGATAGAATCTTTGATTTCCTCGTCGAGTCCTCTAATCGCATTAATGACTTCATTAACTCTCAGTATATATGCCTCTATGTTCTCATCGTCATTCATCTTTAATACTTCGAACTGAGCTCGATGTGTTTGTAACTTGGCCTCCTTGATCTTAACGTCTCCTTCATGAATGCTCCTCGGTTTGTCCCATATTTCTTTTGCCATTTTACAACTCATAATATTTACCAGTTCACTGTCCACTAATCCGCACATGATAGCATTCTTTGCTTTTGAGTCATTCTCAAATAGTTTCTTACCGACAACATCGGTTGGAGAAGTGGTGGGTATTGTGTATCCACTATCTACTGAATCCCAAATGTCGTATCCCAAAGCACAAAGATATGTCTCCATCCTGAGTCTCCAAAATGCGTAATTAGTTTCATCAAACAATGGTGCTTTGTTTGATGAGAAGCCTTCACCACCTGCCATTGTGTCACTTCCAAGATCACCCTAGCCGGTTAAGCTTGTTCAGGAACCTCGCTCTGATACCAATTGTTAGTCTCACAATGACACTGAGAGGGGGGTGAATCAGTGTAGCTCTTTTAAAACTTAAATCTTCAACTCTTAAAGCCGAAACAATGAAAACTTGAAACCAAATAAAGCAAGTATAACAAGAGAACATCACACAACACAAGATGTACCGAGGTTCACCGATTTGGCTACATCCTCAAAATGACTATTTGGACTCCCATCCAAATCTAGCCTTTGCAAAGCACCAACTTTACAATCAATTTACCAGCACCCACTAGAAGGAGCACCAACCCCTGATTTATCTACACCAACAGAAAGGAGCACCAACCCCTGATTTATCTACACCAATAGAAAGGAGCACCAACCCCTCTACCAAGCACCCACTTGATTTTGATATTGATAATAAAATGACATATATGAATCTTCTCTTCTCACATAAAAATTGACCGTTCTCTTAGCTCGTTTTGTCAATTGCTAAACGCTTTCTTGGGTATTGTGCAGAACTCTGTCTATGACCTCCTCTCAAAATTTCAGCCAAAACTGATATCGTATGAGAAAGTTATGCCCAAAATACTAAAGTGATGTTTTTCACCTTTTTCCCAAAAACACGGATTTTCACTCTTTATTTTTCTCCACACACTCTTCTCTCCGCACAAAATAAAATCACACTCTTCAATAAAACACTTCTAACTTAAATGCACACACTTGCATTCCTTTTCACTTTTCACTTTCTCCAAAGATCTTTATTTAATGAAACTGCTTAAAATAATATAACTCCCTTTTTTTATATTGAGAAGGCATTTCGTCAAACACGTCACATGCAAAGAATTGACACCTTACTCGTTCTCATACTTCGGAGCCACGTGACAACTCAAACCAAAAACAAAATATGATCTATTTGATGCCTTGAAGGTGTAACAACACCGAAACTGAAACTCTGGCGACTCTTCAAGGTCAAAACGGCCAACTAAAGGATTTTGCCCAAGTGGCACAAATTGACATAAAAGAGACCTGTAACGTTTTTGCAAAAATCATAACTCTCACCTCGTAACTCGGTTTTCTCTAAAATTTGAAACGTAGAATATTTGCAACACTGACTATGTCCAAACCAAAACTCACTACCTAACTCCTTACGGTTCGCTCGTACCACTTCCACAAAAACTGCTATCGACACACTTTTTCAAAAAAGAGCATTTTTGTGACAGTCTTGCAACGCTTGTAAAATTTGCCTCGTTTCTCCGTTTTCATTGAAATTTGGAACACATGTTCTTGAAGATAACGACCACCTCCAGTTCAAATTTTTCTGCATAACTCCTTACGGTTTGTTCGCAGTGCTTCTGACAAAACCTGCACTTTTTCAGCCTCGTACAACCACTTGCCAAATCATCCGCCAAGATACCGGAAACACCACCGATCACTCCAAACACTGTGCTGACATCTCCAATGCTGTTCTGGACTATTTCCTGACATGCTGGCATGTTCCAAACTGATCCATCCTGTCCAACTGTGCCCGTGGCGACTTTTGCAACTTTTTGACTATTTTGTCGCTTTGACAACTTTCTGACGATTTTTTCAACTTTTGCAAATTTGCACAAACAACCTGTAACAACTTCACCCAAACATCAAAAACATCCTCATAAGCATTTAACATCACTGTACATACTCCGAATAACCTCTGAACTCCTGTCCACTGCATCAACCGATCTATCTGACTGTGTTGACAACAATGACAATACTGTCGCTGCACCTTGCTCAACACAAACCCCCACATAGACTTGGAGTGAGTGTTTAAAATGCTATTGGTGAACCCTCAAATATAAAACACACTAAAATGAGGTGAGGAAAAACCCCACAAGAATTTTAATCCTAACATATCCATAAAGATAATTGCAGGCACCTCCTCATGATTGATATATTAAGAGAAACGCTGAAGAACACATCATCAAGAGGATTCACCTAATCGGATATACTTGGCTCAAGATAAGCAAACCCTAGGGATGGGAAATAATAGATCACCATCCTATATTTCTTTATGTATGGAAGGTTGGGTTGGTGTACAATTGCATGATAGACTTTGGAACTACCACAATATTCATAATTAAGGCTATTTGTAATACAATGGATATGGAATACACCCAAACTAGTTCCAATATACTAAAACTATATGGGGCCATTGTCTAGGTGGTAGGAGCATTCAAATATGTACCTATAATGTTGCATGAGATTTTGGAATTCACTGTGATCCAAGAGGTGATAGTAGTTGATCCCACTTCTCTCTTTGACATTTTCTTATAGTTAAGCTTGTAGGTTACCTATATCTAGATTACACATACATGGTGATTCCCCACAAAGGAAGAAAGGTCAAGATCTATGTGGAGAAACCTAGCTCTTACCAAAATAAAAAGCTAGAGGAAGTAACACAAATCTAGTTGAAGAGGATCTTAAATACCTTGAGTAGCTGACAAAGGATCTATAGATCAAATATGAGTTCTCACTAAGTGATTTCAACAAATAATTGATACCAAAATGGGAGCTTATTGCATATTTGAATCACATGGTTGTAAGCTCTCGAATCATAAAATATAAATTTAGAAAGTAGACAAGAAAAAGCATCAATTTTTTTTATCACTCTACTCTAGACATTGCTAATTCTAGTAAATAGATAAAAATTGAAATATCTAGTGCATAAAAACATGCCAAAGTCTTGTATCATATTGTAAATAAATAACTACTAATAAAATATAAAAATTAACTAAAATTTAGGTTATTAAAATTTTATTGGTTGTAGAATATAGTGGTAGTAAAGAAAAAAGTGGATCAAGTTGCTCATACAAGATAAAGATTTAGGAAAAATAGACTAGTTGTGCTAGGAAGTATTCATAAGCACACACTCTTTAATGCAATTATGGAACTTACCATTGATGAAGTATTATAAAATTTATTACTATATCTTTGTAGTTTACCAAAAGCACTTGATCACTTAGATATTTTTTAAGTAGAATCCAAGAGTGATTACACTTACCCCATGTCATAAAAAACTTTACGATAGCAACCAAGGATTCCAACAAGTTTGTCAATCACCTAGGAGATGTTTTTGACCCAGTCCTAACAATTAAGGAAAATAAACTAAGGGATACAATAGAGTAGAAGGCTACAAAATATTTAATAGGATACTAGGATTCACATGCCTAGGATTCCTTCTTAGGTAAATTCATGCCCAAAAGAGTACATTTTTTCCTAGAGTTGGTTCAAGAAATAGCTAAACATTATGATGCAAATTATAGAATTATGAGAAATGTTGTCGAACTTCTCCCTTAAGCCATAATTTTTTATAGCAACTTTTCTTGGACAATTCCCCCTCTTTTTACTGAGGCATTTGATAAACAGATCAAAGCCACCTATTATACCCCTAAAATAATGACCTTGATGAACCCTAAAAATCCTATTCCCTTGGCCAAATTTCAATTGCATGCAACTATTATTTTTTACCTTGATTCATATAAACATGTGCATGACTATTAGGTGGCCATGGCCTATAAAAAAATCAACCTTCAAAATCCCTTCTATTTTTATTAGGCCCTATTACTTAGATCCATAATTCATGAGTACTTAGTTGAGTTTAATCAGTTAGGAATTTTTAGATATCCATCCTACCTAGATTGGATTTTCTTATTTTTTAAAGAAGAAATATTCTTGTACCTCAAATAAAAATAGAGTTGATGATGGAAGATTTTTTTTTGTGGTAAAATGAATGTCAATACTTAAGATATCTAATTCCCTTTTGAATTTTAATTAGATTTTTGTTGGCCTTGCTCTTTCATGCATAACGGTACCAATTCTTTGACTAAATAAGGAATCAAAGGGTCAATTGCAAACAACCAATGTAATAACTAGATATTGGTACTTTGTACTAGAAGGCATTATAATAAGGGTGTATGGATTCTCCAAAGAACCCATTTTGCTTCCCCACTATGTTATAGACTAGATTTTTGGCTTGGATTTTTTTTGTCAAATGGACTACACTAATACATACCTATGTGCTAGAGTGAACAAGGGTGCTCCAATATAGACACCCAAAAGTCACACATTGCCACTTTTTCCATCATCATGGTTGATCAATTTGCAAAACCCAAATTTTTTCATAAATTGGCTTCAAAACACTATTCATCTTCATAAGCCCCCTTGGGCTACTTAAACCCCTTCCTACGCTTAACTATGGGTCCTCATGCGACCTCCATTGTGACTTAACCTTGGTTGAAACCTTTACCATGGTCAAAAGAACTTTATGGTTAATTACTCTAATCGTGATTGAGACTAAGCCTTCCACCTCACCTAGTCTACTTTGACTAGCCTAGCCTAGCCTTTCCGCTTTTCCATATTGATATTTGCTCTATATCACACTCTCCTATGCAATCAATGATAATTGAAGACTTTTGCACAACAAAAGTAATTTTAAATTAAAAAATTTTCCACCTTAACATGTCATAAAATACATTTGGATACTTTCCTCCACCCATGCCACCTTAGGGGACACCTTATAGGACACCTCACAATATCCACCTCATAGGGAACACCTCAGAGGATGCCTCACAACATCCACCTCATAGGGGACACCTCATGGGACACCTTAGAGGATACCTCACAATAGCCACCTCATAGGGGATACCTTAGGGGTTACCTTAGAGGACAACTCACAATGGCCACCTCACAATGCACACATCATGGGACACCTCATCCCATCCCCTAACTTTGGAAAACTTTATAAATAGAAGGCCAAATTCTCTATTTTAGATAGATCTATTTTTTCTTAACAAAACTCTATTGAAATTACTTTAGATTACATACATCACTCATCATCACTTCATATAACCCATCATCCATACCCATACAAAAGCTAACATGAAACCCATAAAACCCCTTTCCTATCTGATAAAAGAAAGATATTTTTGAAGGTGACCCAGTGGAAAATAGAAAAAGGCCTTGCATCATAGGAGTATTTCCATCAAAATCTATCAATTATGGAGAAAACAATTAGATTCACAAGTTGGGGTGCAAATATCAAGGCACAATCATATTTGTAAGCTCCCCTAAAAATATTATTTTCAGTAGTCTAGAGGCCACAAAATCAGGTAAGTATGCTTCCTAAGTTATTTTTTAATCATTTCATTGAATTTTAATCATGTTTTGAGGTCTTTGTCTTTGTTAATATGGATCTGATCAAGGTAGGCCCCCAAACACTCTAACAAGTTTTTGTAGGTTTAGAGGGCTTGCATAGCTAACAATGACACATGAGAAGTAATCCCACTCACACTAAGGAACATAAGGAGATGACTTGTATTTGTTTACCATATATGCTAAAAGAGGACTTCCTTTATTGAAGACCCCATTTTGAGGCCTCGCATGGCCCCTTTTTGTAAAAGGATGACTTTGTAACCCTTTTCACTATTAATTCCAAAATAATTTAGTTTCCATGTGCTTCATTTTGGCATGCTTTATGGGATCCTCCACTAAGTTATTAATTTTTCTTAGCTTGCTTGCTAATTGACTGATCATTTTGGGCCATTTTTTTGTGTTTCAAGTGCTAAAAATCTAGAACAGAGTCCACCAAAGCCCTAAGAAACATTTCGAGTCCACAAATGCAACATTTTTTGCCTTCACACTAGATTTACATGGTGGGGTGCAAATCTTAAGGTCTAGTCAGATTCGTAGACCCCCTTGCAAATCCTAAAAACTACCTCTAAAATTGGTCCCTAGCAACAAGGTACATGTTTCTGCACATCCACATCAATAGTAAGGTAATTCAAGGGGGTTAATAGCCTTTTGTTCCATTAAGATTTATATCTCACATACCTTTATAGCCTTCTTAGGCAAAACCACCTCTTGACACGACATGTGCAAGGTGAAATCATTCCTTGTACTTTTCCATTGCAATTTTCACTAGGATTTATACTCTTCCTTGCACAATTCATTTTGCAACTATCATTTTGGCATATTACAATAGGTTTTTGAACACCAAAACTCACTTTCTACATATTTTTGTGTAGAAAACCATATTAGAACCTAAATAAACTTTATAACTAGATTCAAAGAACTCAAAATTATCCAAAAAACCTAGCAAGTTCAGATTCATAGGCCCCTTACGAATCCCAACTGATAGTCAAATTTGTAGGCCCCCAATGAGTCCTAAAAAAATACAATATTTTGCATCACAAAGATAGAAAAAACCTCCTACAACATCTGGTGATAGGTATTTTTATTAGAAACTAATGTTTTTACCTTTTGAGGCTTGATTTACATTTTCATGCAAGTCTTATTGCTTTCTTCATCATCATAGTGTAAATTGCATTTTAATCACATGCATACGTCCTAAATGGGGACTCAAATCCCTTGGTTTACTTAGATCTAAGATATATTTTGATCTATTATCATATACAAAGATCTTATGCAACATCTAGTCATAATCGTAACTAGCATATCTTGACTAGTGTAGATAGGATTGCACTCAATCAAACCTTAGCATAACTTTGCATTTAAATCAAGAAACTTAATTAGGTCTAATTTCTTTCCAAAAGCATTAGGTTATATTTGCTCTATTTCAAAAGCATATTAGTTTAGATTTTAAATCTCTTTTCAAAGCACTTAATTAGATTTCAAATATCTTTCAAACACATCTTAGCTTAGATTTCAAATCTCTTTCCAAATCACCTAGATAGATTTCAAATCTCTGTCCAAAAGTATTAGGTTATATTTTCTCTCTTTCAAAAACATCTTAGCTTATATTTCAAATCTCTTTCCAAAAGTATTAGGTTATATTTACTCTCTTTCAAAAACATCTTAGCTTATATTTCAAATCTCTTTCCAAAAGTATTAGGTTATATTTGCTCTCTTTCAAAAGCATACTAGCTTAGGTTTCAAATCTCAATATTGGAACTTCAACTACACTGATATATACGTAGGTGCTAGAGTCAACAAGGGTGCTTTGTATAACCTACCTTTGAGTTATAGGCCAATCACTCTTAGCTCCTAAAAAATGGAATATTTACTAAATAAAAAGCTCCTAAAATTGAAGATAAAAATAGAACCAGACAAATGGATCAAAGATCCAAAGGGAATCTTGAAAGGCTACTAGTAAAGGAAAATAAAAACCCCCCTTTAGCATAATCCAAGGCCAAAGGTCAAAAATAAAATGAATCTAGCAGAAGAAGAGGAAGATGAGGTAGAAGCACCCAAATATAATCATCCTCCATGGAGAAGGTTTAATGAGGTAAGAGTTGAATATGAATCTCAATGCAATCCCAACCATGTCTAAAAAGAAAAAATATATAATATAATAAAGAAGAAGGGATGGAATAAAAATAAGACTGAAAAATTATGGATTTTTTAGTGCAATATAAGCACACACAACCTTGGGTTCGCTACAAATATTGATAAAAAATTATAAGAATATTTTGATGATTACCCTCAAAATAAAGATGAGTAGAGAAGTTATGACTCTAAGGCACAATATGCATCAAAATAATATTAATAAGAAGAGACCAAATCCCAAATACAAGTGGATCAAGTTTAAAATATTGTCACTTCAATATGGTATCAAGCCCCACCATCACCATAAACTAAGGAGCAAGTTTAACAAACATATATTGGTTATGTTGAAATAATGAAAATTATGGGCTATACTAGTGGTATCCCAAGACCAACAACATCTAGAATAGTAAACCCCTACCAAGAACCCCTTGATAGGAGAAAAAAGAGACTAGTGTTGATATTTTTAAACCTCATGAAAAATTCTAACCCAAAAACCCCAAAGCCTCATAAAAATAACCAAAAAGAAGTGAAAAAACAAAAATTCTAGGACTTTATTTTGAGTAATATGGTTCAAAAGCAAATAAAGTAAATATTTGGCTAACACCTCCACCTATTGAATAAGCAACAACATAAGGATTAATTTTTTCATCTCTTCCTCCTTCTCATCCTTATTTTACTTCACCCCCGTCTTCTCCTCTATACTCAGCTCAACCACCTTCTTCCCCTACTCAACTACTTTTCCACCATGTTCTCCTCCTCATTCATATTCACCAAAAAAACATCTACTAGACCATATTCCAAGGTAGTCACCACTTATCCATATTCAAACACCCTTCAAGATCCTATAATTTCACCTTCATCATCTTCTAAAGCTCTCCAAACTATTCCTTCCATACCTATAATTGCTTCAATGCTTCTAAAGCTCTCCAAAATATTCCCTCCATACCTATAATAGGTTCAATTCTTTCCCTCCCTCTCTTGAATTTTTTATTTGCCATGTACACTTATAGTCTCCTAGTGGCTACTATTCAAATATAACTCCAAAAAACATAAGCCAGTGCATAATCTTGGCTTGAGAACAAGAAGCAAAAAAAAGAGAGACTACACTAAAAAGGGTGATGTGTATACTTGACCCCAAGAAAATAAAGCACATGATAACAACCACAAATTCTATTGTGTCCAAGCTCACATCCCAAATTATAGAGATTGACTATCAAATAGCTACAAATATTATGCACATAGATAGGGTCCCAATTGGGGATAAGGATCAAATGACACACACATCCATTGATGTATTGTATTTATATGGACTCTAGGTGATGGCTAAATACAACAAAGAGAAAGAGAAAGTATATAAATATGCCAAGGATATTGAGTAGGAAAATATACAACAAAAGACCTTACAGAGTCAAATTAAATAATAGTAGTAGAGTCCCAAATAGAATCCCATATTTCTAGTGATCATATTGTCATACTTATTCTTTGAATACGATTAAAAAAAATCTCATAAGATAGTTAAATATTCATCTAAGTTTTCATATTGGCCAAATAATGATGAAGAATAATTCTTTGATTTTTCAAATAAGTTGATTGCATTGCAAACTAGAGTAATATATTTAGGAAGGTAATATCAAGCCCCTTCATATAATAAATCCTATAACTTAGCATTAGTTCATGATAAGGCTAAATATTTTTTGGCCCCAACACAACAAGAGTGGGATGTAGCCAAGAAAGTTTTAGGCTTGCTAGTACAAGATCCTACAACTAACATAGGAGAAAGAGAAGACCCTAATTTAGAAGGAGATGATGTAGAGATGGCAAAACAAGACTCTATATCCAATTAATAAGGTCATCTACTTTCAAAAAGTTTCAAGAAAAATTTTTCTTGGAGGTGCCAAAAATATAGACTAATTCTTTTTCAACATTCAAACTTGAAAATTTTATAATTTTCAAGTTTCAAAAGTTTCTCTTGATGCATCATTCTTTAAAATTATTTCTTTTGGAGTCTAAGGAAGCAATTTTGGGCTTTAAAAATTATTTATTCATTATATTTAAATATTTTGTCTAAACTAACTTGGTGCTAGATCTACAAAGGAGGCAAGCCATAGATTTTTCATAGTGATGTTAGTTGCATGCCTCAAATCTATGGCATAGTGCAAAGGCTAGTAGCACGGATGGTATTAATTATAGAAGTAGGCAAGCCAAAAAATTAAAAGTTATGGCACTATCCCAAACCCCAAAAATTTCTAGCCTAGTTAAGAGCTTACAAAAAATAAGAAGAGCAGCCTAGAGTGTAAGCCAAAGGGAAGTATCATCCTAGATCAGATATTCTCAAGCAAGAATGATGACAATAGCATGTAAAAGGTCTAGCATGATCATATTGAGCATAATAATCAACCTAGAAGGTGATTCAAGACAAAGTAGCATCCCAAAGTAGAGGATCTTAGTATAAAATACACCCATCACCCTAAACCAAAACACTCTAGACAACATAGCAGTTGTTAGAGCCAAAAAGCAACAACCGTTCCACCTAAGCATGTCTAATGATATTGCAAATCATAACCACCTAATAGAAGATATGTTGAACATGCTAAAGATGATGAATTGTGCCAAATCATCCCTAGTAATGTAAGGCCATTTTTTAACATAATTTTACATCGTAGTTAGTTTCATTTTAGCTAAGAAAAAACTATAAATAGAGACATGATCCTCATTATAAAGGGTCAAATATTTTAGTGTTTGCCTATCATATGTTACATGTTAATGATATTATAATACAAACAAGGTTTATTTTATCTACCTCAATTGGTATATGAATAATGGATTATCACATTGATATTTACACTTTCCAAATTTCTATTTATGCATTAGTAGAAGTAATTTATGTTAAGTTTCAATCTATTCAACTTATTTAAATTGATACTTGAAGTATTTCTTTTTTAGTTTGAAGTTGTTTGGATTGTTTCTACTAAATTTATTGGAATATTGAATGCTATAACATTTAATTTTTCTGCATAGATTTAATTAAATGGTAAATTAGGCATTACTTGTAGTAGATGGCTTATTCACATTTAGCTAAAAATAGTATTGTTAGCTAAGACCCAGTCATAATTAATTAATCTTTCTAACACTACCTCTTCCTCTCTCACCCTACCTATTTCTCTATATCCCAAATCTTGTCTCAACCTTATCCCTTTTTTACCTTTAGTATTTCTACATAGTATTATTTAGAAAAGGAACCAACCTTCTATGGAGGTTGATTCAAAAGCAATTTTGAGTCATCCAATCTTGACCTTGGTCTAGGGTGCACATTCTATACCTAGGTAGATCGACCAATCAAGAGGAATGACATGTAAAGATAATTTTTTTGTACCTACAAATGTATGAGAAATATTAATAAAGCATTAAAAGTTGTAATGCTCTATATCCAACAACAATAAGTTGTGCCTTGTTCTTCACCACCTGACCATCTAATGTAAATTTGGTCTTATAGACCCCATTTGCACCCATCAATATTATTACATTCTAAAAGAGGAACAAACTCATAAGTTTAATTCTTCATAAAAAAATTATATTTAGCAAGCATGACATCTTCCCATTACGGCTTGCTCTTGGCCTTGGAATAGGTGAGAGGATATCTAAAATTATCAACCTTCAAGACAAAAATGTGAGAGGGAACCTTTTGATGCTACTCCTAAAAAAATATGGGTTGATAACCTTAATAAGAGAATTAATTAACTTGGTTTTTGGATTATTCATCAAATATCGAGTATGTCTTAAGAGGGAGTAATACTAGAATATAAAGTTATATTATTCAAACTAAACTTACATCTACCTCAACATTCATTACCATGGCACATGTTATTTTAGAATCAAGATCCTCATTCCAAGAGTCCAATATTGAATGTGTTATAGATTGTGCTTCCCAAGAATGGGTTAAATATATGGGTATAACTATAGCTAATTCAAATAAATATGAAGAGGGAGAGGACTCAATATGGGTTAAATCTATGGGTATAACTATAGGGAATTCAAATAAATATGAAGAGGGAGAGGACTCAATGGGAAAAATACCCACAATAATTTCTTAGGAATCCATCAAAGTAGCAAAAGAAATAAGTGTATATTTAGCCAAATTATTATGTGGGGAACTTTATGAATAAATTAGAAGGTTCTCATAAAAAATAAATCTCTTAAAATAACAACCTCATGGATCAAGGATCATAAATATGAAATTCATTACAGTTATCTAAATACCCTAAAAAATGCATAGGTGACTTTTTGGTGCCTCCATATTTCAAATATATTTAGGTATGTGAACACATTTTGAAGACCTAAATATATAGAATTAAGACACATTAATATTGTTACCTATAAACCTCTCAAGGGGTATCATACCCTAGACTATTTAAATAGGAACTCTATTGTTGATGTGTGTTGTACAAATATTAGATTCTCCCAAAAAAATTGCTCCATTCTCTAAGCATGAAGTATACTGCAATCCATATTACTAATCACCCTTTTATTCTTCTAAACTACCCATTATGCTCTAGATTTTGAGAACTCAAGAGGTGTGAAAGGAAGGTGAGGCTCAAGATAAATCAATGATATAGATCATAAATCATAGAAGAATGAAAACCTAGAATCATACAAATTGTTATACTTGAAAATCTATAAAAACTATCATATTCATGGAAGACAAAGTTACATAGCATATGTTCAATTGATAACATCAACTCTAAACTTATAAAGTTTACATAAAACTCTTTCATTCAATAAAACTCTTTTGAATTGTTTACATCCAACTAAATCCAATTATAACTAGTGCCTCACATCCAATATATAGACATCCTACCTGCCAATAGTAACAAGACTTTTCTATATGTAGTTCCCCTAATATTTATGTTATTATCTCCCTCTTCTATTTTCAAAACTAATATCCTATTTTTATTTTTATTAAATTTTTAGAACTCTTCCATTCATAATTATGGGCATCACACATTGAGTTTACATAATGTGATTCATATGCATGCCCTCCAAAAATATAACTAGACTCAATTAAAAAAATCTAAAATAAGATAACTTAATTCCTAAGTTATCTTAGTTTTTACATGTGCTCTTAACTAAAAATAAGATCCAATTAAAAAATAATAAGTATTCTAAAATAATAAAATAATAAATAGTAAGTACTCATTTTTTATTACTATTATTTTATTTTTTTAATTAATTAAACAATTTTGCATCATGCTCGCCAACATTCCCCCATCCTTTTTTTTCAAATTTTTATGGGCCTGTTTCAACAACCCCTTGGTCAATATGTCCACCACTTGGTATTTATATTTAACATACTAAAAAACCACTTTATTTTTTGGTATCGAGTCTCTCATAAAAGTGATGGTTTAGCTCATGAAACATACGATTCCTGGACAACTTAGTTGCTTATTCATTGTCATTGAATATATCTATCGGTATATGATATGCTTCTCTAAGTTCCTAAAGAATATTTCTAGGCTACAATCCTTGTGTACATGTTGAAGCTAACACCACATACTCTCCCTTTATGGAATACAAAGCAACTATAGTTTATTTCTTAGAACTCCAAAAAATCAACCCACCACTAAAATAGAAAAAAAGTGCCCTAATGTAGACTTTCTATCATTTTTTGATCCTTCTCAATCTAAATGTATGAATCCAATCAAAATTGTGTTCTTTATCAATCTATAATGTATGCCATACTCCCTGGTGCCCCTTCATATATCTAAACATTCTATTCACTACTTGAATGTCTTTCTATTGGATCACTCATTAATTTGAAGGCAAATAAGATTACAAAAGTAATAGTTCATCTCTTAGTAATAATATACATCAATATACCAAATATATTTCTATACTTATTTTGATGAACCTTGGGACTACCATCATCCCTCATCAACTTCTAACACAAGTTGGTGTATTATCCACAAGATTGTAATCCTATAGTCTAAATTTATTCAACATATTACAGATACTTGGCTTGGATAATGAATATGCCACCATGTGATTAGTAAACCACCATTCCAATAAAATTGTGCATCAATCCAAGATTCATCATCTCAAACTCAGCCATCATTACTTTTTTAAATCTCTTCATCATCTCTTGAACTACCTATGTAAATCCAATCATCAATATAGAAGTAAACACAAATAATTTCATTATTTAAATTTTGTATGTAAAGAGAGCTACTTTTTTATTCTCATGAAGCATATTTACAATATATTGTTTTCTATCCTATATTACCATTTCCTATGGGCTTGACTAAGTTCATATAGGCCTTCTTGAGCTTGTAGACCCAATCCTTCTTGTCTTCAAATCCTTATGGTTAATCCAAATAGATTTCCTCATTAATAAACCCATTAAAAAATTAACCTTCCACATATATAATGTACTTTCTATTCCTTTTGTGTTGATATGGCTAGAAAAAATCCTATGGTGTCTTGCTTTGCAATAAGAGAAAAATTCTCCTCATAATCCACATATAATTTTATGCAAAACCCTTTGCAACCAATCTTTCCTTGTGTTTGTTAATTGTCCCATCACTCTTAAATTTGGTATTGTACAACCACTTGGTACCAATGACAACATTTTTTCTTGGTTGCTAAAATAATTCCCAAGTATCATTATTTTCAATGGACTTCATCTCCTTTTCCATTGCCTCAACCTAAACCTTATTTTTAGTTACCTCTTCATAGTTTCTAGGTTCACTAGAAATACAAGACAATGCATAAAAATTTGATTTCTCATAAATATCATCATCAAGGTTACATCTTATTTTTCATTGGTTGCCTCATTTTTACTCTCATCTCAACACTTTGATCTAGAAATTGTGATGGTGGATGTTAGAGTAACAATATTTTACATTTTTCCTACTTTAGTTGTTTAAAATGGTGTGGTTGGTACTATAGAGATAGTATATGGTGTAGATGATACCTCTATGGGTGTTGGTTAAGAACCATGAGTGATCTTCTTATCATAATCACCACTCTAATATCTCCACCTTCACTTACAAACTCTTCTCTCTTTTTGTAATGGTCTTCATAAACATGACTCTCAACAAAAATGCAATCCCTAGAGATAATAGATTTATTTGAATATGGATTGTAAAAATTGTATGATTTTCTCTCTTAACTATATCTAGTAAATACACAAGGCACACTTTTATGGTCAATTTTTTAGTATTGTATCAAAGATATGTAGGCAAATCATGTAGATACCAATATCATTTTAGAAAACAATCATTCATTTCATCCAAGAGTAGGGAAACCCCATAAATTTCCCTAAGAATAAATCTTTCCTATTCCATTCATTCCATGTTATTTATACACAAAGCAACATGCCCTTGTCTATGCAAAATGTAAACATCAACTTGGCAACAAAGAACCTCCATAAGTTCCCAAGAAATTGTAACCCTGTTACCAATTTCCCCCATCCAAAAATAATTACAACACAATCATATTTCCAAAATAAATCAAGCAAGATTATTTCATAGTACAACATCTCCTCAGGTAATTAAACATAATATGATATTTTACCAAAGTCACAATGTAGTAGTCAATTCATTTTTAGAAGCATTATCTATATACGTCCATATTTAATCTCTAATTTTTTTCAGGATCCTTTTTAAGCTTGATAATCAATTTACAAATACCAACTATTTAACTCTCAAGATCCCCATTATCCTAGCCCTTTATACAAATTTAAACCCCCTTGTTTACTTCACTTAGACATAACAAGTCTGGTAAACTTGGGGCCATCAATGGGCCATAATAATATTTCCTTTCTAAAAAAATTTAAATTCATATTACTATATCTTTACCATAGTTCTTTAGGTAACTATTGTCATCTTTAGCTTTTAGAGACTTTTCTTTTAAACACACACAAGTACTATTTTTATATCTTCTTACTATTTTCTAAACTCTAAATGAGTTCCTAAAGACCTAGGGTAATGTATAATTTAACATTTCCCCTAACACTTTTCCAACCCATAGTTTAGTCTCAAGAATCAACAATACTTAAATACATAAACTTGTTCCCAAAATACATAATATTTCAAAACCCTCATTATAACCATTAAACCACATAGTCCATTGTTATTATTATTTTTATTTAACTATAACCTCCAACATAATAACAAGACATGACACAAGGTTTCAATGGAGGGCATCATTTGAACATAAATCCACAATGAGTAATGGAGGTAACAGAACCTACGACAACCATTTCTCTAAGGAGTATACATTATTTTATTTAACTAAAAAACCCGAGTGGAAACCAAAGATAATACATTTCACAGAGACTCATAATGAAACCTAGATTGTATTATCTCCTAAGTTCTTGAAGACGTCTGCTATCAAATACAAGGTAGATTTTGACATTTTAACAACCAGTTTACACAACCCTAAAAGCAGCTCCATGAATTCTCGAGCACATCATATACATTACCATTATTCACATTGATCATACACGTTATCATGGCTTTAGGGGCACATCTGTGGAGACCGTACGTAGATCAAGCAAAGGCAACCTATTCTATGGCAAAATTGTAACAAGGTTTCACAAGGAAATTTAATTATTATTATTTTTTAAATCAAACACAGCTCTTTTGCTTTATCCAAACCCTACAACCACCATTACTTTAGCATTTACATAAGTATTCTTTTATTAGAGACTCACAAAGCTATTATAACTAGACACGAACAACATACGTTTTATTCTCAAAGAAGGAAATCGTTTATACTCAAACAACATGCATAACAAAATAACCTTGCATTTGCTATTTTCATTTCCATTAGTACATACGCTGATAGCATCTCACAAATTAGTAATTTTCAAATTCAACATAAATATTTAAACATCATAATTTCATAAACATTTTTCAACCCTTGACTCATTTACCTCAACACAACAATAGATCATCAACTAGAAATGCTCTAAATTTACTCGCTGCAAGGAAATATTCTAAATATAAGCCTTAGTTAAAAATTCGAGCTTACTTCCATGAGATTCCCTTGTTTCAGACCACAAGATAAATGAGAGGAGGATTAAGCGAGATATTTAGAATTCCATCTAGTTTTTTTTTGACAAAGTCAAAAAGTGTACTCCCTAGGAGATGTCAAATTATCAGTTTTTTTTTTGTTAATTTATAGCGGGTTTTAACAAGGATCCCAAAACCTGATTACATAAGCAATGGGCCTAGGGCATCAATCCCTTGAAACTAAACACCAAAACAAAAATCCCGTCCAGCGGTAACAGTAAGCATGAAACAATCCCTCTTAGCGGGAAACAAACAAATAAGAAAGGAAGTAGTTTTGGAGATCCCGCCCAGCAGGGAGTAGCCAAAAACCACCATCGAGAAGATCCCGCCCAAGCAGGAAGCAAAGAAAAATCGTTACAATAAAATCCCGCCTCGCGAGAAGCAGTCAAAACCACCACAAACAGTCCCGCCTAGCGGGAAGCAACAGGGAAATCCCGCCATCCGGGAAACCAGTAGAAAAGAAAGGATCCCGCCTCACGGGAAAACCGACGGATTTGGCGGATCCCGCCCTGAGGAGAAACCATCCCGCCCATCGGGAAAACATTCAGTTCAGCGAGAGCCATCCTGCAAGAAGCCGACAGCTAGCACAGAGAGGATCCAACCCATCAGGAAGTGACCAGAGAGTTGCACCACAAGGAACCCACCCCGAGAAAACAAAAGAGGATCCCAGCAGCAGGGACCAAGAATCCCGTCCAAGCACAGAGCCCACCGAGGATTCACATGAAAAAGGGGGAAGCTGTCCAAACCCTAAACCATCATCTCCACTACACCGAGAAATGCAGGGGACCAGATCCACACGAATAACCTGCAAAAAACCCCATGGGGAAGCCTAAGGGAAAAAGGGAAGGGATCCCTGGGAAGCACCAGTCCAAAAAAACAACCAAGGAAACCCTAGCCGACCGGGAGGGGCGCAGATAGTGGAGAAGGATCTCCCCCCAGGAGATCATCTGGAAACAACCACTCCCCGGGAGGGATGACCGGGTTGAGCCGGGGAGCCGGACAGGAACCAGGAGCCATGGGAGGGGAGCAGGGGAGGGACCAGAGCCCTCCCCTCTGAACTTCTTGCATAAATATACTTTTGTCAAATTATCAGTTTTGAATCAACATAAAATACAAGTATTTAGTTTCTAATCTGAAGTTCTCAGAGAGCATATTCCCTAACTTGCTTCCATTGATTTTGTTATCCTTATGAATACCCCGAAGAGCTCTATTTATAACCTTTTTGTCCCCTACCCCATGATCTATTTTTTTATTATAAAATTGGGTGGGATAAACCTTTCATTAATATTTTCTTTAAACTCGGTGCTACTTTGACAAATGCACCCAAGGTGGTCCAATAAAAACTTCACACCTATACTTTCTAGAAACTAACCTCATTACTTTGGTTTAAACCCAACAAAAACGTGTTTTCATTAACACAAAACTTAGGACAAATTACTATATAATTAAATATTCATTAAATATAGTCCACCCACCAAGTTGGACTCACTTAAATCCCAGGTTTAACTTGCTAAGTTAATAAGACAAATTAACCACTAATTAAAACAATAAAACATCTTATCTTTAAATTAACCATTTGCTACATTTAATTATTCTTAAAATCATTAACTAATTCCTAGCTAAATATTTTAGCTCATCACTATAATTAGCAAACAATAATAAAATAGGGGGTCAAATTGGGATGTTACATCACTATCATGAACATAAGATAAACATCCAAAAAATTCAAGTGAGTCACATAGGGTTTCTTACAATACCATGCTACATAAGAAGTCTTATTTTTCACTACAATAGTGGGGCTTCTATTGATAATATACACTATTGTACTCAAAACTTTAAATAATTTTCTTCTCTAACCACTTGGTTTCAAGAATACGCCTAGCTAATTAGATAACTACCCCATTCTTCATTTCTATCATTTAATTCTACTATGGAGTATAAGGTGTTGTAAACTACCTTTTTATGCCATTTGATGAAGAGAAGTCATGTACTCTTTGGAGAAAAAATCCCCTCCTTTATCAATCATCAAAATTTTGATGGTTTTTCCTCTTTAATTTTTAGCCATTGTTTGAATGTATTAAAGTACTCATATTTACTCCTAAAAAAAAACCACGTAAATCTAGTTGCATCATCAATAAATAAAATTATGTACAAATTCATACCAATAATAACACATAACTTAGGACCACATAAATCAAAGTGAACTAGATTTAGTTTATTATTTTCTCTTCATCCACTTTAATAAAATGTATCCATGTGTTGCTTTTCAAGTACACACCCTTTGAACACTTCATTGCTCCTTCTATGAACTTTTGGAATATCATGAACCATGCCTTTCTTATACAAAATATGTAGATTGCCAAAGTCAAGGTGTCAAAACCTCTTATATCACAACCAATTTGATTTTTGGATGGTTATATAATGTGTTCCTACTATTTAAATATCTAGTACCAAAAGAAACATACTAGTTCTTATCATTAAATATCTTTCAACTAGCTTATCTCCCTTTTTCTTGTCATACATCAAGCACTCCATGTTATCAAAAACAAGTTTGAATCCCTTTTCCAATATTTGACATATGCTTATGATATAATGTCTCATTTGGTAGTAAGGTAGACATCAAATATTTCTCCTTTCCGTTATCTTATGTTAAGGGTAATATTGGAATATATTACATTATTCGGTACATGCTAATGTACCACTATGGGTACATGTTTAAATTAGGAGTTTGTCTTAGATTAGAGTTTGATTATTTACTTAATGTAATGTAATAAATGCATAAGTATTAGAATGTGTAAAGTACTTGATTATGTAAATGTGCATTTTATCCATGTGCACATGAGTCCATAGAATATGAAGGTGAAGAGTCATAGGAATATGGAAGGTCAAGAGTCACCACTCATTATATATGCTTTTGTATGGACATATGAAGGAGAGAGACACACAACTTTGGTGTGCACAAGGTAGAGTAGTAGTATTTGATATGATAGATACAATATAGAGCATATATAAAATATGAAGAGTTTGAGACCTCCATTTTATATCAATATACTATTTTCATGAGCTTTCATTAATGGTTTATTTATGTGTGGTTGCAAAAGTTTCTTGTGATATTTACATGCTTAGTATATTGTATTTTCCATATATTTAATATTGCATGCTCATTTTATACCTTGTGGTAGTTATTTAATAAATATAAATCAAAAGCTAATAGTGGTATCAAAGCCACAAGGGATATTGATAGGATATAGGGAGAGCCATAAGAAAATTAAGAGGATATAGGGAGATTTTATTTCTAGAATTTTTGAAATTACCTTTTTGATAGAATCTTTCCACAAGGTTGCAAGAAAACTCATGAAGACTAAGATTCAACATAGATTTTTTCTATTAGATTGAAGGATAACTAGTGATACTTATTAATTTATAGAGATATGAAGATTTGCATGTATTTGCTTGATACTATCTTAGTTTTGGGTTGCAAAAAATGTTAGATTTTGATACAACATGTAATGGGAGATATCAATCACAAGATGACAAAATAATAAGAAATAAATTAAATCTATGAGATGATTGAAATATGCTATAAATAGAAATGATAGAAATGATTACAAAGTAGCTATGGAGGAAATGAACACTCCATGATCTAAGCTACTGCTCACGAATGAGCTCTGAGATTACAGCTCACACACTCTCTACACTACTACACTCTACCACACTTTGTCACATTGTATCACACTATATTTATATCTAACACACATGGCCCTTTATATAGGAAGATAGATTCCCTGGCCAACACTCTACCTAGATGTACAAGGGATATCTTGCACATATACACATTGACACTTGTGATTTTATTACATTGCATGAAGTAACTATATAAATTCCCCTTAAAGTAATCTAATGTCCTAAGTATGTACCAATAAAGGTACATTTACATAATTCAAATGATGTAATATAATATATTTCTAACACCCCCCTGTATTATAATATTTGGGTATTGTAGACTTTAGTATTTAATGTGGATCTTCCTCTTGACCTTGATATTCTGATTCTTCTTCTGCTGCTTTAGTCTTCATGTCATGGCTCCAGATCTTTTCTAGTTCATTGTCCCTTGATGTCAGGCATTTTTGATGAAAATTATTCTCATGATTTTTCATGTCATGAGTGGATCTAAATAGGTTCTTCTCCTTTATTTTGCACCTATGTAAGACCTATTTCTCTTCCCTTCATAAGTATCAACCTTGAGCTCAATGTTAGTAGATCATTCTGAAATAATTTATTGAAGATAACAATTTATTATTTGTAGTAATATTATTTCATGGCCCTTATAATACCTGTGTTTGAAATGATAGGAAAAATATGAGTGATTTATCTCATCACAATATTTTCAAGGATGGAAACTCCAACAATTGGTCTTTTCATGACCATATTGATTGCAATAGGTGCACAATAGAGATGATCTTATGGTTTTGAATTCTAATTTAGGAATATCATATTTGTCTATCTCCTTAATAAGACCTTCTAACCATATATGCACAATTGAAGCTATTCCATATTTTTATTTTTGTATAAAATCTTGTTGATCCATTTTTTTCTAGTTTTAGGTCTCCTTTGGTATCAGATTCACTGGATGAATCTCCCTTTACATAGCTATTAATTTCAAAGCTTATTTCACATTGTATAGCTTCTTCCTTTTATTTACCCTTTTCATCATTGTAATCCATCAAGTTTTTAATCCATATTGGTATCTTCCTTATTCCACTAAGAGTGTTGCTTAGCATGCTAGTAGTCATTTGTATTACCTGAATAGAGTAGTCTACCTTATAGCTCCCTACTCAGTGTCTATAGAATCCCAATATATAAGCTTATTTTTTATGAAACCTTTATTAATCCTTAGTTTTTATAGGCTTCCTTATGTCTCCCTAGTAATGAGAGTATATACTCTTAAGGATTTTTAGGTTTTGTAGAAATATTATATTTTTCTAATGGATTTGCAACTTGATAATTTTTGATAAATGCTGATATTACCAAGTTTTGTAGAATGCCTTATGACTCCCTAGTATATTTTGGATAAGATATATAGTGCTTTTGTAAATTGTAGTTCAATTTTGGTTTATTTTGTAAAGTTTTTGTAAATATAAAAATCAACTTTTATTATCCCTTATTGCTCCTATTTAACTAAGTACTTTTTCCAAATTTAAAGAGGTTTTAATGTTGGCTTTATTTTGTCTCTTGTGAGAATATTTGAGACAATAATATTATAAATTTACAACCTTTGAAATGCTATGATAAGTCTCTCTTTACTATCCCTTTAGGATTTAATTTAAGTGTATCTAATTTCCAAGAAATTAATTTGATGTAGTAACCCTTATAACTCCCTAATTTTGGAAAAATTAGACCACAATAATGTTTGCCAATATTCAAGATTAATCTCCAATAGAAACCCTTATTGCTCCTAAGTTTAATATTGTAAATATTATATTAGCTTGATAAATTATTCCCTTTGAGGTATGTCTTTCAATATGATTAAATTCCTCTAAGTTTTAAAACCTTATAACTCCAAAAAAAAGAAAGCACATAATATGGGAATAAACCTTACCTTATATCCGACAATAATCAATGTTGATATGCTGCAATATTTACATCACTATTTTGATTGTGCCTTCCAATGGAGCTACTTGGAACCTGGATTTTATTTAATTTTTCAAATATGGCACCCTTTCAATATTTACCTTTTACCTTGCTTTATTTAAGTATTGAAGGCTCTATCACCTTCTTTACACGTTGCAATTTAGCCTTGTGCACGTAGATCCCAAAGTTGAATGCAAATATGTAAATGCTTTTCATTGAATGTTGATTGTTGATGCCCTTAAAATAGAGAAGAATCTTGCTTGAAGTGCCAAGTGGCACATCCATTTTCTTCTTGAGTGCTTGAGGAGTAGAAGGTGCTAGAAAATTCTCATTGAGTAACTCCTTTCTTGAGCCTTTGAGTAATGTATGGACGTTATGTTCTTTAGTAGAGCACTTGATTTCTTCATGAAAAAGTGTATCTCATACACTCAATGTACCAACCTATAGTTTGTAACTCCTTTCTTGATGAATATGAGTGCTCATGAGAGGAGAATTAGGGTTTTACCTCAAGTGACACATGTCACTTCTTCCTTGTGCATGGACATATTCTCTTTCACTACTTCAATGGACCCTTTGGAGGTCTTTTAACCTTGTAAATCTTCAACTCCTATTTCATTCAATCATAGTATTTTTTTGTTGGGATGTGGAGTAACAATTTGGAAGCTTGAGCACCAATTTCGATTAATGCATATGTGGAATTTGAATCACTCCAATGGTGCTTTAATCTTCTTTCTTTTTTTCTATTATACATCCTTGTTTTTGTAGAAAATGTTGCTCTTGAATAATGTTGTTTCTCCCTCTACTTTACTCCTTGTATTTTGTAGGTTTGGCTGTCCAATATGCGAGAAGAATGAGCACTAAGAGTGGCTCTTTTTCTATGCTTGGATAGATGCCAACATTCGTCCACCTTCGGCTAGTTTTTATAGCAAATGTTGTGCCTTTTAGGCACCTTCAAATCTGCATTCTTTCCATACATAAACTAGATTATGATAGTGCAATGCAATGCAATATATAAAAATCCTTTATTGCACCTTCTTTTGCACTCCTTATTTGAGGTCTAAAATTCTGGTTTTGTGGTAGAATTTTGAATGCAATATAGGGTTTTTGAGGTTGTATCTTTGGTTAGACACCTTCCCATTTTTTCTTGGATATTTTAAAAATGAATCCAAGCTTGTAACCACTTGATAGAAGCTCCTTTTTCTACACTATTTATTTGTAACATAAACCTTATTGTGCTTTGAATTTGAGACTGATCAAGTCTCTATTTGAGGCTTCCTTTGATGATCTTCAGTGGCTAATTTCTTCTTAAATGCTTGGAGGATTGAGCTAATTTGATGGCTTCTCTTGTCCACTTAATTTTGTATATCTCTGTTCACTAACATTGTCTTTAGACACTTTGAAAAATTCTAATTGTGTGCCCTTATCACAAACACAAATCACAATATTTATTAGAGCAATATATTAGTGCAAATGAATCTAATAATATTTCACTTTTAATGCACTAAAAATTTCACCTTATCACTCCAATAAACTCTCAAAATAATGCACTTAATAAATTTACTGCAACTTAATCAAGAATAATCTGAAATAAATCTTCAAGAATTATTCTGCAATTTCCTTATAAGCAAGATAATAGGAGATAGTCTTCTTTTTCTTTTCAAAGTAGATGATAGATAGTTGATAGGTAGTTGTAATTATGAAATATAATCAACTCCTAATGTGTAAATGAACCTTAAAAAAACCTTTATTTTTGCACTTTTTGAAGATTGTAATTCTAATCTCCTTTTTGCAACTTTAATCCAAATTAAGGTGCTTTAAAAAATTTGATAAGTAATCCAATTAATGAATCTACTTGCACTAATAGTTGCTTACCTTTTTCTGAAATATTTTGTTGCTATTTTACAACTTGTATAGAGGTTGTAGATCTTGGTCTCTAGGATCACCAAGTTGTTACCTTGAGTAAGATCTTGCAGCTCTTTGTAAGTTGTTTTGAACAACTCCACCAAAAAATGATCTCAAAATTTATTTCACAAGCCTAATATTTGGTGTGTTGTTCTCCTCTTATGGTATCCTACTTCTATTGTAGATTTGGATAATTCTGTCTCTCTGAAGTGGTGCCCTCTTACTGTGAGAGGTAATCTTAAAATCTCTTGGATTTGGTGAGCTTATTTTATATCCAAGTCTTCTTTTTGAATTCTGAATGTCTTGAGGTCTTCACTAGAATATTATTCTACTTATATTTTGCACTCCTTGCTAAATTATCCTTCTCTTGGGTTTATTTTTAGATGGCAATAATTGTCCCCAGTCCTTCACTATCAGGGGCTTCTCCTTGGTAGTGGATTTCTCCAGTAAATTCTCCTTTGATGATTTATTCAATAAGGTTATCCTAGCCTTTTACAAGATTCTTATCGAGACCTTTCCAAGGTATTTGATCTTGTCGCTTCTTTTGGTATTTCTTGAGACCTTATCTTCAACCTTCTACTTCTAGAAGTGTTAGTGGTGAGACCTTCTCCTATATTTTTTATTCTACTGCTTCTGGATTTAAGTAGGACTCTCCTAGTCCTTCATGTTATTTTAAGTCTAGAAGTTCTTCAATGAGATCTCCTGATCTCTTTTACTTCAAGTGTTGGATTGATTCTAAAGAAGATACTCTTCCTAAATTTCTTGCATGAAGATTTCTGAACTCACTAAATATCCTTTTCATGCAACAAATTATTAGTGCTAAAATTTACTTCTGAATTAGATACTCACTTCCAGAGTCTTCTTCAAGATCAAGGCTTTTGTGGCCTTTTCAGTATCAAGGATTTTGTAGACTTTTCTTCAATATCGAGGCTTTTGTGGCCTTTTCTTCAATATCAAGGCTTCTATGGTATTTTATTCAATATCAAAGATTCTATGGCCTTTTCTTCTAGATCAATGCTTATATGGCCTTTTCTTCTGGATAAAATATTCTATGGCCTTTTATTATTTTTGTGAAGTTCTCAATCTAGCAATAAATATCTCATGTCTCCTGACTTCACCACAATTCTTTTCCAAAATTCACTTTTGTAGTATTCTCTTGCAATAACTAATCTATGCACTATGAAGGCACTCTGACCTTCAGGCAACAAAGTTGAAATATCCTAGCTTTATATTTTAGGAGGTGTCCCAATAATCTAATAATTAATTCCCTGTAATAAAAGAAACTTCAGGTAAATTTTCTAGACCTCTTAGATGAGCTTCACTAGTTGATTCATCAAAATAGTAAAACAAATATTGAGTCCTAGTCTTCACAAGTTTTCCTACAATTCTCTGGAAAGACTCTAGCTATATGCAATTTCAGTATTTCTAAAAATAATATTTCATTCAATCCTCACTTGTAGCTCTCCCTAATTCTACCACCTAGAATATTCTAAGAGCTTTTGACAATGACTGGTCCAACGGTGCATCAGGTTGACAAAACACTTAGGGTCAATTATAATGGTGATTTTCCTATTGATCTATTGTAGCCCAATCTACCATAGCTTTGATACCATTGTTAGCTTTTGATACAACATGTAATGGGATTATTGTTGTGCAAGGTGCAGCAAAAGTATTTGTCATTGTTGTCAACATAGACAAATAGTTTAGTTAATGCAGTTGATGCAGTGGACAGGAGTTCAAAGGTCAGTCAAAACATGTACAATGAATTTCTAAGAAGACATAAGTGGCCCAAATTCAAAAATTCAAATAAAAAGACAAGTAAGAAAACTGTCGCGATATCGCGACATGGCGAAGGAGAGAGAAGGCGCAAGCAAAATTGTCACGATTTCGTGATATGGCCGAGGAGAGAAATTTTGGGAAAAACTGTCGTGATTTCACAACATGTTTGAGGAGAGAGAAAGTTCGGGCAGAACTATCACGATTTTGTGACATGTTCAGAGAAAAAGCGTTAAGGAAGAAAACTGTCGTGATTTCGCGACATGTTTGGAGAAAAAGCGTTAAGGAAGAAAACTGTCGCGATTTCATGACAGTTTTGGAGAAAAAGTGTTAAGGAAGAAAACTATCACGATTTCACGACATGTTTGGAGAAAAAGCGTTAAGGAAGAAAACTGTCACGATTTCGCGACATGTTTGGAGAAAAAGCGCTAAGGAAACTGTCGTGATTTTGCGACATGTTCAGAGAAAAAGCGTCAAGGAGGAAAAGTGTCACGATTTCATGACATATCAGGTTTTTGCGACCCGAAGAGGAGAGAGAATGTACGAAGGCAAGTATGTCATGATTTCATGACATGTTATGTTTTCACGGGTGAAAGACAGAGAAAAGAAGCCAAGGCAGTGAAAGTGTCACGATTTCGTGACATGTTCCATTTTCGCTGGTGACTGAGGAGAAAAGCGTACGGAAGCCAAAAGTGTCACGATTTCATGACAGGATGAAAGAAAAATGTACAGATGCAAAAATTGTCGCAATTTCATGACAGGCAGCAGTGAAGAAGCTAGCAGGATGAAGATGTCGCGATTTCGTGACATGTCGTAGTTTCGCGACTCTAGGAGGAGAGAGACTGTACGGCGCCAAAAATGTCGTAATTTCATGACAAAAGCAAAGAAGAAGGCCTAGAAGCAAAAAGGGTCACTCTTTCACGATAGAAGTGAAGATGATGTCAGCAAAAGTTAGACGTGTTGCGATTTCACGACAAAAACGTTGTCAAAGCAGACAAAGGCCAAAAGTGTCATGATTTCACGACAGCAAGGATAAGAAGGCGTATGATTATAAAAGGTGTCATGATATCATGACATATTGTAGTTTCACGATAGAAGCTACAGGAAAGTGACAGAGGCGGCAGAGGCGGTTGAAGCCGACAAAGTTGAATCTGAGTCGACTAAGATTAGGGTTTGCATTTGCATAATCAGTCGACTACAATTAGGGTTTTCATCTTGAAATCTTCAGTATATTAGGAGGGCTATTTGGAGAATTGATGCATTTTGATCTAAGCGAGATCGATGTGTGCGATATGCGGCCGTAAGAGCACAGATAGCGCAGAAACGATGAGATGATGGCGAAGTGCGTGATGTGAGCAAGTCGTGTCGAGTTGTTCAAAGTTTGATTGCAAATGCACACAGAGAGCAAAGTGTGGAATGACACAGAGTGTGTGAAGCATGTGCACAGAGAAAGAAAAGTGTGCAGAGAGCACAAAGGGTAAAATTGAATGCTGAGTTCAACTGTAGTAGTGAATGTGCAAAGCAAGCAGAGAAGTCGAATTGTTGAGTTCGGTTGTAGCAGTGAATGCGTAAAGCAAGCAGAGAAGTCGAATTGCTGTGTTTGGCTATAGAAGTTTTGTAGATGTCTGTATCTTATGAACCATGAAAGAGATCAAGTTAGCTTTAGACCAGTCAGGGTCTAGTGAAAATGAAGGTATTTTTCTTGTCAATCATTTTCATTCAGAATCGAAGTCCAAGTTGCAACTTGGCATCAGAGGTTGGTGCTCCTTCTAGTTAGTCTTTGGTAAATTAGGGGTTGGTGCTCCTTCTATTTGGTGCTGGTAAATCAGGGGTTGGTGCTCCTTCCAGTTGATCTTTGGTAAACCAGGGGTTGGTGCTCCTTTATGTTGATGCAGATAAATAAGGGGATGTAGCTCCTTCCAGTGGTTGCTGGTAAATATTTTGTAAAGTTGGTGCTTTGCTAAAGGTTGGATTTGGATGGTAGTCCAAGCAGCCATTCCTTTTGAGGAGTAGCCATTTTGGTGAACCTCGTTAAAATCCTATGTTGTGTGATGCTCTGTTGCTATTATTACTGTATCTATTTTTAAGTTTTAATTGCTGCTATTTTAAGAGCTATAAATTCATGGTTTAAAGAGCTACACTGATTCACCCCCCCTCTCAGTGCCATACTAAGATCAACAATTGATATCAGAGCCAAGTTCCCTTCAAAGGCTAAATCAGCTAGGGTTGATCTTAGATTAATTCTCTAATGGCAAAGAAAGGCAAGAATGGAACCATAAGACACAAGAATAAAAGATCACACAGGGTCATAAAAGAAAACAAAGATGAATTCATTATTCTTTGTAGATTCAAGAGATGAATCAAACAATGGAGAAAAGGCCAAAATTCAACTCGGTCAGGATGCAGGTTCACAAGGTTCAGAATGTTTTGTTTGTGGTCAACTCGGGCATAATGAACGTCAATGCCATGGGTTTAGTAGCAGTGAAGATGAAGATGATTCTCTCAAAATTGAAGTCCTAGAGGATGATTCTGAAAAGGAAACAGATGGAGGTCCTTACATGATACTCGACGAAGAAGAAATAGAATCAGAATAGGAATGTAATGAAGATGAAATGAATACAGAAGCAAATTGGAATGAAGATCAAATTACAGCTCCAAGAAAGAAGAATAAGAAAAATTCAGGAAAGCTTGAGAATACAAACAAAATCATAACCAGGTTGAAATTTCAAACAGAAAAATACAATAAACTTTCTAAAAATCTCGAAATACAGTTAACCATGAAAACAGAGTATTATAGTAAGCTAGAAGAAGATATTGATGGTCTAAGAATGCAGACAAAAGAGATGAATAAGAAAGTTAATGTATGTAGCAAACATGAAGAAGATTTCAACAAAATTGTTAGCAATCTGACGCTGTAAATAGAAGAGTTCAAAAAGATTGAAGAAACTCTCAGGTCTCAGATCAATGAGAAAGAGACTGTTTGCTGCAAACAAGAAGAATAGATTATTTATTTGAAGAAACAACTGGAAGAGGCCAATACAAATCTTAAATTTGAGAAGAGCACAAAATTGCTAGATAAAATGATAAGTCATCAGAGAAGCTCCACGAATAAGCATGGTATTGGATATGAAGCTGAACAACCCCCATCATCCAAATATGCAGAGAAAAGGGAGCTCACCATTGAAGGATCAAAGCATAAAAAGTCTGAAGCTGAACAACCTTCATCATCCAACTCTACAGAGAAGAAAAATTTCACTATTGAAGGGTCGAAGCAAGAAAAGGTTAAAGTTGTATCTTCAAAAGAAAGAAAATATCAAAGGAGATGTATAGCAAAGCAGCCACAAAAAAAGAGGTTCTACCACTCTCACTCTTTTCATACTAACACTTTTAATGGCTATTGTTTCAGATGTAACCAGTATGGTCACAAGGCAACTTATTGTGGATTGAATAATAAATCAAAGAGTTATGTTGATAGAAATACATCTGCATATCTGAGTGAACACTATGTACAATGTTTTCAATGCAATGGTCTTGGGCACATAGCAAGGTTTTGTCCAAGCACTTCTGTATCAAATCTACAGCAAAACAATAGATTTCATAAGACGCAAAGAATGCAACACAGACAGGGAATAAATCATGTTCATAGAAGAAACAAAAATAATCATTCATCATGGATGCATAAGAGACAACCACACCAGAGAAATATTCGAGTTCACGCAAAGGTGCAAAACGGGGAGGTAGTTGAGAAATACAAGCCTGTGTTCAAGAAAGTTTGGAGAAATAAAGAAGAGAGGAAATCATGTCTCCTTGGACTGAAGGAGACTACTACTTTTTTGCACTAAGCAACTCCAGGAAGCACATCCTCAGGGGGAGCAATATTTAAGTTTTATTTTAATGCTCCTGTATATTTTTTTGGGTACCTGAGGATGAAAGACCAACAGTCGAGCTATTATGGTATAATTGTCAAGTGTGTTGTCAGTTCATATAGTTGTGTGTGGAAGTGCCGTGAAGGGTAGTGTTTGTATTGAGAATCATCACCATTGGTAGTATTGCTTATGTCATTGTTATTTTGTTGATGGTTATTACTGCCACTATTTATATGGATTATAACAGTTCAGATTGTTTTTGTTTATTGAAAAAATGCTTGCCCCAGCTGTGTATTTGTGTTTTGATAATAGCAACGTGTTTTTGTTCGATGCTTGATGTGAAGATTGTTAGATATTTCATGACACCTTGGTGAATATAATTAATTCACAGATAGTTTTGTTTAACTATTGATAAAATGCCAATCCAAGGATAAGAAGTTTGAGGCTGAGTAAGGTGCACTACGATTGGCCATAAAGTGTTTGACAAAATGTCTTCTTCCGATATGCACAGTTGAAAGTAAGGTGTGATTTGCCGTAACTTTAGAAAACTCAGATCAGGTAGTAAATATAACAAGGATTTTGGCTGTGCTGCAGTATAGTGTTTGATGCTTGCATAAAGTTGGTAGTAAAATTGTAGTGCTAGACAAAAATTGGTGCAAATGTGAGTCACTTGTCAATTCTGTTGACAGAAGTGAAATCAGCATGTTGAATGGGAAGATTGAAGAAAAAGTTTATAATGTGCAGCCAGATGATTTCCAGCCTGGTGATGAATGTTTGAGGTGCTTTCATAAAGAATTGAGGTAGTCTGTTGGATTCTCACTACAGAGAAAGAAAAACAGCTGTCAGTAGGTTCAAGCCTATTGAGAATATCTAGGATGTATATGCAGATGTTGCTTGCACTACAGAGCAAAAATTTGGATATATAAACGATCAGTGTATGCTTTCACTAAAAATAGTGGACAAGTTTGAGATTGAAGAGCAACAGAGGGTTGAGGCTCAGAAGACAGCGTGAATTGAAGTGGCCACATATTCCCAAGAATAGTCTAATATTTGACTAGCCATCGGGATCAAATTCTCAAGGGGGGCATTTGTGCATTTGTTTATCTTATTGATCATATTCAAGATTTTTGCTAACTATTTCAATGTGTTTCTGAGAATGGTGTGCATAGACTCAGGGGGAGTCTGTAGCAGCCCTTTGGTATTATTGTCAAAGGGGGAGAAAAATTACAGGAGAGTGCATAAGTGTTGCCAAAAATTCCAAAGGGGGAGATTGTTGTGCAAGGTGCAGCAAAAGTATTTTTCATTGTTGTCAACATAGACAGATAGTTCAATTAATGCAGTTGATGTAGTGGACAGGAGTTCAGAGGTCAATCAAAACATGTACAGTGAATTTCCAAGAAGACAAAAGTGGCCCAGATTTAGAAAGTCAAAGAAAAAGACAAGTAAGAAAACTATCACGATATCGCGACATGTTTTCTGTCATGATTTCGTGACATGTCCGAGGAGAGAGAAGGCACAAGCAAAATTGTCATGATTTCGTGACATGGTCGAGGAGAGAGAAAGTTCAAGCAAAACTGTCGCGATTTCACGACAAGTTTGAGGAGAGAGAAAGTTCGGGCAGAACTCTCACGATTTCGTGACATGTTCGGAGAAAAAGTGTTAAGGAAGAAAAATGTCATGATTTCACGACATGTTTGGAGAAAAAGTGTTAAGGAAGAAAACTTTCGCGATTTCGTGACATGTTTGGAGAAAAACGTTAAGGAAGAAAACTTTCGCGATTTCACGACATGTTTGGAGAAAAAGCGTTAAGGAAGAAAATTGTCGTGATTTCGTGACATGTTTGGAGAAAAAGCGTTAAGGAAGGAAACTGTCGTGATTTCACAACATGTTCAGAGAAAAAGCACCAAGGAGGAAAAGTGTCACGATTTCGCGACATATCAGGTTTTCGCGACCCGAAGAGGAGAGAGAATGTATGAAGGCAAGTATGTCGCGATTTCACGACATGTTATGTTTTTGCAGGTGAAAGACAGAAAAGAAGCCAAGGCAGTGAAAGTGTCATGATTTTGTGACATGTTCCATTTTCGCTGGTGATTGAGGATAAAAATGTACGAAAGCCAAAAGTGTCATGATTTCATGACAGGATGAAAGAAAAATGTACGAATGCAAAAAGTGTCATGATTTTATGATAGGCAGCAGTGAAGAAGCTAGTAGGATGAAGATGTCACGATTTCGCGACATGTCACAGTTTCACGAATCTAGGAGGAGAGAGACTGTACGACACTAGAAATGTCATGATTTCATGAAAAAATTGGAGAAGAAGGCCTAGAAGCAAAAAGGGTCACGCTTTCATGACAGAAGTGAGGATGACATCAGCAAAATTTAGAAGTGTCATGATTTCACGATAAAAAATTTGTCAAAGCAGACAAAGGCCAAAAGTATCATGATTTCATGACAACAGGGATAATAAGGCGTACGGTTGTAAAAGGTGTCGTGATATCATGACATGTTGTAGTTTCATGGTAGAAGCTACAGGAAAGTGACAGAGGCGACAGAGGTGGTTGAAGTCAACAAAGTTGAATCTGAGCCGACTAAGATTAGGGTTTGCATTTGCATAATAAATCAACTACAATTAGGGTTTTCATCTTGAAATATTCAGTATATAAGGAGGGCTATTTGGATAATTGATGCATTTTGATCTAAGAGAGATCGATGTGTGTGATATGCGGCCATAAGAGCACAGATAGCGTAGAATTTACGAGATGATGGTGAAGTGCGTGATGTGAGCAAGTCGTGTCGAGTTGTTCGAAGTTTGATTGCAAATGTGCACAGAGAGTAGAGTGTGGAACGACACAGAGTGTACGAAGCGTGTGCGTAGAGAAAGCAGAGTGTGCAAAGAGCACAAAGGGCAAAATTGAATGCTAAGTTCGGCTGTAGCAGTGAATGCGCAAAGCGAGCAGAGAAGTCGAATTGCTGAGTTCGGTTGTAGCAGTGAATGCGCAAAGCAAGTAGAGAATTTGAATTGTTGAGTTTGGCTGTAGCAGTGCTGTAGATGTCTGTATCTTATGAACCGTGAAAGAGATCGAGTTAGCTTTAGACCAGTCAAGGTCTAGTGAAAACGAAGGTATTTTTCTTGTCAATCATTTTCATTCAGAATCAAAGTCCAGGTTGTAGCTTGGCATTAGGGGTTGGTGCTCCTTCCAGTTGGTTTTGGTAAATCAAGGGTTGGTGCTCCTTCTAGTTGGTGCTAGTAAATCAGGGGTTGGTGCTTCTTCCAGTTGATGCTGGTAAACTAGGGGTTGGTGTTCCTTTCTATTGATGCAGATAAATAAGGGGTTGTAGCTCCTTCTAGTGGGTGCCGATAAATATTTTGTAAAGTTGGTACTTTGCTAAAGGTTGGATTTGGATGGTAGTCCAAGCAGCCGTTCCTTTTGAGGAGTAGCCATTTTGGTGAACCTCGTTAAAATCCTGTGTTGTGTGATGCTCTATTGCTATTATTACTGTATCTATTTTCAAGTTTTAATTGTTGCTATTTTAAGAGCTATAAATTCATAGTTTAAAGAGCTACACTGATTCACCCCCCCCCCCTCTCAGTGCCATACTAAGATCAACAATTATGGTATATAGCAATCACAAGATGTATAATAATAAGAAAGAATGTAAATCTGTGAGATGACTAAAATATACTATAAATAGAAATGATAGAAATGATTACAAAGTATTTATGGAGGAAATGAACACTCCATGATCTAAGCTACTACTCACAAATGAGATCTGAGCTTATTTCTCACACACTTTCTATACTACTACACTCTACCACACTCTATCACACAATATCACACACACAGACACACTATATATATATATATATACCACACATGGCTCTTTATATAGGAAGATAGGTTACTTGGCCAACTCTCTACCTAGTTGTACAAGGGACACCTTGTATATATACAGCTTGTACACTAACACTTGTGCATTTATTACATTGCATAAAGTAACTAGATAACTTCCCCCTAAAGTAATATAATGTGCTAAGTATGTACCAAAAAATGTACATTTACATGATCCAAATGATGTAATATAATTTATTTCTAATAGAATGTTAATTCTCAAAATTTGAGAAGCTTCCTATAATAGCTAGGAATAATATCTTCTTTGGAATTGATCTAGTACTTGAAGCTACAAATTGAAGTTTGAGAAAAGAAGAAGGCTAGAGAAGCCTTATTGAAGAAATTGAAGGAGTGGCCATTGGAGGAGATTTGAAGAAAATTCAAGGGAGAATGAGTAGCTTTTGAAAATAATAATTTGGGATAATTATCACCATTTGACAACAACCCCCAAAATGAAGAAGAATTTGGCAAGAAATTTGCCAAATTTTGGAAGATATTTTTGAAAACCTCAAGAAATTAAAATTCTTGAGAAGGCTAGCAAAGAGGCCCAATTTGAATTCAGAATTTGAAAATGAATATTGAAGGAGAAAGAAGCTATAAGAGGCCACCATATTTGAGATTTTTGAGGACATCCAATAAGAATTTGAAGGCTGATTTACAAAAGAGAAGATAGCTTATTTTTCAGCAAAAGTTGAAGAGTCACAGGACAAAAAATTCAAGGTGACATAGAGCTGCAATTTAGAAAATATTTGGGAAGATTTTTAAGAGCCCTTGAAAAAAAAATTTATGTAGGAGTTGTAGCAAAATAAAACAACAAATCAAGAAAATTGGGCAGCATTAGAAGGAGAAAGAAATCTATGAATTAGAGAATATTAACAAATAATTGAAAGCATTTTTGGACAACATAGAAGCTGATTTTAGAGCATTGTTGGAGTCTGAAAATAAAGGAGTTTTGAACGGAAACTAAAGGATCTCAGGAAGAAAAATTAGAGCTATAAAATTGATAAATCTAAGGCAAAATTTGAGTAGAAAGGAGAGCTGCAAGATTGACAAGTTTAGGGCAACAAATCAAAAGGAATTGAAGCTGAAAATTTCACTAAATTGGGGCAGAAAATAGGCAAACCAAATTACCAAAAATACTATCTACAAAAGGAGGCCAAAAGGTGTGTAAAAGTGGTGCTATAAAAGTTTATTTTTAAAGTATTAAATATAATTCATTTTAAGGGTTTTAAAAGCACAATATTAAGATATATTTAAGGAGCAAAAGCTATTTTTATTTAAGTGTATCCAATCCATGGAAGGATTCTTCATTATCATCTTGAATTATATAAAATATTATAGCAAAGGTAGAAGTTAAAACTTGCTAAAAAAGGGAGTGATAAATAGAAGAAGCATATGTTGTGTTTATAATTGAAGTGCAGATTTTTCTAAGTCCTATTGAGCAAAAGAAAGAGATTCAATAGTGAAAAAAGGTAGGGCATATTTGTAGTGTCTAAAGACATCAAGAGGTGTGCTTAGTGTGGAAATTATTTTGGTGAAGATTAATTGCCAAATACGTAGAAGAGGTTCCATAGTGAAGTCAAGCCACCATTCAAAGGTAGAACCACCATAGTGAAGAAGCGCCATCATATTGAATGAGGAGCTATTGTAATGAACTTGAGCCACCGTAGAGAAGAAAAACCATAGTTTTAGATAAATAAAGTAATATAAAAGGAAAGACAAAAGTGTTATAGAAGGCAAAATTACTTGGAGGAGTTGAAATATCGAAGAGTTTGAGCACCACAAAATCTGAAGCAAGCTTCATTACAAAGGAATCATCATATGTTGAAATCGCTATAGGAGGAGAGCATTGGATAAGTGATAGCCAAAATAACTTGGGTGAACATTTTTAAGCTGAACTAAACAAGGGAGTTTCGAATTTTTGAGAGCCAAGCAACAAATAACCGATTTAGGGCATGTTAGAAGCATCATGAGGAAGGTATAGCATTACCATGTGGAAGATGTTAAAATTAGCATTGGAGAAGAGAACAATTGCATTTATAATGTTCAAGGAGTCATAATATCATTATATAAATCAAGGCTCAATAAATATAATATTTTTTCCAAGTGTTGATCAAATATCAGTTGGATAGAGCGCCATAAGTAACAACCATAGAAGAAAAAAGGATATTTGATGCCACTTGGCACTTGAAACTCAGAATGTAAATCATGATTGGAGGAAGGTGCAACATCTAAGAGTGTCTATTAATGCATGGGCTAAATATATTCTAGTAAGAATAGCGCAAGTGCATGGAAATAAATCTTGAGCACCTTGGAAAAGCATAGGGTAGATTCAAACTTCATAAGGATAAATTTAACAAGCAAGGAGATGCATTAGTTGCAGTAAGAGAGAATATTGTTTTAAGCATAGGTTGTAGAGTTGAAGCAAGTCAAGTTTGATGTGTCTCATATATGAGGAGGTAAGAAATATTTAAATCAAAACCTTTGCAAATATTAAAGGAGGTATAAAGCTTATTTTTTGAGGATAAGATTAATTAAGCTTTTATACTTAAGGTTATTTGAATATAAGGAGAAATAAGGTAATAAATTATAACCTTAGAAGAAGTATTGAATGCCTTAGAAATATTTGAAGCAAGAAGCATTTTGAAAGGTTTTGAAATTACTTTATACAACTTTTGAAATTCATATTGCATTGAAATATTTGCAAATTGTTTAACTTGGAGAAATAAGGATTTCCACATTGAAATTGAAATATTGAATTAATACATTAGTTTTCTAAATTTCCAATTAGGGAGTTATAAGGAGTTCAACACCAATTTAAAGCTTTGAAATTTAGAAACTACATTATTGAAAATTGAAAGGTATAAGAATCACAACCTAGAGTTGTTTGAAAAGTTAGAAAATTATATTGGTATTAGTCTCATGCTCAAATTAACGAGACATAAGGAATCCAACTCTAAATTCTTGAAGATAGAAAATTTTATCAATTGAAAGTGCATCAAAAATATCTTTAGTTTTCTAGTCATAGGAATAAATAAGGTGAAGAATAGAAGTTGAAAATTAGGGAGACAATGGAATTCAACCCACACTTAGAAAGCATTTTATCAAAGCCATATTCAAAACATTTGGTAGATACAAAGTATTCTACAAAACTTGAGAATTAGAATATCTTATCAAATTTGATCTCATACTCAAAACTAGGGAGATATAAGGTAGTCTACAAATATCATCATGAAAATAAATAAATTCATTCTTACATAATCCTAACTTCTTAAAGAACCTAATTACTCTTCATGGAAAAATAAAGTGACGGTAATATTGATAGTTGAAAATATTTGGTATTGTTAAAGGAGCAAAACTTAAACCTACTATAGATGATAGAGAGATTTAAAATTTTGAACAAGATGAAGCAAAAGCACTTATGATAATGAAAGTTGCAAATACATTTGAAATACAACCCTACATCAGTTTAACATCAACTTCTGCAAAAGCTTGGAAAACCTTATCCAATATATTTGAAGGAAAGAATAAATCCACTATCTTAAACCTTTAAAATAAATTGCATTTAAAAGTTAATAGTGGTGAAATTATAGAATTATTTCTAAGAAGAGTAGTAGATATAAAAGGAAATTTTTTAGCCTTAGAAGAAAATGTTGAATATAAGTTTCTTATTCAAGTAATCCTAAGAGAACTTCCAAAAAGCTACAAGCATCTAGTCACATATTTACAAATTCTAAGTAAAGACACATCATTTAATGAATTAGTCAATATACTACAAGAATATGATGTAGAAAATTTAGTGAAATATGAAATGACTAATAATGCCTTAGTCTCAAAAGATAATCCACAAGGAAATAATGTCTCATTCTAAAAGGGTAGATCAATATTGAATAATAGATATTATCAAGTATGTAGAAAGAAAGGATATAGTACAAATTATTGTGGATTTAATCTAAGAAATCAGTATCAAGAAAATCAAACAAATTTTGGAAGCCAATCAAATAGGTCATTCCAACCAAGATAACATCAGAATCAATATAATCTGCATCAAAAACAATTTTAGCATCCTTATACTTCTCAAAATCAATACAACCATCCTCAATTACAATATAGAGAAGGGAAACAAAAAGAAAACTTAGTTCAAGGGATTTAGGAAATTCAGGAACTAGAAGAACCTACAAATGAACATGAAGTAAAAGTTGTTTCAACAAAATAGAATTTTATGAAGATACTAATTATTTGCTTGATCAAGATATAGACAGGGAGCAAAATAAATAAAATAGAAAAGAAGAGCTCAAGTTTCAAAACTAGGATGAAGACCATACTAAAGACTAAAGTCTTCAATACCCAAATAATGTAACGCAGGGGGATGTTGGAATATATTACATTATTTGGTACATGCTAATGTACCACCGTGGGTACATGTTTAGATTAGGAGTTTGTCTTAGATTAGAGTTTGAGTATTTACTTAATGTAATATAATAAATGCACAAGTGTTAGAATGTCTAAAGCTCTTGATGATGTAAATGTGCATATTTTCCATGTGCACATGATTCCATAGAATAGGAAGGTGAAGATTCATAGAAATATGGAATATCAAGAGTCACCTCTCATTATATATGCTTTTGTATAGACATATAAGGGAGAGAGAGATACACATAATTTTTGTGTGCACAAGGTAGAGTAGTAGTAGTTGATATGATAGATACAAAGTAGAGAATGTATGAAATATGGAGATTTTGAGACCTATATTTTATAGAAATATACTATTTTCATGAGCTTTCATTACTTTTTTTTTGTAATTATTTTAAAATATTAACAGTGGGTTTTTATAGAGGATCCCAAAACCTTATGTACAAAATTAGCCATATTTCTAATGATGCATCATACCTCTTGGCTGTAACAATAAGCCTAATTGCAAGTAAAGCCATCCTAATGCTAAAGACTTGGAAATTGTAAAAAGGGCTTTTAGGCCTAGAAACCCAATGAAAAAAAATCGAAGGAACACCAAGTAGAGCCCGAAGAAATGAAATGAGGAAAGCAAAACAGACAAGACACCATGGATAGCTAAGTAGACAAAATTGCCATGCCACACCAAAACTCGTCGGAGGGGGCTTTCCAAAAATTGTGCAAGGAAAGCATCATGAATGGATGTCTGCTCTGGCCAACCTTTCCACCTTGGATGGGAAGCGATACCGCCACACGACTGGACATGTGGTCATGAGCCCTTTGTTGGACATGTGGTCAGCGACGCGATTACCTTCTCTCAAAGTATGATTTGCTTTCCACCTACCATGATAGGAGAGAAGCGTTCTTGCCTTGAGGATGATGTTGTAGACTTTCCAAGATGGATTTTTGGTGCCAAGAAGGTAATTCATGATTTTGAGTGAGTCACCTTCAATAATAAGAGGTCGAGGATCCTCAGAGAGTATCTAAATACCTTTCAGAGCACCTCAGGCTTCGGCATAGTGATTTGTATAGGAGCCCAAATCTTCACAATAGGCCATCACAAGATTCCCATCATGATCTCTGAAGACACCCCCAGCACCAGCGGGCCCAGGATTCCCCTTAGCCACTCCATCAAATTTTAATTTAATCCACCCCATGGGGGGTTTGGTCCAAATAATATTCCTTCGATAGGGCCCTTTAACAACCTCCAGAAATGACCAGAGATTCATCATTTTGAGAATCGCTTCTTCGCTCAAAAGGTAGGGATGGGGACTAGGAACAGCAATAGAATTATTGATGGCGTAGGACAATGTACTTTGAGCAATAGAAGGGGGCCCTCCAGGAGCTCTGCCAAATATTCTGGCATTCCTCTCTAACAAAATTTTCCAAATTGAATGATGGAAGGAGGCCTCGAGGAGGAAGTGAAGTTTGGGATTCTTGAAAGGATTAGGCCATTGGTGGAAAGCATCTCTAAGGGAACGGGGAGAGCACCATAGGATTTGGAAGGAGGATAGGACAATACTAAGAACAAAGTGGGAAAATAGGCAATGCAAGAATAAATGATCCCTCATCTCACAATCTGCAAGACACAAGTAACACCTATTGGGGAAGGCAAAACCTCTCTTGTGAAGGTTGTCAATTGTTAAGGCTTTGTTGTGGAAAGCAATCCACACAAAGAAGTTGATTTTAGGGATGACTCCTTTCCTCCACACAGTATTCCACCTGTAGTCTAGAGAAGTCTTGGTGGTAAGAAACTCATAAGCTGATTTAACAAAAAAAAGCCCATCCTCCGTACCACTCTAGATGATTATGTCATTCCTCCTGCAGAAGGAATTAAAACTAACTGGAGGATATTTGCAAGAAAGGTAACCTCATTATTAAACCCCTCCACAATTGGAATCTTCCACCGAGGAAAATGGGTGCTCTGGTCTATGAAATCTACCACCCTGAGTTGGGAGTTAGGGTCAGTCAAACCTCTCAGCCCAGCAAGATCTGGCCTTGACCTAAGGGCTTCTTCAGTCGCCCATCTATCCTTCCAAAAGAAAATGAGGTTGACATCACCCAAAATCCAGCAGGCTTCTAGGCTGATCAAATGTTAGGTTTGGAGCACATATTTCCAAAAGGTCGATGCCACGGAGGAGGTCTCAGCATCCAAGAAAGAAATGGGGCCAAGATACTTCTTTTTAACCAGCTTAACCCACTCCATCGGGTCGCTAGATAGAATCCTCCAAGCGTGCTTCGCTATCAAAGAAAAATTCATAAGTCTTGATCTTCTCAACCCCAGACTGCCTTGGTCTATCCTCGAACACACCTTGTCCCAGGCAATAAGGGGGAGTCTAGATTTCTCTTCACTACCAGACCATAGAAAGGTCCTCTGAATTTTCTCAATTTTGGAGTGAACTACAACTGAAAGCATGAACACCGACATGAAGTAGATTGGGATCCCCTGAAGACAAGCTTTGGTAAGGGTGGATTTTCTGGATTGCGATAGGAGTTTGCCCTTCCAAGTTTTGAGTTTCTTGTGAATGCGCTCAAGAATCATGTTCCACATATCCCCACTCGCTTGCCCGTTATAATATAGAGGCAACCCCAGATAGGACGTAGGTAGGGAATCAATAGTGCATTCAATAATTCCAGCAATCCGAAGTTGCCTGCGTAGGGGACTGTTAATAAAATAGATTTTGCTCTTGATGTAATTGACCTTTTGCCCTGTAGCTTGCTCATAACGGGATAGGATCCACTTGAGAAATTTGGCTTGGGCAACGAATGCCCCAGTGGAGATGAGGGTGTCATCCACAAATTGCTGATGAGTGACAAGATCAACTCTAGAAGTCGACAAAATGCCAGAAATCTTGTTCTGACGAAGAGCCTCTTTCATGGACCAACTCAGAACCTCCGCCAGAAGAATGAAAAGGATGGGGGATAAAGGATCACCCTGTATAAGGCCTATGGTGCTTTGTAAATACCCAACTGGTGACCCATTGACCAGGACAGAAAAAAAGGGAGTGGATATACAACTGTAGACAAGGTCAATCCAGTGGGGATGAAATCCAAACTTGAGGAGGACTGCACACAAAAAATTTTGATCAACCCAGTCAAAGGCTTTGTTCATGTCAAGCTTAAGAAAAAGAGCAGCATTCTTGGAGCGGTAAGTGGAATGAAGGGTCTCATGGATAGTGATGACACCATCAAGAATGTTTTTGCCTTTAACAGTGCTTCCCTGACAAGGATCAATCAGGATGGGGAGGACTATTTTGAGTCTATTGGCTATAGACTTGGTAAGAATCTTGTAAAAAACATTGCATAGGCTGATGGGCTGATAGTCAGAGAAACTTTTGTAGGCAGGAGACTTAGGAATGAGGGCAAGAAAGGTGGAATTGAGTTTCGGGTGGATGGATATGGAAGCTTGAATAACCCGAATAGCATTGCACACATCCGGACCCACGACCTCCCACATGACTTGGAAGAATCGGGGGGAAGCCATCGGGGCCAGGGGCCTTATCTGGTTGCATGGAGAACAATGCTTCCTTAATCTTGAACAAGGAAAAATGTTCCAAAAGCTTAATGCTTACCTCATGGGGGACTTTAGTCAGAAAATTGGCGAGTAGAGATTTCTGGACCTGAAGGTTGCTGTCTGGAGGAGTGCCAAGCAAATCCTAAAAAAAGTCAATCGCTTCGCTCCTGATTTCCTCTCTCCCTCGTAATGTGCCCATCCTTACAAGCCACTTCTCTAATCTTGTTGGCCCCTCTGTGCCTCATAGTAGACACGTGGAAAAACCTCATGTTGGTGTTTCCATTCTTCAACCAAAGGTCACAAGATTTCTGGCGCTAGAACATTTCCTCCCTAGAGAGAATAGAATGAAAGTCCACCAAAAGACTCCGCTCTTCCTCCTTGATACCCTCAGTGTAACCTTCAAGTTCCATCCTTTCCTCCAAAACCTTCAGGTTCTCAGAGATGAATTTTTTGGACTCAAAAATGTTGTCGAAAACCTCTTTATTCCAAACTTTTAGCTTTTCTTTGACAATTTTGAGCTTTAGAGCCACCCTCTTAGGAGCATTTCCTTCCACCTTCAATTGCCACCACGTTGAAACCAAACCTTTGAAGTCCTTGTGAGAGATCCACATGGATTCAAATCTGAATGGGGTTTTAAAAACAAGCCCATCATCCACCTCCAAGAAAATAGGGTTATGGTCAGACCCAATCCTTTGAAGAGCTAAAAGGATAGCCCTGCCAAGGATAGGAATGGCTTCTTGGGACATAAAAAAATTTGTCGAGCTTGACTTGAATCAAACCGCTCCCAATCCTTCTGTTACTCCAAGTGAAGGAAGCCCCTTTGAGTTTGATGTCGAGCAAGCCATTAGTAGAGACAAAATCCTTGAAGTCCTCCAAGCTATGGCTGAAGTGGTCGGATCCTCCTTTTTTTTTGAAGGATGAAGGGGACAATTGAAGTCACCCCCTAAAACCCAAGGAAAATTACTAAAATTCTCCCTCATCTAAGAGATAGCTTTCCACATTTCTGCTCTCTCTGTGGAAGAATTTGAAGCATAAACGTTGGACAGAATCCAGGAAAAATTGGTGGTTTTGGACTGGAACAGTACATTGATGATTCTATTGGAAGTTGATAGCAGGCTGCCCTCAAACCTCAAAGGGTCCCATAGAACCATGAGTCCTCTTGCTGTTCCCACTGTAGGGCTGGAAAGACAATTTGCCTTGGCCCAAATGGCCTTCACAACTTTATCAGAGGAGATAGCATCGACCTTGGTCTCTTGCAAAATAAGGATGGAAGGATTAGTCCTCCTACGGAGATCAGCCACTAACCTTCGTTTGGTTGCACTGTTTAGTCCTCTCACATTCCATGAGAGGACTTTCATCTGGACAGTTTGAGGTTTTTCTTGCCTCCCCTTCCTTGTTGAGATGGAGGTTTTGATGCATGCACTTCATTTGTATGAGTGCCACAGTCATCCAAAACCAACAAATGTTAGGTTCCATTTGCAACGTCATTTGTTGTCTCTTTGTCCCGCCTGTCTTTGTTAGGAGTACGGCCCTACTTCCTCTCACTACCAAAATACACACTTTGCTTTTTGCTCCTCGTGTTTCAGGGGCTAATGTGATCAGATTGTTCATCCCTCCTTCCTAAGAGGTAATATTCTAGCATCATCTACGACTGGATAAAATTGGGATGACCCATATCTTGGGGTAGAGAAACAGTCTCAGTTACAATTTGGGATGGGGTCCGTTCCTTCTCTTCCTACGATTCAATTTCCAAGTGGGAGTCTGCTCCTTGCTGATTGTTAGCCTCAAGTTTCTCGGGGTCTTATTGGAGAGTGGGATTCTCTTTAGGCTGAGAGAGTCCGACGTAGACTCTAGAGGGGCCTAGAGATTCATGACCCTTCGCATCTAGAAGATTTGACTGCTTCGCATGACCTTTCCCATGCTCTAGGGGGTTGTCATTTTCACACTTCTGCTTACCTAGTTTTTGAAGAGGACATTGGGATTGGAGGTGCCCTTGGGACCAACACTGGGGGTAGAAAGCTGGTCTATTTTCATAGACAATAGCTTGTTTATGAAGAAAGGTACCTCTAGACCGAAGAGTGATGAAAGTTGAGAGTTTTGCCTCCAAATCTGCCAAAACTCAAAAACGGGCTTGGACAAACCTTGTTCGAGCTCAGGTGGGTGGGTCAATGGTGACCAACTCCCTAATGGAGCACACAATAGCCCTTATGACATTTTCATGCCAGCCAAAGAGGGGAAGATTCGGGAGCCTAACCCATATTGGGGCAATGTTGATGTTCTGGGTATCAGGACTAAAATCCATGTCCCACTTCCTAAGGAATAAACTTCTGCGTCCCAGAAACCATGGCCCGTCAGCCAAAATTTTACAGTAATCCTCCTTATTGTTCAGTATAATGGCAAAAAAACCCTGGGATAGGGCCGCTAGCTCTAGATTACCAGAAGTCCTCCATTTGCTTGCTGCCCACTTTTGGATAGTTTCCATGTCAGGACGACCGCCAATGAATTTGCCTATGAGGTAAATTTCTCAAACTCCATGAAGCTTGAAAGAACTTTCATCGGGATGTCCAGCTCATCCCCAATTGGAAACAAATCCTTGGTAAAAAACTCATTTAGGGTTTCTGAGGTCGCTACCTGGGCATAAGAATTTTGAGCCCCACCACCCCCTTTGTCTAGTGGGTCCTTACCCTGACTGACATCGTCAATAGCCCGGTCTTCTTCAATGGGTTTGGATGCTTTCGCACCTCTGGATCCCTAGTGCCCTTCGATTGCTCCGCTGTGCCCAAGACACAAACCATAGCCACTCTCGAGCTCCCCTGTAGATGACTTCCCGCCCATCGACATCTCCTCCCTCCCCGCACTTGGAGACTACTGCTCCACTCTCCGACTATTGGTGGCTGCTGGTTTCACCCTTCTGCTACTCTGCTGGTCGAAACCCTAGCTCTATGGCTGCCTTGTGCCATGAGCTTTCATTACTTATTAATGAGTGGTTGCATAAGTTTATCATGATATTTACATGCTTAGTATATTGCCTTTGATCTAAAATGCAATAGAATGTAAATGAAAATATTCTAAATGCAAGAGAATGTAAACAATAATATGCAAAGAGTGTATAGGTGACCTAATTATTAATATATTATATTGTAAGAGGAATAAACAATATATTATATTGTAAAAGGAACAAACAAAGATGATTCTAGATGGAAATTTATGTAGAAAATAAAATAGTTCTATCTAAGGGAATACATTAATATGGTATAAACACAAATGAATAGCTATAACAAAAGCAAAATGAAAGAGTAATGAGAGGGCTCAAGGCAATAACCAAATAATTGAGCCTATATCCCCTTTCAGTTTATGAGCGAAAGATATCCCTTCAATTCAATCCACCATCCCAACTCTCCTACTTTTCCACCAATGCAACTAGTCAAAGATCACACAAGAGCAAGGTAGAAGAAAGCTAAGATTGTAGATAGCAAGAATGAAGATTGGAGTTCAAAAATAGAAGATGAAAATTTTAAAATTTGGGCCTAAAAGGGACATCAACACCTCTAATTATAGAGAGTTTGAGGGTGAAGTGAGGAAAGAAAAATATAAAAAACTAGGTTTAGGTTCGAAAAGGAAATATGACAACACAATGGTTAAGGTTTTGAGGGAAAATCCCCTAAGTTTTAAATTTGTGGTTGATCTGAGATGATTTTGAATCCATGAAATTTTATTGTTGGAGGTCAAATTAGTACCAAAGTAGCCTGATAGGATTCATGGTTAGTCTTGGATGATCATAAATTCAATGAGGCTAGGAAAAGGGGTAAAACTAAGCGGTGGGGAGCTCAAAAATTACACTTAGCAACTTTGAGGGTCTTCCTAAGCATCTATGAAGAACACAAGCTTATACTAAGAGGGGGGGTGAATAATATAAGACCCCTTTTTAATTTTTCTTTCAATTCAATATTATGCAGTGTATAAATAGCAGTATCAATAGCAGTAATCAAATTAATGCACAAAACACCATACACAATAGAGACACCATAATTTATGTGGTTCACCCAATATGGGCTACTCCAAGGAGAAAATATTTTACTAAAATTTTCTCAATCAATCTCTTTGGGAATCCTTCCTAATTACAATGTTTATGGACCTCTATCCAAAGGAGATGTTGATCCCCTAATCTCAAGTTCATGGATCTCTTCCACAGGAGAACTCTTTCCCCTTCTGCTCTGGCTAGTGATATTCTAAAAGACTCTGTCTCTCTGCTGCACTGACTTGTGGATCTCTCTCCACTTGAAGACTCCTCACTTAGATTTGTCTTCAGTTGTCTTGGCTTCTGGATCTCTATCCACTGATACTTTGTCCTCTATACTCTATCACATCAAAGCTCTGTATCAATAGGTTCACTTAGAACCTTCTCAAATCTTCTCAACAAGCTCACACAAAACTTGTCCAAATCTGCTCAACAAGCTCACTAAGAACTTGTCCAAATATGCTCAACAGGTCCACACAAAACCTGCTCAAATTTGCTCAAAATGTCCACACAAAACCCATCCAAATATGCTCAACAGGTCCACACAGAACCTGCTCAAATCTTCTCAATAGGTCCACACAGAACTTGTCCAAATCTGCTCAACAAGTCCTCTCTAGGACTTACTCAAATCTACATAGCAAGCTTCCATAAAAGCTTACTCAAAATCAGTCCACTTGTACCATAAAATAAAATAAATCAAAACATTACATAACCTTTTCACTCCACAAACCACTTATACCATAAAATAAATCAAATATTTTACATCCTTCCTTTCAACACTTTTGCACTAAAAAATAATCACAAAGCTTTCTTAGGCAATATCTCACATTAATCAAATATCAAACCTTATTAAAATATTAAATCTTGCTCAAAATTATATTTCCCATAAAAATCATAATCAAACCTTAGCAAGCAAATATTTTAATTAAAATATTTATCCCCGCAAATATCAGAGTCGGAGTGCATACCTCAAAGGAGACCTCGAAGGACCTTGGTGTTTCGAACCTCTACCCAATATGCTACCAAGTGGTAGCTAAGTCGTGTGAGCTAACACTACCCATGTGAGTGCCTTGGGCACTCTCTTCCTTAAACTACATGTGCTTTCCTCACAAGGCACCAAAATTTTGACCATCCACGACTTGACTGCCCATGTCACACCACGAAATTCACTGCACAATATTTGGATGCAGAAATACTTTTGGGTTTTCAAAAATCATGTGACACGACTTAGGTTTATTAAATGGAAAACCTTTGGCTTATTTATATAAGCCATTTTTCAATGTGAATACGTCGACCCTTTTAACATTGCCCTCATGATGTCGGCAGTGCAAATAAGAAAGGAGGGAAAAACCTTTTATTTAATTTTAAAATTTAATTTTAAATTTTAAATAAATTTAAATTTAAACTAAACCTTTAAAATTAAATTTCTCCATCACCGGGGCACCTTTTTCGATGAAACGAAAGGCCAACTTGGGTTTTAAGAAAAACCCATTTCAAATCTTCCATACATTGGTTTTAAATAAAACCTTTTCTTGCCTTCCTTGATTTTCATAAAAACCTTTTGCTAAGCTTCCCTTGAAGCTCCTTTTGGAACCAAATGCCATGCATCCCTTCTAGAACCTTTGATCAAAACCTCGGTTTCTCATGAAGCTCTTTGTGGAGAAAAATCATAGTGCTTAATTACATAGGTCCTTTTGACATCAATGATAAATTTTAGCTTAGGGACTCAAAATATCCAACAATATAAGGGGAAATCTACTCATTTGGCTAGGTTAATTTTATATGTCTATATTTTCCCCCCTCTTTAATGTAATTATGGCATAATAAATACATCAAATAAATTTGTAGATACTTATAGGCTAGAAACGACAGACACTAAAATGGGTAGCATGATTTGGTAGAGGGATGGTGCAAAAATAATGTCATTTCAAACATTTTTAAATTTTGCACCTTTTATAGAGAAATGATGACATCAATACCCCCAAGGTTGGGGTAACCCCTCGAGTTTCATAAGGAATAAAAATATATTGAAGAAAATGAAAATAGAAGACGTAGAAGAACAAAGAAGAAAAAAAAAGAAAGAAACAAAAAAAGAGGAGAGAGAAAGAGAGGGATAAAGGAGTGGGAGGATGAAAATAAATTCATTTTCACCATGAGAAGGAGAAGAAGAGCTCTAGAGAAAAATAGAAATGACACTCTTGATGCACTGTGTAGTCATCACGAGGGTAAAAGCCAACACAATAACAAATCGAGGATGCGCATTCCTCTAGACTTACCTTCTAAACTAGGCTAGATTAGTTTTTTTGCATTTTTGTTATTTTTTTCAAATTTTTAGAAGAATTATCATGCGGATCCCAATGTAAATTCATGGGTTCAACCATGAATTCGATCGAGCACCAGTAAGAAAATGGATTTGTGGTTGATAATTCATGAATTTGTGCCTTGGAATATTGGGTTCAAATTCATGATTTCAAGTTTTGAAAGTAGGGGGCACAAAATCACATAGGAAGAGAGAGAGAGAGAGAGAGAGAGAGAGAGAGAGAGAGATAAATGATAGAAATTAGATAGAGAAGAGGAGAAGAATACTTGCAATATTAGAATTTTTTAATTTTTAATTTTTATTTATTTTATTATGACATGCAACTAATGAAATTTTATTAATTTTGTTTTTGTAGCGTATGCTCGAGAGTAGGGAATGGTGATCAGGAACTCTAGAGGATGTTTTGAGAGCACTCACAGTAGTTGACAGAGATTTTCTATAGGCTATGGAGCTATTGCATCTAGTAGAGATACCCTAGGTTAAGGTTGACAATGCCCTCTTGAAATATCTCATAGAGAGATGGTATTTGAAGTTATTGATATTTTGGCTAAGTACTGGTGAGATGGTCATCACACTGGAGGACATGTGGTGCATCCTGAGGATCTCCATTAGAGGGAGCACAATGTATAGAGCATAGGTTCCTTGGGCATCATTATAGATATTTTCAGGGGACCCAACACATGAGATCCATTAAAGTGGTCTATATGTTGACAAGATGCAAGAGTGGTATGGATTCGATGCACTTACAATTATATACTGTGAGGTAGTGACTAGGCTTCCAATATACCACACTAGTAGGTGGAACTTACCATGGGCATTGGTAGTGGTTATAGTAGACATGCAGGATTAGTAGGTCGAATGGGGCCTCTATGTACTAGTTTGCTTGTATAGAATATTTTACACTATCATGTACAAGTGATAGAGTAGCATTGTATGTACCAAATTACTCTATTTATGGTTATAGGAGCACATAGACATATGTAGACCACATGCACTTCCAAGGCCATTGCCCAATCCAAAGAGACTAGTAGATTTCAGATGGGGATAACACTTCAAGAATGTGCAAAGAACATATGTCGATATCCTACCATTAAGGAGGTAAGTGATAGATGAGACACTAGATTGCATGATCATATAGAGACCATGAAATCAACACCCTATCTGGGTAGAGGATGACTATGAGTTGTCTTAGGTGTGGAGGATCACATGGGTCACTATGGATATGGATGAGCTAGAGCTCTTTCAATTCAATAGGGTGCAAAGGTAGTTCAACATCCTATAAGAGGTGTTAGACTTAGGAGACTACTAGTTTAGGTGGATTCAAAGGGATCCATCCGAGGTTAGAGGGGACCCTAACAAGGTGATTTTTGTGAAGGAGGATCTAGACAATCATATGTACATTGATCTAGGGATTGATGACATCGAGGTGGTCTTCGAGTACAAGAGATGGTATAGGGGCATAATACCCCTAAGGATATAACCATTGATGCTAGTGTAGAAGCACCAAATCATGGACTAGAGCATGCAAATAGCACTCCAAGAGGCCACCTGACATACCACTAAGTGATTTCAAATGGGAATAGATCAGTGTATATAGAGGTATGTGAATATTTAGGTGAAGATGATGATCGTCAATAGGATGGTTGTCACTATGTCAAGTATAGTTGGAGAAGGGACATGAGAGTTACCCCTATGACTATCAAGGCTAGGCTGAGTAAGATGGTAGGAGTTACCCCCACAAAAATGATGGTGGAACCTAGCAATATGATGGATCAATATGATCTAGCTAGGGAGATGAATGTGACGTGGGCCAAGATGGCTCGCATTTAGCAAAAGATGGACCTATTTTGAGATGGGCTAAGAGAAAAAGGGTTGTGGGTTGTGATAGGTGACATAATCACAGAGAAATAATAAGCCATCCTAAAGTAGACATAGTAGAAATAAAGAGAGATACAATGAGGTTTGAGATGAAGCACCTCGAGGGGGGGGGACAACCAAACTAGAGTGAGAGTAACAATAGGCCCACTGAAAGGGGATGGTCATCATCATCAATGACCAACATGTTGAAGCATATTACATGATTTGGTACATGCTAATGTACCACCTTGGTTACATAATTGGATTAGGAATGTGTTCTATATTAGAGTGTGATTAAATATTTGATGTAATGTAAAAATGTGCTAAAAATGCACAAGTATCATGTAATTGAGTGTGCAAGTGTGGTGAGTATAAATGTGCACAAGTGTCCATTATGTAAGTGTGTACATGTATCCTTAGAATAGGAAAGTGAAGAGTATCAAAGAAGAGCAAATACCAAGAGTAATCCATATGAAGAGTCATATTCTATTATATATGTGACTAAGCATTGTTAGAGAGAGAGTATGTGTGATATGTGTTCTATATAATTTTACTATTTTTTTTAGCCTTGTTATGTGACTATTTTATGAGTTATTTTTGAAGTTATTTCTAATTTATACTTGTGAAAATTATTTCCATTATTGAGTATTTTATATTACAACTTTATATTTGATTATGTGGTTATTTACATTAAGAGTTAATCATCAAAATCTAACATTGGTATCAGAGCTAGAAGTATTTTCTTGTACAAGTTTCTTAAAGTTGCAAATAGTCTAAGGATATTTCCACTAGTCAAGGAGAAACCAGTGAAGTTGAAGATATTACCTATAGAGAAGGAAAACCAGAGAAGATAGTATTTCCACTGTGTTAAATAAAAACCAGTGAAGTTTGGAGATTCAATATTTAAAAATTTTATATACCTATTCCAAGAATAAATTTGGATTAGAAGGCAATATATAGCATAGTTTAAGATATTGAAGATATACCTTGACATTGATAAGATTAAGAGACCCAAGAAAGAGTTCCTATTGGAAATTTTGATAGAGAAATAAAATTTGAAGGTAGAATAAGATTCCAAGTTGCATTTGGCTAGATTCTTTCCATAGGGTTGTAGAATAACTCGTGAAGACTAAGAATCAACATAGTTTTTACCACTAGATTGGAAAATTACTAGTGAAGTTAATTGATTTCAGAATTTTTGAATATTTGGATGTATTTGAATATTTCTATGTTTTATTTACAAAAAATTATTCTCAAAAGTTGAGAAGCTTCCTACAACAGATAGAGAAGAATTTCACCTTGTATTGCCTATGTGCTTTCCTCGTACAGGATTATTTTTTTGGGATTGTAGCAAAAGAGTATACATTGATGATTAAGGAGACCCAAGAGAAGAGGTTCCATAAAATATTTAAGAGAGAATAAATAAAGAGGCTAGATAAGTCTCATTGAATACTGAATATTGAGGAGACCCAAGAGAAGAGATACCATAGCAGATTGAAGAGAAAAGAAAGAAAGAGGCTAGAGAAACCCTATTGAATATTAAGAAAAAAGGAGACCCAAGAGGAGGTCCTATTGAATAATTGAAAAAGGAGATAAGATAATTAATAGAGAACATTGAGGAGGGCTAGGAAAAAGGTCCCATTGAAATTTGGAAGGATAAAGAAGGAGAATAAAGAAACCTTGTTGAAAAAATTGACGAAGTGGTCATTGGAGGAGATTTGAAGAAAGTTCAAGGTAGAAGATTGCAAGAAGAAGAAACACCTAAAAAGAGGTAATCACATAAAATTTAGGACAATCATCACCATTCTATGACAAGCCTAAAGGATTTGTGAAAACAATTCAAGGAGGAAGGATTTGGCAAAGAGTTTTTTAGATTTTGAGAAAGTATTTTTGAAGACTTCAAGACATTGAAAATCTTGAAGAATGGGAAAGCAAAAGAGGCCAAAGTTGATAACAGAATTCAGAAAGAGCTAAGGAGGGGAAAAAGGATTGAAGAGGCCACCAATTGATATTTTTGAAGGCTAAAATTTGAAGGAGAAAAGTGCGGATTTTTTGGGGTAGAATTTGAAGAGTTTTTTGCATAGCAAATTGGAGAAGGAAAAGACAAAATTTGGAGGAGATATAGAGATAAAAAATTAGGAAATTGTTTAACATAAAATTAAAGGAGAAGAAGGAAGAATTTTGGAGTAGTATTTGAGGGAATTTTGGGCAGCCTTTGAAGAAGGAGAAGAGCTACAAATTATAGATTTTTTGGACAACTATTTGGAAGGAGAAAAGGTAGATTCAAAATAGAATCTAGAGATAGGAGACCAATTGAAAGAGGTCCCATTATAGAAGAAAAAGGTCCTTTAAAAGAGACCATACATTAGTCCCATATCAAAGGAGGGTTGAAGTTGTTTCAGAAAGAAACAAAATAATGATATAGACCTATGAGGTTATTATTAAGGAAATTTTAATAATATATTTTTTTTGAAATATAATCTATTATAAAAAGCTTGTATTAAGCGAGAAGATTCAAGAATAGGCTTGAGAAAAGAATACCGAGATAAAAAAATAAGGTAAAACTACAGGTCATCAAGTTGAAAGCAGATCTAGAGAAATAAATATTAAAAGAGTCATTAAAGAAAGAATATTTTGAGAATTTTATGATTGCAGATTAATATTCTATGAATTTGAAGTCCATTCAAAGCAAATGGAATGCTATTTCAGCCAGTGAATAAGTTTTTGAGGCTCTTATTTGAGAAATAAAGAAGAGGCCATATAAGTCCCATATTGCAGAAGTGAAAGTAGGCTCATGGTAAATAGTGGATGAGAAAGTAGATCAAAAAATTGGACAACGAAGGCTCTAGGAAGAAGCCTCAAACCATCTTCATTATAGGGCATAATATTGAAGAAAGTGCAAAAACTAAAGAAGGCAACAGTGAATGAGAAGTGGTTTTAAGAATAAAGACTTATTGCATCTATGTTGAAGCATGAATCTATGTGTGCATTAAAGGAATGTATTCAATAGAAGTGCAAAGAGTTTTTTAAGTTTGAAAACCATTGATTGCCTCTACCTACACCTAAAAAGAAACACAAATTTGTAAGCCAATGCAATACTACACTCAAAGGAAGTAGCATTGAGCTAGCAAAAAAGGATGGAAAAGTTTAAAGAATATGAGTGAGAAGAGATATTACATATAGGAGAATTACACACAAATAGTAGCATCATCCAGCAGTATTAGGAATACATAAGACAAAGGCAAGTGAAGTGTCATCAAGCAATATAGATAGAGGTAAATAAAGTGTAATCAGATTGTGAGTAAGGAAGCACCATTGATTTTGAGGAAGAACCGTCGAGAAAAGGAGAGGAGCCATAAAACTTGAAGAAGTGCCACTAAGCTTGAGGAAGAAACATCATGCAAGGAGAAGAGTCATTGAGCTTGATAAGGATGAAAGGAGGAGCCACCATAAGGAGATAGAGCATATTTGAAGAAGATAGAGTGTTAGTTGAAATCCATCAAAAGAAGATAGAACATTGTAGCAAGGATATAGAGCAGCATCAAATAGATATAGAACATTATTTGAGCCATGGCAAAGTGTGTTATTTAGAGTAGCCTTTGAAGTAAGCACAAGTGTCATTCAAAGGAAATCAAAAAACCATTTACATTTGCATTTGCACCAAGACAAAGCGCTACCTCAAAGGAGTTGAAGGGATATTGTTAGGAGTCTAAGAGATGCAGATGAAGAGCCATAAGGGAGGCCGAATGACTAAGTTTACAATAGTCATGCAATAAGGAGGAATACAAAGAGAGTGCTAGAAGAGTGATAGTCAAATGTTTAGAATATTAATGTTTTCTATATTAGTTTGAAACACTTTAGAGAGAAGAGTCATTATTCAAAAAATGTATACAAAAGACTATTTGTGGCATTTTTAGTGAAAGGAATCAATTAGCAACGTTCAGGTTGGAGAGAATCATTTGGAGTTGAAAAGACCAAGTGCCACATGTCATGATGGAAGGAGGAATGCCAACCACCTTCTTGGGAGAACGAAACATCTCTTACACATATTAAATGCATGAAAGCCAAGTTACATTGGATATCATCTAAGCTTGGAGTAAATCCTATGAGTGTGTCAAGATAAAGGAGGTTTCATCAAAGTGCATAGGCATAGGAGATCATCAACTGAGTGGAAGGTAAAAAATATTGAGCACCCTGTAAGGAAGGTAAATGATTTTTGAATTTAATTTAAATTATGTAAAGGTTTAGGAGATATAAGGATTGATTATAGTTTTTTCTAAGGTTAAAGTTAATTAATCTAAGACATTGTAGATTAATTAAATTATTGGAGGGATAAGGTAGTTGATTGAAGAAATAAAACCTTAGAAACTATATTAAATCATTTTGAAGTATTTTAAAGTTTTTTAACAATTTAATTTAAATTTTTGGAACTATTTTATATTTGCAAATAATTTGAAAGCTGGAGGAATAAGGTATTCTACATTAAATTAGAAATATTAAATTTTCTAATATTATTTCCTAAATTGCTAAATTTATGATTTGGGAGCCAAAAGGTATTCAACATAAAGTTTTGGAAATTTGAAATTTTTATCAAAGTTATTAGTTGACCATACATTAAAAATGAGGGAGACATAAGGTAGTCAACCTCAAAGGTTTAAAAATTTGAAATATTCATTATTCAAAGTTAAAAAAATTATGGATGAAATAGTGAAGAATGCATTTAATAAAAATGGTGAAGAACTATTTCATGAACTTAAGTTTTATTCAAAAAAATTAATAGATACCTTTTGTGTATACAAATATTTGATCTACCAATATTAAATAAAAAAAATTGTTTATTGAGGAAGCAAAAGAAGAGAATTTTATGACATTGATTGGTTATCTTCATGAAGTACTTTTCAAGACTTGGTGGAATGCTCATAACATAGTTGTACTTTCCTTAGAGGAATGTTTTATGATTTATCTATCATTAATTACTTTTGAATTCTTTCAAGGAATGAAACAAAAGAAATAAAAACATACTAGTAATGAACCATTGAATATAAATCAATATTATTGTGATGATCTACTAACTCATTGCATTGAAGACATACCATCAGTGAAAGTACAAAAATGGAAGAGAAATCAAAGAAAGAAAAAAAATCAGATTAAGAGAGGCAATATGAAGATTGAACCTACAGAAGATACTTATTTAAAGACTCCAGATATAAATTTACTGGATATAGATTGAAGACTAGAGATGAAGATTGTATTAAATACTAAAGTTTTCAATAACCAAATAGTATAATACAAGAGGGTGTTCTATTATATTATATTATTTGGTACATGCTAATATACCACCTTGGGTACATCATTATATTATGAATGTATTCTATATTAGTGTGATTAAATATTTTATGTAATGTAATAATGTGCAGGAAATGCACAAGTGTCATGTAATTGAGTGTGCAAGTGTGATGAGTGTAAATGTGCACAAGTATCCATTATGTAAGAGTGCACATGTATCCTTAGAATAGAAAAGTGAAGAGTCTCAAAGAAAATAAAAGGACAAGAGTAATCCATATGAAGAGTCACATTCTATTATATATGTGACTAAGAATTTTAAGAGAGAGAGAGAGAGAGAGAGAGAGAGAGAGTATGTGTGATCTTTATTCTATATCATTTTACTATATTTGTGAGCCTTGTTATGTGACTATTTTTGAAGTTATTTTTGAGTTATACTTGTGAAAATTATTGCCATTATTGAGCATTTTATATTGCAACTTAATATTTAATTATGTGATTATTTGCATTAAGAGTTAAGCACCAAAAGCTAACACAGTAGGACCATACCATCAGAGCACTATAGAAGGAGCTATAGAGGGTCTAGGAGGAGCTCCATGTATACATGTTGCGAGAGAGCTTCTACCAAGCCATGTACCATAAAGAAGACCTATAGGGATAAAGGGTGGATCCACCATCTATGTGGTAACCCCAAAACTGATCATAGTCATAAATGTAGACAGTGCCATGGTCTATGAACATGCCACCATTGAGACCACCACCAACATGTGGTGTGGGCGAGTCCAGCTCTCATACATAGGGTGAGGATCAGGATGACATGCAAATTTTTAGTGTGGTATGCTTCCTTAAAATAGGATATGGTTAAGTGTGTCAAGCTTTTTATTGTGGCACAGTGACACATTGGCTTACTTGTACTCTCATTTTTTAGCAATATTACCTTAGTTGCTTTGTTATTTATTGTGTTTATTAATTTATTATGCATGATTGGATGAATAAATATAAAAATATGGATGAAATAAATGATAAAAATGTATGAATAAATGCATGATGAATGGATGAACCTAACTAATTTATGATGATTAGATGACTAGATGTAGACAAGAAAAGGTGATGGAAGAAAATAAGAGAATAGAGGAGAAAATTATGGAAGGAAAAAAGGAGAAATAAAATAAAAGGCTAGAGAAAGTAAAGAGATGCTTAGATTATATCATTTGAATCAGTGTAGATAAAAATAGATCAGTGTGGTCAAACAAACATAAAGCCAAGAAAAATATGAGTGACCAAAGATCAAAAAAAGGAGCAAAAAGCTATGAGGATGTGTGTACACAAATTATCAAAGATGGAGTGATATCCACTATGCGTGTGGTACCCATGAACGTCCATGGAGTGATCCTATTAGGATGTAGTGTTCACTGATGAGAACAAGTGGATGGAGAGATACCCACTATGGGTGTGTGCTTGCTAGTGACCAAAGATGGAGCGATACTCGTTATAGGTGTGTTCTCGCTAGTGACTGAAGGTGGAGTGATACCTAGTAAGGATGTGTAATCACAAATGGACTATGGTGGAGCTATGCTCACTGTCAACCATGAATTTATCTTGTACAGGTGTAGTGCTTGTTTATAGTCAAAAGTAAAGTGTAACCTGATAGGGGTGTAATGCTTGCTAATGGTCAAAAGTTGATAGTTACCCAATAGGGGTGTAGTGCTTGCAAAAAATATGAGTGATTAAGAAAAGTAAATAAAAATTATGTGTGTGCATATTATGGATAGAATAAATATAGAATAAGAGAAATAAGAAAGTAGTGAAAAGTGTGTGTATTTATCCTTGTTAAAATTTCACTAGCTAAGATATTCGCATAGAATAGTCAATGGCCATAAGAACACCATAAAGGATATTCGTGTGGTATTTATCTTATCCTATGAGTATCCCTTAGTAATTGAATGATCAAAAAGTAAAAGTGTGTAGATAGAGGAATAAGTGTATATCCTTTGTCTTGTTTAAAAGGAAGAAATGATCGAATTTTTTTCAAAACATAAAAGATATTCAAGAGATGAATAAATATGTCCATTGGATTGGGGAAATTTTGATGATTGTTGATATTTTCAAGGTCAAGGAACATATGAGATAGAAAAGAGACTTGCTTTGTGCCAATGGATGTAGTAATATAAAAATGCATAAAAATAAGTTTCTCGCTAGCACAAAAATACCTCATGTATGTATATGAACAATAGAGGTAATCATTAGCATACCAGTGGGAGAAAGTAAAATGTGTGCCTTAGGTTTGAGTATTCACTAAGCATCAATGACCTGGTGTGAGTGCAATGCATATGATCTAGACCTAACTAGGTGTCATCACTTGCCTCATTGTGAAGTCCCCAAGAATCTATATGATCAAGCAGTCAAATACAAGTATGGTCAAGAAATGAAGTGACTATATGATAAGGTATAAGTACAAAATAAGAAGTATATAAAGAAATTCATGCAATATATGAAAAGCAAACATGCAATATGAGCAAGCAAACGAATGCAAGTTGGCATGAAATAAGTAGAAGTAGTGAGATGAGATGATGGATATAGAAGAATAGTGAAAATGGTTAATGATAGAAGATATTATAGATGTGCATTCAAGCATAATATATTTTTAGATGCATTATGTGCATTGGTTCTTTAAGATCTTTACCATCCAACATTGTGAAGTGATAGGCTCCTGATTCAAACTTGGTTGTTATGACAAATGGGCCTAGCCAATTAGGCTAAAATTTGTCCTTCAAATATGTTCAAGCATTAGTGTTCTTTTTGTTCTTCTTGAGGACAAGGTCTCCAACTTCAAAATAATTATTGTGAACCTTCTTAGTGTAAGTTTGCTTGAGCCTATTTAGATAGGCTTGAATTTCCTCTAAGGTATGGATGTACTTTTCATCCCATAGATCCAATTGGTTTAAGTGATCTAAACAATACTCATTGCCAATTGAGGCATCTTGCAACATGTATAAGTACATGACCTCTAAATCGAATTAAAAGACTTCCTAAATGACATAGAACAAGACATAAGGGGTTTCATCACTAATTCTAAAGTTATTAAAAAATTTAGTAATTTTGGGAGATGGATAATACCTAGAATAAGGAGAAGAAGGAATTTTATGAAGAGAACCTATTGGATAAATTTTGAAATCTGATTGAGCTTGCTCAACCATTGAATAGTATTGGAATGGATGAGGGTCACTCTAGATGGTTATAATCTGATTTTTGAATTCATACTTAAGACATTTATGGAGAGTAGAAGGAAAAAACCTCATAGCATGAATCCAAGGGTATCCAAGAAGAACATTAAAATATGTTAGTCAATATCCTACATAAAATAAGGTGCCTAGGATCTTGGGTCCTACCCTAAGGGGAAGGGATATAATGCCATAGGCCTCTTGGGATTCATTATTAAAATATTTGATGATGAAATCTAACAAAATTAAATATTCCTCCCTTAATCCAAAATTTTGGAAGAATTTATAACTAAATAGGTTAAGGGAGGAACCATTTTCTACCAAGACCCTCTTGATTAAATTTTCCTCAATATATCCAGTAATGTAAAGGGGAGAATCCCCTTGCAAGTTTTATAGAGGAATATTGTCTTCATAAAAAGATATGTGATTAATCCTAAGAGCACCTACAACATTGGCTAGGTTGCTAGGTGGAAGGTCTTGTGGGACATATTGTTGGCTTAAAAGCTTCATTAAGGCTTCCCTATGGATAGGGGAAGTTTGTAAAAGTGCCAAGAGGGAAATATTGGAGGATGTATTATCAAGTTGTTGTTTTAAGTAAAAGGAAACTATTTATTAATTTTTTAATACCAATGTGGGTTTGTTTGTACCCATACTCTTATTTTGGATATTCCTCAAAACTAAAGGTGGTCTAGAGAGTTCATTGGGTTTTGGAGGTGATTGCTTTTGGGGTTATTGAGTTTGTTTTGTTTGATATTGTCATCTTGTGGTTGTCATTATCATACTAACCATGTTGTTATATGGGGGTGGCATATTATTATAAAACACTTGATTGACTATCTTTTAATTGTGATTAGGTAGGCGATTTTTGAAGATCCCTATATCTTGGTTGGTTGTTGGTTGTTGATGAGTTGTAGGTTGGTGAGTTGGAGGTTTATGGTTAGGAGTAGGTTGGGGGTCACCTATAACAAGATGACCCTCATTTATTAAGCCCTGAACCACTTACACAAATCTATCATGTGTTCATATACCCTATGATACTTACAGTATTGGTCAAGTTTGTACCAAGTTGCTATTGTGTTAGGTTGTCTTATGGTGGGTAACTCAATCATCTTAACCTTTGAAATTTATTTAAGGACTAACAAGAGAGGATGGTTGAGTATTGTAAAATTTCTTTATGGGGGTCATTTAGGGTTCTAAGTAGAAGTTTTTGTAAGGTACAAGTTGTATTGATTTTTTTTGTCTACCTATTATTTGTGACCCCATCACCAACTACATGTTTTATCTTGTACTGAGGCTTAATGGTCATTTCTTCTTCCTTTTTAATTTTTAGTTGACCTCTTTGAATGAGTGCTTTCTCAACCCTCCTAGCTAAATATATTTCTTATTTGAAAGAGGTGATAGTTATATCTAGCTCATATGAGATTTGTTCTTGTAAGTTATTAAAAAATATCTCTAACATGTCTTGGGGAGGTGGGGTATACCATAATATTCCAACTAAAATCCTCCATCGAGATAGAAAATCTAAAAATATTTTATCTTTAGCTTGTTTTAGGAGGTATAAATCTTGAAGGGTTGCTCCTTTTTCCACATAGGCTCCAAATTATTGAACAAACAACTCAGTTGTTTCTTCAAAATTCCTTAGGGAATGGTAGGGTAGTTGATAGTACCATTCCAAAGCCATACCTCCAAGACTTTTAGGGAACATATTTAGCAACAACATATCATCATAAATGATATCATGACATGTTTTCCTAAACATCCTTAAATGTTCTATAGGGTCCTTTGTTCCCTTATATATTGGTAAAATTGGTATGGGAAAGTGCTTAGGATAAGGTCTAGAGGCTACTATGGGATCTAAAGGTTGGTTGCACATTTCTTTGTATGAATAAGTGAAACTTGGTGCTTGTAGTGTATCCATCCTTAATGCAAGTTGTTTCACTATAGTTGTCAAACTCTGAATGTCATGATTATTGTGCAACTCTAAATGGGGTGTAGTTGACATGTTTACTCCAAGGTTCCCTAAAGGTGGGTTGTAACTATTATGCATGGGTTGTTGGAAGGGTACTTGGTTAATGTTGGAGGCATTAACACTATTATGGTAAGGGTTATGGTATGGGATGTTTTGTGTAGCATCTTGCAGTGGGATATGATTTACATTTGGTGGAACAAAAGAATAATTATTAACAAGAGGAGGAATATTATTTACATTAGAAGAAGGAATAGAGTGAGGAGGAAATTGAGTGAAATTTTGGGGTATGCTACTAGTTGGAGGAGATTATGAATGTTTGTGGTTGTTGTAGTAGCATATGTGGGGTTGTGAAATGGATTTACATTATGATTTTGTGAAGATTGAAATAAGGGATTAACACAAATATTATGATGAGAACTAGTTTGATGGTGGGATAGTCCAACTTCATCAAAGTGGATGTCCTTTTGTAGAATTTTAGATAAAACTTGTTTGTTTTTCTACAAAATTTTATCATATGGTCATATGTTTTAAACGTAATTTGAACATAAGTTCCTTCTATTGGATTATATTTTTCATTAGTTTTTGTGTCCTCTTCTTCTATGTTTGCATTTTCTCTATTTATTTGATCATCCTCATTCCACAGAGGATTATCACTATGCTCTAAAAGCTTACACTTATTCATAAGGGTTGGAGCCATAGGATAAGATAAAGAGGTTTTGAAACTAAACATATAATATGCAAATTTTATTAAGTCCTTTTAATTTCTCTCATCTACACAAAAAAAAATTTGATGGTCTTGTTTATAGTTTTAAAATAAAAATAAAAAGATACAAAAATAAAAGTCTTCCTAAATATCCACTAAGGACGTGTTCACGTCAGGTTCACCAAAGATGTAGAGGGGGAAAAAACCTACACATATGGTTCTTGATGAATCCATTAGAGGCTAAGGTAACCATAGGGCTATGTTTCTCTACACTCAAGGGCTAGGGTATTCAAGGTTCATCAAGAGTATTTTTAGGACTCACTCTAAGTCCAGGAAGGAGGGTTTGATATTTTTATTGGAATACACCTAAGTTTGATATTTAAAATAAATAAACTTCTACAATAACTAAAAAAATATCATAAATGAAATGTAGAAAATGCAAATGCAGATAAACAAAACTATCCTAAGAATGATTATTATTTTGTATGCACACTAATCCTAAGAACATAAGAAAACAAATTTTACTTTTATTTTAAGCAAGGTTTTAATAGATAATGCACATACAAGTTAGCCTATTATTCAAACTACATGCAATTATTTGTTCAATACCTAAGAACTAAGTAAAATAAATTTTCTCTTTATGATCTAAAATGAATTAAAGCTAAAATAAATTTAATTCCCTGAATTAATATTTTAATGTGATTGAATTTAAATTTACTTTACTTTAATAATTACAAAAAATAGAAACAAATGAAAACACACAACAAATAGCCTAAAATATTAACAAAACACTTACTTGTCCCGACGTTATTTACTAAGTCGAATTCATACCCCAAAGCACAAGACCATGAATCCAAAAAAACCTGTAAATAAAGATAGAAATTAGAAAAAAATGTGGTCAGTGTTTAGGGGTCTTCTTAAGATGTTATGAAGGCTAAGATTATAGGCACAATAGTCAATTCCCCTTGGTCCTTTTAGCTGACTATGCGAAGAAAAATAATATCGACCTTTTGGAGATTGAAAAATAGTATGCAAAAGAGAAGCTAGGATTTTAGTAGTATGTAGAATAAAAAATGCATTATTAAGCATAGAAAGATAACAATGAAAGAAGAGGCTTACCCCCGAATATATCATAACTAAATTCATTCCCTATAATGGGTGACCATAAATTCATGGTAGCAAAAGAAAAATAAAATAGAATGCAAAAGATACCTTCTACAATGCACTTGTTGAATTCGAGCCTTGTAAAGGGCAACCACAAATTTGTGACAGAGAGAGAAAGGGATGAAATAGAGGGTTTCACCAAATTTTACAAATTCATGCCTAGTACATACGGGCCATGAATTTGTGATAAGAAGAAGAAAAATGAAAGGAGACTATGTATGTGCAATTTAAAATCAAACAAATGATGTGATAACAACAAAAAAGGACAAAAGGAAGAAACACAAATGAAAAAGTGTAATATAAATGAATTAAATGCAGTATAAACAATGAATGAAAATAATCTAAGTGTAGTAAAAATGTAAAACAATGATGCAAGTGACTAAAATAGAAGGGCAACTGATCTAAAATACAATAGAATGTAAATGCGTATATTTTAAATGCAAGAAAATGTAAACAACAATATGCAGAAGGGTGTATAGGTGACCTAAGTATTAATATAAATGCAATAAATAAATGCAAAATTGGATTTTATGCAATGGGAATGCTTAAAAATGGATTTTAAAATATATTCTATTGTAAAAGGAATAAAAAAAGATGATTCTAGATGGAAATTAATGCAAAAAATAAAATAGATCTATCTAGGAGAATAAAATAATATGACAAAAATACAAATGACTAATTATGGAAGAAGAAAAATAAAAGAGTAATGAGAGGAATTAAGGCAACAACCAAAAAGTGATTCTATCTCCCCTTTTAGTTGATGGAGCTAAAGATATCCCTTGAATTTAATCCACCATTGCAACTCTCCCACTTGTCCACCAATGCAGCTAGTCAAAGATCATACAAGAGGAAGGTAGAAGAAAGCTAAGAATGTAGATAGCAAGAATGAATATGGGATTTTGCAAATAGAATATGATAATTCTAAGATCTAGGTCTAAAATGGACCTCAAAACCTCTATTAATAGAGGGTTTAAAGGTGAAGCAAAAAAATAAAAAACACACAAAACTAGATTTAGGATCGAAAAAGCAAAATGGTGGCATGAGGGTTATAGTTTTGAGGGAAAAATCCTAAAGCACCAAATTTATCGTCGATCTGAGATGACCAAAAATCCATGAAATATGATCATTGGAGGTCAAATTGGTGCAAAAGTTGCCTAACTAGATTCACAGTTGGTCTTGGACAACCATACAATTTAGTGATGCTAGGAAAAGGGGTCAAACTAAGGGGTGGGAAGCTCAAAATTTGCATTAGCAACTTTGAGGGGATTTCTAAGAATCTAAGGGAAAATTGACTCATTTGGATGGGTAAATTTTTTGTGTCTACAAGAAGAATTAAATATTTTCTTGTTCAAATTGTCTTTCCCCTTATAGCTTGCAAGATTCTTTTCCTTTTGATTTGAACCATCTAAAGAGCCATTTTCTATTTCTTGCTACTGATTTGGCTATATTTCCCCCTTAAGAACTTGAGATTATCAACTTGTATTCAAGATCTTGATCTGAATTGGGTGTGTAGTATATCATCTCATTTTTGTGGGACAAGAGAAATCCTACTATCTCTTTTACCTTTACGGTATTTTTATCTTTACACTCTTCTAAGTCATCACAATGTGGAGCCATATTGGAGATAAATATCTCAAAATTTTATTTACTACCATCTACTCCTCCATGGTCTCTCCATATATCTACATCATGTTCAATGTGGCATTGACCCTAATACAATTGTCTCCAACATCTTCTCCTCCATTCTCATATTTTTAAGGTTATATTCAAGGTTTGAATTCTAGCTGCCTTTACCTTCTTTATTTCTTGATAGAAACTCTCCAAGGTAGTCCAAGATTCACAAGCATTCTTGAAACTAGAAATCTAAGGGTTTATGCTAGGATTAATTGCACTCTAAATGTAGAAAAAGGTCTAATCATCAATATTATCTTTCACTTTATTTTTTTCTTCACATATTGACCCAAAATATTCCTATCTTAAGGAGCCTCATGGCCTATTGCTACAATCTCCTAAACTCCTTTCCACATCAATATCCTTCATAGTTGATCTTCTAGTAGCCAAATTTCTCCCCTTTCAATAAAGTAATTTTCATTGTTATATTGTTAAGCACAATTATAACAACTCACACAATGAAGAGATCTACTCTCTAAAAGATTTGTCTAGATTTCTAGTTAAGGAAAACCTAGCATAAAAATTTCACCAATAAACAACTTTCTCCCCAAAATAATGTATGTAAATTGATCTAATACTAAATGTAAGAACTCAATAGGTGTGAGAGGGAGGTAAAAATCAATATAAATCAATGATACCTATAAAAAATAATAGAATAATGAAAACCTAAAACTGTGCAAGTTTTAGGCTTCACAACCCTTGAAAGTTGTATTATTCATAGAAGATAAAACTACATAACATATGTGTAGCTTAGACATCAACTCTAAACTTTAGAACAATACACAACACTTGTGTTTAATAAAAAACTTTTAAATTAAAAACATCCAACATAATACAATTATAATTGACGCCTCACATCCAATATATAGACATCCTACATGCTAATAAGAATAAGAATTTTCTATATCTAGTTTATTTTTTATATCCCTTATCTATTTTTATAACTGATGTATAGAAATTACCCATTGATAATTATGGGTATTATACATTGAGTTTACATTATGTAATTCATATGCGTACTCTCCAAAAATATGGCTAGACTCAACTAAAGTTATTCCTAAAATAGGATAACTTAATTCCTATGCAGTCCCAACTTTTACCTATGCTCTTAGATAAGACGCCTAAAATTATTATTCCTAATAAGCACTAAAAATGCGCATTTTTTGTATACTTTAATAGCATAATTGTGCAGCATATTATATTAGAAATGCATCTTTTATGAGGATTTTGTATATATTTAATAGAAAATAAAGTATTGTGCCTAATGTGTGTTTTGAGTGAAAATTATGTGTAGATGCAAAATACATTTTGTCTTTTTTTACACCTTTTTAGTTAAGGTCCCATGCGGACCTGGCATTTGATATTTTTATGATGTAATTGAGGAAGGAGTTGTGAGTGAATGACAATAGTAGCAAAGGAGTAAGACGTTCTAAAATATGCTAAGGTACGATGCCTATCTCCTAGTACATAGGATGGTGCATGTCTCTCGATGATAGGTTGGAAGGCACTTGTCTCCAACCCATAGGGGATGATGACTGTCTCCCAACTACAGGATGGACAACACTTGTATCCCAATGATAGAATAAAAATATGCACTGTTTGATACCTAAAAACCAATGATGATCCTTAGTGAACTAAAGAAGGCTAAATGCAGTGCATGTATCCCAAAGATAGGCCAAAAAGGTGTCTATTTTCTAGCAATGGACTGAACAGTACGTGCACTAGATAGAATAAAAATATGCATGTTGACCATGAATATTGAAGATCATGTATAAAATTAGACATATTTTTTTAAACATAGGAAATGCTATGATTATTCCATGAGGGTTAATTTTAGTGTGATTTCTCTATTTTTAGACGTCTAATAAATTTATGTGCACCTACCATAGAAAATCATGCAACATCTAAAATTGTAAATAAGGGACGACCACATTCTATATAAAAATGTAGGCCACCCTTGAAGAAAGGATTCGAACTTGCTCTATAAAAATTTGTACTGCATAATAAAATCTCAAAGTATTTTGGTCAATTTCTTGAGTTTGAAGAGTGATTACGTAATTTAACCAGACAGATGTCTACGAAACCCGGGCCCACTCCAAGTAGTATTCCTCCCTTGTTTTCTTCTACTTTCATTAATTAGTTTCCATTATTTATCTCTCACAAGTGTGTCTAATTATGTATTTCCCTATTTTTTTATTTCTCCAAGAGTGTTTGCTTTTATGCACTTTACTTTTCTGCATATTTCCTTTCAGTCACATGTTTGACATTTTAATTTAGTTTTTCTGCAATTTCTTGTAGAGTGTATTTTCCTACAATTTAATTATGTTGGTTTGGCTGAACTCCAACTACACCAAAAACCAACCCCCAAACCAAAAGTGACATAAAGGACTCATCTTTAGACTACCACAAGCATATACTTTACACTGATACTCACAAGTCTACAAACTATCGGATTGATAATTAATGGATAGGAAATGACAGTTTTCATAACATAATTTTTGCTCACCATTTTGGTACCATTGTCGAGGAGTGCCAACTATAGTAGTCAAATATATAGGATAATCAACCCTAAACTTGCAGTTTAGAATAGCTTAACTATAGATTTTTCTACCTGATATTATATGAGTCCACCGATATTAAGAGGATTGGATGGTCATTTTTTGAAAAGCAAATATTTTACTTCACAAGTACCTAAAAAACCTTTTGAAACATCTGAAACCAATACTAAAAATGAACTACCATCTCCTCCAACAGTACATTGGCATAGTCATCCAATCTTTGAACAAATCTCTTCTCAACAATTAATACAAACATCTTTTGATGAAGGACTAGTTTCAAACTTTGGTTTAGGACATCTATTTGAGAGAACTCAATCTAAGGAAGATTTATTAAATATTCAATAGTGAAAAACAGTTGAAGAAGGAACCATTTCAAACATTGACTTATAATGCTTTTAGAAGCCAAACAAAATGAGTGTGAAGCTTTGAAATATGCCTTGGAAGCAGCAAGTGTAGAACCTACATTACCTAAAAAGTAGCTAAAATTGAAGAAAATTCAACCATATTTGAATTCCCAATTGAGGAGGCAAGGGAAGAAACAAAGATGAAATATATATATCTTGATCATATTCCTACCTTTAGGGGACTTCCAACTGAAGACCTTGACCTGTTACTTTTTAAAATTGATGTATTATGCAGGTCATTGGATTACAAATCAGATGCCCAAAAGCTAAAATTATTTCCCTCCACTTTAGATGATTTAACATTATGTTGGTTCATCAGTCTAGGAAATAAACACATTGCAACCTGGAAAGATATGAAAAGGTTCTTCCTAGACAAATACCAAAACTTTGGGAGAGCATGATATGTCAGGGAAGAAGTCTTGGACATGATTCAAAAAGAGGAAGAATCATTGGAAGACTATTGGGATAGATTTAGCTTTAATTTACAAAGATCACCCCATGTAAGGTTGGATGAGAAGTCCTTAAGAAGTATTTTATTAAGGGTCCTCACAAATGAGTCTCTAGAAGCTTTGAATCTAATATAGAGAGAGGATATTTACCAACATCAGATGACAGACATCCGATAATTGTGTCAGAATTATTCTCATAGAAAAGGTAAACCAATCATCCAAATCATAAAAACTATAGCCTCAGTAACTAAGGCTAAAATAGGAAACATGCTAGATGATATGAAGAGTGAGATGCTATCATCTCTTGCACTTCAACTGGATACACTTTTTTTTCATAAAAAGAAGCAAGAAACTGAAGTAGCATTAACCTACTTTTGCTGAAAATGTAGTAGGAAATATCCTAAAAATGAGTATTCAGAGAATAAATTTAGAGTGTGTGTGATCTGTCAAAGGGATCATAAAACTAGGTTGTGTCCACAAATAGAGAATGTCAAAGAGGAACCTTAAGTAGAAAAAACCTATTTCATGGATAATAGGAGAAACTGGCAATAGTTTCCTATGGTAAATAGTATGCTAGGAGGAATTCCACCTTATGGGGGAAAAAACTATATGAACCAAGGTCAGACTCAACCACCCAACATGGGATGGTGGGGTCAAACTCCTTGGATGAATGCCACCCAAGAGTCTACTCCATACAACTCATATCCATGGATGCCTTATCATCCAACTGGACTACAATGGAGGAAACACAATGCATGGAATTCACTTCCACAAAATACAACTCAAACTCCATCACAACCCAGATTACCTGCACCTCCTACTTCTAGAACAATTTAGCTACCTGCACAACCAACACCAAATTTGAATAGGTCAAATCAGCCCATCTAATGTATCATATTAGAGTAGATTTTAGCCCTATAAAAGTTAGGTTAGGAAGATAATTAGGAGTAGAACCATAGTAGAGGAAGAGGATGTAGAGTTAGAAGTAGAAGAGACACCTTTCATAGAAGAGGTGGAAAAAAAGAAAATACTAAGAAAAACATAGATGAAGGGGTTCCACCTTTTCCAAAAATATTACAGGAACTCAGGAAAGCAACATAGTCAAAATTTGACATTATGGAAGGTTTAAAAAACTTGACAATCACAATTCCCCTCTTTCAGGCCATTAGAGATGTTCCCATTTATATGAAGGTCATAAGATAATTATATTTAAAAAATCAAGAAAACCATAAAAAGTAGTAATTGTGGTAGGACAATTACCTGATCTCATGTTAGGCAATACCTACCGTCCTAAATACTTTGATCCTGGAAGCCCAGTGCTAACCGATAAAATTGGAGTCTTCCCATTATCCAACATATTAGTATATCTAGGGGCTGCCATAAATGTCATACCCCAAGAAACCATGTAGAAACTACAAATGAGTCCAACTAAAACTATCCTTCAATTAGTTGACTAATCCACAGTTCTCATAGAGAGAATACTGGAATATGTTGTTGTCACAGTAGATGCATGGGAGTATCTGATAGATTTTATAGTGTTGCAATCTAGATTTGGATTAGGTGGCTATCCACTTATATTAGGTAGACCTTGGTTGGACACAACTTATGCTTATATAAGTTGTAATATAGGATAGATGATGATCTTAGATGGATAAAATACCAAAAAATTGATAATTTATCCACCAACATAGACCACTGATTTGTTGGGAAAACCAAACTATGAAGTTTTAATTGACGATGCCTTGTCAAAGCTTCAACCTATAATGTCTCTAGATGAAATTGAGGATGACACTGATGGAGAATAGGTCATAACACACTTTTTCCAAGGGAAATATTCTCATCCTCTTCTAGAATCCCCGCTTGTAGGTAGCAAATATAACCATGTCAAACAAATAGAAGTGGCACCTGATAGAGTATTGAATATTGATAATGAATTTTCAATTTTCAAGAGGGAAAATTAAAATAAATACTTGTCAAACATCAAACTATTTTTGCGTGGAATTATACAGATATGAGGGGGATTGCACCCAAAGTCTACACTCACAGGATATATTTGGAAGACGATGTGAGACCGGTAAGATAGCCCCAAAGAAGAATGAATCCAACTATGAAATAAATTGTCAAATATGAACTACAAAAACTTTTTTTAGTTGGGTTTATTTATTCAATATTGAATAGTCGATGGGTATCACCCTTAGTGGTGGTACCTAATAAAAATGGAAAGTGGCACATTTGTGTTGATTATAGGATGATCAATAAAGCCACTAGGAAAGATCTTTTTTCCTTACCCTTTGTTGACCAAGTCCTCGACACCTTGGTAGAAAGAAAATATTTTTCATTCCTAGATGGGTTTAGTGGATACAATAAAATACAAATAAGGGAAGAAGACCAGGATAAAACCATGTTTACTTGTCCATGGGGAACTTTTGCTTACCAGGTCTTACCGTTCGGGTTATGTAACACACCTTCCACATTTCAAAGGATGGTGCTTAGTATATTTTTGGACATGGTTGGAGAAAATGTAGAGGTATACATGGATGATTTCATTGTTTATGATGAAACTTTTGAGGAAGCTACATCCAATCTAGAGAAAGTACTCCAACGGTGTCAAGAAATAAACCTATCCCTTAACAATGAAAAGTATTTTATTGTAATGCAATAAGGGTTAGTGATTGGACATCATATATCTGTAAAGGGGATCAAAGTAGATAAACGTAAAAATTAAAGTAATTAATAATCTACCTACTCCCCAAACATAGAGATATGTCCATTTTCTAGGTTCTACTAGATAGTACAAGCATTTTATCCAAGAATTTAGTAAAATTACAAAATCTTTACATACATTATTGTCTAAAAATATTGGGTTTGTCTAGAATAGTGAGTGTGAACAAGCATTTCAGATTTTAAAAGAAATACTGACCACAACTCCTATGTTGAGAGGTCCAAATTAGACTCTCCTCTTTCATATATACATTGATGCATCTAACAATGCAATAGGAGCAACAATAGATAAAAATATGGAGAAGAGTTTTACGCCATCTACTATGTCAATAAAAATTTTATAGGTGTTGAATTAAACTATACTGTCACTAAGAAAGAATTCCTTACAGTAGTGCATGCTATTAATAAATTCTGCCATTACATTACAGGTTATAATATTTTTGTGCATACAGATCATGCAACCATTAGGTACCTAATGAATAAACCTATTATGAGTGGTAGAATTATTAGGTGGTTTTTACTGTTGTAGGAATTTGATGTAACCATTGTTGACAAACCTAGTAGGGATAATGTTATTGCATATTTTCTCTCTAGGTTTATATCTCAAGACCATACAACCATTGAGGATCAATTTCTATATGAGAATATTTTTGCTCTCAATGAACAGATTCCATGGTATGCAAATAGGGCTAATTACTTAGCCACCGATAAGGTATCTCCTACACTCTCACCCTGATAAGCTCAAAAATTAATAGAAAAGAGTGCAACATTTTCATGGATTTATGAATGCTTGTTTAAAATTGGGCCTGATCAAATCATGATAAGATGTGTTGTAGAAAATGAGACCACAAAAATCCTCAAGGTTTGCCATGATGAACCATGTGGTGGTCATTTTGTAGGAAAAAGGATTGCATTTAAATTTTTACAAGCTAGATATTTATGGCCTTCTTTATTTAAAAATATAGTCAAACATATGAACCAATGTGACCAATGCCAACAAATGGGCAGAACAACTCTTCGATATGAGCTGCCACTACAGCCCCACATGCACATTGAGCCTTTCAATAAAAATATATGTTCTTGTTTGTACTGACTATGTGATGAAATGGGTTGAAGTGCAGGCACTACGAGATTCAAAGGAAAATATTGTAGCCAATTTCCTATATGAATCCATTTTCACCAAATTTGGGGTTCCCATAGAAATCACCATTGATCAAGGGCCTCAATTCACCTTGAAAGTGATTCAAGAGTTGATGCAACAATACCAAATCCAGCACAATAAAACTACCCCCTATCATCTGCAATAAAAATGGCAAGTGGAAGTCACAAATAGGGAGCTAAAAAATATTCTTACAAATACAATTCAACAACATTAGGAAGACTAGGTAATTTATTTATCGAAGGCAATGTGGGCATATCACACTACCTAGAATACTACCACTCGATTCACACCATTCCAATTGGTGTACGAGAAAAATTCCATGATGACCATTTAATTTGAAATCAAAACCCTATAGACTATTATAGCATTAAATTTAAATTTGGATGTTGTACAAAAAGTCTTAATTCAATAGCTCAACTAGCTAGATGAATATCGAAAGGATGCATTGTAGTGAACAAAAATCATGTAGAAGTAGAGGGTCTGGAGGTATGATCGCCACATACAACCAAAAAAGTTCAAAGTGAGAGAATGGGCATTATTGTACGACTCGATTCTAAGAACGAAATGGAAAGCTTATGCAGCATTAGATGGGACCGTATGATGTGGTTGAGATTATCAAAAATGGTTTTGTGCATGTTCAAACCATAGACAGAAGTGGTATTGTGATGACATTCAATGGCCACCGATTGCAGTCATATCATACACCATCATTCCACATGGTTGAATCTGAATCAGGCATGGGGGAGATCCCATCATAATAAAAAAATATCCTTAGTAGTTTATGGACGTGTGTGCAAATATTTTAAATCTTAAAAAAATAATTGTTTTTTTTGTTTATTGCTTTTCAGTAATTTATGCCATGAATACAATTTGTAAGAATCCTAGGAAACCTAGGCTTATCAGGCACAAGATCCATGATTCTTTTTTTATCTTTTACGTGTGTATTTATTTTGTAGAAAATCATACCTTGAATGCAATCTATAGGCATCTTGGGAAACCTAGGCCTATCAGGCACATGATCCATGGTACCCTATGCATTTTTAGAGTTTTAGGAGGATAAATGAACGAAAAAAGCACCAACACCTTCCAAGAAGGGGATACTCATAGTTGGATATATATATAGGTGTCTACTTTATCTAGAAAATAGATACCTATATACGGTCAAGGCGATGGATGCCAATTTTGTCACCAAAGAAAAGTGTCTGATTGTGCATCAACTCAGTGGATGTTGACTGTCCAACCAAGATAAGGCACTTTTCTACCATGTATAAAAAAAGGTGCCTACTTCTATAACATTTTGAAGGATCTTGTATTCACAAAGGCAACTATATTCCATATACATCAGGAAAAAAAACACCTATTGTGATCAATATATATGTGTGTGTGTGTGTGTGTGTGTGTGTGTGTGTGTGTGTGTGTGTGTGTGTGTGTGTGTGTGTGTGTGTGTGTGTGTGTGTGTGTTTTGTAGGTCCTATCATGTCTAATAAAGGTGTCTATATTCATAATAATAGACAGTGCCTGTCTCTCGTAATATGGAGTAAGCCACCTGTCTTCCAAAAAATGGGTGTCTATCTCCACACTTCGACGAAGGGAACTTGTCTCCCATAAAATAGGTTTCTATCTCCATACTTCAGTAGAAGGCGCTTGTCTCCAAGCAAATAGGCACCTATCTTTGCACTTTAGCAAAGGGCACCTTATTTCCATATAAATAAAGATGCTTGTGTTCCAACGTAGAAAAAACTTCTATTTAGCATTGGAGAAAACATTCGGTGCCACCTTGGCACCAAAATCCACACACAATAAAACCTTTCATGGATAGAAGTATGTTTTTTAATATTTTTATCGATGAAATATGTTTACTTCTCAATTTCTAACCAAAAAAGTTCATGATTTTTTGTCAATGATCCATGCATGATCCTAGGACAAAACAAAAAACTTCCAAGGAGGGGATGTGTTTCGTCCCATGATAGAATAAAAATTCCATGTTTTCTTTAGTTTTTTGCACAAAACCTTGAGATTAATAAAATTGTAGTACCCAATAAAGATGCTAGTTGATGCAATTTTTGCACAAGAGAAAAACCACACTGAACATTTATCCCGAAGACACTTTTATCACGCATAGGACAATCACATTGCACCACTAATATTTTCATATGATAAATCTTGAAACACCATTCAGGTATGTACCAAACTTTATACTATGTGTATGCATAATTTTCATAAAGAAAAATTTCTTTATAATGTGTTGGCACATGTCCCGCATAACTCATATCTAATCATACAAACCCTAAACCTGTACTATGTCATGTGGTGCTAATAAGATGGAAGGAAGTAATTATATCAATACTTATCTACAATCTGGCACATGATTTTAAATTTAATTATGCATATTATCTATAATTACTATTGATTATGGGAGATAGGTGCCCTATATGCACATATATAGTCTCATGCTATGGTATTTATAAACAAAAAATAATACCCATTTTTGCAAACATAAAAAATCTAGATAGTAGAGTCAAGACCACCATGGGAAAAACTACTAACCATGCATTGAAGAAAAATGAGCCCTAGTATTTTTCGAGCATAAATGGTGATGTTAGAAACTAGTTCGATGTTGCAATATGGATGCAGTATTTTCACCTGGTTAGCCAAGATCAAGATCCTATAGTAGTGTGTGAATTTGTAACTTCTATGGATGATGACGTCGTACAAATGCATGGACTGGTCATGCTAGTCATAGAATCATATATTTTAGAGGTTACTGGTCTTCCATGCATAGGGGATCAGACATATAAGTATGATAGTATAACATGATGCACACAAAAATTCTTAGGGCAACCATCAATGCGATAATATGCCAAGGATTGTTGAAATAGTATATACCAAACTTGTATAGGTAGGTGTTCAGGCAAGTAGCTTGATTTTTCACCTACACTAGTAAGTATTTCTTGTTGAATTTAAACCATTTTATATTTCTTAATCATCTAATGCATGGGGATAAAATCAATATTACCTACTACCTAATGTGCTCCTTAAAGGATGAAGCCAACCAATATCAGGCAGGAACAATAATGGTATTAGCACATCACAGGATGATCTTAGTCATATTTTTACATGTTGAGGCACACAGGGATGAGATAGAAGTTGGAGATATACCAAGGCACATAGAGGATGAAAAAGAAGTTGTTACAGATGAAGCCAAGGAGTAGTAGGGGGAAGAGGAGGCATCTGACTCCTAAAACCAATAATTTGTAGAAACAATAGAGAAGGTAGAACTAGGCCTTTCTTCCCCAAAACCATCACCTGCCTCCTAAAAAATCCATTTTACAGGGGAGGTAGGACAAGCTAAATAGAGCATGTCATAGGTAATATCATTGCCTATCTCCTAACATTCAAATTAGGAGGCAAACCAAATTTTTCCAAGCCCAATTCGAGCTTCGTCACCACTAACAACTAGAAGTAGAACATAGAACAAGCACCTGGTTTATTATAGTTTATTTAAAGAAGAAAATATAGAGGATGAACTCATTGCTCAAGTGTTGCATGGCATGGCCAATGGTGTGAATTTTTTCCAGAACGGTTAGGAAGAAGACCTGCAAAGCCAACTACAAAACATGAGGGAACAAGCCTCTAATTGGGAGGAAAAATTTAAGAAAGAGCAACCCAAATTTTAGGAGTATCGATGGGCTATTGTAGCATGAAAAAAAAAATTGAATTACACTCTATGAAAGTTACAAGCAAAAGTGTAGCAATTATAAAATAGGATCCAGTAGGTACAGGCCACCAAACTAGATAAGGTGGATGCTACCGTACAGATAGACTAGGCCATGGATGCAACATTTTATTTCATGGACTCAGAGAAGAAAATTATGTCCACATAAGCATTTCACTCTGATGCTAGGAGGACATTAGACAACCAAAATGTTGAAATAGGGAACCAATCAGAGGCCCCTGTAAGGACTAATTTCATGGTCAGCGTATGTGTCGACAATAGTATCAATGTTTGGTAGAGGAAAATCATCCTTAGGACACGCTTTGTTAAGGTCTAAAAAATTAGTGCAAATGTGTATTGACCCATTACGCTTGGGAATGGGTACCATGTTTGAAATCCACTCAAGATAGTCAATGGGTACAATGAAACCCATATCTAATAGCTTTTTAAGCTCTTCTTTGACCATGAGGATAACTGTAGGATCCATCCTTCTAAGTTTTTTTTTAATCAACTTAGCATCAGAATGCAAGGTGATATTGTGGACAACCAAGTTAGGGTCAAGACTAGGCATGTCTTTGTAGGACCATGCAAAAATTACCTTCTTCTTCTTGAGGAGAGCTATTAATTGCTCTTGTTCATCTATGGATAAACTTTTACAAATTTTGATAATTTGGGGATTGTTTGTGTTTGAATTAAGGTTCACATCAATGGTATCTTCAATGGACATGTTTGAACCTTCCTCAATATGATGGGGTATTAGGATTAGATGAATTTCATCTATGAAATTATAAAAATCTTCTGACTGAACCTTATCTATGTCTTCCTATAAAACCTTAAGATCTGAAGGTGAAGGTGGAGGAAATGGAGGAATGTAGTTGGTTGAAGCCCTTAGAAATTATTTGAAAATGACAAATTCAAAAAAGGATGGAGGTTGGCTTTGCCAAATCATATGGATTATGGAGTGGGGTGAATAAGTCAAGATTCATGTTGACTTAAATGGGAAAATGGTGGTTGGCAAAGTGGAGGATGAATGGATCCTATCTGCTAGAACTAAAGCTAGAACTCTAGGAACCTGAACAACAGTGATCAACACAAATAAATGCAACAAGTAAAAAGCCATGTACATGCAATGCAAATGATTTGTTTGTATTTTTTTGAATTTTTTTTTATTTTTTTTATATTTTTATTTATGTATGTACATATATTACAAGAAAAATGTTTGGTGAGGTGGATTAATATAATGAAGGTGATTCACCAGTTGGTTCGGCCTGCTCTTGTGGAAGAAGCAAGAAAAATATGGGTTGATGGATGGGGAACATTATGAGGTAAAACTCATACTATTCAATAAATGGAATGATGGGCACTGATTCCTCATCAGATTCATCAGAAGCAATCAACATAACATCAAAATTTCATAGTTTTTATCTTCAGAGTCATAAAGATTATGGATTTCTTCTTCTGAATTTAAATTAATAGGACTTTGAAAAACTTGTTCAAAAGAAGAGGTGAAGGAATGAGGGTGATAACCTAAACCTGAATGGTCATGTGCTTCTTGATACAGAGTATCAATGAGATCATGCATTTCCTATTCATGTCACCATCAACCATAACCTTTCCAATTGAATCTATGAAAATATTGGGATGGAAAACCCGACATGTATTGTATGTTGGAAGGTGTTGGTTGCTTGGGTTCATCTAGGGAAGATGGATTGGATGTACATAAAATTTATGCTATTAGGTATGGAACCCATGTTATACACTGCTCCTATGCATAAGGATGATTCATGTGGGTGACCTTAATCCCTAACATCTTAGATGTTGAGTGGTGTGGTGATGATGTCTTGGACCATGTATTCACCAATACCAAGATTAGTGAGGTGGACCTCAACTTTGGATGATATGGAAGTAGATGTGGAAGTGAATGTGGAAGTCTCATGATTGGCTTGGGGGTCCAACAATGGAAGAGGTATGGACTGGAATGACATCTCACAATCTGTTAATTCGACTTGTGAGACATCATCTGATGTGGATGAAGGTGGATTGGCTAAGCTATTTATTAAATGGGTGATGATGTGGAAGGAATAATTGTGGAAGATTATGATGATGAATGGGTTGATGTATATTGGTATTGACCACATATACATGTAGTCAATGATGATGAAGATGAGGGTATGGATGTGTAAGCTTGAGGTGAAGTGGTGAGGGGGAATTCCTCAAGAATGGGAAATTTGGATGAAGAAGTGGATGGTATGGTTGATGATGTGAGGAAAATTTGGGTGGATGGAAGTATGGATTCATAAGGATTTGAAATAAAATTGTAATACTTAAATAGTTCAACATCTACTGGTATGCAAGGTATTTGTACCTCATGTACATATTTCAAGCATTAATGAAGTATAGAAGGGATGCATCTCATTTCCCTAATACAAGGATGTCCAAGGAGTACATTTTATGCCATGGACCCTTCCAAGATGTGAAACATGATGTACAATATTTTTACCCCCACTTCAATGGGTAAAACTACAGTGATAACTTTGGAATAGAGAGCATCATTAAGTGCTTTCAGGGTGAATGTGGATTTTATGATGTGATATGGTGGAAGATTAAGATGTTGAAGAGCATATGTGGTGATGATATTGATAGAGGAGCTAGTATCAATCAAAACTTGTTTAAACATCTTCCTGTAAATTTACGCCATGATATGCAATGGAGGGTCCACTGATCCTGATGATATTGGCTTGATTTCAAAATCATATAATGTAATGGTGGACTCCACACATGTTTGAATTCTTCCCATAAAATTTCTAAAGGCATTAGCATCCTAATATTGGAGTTCAATGGATTTTAAAATTTCCATTAATGCCTCGTAATGTGGGGAAGATTGTTGAATAATCTCATAAATAGATAGTTTAGCTTAAGCTATTTTAAGTCTAGTGGTTAATTGGCTACTCATAAATATGATTGGACTTGATGGATGATTTAAAGGATGAATGTGTAGAGATGGATGAATTGGAATATTAATGGGTTGGAAAGGATTGATGGAGATATGGATAGGATATGATGAAGTGGTAGGTTGTGGAGACACACTTGCCTATGGTGCTATGGGAGATTGAATAGGTTGTTGTTGTTTATTTTGTTGATTTATGTGTTGTTGACCTCGGGTAACTGCATGAATAGAAACCACACAAATTTTATACTACTAAAAATGCTTAACTTTATTAGGATAAGTCTTGGGATTTGACCCTCCTGTTGTTGGTTGCACTTTCTTGTAATGGGGAAGTGGTGTTTGACAGATACCAAGGTTTTTGTTTTGTTGAGCTAAGGCATTTTCAAGCTTGATGACCCCTAAGTCAATTAGGTTTTGCACCATATCCTTAAATTTATAGTAGCTATTGATATCGTATCAATTTTTGTGGTGATAAGGACAAAATAAATGCTCTTGATAGTTTTTGCTATGTTTGCTGGGATCATCAAGTTTGACCTCAGGTAAGGCAAGTTGGTTGGTGTCAAAAAACCTATGAAATATGGAGGTATATGATTCATCTAAGGGGGTGTATTGGCAATTTTTTTTAATATATTATTGATGTTCATGATTTTCTATAGTTGGCATAGTGTTGGAACTTGTGATGGTGAGGGAACTGCATGATATGCAATTTGTTGCGGTTGTTGTTGCACGGGTTGCTATTTTTGAGCCACTACCAACTAGCTCATGACCACTTGATTTACTTGGTTAGCCTAACTTGACTTGGATTGGCCAGAATAGGTTCCTTTGTATTGGCCCTTGTTCTTCCATTATTTCTTTTTAGTCTTGAGCACACCTTCTTGTATTTTGATTTATTTAATTATGCTAGCCTAGGCAAGAGCTTCTTCAAATGATATATACTATCGTAATTGTAATAACCATGAGATAGGTTCTAAGAAACTCTTGGTAAACAATCGATTTAGCTCTTCCATTGGTAGGGAGAATGGTAGTTTTGTGATAACATCCCTTAAATGGTTACCAAATTCATAGACTAACTCATTATCAAATTATTTCAATTTATATAATTTAGTTAGTGAAATTTTATTTCTAAAATTAATAGAAAATATCTTGAGGAATTGGTTCACCAACTTTTCAAAAGTATAAATACTATGATGAGGCAAGTGGTTGTACCACTCTAATGCATCTCCTCCCAATGTCTGAGGAAAGGTTCTAAGCATTAGAGCATCTTGATTTTGGATTCTAAAACATGCCTGGATGAATGTGCTCACATGCTCTCTAGGGTCCTCAATCCCTTTAAATTTGTTAAATTTTGGTACTGTAAAGTCTATCAGATATGGCGATGATGGTACTGAAAAATGAATTTGATGATTGATAAGTTGTCTCAAATTTGGCTTTTGGTTCATCATACCAGGAGTATGTTTTATCAAGCTATCAATATGTTGTTGCATTGCTTGAATTTTAGGATATTCCCTAAGTATGTGGAAGCCTTGAATCAATTGATGATTGTGTAATGGTGAAGTGGTAAAATGTTGAGGTGTGACGAGGTTTTTGATGATTTTATGGACTAGATTGAAATTGGTGATGTTGATGATTGAATGAATGTAAATGATAAAATGGATATGATGTTGAATAACACAATATTATACTAAGAGGGGGGTGAACAGTATAAGACCACTTTTTACTTTTCTTTCCTAAATAGTATTAATCAATATAATCAATGGTAATAGCAATAGTAATAACCAAAGCAATGCACCAATCATCACACACAATAGAGACACCATAATTCACGTGGTTCACCCAATGCAAGCTACTCCACGAAGAAAATATTTTACTAAAACTTTCTCAATCAATATCTTTAGAAATCCTTCCCAATTACAATGTTTATGGACCTCTGTCCAAAGGAGATGTTGATCCCCTATTCTCAAGTTCATAAATATCTTCCATAGGAGAAATATTTCCCCTTATGCTATGGCTAGTGATCTTCTAGAAAACTCTATCTCTCTATTGCACTAGCTATGGATATCTCTCCACTTGAAGACTCCTCACTCAGATCTGTCTTCAATTTTCCTGCTGCTAGATATCTATCCACTGAGACTTTATCCTCTATAGTCTATTACCTCCAAATCTATGTCAATAGGCTCACACAGAACCTTCTCAAATCTGCTCAATAAGCTCACTCAGAACCTGCTCAAATATGCTCAATAGGCTCACTTAGAATCTACTCAATTCTGCTCAATAGGCTCACTCAGAACCTGCTCAAATATGCTCAATAGGTTCACTTAGAACCTATCCAAATCTGCTCAACAAGCTCACTCATAACTTGTCCAAATCTATTCAACAAGATCACTCAAAAATTATCCAAATATGCTCAATAATTCCTCTCTAGGACTTGATCAAATCTTCTCAACAAGCTCACTCATAAATTGTCTAAATCTACTTAATAAATCCTCTCTAGTACTTTATCAAATATGCTCAACAAGCTCACTTAGAACTTGCCCAAAACTACTCAACAAGCTCACTCAAAACTTGTCCAAATATGCTCACTAAGTCCTCTCTATGACTTGCTCAAATCTGCTCAACAAGCTCACTCAGAACTTGTCCAAATCTACTCAATAATTCCTCTCTAGGACTTGCTCAAATCTGCATAGCAAGATTTCACAAAAGCTTACACAAAATCAGTCCACAAGCCTTCTCAAAGACTTACCTCAAATCAGCTTAACAAGCTCACTCAGAACTTGTCCAATCTCATAGAATCATAAAGAGAATTGTTAGAGACTCAATACGTTCTATACTCAAATGCTCAATCAATAATTCAATCTCATAGAAGCATAAAGAGAATTGTTAGAGACTCAATATGTTCTATACTCAAATACCAATCTCAACTCAAATCAATCTCATAGAAGCATAAAGATAATTGTTAGAGACTCAATATGTTCTATACTCAAATCCCAATCTCAACTCAAATCAATCTCATATAAGCATAAAGAGAATTGTTAGAGACTCAATATATTCTATACTCAAATCCCAATCTCAACTCAAATCAATCTCATAGAAGCATAAAGAGAATTTTTAGAGACTCAATATGTTCTATACTCAAATCCCAATATCAACTCAAATCAATCTCATAGAATCATAAAGAGAATTTTTAAAGACTCAATATGTTCTATACTCAAATCCCAATCTCAACTCAAATAAATATTATAGAAGCATAAAGAGATTTTTTAGAGAATCAATATGTTCTATACTCAAATACCAATATCAAATCAACTCAAATCATAATATAGAATAGTTTTTTTTATGGAACTTGAACAACCACTTCACACAATCACTTGACTAGGCTCAATCAACTCAACTCAACCAATCACTTCAAGGATCAATCCTTTCTCACAAACCCTAGTCCAAGCATGTATCAACCAACTCAAAATATTTTCAACAATGCTCAATCACAAGTCTCACATAATAATTATACTCATGTTATTCTCTAACTCAAGTTCAAGTTCATTTTACAATCAATGGGATTCAATAACAATGCTTATAAAACAAGGTTCAATCACAACTCTCAAACCAAAATTTCTTAAAGCATTCAACCAACCACTTTAAAAAATGAAACCACAATCAATCCTTTTCTATCCAATGATATTTAAGAAATCAAACACCATAAAAAATCAATAGAATAATGTGCCCATACATTTTATGAAGATGAAGAAGCCTCTTTGGAAGTCTGCCACAATCACAATATTCTTTTGCTAATCTTTATGAGAGTTAGGAGAAATTACAAAATATTTATCATAACCTTTTACTCCTTATTTCTCCTAGTCAACAATCACATCCACCACTAGAAAATAATTTAAAATAATTATTTCCTTATATAATTAATCATAGAATGAATATCACCACAACTATTTACCATTCCCTTATTTCTCCTAAAAATCACTTTGCACTAATGCACAACTCACTAAGCTCCTTAATGCAAAAATCCCACATCAAATAGTGTAAAATATAAGCCACAACTCATAAACTATACCACCATGGCATACCCTCAATAATGATGCATCAACCTTAGCTTTGGAAAATTTAAAACATTAATTTTCAATCTCCAAAAATTACGGCAACTCGCATACCTTTGAAAATTTGTTTTCTTCTCTGAAAAATGCGGTGACAGCACACACAAGCGAAAATGAATTTCGGGTGACTCAAACCTGATACCTACCATAGTGAGTGCACCTTTGCACTCCTTCCACCAAAAAATTGGGGTAAGCTTCCCATGTGGAAGCTATTCCACCTTGTGCCTGAAATAATTCCTCTTGGAGCCCATGAACTTAGAAGCTTCACTTCTCCCAAACCTTCGTCGTCAATAATGCACGATTTAACTTTGGCACATGAGGATTTATCATTTGAATTTCAGAGTTACATTTTTCTCTGCTATAGAGGTGCCTTTTATACACGGTGTGGATGGGAAAGAAATAATGTCGATGTCGGCGATAAACTTTTATTTTAATTTTAAATAATTTAAAATTTAAACTAAATATTTAAAATTAAATATCTTCATCACCGGGACACATTTTTCGATGAAACAAAAAGCCAACTTGGGTTTTAAGAAAAAATCCATTTCAAATCTGCCATCCATGGTTTTAAATAAAACCTTTTATTTTTCCTGCCTTGGTTTTCACAAAATCCCTTCTTTGCACTTTCACAAAACATAGTGCATCCCATCATATATCCTTTTGACATCAATGACAACATTTTAGCTTAGGGACTCAAAATGTCCAACAAATGTTTGAGGACTATGAATGAGTTAAATTATTGGAATGAAAGGGGTATGGATTGATGGAGGTGTGGGAATGGAAACTACAGAATGTTGCAATATCCATGATGTATTTGAAGAAAATAATGTAGGCTGAATGGGAGTGGATTAAGGCTTAAGATTTTTCATCTGTACTTGTTGTTGGGGACAAGAATGAGAATTTTGTCACTCCTTAAGAAATTTATTAAGGTGTTTCCATGCATATTATATGGCCATATCTAAATTAGATGGTGTGTATGTGGTTAGAATGGATGAAGTGGATGGAGGATAAGTTGCAATAGGGATTGCAACTGAATGGGAGACATTGGATGCAATGGAAGTTGATATTTATGAAGTAGCATTGACATGTACTTCATACAATGGATTTCCATAGGTGGTGGTATATGAAATTGGAATGGAAGTGCTTTGGACACATGACTGTTATTGAATGGACCAATGTTGGGAATGTGCAAATGACACCTCAAAAAGAGGTTTAGTGTACACTTGGGTGAAACTGGAAGGCTACGAATGGGAAAGTTCCTACTGAAAATAAGGATCATGCCTAGGTGGACTATGGATTTGCTCTAGAATAGGGTCGACAAATCTTATAAAAGATCTAATTTTACCCATGTCTATGTGGGTGATGTGAGGATTTATGGGTGATGAAGGCTCGATTTCTAGAATAGGAATATTGGTGGCTCTATGTAATAAATCAGCATTTGAAGTATACACAACATGTAATGGACCCATAGATAAACAAAAATAGCTTATATGTATCACATTGATAAGGTTAACCATAAAAGTGGTAACTAAAGATGTGGAACACTCCATGGATGAAGTGATTTTTTTGGAAAGGGTTTGACTCAAAATATTTTCTTGGCTTCAAGTTGAAACCATAAGCTAATGAGTCAAATAATGGTGGTGAAGTGTGTGAAATATGCAGAAAGAAAAATACAAGTGGAGAACACACAAAATTAAACAAACAATTCAATCCTATGCTTTGCAATAGATTTTTTGATTTGATTTTTATTTATCTTGCTTTTATGTTTTTTTTTTTGTTTTGTGAGGTTTTTTGTGTGTTGTGAATGTGCTAATCTAAATTATGCAGGATGAAATCTATGGCTGGATGTCAAATGATATTCTTCATAGTGATAAAATATAGAAATTTTTCTCATGGGTGACTATAGTTTCTAAGGGCAGAGATTGACAGATGGAGATGAATCCCACCATCACCAAATTTCAAACAATGGTTGGTGATGAAATCCAACTCACCGTTGTTTACTTTGACACGTGCAGTGTGTAATAAACTTTAATTTATGTGTTATCTATTGTGTTCACTCAATGTTAAAAACAAACCTATTTCATAGGTCTAAATCAAAAGCCAAAAATAATAATACCAAGTTCCTCAAAAGAACTTAGGGTACACTACTTAAGTCCCACTCTGAATCATCATGTGATTCCAATAGTGGAGGGTTCACCTAGTTCTTCCACCTTGAATCACCAAATGTGGGAGTATACTTTAGTATTATGATATTTTTCCAATTTATACAAGTAAAAATGAAAATTTTTAACCCTATTATGCAGCTAATAATGCTTTTGTAACTTCAAATGCAAACAGTATACAAAAATAGTGAATAAATACATCAAAAAACAACAAAAACTTAAAATAAATGTGATCTATTGTGAATGCATGAATGCAATGATGTAAATGCCTAAAATGCAAATAAAAAATGTAAATGCTTTAAACAAAAAATAAATGATTTTCTTTTTGTTAATCTTACTATAAAAAGCATGAAAAAGATGATAGAAATGGGTTAGGATTTGAATTAGGCTTACTAAAAAGCCTATGTATTTCTTCCCCACTCTAGTAAAAGCACCCTAAATCCATTGAAACACTGTAGGGCATCTCCTAAATACAACAAGGTGTAGGGTGTCTACACAACCTCCGATCAAATTCTACAACCTCCAAAAACCCTAGTTTTTTGTGAAAATCGTGCGATTGAATTCCTGGTACTTGCAAAATGAAAAAAAAAAAAATAGAAAATTAGTGACAAGATATATTAGAGTGAATAACCCTTTAGGGATCCCACCATGATCACCATTTTATAAATCAAAATTGAACAACATCGATACAAAAGATAAAGTAACAAAAACACAGTAATAACACAAGATAGCACAAGATGAATAAGATTTTTATTAATGCAGTTAGATCTCAAAATGATACAATCAATGTGCCCCAATATAGGATTTTACAATTCTTTTATGATATAAATTTACAAATACTAGGGTTCTTCAAAATCTTAGGTCAATACACTGATAGTGTCTTCGCATTCATCTTCAATCCAAACAAGGTTGTGGGTGGGCTTGTGTATTCTTGGTGGGCCACCTTAGCTTCAACAACTTCTAGCTAGATGATTCTTGTACCTACAAATAGATACAACAAAAAAAGGATATTAGAAGCACCTGTGAGGGCTCCACTGTGTGAGGCCCTCATAAAGATAAAATAACTAAAATCCTAGATGCTACAATGTATAACTAAAAATAAAAGTGCAAGAATATCAAATAGATGCACAAAATATTATTACCTTGTCAAAATGTTAATTTGTTAGGATCCTATTCTAACACCATGTTGTAATTCTCATTTACCTATGTAATAACCCACTTCCAACGTGGGGATTTCATTTTAATGTTATTATGCAATACTTAGTAATGTAGGTGGCAATAAAGGTACCTCGCCCAGTGGTACCATCTCATGTAACCATTTTTATCAATATTGTAACCGATGTAGTAAGATACCTCACCAAGTGGTACCATTTCATGTAACCGTTTTTATCAAGATTGTAACCGCCATTTGGTGGAAGATTCTAGCTCAAGTGGCATTTTGCATGTAAGCCACCTCTTGAGCATTTAGGTAGGGTTGCATGAAGTTTTCCTTTAAAATGATATGAAGCCATGTACGAGATTATCCTTTTGCAAGCTAATGAAATATTGAAGGATGTTGTCCCTCGAAGAGGCCCGTGATTCAGTGTTACTGTGATATTATTTCATTTTTGTAATTGATTTATGTATAGTGATATTGAGTTATTCGATGTATTTGAGTTATTTTTCAGTATTTTGTGTGAGTGTGCTTTATTTTAATAGTAGGTTCCTAACAAGTGGTATCATAGCACTTTCCAGGGCCAAGTTATACTATAACTAAGACGATTCTTTCCAGTCATCCCACCTATTAGGTATAATTTTCCTGTGTGTTTTTTATTTATGTTTTTCCTTTATAAAAAAAAAAATCCAAAAAATACAGTCATTTTTTTGCAAAAAATCAAAAAATACCAAAAAAAATAGAGTAGTTGTGTAGGTTAGAAACCCTATGTTGGGGGTTTTAAAATATCACGAAGGAGCTATCATTATTGGCTAATCTAGATAGCCCATAAAGCATCTAGTGAAATGAGGGGCAATCAGGCTCCAATAACCAGGCCTCAGATAGTAGTCATGCATAGAATTGAGCTCCCACGTATCTTCGGGTATATCGGGAGACAATCTAGGTTTAAACAAGATTTTATCCATTAGGAATCTTATTATCCTTGTATTATCCATAGTCCATGGGACACAACATCTCGGACGATTACCCTCCCGTACTATCAGAGAGGCAGATAGTGTGCTCAAGGGTATGTGTGGAATCCTCCTTGAGTAGTGGCCTAAAATATTGGCCCGAACACTATTTTTTGTCACTGCGATATAATAGAGGGCCTATGGGTATTACATACTCCCTTATGTAGCATACCTGGTTCATGAAAACAAAACAAAAACAAAATATCATCCCTTGCAAATCAACCCATCCTTGTTCTGCTAACCTGTATTCACCATCCCAAAAAGTGAGCATACGGAGAAGGCTTTCCCTATCACATAAAATAACTTGCATGCACCAACAGTCAAGAAAAATTTCTACAAGTGTTTGAAATAGCCTATGGTCAGAATCTAAACAGTCGGGACAGCGATAGTAACAGTCCTCTATACCAATCCAAAATTGCAAACTTTTAGTGTCAAAAATAGAGTTGTCAGTGTCAAAAAATTCCCTAAGGTCAAAAGCAACAACTGTGTTAGTAACCCTAGTACAGGTGATAGGAATAGAGAACAATGAGTGACATGGTGGTTAGGGTATAGACTACACAAGTCAGTGACAGTTGATTCCAGAGGGCAACTTTTGAACCGTAACTCCAAATAAAAAATAAAGAACACCAGTAGACTCGTCAACACAGTAGAAAAAAAAAAGCATTGAAATTTTATTAAAATAGGGATATCTCTTCACACATAGCTCATATTGACTAAAAAATTTAACATAAAATTCTATTCTATTCCATACAAAATTGTCCTTGGCAGCTCCTGGTCAAATTTTGCACCAAATTTCTAAAAATAGCAAATTTTAATTTTTCTTGCTAAGGCCATAACTTTTCATCGGTCCATCAAATTGATCCAAATTTTTGGGAATATAATCTACTTGTTATTCTGCACAAAAGACCCTCAAGGACTCATTGGTGAAATTTTAAGTACAAGTGGAATAAATTACCTTGACATCGACTTGCAACCAACATGAGATCACAAAAAATCAAGAAATTCAGTATATCTCCTCATTGAGCACTCAGATCAAACAACCATCGAAGTGGACCCTATTCTAAAATTGGTGTTGCAACTCATTTCCAAAATTTAATTTTGGACCCTTACTAAAAATAGTAACTCCTAAAAATCCGAGGTCTATTTTTAGTAAATCAGCACAAGAGGGACCGCAATGGCAAGCGACACTTGAGGACAACAAAAGGATTTAGACTTGGGCACATTATTGGCCGACCTACAAAAATCCATTGCTGACTTAACCTCTACAAACAAGAACATAGGCACAGATATTCGAGAGCTTCAACTAGATTAGGATAACACTAGAATCCATTTAGAAGAACAACTCACAAAGATGGAGACCAAATTGCATGGCAGTACCAAAACTGAACACCATGCTAAAAAATCTGAATGAGGTTGACAAACACCAGATGACAATCACTCTGATCGGGATCCAACCTTTAGAATGCCTAAATTAGACTTCCCTAAGTTCATTGGAAAGTATGTCGATGGATGGTTATGTTGATTTGATTAGTTCTTCTAACTCCATAATATCCCTATCTATCATCGAGTTCATATGGCTTCCTTCAACCTATAATATCAGGCCTTACACTTGTTTCAATGGCTACGGGTTGCTAACCCTGATCTATCTTGGGAGGAATTTGAGTCCCAACTACTCACCCAATTTGGCCCTAATTATTATGATGACTTTACAGGTGCACTGACAAAGCTAAAACAAACCACCTCAGTTCGTGATTACCAGACCCAATTGGAGAAATTGGCCAATAAAAATAAGGGTTTGAATGAGGAATTTTTTATGAGTTTTTTTGTTAGTGGGTTACGAGATGATCTCTAGGATGAAGTCAAGATGTTCAAACTCCACACCATGATGGAGGCTATCAGTTTAGCCCGATTGGCCGAATCTAAACTCTCAGCTAAAGGCGGACACCACAATTTTTGCATAACCAACCTTATTTCCCTCCTCGGGTCCAAAACCATACTGATAATAAACCTCTTGCTCCCAAGTGGCTGACTACAGAGGAAATGGATGTGCGTCACACCCAAGGGTTATGTTATAATTATGATGAAAATTTTACGAAGGGGCATAGATGTGCAAATAAGAGATTATTTTTAATAGATGTGGAGGAACCAGAAAACAGTGACCATAGTGATGAGGAGAGTGATACAACTGAGGCACCAACTCCATAGGAAGAGGAACCATCAAAAACACCAGTAAAAATTTTAGTCCATGCTCTTGCCGGTATTACCACCCCACAAACCATAAAAGTTGTGGGTTATTTCAAAGGCCAACGTCTCACAATTCTTATTGATTCAGGCAGTATGCATAATTTTATTGATCCTCAGGTGGCCAAATGGACCAAATGCTATATACACTCGTGCAATTCTTTTGAAGTCATCGTGGTAAATGGAGGCACCTTACCTTGTAAAGGTAAATGTTGAAATGTCAAAATTAAGATAGGGGATTATAAACTCAAGCAAGATATGTTCACCCTCCAATTAGGAGGATGTGACGTTGTGTTAGAATCCCAATGGATGAGCACCTTGGGAACTTTCTCCTACAATCTTGTAGAACTATGGCTACAATTTTCACAAAATGGACAAACATATACCCTCAAGGGTACCAAGGCTGGCCCTACACAAATTATTAGTTCCAATCGCATGGAGAAGTTTTTGAAAAAGTCCTCCCATGGGATCATTGCACAAATATTTTCAATTCAGCCATCCACTTCTACAACAGATCCATTTCCAGCAGATTTACAACTTGTTCTAACCAAGCATAATGGCATATTTTCATAACCAACTACACTACCACCTCGTCGCTCTCATGACCATGCTATTCCACTACTTTCGAGTAGTGCACCATCGAACATCATACCGTACCAGTATCCTCATGCTCTCAAGTTAGAAATCAAGAATATGGTATAGGAATTGCTCAAGGCAGGTGTCATTCGACCCAGTACCAGTCCCTATTCTTCTCTAGTTTTGCTAGTTCATAAGAAATATGGCTTGTGACAATTGTGCATAGACTACCGTGAGCTCAATAAGATCACCATAAAGGATAAATTTCTCATTCTGATAGTGGATGAATTACATAGAGCTATGTACTTCTCCAAGTTGGACCTTCATTCAGGGTACCATCAAATCAGGCTCAAGGATGAGGATATTCCAAAAACTACTTTTTGTACTCATGAAGGTCACTATGAGTTCTTGGTAATGCCATTTGGTTTGACAAATGGACCATCCACATTTCAAAGCCTTATGAACAACATATTTCGTCCCTTCATGTAGAATTTCATCCTAGTTTTCTTTGATGATATATTGGTTTATAGCTGCTTGTGGGAAGAACATCTTACCCATGTGGATTAGACATTATAGTTATTGGCCCAACATAAACTTTTTTCTAAGCAGTCTAAGTGCTCCTTTGGTCTGATTGAAGTGGAGTATTTAGGACACATTTTTTCTAAATATGGTGTCAAGGTCAACCCTAAGAATATTCAGGTAGTTCAGGACTAGGCAAAACCCCACACTCTCAAAGGACTTCGGGGATTCTTAGGACTTGCAGGTTATTACAAGAAATTTATTCGTAATTATGGGAAAATAATAGCTCCCCTCACATCTATGTTAAATAAGGACTCTTTCACTTGGACAAGACCCGCTGATCAAGCCTTTCTTGAATTAAAGCATGCCATGACCACCACACCTATTCTAGCCATGCCAAATTTCTCTAAACCATTCATCATTGAAAGTGACGCTTCCGGTCGTGGCATTGGGGAAGTATTGATGCAAGAAGGGAGACCCTTGGCCTTCACTAGTAAGGCACTCTCTGAGTGTAATTTGGAAAAATCTACATATGCTAAGGAGATTTTGGCCATCTTACATGTTGTCACCCATTGGAGACCATATCTCATTGGGCACCATTTCTCCATTAAAACAAACCATCAGAGTCTCAAATATTTCTTAGAACAATGAGTTAATACACTAGAACAACAAAAATGGGTTTCTAAACTCATGGGCTATGATTATGATATCACCTATAATAAGGGCAAAGAAAATATTGTGGTTGATGCTCTCTCTCACCAATTTGAGGCCCTCAGTATGATATGTGCTATCTCCGCACCTATCCCCCAATGGATAGATTCCTTATGATAGGAGGTACTTCAAGATGTAGACCTGCAAGCTTTGATGGCTTCACTTCAAGATGATCTGACTTCATCCCCAGGCTACAATTGGGATGGCCAAGATTTATGTTATCTCCAACGCCTTGTTATTCCCCATGCCTTGCCACTCCGTGACCTCTTCATGAAGGAACTACACACTACTCCCTCTGTAGATCATTCTAGATTTCTCAAAATGTATGAATGCCTCAAGCACACATTCTTATGGAAAGGGATGAAACAAGACATCCGTGACTTTGTGGTAGCTTGTGATACCTACCAATGGATGAAATGTGAAATAGTTCATTCTCTGGGTACTCTTCAACCCATTCCCATTCCATATCAGGTTTGGACTGATATTTCTATGGATTTTATCAGGTTTGGACTGATATTTCTCATAGTAGTGGATCACCTTTTGAAGTATGCTCATTTTTGTCCCCTTGCCCATCCTTACACAGCCTCCACCATTCCCCAAATATTTCTCAACTCCATTTTTCAACTTCATGGTATGCCCACCTCCATTGTATTTGATCAAGACCCAACCTTCACTAGTCATTTCTGGCAAGAGTTGTTTAAGTTGCAGGGAATGAAGCTCAAAATTATTTTAGCCTATCATCCGTAAATGGATGGTCAAACTGATATTGTCAACAAATGTTTGGAGACCTATCTTCGTTTCTTTGCATCAGATCATCCTTCTCAATGGGAAAAGTGGCTTCCTTTGGATGAATGGTGGTACAACACGTCCAATCTTATAGCTACCAAACTTACTCCTTTTGAGGTTGTTTATGGGCACCCTCCACCCACACCTTCTTCATACATTCCAAGAAGCTCCAGGGTCCAGGTAGTCGACATTACTCTTCACTAGAAGACCGATGTCCTTCACTAGCTAAAGCATAATTTGGACATGGCTCAGAACCGAATGTGACAATAGGCTGACCAACATTGATCTGAGTGTAGCTTTGATGTGGGTTATATGGTTTTTCTTCGCTTGCAACCGTACAAAAATTCATCCCTCCAACTTCGTCGATGCCATAAACTTATTTCAAAATTCTATGGATCTTACCAAGTCCTATAGTGGATTGGTTCCACTAATTACAAATTGGCTCTTCCACCCACCTCCAAGATCCATCCTGTTTTCCATGTTTCATCTCTCAAGAAAGTTGTGGGCACATAGGTACAGGTTCAATCAGCATTACCAAAATTAGATGAGGAAGGGTCCATCTTACTCAAACCAAAATAGTTGCTAGATCAGCGCATCCGCACTCTCCACAATCGTACCATCACAGAAGTCCTTGTCCAGTGGCATGGGCTCCAACAAGAAGTTGCTACAGGGGAGTCTCTCCATCAACTCCAACACCAGTTTCCTCAATTTCAGCTTTGAGGACAAAGCTTTTTGAAGGGGAAGTATTGAAATTACGAAGCATACGATACATTCTCATTGATTGCAATATAAGAATTTACAAAACAGTTGAAGCAGTTGATTAACCGATGAGTTGGTTAATCAACGTAACTTGGAGATTGCCTACGAGCAATATTTTACAATAATGAAATACGCCATGCATAATATATGTCATATGCTCTAACATCCCCCCTTATTACATTATTGGCAAATTCCAATAGTTGCTCGAAATTTTTCATATTTGATACGGCCAAGTGCTTTGGTAAAGATATCTGCAACTTGCTCATCAGTAGGAATGTATTGGAGTTGTATATGGTGCTTTGGAACTTCATCCCGAATAAAATGACATCTGGTGTCAACATGTTTGGTACGTTCATGAAAAATTGGATTTTTTACAAGATTCAAAACACCTTGATTGTCGCAAAACAAATGAAGTGGAAGGTTCTTTGGAAGGCCCATGTTTGTAAGAATGCGACTTAACCACATTATCTCGCAGACTGCTTCACTCGGTCGCACGATATTCTGCTTCGTTGAAGATAGAGCAACCACATGTTGTTTCTTACTCGTGCCATGAGATTGGTCCAGACCCGAGATGAAAAACATATCCGGAAGTGGATTTACGATCATCAAGAGATCCAGCATAATCCGAGTCTGTGTATCCAAGTAAGAAAAATTTATTATTCTTTCTATATTCCAGGCCATAATTTGTACTACCACGAACATAGTGAAGAACTCTTTTTGCTGCTTTCCAGTGACTCATCTTAGGCTCTTGCATGAATCGTGAAAGATATCCCACAGCAAAACTGAGATCTGGCCTGGTATTTGTCAGATATAGGAGACTCCCAATCAACTGACGATAGAGAGTTCCATCTACCTGAGGTGACTCATCATATCGAGATAACTTAAGTCCTTGCTCCATTGGAGTTGCTTTGGACTTACAATCAGTCATCCGATATTTTTCTACTAAAGTCTTGGCATATTTTTTTTGTGTTACTCGTATATGAAATTGTTCTTGAGTAAATTCTAAACCAAGACAATAGTGCAGAAGTCCTAGATCTGTCATTTCAAATGATTGCTTCAAGTCTTTTTTCACTAAGCTAATCATACTTTCTGAGCTTCCTGTAATGATCAGATCATCTACGTAAAGTACAAGAATCACTATATCAGAACCATTTTTCTTGATATAGAGATTTGCATCTGAAGGACTTCTTTCGAATCCATGCTGCACAAGGTGACTGTCTATCTTGATGTACCAAGCTCGAGGAGCTTGTTTTAGCCCATACAAGGATTTAATCAATTTGCATACTTTTTGTTCTTTCCCCTTGACCACAAATCCTTCTGGTTGAGTCATGTATACTTCTTCTTGTAAGTCACCGTTCAAGAAGGCACTTTTAACATCCATCTGATGTAATTTCCACCCAAACTGAGCTGCCATGGCACAAAGTACACGAATGGTAGTCATTTTTGCAGTAGGGGCAAAAGTCTCTTCATAATCTATGCCTTCTTTCTCGAGCATATCCCTTTGCAACAAGCTGGGCTTTATGCTTATCAATAGACCCATCTCGCCTTATATTTCACTTTGAACACCCATTTGCGACCTATGGGTTTCTTCCCTTTTGGCAGATCGACTAACTTCCAAGTATTATTTCTAAGGAGAGATTGATGTTCTACATCCATGGCCTCTTTCCACCGTGGTTCATCAAGTGCAGATTGAACCGTTGTGGGTTCGTTTGTATTCAATGTAGACATATAAATTTTTTCTCCATCCTTTTCTTCCTCTCTATCATTTTCTGTACCCACTGACAAATCATCAAAGTGTTGACAAAGTTCGTCAACCTCTGAAGTAGATTCTTCTGCTCTCATATTTTGAGTCATACTGTGAGTACATGGCCTATCAAGAGATAGATCTGGAAGGGATTTCAACTTAGCATCTCTCAAAGTGCTAGTATACCATTTTGGAATTTTTTGTTTTTGTTGTGGAAGTTGAACCTCCTTCTTAGGCTCTTCTTCATCTAGGTATACAGTTGTGGATGTGTCTTTTGATGTGAGAGCTTCATCAAATATAACATCTCTACTTACATGTGTCTTCTTGGTCTTAGGATCAATCAATCGATAACCTTTTGAGTACTCATCATAACCAAGAAAGATACACTGTAGGGTTTTCTCATCCAGCTTTCTCCTTTTTTGTTTTGGAATGTGCATGAATGCTTTACATCCAAACACCTTCAGATGAGCAATGGAAGGTTTCTTATCACTCCATGCTCCTTGTGGAGTCTTCCCTTGTAGAGCTCTAGTGGGTGCTCTATTTAGAAGGTATGATGTTGTATTTACTGCTTCGCCCAATATTGATCCTCAAGATGTGCTCCTTTTAGCATACATCGAACCATTTCCATAATGGAACGATTTCTTCTTTCTGCAACTCCATTCTACTGAGGTGTATAGGCTGTAGTCAATTGTCTTTTGATCCCATGTTCCTTAAGAAACTCTAAAAACTCTTTAGAGGTATATTCCCCCCCTCGATCTGAGCGGAGGGTCTTGATCAAACATCCCGACTCCTTCTCAACAAGTTTCTTGAACTGTTGAAAGTAGAGAAACGCTTCTGATTTCAACTGAAGAAAGAAAACCCACATCTTCCATGAGTAATCATCAACGAATAGTTGAAAATACTTTTTCCCACCATAGCTGGTTGGCATAGGACCACACAGATCGGTATGCACAAGCTCTAAAGGTTTTGCAGCTCGAGAGGAGCTGGCTTCAAAAGGCACTCGATGTTGCTTCCTTGCTAAGCAATCCGAGCAAACTGGTAAGGTAGATGAGAGGGGTGGAAGACCTTTCACTAACCCATATTTGTGTAATTCAAGCAAATATCCAGAACTGAGATGACCATAACGTCGATGCCAAAGAGAGGTGGCCTCCTTTGTAGTTGCAGCCAAAGCAATATGGGGAGTGGAAATAGCATCGAGAATAAACAAGCCATGTTTGTAAGAGCCAGTTGCAACATGTTTACCACTGTGTGTGATAAAACATCTCTTCTTGCCATTGACAATGCGAAACACGACTTCCATGTTTCTATCCAACATTTGTGGAACTGATAGTAAATTATTGGCTAAGCCAGGAACATAGAGAACCTTTTCAATCTGACACTTACCATCAGGAAGAGACACAGAAATATCTCCTTCTCCTTTTACTTGATATACCTGATTGTCAGCAATTGTGACTGGCTTGCCCTCTTTCGCCACAAAAGTATCAAACCAGGATTTATCGCCAGTCATGTGTTTGCTAGCTCTTGAATCAATATACCATACAACATCTATCCGGGAAGATGAAGTATGAGTCATGAGCACCTTGTGTGCTCTTTCGGAGTCAGAATCTGAATCAGACTCAGGAGAATTGGAGTCTGAGTTGGATTCAGCATAAGCAACATGGCCTTTAGATTGCTTATGCTTATTGTATTTTTTCTTGTGCTTGCCCTTCTTCTGTGGACCTTTGTCATTTGGTTGCTTGTTTTTAAACCAACACCTGTTGGTGTCATGGTTATTCATGTCACAAATTTTGCAATATTTTGTATCTTGTTGTTGAGATTGCTTCCCTTTTCCTTTGGAAGAAGCACCTCCTTTTTGAAACTGACCTTGCTTTTTACCACTTTGTTGTGTGGATAGAGCATTATCAGGCATATCATCTTTCTGGACTTGAGTTGCCTCTTTAGTTTGAAGCAAGTTTACCAGTTCCACAAAAGAGACTTGTCTACCAGAGACATTGAGAGAAGTGATCAACATCTTGTAGGAACTTGGTAATGCTCTCAAGATAACGGAATTCAAGACATCATCATCCACGAGTTTTCCCATAGCATTCAATTTTGCTTTCAAGTCTGCTACTCTGCAAAGGAATATGTCAACTGTTTCTCCAGAACTCATACTGAGATTATGTAGTTGAGTTTGAAGATGAAGGATAGAGGATTGATTCTTGCCTTCAAAAACTGTGAGCAGGGCATCCCAGGCTATCTTACTAGTTTTTGCATCACAAATATGAGGCTGCACCTCATCTGTAGTAGCAAGTAAGATAAATACAAAACTCTTCTTGTCTTTTTTATCCCAAGCATCTTGATCTGTTCCTGGTGATGTAGGACGTGTTTCAGTGCCAGTCACTACATCCCATAAATCTTCCAACTGAAGTATGGCTTTCATCTTTGTCTTCCATGGAACAAAGTTAGGACCTTTCAACAATTGTGAGTCTGAGAGGTACTTATGAATTGTGGCCATTATGAAAGTTCCTTATATCACCAATTGGTCTCCCTTTCTTTATACCTGCCAGATCATTATATTGTAACCATTCAATATATACCCGCCCTTACATGAGGGAAACTATAGGTATATATGAACAGTATACTACTCAATATGTACTCGCCCTTACGTGAGGGAGACTATAAGTACAAATGAGAAGCACAATATTTTGAACATAGGCGATACTGAAAGGGCATCGTGTTGTTAATGACACCTACCATAGAAAGTTTTATTCCGCATGCGTGGGGCGTAACTTCCCCTAAACACTTTGGAAAAAATACTTTCGTCAGGATTTACGCCTAACAACAATCACGATGTGGGTATGAAATGGAAATGAAACAAAATTGGTTTGCCTTATCTCTCCCCGACGATTTATAGAGAACAAGCTCAGACGTCGTTGTTGCAGCTATATTAGGCGGCGAATACAGTAGTCCAAAGCACGACAGCATTACCTGTAAGTGTGGACCAGAGGTATCTCAAATACCGAACGTTGTCTGTGCAATAAATTGCACAAATAGGGTATAAATTTGGGGTCTTATACTTTTGTTTAATTTATGATTGTGAATGCAAGAAAACAGAATATTTAAATGCAAAAAAAAACAATCATAAATGCCCACAAATTTTATCTCCTATAAAGTTGATTTCCCCCCTTTATCTGTTAACTTTGCAAATGAATAATGTGAAGAAACTGAGATCTCCCCCCCTTTGATTTGCAAATGAGACAAGATGGGAAAAAAAATACCTAAAACCAAGTGTTATAGGCGTCAAATCACCATGTGAAGGTGTCAAATGCACGGCAGGGCATCAAAAAACCCCTTCTCCGCCGTCACAACTGCATTCAGGGCGTCAAAACGTCGTCTCCGCCGTCACAAGGGCGCGCAGGGCATCAAAACTGCTGCGTCGCCATCACAAGTGCACAGAGGGCGTCAAAGCGGCTGCGCCGCCGTCACAAGAGCGCGTAGGGCATCAAAAAAAAAATGCTGCCGAGACTGGAACCCGTAACCTCCGGGTAAACAGCGAGCGCAAATACCACTGGAGCCAGCGACCCCGACGAAATGAAACAGGGACGAGGAGATATTAGAGGCTTTGGGACTGTGCGAGTAGGGAAAAAATATTAGTCCCACATGGCCGATGCGGCCACTGTGGGAAATTTTTTATTTGCCGCAACGAACATAGGAGATTCGGTTGCCTTCGGGCAACCACCCCCCTCCTTTTGCCTCCGCCGAACCGCCCCGATCCATGAACCGGTCTGCGTGTCCTGCGTCCTATTGGTCGTCCCGATCCGCCAGGCCTGCTCCCTCTGTCGTCAGTCCTGTCTGCGTCGGTTTGTCCTCTGTCGTCAGTCCTGTCTGCGTCTGCGTCAGTCCCGGTCTGTTGTCAGTCCCGTCTGGTCTGCGTCTGCGTCAGTCCCGGTCTATCCTCTGTCTGGTCTACGTCTTGTGCCCGTCTGTGTCTTGTCTCCATGGCTCTGATGCCATATTGAAATTACGAAGCATACGATACATTCTCATTGATTGCAATATAAGAATTTACAAAACAGTTGAAGCAGTTGATTAACCGATGAGTTGGTTAATCAACGTAACTTGGAGATTGCCTACGAGCAATATTTTACAATAATGAAATACGCCATGCATAATATATGTCATATGCTCTAACAAGAAGGACATGTTAGGATCCTATCCTAACACCATGTTGTAATTCTCATTTACCTATGTAATAACCCACTTCCAACATATGGATTCCATTTTAATCTTATTATGCAATACTTAGTAATGTAGGTGGCAATAAAGGTACCTCGCCAAGTGGTACCATCTCATGTAACCGTTTTTATCAATATTGTAACCAATGTAGTAAGATACCTCACCAAGTGGTACCATTTCATGTAACCGTTTTTATCAAGATTGTAACCGCCATTTGGTGGAACATTCTAGCTCAAGTGGCATTTTGCATGTAAGCCACCTCTTGAGCATTTAGGTAGTGTTGCATGAAGTTTTCCTTTAAAATGATATGAATCCATGTACGAGATTATCCTTTTGCAAGCTAATAAAATCTTGAAGGATGTTGCCCCCTCGAAGAAGCCTGCGATTCAGTGTTACTGTGAGATTGTTTTATTTTTGTAATTGATTTTTGCATAGTGATATTGAGTTATTCGATGTATGTGAGTTATTTTTCAGTATTTTGTGTGAGTGTGCTTTATTTTAATAGTAGGTTCCTAACATAATTTCTATCTTTTATCCTATATTTGAAGGTTGAGAGGACACCCAAATGGCACCCGAGGATGTTATGACTATAGATATTCTATAGGAAATTTCCAGGGACATTCTATGATGGTTATGGATGCACTAGAGAGTTCCAAAAATACCAAGAGGTTCTCAGTTGGCACCTAGGGGCACTCTATTGGCTTTAGGGTGTGTTTGGGGGCTAAGAAGAATGTCATAGAACTAGATCTACTTCTACATAAGATTGGTGGCAATGAAAAATGGGATGTGATGGCGGTAGTGAGCGACAAAAATGATAGTGAAGTGGATAGGGAAGAAGGAATTGAGGATTTATGGCTTCCAATATTAATGGAGCTTAGGATTTTAAATGAGAGCTAAAGAGATTAAAGGATTAAGGGTTTGATTTATAAAAATGACTCCTCTTTTATAATATACACTTGAACATGTTAGGATTTCGACAATACAAAATTAGTGGTTGAGAATAAAACATGAGGAAGGGTGGAGATTAAATCTAGGTAAGTGGCATGGATTGAGATGGATGGATGGCTGAGATTAAAATGTGGTGGATGGCTAGGATTAATTTATATTAATACATATATATTTATTATATATATATATATAAATATAATATATAAAATATTAATATTTAAATATATATTAAACAAATATACATATATATAAATAATGGATGTTTGTGATTGGAGGACACAAATAGATGACAAGTGGCTATATTTTGGTGTCTACAGGACCACTTCCCAAGAAAAAGGGAGCCCTATTGTGCAATAGGAACCCCTTATGATAAAAAATAATGACAGTAAGACTGAGAAGTTAGTCAAAATATCTGATGTAGCCTAGTCATATGGTTAGCCACTAGATGACCAAGCAAGAATGGCCAATTCAATTGGGGAATCTGAAGCACAACTGGGTACCACTCAACTGGCTAATGACACATAGATATTTGATGCTACTATTTAGTTAGAGGTAAGGCAAGAGCAATAACCTAAGGTGGATCATCCATAGGAGTCAATTTATCCCATGAAGGTTGTACAATCAGCTAGTCAGCCATCGGTTAAGCAAACCATGGTTGATCAGTTTAACTAGTAGACCACGATTGAACCAATTGGGGATACACCAGAGGACTAGGATATGAAAGACACTAAGTCCTTAAAGGTCCATTAAATACCACCCATATATAAGGAATATGAGGTTTGTCCTTAGGCATCCATAATTGAGGCAATAGAACCTAGACTAGCAAAGAAATTATAGTCCAAATAAAAAGCAGAGAGAGCACCATAGAGAAGGTGAAAGACAAGGGCCAGAATAGAAAAATAGCAAAAGCAAAAAGAAAGCCACCCAATAAAAAATGAATGTGCAACTAGACATGAACTCATATGAATATTGGGATGCATCCATGAAAGCTTTCACTAGCCAGAAAGAGCGGTTCCAAGAGCTCCAGAAGAACCTAAAGGAGGTTAAGGAGCGAAAGGCTTATAACAGAATGGCTAGAGAGCTAGGAATTTTTGTTAATATTGCACAACCAAAATGATTTTGGAACCTATATGGTTCAAAATATGGCAATACCTCAAGGATGAGGGAATATTTGGACAAGATGGGCATATTCAATAAAGAAATAATGATGCCATCACCAGTTTGAGCACCCAAGTTTTTGCCACCTAAAGATGTAGAGGAAAATTATGTAGAGTATAATGTAGAGGACACTATGCTCAACCCTAAGGTGGAAAAATTGCCAAAGGCCCAGGTACATGATACATCCCATTATCCACCATAGGAAAATCCTAACTTTCCAGTGGTATATCAGCTTCCCCCAAACCATCAATACTGGAAGTAAGCTAATCCTGCATTCCAGAAGGCTACCACTACATTTATAGGATTCTATGTAGAGGAATTTAAAGATAAGAAGAGATGGAGTAGAACAAAATTGAACATAGGAGCAGAACCTAGTCAACCCTTACGATGTAGTAAACATCATAAGGCACCAATAATAGAAACATGTCCTAATCAATTGAAACAGGATGGCAAACAAAAATGCAATAAGGAAAGAGATAAATCCATTGCCAAGGAAAGAAAATGTAGGAACAAATAATACTAGTGGGTTTTTGACAAAATAGGGGATTACTAGCAAAAGGTGCCTAGAAGTATGTGGTAATAGTTAGGCATGGGGGGATGATGAGCACCAAAAATGCTCATTTTTGTATACTTTAATAGCATAATTGTGCGGCATATTATATTAGAAATACATAGTTTATGATATTTTTGTATACATTTAATATAAAATGATGTATTATGTCTAATTTATATTTTGAGTTAAAATTGTGTTTAGCTGCAGTACATTTTATCTTTTTTACACCTTTTTAGTCAAGGTCCCATACGGACCTGACATTTGATATTTTTATGATGCAGTTAAGGAAGGAGTGGTGAGATAATGGCAATAGTAGCAAAGGAGTAAGGTGCTATAAATACGCTAAGGTATAACACCTGTCTCCCAACCATAAGCTGAAAGGTTCCTATCTCCTAGCAAAAAGGAAGCGCTTGTCTCCCAGTACATAGGAAGATGCCTATCTCCCGGTAACAAGTTGGAAGGAAATTGTCTCCCAACCATAGGGGATGATGCTTATCTCCTGACTATAGGCTGGACAACACCTGTATCCTAATGACATAATAAAAGTGTGCACTATTCAACGCTCAAAAAGCAGTGATGATCCTCAGCGAATAGAAGAAGCCTAAATGTGGTGCTTGTATCCTGATGATAAGCCAGAAAGGTACCTATTTTATAGCAATAGATCGAACAACACATGCATTGGATAGAATAGAAATGTGTATATTGATCATGAAGATTGAATACCATGTATAAAATTAGACATATTTTTTTAAACATAGTAAACACTATGATTATTCTACAAGGGTTAATTTTAGTGTGATTTCTTTGTTTTTAGATGTCTAATAAATTTATGCGCACCCATCATAGCAAATCATGCAACATCTAAAATTGTAAATAGGGGATGGTCATGTTCTTTATAAAAAAATAGGTCACCCTTGAAGAAAGGATCTGAACTTGCTCTATAAAAATTTGTACTGCATAATAAAATATCAAAGTGTTTTGGTCAATTTCTTGAGTTTGAAGAGTGATTGCATAATTTAATCAAACGAATGTCTGCAGATCCTGGGCCCACTCTAGGCAATATTCCTCCCTATTTTATTCTACTTTCATTAATTAGTTTCCATTATTTATTTCTTGCAAGTGTGTCTAATTATTTATTTCTCTATTTTGTTTAATTTTTGCAAGAGTGTTTGCTTTTCTACACTTTAATTTTTAATACATTTTCTTTTAGTCACATGTTTGACATTTTAATTTAGTTTTTTTGCAAATTAATTTAGAGTGTATTTTCCTGTAATTTAATTATGTTGGTTTGTCTGAACTCCAACTACACCAACAACCACCATCTAAAATAAAAGTGACACATAGGACTCATCTTTAGACTACCGAAGACATATACTTTGCAATGACACTCACAAGTCTACAAACTACTGGATTGATAATTAATGGATAGAAAATGACTATTTTCAAAACATAATTTTTGCTCACCAATTCCATCACTAAATATCTTATTTTCCTTGTTTCACCATGGCCATAAAGTCTATCTTTCAATAGGAGGAATTAGTAGGAGTCAATCTCTTGCCCAACATGTACATATATTCTGACTCATCATAATACTTAGAGGTACTATCTTGAATCCATCATCATTATCCTTGATCACACATCAACCAAGCTAGAATTCCACATTTTTTTTTATGAGGGTGATGTAATATATAGACAAAATATTAGGGCCTCACATGGAATATGAAGAATGGCATCAAATTAAAAAGCAATACTAACCTCACCATAACCTATTGTATATAAGGGGGAATCATTCCTAGTGACAATATGTAGTTTACAAATTTATGTATTCTAATCATGTAAAAGGTATTGATGCTTGGACATCTATCAAGTTGACCCTGAATCTACAATTTAGTCATTAGAATAAGTGGATGATGAATATGTTCAATAAAAAGATACATGAATATGTAAGGTTTCATCATCATGATAATGCTCACCTTGATCATAGAAGAGAGCAACATCCATATTTTTAGATTCTCCCTTAAGCTCGTTTATGTGCATTAGGTAAAGCTCTAATTTGTGTCCTTTCTTCTCATAAATTACAAATTGGTATCTTAAATGAATTCTTAGTATTCTTCTATTTCTATTTTATTTTTTTGTCAATTTCTATTTTGAACACTTATTTTGCATGATACTAATTGATGGGAGCATGAACCTTTTATTGTTATGTTTGAGCCTGATGGTGAAGAATTAATTTGAACAATTTATCATTCAAATGAGTATAAGAATCTAAGAAGTATATATGAACTATCTCAAATACAATAACAACTATCTCATGTCTCTAATACATTGTTGTAAATAAAGTTGAGAAGCTTAACATTTTTCTAGTTATCTTCAACATCGTATTCCTTCCTTGTTCTATTTAGAACAACTTAATATTCTAGATATAATATTATAACTTCTTCAACCAACTAATATACTCATTAGTGGTATCAAAGGAATACTATGTCAAGGTAGTAATATATATCTCTAATATACTAATCTGTATGGAATCAATGGGATCACACACCTCCTAAATTCTATCAAGCAATTGCTTGGGATCCATAATGCTACTAATAATGAGTTTTAATATTCTTATCAACATGAATATCTATCACACCAAGATATTCATCCCTCTTATCCCTATATAACTACTTTTATTTATAATCAATATCTAATAAGGTGTCAACTAAGTGGTAACTATATAGTGTAACAATGGATGGGAAGATGTCATGCATAATTATCCTATGTAATATGGTGCCAACTAGGTATGAATTATTTAGATCATTGGCAATGTACTAGTAAACTATACTATGTCACTTATCATGTTCTAATTACCTCTAAATCCTAGAACTATAATATACACTTTGTCACTCTTTAATTTAATTTAAAATTATCGATTTTCCATGTATACTACTAACTATAATTGTACAATTAATGTAGATTTTGATTGTTCAAAATTATATTTACTCACCAAGTGATTCTCTACCAATAGCATAATCCTTTATAACATTGGTCCATACCACATTAATATCCTCCACCTCATCACACACCATATTAGCAAATGTCGCATCACCTATCATGTCATCATGGAACGTACTATTGGGTGCCAAGTTGTCACCAACTACCACATCATCTCTAGTTGTCATGTCATCATCGGTTGCATGTCATCATAATATGGCATATCATCATGGGGTGTCATATTAGCATGTATATTAAAAAGGGTGTAACATCATCATAAACTATCACATCATCATATATTGCTACATAATAAAGATGCACCATGTCATCATTGTAGAATGTCAAGTGAGATCTATTGATGTCAATAGTTATGGAAATTACTCAATCAATATCAATAAATAATTTGGATGGATGGAATTTTAACTTTGGACCTATATATACAAATTATTAATGTATGCTCCCTTAGCCCCATTAGCATAGGTACTCAATGCAACCAAAAGCAACATCTCACAAAGTTTAAGGAGGATACTTCCCCTTTCAAATAACTCCAATCTTATTTTTATATATCTCAATGCACTATGATATAGATGTGCATAATCACTTCTCTACATGGTAATTCATCCATACCCTCTAATAGAATATTTCTTATTTTTTAATTTTAAATTTTTAAAAAATAAGGGAATTTGTGCAATGCTTTGATATAAAATAGGTAGTAGAGGCAAAATGGGAAATACGTGTTGACTTGAGACCCCTCTAAACTTTTACAAAGAATCTAAAATTATATGGTTTATTTATATCTATCATTATTTTCCCTACACAACCTTTTTTTTTAACACAAGCTATCAAGCCATCCTCTCACAATTTTGCATCAAAAAAGTTATTGGATTCTTTTAGCATCTTTGTGAGGTGGATAAAATATATTTTCCATGCACAAAAGCCTTCCCATGACTATAATGGTATTAGAGAGATGTCAGTAATGTTTAGCCTCTCATTTTCCTTTTTAGATGTGATCCACATTCTCCTCTCGTATTTGCTACTACTAGACACAAAAGCCAAATTAGAAAAGGAAAGGGAGTTTTTTTAATTTTTTAAAGACAAAATGAGGTTTTTGAAAAACCTTATAAAACTCAATTCTAAAACAAAAGGCATCCATCTAGTAAAAAATACAAGATATTGGATTGAATTTTAAGAGAATATTAAGGAACCTATTAGTGAATGTTTCTCTTGGATCAAATATATTGAAATCAGTGAGGCCCTTAAAATCTAAGTCCTAGGGTTTATCATAAAATCTATTTTCAATTTTTTTATGGCTCAAATGAATTCTTCTATATGCTTTCAAAAATATGTTCTTAGGAGTTGTAGTACAAACTAATTTTACCAAATATAATAGAGTAATGGAGATTCACACTCACTATAATACCATGTTGGATTTAATAGTTTGCATAAGTGAATGGAATCAACATGCTACCCAAAAACATAGAAAGCAATTGCATGACATAATAGGGTGCTCATGGATACAAAATATCTTGCTATAGAAAAATAGAATACAGTCTCACTTATAATCAAATGTTTGGTATTAGAGGGTGTTTATACCTAATTTTAAGTGATGCTTTGGTCAAGGTTAAGAAACTAAGCTTTAGTTTAAATAATAAAATATTACAAAAAATACCTATGCAAGGTGTACAAGGGCTCAAGGGGCATATATAAAAAATATAATACAAGTTTGGTCATTGCATCAAGTGAAGCTTAACCACCATGTATTTGAACAATTTAGCAGTTGCACTTATATTTTTGGCTACTTCCTCAAGATTATTCGCTCATATATGATTCTTTTTGTTGTCTATCCTTCCTATAAAAAGTGTAAACATTTTATTAAATGGATTCTCATTTTTCTTATCACCTTACTTTGGATTTTTTTCCAACTCAACCTCGATTACTTCCTTTGCATGAACCTAAATGATGAGAGAAAAACTCATATACCTATATCTTTGATCCAAGTAATGAAGAAGGTACTTTACCACATCATCAAGGAAAGCTAGAGGAGAATCTATGAAATAAATATATCAAATTCAACAACAATCATCTTATATGTCTTGGGTACACTTTTGAAAATAATGTAGAGATGCTCAATGTTTTTCTTACCACTACTATCAGCCTTCTCCTTGGTAACTCCTATGGTAGTGTTGATATCTTCCAATTTCTTGATCCAATTGATATACTCATCAAGGATATTAAAAGACTCATATGGTAGTGTTGATATCAAGGATTTGTGTAGAGTTAATGCAGTTGCATAGATTCTAAAATTTATCAAGCAGTACCTTAGGATATGTTATGCTACTAACATGAGTTTCATAGATCTTATCAACATGAAGAGCTATCATACCAAGTGATTCATACTTATTATCCTTTAGAAAATACTTTCTCTTTTTGGAATTAGACCTTTAAGGTTCCTCATACCCATATTTAAGTAGTCCCTTACTTTTGATAAATTATTCAATCTTGATTTTCCAAATAGTATAGTTTGGACCATTTGGTAAGTGCACATGCTAATTCATAGATTTTCTATAAAAAAATTATTCTACATATAGTTGTGACCAAAAGCTATACTACCAACATAGGTATGTAAAAAAACATGTGGTTTGAAAAAAGGGCTCAAAATAATTTTGTATACAAAATTTATTGCCCAAGAAGTTTTTCCCTAAAATCATACAAAATACCTCCAAATATTTGACAAATTTTAAAAATATATATACCTACAACATATAGGTGAGTACCACATATTTTTTTCTAATGACTAAATGGGTTCTAACTATATGTTGAATAGATAGAGGAACAATTAATATCCTTCCATATATTGTTATTCTATGCAAGTGGGTTCCACTAAGATGCTAACTATGTAGGCCATTAGATAGGGGTCAATGAGCCAATTCATGTCCTATGTTGCTTCTTATTTTCTTTTGAAATCTATAATTTACCTCATCTACTAGTGACTTTATTAGTGTTGGAATAGATAGATCAATAATTTGGTGGAATATAATTGTTGAAAGTTGAAACATCTCTTTATACCTTTTTAATGTCCATATCATCCTATTTGTAATGTTATAAACTATTATATTAGTCTCTACTACATCATCTACTATTTCAATAAACACAACATAATTACGTTTGATATCATCATCAATTATGATGTTTCTATCCACCATATTATCAGGTATATGTCATCATGTTCCATGTCATCAAGTATGAGATCATATACCATGTCACCATATTCCACATTATTAACAATACCATCAATCAAGTAGTCAAAGTGTCATATTGATAGTGCTAACATAATTAGGCATATTATTGATGTCATTAGATGCAATGCTAATATCATTATGATTAAAGTTTCGGTATGGGTTTTGGACCTTAGGCCACCAAGGTCCTAAGACCTTAGTCTCTCTCCTCTAGCTAAGATGTTTTGTACACATCTACAAACAACAAATAGGAGTGCTCCATTCAAGGATGCCCTTAGACATTTTCTCCAATGTTGTAAACTTTTTGGTTTGCCAAACCATTTTATGAATTCAAATACATATTAAAATCCACGTGTATTCATTATGCCAATTTTCTCCCTCTTATAGAATAATTTATAGTTTTAAAATTAAAAAATTGAAGGAAAAAAGAAGAATTTTTATGCAATAAAACAAGGACCTAGAGGTAAAATTATGAAAAGTGACCCCTTAAGATTTTATAAAGAATCCAAAAATACTAACAATTTATATGTAACCATCATGATTTACCCTACATAATATTTTTCTTATAAATAACCAATCAATCTATTATATTTTACCAATGCAATTAAATATCACCTTACCATTTAGCATCATTGTGAAGTGGATAAAAGGTCTTTTCATGAAAACTATACTCTCATCTATACTACATATAAACAAAATAATCCAAACAAAGAAAGGAAATGGATTTTTTTTTTAAATCAATAAAAGACATGAGGTTTTTGAATAACCTCAAATGATCCAGTTAGAGCATCCATGTAGTTCGAGAAAAATTAAATAATAAAATAAATTTCAAGAGAGGTAAGAGGAACATATCATTGAATATTTATCCTATAAAAATCTATTGTAGCAAGTTATATCATCTTAACCCAAGTTTGCCTAGGATATTGATAAGCAAACCTTTAAAAAGTTATTGGTGGTAGATAAATCTTCTTCTAGCTACTTCCAAATACTACCCCTTAGAATTGCCATTGAAGATAAGCAATTAAGTAATCAACATTCACATCCATATTGATTTTTTTATCATAATAGATTATATGTGGCTTCTATTGGGGGCCACTCCCATCAAAATACCAATATATTACATTTTTTGTAGCATACCTTTTTATCACATTTTTTTCATTTCTTTCTTCTCTTAAATATATTCTTCAACTTCCTCAAAGTGCTATGTTTCCACAATCAGCTCCTTGACATTATTTTGATTAAGACATAAAATCTCACTTGGCCAATTGCTTTCTAAAATTTGAATTTCATTGAGTTGAAGATCAACACCATAATTTGCTAATTTATCTGCTACCTGATTTTATTCTCTATAAATATACTCACACTGCCAAGAGATTACCTCTAGTAATAGATGATGAACATCAACAATATTATTTTTTATCTAGTATCCACATCCATTTTGTTAATAGCATTGATGATAATTTGTGAGTCCCACTCAATTGAAATATATTTCCATCCTTTTTCTACTATAATTTTAATCCCTGTAAGAAGTGCCCTAGCCTTTGCATAGTTGTTAGTTGAAGTTTCATATTAAGGGAAAATAATTTTGCCTTCACTATTTCTAAAAACACCACCTCCACCAGTTTTTTCTGGATTTCCTTTAGAAGCACCATCAAAATTAATTTTGGTAAACCCAAATTTTGGACATTTCCATTTTACCATAGATCAAAGTAGATCCTTTGTTTTATTTTTTTTGTCACAGATGACTATTCCATGTATGTTCAAATCCTATAACCAAGTTATCAACTCCTCCTTTTCTAAAATTGAGACTTCCCATGATGAGAACCATATTTTTAGACATTCTGCAAGAGAGGCAATAATACAATTCCAAACTTGAGCATAATTTTGAGATTTATTTTTTAAAATTTTGTTATTCAATTCAAGCCATAAATTCCAAAAAATAATTGCATGGCCAATCCTCCAAAGAATACATAATTCTTTAGCTTTGAAATAATTATCCAACATTTTATCAACTCATACAATGTTGATGGAGTTACCCAATATAATTTCATATTTTTTTTAAATAACCCCAAATTATGTGAGCAAATGGACAATGAAGAAGTAAATAGTTTTAATTTTATAAATCCTTCTCACACAAGGCACATCTAAATATTCCATAATATCCTCTTCTTTGTAGACTCTCCCGTAATAATCTTACTTTGAACTGCTAACCAAAGATATGTTGAGGCCTTAGGGAGAGCCTCTAATGACAAAATGTTATTCCAAGGAAAATATTTGAGAGAAGGTACTTTTGATTGTTCTAAATCCTCATATCCCAACTTGAGAGAGTATCCACCATCCTTTGATAAATTCCAAACCAACTCATCCTTTCATGTAAAAATTGGCAAATAAAAATCTTGAAGCATGATTTGAATTTTATGTACAATTTATTTGAGTTCCTCTCCTTCAACCAGGTTACTAAAATAAATCCATGATCTAGAGTTTTTTTTCATAATAATATAATATTTGACCTTTTGACCTTTGCATTCTATGCATGCTTGAGCCAATGGTTTCCATTTTGAGTTATAGATAAGAGGATAAAGCTTCAACCAAGCATCAGACCAAAATTTGCATAACTCCCATCATTGACTGACCATATAATACATTTCTTTATCAATTACAAACTCTATTATATGAAGTTTCATGTTGATGATCCTTTGGGTAGAGTTATTTTCCTAAATAATTTCATTGCATCAAGAGAACCTATATATTTTTGAAGTAATATTTCTACCAATTCTTTCCTTGATCTTTGAATAATCTCCACTCAAGCTTTGATCCTAATGCCAAATTCATAATTCTATAATTATACAATCCTACTCTTCCAATATTCTTTCCTTTGTAAACCCTATCCCACTTACAAAGAGGAAACCTAATTTTTTCCTCACAACATTTTCATAGAAAGTCTCTATGATTTTTATCATTTTTTTCTGACTCAATACCTGTTGGCAATCTTGAAAGTGACATCATATAAATAGAAATAGATTGCAATTTAGTCTTTATGAGTTGTAGCCTTCCTTCCATGGTTAAGATCTTACCTTTCCAACCTACCAAACAAGCTTTCATTCTATCCAAAAAATATACCATATTAGATTTCATAATATTTTATAGACATAAATGGATCAATATGTTACCTAGATAAGTAAAAATAATTCATATAAAGAATACACATGATATAAAGGGGTGTCCATAGGCACCAAATTATATCACCAAAAAAAATATCTACACTCCAACCAATAATGAAATGGTTGGTAGGAAGGGTTATTTATACTAAATTATAAGAGACCTTTAGGTTATAGTTAAAGCATTGACCTTTAGGTAAAATAACAAAATATTATAATAAATTTAGCTATATAAAGTGTACATGGGTCAAAAGGGCTATACAAAGAATATAATACAAAGTCATTTGTGGCCTCAAGTGAATATCAAAATAATATAATCCAATACTATTAAGATTTATAGGGTGGTATTTATCTAACTTAGATTATTTATGAACCATATTTTTGAGGAAGCACACTATGCTTCCTATTCGAGACACCTAGAAGTGTATAAACTAGTAGTATATTTAAAACAATAGTATATATGTATTGGTCTTAGAAAAATTATTGATAATTTTAGAAAAAAGATAAATATAAGAAGGATGAGCAAGGCATGGGAAAAACCCCTTATATGGAAGGTACTAAGAGATTTATTTCGGATGAGAAGTAGGAGGAAAGAGAAATAGCATAAAAAATGAAGAACGAATCAAATATGGAGGAAGAAAGAAATTTTCAATCCAATGGTTTGATAAAAAATAAATCCCATGAGTAGAACCAAAAATAAGAAATCCAAGATCAGGAAGATAAGGTTAATTGTATGGAAATCCTAAAAAAATATCAATTCTAAAGAAAGTTAGCACATGATAGAATTGGCAAATAGAAGGCACCCATTTCCAAGATCCAGATCAGTCAAAACAAGGTATGAACACATTATATAACTCTAAAGATATGGTCCCTTGTTCTTTTGATGTTCTTCATATTTCCCCAGCAAAGTCTTTGATTAAACCTCGATAACAAAATAGAGAAAATCTCTTCTATGAATCCCACTAAAAACTCAAGAAGAACAATAGATATAAGAAGTGAGACCAAAGTAGGAAGACATAAAATAACTAAAGTCAAAAGTAAAAAAATTGCTAAGGATATAGCAAATGAAACACAGAATTTTAGATCTGAATGGAGAAAAATCCTCCACCCAAGGTAATAAATTAAGATCATATCTTGAAATGTAAGGGGTATGAATGCCCCTTCCAAACAATGTGTAATTAAAAATCTTAGGAAGGATAATTACCCAAACATTCTTCTTCTACAAGAGACTACGATTTACAACAAGAATATTTTTAGCAGTTAAGAATAATATCTAGAAAAAGGAAAACTATGTATCCAAAGTAGTGAATGGAGCCTCAAGAGGCCTTTGGATTTTATGAATATAGATTCAATTAATGGGAGTTGTATTTAGAATACTGAAAGGCATATATCAATTATTTTCTCCTCAAAATTATCAAACTTCAATTGGGTTTTAACTAATTTTTATGCTCCTAATTCTCTCATAGGAAGGAGAGCTTTGTGGGAAGAGTTTAAATATATTAGGGAGAGTACCAATAATCTCCCATGGATGCTAGCAGGGGATTTTAATATTACCCTCTTCCCAAGTGATAAAAAAGTGGGAAATTGAGATTTGAATGATAGTATGGAAGAATTTGGCAATTTTATTGACCATTGTGGTCCCATGTGTATGGAATTAAGAGGGACTAAATACACTATGTCTAATAGAAGGATGGGGGACAACCTAATTCAAATTAGATTGGACAAAGTTTTGATGTCTCATGACTGTTTTACGAGGAAATGTAATTCTTCTCTCTCCACTCTTCAAAAAATGGGATTTGATCAATAATCCATTGAATCTTAACATTGAAGAAACAAAAATATGGTAAGAATTCCTTTCTATTTTGAAATCATGTGGCTTTTTCACTAGAGATTAGAGGAAAATTTAAGAAATAGTGGAATTGTGAAGTTGGAACAAATATGTCAAAGTGGTAAAAATTTAGAGAAATATTAAAAATAATATTAAAAATAGAATAGGAATATTTTTGGTAATATTTTGTAGAAAAATTAATCTTTGGTTAAAACTTTACAAGTTATTGAAGAAAAAATTAAATCTCAAGGAATGTCAGAAGATATATTTAGACAAGAAAAATCTTTACTTAGTGAATTTCATTCAATTCTATCTGAGGAAACATTTTGGAGGCAAAAATCTAGAGCCTTGTGGTTGAAAGAAAGTGTTACAAACTCTAAGATTTTTAATTTATCTACTTTAAGATATAGAAGCACCAATAGAATCAAAGAGATTATTAAAAAGGATGGAAGTAGTACAATAAATGAAGAAGAAATTAAAGATGCAACAATGAGTTTATTTCAAGAATTTTTTTCAAATAATAATGATATAGAAGAATAGGTAGTAAATTACATGCTAAGTAACATCCCAAACTTAGCATTAGATTAAATGAATGAAGATATAGTGAAACATTTCTTAGAGGTTTTTTTCAATATGTAAACAAATAAGGCCCTGGATCTGGACAGTTTCTCGACTAGTTTCTTCTAGTCTTTTTGGCACATAGTTCATGGTGACATTGTGGAAGTAGTTAGAGAATTTCAAGTTGCTAATAGACTTTTAAGATATTGTAATTCCACCTTTTTGGTTCTCATTCTAAAAAAGCAAGGTGCAAAGAATTTTAAAGGATTTTGATCAATTAGTCTAAGAAATACTATTTGTAAAATTTTAACTAAACTTTTATCCAATGGATTGAAGATAATTCTTCCTAAAAATATATCCAATCAACAACGGGGATTTATGTAGGGTGCATATATTCTAGATATCATTATATAAAACCACAAATCTATCCACTCAATTGAAAAAAGTGGTTCCATAGAAATGATTCTCAAGCTAGATATGAATAAGGTCTATGACACAATTTCATGGTCTTTTTGAACAGAATTTTAGAAACTTTTAGTTTCCACCTTCAATGGATATCTTGGATTGAATTATGTATTTCTTCTCCTCTATTTTTTGTTAATATTAATGGCTTACCTATAGGTTATTTTTTAATTTAAATAGGTATAACACATGGTGATACCATATCTTCTCATCTATTTGTTCTTATGGTATAAGCACTAGGAAGAGTATTAGATGCAGCAAAAAATGTAGCAATCATCAAAGGTGTTAAACTGACCTCAATAGTAGATGTTAATACTCATCAACAATTTTTTGATGACACTGTCATAGTGGGTCAAGCTTTGGTCATGGAAGAAAAAGAGATTAAGAATATATTAGAATCTTATGAAAAGGATTCAAACCAAAAAATAAATTATACAAAGAGAAAAAAAATTATATCAAAACTTTGGTTGAAAGATAGCAAAAAAATTCAAGGACTTTTAGTTGTAGCATTGATAACTTTATAGCCACCTATATTGGTATACCAATCTTAAAAGGTATTCTAAAATATAATTTGTGGAATTTGATCCTAGATAGATTTAAAAATAAACTAGTAGGGTGGAAACAAGTTATGTTGAGCCAAGCAAGTAAGCTTAAGCTGGTTAAAACTACTTTACAAAGATTGTTGATATATTTTTTATCTATTTTCAAAATTTTTGCTAAATTTTTAGAAAGAATAGAACATATTCAACACACATGTCTATGGACAAGAGTAGAAGAGAAACATAAAATACCCTTAGTTGCCAAGGATAAAGTCTATACTTCCAAGAAAGGGGGAGGTTTTGGGTTAAGAAAGATGAATCTTAATAGAGCTCTTTTGAGTAAAGTGGGATGCAGGCTAATTTAAGACAATGATTCTCTTTGGGCAAAAATTTTCAAGGATAAACACTTGGAATAATTTATTTTTGAGATGTGAAAATCCCCCAACAAGATTTTTCTTTTGGAATACCAATAAAAATTATGTTCATGTTATGTAAGGGCCTTAGATGGAGAGTGGAAAATGGAGATCAAATTGATTTTTGGGAAGATACTTTGTTAGTGGGAAAACATCTCATTTCTTTTGATGACTTGGTTGTCATTAGAGAAAACTTAGTAAGGTTGTATGGAAGAAAAGCTAAGGATAGCATTAATATGGATAACAACTTCAAGAGATGGAAATTTTTTTCTTTACAATCAAATGAGTAGATAACTTAGCAAGTTATGATGAAACTCAATAGTATTTTAGAACTTTATCATTTAAGTAAATCCTTCCACCATGATGTCCTCATTTGGGCTTTTAACTCTTCTAGAATTTACTTAGTTAAATCAAGATATGAAATTTTATCTTCTCCTTTTGGTATGGATTTTCTAGCCTCTAGAATTTGGTTAAAGCATTTGACTCCTAAAATATCCTTTTCTATTGGTTAGTTGTGTCGAATGATATATTAACTATTGATAATTTTATGAAAAGAAGTTTCCATTTTCCAAAAATGTGTGTTATGTAATTTCAATAAAGAATCAATGGATCACATCTTTGTGCACTATTCTTTTTCTTTTAAAGTTTTCCATATGTTGTTAAATACTTTACATTATGCTAGGTGAGACCAGATAGATTTACTAAGCTCTTTGAACAATGGTATTCTCCCTCTCTTAGTAGTAGGCTAACAGTTTTATGAAGTATGTTATTACCTTATTTCATTTGGGGTATTTGGTTTGAGAGAAATAATAGAATCTTTAAGGAATTTTTCAAGAATGAGATGGTTACTTTCCACAGAATAAAATTAGTTGTTAAAGGCAATTTTTCCATTGTATATCTTGAAGTTTAGGAGAATTTTCAAGAGGTTATGATAGCATATTTTTTGGAGCTTACACCAAAGGAAAAATACCTTTTAGTGGTCCCTTAGATTTGGTCGACTTAAACTTAATCTTGATGAGGCTACAAAAGGTCACCTAGGTAGGGCAGGATGAGAGGAATTATAAGGGACCACTAGGGATAGGTTGTTTTTTCCTATCTTATGGGATTTAGACTAACCATTTTTTTTTAAAATCAAATATTTGTATATAGGCATAAAATTAATTAAAGAATTGAATATTAAGAAAATTATTATGGAGTGTAATTCTATGAATATTCTAAACTACCTATATAACAAGAATGCAACTAGTTGGAAAATTAGGGAAATTATTTAGGATGTTAATATTAGTCCATACTATCTTTAGGGAGTGAAAAATAATCATATTTATAGGGAAGACAATGGGATAGTCGATTAGTTAGAAAATAAGGGAGTTGAGATTCCTTGTCTGATTGTCTTGAGGGAAGATCTTCCCGATTTCTTGAACTCTATTTTTAAAAAGGATAAATATCATGTTGATGAATCCTATGGAAGAATAATATTAGATATCATAATGGTTACCAATTATTAACCAATCGATGTCCAACATTTGTTATTATAGGTTTCCTTTTTGTTGGTTTTTGTAGTTTTGGGAGAGATTTAGCATGTTTAAAGAGATTCTCAAGATCCTTTGGTTCATATAGAGGTTTATGGTTTTCTAGGTTTCAATGGAGATTTGATTCCATTGCTATGGATAGAGGATCTCTAGCAAATATTGGAATGCGAAAGTTGGCCACTTTTTTAGTTATGCAATTTATTCAGTTATCTATATGTTCTTGTCTAGCCATGTTTCTGTCTAATTCATACCAAAGAGGTATTCTATGAAGAAAAAATAGTCAATTGAGGGTGATCGATCCATTGAGAAGTAGGGGAAAGCTGGGGTGAAAATGACTATTCTACATAAGCATAATTTTTATATGTTAAACGATATGAAGAGTGCTAAGTCAATAGAGGAACCAACTAACTTTAGCTCCATTTCAAAGTTGCAAAATTTTAAAATTGGTATTAATCATATAGAAAGGACCTGAATAATATTGTGGACAGTATGAAAGATCATTTAAATATTCTATGCCAATATTTGGTTGTTTCAGATGTGTTGCTTTGGCCCATATGGACAAGGGGGAGGGCTAAATCTTCTAGCATTATTTTGGGTTCTTATATACTAAGTCCAATGTAGATGATTTTATAGAGCATTTTTTTAGGTAGTTAATTGAATTATTATAAGTAGAGTTAAACAAAGTAATGATATAGTTTATCAATGTAGCATTTTGATTGTATTTTATTTTGTTTTTCTCATAATGCAGTTACATGGTCATTTTTATATAAGAGAATCTAGTTGTAAAAAAAACTTGGGGCTATTTAAAAAACCCCTTTTTTTCATCATTTAAAAATAAAAAATTGTAGATAAATTTATATCTAAGTGCTTAGAATATCAATGGGCCAACTTAAACATGTGCATCTAGAAGAGTTATTATGCCCTTATGGCATACATGAATGGAAAAGACAAATAATAAATATGGATTGTATGAAGAGTTTACTAATATCTAAAAATAAGCATGATGTTATCCTAACATTAGTTAATAAGTTAACCATAGTGGCACATTTTATTCCTAGGAATATGAAAGACGATTCTTCAATTTAGCAAACTATTTATTGAAGATATCATTAGACTACATGGAGTGCCAAAAAGAATCGTCTCTAACATTGATCCCTGAATCACATCAAGATTTAAAAAGAATCTCAATACTTCCTTAGGAATTAAATTAAATATCATTTCCTTTTATCACCCTAACATAGATGGTTGAACTAAAAAGGTGAATCAAGTTTTAGAGGAATTTTTATGAACATATTGTACAAATAAATAATATAAATGGAAAGATTATCTATCTTTGTTGAATTTGCTTACAAAAACTATTTTCAATATAGTTTGATAATGGCCCCTTTTGAGTCAATTTATGGGAAAAAAAATTACACCTCTTAAATAGCATAGAATTGAGGACAAATTAGTACTATGCCTATATATGTTGAAGCATATGGAAAACTAAATTAAGCTTATACAACAATGGCTGAAAGAAGTTATAGACATGTAGAAAAGTTATGCTTATCTTTAAAAAACTCTTATGCCATATATGTCGAATGATATGGAAGATTAAATTGAGCTTAAAATACAATTGATGAAAGAAATTATAGATAGATAGATAATTATTGTTGATCTTAACAAAACTCCTAGTTGAAAGCACGAAAACTTGCACAACAAGATAAAATGAAACACAATGCTTAATGAATGAAAATGAATTTTATGATTTATATTGATCTTTCAATGTGTTACAAAATGATCCCCTTTAAGGGGATTTCACCAATGATACAATAGATACAATGTGTCATCAGAAAGAGTGTTTTTGGGTGCAATGTGAAGATCTCCATGCTAGAATAGTGTTTGGAGAGCAGGTTTTCTTGCATCCATTGTGTCAATTAGTAGCATCTAAGGGGTCCACCGAAGTACGACCCATATCTAAGCAAGTTAAAATAGGATATGAAGTGCATAAAATATAAAACTTTTAATCTAAGATGTAATAAAATACAAGATCTGAACTAGCATGCAATAAAAAATTAAAAATTGGTCACCTAATCATGATCATATTGGGTCTATATGGTTTTTATTATGATGATCTCAGGTCAATATGGTCCTATCTGTAGACCGTATTAGGGTGATATTATCACTATCGTAGACTTGCATTTCTATAAAAATAGATTTGGACAATGTTGGAGTGATGTAGGAGGGTTTTATCGATATATTTTTATGAGTGTTGTGGTGAGTTAGTTGATGTGATCAATGACCTGATCGATGGAATGGATCATGTGAGTGAAAGGAATTCTACTCTAAAACCCATGAGGCAATCCAGCAGCATGGATTCGGCAGCAAGAGATCTTGGCATGTAATTTTGATAGCACTTCATTGCTCTAGCTTCAAATTTTGGATCTCTAAAATGGAGGGGGGAGTGCCTCCATTTATAGCCTTCTTGGCATGCAACCAAAGAGGCAAGTGATAATTAGAGGTAGCCTAATTGCCACTCAACAATAAACTTCCAATGACAATGATAGAATTGTTACGGTAAGTCATCTGGCACTGGTATAAAATTAGTCGCCATGCTGACAAGCAATTTATTGTTTATTTTATTTTTTTGTTTTTGCACGTAAGTTATCATCTCAAGTCAAAATGGTCCTAACTTTGATATGTTCTTAGGTCGATATGGTCATGCTTTAAGATTGTCTCAAGTCAATACAATCATGCTTCCCATGGTGGAAAAGTGCCTTTTGTTGGAGAAAGGTACTAAATTAGCCCTAAGGCTACCCTAGAGGGGTTGTGTGGGTTAGAAAGAGGGATATTTGGGAGTATCTTTGTGATGATGCATTTTAGGTGTCTATAGATGCTCCTTTTTGGAATTCTTTATGCCTAAGCACAATGTAGAGCAAAAATAGATGATCTAAAATGGTTGATTTGATGATAGATGATGTTAGTTTATAAAAATAAACTTGAAGGGGAGTGATGTACATCTAAAATAAAGGTCAACGTGGTATACTCTAGTCATGGAAAAGGATGCACATCGTCGAATCATTAATTTTGATAAATTGAAGAACTTAATTTTCTTGGTATACTTTTCAGCCATCGATAGACAAGCTTAAGTCTAAAGGCTCCCAGCTTTGAGTATATCAAACAAGAAGTTTCAATTGCCTGTTATCATTTGGTTTAGATTTTTGCTTGTTATTTACCTCAGTAAAAAGGGTGTATGATAGTCTTTGGTAATTATTCTTATACGTGCACAATTTTTGATATTGAATGTTCAAGTATTGACTTGATTTGAGATTAATATTTTATGGGTATTGACTACCCCCTCAAGCGATGAGATGATGAAGAAGATGATGAAATGATGAGAGTGATGAAGTGCTTGATAAATATGAAGTGGTTAGCATAAAAATTAGTGTGGTGAATTTTGTTTTTTTTATGAGTGACCTTATGGTAATCTATCCATCCTACCAGATTGCATGGATAATCAATCATTGCAACCACTAGGTGACTAAAGTAGATCACTAGATATGAGGTTCACTTGATGTTAGAATAGCTAATTTACAATTGAAAATAAAATCCTAAGCTATTGCAAGGAAGAAAAAGCTATTCTAAATGTTAACCAAAGGGGTTTCAATACCTCTAGAGTTTTTTAAAAATTACCAAAAGGGTTTGGTGCCTCTGGAGCTTTTTGAATTGATCTGACAAAAGGGGTGGGGTGCCTTTGGAGCCTTTTGAAGTGATTTGACCAAAGGAGTTAGGTGCCTTTAGAGAATTTTGAATTTATTGAACAAAGGGATACCTCCCTTGGAGAATTTTGAATTAAATTTGACCAAAGGGAATCCTCCTTTGGAGCATTTTGAGTTAAATTTGATCAAAGGGATGTCTCCTTTAGAGAATTGTGAGTTAAAATTGACCAAATAAATGCCTCCTTTAGAGCATTCTGAGTCGCATTGACTAAATTATATGAATTATGATCTAAATAAATGTCCTTATGGTAATCTACCCATCCTACTGGATTGTATAGATAACCAGTCACTGCAACTTCCAAGTGACTAGAGTAGATCATGAGATACAAAGTTCACTTGAGAATCTATTGACCAAAGGGGTTTGGTTCCTTTGGATATTTTGAATTGAGATGTGACCAAAGGGATTTAGGTACCTTTGGATCCTTTTGAATTAGATTGACCAAAGGGATTTGGATACCTTTGGAGCCTTTTTTAATTGAATTGTGACCAAAGGGATTTGGGTACCTTTGGAGCCTTTGAATTGAATTGACCAAAGGGATTTGGGTACCTTTGGAGCTTTTGAATTAAATGGATTTTGACTATATCTAAATAAGTGTTCTTATGGTAATCTACCCATCCTACTAGATTGTATGGATAACCAGTCACTGCAATCGCTAGGTGACTAGAGTAGATCACTAGATACAAGGTGCACTTGAGCATATTGGCTAGTGAATGTAGTGGATAACTGAAAATAAGAAAAAGTAGAAACTCAAATGAAATCAATTGTGCTATGTCTATGAAGTTGAGGTAAAGGGTGTAACCTTTGACAAAAGGATGCAACCTTTTGAACCTAGAAATTGACTTGATGAATGATGTGAATGCAAGGAAAATGGTACAACCTTTGACAAAATGAAGCAAACTTTTTGAAACTAGCAATTGACTTGATGAACGATGTGAATGCAAGGCAAATGGCACAACCTTTGACAAAATGATGCAACCTTTTTGAACCTAGGAATTGACTTGATTATTGATGTGAATGCAAGGCAAAGGGTGAAACCTTTGAAAAAAGGATGCAACCTTTTTAAAGCTATCAACTAATGACTTGATTGAATGTTTGCATTAATAAAACCATACCAAAGTCTTGATGGTAAGGAAAAATTGCTTTATTAAGTGATTTATTGAGTCTTTTGTTGGATCGGTTTATTTGATTGATTGTTCGGAAAGGTTTGATACCTTTAAACACCCCCAAGTGGTTTTATTATTTTATTGATTGTTGGGGAAGGTGTGATACCTTGAACACCCCCAAGTGGATTGATGATTTGCATGATTGATTATTGGGGAAAGTGTGATACCTTGATTTCCCCCAATGGATTGATTACTATGATGTGTCTCGTATGTGCTTGTGATGTAAGGAAATAATATGTGAAATGAGTGAATGTGATTTATGTTTGATTATCATTAAAAAAATGCTTAGACATGTATCATTATTCATGAATTTAATCAATTAATCAAGGGTGTCAACCCATGGGTACTAAAATACATGTGAAATGGGTGTGTTGGAATGTTTTTCCAATGACTGTGCTATTGTGGATATCAAGATGACATGACTTGTACTATTTATTTCCTTAGGGAAGAAGAATCTAAAATTGATTTCAAGATGCTCAAAAACCCTAGTGACATCAATCAAACTCATCTACTAATCATATAAGCACTTGAAGATACTAATATCAACCAAGTTATTCAAGTTTTACAAAGACCAATTGTGTGTGCAGTGATTTTTCATTTTCAATTTTAGGTGAGGTTGGACTCATCATGTGTGACTCAAGCCATTATAAGCTAGCTCATCTATAAGCTGACATTGGTCTATACAAAAGGTTACTAATGTGATATATGTGTCACCATGCATAAGGCTACTCCTTTGATAGTCAGGCATCTATAGCCTATCAAGATTTCATATATATATTTTGAATGGATGAGTGATGGAGGTGTGTGTGAATTTATGCATATGGAAGGATAGTGCAAGAAAAATACCATAAGGAATATGTCCTCGATTAATGTGACAAAATAAATCCTAGCAAGAAATGTAAAAGCATGCATTGAATGATAACTAAATTTTTATTGGTGATGATGTGAATTATGATGTGTGTGTGAATGCAACATGCTTTGAAGTGGTGTGTGATTTATTATGATTTTTGTGATGTTTTTGAATGATTGTGATTTTTTTTTAATGATTTCATTTTTTTTTATGATGATGTTTTTTATGTGGGGAAGGTGTGATACCTTGAGCATCCCTAAATTATTTTATGTTTGTGATGCAGCTGATGGGGATAGTGTAATACCACGAGTGTCTCCACTATGGTTTTTCTAGACAATATTTGGATTAGATAGGGTGAGCGGGCCATCTAAGGAAAAGGTCCCCCTATCGATAAGATCTTGGACCACATTTTTAAATGCATAGAAATTTTTGATGTCATGGCCCTCTTGCCAATGATAAAGGCAAAAATGATCTTCCCTATAAGACCTAGGTTTAGGTTGATTCGAGTCCAATGAGTGTATGTTAGGTAAAACAATTATTTTTGCATCTTGCAACTTGTGGAAGATTGTCGACATAGGCTCATATAGAGGGGTCCAAGTATGTAACTAGCGATTTACATGAGGTGGACAATATGGATGGGTTTGATGAGGTGGATGAGATTGAAATGGTTTATGTTGTTGATTTGGTTGATGATGTCTCAATTGTAGCTTGATGTTTGTGAGTCTATTCAAGATTTGTTGTAGAATTAGAGGAGTGTGTTGGTGACTCCATCATAACTCATATTTTCCTTTGAACTTGTAAAATTGAGGTATCTCATAATGGAATGGATATAGGGATGATAGAATAGATGGATGAATGGGTAGATAGTTGAATTTACATAAGACTTACCTTTTGAGGGAGTTGATGCAATCAATTAGAAATTGGTAAACTTTTGGCAAAATCATGTTGGTTTCCCATATTGCATTTTGAAGAGGTTGAGGTGGTAGATGTTGTTGATGATGAGGTAGTGGATGGTGATGTTGTATTGGATGCATTTTATGATTTTGTGCATCGACCCTAGAGTGGTTTACAATTTATTTCCCATGACTATGCATAGCCCCCTTATCTTGATGTTGGAGGTGACTAATAAGTTCTGCATAGGTAGGTGTCATTGAAGCACAATGAAATTGAGTGGGTCATTGATAATAGAATGTAGAGGGATGATTAGAATCAAAGGCCCTCAAAACATAAGTGAAAATGGATGGTTTATTATGATTATATCTAGTGTATGTTTCCACATACTCATATTCATGATTTAACTCGAGGTGCTCAACTATGGTATCTTGGTTATCCTTATTTTTGTGTAGTGTGTACACCTATTCTTGATTCAATGGAGATAAAGTATGAGATGGAATTTGAATGCGAGGTAATGACCTTCTATGTGATTTAGTGTGGAGATATGTGTTCTTGTAGAAGGTGTGTAAGGTGGTGATGTATAGATAGTCAATATCCTGATCATCCTCTAGATATATGAGTGTATTATGAATGGGAACGTATGATGTGTTGGGGCCTATGGAGTGATGGATGATCTTCAAGTCAATGGGGGTGCATTGCCACTCAAGGATGACAAGGTCTTGTATATTGATTAAAAATGATCCATGGCTCTTGGTGATGGATCAGTAGTGTAAGCTCATGATTGATCCTGGCTATGTGTTATGACCATATTCTAGGTAAATGATGCGTAAAGAACCATAAAAATACTTTCAAGAACTTTCCAAACTATGCAAATAAAGATAAAACAATCAAGAAAGCACTTTTTGTTTTTGTTATTTATTTTTTTTAATTTTGATTGATTTTTTATTTTTATTTTTTTCAATGTGTTTTTGGTTTGGAACTCTACTAAAAAAACTAAGGTAGATGAAATGAAAGCTAAATAAAGGTGATTTACGCATAGCATTTATTGAGGAATATAACATAAAAAGGAAAAAATGGCTTCCTATGATGATGGATCAACAATAGGTAATGCTATAGGAAGAGTAAATACCCCCAAGGAGGGGCCACCCTGTCTAAATTCTGCTACTTTCCTAGCCAAGATTTCATTTTACACTTGGGCATGCTTAGATACAAATGATGATTGTGTTCCAAAAATTATTAAACCTTGTGGTTAAGGGGCATCTAAACCTAACCTACCTTAGGACGCACCCAAAAGTAGGGGCCTCTCAGTGATGAAGTCTAAAAAATAGCTAACATGGGCTACTATGGTGTTTAGGGGGTGAGCTAGCAGAAGGAGATGAATTACAATATTGCTAGTCTTGATTGAGGGTTTGTGATGAAGTCCACCCTTTTCAATGTTTAAGTGATACATGTGTGTGTGTGTGATGTCCCTTTTATTGTTGAAATGAAATAGAGAGCACACAACAATGCAAACTATAGAGTAAAAATACATTTTTTTTACTACATACAAATTTGTTCTTCCTATCAGGAAGAAATGCAAAACAAATAGTGAATAATAGAGAGGTTATCTCAACCTAATATGGTTACAAAATAGGGACCATATCTACCTAATATGGTTACAAATCAGATACCATATTGACCTAATGGTCACAATTTAACACACTTAAAACTAAAACAAAGAAATATGCATGCAATTATGCTGTGTTTTTCTTATTTTTCTTTATTTTCCTTTTTCAAAGCATAAAATGTAATAGAAATGATAAGTAAGGATGAAAATATAACTTGGAAGCCTTTTTTTGATGTTGAAATGTATATTTGTAGATGTTTTAGGCCTCTGATAAGTGAGGTGCATAGTGGTGTAGTTTAGTAATCCCTCACCATGTGTTGTTTGTATGCATAGGGTGCATAGAGGGGGGTCACAAGGGGAAACCAGCCAAGTTCCCCCTATCCATGGGTTCAAGGGCTCTTCCCCTAACCTAAAATTTTTTGCCATTCATATAATCGTATAAGAAGCTACCTCATATTAGTGATCATTTTGACTTGATACGGTTGTAGAATAGGTACCATATCAACCTAATATGGTTGTAAAATAGGGACCATATCAACCCAATATGGTTGTAAAACAAGGATTATCTCGACCTAAGATGGTTAATTCTGAGTGTTTGCAATCACAAAAATAAATAGCAATTAGCAATGTAATGAAAAATAGGGACTAGGTCCCACCATGATTGTCATTTGAAAGCACAAAAACTTGCACCACAAGATAAAATGAAACACAATGCTTAATCAATGAAAATGAATTTTATGATTTATATTGATCTTTCAATGTGTTACAAAATGATCCCCTTTGAGGGGATTTCACCAATGATACAATAGATACAATATATCATCAAAAAGAGTATTTTTGGGTGCAATGTGAATATCTCCATGCCAACACAGTTTTTGGAGAGTGGGTTTTCTTACATTCACCATGTGAGATTCATATATTGAATATTTCACTTTCCTTGAATCTTGTCACCTAAATGTAAAGGAAATAACAATGAATCAGTAGCATCTGAGGGGTCCACCAAAGTAGAACCCATATCTAAGCAAGTTAAAATAGGAAATGAAGTGCATAAAATATGAAATATTTAATATAAGATGCAATAAAAATGCAAGATCTAAACTAACATGCAATAAAAAATTGAAAATTGGTCACCTTATTATGACCGTCTTGGGTCAATATGGTTTTGATTGTGATCATCTCAATTCGATATGGTCACTATCACAGACTTGCACTTTTGTGAAAATAGGTTGTTGAAATATTTTTATAAGCATGGAGGCAAGTTAGTTGATGTCATTGATCACCTGATTGATTGAATGGATCATGTGAGTGAGAGGAATTCTACTCTAAAATCCATGAGGTAATCCAATGGTAGCAGCAAGGGATCTTGGCGTGTCATTTTGGTAGCACTTTTTTGCTCTAGCTTTGAATTATAGATATCTAAAATGGAGGGAGGAGTACCTTCATTTATATCCTCCTTAGCACACAAGAGGAAAGTGGTAATCAAGGGTAGCCTAATTTCCACTCAGCAATGAAATGCAAGTGGTAGGGATAAAATTGCTACTGCAAGTAGTCTAGCATCGATAGTTTATCAGTCATCGCATTGACAAGAAATTTACTACCCATTTTATTTTATTTTTGTGCACACGTGACTATCTAGGGTTGATACGGTCCTAACTTTGAGATCATATTGGGTCAAGATGATCATGCTTTGAGACCATCTCAGGTCAATATAGTCATGCTTCCTGTAGACACCTAAAACACATCATGTCGAGGCGACAACTCATAGGGGACATGCTAATAGACCATATGAATTATCTTGGACAACTCCAAGGTGAAGCAGTGGTTTTAACCACTCAATTTGGATAGAGTTAGCTAACTTAGCCTTAGTCGTGACTGACACCTATAGCTAACAAAGTTAGCCATGCTTCAGAGCCATGGCTAGCATCAAAACTATTTTAAATCTTGGGTTCAGCAAAATTTTTGTTACAATAGCCTAGGAAACAAGAATTCAAATAGTTTTGGGTGGGGAAGCTTCAATATTTTTCCTCCCAACTGATCCAACATCCTCTATCTTGATCTTGGTTTCCCAAGCAAGCCAAGATTAGAGGCTAGGAGTCCTATAAGACCCCCCTCCAAATTGGAGAGAATTTTGGAGAAAGTTTATTTTTTAACATAGCAAAGATCTTCCAAAATGGATAGCAAATTGATAACCCCTTGAGGAGAGTCAAAATGTTTCCCAAATTGTGGAGTGATAAGCATGAGTTCATCAATGGAGCTTCCAAAGGACTAGGAAGCATAATTGTATAATTAAGCCAAATAAAACATGAATCTTAATAAATTTGATTGCCAATCCATCTTGGGACACAGAGGCGATCCTTGATCATCAATTCCCTAGAGAGAATCAAAGATCCAAGCCCTAATTACAATATTAAGGTTATTTTTAGCTTAGTCATGGTTGTTAGTCGTGGCTAATAGTGCTCATCGCACCTCAAACCCACGGCTAGGGTTTAATCTCTGATATCCTCCATTTTAGCATTAGATTTGCTCTTTCATTTTTGTAATTAGCTTAATTCAGCATAGATTTACATTTTAGCAGACATTTGATCGATTAATTCTAGAATTTAGTGGTAGGTTTGCTTCTATTTTCCTTTTAATTATCAGTTTATACTAGTTTCATGTAATTCAAGTTTCTAATGGCTAATTAGGTTGCTTCTTACCTAGATTACATGCTTTATTTCTATGCTTCATAGTAATTTGGTGATTTTATGCTAATATTCATAGATTTATATGCTTTCTTATTTTATTTATCATCATTTATGCAAGTTTCTATCAAAAGCCTCATCAAGAGAGGTCATATTTTTTTTAATCCTTTCTTGTTGTTTCTTGAACGCAGGGTTTACATGATCGATTAATTTCAGCATTCAAGGAAAAATATACCTCTTTCATGAGAGAAGAAGATCACCATTGATCTTGATCAGTTTGTGTCTTTGGGGAAAGCCTATGAATTACACCTCCCCCTCCTTTAGAGGGTTTTCAAGATTATATTAATTGTATCATTATTGGGTATCCCTAAGAGGGATGTGCATGTAATTTGGATTTGACAAATACTTAATAAAAGAAACATTCTCTTTCTTTTTGAATTCATTTTTGTCAATTTATTTATTGCTTTAATTTTTTATATTTATTGATGCATTAGTTAGGTGTATTATTTATACAAGGTTACAAATGGCGATCATGGCAGAAAACCTACAAATTTCATAGTAACTGACTATGGGTGAACTAGGTGAGGATCGGGAGGACCTATGCTCCATGACTGTGTGTGGACTTCATTACCACACATTATAGGTTGAATTACGCAACCTAGACTTTCATTGGCAAGTTGTCAAGCTGAGTATACAAGTTAAATCCTTAAACTATTGAGTATATCATCAAAAATTTCAAACACGATGAGAGTAGTTTAAGTTTCAAAAAATTTCAAAACACATCAAACTAGTTAGGGCTCACAAACAAAATTTAAAAATAGAATCATTATTTTTTTCTTTATTTTCCTTAAAATATACATATGAGATAATACAACATCATGGTTGTCACACAAAGTGGTTGATATCAGCACATAACTGATGCTAAATCTGAGGCTTCACCCAATGCACAACACAACATGGAGAACATTTAGTCACAAGATCCTTGCAAATGATGTTCGATGATCATTAGAGGAGATAACTCTATGCGGGGGATCTCATCAGAATACCCCACTTAGAGGAGGCAATTCACATGCCTCGTGAGATAGATCTGAGTATGGAGGATCCCAACATGGTCCTTTTGAGCATGGGAGTATATATCATTATCGTACACCTCGTGGATCCATAGGATACATTGAAGAGTACATCATTGAAGAGGGAACTATAACTAAGTTAGTTTCCATATGTACTCGATATAAGGGAGGCTCAAGGCCCCTACCAATACAAAATAAATAAGTATAAAATCTACCCAGTCAAGGGTAGGAAGAGAGAGTTACTTCAAAGCATAGGTCCTTACAGACTCCAAACAATAACAAACCTGGCAAGTTTACATTTGACATGTCTAAGGTTGGAGTCAATGGTACACCACCACATGAGTCATGGCATACTAGACAATTGGATGGTCTTGATAGAGTCTTAGTGTAACTAGGGTATAAACCCTCTGTTGTGCATTCGCATTCTATGAGTTCTTGTAGTGAGAGCACATGTTAGACCATTAGAGAGTTAGGAGAATTCTCTAAATGTGCTCATAGTATAATTGCCCTGTCGACCCACGTGGGCATAGAGTACAGACAACACCAGAATACAAATGCCATCTACACATACAAGGGCAAGAGTGTGGTAAAATAGTTTGTTGGAGGTCATACCAATAAAGCTTCTAAAACTAAATGAGTACACCAGAGACTGCACACGATCGATATTATAGATTGATCACAAAAATTGGTGTCGAAACAATGGTAGCAGATTCTCAAATATCAATTGGAGGATATCCATACAGAGCTTGAGCACCTCAAAAATAAGGATACTTAGAGGTAGAGGTTACATAGGCAATGTATTTTTGAGCAATGCATGCACAAACAATGCATTATTTATCAAAAGGAGCATGCTGAATGAGAGGATCGATTAGCTTGGGTCAATTTACCCCCTCATAGTGAGTACATGGAATGCACTCATAGATGAGATGCTTCATAGCCTGATCTATGCCCTTAGCATATTGATAACCATACTTTCCACATGAACTAAAACATGATGCAACACTAAGAGCTCAAATATCAAGGGCATACACAGTATGAAGAGGAAGCACGAGATGATCAAGAACAAGAATATCCTGAGATATCCCTAGTAGACGTAGAGGATGATCCCATTCCCCCACCTCATACAAAGAAGAATTTTCCTCCCAAGGCTCCTCATGGACCTCTTAGATAAGAGGAAATTATATCTTAGAAGGCTTATCAAGCTTTGGCAGACAAGGTTTGAGCAATAGAGAAGCAAGGGATGGCTTATCAAAAGCTAACTTTGAAAAAAATTCATAATGAGCCTTTAAACCCATCCATGCTCATTCTAGTATATCTTGAGCACTTTAAGATGTTGAAGCTAGAGAAGTTTCAAGGTGAGGAAGACACTCAGGAACATGTTACGGGCTTTATGGACATGTGCTTTCAGATCAAAAGCAATGACCCTCTGTTGCTGAGAACATTCATCACAACCCTTTTAGGCCCTACCCGATATTAGTTTAATCAACTTAAGAGGCACAACATAACCAGCTTTAAATAGCTGGATAATATATTTCTTGAATTCTTCTCCTTCAACGTTAATAATAAGGTGAACCTATCCAATCTGGCTATGTTAATGCAACATGATGACTAGCTGATCATGGATTATGATAAAATATGGAGAAAGATAATGGTAAATTTGTCATTTTCATTCTAACCATCGAAATAACTTGGATTTTTACCAAGAGTTGTGTGAAGCACATCTCATTACTGCTATAGCTTCAATAGTACCAAATGTTTGAGGAGGTCTTGGCACAAGCCAAGGTAATAGAGGACTTCAATTTACAAGAGGGTAACTTAAAACTCCGAAACAAGAAGGAATGGAACAAAAAGAACACCCACAATCAAAAGTAACTAGCCAATCCAATCCATGTCAACCAAGTGATCTTAAAACTCCAAAAAGAGGATAAGGGGTAGCAACAAAATTATCAAGCCCAACCTACTCCTACATAATATGATCAGTGCAATAGTAACAAAAAGGGCAAAAATAAATAATTTTGCCCACCTCACTAGTTCACACCTTTGTTAGAATCAATGACATCGATATTCCATCAACTTTGTGAGGCCAAGGCTCTTAACTTGCTAGATATTAAGTTAATAGACCCTAATCATCCCAAACCAAAGGGGTATAGGGATAATTTATATTGTGCTTTCCACAGGGTGAAAGGTCATGGCATCAAAGGATGTTGGAGTTTTAAAAATGTAGTACTAAACATGATCGAAAGATGAGAGCTAACTATGGAAAACCATCAGGATCCAAAAAACCAAAATATGGGGATATTTAAGAACCCCTTACCAAATCATGAGCCATCGAGGAACAATACCGATCACGTGAATCAAGTGTGAGTGGAACCACCAACTCAAGAACTCATCGGTATGGTTAATGTTGTCACAATACAAGGAAGGTATGAAAAACCAAATCCACCTCTAGCTCCAATTAGAGTGCATGCTACACCTTAGTAAAGGCAAACTTAAAATATGTCAGGCCCACCTATAATACTGATGGTGACCATTAATATTATGCTAGTTCAAAGCTTGTAGACAACTCCAATGAAGTTGTCGATATATGAACTGATTCAGTAGTCTCCTAAGAACAAGGAGATGCTCATGGATATTATAATATCAATTGAAGTTCATACCTGGGACCATGAAGCATTTACAAACTTTGAGGGACATGTGTAGCAGTGTAGTGAACTGGTCATTCAATTTAGTGATCATGATATTAATACGGTCTCCACTACCATAGCGGACCTGTCACTACATATAACTGTGTGTGTTAACCACACACCATTCAAATGGGTTTTTATTGATACAAGGTCATCAATAAAAATAATTACAACCAAGGCTTTAACATATCTAAAGTTGCCAAAGTCACACATTGTACCTTCCACTTTCACCTTGAGAGCATTCAATGATGCGCTATGCTCAATGGTAGGTACCATAGTTCTTTCAATTTAGGTTGGACTTAAGACCATCCTTGTGATGTGTCATGTGATCAAAGGTTCCATGCAATATAACATTCTTTAGGGGAGGCCTTGGATTAGATAAATGCATTGCATTCCCTCGATCTTACATCAGTGCATAAAATATGTACATGAGGGACAAATTCACATGGTTCCTTCTGATGAAGAGCCATTCAAATACGTGAACTTAGTCGAATTGTTGAGATATTTTATTCTTCCCTCAATGCATATGGATATATGGCCGACGTTGCCAATCAAACATCCAGAAGGTAAGTTAAAATGAGTGTGTGCATAACCTTCGATAGTAGCACCAAATTTATCAAAGCACACAATAACAACTTCAAATAAACCTATGACATCCATAGTGCTTAGGAATAATAAGAAACTCAAGGTGAAACTGGGTGAAAAAGAGATAAAGCAAGCACCCAAAGTAGCCACTATTGAGGCTCCCAGTCCCATGGATGAAGGGGATGTTCAAAATAAAGTCAAGGAGGTACCTCAGTCTGCCTCACCTACCTCTTCAGCAAGGTCATATACACCATAGGTGACCATACATTTGGTTAACCCTAGATTAATTATATATTGTGTAGAATGTGACGTTCATGCCATTTATAAAAATTACATAGGACATGGGCTAACCACAATACCATCGCTTTCCCATGGGGATTGTGGTACCACTGGGGGTAACACCCAACAAAATAAACTTCATTTATGGAGGGCTAGTGTTGGCAATTTTGGGTACCTTGAGTACATTGCCTTTGCTCAAGTATAGTTGTTGTCATTGATGTCAAGGAGTTCTTGAAGCAATTTGTTTTTATGTCTAAGAATGTGTTTTGATGAAGGTTTCAACTGGTCAGTAAGTCTCCAAGAAAATCAGAGTAGCCCTAGTTGCAAAAGATCAAGAAAAAGATAAGTTAGAAAAAGTTTGCAGGCGGCTGGAAAAACTGTCGCGATTTCGTGACATGTTTGAGGAGAGAGAAAGTTCTGGAAAAACTATCATGATTTCGTGACATGCTGGAAGGCAGAGACGAAGCAGGCTAAACTATCACGATTTCGTGACATGTCGCATTTTCATGACTCGGGAAGCGCAGGAAGGCAGAGAAAGAAAAGTGTCACGATTTCATGACACATTGCCAGGAAAGTTGTTCGGACGAGCAAGTGTCGCGATTTCATGACATGTTGCAGGAGAGAGAGTCCGAAAGGAAAAGTGTCACGATTTCATGACATGTTGAAGAAGAGAAAGTCTGCAGTGTTAACTGTCATGATTTCATGACAAGATTGAAGAGAGAGAAAGTGATTCAGGAACTGTCATGATTTCGTGACATGCTGCAAAAGACAAAGTGAGGACTGTTGCGATTTCGTGACATGATGCAAAGTTCCAGTTGAGGACTGTCATGATTTTGTGACATGCTAAAAAGCTCGAAGTGAGAACTATCATGATTTCGTGACTTGCAGCAAAGAGAAGAGCATCGCGATTTCATGACAGGAAGTGGAGAAAGCGTACGAAAGCCAGAAGTGTCACGATTTCATGACAGGCAGTGGAGAAAGTGTTCGAAAGCCAGAAGCGTCATGATTTTGTGACAGGCTACAAAGAAGTTGTACGGATGTAGAAAGTGTCACGATTTCATGACAGGTTGAGTTGGCAGCTTGCAGTTGCAGAAAGTGTCACGATTTTATGACAGAGTTGAGATGACATCAACAAAATTCATAAGTGTCATGATTTCACGAAGAGTGAGAGGAAGGCCATGAAGACTAAAGTGTCACGATTTCATGACGAAGTGTGATGACGTCAGCAAGAGGCAAAGGTGTCATGATTTCATGACAGAAGCTGAGAGGAAGGGCATGAAGACAGAAGGGTCATGATTTCATGACAGAAGAGAAGATGACGTCAGCAAAGACAGGAAGTGTCACGATTTCATGACATAAGCGGTAAGGAGGTCGACAAAGGCAGTAGTGTCATGATTTCATGACAGCAAGCATAGAAGGTGTACGATAGGCAAAGATGTCATGATATCGTGACATGTAGTTTCACGCTAGAAGCTACAGGGAGGCAGTGAAGTCGACAGAGTTAAATCTGGGCCGACGCAGCGCAGGGTTTTGCAGCCGACGTGATTAAAGTGTAAACAGCCGACTAAGATCAAGGTTCTAATCTTGAGATTGTGAGTATAAAAGGAGGGTTGTTTGAGGTGTTTTGATCATCGATCGAAGTGTGCATTCGTAGTGCGATCTATGCAAGTAAAGTGCGAGGGAGAAGTTCGATCGTCGAGAAGCAGAGTGTGCAAAGTCTGTGTTGTTGTGGTTGCGCAGAGTGTGAAGACTGTACTACGGTGGATGCACAAAGGAGCAGAAGCTGTTGGTGTTGCGACATTCGAAGACAGCACGCAGAAGTGAAGAGTTCGATAGCCGAAGTGTTGTGTACTGCTGTGACTACGCAGAACTGTGCGAGAGTTGGTTTCGACCAAATACAGTTGTGACAGAATAGTAAAGACTTGGGGATAGCATTGAGCAAGCATTTGAAAGCTTGTGAACCATTTTTCTTTAACCAATTTTTGAGGACCAGATTGAGGACAGAGATTGAGGCAGAAGAGGACATTTGTGCTAGACCGAAGGACTGCGTTTAGTGCAAATTCGAGGACCAACTTTGCGGTGACAGAGTTGAGGACAGAGATCTCCAGCCAGAGTAGGGAAGACAGGTGTCTTCTATGGATAGAGTTCCACTTGCTAAGGGCAGAGGAGGTAGAGGTCTTCTAGAGGATCACCAGCCAAAGCAAAATTAGGGGAAGGTGTCTCCTTTGAGCTGAGGCTCATAAACATTGTAATCGGGAAGGATTCCCAGAGGACTTTGATATAACTTTTAGAAGAAAAGTTTTATCCGTGGAGTAGCCCACCTTGGGTGAACCACGTAAATTGTTGTGTCACTTTGTGGATTGTATTTTGTGCATTGTTTTGATTTTTGCTATCTTTATGCTGCATGTTATTGAATTGAAAGCTGCTTTGAAAGAAAAAGTTAAAAGTGGTCTTATACTGTTCACCCCCCCTCTCAGTATAAGCTTGTGTTCTTCAATTGGTATCAGAGCTAGTTCCTTCAAAAAGTTTAATAGCTTGAAGGAAAAGCTTGCAAAGAACACAATGGATTATTCAAGTGGCAATGCAACACCTATTCTTGATGGATCAGATTTTGGTCTGTGGAGTGCAAGAATGAAAGTCTATCTAATGGCACTTGGTAATGAGGTATGGGAAGTTATTGAAGATGGGTACACCATTCCTGCAAATGGTCCTTATACTAAAGAAGACAGGCTCCTACATCACAGCAACTCAAAAGCCATGAATGCAATCCTGAAGGGTTTACAGAAGGCTGATCTTACCAAAGTTATTCAACTGCAAGACAGACTAGTGAAATGTGGAAACAACTGTAGGTTGTTCATACAGGTGATGCAAATGTTCGAAAGGCCAAGTTGAGACACTTCAAAGGTATGTTTGAACAGCTCAAGATGAATGATGATGAAAATATTAGTGACTACATGCTCCGTATGGATGAAGTTGTTAATTCTATGAAAGACTTAGGTCTTGAACTTGCTGAAAATGATGTGTGTGATAAGATTTTAAGATCTCTTCCTAATAGATTTAGTGAAAATATTTCTTCTATTGAGGAAGCTAAAGATTTAGATAAGTTGAAAAAGGATGAGCTCCATAGTATTCTTGCAGCATTTGAGCTGAGAACTCAAGTGAAAGTTGATGTCAAGAAAGAGGCAGCTTTCAAAGCTACCAAGAAATCAAAGGGCAAACAGATTCAAGAGAGTGATGAATCTTCTAGTGATGAAGAGGCATATTACAGCAAGAAAGGCAAGTTCTCTAGAAAACACAAAAGCAAGAAAAACATAAGATGTTTCAACTGTGGAAAGTTTGGTCATTATGCTACTGACTGTACTATTTCCAAGAATGAAAGTGATGAAGATTTACAGGATGTTAAGAGCAAGGATTCTGAAAAACACAGGTATTACAGAAAGAACAAAGATGAGAACAACAATCAAGGAAAGAGGCATTCACACAAGAATAAGAAAAGCTTCTACCTAGACAAAGCAAGTAAGTGTTCTAGCAGTGATAGTGAAAGTTCTTCTAGTGATGATGAAAATGAGATGCTGTTCATTTCAAAAAAAGAGGAAGAACCGAAACATAAATTTATTGTCATGAAATGTTTTAGATGTGGAAATTTTGGGCACCTTGAGGATGATTGCACAAGTAATGAATTGGTTGCTAGTATGTATGAGGATGCTTCAGAAAATGACAAAGAAGATGCTTGTATGGTTTTTGAAAAGGGTAGCACCTCTAGTGATAAGAAATCTGAAAAAGGCCTTGAGATTTCAAAATGCAATCAAATAGAGGTTCTTGAATGTGAACTTACTAATGCTCTTAGTGTTTTGAAAAAGGAAAGGAAGAAGAATGCTAGACTCAAGGATAAGTTAGATGAATGTTGTATGGAGAGAGATGAACTCATAGAAAGTCTTGACATCTCTATGGCTAAGACTCAAGAACTGAAAAATGAGTTAGAATCTAAGGTGCTTGAGTATAATGAGTTGGAACAGAAAATGGCTTCTCTAGAAGTAGAAACTAAAGAGTACAAAGATAAGCTGTACAGGTTTCAAGACAGCTCCAAAAGGGTTAAGTCTCTAATCAAAAGTCAAAGAAATCCAACAGATAAAACAGGTCTCGATTTTGTTGAGCCGCACAAGAAACAGGTTGGGGAATCTAGCAAGAGATTTCAAAAGGAAGAAAGTTCTGATGAAGGAAGTACTTCAGATCATGAGTCCATGAGTGATGAATGCGTAGAAATAGAAAATAGATTTCTGAATGTGAAGCAAAAAATTTTGGGACCCAAGAGATCGATTAAAAGAATGTTTCACGGTAGATGTTTTGCGTGTTACAGGTTTGGACACATGGCTGCACATTGCATGTCTCAAATGAAGAAGGTTAACAATAATTTCAGAAGTGGTAATTTCTTCCAAGGGTATTGTTACTCTTGCAATCAATTCGGGCATAAAGCAATTTTTTGCAAAGCAAATATCAGGAACTGGGTTAGTCAGAACAGGCGGATTCAAAGAACAGCCATGCCTGAAAGAAATAATATTGTTACTTGCTATAAGTGCAACAATGCAGGTCACACAGTCAAACAGTGCAGAGCTGATCTTCCAAGGTACAGGAATAGGAACAGTGGTATAAACAGGTCCAAGGATCAAGGTGTGGACAAGAAAAAATATGAGAACAAGAACAAGAAAAGTGCCAAGAACAGAAACATTGACATAGAGCTCAAGAAAAGGCCCGACAAAGAAATTGTAGACACTGATGATGATGAGTGTCTAATGGGAGTTTCACTCCCAACCCTATTTTAAATCACCTCATCAGGAGGTGGGGGAGGGACTAAGCTAAGAGACTCATTCTTAGTCCCAAGCCCCAAAGGTGACCCTTTGCCATTGATGACAAAGGGGGAGAGATATGAGTAAGGGGGAGAGATATGAGTAAGGGGGAGAGCTTCAAGTGAAGAGGAAAGCTTCAAGTCAGGGGGAGCAAAACTTCAAAGAAATATTCTCAGTTGTCAACTCAGATTATTTTTAGTTTTGGCTCTTGAAGATGTGTTGTTAGTAAAGGTTTGCCATCAATGACAAAGGGGGAGATTGTTGGCAATTTTGGGTACCTTGAGTACATTGCCTTTGCTCAAGTATAGTTGTTGTCATTGATGTCAAGGAGTTCTTGAAGCAATTTGTTTTTATGTCTAAGAATGTGTTTTGATGAAGGTTTCAGCTGGTCAGTAAGTCTCCAAGAAAATCGGAGTAGCCCAGTTGCAAAAGATCAAGAAAAAGATAAGTTAGAAAAAGTTTGAGCTGGAAAACTATCGTGACATGTTTCAGGAGAGAGAAAACTATCGCGATTTCGTGACATGTTTGAGGAGAGAGAAAGTTTTGGCAAAACTGTCATGATTTCATGACATGTTGGAAGGCAGAGACGAAGCAGGCAAAACTGTCACGATTTCGTGACATGTCGCATTTTCGTGACTCGGGAAGCGCAGGAAGGCAGAGAAAGAAAAGTGTCACGATTTCGTGACACATTGCCAGGAAAGTTGTTCGGACGAGCAAGTGTCGCGATTTCATGACATGTTGCAGGAGAGAGAGTCCGAAAGGAAAAGTGTCACGATTTCATGACATGTTGAAGAAGAGAAAGTCTATAGTGTTAACTATCATGATTTCGTGACAAGATTGAAGAGAGAGAAAGTGATTCAGGAACTGTCATGATTTCGTGACATGCTGCAAAAGACAAAGTGAGGACTGTTGCGATTTCGTGACATGATGCAAAGTTCCAGTTGAGGACTGTCATGATTTTGTGACATGCTAAAAAGCTCGAAGTGAGAACTATCACGATTTCATGACTTGCAGCAAAGAGAAGAGCCTGAAAGGAGAAGCGTCATGATTTCATGACAGGCAGTGGAGAAAGCGTACGGAAGCCAGAAGTGTCACGATTTCATGACAGGCAGTGGAGAAAGCGTTCGAAAGCCGAAAGTGTCATGATTTCATGACAGGTTGAGTTGGCAGCTTGCAGTTGTAGAAAGTGTCACGATTTCATGACAGAAGTGAGATGACGTCAGCAAAATTCATAAGTGTCATGATTTCATGATAGAAGCTGAGAGGAAGGCCATGAAGACTAAAGTGTCATGATTTCATGACAGAAGTGTGATGACGTCAGCAAGAGGCAAAGGTGTCACGATTTCACGACAGAAGCTGAGAGGAAGGGCATGAAGACAGAAGGGTCACGATTTCGTGACAGAAGAGAAGATGACGTCAGCAAAGATAGGAAGTGTCACGATTTCGTGACATAAGCGGTAAGGAGGTCGACAAAGGCAGTAGTGTCATGATTTCATGACAGCAAGCATAGAAGGTGTACGGTAGGCAAAGATGTCGCGATATCGTGACATGTTGTAGTTTCGTGCTAGAAGCTACAGGGAGGCAGTGAAGCCGACAGAGTTAAATCTGGGCCGACGCAGTGCAGGGTTTTGCAGCCGACGTGATTAAAGTGTAAACAGTCGACTAAGATCAAGGTTCTAATCTTGAGATTGTGAGTATAAAAGGAGGGTTGTTTGAGGAGATTTGATCATCGATCGAAGTGTGCATTCGTAGTGCGATCTATGCAAGTAAAGTGCGGGGGAGAAGTTCGATCGTCAAGAAGCAGAGTGTGCAAAGTCTATGTTGCTGTGGTTGCACAGAGTGTGCGAAGACTGTACTACGGTGGATGCACAAAGGAGCAGAAGCTGTTGGTGTTGCGACATTCGAAGACAGCGCACAGAAGTGAAGAGTTCGATAGCCGAAGTGTTGTGTACTGTTGTGACTGCGTAGAACTATGCGAGAGTTGGTTTCGACCAAACACGATTGTGACAGAACAGTAAAGACTTGGGGATAGCATTGAGCAAGCATTTGAAAGCTTGTGAACCATTTTTCTTTAACCAGTTTTTGAGGACCAGATTGAGGACAGAGATTGAGGCGAGAAGAGGACATTTGTGCTAGATCGAAGGACTACGTTTAGTGCAAATTCGAGGACCAGCTTTGCGGTGACAGAGTTGAGGACAGAGATCTCCAGCCGGAGCAGGGAAGACAGGTGTCTTCTGTGGATAGAGTTCCACTTGCTAAGGGCAGAGGAGGTAGAGGTCTTCTAGAGGATCACCAGCCAAAGCCAGAATTAGGGGAAGGTGTCTCCTTTGAGTTGAGGCTCATAAACATTGTAATCGGGAAGGATTCCCAGAGGACTTTGATATAACTTTTAGAAGAAAAGTTTTATCCGTGGAGTAGCCCACCTTGGGTGAACCACGTAAATTGTTGTGTCACTTTGTGGATTGTATTTTGTGCATTGTTTTGATTTCTGCTATCTTTATGTTGCATGTTATTGAATTGAAAGCTGCTTTGAAAGAAAAGGTTAAAAGAGGTCTTATACTGTTCACCCCCCCTCTCAGTATAAGCTTGTGTTCTTCAACTAGATCAAATGATAAATAGTACGTCCATAGATGATGATGATGATGAACCATTCATGGCAAATGTTCATTACTTGTCTAACCCTAAATTCATTTTGTGCTTCTTTGAACGTTACCATTGACATGGTTATGGCTTAGGCTTATTCAATCAGGGGTGTAGAATTCCCATCGAACCACAGTATCAGCTACCAACTGATAGGTTTGAGTTAGGCTATCATATCCAAGGGCAGGATGAGCTCCTAGAAGCATATTTAGATCATTTGAACATTGCTTTAGGGGATGATGTGGACTAGAATTCTTATCACCCTAACCCTTCTTATCTATTAAGGGGTAATAGGTTGGTAACCTATGTCTTAGAAGTGCCATCAAATATCTATCACAAGCACATCGTGGTAGAGGTAGATCAAGGAGACAATCCAAGAGCTTACTTGAACAATGAAAGTCATGAAGTTATCAATAACATAGGTACGTAGATCTAGAATTTAGGTATAGTAGATTCCATTGTCGAAAGTGATGGACCAAATTGTGATTCTAAAATAGATGATGATGAGCTATCCTGACTCAATGAATGATATGAGGATGAAAATGAGTTGGCCTACTTAGGCCCTCTAAATTTACATCATCTATTACCCATGGAACAAATGGGCAAGATTGAAGAATAATTCATGGTTGATAGTGACTATGAGGATGAAACAAAGTGGACCTACCTTGGGCCCCATCTTGCTAATCACCCAATCCCATTAGGTAGGGGTGAAGTATTCATATATGATAGTGATTATGATGATGAGACCGAGAGAGCTTATCTTGAGCCTCACTATTTGCACCATCATCATGAACCGATTGACATTGATGAGATGTATCAGCGAGTCTATCCTGGTCCATGCCTCAAAGGGAGACCACACAATTTGGATATGATTTATCATATAGTATTCGCTAATCCATCAATGTACATGGAGCTCCTTGAGCCCAGTGATCCTATTTTTGAGTTTACTCATAGACTATATTTGGAGATCCCCATATCCCTAGAGACACATCTCAGGGATGAAAGTTATATCAATGTAGAGTCACACACACATGGTCCTAGAGATCTAATACATTCCATCAATATGATCTCCATTGATTTGACCACTCCACTTCGTAATCCAACCGATCCATCCAAACCATTGTATCTAAATGTAGATGCTATTGATTGGTATTGCACTAATTCACCTCTAGAGCTTGAGGATTTCTTCCCTAATGAGGAAATGTTGCAACCTTTTCATTTTGCACTAAGATGTGCACATGTTGTTTATCATGCTGAGGGAAATTCCAATGTAGGACCTTTAAACCTAGCTAATGACATCCACTTGATTCCTACACCTCACCCGCTTGAGGAGGGATCACATATGATAGTAGAGGAGACCTTCGATGTGTATATCAGTAATGATCCCACTAATCCTACGAAGGTCAAGTTCAGAGAGAGTCTATCTCCTATTGAGTGTGTCATACTCATCCCTCTATTGAAAAAGAGACCTGACCTTTTTGCTTGGACATACAAGGATATACTAGGACTATATTAAAAATTGGTTACTCGTAACCTTTCGCTAGATCCCTCCAAGAAATCTATCAATAAAAAGCTCATAAATATGCATCCAACAGTCGCTTTAATGGTTAAAGATGATCTATAGAATTTTTTGGATGTAGAGTTCATTATCTCCATCGACTATCCAGAATGGGTATAAAACATGGCACCTATAGGAAAACCTGATGGAAGGATCTATATTTGTACATATTTTAGAGACCTCAACAAGGCAACATGAAAGGATTCATTCCCATTGCCCAACATATATGCTCTCATAGATGCAACTGTAGGTCATGAGATGCTATCCCTTATGGATGGTTTTTTTGGTTACAATCATATTTGGATTAAATCTAAATACCAACACAAAATTATGTTCACAATGCCATGGGGAACATTACGCTATAAATTTATGCCATTCGGCCTTAAAAATACTGGTGCCACATATCAGCGAGCCATGACATATATTTCATGACTACATGCATAAGATATTAGAATATTATATTGATGACTTTTTGGCAAAGTAATTACTATGAGAAGAGCATATGGAGGTCCTAAGGAAGGTCTTCGATCGCCTGATAGAGCATAATGTCAGGTTGAATTCCAAGAAGTGCGTATTTGGCATAACTTCAAGAAAACTCTTGGGATTCATCATTTCAAAATGATGCATTGAATTTGACCTAGTGAAGGTCAAGGCCATATTAGAAATGCATTTGCCCAAAAATATCAAAGAGTTAAGAAGCCTTCAGGGCAAAGTAGCATCCATAAAGTGATCTATCACACAATTATCAGATAAATTTTGACCCATGAATTAACTACTACACAAGGGGGTCCTATTTAATTGGGATGAGGAATTTCAAGTGGTCTTCACTAAAATTAAGCAATACCTAGCAACGTCGCCAATGCTAGCTCCACCAAGACTAGATGTGTCTTTTATACTATATATATCAATGATCTACTTTGCATTGAGAACCATGTTAGCCCAAAATAATGTGCAAGGTAAAGAGCAATCCATATATTACATCAATCACACCTTGGTGAGTTATGAGCTCAGATATGCATATGTGGAGAAGCTATGTTTAGTAGTGGTGTGCACAATAAATAAGTTACATCATTACATGTTAATTCATACGACGTACATGATATCCAAAAAAAATCCTTTGCAGTATATGATGAGCAAGACATATCATAATACATGTACTGTGAAGTGGATCATGCTATTGATAGAATTTGATTTGGAATTCATTAGCCAAAATTCCATCAAGGGATATGTCATAGCTTATCAACTAGAAGAGGTGCCTCTCAAGAATAGTAGGCCTCTCACCATAGAGCTTTTTGATGATGCAGTCTTTGTTTTATTTGAATCTCCCAAACCTAAAGAACCAGATAACAAAGCCGATATGACTATGTTCTTTGATGATTCAAAGTGTGAGCAAGGAGGTGGTGCAGGAATTGTCTTCTTCATGTCACAAGGTACTCCAATGCCCTTGTCATTTAAGCTAACTTTTCTTGTACCAACAAAAATTTTGAATATGAAGCCCTAATATTAGGCCTCCAAATAGCTATCACCATGAAGATTAAATGATTAAATATATTTGGTGATTCTCTTCTCATAGTCAATCATGTGAAGGAAATTTTTCAATGTAGGTTTCCCATCTTGAAATCTTAAAAGGATATTTCTAACACTTATCTAGCCTAGCTAGAGTGGTATGCCATCGAGGCAATCCCTCGTATGTCAAACATATTTGCAAAAACTATGGTATATTTGGGATACTTAATCCCTCAGAACCCATCTACTAACTTTACTACCATTCATATAAATACGCTATCACATGCCGTAATGCAGCGTGCAACTTTTGATAATAAGGAATCGATCAACATGATTCATATAGAACCAAACCATGAGTGATTCTATAAAGCCATAGACTTTCTCAAGAAGGAATCCTGGGGGTCTTTTATCTTGTAGGGTCCCAGGAGGAATGGTACCACCATTCACCACAAGGTTGTGTCCCAATATGTATTCACATACATCAAAATTCCAAGGGAACGAGTCATCTTGTCAGTTAAGGCAGAATCTTATTAGGATAGGATGTCACAATTACATGACTTCCTCAAGCTTGGTTTAATTCCATAGGTATTGTCTCATACTGCAAAATGCACATTCATATAGAAAGCAACAAAGTATGTCTTGTTAGGAGACATCTTATACCGTAGAAGCTATGATGGAAATTCTCCTTCGTTGTCTTGAGCCCCAAGAATTAGCTTGGGCAATTTTGTAAGCTCATGATGGTACATGCAACGGCCATTTTATCAGCATGGCCATTGTCAAGCATGTCCTTCAAATGGTTTATTATTGGCCCACCATAAATAAGGATTGCACCACATATATCAAGAAATGTATCAAATTTTAGCATCATGCTAATCTTATGTACTTGCCATCGTAGGCCTTACAACCCATTCAAGCGGCTTGGCCATTTGCTTAGTGGGGTCTAGATCTAATTGGTAAGATATCTCCTCCATCATTGGGCCAGCATACATTTATTATAATGGCTATTGAGTATTTTACAAAGTGGGTGGAAGCAATCCCTTTAGCAACGACAACTAGAGCACATATTGCAGAGTTTATACTTCACAGTATCATTAGTTGTTTTGGGATACCATCCAAGATAATCTCGGATAATGGAACATCATTCAAGAATAAAACTATGAAGGCTTTAATGTTTAAGTACAATATATAGCACATTTTTTTGACTCCATACTATCCATAGGCAAACGAATAAGCTGAGGCTTCAAATAAGACAGTGGTAGCCATCTTGAAAAATACGGTAAAAGAAAACCAAAAATATTGGCACATCCAGCTGCCCCTTGCATTATGGGCTTACAATACTGGCATATAGATGCCCACTGGGGCAACCCCATTTTTGCTAGTATATGGAATTGAGGCCATTATGCCCCTAGTTAAATATTCCAACACTATGCATCACATTAAAAAATTTCATCGATGACAACACTGCATGGCAAGCTCACCTAGATCAATTGACACTTCTTGATGAACATCATGTGAATGCCCTTGAGCATATCCGCATTTACCAAGAATTCTTAAAATGAGCTTACAATAGTAAAGTCCATTTTATGGAATTTAATATTGGTGATCTTATGCTAAAAAAGAACCAACAAAACTCAAATATTCCATCGTACTTGCAAGATAAATTTATAGCTAACTGGTTGGGTCCTTACATCATCTCAGAGCAGATTGGACCTGGAATGTATCGCTTGACATCGCTTGAAGGTGTTGAAGAGCTTGAACCTCTCAAAATCCTTCATATTAAGGTGTTCCACATATAATAATTCAAAAACTAAAAAAATATACGAATTTTCAAAATCCATAAAAATCAAAAAGCAATAAAATATAAAAATATTGTATTTCATTTGCATCATGCATTTTCATTTTGCACATGCATTTCATTTAATTGCATTGCATTAGGCATTTTCATCCATTGCACTTGCATTAGGATAGGTTGTATTTGCAATCTTACAAATGATACAATGTTTGTATTTCAATCATGCATCTATGCATCATCAGCATCCATCATCCTTGTGAGTAATTATGTTTCTCAACACAAACCCTCCTGTTGCTATGCAAAATATACTAGGGTTTTTTGGTCATTCAGCCATACCTAGTTGTCTTCTCAAATTTAGTAGAAATCTTGCTTTGCTTTTGTAGATGTAGTCTAGTTTTGATAGCACTTAGCATATCAAAATCCCATCACTAATCAAACGCATTAACAATACTAATTAAGGTAAGGAAGGATGAACACTACAAAAGTGGTCTAGTTCACCTTAAGCAAAAGGTTTTGTTAGTTTCTCATTTTGTGAGGCAAAATGGTCTAGAGTAGTGGTATTTGGAAAAAGGAAAAATTTACCCCCTACCTGAATAAATCCCTTACTTACAAAAAAGGAGCAAAATTCTAGAAATCAAATCAAATCCCTTGCTCAAGACAAAATAAAAAAAAAATACAAAATAAATAGTTATTTTTATCACTATATATGAGCAAGTATTCCAATAAATTGAAGAAAATAAGGGGGTGAGCTTGAATCCCTGGAATAATTAATGCTTAAAAATTATAGGGTGATCCCCAATTCAGCAATGGGCTGAATGAATCCCATCTGGCATTGGGGTAGGTCTAAACAATTTACACATGAGCTAGCTTTAGGTGGCTTGTATTGCCTAGTGGTTTAGTATAACTGAATCCAAACCTAGGATCAGATGGACATTTGAGGATGCCCAATACACATATAGATCACAATATATAGTCATACATCCATCATCTAGCTAGTGCATGTCATCCATACATCACATCATATAGCATCAAATCAATATACAATATAAGCATTGCATCCATATGCATCCCATAAATATAAAATAAATAAATCTACACATATAATGAGTCTCATAAATCAATGTTTGATTATATATGTGTGTGTGTGTGTGTATGTGTATGTGTCAAAAAAATAGAGTATATAGGCATATGTCCAAAATACCCGTAAGCTACAATTGTGTAGGTCCTCGACCTTACACTCAAAAATGGTACAAACATCTATCAAGATCTGTGCTAGGCTACAACTGTGTAGGTCCTCAACCTTACCACCATCTCCACCCTCCTAGTGAGTCAACCTAGAGCTAGAACCAGTGGATCTCTCTGACATGTGAGTCCTATGACTGGGTCATGTTGATGACTACCCTATCTCCCATGTTCGAGTTCACTAGGTCCCTGCATTAGTAGTCCTCTCTGGCACCTCACCTCCGAGTATTCTAGTCTCCCTCCAAGAGAGCAATGTGAGCCACATTTGAAGAATACTACATATTAGCCTCCTAAATAAGGATACACAATCTTCATATCTCTATACCCACATCCAAACCTACTAGTATCAGTATGGCTGGACCCATAGGAGCATCTTGTGGAGTCGAGGGCTCACTTCGTGCACTTCTCACCAGATCCCTCTCATGAGTCTTGAGCTATAGCTTAGATTGTGCAAGATCTCGATCAAGTTTCATATTCTCTAGAGTTGTAGTGGCACTCACAATCTACACTAGGTGGAGAGTCATCTCCTCCTTGTAGCTCTAACATTGCTTCTATCCCTATCTCAGTTGATCCTGTGTGGGTCTTAGTTTTCCTGTAGAGTAGCCACAAAAGTATCCCTCTCTTAGATCTACATGTGAAGGGTCCCCACCCATGTCTGTAAGCTAGCAACCTAGGCCCTGAGTTGGGACACCTTGTCATTAGGCTCCTCCTTGACCTCCTCTTCCTGAGACTCCTCCTCAGCTACAACCTTACCCCATACACCCTCTATCCGCTAGCACACTTTGTGCCCATGAGGGTCTACCCCCTCTGGATGTGCCTCCTCTACCTCTGCTACTACCTCACCATATATAGGTATGTCTAGAGGGCCATCACCCAACCATAACCTGGTAGTCCACCAGGTTCATAGTCTGTTATAGTCCCTACATCCTCTAGTTTGAACTCTTGGAAATCGTCATTCTCATCCCCTAGTGAAGTAACTTGTGGTCATACCAAGTCCTTCTCCACCTTAAAGTGGTGATAGATAGTGGTAGTGGGAGGGATATCCTAGTGAATCCTAAATTGTCTAGTCACACGGGAGAAGTATAAGAACTCTCATATCTCGAGCTTGCACCAGAGAAGTCATTGGTCACATCGAGTCCTCCTCAAGTACCTATCTACCTCTGGACATGTAAGATAGTCCATGTAGGGCCTCCATAACACCTACCCAATCGGTATCCATACAATCTGATCAATATAGTATTGTACATATCCTGCTCGAGTCTTGCTCCTAAATCTCTCAACCTCTTGGGATCAGCAAGCAGCATAGCACTGGCTCTCCTTAGCAATGTCAGTAATATAGAGAGGTAGTGGTGTGGGGTGCTCAACGGTGATGTGCTGCCACACTAAGATCTATAGTAGGAGACTACAGCTGAATCCCACTCAGGTCCTCTATGTGATTTGATACAACTCATCATAGAGTTGTGCAAGAAGAGCGCTCCCCTAGGATAGGATCAGTGGCTCTTTGGTGTTGCTTACCAGCACATCCTATGTCTTGGCCAAGAGTTTTCAAGGTAACCTCTCTCCTGATGTGTTCGGTAGCACAATATGAACTATCAAGTGCATGAGCATAGCTACACACCATGAGAAGAAATTATCATGGTACCAATACTTGATGTGGACCCCACCGCGGTCTGAATCTGCCTGCATCGTTGCACTTTGGGTACAAAATATTTATTAGAATATGGTATCCTTCACCTCTGTGGGTGAATATGTGATGGTCTTGCCATCAATAAAGATACGAAATATGCAGTAGACATCCTCCAAAGTAATAGTAATCTCATATATGGGCAGGTGGAAGGTGTTGGTCCTCTCATCCTAGCGACGGGCCAAAGCAGTCATGTAAGCCTGATCAGCTCTAATAGATGGCAGTCGTAGCATGTAGCCAAATATAATGGCTCCAAAATAGGCTCGCTTAGTGCCATTGAGGCCATTGCAAAGGGTACAAAGGATGTCTTATTCCCTCTTCCTCATGGTCAAAGTTTGAAGAGAGACATAAATAATATACGTAAAATTAATCAAAAACATCAAAAATAACTTGAAAAAGGTCAAACAAATTCAAAAAAAAAAATAACCCACCCATCTAATCTAACCTAATCTAAATCTAACTATGGTGTGGTTTGTTACTAGAAATTTAATTTGATTCAATTAGCCCATTACTTAATGAGGTTCATTTTAAGCTGGTAAGTGCAATAAATGATGGTTTGTGATGCTACCTTCGAAGCATCGGTGCCTCCACTGGTGGATGCCTCCGGTGAGTGTATGGTTTGGCAGCGCTCCAAGTCAAAATATCACTTTCTCCTCTTAGAGCTCTCTCGACAGTTACATCAAATTGGATAATAATGATTTAAAAATGATATATTTTTCTTTTATATTTTTTATTTTACCCTTAACCGTGCCTGGAAACCACGAGCATAGAATTAGGATTTTTTGATCGTGGGTCAGTGCTATAGCTAAGAAAATTACAAAAATTGGTTGTGACTAACAAGCGCAGCTAGCATACAGACATAGATACATTCAAAATTTAACCATTAGGGGCTTCAAAATGCAAAATCAAAAATATCTAATGGTGCAAAACCTTCAAAATTTTCAAAAAATAAAAAAAACATCAAAATATTTCAAATTTCAAATGTGCCTCGTATTCAGTTATTTACCCTATACACTTGGCGGTTACAGTGACTTACAATCCATGAAATCCAAAAAGATGAGTAAATTACCATAAGGTAATTTGGGGCAAACTAGTCATCATTGAATTGATATGCTTCACTTCAATCCCTAAGATGGCCTAGACGACCAGACTACTCCACGAGAATGAGGTATTCATATCAATACCTCTATGAAATTTTTAACAGATCATCAAACATTATGATTCAACATATGCCTAATTAGAATTGCTATCATCTTTATTCCCTAAGAAGGCCACAGTGGTTGGACTTCTCCATAGTATAGAGATGTGCAATTACTATTAATAGTTGCAATCATAGCTGAATTAGGTCTTGCCAAGTAATTCAAGTGCTAAAACCTTCAATTGTTCAAATCACTCATTATGGTCAAGCGACTCGTTGCTTCATTAAATTGTCCTACTCTCATCAACTTGTCGCTTGAGAGGGTAGTCATTATATCAATTATCATAATCAAATTCAATAGGAGATAACTCGATCTTGTCAAATTGTGTTCATCTTATGAATCATTGCCAACAACTATCATAAGCTTACCCTTTGCTTGGGAAAAAAGTAGCTATGATAGTAAAGTTAGTAGCTCTCCACCTATCGGTACTATTGTAGCACTGAAGCTACTCAATTGTCATTAGAGCTTGCAAAAGCTTTTTCAAATTTAAGCCTTCCCTTTATTGGAAGTAATTATTCTAAGATGTGTGTCCTTTGGCAAGACTAGGCATCTAACGTTGATCAGATCAATGATCATCATTCAACCTATGACATCATTTTAGGAGGTCTATTTTTGCTCAGCATTGTTCATTCTCACAATGCATCTCAAAAGGGGTATTTTTAGACACTTGAAACACATCATGTTGAGGTGACTACTCATATAGGACATGCTAATAGACCATATGAATAATCTTGGATAGCTCCAAGGTGAAGTAATGGTTTTAACCACTCAATTTGGGTAGATTTGGCTAACTCAGTATTAGCTGTGGCTAAAACTCATGGCTAACAGAGTTGGTCATGCTTCAGAGCCGCAACTAGCATCAAAACTATTTTGAATCATGGGTCAAGCCAAATTTTGGTTACAATGGCCTAGGCAATGAGAATTCAAATGGTTTTGGGCAGGGAAGCTTCGAGATTTTTCCTCCCAACTGATACACCCTCCTAGATCTTGATCTTGGCTTCCCAAGCAAGCCAAGATTAGAGATTAGGAGTCCTATAAGACCCCCCTCCAAATTAGGAAGAATTCTGGAGAAATTTTGCATTTGAACATAGTGAAGCTCTACAAAAATAGATAGCAAATTGATAACCCCTTTTGGAGAGTCAAAATATTGCCCAATTATGGAGTGATAAGCATGAATTTGTCAATGGATATTCCAAAGGACTAGGAAGCATAATCCCACAATTAATCCAAATCAAACATGAATCTTGATCATCAATTTCTTGGAGAGAATCAGAGATCCAAAGCCTAATTACAAGAGCAATGTTATTTTCAGCTCAGTTGTTGCTGTCAGTCATGGCTAATAGTGCTCACCATGTCTTAGACCCATGAATAGGGTTTAATCTCTGATATCCTCCATTTTAGTATTAGATTTGCTCTTTCATTTCTATAATTAGCTTAATTCAGTATAGATTTACATCTTAGCAGACATTTGACCGGTTAATTCTAGGATTTAGTGGTAGAGTTGCTTCTATTTTTCTTGTAATTATCAATTTAGACTATTTTCATGTAATTCAAGTTTCTAATGGCTAATTAGGTTTCTTATTACCTAGATTACATGCTTTCTTTCTATGCTTCATAGTAATTTGATGATTTTATGCTAATATTCATAGATTTATATGCTTTCTTGTTTTCTTTATCATCATTTATGCAAGTTTCCATCAAAAGCCTCATCAAGAGAGGTCATATTTACTTTTAATCATTTCTTGTTGTTTCTTGAATGCAGGGTTTATAGGATCCATTTATTTCAATGCATTCAAGGCATTAAATACCTCTTTCATGATAGAATAAGGTTACCATTGATCTTGAGCAGTTCATGTCTTTGGGGAAAGCCTGTGAATTATACCTCCCCATCATTTAAAGGGTTTTCAAGATTGTATTAATTATATCAACATTGGGTATCCCTAAGATAGACGTACATGTAATTTGGATTTGACAAATATTTAATAAAAGAAACATTCTCTTTCTTGTTGAATTCATTGTTGTCAATTTCTTTATTGCTTTAATGTTTGATATCAATTGATGCATTAGTTAGGTGTATGCTTTCTACAAGGTTACATTTCCCATAAGGGAAAAGTGTCGTTTGCTAGAGAAAGACACTAAATTATCCCTAAGGTTGCCCTAGAGGAGTTTTTTGGGCTAGAAAGATGGATCTTTGGGAGTCTCTTTATGATGATGCATTTTAGGTGTCTACACTAGGCACTATATAGCTAGAGGAATTTTTTTCAAGGGTGAAATCTCAAAATAGTCTTATCAATCTGGGGAAGTTCTTTAAATTTACACACCATTATGTAGGTCAATTTCATATTCCAAAAATGGTCAACTTGTTGGAATAGAAATTTTCCCTAACCCTAGATCTCTCTAAAAAACATTTATTAATATTTCTAAAACAATATAATATAGATGCATCTCTCAATTTGGATTGGAAATCCTTGCAAATTCAAGACTTAAGTATGGTTCTGGTAGAACAAGTTATAATTTTGGACACAAATAATTTATACTTGTATAATAGAAAGAGGTAAAGGGTAAAATCATTTTTAACATCCATGAGGCCATAATCCATATAACATGATCCTCATGGAGGATGTTGTTTATCCAATATATCATTATCCAACCATACTTTGCTTACCAAAGTATGGTGTACAACCTTATCCCCCATAGAATTTGAACCTTAGACCTCTATTCAAAGTTCCAAAGTCTCCACCGTTAAGGTCTAATAGGATGAGTACATTAAAGAGAGTACTACTTGGAAGGAAAATATAAAATTTAAGAAATATTTTCCTCATATATTTATACAAAATTATTACCAATTTTTTTTAGACCTTGTGATGATGACTCTTCTATTAAAAACATACTTAGATTCATGGTCAAGGAGGACATTTTATGATGTAATCATCGATAGGACTAAGGAAATTTCAATATATAGTATTCATTTTTTTGTAATATTTTATTATGTAATCCCTATGGGATGCAGGTAACCTTGATATGGTTAAACCCAATTTATAAACTTATAGTTAACATTTTATCCCTCTTGTTATGTTGTCTTAGGTTAAGTTCATTTATGTATTTGGGGCTTTGGTAAATATTAGAGTCATTATGTATTAGCAAATGATTTACTATTTTCCTTTCTTTTGAGACTATGATTTTAATTGTTTGGGATATATGGAAAATTTTCTCTAGATAGATAAGAATAACCAACATGTAGTTTTTCTTGCTACTCTCCATTTTGGATTAAAGAATATTTTCTTTTGATTTTTATATTATATTCCTTAGGAATGAAAAATAGCATTTCATTTGATTGTGTATTAGGTATCTTATATGCATTTTGGGTTTTTATAAATTGTGTCATAGCTTAGAACATTGGAATAATAAATTTTCTCACATATTGTTTCAATGTTGAAATAGATTGGGAATGGATATATAAGTTATAATTTTTCTTAGCAATATTTGTAAATGAGTATTTGGAAAAATAGGGTATAACGGGCATGACCTATGTGTTTGTTAGATTTCATCACATATGTCTACCCTAGTTAAAAACTTTAAAGGAAGATAATAGGCTTGATATACACCATGTTTTAGACTAAAGCTATTTTTTTAAATATAATTATTCTTCTCCTTTCAAAAATATTTTGCATGATGACAAAAATTATTATTTTGCTTTATGAAATATTATGACTATGTTTAATTTTACTTTTGATTTTGATTATAATTTGTTTATGATGATTTAATGGGTTGAACAATGAATACAGGATTTATGTACTATTTACTTTTATATATGCATTACTCTACTTTAGGGATTATTCTTTACTTTTAATGTGGAATAAACTCTATTTTTCTTTATGGGTTATGTTATTTTATCTCATCGAGTTTATGTTGCTCTATTTCATGAATTTTATGTGCTTTGTTTCATGGGATAAACTAATTTACCTTACATATAAAAAGGAGAAACTCTATTTAAATTATGGTGCACCTAGAATCTAGATTAGTAGTCTCACATTTAGATTAGAAATGATAGTTTTGATACTTAATATTTGTAGCACCCTAAAATTGGCACAGTGAAATTCTAGTAATTACATTCACTCCAGTAAATAATTTAAATTCAAATTTTAACCTCCCAAACCGCCCGTTAACCGTCGGGTAATCCGTTTCCCCCTTTTTCGTGCCATTTTTAGAGGTTGTTTTGACCGTTTGACGATATCGTCGCCGATCAGACGATATCGCCCCAGTCTGACGATTTCGTCTGGGCTAGGACGTCCAGACGATCTTGTCGCAAAACTAATTTTGCACAATTAGCTTCTGTTCCAACGGGTCTCTAATCCGGGCAGAAGCGTGTCTGCGCCGTTAGGGACCCTCCCCCATTGGAGATCTCCCAAATAGGGATGATCTCCAACCTCCTAACTACTCCCCTAAGCCTATTTAATCCTTAGGACCTTCCCTTCCCAACCCCTGGCTGAATTTCTCTGTAACTTGATTTTGCGTGCATTAGAATACCTAGAGTATCATTTTGCCTTTGTTATTTTGAAGTTTTCTTGCAGGGACCTCATTGATTTTCAGCCGGAGCAAGCTCAGATCGTCGCAGACGATCTCGTTCAAATCTCGGACGATCCTGTCGCAATTCGAGATGATTTCATTACTTCCAGACGATTTTGACTGCAATCTGCATTGGGGGCAATCAGTGCCCAGAGTTTGCGCTTTCTCTTATTCCTTTTGCTGTTTTATTCTACATTTTAGTTAGTTTTATCCTTATTTCTTACTATCTTGCATTTGGAGTTCACCCATTTAGCTTAGATTGCATGATAAGATCATAATTTCTCATTAGAATATCATAATTTGTTTGAATTTCTATTCATAACTGTTGTTTAGTATTCATATTGTCATTTTGTGTTGTTTCCCTCTGTCATCATAGTGGTATTCTTTGTATTTGGCATCTATTTTTCTGTTTGCAGGTCTCTGACGAATTCGTCAGATCTCAGACGATCTTGTCAGATCTCAGACGATTCTGTCGAATTCCAGACGATCCTGACTGCTTCAAACATCAGAATCTCCATCAGACATCCGGATCAGGTATTCTTCCTTAATTTCTCTATTTTTCTGTCTTAAATTTGTTCTCTGTATTCATTAAATCTGCACTTTCATATAGATTAATTTAGATTCATTTGGCCAAACCTAGGATATGAATGCTTAAGGCTAAAAATGAACACATGAAAACACATTCCAAACCTAGGCGTGGAAACTGCCATTAAATGTTTCCTGGTGAACCCACCATCCGTCGAAAAATCATCAAAATACACCTCCCTTGAGAGGCGGGACCTTCGCAAGTCCTCTCAGTCCGAGGTACCACGACATCCTTTTCCCATCCCCCTTCCGGGCACGGATCCTATAGCCTGAAGGTAAGGGTGCGAAAAATTTGGAGCGATACATTTTGGTGAACCCGACGTGAATGCATCATAACCTTTTGAAAACAAAAACAAAAAAAAAATAGAACAACTAAAACATAGATGCATTTTAAAATCATTTAAGTTTAATATCATGTTTAGATGGTAGCTCCTAAGAAAATATTAGCAGTTACTATAAATGTAGAAAACCAATTGGCAGCCATAGAAGTCAATTCTGTACTTAGTGTGCCTGAAACAGATAGAAATCAATTCTTGTGGAACGAACTTGATAGGAGACTTAGTGTCATCTCATCTAGGTCAACACAACTTAAGCAAATCAAGAGGCTAGTCCTAGATAGAATCCTGGATCCTCATCAACTTGTCTTTTATCATGAACTTCAGAGAGCCTGCCATAGATGGTTAGCTTATAGGAGAGCTCTTGTATCTTCAGAATTGTTCACCTTCGAGGAATACCTCGAGAACGCAGCCATTGTACACCAGTTCCTAGGTCTTGTAGAAGACCAAGAGGTTGTTCTTACAGATAGGGAAATATGGAATAGAGTTCCTCGAGCTGTGTTATATCGAGAGTATTGCCATGAGCTTTACTTTTATCAACCAGCATCTGAGACAGATAATATCACTATAGCTCTTTTCATTAAATTTTTAAAAGAAAACTTTCAATTTGAAGAAGAACACTTCATGACTCCTGAAGAATTAGAGCCCATTAATGATATTTATAAATTGTTTATAGAAAACTAGATTGTTATTTTCAGTCTTATTTCTTGCATTTATTGTATTGTTTGTCATTTTTACAACATTATTTCAAAAACAAAAAACTAAAAAACATAGCAAAAACTTAAACATTTCATTTCAAATATTGTAGTAGGTATATAGTAAATATATACCTCTTAATCTTGTTGCATATATATATATATATATATATATATATATATATATATATATATATATATATATATATATTTGCTTAAATCAAAATTAAAGCACCATGACTAAACTTAGGAATGGTAAAGAAACTTTAGGAGAAGAAGAAGATTGGTTACAAGATACAACTAGAGACCCAAATGTCCTTCCTGGAGATCCAATTCCGGAAGGAAAAACTCTAGATCAATCAGAACATGACCTAGGTGAAGACAATGAACAAGAAGGAAGTGTTAAAGAGGATGGATCCTCATCCCCTAGAGTAGCTCCAGATGGAACTATTGCTTTTGACAACATAGATCATTTCAAGAAATTTCTTGATGATAACATTGATGCCCTTAATGTGGCAGTTCGTATGGATAAAGGGCAAATTAGTAACACTCAAGCAGCCATGGAATATATGTATGATGTGCGCACTAATCCCTTGTCTTTCATTGACCAAGAAAGTGACAAGGTTGGGCCATCCAATACAGACATGGTCACTATGATTCAAAACATGTCAAAGCAACGAGTTATCCAACCTCCTAAGGAACCTATTATTCAACCTAAAATCATTCCCACACAAAAGAAACCTTCCTTCACTACTTTATTCCGCCAAACTATTGAGCAATATGCTTCAAGTAAACAAAAACCTAAAACGAAGCCAAATACCAATTTTCAACAATCTGGAATACATCATAATACAACTTCAAAATTCCTTCATAACACTTTTCCTACCAATAATTTACACAATAGTAACATGGCATCTAATCTTCATGTCCCTCCATCATATGCTCACAAAACCCATGTCAATGCCCTACCAAACCAATATGGGGGGCAAACTAGTAATCTGGAAACCATGGTGAAACAGTTAGCTTCACGTATGGACCAGATAGATCCCTACCGTCCCTCATACAATTATCGAGAGATCTGTAGTCAACCTTTGGATCCCATAGTTGTAGCTCAACCGTACCCTAAGCATTTTCCCATGCCCATCTTGCCTATATATAAAGGAACCGAAGATCCCATAGAGCATCTTCGCATGTTTAGGATAGCATGTCATGATATATCACATGATGACTTGCTATTACTAAAAATGTTTCCGAAAAGTTTAGGTGGAATGGCATTAGAGTGGTACTATCAATTGCCCACTCATTCCTTGAGAAACTTTGAAGAAACAAACTGAATCATTTGTCCATCAATTTAGTGCCTACATCGAGAGGCATGTAACCATTAAAGATTTATACAACTTAAAACAAGACAAGGATGAATGTTTTGCCGATTTCTTAGCTAGATGGAGGCAATTGATAGGAAAACTGCACTTTGTGCTACCTTATAGGGAAATGTTGGACATTTTTATCAATAATTTACAAGAACAAATATCTTATGAGCTATCAATTGCTACTTTAACTACCTTCGATCAAGCTATAGATTTAGCTCGAAGAGTAGAAGATGCCCTCATTAGGAGAGGCCAACTTAGGAAGAAGGATGATGAGAAAACATCCAGAAATCAATATAAAAACAAACAAGTTGTCGGTGATGGAGTCACTGACAGCAAAAATGTTGCTAATATCAATGCAACGAAGACAACAGAAAAATTTATATTGAAACCTCCTGATAAGCCTCCTCGAGAATTTACTAGATTAAACCAACCCTTATCAACTATTTTACCTCAATTACTCGAAAGAGGTTTGATCCAATTACCAGCTATCCGGGAACCTGATCCAACTATACCCGGATACAGAGCTGACTTACACTGTGATTTCCATAGAGGACCTGGACACTCTACCAATGCTTGTAAAAGGTTGAAACATAAAATACAAGATTTGATTGATAATAATGAAATGGAAGTGCAAGCCTTCCAACCTAAACAAAACCCTCCTAATAATACTCAAAAGACCGTTCCCCAAAATCAAAATCAAAATGCTAATCAAACATTAGACATATTTCAACACCCTTTACCAAGACATGGTAAAGAGGTAGCCAATCAAATCGAACATCATAACGTTCCCCCTCCTACCCGATATGTAGGAACCATTAGCGGACAATTACCTGTTCAGGATCCTCAAATATTTGACACGACCTTATCCCTGGTTACGACCAGGCCCTTACATAATTTTCAAACTTTTGATTCTAGTGATGTAGAATCAGATAGTGAAAGTGAACTAGACATTACTTCAAACCAATCGAATAGTTCTGAAAATGAATCAGATCCTATTCAACCCATCACAGATGCTATGGTTCCAGAAGAACCATTTCCTAGAAGAGTTACTACTCGACCCTCTTCTAATCAATTCCTCTCAAATGAACAAGCCATAAATGCTAGACCGAGACCAGTTCAACGTCTTCAATATAACATTGTAGGTACCATTGGAGTCGTTACCCGACAACAAGCTCAAAATTCCCAACAAGAATCAAATCAGAACGATGGATCGGCTCCATTCGTTTTGAAAAATCCCAATAAAGGGAATCATGCTCCTAATGTTCAACCTAAACCCCCTTACAATATTAATGAGCAATTGTCCAATACTACAGCCAGAATTTCCCTTTTGGATCTGTTAAGATCTTCTCCCACCCATAGGGATGAGTTGATGCTTACATTAAGCCAAATGATGGTACCTCAAAACATCCAACCTGAAGCTATGGCCAATACTATCATCACTCGAGAGGTTGATTGTATTGACTTTCGGGATAAAGATATACCACAACACAGTTTACATAAGGACAATCCCTTATACATTACTGCTCTAATTGGAGATGTAGCTATCAAACGAGTCTTGATTGATAATGGCTCATCTCTAAACATTTGCACTTTTGACTTCTACCAACGATTTGGCTTTAGAAGTGATGAAATGAAGAAAACTGATATGATTATCAAAGCTTTCAATGACGAAACACAAGAAACGTGTGGAGTTATTACCCTCCCATTGCAAGTTGGTCCTAGAACCCTAGAAACAACCGTGTTTATTGTACATTGCCCAGCATCGTACAATATACTTTTGGGTCGCCCTTGGATCAACGCAATGCGGGCTGTCCCATCAACTTTACACCAATGTGTTAAGTTTGAATTTAAAAATCAGTTGGTCACTATCCATGGTGACCCTAGACCCTTTGATATGTGTGCTTTGGCAGAACCTGTTGGAGTGCAATTTTGCCCCGCTCTGTCATCCACACATCCTAGTTCTTATTTTTCATCTAAACATGTGAAACACACACCCATAACTTCACCTACTTCCCCTCCATTAATTTCATCCTCCTATATAGATCAACAATTTTCTAAACAAATCACTTTAGAACCTCAAAAAGATCTTAAATCTATAACCAATCCTTCATGTTCTCTTCCTTTAATTTCAAAACCTATAAACACATCAATCATACCTTCCACATCTCAAGATATAGGAAATGATCCTTCTACATCTTATGCCCTTTCTGATGAACTTTTACCAGATTTATCCACAACATTAATATCAGAAAAAACAAATGCTTTCATGCAAGATTCAATTCTTTTAAATAACTTACCGCCATCTCCTCGTACTTTGGGCCTCCCACAACCTATGGGAAGCACTTACCAAGTCGGGAGTTGCGCCTTCATTTATAAAGGATATGACTGGGGAAGAATCCCTCGGAATATCAAAACTCATCATGAGGGATACGCTCGGTGTTATTTTACCAATGAATATATTAAAGCTAAACCCATGATGCTTAAAATGGGATATAAAGGGAAAGGCTTGGGACCTTTCCAAAATGGCATGAAAGAACCTTTCGAGGTAGAACCGTGGCCTGCCCGTTGTGGTGTGGGCCTATTTCCTAGTAAGGGTCAACCCTTTCCTGTTGAAGATGATGATCATCTCATATGTTATCAAGATTATTTGGATAGGTGTGATGATTTGCCTCTTAAAAATCAGTCGTTTTCATGTAACATGCTATCCATAGCTTATCCTGAAATGATTGCTGACTCCGATGAAGAGTTGGAAGGAGATATCTTCCATGATGTCTCTGTTGAAGAGATGTTACACAATGGATTTTATTTTGATGGTTCTATACCAACTATAGCCCAACTTGAGGCCACTAATCCTCAAGATGAATTATCCAAATTAACCTTACAAGAATTACAAGAATTGGGCGTTTCACCCGCCCCACCTAACTTTGAAAGAGACCTACACATGGAGGTAGAAAACGTCATTAAAATTAATATTGGAACTGAGGATAATCCTCACATAATCAATATTGGATCAGAATTAAGTCAAGAAAAACAAGAACAATACATTGCATTCCTTAAAGAGTATGAAGATGTTTTCGCTTGGACATATGAAGATATGCCAGGTCTAGACCCTTCTGTAGTCATGCATCATCTAGTGGTCCATCCGGATGCTAAACCTGTTAAACAAAAACTTAGAAAAATGCATCCCAAAGTGGCTCGGCTAGTCAAAGGGGAGTTAGAAAAACTCCTGAATGTTGTCTTTATACAAGCTATTGATTATGCTGAATGGATCTCAAACGTAGTTCCAGTCACCAAGAAAGAAGCTACCAAAGTTAGGGTTTGCACAGATTTTAGAGATATTAACGTTGCATGCCCTAAAGATGACTTTCCTCTTCCAAACATGGATCAAATCATTGACTTTACTAGCGGGAAGTGGGATGATGTCCTTAATGGATGGATTCTCTCGGTTATAATCAGATCAGGATAGCTCCTGAAGATCAGAGCTAAAATAGCCTTTATTACCCCCTGGGGTACTTTTTGTTGGAAAGTGATGCCATTTGGCTTAAAGAACGCAGGTGCAACTTATCAACGAGCTATGACCTATATTTTTCATGATATGATGCATGATATCCTACACGATTATGTAGATGATATTATAGCTCGCTCTATTATTGAAGATAATCATTTAGATGATTTGAGAAAAGTTTTTAATCGATTACGAGAATATCTTATTCGATTAAATCCAGCAAAATGCATATTCGGAGTTAAGTCCGGCAAACTATTAGGGGTTTTAGTTTCTTTTCGTGGTATTGAAATCGACCCTCTCAAGATTGCGGCCATCACTGATATGCCCGCACCTACTAATATATCTGAATTACGAAGTTTACAAGGTAAGCTTCAAGCTATCCGTCGCTTCATCGATAAGCTGGCGGACAAAACCGGTCCCTTTCTTAAACTCCTTAAGAAGGATGTCCCTTTTAATTGGGACACCGAATGTAGAGAAGCTTTTGAACTTCTCAAACAATACCTCCTTAATCCACCTGTGCTTTCACCGCCTAAACCTGATCGCCCATTCCTCCTATATATTTTAGCTTCAGATTCTGCCTTAGGAGCTATGTTAGCTCAACTTGACGATGAAAAGAGAGAACGTGCTAATTATTATATTAGCCGAACCTTCATCAGTTATGAAACCCGCTATACAACATTAGAAAAACTATGTCTAGCAGTCATTTTTGCTACGCAAAAATTATGACACTATATGCTTAGTCAAAAAACTTATGTCATTGCCAAATACGACCCCTTAAGGTATCTCATGAGTCGACCTTATTTATCGGGTCGCACAGCCAAGTGGGTTCTTGCTCTAAGCGAGTTTGATCTCACATTCATAGGACAGAAGTCTGTTAAGGGTCAAATCATAGCAGATCAATTAGCTGTTGCACCCTTAGAGTCTACCCATCCCCTCATCATCGAGTTTTCGGATGAATGCCTTCAATCAGAGGCAGACCATATTGAACAATGGTCCTTATACTTTGATGGAGCCCGATGCATGAGTGGGGCTGGTGCGGGAATTATTTTAATATCCCCGCAAAAACATCTTATTCCTCTGTCCTTCAAATTGACATTTGCTTGCACCAACAATACTGCTGAGTATGAAGCTCTAATCCTTGGATTACGAGCTGCCTTGGCGCTAAAAATTAAACACCTTTTAGTTTATGGTGATTCTCAACTGGTTATAAACCAAATTAATGAAGTTTATCAGACCAGAGATGATAAACTGCGTCCATATAAGGCCTATGTTTTACAATTAATGTCTCTATTTGATCAAGTTACCTTGGAAGCTATTCCTCGAACTAGCAACCGTGCAGCTGATGCTATGGCCGCAGTTGCATCTCTCCTGCCCTTGGAGTTAGATGACGAATATGCCACTATCATTATTCGTCGACTCCAGGAACCCGCTTCAAATAAGTCATGCTTAGAACCTTTGGATGTGTTTCTAATCAATGAAACTACTCCTGAACCTTGGTATACGGACATATTTGATTTTCTCCAAAATGGGACTTTCCCTGCCAATTCTACTAGCAACCAGCGTCGGTTATTACGTAGACGAGCAAGTCGATTTGTAATAATTGGCAATACTTTATATAGGAGATCTTTTGAAGGTATCCTATTAAGATGTTTAAACTTAGAAGAGTCTAAATTAGCCTTGAGTGAAGCCCACGAGGGATCTTGTGGAGGACACTTTAGTGGTAGCGTCATTGCTAAAAAGCTCCTTCGGATAGGATACTTTTGGCCTACCATGGAAACGGATGCACATGAGTATGTGCGCCATTGCGACAAGTGTCAAAAACATGCGGACCTTGTCCATGCGCCTGCACAAGAACTGCAGGCTATTTCATCTCCTTGGCCCTTTTCCAAATGGGGTTTAGACATTATTGGCAAAATCAATCCTGTGTCATCTGATGGACACAAGTTCATCATAACCGCCACTGAGTATTTCATGAAATGGGTCGAAGCTATGCCTTTAGCTTCCTGCACTGGCACACAAGTCTCTAAATTTATTTTTAATCAAATTATTTGTAGGTTCGGAATTCCTGCAAATCTCATTTTTGACAATGGAACTTGTTTCAAAAATAAAGATGTTAAAAAATTATGCCAAAAATATAAGATTCAACATCGCTGGTCCACTCCCTATTATCATCGGGGTAATGGTCAAGCAGAAGCATCTAACAAAACCTTAATCAAAATTCTCAAAATATTGGTCAATAAAACCGGCCGTGGATTGGCACATTCAATTATATCCAGCCTTGTGGGCCTATCGAACTAGTGTTCGAACCCCCACTGGAACTTCACCATTTGTTTTGGTTTATGGTGCTGAAGCAGTTTTTCCCTTTGAATTAGAAGTTCCTTCTTTGGCTCTGCTACTTCAAGATACTGAAGTAGGAGATGAATATCGTGCTGGCAGACTTAGTCAGCTGGAACTCCTAGATGAAAAATGCATCAATGCTTTGGAGCATCTCCGTGCCTACCAAAACAAGCTTAAAAGATCATATGCCAAAAAAGTTCGCCATCGATCCTTTGAGATCGGCGACCTTGTTTTAAAAGAAAACCAAAAAAATACAAATGCAACTAAGGACATTAAAGGTAAATTTGAGCCCAACTGGCTTGGACCATACATTATTACTGCTAAATTTGAATCAGGAGCATACAAATTGTCTACCTTAGATGGCAAAGAACTTAAAGAACCCATGAATATTTTGCATCTTAAACGTTACTATGCATAAATTTGGTCATTTCATCCTTGTATATATCACTATCTTGTATTTCTTTCAAATTTATCAATTCAAAAACATCAAAAACATTCATAATCATCAAAAATCTTCAAAACTATTTGTTGCATTTATTTATGGCACTTGTTAAATTTTTTGTTCAAAAACAAAAATAAAACCAAAAAAAAAACAAAATAATGATAAAAATATAAAAACAGCAATATGCTTGACTCTTTCGAAACCAAAACAATATACAGAAGAAAGAAAGAGTCAGTATTCTCAAAACTTCTCAAAAAGTATTTATATATATTTTCTTACAAATGTTGCAGTTATATGTTTCAAATTATTTTTGATAAATTAGCATTTATTTGGAATCCCTCACTTGCACACTCACAAAAATAAATATCTTGATTTTATCTGGCATGATTACTAATCTCTCTTATATCAAAGTTCACAAAATTCAATTAAATAAAGTTTGAGCATAGAGAATTGATCTTGTTATTTACTTAAACCAAGCACATCTTTTCACAATAAAATGATTATATTTGTAATTTCCATGTTTTGCTACATAGTAGAAGTGATTTCTTGAGTGAAAAGTTTCCCCGACTATCCTATCATGCACATGGTCTAGAATCTTTGAGAATTGGCAAAAGGACAAGCTCACCCCTACCCAGAATAAAAATCCCTTGCTCTACAGCTAATCTGAGCAAGTATCCCTAGCAAAGAAAAAGAAAAGAAAAGTTCAAGAAAAAAGAGAAAAGAAAAATGTTATTTTATATCATTACAACAATATTTCAAGCACTATCTCAAAAATCAAGCAAAAGTACAAAAAGAAAAGCAAAAAGAAAAAGAAAAGGAAAAGAAAAGAAAAGCAAAAGAAAGCAGAAAGCAAGAAAGCAATAAAATCCCTTTCCCTACCCTTTGAAAAGAAAAGAAGGGTTGATGAGCTTGAATCCCTGGAATTCTCAATTATTCGAAAATTGTGAGGTAAGCCCCATAACAGGTGGTTTGTGCCCAACTCTGCTTGGCCTTGGGTAACTCCTAGCGTGGTGATATGTCCGTCACATTAGCGACCTTCTTTTGTACAGACCTATGTCCGCTTATGGATTAGCTAGCTCTTGATAATCCGACCTACATAGTAGTCTAGTATGGTTATATGCATCTACATCATGGTTAATGAACACTTATTTGGTTTCTTCAAATCACTTGTATCATATTATCTTGCTCAAAACTCGTAAATGCACAAAGCAATTGCACACACATTTGTATTTGAGAGATTTTGTGTATCATTATGATAAATCAAGATCGGAAATGAATTCACATATGCACATGGGATTCCTTATAAATCTAACTTTTGTCTTCAAAATACTTTGAAATATTCTTTTTTGCAACTTGTTTGGAATAATTCAAGTACAGTTGTTTAGCATAAAGATAACTATATAATAGAAAAATCAAAATTTTCTTTCAAAAATATACAATCAAAACATATATATCTGGTTGACTTTCGCGACGATGGTATAATTCCAAAACCAAAAGTGGAATTTTATGCCTAGCGCAAGTCCTCATCTTCATATTTTCTGTTTATTAAAAGTCAATCATGCAATAAAACTATCTATTTTTTATTTTCGCGATGATGGTATAAGTCTATACCTACATATTCTATGCTTAGCGCAAATCATTGCAACAATGTTATTCCCCCTTTATTTAAAAATCATGAAAACCATATGACTTAAATCATTATGTTACACAAATTATGCTTTTAAAAAGCAAACACATTTTCATTATTTCATGTCATTATGTTAACCTTCAAATTTTGCAAAGATGGTATAATTCCTAAAGAATTATCCAAAAAATTTATCACACTTAGGAATTTATGCCTAGCAAAAATCATTATTTCATGCATACTATTTTTATGAAAAATCTGAAAGCAAACCATCATCATCATCATTTGCACCATTGCACCAAAGTCTTAAGACAGTCTCTTAAGCACTCTTTTACTTTTAACAATATTTCTATAATTGGGATTAGCTTGACGACCGAGTGAGCAGCGACTCCATGAAATGGTCTATAATAGCGACAATGTCCTTTGAAATTATTGTTAGAAGTCTCTTTTTATTTCTTTTACCACATCACATTACAAACAATCCATTTGTTACATTAGATTATTTCATTTAAAATATTACCGCATGACATCAAAATTATAAATTTTCAAAATGACATAATTTCATGAATCCTCAATCCAATTATCAAATCAAATCAATCAAACATAAAAGCATCATAAACATACACATAACACAAGTCATATGATCAAAACTATATCATCTCATATATATATCAACCGCATATATACATCATCAAAACTGGATCGGTATGCCACAATCTGTACCTCGGCATACTCAATCCTCTATCAAAAATAATAAACCTACATATCAATCTGTATAGTGTAATGCAGTCCTCTAGCCTCGAGAGCCCCTCGAGCTCTCAGCCTCATCTCCTCCCCCGCCCTGAGGTGGACGAGGTGGCCCCATCGTAGTCTGTGTAGTACTGTGAGTCCTAGTCCTCGATCGGGACGAAGTCCTAGATGACCCAATCCTGATCGGCTCTGCGATGTTGGCTGGCAGGGGTAGTCTATCCTCCTCTGGCACCAGCTGATAGTACAAAGTCTGGTAGAAAGTAATTTGGGCAATAGCCCGTGTCAGCTCCCCAGTGCTCGCCCCTCCGCCCCGTGCCCTGAGGCGTGCAATCTCGTCTCTGAGCTGTGTAGACTCAGCTCGGTGGCATGCAGCCTCATCCTGTAGAGCCTGCACCTGTGCCTGGAGATGGATATTCTCCGTCCGGAGAGTAGCCATCTCGCTACTCTCTCCTGTGTCAACACCCTTGCCCTTATCGGGCGATGGTGGCCTCTCTCTCTATGGAGAAGGGGGTCTCGCCTCCCTCCTCTCCCTCTGCCGCGGCCTCTCCTGTGCCTGTGGCCTCCTCAGCTCTCTCCCGTCGTGACCCTGGGCCGCCTCCATAGCCGCCTGGCGCCGCCTCCCTATCCGACGCATGACTGCGTGTATCGGACCCTGAGCCCTCGTCATCCGAGGAGGGCGGATGCCTGCATACCAGGCATCGTAGCCATCTGTGACCCCTGCGTCGTCCCCATCCACTGGCTGAATGGGGGCATCATCTGTGTCCTGACTCCAGAAGCGCTGCATGTCTGGAGCCCCGCTCACCGTGGTGTTATCCCGGACAGTCCGAGAAAACTCGTAATCCCTGAGAGATGGGATCCCCTACTACAGACCGAACTGTCGCAAAACTTGGTCATAGCGGTGGAGCTCCACCTCTCCCCTCTCCATCCATAGCCAGCACACTCGCCTAATGCGAGCCAACTCCTGTCCATCCTCGGCCCACCCTGGATGCTCCCTCCATGGCCTCCAGGTAATCTGGTCCGGGACTAGGTCATCTAGCAGTCTCCGGGACATAGGAAGGTCGATCCGCCGCTGTGACCCTCTTCGGAGCCACCAGTAGAAAACTCGGGGCCTCTCCCCATCAATCCCTGTCAGAGGAAGCCCTATCGGCCTCCGCACTGCAATGTGCTCCCAGCACCAAACCTGTAGGAGCGATGTCATCACCAGACATCGGCCGCCCTTGTACACGACCCCATGTAGGATCCTGTACAACCGGCATAGTACAAAGCTGCCCCAAGAGAATCTATACCCATGGTCCCGCATATCGTAGATCACATCTGCCAGCATCCATGGTACCCTGCATCCGCTCTGGTGGCACAGCAGAAGTCCACCAACTACTCCAGCTAGAACCCGTGTGAGTCTAGATGCCCAGGCATCTGACGCAGTGCCTCGATGTTAACTCCGCCCTTCTCCAGGGTGAAGCTCGGGTCACCACACAATCGTCCCATAGCATGGCCCTGATTGGCCGTAGGAGTAATCAATCGTCCTTGTATGGGGATTCTCAGAATCCTCCATACATCCTCTAGAGTGGGAGTCATCTCCCCTGTCGATAGCCAAAAACATGACGAACCCGGATACCATCTCTCTGCTAGGGCTGTCAGTAGCCCCATATCTGTAGACACCTGTGGCATCTCTGCCACATGCTGCAAGCCGGCCTGTGCCAGCTGATCCCGCTTTGCCTGTGTAAGAGCGGCCAAGTCATCTCTCAAACCTCCATACTTCCATTCCCTGCTTTTTAGTAAACCTCTCTGCAACATAAACAACAAAACAACAAACAATCATTAATAAACAATTCAAGTATTTAAAAATGCAAGTAAAATAAGTTCAATTTAATCAAATGATGATATCGTCCACAATTGGACGATATCGTCCCAAATTTGAGCATAATCGTCTCCGATTTCGCAAGCCGAAATCGTCCCTAATTTGACGAAATCGTCCCCCTTTCGTCGATTTCGCCCTCGGACGAAATTGGCGAAATTGAGACGATTTCGTCGAAATCGGGACGATTTCGTCCCGACGACGTCGACGGCCCAAAAACGGCCGTGATGCTCAAAATTCATCTAAAATTTACCTAAAAAGCATGTAAAATCAAATTAAAGCATTCTAAACTAAGTTTAGACTCTTACCCGTAGACCGCGTCGGACCTCTGTTGATCTGTGCGTCGTCTCCACCATTTTTGCTTCAGAGCTCTAAAACCAGTAAAAATGAACAGTAAAAATGAATTAGGGTTTTACCCTATTTTTCTTAATTTTATTCAAAAATAATTTTGCTTTTCCGCGTTTTTACCTCAAACGTTCGATTTGGGTAAAAACACGGAGGGGGCACCATAGTAAGTTGTTGTACGATTCGACCAAGAATCGTCGCCTAAAAATGGGAATAATTTTTTTGCTTTCTCGTAGATCGAGAAGAACTCATCTTTAACGCATTTTCTTCGGAAAATTCGCTAAAGAGGGGGCAAAATGTAGCACCCTAAAATTGGCGCAGTGAAATTCTAGTAATTACATTCACTCCAGTAAATAATTTAAATTCAAATTTTAACCTCCCAAACCGCCCGTTAACCGTCGGGTAATCCGTTTCCCCTTTTTCGTGCCATTTTTAGAGGTTGTTTTGACCGTTTGACGATATCGTCGCCGATCAGACGATATCGCCCCAGATCTGACGATTTCGTCTGGGCTAGGACGTCCAGACGATCTTGTCGCAAAACTAATTTTGCACAATTAGCTTCTATTCCAACGGGTCTCTAATCCGGGCAGAAGCGTGTCTGCGCCGTTAGGGACCCTCCCCCATTGGAGATCTCCCAAATAGGGATGATCTCCAACCTCCTAACTACTCCCCTAAGCCTATTTAATCCTTAGGACCTTCCCTTCCCAACCCCTGGCTGAATTTCTCTGTAACTTGATTTTGCGTGCATTAGAATACCTAGAGTATCATTTTGCCTTTGTTATTTTGAAGTTTTCTTGCAGGGACCTCATTGATTTTCAGTCGGAGCAAGCTCAGATCGTCGCAGACGATCTCGTTCAAATCTCGGACGATCCTGTCGCAATTCGAGACGATTTCATTACTTCCAGATGATTTTGACTGCAATCTGCATTGGGGGCAATCAGTGCCCAGAGTTTGCGCTTTCTCTTATTCCTTTTGCTGTTTTATTCTACATTTTAGTTAGTTTTATCCTTATTTCTTACTATTTTGCATTTGGAGTTCACCCATTTAGCTTAGATTGCATGATAAGATCATAATTTCTCATTAGAATATCATAATTTGTTTGAATTTCTATTCATAACTATTGTTTAGTATTCATATTGTCATTTTGTGTTGTTTCCCTCTGTCATCATAGTGGTATTCTTTGTATTTGGCATCTGTTTTTCTGTTTGCAGGTCTCTGACGAATTCGTCAGATCTCAGACGATCTTGTCAGATCTCAGACGATTCTGTCGAATTCCAGACGATCCTGACTGCTTCAAACATCAGAATCTCCATCAGACATCCGGATCAGGTATTCTTCCTTAATTTCTCTATTTTTTTGTCTTAAATTTGTTCTCTGTATTCATTAAATCTGCACTTTCATATAGATTAATTTAGATTCATTTGGCCAAACCTAGGATATGAATGCTTAAGGCTAAAAACGAACACATGAAAACACATTCCAAACCTAGGCGTGGAAACTGCCATTAAATGTTTCCTGGTGAACCCACCATCCATCGAAAAATCATCAAAATACACCTCCCTTGAGAGGCGGGACCTTCGCAAGTCCTCTCAGTCCGAGGTACCGCGACATCCTTTTCCCATCCCCCTTTCGGGCACGGATCCTATAGCCTGAAGGTAAGGGTGCAAAAAATTTGGAGCGATACAATATTATTACTTTGGATTGTTTTGGGAATAATATGGTATTTTTGGATTTCTCTAATAGTCAATAGATTATTATTTGCCTTTTAATAGATATTAATTTTAATGCTTCTATTTTAGAAATTATATTAGAAACATTATATGTTATATTTCCACAAGGACAAACCTATAGATGAATTAGAAAATTTGTGTAGATTTTTCTTTAACTAACACCTATGATAGGCCATTCATGGTTATAAATTTTTTTGATTCTAAGTTTTGAGTTGAAGATAATGGCTAATGTGGTTTAGTGGTTTATTTGAGAGACCAAAGAATTGTACAATCCTAATAAATAGTTGACTTCTATTGAAAAAGGTTGTAAATAATTTTAGTTTAAAATAAATTCATGTTTATTATTAGGTCTATGATGATTAAATTTTAAAATGTGGCTTGGAGGAGCTAACAATAATCATAAAATTAGAATCTATGGATAAGTTTTTTTTTACTTTTAGTATTCTATTTGAAGTTTCATTCTTAGTGGTTTTAGAAACCTTGCTTTAAGAATATGGTTTGTGCAATGAAATAAGTTTCTATAATGGTTTTAAGTAAAAATCTATACATTTTATTGAGATGTTGCTACAAAATTTACTTAGTTGTTGTAAAATCTATTTAGCTAAATCACAATATTTATTATAAAATTGTATTTAGTGCTTTGCACATTCTTAAACTTATTTGTTTTTGGAATTTAGCAAACTTTATAGTGTAGTAATAAATTTCTAAAAATAAAATAAAAATAAAAAAAAGTATAACTCGAGGAGGATTGGGAGAGATGAGGAGCGGTGGAGGAAGTGGAGGAAGCGGAGGAGGAGCAAAAATGGCAGGAAAGAATTTTGAACCAACGGAAGGAGAAGATACAGAGGTAGGACAGAATGCTATAGCTGGAAAGGAAAAGGATTCCCTATCATCTCAGTTTGAAAAGGCTAAAGGTACAGATCCTCCAGATAAACCCTCAAATAAAGGGTCCCACTGGGGTTCGGGAGTTGACAACAAGGGCCCAACCTTTTTGGAAATGCTAAAAGGGAAAAAGAAGGAGCCAGTCAGTGAACTACCACCCCTAATACCAAATAGTAATAGGTTAATTACACCGATGGATATTATGGAAAGATTATTGGATATGGAGGCATCATCCTTAGTTGGCAAGTTTTTGGGAGGAAGGCCGAACATTGAGACTATTCACTCATGGGCCACGACAAAGTGGAAAACTTCAAGAAGCTTAGAAATCATAGCCATGTCAAGAGGTTTTTTATGATAAGACTCAACAACAAAGATGATGCAGAGCGCATCTTGACAGGAGGACCCTGGTTTCTAGGAAGGCGTAGTCTCTTTCTGAGGAAGTGGGGGGAGGATTTCAACCCTGAGAAGCAAAACATTAATATAGCACCCATATGGGTCCATTTACCAAACCTCCCAGCCTAGTTTAATAATGATTACTGGCTTAGTGGAATAGCAAATATGATAGGAGAGCTTGTGGCAATAGACCATTCAACCCGAGCAAGGAATATACTGATGCATGCCAAGATCTATGTAAATGCAAACTTGGATTATGATCTACCATCTCATGTGGAACTAGCATATGGAGAGTTTCTAAGGTTTCAGCCTGTGGAGTATGAAAACAAGCCGACATTTTGTAGCATGTGCAAAAACCAAGGCCACCTTCAAGCCCAATTTTTGACAATAACTACAAACAAGGAAGCCACAAACGAAGGTTTTCTAGGGAAAGCTAATGAGAGAGGGATCCCAAAGTTTCAAGGACCTCGTCTTAACTTGGAAATATACAGACAAGTTAAGAATAAATAGGCTAACCAAGCTAACACAGAACTGGCAAAAATCCAAGAGAAAGGAAAGCAACATAATGAGGGAGGCAAAAATCATAAGGTATGTAATAAAGATCCTAGCTTGAACATGTTTGATATCCTAGCAAATCTAGAAGTTGAAAAATAAAATAGTAAGGATGATACCATCAGTGTCAATTTTCTTGAAACCCTAGACTCCCCATCCAAATCGGGACCATCCACAACTATGACAAAAATCCCCAAAAGCTATGCTCAAAATGAAGAAAAATTGCCAGGTCATTTCAGTTTAAACATGGAAAAAGTAGAGTCAAGAGTCAAATTTTTGGAAACAAGAGATAGGAATGTAGCTCCTAATCCGGTAGTGGAGCAAATTATCCCTTATCAGATGAGCCCAACGGTAAAAGGTTCCTTGAAGGAAAGCCCCTTGTTTAGGAACCAGATAGGAGAGGTGAACCAAAACAAGGCTAAGGATGAAGAGGGAATTGAAAACCCCAAAAATGAGGAAGAAGGTTCAAGCCCTAGACTATCATAGTATATGCCCCCTCATTTCAGTCCAAAATAGACTAGAAGCACTACCAAGCCTCCGATAGATTATGGAAGTGAAAGAAAGAAAGGGAGAATATCTACAGTAGAGCACTATAGAATGATAATCAATGAAGAAATTGCAAACGAAAAGCAAAGAACATTGTTACAGTAAGCTATTCCTGGCCAGGATAATAGAAAATTTGACAAACCCCCTTTGGATCAGGGAAGGGGGTGGGGAAAAAATATCAAACAGTCTAAATGAAGGTTCTCTCATGGAATGTGAGAGGCCTAAATGGCCCACCAAAACAAAGGATGGTGAAGTCTATAAGGAAGGATTGGAATCCTACTATTATTTTTCTTCAAGAAACCAAAATAGATGCAGCACAATCAGCACTTATAGCTAGAAGGATTTGTAAGTAAGGGGAAGTGGCCTTTCAACAGGTGAGAGGAGCATCTGGGGGCCTTATGATCTTATGGGATCCTATTAAAATATAAGGAAGTATTATTCAGGCAAATGAAAGACTCTTGAGCATTTTATTTCATAATTTTGATACTAATAAGAATTGTATTATGTCAAATGTTTATGCCCCCACCTCTGTCCAAGGGAGGTCTGAACTGTCAGAGTTTTTGAGGCATTTGAGCCAATATTTTAAAGACATTCCTTGGGTGATTGGGGGAGATTTCAATACCCCCATTTACCCATCTGATAAGAAGGGAGGATCTGGGTTACCCTCAAGGAGAATGGAGGACTTAAATGAATTCATTAACACAAATGAATCGATGGATGTAAGACTAAAAGGAGCCAAATTTACATGGAGTAACAAGAGGATAGGAAGTCAGCTGATTCAAGAAAGGTTGGACAGGTTTTTTTATCCAAGGAAGCTACAACAATGTTTGGTGATTCAACGTTACAAGCCCTTCCTAAATGCGCTTCAGACCATAATCTTATTCTATGGGAGGCATTTCAGGCTAACTCCTTTAAAAAGCCATTCAGATTTCTATCAATGTGGGTTAAACATCCGAACTTCAAGAAACGAATAGAGGAATGGTGGCAGCAGCCTATCCAGGGAAGTGCTTCCTTCAAACTATCTCAAAAACTTAAGATGGTGAAAAACAACCTTAGAATATGGAATAAAGAAGTCTTTGGAAATATTTTTGAGAATAAGAGAGCAGTGGGGGAAAAACTTAGAATAATAGAAAGAAAAATCCAAAATGGAACCTATGATGAGGCAACAAGGACTAAAGAGAAGGAAACCCTTTGTGAGTTTTATAATATTTTAGCTTGTGAAGAGATGTATTGGAGGCAAAAATCAAGGGTATTATGGCTAAAGGAAGGGGACTCTAATTCAAAAAATTTCCATGTTACCACATTGAGCAATAGAAGCAACAATAATATTAGAAATTTAACTAAGGTGGATGGATCCTCAACTCAAAACATTCAAGAGATCAGGGATGAGGCTGTTAATTTTTTTAGTTCATTATTGGGTGAAGAACGGGCCTGTAATGCCCAAGCAAAGGACTCTCTCCTTCAATTCATTCCACAACTAATTGATGAAATGATTAACGAGTCTCTTACAGTAGCTTTTTTAGATGAAGAGATCAAGGAGGCTTTGTTTAACATGGATCCTAAAAAAGCTCCTGGGCCGAATGGGTTTTCACCGTGGTTTTTCCAAGTTTGTTGGGATATTGTTGGAGCAGAAGTTATTGCTGCAATCAAGGAGTTCCAAAGTTCAAATCATATTCCAAGGGGTTTCAATTCAAATTTCATTGCTTTGATCCCTAAAGGCCCCAACCCTAAGACTATGGCTGACTTTAGGTCGGTTAGCTTATGTAATGTATCCTATAAAATGTTGTCCAAAGTTTTAGCCAACCGTTTGAAGAAAGTTCTATCGGTTATCATTGATCCAAGTCAAGGAAGTTTTGTACAAGGAAGATCAATCTTAGATGGAGTTATTATTGTTCATGAGGCTCTTCATACAGCCACTCAGACCAAAAAAGCAGTCATGGCTTTAAATTTAGACATGAACAAAGCTTATGACATGATAAATTGGGAATTCCTAGAGGCAGTTTTATTAAAATTTGGCTTCAACATGAAATGGGTCAAGTTAATAAGAGAGTGTATTTCTAAGCCTTGTTTTTTAGTTTTGGTTAATGGGTCTACTACAGGTTTTTCTCAAAGTAAATGTGGTCTAATACAAGGAGATCCCATAAGTTCTATGTTGTTCATCATTGTAGTTGAGGCCTTGGGAAGAACCATTAAGGCAACAACGGTTGCTGGACTCATATCAGGTATAAATGCCACGTCACTAACTACTCCAATGACACATCAGAAATTTTTTGATGATACATTGCTACTGAATTTGGCTTCTGTGGTTGAGGCAAGAAGGATTAAAAATATTCTCATAATGTTTGAAGAAGGGGCTGGATAGAAAGTGAATTTTGATAAGAGCAAACTTTATTTCATCAATACCTCCATTTCTAGGCAAAACAGTATAGCAAGTATCATGGAATGTCAGATTGCATCCCTTCCCACCTCCTATTTAGGTCTTCCCCTGTTTACGAGGAAACTTGAAGGATCAATGTGGAACATAGTTCTGGAGAGGATCCAAAAAAAGCTAGCAGGTTGGAAAGGACATCTGTTATCTCAAGCAGGCAAAGCAGTTTTAACTATGGCTTCACTTCAAAGTATACCCATTTACTTCCTATCAGTCTTTAGAGCTCCCAACAAGGTGTATCACAAAATTGAGCAGCTTCAAAAAAAATTTCTCTGGTCAGGGATTGAGGATAAGAAAAGGATCCATTTAGTAGGTTGGAACAAGGTTTGCAAACCTAAATATGATGGGGGGTTAGGATTGAGGAGAGTTGCTCATCTCAATACAACTCTATTAGCCAAACAAGCGTGGCGGTTATTGACTAAGGTCGATAATGAATGGACTGCCATAGTTAGGAGGAAATACCTCCAAGGTGTGAACTTCCTTAATGACAACTTAGCAAGCATGGGTTCTGCTTTTTGGAAGACAATCCTCATGAGCAGGGATCTTGTCAAGAAAGGTCTTAGATGGATTCTAGGAAATGGGCAAACAATAGACTTTTGGAAGGATCGGTGGGTGAGAGCTGAGGAGTTATCCCAAAATCCTCATTTGGCTAGGATTCAAGAGCATATGGAGTAGCATATTGGGAAGAAGGTTGCAAATTATATGTGGTAGGATATAAATATCAACAGGTGGAAACACATCAAAGTATAGGGTTTTGAAGCGGAGTATGAAGAGCTTTATAACATTTTTACTCAGCAAATTATTCCCTCTGGAGAGGATGAATATCACATTGTTTGGGCTGAGACTGAAAGTGGTGACTTCATAGTTAATTCTACCTATAATTTGCTTCTCAATGTGGAAGGTCAACAATTTCAACCGAGTTTGGCTTGGATCAAAGGCTTAATTCCTAAAATATCCTTTTTTTCATGGTTGGTGATTCAAGGAAAAATCCTCACTATGGACAATATGTTATCCAAAGGTATGGTTATTGCTAACCGTTGCTACATGTGCAGGGCAGGATGGGAGACAATCCAACACTTTTTTCTGGAGTTTCCAGTAGCGGAGTCCATCCTGGATGAACTTTTTCAAGCCTTTAGGATCTCATGGGTTAAGCCTACTCTTATATCCAAAGTGTTCCATCAATGGCCTCAACCCTTTATTAGCCTAAAACTTAAGTACCTATGGAAAATATTTTGGCATCATTTTCTCTGGAAGATTTGGCTATAAATAAACCATATAGCATTTAAGGATACCATTCACAACCCAAAAACCATCCTCAACAAGATTATTGTCTTTGTGAAAGAAAACCTTAGCACCTTAGTGGATGAGAACCACTCAATTCTTCCCCAAGAAAAACAATTAGCTCGGGCCTTAGGTATTGATGATAAAACTTCCATTCCTTTGCCCAATCCTAGAAATGGGATTTCTTGGGATCCACCCCCCCAGGGTTGGTTTAAACTAAATTTTGATGGTGTAGTCAAGGAGAACCCGGGAAGAGCTGGAGCTGGAGGAATAATCAGGGATCATCAAGGAAATCTGGTCAAGGCCTTCATTGAACCATTGGGAATCGTAACTAATAATGAAGAAAAATCTAGAGCCCTTTGGATAGGGTTGCAAGTAGCCCAAGCAACTCAAGGTAACTTTATGATTGAAGGTGATTCTATGAACATCATCAACCTGTTAACCAATGGCAAAAAACCTTCATGGAGAATCGAGGGAGTCATCCATGAAGTGAGGATCATTTTTGTGGCAAGACAGAATAGGAGGGCTCGTCACGTGTACCATGAGGTCAACAGGTCAGCTGAAAAATTAGCCAACATAGGTGTTTATGTTGGTAGTTTTGTGACATGGACACAAGGTGTGCCACATGAAGTGGAAAACATTATTAGTCATGAAAATAAACCTACCTGTTAAGGAGAATGATGAATGGGTGTTATTTCCCCATGGAGCTGGTAATAACTATGGGGTTTCCCTCTAAATCATACCAAATTGGAAATGAAGGTAACAGGGTGTAAGCCTTGGAAGATTTCGACAAAGAATAGGAAATGGGCAAGCAACAGGTTTCACAAGTGCAAAGTTCCAAACTTCAATTCCTATCAATGTAAGTAATGTTTACAGTTATGTTTAGGTATGGGTGTGCTTTGTTAGTAAGGTGTTGTAGGGGATTCAACATAATTTCTGGTAAGAAAGTTTCAAGGATGACTAGGATCTACAATCTCAGTAGAAGGCTGGATATTGTAATAGGTTTTGGGTTAACCTGCAAAACCCGGTAATTAATGAAGACTTTTATTTACCAAAAAAAAAAAAAATGTCTAAAAATTTTGGAAAAAAATTCCATATGAGAAATTTTTAAGAAATCAATTTAATTCAACTATTTATATTCTACTTTCATAAATTACTACTCTAAATTTCATTCTCTAATAGGGGAATTCTTGTCAAGCTTGTTTAGTGCTTGCTTTATTAGAAAAAAAAAACTTGTTGGGCATAGATTAAGATTATTGGTTGTAGGATATTGTTTAAAAAATTTCCTATATGATGATACCCTATTACTTCACCCTAGGTGAACAATTAATTACAAAAATCTCATCTTGCTAAGAGTAGATGATTTTGTTGTAGAATTCATGGAAGAGCTAACCTATTCCTTTTTGAAAAAAATTATTGTAAATGCATGAACTTTTTTTTATTTTGTTTATATGTTCACTATACAATCATTTTTTAGGTTGGTTGTAGATGTTAGACAACATAAAAATAAAAATAGGGATATGAATTCCATTCACAAATGTCTTGGAATGAGATAAGAGAAAATAAAATATATATACTCATTCCTTTGTCAATAGTACTATGCAATGACAAAACACTCTTAATATTGACAATTTTTACTACCATGATAATTTACTTGGAAATTACATCTAGCTTACCTTTATGCCCTATTTTCACTCATGATCAGCTATGCTAATGATAAATATTTAGAAGAAGTAGGATAATACAGGGGATGAATAAATTTGAATAGAATATGTTGAAATAACATATATATCTATTTTCATAGATGGAAGACAAGTTGGGATATGCATTTGATGTAACATGGAATGTTCTAATATAATTGAACAATATTTATAAAATGCTTAATTATTATTTTTTTGGTAAATAAAATTCTTCATTAATTACCGGGTTTTGCAGGTTAACCCAAAACCTATTACAATATCCAACCTTCTGCTAAGATTGTAAATCCTAGTCATCCTTGAAACTTTCTTACCAAAAATTATGTTGAATCCCCTATAACACCTTACTAAAAAAGCACACCCATACCTAAACATAACTGTAAACATTACTTACATTGACAGGAATTGAAGTTTAGAAATTTGCACTTGTGAAACCTGTTGCTTGCCCATTTTCTATTCTCTGTCGAAATCTTCCAAGGCTTACACCCTGTTACCTTCATTTCCAATTTGGTATGATTTAGATGGAAACCCCATAGTTATTACCAGCTCCATGGGGAAAGAACACCCATTCATATTTCTCCTTAACGGGAAGGTTTATTTTTATGACTAATAATTTTTTCCACTTCACATGGCACACCTTGTGTCCATGTCACCAAACTACCAACATCAACACCTATGTTGGCTAATTTTTTAGCTGACTTGTTGGCCTCACGGTACACGTGACGAGCCCTCCTGTTCTGTCTTGCCACAAAAAGGATCCTCACTTCATGGATGACTCCCTCGATTCTCCATGGAGGTTTTTTCCCATTGGTTAATAGGTTGATGATTTTCATAGAATCACCTTCAATCATCAAGTTACCTTGATTTGCTTGGGCTACTTGCAACCCTCTCCAAAGGGCTCTAGCTTTTGCTTCGTTATTAGTTCTTATTCCTAATGGTTCAACGAAGGCCTTGACCAGAATTCCTTGATGATCCCTGATTATTCCTCCAGCTCCAGCTCTTCCTAGGTTCTCCTTGGCTGCACCATCAAAATTTAGTTTAAACCAACCCTGGGGGGGTGGCTCCCAAGAAATCCCATTTCTGAGATTGGGCAAAGGAATGGAAGGTTTATCCTCAATACCTAAGGCCCGAGCTAATTATTTTTCTTGGGGAATAATTGAGTGGTTCTCATCCACGAAGGTGCTAAGGTTTTCTTTCACAAAGACAATAATCTTGTTGAGGATGGTTTTTGGGTTGTGAATGGTATCCTTAAAGGCTCTATGGTTCATTTCTAGCCAAATCTGCTAGAGAAAATGCCAACAGATTTTCCATAGGTACTTAAGTTTTAGGCTAACAATGGGTTGAGGCCATTTATGGAACACTTCGGATATAAGAGCAGGCTTAACCCACGAGATCCTAAAGGCTTGGAAAAGTTCATCCATGATGGACTCCGCTACCAGACACTCTAGAAACAAGTTTTGGGTTGTCTCTCATCCTGCCCTACACATGTAGCAACGGTTAGAAATAACCATACCTTTGGATAACATATTGTCCATAGTGAGGATTTTTCCTTGAATCACCAGCCATGAAAAAAAGGATATTTTAGGAATTAAGCCTTTGATCCAAACCAAACTCGGTTGAAATTTTTGACCTTCCACTTTGAGAAGCAAATTATAGGCGGACATAATTGTAAAGTCACCACTTTCAGTCTCAGCCCAAACAATGTGATCTTCATCCTCTCTAGAGGGAATAATTTGCTAAGTTAAAATGTTATAAAGCTCTTCAGACTCCGCTTCAAAACCCTATACTCTGATGTGTTTCCACCTGTTGATATTTATATCCTACCACATATAATTTGCAACCTTCTTCCCAATATGTTGCTCCATATGCTCTTGAATCCTAGCCAAACGAGGATTCTGGGATAACTCCTCAGCTCTCACCCACCGATCCTTCCAAAAGTCTACTGTTTGCCCATTTCATATAATCCATCTAAGACCTTTCTTGACAATATCCCTGCTCATGAGGATTGCCTTCCAAAAAGCAGACCCCCTACTTGCTAAGTTGTCATTAAGGAAGTTCACACCTTGGAGGTATTTCCTCCTAACTATGGTAGTCCATTCATTATTGACCTTAGTCAATAACTGCCACACTTGTTTGGCTAACAGAGCTATATTTAGCTGAGCAATAAGGCTATAGGTAGTACCTTAGTCAAGATTATATAAAATGCTTAATTATGACTATATTAGGTAGTACCTCAAAACAATGTATAGTATATTTTAATATCCATAAGGCTATAGGCTATAAGATATGATCCTCATGGAGTATATTGTTATCTAATGTTTGTTTATCCAGCCAAACTCCAGTTACTAGAGAATGATATGCAACTCTATCCCCATCAAATTCAAACCTTGGAACTCCTATTTAATGTTCCAAATCTATTAATTCTTAATATGGAAGACCTAGATTTATCCTATGATCTTGAAAATTGTATAGTGTCGACTAATAATAAGAACCTTAGTATGTTGGTTAGTTACAAAATAGGATGACTTATGATAGAGGGGGTGATGTTAAAATTTTCCTTCCATAAATATAGTAGTAGGTATTTGAGGCACATTAAAAGAGAGCAGTCATTTTCATCATTATGAGTTAAAACCAAAAATATTATTGGCATTGTATGAGAAAAAGGAATCTTTATACATTTACTCAACCTATTATTAAGTGGATGGTGGTTAGACTTTCTTATGTTTGAACTCTATTATTGAGCTGTAATATCTTTGTATATGATTTGGTAATAGATAATGTGAATTTTATAATTAAGTTATCATTCTTAAGGAGCAATACCATGGTGCCCTATAGGACCAATTGTCTTACACTCATATGAAAAATTTGTGATTATTTATAACCTAATACATGTTATTTACTTAGTAGATATATGGTGCTTTAAATGACATGTACATTTGCTTTTATATAGTAGAAACATAGAGTAATTATATGATTGGTTTATATTCTTTCACAAGGAAGTTCTATGATATATTTGTGTGGGTGAGTTTATAATTCATATGAAGTTATTACTGGTATTTTGTTTGATTCTATGTGACTACTAGAATTGAGTGGTTGTTTGATGCATGTGACAAATATTATAAATTGTTTGTTTGTTTGAGGGGTATGCAATTGTCAAAATTCATAGTTTGCTTAATTTATAGGGCTACAATTATAAGGTATTTATGATAGGCTAAGGGAAATTAGATTGCATCCTCTTGAATGGTACTTTATTTTTCAATGCCTTATCTTGGAATAATATATTGCATGGTATTTATTGATATTTTTTCAATTTATATTGCTATTAGAAGTCCATAATTGGATTACCTTCAAAATGGATATTGATATGCTAGTGTGATTTATTTTCTTGCATAATTCTCTTTAAATTGTTAAAATATTCCATAAAAAGGGATAAAATTAATGTTTTTTATCGTAAGAATCAAGGTTGGGCGAGGAATTCGCTTGGAAAGAATGAAAGGAATTTGCATTAAGAGGAATAAAAAAGAGGAAATTGCATGAAAAATGATAACAATAAAGAAATTTTAGCATGGAAAAATTATCTATAGGAGAATTATTTTATAGATAGGAGGTCATTACTAGAGAGGAGGGTTGCACATGGGTGGAGAGTTGTAGAATGGGAATTTAGTATACACTAAGGCTAGAAGTGTATGTAGGATGGGATATATTTAGAAGTGGGTAATAAATTATAACAGGTACAATTATCCTTCTTTGATATAATAAAATAGATTAGATGAAAATTTTCATTTGAATAATTGTGATATAATGTTTATTTGTTGGAAATGAATGCTTGTATAATTTCTTGTATATTTGATTACCTTGTATATATATGTTTTGTATATGTTAAGCAAAGGATTACTTTGTGTGTTATTTTGTAGATCTTGAAAGGTTTTATAGATGCCCTTAAGGTCTTGAAATGGAGAAATAATTATATGCATATGTAGGGAAAATATTTGAATATAAGGAAATGTATATAGGAAGAATGGATGGAATGTAGCTAGAAGGGATTAGATTTGATATCTTATATGTAAGAAAAATTACCATATATAATGGAAATTTATGAATGTAGGAAAATATAATTCAAAAACAAATGATGGAATGTATGTAGAAGAGGTTAGGGAATTATTTTTAAATAGGGAAATTTGATGAATGTAGGAAAATACATATAGAAGGAATCGATGTAATACAAGTGGAGATATTAGATGTGATAACATGTATATAGAATAAATTGATGTATGTAGAGGGATGCATGTAAAGAGGTGGGCCACACCCTCACTATCATGACCAATTCCTCCTATACCAACATTACTTGGGTTGCCCCTGGAAGAACCATATGTGTTTATTTTGATAACACCCCTAGGTGGTGACTCCACTTCAAAGATATATTGACCTTAAACAAACCATTCTCCCTAATAAGGCCTCTGTTTGTCGTTGGTGATGATAAATAAATCTCCAATCTATTGATAATATTTCAATCAAATGAAGTAAGAGGAGAACTCAGAACACACTTGGCCTCAATAGTCTCCTTAACCATCCTTTTGACTCTGAGCCATACCTGTAAGGCTCCAATTTGACATCCCTAAATAATTATTCAGTTGCATTCCAACCAAATTTGCCAAAAGAGGAAGGAAGGACCAAAATCCCATGTAGTTTGAAGACATGAAGCAGAGGCAGGTGGTTTATCCAAGCTTTCCTAAAACTCAAAAATAGAATTAGCATGGATGATGGGCCTTTTCCAAATCTACCACCACAATTTCAAGACCTTTAAGGAATATGAGTATTGGAAGAAAATATGGGGAATGGTTTCCTCATTCTTTCCAAAAATAAAACATAGTAAAGGACTTTGAAAACCTCTTTTTTGAATATTATCACAAGTTGAACATTTATTTTGACACATAAGCCAAAGAAAAAAATTACATTTGGGCCAACCAAACTTATTCCAAATCTTCTTCCACCATGGGAACACAATATCCTCTCTTATCTACATAATAAGGGTTTGATAACCTAGAGCAATGGTGTATTTCCCTTTTGAATTATGGCCCCAAGAAAGAATATAAGAGTATTCAATAGAAAAACATGATCTCTTAGCCAAAATAGAAGCCAAAGTGTCATGATCCTCAGGACAGCCACCCTTTGGCCAACCCTGTGAATCCCACTAGTAGTGAGTAAAAGAACTGCCAAGAGGACTTTATCGCTTGAATTCAGCCACCTTAGACTAGCCCGCATAAAAAAAATATCCCAAAGAAGACAAAGGTAGGGGAAAGAAGAAAGGATAGGAGGATGATTATCCCAAGAATATTCCCAAAATAAGGTATTGTTTCCCTTATTAAAAATCCAAAAGAGACCCTACTTAATAAGCATGGCACCTTTTTTGAGTGTCCCAAACAATGGAACCTTTCCCCCTCAGCTCCAATATCATAATCTCATTAGCTAGAGCACCACAAAAATATTTGAGGCTAATAATTTTAGCCCAAAGCTTATCAAGATTACTACACCACCTCTAATAAAGTTTAGCAGCCAAAGTGAGACTATTCAAATTGGATTACCTCAAACCAAGACCCCCCATATCTTTAGGGCAACATACAGTATCCCAATTGATTAGGCTCCATTTATTATAGTCCAAGTTTCTTGTCCATAAAAATTTTCTAGAAAGAGAATCAAATTATTTGAGAAAGCACTTAGGAGCATCCAAGATAGAAAACCTATAAATTGGCAATGCATTAATGACAGACTTCAAAAGCATTAATCTACCCATAAAGGATAGCCACAAAAAAGTCCAGTGATTAAACCTTGATCAAAATCTATCCAAAATACTTTTCTAGTAAGCCCTTCCAAGACTTTTAGAAGAAATAGGAATCCCTAGATACTCCACTAGCAAACAACCCACCTAAAAATATAGAATATTAGCAATCCTACATTCAATCTGACCATTCTTATTGAAGAAGAAGGTCTTTAATTTATCTTCATTAATAATTTGACGAAAGGTAGATAAGTAAATATCTAAAGCCCTCCCCATCATAGTAGTATCATTTACAAACTAAATATGATACTGGGATAAAGAGTTTTCCACCCAAGACCATCCCTAGATAGCACCATGATTCTAAAAACTCTTGATAAGTCTTCCCAAACCTTCTAAAAACTCTTGAGAAGCTTGGGGTTCCTCAAATACTTCATAATAATGCATCAAAAGTGATGGTAATGATTTCATATAATTTTTTGGTTCCTTGCTAGATCCAACGGAGAAGGAGTGTGTAGTCACGTTGGGTTGGTTCTGAATAGGTTTGGTCATATGGAAATAACTCACTATTGGTGAGGAAGGTATGTATAGGTCTTGTAGAGTGCATGTTTGACTAATGTTAGGATACTCAATCCTAACATTATTAGTTAGTATTAGTTAGTATTATTAATAATTTAATTATTAAATTATTAACTTATAAAGTGAACCATCACAACCCTTCATAACGTGAACCATCACGTATCTTCATACATGAACCATCATGTCTCTTCACCAATGTAGCTTTAGGGTAGATATATATATTAGGTTGGCCATCCATATCAAATCATCAAAGAAGAAGAATAATAAGCATATATTCTAAGGAGGGAGCCCCCTATAGTGGCAAAGTGATTACAAGGGAGCCCCCTTTGAGTGGCCTGCGATTACATTTACATTAATTTATTAATAATTTTATAGTAAGACCTTGGGGTCTTACCATTTGGTATCAGATCCATGTGGGACCCAGTCATGTGGGAATTGCTCAAAGATCTTCATCAAATCACTTATGTACATGAGTATCAAAATCAGTTTGAGGATATCACCAAACACAACACAATATTGGATGAATCAATTCTCATCAATGGCTTCATTAGTGGATTAAAAGAGGAAATTAGAATGGAGGTGATAAGGTTCAATCTCTATACCATGATGCAGACCTATGGATTGGAAAAATTAGCTGAAGATAAAATTAATGCACAACAACAATTAGGGAAACCACTTATGGAAAAATCATCGACCACTTACATTGCTCCCAAACCTATGCATAATGGAAGGGCACAAAGCACTTACACAACCCCCAAATCTAATCGAACTTTACAAATTAAACATATTAGCTTTGACAAGATGAAGGAACGACGAGCAAAAGGACTCTGTGATAATTGTGATGAACAATTTGGACCCCACCATAAATGTGCTACACTAACATTGTATTTATTGAAGTAAGTTGATCCCTGTCTCTCCATAGAGCAAGCAGATGAGGTAGTTGTGTCCAAAGCGGCCAGTGCACCTACTCATCGCAATGAAGACAATGAGGTCGATGTGTAATAAATGATTTATGTACCAAGCAAGGATGAGGTATACATACCCAAAGTGATCAATGCTAGCCAAACATGCACTCTACAAGACCTACAAATACCTTCCTCACCAATAGTGAGTTCTTACCATATGACCAAACCTATTTGGAACCAACATAGAGTGACTACACACTCCTTCTCCATTTTATCTACCAAGGAACCAAAAAATGATATGAAATCATTACCATCACTTTTGATGCATCATTTTGAAGTATTTGAGGAACCCCAAGGGTTGCCCTCCCATTGTCATCATGATTTTCCTAAGGAATATTCTACTATTGTTCTTGGCAACCCCCCTCTAATGCTTCATCCTTCTCGATATCCCTGCCTACGAAAGGATGCCATTAAAAGAGTCCAAGAACTTACACAAATCCTTCTTGGAAAACAAAGGATAAAGCTTCTCACTTTGAGCTTTGAGGACAAAGCTCTTTTTAAGGAGGGTGGCATGTTAGGATCCTCAATCCTAACATTATTAGTTAGTATTAGTTAGTATTATTAATCATTTAATTATTATATTATTAACTTATAAAGTGAACCATCACAACCCTTCATAACGTGAACCATCACATCTCTTCATACGTGAACCATCATGTCTCTTCACCAACATAGCTTTAGGGTAGATATATATATTAGGTTGGCCATCCATATCAAATTATCCAAGAAGAAGAATAATAAGCATAGATTCTAATGAGGTAGCCCCTATAGTGGTAAAATGATTACAAGGGAGCCCCCTTTGAGTGGCCTACGATTACATTTACATTAATTTATTAATAATTTTATAGTAAGACCTTGGGGTCTTACCACATATAGGGGGACAAGGGATATCATTGATGAATCCCCCTAGAGGCTGAGAAGAAATTTAATGGTAAATAATTGATTAAAACTACAAATGAGGTTGATGTCACACAAATCATGACCCATTCAATCCAATTATATGAGAAACCAAAAGCTTGAAGGATGTTCTACAAAAAAGACTAGCTAACCCTATCATAAGCCTTGGACATATCAAGCTTAATGAACATAGTCTTTTTATCAGAGATATCCATAGAGTGAATATCTTCAGCAACAACCACCACACCATCCAAAATCTAAGACCCTTTACAAACCCACCTTGCTCAGGGAAAATAAGAAAACAAAGAACTTTCTTCAGCCAATCTGCAATAATCTTGGTAATAATTTTGTAAGTAGCATTGCATAGGTAAATAGGATGGAAAGACCCCAACAAGCTAGAATTTTTAGATTTGGGAATAAGAGCAAGGAAGGTTGAATTTATAGCTTTAAGAATTTTCTTATTGACTTGGGATTCCTGAACAACTTTTAGCAGATTAAAAGATAACACTTCCCAAAAATCTTAGAAATTTTTTTTAGGGAAACCATCAGGTCCAGGTGCTTTACCTTTTTTTATTTGAAAAACAACCACTTTAAGTTCCTTCATAGAGACGGGATCCATTAGCATCTTATTCATATCATTAGAGACCAGCCTAGGAATACAATCCAAAATATGCCTCATATTAAAAACATCATTAGGACCTTACTCGGATAAAAGAGAGGAGAAGAACCTGACTGCTTCATTAGAGATATCTTCAAAGCATGAGAGAGTTTCCACCTGATAAGAAGTAAGTGAGACTATAGAATTACCATTCCTATGGTTTTTAACCAAATTGTAAAAAATAGAGGTGTTTCCATCCCCTTCCAACAACCAGTCAATTTGAGATTTCTGCTCCCAAAAAATCTCCTCATGAAGCTCCCATTCAGCAAACTAACTAGAAAGGGAAGCTTCCATTTCTAACAAATCCTTTATCAATATTTCATATTTAATTTGAAAAATGATCTCCTCCAATCTATCCTATAGTTGTTTTTTCTACTAAAAAATATTTCCAAAAAAAAATATGGTCCATTGCTTGAGTTTAAGTTTGACAAACTGGAGGCTCTTGAAAAAAGTAAACATAGCAGTGCAAAATTTGGGTTTCCATTCGACCCACCACCTCTCCACATTTTCATACAAATCATTATCCCTAAGCCACATAAGTTGAAATTTGAAAGATGGATTTATTGGAAATGAGAATCTCGAGGATTGAAAGAGAATGGGCCAGTGATCAGAGCCCCCTTGGCCTAGAATATCTGAGAATAAATTTCAGTTATCATCAAACCAACTATTTTAAGTAAGGAACTGATCCAATAATTTCAAAAATAAAATATATTCCACATCTTCTCTTAGTCCAAGTAAAGAGCCCATTTCGAGGCTTCACATCAACAAGATTAATGAAAGAAATATTGTCCCATATTAAAGTAGAAGAAGGATCCAAACACTCCACACCACCATTCTTATCCTCTAGGGATATGATAGAATTAAAATCCCTAGCCACAATCCAAGGAGAATTGGAAGCAAGAGATTGAATGAATCTAATATGATTCCATAAGAATATTTTACCTGATAAATCACTGGGGGTATACACATTAGATGGAAGAATAGAATATCCAAATTAAAATCAGGTAGAAACCATAGAGAGACATTTCCTACTACCCACCCACCAAGAGTGATTTAAGCATCATGGATCCCACAAACATGCAACACCACCCATCAAACCCTGGGCTCCAATAGCAAGACAATGACTACATTTCCATACCTTAGAAGCAATTCTAACCATATCTTCACAAGATAATTTTATTTCCTAGATGAAAACAATATCAGGTCTATGATCTCTGATCAAATTTTGAGTACCTTTTTTTCTAGGGCTACTACCCAAACCCCCCAAAATTCCAAGATATCACTTTCATTTTGGGGAATAGAGAAATGATAATCTAATGTCTTAACAACACTAGACTCAACTAAGGATTCCCCTATAAATTTCACTTTTTCTTTATCCTTATTTCTTCTTGCTTTTACCACCTTCTCCACCCCACATTTTTTGATAGTTTTTGGGTGAATACCTAACATAGAAGAAACTTTTTTTCCCTTCCTCTCTAGAAATCCTATCCTAGGAGGGTTCAAACCTAGTCTCATCCTCATTTTCCTCAATCAAGTTTTCAACCAAAGGGTAATGATCAAGAACTTTATCAAGATAATCCAACACCTCTTTGGACTTATCTTCATTTCCTACAAGAGGTTTATTAGGCACCACCCCTTCCTTATCAGAATTTTGCATTTCAAAAGAAGGATTTAGGAAAGAACAAGTACCTGGATCTTGAATACAAGAATCCATATCACCTCCGTTCTAGACTTGCTCCTCAATATGCAACTCCTAAAAATTCTCAAGCACATCAAATATATTAGTAGAACCTTCTTTACCAACAACTTTATTTTGATGAACAAAAGGCCTAGACCTTGAATAAGACTTAACAGGAATAAATTCATAAAAACTGGGTATCTCATTAACCATATGAGCTTTTCCTTTTGCCTTTGTAGATGCATATTGAAATTCAAATGAAAATTATGAAGGCTTAGATTTTACTTTCTTACAGTTTCTCTGAAGATGCCCATATTCATGGCATATGTGGTATCAAAATGGGAGAGCTTCATAATCTAACTATTGGACCCAAGACATGTTTCCCTATTTAATCTCCAATGATTCAGGTAGTGGATTATTTAGATATACTTCAACACATAGCCATTCAAAATAAGAAAATTTCTTATACAAGGTTTGGTGAGATAGACCAACTAATTTCCCAATAAACTCTATAATAGAATGAAGAATATCCAACCTTCAATATTCCATAGGGATTCTATTGGCAATTTTGGGTACATTGGGTACAGTGCCTTTGCTCAAGTGTTGATGTTGTCATTGATGTCAAGAAGTGGAAGGGTTTTTGTGAAAACCAAGGTAGACAAAATAAAAGGTTTTATTTAAAACCATGGACAATAGATTTGAAATGATTTTTTCTTAAAACCCAAGTTGGCTCTTCGTTTCGTTGAAAAAGGTGCCCCGGTGATGAAGATATTTAATTTTTAATATTTAGTTTAAATTTTATTTATTTAAAATTTAAATTAAATTAAAGTATTTTCCAATGTTTTTGGAAATGCCGATGTGTTTGGTAATGCATCGAAGGGCATATAAAAGGTGGCAATGGAATTCATTAAAGCAAGTAATGTTTTCGATATGAATCCTCATGCAATTTCGATTTAGTCGGAGCTCCTGCGCTAATGAAGAAAGATTCTCGGGAGCAGCGCCAAAGAGGAGGGCTCACGGTGGAGATTCAAATGATGCTCGGGAGCAGCGCCAAAGAGGAGGTTGAAGATTGGTAGAAAATATGACTTGTGCTTTAGACATGTTGATATTTTTCAGTGAAAAGAATACCATGCTCGCTGTTATAAATATGCAGATGAAAACATTTTAAAGATGTCGAAAACCCCTACACGATCATCAAAGCTAATATTGTGAAATCTTTTGATTACACGGAAATCAAGAAAGTGTTACCGGTACACATTTCAAAGGGTACAGAGAATCGAACTGCTATTGCAGTTTCATCCACCATGACAGCAGCGTTAGGTGCTGGTTTCAGTGAAGGGTCTTCGAATAAATAGGTCTCGAGATCGAGACTAAGCGACAATTGAGGATTAAAGTTTTTTGTCTCCATGCACCAATAAGAAATAGTGAAGAAAAAGTAAATTTCTCCTTGTTTCACGTGGGCAGCTTAGCCCACATGGTCGAGGCCCTAGTGCTAGGGCTTGCATGACTTGAGAGGTCATGGGTTCGAGTAGTGACGAAGGCTTAAAGTGCTACTAAGGTATGCCCCACATTTTTATTTAATGATGATAATACTTTGTTGTTTGAATTATTAGAATTTGGGAGTTATAAGGTTATGCAATGTGGTGATTTATTTTAATTTTATGGTATAAGTGGTTTTGGGAGTTATAAGGTAATGCAATGTTGTGATTTATTTTATTTTATGGTACAAGTGGTTTTAGGAGAGATAAGGAAGTTGTGCAATTAAAGACTTTGGTGATGATGATTGAAAAGTGGAGTAATGTTGATTATTTTGTGATCTACTAACCTTTTTGAAGATTGGCAAAAGAACTTTGTGATTGTGGCAGATTTCCAAAGGGGTTCCTTCACTTCAATAAGGTATGGGCACATTCTTCTTATGAGTATGATTGGTGTATGTTTTTCTGAAATAAGCTTGGAGTGAAAAGGGATTCTACTAGGTTTCCTTTGGTTGGGAATAAGTCCTAGTTTTTGGTTTGTTGAAGACTACTTATGCATTGTTATCATTGATGAGAGTTTTGGTGAATGCATAATTCTGGTTTGAGGTAGTGGAAGCATTGTGCACTAGGGTTTATGTTTGTAAGTCTTGTTACTTGCATTGAGATGGTGAAACCCTTAGTTGGTTGTTTTGATATTGATGGATGAGTTGCTTCCATAGTGGTTGTGTTGATGAATTTAGTGCTTTACTTGATTCATGATATTGGGCTTACTCCATTAAGTTGATTTGAACAAGTTATTCTTTGCATTTGGTGATATTGTGTGGGTGGATGTTTTGTTCAAATATCTTTGGAGGGAAAAGGATTTCTACTTGTTTCCTTTTCTTGTGATGATTGGTTGAATGCTTCAAGGTTAATGTTGAATTGAATGATGTTGGTTAAACCTTGTCTTTGAGCATTGTTGTTGAAGCCCAAATTGGTTGAGAAAAGATATTGGTTGTTGGAAAGAACATGAGTTTCATTGTTATATGAGATATTGCATGGTTGGCAATTGTTGGGTTGTGTTTCATGTTCTTGAGTTTGATAGTTCTATCAGAGAACTTGAGGATAGAGGTGCATTGGTTCTATGAGTAGAACCCGAGGACAGATTTGTGCCTGACCGAAGGACTGTGTTTGGTGCAGATCAAAGACAGAGGAAGAGGACATTTGTGCTAGACCGAAGGACTATGTTTAGTGCAAATTCGAGGACCATCTTTGAGGTGATAGAGTTGAGGACATAGGTCTCCAGCTAGAGCAGGAAGATAGGTGTCTTCTGTGGATAGAGTTCCATTTGCTAAGGGCAGAAGAGGCAGAGGTCTTCTAGAGGATCACCAGCCAGAGTAGAGGAAGGGGAAGGTATCTCCTTTGAGCAAAGGCTCATAAATTCAGATTAGGGGAAAGTATCTCCTTTGAGCTGAGGCTCATAAACATTGTAATTGGGAAGGTTTCCCAAAGAACTTTGAGATAACTTTTAGAGAAAATTTTTGTGGATGAACCACGTAAATTGTTGTGTAACTTTGTGGATGATCTTGTGCATTGCTTTGATATTGCTTTGGATATTTAGCTTTACTATTTTGAAGTATAAAGGAAAAGTAAAAATAGGTCTTATACTGTTCACCCCCCCTCTCAGTATAAGCTTGTGTTCTTCAGATTCATAGCAAACGGACCCACACAAGAATCCTAGAAGGCCTCTCCTCCACCGAATCAAATCCTAAATACCAGGGTTTGATAAATAATTCATACTAATTGTGAAAGTAAGGACCCCCTAAAACACTTTACTACAATCTACCATATGGGAGAACACCACAATAAAATACCCATTAGCTGCAAGAATAATCTTCGGATCACCTTCAGGTCTCCAATTTCTCCTAACTCGGTTTTCTAAAAAAGGCATAGAAATTTTAAGACCCATGAATTTGTAGATGAGTGCATGCTCAGAAAAATATAAAACATCATCCACAATAGAATCAAGACTGATAACCAAGATAGGATGATCTTTGATTTTCTCCAAGCATCCATTATTCTTTGACTTTGAATTCGAATAGGAATTAGAAACAGGATCAAGGGTTGCATGCAGCAAAAAAATCATGGCATTTGCATGATCAAAAGAAGAGGCATCCTTATTCAAAATAGCATCCTTAAAAGACAAATATCGGGGGTCACCAGGACCCCCCGAAGTTGCCATATCTAAATCCAAACTACAGCACACCTTTCACCAACCAACACATTGGTTTTCACAAAAAAAATTAACACCGACCTGAAACCCTAGATGTTCTTTCATTAGTGGATTGAATCTCTCATGGAGTTTATGATAATCTATTTTATGAATTTTATTTTTGTTCTATTTATGTGAGAAACTAATTTTATCTTATATAAAAATAGATAAAATTGTGTTTAAAGTATTATGAACCCCTAAATCTATATTGGTAGTCTTCCATTTTATAAAAGGAATGAGAGTTTTAATGCTTGATATTATTCTTTTATATTACTTTAGGAATAATATGGTGACATGATTTTGGATTTCTCTAAACTTTTTATAGAGGTTAATTATAATGTCTCCCCTTTAGAAATCATATTAGAAAGTAGTATATGTTCTATATACTTCACTAGAGAAGAACTATAGATGATTTTTGATAACTGGTAACTATGAGTGAATCTTGCTTCAATGTAGTCCCATTACACACCTTTCACAATTATGATTTTTCTCAGTTCTGTGTTTTGAGATGAATATGATTACTATGGTGGTCAAATGGTTTGTTTTAGAGACAAAATAATTTTTTTAAACCTAATAACTAGTTGTGTTCTACTATGAAAGGTTGATAATAGTTTAAAATTTTAAATCAAATTCATATTTTATTGGTAGTTTTATAATGACAAAATTGACAATGTGGCTTGTAGGATGTGATAGTAATCATAAAATTAGAATTTAAGAAGAAGTTATTTTTTATATTTAATATTTTATTTGAAACTTTGTTCTTTATGGCCGTAGTTACCTTGCTTGAAAATGCGATTTGTGAAAGGAATGCTTCTTAATGAAAATTTATAAATGTTGTTTAGATGTTCGTACAAAACTTAGTTAATTATTACAAAAATTATTAATCTAGATTGTAGTATGTAATATAAAAATTGCATTTAGTGATTGGCATATTCTAAAACATGATTGTGTTTGGAATTTAACAAAATTATTTTTTTGTAATATATGTTAAATATTAAACAGGTGAACAACCGTTGTAGAAATATGGTTTAAGATATTTGGCTCCAATGAAAATATTCTTTTACTATTGTAAACATGTGTTCTCTTTGGCTTAGGCTGGGAGAAGTCTCATCCCAATTTGTAAATTATCTTCATTTTAATACAAGTTTTTTCAAATTATTTTTCAAAAAAATATATATGTTTAAATATAATGGAAGAAAAAATATTGTCCATATAAGGCTTATGAAAGGGATAATCATATATTTCTATTATATTTGTTTTTCTCTAATAGATAAATAATTTTCAAGTTTATTGGGTGTGTGTTTTTTAAAAGGAAAAAGATATTGTAGAGCATAGTTTAGTCTTGTTGGTTATTGGAGGTTAAATACAATTTTGCTTGCAAGGTGATAGTTTATTGCTTCACGCTAGATGAAGAATTTCTTATATGAATATCTTATGTTGTTAGGAGTAGAATAGTAGGTTGTAGCATTCATGGAAGATATGGAATCATTCCTCTTTAAGAACCATAATTATGACCAAATGGACTTTTCTTTTTGCTAGTGTGTTGACTATATTTTCAGCTTTGGGGTTAGTTATATATGTTAGACAACAAAAAGAATAAAAATGAGGATATGAACATTTTACATATATAGCTTAGAAAGAGATGAAATATTACACACATGTAAATGTAAATGTGTGTGTGTTTATTGCTTTAGTTAGAAGGCTATGTAATGAAAAATTTATCTTGATATTGATAATTGTTTACTATCATAATAGTTTAGTTAGAATCCATGTTTAACTAGATCTTATGCTCTATTTTTCTTTAATAATAAGTTATTATATTGGCAAATAATTATAAGTAAAAGAATATTTTAGAGTTTGAATAAAATTAAATAGAGTCTATCATATAAGCACATGCCCATGTTTTTATAAAAGGAATATGAGTTGTGATATACATCTCGTGTAGAAGGGAATGTACTTGTTTGAATTAGAGAATTTTTATAAATCCTTAATTTTAACTATTATAGGTAGTACCTTTATTACTTATAACCATAATAAACCTAGATTCATCCTACAATCTTGAATATTATTGTATAATATCATTTGGGGAGAGGAACCTCAACAGGTGACTTGGTTGAAAACCAAGATGATTTATCATAGAGAGGATGGTATTAAACTTATATATTCATAAAATAAAATAATAGGCCTTTCAGGAACATCAATGATAGAGTATTCATTATCATTGCTATGAATTAAACCCAAAAATACTTTTGGTATTGTATGAGCAAAATTAAAACTTGTGTGTTTATTCAACCTATCCTTAATTAGATCATGGGTAGAATTGTGTTACGTTCAAATTGAATTATTTATCTATAATGTGCTTTAAATGATTTGATAATTTAATTTGAGGATAGGCAAAGTGGGTTTTGTACTTAAGTTATAATTCATGGGCAATAGCACCATATTGCATCTATAGGAGTTATTTTCCTATATATGTAGGTTTGTTTTATTGTGCTTGATATGTGTACTTCACTTAATAGGCTTATGGTGTTTTTACATGAAAAGCATGTTTGTTTTTATATGGAAAAATTGTAGAGAAATCATATGACTCATCTATGTGTCTTTAAAATTCAGCTTGTCTGATTTATTTTTGTACATGACTTTATCATTTATACAAATTTATTATTGGCATTTTGTTCTATGTGTATGTCATTGTTAGAATTGACTACTTGTATGGTGTATGTGATAGTTATTATGAAGTGTTTTTTATATGATTTGTATTTGACTACCAAAATTATAGTTTGATTTATTCATGGGAATGATAACAAAGTACCTATTATAATATAAGGGAAAGTAGACTACATTCTCACGAGTGGCACTTAATATGATTTCAGTACCTTGTCTTGGAATAAAAAATTGCATGGTCTTTATTAGCATTATCTTAATATAAATGATTGTGAAAATTTTATCATTGGATAAAATTTAAAATGGATATTGATATGCTTAAGTTTCATTTATTTTATATTGTAAAGTTTTTCATAATTTTGAAAGTTTTTCTTTGGTAATAAAAGTTGTGATTTTGACCAAACTAGATGGGTTTTACATCTTCTTAATAAAATTAAGTGACCCTATTGATGAGCCTATCTAGAATTTAGAATAAATACATATGAAAAACACACAATATCCCATCAATTTATCTTTGAATACCTTAGTATATGATTTTAGTAACATTTATCCTATTACTAAATGTTCCTCTTTTGTGCTTTCCTGATGCTAGTTCTCTAATTTCTACTAGGAGGGAATGTCCCATCTGCTGGATGGTGTTTTCATGTAGGAAGGAATAATTTCCAAATCCTTTTCTCCCATTAGGTGGGGATTCTTTTTTTTTAATTTTCATTCAACTTGAGCACTATGGTTTGAGTGAGATTTTCAATTTTAAATTTTAAATTAAACTTTAGCGCTTTAGATCCAAAAGTTTATTGGTTTCACCTTCACGTTGGATAGATGAATTATTAGTTTAGGCTATTGTATTTGGGATTGGGGGATTTTTTATTTTTAATAAAATCCTTGATTTATTAGGTGGGAAGGCCTAATTCAAATTTTATTTTTGTGTGGCCTTAGGGTTCATTGGTTAGTTATTTTTTGGGTGCTCAGTCTCAAATTTGATTTTATTTTTAGAATTTAGGGGGTTTTTTAGATCCACATGATCTAATTTGTTGGAATTTTTTGTCGAATTTTGGTTCGACTCTATTCCTCTCTAGTGCTCATTGAATATATTTATGTTATTGTTTAGGTTTGGGGACCCTTGGAAAACCCCTTTGTAAAAGGTTTGGGGACCCTTTCAAAACCTTTTCTTTTACCAAATAAAAAAAAAACTTAGTATATGATTTAAACTTCAGATATATTTCAAACTACTCTCTGTAATGGTATGAATCATTTTATTCTCAAGCAAATCAAACACAAGTTATCTCAAGGCAAGACTTGGTGATTTTGAATGGCTTAAGATTTCCTATTTTGGATAGATATATATTTTACAATTATCCTTCTTCCTTTTGAAATGGGTAAGGTGTTTCAATCACGTATAATCTTAATAAAGCATGTATATCCTCAGCCACCAGATTTACTTTATTGTTTATATAGCTTTAACCTACTTTTGAATGGATTGAATTATTGAGATTTTAAATTCAATTTGCTTAGGATGATTAGTTGTAAATAAAAATAATGTTAAATCAACTATGAGAGTGACTTTTTAACCTCTCATTTCTAGCTTATATTCTAGCCATGGACTATGCCTTTTGGGTGAACCCTAAAATTATCCAAATGATTATCCTATCAAGATGATAAATACTTAATAATAAATAAAAATAAAAAATTAAAGGTAGTGAAATAAAATTCACTATATTGCTGGAAATTTTATGGATAGAAATACTTATTGTGTTATACAAACTTAGAGAAAAGGTTCTTATCCTTTGGGTGTAAATTTAGTTGTATATAGTAAGATTTCATTTGTAGAGATCAATTATCTTTAAGAAAAGTAGCATGTACTAGATACAACCTATCCAAGGGATATTAGTAGTAGTTATGGTTTGATGAAACCATTTATCAATAGTGCATAGTAAATTCCTTTTCATACAGAAGGAAGACACTAAGGAAGGATTTTGTACATAAATATGTACAATGTGCCATGCTCTTCCTTGATATCTCCTTTGGTGATAAGATCTATATCTTTCTAGAAGAAACCATTATATTAAAACTCAAGATTTTGTATGGGCTTGGGAATGCCTTTAAAATATTATTTCAAAGCTTTTTTAATTGGTGTGAAGACAAAACTCTCAAATTAATATAAATTAGTTTATTGCTACTACTTTAAATGAATTATTTGACCATAAAAAATTAGGCTTATTTTGATTCAATCCTCCAAAAACCATGGGTAATCATACCATTGCAAGCTTAACGCATATATGTTATATTCCATATGATTCGTATTATCATGTTCTTTAGGTTGTATTGACTATAATTATTATGGAATTTTTTAATTTCCAAAAAACTTCATAATACACCTTGTTGTTATTTTTTTTTTAATAAAAGATTTATTTACTTAACAAAAAAGTACAAAACTCTTTAATCAGAGATCAAAGTGAACAGATCATTATAAAAAATAGAACATGAAGAAAAAAAAGAACCTCATTATTGGAGTCTTTTCATCCTCTCATACCACCCCTACCCTTTTACCTCTTGATGATTTGGTGGCAATAACTAGGGGCTATATTTATTGTCTGATTTACTAGTGTGTCAACCTCTTTGTTGAATTCCCACCTTATGTGTTGATAGGATATTTTTCTAATGGTCATGCCTAGTTTTCTAATCTTTTCTTTAATAATCTTCAATTGTAAATATCTAAAATATTTATTTTTGGCAAGAGTTGTTATTATCAATTTAGAATCCCTGTAAACTGTGACCTGAGTGATTACTTGCTTTACCACCAATTTTAAGTCGATTTCACATCTAATAGCCTCTACCACGTTGTTAGATATTGTTCCCAAGTTGACCATGTATTTGAGCAAGATCTCACAAGGTCTTGCAATAATTAGTCCCCTTGCTGCTACTTGACTAGGGTTAGACTTGGAGGCACCATCAAAGAAGAGTGTCGAAAAACATATGGCATGCAATGAATTATTTGCTTTGTATCCTCGTTGTGTCAGGAAATCTTGGAGATTAAGTTGGTAGATAAGTCTTCTTTATGTGGGTGACAAATATTCTTCATACTACTATTGATAGAAACTAGATTTGACATTTAGAACTAATTCTTCTTTCATTCTTCATATTAGAGTTTTATTGTCCTTACATTTTCCTTCAAAAATCCTTTGATTTCTATTCAACCAGATGTGCCAAATGACAAAATATGGTATAGATCTCCATAGATATTTTAGGAGGGGCTTACCTACCAATTTACATTTATATTCTTTGTTCCACTTGGTAAAACATGGGTCTGTGGTTAACCTTCCAGAGTAGAAAATACTAAGAATTTTAGTTATTCCTAACCAAATTGAAATTGCCTTTGGGCATTAAAATAAAATATGGAAAAAAGTTTCATTGTTCTGCCTGCACCTGTAACAAACATGAGGCCCTGCTATACTCCTCTTTTGCAAATTATCACCTATTAATATTTTATTTTGAGAAACTATCCAACTGAATAATTGTAGTTTAGGTGGTGCTCTAGTTTTTCATAATATCAATAGTTTTTTGTTGGCGGGCCCAATTTGTTGATATTGGAGTCGTAGATGCACTTATTATTCCCCATTATGTTGATTCTACCCCAAATATGTTTGTGTTGCATCATGGGATGAAGAGTTCTAATGCTCACCACATGGGACTTAAAATATTTTCAATATCCTTGAAGCTGAGATGGAATGGGAGGGGATATTCAGTTCAAATTTTTTGAGGCCCAATAAAATAAGTATTTGAGTATTATTTGACTTTCCAAGTGATACTACAATTCGATTGGAGTTCTATCTCTTAATGGTTGATTTCCTAGGATCAAGTCCTCCCATAGATTAATTGACTTACCATCTCTCGGTAGCCAAGAAATTGTATTCTCTATTATGCTCTTTGAAGCCACTATATGTTTCCAAACCAACGAGGCTTTGGGAAGTTTCTCTATATGTTTGAGCACTTGAAAACCTATTTGATTATTTATGTACTTTCTAACTAGTATATGTTGCCATGCTCGATTATTTTTAAGCATGTTCCAAAGAATTTTTGCTCCCAGTGCTTTCGAAACTATCTCTATTTTTTATTCCTAGTCCTCCTTGAATTTTACTTTTGGTGACCATATCCTAATTGATCAAGTGGAACTTTTTTTTCTAAATGTCTACGTACTTACCATAGGAAGTTACGTATGATTCCATTAACCTTTTGCAAAATAAAATTGGGAGCATGATATACTAATAGTTGGTAGACTGGAAGAGAAGATAACATTTATTAGATCAATACTACCCTTTCGACAAGACTAAGCCAACTACTACTGTAACTTTGTATCCTCCTAACCATCTTATCCAATATTGGGGTTCAGTAGTCTAAGGCTCTGAGGTGGAATCTCATGGGCACTCCTAGATATCTAAAGTATTTTTTTTGTGCTAGAACAAAATCCTAGGATAGTACAAAAGAGTTTGAATCTTATTGTTGCAATATTTTTTGTATAGAACTGACTCTTTTGAGTGTTTATATGAGCCCTAGTAGCTTGTGTGAACCAATCCAGATATTTATTGAATTGTCTAACATTTTGCTTTGTGGCTTCACCTAGAATAATGATATCATTTGCAAATTGGGTATGTGTTACAAATTTGCATCCTATTGTAGCCTCTATTCCTATTATTTTTCTTTCTCTTTGAATATGGTTAATTAATATTCCAAGAGTATCAACAAAAATTATGTAAAGGTATGGTGATAGTGGACACCCTTGTCTAATTTCCTTTGTAGCCTAAAAGAATTTTTTTGGTTGTCCATTTATTAAGGGGTCTATCCATGGGTTTTTTATGCATACTTTGATCCACTTGATGACCTGATGTGGGAAGCTAAAATTTTGTAGGACATGTTCCACAAATTGTATATTAACTCGATCAAAGGTATTTGCCATATCAAGTTTTATAACAATTTTTTTTTTTTTAATTTTCTACTACTATGGAGGGCTTCATGCACTGTTATAATATTATCATATATTTATTTTCCAGGCGTGAACCCTCCTTGCTATTCTAATATTATTTTTTCAAGTTTCTTCTTTATTCTATTGGCCAACAACTTGGTAATAATATTATAGGAAGATTTACATAGAGAAATTGGTTTGAATCTAGAGAAATTAGTGGCATTTTTTTCTTTAGTAATCAATGCTAGAAAGGTGGATTTGATGGCTCCAATAATATTACCTTTCACCCTAACATCCTCAATCATGCATAGCAAATCTTCTCCAATGATGTGTAAGTATTTCTGGTAAAATTTATTTGTGAATCCATCAGGTCTAGGAGCTTTATCCTTTGGTAGAGTTTTTATAATCTCCTTAATTTCCTCCATAGTTATTAGCTAAATGAGATCTTGTTTGTCTTCAAAAATTAATACTATTGGTATATTGCTACAATAGTATTCCTTGGGAATGAGGGTTACCATTTTCTCTGGAGAGTAGAGCTAAGTAATGTTGATTGGCAAGTTCCTTAATTTTCTCCTTGTTTTTATAAGTGGTTCCTTCATGCTCTATCTCCTTGATTGTGTTCCTTTGGTAGCATTGCATGGTTTTTAGATGAAAATATTTGGTGTTTCTATCCCCCTTGCTTAGCCAAACCATTTAGGATCTAAGCCTCCAATGTGTTTCTTCTTCAATGCTTAATTTATTGAGCTTCTAAATCATATCATTTCTTGTATCTTCTTGCCATGGTTGAGGAGAATGATCCCCAATTTATTTTTCTAGTTGCTCTAGTTTTTGCTTCAACTGCTTCTTGTCTGGTTTGACTCACACTTTTCTACCAACCATTTTTATCACATGCTTCAATTTTTGAATTTTGATTTTCCACTTTTTTGGGGGGTTAGTGGATTGGATCTTTTGGTTCCAAGTTTTCCACAAGTTCATTAAAATATTCTTCTACTACCCATGTAGAGTTGTATTTAAAAGAAATTTTTTAGGGTTGTAGGCTTTGGCCGCTATCCAAGAGAATTGGCTTATGATCTGAGATAGAGTTCTGAATTATGTGACTAGAAGTGAGGGGAAAGTGTGTTAGGAGATTTTCACTGATCAAAAATCTATCCAATATTTTTGCAATATAGTTTACCCCTACTCTTCTATTACTCCAAGTGTACTTTCCTTTGGTCGATCTAATGTCTTGTAAGCTTTCATCTGCCATAATTTTATTGAGTATATCTCTATTTGTATCCCTTGTTAAACTTCCCCTAGCCTTCTCACAGTGGTAGAGAATCATGTTGAGATATCCTCCTAGTATTATTTTTTCAAACTTCTCATTGTCTAGCCATTGTGCTAAGTTTTTCCATGCTTCTCTTTTTTGGGTTGGATGATTTGGACTATAAAAATGTATTACTGCTACACTAGTTCCATATGGTAAGATAAATAATTTATCTATCCAGATATTATGCTTATGTTGTAAGCTATAAACTAATTTTTGTGGGTCCCAAGCTAAATTTAGTCCCCCTGAAGCTCCCAAATAATCAATAGGTATCAATTCTGATTGTACCCATATCTTCTACTATTTTGTAGATAGTGTTGCCTCTACTATTTTTTTTTCTTGAATACAAACTATTGTTGGCTTTTGCTCTTGTATTAGAACTTTGAGATAGTTTTTCAGAAGACTTCCCATTCCTCTATAGTTTCATGACATAATCTTCATTTTTTGGATTGCTTCTTATTTTTTACGAAGCTCTCCTTAATTTTGACTTGTTTTTTGGATTGCAAGTCTTTTTGTGCTTGCTTATTTTTGAGTTGTTGGTTCGATTTTATTCCCTTAGCTACAAATCGTGTGGTTGAAAAGCCCCCAATAATCACTATTTACTCCAATTGTGTTTCTTCTACCTCTTCCTATAAGTTACCATCAGTTTCTTCTCTAGATATTGTGTTCTCTAGTGTATCTCCTAATATCTTGGTGACTTATCAACTTCAGTTGTAGGTATCTTCTCTTTATATTTATGATCCATCACATCTAGAGATGTGATTTCATTTTCTCCTTCATTAATACTTGCAAATTTCTTTTTATTTTGGAATATTTTTTGATGTTCTTGTTGAGGTTTTTGATTCTTTCTTCTTGATCTATGCGATCTCCTTTTGACTTCCTAGAATCCTGGTTCTTCCTTTTTTTGTTTCTTGTGCTTGTTTAATTGGATAGTTTTGAGATAAATTCCCATGCTCATGGCATGTTATACACTTTAATGGTATATGCTCATAATACAGGAGTGTAACACCCCAAAAACATGAAACAAGAAAACACACACACAAAAGAAAAGTTTACATATATTATTATATAAATATTTTTGACTAAGGAGGAGGATTCATAAATCCCCAACCAACCTTAGATCGACCTACTATTTGACATAGCCTAAGTTTCTTAAGAACTATACCACACAAGATTCCCTTCATGCAAGTCCCATCTGCGTAAGCCTATCTTGTGTTGTGCATGTAAGTCTATCTCTCTCATCAGTCTTGATGAGCTAGACTTACCACCTTCAATCGTTAGAAGGTGTACACGCATCTCCATATCCACACAAGTCATTATGTGTGGGCATGCTACGTGTACTACGAGCTAAGCTATCGATCTTGTCCACTGACAAGCTATCTTAGCTCTGGTACAATATTCCAAACCTAGTTTCCAACCTCCCTAAGGGGGTCTCAAGCCCTTAGGGTACCTCTAAGTTCACCTAGAACTTACTAAATATTCTTTCCTTTTTAATCATCACAAGAGCATAAAATATCTAGATACTAAATCTAACAAAATGAATTATCATCAAGCAAGCATAGTCAAGGCATAGAGAAACAATAACCAATTATGCATACATTAAAAGGTTTAAATGCAGAAGACTAAATAAATAAGTACTAGATGTGGTAGTTACAAAGTTCGTTCAAGTACATGAACTAGTATGGTACACCCCATACCTTTCCACACTACTTTACATCCATTTTATCAAGGAAATCTCCCCACAATCTAATCTATTGCAAAAATAATCAAGAAGTAAGGTAGAGAGCAAACTTGTGGATTGGTCTATCTCCTAACTTTGACCTTCCCGCTCTTCCATCGATCAAGTGAGGATAGTAGGGGATCAAGACACTCATGGATCTGGATAGACATGCTTCTATATGCACTTACTTAATTCATTGCCAAATTGCAACTATACAAATAACCCAAGCAATTCAACTTACTAATGCATAGTCCTTTATCATAGAAACTACCCTTTCCACTTCCCCTCTCACCCAACTTGAGAGAGTCAATCAACCATGCATTAGCTCACGTGCTCTATTTGTAGTAAATGAACTACCCTCCTCAACAATTAGAGTCCCATACCCATAATTGCTAAGTAATCATTTATTTCATAACATAAGGTCCCATACCCTTAGATTACAAAATAACCATTCATTTCATTTATTTCATAACATAAGGTCCCATACCCTTAAATTACAAAATAACCATCTATTTCATTTATTTCATAACATAAGGTCCCATACCCTTAAATTACAAAATAACCATCTATTCCATTTATTTTATAACATAAGGTCCCATACCCTTAAATTACAAAATAACCATTCATTTCCATTTTATTTCATAACATAAGGTCCCATACCCCTAAATTACAAAATAATCATTCATTTCCATTTTATTTCATAACATAAGGTCCCATACCCCTACATTACAAAATAATCATTCATTTCCATTTTATTTCATAACATAAGGTCCCATACCCCTACATTACAAAATAATCATTCATTTCCATTTTATTTCATAACATAAGGTCCCATACCCCTACATTACAAAATAATCATTCATTTCCATTTTATTTCATAACATAAGGTCCCATACCCCTACATTACAAAATAATCATTCATTTCCATTTTATTTCATAACATAAGGTCCCATACCCCTACATTACAAAATAATCATTCATTTCCATTTTATTTCATAACATAAGGTCCCATACCCCTACATTACAAAATAAACATTCATTTCATTTTAAAATTGATAAAGAAGACAATGAACAGTAGCTAAGCTTCTACCAACTACAATGAGCTATCGGATGGCAAAGCATCCAGATTCTTGGCTAGCACAAAACACAACCATCTATGATGCTATGCATCCTCTAACATAGGGTTACGATGCTCTAATATAGAGCTACGATGCTCACTTTGACACAGAGCTACAATGCTCTTTAGCATAGAGCTTCCATGCTCTTTAACACAGAATTTCACTCTCTTTAACATAGAGCTATCAATGCTCTTTAACATAGAGCTTCAACACTCTCTAACACAGAGCTTTCACACTCTTTAACATAGAGCTTTCACACTCTTTAACACAAAGCTTTAATGCTCTTTAACATAGAGCTTCAACACTCTTTAACATAGAGCTTCATGCTCTTTAACACAGAGCTTTCATGCTCTTTAACATAGAGCTTCATGCTCTTTAACATAGAGCTATCAATGCTCTTTAACACAGAGCTTCATCGCTCTTTAACATAGAGCTTTCATGCTCTTTAACACAGAGCTTCAACACTCTTTAACATAGAGCTTCAATGCTCTTTAACATAGAGCTTTCATGCTCTTTAACATAGAGCTTTCATACTCTTTAACATAGAGCTTTCATGCTCTTTAACACAGAGCTTCAATGCTCTTTAACACAGAGCTTCAATACTCTTTACACAGAGCTTCAATGCTCTTTAACATAGAGCTTTCACACTCTTTAACATAGAGCTTCATCTCTTTAACATAGAGCTTCAATGCTCTTTAACACAGAGCTTTACACTCTTTAATATAGAGCTTTCATGCTCTTTAACATAGAGCTTCAACGCTCTTTACACAGAGCTTCACACTCTTTAACATAGAGCTTCATGCTCTTTAACACAGAGCTTCAATGCTCTTTAACATAGAGCTTCAACACTCTTTAACATAGATAATAGCATAACAACTAGATTTGGATGAGGACCAACCTGGTTCACCCATGATAATTGGATCACCTGCACTACTCGATGATCGCTCATCGCTTGCTGCTCTTCCTTTACTCCTTCCCCATCCATCCTCCCTTGCCTCTCTTACCTCTCTACCTCTTTAGGATTTTCCTTCCATGTCTTCTTTCCCTCCTCGATCCATGCTCCTACCTACCCACCATTACTCCCTGACCACCTCCGATAGGAGGTAGGGTGAACACCCCTCTCCTTTCTCTTCCCAAGGTGATCATCATAAAGAGTTTTCCTCTCATGTCAGAGGAGCTTCATGCATCTAGCCATCTAGGTCTCCAAAGGGTAATTCGGCCTATTCTATCAAATGTCATCTTGTCACCATAACATCTCAGGGGGGTCGACCGATGGGTGGGCGATAACTTCCTAGATACATCGAGGCAAACACCTTTTTTTTAGGGTTTTATTTTTGTTTTATTTTAAATAGTCAACCTTTTAATTAAGCATTATCTTTTGCCTTTCTAAAATAAATCAACTATTTATTTTAAACAATATCTTTTGCCCTTTTAAATAAATAAACTATTCATTTAACAACATATTTTTCCCTTTTTAAATAAATAAACTATTTATTTTAAACAATATCTTTTTCCCTTTTAAATAAATAAACTATTTATTTAAACATATTTTACTCTTTTTAAATAAATAAACTATTTATTTAAACAACATATTTTGCTCTTTTTAAATAAATAAACTATTTATTTAAACAACACACATATGAAGTTTGTGAAGGCAAACCATCTACCCCATGATCACCGGTTATCAAGGTTAATAATGCTGAAGTAAAAGATAATCATGCAAGTGCATCAAACAAAGAGGGAGTCTTTCCATCAATCTAATCACCTATCTCAACCTCTAGAACTTATGATAGCTACTAGGCCATCAGTCTAGGGCTCAAGGTGATTAGACATTGATGATTATCCCTTAACCGAATGCATGCCTATATGAAGGTATCTATCCATGTTACCTTCGAGTTGCCTTATCATCATTTCCCCTTCCTCAAGTACTCTCACCTCTGGTGGATGACTCAATTTCCTCCACTCACGAGTGCACCTGATCCTACACATTGGCAATTTATTAGCAATAACATATCCTTCATTACTTATTGCTCAAAATCGAATATTAGTCACATTTGTTAATACATTGTTTTTCTATGTTTCAAAAGTCCATCTGGGAGGGTCATGACATCCTCCCCCACTAGGATTAACATCATCCTTGGTGTTTCTTAGTTTTTCAACTGCATATAAAATTAAGCAACTTGTTACAATAGCTTAAAGTTCATCAAACAAAAAAGGAAAATATTTTTGCATGTCCGCCACCTTCTCCCAAGTGGTATTTCTCTCCGAGAAATGGTCCCATTGGACCTTACACTACTCAAGGGTCTGATTTTGCATAGCTTTAGAGAGAAATTCAAGGATCCTTACTGGCATTACTTTGATTGCCTCTAGGTTTGCCATCTACAAGTTAGAGACATCCCACACATGTTCAGGGTCAGCAATATATTTTCTAAGCAAAGATATGTGGAAGGTGTCATGGATTTTTGATAAATTTGGAGGTAAGGTGAGTCGATATGCAATCAGGACTAATCTTCTCAGTGATCTCAAAGGGTCCTACAAATCGTGGATCCAGTTTTGTGGACTTGATCACACTTTTCATTGGTTTGACCCTTAGGAACACTTTATCTCCCACCGAGTATTCTCTGGGAGTTATTTTTAAATCGGCATAGCTCTTCTACCTATCAGCAACCTCTTTGAGCCTTTGCCTGATTACCCTGATTTGCTCTTCCATTTCCTTGACCATTTTTGGTCCAATCACTGCTCTATCCTCTAGGTTGTCCCATGATAGTGGTGTTCTACACTTTCACCCATATAATGCATCAAAAGGTGCCATCCCTAGAGAGGAATGATATCCATTATTGTAGGTAAATTCTACCAATGGTAGATAGTCTTCCCACCGAGACTTGTGGTCCATGCAATACATGTGGAGCATATCTTCCAGAACTTGGTTTACTCACTCCATCTGACCATCTATTTTAGGGTGGTATGCTGAACTCATATGCAACTTTGTGCCTATCACCAGATGTAGGGCTCTCCAAAACTCTGAAGTAAACTTGGAATCCCTATATGATATAATTACTTTCGAGAATCCATGTAGTCTGAACACTTCTTTAACAAACCTATTAGCCACCACTTGAGCATCATCCTTGGTGCTTCTAGGTATGAAGTGTGTGACCTTGGTCAATTTGTTGACCACCACAAATATTACATCATGTTGGTACCTAGTCTTAGGTAAGCCTACAACAAAATCCATTGATATGACCTACCATTTCTGAGTAGGTATATTATGGGGGTACAAATATCCTATGGGATGCTTGCATTCTACCTTGACCTTCTAGCACTCAAGGCATCGGGCCACAAAATCTATAATGTCCCTCTTCATCCCTACCCAAAAAAAGTCCTTTTTAGATTTTCTCTCATTTTTACCCCTTCGGGGTGAGCCATATAAGGAGATCTATGGGCTTCTTGCATCACTACCTTCCTTAAATCCCCTAATTTTGGTATGATGATTCTTCCTTTGTAGCATAAAAGGTCATCGATTACCCTAAACTCCTTATTGCTCTCTAGGTCTTCTCTTAACTTGGCTCGAATTTCTTGATAATATTCATCCTGATATTGCTCCTTTCTTACTTGGTCCATGAGATTTATGTGGCTCCTAGTTATGGTTGCTATGTGTTTCCTCCTACTTAAGGCATCTACAACCTTATTTTATTTTCCTTTAATGTACTCAATTTCAAAATCATACTCAACGAGGAACTCGACCCACCTTCTCTACCTCGCATTGAGTATTGGTTGAGTAAATATGTATTTCAGACTCTGATGATCTGATTTTAGCTCGAAGGGTCTTCCTACCAGATAATGGTGCCAAACTTTCAAAGTGTGAACTACAATGGCTAGCTCTAAATCATGAGTAGCATAGTTAACCTCATGCTTCTTAAGCTTCCTTGAAGTATAAGCTACTACTGACTCACCCTGCATGAGCACTCCCCCTAGACCCTCCAACGATGCATCAGAGCATACAGTAAAATCTCCTTGTGGGTCTAGAATATTTAGTATTGGTGTAGTGGTGAGCTTTTGCTTCAACATGGTGAAAGCAACCTCACACTTCTCCATCCATTTGAATTCCTTTCCTTTCTTTTGGAGACTAGTTATCATCGAGGTGATTTTTGAGAAATCCTTTATGTGACATCGGTAATAGCTCATTAGCCCCATGAAGCTTCTTACCTCAGTAACATTTGTAGGGGGTGGCCAATTTATCATGGCTTCTATTTTATCTAGATCCACTATGATCCCTTCAACCAATATGATATGCCCCAAATAGCGCACCTCTAAAACATAGAAATCGCTCTTAGCTAGATTCCCATAGAGTTGGTTTTCCCTTAGCAACTCCAACATGATCTTGAGATGTTTGTCATGCTCTTCCCTATTCCATGAGTATATTAGGATGTCATCAAGAAATACAAGGACAAACTAGTCCAGGTGCCTCCTGAACACATTGTTCATTAGATTCATGAAGGCAACGGGTGCATTAGTCAGCCCGAAAGGTAGGATGGTGAACTCGTAATACCCATACCTTGTTTTAAATATCATTTTGTGAGTGTCTTCCTCATGAATCCTCATCTGGTGATACCCTAACCTTAGGTCTATCTTGGTAAATACCATGGCATCTCTTAGCTGGTCAAATAAATCTTTGATCCTGGGCAAGGGGTACCGGTTCTTGATTGTGGCCTTATTCAACATCCTATAGTCAATACACAATCTTAGAGATCCATCCTTATTTTTCATAAATAAAATGGGTGCACCCCATGGTGACACACTTGGTTTTATCAACCCCTTTTCCAATAACCCTTGTAGTTGTACCTTTAACTCCTGCATCTCAATAGGTGACATCCTATACGGAGATCGGTGGATGGGTTCCGCTCCTAGTATAAGATCGATAGTGAAATCAAATTCTCGCACAAGAGGGAGCCCTGGAAGATATTTTGGAAATACATCCTAAAATTCCTATAGAATTGGGTGTGCCTCAATCACCTCTTCCTTTTGATCTCTCTCAACTTCATTCATTTTTACAACATAAATGATCCCCCCTTTCCTGAGGGCTTTCTTCAACTGCATGGCTGACAACATCTAGGGCTTGAATACCCCTTGCTTGCTATAAATTTATAGCCTCTCATTATTTCCCTTGGAATACTCAATCCATCTATCTTGGAAATTGATTATGGCTTGATGGGCCTGTAGCCAATCCATCCCTAGGATCACATCAAAGGTGTGAAGTGGGGTTACGTATAGGTAACCTTCCATGGTTCCACTTTCTAAAGTAATTTCCATCATTGGGAAGCATTGGTTTATGGAGTAGGTCTATCCAGACCCATACTCAACCTTCCATCCATGAGCCAAATACCCTGGCCTTTTTGGCATATCTTTGGCTAATTTACAAGAAATGAAACTATCGATGGCTCCACTATCTATTAATATATCTACTTGCTTATCAAAAATCTTACCTTTGATGATTAACGGGGTGGCTTGCCCTTCAAGTTTTTGATTCCCAATTGTAGCGTAGATCTTATGCATCGACTCCTTTCCTTTATTGTTGGGTGTGCTTGTCCCTAGTCGATACGGACACTGATTAGCATAGTGCATCCCTTTGCAATGGTAACATCCATCCTTGGGCCCTTGTCTCTTTTTCATTTTTTACTCCTCACTCTTAATCATTGGTACTAGAGCTGATGGCTTCTATGGGGGAGGTTTAGCATTATTGGGTTTGTTGCCTTTCTTGAAGAAGTTCTTCTTGAATTTCTTTTGGCCTCCATTGAATTTCTTCTCTATATTTTAGGGGTTCTTAGCCTTTCATTCTTGCTCTACCTCCCATTTTATAACCCCATTGCTATTCCTCTTCTTTAGTTCCTGACATTCCTGGTCGATTAGGTTTTCATACTTATAGCGGAAATGAGACTCTACTTTCTTTGCTAAATCATAAGCCTTCTGCAATGACTTAGGTTCCTGCATTTCTACGTCATGCTTTATCCTAGACTGCAATCCATGAGTAAACTTATGAATCCACATCTTCTCATTATAGGTGGGTACATACTTCAACAATTTTACCAACTTCCTATAATATACCTCCACTAAGTTAGTTCCTTGCCTTAGACTAGCAAACTCTTCAAACTTTAAAGCATAGAAGTGTTCCGTGAGGAATCTCTTCTTGAAGATGTCTATAAATTCCTTCCATGGAATGTCTATCAATTCAATCTTAGTTTCCTCATAGTAAGTCTCCCACCAGTCCAGGGTAGCTCCTTCAAGGTAAATAGTAGCCCAAACCATTTGGGTACCTGAAGAATACCCCTTCACTATGAAGAAGACTTCCAACTCTCTCAACCAAGCTTCAGTTGCATCTCCCTCCCCTTCTCCATCAAACTTGGAGATACAAACATTCTTTAGGTCCCTTACTATCTCTTTTTCTAAGAGGGTCCTTGCTTGCTTTTTTTCACTATCAGCCCCTCAACTTGGTTGACTTTTGAATCTCTAGCTTGCAAATTTTGATTTGCCATAGTTTCTAGCACTTGTCTTAACTGATCCTATAACTCGGCAACCATAGTAGTAAGTTCCTCTATTCCTACATTGGGAACCTCTGGATCCTCATTCTGGATCCCTTCTTTAACATTACTTTATCAAGTTTGTCTAGGTGGAGGCCTTTCCATCCTAGCCTTGGGTGGCATCTTGATCTGGTTTCCACCCAAAAAAGAGTTAGACTACAACTTTCTCTTAACTGAATTACTAACTTGACCACAATACAGAGTCCTTATTTTGCTATTCATTAGAGATCTAACTAGGATGAGGTCCCAAGGTTAGGATATATCATTAATACCAAAGCCCATACTGAGGTATCATATTATCCACCCTTTTTGAAATCAATTCCTTTAGATCCTAAATGAGCAGAGACTCTAGGTTACTCTAGATTTCAGCTTATTCCTAAGCAAGCCTTTATCGGAGATCCCTGAATCTCTTTTACAACACATAAGAAGCTCTATACCCTCAAACCTAGAGCTCTGATACCAAATGTAACACCCCAAAAACATGAAACAAGAAAACACACACACACAAAAGAAAAGTTTACATATATTATTATATAATTATTTTTACTAAGGAGGAGGATTCATAAATCCCCAACCAACCTTAGATCGACCTACTATTTGACATAGCCTAAGTTTCTTAAGAACTATACCACACAATATTCCCTTCATGCAAGTCCCATCTACGTAAGCCTATCTTGTGTTGTGCATGTAAGTCTATCTCTCTCATCAGTCTTGATGAGCTAGACTTACCACCTTCAATCATTAGAAGGTGTACATGCATCTCCATATCCACACAAGTCATTATGTGTGGGCATGCTACGTGTACTATGAGCTAAGCTATCGATCTTGTCCACTGACAAGCTATCTTAGCTCTGGTACAATATTCCAAACCTAGTTTCCAACCTCCCTAAGGGGGTCTCAAGCCCTTAGGGTACCTCTAAGTTCACCTAGAACTTACTAAATATTCTTTCCTTTTTAATCATCACAAGAGCATAAAATATCTAGATACTAAATCTAACAAAATGAATTATCATCAAGCAAGCATAGTCAAGGCATAGAGAAACAATAACCAATTATGCATACATTAAAAGGTTTAAATGCAGAAGACTAAATAAAGAAGTACTAGATGTGGTAGTTACAAAGTTCGTTCAAGTACATGAACTAGTATGGTACACCCCATACCTTTCCACACTACTTTACATCCATTTTATCAAGGAAATCTCCCCACAATCTAATCTATTGCAAAAATAATCAAGAAGTAAGGTAGAGAGAAAACTTGTGGATTGGTCTATCTCCTGAATTTGACCTTCCCGCTCTTCCATCGATCAAGTGAGGATAGTAGGGGATCAGGACACTCATGGATCCGGATAGACATGCTTCTATATGCACTTACTTAATTCATTGCCAAATTGCAACTATACAAATAACCCAAGCAATTCAACTTACTAATGCATAGTCCTTTATCATAGAAACTACCCTTTCCACTTCCCCTCTCACCCAACTTGAGAGAGTCAATCAACCATGCATTAGCTCACATGCTCTATTTGTAGTAAATGAACTACCCTCCTCAACAATTAGAGTCCCATACCCATAATTGCTAAGTAATCATTTATTTCATAACATAAGGTCCCATACCCTTAGATTACAAAATAACCATTCATTTCATTTATTTCATAACATAAGGTCCCATACCCTTAAATTACAAAATAACCATCTATTTCATTTATTTCATAACATAAGGTCCCATACCCTTAAATTACAAAATAACCATCTATTTCATTTATTTCATAACATAAGGTCCCATACCCTTAAATTACAAAATAACCATTCATTTCCATTTATTTCATAACATAAGGTCCCATACCCTTAAATTACAAAATAATCATTCATTTCATTTTATTTCATAACATAAGGTCCCATACCCCTAACATTACAAAATAATCATTCATTTCCATTTTATTTCATAACATAAGGTCCCATACCCCTACATTACAAAATAATCATTCATTTCCATTTTATTTCATAACATAAGGTCCCATACCCCTACATTACAAAATAATCATTCATTTCCATTTTATTTCATAACATAAGGTCCCATACCCCTACATTACAAAATAATCATTCATTTCCATTTTATTTCATAACATAAGGTCCCATACCCCTACATTACAAAATAAATCATTCATTTCATTTTAAAATTGATAAAGAAGACAATGAACAGTAGCTAAGCTTCTACCAACTACAATGAGCTATCGGATGGCAAAGCATCTAGATTCTTGGCTAGCACAAAACACAACCATCTACGATACTATGCATCCTCTAACATAGGGTTACGATGCTCTAATATGGAGCTACGATGCTCACTTTGACATAGAGCTACAATGCTCTTTAGCACAGAGCTTCCACACTCTTTAACACAGAGCTTTCATGCTCTTTAACATAGAGCTATCAATGCTCTTTAACATAGAGCTTCAACACTCTCTAACATAGAGCTTTCACGCTCTTTAACATAGAGCTTTCATGCTCTTTAACACAAAGCTTCAACACTCTTTACATAGAGCTTCATGCTCTTTAACATAGAGCTTTCATGCTCTTTAACATAGAGCTTCTACGCTCTTTTACATAGAGCTATCAATACTCTTTAACATAGAGCTTCATCGCTCTCTAACACAGAGCTTTCATGCTCTTTAACATAGAGCTTCAATGCTCTTTAACACAGAGCTTCAACACTCTTTAACATAGAGCTTTCACACTCTTTAACACAGAGCTTCATGCTCTTTAACACAGAGCTTCATTCTTTAACATAGAGCTTTCATGCTCTTTAAACATAGAGCTTTCATGCTCTTTAACATAGAGCTTCAACACTCTTTAACATAGAGCTTCAACACTCTTTAACACAGAGCTTCAATTCTCTTTAACATAGAGCTTCAACACTCTTTAACACAGAGCTTTCACGCTCTTTAACATAGATTTCATGTTATTTAACACAAATCTCAACTCTTTACACAGAGCTTCAATGCTCTTTAACACAGAGCTTTCACACTCTTTAACACAAAGCTTTCATGCTCTTTAACATAGAGCTTCATCACTCTTTAACATAGAGCTTCATCACTCTTTAACATAGAGCTTTCATGCTCTTTAACATAGAGCTTCAATGCTCTTTAACATAGAGAATAGCATAACAACCAACTTTGAACGAGGACCAACCTGGTTCACCCATGGTAATTGGGTCACCTACACTGCTCGATGGTCGCTCATCACTCATTGCTCTTCCTTCGCTCCTTCCCCATTCATCCTCCCTTCCTCTCTTGCCTCTCTACCTCTTTGGGCTTTTCCTTTCATGTCTTATTTCCCTCCTCGATCCATGCTCCCGCCTACCTACCATTACTCCCCGACCACCTCCGACAAGAGGTAGGGTGAACACCCCTCTCCTTTCTCTTCCCAAGGTGATCATCATAAAGAGTTTTCCTCTCATGTCAGAGGAGCTTCATGCATCTGGCCATCCAGGTCTCCAAAGGGTAATTCGGCCTATTCTATCAAATGTCATCTTGTCACCATAACATCTCAGGGGGGTCGACCGATGGGTGGGCGATGACTTCCTAGATACATCGAGGCAAACACCTTTTTTTTAGGGTTTTCTTTTTGTTTTATTTTAAATAGTCAACCTTTTAATTAAGCATTATCTTTTTCCTTTCTAAAATAAATCAACTATTTATTTTAAACAATATATTTTGCCCTTTTAAATAAATAAACTATTCATTTAACATCTTTTACCCCTTTTTAAATAAATAAACTATTTATTTTAAACAATATCTTTTGCCCTTTTAAATAAATAAACTATTTATTTAAACATCTTTTGCTCTTTTTAAATAAATAAACTATTTATTTAAACAACATCTTTTGCTCTTTTTAAATAAATAAACTATTTATTTAAACAACACACATATGAAGTTTGTGAAGGCAAACCATCTACCCCATGATCACCGGTTATCAAGGTTAATAATGCTGAAGTAAAAGATAATCATGCAAGTGCATCAAACAAAGAGGGAGTCTTTCCATCAATCTAATCACCTATCTCAGCCTCTAGAACTTACGATAGCTACTAGGCCATCAATCTGGGGCTCAAGGTGATTAGACATTGATGATTATCCCTTAACCGAATGCATACCTATATGAAGGTATCTATCTGTGTTACCTTCGAGTTGCCTTATCATCATTTCCCCTTCCTCAAGTACTCTCACCTCCGATGGATGACTCAATTTCCTCCACTCACGAGTGCACCTGATCCTACACATTGGCAATTTATTAGCAGTAACATATCCTTCATTACTTATTGCTCAAAATCGAATATTAGTCACATTTGTTAATACATTGTTTTTCTATGTTTCAAAAGTCCATCTGGGAGGGTCATGACAAGGGGTTGGTTATGTATCCAATCAAACACCTTTATTCCAATATGCATAGGAAAACCTTTTTTTAGATTGAATTGCATACATATGTGTGTGCATATAGGCTATAGCATTATTGGCCTTTGGAGGATCCCAGTCAATGAATTTTGCAATAGCATTTTCTATTAATTCCATCAAAGTTTTGTTCCATAGGTGTAGTGGCAAAAATGGTAATCTCACCCAAACAAAAACTTCTTCAGGCTCCTCCTCTTGAGGATCAAATGTTGTGCTCCATGGGGTCATGTAGAGTGGGCTGGATCCTAGAAACCAGGGACCTCCATGAAATATAGTGCTCTTGTCCTCCACAAAGGTAAATGTAATGACAAAGTATCCCCTACCTATCATCATGAATTCATAAGAGGAGACTTTACCCCCCAATGTATGTTAATCCATTTTTGGATTGTGATTGGAGTAGGCCATATTCCCACAAATTTACATGTAAGGGCTTGGGTGGAAAGCATGAGAAAAGGCTACTAGATGTAAGCTAGAGGCACCTCAATCACCGGATACTCATCTAACTTGGGCACAAAGGTACCATTGTTAGAGCATGCAGGTGGGTTTCGATGGGGTACTTTTCTCACTTTAAGCACTTGACGCATATGATCCAGCTTCTCCTCATCAAAGGGAAACTATTGTGAAAATATGGAGAAGTCCTCATTACTTTATTTTTTGAAAAGTGAGGATACAGTCATCATTACAAGCAACAAATTTCCATAAATCACTTCCCAAAGAAGAGGTCCCTATTTTTAAAGCCCTAGCCAATGAAATATTTTTCAAAGCTAAAGCCAAAGAAGTACCATACCTAAACTGATACTCACGATCTATCCTGGAAAAATCGATCGATGCTAGGATTTTTCGTCTTCTCCCAAATTCATTTTTCTTATAGAAAATAAAAAATTTCTCCAAAAAAATAAATTACTATCACTTGTGTTTTTTTTAATTTTCTCTGTGCTTCACTTTGTAAACCCTAGCTTTTTTTTGTGCGCACTCCATGATTGTAGCCAAATAAACTTCTTCAAATAGTTGTTCACATGCATAGAAAAATTGTATATGGATCTTCAACTATCATCATGGTTGCATACTTTTCTTTATGCTCACACTTTTCAAAGAATATTGGTGTCAAACTTTTCAATACATTTACTTCGTGAAATTAATATATATTGGAAAGAAGTGAATTTTAAGCCACACCTTGTTTTTATTACTAAGGGGTCTCTAATATAATTAAATCTTCCAATTCATCTCATTCTATGGCCTTGATATTCTACTATTCCTTCACCTAGTCCATGAACAACTAGTCTTTTAGGAGTGTAGCTTCTTCCTTATCCTAGCTAACGAACAAGGTTGTATAATATTCCTTAGATGGAAATGGATGATATAAATTAAAGGTGCTACAAATTAGTACTACCCTCTATTCATTATCTAATATTAAATATGTGATAATAGTGGTGATGTCCTTTTCATATAATGAACATGATGCTAATATATTTATTGTAGATTCAATGAAGTAATCTCTAACATGTAGATATCAACCAAGACTCATTGCATGGATTTAAGAAGAAAATACATCATGATCTACATAATCCAATACTTATTTTATATATATATAGCTAATTCCATTGGGTGATTTATTCTCTCAACTAGACTCATAATTTGTGTCATCATTTCACCAATCTATACCTCAAGGTTATTCAATTTCCTCTTGATAGATTTAGTATCTTGATAGTGATTATCACGTGTTAAAAAATGGGCAACATGCTATGTATAAATTTTTAATGACCACGGTTGTTGTATATGGACCACTAAGGAGAAACTTTATTATATTGCTTCTAAACTTAGTGTGTTTAAATGCCATTTTCCATCTAGTGTGGTGAGCATATTCTCTACCCTAAAAGTCTTATTGTAAAGTCCTAGAAACAATGTGTGATTGGTCATTTTAAACAAGACAATATATATAAGGAAACTATTAGAAAATAACCACTATTATCATAGGTTAATCAATCTCCATAATCAAATAATATCTCAATAACATAGTTAAATCAATCATCAACAATGAACAACAAAATCACTAAATTTTATTAAAAATATATCTACTCTAAGAAATGCATATATCCAATGCTTCTTCGATTACATATTACAATATTTTATCTTAAATATATACATACATGAGACTCGTCATATGCATGACTCTTGACCTTTACACTTACATAAAATCTTCATCTCCTCATACTCATAGAAGATATAACTCTTCACATTTCTCTCTTACATAAATATCACATATTTACATAAAGATAAAATCGTAACTTCTCACTTCTAAACCTAATAGTTTGCTCACATAACTCGCACTTACTAACATGACACCTCACACATATAACTCCACACTTATTTACATGACACATATCTCACACTTATTAACATGACACATACTATAGACTCAAATATTAAACGTACTCTAATATAAATTATTCATAAGGTCCTTGCATTAATATTTCAAGGTACCAAATAATGTAATACCTCCAACCCCTACCCCCACCCCTGTATTACATTATTTGGTATAAAGACATTTTGTTTTCAAATATTTTTTATTCTTTTTTTGGTCTTGGACTTTTTACTCTAACTTGGATACTTCTTCAAGTTTTGAATTTTTCCCTCTAAGCTATTTTATATTCCTGTCACACTTCTCAATAAATCATAAAAATAATATAACTCATGGCTTACATCATTATTATCTTTGTTGTTGTCAAACATTTTTTTTTATTAGGGTAGAAGAAGGGGTTTCGAAAGGTTCCCCAAACCTTTTAACAAAATTTTTACAAGAAGATAAGCCTAGATGCTTCTAAGAGAAACATAGACATTACAAACATGCATATTTCCATGCTTTACAAATATCAAAAACTTAGAAAAATAGCTTGCATCAAATAAAATCTATCACCTATTGAACACAACAAAAATTGCAACAACTTGAAGTGACAAAGGAACAAACTTCCTTTTCCTGTATTGAGTTTTGATCCCACTATTTGCACACTTGAGTGAACTTTAAGGGTAATACACTCTACACCAATCCCAATAACCTACTATCCTAAAAAAAATGAAGACAAGTTCCCCATAACCAAATCCAACCAATAGCTATATAGGGATTATTCTCCCAAGGCACCATGGAAATTACTACCAAGTCATTCTAGACACCACCATAAGCATCAAATCTTAGTTTCAAGGTAGCTTTATTCTAGATAAATTATATTAGATAGTGAACCTTGAAGTCTTGGTAATATATTTCCATATACTCAAAGTCTTTGACCCATAGGAGATAGTCCCAATATAGAACATCCAGTAAAATACCATTAGTGAAGCACAAGGGCTTCATATAGGCAAAAACAAGGATCACGAGTTGTAATGTAGATAACACAAATAGGAACATATGGGTAATATTTATGGGAAAAACTACATGAATATACCCCACCAACCTTCTATCCTTAGAACTACAACATACATTAGCTACTAACACAATCCAACTAGGGTGGAATATCCAAGTCAAACTAGGTAAAAATGGGGGTCACTACTATTAAAAGAGTTGTACCATATTCTATTTTCAAACTTTCTTCCAAACATCAATTCACATGATCGATCTTCCATATTATTTCTTTCAATATCCCACCACATCCTTCTATGAAATAAACCAAGCATATGGTTAATGAATAAAAGATTAATAATTGGGAACCCCATTTGTTTTTTCATGATCAATAATTGCAATAACTTGCTAGAGGAATTATCCTTCCCAAACACTGAGCTCTTCTTACATTATTCTAAAATTAGCCATACAATCTGCTCTACCATTTCCTTCCCTATAAATATAATTAAATTCCACTACCTCCATAATCATTATAATATGTTGAGATTCACCAATCATAGAGACTAAATTCCAGTTGACTTTTGTATCTCTTTTCATCAGATTAATCATGTTTAAGGAATCCCCTTTTATAATTTTAACTTGAAGATTACTCACCAGATTTATTCTCATGCACATAGCATGGGCCTCCATAAAGTGGCTATGCTGGTCCCCCAAGTCTTTAGCATAAGAAATAAAAATATTATCATTTTCATATCTTATAAAACCTCCCACTCCAGTAGGTCCAAGATTTCCTTTACTGCCTCATAAAAATTCAATTTTAGCATACCACCCGGAGGGGGAGTCCATTTTGTTTGCCTCCTTAAAATATTTTTAGGAGGATCAAACATACCTATCACTAGATCAAAACCCCAATTAGTAGTAATCATACCTTCCTCCTTCAATTCCTAGACCTCTTCCCACTTAACTAATCTAGCATTCTCCATAGTTAAAGATAAAATCATATTGGCTATAGCAAGACTATCTCTTATTTTCCCTTTAAAAATATAGCTATTTTGTTCTTTCCAAAGAGCTCATATAGAATGAGGAAGATTTAAGTCCCATAAAAATTTAAGCCTATTACTCTTGAAAGGGGGTTTCCATTAAATATAAATATCACTAAGGCAATTGAGGAAGACCCAAGAAACCTTGAATCTATTAAGAACCATATGGAGGACTTCTTGAGCAAAGGGTAAGTTCATGCTCAAATGGTTAACATCTTCTAGCATACATTCACAAAGGCTACACCTATTTAGAAGTGAAAAAATATATTTTCATAAGGTTATACATAGTAAGGATCTTATTTTATAATATGAGTCAAAAGAAGAAGGTAACTTTAGGAGTGATATTCTTTAACCAAACATTCAAAGTTGGTAGCCAACAAGGACTTTCATCTTCCAGTAAATAGTAACCAAATTTGACTGAATAGGTCCCTTTATTGAATAGTTTCCACCACCTAGAATCTTGAGAATTTAGGTTTTATAGGGAATAAATTTGAATCATCCTATTTAGTTTACTAAGAACCCGGTTCCTTCTTTGGTCTAAACCTGCAACTTCAATTTATTTCCATCTAGGTCTACTCTTTTCCCTTATAATGTAATCACTAACCATGGGCCCATAATTCTAAGAAAATTCATTCTCTAGGATAGTGAGTTCCAAGTCTTTATTAAGTGGAATTCTCTTAATCTATGGATATTTCCAAAAAAAAACCTTGTTATCCCTCCTAATTTTTCATTGTAAAACTCACCACAAAAAGTTCTAATGGCTTGGAGATTATTCCAAAAGTTAGCACCCCTGATAAAATCCCTATCCTCCAAAAAATCAACATCATCTCTCAGTTACTTGGCATGAATAACCTTCATCCATCTTACCTCTTCATTCCTTGTCAATTTCCCCCAAGAGGGTTTTATTCAGTTATCTCAATCTTCTAAAATCCAAGCCCCTTGTTTTTTTTTGGTGGACCTATTTCCAATATACTAGTGGTAGACACCTTTTGTCCTCTAAATCAATCCATAGTAAATTCCTCTGAATCTATTCAATTCTATCATAAAATTTAGTTAGCATCTTAAAGAGGAACATAAAATAGATTGGGATGCTTTGAATAGAGGATTTCACCAAAAGAGATTTTCCTACATGGCTAAGAAGAGCTCCTTTACATCCTGTTAGTTTCTTAGCATATCTCCACAATTGGGTTTCACATATCATCCAAATATCTACCTTTAAACATGTGCATCCCAAGATAAGTTGAAGGAAATTCCCTAATCCCGCGTCCAAAGATACCTACAATTTTCAACTGCCTCTTGATAAGAGTGTTTAAAATGAAGATTTTATATTTTTGCAAAGTTAATTTGTTGGCCAGTTGTTAATTCATAGTTTTCTAAAATACATTTCAACTCTCTTACTTTATGGGATAGAGTATTTTGAAGTGATAATAGTGTTATCTACAAACTTTTGATAGGAGATAGGTCTAAGGGTGGAAGAAATATTAGTACCATCCAACTTTCCTTCCTCCATAGTATTTGAAATAGTTCTCCCAAGGGCCTCAACAATGATGATAAATAGATAGGAGGATAAGGGATCCCTTTGATAGAAACCTTTTTTACATTTACAATAACCATCAATGGCACCATTTATTAAAATAGACAACATGGCTAAGGTAAAATAGGTTGCTAACAAGTCAATCTAGTCCTACTAAAATCCAAAGTTTCTTAAAACTCTAATGAGGAACTCCTAGGAAACCCTATCATAATCCTTACGCATATCCAACTAGAAACATCACCTCCTCCTTGTGTTTATCTATAGAATAGATGATTTCATGAATTGTGATTATACCATCTAAAATATGTTGTCCTTTCACAAACCCACCATTATTTTAGTCTATTATAAATGGTAGCATAACTTTGATTATATAGTCAATATTTTGAAGAAATTTTTATACAGTGTATTACACAAGCTAATACGATGGAAATCAGTAAAAGTTCTTCCCTCTACTATCTTAGGAATAAGTGTTAAGAAGGTAGCATTCACATCATCAAGAATATGACAATTCTTCTTAATCTCCTTTATTGCACCAATTATATGAGGCCCTACAATGTGCCAAAAAAATTGGAAGAAGCCCATTGGAAAACCATTTGGCCTAGGGACTTTATCCTCCTTCATATTAAAGATCACCTTATATATATGTTCATCCATGAAAGGACTCTTAAGATAGTCATTTATTTTTTGTGTAATCATAGTATGGATAATTTAGATCATGGAATCCATTACTTCCTAATTAGGGGTATGGCCACACTAAGCATCTATAAGAAAAATAGAACCACCTATTTCCTAATCTCCCCCAAATCCTCAGTTACTTGCCCATAATTTTTCAAAATTTTCATGATTTTATTGTTGCTTCATTGTCTTAAGAAAAAATATAGAAAAACTTAGTGTTACAATCCCCTTCTTTAAGCCAAATTAATATTGATTTTTATCTTCAAAAAATCTCTTCACAATACAGGGTATTATGGTGTTTAGCGAGAATAATTTTTTCTCTATCTCACAACTCACTAGATAGATCCTCTTTATCCATCACATCTTCAATATCTTATAGTTCATTTTTTAACTAAGTTTTTTTTAAATGATGCCCAAAAACATATTTATTCCACTCCTTAAAATTCTTTTTGATGAACCTTAACCTCTTAGCTACTTGAGAAACCTTATCACTAGAGAATTCTTTCTTCCACCAGTCTATAATTTGAGCTTCCAAAATATCATGTTGTAGCCACATAATTTTAAGTCTAAAGAGGGATCTAAAGAAATATTTTGAGTCACCTAATTCCCAAATCAAATTTTTGTGATCATAACCAATTTTAGGAAGGGCATATAGGAGGGATTCTCCAAAAAGCTATCAATATTCCTGAGATAGCTACAAAAATCTATCTAATTTAACTTCGATTACATGCTCCCCTAAATGGTGGTTACTCCAAGCATATTTCACTCTCCTAGGATCCACATCCTTTAGTTCATTATCATTAATGAAGTTGTAAAAATCAATCATTTCTTCTGATATAGTAGGATTTCCTCCTTTCTTATCAAATAGATTCAAGGGAGAATTGAGATCCCCAGATAAAATCCAAGGTATTCCTTTGAACACTTCACATTGATGGCTTAGGTTATCACAAATTTTATTTCTCCCAATAGTTGTATTTGAAGCATACATATTTGTTATAATCCACTAATTGTTAGTTTCCTTACATTGAAAAAGAAAATAGTTGCCCAGTCTATTTGGATTAAATTTCTTCCCTCTACATTGTTTTTATCCCATAAAAAAAGTAGACCCCTAGAAGCTCCACACATTAGGATAGCTTCTAACTCTACCTCTTTCCAAATCCTACTTTTACTTGCCTTCATATTTTGTTGGTTCATTTTATATTCTTGTAGAAGTTGGTCTCTTTTCTTTTCTCAATACTTTAACAAGTATTTGTTTTGAAGGGGCATTGAGTCCCTTTATATTCCATGAGAGAATTTGCATTGTTTAGGTCTATCGAGTGTTTTTCCTACCCAAGGATAAGACAATTTGAGTTCCATTGGCTACGTCAACCACTATTTCCTACTCCCTAATATTCTATTTTGCTGGTCTACCTAGACATTTCTCTAACCAACATCAATTTCCTCTTTTTTGTTTATTTTTTGATGATTTGGGGTTGAGATACCTTCCATACCCTCTTTTATTTTATCATATTTTTCTTCTTCTAAGGTAACATCCTCCTTGAGGGGTATTTGGATTATTTCTTGAGACTCAAAAATTTTTGGACTGCACAAAGTCTGCTTTAGATCCCTTTTATTGAGAATTGAGAGCTAAATTGGGATTACCAACTTCTAAAATATTAAAGGTATTTGGAATAATAATTTTAAAATATCTTTATGAAAAAATCATTAAACATACTTCCTTATTCATTATTGTATGATCCTTTGTTGTGGAATTTTGATGGCGAAATCCATCCATCTTATTCTCACATCTTCCATTTCTTTGTCTAGAGATATCTCCTTTAGACTATTTATTTTTTCATATTTTTTGTTTTTGGGAGGTTTTTTATGCTCGAGGCATACATTATATGAATGCCCTAGTTTCTTGCATGCTACACATATGACTAGATCATTCTCATACTCAATATTCTGGTTCTAAACCCCTATATTCAAGATCAAACTAACTGAGGAAGGTAAATCCTTCTCAAGGTCTGCATTGACACAAATTCTTGCATAAATTAGCCATGAATAGGCTTTGATGATTGGGTCAATAGCCACCAGGGCCCTTATTTCTCTTTTTATACCTACCAACACATCCTCATTCCAAAAGTGATAGGGTAAATTTGACAACCTGATCCAAACCGAGGCTTGGGAGCTTGTTCAGGGATTTTTGGAAGGGATTCACATTCCTTTTATGGGGGTCCTTCATGGTCATCTATGGTTAGTTGTCAAACTTGTTTTTTGAATGTAACAATTAATCATACTTTCTATTTATATATCCCTATTTAGTCTTAAATTATTTTGTAAGTTGATCATGATCCTTATTGTTATTGATGACTTCAAATTATTGCTAACACATTTTGTATCAATACATATTTTTTTTGCACATTCTTTTCCAATGCTCAAGTTATATGCTCTATCTATTCCATGAACATGGTCATGACATTTATTTTTTGTCATATCATTTGTGTCACAATTAATATCTTTCATTATAGGTTTGTTCTTCAAGCTTTTAATCAATTCTTCTTGTCTTTTATTTGTATCTTTAAGAACTTGTATAGAGAGTGATTCCATACATGTAATTTTTCCTATATAAATAGGTAATGTAATAGCATCCTTAGATTCTTCACTTGTTTTAGTAAGCTTTGAGCTTATATAATTACCAAGTGTTATAAATTTTCATCTTTGGCTTCATTGAAAATTGATTGTAAGTCCTTTAATTTTATTGATATATCTTTTTGTTCTTCAACATTTTCTATCATACATCATGTGCAATGTTTTAGATTATTTAACATTTCCTTAATTTCTTCCAATGATGAGTCTTGGATGTTTGTTTGCTTTATTTCTTTAATTGTCATTATGTGTTTCTTGTCTTTGATCAAGCTTTTCAATCAAGTAATCCTTACATTCACACATTTTATCTTCAAATTTATTCTTCAGTTAGTTACATATCTTTGTTGTAGAATCTCTTTTTGCTCCTAAATTATAATTTCCTTCAATTATTCTCTTCTCTTTTCTTTCTTTAATTTTCAATTTCAAATTTTAAATTCTTGTTCTATCAATTATTTTAATTCTTTGTAGAAAACTGTATCGCTCCAAATTTTTCGCATCCTTACCCTCAGGCTATAGGATCCGTGCCCAGAAGGAGGATGCGAGAAGGATGGGACAATACCTCGAACTGAGAGGCCCTTTGAAGGTCCCGCCTCTCGGGGAGGGGTATAAGGGTGAATTTTTGACGGATGGTGGGTTCACCAAGAAACTTTTGAGTGGCAGTTTCCACGCCTAGGTTGATAGTGGGTTTGATGTGTTCATTTTTATACTCGATCATTCAACTCCTAGGTTTGGCCAAGATGAATCTAAACTATTCTATATGCCAATGCTGATTTAAATGAATACAGAGAATAGGAATGAATGCTAAACATAGAAAATATGCTAGTTAGATCATAACATACCTGATTCCGGATGTTTGATGAAGATTCTGAGTCTTGTAGCAGTTCAGATCATCTCGACTCGTACGTAATCATCTGAAATTACATCGAATCATCTCAAATCATAGTCGATCATCTGAGATCAGACAGAATCATCTGAAATCTGATGAATTTGTTAGAAACCTGCAATCACAAAAATAGATACAAAATACCAAAGATGCAACTACAGAAGTGAAGGGAAATGATAGAAATAATTGTAAATTTGTCTAAATGATAGATCCAAATAGTAATTAAAGAGGAAAAGCATCAACTTCACAATTTATTTTGATTTTATCATGCATTTATATTAGATGAGGTGAACTCCAAGATGCATAAACATAATAATTTAAGACAGTGCAGAAATACAATAGGAAAATGCAGAAAAGCTAAGGAAATGCAAACTCTAGGCTCTGATTGCCCCCAATCTGGACTACAGTCGGGATCGCCTCCAATCGTACGAGATCATCTGTGCTCCTCGACAAGATCATCCGAAATCATTCGGGATCGCTTGCGACGATCCGAGCTAGCTTCGACTGAAAAATAGTAGAGTTCCTGCAAGAAAATGCAAAATACAGAATGCAGACAGTAGTGCGAGGATGCTCTAGTGAATAAGGAACTAAATCTATAGGGAAATCCATCAGCTAAGGGGTTCAGGGGAGGTCGGGGGGATAAACTAGAAAAATCCTAGTTTATATAGGATTAGGGGGAGGCTAGGAGGTTGGGGATCATCCCAATCTGGGAGATCTCCAACGGGGAAATCTCCAACTACGCAGATACGCTTCTGCCCAAGTTGGAGAGGTCGTTGAAATAGAAGCTAATTATGAAAATTTGGTTTTGGGACGAAATCGTCTGGACGTTCTGTTCCAGATGAATTCGTCAGATCGGGGACGATTTCGTCTGATCTGCGACGATATCGTCCAACGGTCAAAACAAATCCTAAAAATGGCATGAAAAATGAGGAAAGCGGGTAACAAGCAGTTTTGGGGCGGTTTTGGGGTTAAAATTTAAATTTTTATCTTTTATCTTTTATCTTTTACTAAGGTTTTAACCGTGCCAATTTTAGGGTGCTACATTTTGCCCCCTCTTTAGCGAATTTTTCGAAGAAAATGCGTTAAAGACGAGTTCTTCCCATTTTACGAGAAAGCAAAAATGTACTCAATTTTTTAGACGACGATTCTTGGTCGAATCGTACGAATGCTGACTATGGTGCCCCCTCCATGTTTTTACCCAAATCGAACGTTTGAGGTAAAAACGCAAAAAAGCAAAAATTAAAATAATGTTGGTTTTGAATAAAATTAAGAAAAATAGGGAAAACCCTAATTCATTTTTTTACTATTCATTTTTACTGTTCTAGAGCTCTACAGAGAGAAAATGGTGGAGACAGCGCACAGAGCGACAGAGGTCCGACGCGGGCTACGGGTAAGGATCTAATCCTAGTAGATTATGTTTGAATTAACTTTGTGCAATTTTTGGATTTAAATTTTGATTGTTTGGGGCATCACGGCCGTTTTTAGGCCGTCGACGACGTCGGGATGAAATCGTCCCTATTTCATCGAAATCGTCTCTAGATCGTCGATTTCATCTGAGGGCGAAATCGATGAACTAGGGGCGATCTCGTCCAACAAGGGGCGATCCACGAGTTGCAAAATCGAGGAGATGATTTCATCCTAACAAAGGATGATGTTGCCCAATTTGGGATGATATCATCCAATGGTGGATGATATCATCTTTAAACTTGATGTAAAATGTGTTTAATTTGATTGCAATGATTGATTTATTAATAAATTTTGTTGTTTTATTGTTTGTTTTGTAGAAAGGATTACTAAAGAGCCGAGAATGGAAATACGATGGGTGAGAGATGACTTAGCCGCTCTCGACCAGGCAGAGCGTGACCAACTAGCACAGGTCGGGCTACGACATGTGGCAGAGATGCCACAAGTACCGACGGATATGGGGCTACTGACAGCCCTAGCAGAGAGGTGGTATCCGGGGTCGTCCTGCTTTCGGTTATCGATAGGGGAGATGGCTCCCACTCTAGAGGACGTATGGAGGATCATGAGGATCCCCATACAAGGATGGCTCATGATGCCTATGGCCAATCAGGGCCAGGCGATGATGAGACTGACTGGAGACCCGAGCTTCACCCTGGAGAAGGGCGGAGTGAACATCGAGTCTCTACGATAGATGCCTGGGGCATCTAGGCTGACTCAAGTTTTGGCAGGAGTGGTAGGTGGTTTACTGTTGTGCCACCAGAGTGGATGCAGGCTACCGTGGGTGCTCTCAGACATAGTTTGCGACATGAGAGACCACGGGTACAGGTTTACATGGGGCAGCTTTGTACTCTATCACTTGTATAGGATCCTGCATGGGGTCGTATACAAGGGAGGTCGATGTCTGGTCTTGACATCGTTGCTACAAGTTTGGTGCTGGGAGCACATTGCGGTGCGGAGGCCGGTAGGGCTCCCACTGATAGGGGTTGACCGAGAGAGGCCCCAAGTTTTCTACTGGTGGCTACAGAGAGGGTCACAATGGTGGATAGATCTGTCGATGTCACGGAGGTTGCTAGATGACCTCATCCTAGACCAGATCACCTGGAGGCCATGGCGAGAGCACCCCGGGTGGGCAGAGGATGGGCAGGAGCTGGCTCGCATCAAGCGAGTCTACTAGCTGAGGATGGAGCGGGGAGAGGTAGAGCTCCACCGCTATGATCGGGTACTATGATAGTTCGGTCTACAGTAGGGGATCCCTTCTCTCAAGGACTACGAGTACTCCCAGACTATTCGAGATAGTACTACATTGAGCGGGGCTCCAGACATGCAACGGTTCTGGAGTCAGGACGTAGATGATGCCCCCATCCAACCAGTGGATGGTGATGACGTAGGGGTTGCAGATGGCTACGATGCCTGGTACATAGGCATCCACCCTCCTCGGATGATGAGGGTATAGGGTCCAGTGCATGTCATGGTGCGCCAGATGGGGAGGCGACGATAGGCTATGATTGAGGTAGCCAGGGTCATGATGGGAGAGAGCAACGATGGTCCCCATAGGAGAGATGCCAATGGATGGGTCAGGCTCCACAGAGGCCATGGGAGATAGGGCGGAGGGAGGAGAGACTCCCTTCATAGAAGGGGAGAGACCACCATCACCTGGTAAGGGCAAGGGTGTGGATGTAGGGGAGAGCAACGAGACGATGGCTCTCTAGGCTGAGGTTGCCCACCTTCGAGCTCAGGTGCAGTCACTACAGGACGAGGCTACTCAGCTCAGGGGTCAGGTACGAACACTACAGGATGAGACTACACGGCTCAGGGCATGGAGCGGAGGGGCGAGCAAGGATGAGCTAGTGTGGTCTATGATGTAGACCACATTCTACCAGGGAGTATACTTTTAGCTAGCTCCAGAGGGTCAGAGGGTACCATTGCCAGCGAACATTACGGAACCAATCCGGATGGGATCGATGAGGACATCCTCATGATCGATAGTGAGGACCCGAGACACAACATGAACTGCTATGGGACCACCTCCTCCACATCAAGGTGGGGGAGGAGATGAGGCTGAGAGCTCGAGGGCTTCTCGAGACTAGCTGGCTATAGACTGCACAGAGATTGTATAGATTTTTGAGAGGATTGAGTATGCCGGGGTATAGATTGTGGCATACCAATCCAGTTTTGATATGATGTATATAATTTTTGTGATATATATATATATATATATATATGATATTTTTGTGATATGACTTGTTCATATGTTTTTATGATGCTTCAATATTTGAATTGTTTGTTTGTTTGATTGATGATTCATGTAATTATGTCATTTGGAAATATTATAATTTGATGTCATGCTGTAAAATTTAAATGAAATAATCTGATGTAAACAATTGGTTGTTTTGGTGTGATTTGATAAAAAATAAAAGAGACTTCTAACAATAATTTCAAAGGACATTGTCGTTGTTATAGACCATTTCATGGAGTCGCCGCTCGCTCGGTCGTCAAGCTAATCCCAGTATAGAAATATTGTTAAAAAGTAAAAGAGTGCTTAAGAGACTGTCTTAAGACTTTGTGTTGTGATGATGGAAATGATGATGGTGATGATTTGTTTTCAGATTTTCATAAAAATAGTATGCATGAGATACTAAAAGAAATATGATTTTGCTAGGCATAAATTCCTAAGTGTGATAAAATTTTGAACAATTCCTTAGAAATTATACCATGGTTTGCAAAATTGAATGTTGACATAATGAAATGAAATAGAATAAGTGTTTGTTCGTTTTAAAGCATAATTGTGTAACATAATGATGCAAGTCATATGTTTTTATGAATTTGTTTTAAAATAAATGGAAAATAAAATTAGAACAATGGTTTGCGCTAGGCATAGAATTTATAGGTATAGACTTATACCATCATCGCGAAATCCAAAGAAGAAAATGGATATTTTAGTTTTATTGCAAGATTAATTTTTGACTGTTGATAAACAGAAAAATAATAATATGAACATGTTGTTTGAAATCATTTTGTGATTTTGTGAAACAAAGTATATAATTGCTTGAAAACAAAACAAAAATTCTGAAATAAGCGGATAAAACTATTCCGAAAAGAATTACAGAAATAGTTTAAATTATCGCAAAGACAAATGTAGATTTATTAAGGGATCCTCATGTGCAAATGTGAGTTCATTACCGATCTTGATTTATCATAATGATACAAAATCTCTCAAATACAAATGTGTGTGCGATTGTATTGTTCATTCACCAATTTTGAGCAAGATAATTTGATACAAGTAATTTGCCTTAACCAAATGAGTGTTCGTTGACCATGATTTATATGCATGTAACCGTACCGGACTACTATGTAAGTCGGGTTATCAAGAGCTAGCTAATCCATAAGCTGACATAGGTCTGTACAAAAGAAGGTCGCTAATGTGACGGACATATCACCACGCTAGGAATTACCCAAGGCCAAGCGGGTTGGGCACAAACCACCTGTTATGGGGCTTACCTCACAGTTTTCGAATAATTGAAAATTCCAGGGATTCAAGCTCATTCACCCTTCTTTTCTTTTCAAGGGGTAGGGAAAGGGATTTTATTGCATTTTGCTTTTGCTTTTCACTTTTTTTTTTTCTTTCTCTTTTTTTTTTTTGTATTTTTGCTTGGAATTGAGATAATGCTGAAATATTGCTGCGATGGTACAAAATAATATTTTTCTTTTTTCTCATTTTCTTTGACTTTTCTTTTTCTTCCTATGCTAGGGATACTTGCTCGGATTGGCTGTAGAGCAAGGGATTTTTATTCTGGGTAGGGGTGAGCTTGTCCTTTTGTCAATTCTCAAAGATTCTAGACCATGTGCATGATAGGATAGCAGGGGAAACTTTTCGCTCAGGAAACCATTTCTACTATGTAGCATCATATCGAATTTGCAATGAAATCATTTTAATGTGAAGAGATGTACTTGGTTTAAGTAAATAACAAGATCAATTCTCTATGCTCAAAACTTTATTTAATGCTAATGTGGACTTTGATATAAGAGAGATAAATAATCATAGAAAATAAAATCAAGATATTTATTCATGTGAGTGTGAAAGTGCGGGATTCCAAAATAAATGCTAATTTATCCACAATAATTGAAAATATAACTGCAATACTTCAAGAATTGACAGGTATGAAATAAAAGATGTTTTTGAAGATTTTGACGATTTTGATGTTTTTGTATTTTGATTTTAAGTTATGAATTGAAAGAAATACAATGTGATTGTTTTTGAAACGTTTTATATAAGTGACTAAAAGGAAATAATATGCAAAACAAATATATACAATGATGAAATGACCAAATTTTATGCATAGTAGCGTTTGAGATGCATAATGTTCATAGGTTCTTTAAGTTCTTTACCATCTAAGGTAGATAATTTGTATGCTCCCGATCCAAATTTAGCGGTGATGACATATGGTCCAAGCCAGTTGGGCTCAAATTTACCTTTAAGGTTTTTAGTTGCATTAGTATTTTTTTGATTTTCTTTTAAGACAAGGTCACCGATCTCAAAGGATCGAGGATGAACTTTCTTGAGATATGCTCTCTTAAGCTTGTTTTGGTAGGCACGAAGATGCTCCAAAGCATTGATGCGCTTTTCATCCAGAAGTTCTAGCTGACTAAACCTGCCAGCATGATATTCATCTCCTACTTCAGTATCTTGAAGTAGTAGAGCTAAAGAAGGAACTTCTAATTCAAAGGGAAAAATGGCTTCAACACCATAAACCAAGACAAAAGGTGAAGTTCCAGTGGGGGTTCGAACACTAGTTCGATAGGCCCACAAAGCAGGATATAATTGGATGTGCCAATCTCGACCAGATTTATTGACCAGTCTTTTGAGAATTTTGATTAATGTTTTATTAGATGCTTACCTTGGCCATTACCCTGAGGATAATAGGGAGTGGACCAACGATGTTGAATTTTATATTTTTGACATAATTTTTTGACATCTTTATTTTTGAAACAAGTTCCATTATCTGAAATGAGATTGGCAAGAATTCCAAACCTACAAATAATTTGATTAAAAATAAATTTGGAAACTTGTGTTCCAGTGCAAGAAGCTAATGGCATAGCTTCAACCCACTTCGTGAAATACTCGATGGCGGTTATGATGAATTTGTGTCCATCGGATGACACAAGGTTGATTTTTCCAATGATGTCTAAGCCCCATTTTGAAAAGGGCCAAGGAGATGAAATAGCCTACAGTTCTTGTGCAGGCGCATGGACAAGGTCAGCGTGTTTCTGGCACTTGTCGCAATGTCGCACATAATTATGTGCATCATTCTCCATGGTAGGCCAAAAATATCCTATCCTAAGGAGTTTCTTAGCAATGGCGCTACCACTAAAATGTCCCCCACAAGATCCATTGTGGGCTTCATTCAAAGCTGATCTAGATTCTTCTAGATTCAAACATCTCAATAGGATGCCTTCAAAAGATCTCCTATACAAGGTATTTCCAATAATCATGAAGCGACTTGCTCGTCTACGTAATAACCTACGTTGGTTGCTAGTACAACCATCAGGGAAGGTCCCATTTTGGAGAAAATTAAAGATATCAGTGTACCAATGTTCAGGAGTAGTTTCGTTGATTAGAAACACATCCAAAGGTTCTAAGCATGATTTGTTTGAAGTGGGTTCCTGGAGTCGATGAATAATGATGGTAGCATATTCGTCATCTAACTCCAAGGGCAAAAGAGATGCGACTGCAGCCATAGCATCAGCCGCACGATTGCTAGTTCGAGGAATAGCTTCCAAGGTAACTTGATCAAATAAGGATAATAATTGCAAAACATATGCTTTGTATGGGCGTAATTTATCATCTCTGGTCTGATAAACATCATTGATTTGATTTACGACAAGTTGAGAGTCACCGAAAACCAATAAATTTTTAATTTTTAGGGCCAAAGCAGCTCGTAAGCCAAGGATAAGAGCTTCATATTCAGCAGTGTTATTGGTGCAAGCAAATGTTAATTTGAAGGACAGAGGTATAAGATGTTTTTGCGGAGATATTAAAATAATACCCGCACCAGCCCCACTCATGCATCGGGCTCCGTCAAAGTATAGGGACCATTGCTCGGGATGGTCTGCCTCTAGTTTAAGGCATTCATCAGGAAACTCAATGATGAGGGGATGGGTAGACTCTAAGGGTGCAGCAGCTAATTGATCTGCTATGATTTGACCCTTAACAGACTTCTGTCCTATAAATGTGAGTTCAAACTCGCTTAGCGCAAGAACCCACTTTGTTGTACGACCAGATAAGTACGATCGACTCATGAGATATCGCAAAGGGTCGAATTTGGCAATAACATACATTTTTTGACTGAGCATATAATGTCATAGTTTCTGTGTAGAAAATACAACTGCTAGACATAATTTCTCTAATATGGTATAGCGAGTTTCATAACTGATTAAGGTCCTGCTGATGTAATAATTAGCACGTTCTTTCTTCTCATCGTCAAGCTGAGCTAACATAGCTCCTAAGGCAGAATCAGAAGCAAAAATGTACAAGATAAATGGATGATCAGATCTAGGTGGGGAAAGCACCGGTGGTTTAAGAAGATATTGCTTAAGGAGTTCAAATGCTTCCTGACATTCATCGTCCCAATGAAAAGAGACGTCTTTCTTAAGAAGTTTAAGAAAGGGTCCGGTTTTGTCTGCCAACTTGTCGATGAAGCGGTGAATAGCTTGAAGCTTACCTTGTAAACTTTGTAATTCTGATATATTGGTGGGTGCGGGCATATCTGTGATAGCCGTGATCTTGAGAGGGTCAATTTCAATGCCACATAAAGAAACTATAACCCCTAATAATTTATCGGACTTGACTCCGAATATGCATTTGGCTGGATTTAGTCGGATAAGATATTCCCTTAACCGATCAAATACTTTTCTCAAGTCATTTAAATGATCATCTTCTTTGATGGAACGAGCTATAATATCATCTACATAATCATGTAGAATATCATGCATCATATCGTGAAAGATATAAGTCATGGCTCGTTGATAGGTTGCACCTGCATTCTTTAAACCAAATGGCATCACTTTCCAACAAAAGGTTCCCCAAGGGGTAATAAAGGTTGTTTTAGCCTGATCTTCAGGAGCTATCCTGATCTGATTATAACCAGAAAATCCATCCATTAGGGATATCATTCCACTTCCAATAGTAAAATCAATGATTTGATCCATGTTAGGAAGAGGAAAATCATCTTTAGGGTAGGCAACATTAATATCTCTGAAGTCTGTACAAACCCTAACTTTAGTGGCTTCTTTCTTAGTTACTTGGAACTACATTTGAGATCCATTCAGCATAATCAATGGCTTGTATAAAAATGACCTTCAACAGTTTTTCTAGTTCTCCTTTGACTAGTAAGGCCACTTTAGGATGCATTTTTCTAAGTTTCTGTTTAACAGGTTTAGCATCTGGATGGACTACTAGATGATGCATAACTACAGAAGGGTCCAAACCTGGCATGTCTTCATATGTCCAAGCAAAGACATCTTCATAGTCTTTAAGAAATGAAATGTATTTATCTTGTTTTTCTTGACTTAATTCTGATCCAATATTGATTATGTGAGGGTTATGTTCGGTTCCAATGTTAATTTTTATAACGTTTTCAACTTCCATATGTAAATCTCTCTCAAAATTAGGTGGGGTGGGTGAAACACCCAATTCTTGTAATTCTTCCAAGGTTAGCTTGGATAATTCGTCTTGAGGAGTCGAGGCCTCAAGCTGGGCTATACTAGGTATAGAGCCATCAAAATAAAATTCGTTATGTAACAAGTCATCAACGGAGACATCATGGAAGATATCCCCTTCCAACTCATCGTCGGATTCGGCAATCATCTCAGGGTAGGCGAGAGATAGCATATTACAGGTAAAGGGATTATTCTTTGAACGCAAAGAATCTTGTTTATCCAGATAATCTTGGTAACATGTAAGATGGTCATCCTCCTCAAATGGGAAGGGTTGACCTTTACTAGGAAATAGGCCCACACCACATCGGGCAGGCCACGGTTCTACCTCAATAGGTTCTTTCATACCATTTTGGGAAGGTCCCAAACCTTTCCCTTTATATCCCAATTTAAGCATTATGGGTTTAGCTTTAATATACTCATTAGCAAAATAGCATCTAGCATATCCATCACAATGTGTCTTGATGTTTTTGGGTATTCTTCCCCAATCATATCCCTTATAAATAAAAGCACAACTCCCGACTTGGTAAATACTTCCCATAGGCTGTGGGAGGCCCAAGGTACGAGGAGAGGGTGGGAGTTTATTTAAAATAAGGGAAGCTTGCATGGCAGTGTTGGTTTCTTCTGATATAAGAATTTTAGATAAATCGGGTAAGAGTTCATCAGTAAGAGCATAAGAGGTAGAAGGAACATTTCCTACATCTTCTGATGTGGAAAGGATGCCTGTAGTGGATGTGGATGTTATAGGGATATCGATGGATGAGTCTATAGGTATGGAAGTTATAGGGGTAAAACAAGAAGCATTGGTTGTAGTTCTGGGATCTTTTTGAGGTCCTACTGTGGTTTGTTCAGAAGATGGTTGAGCTATATGTATAGGTGTAGTTGAAAGAGTAGATGATGTTATGGGTGTGTGTTTCACACATTTAGGCGGATGATGAGAATTAGGATGTGTGGATGACAGGGCAGGGCAAAATTGAACTCCAACAGGTTCTGCCAAAGCACACATATCAAAGGGTCTAGGATCACCATGAATGGTAACCAACTGATTTTTAAATTTGAATTTAACACACTGATGTAAAGTGGATGGAACCGCTCGCATTGCGTTGATCCAAGGGTGACCCAAAAGTATATTGTACGATGCAGGGCAATGTACAATAAACACGGTCATATCTAAGGTTCTAGGACCAACTTGCAAGGGTATAGTAATGACTCCACACGTTTCTTGTGTTTCGTCATTGAAGGCTTTTATAATCATATCCGTTCTTTTCATTTCGTCACTTCTAAACCCAAATATTTGGTAGAAGTCAAAAGTGCATATGTTTAAAGATGAACCATTGTCAATCAAGACCCGTTTAACTGCTACATCCCCAATTAGGGCAGTAATATATAAGGGGTTATCCTTATGTAAACTATGTTGTGGTATATCTCTATCCCGAAAGTCAATACAATCGACTTCTCGAGTTATGATAGTATTGGTCATGGCTTCAGGTTGAATATTTTGTGGTACCATCATTTGGCTTAATGTGAGCATTAATTCATCCCTATGGGTAGGAGAAGATCTTAAAAGGTCCAAAAGGGAAATTCTAGCTGTAGTATTGGATAATTGTTCATTAATATTATAAGGAGGCTTAGGTTGAACATTAGGCGCATAATTCCCTTTATTAGGAATTTTCAAAACAAATGGAGCTGATCCATCATTCTGAGTTTGATTCTGTTGAGAGTTTTGAGCCTGTTGTCGAGTAACGGCTCCGATGGTTCCTACAATATTATTTTGTGGGTGATGAATAGGTCTTGGTCTAGCATTTATGGCTTGTTCATTAGAAAGTAACTGATGAGAAGATGGTCGAGTAGTAACTCTTCTAGGAAATGGTTCTTCTGGAACCATAGAACTTGTGATGGGTTGAATAGGATCTGATTCATCTTCAGAACTATTCGATTGATTTGAGGTGATTTCCATGTCACTTTCAGTATCATATTCTACATCACTAAGGTCAGGTGTTCGAATATTATATAGAGGTCTAGACGTAACCATGGATAAAGTTGTATCAAATATTTCTAAGTCATGAATAGGTAAATGCCCACTAATGGCTCCTACATATCGGGTAGGAGGGGGAACATTATGATGTTCAATTTGATTAGCCACCTCTTTACCATGCTTTGGTAAAGGATGTTGAAATATGTCCAATGATTGATTGGCATTCGATTCTGACTTTGAGGGATGTTCTTTTGAGCATTATTAGGAGGATTTTGTTTAGGTTGAAAGGCTTGCACCTCCATCTCATTGTTATCAATTAAATCTTGTATTTTATGTTTTAACCATTTACAAGAGTTGGTAGCATGTCCAGGTCCTCTATGGAAATCACAATGTAAATCAGCTCTGTATCCGGGTATAGTTGGATCAGGTTCTCGGATAGTTGGTAATTGGATCAATCCTCGTGCTAGTAATTGCGGGAGAATGGTTGATAAAGGTTGATTTAACCTAGTAAATTCTTGGGGTGGTTTATCAGGAGGTTTCAATATGAACTTCTCTATTGTTTTTGCAGTATTAACATTGGCAATGTTTATGCTATCAGTGACTCCATCACCCACAACTTGTTTATTTTTATATTGATTTCTGGATGTTTTCTCATCATCTTTCTTTTTGAGCTGACCTCTTCTAATGAGAGCATCTTCCACTCTTCGGGCTAAGTCTATAGCTTGATCGAAGGTGGTCAAGGTAGCAGTTGATAATTCATAGGATAGTTGTTCTTGTAAATTATTGATAAAAATATCCAACATTTCTCGATAAGGTAACACAAAGTGTAATTTTCCTATCAACTGCCTCCATCGAGCTAAGAAGTCAACAAAACACTCATCTTTGTCTTGTTTTAGGTTGTACAAATCTTTAATGGTTACATGCCTTTCGATATAGGCACTAAATTGATGCACAAAAGACTCAGTGGTCTCTTCGAAATTTCTCAAAGAATGAGTGGGCAATTGATAATACCACTCCAATGCCATCCCCCCTAAACTTTTTGGGAACATTTTTAGTAATAACAAGTCATCATGTGATATATCATGACATGCTATCCTAAACATACGAAGATGCTCTATGGGATCTTCGGTTCCTTTATATATAGGTAGGACAGGCATGGGAAAGTGTTTAGGATATGGTTGTGCTACAACTATAGGATCTAGAGGTTGACTACACATCTCTCGATAATTGTACGAGGGACGGTAGGGATCTATTTGGTCCATACGGGAGACTAACTATTTCACCATGGCTTCCAGATTACCAGTTTGTCCACCATATTGGTTTGGTGGTACATGAGCATGGGATTTGTGAGCGTAGGAAGGCGGGACATAAGGATTAGATGCTATATTGTTGTTATGCAAATGGTTGGTAGGAAGAGTATTATGAAGAAGATTTGTTGTAGCATTATGTTGTATCCCAGATTGTTGGAAATTGGTATTTGGTTTTGTTTTAGGCTTTTGTTGATTTGAGGTATATTGATCAATAGCTTGGCGAAATAGAGCAGTGAATGAAGGTTTCTTTTGTGTGGGAATAACCCTAGGCTTAGTAATAGGCACTCTAGGTGGTTGGGTAACCTGTTGTTGTTGCATGTTTTGGATTATAGTAGCCATATCCAAATTGGATGGTCCAACTTGATCACTTTCTTGATCAACGAAGGACAAAGGATTAGTGCGTGTGTGATATATTTCTTCTAGGGTTGCTTGAGTGTCACTAATTTGATCTTTGTCCATATGGATTGCTCTATTAAGGGTGCCCATATTATTATGGAGGAACTTCCAGAAATGTTCCATGTTCTCAAAAGTAACAACTCCTTCTGGAGATATTTTAGGAGATGAGGATTCTTCCTCTCTAACAATTTCTCTTTGTTCATTTGCATCAACATACTCTTCTTCTTGTTGGTCTAGAGTTCCTTCTTCCTGAATTGGGTCTTCAGGAAGGACATCTGGGTTATTTTCTGTTTTCCTTAACCAATCTTCTTCTACTTCAATTTGTTTTCCATTCCTGAGTCTAGTCATTATGTCTAAATCTTAGATTTTAGCAAATATATATTAATATATTTGCAATAGATTTGGGAGGTATATATTTTAATTATATACCTACTATAATGCTTAAAAATAAAATGTTTTGATTTTTTGTTATGATTTTGTTTTTTTTTTTATTTTATGCTTATAAAGACAACAAACAACACACTAAATACAAGAAATAACAATAATAAAAGAATAGCTTAGTTTTCTATAAATAGTTTATGAATGTCATTGATAGGATCAAGTTCATCAGGAGTCATAAAATGCTCCTCTTCAAATTGGAAATGGTTTTTCAGGAACTTGATAAAGTGTGCTATAGTAATATTATCTGTTTCAGATTTTGTCTTGTAAAAATAAATCTCATGGCAATACTCTCGATATAACACAGCTCTAGGAACTCTATTCCATCTTTGTCTATCCATAAGAACGACCTCTTGGTCCTCTATACGAGACAGAAATTTATGTACTACAATTGCATTATCGAGGTATTCCTCAAAGGTATACAACTCAGAAGACACAAGGGCTCTTTTATCTGCTAACCACCTATGGCAAGCTCTCTGAAGCTCATGATACAAAGTCACTTGATCGGGATCCAAGATTCTATCTAGGACAAACCTCTTGATTTGCCTAAGTTCGGTTGCTCTAGATGAAATGAGATTCAATCTCCTATTAAGCTCGTCCCATAAAGGTGGGACTCTATATGTTGGAGCTACTCTAAGTAAAGAATTAATCTCTATAGCTGCTAATTGATTTTCAACATTAATGGTGACAACTCGTCTTTTGTTATAATCTACCATCTAAATACAATATGCAATCTTTAGTTCTAAATGCATTTATTTTTTTGTTTTTTTTTTTGGATTGTTTTCAAAAGGTTTTTAGTTTTCACGTCGGGTTCACCAAAATGTATCGCTCCAAATTTTTCGCATCCTTACCCTCAGGCTATAGGATCCGTGCCCAGAAGGAGGATGCGAGAAGGATGGGACAATACCTCGGACTGAGAGGCCCTTTGAAGGTCCCGCCTCTCGGGGGAGGGGTATAAGGGTGAATTTTCGATGGATGGTGGGTTCACCAGGAAACTTTTGAGTGGCAGTTTCCACGCCTAGGTTGATAGTGGGTTTGATGTGTTCATTTTTATACTCGATCATTCAACTCCTAGGTTTGGCCAAGATGAATCTAAACTATTCTATATGCCAATGCTGATTTAAATGAATACAAAGAATAGGAATGAGTGCTAAACATAGAGAATATGCTAATTAGATCATAACATACCTGATTTCGGATGTTTGATGAAGATTCTGAGTCTTGTAGCGGTTCAGATCGTCTCGACTCATACGTAATCATCCGAAATTACATCGAATCATCTCAAATCATAGTCGATCATCTGAGATCAGACAGAATCATCTAAAATTTGATGAATTCATCAGACAAATTCATCAGAAACCTGCAATCACACAAATAGATACAAAATACCCAAGATGCAACTACAAAAGCGAAGGGAAATGATAGAAATAACTGTAAATTTGTCTAAATGATAGATCCAAATAGTAATTAAAGAGGAAAAGCATCAACTTCACAATTTATTTTGATTTTATCATGCATTTATATTAGATGAGGTGAACTCCAAGATGCATAAACATAATAATTTAAGACGGTGCAGAAATACAATAGGAAAATGCAGAAAAGCTAAGGAAATGCAAACTCTAGGCTCTGATTGCCCCCAATCTGGACTACAATCGGGATCGCCTCCAATCGTACGAGATCGTCTGCGCTCCTCGACAAGATCGTCCGAAATAGTCCAGGATCGCTTGCGACGATCCGAGCTAGCTTCGACTAAAAAATAGTAGAGTTCCTGCAAGAAAATGCAAAATACAGAATGCAGATAGTAGTGCGAGGATGCTCTAGTGAATAAGGAACTAAATCTGTAGGGAAATCCATCAGCTAAGGGGTTCAGGGGAGTCAGGGGGGATAAACTAGAAAAATCCTAGTTTATATAGGATTAGGGGGAGGCTAGGAGGTTGGGGATCATCCCAATCTGGGAGATCTCCAATAGGGAAATCTCCAACTGCGCAGACGCGCTTCTGCCCAAGTTGGAGAGGCTGTTGAAATAGAAGCTAATTATGAAAATTTGGTTTTGGGACGAAATCGTCTGGACGTTCTGTTCCAGACGAATTCGTCAGATCGGGGACGATTTCGTCTGATCTACGACGATATCGTCCAACGGTCAAAACAAATCCTAAAAATGGCACGAAAAATGGGGAAAGCGGGTAACAAGCGGTTTTGGGGCGGTTTTGGGGTTAAAATTTAAATTTTTATCTTTTATCTTTTACTAAGGTTTTAACCGTGCCAATTTTAGGGTGCTACAAAAACCTTTTATCTCAAAATTTTCCATTCATTTTTTCTTTGTTCTTTCTTCAATAATTTTCTTCTTCAATTCTTCAATGATCAATTTGATTTATTTTTTTCTCAATATTCTTCTTTCTCAATTCAATTATTTTTTTCAATCATTAAATTATTTCTTCAATTTTTTCTTCTTCAATTTATTTTTCTTCTTCTTTTCTTCAATTTTAATTTTCAATTTCTTTCTTCCTTTAATATTTTATTATTTTTATTCTTCTTTAATATTCTTCTTTTCTTCAATTAATTCAATTTTCTTTCTTCAATTTCAATTTTCATCTTCAATATTCTTCAATTTAATTCATCTTCAATATTCTTCAATTCAATTTTTCAATCTTCAATTTCAATTATTCTCTTTTTTTTCAATTTCAAATTTTCATTCAAATAAATTTTCACTTCTTCAATCAATAATATTCTTCTTCTTTAACTTATTATAACTCCCTTCAATTCAGTTCATTTCTTCTTCAAGATATTTTTCTCCTTTAATTATTTATTTTCCTATTTCTCCAAAAAATAATTCACTTTATTTCAAATAAATCAACCCTTCTCAACTTTTGGGGCCCAAGAAAACGGAGTCCTCTCCATACATCGAGTATGAATTCATACGCTGCTCCCTCAAAAATGTAATGCACTCTAAAATCCCTACATATTCCAATATAAATCCCACCCCTGCCACACCCAAGGTCTCCCCTCAACAAAAAAATTAGAATACTGAGGATCCCATCCTGAAGGCTTCCACTTTTGACACTCCCCCAACGGACTTGACCACTAAAGCTACTGAGAAACCTCCTGCTAATCCAAGCCAGAATCTCTTGCTCAGCAAAATTACCAGCATTATGATAAATTTGATGATGGTTTTTGATGCTTCCAAGGTGTCATGGACCATCTATCAACAAGCTTCAAAGGCTCTAGATGAAATCCACAGTCAAAAAAAGAATGTAGGTGATGCCCCAAATGGCAACCCAAATGCTAATGCTAATGCTGAAAAGTAATGGAACTGTGTTGGTGTTTGTGTGGGATCTTCCCTACTGGGGTTTGTTTGGGATAATTCTGGTGGGATCACCCTATTTGGATCCTTCATAAGGGACTCTTTTTATTTTTATCTATTGCGGTTGTATGCCCTTAACTGTTAGTTATGTTTTTTTGTGGTTGTTTTCCCTGTTATTTAGCATTGTGCTGGTGTTTTTGGTCGGATAACCTGTGCCCTTTTGTAACAGGTTTTGGGACCCTTTCAAAATTCATTTGTTAATATAATATTTCTACCTACCCATAAAAAAAAACCTTCTCAACTTTAATAAAAGTCTCAATTAACTATATGCCTAATTATTTGAATAACTTACTTAAAGGTAAAATTGTACCTTTGATAAATGGTGATTTTTCTTCATGTTAGGGCATCTCTTCACTTGGGTATTCACCAACATCCCACATATATTACCTCTAAAATATGACTCTATCTGAGTGTTATTGTGCTCAAAAAATATTTTTCTTGCATCGACCAGTCACTTTATGCTTTTTGCCTAACATCCATTATCATTTTTAAGAGGCTCTCAATTGCTTCTCAGTATTCAATGTTAACCAATATTCAACTCATATACAGCATACATTTTCTCCTCAAACACCATTGAATATTTAGACATCCTCCTTCTATGCTTCCAATTTCAAACATGCTTAAAATTTTAGGTTTCTTCACTCTTCAAATGCTTGTAATGTTTAGCTGATGGTCTTCTCATTCCAGTCATCCAAATATTGTTTGCTTCTCCAAACCTACAAAAATTCATTATCACCTTATTCTTTATCCTGAACAATCACTTTTGTTATCTCCATTTATATCTCCTATGTTCCCTCAAACTTGCAAACATTCTTTCTTTGACAATCTCAATTTTGCTATCTCTAGCACTATCATCTTGTTCCAACACTATCTTCTCATTCTCCTTTGGCTATTTTTCTCAAACATTGCTATTTTCTTAGCTCTTCACTAAAAACTCTCTCTAATCACATCTCCAATTTAGTTTCTTTGTAGTTCAATCTTCTCTCCATCGCAACTTTAATACCACCATTAGCCAATCATCACTATTCTCATAGGTTAATCAATCTCTAGGATCAACCAATATCTCAATAATATACATAAATTAATCCTCAACAATACACAACAAACTCATTGAATTTTATTAAATATATATCTACTATAATCAATGCATAAATGTAATGCTTCTTTGATTACATATTACAAGTCTTTGTCTTCAATATATACATACATGAGACTCTTCATATGCACATGACTCTTGACCTTTACACTTACATAAACTCTTCATCTCCTCATACTCATGGAATATATAACTCTTCACATTTATCTCTTACATAAATCTCACATACTTACATAAAGATAAATTCGGTCATGATTGCTCATAACCCCTCACTTCTAAACATGACACTTCACTCACATAACTCACACTTACTAACATGACACCTCACACACATAACTCTACACTTATTTACATGACACATAACTCACACTTAATAACATGACACATACTATAGACTCAAATATTAAACACATCCTAATCTAAATTATTTACAAGGTCCTTGCATTAATATTGCAAGGTACCAAATAATGCAATACCTCTAATAGATGCAAGACCTTCGTATAATATGTAGTGTCTTGTGTCACACTTAACTTGACATTTAATGGGATAAAATCTTATATACTAAAGTATTGGTTGAAATTATTGATAGCCTCATCAAGACCTTAGCTAGTTATGTAGAATTGTGAAAAGAGTATAAGAAATAATCATCTCTCCAAATGCATATAGAAATTGGTTGGTCAAGTTTGACCCAGAAGTAATGTTACTAGTTTGAAATTTTTGGTGCTAGTGGGCCACTTTTCCTTATAGGTACCAAACAAAAGTATGAACCAACTAATCATCATATTTTCAATTATGTAATAGATTTATTTTGCATAATTTCTATAGGTGATCATAATTTGTTCTTAAATTGACTTCATTGAATGGATGGATTATTTGTTTATTATAGCTAGGTAGTGATATAGACATTTAATTCTAAGTGCTCTACTTGCTTCATGATGAGTGTATCAAGTAGCTTAAGATAATAGGCTTGAGATATTAATGATATTACCAATATTAGTCTATTCTTATGTAAAGGACATCCTACAAAGGGTGTTTATAAATAGGTCTTTTAGGGACATTATCCCTTATAGATTCACCACTAAATAATATCTCAAAAATAATAACATGGTACCTTGATTGAGTAATTTTAAATAAATCACACTCAATCCCACTAGATATACCAAAAGCTATATTATTGATTAGCTAGCAGTAATCATCCCTTTTTAGGCTAATAATCACTTGCACCCTTGGTTAAACAATATAACTAGAATTCTAAGTTATACCATAGCCAACCACTAGATATGGATGGCTTTATGAAAATAATATACACTAAATTATAATAATATTGAAGTAGAATAGATAAGAAAACCTAAACCAATAGAGAGATTTAATTGTGTACAAAGTGCTCTCTATGAATTACATGACATAAACAAAGTAAATCCTAGTCATATAAAAATGTAAAATAACTAAGCAAATTTCTATGTTGTCATTCTACATATAAGAGGACTAATAGAATCTATTACTCCTATTTAAAATAGATATATCATAACACCTATGTCCACCAATATAAATTTCTATTGAGATCAATATTCATGCATATTTCTACATAGCTATGGATAACAAAAAGAATTGCTTACTCACACTATGCTCACAAAAGATGATAACTATTAATAAATAACTAACCAAAAGAATATGTACCTCATAATACTTAAATTCACTAGCTCATTTTTCCCCTAGACTACTCCTACCCTATAAAAGGTCCCTCAATATACATAATTCTACTAGATAATAATTGTAAGATGATATGCCCATGCACAATCTTAGCAGATAGAATAGATTGATATGTGAAAACAAAAATACATTAACTTATGCAAAATAAGTTTTCTTATATCATGAAGTAATTTGATCTTCACAAAAATTTATTGCAACTCAAATAGCTATAGGATCCCCCAATAAAGTAAATCCCAAGATCTCTATAAAGCATAAGCCTATGATAAATACCAAATTTTATACTTCTACTTAAAGAAGATTTTTAGGAAGAGGTAGGGAGACAAATGTAGATATTGTTCATGTCAGTATTCTTTATCAACTCTACTTATATATTGTTTCTTTGGGTCTTTTTTCAACTTGTATGAGTCCAATGGTGGAGGTAGATTCCAAAGGTAGAGGTAGAGGTAGAGGTAGAAGTAGGGAGACAGAGGTAGACTTAAGTGGTTGAGATAGATTCAAAAGTAGAGGTAGATTCAAATGGTGGAGGTAAATTCTAATGTAGTTGATAGACATAGGTGTAGTTGGTAAATATAGGTACATGTGGAAAGGTTTATTTTTATAAGATCATGTTGCAAATGAAGGCAAGTGTACAAAAAATACAAAGACAAAACCAGGAAAGCCTTTAAACCCAATACCTTAAATTTTATTCTCTTTTTATTTTTATTATTTGGTCCAAACTTTTAAAAGCTAAATAAATACATTTTTTGGGGCCAAGGTTAGGGTTTGAAACACTAATATTATAAATATTATAGTGTGTGTTTGTTAGGAAAGGTTGAATCAGGTATTCGAAAAACTACAACATAAAGTAGATAAAGGGAAAATAGGAGAGATTAACTTGAATATATTAGATTATACAATTTCTAGCCCATCTCCTAACAGATATAATTTTAGAAGAACGTATAGGATCCTTACAATATGAGATGTTGGAATTGACCGCATTCATGAGGGAACAACAAAGCCTCATCATGGAACAAGAAAAAATAATTTTAGAATAAACTATTCAAATAAATCTATTGGATACATCACTAGTAGAATTGTAATTCTCCAATGTAATAGGCTTGTGAAGTAGTAAGTATTCTATAAATGAATCCCATATTCGAATAGAGTTACAAATTAGCAAAGAAGATAAAATGAAGACAATATATTACAAACAAAATATATTCATGTAACAATTACAAACATGATGACAAAAGTAAAAGAACTAAAAAATAAATTAGAGGGGACTAGATCATGGGCACAAGGGGTAAGAGATCCAACAATCAAGCCAAAGGAACAAAGAGATTTAATAGAGAAATAAATTAGAATGCAATTTTTAGAACAAAAATAAAGACAAAATAGGTAAATAAACATCATCATTAAGGGAATAAAATATTATGGAGAACATGAAAACATAGCTAACATATCAAGGGATTTTCTTTATGATAAAATTCATTATAGTGGACAAATTCATCAAGCATGTAGATTAAAAAAAGTAAGGAAAGACATGAGATTTAGACCAATCTAAATCACATTGTTTAACACAAGAGATAAAAGGTAAGTTCTTTGAAATAGAGGATTCCTATGGGGGTCACATTTTTACATAGATAAGTATGTTACTCATATGCAATAACAAGAGATGGGGGCAAACTGGGAAAAGTTAAAGACAAGGAGGAAGAGTAAAAAGGCATGGCTTAAAAATAGGAAAGTATACATTATAAATGAAACAAACCAAAATAAATAAGAAATTGGGGTTTTTTGAAAATACTTAACATTGGTGATTTGGAATTGTCAGGGATATCCATGGAGAAGAGATCTCAGTCTAGGGCCCATAGCTAAAGTAAATGATGGAATTATACTAAAAGAAACATATGAACATGATGGATGGAAGATTTCATATTGCATAGGATACAAAAAGATATCAGTATCGAACAAAGGAATAAAAAATAGAAAATTAAATGGAGAAGTAATAATACTACAAAATAGGTCATTTTATCATTGTAGTTAAGTGATGGAACAAAGAGATAAATTTGGCTATGGTCTTTGTGAAAGGGGTGTAAACCCTAGTTGGAATCAAGCAATGGAACAAAGCAATAAATTTGGCTATAATCTTTGTGAAAGGGATGTAAACCCTAGGTTTAATCAAGCATTGAAGGAAGAGGGATGTTCACATACTATCTCTTTAGTCTATGAGAAAGCCTCTTTATTTATAAGAAATATATCTCAAGGATATTTGGTTTCACGGGTAGATGAACCTCTACCCTCTATTAGGAATTTGGAGGATGAATTTGGGTTGGATCTGATTGATCATGAAGCTCGAACAATTATTATAAAACTCAAGGGTAAAATACTAGGCTTGGAGGAGCTCAAAGGCTACATTAAATATTGGTGGACTTGTATAGAATTCCAACTCTCCAACCCAGAAATTTTATTTCTTCTTTTTATAATTTAGTGGATAGATGTAGGGTAATGGATTATAGATATAATTGGTTTTTCATACAAAGGAGTGTCTACATTATATCTTGGACTCCTATTTTCAAACCCTTTATAGAAGAAGTTAATGTCTTCTCAGTCTGGATGAATCTTTATGCTCTCCCTATGGATTTTTTGGGAGAGAAGATATTCACCAAAATCGGTACTGACATTGGTGCATTTCAATATATGGATGCCCGAACAGAGGAAAAATTTTCCAATAAAATTAATATAAGTAAAGCAAGATTGGTTGTTTGGATGGATGTTTTAGTTCTTGGACCTCAATCCATTACTATATCCTCAAGAAAAGGAGAATAGATCCAAAATATTGAATATGAAAACTTCTTCCTAAGATGTTATGGTTGTCAGTAATATGGCAAACTAAAGAAGAGATACCCAGTCATTCGATCATGCTCTAATTCCTCCTTGGTGGAGGAGAATACCCTATATGTGAATGACTCAAAACCTTCAAATATCCCAATTCAAAATAAATAAGCTCATCCTCTAGATGCACAAATTGTCCAGTAGGAATCATGTAAACAACAAAAGACTCAACCTTAAAAGGAGAATTTGAATCAGATCATTGATAAAAGCCAAATGGTTACTAAAGACCATCCAAACAGTTCCATGGAAAATATTAGCACCTCATATGGTGCTCTTAAATCTAATTATGATATAATCAATGATGATCATTTTTTTTTAAATTAAGATCCTATAAAATGTGTCACAACTAGATACTACCTCAGGTGCTTGAAGTGCAAAAATTAATTCTCAATTCTTTCCACTCTAAAGGAAGAAGAAAATTTTCTACAAAAGAAAAATAATTGAATTGATTTCCTCTTTGATGGATGACTTTTATATTTTTTTTCCTTCTATTTGTTGGAGTTGTGTCATGTACGGATTATTTTGGTTGTTAGTTCCTTAAAAAAAATGATTATGGAAACTTAGCATATTTGATGAAGATGGAGAATATCTTTGATAGAAATGGAAATATGGTTATGCTTTAATTAACTTGTTATAAATGTAATGATAGCAATGTAGTATTTTTTTTTTGTAATGGGAGTGACCTCCAATAGAATCCACACATAGCTTATTAAAAATTTATATTAATAAAAGAGTCTTGGGGTAGATTCATACAGGTTGAGAAGGAAGACCCAAATAAATAGTATATATGGATTATAATTATTGATAATAACAAATTTATTAGTGTCACAACTCATTATTTTTCTCCACAACAATCAAATTTTTATAACAAATATGTCTTAGACCATGAAGATCCTTACATGGCATTAGTAGAATATGTCACAAAATATAACACGTTTTGAGAGATGGCTTTAGTGGGTGGACAAAAAATAGAAAAACAAGCTCTTTGAATATCAATGAAGGCATGGATGATAATCTACTATGAATAGAAGAAGTGGATCATCATTGGTTAAGGCCTTCAGATGATAGTCAAGGACCCATCACACATTATGGAGAAGAACATAAACTATGTAGCATAGAGGGATTTATCATTTGTAATGGCATAATGTGTTGTGAAAATATAGAAAATATACTTTTCAAACACATAGTGGATGCAATGTAGTTGATTATTCTATTTGGTCACCAAAATTAATTTTAATAATAAAATATCTAGAAATTAGAGCAGTTCCCATGGAGCTAACATATGATCATAATCCAATGTATATAAAGATCCAAATGCAAGAAAGTGGACAAGAAGTATATATTCAAGTAACTAAATAAAATACAACAAGAAACATCTCTCTGACAAGAATCATTAAAAACATCACTCAAGCATATTATTTAAAGAGAGGAAAGAAATAAAACATATATTTTTTAAACTCATACTAATAGCAGTAAACTAATGAATATAATCAAAGAAGCCTTGGAATCATGTAAAAAGTTAAAACCTAGGAAAATAAAACATGAAAACTTCCCTATATGATAAAGAATGCAAAGAAATAAGGGTAACCTTGAAAGAACCAAGCAAAAAAAATAAATAGCAAGATATATAAACTAGTGAAAACAAAAAATGAAGCCTACATAATAGCAATGCAAAAAGAGTTTATATATATTGTAAATCATCGCCCAAGACAATTTTAAAAAGAACTATAATCAATAAAAATGCACACAAAATATAATATCACAAGCAAACAATGGTTGTAGTTGTAGACACCTAAATATAGCATAATAAAACACTAATTAATTAATCATAATTAATTAGTACATTTAATATTAATTAAAGCTAGTTAATATTAAATAAACATTTAATTACATAAGTATTGATTAATTAATTAATTAATGCCTAGGTTGCACAACCATTTATTTCTCCTCGTAGGAACGTTTACACATCCATTACCCATGGCCACATCATCCACTTTAACTCATTGTTCCACCTCCCATCCGCTTATTCCCGTCACGCACAAGGAAAAATCCTTTTCCAAAGATACTAGCAGTTGCACCTCCATCCATATAAAGGAGATTTTGCATGCACACTCAGTTTAAAAATATGCACAAACATGCACTTTCAGTCAAATATGCATATTTAAATTAAATAAACATATTTAATTTAAATATAAAATCAAATAAATTCCAAACATTCATATTTAAATTAAATAAACATATTTTATTTAATACAAAAAGAAAATCAAATCCAAACATACATATTTAAATTAAATAAATATATTTAATTTAATACAAAAATCAAATCAAACCATGAACATCCAGTTAACTGCCCATGCACATTGGCTGAAAATCCAAAGATTACACACTTCATAAATTTGCATGCATAACGTACGTTGGGTGAAATTTACATGAAAAGCTTATCTACAGGAACTCCTTGTAATAAAATCAATGCAAGGAGAAGACACTCAATTATAAGCACTTAACTGGTTGAGCCACCTCCTTATCCCTTCCCACTGATAAAATTATAAATACGACCTCTCCTCCTTCCTAGAGCATGGATATGGAATACATAAACGTATGTTGATGAAACTCCAAGATGACCATGCATCAACCACTCAAGTTAGCACTCATCACCATCCTTGTCCTATGTAGAACCCTGTTCATGCACTTTCGTAGGTTTGGATCCACTTTCGATAGCTTTTGAACGCCATAGGTCATGATTGTCCCACCCAGAATGGTCTCGGTCTACTATCATCAAACCCCTATATGGTCAGCTCCCAACCCATGTAGAAGCATAGCAATGCAGAATGATTCAAACATGATGCATATAGATACATCACAATGCAATGTAACAACACCAAAAACATTGATAGCAATAGCAGCACTCAGGAAGGTAAAAAGAAGATTTATCTCATGTCCCTTGCATCCTTCAATTTTACACATTGTATTGGTTTAATATTTTTTTAAATTTGAACCTCCCTTTAAGAGGCCCTACAGGTATTACTAATTTATTTCATATTCTTGAGTGCAAGCATTCATTGTAGAGAAGATCTTGGGAAGTAGACTCAGAGCCAAACATCAACCTAAATCCATATGAGTCTTCAGATTTATACGATCGAAATAGTTCACATCACATGACCATCCAACCCTAGACGGTATCAAACCACAACCATCTAGATGCATATGGACTCTAACCACAACTGTATAGATGTAGATGGTCACTATCTAGATAGCCTCCCATCATAGATCTAGTAAGCACTAGTAAACATCATCTTGCAGAAGCATTGTACATGGACCCAAATGCATCCTACGAAACGACAATCACCACAAAATCTGCATGAGCAGTTACTATAGCAACAGGAATACATTACACCATATTTGTTTGCATAAGGGAAAATCACTCCCTTCATTATTTGTAAAACCCTTACATGGGCATATACTATAATAGAGTAGACAAAGGAAAATATAATACAATTTTACTACTTTTACTTACATTATTTTATGGTGCATACTTTTGTCATCTACAAGATGGTGATCACGGTGGGACCTTTCCTCTTATTTTTATTTGCATAATAATACAAGTTTGTTGTTGTTTTATGTTACATTTTAGATTCTACAATTATATCTTACAAGTTTTTGATAATTGTCATGTTTTAGTTTTTGTGGGTTGCAAACAGACCACAAAAATAGAACCATTTATTCCTAGATGATCCCAGATCATGACCATATACCTCAAACGGTCTCAAATAGAAATTTTCCAACCTTGAACAGTCATAGTGCAGAGCTACCACCTACCTCTGGTCTTCAACACAACATAGTATTATAGGTAGGAGGTCTTATTCTTTCCACTCTAAGGTATAATTTGTAGTAGTTGTAGCTACTTTAGTTGAAAAACTTTATTTTTTATTAAGTCTAGATAGTTATTTTTGTTTTTACTCTAGGAATGCATAGCATGCTAGGATAGCTTTTGTATGCAATAGTATAGTTGCATTTGCATGAAAGAACCAAAGAAAATCATTCTAGAGTTACTTTTGCGTTAATATAGTTGCATTAGGTATTTAAAGTGAGATCACATTTAAGGGGTACAACAAAACCTAAAGAAGATAAAAAGAACCACACACTGCATGGTTTATGTAAACATCGATGAGTTGGATTTCATCACCAACCGTCGATCGAGACCAACGATGGTGGAATTCATCTCCATCCATTGGATCTTGCACCCTAGCAACCATAGTGGCCCCCATGAGTGGATTTTTGGACTTCATCACCAAAAAGTCCCCTACTTTTGGGTGCATCTTAAAGTAGGACAGGTTAGACGCCCTTCATTCTTGGGGCTTAATAATTTACCAAATCATAGCTATTGTTTATGTCCAAGCTCACACGAGGGTGAAGCAAAAGCCTAGATGGGATGGTAGCAAGGCAATAGATAGTGCAGCCTCTTCTAGGGGTATTTTGTTTCCCTAGGTTACCATCAACTACATCTATCCATTTAGGAATCCATTTTCAATCATCATTGTGCCAATTCTCATCAGAGAGGTGGGCATCGATACACCCAATTAGTTTGTATTTCATCATACCATCAGTAGTTTTAGGTTAAGTTACATCAAAACACACAAAACTCCAAAAAAATCAAAAACATTTCAAAATCCAAAAAAAAATTCAAAAATACATAAAAACAAAAAATAGTTTCAATGATCTCACAAGCACATCAAATCAAACATTGGCACATTAAAATGAAGAAAATCAAAATTATTGTTTGCTTTGTTTGTTTGTGTAGATAGATAAAAAGAAAAATACAAAAAGAGGTTTACCAAAAACAACCACACCATCATCACCAAGCCTTCACAACCACATCTCATCCATTTCCTAGCTTATGGTCTTGACCCAAAGTCAAGCCCGAGCTCAAGCCGTAGCCCAAGCCACCATGGACCCATTTGATCAGGCCTCACACCCATCCACCACTCCTTTGAATTAGTAGGAGGTAGCCTCCCAACCACCCTAGGTAGTTTGGCTAGCTACATGTAGTAACTTACTTCCCCATCATCCATATTGCAATACTAGAGCACCACCTACCATCATGTACCCACCACTACACTTGACATCACTGGTTTAGGGACCCCCATATCCTCGGGTCACATTACCCTATATTGACCTTGATTTTTGAATGCACCATGCATGGCATATTTCCATCACCAAAATCACCACATCCATCCCTACCACCATTAACCATTCCACCTCGATCAGTCTCCACACCCCAACAATAGGTCTATACCCATGAAACTCATCCTACTGATCCAAACCCTCAATTTGGTATACCTACAAAATTCTTTCCCCTAGGAGGATGTGATTTGCTAACCAACATAGGTTCCATATCCATAGTTGTAGATCCATACCAACATCCCTAGGCCCATTTTTATGTGGAATATCACTTTCTCACATCGATGCAACCCATATTATTCCACCAACCATAGCCACCATCATAAGGAGAAAACCCCACACTTCCCATGTCTGTGTAAGATAACTTCTGCATTCAATCTCCATCTTGGGTAACTTAATTGCTTTCCATTCAAGCATTAACACCCCTAAAACCATAGGATACCTCATATAGTTATTCCTAGCCACCATTAAGCCAACCCTTGTCCTTAACAATATACTACCAAAGGCTAAGGCCTATGGCCAAATACCCCCTCAACAATAATACCAACAACATTAACAACCCCCTCAATAAAAATACCAACAACACCAATAACCTCCACAATAATAGTACTATCAATAGCCACCATTATAGTAGTACTATCAACAACAACAACCACCCACACCTCAACATCAACAACAACCTCCACAACAATAGTACTACTAGTAGCCACCATTGTAGTAGTACTACCAACAACAACAACAACCACAAACACCCCAACAACAATAATTGCTACCTAATAAAAACTAACAACATATTTTGTAGCAATAAATTCCATTCACACCCCATCAACAACAAACCATTCAACATCAATAGGTCACTCAACAAAACTATCAACAACAAGTCATTCCACATCAACAGGTCATCTAATAATGACATCAACAACCACCCCTTCAACATCAACAACAACAACAATCACACCAAACCTATCAACAACCCTTCAACCAACATCCACCATCCAACACATACACAAACCAACAGTTCACCCAACAACATCAATACCCCCAATCAAGATTTCAAGTTGGCACATCCAATGTATCTTCCCAAGCCACTTCAGTTCCATTTCAATGGCTAGTCAATCAAGTTTACACATTACAAATGCAATTTTCTAATATAAGGTATCAAAATCCAACACTTGGCTAGTTACAAAACTTCCCTATCCATCCATCAGTGCCATCACCACCATATCCTCCTCTATTCAAAATGCCAAAATTTGAGAAATTCAAGGGGAAGGAGGATCCCCAAGAGCACATGAGCAATTTTATCAATGCATGTTATCTCCTTAATGACATTGATGCTCTCATGCTCCACACCTTCCCGTTGTCCCTTGGGGGAGGAGCTTTGGACTGGTATAACCATTTGCCTAGACATAGCCTCTATAACTTTGAGCAATTGGCCAATCTTTTTCTAGAATGCTTCTCTATAAATGTCAAGAGGTGAATAACATTGATAGACCTATTTAATATTTGACAATTTGATGATGAACCTATCCTAGACTATGGTGCTAGGTGGAGAGCTATGATAACAAAGTTACCCTTTTCTCTCCCCACCATAGAGCTCACTCGAATGTTTACAAGGAGTTGTTCCAAACCTATATCGCTATTATTACAACTCCAACAATATCGCACACTCGAAGAAGCTCTAGCATAGGCCAAAACCATCGAGGACATAAATATCCAAGAGGGAGAGATAAAACTCAAGAAGAAAGAGTGAAAAAAAAAACTCTAAAGGCACCTCCAATAACCAGTCCAAACCCAACCAAGTTAATCAGGTGGTATTGAGCATCCCAAGCAATTCCAATCAACAACAACATCAACCACCACCTCAAAAACCCCCACAAATTCAACAACCAACACAACAACCATCATATCAGGCCACACCACCTCCTATGCAACTTCAAAATTAACAACAACTAAACAACCATAATAGGCATCCTGCTAGACCCCCTCAAAATTACACACCACTTCTAGAGCCTTATTCAACCATATTTCAAAGGCTCTATGAAGTGCAAGCAATCAGATTACTAGAAGTGAAACCAGAAGACCCGAATAAGCCTAAACCTAGGTCTTACAAAGAATATCAATATTGTGTTTACCACAAGTAAAAGGGGCATGACATCAATGATTGCATAGCATTCAAAAATTTAGTTCAAGATCTTATTGAGAAGGGGGCTATTACCATTGACAATCCTTTGGCCCCATAAAATCAAAACCTTAGCATCTACCAAGACCCTTTACCACAACACAACCAACCACCCACCACACCCACAATGGTCACTATACCACCCAACCAAGTGAACCATCTTAACAATGTGCCACAACACCAAAAATTTATAGGGATGATACATATAGTTACTCAAAACCAACGCTACCCTAAGTGATCACCACAATCGAGTACTGCACCTAACATACCTTCATCCTCTACATTACCACCTCCACTAGTGTAGGCCATGTTGTGCACCCCATGACCTATCATATCATTAAGCACTCACCTCACCCAAAGCCTCAGAATGGCATCAACCAAGCTTTTGATTTATGAGCTCATCCAATAATCACCCCCACATCGTGAGGCATTAATGGAAATTTTGAAATCCATTGAAGTTCAAACACAAGATCCAAATACCTTCACAAATTTTATGGGAAATGTTAGAACATGCATAGAGCCATCCATTACCTTTTATGACCATGAGATCAAAACCTTACCAATAGAGATATTGGATCCTCCATTGCACATTGTAGCTCATATAGACAACAAGCCCTTCAAGCAAGTTTTGGTCGATATCGGGTCATCTATCAACATCATCACCTCTATCACACTTCAACATTTGAACCTACCACCATCACACATAGCCTCATCCACATTCACTTTATGGGCCTTCAATGATACCTTGTGCTCAACACTAGGAATGGTTGTTTTACCTATTCACGTAGGTGTAAAAACCATCCATACACTATGCCACATCCTTGAAGGAGAAATGCAATACAATGTCTTACTTGGAAGACCATGGATTTAGGATATGTGATGCATCCCCTCAACATTACACCATTACCTCAAGTACATTCATGAGGGTTGCATGCATTGCATCCCTACTGATGAGGAACCTTTCAAGTATTGCAACATAATATCCAACCCATATGAGCCACCCTTACCATCCACACACCTATACCTCACCCTGAAATTTCCAAAGCTAGCCCCTTAGCCAATCATATCGCATAACACCCCACATCATCCATCACCAAGCCCTAACCCACTTGTGCATCCATATTTACCACCCATACCACTGCACCCAACTCACTACACAAACTTGACTACTTTGTATAGTCCCCATTACCCATCAACCACATCCATTCAACCCCAACATACCTAGCCAAACCCTCCATATCCTAGCCAACCCTTATTTGCACAAGGTTCCCCATTTTACCCCCACATCCCACACATACCTTCCACTAACCCACCAATCTAGCCAACCACACCCATTGCCACACCACCTCCATCCATAGTAGCCCAGGTCACTACCACACCTCCATTACCTACAATCCCCACACCTGCCCACATGGTGGAGTCTCAAAACACTTCATCTACCATAGTGCTAGACCTGTTAACCCCACCCATAGAAGGGTAAGCTATCATAGCTTCCCTTCAACCATCCACCAATACCTCAACCATCGCAACACCCCTAACTAGTTCACCTGCCACAACTTGAGCCTCCACCTCCACCAAACCTATCCAATGTGGCTTCATCCATGATAGTCACCACCCTAGTTTCATCCATGGTAGTACCTCAACTGGAAGAGAATATTGGAGCTTCTCCTGCATCTACTTCCCAACCTGTGTAGGTCATAGTGCGCATAACAAGTCCAAGAATAGGTGAGTACCTAGTGCACAACATCACATTTATGCCTCCCATCATAGAGTCAATCAAGGATTTTGGCCACCCATGCATAGGCACTATTATCTCCATGGGTTCTACATCCAACTCAATAAATTTTGTGTATGCCAGAGTTGACACTTCCTTCGATGCACCTCTTGAGGAGCAACCCGAATCACCATTTTTTGGTGATGTTGATTTCTTATTCAATCCCTCCTTTGCATTAAAATACTTTCGATGCTATCATTGGAGAGGATTTGGTCTAGGTCATCATGAATAGGGAATTTTCCATCTCATCAAACCACATTATCAACTCCCTAAAGAAAAATTTGGACTAGGGTATCACCACAATCAACTAGTTGACCTCTTTGAGGAGAATTTTCAATGTCTCACCCTTGATCCCGAGGAGGATAGCAACAATGATTTGATCATAACGAAGGCTCTTTCCAAGTCACTAATATCCATACCATATCACCTAACACCTCAAAATATGAAATAGATGAGTTGCTTGAGGTACTTTCAATTACCTCTGATAGCTCTAAAGAAGACTCTTCCTCCATCATCTCCCTCACAAAATTTTTAGATGATGATGATATTTACCGATGATTTTTCTCCATACCACTCTCATTTTCCCCATGCTCCTTCCATTAGAGCACCCAAAAACTAGACCATCCATTACCTCTACCACCTAAGCCACCTCTGAACCAACCGAACCTGTGACCATTGATATTAGATCAACTTTTGCCTCACAAGAAATCAAACCCCTCCATCCCACAAATAAACATGGTCACCATTGACCTATTTATACCCCTCCACAATCCAAGTGACCCATCAAACCCCATCCATGTTGATCCAAGTCTCATTGACTTTGATTGCATCTCCCCCATACCATCACCCAAATATTTCCTTCCATCCAGACAATTGCTTCATCAAGCAAATATCTACATGCCACCAACCCCATCACCCATCTCATCTATTATCCATCACATCAATACAAGTGACACTGAGTCACCCATTTTTGAAAATATAGTCGATGACATTCACCTCATCCCCACTCCTCACCAATTAGAGGAGGGTTCCCATATGCTTATTGAGGAGACCAATGATGTCGACATTAGTGTAGACCTTAACAACCTATAAATCATCAAACTTGCAAAGAGCCTTTCCATAGAACATGAAGAGCTTATCACTTTTCTTACTAAGAACAAGTACACTTTTGCATGGTCATACAAAGACATGTCAAGATTAGACCCTAATCTAGTGGTTCATAATCTCATCTTGAGACCCGATGCAAAACCTGTAAAGCAAAAGTTATAGAAGCTTCATCCTACCATAGCCCTTATGGTTAAAGAAGAGTTGCAAAAATTGCTAGATGTGGGTTTTATCCAACCCATAGACTACCCAGAATGGGTCTCAAACATGGTACCCATTAGCAAGCCTAATGGGGGGATACGCATTTGCATAGATTTTTATGACTTAAACAAAGCATGTCCCAAGGATGACTTCCCCCTCCCAAACATCGATATGCTCATGGATTCTACCATAGGCCACAAAATGCTCTCCCTCATGGATGGTTTTTTAGGATACAATCAGATTTGAATTAATCCTAATGACCAACACAAAATAAATTTTATGACACCCTGGGGGATATTTTGCTATAAAGTCATGCCATTTGGACTTAAGAATGCAGGTGCTACATATCAGCATGCCATGACTTACATCTTCCATGATCAAATGCACAAAATAGTTGAAGACTATGTGGATGATATTTTGGCCAAAGCGAAGCTTTGTCATGAGCATATCGATGTTTTACGCCAAGTTTTCAAGCGATTACTTGAGCACAATATGAGACTTAACCCGAAGAAGTGCATCTTTGGTGTTACATCAAGAAAACTTTTAGGGTTCATAGTCTCTAAACAAGGCATTGAAGTCGACCCAAACAAAGTTAAAGCAATCATCGACATGCCACCCCCTACAAATCTCAAAGAATTATGTAGCTTGCAAGGCAAGATACAAGTGATCCATCACTTTATAGCACAATTATCAGATAAATGCAAGCCTTTCAATCATTTATTGAAAAAGGGGGTCACTTTTGAATGGAATCAAGAGTGTCAAGATGTATTTGATGCCATAAAAGAATATCTTGCATCACCACCTGTGTTGACACCACCTTGACTAGGTGTACCATTCCATATGTACATATCCACAATATATTTTGCATTAGGAACTATGTTAGCACAGAAAAATGAATCAAACAAAGAGTAGGCTATATATTACATTAGTCACACATTTGTAAGCTATGAAGCTAAATATACATATGTCAAAAATATATGCTTAGTAGTTGTCTTTGCAACTAAAAAGCTTCGACATTACATGATCAGTCATACTACATATATCATTGCAAAAGAAAACCCTTTGCACTATATGATGAGTCATACCTATACGAATAGTAGGACATCCAAATGGATAATGCTTTTAATAGAATTTGATCTAGAATTTGTTAGTCAAAAATCCATCAAAGATCAAGTAATTGTGGATCAGCTCATCGAAGCTTTACTATCAAATGACACACCACTCATAATTGAGCTACCTGATGATTTTATATTCAACATAACTAAGCAAGAAGAATCCATCAAGCTAGAAGAGGATGTTGATGTTATCCTTTTCTTTGATGGTTCTAAATGTGAGCAAGGGGGAGGTGTTGGAGTTGTATTCTTCACACCTCAAGGGGCTCCTATACCCCTTTCATTCAAACTTGACTTCCCTTGCACCAACAATAATATGAAATATGAAGCCCTAATTTTAGGACTTCAGACTACTATCGCACTAGGCATTAAATGACTAAGCATTTTTGGTGATTTTGAGCTCATCGTTAAACAAGTCAAAGGGATCTACCAATGTAGAGATCCAATTTTGTAGAAGTACAAATCGATTATCGATAAACTACTTAAGCATTTTGATTGGTACAAAATTGATAATGTACCTCGATCATCTAATCGATTCACCGACACAATGGCCTCGCTTGGATCTCTCATTCCACAAAATCCATTTGATAGCAACACATTTGTCAAAATTACCACACTTTCATAGTCTGCTATAGAACGAGATTCTGCTCAAGATAGAGAGTGTCAACATCATCCAAACAGATCCATATAATGAAGGTTTTTTGTAAATTAAGGATTTTATCAAGATGGGTACTCTCTTCACAGAGTTATCCTCAACCACAAAATGAATATTTAAGCAAAAAGTAGCTCACTATACTCTCTTGGGAGATATTCTCTATCATCACATGGCTATGATGGTATTCTCCTTCATTATCTCAAACCCCAAGAGGTAAAATGGGTAATTTCTCAAGCCCATGATGGTACTTATGGTGGTCATTTTAGTGGGATGGCCATTGCAAAGTGCATCTTGCACATGGGTTATTATTGGCCCACCATGGAACGTGATTGTTGTGCATACATAAAAAATATCCAAAATACCAACATCATGCCAATCTAACCCATGTCCCATCACAAGCGTTGTAGCCAATTCAAGCTTTGTGGCCTTTTTCACAATGGGGACTCGATCTGGTAGGAAAGATATCTCCTTCCTCTTTGGGAAACCATACATTTATCATTATAACCATAAAGTATTTTACAAAATGGGTTGAGGTGATTCCTCTCACTAGTATGATAGGACCTCGCATTGCGGAGTTTATACTCCATCATATCATCTATCATTTTGGCATACCATCAAATATCATATCCGATAATGGCACCCCATTCAAAAATAAGGATGTTCGAGCACTTTGCAACAAGTACAACATTCAACACAATTTCTTGACTCCTTATTATCCATAGAGTAATGGACAAGCCGAGGCCACCAACAAAACTTTAATTACCATCCTAAAGAAAATAGTTAAGGAAAATCACAAATATTGGCATTTACAACTCCCCTTGGCATTATGGGCTTATCGAACGAGTATTCGTACACCAACTAGGGAAACACCATTTTCATTAGTTTATGGTGTTAAGGCAATCATACCTCTTGAACTCAAAATTCCATCATTGCGAATATCATTGCAAGAATTCATCGATGATGACACTACATGACAAGCATACCTAAACCAATTGAATCTACTTGATGAATGATGAATCAATGCCTTGGAGCATCTTCGCATCTATCAAGAATGGGTCAAATGCGCCTATAACAACAAAGTGCATCCTCAAGAATTTTGAGTAGGTGATTTGGTTCTCAAGGAGAATCAACAAAACTCAAGCTTACCACCTCATTTATGCGACAAGTTTATGACCAATTGGCTTGGTCCGTTCATCGTAACACAGACATTTAGAATAGGAGCCTATAAACTAGCCACCCTTGAGGGAATTGAGGAACCTAAACCCATCAATATCCTTCATTTGCATGCCTTCTATGCTCCTAGCTAGCCTTGCCAAAAAAATCAAAAAAACCATCAAAACTACAAAAACAAAAAAAACATCAAAACTACAAAAAAAAATTTAAAATCAATCAAATGACAAAAACAAAACAAACAATTACCACAAGAATAAAAAAAACAATTCAACAAGTAACAAATACAAAATCATACAAAACAAGAAAAAAAGAAAATCAAGATCTGATAAAAATAAATCAAAATATAACAAAAACAATACAAAAACAAAAATTAAAAAAAAAATCAAAATCATCAAAAACAACAAAGCAATAAAATTTCATCATAATCAATAAAACTTTGGTTATCATTCAATGCATGATTTTATTCATTTTTCATAAGTGATTTTATCACATTAATCAAGGGTGTCTTCCTTATAGTATGTGTCTTACATCATAGGCATGTCATACATCATCATCCATTACAAAAAAAAAAGAGAAGAAACCCTATGATAGGTTGTCTTTCCCGTGTCTATGGTTTGACAAATCTTTAGGTACTTTCAATTGTTCAGCCATACCTAGTGTCTCTTTCAGCCTACATTGAACATCAATAAGTCCTTGAGTACTATAGGTCTTCCTAACCTTAATTTTTTGCTAAGACCACACACAAATCTCACACATTAAATCAAATTTTGGTGTCTAGGAAAGACAAAATCATCACTCGTTTTCACCATAAAGTGAACAGTTTTCCCTACTCATCCAATTATGCACACGGTCTAAAAGATTGAGAACTGACAAAAGGACAATCTCCCCCCTTAAAAAAAATTCCCCCTACTCTTCCATAAAACAAGCAAGCCCCCAAAAGCAATGTTGCGGGCCAAACAAGGTGAATGGTTTCCTATTTTTGTCACATGCCCGTGCATTTAATTATCAACCCAGGGAGCTTCGTAAACTTACGAAGAGTCAGAATTAGGTTACTACAATACCACTGGAGGTGGTTCTGCTAATCCTATGTTTGGGGGGTGTTCTTGAGATGGTTGTCAATCATTCTCGTGCTCCTAAATAAATTACGTAAGAAGAACAGAATTTAAATCTACAGAAATAAATCATGTACATATTCTTGAAAATAAACCTACGGCAATCACTGGAACTAGTAAACCAATGAACATTCCTATGAAAGCAATAAACTAATTAAAATAAATAAACAAGAAGGAAATGGGGAAGAAATATTGGCTTGGAGTGGGCCCAGGCTCCAGCAGCTTCTTCCCGATCAAACACGTGCTTTAGAACTTCTGTAACTGTAATATTTTTGTCAACGCATTACAATGTAACTCTAAAATGGATCTTTATTAAATATCTCTCTATCTCCACATATATTTTCTATATCTTTTCAGAATGATCTACGTGTGTTTTTATAACACACCCATAGAAATTTTGTTACAGAAGTGGTTACAATAGTCGATTCTTCCCAAACTAAATTAGAACAGTCTGGCGAATGAAATCGATGTCTGGGATTCTGTTTTGATGGCGGCGTGTTCATTTTTATTTGTGCTTTTCCTGGCATATGTAAGACATTTTGATATGTTGGTGCTATCTCCAATTTAGCTCTGCATGATGTAGAGCTGGAACTGCACCATCCGCTGATGTCCATGTCCTTTGAGTCTGGTCAACGGGCAAAGAATCAGTGGTGCCTTCCAACTACAGGGAGGCACTCGCATTCAGTTGGTGCCTTTCGACTGTAGGGAGGCGCTCGCATTCAGTTGGCACCTTTCAACTGCAAGGAGGCACTCATCTTTGGTTTGGCACCATCTGACTATAGGGAGGTGCTAATATTCAGTTGGCACCTTTCGACTGCAGGGAGGCACTCATCTTTGGTTTGGCACCTTCCAACTGTAGGGAGGCACTGGTATTTAGTTGGTGCCTTTCGACTGCAGGGAGGCATTGGTATTCAGTTGGTGCCTTCCGACTGCAGGGAGGCACTCGTCTTCAGTTGGCACCTTTCGACTGTATGGTGGTGCTGGTATTCAGTTTGGTGCCTTTTGACTGCAAGGAGGCGCTTGTTCCCTTGGCACCTTCCGGTTGCAGGGAGGCGCCTATGTTCTCTATGTTGACCCTTAATGAAATAAAGTGCTAGGAGGACCTCGACTATTCCAAATCTAACTAAATCAACTGTAATTCCACAAAACATACTAAAAGCACACAAATTAGATAACACACATAATTATATCAAATATCTATATAATCATTCATAAAAGTACGCAATCCTTATTATACAGTCGCATACTGATCAAATAAATATGTATAAAATATGAGCATTTTTGGTGCTCATCATCCCCCCATGCCTAACATATGCCACACCCTTGTGGCATCCAACTGTAGGTAGCCCTTTGACTTTTCATCGTCGCCATCTCTTGGAGGATTCGGCTGCCCCTACGGCTCGAGTCTATATTTTCATGCTGACACGTGAAGGTGTGGTTCATCTATGCCTATGGGAAACTACGGCTGTCAATTGTCCCCTTCTTGTTTTGGCCACTACTGGTGGTGGCCTAGCCAACATTGTTCCTGCCGATTGAAATGCAGCTTCGACATCTTGCAAGAGGTCAGCGTCTGGAGGTTTGACCACTACTATAGGGATATTTGAGTTATCCTCTCTGGAAGGCACTACTTGGGCCTTGTATAATCTGGCCACTTCAGGGGTAAGCCCTACATTCTCCTTTGCAATTGCAGTGGCCTCCAATTATGGTCCATATACTCCCCACCGTTCCAACTACCTCCTCATCATGGAAGGTCACCCTCGGGATGAACCATAGATGTCCCAAAACTAGTTGTCTTCTGTCGGATTGATGTAGATGCCAGAATCTCCTTTTACCCTTGAGGATGCCTTCCTGGCCTCCTTGGCTACTTTCATTTCCTTGCAGAGTCGCTCGAAATATTTTTGCCTCTCGATGAACAGCTGCATGTCCCATTCGCCCTCCTCTGACTCGACGAAGGTCACTTTCACCTTCTGTCGAGCCGTCCTGGGCCTCTTTGCCTTGGCCTCTACAAAAAATGTGGCGGCTTAGATAGGGGTCTCTTCTTTCTCTGGGGACTTCTCTTTACTCCGAAGGATAGGTTGTGCTGCTATCTTTGGGGGTGATCCTTCATTCTCCTATCTACCTGGTGTCGACCCCTCAGGCTCTTCTCCTTCGTCAGGCCTGGGGAGGTCCTATGTATCCTCTGGTCTTATCTACTACTAGAGACCTTCATCCTGCTCTGTGTCACTCAAGACAATGACAGGGGGCATCGTAGGACTTCTTTCCTTTTCACCCTTGAAAATAGAGGAATCCTCCCTTGTCTCCAGGCTGCTCTGTCGGGCATCTGATCGAATCTCCCTCGAAGAGAATACTCGTTGGACGGATGTGGGAGATTTCATCGGTACTTCTTCTACCCAATCAGTCTAAGTGGCCACCTCCTATCTTGTTGTTTCTCTGTCCTATCAGCAGTATTTTGGTGTATAGCTTTAGCACTCCGCCCTTGTTTGCACATTCCCTCATGAGACGCAATCCAGTCGCCTATGAGATGAACTCAAGGGTGACTAGAATTTCCACCCCTCGTACTTGGGCCATATCGCCCCTCAAAGAGGTGGCAAATTCTCTACTTGCCTCCACATCCTAGCCCTGAATGACCAGGGTGCAGTATTTGAGCCACCCCTCGTCTTCGAATTGGTTCTTCACTGCCCCTCTGATTCCATCAGTATCACTGGGTTCATTCTTCTTGATCGCGTGGTTCTTGGACCTTCCTCCCATGGCGCCTTTCGGTGCTGTATTTTTTTTTCTGTCCTTCCTTCTATAGGAAGGCACCTTCTTATAGAAAATACACCTAACCTTAGTAGTTATGGAAGGCGCCCTATCATTAGCACGCATTTTTGGCTTTGGGGGGATACGATCTCTATGACGATGGTATTTTTCAATACTACGTATTTATAAATAATTATATAAACAATTTGATTTAGTATGCGTGTACCTGATTCGGTGTTCCAGTTGTCATGGTAGCCACTGATTTTTTGACTTGTGACACGAGGGAGGGGTGTGGTCATTTGATATCACTGATTCGTGCGATGCTTCATTCTGCCCGAGGCATTCGGTACCTTCCCCATGTGGATGGTGCCCTTGTAGCGCCTTTCCAATGTTGTCGGTGCTCTTCGTCGAATGAATGCACCTTCCGGATATAGGGAGGCACTTCTAACTAGCTGGGAGGCACTTTTGCCTACATGCGTCTTCCCAATGTGGGAGGTGCCTTCTTCTGGTTCGTGCCTTCCTGATGTTGGAAGGTGTTCATCTTGATGAATGCACCTTCCTGATGTTGGAAGGCGTATTTGGTTGGATGAATGCACCTTCCTGATGTTGGAAGGCACCTCGGCTAGATGAATGCACCTTCCTGATGTTGGAAGGCGCCTTCGGCTAGCTTCTTTTTTATTTTTCTTTTTTTTTATTTGGTGCCTTCCTGCCACGGAAGGCGCCTACATATTTATTTTATTTTAATTTTTTTTTTTTTTTTGAACTTCATAGCTGGAATGCGCTGTCTTCCAATTTGGCACCTTCTAGATGTAGTAAGGTGCCTTCTTCTAGATGGGCACATTTCAGGTGTGGTAAGGCACCTTCTTCTGGCTTGGCGCCTTTTGGGTGCAGTAAGGCACATTCTTCTGGATGGGCACCTTTTGGATGCAGTAAGGTGCCTTCTTCTAGGCTTGGCACCTTCTGGGTGCAGTAAGGTGCCTTCTTTTGGATGGGCACCTTCTAGATGTAGTAAGGCACCTTCTTCTGGATGGGCACCTTTTGGATGCAGTAAGGCGCCTTCTTCTAGGCTTGGCACCTTTTGGATGTTGTAAGGTGCCATCTTCTGGACTTGGCACCTTCTAGATGTCGTAAGGCGCATTCTTCTGGACTTTGCGCCTTCTAGATGCCATAAGGTGCCTTCTCCTAGACGGGTGATTTGACTGGAAAAAGGGTGATCAAGCCTTCCCAATTTTTCATGCTACCTAGATTCTACCTACAAGCCAGTTTGGGAATGCTGAGCCGAATTAGGCCTGGTTTCCCAGATACCTATCCCTCGTGCTGTCAGGTCCTCCACCTGCAATAAGCAACCAAAAAAGAAAGGAAAAATAAATGCAGTTAGATGTGTTCCGTGCCTGTTAGGCCCTAGATTAGGATGCCTGCAGCTTGCATGTGGGTGTCGTCCCTGCAAAAACACATATTACAAAAAAACTATATTAACTAACTAAAAAAAATTTGGGTGAGCACTTTCATGCCCACCATTTCACCTATGAGAGTTCGGTCTAGATCTAGCAAGATGGGGTCTCCCCCACGCCTACTCTGGATTCCACCTGTAAAATTTCAGATGTATTATAGGGGCGTAGTTGGTGGCCATTGACTATGAACATGGTGTTGCTGCCGTCAATTGTCTTAATGTGCACCGCCCCCTTCCTAATGAGCTCTGCCACCTCATATGGCCCCATCCACCTCTGCATAATTTTGCCCTTCCTTTCTTGGAACAAAAAATCGTATAACAGTACCCATTCCCCTACCTGGAACTTCTTCAGATTGATGTGGTTATCATGCCACTTCTTTCTCTGCTTTTGTATAATCTCTGTCCTCTACAAAGCATCTAGACGGATTTTGTCCAGATGGTGTAGCTGGCAAATCCTCTATTTTTGAGCTTCGTCCAAGCTCAAATTTAATTTTGAAGCCGTCCTCAGAGTTTTGATTTCGAACTCAATGGGCATCATCACATTTTTCCCATAGACTAGTTGGAAAGGTGTGCATCCTATGGTGGATTTCCACATGGTGTTGTATGCCCAAACTACTTTTGGCAACCATGTGGCCCAATATTTCATGTGTTATTGCATGGTTTTGGTTAGGATGTTTTCTATTTCCCTGTTTGTCACTTCTACTTGCCCGTTCGCCTACGGATGGTAGGGCATGGTTTTATTGTGCCAAACTCTATACTGATCCATCAGCTCCTCTATCAATTTGGAGGTGAATTGGGGCCCTTGATCTGTTGTTATCTCCCGAGGAACCCAAAATCATGTGAAAATATAGGCAAATAAGAAATTGGTGACCATTCTTTTCTTTGAGTCCCTTAAAGCCTAAACTTCCACCCATTTGGTGATGTAATCCGTGCAGACCATAATAAACCTCCTTACCATCGAAGGTGGATTGAATGGTCCCATGAAGTCCATGCCCCATTTATCAAAATGTTCCAGGTGTACCTGGGGCTGCAGGGGCATTTCATCTTGGTGGGTTGGTCTACCCATCCTCTGGAACTCATCACACTTGCTAGTATACACTGCCGCATCCTTGAACAAAGTGGGCCAAAAATACCCAGCCTACAGGATTTTGTAGGTAGTTCGTTTCCCTGCAAAGTGTCCTTTGCATGGCTCATCGTGACATGCCTTGAGAACTTTTGAAAACTCCTATTCTGCTACGCATCTTCTTATAATTTGGTCTCGTCCTATTTTAAATAGGAGACCATCCATCCAAAGGAATGATGCACTCTTCTCTATGACCGCCTGCTTTTCTCAATAGGAGAGAGCAAGTGAGGTCCCTCCGATGGCCAAGTAATTGGCTATGTCTGCATACCACAAATTTTGTTCACTAATAGCGAACAGATGTTCATCCAAAAATTGATCTTCCACTGCTTGATGATCTACTGGTATCAATCTGGATAGAAAATCTGCCATGACATTGTCCTTGCTCGGTTTATCGACTATAGTGATGTCAAATTCCTGCAATAGCAACAGTCATCTGATAATTCTACCACCAATGGCCAAATTGCTCATCAGATACCTGATAGCCATGTGGTCCATATGGACGAAGACCTTGTATCCCATTATATAGTGGCAGAATTTGTTTATTGCATGGACAACTATGAGGAATTATTTTTTTGTCATTGTGTAGTTGAGCTCTGCTCTCACCAAGTTTTTATTGACATAATAGATGGCATAAAATTCTTCGTCGTCTTTCTGCTCGAGGACTGCTCCGATCGCACCGTTAGATGCATCACAATAAATATGGAATGGTATGGCCCAATTCGGTCCTCTGAAGATCGATGCAAATAGCAATTAGAATGCTTCTTCATAGTATCCCATCCAATTAAACTTTATGTCCTTAGAAAGTAAGGTGTGCAGTGGTTTGGCAATCTTACTAAATTCGGTGATAAATCGCCGATAGTACCCAGCTGATCCAAGGAAACTTCTTACCTCCTTCTACGTTCTGGGGCTAGGTAGGTCTCTGATGACCTCAATCTTCCTCTTGTCTACTTTTATTCCTTTTGCAGAGAGGTGGTGTCCCAACATGATGCCTTCCTGCATCATCATAAAACATTTTTCATTACTTAGGGACAAATGATTTTCCTTGCTCTTGTTGAGCACTCTTTCCAGATTTGTCATTGCGTCTTCAAAGGTTTCTCCATAGGCGATGAAGTCGTTCATGTATACTTCCAACCCATCTCCTATCATATCAAATAATATGCTAAGCACCGCCCTTTGAAAGGTGGCCAATGCGTTCCACAGTCCAAAAGGCAATACCTTATAGGCAAACATTCCCCATGGACAGGTGAATGTCGTTTTATCTTGATCTTCTTCCCCTATCTGGATCTGGTTGTAACCACTAAAATCATCCAAAAAGGAGAAGTATTTTCTTCCTAAGAGTGTGTCCAAGACCTGATCGATGAACGGGAGCAGGAAGTGGTCTTTCTTAGTCACCTTTTTCAACACCCGGTAGTCCACGCAGATCCGCCATTTCCCATTCTTCTTGGGGACCACCACTAATGGTGATACCCATTCACTATCAAAAATCGGATATATGAGTTCGGCAGCCAAAATTTTGTGCAGTTCTTCTCTGACAATGTCTTTCATTGCTAGGTTCATCCTTCTCTGTGGTTGCCGACTAGGAGTTGCCTGGTCATCTAAATAAATCTAATGGGTACATATTTTCGGGTTGATTTCATGCATATCTGCGTAGTCCCATGCAAATTCTTGTTGGTGTTTTACCATAAGCTCCTCCAATTTTTCTAGCTATGTGGGTGTCAACTTGCTATTGACGTTTAATGTCCTCCCTGGCCCAATGTGTGTTTATCAAATGTGCTGATCTTGGACGCAAGTCAACGGAAATCTAGGTGCGGGGGTGGATGATTATCCATGGAGAAACTCCATGATAGCACCATCCTCGTCCTCTTCTGCCACCTCCTCCAAGGTCATCATCGACTGGATTATAGACAACTCTTAGTTCCATGCTCGGTGATCCTGGGTTCTTTTGTCGAGTCCATAGACTGAGCTGGCGATGAAATGGTCAGCCTTTTGATGTTTTGCCCATTGGAGATGGTCATTAGCCCATCCCGACAGCTGATGTAGGTGTCAACTATTGCTAGCCATGGCCTCCCCAAAATGAGTGGGTAACCGCCCAGCCTGGTCTTGGTTTGCAAAACTAAAAAATCGATTGGATATTCCCATGCACTGACTGTTACGATCACATCTTCTAGCATCCCTTTCGGTGACACGGTTGATCGATCGGCTAACTACAGCACTATCATGGTTGGCTTTAGGTTCGTGAGCCACAGCCTCTGCATGGTCTCTTGAGGCATCATGTTGATGGCTACCTCGAGGTCAACCAATGTGTTGGACAGGAAATATCCTCCAATTTTTACGGTCAGCACTGGGTTACCTGGATCTGCATACTTCGGATGATGTGTTCTACCCATCATTAGATCTACCAGTTTACCCATGACGTTGATAGTTTGGGTAGCTTTTTGTCCCAGTATCCTTAGACACATTTCTCTAATTGCCTTGGTGTAAATGGGGACATCTCAAATTGCTTGAAATAATGGGATTGTCACCATGATATTCTTCAAGCTCAACAAGATGTCGAATTTTGGTTGTGTTGTTTTTCTTTGTTCCTGCAGTCGGCTAGGAAATGGAGCCTCCACTCTCTCAAGTGCTTTTCCCTCTTCTACCAGATGTGTCTCCTCTATTTCTTCCTCCTCTTCTACCAGTGGAGGATTTTCTACCACTTCTTCCTCCTTTTCTACCAGAGGCGGTGTCTCTACTCCTAGCTGCCTACCTAATCTAAGCTAAATATTGTACATATGGTACGTCTCACCTTCTACGTTGTATGCTAGCTAATTTACTCTGTTGTTCAAATTTGTTGTCGGTTATGCTGGTAGCTGCACAGGTCTCACTGCTAGCAATGCTGGTAAGTTCTATTGGATGTGAGCAGGAGCTGCATTCTGTGGAGTTTGATTCCATGCATTGTGGCCTCTCCACTGCTGCCCAGGATATGGATATGGCATCCATGGCTGCTGATTCGAGAATGTTGTTGGGGGTGTGTTCGTCCAGGGTGACGGTACCCACCACCCCATATTAGGTGGTTGAGGGGGTCCTTGGTGCATGTATGACCCTCCCCCATATGATGGCATTTTAGTTGGTGTATTCCCCATGGGGGGCTGTGGCCAACTCTTCCTATTGCCTATGAAGTAGGCTTCCGTGCTCTCAGCCGCTTCTTGGTTACTGGGCAATTATGGGCATAATCGAGTTTTATGATTCAGCCTACAAACTGCACATATTCTGACCTTGTTTTCTGGGTATGCATTCTTTGCGTGCCTTCCTCTGCATTTTGGGCATAAATAGGCTAATGCTGCATCATTTTCTTGTTTCTTCTTTTCTAACAGCAGCATATCCATCTGTAGTGCTAGAGATGAGAGCATTTTGCTCTTCAAATCCTCCAGAATGTTGCCTATTTCTATTTTGGTGACTAAAGCAGTCGCCTTCATGGTCCTGGCGATGATTTTGACTTTCCTTCTCGAGTAGTTTCGACATAATTTTTGGATGTCATCCATAGCATGCTGATAGACATCACCTCCAAAGATCATGTTGAGAGCCTCCAGTGACTCATTGGTAAGTCCCCTCAAGAAGATGCTTTTGAGGGACTTATCAGATAGCTTCGAGTGAGGGGACCATTGAATATTAAAGGTGAATCTCTCCCAATACTCCTCGAGAGACTCATCTTCTCTTTGTGTCATGCTCAGGACCTCCTCCCTGGAGTCTCTTGCTCTCCCGAAATCTTGATATTGCTCTAGAAAGAGCGTCTTCATCTGGTCCCAGGTGGTGATGTGTTTGTCTCCTAGACCGATGAACCATCGTAGAGCTACATCATCTAATGTAGAAGGAAATAATTTCAACTTCTGTGTGTTTGATTTGTAATCCACAGACTTGCACAAAACATCAAATTTGAATAAAAATAGGTCAGGTTCCTCAGTCAGGTGTCCTCTTAAGGACAAAAGGTGAGCAGGGGATATGTTTTTCATTTTGGTATCTCCTACTCCCTCCTCTATTGGGAAACTAAATCCAGATGATACTTCATCGTTATTTGCCATTTTTTTAGGAAATGTGGTTTCTAATGCAACATTTATGGCCTTTCAGTCATTTAAAACTTTCTGAGTCAATGCTCTAAGGTTTTCTGGCGATATCGTCTGATCCTCCATAGCCTTCCACAATAGGGCTTCCTCTATAGGATTCCTATTAAATAGGGGATTTGCGATGATTCGTTCATCCCCTTGTTGATGGGATGAGGTGGCACTTTGCACAAAGTGCGATTCCTCACTCCAATGAACTGCTGGTAGTTCGAGCAAGTCTAACTCAAATCCAAAATGCTCGGCTGACTCAGGTCCTGATGGATTATTTCTTATAAAGCGACCATCAGGTCCTCTTATTCTTGAAGAACTCATACAATTTCAGATAGAATGTTTCAGGGTATTGTAAGTAATCTAATTAAGACGCTTCCCCGACAACGGTGCCAAAATGTTGCGGGCCAAACAAGGTGAATGGTTTCCTATTTTTGTCACATGCTTGTGCATTTAATTATCAACCCAAGGAGCTTCGTAAACTTGCAAAGAGTTGGAATTAGGTTACTACAATACCACTGGATGTGGGTTTGCTAATCCTATGTTTGGGGGGTGTTCTTGAGATGGTTGTCAATCATTCCCGTACTCCTCAATAAATTATGTAAGAAGAACAGAATTTAAATCTTCAAAAATAAATCATGTACATATTCTTGAAAATAAACCTACGGCAATCACTAGAACTAGTAAACCAATGAACATTCCTATGAAAGTAATAAACTAATTAAAATAAATAAACAAGAAGTAAATGGGGAAGAAATATTGTCTTGGAGTGGGCCCAGGCTCCAGCAGCTTCTTCTCGATCGAACACGCGCTTTAGAACTTCTATAACTATAATATATTTATCAACGCATTACAATGTAACTCTAAAATGGATCTTTATTAAATATCTCTCTATCTCCACATATATTTTCTATATCTTTTCAGAATGATCTGCGTGTGTTTATATAACACACCCGCAAAAATTTTGTTACAGAAGTGGTTACAATAGTCGATTCTTCCCAGACTAAATTAGAACAGTCTGGCGAATGCAATCGACGTCTGGCATTATGTTTTGATGGCAGCATGTTCATTCTAGTTCATGCTTTTCCTGGCATCCATAATATGTTTTTATATGTTGTTGTATATCCAATTTAGCTCTACATGATGCAGAGTTGGAACTGCACCAGTCGCTGCTGTCCATGTCCTTTGAGTCTAGTCAACGGGCAAAGAATTAGTGGCACCTTCTAACTGCAGGGAGGTGCTCACATTTAGTTGGTGCCTTCCGACTGCAGGGAGGCGCTCGCATTTAGTTGGCACCTTTTGACTATAGGGAGG